>CM072772.1:109025000-111525000 GCA_036936925.1 Cenchrus fungigraminus
CGTCCAGCCATGAACAACGCGTGCACAAGTAAATTGTATGTTGCAACCGTCATGGCAACCCCCCTCTGTACCATATCCTCCCTGTATTGCAGCGCGACATCCAGTTTTCCCCTGTCACAGTAGGCTCCGATCAAGGCGTTGTACATCACCGCAGTTGGCTCCACTTTTCCCTCGGCCAGCATTTCGTCGAACACCTTGGCTGCGTCCTCGATACGGCAGATCTTGCACCACCCAGAGATCACCGTAGCGTAGGTGTACTTGTCCGGGGCGATGCCGCTGCGTTCCCGCATCTCGCGCATGACCTCCAGCGCCGCCTGGACGCGGCCGCGCGCGCAGAACCCAGCGATGACGGTGTTGTAGGTGACGGCGTTGGGGTGGGGCATCTGGCGGAGCAGCTCGAGCGCGCGGGCGGGCTTCCCCGTGGCGCAGAGGTGGCGGAGCATGATGTTGAAGGTGGTGGTGCAGAGCGGGAGGCGGAGGCGGTAGATGTCGGCGAAGAGCGCGAAGGCCGGGGCGGAGGGGAGGGAGGAGAGCAGAGGATGGAGCGAGGCGACGGGGATGGGGAGGGCGAGCGACTTGAGCCGCCCGTAGAGGAGGAGCGAGGTGGAGTGGGGGCGCGCGGTGGCGGAGGCGGCGAGGAGGAGGTGCGGCAGCTTCGGGGACGCGGCGAGGTGCGGGAGAACGGCGAGCGGGCAGAGGGCGCGGTCCGCGGACAGCGCGGACTTGAAGAGCGCGAGCGCCGCGGCAGTAGTCGGCGCCGCGCGGGCGGCAGCCGCCACGGCGGCGGGGGCGGTGGGCGGCGCCATGGAGGTGGAGGCGGAAGGGAAGGCCCGGTGTGAAATCAAGGCAGCCAGCCGGGGCGGACGCCGAGCACCGCTCCACGCTGGAGACCTGGAGTACTCTGTTCGATCGCTTGCCAGCGGCGGCGGTTCGGGTTCGGTTGTGTAATTTTTCTATATATTTTTTATTTATTTTGGAAAAATATACGATCGTTTCAAAATTTAGCAGATCTGACCATCAACCACCGTGACGCACGGCAGCCGCCGTGACCCACGGTGTTTGCAGGACCACGTGCGCTACGACGGTTGCATGCATGGCTGAACTAACCACCGTAGCCCACAGCGGTTAGCCTAACCGCCGTGGGCGACGACAGTTGGGAACGACGGTTGCAAGTGCCGGGGTGCGGCAGTCAGCGGGCATGCAACCGCCATGGCCCACGGCGGTTGACTGCCCAACCGCCGTGGGCCACGACGGTTTTTTTTAATTTAAAAGACAAAACACAAACCTTTGCAATGGCATGTCGACACTTCTAATACCCTAACAAAGCGCCTTACGTACTCATAACATGCCTTAGGGAATTTAGAAATTTGATTACAACATGCCTAATTAATCTAGTTGTACGAGAACTACCCGGAGAGCATAGAGCCACCGGAGTGTTGCGACGGCATGTAGTAGTACCCAAGTGGGGGTGGAGGTGGTGAAGGTGAAAGGGACCAATCTTTCGAGGTGGAGCTGATCTTCTTGTGGCATTCACAAGTGCAGGTCGAACATTTGCAGCATCGACCGTCTCCTGCGCTAGATGATGGATCTGGGGAAGCCAATGCCTCCGACAGCTCCCGCTTCAGGTTGTAGATAACGACGTACTCGAGGTAGTCGATGTACTCTTGATAGGGGCGAATAGCTGGTGGATCAACTCATTGTGAGAAACCGCAGTTCTCTGTTTGTGTGGAGTACTGCAAAAGGCAAGAAAACGTTAGCAAACCAAAGAAAGATGATGAACCAATTTCCTAGACATTTCTTACCCATGCATATGGGCAGTGCCAGAAGCGACGACCGGAGTTGTTCCATCCCTCGTACACGTGCATCACGCAAACTCACCGCGTGAACACCTAGGCCACAACACCGTTTGCTTGGGTGCGTAGCTTCTAACTTCAAGCATCGAACTGAAGTCACTCTTGCCTTTGAGTGGGAAATTGGCTTCGAAATCTAGAGATTGATGATGCCACAATTGAGGACTGAAACCGTGTTCATCCCCACTCCAGTAAGTCATTGTTGAATGCTGTGAGAAGAAGGCAATGGAGTGAATGGTCCTACATATAGGCAGAAGGAGAAGGTTGGCTGGGTGGTGGGCCCTTCAATCCGTGGGAAGGGAAAGAAGCAGTGACTTGGAGAAAACACACCATAGTACTAGAGCACTGTCGCATTGTGGGCCAGTCGATCCGTGGGAGGGGAACGCGTCAGTGACTCAAAGGAAACACATCGACTCTGCATATGGCAGTCACTCTAACAAAACACACGTAACGTAGAAAACACACTGTAATGCAGTTCGATTAAAGTTCTTAAGTATACAAACCGAGGACCCTAGTTGACGATGTCATGAAATCTGGAATTATTTGAAACAGTCCGACTAATACTCTAGGTCTACTGAGTACAACGGGGGTATTTCCCCTTCCTGATGGCATCCGGCCCAGCTTCCTTGGCCCGACGAGCCCTCTCCCTCTTCCTCTCTCTATCGGCTTCACGGGCCTGGGCCGCTTCACGTTCTCTCATCTCCTGGCGATTGCGCATTTCCTTCTGCTCCTTCCTTTTTCCTCTCCTTTCCCACCCAACTATGCGGAACCACCTCTCCCTTGCATCACGGCCTGCTCCCTCGACGTACCTCTTGTCGAAGTCGGACTGCTCGGTATCTAGCCACTGCATGAAATCACAAAGAGGAGGTGGAGTCTTTTTGTCAGCAAATAATAAAACTGAAATGACAAATGAATAATCGAGAAATGTAGTAAGTCCTTACTTTGGCTCTAAGATTGCGGTCGAATGGTTGGATCGGGTCGTGCACATAGTTGGCACACATGAGGAACCTCATCCCGTAGGCGTACCCGAGAACCGTGCACCAGACAAGCTTGCACTTGTTACCGCAGAAGCACATAGGAGTGTCGATCCCCTTTGGCACATCGATATTGTCCTTCCTCTTGGTGAGGAACTCCAAGTCCAATTCAGGACCTGAGGAGGTAATTGCAAACCTACAAAACAAGATGAGAACAATCATAGGCAAAATAATACAAATGAAACAACATAATTGAGACGACACGAAATAGCGGTTCAATTATTACAATACAATACCATGCATAAGTTCGTACAGGAAATATTAGTTCAAATATTACAAATTTCGAAATTAAATGTCCTAACGTTACAAACAACTATGATCATCTGAATCCTGCATTGTTGCTACGTCACGTCCACGTCTGCGTCCGTGTCCGGATGGGGGTTGGGAGAGCCCTGAAGGTGCTGATGAGCCCACATTGATCGTAATTGGTGCATTGCAAACATAATTTGGAGCTGTGCACCTCTTGTACGTGTGGACCATGCTGTGGCACTTGTAGCACATCACTACTGCAGGTCTAGCTTCTGCTTCGTCCATGTTGTTCCTAATCCTCTTCTTCTTCTATCTTCCAACACCTTGGCACATCTCAGGATCTAGATTTGGTATGTGCACAACATTTTCTTTGGGGTTCTCAGTAAAAGTACCCTGCATGAGGTAGCCTTCAATTGTTCGGTTCCAAGTGTTTTGAATAGTTTCCTTGTCGTAGTACCAAGGTACGTACCTACGGTGGCTGAAATTTTGAAGTTCATAACATACAGCGATCACATGTGAACAGGGGTGTGTAGTAGCTGCGGCTTCCGGCATGAGCATCTGCAGATTTGGTTACTAAGTTCACACACTTGTTGCATCTTTTCACGCGATGGGCCCATACGTGTTTTCCCCTTGCACTCAACCTCATATCTCTACATAATTTCATTCTCAGCAGACTGGTACAAAGGTTGCACTTTGACCTTGTGAAGAAGTGCTTTTCCCTGAGCCTTGTACAAATACTCAGTCATTCTGGTGCAGTACACCATTTGAGTGTTCTTCAGAACCTCATACGCAGCCTTGCTCCTTTTGTAAAGATATTGCATTGTGCGATACATAAAGAACTCAATGATGCCAACTAGAGGAAGAGGTCTTGAACCGCGAAGCACACAATTGTAGACCTCAACAAAATTAGTGGCCCTTATCCCATGCCTTGCTCCGCCCTCGTTGAACATGAGGCACCACTTTCCTTAGGCTCATTCTGAATCAACTGGCTGAAGGTCTTCACAGCACGCCCTCTTCTCCGCCTAACTTGAGGGCCATCTAATCCCACATCCTTGAGAGAAATTGGCTCCTCGCTAGGTTCAGGATTCACTAGCCTCTTTGCTATCTCCTCTGATGCCTTCTTTGTCATGTCATCTAATTTCTTCCTAATGGCATCGAACTTCTTCTGCTGAGTCTGCTCACACAACCGCTCAAATAATTTAGACAGGGCCTTGTTCTTGAACTAGCTGTGGAAGTTTGCTTTCATGTTCCTAGTGCACCACCTGCTCTTAACATCTGGCCACAATGGAACTCTGTAACACTCTTGGCTGCCATCTTTTATGTCATTCATTACTTGCAAAATACCTTTGTGCTTATCATGTATGACACACACATTCTGCACATCCTGCACCACCATGTTCTTCAACCTCTCAAGAAACCAGTATTGATTGTCACTGTTCTCCTCCTCCGCAAATGCAATGGCCAAAGAAAGCAACTGATTATTACTATCAGCTGCCACAGCTGTCAGGATTGTTCCTTTGTATTTCCCTGTGAGAAAAGTGCCATATATGCAAATGACCGTCGACACAGTTTGAAAGCCTTAATGCAGGCACCCAATGCCAAGAATGACCACTGAAGCACAAGCTATCCTGGTTTCTCCTCACAAGGATAGTCCTTGATATCATAGTATCTGCCAGGATTCATCTGAACTATTATGTGCAGCAAGTTAGACAAATTGTGGTAGGGTGCTTCATAAGTACACCACCTATGCTCCAATACCTTCTTCTTTGCTTGGTATGCTTTGCCATAACTGATGGTGTACCCGAATTTTTCCTCAATTGCACCAATAATGGCCTTCTGCTCATAATAAGTACATTTCACAATGGTAGGATACATGTGGCTTGCAACAAAATCGGCTGACATGTTTCGGTGCCTTGCATCAATCCCATCAAGGGTACAACTGTGAGGCACCACTTCTTTGACCTCTAAGTAATGATCCCACTTCCCCTTATATGCATACACTCGAAAAGCACAATCCTCCTTCTTGCAATGCATATCATATATCCTCAGACAGCTCTTCACTACCCTGAACTCCCTATGTAGAGTCAAGGTGGACCACTACTTGACTGCATCATTCACATGTGCAGTATTGGGGTACATAGCGCCTACTGTAACCTCATTCTCCGTGTACTCCCAGGGCACATTCTCACCACGATTAACAATACACTGAGAGAAATCGTAGTTCTGCCAATCCCAGGGCACATGATCCTCAGACTGATCATAATCATCATCCGAGCAGTCCTCTTCCAATGCACGTTCATCATCTTCTAACTCTCTCTGGTAATGTCTCATCACATTTGGGTTTCCTTCTCGCTCATTAACAAAACCAGTGACAACATAACCTCTAGATGTCTCATCACCATCAAAATCCCCTTTTTTCCTCCTCTTGTTGTTCCCCTTCTTCATCACCTTCCCTCTCGTGCACATCCTCAACTTCCTCATGCACTTGACTGCTAGACCCACCCTTCTGGAAATTTTGGACAAACAAAATCACGGGCAAACCAACTCGGTACGCATTTCTGATAAAACTCCTCCATTGTGGAGTCCCTTCAAGTGGCACGAGCTCCCAATACACATGTTCACTTCTGTTGATTAGTGCCATCACCGACAGGCATTAGTGCTCTAAATCTACTGCAAATGCCTTGACCAACCAGTTGGTTATACCCTCCCAAGTTCTTTCTACCGCTCTTTTAACATTTTTCTCAACTGAACTAAAATTTGACAAGTCAACTCCTTGTGGACCATATGTAATTTCTCCAGATCCATAATACAATTGGACTGTGACTGTCTCCGACATGTGTGATTCATAATAAAAAGCAATAACAGCTATCAAATACTACATCCAGAGACTAACTAACAAATAGACTAAAATCTAAACTAATACAAACTAATCCGCCGAAATCTACACCTTCAACAGTAAATATGTTACCTAAAATAATCTAATGAGTGTCAAACATATAAACTAAAATTTAAACTACAACTACAGATCTATACTCCGGAAATCTATACCATCCAGAAATCTAGTGAATTAATAGTAATTACATTTTTATTATATCTAAGTAAAATTACTAAAAGAGTTGGAATCAGCGAAATACCTGCAATGAAGCGAAGAAGCGGCTGAAGAAGTCGACTTTAGAATGCGGCTGAAGAAGTCGACTTTGTGACATCGGAGGTGGACTTTAGAATGCGAGTGAAGAAGTCAACTTGAGTACTCAGGGCCAAGTATGAAACCCAAAATACAAAGCTGGAAAGCCAAAAACGAAAAGCATTTCTGGAAACTAAAAACATATGGAAACCAAAAAAAAGTTGTTTTGCTGCCAGATTGGGTTTGAGTGCGACCAAAGTCGACTTTTAGATTGCCGCAATAACGGACTTTAGGCGAATAGTCTCCGGGCTTTGGCATGTTGTCCTGTGCACAGAAAAATGCTAAAGAAAAGATAGTCATTGAAATAAATGACTTAGCTTAACTTGCGGACGAGTGTTGACAAAGTCGTGGCGATCGGTGATGGAGCCGTGATGGTTGTTGGTGAAGTTATCAGTCGGAGTTGATTCCGACTAGTTGTTGGAGGCATGACTGTCGCTCTCGACTAGTTCTTTAGTCAAAACTAGCCGAGATGAGAAGTCGAAGTAGTCGTCGGCGAATTAAAATTGCCGAAGTAGAGCCAGTGTGTCGAGATGATGATGTAGTCATGGCATACGACATGGTCGAAGTAGAGCCGGTGCGGCCGAGGTTGATGTAGTCGCGGCACACCCCATAGTTGAACTAGAGCCAGTGCGACCTGACGATGAGTCGAGCGGCGAGACAATGCAACCAGACGCACGACATAGTCATGGCGCACGACGTAGTCAAAGTAGAGACAGTGCGACCCAAGGACAAGTCGAGCAGCGAGACAATGCAGCCAGATGCACGTCATAGGTGAAGTAGAGCCAGTGCGACTCGACGACGAGTTGAGCAACGAGACAATGTGACCGGACGCACGACGTAGTCGTGGTGTACCGAGTAGTAATTGAAGTAGAGCTAGTGCTACCCGACAACGAGTTGATGTTGTTGTGATGTAGCGAAGCTACCCCTCACGAACAATGAAAATGAACAACTAGCTCGAGTCTACAGACGTAATACAAACACCAAAGGAAAACAAAAAGCTTGCTCTCTACAGTGAATTTTTCAAAAGCCGATCCCCTTTACAAGTGCCGGTCGGCCTCCTTTTATAGGGAGACGAACGGACTTTTTACATACCGAGATTGCCCTCGTGTAAAACGGATCAATACAGAATGTACTAGGCTAATTTTGGGAAATCTCCATTAGGTCTTCACGTAATCGGCGCTTCATGACGTCACGCCGCAAATCACGGCGCTTTTCCCGGCATCATCACGTGCGCCTGTCGGGTGAAGACCTTCGACTTTTTGGAGATGCCCCTTTCGCCTAGCATATCCTTGCACCTGAAACACATTCTAAGACCAAACATAAATGCATTAGATGCTAAGGGCGACGAAACCCCCCGAGCGAAACCTAGGCTGAAACTTATTAAGTGGGTAGGATTCGCCCCCGGGGTTTCGTTGTGAAGAAAACCGAATCACCGGATCTGAAATCTAATACCCTGGATCGCTGGACCTGTTCGAGAACTTTACTGGCGACGAAAGGTACCAGGCGAAAGCTGTGGTATGAAAGGCAAGATGGAACTAAGTGGTTTCGGGGGCTTCGCAGTTAATTCTCCTGAATCGCACTCGTTTAACTACAACAATCTCACGATTTTGAGTGCGAAGGACTCGATTCCGAATCCCCCAACAGAAGCCCCTCGGTGGCGAAACGTTTGTGATGCTACAAACTTGAGCCATAGAAACCTAGGGTTCGAGAATCGAGGCAAAAGAAAACGTCTTACACGGCGTCGGTCCCCGAAACCGCCGCGCGAATTACCAAAACGCCCTCGATTTCTAGCCGTTGGGTTCAAAATTTTGACCGTTGCGTTTTACTGCCTATAAATAGAGGGGGTCGACGCCGCAGTGAACCTGCTGTCACTTTCACCTCTTCCTCCCTCGTTTAAATCTCGCGATTGAGCTCTTTGGCTTCGCTTCCTGCGAGTGCTGGTCACCCTTAAAGGTTAGCTTTTATCTTAGACGGAAGATATCTTATGCTTTCCGCCTTTCGCAATGATGTATTTTGAGATTAAGATTTCATAGATACATGGCTCGCGTTAGGCACACCGCTAAGGCAATGGAAGGCTAAGGCTCCCCCTCAAACCATGAAGATCGGCCTGCTTCTCCAGAAGTTGCAGAGGCTGTCGCTGCATCATCCTCGGCGGCTTCCAGCTCAGAATCTGGTAAGATTTCTGGCTTGTATTGGTCTGCTAGCTCTCGCGAGAGCGGTAGTACCTCATCCACCTCTAATAGTGATGAAAGTAATGATTCGGATAGCGGAGGGTATGTCGAAATAATGCTGAGCGACACAGATGCCAAAAACCGCACTGCTGACGTGGAGGAGGGCGAAATTGGGGAAGGGAGCGGCGCGGCTGTTGCGGAGGAGTCCGGGGAAAATCTGGCAGGAGTGAAAGCTGATCCGCAGGATTTGATTAAACCGAGCACCTGCTTCATGGGTCGATCCTTGATGACCCAATCTGACTTGGATGCTCTGCGACTGGAGGGTTGCTTTGAGCCTGGCAGCTGTCGGCTACCCGGAAAAGAAACCACGCCGAAGCCTAGGAAGAATGAAAGTGTCGTGTTTCGTGACTTTTTCACGGTAGGGCTTCGGCTGCCAGTCTTGAAGAGATTTGCTGAGATCCTAGCAGCTTACAATGTTCAGATTCATCAGCTGACACCCAACTCAATCCCTCAGATAATGATGTGGAAACATTTGTTCGCCACTTTGAGATTCACTGGGCAAAGAGGGTGGTAACTGTTGAAGATGAGGAAAAAGAAGCTCAATATGGATGCTGCACTTTCCAAACGCGACGCGTCAGCAAGAGTCAGGCTCCAGTGGAATTAGCCCCTGCATACAAGAACAAATGGGCCAATCGATGGACCTCTTATTGGTTCTACGCCCCCATTCCCGTGATTGGAAAGGATGCGAAACGAGAGGAGGTGACAACCTACGATTTGGCGAGTCGTATGATTGACTTGGACGTTGATTTGGCTCCGGAGCTGACGAAGGCTAGCCGCACTTCTGCTAGTACTAGCGCTTACTTTCAAGCTACTCATGTAATTACCACACGAGACGCTCTTGAAGAATTTGTGGCAGCTGACATTTGGCCGTGCCAGCCTCGGTGGGGTTCATGGGCGTTCAAAGTGCAGAAATTGCCTGGGCTGGATTACGAAACGTGAAGCCCCAAGTTTAATATCAAACGCCCCGAGGGAAAGACCGATGAAGAGATCGTGACTGAAGTCGAGAAGAAGGTTGTTCAGATGATCGGCAACTACACTCACAAGGAGTGGGAGTGTGCCCAAAAGATTTTGAAGCACCAGGGTCGAGTTAATCGTGTCTTTGACGAAATGAACGTTTCGTTCCCTCCGCGCCCAAGACCATCGACAGCTAGCAAGAAGATGTAGCCTGCTGGCAATATTGGTTCTGAACCGGCTGAAACTTCCAAAAAAGGGAAATCTAGCAAGGCAACGGCTGCGACAGAGGGCACCTCTAAAAGCGCGAAAGCTACTGATGTTTTGGCGCAGCGGAAAGCTGAAGCTGCCAAAACCACACGGCCACCTGTCACTGAGAAGACGACTAAGTTGATGAAGGTCAGCGAGAATTTACTCTGTCGAAAGACTGACGCGGCGAAGGTTGCCGCCGCGGAAAAAGAAAAGAGGAAAACTCAAGACGTAGCTCCGCTGGTCATTCTTGAGAAGAAAACCGTCTCAAAGAGAAAGAATCCTAGCGTGAGCGAAAAAGATAAAGAGATTGCTAATGAGAATCCCCAACCCGAGGCGGCGAAGCCCCAAGCCAAGAAGCTGAGAACTGAAAAGGTTTCTGAGGACGATGAAGACGCTGATGTCATTGCGACGCCACAGATTCAACCTTCCACTTTTTACCCTCCGAAAACTCGAGAGATTGAAGAACCAAAAGATCAGCCTATTGAAATTCCAGTTGACCCTGTCGAGGCTGCAGCAATTGAAGCCCATAGCGAGCAAGCGAGATTGTATTTCTCATCCACCTGTCCTCTTGGTGAGCGACTGAAACAGACTCCAGAGGCGGAGGCAAGGGGAAAAAGATTCTGGGAGCATTATGAAAAGACAGGTGAGTTTTTGGTGACTGGTCCCGTGCCCACGAAACGTGTGGCCGGCTTGATGGACGTGATTGACGAGGACGAAGAGCTGAATTATATCGACGATGGTACCCCTATGGATACCTCGGAGAAGGAGCGTCCTGTCTCGAAAACCGACGAGGCCAAAGTTGATCCTGTGATAGATGAAGGTCAAAGCTCGGGCTTGAAACCAAATGATCCAATCGACTTGGATTCATCTGAGGCCGAGAGACCCACAGCAAACCAGTCCCGATCGCCGCCGCCCACGCTAGAGGAAATCGAAAGGTCGGCTGTGAAAACTACTGGGGATGATGCTGTTCTGAACGTTAAGGACGATAGTGCTCTTCAACTTGAAGAAGCAGGTGCGCTTCCTTGACTTGCTTTTACGTTTCCCCTTTTACTTAAGAGTCTTGTTGATTAAAGTCTAACGCTTTCTAATTCTTTATCAATTTTCAGTGGCTACGACTTTGGTGACCCTGAGTGGTAAAGAGAAACACTCGATCAGGCCTGAAATTAGCACCCCTTCTTTTGGATTGGGCACTGACCCTTCAATGCTGGAACCTGGTACGAGATATTGACTGCCTAATTTGTTCAATAGATTTCAGATTATCACTTCGTTGTTGAATATCTGTTGCATTCACTTTGCCGCTTTGACGCGTGCCTTCGTGTTGCTTTGCGTTCACAGACTTTGTTCAATCCCTGGAAAACCTGAAGGGGGATGAATTGATGCAGATGATGCAATCCTTTCTTTCGAAAGGCATTGCTGCTTGCCAGAAAGGCTTTGAGCGAGTCACCAGTGAGGCGAAGGCCTCTCTTGAAGAGAAAAATCTTTTAAAGGAAGAGAACCGCAAGTTGCGTGAGGAAAACGAGAAATTGAAAAATCAGTCTCATCAACTCGGCAACCAGGTTCAATCTTTGACCGACCAGTGCACGAATCAGAAGACCGCTATTGATGCTCTGAAGCGAGAGTTAGAGAAAAGCTTGCAATGCTATGAAGAGTGTCGCACTGAGTTGAAAGATATGGTCACCCAGTATGATGCGCAAGAAATTCAGATACAAGCCAACAACAACCTTATTGCCGAACTGAAGAAGGTGAAGGGCGAACTAGAGGACACTTTGGAAAAGAACGAAGCTTATTGTCATCAGTGGGGGGCATATCTGGCCACGGCCTATCGACGCGTCTTAGAACGTTTTGGTGCCGAAACCCAAGAGTTCAAAATTACAGATAACATTGGGAGTTATTGCCAATGGATGAACAGTGAGCTCAAACTTTTGCCGGATACGATATCCAAGGTTGGAGACTATGGAGCAGTGACGTGCTCTCAAACAATATTTCATCTGTTGGAACAACAGGGTTGCGAGCATTTCAAGACTTTTGGCAGTCGAAGCTTCGAGTTCCCTTCTTCTGAAGACATGCCAACCACGAGCAAAACCGTTGATTTGATCACGAAGATAGTTCTTCGCAACTTTTGGGCTAAAAGTGGTCGAGAGTATGCCCGGAAAAAGGCTGTTGATCGTTTGACTAAGGTTGGATCCTTTGTCCCGCTTTCGCGATTCTGACTGATCTTATGCATTCCTTACTCTGATATTTGATACGTTTCCTTTCTCATAGTTTTATTTTGGCCAGGCAAAGCAAGCCTTGGAGTTGCGCGAGCATCAAGCAATTCATGGTCCGGACGCCACTCTTGGACCTTATGGGCCCTATAGAGATTGGCCACCGAAGACCGGCGCTGATGAAGGCGATCAAGGAGTCCCCGGAGCCCCTGCTCGCGACACGACCGACGTCGAAGGTGGGCACGTGGATCCAGTCACCGGCGAGGCCCTCGCTCCTTTGGTGCACGAAGGGTCGCCCCGCGATCCAATCGCTAATCCTACCACGGAGGTCTAGGATGTTAAAAACTCTTTAGGAAGTTGATGTAACACCCGCTCGGGTTCTTGAAAACTGTGATGTAAATTCTTGTGCGTATTGTTTTGACAGACGCCGGACGAGGGCGTGGTGTTGGATGTGATGCCTAAGACTTTCAACCGTGCCAACACCTGCGTCAGCGGTGCTTCTTGGAAGATTTTCCAACGTCGATACCCCACAAAAACCTTCGAAGAATTTTGAGAATTTTGCTGTCAATACCATTCCCTGCATAGTTATCCACTTCGCTTTTTCATGACCATGAATGATACCAGCAAAATTGTTCCCCTGGAACCGGAAGCTTGTGAAACCTCGGGGATGAAAGAGGAGCCGTATGAAGAGGAAGATACGGATCATTGCTTCGTGTACGATATGGCTAAAAATCGCGGGGGGAGATACTTAGATGGTTGTTGCGTAGAATTGCCATTCTCGTGAAAATTACCTGCTTATAGGTTGTCATTCTCGCTGCTTTCGATCAAGGTTTCTGAAAGAAAACGTCTTCCCCCCTTCGGAAGCGGGGAGAATGTATGTTGAAAACATTAAGTTGTACCAGTTATATCTTTGTACTTTAAAATCTGCTTGATTAATTGTACTAAGCCGTGGTTTACTTGAGGATCTTTTCGATGACGAAAGATATTGTATGAATTTGTTTATCCTCTGATTGTTTCTTTTTGTCACGGAAAAGGCTAGCCTACAATGCGACGCTTGGGCGTGAAACGTATTGTAGGACTAGGAGCTATTCAAATTGCGTCGAATATTGCAGCTTTTGAGCTGTTTTTCGACAACGAAAGTTTCTTCCTGATTTAGTGTTGGCACCTTGGTGCAACTCTAGGTTTCGCTTACACAAACATCTTAAAAATTGGACTCGTACTTGACAATTCCTTATTACTGTTTCGAAATGAAATCGGCTCGTTTTTGACACATCCCCTTCGGATGGGCTGTCTATGAAAACAGCTCTTCAAAAGCGTTAATTCTTGTGAATCATTTTCGCTGTTTCGATTCAAAATTGAACCACTTTCATACGCCCTTTGCGGACGGGCTGTTGCGAAAACAGCTCCTTAAAGCATTGATTCTTGTGAATCATTTTCATTTCACCACTTGTGGGTGGGCTACCTTCAAGTAGCACTTTGACGCACTCGCTTTCGGAGTGGGCTATCTGTAGATAGCACTTCAATTCACCCGCTTGTGGAGTGGGCCATCCTTAGACAGCACTTTGAGTTATGCAAGAAAATGAAAGGCGATGCATGTAGGGAGGAATTACTTCATTCATTAAGGAAATGAAATTTTACATCAAGGCTGCCTCATTAAAAACCTCACGCTCCAGGATGGAGTCCTCCCTATGTGAGGAAAAGAGTACCCACCTTGTTATTGAATTTAAATTGCACGAAAGTAAAGACTAGAAAGGTAAATCTAATGAGTCCTCCGCACTTATAGTTCCATGCGACAGACTCCTACCAATTTACATTATGGAAAAAATTTGCACAAGTTATCCACATTCCATGAATGCGGTAACTCCATGCCTACCTCGTCCTTCAGACGAAAGGCTCCATCTCGAACGCAGCTTGAAACAACGTAGGGCCCTTCCCACGCGAACTGAAACTTGCCTACCGAGTCGGCATTCTTCTTTCTTTTCAAGACGAAATCTCCGACCTGAATGTTCTTAAGAGAGACTTTCTTGTTTCTCCATTTTCTGGTTTCTTCTTGATACTTTAACAAATTTTGGACTGCATCAAGCCTGTCAATCTCCACCAGGTCTTTGTCCACTTCTTCGCTTTCGCGAGAGCTTCCCACCAAAACTCTAGCACTTTCATTGGCTAGCTCTTCTGGGCACATGGCTTCGGCTCCGTAAAGCAACCTGAACGGGGTGAATTTGGTGGTTCTTGACTCAGTGGTATTGTGTGACCAAATGACTCTGGATAATTCATCAGCCCACTTTCCCTTCTTCTGATCGAAGAGACATTTCTTTACAGCTGAGAAAACTTGCCCATTGGCCCTTTCGACTGCGCCGTTGGACTGAGGGTGATAGACAGATGCAAAACGAAGCTTCATCCCAATTGAGCGACAGTACTCTCTGAAATCTTGGCAATCGAATTGCTTCCCATTGTCAACTGTGAGCTCTTTGGGCATGCCAAACCTGCAGATGATTTGCTGCCAGAAAAATTTTCTGATAGTGGCTGAAGTGATGGTGGCGACGGGCCTTGCTTCAATCCACTTGGTGAAATACTCGACTGCTACCATGGCAAACTTGTAGTTGCCCTGAGCTGTAGGTAGCGGTCCTATGATGTCCATACCCCAGCGCTGCAATGGCTAAGTAGGCGTGATGAGCTGTGATAGAGCCCCTGGCCTTCGCTGATGCTTTGCTGCGAACTGGCATGCCTTGCATGTCTTGACAATCTGCTCGGCGTCTCTTATTGCCATTGGCCAATAGAAACCCTGCCTGAAAGCCTTTCCAGCTACGGCTCTTGCTGCGATGTGAGACCCACACATTCCGCTATGAATTTCCTTCATGAGTTCAATGCCATGCTCTTGAGTGATGCATTTTAGCAATGGTGCACACACCCCCAGCTTGAAGAGGTTGTCGTTCTTGAGAACATAACCCTTCGCACGAGCCTGCATCCTTTTCATGTCGTGGGTTTCGACGGGTTCATAGTGCCCGCGAAGGAAAGCAATGATAGGAGCCCTCCAATCTATGCTTGCGATTGCGTTGACTGTGCTAAGGGGCTGCTTGTCTGGCTTGATAGATGGAGCAGTTAAGATTTCGAAGAATACATCCGGAGGCATCACCTCCCCCCTTGCGGCTTTCTTCGCCAACTCGTCGGCTTCCCTGTTTCTTTTTCTTGGCAAATGTTCAATGGTAAAACCACGAAAATGCCTTTCCATCTTTCGTACCTCCGCAAGGTACTTGACAAGTTCCGGCTCTTTGGCCTCACTCTCCTTTTCCACATGATCTTTGATGACCTCGGCGTCGCACTTGACTAAGAAATTACTTGCTCCCAAGGCTCGCACCTTTCTGAGGCCTAGTAAGAGCGCCTCGTACTCAGTAGTGTTGTTGGTGCACCTGTCGGATGGATCTGAGTAATCCAGCCTTGCGGCGTATCTCAACTTGACTCCTGCCGGTGAAGTGACAATGGCTGCAATTCCGGTGCCTTTGCGCCCCCAAGCTCCGTCACATCTGATTTCCCACACAGGCACCAATTCCTCATCTCCAGTGGCGTTGCTTGGTGAGGTCCAATCCACCACAAAATCCGCCAAAACTTGGGACTTGATTGCTGACCTTTTCCCAAAATCGATTGTGTGTTCCGACAATTCCGTTGCCCACTTGGCGATTCTGGACGAAGCCTCCTTGTTGATGAACAAATCATTGAGAGGCTGATCAGTAAGCACGGTAACCTTGTGTGCTTCAAAGTAATGCCTGAGTTTTCTCGTGGCCATGATTACTGCGTAAGCAATCTTCTCTAGCTCGGAATACAATAACTTGGATCCTGCCAATGCCTCTGAAACAAAATACACGGGGCTCTGACATTTGCCTTTTTCCCCATCGACCTCTCGCACAAGGGCAGCACTAACCGCGGCCTTAGATGCGGCAACGTATAGAAAAAGCGGCTCCGAGGGAAGGGGTGGCGAAAGGATAGCCATTTCCTCGATGTATGCCTTCAGCTCGGCGAAAGCCTTGCTTTGCTCAGGACCCCATTCAATTTTGCCTTTTCCCTTCAATGCCTTGAAGAACGGAAGGCTTCGCTCAGCAGATCTGGAAATGAATCTGTTGAGAGCCGCAACTCGACCATTCAACTTCTGAATATCCTTCTTTGTTTTTGGTTCTTCCATTTCCCTTATGGCCTTTATCTTATCTGGATTCGCCTCAATTCTTTTGGCTGAGATTAGGCATCCCAATATCTTTCCTTTTGTGACTCCAAATACACACGTTTCTGGGTTCAGTTTCAAGCCTGCTCTTCTCATGTTGGCGAAAGTCTCTGCCAGGTCGTTGACGTGATTGGCCCTTTCGCCACTTTTCACAATGAGGTCATCGACGTAGGCCTGAATATTCCTGCCTATTTGTGGTTTGAATACTTCTCCCGTCATTCTGGTGAAAGTTGGGCCGGCGTTCTTCAAACCCTCCGGCATTCGCACGAAGCAGAAAGTGCCAAAAGGAGTAATGAAGCTAGTTTTTTCCTCGTCCTCTTTCGCCATCCAGCATTGATGGTAGCCAGAAAAGCAATCCAAGAGAGACATGATGGCCGCGCTGGCCGCTGAATCAATGACCTGGTCCATTCTTGGAAGCGAATAATTATCTTTGGGTGTAGCTTTGTTGAGGTCTGTGAAATCTATGCACATCCTTCATTTTCCATTCTTCTTCTTGACGGGCACAGTGTTCGCTAGCCATTTGGGATACATGACTTCGCGAATGACACTGGCGTCTAGCAATCTCTGAACTTCCGTCTTGACCGCTACCACTTTGTCATCGGACATCTTTCTGAGCTTTTGCCTTCGCGGCTTAACCGAAGCGTCAATGTTCAATTTGTGTTCGATGAAGTTTCGATCCACTCCTGTAAGATCCTTGGCAGACCAGGCAAACACATCTCTATTCTTTTGGAGGAATTGGATTAATGCCCCCTCCTCGCCTGGCGAGAGGTCTGACCCAATTACGACAGCTTGATCCGAAACCATTTCATCCAACAGAACCTTCTTGGTGTCACAGTCCGGCTGTACATTGATTTTTTCTTTGTCTGCCTTCGGCTGTTTCTCCACATTTTTGCTCTTGACTGCTTCGTCGAGAGCATTGACATTTCTCTGTCCTGGAGTTCTGCCTCTCTCTAGGTTTCGACCATCATTTTGATGTCCCCAGATTGTGATAACCCCCTGCGTCGCTGGTATCTTTACACACAAGTATGCTTGATGAATGATAGCTTCAAACTTGTTGAGAAATCCTCTTCCAAGGATTCTGTTGTACGGGTAATACATTTCCACCACGTCAAATGACAAATACTCAGTTCTGGCATTTTGAATAGTGCCAAAGGAGACAGGCAGCGAAACTTTCCCAATTGCGTGGATAACACGTCCTCCGAAGCCGTACAGTGGTGTATCGGGAGGTTGTAACAAATTCTGATTCAATCCCATCTTGTCGTAGGCGTCGGCGAAGATTATATCTGCTGACGAACCATTGTCGACCAAGAGTTTTCCCAGAGTCCAGCTTGCTATGTTGGCTTCGATTACTAAGGCATCATTATGGGGAAAACCTTGTAACCTTACATCCTCTTCTGAGAAAGTGATTGGAATGTGAGACCATCTTGTTCTTTCCACTCTCCCCTCCACACAAATATTCTGGACTTCGCGGAAGTAATGCTTCCTGTCCTTCTTGCTATCAAACTCCAGAGCGGAGCCACCCGAAATGGGGAGGATGGTTCTGACAGATGGTAACGGGTCGTTTTGGCCCTCAAGCTTCGCTGGTGCTGGCGGAGCGGTTGGGCCTTTGTGTGGAGGAGGAGGCGGTGCGATGGGGTGCTGATCAACAGGCCTACGCTCAACGTTTTGAGCCTGAAAAGCTTGGGATTGCCAAGGTGGTGGTTGAGTGTAGGTTGGAATGGGGGGTTGAAAGTGAGGTGGCTGGAAAGGGCTAGCGAAAGGGTTCCTTCCAAAATTTGGATTTTGCCAAGCGAGAGCGGAATGGTTTACGGAATTGTTCCTCTCTTTCTCCTTCTTCTCTTCTTCGAGGATAGCCTCGAATCTTTTCTTGTCCGGGCAATAGTTTGAGCTGTGGTCGTCATTCTCCTTGTGAAAGATGCAATACCACTTCCTTTTTTCCTGATGGCCTCGGCCCCTGCCGTGACCTCTGCCTCTGCCGCCTCCCCTTCCGCCTCTGCGGCCACCCCCTTGATTTTGGTGCGGTGGACTAGGCGGGCTAGAGTTTTGGTTTGGGGTGTCGCTTTGAGGATTAGGATTTTCCTGGGCGATTTCGCCATCTAAGCCAAAGACATTTCTGGGGTTAGCATGCGAAGCGCTCCTGGAATTGGACCATTCCCTCTCGCTGGACTGATTGGCCTTAGCAGACTTCTTTTGATGAGACTGCTCTTCCATACACATCCTGAAGTCATTGTCCGAGCGACAGTACTTCTCAAATTCCTCGTACAAGCGCTGGATTGATTTGGGCCTTTCGCGCATGAGATGTGAGCGAAATTGGCCTGCCCTCAAACCCACGATTGCGGCATTGATAGCGACGGTGTCCAGCACATTTGGTGCCTGAGCTTTGAGATGAACGAATCTCCTGAAATAGTTTTGGAGAGGTTCTTTGTCCTTTTGCTTACAAGAGAAAAGATCGCTCTCGGTAAGCTCTGGACGCTGGAAACCTTGAAAGTTGGAGAGAATCCGCTGCTTCAAATCATCCCATCCATGAATTACACCAGGACTCAGGAGAGAATACCACTGCGCTGCCGCTTCGTCTGCAGCGATAATGAAAGATTTTACTAGCACGGAGTCGTCGCCCCCGGCTGAAAGAATAGCGGCTTCGTAGCTCATTAGGAATTGTCTAGGATCGGATTGACCCGAGAATCTGGGGAGTGGAACTGGCCTGTAGGATTGTGGCCACGGAGTGACCTGAATCTCTTGAGACAAGGGCGATTTGGGGTCCCAAGATCTCGTGCGGATGGTGTGAACATCGTGGTTCGAAGGGCTAGAGTCGAAAGGGTTGACGAAAGGGTTGCGACTGAAAGTGGTGAACGGAGGGGGTTGAGCGAAAAGCACGTTGCCCTCTGTGACTGTGGATTGGTTAGGGATGGTATATTCGGGCGAAGGTTGGTTGAAACTTAAAGATTGCTTGGCTTTTATGGTGCGCAGCTCCTCTTGCAATTTAGCTATTTCGGCTTTGTGCCGCTGGATTTCCTTGGCTGCTTCGGCCTCTTGTTGAATGGCCAAAAGCTTCTTCTTGGTTTTCGCCAGCTCTTCAGCCTCTTTCCGCAATTTGGCCAGCTCGGCCTCGTACGCTGCTTTGGTCGTGGCCGCAGTAGCGTCTTGGTTTGGCCTAAGCTGAGTAACATTGGATTCTGGGAGCTCCTCTCCCTGGGTGAGCAAATTGGATGGGTTTAACTCCTCATCAAGGGACGACGAAGCCCCCCTACTGGAGTTGATGGTAGTTCTCTTCTTCCTTGTGGACATTTTGGGTTTCCAACTCGAGCCAAACACAAACGGTGGGCGCCAATTGTTGTGATGTAGCGAAGCTACCCCTCACGAAAAATGAAAATGAACAACTAGCTCGAGTCTACAGACGTAATCCAAACACCAAAGGAAAACAAAAAGCTTGCTCTCTACAGTGAATTTTTCAAAAGTCGATCCCCTTTACAAGTGCCGGTCGGCCTCCTTTTATAGGGAGACGAACGGACTTTTTACATACCGAGATTGCCCTCGTGTAAAACGGATCAATACAGAATGTACTAGGCTAATTTTGGGAAATCTCCATTAGGTCTTCACGTAATCGGCGCTTCATGACGTCACGCCGCAAATCACGGCGCTTTTCCCGGCATCATCACGTGCGCCTGTCGGGTGAAGACCTTCGACTTTTTGGAGATGCCCCTTTCGCCTAGCATATCCTTGCACCTGAAACACATTCTTAGACCAAACATAAATGCATTAGATGCTAAGGGCGATGAAACCCCCCGAGCGAAACCTAGGCTGAAACTTATTAAGTGGGTAGGATTCGCCCCCGGGGTTTCGTCGTGAAGAAAACCGAATCACCGGATCTGAAATCTAATACCCTGGATCGCTGGACCTGTTCGAGAACTTTACTGGCGACGAAAGGTACCAGGCGAAAGCTGTGGTATGAAAGGCAAGATGGAACTAAGTGGTTTCGGGGGCTTCGCAGTTAATTCTCCTGAATCGCACTCATTTAACTACAACAATCTCACGATTTTGAGTGCGAAGGACTCGATTCCGAATCCCCCAACAGATGCAGTCGAGCATACTCGTGTAGTCAGTAGTCGACGATGAGTTGATGCAGCCGAGCGTACTTGTGTACTCTAGTAGCTGAGGTAGTCAACGTAGTCGTACAACGAGTCAATGTAGCCGGATCTAGGCGTAATAGTGCTAGCGTACATCTCTTGTGTGCATCAAGCAATGCTTTTGAAATCTTGTGGGTAGCCATTGGTGTGCGAGTAGCATAAATTCACAAAATTGTTTTGCTTGCATGAGAGACTTCACCCTTCTCTCCTCCTCTCCGTCTTATCTGGGGTGGGTATATGACGCCTGCGCTTGGGTATTGTGATGTTGGTTATTTTGCCTAGAAACCCTGTCCTCCTTTATATAGTCTAGGGGGCGAGTTACTAGTTGGTTACAAGGTCGGGGTCCTAGTAGGATTACACAGTATGAGTCCTAATAGGATTACAAGAGAATTCTAGTAGGAGTCTGACTTCTTCCTCCTTGCAGGTACCCGGGGTGCATGCCCGACAGACAAGGTCTCAGTTCATGAGTGCAAGTTTAATATCCTTTACCCATTTCCACTACTGAAAAATGCAGTTTTGCCATGCGCCGGCAAAGGCCGCTCGACAGCGTTTTGCTCGACAGTCAGACCTTTGACGTGCGTCGTTTATCGGGGTGCACAGCTAAAAGCTTTGTCGTGCGTTTACCTCGGCGCACGGCAAAAAAAGTGACTACCGATGTGGGGCGACATCAATGGTGCAGGAGGATTTCCTTGTCATGAGCCCCAAGGCAGGCGCACAACAACCATTTTATAAAAAAATAAAAAATGGAGCCGCCCCACAGCCGGGGCAGGGAGAGGCCATCGCCGCTGTCGCCCCTGCCGGCCGACCGCCACCAGCCACCACCGCAGCTCCTGGTCGCCGCCGCCGTGATGAAGCCCCCCCACCCCACCACTGCCCGTCCCCCAGGCACGTCGCCGCCACTACCACAACACGGCCGCCGCCACACAACGACTCAGGGGCGGGTAGCTCGAGGAGGCCGCGCTCGCGCCGGGGAAGAAGAGGCCACTGTTAGAGAAGTGGCCACCTTTAGAGAAGGAGGGCGTGCCACCTCGCCACCACCACCTGTGTAGAAAAGGAAGGGGAGGTCACACACCATCGTCGGAGGAGGGTGTGCGCCACTGGAGCTCCTACCCACCACGCGCTGGCAGGCAACCAGGGAGGGGCGGCGGCCGGATTCGGCCACGCGCCGACCATAGTAGAGGGGTCGGCCGGATCTGATTACCACGCATCGTCGCCTGCACCACCATGCCACCAGCACCACCACCACCACGAGAGAGAGAGAGAGGATCCTCGTCGCCACCGCGTACCTCCGTCTTGTTGTCGGGGTAGCAAGTCGAGGTGAGGGAGGAGGGACGACAAAGGGGGAGGCTGTCCGTGCCGGCGAGTCAGGAGAGGGAGGGGACCGCACGACCGCGCCAGATGGAGGAGTGGCGGAATGGGAGGGGAGGGGAGGGGGCGGCAGCGTGCTGCGGGAGATGGGGAGGTGAGGGCTGGGGGGCGGCGGCATGCTACGGGAGATGGGAAGGGGAGGGGGCAGCAGCGTCTGAGGGAGATGGGGAGGGGAGTTATGTAGTTAGGTTTTCCCATGTGAGTGTGAAGCAGGCTTTAATGTGAGTGTGAAGCAGGCTTTAATGGGCTGGGATGAAAAATTGAGTTCGCCGTGTGGGCCGCTGGTTTGGGTGGGCCGGTGCACGTGTTTGCCATGCATTGCTTGGAGGACGCACGACAAAGTTTTTCTTTGCCGTGCGTTCCAACTAGTCGCACAACAAATTAAATTTTTCTATAATTGCAATTAAAACATCAAAAATATCAAATAGATGTAGGAAATTATAAAAAATCACACAAAACAACTTATGTTGTTTATTATTAATAGAAAAAATGAAATAAAAAAATTTGATTGTCACTTTCACTCAGAACCTACGAACCTAATCGTATCGTTCTTGATTCTCTGATTTTTCTCCAGAGATGTTTGCATTTGTAAGCATCGTATGTGATAAAATAGTAAAGCACACTCAAATTTTTACCACATGTCATGAGATGTTGACAAATCTCATAATTTTTTTAATTTCATTTGCTTTTTTAGAATTTTAAAATCATTTGAAAACACATTCATGGTCGAGATTCCTAGTCAAGATAATCGAAATTTCCTTCGATTTCATGGGTAAGATCTTAAATTTGCCTAATTAGCATAAGTATCATTTTTCCACTCATTTTATCTATTATTTGAATCACTTGCAGTTCAAATTTGACTTGATTCAAAAAATTACTTGAAATGCAATTAATTCATTAAATATAGCAAATAAATATTAAAATCTACCAAATTTTACCATGAAGTATCACATGTTGTATGTATGGAGTAGAAAAAATTTCAAAGTGAGAAGAACTTGTATTGATGGGCAATTCGAATTTGGACTTAGGAAGCCATATATATGGAAAAAAAGTTTGTCGTGCGCCAAACTGAAAACACACAGCAAACACATCTCTTTGATGTGCTCCCAACGAAAAACGTACGACAAAGGCACCTCTTTGCCGTGCTCCAAACAAAAAACGCATGGAATATGTTTTTTTATAAAATACAAATTTTACACAGAACAACACTAAAATTGTCTAATGGCTTAAAAACATACCAAAATTTTACATAAAACAACTTATGTTGTCTATTGCCTATAGAAAAAAAGTTGAATAGAAATTCAACTTTGATCTTCACTTTTAATCAAAACCTAATCATATAATTCTTAACTCTACGAAACTTCATTGGAGATGTTTCGATTTGTAAGCATCGTAAATGACAAAATGTTCAAAACTCATTCAAATTTTTACCACATCCTTCACACATGATATCATGAGATATAGACAAATCTCATAATTTTCAAATTTCATTTGCATTTTTGTGTTTCTTGGTCAAGATGTTCGAAATTTCTTTTGATTTCATGGAAAAAGTCTTAAATTAAATAACATGAATATCTTTTTTCACTAGTTTTATTCTATCATTTGAATCACTTATAGTTCAAATTTGACTTTTTCAAAAAAATTCTTGAAATGCAATTAATTAGTTAAATATAGCAAATGAATACAAAAATGTACCACATTTTACCATGAAGTATCACATGTTGTATTTATGGAGTAGAAAAAAATTCAAAGTGAGGAAATTTTTTTAGAGGCAATTGGATTTGGGACTTAGGAGGACATATATACGAAAAAAAATTTGTCGTGCGCCAAACTAAAAATGCACGGCAAACACATCTCTTTGCCGTGTGTTTTTTTGTGGCGCGTGAGAAAGGGCACAAAAAATCATCTCCACCACCCCGTTACTAATGGTTGCAGCGGGGGATTAACAGACGGTGGGAAGAAATAGTTTGCCGCGCATAAAAAAAACTCATGGCAAACTATTGTGTTTGTTGTGCATTTTTTATTTGCCGTACGCCCTATAAAAAAACGCACGACAAACTATTGTGTTTGCCGTGCGTTTTTTCTTTGTCGTAAGCCTGAAATAAAGCGCACGAAAAACCCCATGGCGCACAACAAAACTGAGTTTTCCAGTAGTGTTTCTTTGCATGAGGCCCTCAGCGACCTTGCGTTTGTTTCTTATCCTCGTTGGTACCGCCGCCCACAAGTTGGGCGCGAACGTTTTGATGGAGGCACCATTGGTCTAGTGATCCGACCAAAAGAGGGCCCGCATGCCATCTCCAATAACGACCGAAACCGAAGTTTCAAAGAATTTGTTCGCCAATGAAAAGGAGGATAGGAGAAAGGTGGTCCAAGTCCTTGTGGGGTCAGTACGCGCTAGCCAGAGCCATCTCAGGTGTAGCGCAAAGCCCCTAAGTTGGAGATTTAGAATACCAAGGCCGCAATAGACAGTGGGGCAAGCCACCCTGACCCACGCGACCGCACATTTGCCACCATAAGCGATCTCGGTCCCACACCAAAGGAAACCACGAATCAAAGTATTGATGGTCTCAATAACCCAAGGGGAAAACGCGATAGCCATCAAAATGTGAACCAGAATAGCAGACAGTGTGGACTTAACAAGAGTTGATCTCCCGCTTCTATTCAACAGACGACCTTTCCACGCAGGGATGCGTTTGGCGACCTTATCTACCAAAGGCTGAAGCGCAGCCTTTGGCAGCCTTGAAATGGACAGTGGAACCCCCAAATAAGTGCAGGGTTAGTCCGCGATACGACACCACATCATAGAAGTCGCAAGGTTGATCTGCGCTTTTGAGCCGTTAACGGGGAAGATCTGGCTCTTGGAGAAGTTAGTCGACAAAATGGTTCAAAATCCCCTTAAGACCGAGATCTCTATGTCGACCGGCGTGATGAATAAGACTACATCGTCCGCATAGAGCGAGGTCCTGTGCTTAGAGCGACGCCTTAGAGGGAGGAGGAGACCTCTTTCCTCAGCCAACTTAATCATGGAATGAAAACATTCCATATATGGCTAGCAAAAACAACATAGGGGAAAGAGGCCCCCCCTGCCATAGACTGCGACCGTGACAGATCCTGCGACCGGACGATCAGTATCTGTGATCTGTCAAAATATATAGGGGATCTTTTTTTTTTACCCCTGCACCGTCCCCATGTAAGCGCCACAGCGTGGCTTCCTCACCTCAAGGTCAAGGCTCTTGCATGGTCGCCTCTCATGTAGTCCAGCAAGCTCTCAAGGCCTTCACGCGATCCGAGCTGCACCTCCTGTCACATGATGCATATATGGAGACACTCATCAGAGAGGGATCATGAGCATTTTTTTAATCTCTGTTCAGTGTTCACGGAAGCTAGCTAGCTAGCTCCTGGGCATTTGGAAGTATATTTAACTGCGTCTGTTGGACAAGCTAGCAAAGCTGGAGAGACGTCGTCGTCACTTACGAGCTGATCATGGTTACCAAGATCATCGTCCCTCCCAGTTAATGGCAGCAGATGCCCATCCAGATGATGAGGAGACGACGATCCAGCAGAAACAGGAAGCATGCCCAAGTCCATGCAGGTCGGCCAGCACTCGAGGTCGAGGGGCACATCTGCCGGTTCTTCAGGATCCTGGGGGACAGTAGTCTCCTCGTGCTGCACTCGCACCTCCTGCAAATTATTAAAGTTCTGTCCACTTATTGCAGTTTCGTCCTGCAAATGATTATTTTTTAATTAGAAACGTCGTAGCGACCATAAAGTTAAAGCTGCCGATTGATCAAACTCACCTGCTGATCCAGCATGACGAGGTTATTGCTTGGGAGAGGAGGCGAGGAAGGTTTCGGCGGCAATCCACTGTAAAAGATTTTAGAGAGCACAAGCTCACCCTCCTTAAGATGATCCACACCGAGGTGATACTGATGCATTGTCCAATCAGCATCGCTGGTTGCCTTCTTAAGGACAAACACCTTCTTCCATCCTAGGGTAACACTGTTACGGTCATCTCCCATCTTTTGCTGGGGTGCTCCAGTCTGGTGCCACCAATAATCACTCCCATTGCTGATCTTGCGCTGCCGCTTGCGGACAGTACCGTTGCAATTTGGAATCTTATGAAAGAAGTGATGTGCTCTCCCATCCATCCTTATGCCTACCAGAGTTGCACAAGAGATATGTTAAAATCGAAGAAAAATAGCTGCATGCTTATTATTTCATACAAGGAGCTAATCAATTCAGAAAGAGGCTTGAGCAATTAAACAGTCATGCATGTACCTGGGAGATTTTTTGGATGTGTGGAGTATATCCCTTCCGGCTCTTCTATAGTTGGAATAAAAGCATCAATAAATGGATGGGGCCTTCTCAAGGAGTTTGTTTGGCCCATCTTTACTTTCAAATGTTGGAGAAGTTCATTATCAGTCGGACTGAAACAGGTACCAATAGGCAAACCTAGCCACTCTATAGGAACCTGGACCAAATAATGTGCTTGAAAAAAAAATCTGAAGGCCAAACTGAAATTCAATTTGTGTGGCATATATGCACGCCATCTTTTATGAGACATTATAAAACAGGTAAATATGTAGTGCAAACCATTTACTAGGTGGAATTCTGGAAACCAAAATGTTTGCAACTCGAAGTGTACATCAATTGCAACTTAGACTACTGGTCTGAAGAGGGGGTGGATAGTGTACAGTACTATGCGGATAATGACCAATTGTTCGAGTTGCAATCGATGTACACTCAGTGTTGCAAATGCTCTATTTTGCATGATTCTACCTCGTAGATGGTTTGCACTACATATTTTACCTTATAAACATTTACACTGAGTAGCCAATGTGAAAACATAAAAGACAGGTGAAGTGGCCGCAACAAACTTATCAAACATCCAATTTGATATTTGTAGCTCTCAAACATAACTAGCCAAAGGTAATTTGTCAAAACTAAATCATTGTCAGACTTACATCACCACCAGTAGTAATGTGATTTTGGAATACGGGCGTTCGTATAGCCTGAGCAATTGACCAACCTGTCATAGTCCACATTCTGCAAGAAAAAAACAACCCCATTCATATATAATAACGCATGTATGTATCTAATCAAAATTTATTAAAAAATCAAAAACTATTTTCGTCGCAATTGCTAGTATTGTTCTTAAAATTGGGAAAATGTATTCGTACTCCCTCCGTCCCGAATTATTTATCGTATTGGCTTTTTAAGACATTTATTTTATTATGTATCTAGATATATATATTTATGGTTAGATACATGTAAGTGCAATAAATCCTTAAGTGGGCTTTGGTGATGTTGACCATACAATTAAAGGACTAATGATCTTTTGAGTATATGTGACAGGCTACTATTTTATCATTGGTGTAAAAATAGAAAAAGGAGACCCCTAATTAAAAAGAGAAGGCTTCCTATGGCTCAAAGATGAAGTTTAATTCATTTTCTATTTTGAATTTAGTATAGGACAAGTTGTACTATCAACGGGATACTAATAGTGGGTGGGTGAAACCAAGTGCATAAAAACCACCTCCATCAAACATCTGCCAAGCAACAAAAATCAGCCAACCTCACTGCTCTCAGTTCTGTCTCTGCAAAACGCGGAGGTTCCGCGATCTGCATTTGACCGTTACAGCTCTAGATCTGTGGGGTATTTATCCCCTGTGTGCCCCAACGGTTATCTCCTCCTCTCTGCTGTTCAGGCGGACTCCATTATTCATTCCTCACTCTAGCATTCACTCCCACCTTCTTCCTTCCAAATCCAAGCATCCCATTCAAGAATTGGGTGATTTCTAGTGAGTTTGGGCTAAAAAGATTCCCCCTCTTGTGTTCTTGAGCACTTGGTAAAACCCTAGCTATCTTGGTGGATCTATGACTCTTGGAACTTTATTCCTAGACAACTAGAGGTCACTTGGATGCTCTCAATCTTCGTGTGGCAGCTCCAAGAAGTTTGTATTGGTCCCTTTGTGCTAGTGGAACCCTCTACCTATTGTCTTGGTGATAGGTACTCCCTCCGTTTTGAAAAAACTGATGTTTAGAACAGCGACACGGTCTCCAAAATACAACTTTGACCCTCTTGTTATTATAAAAATATTTATCGAATAGTGATGTATGTATACTTTTATGAAAGTATTTTTCAAGACAAATCTATTCGTATAGTTTTCACATTTGCAAACTCAACAACTTAAAAGTTATTGATGATTTATATTCCCAATGTTTGACCCAAACCTTGTCCTAAACATCAGTTTTTTTTTCAGAATGGAGGGAGTAAGAAAGAGGAGCGGGTTGAAAGAGATCTCATATAGCTGTTGCGGCTTACCTAAACAACGTGGAAGTAGGTCAACCTTCATGGCGAGCTGAACCATGAGATAAATCATGTCTCTTATGCTTTAATTTCTTACATATCTTGCTTGCTTATTCTTGTTTGTTATCTACTTATTTAGCTTGAGTTTGCAATAGATCTACCATTTCTTAGTGTTCCACGTTCTGACAGTGAAGTTGCAAAAAAAGTTTGGATTTGTTTTGTAGGCCTATTAACCCCCCTTAGATCACTTGCTTTGATCTTATCAATACATAACAAAAGAAATGTATCTACAAAAGACAAAATGACAGGTAATTTGGAATACTTTTCTGTATATCCCTTTAATTAAATCCCAAGATAAAAAAGAAACAAAAACAAAAATAAAAGGAAACAAAAAACAACCACCACATACGCAATGAATAGGACACATCATTGCTCAATGCTAAAATTTTACATCCACTCCTGGTCTGAGAGTGGAGACGAGGGGATAAACCAGGGGTAATCAACTTAGCCCTTAATCCCCAGTCCTTTAAGACTAAAGACGGCCCACGGTCGCCACGACCCAGCATCAACATCAGCAATACAGGCCTATCATCTCCAACAGACGGCAGTCCGGTATCGTCCAAGGGCTCGGCTCCGACTTAGACGCTCGCCCCGCGCGACCTAAGGGAGCGCCCTGGCGTCGCGGCTACCTCGGGAGAAAGCTCCGCCTCACACGACCTAAGGCTCTGCCACCCGCAACCCAACAACGGGGGACCCTCCGACGAGGGCCGCAACGTGGCACGGGCGGCTCTGCACCGCCCGGGGACGTGCAAGAGCTCCAGAGCGGGAGGATCCATGCTGTCAGGCCATTATGGGATTTTCCCCGGCGTGGGAGGCGAACTGCAACGGCATCCCATCACCTAAATGCGGAACAGTAGCGAAGGACGGGCAAATCATTCGTGTATAAGTCATCGGACGGCGCGTCCCGACCAAGCGGCTATCAGAGAAAAGGTTGAGTCTTGCACGGGAAGCCTCCGACCTACTAGTCCTGCGAGGCCGTAAGTCGGGGAGAAGCTGCCTTGGAGCAGGGGCCGCCGCCTATGCCGCCCTACAAGGACTACCGCACCTAGCCTGGCGTACGGCGCCAACCCGAGATATAGGACCACGCCCCGACACTGTTCTGGCAATGTAGCAGGATGTCGTTTTACTATCCTAACCCTTATACACCGGCTCTCCTTGAACTATAAAAGGGGAAGCCGGTACCATGAACACAAGACATGAAAAACACAATAGAACAACAGCTGAAAACACAGCCAAATCAGTAGCAACACACACACACACACTCCCTAGAGCACTTTGAGCTCTCCACCACACTCAAAGACCTAGGACCGGCTCCCTCTCTCGACCTAAGCTTGTACCACCTACTACAGGCCCCCGTGGGCATATAGAACACTTCCCCGAATTGGATGTAGGGTGCCCCGCGGTGCCCGAACCGGTATAACCTCTGTGTCTCTAAGTCCAACCGTCCGGATCAGACGCACGAACATACCAAAATTTACTTGCCGGCGGTATCAAACCCTGACAAGTGGAATTTTATATATACACAACCATGTAGATTTTATTACAAACATTATTGGTAAGAATAGTTAATTAGATCCACTTGTATTTGGAGCATTCACAAGTGATGCCACCCACGCCCGCACACACACCCATGGGTTGATCGAATTACCATTCCTAACAGTAACAAAAAGATAGTAGTTACATGTATAATAACGGTAGTTAATACAAGTATTCACATGGAAAAAGCTCATCAAAGCGAGTAAAAATCCATATTCTAAACCGGTCCAATTTTAACTTACAATCTCTGAAAATTACAGCAGTAATACTACCAACAGGACAGTCAGATTTCTCACGAGCAACAACTATTGCTGCTGTACACATCGAACAAGAGTAGCAGAAAAAGCATATGTTCATCTCAATTAGTTGTCAATTCCTATCTCACAAATTATAAATCAACAATGCATGGAATTGTTGGTAATTGAGATAAATGGCAGTAGCAATACACCAATTAATCCTTCATCTTGTGATGTACAATGAAGAGAACATCTACCAACAGATATGCAATGGAATAATAATAATCATATGCACAAGACACAATGATTTACGTGGAAAATCTTCTCAAAGTGAGGAGTAAAAACTCATGGGACCAATTGGTCCACTCCAAGCTTCTACTATAACCAACAAATGGTTACAAGAAGTCTTCTCTAGGACCTCGAGAGGATAACACCAGCTGCAATACATTCACCATAATGCAACTAAGCATTTGCAGCAATAACCACCACCACTAACAAGAGGAATGACTATTGTCAACACAGAATATACAGATTCTGTCCCCTTCGGCAATCAACTCATATCTCACAAACTAAAGATCCATTGTCCACAAAATTTGGTAGGATTGTGATTCCACGAGTCTCCAAACTACTGACAAAATTTCAGATCAATCGAACACCGTTTCGCTACCCTAACTATTTATCACCGAAACTGCTTAGTGCTGAAACTGTGGTCACTTCAAAATCTGATGGTCCGCTGAACCAAACCTCAAACCAACTAATCAGATTGAAGTACCCTAAGTGTAGAATGAGCCCACCAAGTTTGGCACAAATCCAAGCATGTTTGAGCCTCGGACCAAAGGTTTAAAGTAGATCTGTCCGGAGCCACTAAATCTAGACAGATTTACGTCTCTGTTTTTTTCTCTCCTCTTGGTTGTGTTGTGCGTGTTACTCTCTCCCCCCGGCAGGGATTGGAGTGGAATAGGGTGTTAAGGGTATAAGTCTAAAATAAACTAATTTATCCTCCAATCATTGTCATTCCACTTTAATCCACTACTATCCGAACGAAGTTCAAATGAGATTAATTTCCCAACAAACTCGTGGAGAAATTAATCCTTTAATCCCTCAATGTTTTCGGTCCCTTGAAGGAGGGGATTAACCGAACAAGTCTTAATCTGCAGAGATTCTTTGTGGCAGTCGAAAAGCTTTAAAAAAAATTCTACAACGTCAATATAGCAAGACATATTTTTGTGAATCTCTAAAGAATAGCAGATAAAACCATCCATCCGAACTCAACAGTAAGTGCAGATCAAAAGAACTATCCACGGATTAAATAACCCGTCAGATATACCGCGTCGGCTGGTGCGCCTTGGCCACGCTTACGTGGCTTGACGCTCGTCGCCGGCCGTGTGCCCGCGCCGCCTCCACCGCGATCGCTCCCCTGCGCTCAGTACCCCTCCTGCACTGCTCGCTCCTAGCCCACCTAGTTGTTCTCCAGCCTCTAGGTTTACTCCAACCTAACATCGCTGTGGTGTGGCTGTGGCCGCGGTCGATCAGAGAGAGATCGGCGACACACAGCGAGAGCGAGAGGGGACGACCCAAGGACTTACTGATCCAGGGCGGAGCAATGCGGCCGCACCCGCACCGTCTCGAGCTCCTCCGCCGGCGACGACCCCCGGAGTACTTCGGGGCGCCGTGCGCGCGAGGCCTCCATTGGAGGACCGTACGGGAGGACGGCGGCCTTTTTTCTGCCACTGCGAGCTTCCTGAGCGGCTAGCTCGTGCCGCATCGTGCGCGCTTGGATACGTAGAGTTCTGGTCTCGGTTACGCCACTCGAGGGCAACAACGCCGCTACCGAGAAGGCTGCTGTATCTAGAGCCAGAGAGAAGGGCAGTCAGCTGGGGCTCATATGTGGCGTCCTGGGCACACAACGCAGACGGCAAAGGGTTGGGGTTCGTCGATAAGTAGTATCTCAGGAAGTAAAAGTTCTAACAGATACTCAGCGACTGATCCAAAGATGCTAAAATAAAGCTTTCAAGAGTAAAACCGAGAATATGGATCGGAACACAAGTTTTTGTCAGTTTTGCTGCACCACCTAATGATTGTCCTTATCTCGCCACTCTCCACTTATCTTGCCATGCATCACATATTCACATGCCGCATGTGTCATGCATGGATGGCGAAGTGCCCCTGACCTGCAAGTGGAAAATCTTTCCTTCCTCTATTGGGCTATCTGTTGTTCAGTGGCAGGTGGTGCATTGCATGCATGAAGAAATGGGAGATTGCAGGCGGTGCAGCAGAAGGAATCTGACGGAAGCACGGCATGCAACGCCATCACTTTTGGGCTTCAACCAAGTGCACAATTAATGTCAAGACACATGATCAGTTTGAATCGTTGTATTCCTCATATGTGTAATATCTTAGCAACAAGGTGTATTAATTGTTGCGTATATTTTGGCATTATTTGATATAGCAGAGGGTTGAACTAGCTTAATTAATTGTTTTGTTATACGTATGCAGGCGGTTCACAACTTTTGGTCGGCATATCAAATCTCTTGGGTTTTGCACAGCATATACGATGATTACTTTGTCGATTGATTTGTTTTCATGGTAGGTTTTGACTGTTTGTTTTTACTGCTAATTTGAATGTTCTCACGTATGATATGTCATTGCTTTCATGTTATAATGTCATTTTTGCCGCATTACGTAACTTTGAGGGGCCATATATAAGTCCAAATTTTCTGTAGAAACTATATATATCTTAATTGTTAAGTTCATGTAACCTTCTATTTTGTTTCTCAGTAATGTTTTTTATGTATTACCATATTAGTTTAAATCTAGCATTAGAAATGTAGGGGATAATTAAGGAAAATGTCTAGCTTAATAATAAAATTAATAACAGCCATACCTAGAAAGTCGAATGGAGAAGTAGAAATTACATATAGTACGTGAACGTGCTAAGAACATGTATGTGGAAATATACAAACAAAGAAACAAAAAAAGATGACTAAAACAAGGATAACTTCATACCTAGAAAGTCGAATGGAGAAGTAGAAATTACATAGTAGCCATTGGGCTTCTCGGACAAACCAGGCTGTTTTATCATGAGCGGATGAGCCTGTTTTAAGCACATCACAGAATGCATATTACATATTATCATGTGACGTTATGAACACTACACATCTTGAATTTCAAAGAAAAAAAACACCACACATCCATCCTGATACCCTTAGACTGTCTCCAACAGAGTGTGCAAACGCTGCTGCATCTGCAAAATGGGGTAGCGGAGGCCACTGTTGCGGCTCCAGCAGTGTCTGCAGCGGTTGCTGCAAAATGCAGGCGCCCCTCCCCGTCGCCCATTCCTGGGGGTGTTGCATCCCAACAGCTGCCCCCGCTGGACCCACCCGCCCCTTCTCTCCTCGTCTCCACCCGCCCCCCCTCTCCTCGTCTCCACATGCGGATCCGGTCGCAGGGAGCAGCGCGCCGGATCGAGGCTCGCGGCGGATCGAGGACCCCTGCTCGAGCTTCGAGGCCGGCAGATCGAGGCCGCGGCGGATCGAGGACGCCTGCTTGAGCTCCACCCGCGCCTCGCCGTCGACGCCTGCTCGAACTCCACCACCGCCGACGCGGTACTCCACCCGCCCGCGCCTCGCCGTCGAGGTTGAGCCGGAGGCGGAGGATCCTAGAAAACTTGCCAAACCACCCATATTGGGTATACTTTTTTTTTCTGTAATACTCCTCTTGTCTCCTTCCATCATATCAAGGACAGTGAGCTTCTAATGCGCACTCAGGGACAGGTAGTAGACTACTAGGCTAGTAGCATCAGGCACCTAGCTGGTGCCTAGTGTGCATGTGGTAGTACTACCTAGCAGGCCAGCACATCTCATCGTCATCGATCTGCAGCGATCAAATCTTTACGAACGTGCAAGTAAAACAGACAGAGAAGAGATACATTCGTGTGGTGCAAATTAAGAGGATTATAGGATAATAAATCATGTGGCTGATGCAAAGGGGAGGGATTAGATAGCAACAACTCCCTCCGTTCCAAATTATAATTATTTTGATTTTTCTAAATTCATAGTAAATATTATTATACATCTAAACATTCATTATATCTAGATACATAATAGTATTTATGAATTTAAAAATTAAAACGATCTACAAAATTGAAATGAAGTGAGGAGACACTAAAAAAAATTACTGGGCACATGAAGTGCCGGTTTTCACAAACACGGAAGCCGGCAAATGTGTCATTGGCCTTGTTTGGATACTCGAATAAGTTAAAGGTTAGAGTTAGTTTGTAACTCTGAGCTCACTCTGAACTAACTCTAGCTTTAGAGGTGTTTGTATCCAAGGGTTAGATTGACAATAAATAAACTTTCTCAATCATTTGGCGCCTTTTAACACTCTTTCCGGCAGTATTTATTGTGGTCAACAAATCATCTCTACAACTACATATCAAGCATCCAAAACACGATAAATATTATTTTGTCCATACAAATGAGATGTCCCAATTAGACACACAAGTTCTTAATCAAACTAAAGAAAAATTACACTCCATGAAACAAGCTAAAGAAAAATTACACGTCGTGTTGGTGCGCTCGTTACGGCGGCTAGGTGCCATGGAGGTTGAGTTGGCGCGTTGCCGAACACTATCGCCTGCTCCCATCGACAACCCGCCAAGGACCACGCCATTGTTTCCTCCTCCGCGACCGGTTACCGCCGATGAGGAGCCACCAAAGTTCAGTTTCTAGGCTATGGTGGCGCCCATCCTTCTCCTTCTCCGGCACGTGGTGGGTGATACAGAGGGAGCTCGGAGCCCCTGTCGCAGCCAGGAAGAGCTCGTCGTTATCACCCTGAAGGAAGGCTCCGTAGAGCTCAAGCCCCAGGAACCCCTTCGACGACGACACTTGCGAGTTCAGGTCGAAGCCGTCTCTATCCATCGTGTCGAAGGGAGGCCTTGGTGCAAGGCATCAGTGCAGGCGAGCAAATGGGGTCGCGCAAGGCGGACGGGCCACAGGCGAGGTAGCTGGACTAGAGGGCGAGCGAGATCGGGAGGGAGCGGCATAGGGCGAGCGGCTGGGGGCTGATGTCGCGGCTAGGGCCTGCAGCGGATGGGGAATTGCAATGGGATCCCGTGTGATGCATTTTCATGATAGGGAACGAGGGGAGGGATCCCGTGAGGCGTGCGGCAATGGGAGAGATGGAGGGAGAGAAAAATCACTTTTCCAATGAGCCCCACGAGAACTAACTCCAATTAACACCTCTTGAGTGGTATAGTTTTCTTTAGATGGGTTAGATGCAACTGGTTTCAATCTAACTCTCGTATTTGGATATTTAATTAAAGCTAGTTAAGCTCCAACTAACTCAAACTAACTCTAACTCATGAATTCAAATATGACCATTGTTTGGTTTGGTGGTACTATCTTCAATTTTCACCTTCATCGGAATTGACACAAGTAGGTTTAGACTATAGGGCTACTTTAATATCCTTGCTAGCCGGTCTCCATCGCGTGATGAAAAGGATTCACTGCAGAAGCATATAAATGTTGTGATGAGTTTGACCACAAGAGCATTCATCATTGCCCTGTGGGGCTGTGCCGGCCGGGGGTGGTGCAGTACTGCAGTGTTGCCGTTTTCTTTCTCCCCCTGATTTATGTGTTATTTATCCATTTTTACTTTTTTATGCTAATGTTGGTGACCGGAGATAACTTCATATGTTTGGCCTAAAGTACATAAGGCTAAGGGCTAAAGACTATAGGCTTACTGTGTCCTACTTTCTCTAAGGGAAGCGTAGGGGCCTTTAGCTTTTGATTAGAGTAGAGGTCGCGAGATAGCAGAGCGCACCGCCTTGCCATAGTCGCGAGGATCTTAATAGTTGCCTGAAATTGCCGCTGGTTGCGGGGTCAGAAACACCTTTTATGCGCGGTGTTAAATGCCTGGTCTCTCATCCGTTCGTTCTTGGTTAGAATCGGCATGCGCATTATACTATCAGGACTATAGATGGCCATTTGGCTCGCCCAGCCCAGCCCAAGCACGACGCGGCCCAGGCACGAAGCGGCTCAGCCCGACGTGGCCCGACGGACTTCATGTTTGTGCTGGGCGGCACTACGGGCTGAGATCACAGCCCAGCACTAGCCCAAGGCTAATTTTTCGTGCTGGGCCGGCCCGAGGCACGACTACGGCCCATCGTGCCGATGGGCCGTGTGCCAGTCCACAGCACGTCATGTGCGGAGGAGGGAGACCGCTGCAGCACTACCGACGGCGGAGGAAGGTGGCCGGCGACGGAGGAAGGTGGGGCGGAGGTCGCTGGCGGCTGCGGAAGGAGCCGGCGGAAGGATTGGACCTTGTGCTCGTCGGCGTCGAGCCGCGGCTCGTTGTCCGTGAGGCGGTCGAGCTGCGGTATCTCATGGACGTCAGCGGCGGGAGCTCGTGGAGGTCGACGGTGAAGGGGTGGAGGAAGCCGATGGCGGTGTCCGCGTCGCGCTGCAGGAGGAGGAGCCCGTTGGGGGAGTCGAGGACGCAGTGGCCCGCGCCCTGCTCCGGCGGCGCTGGCTCTCCCGGAGGAGGTGGCGGACTGGCGGCAGCGAAATAGAGAAGGAAGGGGGCGGCGGCGGACTGAGGAGGAAGGGGGCGGCGACGGGATTGAGGAGGGCGCACGCGCACGTTGACTGCGCCGCGAGGTGTCGCGGTTGGGATGAAGTGAACAGAGGCGGCGGCGGGATTGAGGATGGGAGTAGGCTAGGGTTTGGGGGAAGCAAGTGCCCTCTTTATATGTCGTCGGGCCAGTTGGGCCAGATAGGCTGCTGGGTCGCGTGCCTGCCCATGGGCCGCTTCGTGCCGACCTATTTCGTGCCGTGCTGGGCGGGCACGGTTGGCTGGGAAAGGAGCCCAGCACTAGCCCGACGTCGTGCTCGTGCCGGCCCAGGCCCGAAGCCATCGTGCTGGGCTCGTGCTCGTGTCGGGCCAAAATCTCGTGCTTTGGGCTGGCCCATGGGCCTCAGGCCATATGGCCATCTATAATCAGGACACTCCTAAGAACGATCTCAAATACTCCACCTTAAGCTAGTGTTTACGGTATCATATAAGACTATCTGCACTCATCAAACTTCATATCCCCTTTAAAACATAATATTCCTACCTAGTCATCAAATTTGTCTCCTTTATACAACTTTTTCCCGCACTTGTCATACTTGATATCTCATCCTCTCTCCTAACTACCGAACCAGGATCCACATGTCATCTTCCCATCTTTTTTTACCCCCTCTCCCTCCCCTTCCTCAACCCCCACCCACCCACCCAACCCATCCAACGCGCCGGCAGCCCACTCCGACTTTCTCCCCCTCCGGTCTCCTCCTCGTTGCCTTCGCCGTCAGGCATCGGCCTTCCTTCCCACGCCGGCGGCCCGCCGGCTCTCCTGTCCCCTCCACTTTTTCCTCCCTCTCCATCTCCTTCACAGGTGCGACCTCCATCTTCCCGCAATCCCCTCCGGCATCGGCGCGGGGGAGGAGCAGGGGCCCTCCTCCTCTTACATCCGGCGCGGCGCGACCCTCCTCTGGTGTCCTCTCTGCCAGCAGGATCTCGAAGGAGGCAGAGCTCGAAAAGCGTCGTCCTTCCTCACGGAGCTCCGACCTCGCGAAGGTCCGACCGCACCTCTCCTCCCTGTTTCTGACCGCCTTCTCTAGCAGCGGCCCCCCTGCTCCTCTTCTCTTTCTCCTCTTCCTGCTGCCGGCGTGGAGCAACAGCCCTCCCGCGGGACCCCCACCACGTCGGCGTCCCGGACGCCCGCTACCTCCGCTAGGCTTCCAGGAAATTGAACAGGTGCGGGGTGTAGCGGGAGCCTCCCAGTACCCTGCTGCGGCAGTTTCCCCAGTGCGGACAGTCTAAAAGTGCTACATATAATTTGAGAGGACATCATGAGTTGATGACACTAGGTCGAGTTAATAAGAGGAGAAAAAATAGTGGAGACCATGCATGAGTCATCATGCTGGACTAGTCCCTCCGTCTCAAAATGTAAGGTCCTGAAGGGTTCAAATTTTGTACCATATTTAAGGTCTTGGAATGATAGGACAAAATTAAATGAGGTTGGTGAGTAGGTGAAGAGTTGTTGGTGGGTAGTGTAAAATGAGGGGTACAGAGGTCATTTACTCCCACTGTTAGTGTAAAATAGTGGGTAGGTGAAGAGTTGTTATTTCTTGAGTTTAAACCCTCTAGGTTCTTATATTTTGGGACGGAGGAAGTATTTAATATCGTCTCCCGAGGCCACAGCCCCAGTGCCACACCGCACGCCGGCGCTCCCAAGCAAATTTAGTCTCGCTTGTTTTAGGTTTCGTCAAAGAGGATATTTTATTTCAAATGATTGCAAAAATAAGAGCCGTAATTAAGAGTTTGTTCGGCTGATACGAAGAATAGTATTCGGCTGGTAGATTGAATAATATTGTGTAAGCGAAGATAAGTCGAAATAAATCAAACCGAGATAAGCCCAACATGCTGTAAATAGTATACACACTATCATAAACGCATAAGCAGGCAAAGAGTTTTCTGGTTTTTCAAAGGAAATAGGGAGCAAGAAACGGAATAGACCTCCATCTTTGCCTACTGTTTCAGGGTAAATGGCGGATATTTTTATCCTCGGCGTCGCAACGGGAATTTGGGAGTCGATGCATAGCATAGCACGTTCCTTCCACATACCGCTGATACAGATTTACCACTAACCTGACCTCAAAAAAGAAAAAGAATTACCACTAACCTCACGTTTTAGACTGAGTCCAACGGCGGGAGGCAAAAGCATTTTTTGCCTCCCGCTGGCTACTGTGCCATCCGGATTTCCCCTCCAACAGATGCATAAGGGGAGGCAAACTGCAAGCGCGCTGGAAGAGCAACACGTGGCGGCGGCCGGGCGTGCGGGGCGCGCAGCGAAGCGGCGGCGGCACCAGCGAGAGGGAAGGTGGAGGAGGCGGCTGCCCAGGAGGAGGAGGCTGCGCGCGGAATATGGAGAGGATCTCGACCTCGGAGTCGTCACCGCGGCTGGGCCGGACACGGGCAGGCGGATGAGGTTGACGGCGAGCAGGAACTCCCTTCCTCTTCTCCGGGCGACGGCGAGCAGGAGCTCTCTTCCTCGTTCCTCCTCCTTCCTCTTCTCCGGGCGACGCGAGCAGGAGCTCCCTCCCCTTTTCTGGGCGACGACGAGCAGGAGCTCTCTCCCCTTCTCCGGGCGCCGCCAGATCCGGGCGATGCGAGGGCCGGCCGGGACACGGCCGCTCGGGGAACCGCCGCCGGATTGGAACCGTCGGTGGACGGGGCCGCCGACGTCGGGGGATGAGGTGCGGTGGCGGGCGGTGTGCGGCTGGCCGGCTGGGAAGGCTTTCGGTAAAATGCCATTGCTTGTTGGAGACATCGAGACGAGGAGGAAATGCAAATCACTGTTGGCATGAGGCAAAGGTGGATTTGCCTACTCCCTTCGTCCCTAAAAGAGTATCGTTTTCGCTTCCCGAGAAACAGTTTTGTCTAAAGAGTGAAACGCACTGTGGGCACCTGAACTTGCAGCGTTGTGTCAAATAGATCTATGGACTTAGAAACCGGACATCTAGCCCCTCAAACTTGCGAACCCGTTCACCCCAGGTCCAACCCGGTTTTGCATGGCTTGCATGGCGGTTTTGCATGGGCAATGTTACCGATGCTGACGTCAGCGATGAAGTCAGCACTCCTTAATTTGCGAAATTGATATCTTTTCATTCGGAGCTCCAAATATTGCAAATAATATATCAATTTTGATCGTCTCGACGAGCTCTTTGCAATGGTGTACTCCGTTTTGTTAGTTGAGATAGTTTTATTTAGTGTAAAATTAAATATTTCTATAGAACAAGTGATATATTATTATTCTATAAAACGACGTACCCAGCCCGTAAGGCTGAAACCAAGAACAGGAACATGCATCTTTGAACACGATTCTGCAGAGCTTCCACGGGATCCCGAATAATGCACGGCATGAAAACAACAATGCCCATCTGGTACGTCGTTTTATAGAAATATTTAATTTTACACAAAATAAAATATATCACTTGTTTTATAGAAATATTTAATTTCATACGAAATAAAATTATCTCAAATAACAATATGGAGTACACCATTGCAAAGAGATCGTCGAGACGATCAAAATTGATATATTATTTGCTATATTTGGAGCTCCGAATAAAAAGATATCAATTTCGCAAATTAAGGAGTGTTGATGTCATCGCTGACATCAGCATCGCTACAGTGCTCATGCAAAACCTCCATGCAAAACTGGGCTGGATCTAGGGTGAACGGGTTCGCAAGTACGAGGGGCTAGATGTCTGGTTTCTAAGTTCATGGACCTATTTGACACAGCGCTGCAAGTTCAGGTGTCCACGGTGCATTTCACTCAAAATATATAAAAATATATATTAATATTTATGGTACAAAATTAGTATAGTTAGATAGATATTTGAATCTAGTTTTTTATAAAATTTATTTCGAGACAAAAATGTTGTACGCATTTTCTACAAATTTGGTCAAACTTGTGGGATGAAAACCCACGACAGCACTCTTTTGGAGACGGAAGGAGTATGTAAAATGACTCTCCTTATTGGAGTCAGCCTTGTACCTGCGTGAATATACACGGCCTGATAGCACCTCTGTCCCCTGCTGATCCGCTCCTGGTTACATTTTCTTTTACTTGATCCTTTTTTTAATTCCCTTCTAAAGGGAATTTCGAAAATTAAAAATCTAAAAAACAATAAGTAGATCCACAGAAGCACCTCCGGCTATGAATAGGCCATTCGATTGATCACCAGAAGCACCTCCGGCCTACGGGCTACGGCTGCTTCCGTGCTCTTTTCCCTCCTTGCTTCCCCTCCGCCTGTTCCCATCGCATGTACAGGGAGATTCCCTGTAATCCTGCAGAAGCTGGTCAATTGGTCATGATTATGGCGTAGCCCAGGGGGCTGGGCGGCTGGCAGGGGCCATAGCCCTGTGCCGTCCGGGATGCGCTGTCTGCAGCATTGAGCAGCTGAGGAACCAAGATTCTGTATACCGTGAAGTAGTTGAGGTTTGAATCTGAACCATCGAGATATGAGCCGTGACCAGAGGTGGCAGGTGTATATGTGAAGTCGGATACTTGCTTTATGGACTACGGTATGTAATACAAGTCTCGAATCCCGTACCATGTACAGGTGGGTGACTTAAAAATAGGGACTGAGGCTTACTAGGCAGACGAGTTTCGAAATTTGAAAAACAGTAGCTCCATTGCAAAGAAGAGGAGGGAGGGGGCAGAGCAGTGCAGGCGGCCATGGCGGAGGCGGAGCTCTCCGCTTCGTTCCCACCGACTGGTGTAGGCGGAGATGTGTCCCTGAAGTGGAGATGTACTGGAGCTGCTCCTTCAGTACGGATCCATGGAGCGGTGAGTGGAGGTCCTGGAGCCGAGGTTGAGGGAGAAGAATCCAGAGTGGAATCCGTTCATCTGGGTGTCGGCCCGCAACGGAGGTTGTCGCCATGGGGAGAGGATGTACCTTCGCCGCTGCAGGTAGGCGGAGGTAGCAGCGTCGTTGGAAGCAGAGGTGGTATGTATGCTGATCCCGGCAGGAATCTGGGCGCCATGAGGCTCTGCGGAAGAGGAACAGGTGGAGGTTGTGCTATTGAGGTATGGCTCTTTCACCTTGTTATGGTTTATTGCATTAATTTTGAAGTATGCTGGGGAGGGAGCAGTGCATTCGGTTTAGATTGGAAAGGGCTTTTATGTGTTTGTTGAGAATGGCTTGGCAGAGTATGGTTATTGTCAATGGTAGGTGTTATAATTGCAACGATTTTATAGTAATAGTAAAGATGTGTATAGATTTTGGAGGATGGGTTTATTTCTCTTGATGGTAGCTATAAGCACAGTGATGTTCAGAGTACATTGTTGCAGGGGTGGAGAGAGGATGATGGTTTCTTATGCAGTGAGTACGTTGAAGTAATGAAGGATGTTCATGGGTAAGTGTAGAGCTTTCTGGACTTTTTGGTCATTCATAATGACACCTTTTGCTTTGTAACTTGTTTATATGTACATTTCAGTAATTTGGAAAGGGAATGGACACAATGCAGTTCTGAAAATTCTAGCATGCAGTCCGGGCCACTAGAGTGAGTTACTACTCAGGCAGCTGACACTATGTGTTATTGTTATTGTTAAATATTGTACCATCTCATGACAGGTTTTGCAAGGAACCATGGAAGTTAGTAGGAAGGCCGTTTCTTTTCCCCGATTTGAAATGTGCTTCTAGGGGTACATCCAAAAAATCTGGACATAAGTAAGCAACTGCAAGTCCTGTAATTTTGTAATTGTTTGGTAAAGTTGGAATGAAATAAATATTGATTGAAGGAATCATGTTGGATTGGTCGAGGATAACAATTTATTTATGTTGTCAGAATTATTTGTGGAGCTGTTCCTTGTGAACAAACGTTGACGGAAGGATCTGGTGAAAGTTGTCCATTTGGGGCAAGGTATAGTGAGTGAATATTTGGTTTTGGTTCAGTAGAAAGTGTATGTGTCGAAACAGGTTTGTATGATGTAAATGTTTGTGATTTTCAGGATGGATGGGGATAGCAAGAGGATGGGAATCGGTGAATTGTTCTTTGATCTGAATGCTGCACCGGCACAGAGCGAACCCAGCACAACGCTTGCTGCTGTACCAGAAGTTCCTGCGGGGCCGGCTGTTCAAACCGATGACGAATTTGTGTTGCATAGGTATGTTGGAAAGTATAAATGTTGGCATGCACAGGAAACTTTGAGTACATGGAAAATTGACATAATTAGCAGTGCACATAGGAAAAATATTTGTAACATATTATAATTCCTGATTTATCTGTAGTTTGAAGGCTGTAATAGATCTGAACATGGAACCTGCAGCGAGTGCTAATTGCAGCAGTACAAGCGTTGTAGCCGGAGGTGATCTGGTGGAAGTTGGAATGGATGGTGTGGGATCAGGCAGTACCGAAAATCTGCCTGTACCGTGGAAAACAAGGTAAAATACCTGTAGGTTGTTGCTGTACAGTAATTACTTTATTGGGTAGTCATTGTTGGATTGTAGGAGGAAGAGTAATTTGAGTAGAAGTGTTTGGAAATATTATGATTGCTACATCAAGATCCAGGGTTTCAATTGAGTAATTGGTAACGTGCAGGAATTTCGCCCGGACTGGTCCACATGAAAGGGAAAAAACCTTGGGTAGGAAATGTGCACTGGAAGAAGCCATGATAAAGTTTGCAGAGCGAGATTCAAAGTACATTATAAACCCGAAAGTCGGTACAGAGTTTGATGACATAGACGAAGCCTTCCAGTACTATAATCTGTACTCATGGGAGTGTGGCTTTGGAATAAGATGGGGAAAGGAAAGAGTAGCTGACAATCGGCTTAGTCGACAGTTGCCTGTGGAAGAAAGATACAAGTTATCTAGGGAGTTCAATTGCAGTTGCAGCGTAAGTGACTAGAGGAACTGTTGTTGTTGTTTATCTTCCTTGTAGTTGTAGCATTGGATAGATATTTGTATTGTGTACCGGTACATAACAACTTGTGTATATGGTTGCAGGGAAGGCCTGGGAAAGATGTGAAGACATCATCATCCAGAACAAATTGCCCAGCCAAATTGAGGCTCGGACGTACAAGTGACCACGGTTGGATTGTGGTGGAGCATAATGCAAATCACAACCATGAGTTGTCTGCAACAAGTGGTGAAAGCAAGATGTGGCCATCACATCACCAGCTGACAAATATACAAAGAATTTGATCCGGCAATTCCATCGTGCTATGAGCGGACAATTCCGAAGAAATTGTAAGATATGGGTAAGAGTTTTCGCGGATCTTCCTATTACGGGGAAACCCGCAGAAGTTCGAATGGGAAGAGGAAAAGGAAATCCTACGGAACGTAGTTTGAAGTATCTGTGCCAGAAGATAAACAGGGAACAAGCTGAAGATGATATTAAGAAGACATTGCAAAAGTTCAGTGAGTTCATGAAAGATGATCCTGGTTTCAAGTATGTTTTTGATCCTGATGAGGATGGTCGGATTAAGACACTAATGTGGACCAACAGTCGGAGCCGTATGCAGTATGAACATTTTGGTGATGCAATAACCTTTGACACAACATACAAGACAAATTTGTATGAATTACCTTTTGGTATGTTTGTTGGGGTGAACAACCACTTTCAGAGTGTCTTGCTGGGAGGTGTTTTGTTGACAGATGAAACGATTGAAACGTTTGAGTGGGTGTTCATGGAGTTCGCGAAGCTAATGGGCGGTAAAGAGCCTGCAATAATATTGACTGGTAAGTGTCATCTGTAGACTCAAAAATTCGGCACTTAATATTGCTCTTATCTTATGATATGTGTGAGCTGGAGGTTTGATCGAAACCAACGCTGATGTGCAGATCAATGTAGAGCAATGGAGGTGGCGATAGAAAACGTATGGAAGAATACAACACATAGGTGGTGCAAGTGGCATGTGCTGAAGCGACTTGGTGAGAACGTTGGCATCACATACACTGGAAATCAGGAGTTCAAGGACAAGTTTCATAAAATGTTGAATGAAATGATGACCAAAGAAGAATTTGTAGTTGCTTGGGAAGCACTCATGGCGGAGTATGGACTGACAGAAAATGATTTCCTGAAGCAAATTTTTGACACGCGTCACATGTGGGTGAAGTCTTATTTCAAAGGGGTTTTCTGTGCAAGGATGACAAGTACACAAAGGAGTGAGAGTGCAAATATGATGCTGAAAAACATTGTGCCACCAAGCTGTCCATTGCATAAATTCGTTGAGCAGTATGGAAAGTTGAAGTACATAAGAGTTGAGGAGGAGAATTATGAAGAGAAGCGAACCAAAAAGGTATGCAATCCGTACTGGTTAGATGCTGTACGAACGCTTGAGTATGCAAGTATTGACCGGAATATAATATGTTGGAATGCAGGACTTCAAGCGTAAAAGGTGTGGAGGGCCACTAGTTGTTCATGTGGGTGAGATTTACACAGCTAATGTGCATGGCATGTTCTGTGAAATTAAGGACAAATCAGAGTTCTACAGAGCCATTGAAGTTGAAGGTGGTTTGGAGTATAATGTTGAGCATTATAACATGGAGAAGGTCCAGCGGTGGTGCAAGGGGAAAAATAAGGTGACCGTGCAAGAATCCGGAGAGAAGTACGAGTGTGAATGTGGCTTGTTTGAGCATTTTGGTTTGCCTTGTAAACACATATTACGGGTGAGTAATTTGTAGGTGGATGAAAGTAGTGATGTCACATGAAGGGATGATTTTACTGGATATGTGATAGTGTTTTCACTTTTTGCAGGTGCTGATCACGAGGGGTGTGCAGAGGATCCCAGATAACCTTGTTGTGAGAAGGTGGACGAAGAATGCTAGGATCCAGCTACCGGGGTACATGTCGGTGTACAGCAAAGCCGACCCAGCACTGAAGGTGCAAACATATAGGCATGCATCATTGATGATTAGTGTGCTAGAGTTCATGGAAATAGCAGATAGCAATGTGGAAACATACAAAATTGGGCTGCAACATCTGGAGGATGCCAAAAGGCAATGGCCTATGTCAGTACAGAGCGTGATGGAATGGGACTAGCTGATCGTCAAGAAAAAGAGACAGTGGAAGAAAACATAGACAGTGGAGACAAATTCCCACTAAGGCAACCATTGAGTAGAAGGGAAAGTGGAAGGCCTAGTAACAAGAGGAAGAAAGCAGGTAGTGAACTGGGCTCGAGGAACAGAGGTCAGAAGAAGAAGTAAGCAACTAATGAAAATTGCTCCAAAAGACCAAGATTTTGTACTGTTTGTAGGAGTGACAAGCATATGAGGAACAAGTGTCCAGACCGGGATAAGACACAGGACAAGCCAAGGAAACCACCAACATGTTCAGGATGTGGAGTTGAAGGTCATGGCATTGACAAATGTGGTGGTGATCAGCAGCAACTTGCTGCTATAACTTTTAAATTATTTTAGTATGTCAATTTGCTGTAATGGGCATGTAAGAAGGAAGATTATTGAAGGGTCTTTTGTAAACATGGTTATGTATGTCCATTAGGTGCATTTGTTTATGTCATGGTTGGAGCAGTTGGATCGCTATAATTACTAAAATTGTATGGTGTTGCATATTAATGTGGTGTTTATGAAATTTATTATGTGGAGGTAAATTATTTTGTTTAGTGAGAAGGAGTGTCAAGTGTTTTTAAAGGTAAAGCAGTGGACGTCCTGCAGCACTGTATCAGAACAACAGTGTATAAGTAAAGTAATATGAAGCGAAAGGGAACTAGGCTTTTGTATTGGTAAACAGGGGAGGTGGGATCCCTTGGAGAACAGTTTATGTAGTGGAGCTGCGAGCAGGGGAAATTGAAAAAAAAAGAGCGCGCTAACCGGACGGCTTTAAACTTTGACGGGCTTTATATATTGGGCGGCAGGGTAGGATGGTTTAAGGGGTTCAGTGTACACAGAAAAGAAGAGGGAAAAAGTTTGAATAGGTGAATAGGGGTGGGCGTAGGGATGGATAGCGGGATGGACTCGATGGATTCCTCAAGTGGAGGGAGTGTCGAGTCTGGGGTAAGATTTTATATTTAGCAGCATTAGGATTCAATTATTATCATAAGCAATTTTTTTCCTTGGGATGTGAATGCGATGTACACTGTCGGATGTTTAGGGTTCAAATCTGGTGGTGGGAAAAGTAGCGGATGGATCCAAAGGTGGATGTACAAGGAAAAGGAAGAGGGGGGACAGCACATCAGGCCTGGTGGAGTCTTCTGATGAGGTTAGTGTTCAGGAAACTAATAGATTCCGCAGATGACCCCAAAAGAGTAATGCACTTTTGGTGGGGGGTGTCTGAACTTTGTGATGGTTATGATGTTTTAGGAGTCTGTGAAGGGACAGATAAAGTTTCTTTGCACGGAGAATGAAGGACTATGCCAAGAGAATGTTGAGGTAGGGGCTAACACATGGGGAGTGGGTCCTGCTATGTTCAGTTTTGGAAATTTTGTACATTAGTGCAGATTTCGTGGGCCATGCAAATTTATTCTGTGCATATGTTGCAGGTTTCAGTGTAGGGAACACCTGATGATGTGTTGGAGGGGACCGGTGAAATTCTCTAGGAGATGATCCAGACGCTGAACAGGTTGGCGTGGAGCTAGCAGAAGGGGACCAGTTCTCAAGCGCAGGAGGAATTGGTTGTCCTACTGAAGGTGAAGATGATAATGAGATGGACGACGCCGATAGTGGTGCGTTCAATGTAGTTGTTTGAGCCATTGTTGGAGTTAGTGGCTCCAGATGTTGGGGTAGGATTTTGTGGCAGATAGAAGTAGGCGAATCTTGGAGCAGCCTTATTTTGTTTGAATTTCTTTTGATGGGCAAAGATGAGAATTTGCCCATGAATTAGGGAGAAGAGCAGATGGAGTCAATAGGTCTGGGTCTTGTAACATTGCCTGTACAGTACTTGGTTTGATGAACTTGGAATGAATGATGAATTCTGCATTTATTATGTGGTGTTGTTCGAAGGAGTGTACAGAGTGTGTTGTGAGGCTGAAATGGGGAAACGAACAGTAGGTTAAAATACAAAGACAATGGCAAAAGCAAAGGCAGTTGTGTATATTTTAGCACGGTGCCTGTGGGACCCACCGCGGAATGTATATAGGTGTGCCATTTACTACGGCTGTGGAGTGTGGTAAGTGCGGTGGCTAAGCGGTTCTTGGAGAAGGCGGATCTGCCAAAATCGACTTCGCCGTTTGATCTTCACACAGGTTTGGACCATCCTGTACCCCGCTCTTGAAACTAGGATCAGTAGATCCGGATTACAAACAATTGAATCTAAAGATTGTTTTTTTGTAGGTGGCTGTGGATTTGATGAGGGAATGGCGGGCGGGGTGAAGAAAATGCGTGGCCGAGGAGGAACACCAAGAAATGCCCCGGTGAGCGAGAGGGTGACCCGAAGCGGCGGTATGCGCGGGATAGGAAGACCTGAACGGCACGGGGATGGGGGCGGTGGCGGTGCGGATGCTGGATCCTCTGAACAAGGAACGACGCGAGGTGGAGTTGCAGCAGAAGGAGGCGGCGGAGGATGCGGCGGCGGGACGGAAGAAGAAGATCCAATGCGGTACTATCCAAATCGATTCTTGGGCAGCTTCAATACGGATTTGGTTTGTGACCTCATCGATTCTTTTGGTGACAAGAAAATTGCTTTGCTGAGAGAGGTTGGTCTTGGAGGGCTGCTGCACCTGAAACGCGGAATGCCACATAGTGAAAACTTGGTTTTTTTCCTGTACAAGCGATTAGACAGCGGAGAAATGTTTATTGACTTGGGAAATGGGAACAAGATAATGTTGACAGTTGAATATGTAGTAAACTACTTGGGGATTAGGGGTGCTGGAATAGATATAGAAGAAGATGATCTGCAATTGGAGCCTAGTGTCAGATAGAAGCTGAGTACTGATTTCGAAACCAGTGGTCCTAAACAATTACCTAGCACATCTGACCTACACCATGTGTTGGTGCGTGATTATGGAATGGATATGAGTAAAGAAGAGGAGGACAAATTTGTGGTGGCCCTTGCCGCTTACTGTTGTGCCCATGTGCTGGCACCAACAGACAGAGCAGCAGTGGTCCCAAGGAACATATGGAAATTTGTCGCAAATCCAGATAAAGTGCGGTCTTGCAACTGGGCAAAGTACATACTTAGAGTCATTGGGTCTAATGCAGCTGAATTGCAATGGAATATCAGGGCTTTGTTTAGTTATTGGAAAAATTTGCCTTTTCAACGTTTGGAACTCCTGTAGCACACTGTAGCACGTTTCGTTTGTTTGTGGTAAATATTATCCTACCATGGCCTAACTAGGCTCAAAAGATTCGTGTCGTGAAGTACATCAAAACTGTGTAATTAATTATTTTTTTACCTATATTTAATACTCCGAACATATGTCTTTTGACGTATTTAATGTGATGTGATGGAGAGAAAGTGGAGAAAACATTAGAATTTTTAGCAAACATTAGAGAGTGGAGAAAACATTAGAACATACGTCTTGCTGGATGCTGGCTGTACCTTGAGGTAAAAAGTGGTGCATATTAGAATGCATTTATGTAGCATGTACTGGATGAGGTTAATTTTGTTGACTTGGTAATTTTCTTTATTCGATGCAGCTGATGTACTTAGACCACATCCATTTCGGCATTCTGAATGTACCATTTGGCCAGGAGCCTAGGTTGAAAGCGTACAACAATAACAAATTGAGTGAGCTTCTTAAGGAAGCAGAGATTAGCAAGATTGAGTTCAAAGTGATCGTGGTAAGTCAAAGTAGTGGGTTGGCAGTGAGTAAAGAAGTGGTGTACTACTGTTTGTGTGGAATTTGTAACTCTAATTGAAAATTTGTAAAATCCATGCAGCGAAGCAAAGATGAACCAAAACTAAGTGAGGAAGCAGGCTGTAATGTAAGTTGCGTTAAAAAAATCCCCTAGTATGGTATAGAGGTTGGCAATTGGTTCATGTTTAATAGTATAGTAACCATAAAATGCAGGAAATTTTGGAAGACATCAGGGAGGAACACAGACGGGTGCTGACACAATTAGCAAAGAATGCTGATATTCTGCATGCTGAAAACAAGAAGGTGTACGAGTCGACCAAGGTGCTCATAGAAAAGGTGTTCACGGAAATGGTGAAGACAGCGGGAGAAATGACAGATCATTTCGTTGGAGTAATAAAAAGGACCTACAACATAGCAAGTGATGGGAAAAGAGCAGAGGGCATGGGAGGTAATGTGCAACACAAATGGCTGTGCATCCTACTATTGTGTGTTTGTGTAGTAATAATAATAGAAACTAATGTCGAGTGCATAACTTGTCAGGGAAGGAGAGAGTTTCAGGTGAACATGTGCCTGGAGAAAATGGTGTGGGAGCAAATACATCCCATGGAGCTACTCGAGTTGGAACTGACGACACCCATGTGTCTATGGAGTATGATGATAGTGCAGCTGATGAACATGACAGTCCGCAGGGTAAAACTTAGTTATGGCACAGGCTTTGGAGATTGCAATGAGAACACGAATCATGAGGACATGGAATTAATGTGGAAAATATTAATAAACTGCAGGGATGGTGCATGAAAGTGGCATGGGAGCTGACCTGGGAGGTGAAGGGAGGGCGGAAGAAAATGTGATGGACATTGGTAAGTGTAGTATAAAATTGATTTATTTGCGGAGTTATATATATCAAAAAATGAATACAAATATGTTCTTAGTGGAAGCTGATGTGGTGAAAGGTTAGGTAAAATAGAGTTTGATAACTAATGTGTACAAGCTCAACAGGCAGGGAAGGAGAGGCTGGCAACAGACGATGTTGGGCCAAAAGATCAAGCGGGAGCGAGTGAACGACCTGAATATGGTGCAGTGGATGCTGAAGACAACAATGTGGGTGGAGATGGTGAAAAAGACAGAACGCCAGGTAACTTTTGTTGGTACAGAATAAGTAACGATGAGGGTAGAAATGTAGAGGAGAGTAAATGAACATTTGGAAATATGAACGAAACCTTGAATTGGGAAATATGAAATAGTCATTGAAGTAATGTAGTGCATGGCTTAATATGTAGGAGGAGGTGGATCAGGGTCTGGTGGAGTAGGCAACAAGGCAAGGTCTGCGGGAATGTTTTTCCAGACACCGGATTATAGCACAAGAAGTGGAGAGGGAATGGGGCCGACGTATGACAAGTCGCCACTTGATACTGGAAGTTACATGTCATGGAGTGAGTGGCTCAGAGGTAATAAAAGGACTAAAAAATAGGGTTGTATGCGTTTATATGAAAAGATGTAGCAAATACTTACGAAAAACAATCTGTTAATTGCAGAAGTGATGTCAAGCCATGAGGTTAAGGACAGTGTCAGTGAGGAAGGGCTGAAATTGGGTGCTGGTTCAGTAAACACTATGCATCATGGGAGGCCAAGTACAACAGGTGATTTTAGTACCAATTTGGGGGGCAACGTTGAAAGGCAAACACACCCTGGGTTCAGTTCAGGTGTGGGGATTAGAGGTACATCAGGATCAGTAGAGTTTGCCTATATGTGTGTTTCAATAATTGATTGAGTGCCTATATGTGTGTTTCAATAATTGTGTAGGAATCTTATTACTTGAAAATGACTGTACAGGTGGCAGTGGCGTTGAACAGAAGAGAAGGTACAAGATGGGAGGGCAAAAAAAACGAATGAATGATGATGGCGAAGGGACGAAACCACATAGAGGACCAAACATGAAGAGGTTGTGCTCAAGGCTTAGGATGAGGTCTGCTGATGCTACGCCTAGAATGGATGATATAGGAAATGAAGGAGACGAAACAACTGAAGAGAATGTAAAAGTTGTACGAGCTAAGAAGATGACACCATCCAGAAGGGTGGTAACTGAGATTAGGAGGCCTGAATCACCTTTTGTTCTGAAATACAAATTGCCAGGCAAAATGAAGAAACAAAGCATGCAGAAGTATAATCGCATAATGGCACTTAGTGGGCCAGTTTTGCTAAGGTAATATTTAAGAAGCCAGAGTAGGATGCTTGTTGGTGTTATATATAATTGCTTACAACCTGACAAAACATCATATTGTGGCAGGAACTGGATTGTCCATGAGTGTCCAACTCGGATAGAAATATCTGGTGGAGCATTAGTACATGAGCTCAAGGAAGGTGGCGACATAAGTACATCCACTGTCAGTGTATGTTAGGAGGATGGAACAAGAAGAAAATGAAATGTACAAGAAAGTAGAATCAAGTAGCTACCACTGGAGGCACTTCATGGATCCATTTTTTGCGGTAGGTGGAATGAGTAGATTCAGTACAATAAGGTAATAATAAATGGTAATAGTGCTTTGTGAAATATACAGGTAAGAGTTCTGGGATTAGATGACCTGGAGATTACAGATGAGATCAGGGATATGATGATAGGCCATCATCTAGGAGGCTTGATTGAACATTGTAGAATGGTGAGGCCTGGAAGAATTTTAAAAAGTTTGATTAATTACCAAGATAAATAGTGGTGGTGGCTAATGGTATGTATATGTCCATGCAGATAATGATCCCATGCAAAGGAAGAGGGACCTGGAGCTTGTATATCTTAGACTTGGAACATAAATGTGTACACATTATGGATCCAATGCTGGTTCAGTTTAGGGCAGAAGATCTTTGGGGTCTGCATAACCCTTTCATTCAGAGAATTCTTGATGCACCTGGGCGGTGTGCTGAAGAGTTTCTGCCGGATTGGGATGACATCTTCGGTGAATTTCAAAACACATCCATGAAGTTCGAACACGAACCGGCAGATGGGTAAGTGGAAAAGAACCTATGTTGTGAGCAAGTCATTCCTACGTTTGGTTGTGCAAATATAGTGGGTAACTAAACTATGTTGTATGCATGAACAGGAACGACACCGGTGTGTATGTTGTACACTACATGAGGTGGTTCGACGGAACAAAGTTGAAAGAACCGATAAATAAGGTAAGTACATCTAAGCTGGTGAAATATACAAGAATATGATAGGGTACAAAATTTTATGACAGAGAACATCTGTGTTTATGTTACAGGAACGGGCGATGAAGATAAGAAAGTCGATGCCATATGACTTGCTCGGGAGGGAACAAAGGTGATCTGCCAGAAGACATAGTAGAACATGTAGAATTGTCAGATTAGGCAGAAACACAAGGAGGTTGTGTAAAAAATGTTGGAGCGTCATTTTCACCGCTGACTTGTAGTGAATCAGAAATAGGTGATGTGCATTTTGGGGACTGGTTGAATATGAAATGATCGAATGCTTGTAATGAACACGCTTATCTTTGTGTTGGAACATTGAAGGGAAAGTAAAAGCGTTCCACCAACAATATTCGTTGCATCACATAAACAAATGGTAATAGCTATGTGTTTGTTTGCTTGGAAAAATAAATGAAATAGTCATACAGTCGGGATAATGTAAACAAAGTTAACCTTGTGTGAGTGACGACAGGAAGCAAATTAACTTGAGAACGTACGTTGCACAAGCTGATAACATAGGTGTGGACGTTAAGAGAGTAGAAACAGAACAAGTAGATTCCAGAGTCTCGTTGGCATCTAGCCAAAGACATGAACATCAGAGTGGCGTTGGCATCTAGCCAAAGACATGAACATAAAAGAAGAAAATTACAACAAGGAGAAGAACAATGACAACATCTTTGGAAGTCAACTGGAGTGGCTCCTGTGGTGGGCCGTTCACTTGAGGGGTGGAGGCTGCAGGTGCCGGCATCTGAACATTCTGTTGAAGTAGATCTTGTGCGACGTAGTGAGCAGGTGTGGCGCTGTAGGAGTTGTAGGCTTGTACAGCTTGACCACCAAAGTAGGAGTTGTAGGCTTCCACAGCTTCTGCTTTTGTTCGAAAAGATTGGTAGCAACTCCTGCTAAAACCATTGACTTGTTCATTGCAGCTGGGCCAGTCACGATAGATGCCAGGGTTCCGGCCACGAAACACAACGTACTAACGCATAGTATACTGGAAAAAAGGAAAACCAGAGGAGGGGATCGGAGAAGGGGTAAAAGCTGAGCGAAATGTTAAGAGCATGAGATCTAGGGTTGAAGTTTCGAAAGTAACAGTACAAAAAAGACAACAGGGTTGTAGATTAAAGATACGTACCGAAAATGATCGTTGATTGCAGTAGAAAACAAGAGTGGGCCTCGGATTGGGAGGGGGGATGTATAAGCAGAATGGAAGAACAATGGGAGTGAAAGGAAAAGAAGCTGGAGGGGAGTGGGGTGTGTGTGCGGTGGGGGTGGCTTTGAAGTAAAAGCGTGTACTGAGGATACCTAGGGTTTGGTGGGGTGAACAGGATCAACATACATGTGGCTGTAAAGAGGCCAGTAGATTTGTCTGACCGACATGCGGGTCCCACAGTGGCCGGGCGCAAGGATGAAGTTGAACGCATGACATAAAGGGAGGGGAATTTATGTTACTAATAATCATCAATGTTGTAAAGACCTGCGTAGAACATGCTAGCTACGGTGGTTATACGGTTAACAGTATTTTTGGGTAGCTACTAGGAAGCAGAAAATATTAATAAATACAGATAATGAATCATGTGAACGAAAAGATAAATGTGCTGACATTGAAAAAGAAGAAGTAGCTGCAGTGTACCACTCGTACATCAAATAACTGGAAATGAGTAGGAATTCATGATATGTTACATTCAGGGGGGGTGATTAGACCACAGGAGCATCAGATGTGTGGCACACAAAAGAGATGGAACATAACTATTTAGGTAGGAACTATTCTAGCTAACATTGATGGCAGCACAGCCTCATTTTGACGAATTGAAAGTGCTTCGAACAAAAGGCTTCGCCGGGTGAGGTCCATATCATCCTATAAAAAGGAAGCGTGAAGAGAAAATAATGTCAGTGACAGATGTCTGAATATATAGTGAATGGTCAATGAAAGTTAGGTGATTTACATTCTTTATCTGAACCTCCAATTCTGATCCATTGTAGTACCGAACCATATGAAGCATAACAACACCACTGTCGTCTCTGTGATAAACCACATATGAGTGGGATCAGTGTAACCTAGGGCAGCAATACAAAAGTAGTTGCTCAAGTCATATAGCAAATTGATGCACTTGCCTTGGAAATGCTTCATTGCACAACTTCGGATAATGGACGTGCCAATTTTCAGCAGGGCTCAGGGGCCAACAATCAAAAAAACGTTGAAGGCATGTTGCTAATGCAGGATAAATCCTATTAAGGATAAACTTGTGAATCGGTAAGCGCTACTTACAATGCAACGGATCAAGTATATGAACTTTGGATTGTTGCATATCAAGCATGTAAGCTGACCAGCACTTATTGATAACACTGGGATTACAAGCTGCAGAAAACATCAGTTATAAGAAACGACAATGTTTAAGGGAAAAATTATATCGTATAAGGTCGATGCAATGTTTTAGGAAGAATGTACCATTGCACAAAGTGGGAGGCAGTGGTCAATGTGCACAAACTGGCTAAGCACAGATTGAGCCTCATGTGTGGGATAGTCACCAAGTGTCAACATCTACAACATGCTTTAGTGAAACAAACTTATAGGAAACGGCAAATTGAACAAGGAGGTACGTAACATACCGCGAAATCTGATTCCAGAATATGCCTCCATCTAGGTGCTGAAGTGTCCTTTAATACTGAAGCATCAAGCTGGTTAAACCTCCGTATCAACAGGTCAATTATGTCAAAATCCATCAAGTTCCGTGAAAGAAGATTTGCAACCAAATCTGCAGCTGGGATGATAAGATGCCTGGGGTCGCGATGGACAACCAAAGGACTGCATGAAGAGGTTAGAGCATTTTAGAATGAGCATATATTGATATGAGGTGACATATCAGGTGACATTTTACAATGGACAACCAAAATAAGTGAATTAATTAGTACCTTGATTGGGCAGGATTAAAGTGTTTCGTTATCCAAGTGTGTAGCATATCAACAAAAACTTGATCAGGTGGCTCGTGTGCGAGGGCTTGATTCCAAATAGGAGGAGGGGATGGAGATGAAGGTACAGGGACACGATGAAATTGACAACTGATTGCTTGTCCATACAGAACACAATTTTTATTGGTACTGGCATCCTCCAACAAAGCCAGCTGTTCAAATACAACCGTACGGGCATGGTCCAAAGTGGCGGAACTAGGAGACAAGTGTGGCCAGGACGAAGATTGCTGATCTCCAGAAAGTGCTTGAGCTTGAGAATTTGTTGTGGATGGGGACGGCTCTGATGCATGGTTTTTTGCGTTGGTATTCGTTTGAGACATAACAATAGCCGTGTCATTGATTCCAAGATCAAATGAAGGAATGTCTGCAGGATAATATGTAATTATAAATTTAGTGATGTGATCAAAGGGAGATTGTGAGGACATGTGGATATATAGTTAATACCATAATGCATTTTTTTGGGGGCACAGGTGGGAGTTGCAGTAGTCGTTGCAGGCCTCTTTTGGTTAGGGCCACAGCTTACAGGGACAGATGGGCCTATCATAAGGGGGATTGGAGAAAATGGTGACAGTCTAGTATTAGGGCTGAAAAGGAAACAAGTTAAATGCCTACAAAACATTACCAGAGCTGGAACGGAGCGGTGGGGCAGTATTGGGCACGAAGCCACGAACTTATGATGACCTGCAAAAATGTTATTTGGAATAAAGTTGGCATGCAAAATACAGTTTGACTTAATTGATGTACAAAAAAAACAAGAGGGCACACCATGTCTGTAGGCTGGTGGAGGAGTAGTGTGTTGAGGTGAGGCAGATGATGTATTGTGCACAGGCTTCTTGTGCATCATTTGGATGTTTTGGATACCAACATTATCAACAAACCAGTCAAAGAACTGAGCATTTCGTTTGATTAGAGCACGCCGCATCTGAGCAACTTGTTGCATCATTAGCGCCTTATTGAGTTGGAAGTAATCAAGAACATAATGCTTAGCCTGCAGTATCATGAGGAGTTATGGGGGATATCTGCAAAGTTAAGTTTGAAACTTAAAGATAAGAACATCACCAGTGAAGGGTGCTTTGCACGAATGTATGATCCAAAATCAGCAGGACCGTTGAATTCAAAAGTATCAGGAGTCAACCCAGGTTTGCATCCTTGGACATTGGTTGATTGAAATTGATTGGAGGGAAGATTTGCAGCGAACTTTGAATGGCCTTGGTTACCAGGGACATGCTCGGACTCATAAGTACGCCGCATGTAAGCTGAGGACTCAGCAGACCGTATCTGCATGGAAAAGTAAAGAACAAGGAAAATATAGAAATCAATGGAAACAATATAAGGTGGCAGCTGGTGGAATAATGTAGAGAAACATACCTCCATGAAACTAGTGAACTCACGTTCACCAGCACAGGCACATTTAGTAGTCATCCTTTTCAGTGATTCCTGATCAAATAGCTTAATGCGTCGTATAGTGTCATGCTTCTTGTCCAATAAAGGAAGGCGAATATTGTCCAGGTAAAGCACCTGAAGATGTTGCGATTTGGAAAAAATGAGGAATGGACCAATAGTGCAGCAGTAAAATAATGAAACAAAAATGAGGACAGTAAAAACGAACTGAATAGTACCCTGATGCAAAGAATTGTGAACTAACCTGAAGGAAAAGGTGGCAACCAGTTATCTTCGTAACACGCCCCTTACGAATCACTTCATCTCGTACCTTTTTAGCACCCTCTAAGACGTAGCTATAGACATAGCGACACCAGTTGAATCTATCTATGAGATCAGGATCCTTTAGTTCACCCCAGAAATCTGTATTTCCATGGTCATGTTTCACTGATGGAGCTAACAGATGGCCCATTACATATATGAAAAATGCAGTCTTGAATCTATCAACCTCTTGCCTAGAGGGCTTGTCATCTAGATGCTTCTGTAAAACACTCTCCAAAACCTTAAAACTATGAGGACCGGTTAATCCACAATTGCTCTTAATTAAATCAACCTGCTCTGGAGATATCTCAGTGCTGGCTATGTCGATGTCACCACATGGAATGCCAAATACAATACCAACATCCTTCTCATGAATATAAATACGTCTGGATTCAGATATGACAATGCAGCTTTCCTCGGTATCGAGCTTGCTCATTAACCAAGATGAGAACTTCAGATTTACCTTGGAAATACACGGCAGATCCAGGATCCCCCCAAAACCTATCTGCCTCACGATCTCTTTCTTGTACTCACTAAACTTGGAAACCAGCAAGTAAACGGATTTAGGGGAGCAACGATTGGTGATGGCGTTTGAGGACGAACCATCCTCGGAACCAGCTTCCTCTTCACTGGAATCTTCGATGTCGATCCTAGATGCAAAAGAAGGCCTAGATGTGCGGCTAGCTGGGGCGGAGGCGGAGGGATGGCGAGTACGGCGAGGAGGTGGAGTTGTAAGGTCGGGCATCCAATCTGGTGGTCGCTCGACCACCATGATTGAAAGGAGAACGAGAACGGTTGAAACTATAATCGAAAGGGCAGCGGGGGGAAATAAGAGCAAATAAGATATATACGAGGGCGATGGATTCGTCATTGATCGTACTGTGTGGGCAATGTCCAGGGGTTGTACATGAGACGTTCGAAGCCCGAACAGACGAAATCTGGTGGTTGTGGACCTGGTCAGAAGCGGGCGTTTCATTGCATAGTACCACGTTCAGAGGTGCAGTAGTGTGTCAGAATGCAAGTGGGGGTGCCCCGAAAGTCAACAAAGGCATCTCCACCTGTGCCCCGTCGCCAGCCTTTTGCTCCAACCAATGTACCTTTCTGTCCAATCATGTGTCCTGTGCTACAACTTTATCAGTCCTCGATCAGAATATTGGTACAGGAAAACCTGACCGTGTGACAGATACGATGGCGAAAAAAATTCAATTACCAGAGCAATACAGCCGCACGGGACAAAAAAGCACGAGGATAGAGGAAGATGGAGGGCCAGGATTCTTGCCCTTGCAACTTCACGGAGTAGCACATCATTTTCGGCAGCTGAGCACGATTGGATACGTAAAGTTTCCTTTTCTGTATATTGTTGTCTTTCAGGTTCCCGTTGTCACCCGGAGGCAACTCCAACTCCCAAGGCCGACCGAGAGGAAGAAGACCGAGAGGACACGCTCCGGTTGGCGCCGGCCAGGCTACTGCTGCCGGAAGAAGGGGCGGAGCATCCCACCAGTGTGGCCGTGTTGACCGAGAGGACCGGCCCCAGTGTCCGCGTATGCAGCGCCCAGTGTGGCGGTGCCGGTCGGTCGGTCGGGGCTAGGACGAACTGGGTGGAAAATCATGACTACTGCTGAGCCTGAACCTGCCGTGTCCTTGCGATGCAAAGATATCCGGACATCCGGTGATCGGTGTTCTCCTCGCAACCCGTCGCAGTCAACCGCTCCACGTGCAGGCATAGTTACTAGAACCGAACTGGTAATCGAACCGTAAGGCACTTGGTTCAATGGTTCAACCGTTGTGAACCAGTTACTACTACAGAAAACGTTTGTAGGAGCGAGCGGATTCACATTTTTAGGTGCGGGCGCAAGACCCGCTCTTAGTTGTCGATTTTAGAAATCGCGGTTTCTAGGAGCGGGTAAAACGCCCGCACCTGGAAATGCATTTGCAGGTGTGGGTCATGGCGTCACCCGCATGTCACTCGCACCTGAAGATTCACATTTTTAGGTGCGGGCGCAAGACCCGCTCCTAGTTGTCGATTTTAGAAATCGCGGTTTCTAGGAGCGGGTAAAACGCCCGCAACTGGAAATGCATTTCCATGTGCGGGTCATGGCGTCACCCGCACCTAAAAATGTGGTTGAAAAAATCTTTTTTTACGGGAGGGACCCCACCGGCCAGCCACCCACCCGTCCCCGTCATCTAGTCTCAAGTCGCGCTCGCAACTAGAAATGCATTTCCAGGTGTGGGTCATGGCGTCACCCGCACGTCACCCGCACCTGAAGATTCACATTTTTAGATGCGGGCGCAAGACCCGCTCCTAGTTGTCGATTTTAAAAATCGCGGTTTCTAGGAGCGGGTAAAACGCCTGCACCTGGAAATGCATTTCCATGTGCGGGTCATGGCGTCACCAGCACCTAAAAATGTGGTTGAAAAAAATCTTTTTTTACGGGAGGGACCCCACCGGCCAGCCATCCACCCGTCCCCGTCATCAAGTCTCAAGTCGCGCATTTTTGCGCGTAAAGTCGCACGGCTACACGGTCGGCGGGGTTCGATCCCGCAACCTCCACCCTCGCGCGAAGCCTCCTCTACCACTGCACCACACACTCATATGCATCCATATCCAGTTTTCATTCTACTCATATTATACTACACCGATGTAAATCATTTTTTTCTCTAAACGGATTCAAATTAAAAACTTGTTAACTACAAAGTTTCATAACCTTTTGAGATCTACAACTTTCATGTTGGGAGTTTTTCCATTTTAGGTCGTTTACGAAATTTGAATTTCAAATTTGAGAGATTACAATTTGAATTTCATTGACAATATGATTTCAAATAAAAAAGTTGTAAACTACAAAGTTTCATAACTTCTCAAAATCTACAACTTTCGTGTTGAGAGTTTCTCCATTTGAGGTCGTTTGAAAAATTCAAATTTTCAAATTCCAAAAATTCAGACGTACTTTACCTTGACAAAAGTAATTCAAATACAAAATGTTTCAACTACAAAGTTCTATGACTTTTGAAGATGAACAACTTTTTTTTGGTCACTTGGTCATCCGGTATAGTGGTAGTAACATTCTTCACAAATCTTATACATCTCTCATATAGTTTCATGAAACTACATAAGAGATATAGGTTTTTGCAAACAATCTCATAGTACTTAAATGGATATTTTTAAATATTAAACAATCTCAAATGAAAAACTTGTCAACTACAAAGTTTTAGTTCTGGTCGAGCTATACAATTTTGATATAAAGTTTGTCTTCATTCGAGATCATATGAAGAAGTTATGAATTTTTTGACACGAGACCATTTTCAGGAGCGGGTGATGTCATCACTCGCACCTAGGAATCTATTTCTAAGAGCGGGTGACAAATCCATTTCTAAGAGCGGGTGACATCATCACCCGCACCTGAAAATGATTTTCAGGTGCAAGTGACGCCATCACCCGCACCTAGAAATGAGGATATTTCCAGGAGCGGGTCGTCATGGCGTCACCCGCACCTGAAAATGATTTCCAGGTGCGGGTCATGGGGTCACCCGCTCCCAAAAATAATTTCTAGGTGCGGGTCTAAGTGCTACACTACCACACATTTTTTTAAAATCGGGCGGCAAAATCACCTGCTCTTGGAAAAAAACAGTGGCTCTTACAAATGTTTTCTGTAGTAGTGGGTTGAACCGCCGGTTCGATAACATTGAACTGTTGAAGCGAACCGGTCACATATACAGTCCAAGTAAGTGTTCAACATCAAACCACAAGTTCAAATAGCAAGCATATAAGTTCACAACCATAGTTCCAGTTCCAAACAAGCAAACAGGTTCACACTTCACAAATCACAACTAAGAGTACAATTTGACGACATAATAGTTAATAATTAGTAAAATGGCGCCCAATCTTCAGCTTCTACTGCAACATCATAATATGCTCGATCTCCATCAAATGCCATACCTAGATCATCAAACATCACTACAAGAAAATCGTTGGCTAGTGACGCAACCACATTTTAGCGTCATTGATTTATGACGTTCTTGGCTGATCTCGTTATAATATTTCACTTCTGAGCAAATTTAGTGACAATAAAACTTTCGTCATTACGGTTGGTACTGTAGCAGGGCTTTCACTGTTCCATGCTATTTTGTGACGCCATAAGCTCTGAAAAAACGTCATAAACCAACATCGGTCCCACATGTAAGCATTATTTTAAAAACAGAGTGTTCCAAGTCGTCATAAAATTCAGTAGGGTCCCACATGTAAGCATTTTTTCGAAAATAGAATGTTCCAAGTCGTCATAAATTTTTCCAGCGTCCCACGTGTAAGCATTTTCGCCATGTCAGCGGCGTCATAAACCAACTGTGGTCCCACATGTAAGCATTATTTTAAAAATAGAGTGTTCCAAGTCGTCATAAAATTCAGTTGGGTCCCACATGTAAGCATTTTTTTTGAATCTTTAATATAAATCAGTAATTCGCAGGCGAAACGCTTCACTGCCTTCGCAAAGACTCTCGACTTTTTGCTACGCGCAGATCTGCAACGGCTCGTGGTAGGAATGGCGGATTCTGGCGGTGATGAGAGGGTAGTTTATGCGCCACCTCCCGGCTACAAGTTCCTGAAACAGGACGACAAGGTCAGTCCTCTGGTTTGAGCCACTATATTTTCCCCTATCGACCTAGGGATGGGGATTTCTAGTTTGGGGATCTAGAGGATGGATGACCATATACAATAGATTCATATTTTATCGTACACTCAGATTTGAATTGCAATTGGTGTTAGAAGTTGATTCAGTTAGTTTTCAGTTTGCATAGTTTGATGGATTGATAGATTCTTGTATTTTTCTAACTTCTGGAGGTGCTTGAATCCACTAAAGCTGAGCCGCAGAAGGTGAAGAGAGACCTGCAAGAGGCTCTAAATTGCAAGCACCTGTATGAGCAATCATTACAGCAGCAGAATGAATAACTGAAAGAGATTAATCAATTGCTGCAATAGGAGAAAGACCAGCTGAATCAAATGGCATTGTTACAGCAGGAGAACATTGCCCTGATGGATGAGCTGACCAAAGAGAGGGGCCATGTTAATCAATTGTTACGGCAGCTGACTGACCAGCTGATAGAGAATCAGCAATTGTTAGCGGAGAATGCACTGTTGAAAGAAAGAACAAATATACTATGACTGAGCTGCAGACAATCGATAAAACATGTCTGGTGTTACTGCTAGCTAGACGGTTCATAGGTGGTGTGTACTTTGTGGTGATGAATTTGTTTGTATTTTTGTGTTTGCTACTTGCTGGTGGTGTGAACTTTGTGGTGATGAGTGCTATGAGATTCCATCTTATTATGCCGATTTGGTTTAATCTGTTTCAAATTGAGTCGAGCATACTCACCATTCTGAATTAATTTGGCTGATGTTTTGCTGGTCCGTTCTGTTGATGTTTTGGTGGAAGGACCTTCCTGAGTAACGATCGCGAAACTGCTTGTTTCCTACTGTTGGTCACGAAATGTTGCAAAAACAATTTGCCATAGCAAGGGTTCGAACTAGAGACCTATAGGAACGAGACAGCACTATCTACCACTGCACCACCTCTTGGTTGTGTCAATTTAATGAGAAACACTTTCCACCCCAACCACAGCACGGAGCGGTTGTTCTGATAAGTTGGCGGGAGAAAAACCCGCGCTGTAGCAAAAAATAGTTTTCCCGCAGCCCGCTGCCCCAAAACGGGAAAACGAAGAACGGAGAGGCGAGTAGGCTACCAAAACTGATCATTCTGGCGGTGATTTGCAACTTCCAACGGCTGCTCACTCCTACGGGCGCAATCTGGGTGATACTTGCTGCAGTGGTGTGTCAATCAGGTAAGTAATATAGTGTTCAATCCGGAAAATTTCATTTCACAGAATGTTCTCCTTTTCGATTCGTTCTGTGGTCAGTAATTTTGAGTTGGAATCGCCAAAAACTTTCCAGATGGATAGACGCTGGATAACTGGTTGTACTGGTTTTACCACCGATCATGAGAAAGGGGTCCAGGATTTCTTGGCATTTCTTCGGACAAGATACGCTGAGGACGAAGAAATACTATGCCCGTGTCGTCGATGCCTCAATAACTCTTCAGGGACTATAGAGCGAATTGGAGTTCACTTACTTGTGAGTGGGATGGCAACCACCTACACTAGGTGGATCCATCATGGAGAAGCTTTGGAGGATATGGTTGACGATGATGAAAATGTACAGGATAACGCAATTCTGCCGAATGCAGAGGGGGATGTGGATAATGCAGCTCCACGGGATGGTGGTGATCAGGAAACGGTCCAGGAAAACCAATACATATCGGGTATGGAGGAGGATGAAGGCCCTGGAGATGATGGGATGTCTGAATTGATTGCTGACTTGGGCAAGGGTCAGGTGCTCGGTGAGAAAATATATGAATTTGTAAAGGAACATCTGAACCATAAGGTGTCACCGACATCTTCATATGCACAATTTACATTTGTTGTCAAGTTACTTCATATAAAGTCTTTCAGTCGGATGAGCAATGTCGCATTCAATGCAACGATGAATTTGTTACAAAAAGGATTCCCAGATGCGTGTCTTCCAGACTCTTTCGATGCGGCAATGAAGTACATACGTTCCATGGGACTCGGCTATGAAAAAAATCCATGTTTGCAAAAATAATTGTATATTGTTTCGCAAGGAGAAGTATGTCAAACTTGATGTGTGCCCAGTATGTTGTGAAGCGGATTCAAGATGGAAGGATGCAGACACCAACAAGCGTGTTCCTCAAAAGGTATTGAGGCATTTTCCGTTGATTTCCAGGCTGAAGAGGATGTTTCTTTCATCAAAAACAGCAAAGGATGCACGATGGCACGAGTCGAAGCGAAAACCGATGAACAATGAGCTTAGCCATCCAGCTGATGGTGAGGCATGGAAAGAATTCAATAAAAGATGGAAAAAATTTGCAAAAGATGCTAGGAACCTTACACTTGGTTTTGCAACCGATGGTTTCAATCCATTTGGCAACATGAACAACTCATATAGTATGTGGCCAGTATTTGTTGTGTCGTATAACATGCCACCATGGGTATGCATGGAAGAATCAAACTTCATGATGGCCTTATTGATCCCTGGGCCGAGTTCTCCATCAAAGGATTTTGATATCTTCATGGAACCTCTCGTCGAAGAGCTGTAGCAACTTTGGAAGGGTGTCTGGGCAATCGATGCTGTTGAGGGTAAAGGATTTAAACTGCGTGTTGCGGTTCTTTGGTGCATACATGATTATCCAGCATTGAGCACGTTGTCTGGGCGAGTCACGAAAGGCTATTTTGCCTGTGTGCGTTGCGACAAGGATCCTTACTCGAGGAGATTGAACAACAAGATATGTTACATTGGGCATCGTCGTTTCCTTCCAACTGACCATCCATGGAGAAGAAAGAGAGCAGATTTTGATGGTACTGTTGAAAACTGAGAAAAGCCAGAGCAGTTTACCCATGAGGAGCTGAAGCAACTGGAGAAGGTTAAAGACGTTAGACCAGGAAAGCATCCTCTACCTCAAGGAAAGAAAAGGAAGCAGGAATCTGGACAGTGCTGGAGCCGAAGGGTTTGTTTGTGGGACTTGCCGTACTGGTCATCTCTGAAGTTGGTACATAACCTTGATGTGATTGACATTGAGAAAAACATATGCGAAAACCTTATTGGAACGTTGCTTAAAATTGCTGGGAAGACAAAGGACACCATCAATGCTAGGGTTGATTTGGAAGAGATGGGCATAAGATCAAATCTACACATGGTGGCAACTGAGGATGGTGAGTCATGCAAAATGCCAGAAGCTCCGTATGTACTTTCAAAAACGAAACAGAAGTTGTTTTGTGATTTTATAAGTTCGGTGAAGTTCCCAGATGGATATGCTTCAAACTTAGCTAGGTGTATTGCTGCAGATGGATGCAAACTACAAAAACTGAAAACTCATGATTGTCGTATCCTACTCCAAAGGGTTTTGCCGGCTTGTCTTCACGGTTTAGTGGACAAAGAGATATACACAGCTATTGCAGAATTAGGAAACTTCTTTCGGCAACTATGTTGCAAAACTCTGAAGTTGGATGTCTTGCAAAAACTGAAAACAGATATCCCAATAATTCTGTGCAAGCTTGAGAAAATTTTCCCTCCTGCCTTCTTTGATGTTATGGTCCACTTGGCTGTCCATTTGCCTGAGGAAGCAATCCTGAGAGGTCTAGTACAATATGGATGGATGTATCCCGTCGAAAGAAGGCTATGCACATTGAAGCGTTCAGTGAGAAACCAAGCTAGGCCTGAAGGATCCATTGCAGAAGCATATGTTGCTAATGAGGCCTTGACATTTTGCTCTAGGTACTTCGCGGCTGATGATGTTGCCACACGATTCAATCAGGTTGGAAGGAAAAGAGAGAATGCTGATTTGTCTATAGATGGAACATCCTGTTTCGATCACAATGTTCAAGTACTTGGAGTAGGGACCACTTGTTGGCTTGGGTCAAAGTACGACAAGGTGGTTTGGTATGTGCTAAACAATTGCGAAAAGGTGAAGCCATATATCGAGTAAGTAAATCACCTTTGCAATGATAGAACTACAATTATTTTGTTCTAACTTTGAGATGGTACTGCTTTGCAGAGTGTTCAAGAATGAATTAAAAGCGAAAGGTGTGTCGGACGAGGATATTGATCGTCGAATTGCTACAGAATTTTGGCACTGGTTTAGATCGCATGTTAGTATTCATTTTTTTTGTTTGGTAGCTAGCTTATATTACCTTGTGAGGACCTTTACATAAGACTATATTAAAAAAACTATGGCTCCTCTGTACATATTACAAACAATCCAGTGAGCGACGACAACCTATATGCATTATCAGCTGAACCAGACCGGCGTGCAAAAACTTATACAGCATGTATTGTAGGCGGTGTCCTGTACCACACCAAGGCCCGAGAGGCAAATAGGAAGACACAGAACAGTGGAATCATGACTACATGATCACATAAAGACATTGCAGAAATTGAGTTTTATGGTTCACTAAGAGACATTATTGAGCTGCGGTACAACTCGGGGCTTGACAGAGATCGAACTGTTGTTTTATTCCAGGTTGACTGGTATGATCTGAAAGGGACCAAGAAGGAACCGAAGATTAGAAATGATGGTTACTTCACAAGTGTCAATACTGGAGAATACTGGTACCAAGATGATCCCGACATTCTTGCTGAACAAGCAATGAAGGTCTTTTACTTGCCAGACACCCTACTACAACACCCATGGAGAGTGGTGCAAAAATTTAAGCACAGGCATTTGTGGAGCTATAATGAAAATGAGGAGGACATAGCTCCCACTAGCATGGTACTTGCATATCAAGATGATGAAATTGACCAAACCTTGCATGATGTTATACTTGATGATGGTCTCGGTGATGGTTCGGAGGTTCCGGTGCCTATTACTGGCGAGGAGACTGTGGTTGCAGCTGCTGAAGTTGATGCAATTCGCCAGCAGGAGCTGTCTGATGTGGATGGATTCAATTATGAAGATGAGGACGACGACACTCTATGGCAATACGTCGATGAAGATGAAAATGCTGCCGACGAAAGTGACGATGACTAGGATATCAAATCAGTAAATGTTTAAGCCAATCCGAACTGAAATCATGTGGACCTTATGATTTATATGTAATTTATATATAGTTGAAGTGCACTTTCCTGAATATTAAACCTGCCTTAGGTGCCTACTATCCAGTTCACTGTATTATGTAGCATCGGAACTTCCTGTTGCGTCTTTACAAAATATACGATCGCGCATAGGGATGCCGATTATCCGGTACGTTGTATTATAAAACAACAGAATGTCCTGTTAGGCTACGTGAATGTGTTAATCTCCAATGTGGGCATGATCGAGGAGTATGCAACGTGACGTGCTCATGATCATGTAGTACTAGGCGAACGAATCGACGAAGGAAGGGCTGTGTTGATCTCCAATGTGGGCATGATCGAGTAGTATGCAACGTGACGTGCTCATGATCATGTAGTACTAGGTGAACGAATCGACGAAGGAAGGGATGTGTTGATCTCCAATGTGGGCATGATCAAGGAGTATGCAATGTGGCGTGCTCATGATCATGTAGTACTAGGTGAATCGAATCGACGAAGGAAGGGATGCGTTGATCTCCAATGTGGCCATGATCGAGTAGTATGCAACGTGACGTGCTCATGATCATGTAGTACTAGGCGAACGAATCGACGAAGGAAGGGATGTGTTGATCTCCAATGTGGGCATGATCGAGTAGTATGCAACGTGACGTGCTCATGATCATGTATTACTAGGCGAATCGAATTGACGAAGGAAGGGATGTGTTGATCTCCAATGTGGCCATGATCGAGTAGTATGCAATGTGACGTGCTCATGATCATGTAGTACTAGGTGAATCGAATCGACGAAGGAAGAGATGTGTTGATCTCCAATGTGGCCATGATCGAGTAGTATGCAACGTGACGTGCTCATGATCATGTAGTACTAGGCGAATCGAATCGACGAAGGAAGGGATGTGTTGATCTCCAATGTGGGCATGATCGACTAAGTATGCGAATGGATTGTTTGGTTCTTTGTATTATGGACGACAGGACCATCCTGTTATGACTTTCATACTCATCGACATACGTCCAGAGGATGGTCCGGTCTGGTATACATTGGAACAGAGGAACTTCCTTGTAAACTACAGGTACGAAAGGCGCTTCCCATTTCCTGGTCATAGGGCGCCAACAGCGCACTACACACACCTTTATGGCTTTATCCAACGGCGTGTCACTCGTGCTGACCCGCCATCCCCCCATTTACTGTCTCCTCACTTGAGGCGCAACGCCTTGGTAGGGTTCCGCCGCTGCCGCCGCCGCCTGCAGCAGCCTCCAGCGGATACCTCAATCCGTCGCCGAAATCAGAGGTATGCGTCCGCCTCCAGGCTCCAGCGGATACTGCAATCCGCCGTCGAATTCTTGGAATGGCACTAATTCGAGAAATTCATTGCAGATGGGACGAGATGGTGGCAAGAGAGATGGAAAGGCACTTGATCCTCCTCCGGCAAAGCGACAACGAAAGTCGCAGCTGACTTCTGAAGGCACGTCTGGTCCTCAGACGAGGCTAAGGTGCAGGACTGCGGCACGGGATTCTTCCTCCGCCCCTACACGCCGCACACGGGGTGGGTCAACCTCGGTGCCTTCCTGCCGCACACGGGGTGGGTCAAGCTCGGCGCCTTCTTGCCGCACAGGGGGTGGGTCAACCGCGGCGCCTTCCTGCCGCACACAGGGTGGGTCAACCGTGGGCCGTCGCCCGCCCCGCCCTTCAGAGTTTCCTGCGCCAGATCCCAGGAAGGAGAAACAGGTACAACTTCACCCTCCACCGGAAGAGCCGCTTAAGATGATGGACCTGCACAACCACACCTACCAAATGATTAAAGGTCTTAGATGGGTGCCTGAGAGGCATTGGTGGGACAAAACCAAGGACAAACGGGTCGAACCAAGATTTAGGAATGTCCTTCAGCAAACTTTCTATTACAACTACAAATACCTGCCCATGAAACTGTACCAGCACAGGGTTATAAATTGGGATCATATGACGTTGGCCGCGGGAGGGGATGTTAAGGCATACTTCGATGATCATCCCGGATTGGCTGATTTGGTCTCAATGCATCATAAGTATGTTGAGGATTGGGTGAGAGTTTTTTATGCTACTGTGTACATTGCCGATACTAGGGCGTACATCATATTCATGTTTCAGGGATGCCAGTATACTCTTTTCCGACACCATATTACTGACAAACTTGGATTGACGGATTTTGAAATAGGAAAGTACGACCATAAGACATCCCTACATAATATTATCTACGGGGATCGTGAACTACCTCGGCGTAGTTTGCTCGGTGGGTCGTTCCCGTCCAACGAGGAGATGGCCGGACTTTTTGTTGAGTCGTTCACAGGTAGGCGAGCATATCGCACGCCTGACATGCTTACCCCTGAGGCAAATGTGGTTCACCGGGCACTACGGAAGACATTGTTACCACGGATTGGCAATGCAGAGTCGATCACTAGTCTTCAACAGTGGCTTCTCCTTCACGTCATGACTGGCCGGCCCTTCGACATCGTGGACTTCATTTTAGCCGAGATTGAAGATGTTATCTTTGATGGGTTGACCATGACCCGAAATATGCTGTATGCTCACTGGATCTCCTTCATGCTGAGTAGTCTTACCAGAGTAGATGAAGATGGGGAAAGGGTGCGAACCGGACCCAAAGATTGGTGTCCCGAGTACATGATGTCCGAGACACATTTCAAGGAATACAGGCCTGCGAGACCAGGAGACAGACGTCGTGGCCTAAGGGCTACAATTGAGCCATCTCCTGATGACATTTGTTCCTCAGACAGTGAAGGCAATGAGGCGTCTCCAGTGAGACATTTCCGAGTACATGATGGTGCATCACTACCCACTGAAAAAACAGCAACAGTTCCAGTCACTCCAGCAACAACCAGTGAGCCAATGGACTCTTCCTTCTTTGTGAAACTGATCATTGAAAATCAGCGCGACCAGAGAAAGTTCCAGTCAATGATGGAGATGAGGATGGCACAGCAGGAGGAGTTAAACAGCGCACACTCGGAGCAGATAGCACAAATGGTAACACAGCACCAGCGCACTATGGAGAATTTTGTGAATGCTTCACTCAGTCACCTTCACCAAGTTACCGACTTACCGCCACCGCCTGCTCTACTCGCACCTATTGGTCAGACTCCCTTGCAACTCATGCCTCCTGCTAACTTGGGTAAATCATCTGAAGTCTATGAGCTGCCTCACAGTTCAGCAATTGGTTCACAATGGATGACAGAAAAGGATTCCAAAGAAGAAAAGGAAGCAGATGCAACAATACTCAAGGTTCTATCTGATATTGCAGCAGAGGAAACGAATAAGGAAGATCCTTTGGCGGCAACAGCAAATGGTCCAGAAGATCCTGCTCCAGCTACCTCGGAAGGCTCTCGTGCAGCTGATCCTGCTCCAGCTCCTGCTACGTCGGAAGGCTTTCCTGCTCCGGCTCCTACTCCTGCTCCTGCTACCTCAGAAGGCTCTCCTGCTCCAGCTCCTGCTACCTCAGAAGGCTCTCCTGCTCCAGCTCCTGCTCCTGCTACCGAAGAAGGCTCTCCTGCTCCTGCTACCTCAGAAGGCTCTCCTGCTCCAGCTCCTGCTACCTCAGAAGGCTCTCCTGCTCCAGCTCCTGCTCCTGCTACCGAAGAAGGCTCTCCTGCTCCTGCTCCTGCTCCTGCTACCGAAGAAGGCTCTCCTGCTCCTGCTCCAGCTCCGGCTCCTAATGACCCTCTTCACAATCCTGTTACATCGGCTCCTTCGAACACCGACAAAAAAGAGGTAGAATGTTAAACATTCCTTTTATTGTCATTGATTCCATTTGATTATTTTATTCGAGTTGAACAATACATTTTTCTTCACGTGTGTCAACCAGCCATAAATAATCATTTTGCCTGGGCTTTGTGCTCAGGTCTTCACAATTGCTGACCAAGATGAAATTGTACCGGAGTCAGAAGACTCCCAATACTCTTGTACCGGATTGCAGAATGAGATACAGGTACCAGCACTTCGTTTGCAGAATAGAACATCGTACTTGTGTTGTGACGTTGAAGACTGCGACTTCAATACGATTGAATCCTCTGATTGGATTAATGGCTTGGATCAATGCGGGATTCCTACAACCAAAACGGAGAGTTCTACGGCCTCGACATCACGCAATGCATGAGTCGTGCTATGCATAAAACGAACCCAACACTCCCTACACATGCTTTTGTTTGTAATTTTCAATGTAATCCTTGAATCATGTCAGATGCGTTGATCTCCAATGTGGGCATGATCGAGGAGTATGCAATGTGACGTGCTCATAATCTTGTAGTACTAAGCGAATCGAATAGACGAAGGAAGGGATGTGTTGATCTCCAATGTGGTTATGATCGAGGAGTATGCAACGTGACATGCTCATAATCTTGTAGTACTAAGAATTGAATCGACGAAGGAAGGGTTGTGTTGATCTCCAATGTGGGCATGATCGAGGAGTATGCAACGTGACGTGCTCATAATCTTGTAGTACTAAGAATTGAATCGACGAAGGAAGGGGTCTGTTGATCTCCAATGTGGGCATGATCGAGTAGTATGCAACGTGACGTGCTCATAATCTTGTAGTACTAAGCCAATCGAATCGACGAAGGAAGGGTTGTGTTGATCTCCAATGTGGGCATGATCGAGGAGTATGCAACGTGACGTGCTCATAATCTTGTAGTACTAAGCCAATCGAATCGACGAAAGAAGGGTTGTGTTGATCTCCAATGTGGGCATGATCGAGGAGTATGCAACGTAACGTGCTCATAATCTTGTAGTACTAAGCCAATCGAATCGGCGAAGGAAGGGATGTGTTGATCTCCAATGTGGGCATGATCGAGGAGTATGCAACGTGACGTGCTCATGATCATGTAGTACTAGGCGAATCGAATCGACAAAGGAAGGGATGTGTTGATCAATATAAGGGGAGCAGTACATAAACGAAATGAGTAGTTCCTAGTCAAGGAATATCCTATCTAGTAGTATCTTGATTAGAGGAATATCCTTTGCTGTAGTATATAGCGCTGACCAGCCCTCAGAACAAACCGACGCGCGATTCAAATATTCCGAATTTCGGACGCCCGGGCAAAGCAGATGTTAAATGTCCTTTTTGCTTCCCCCTTCCCAATGCACCCCGTTTCAGTCACCACCATAATGAAAGGGATGTGTTGATCTCCAATGTGGGCATGATCGAGGAGTATGCAACGTGACGTGCTCATAATCTTGTAGTACTAAGCGAATCGAATAGACGAAGGAAGGGATGTGTTGATCTCCAATGTGGTTATGATCGAGGAGTATGCAACGTGATGTGCTCATAATCTTGTAGTACTAAGAATTGAATCGACGAAGGAAGGGTTGTGTTGATCTCCAATGTGGGCATGATCGAGGAGTATGCAACGTGATGTGCTCATAATCTTGCAGTACTAAGCCAATCGAATCGACGAAGGAAGGGATGTGTTGATCTCCAATGTGGGCATGATCGAGTTGTATGCAACGTGACGTGCTCATAATCTTGTAGTACTAAGCCAATCGAATCAACGAAGGAAGGGATGTGTTGATCTCTAATGTGGGCATGATCGAGGAGTATGCAACGTGATGTGCTCATGATCATGTAGTACTAGGCGAATCGAATCGACGAAGGAAGGGATGTGTTGATCAATATAAGGGGAGCAATACATAAACGAAATGAGTAGTTCCTAGTCAAGGAATATCCTATATAGTAGTATCTTGATTAGAGGAACATCCTTTGCCGCAGTATATAGCGCTGACCAGCCCTCAGAACAAAGAGTGATTTACGCACATGCCATTAAAAAAGATGGTGGTTACGCCTATGCCACAAAAAGTTTCCTAGGCACCTGTGTGCCATGCACTGAACTTTTATTTACCCACATGCCATTTTGGATGGATGGACAGGTAACGGAGCTGTTAGATGGTGTGTAAAGACAACTTTGCCCTTCTGACAATAATGTGTTTAAAAAAATCAGAAAAGAGGGAAAAATTTGAAAAAAGGTTTAAAAATCAGGAGAAAATAAAAATAATTTTAAAAAAGTGTAATAAATAGAAAAACTGGAAAAAAAATTTAGAATCAGAAAAATGGTAATAAATTACAGAAAATGATTAAAAATCCGGGAAAATCGAGAAAAATGTGTAAAAAATTGGGAAAATGTGTAAAAAATAGGGAAAGGTCGCAAAAAAATAAGGAAAAAAATCAGACATATTTTTTTTTAAAAAAACGGGTGCATGACCATTGCATACAATGAGACAAGTACATATCACATGAAAAAAATAAGGAATGACCATAACAAATAGTTCATATCAGCAACATTTAAGCAAATAAGTTCTTCCACCACACATACAAAGTACTGACTCACTTAGTCCACACATAGAAAGTACTAGTTCACTAGTTTTCATCACACCAAACCATACATGTCTCAAATTACATCAAAAGTAGTAGTTCCTCCACATAATTTATTCAAGCTGGAGTTTCTTCTTGCTTCTGGTATTAGAAGCTGGGCTGGATGGGTTGTCCACTTCAACAGGAGCCCTCCTTGGTGTACACTTCTTCATGATGGCTTGCTTCTTCCTTGGAGTCTGCACTGCGTGTGTAGAGGCTTCATAGGATGCAATTTCTTCACCAACAGCAGGAGGGTGCTCAATTTGGAGAGGAAATGGGTCATTTGATCCATTTCCAGATCCATTGCCAGACCTTGTGTGAAAAAAAAATCAGTGATGTTGTAGGTTGTAAATGAAAGATCAGTGAGGTTGTAGGTTGGAGAAGTGAAAGATCAACCTGCTAGTACTTGTTGGTGGTGGTGGCCCCCTTTTTGGCGCCCTTTTTCACTCTCTTTGGCTTATGTGTAGCATTGGCCACCGCCTCATTGTATGGAAATACCATGCCTGATCCAGTAGTGGTCGCAACAATGCTAGTCACTGTGTTACTGGAAGATGCTTTCTTCTGCCTTTTCTTTGGTGGACCCCTGAAATGAAGTATGAAAATTTATTATTTTGCATAGGTAAACATGAAGTGTTGTCATTGTGTATATGTCTGGAAAGTCTACCTCTCAGCCTCATATGCAGCTATGTCATCTGGATTGCCATTCGTACATGTGTACCAATGGTGCCCTAACTGGTGGCAGATTGGGCACTTATGTTTCTTTGTTGCAGGACCTTCCTCAATGCTACCTCCCTCAGTGGTACCTCCCTTAGTGCTACCTCTCTCAGTGCCTGATTTCTTCCTACTACTACTACTACCTCCCTCCAAAGCTGATTTCATCCTGTTCTTCCTCCTGCAGTTGCCTTAAGCAATGGAGGATGCATGAAGAAGCCATGGGTGGGTTTGGGCCACATGGACTTGTCAGGAATAGAAGGCACAGAACCTGCATATGCAATTTTGAATTTCTCAACTGAATAGCACTCATCCACATAATCTTCAAGTTTTGCCCCAGGGATTGATGTGATGTAGGCAATGGCATGTTTGCATGGTATTCCTGACCCTTGCCAAGCTCTACAGGAACATGTCCCCTCAGTTAGGTTCACTACAAACCTGAAGCTACTAGCAGAACCTCCCTTAGCACAAACTTCTGCAATGCCATCAGGTGAGTTTGTGATTACTTCAATGTCAAGGTTATAACTAGCTGCTCTCAACTTCTACACTATATGAGGCAAGATCTTTCCTTCAAACTTTTGGGCAACCCTTTTTCTATTATTCCACTTAATCAAGATCATCTGTCTAAGGGTATCCATCAAGTCATCCACATGCATGCCCTTCTGATCCTTTACCTGCCAACATAGTAATCCAATTTTTAGTAAACATGGAATAAAAAAGAAATCAATGCAAAGTTAAACAAGGCAACCTTACCCATTTATTAAATGCCTCAGCCAAGTTATTGGTAACATAATCCACTTTTGACAATGTGGAAAACTGGCTCCTGGTCCACAGTTTCTTATGATTATCCTGAAGCCATTTCATAGCCTCTGGTTTGGCTGCAGCCATGGCTTGATAATGTTTCTCAAACATGTAAGGGCTCCAAGAGTATGCAGAGGCCCACAGGTGATCATCAAAAATCTGTCCACTATAGTTTTTCTTGAAATTCTGTACTAGATGGTACATACACTCTCTATGTTCAGCATTTGGAAAAACTTTACCCACACCATGCATCACTGGCTGCCCACAATCAGTACTGAATGTAAGACCAACTGGGTTGCCTATAGCTTCTTTCAACCTCTCCATAAACCACTCCCAGTTCTTATTTGTTTCTGAGTCAATGACACCAACAACTACTGGGTACATCCAGTTGTGATCATCAACTGCACAAGCTACACACAACTGGCCCCTAAACCTTCCATTTAAAAATGTACTATCTATTGCAAGATATGGCCTACAACCTTGTAGGAAACCATCAACACAAGCTTTCATAGCAAAAAATAGCCTATTAAACCTTATTTTGTTGTTGACGGTATGGTGATCAATTACAACAAAGGACCCAGGACAAGTTTCCACTATTTGAGCCTTAAATCTGTACAGGTTGTCAAAACTTTCACCCCAAGGTCCATAAAGTTTGTCCATAGCAAGTTGTTTACCTAGATAAACTTTTCTGTAGGTCACATCAATTTTGTGCCTCTCCTTCAACCTCCTTTTCAGCTCTTTAGCACCCACTTTTCCATCTTCCTTCAACCAATCAACCACTTGTTCACACACCCAAGCACTTGTCACTCCTACACAACTGCCTGTCCTCCTAGCGCTCTGACAATGCTTATGCGTCGATGGGTTCCTTGTGATCTGCCAAAGTAGAAATCAATGTTAGTTACTTAAAAAAACATGAATTTTCATCCCTCAAAGTAGAAACCAAAGTAGAATTTTTACCTTCACTGTGACTTCATCCCTCAAAGTAGCGGCATGAATTCTCCACCTACAGCCCTGATTCTTGCCACTGCAATACACCCTGTACCGAGATTTATCACACTTTTCAATGATATATTGGAACTCATATTTGGTAGCATGTGTAGCTAAGGCCAACTTAAAAGCATTTTGGTCTGAATACATAGTGCCTACGGCCATAGGAGGATCATCCTTGTCATAGTTTGCATCAGGTTTCTGTGGATGCTCTCTATCTGTTACAATGTCATCTTCCTCTATTTCATCATCTAACATTGTGTCTGGTTCAGTTTCACTAGTGGGAATGGGAGGTGCTCCATGTTCAGGACTAGTGGGAATGGGAGGTGCTCCATGTTCAGGACCAATGTCAATATACAAGCATTCCTTATCAATACCCAAATGCTCATTGGATGGCATTGGGTTGTCAAGAAATTCTCTATCTGCAGATTTAGTAAGGCTAGATTCCCCTATGCTTAGGTCAGCTGATTGCCCAGTACCAATTTCCCATGGTGAAATGTCAGGAGGCTCACTACCCAAGCCGGCGTCGTCCATCCTACAGATGAACAACAACGCATGCTCAGCACATATGCATACATCACATATATGCGAGCAATGAAAGCTGCAAACATGGAAAAAGAGAAGATTTTTACCTTGCTTCCACGACCTGGACCACGATGGCTTGCTGACCTGGACGGTGTGCTCGACTGGCCGCGAGGCTCTGGCCGCTCGCCTCCGCCGACCGTTGGCCGCTCGCCTCCGCTGGCCGCTGGCCGCGCGCCCCCTGGCCTGGCTGCTGGCCGCGCCGGCCGCCGACCGCGTGCCCCCTGGCCTGGCCGCGACCCGCCGGCCGCGCGCCCCTGGCCTGGCCGCGAGTCACCGGCCGCGCGCCCCCTCGCCTGGCCGCGAGCCGCTGGCCGCGCCGGCCTCTGGCCGCACCAGCCGCCGGACGCGTCGCGCCCCCTGGGCTGCCCGTGAGCCGTCAGCCGCGCCGCGCGCCCCCCTGCCTGGATCTAGCCGCCGGCGGCGGCGGTGGGGATCCCGACGGCGGCGGTGGGGATCCCGGCGGCTAGGGTTCTTCGGGAGAGGCCGGCTCCTCCCGGTGGTTTTTTTTCGCGATTGGGAATTGATACAAGCACCACACGGTGTTGTTAGAATGGCTCCGGGGCAAAAAAAGTCTTTTCCATTCGTGGGTCCCATATGTCAGGTGGGTGCAACTGTTAAATCCTAACAGAACATGGACGGAATGGCATGTACGTAAAGAAAAGTTCAGTGCATGGCACACAGGTGCCTAGGAAACTTTTTGTGGCATAGGCATAACCACCATCTTTTTTAATGGCATGTGCGTAAATCACTCCAGAACAAACCGGTGTGCGATTCAAATATTCAAAATTTCGGACGCCCGGGCAAAGCAGATGTTAAATGTCCTTTTTGCTTCCCCCTTCCCAATGCACCCCGTTTCAGTCACCACCATAATGAAAGGGTATATTGATAATCTGACAAGGCCCTCCACCGAAATGGGTAAATTACCCCCGCCCCCATCCCTTCCCTCCCTTCTACTCCTCTCCTCGCCATCTCAAATCTTTCCGCCCCCATTTCACCTTCCCTCCTCGCCGGCAGCCCAAATCTTCACCTCCTCTCCTCCATCGTCTCAAATCTACCGCTCATAGCTTCAGCCCCTTTCCCATCTGCCTCTGTAGTAGCAGCGGCGATGACACAATGGCACCAGGAGGGAAGGTCGTACGAAGGAAATATCCAGAACAAGGTACAATGTTTTCCTCCTCAGTTCATCTTCCCCGGTGGATTCGTACTTGCGTGTTTTCCCATGTGGCAGACCCCATGTGTGCACTAGTTTTTTTTCATCAGGTAGATCCCGTGTCTACACTAGTTCTTTTTAGAATCTTGTTTTGACTAGGAACATCCTTTCAGGATCTTGTTCGGCTAGGAACATCCTACTGGTTCTTATAGAAGTTTTTAGATCTGACAGATCCCATGTCTACACTACTTCTTCTCAGGATCTTGTTTTGACTAGGAACATCTTTTTCAGGATCTTGTTTCGGTTAGGAACATCCTACTGGTTCTTATAGAAGTGTTTAGATGTAGTTTTATTTACAGTGGTAGGCTAACCTTACAGAGGTTTCTCTGCTTTCCTAACAGAAGTAGACGAGCGCAACGATTACGAGCGGCAGAGGGACATAAATGTTTTGAAGAATCACAATTTCTTCTCTAGTCTTGGCATCGAGAAAATGAAAGCACTTTTAGCAGCTGACCGACCAAGCAGAAAGGGTACCAACGATAGAACAATACACGATTCGGATCCGGAGTACAACCCTTCCGATGAACATGAATCTGACCCAGAGACATGTCAACAAGAGGTAGTCTTATCATGAACTCATTTCATGTACTAGTTATGCAGGATTGCTTCTGATCTTCTCTTTCTTTGTTGAATTTTGTGTAATCAGGTCACTCATAGCATACCTGTCAGTGGAGGAAGAGGGACCAAGAGAATTCGGGCACCAGATGACCCTACCAGAATGCCTCCTAGACTGACTATGACCAAGGCAAGGGAATTGGCTTTAGCTGATGGGAGTAGGACAACTCTTGATACACAAGAATTGCCCACTGAAGGCCAAGCAACAGCAACCCACGATGAGAACATCATTGACATGACGACTGCAGAAGGCAAGTCATTTGATCTCATATTCGAATGTCCTAATTACCAACCGAATAATTATTAACTTGTATGGCTGTAACAAACTTGTTAGATGATGCACGCCCTTCCAGAGCACAACGGGGGCCGCAGGATTCAAGAAGATTGGGCAGAGATCTGGACCGAATTAGCCGAGGCTTAAATGGCAAGATCCCTATACACATTCAAGAAGGGCTCAAACGCCCAGAGGCACCAATGCAAGCTGCAAAGTTTGCATCAGAAGGTGGGATCATAGTGCGTGGGCACATACCGATCCTTCCTAGCTGGAAGGACTACAAGCCAAAGAAGAACCAGCAAGATGGTGAAAAGACTGAAGACCATCTCAAGAACTACATGGGCAAACTAGCGGTGTGCATATCTGCACTCATCTACTACCCTAGTTCTTTGCATCCATTCTTGTCATCCATTTTTCTGATAATTGTCTTGTGCTAGGGGCAATTCGACATTGACACCACCAGTGAGCCTGTAAGGTTGGCATGCACTGACATGCTGAAGTCGATACAGAGACAGGCGAGGTATCGCCTGAAGCAAAAGTACTTCAATGATGTTCCAGCAAATGCAGTCCCAACTAAATCTCCTGTGCCCAATCTGACCGACACCCAATGGAAGGCACTGGTTAACATGTGGTCTTCCCCTGAGCACAGGGTATGATAGAACTTCAACTTGCCACTACCACATTTTCATGTACTTATATATTGTTCTTAATCTTATTTCTTACACGAGTTCTTATTATTGTAAAGGCGAGGTGTAGTATAAACACCGGTAATCGAGGAAAGGTCAAGTACTATCAGCGCACGGGATCTCGAAGCTACATTGTACAAGCTAATCTTGTTGTAAGCAGATGAACAAGTCATGTTTTTGCTCTGTAGTTCATTTCATGAACCATTTTACAATGCTAGCACTTTGATAATTATGCATGTTTTCGAAACATATTTAGAGGCAGAAGTATACTGCTGAAGGAGAAGGGCTAAGTCCACTTGATTATTTCAAGTCCTTCCACTGCAGCAAGAATGGCTTCACCGCTCCAATATAGGCAGCCATTGTAAGTACTTGTCTGCTTTTGCATTTTTCTTTGCAACAATACTAGAAACATGTGTGACTATTTTATTTTAAACCTTTCATTTTATTTCCTTTTTTAAGCTCGCATGGAACAAATTGTCGCTGAACCTCAAGGCGACCAACCAAGAAAGACTGCTGCTGAAGCAGTGGCGGAAGTTGTCCAATCTAGGACTTTTCGGGAGGTTGCTGGCATTCGCCGCCCTCCATGAAAAAGACTATGGTTACTACTGCACTTCAGGTTCAGGAAATATGAGCTGGACTTAACAATGAGAAGCAAGGGGGGCACAACTGCGGCAGAAGATTGTTGAACAGGAGGCCGAGATGAGCGAACTGAGATTGAAGGCTCAAGAATAGGAGACAACATTGAAGTCTCAAACAGAAGCGCTTGAAGCTTTGAAGAAGAGCACAACTGACATGCATAATCTGATCCAAGGCTTGATAAATTTCAGCCAGGTTTATCCTCCTCTCAACTAAAGTGTGGTCCTGGTGAACTTGTGTTGTTGATGACTTGTTGTATGTTGATTCGATTCGATGCTAACTTGATGTTATTGCACAATTGTACTGGTTGAACTATTCCCTGAATGTGGTGTGAATTATATGGAAGTGGGAAATATTTTGTTTTGTTGTCTGATTATGTGCTGGCGATCAGCAGCAGCCAGAACAGTATACAGTGCCCTGCGAAATGCAATACGGGCTCATCTAAAAAAAGCAATATGGGCTGAGGCCCAGGAAAGGCCCTGTGGATAATGCCCAAAATCAAATGTCCAAGCATAATGCAATATGGCCAAGTTCGTTAGATTGCTAGGGCCCAAAATAAAATAGCCCAATATACTGTGCAACAAACATTTCGGGAATGGTCAAAAAAAATAACACGAAAACCTGAAACGAGCTAAAATTGGCCCAACAATATAAGGCGCACAAAGGCTCTTACATGGACCGGGTCTCAATTTGTGACGAACCGAAATCGTCATAACCCCCTGCCACGTCGGAGCCACGATGGATCTCGGTCCGACGTGGCAGGTAGCTTATGACGCCTTAGTGTTACGAATTTATACGCGTCATTAAACTCATGACGCCGGGAAATAAGGTCTCATCATTAATCACGGTTTGTGACGCTCGATTAATGACGGCGTGTTTTCGTAACAACCAGCGTCATTAATCGTGGTTTATGACGAGAAACGGCCTTTTTTTTGCGTCACTAGTCGGCGATTTTCTTGTAGTGCATCTAGGTTCACACTTCACAAATCACCGCGGGCCATCGTTCCCCTGGGAGGCTGTCGTTCCCCCAGGAGGACCGGCCTCGCGCTGCCAGCCGCAGTTTCCTGGGAGGCCCTCACGCCGCCGACCGTCGTGCCCCCAGGAGGCCCACACGCCGCCGACCCCGAGAGCGCTCGTCGCGCTGTGGCTCTCCGTGAAGCGGGAGACGAAAGAGGGGACGACGCCAGGAGAGGGAAGGGAGGGGTCGTCGCTGGCGGCAGATGGAGGAGAGGGCGCGGTGCCGGTAGGAGAGGGGGGCCGAGGAGCGGACGGCGTCGGGAGGGCGACCGGGAAGCGGGTAGCGCCGGGAGCTGGCGGCACCGGGCGGGATTTGAGGTACGGGAGGGAAATGAGTGGATGACTAGATGAGGGATGAGGCGGTGGAGAGGGTGAGGACCAATGAGAGTGCTGCATTTGAGGGTGTCGGATCGGTGAAATGTCATCTTTGCTGAGTGAAAAAAAAACACTCGACGAAGACCTATAGTGTAAAAATTAAACTCTCGGCAAAAGTTTTTTTTTCTTTTTTCAAGTTTCTCCTTCTCCTTTTTTCCATAACGTAAAATTAAATTAAAATTAATTAATTCAACAATATTTTGTCACTCAATAATATGTATTTGATTTTTCTACCCATATAATTCAATTATTTTATGCAGCTCAAATTTAATTTATATCAATTAAAATATAACAACAGTTAATACATTAAAATTATCAAACGGATCCAAATAATTACCAAAAATTACATGAAGCAATCATTGTTCTCTATTGCTTGTACAAAAAATTTTGTAGTTAAATCACAATTCGACCATCACCTTGACTCCAAATCTTATTGAATCCTGCTCAACTCTAAGATTCTTCCTGTGAGATGTTTTGATTTCTAAACATCGTATTTGACAAAATATTCAAAAACTTTTCAAATTTTTACACAACCTTCATGTATGATATCATGACATATTGACAAATCTCATGATTTTCCGAGTTCATTTGAAATTTAAAATTTAAAAACAATTTGGTCACAACCTCATGATCATGTTTATTGAACAAGACTTGTAAAATTTCCTTTGATTTAAGGAGCAAGGTCTCAAAATAGACTAAATGTCATGAACAACATTTTTCAACTAATTTTATAGCATTATTGTAATCACTCCCAGTTCAAATTTGACTCATTCAATAAAATTCCTTTAAATGAAATTAATAAGTTAAATATCACAAATAGATGGAGAAATGTATCAAATTTGAGTATGGAGTACCTACTATTGTATGATAACTAAAGAAAAAGTTTGAAGGCAAGGGAAAGAAAAAAAATTCAAATTTTGCCAAGTATCCTAGCGTTAAACTCGGCGTACACTTGGGTAGATGCCGAGTGTCTAACTAGGACACTTGGCAAATAAATAACGCCGAGGATTTTGTGTCCGACACTCGACGAATAAAGCTAGACGCCGAGTGTTTTTCGTGTACACTTGGCGAATAAGGCTAGATGCCCGAGTGCCCGACGGAAAACATTCGGCGTCTACCGCGACACTCAGTGTCTTTCGGGTTTCTTGTAGTGTTTTACCCGGTTACTCTCTCTGTTTTTAAATATATGGTTTAAGATGAATTAGTATTTTTGAATTAAATAACTTATCCTGTTCATTTCGTCAAAGTATAGTGTGGCGCGTGCATGCATGCTAAGCCACTGGAGATTCTTCTCATTAGGGAGAGTACTTTTTTTTAACGTAAACATCATCCGTGTCCTCGCTCTTGTTCATTTGCCCCAAAGAAGTGTGAAAAACCCGGGATTATTTTGCGTCTGTGAAATCGATATCTGTTTTCTCAAAAAAAAAATCGATATCTGTTGAGAATATTTTGTGTGTGTCAAATCAATATTTTCTTTGCATTTATGGGCTCTTTTGAAATTGCGTTGATATACTTCTCTTCTTATTAATGAAAAATGTGATATAGTCTTTAAAAAAAATCTGCAGTAACACGGTAAAGATGAGCCGAAAGCGCTCGGGCCCATTGGGCATGGGAAGGAAGAAGTGTGGGTGGGTCGCTGTCACTTTCCACCAAATCTTCTATTTAACCATCCTTCCATAATAGGTTCCATGCCTGAACAGAGATGAACTTTATGGTATAGGAAAATCAACGATAAGGTTTGGAGAACTGGATAAGGTTTGGAGAGCTGATCTGTGATCCGCACACAATAAAGTCATATTTAGCTCCCATAACTCATCTGATTTAAAGTGCAAAAAGTGTAAATAAGTCACTTGTGAGAACCAAACAACTCTAACTTATTTTCACACCTCTTATAAGTCACATAAGTTGATCTACTCTTACTTAAAGTGACTTATTTGCACTTTTTCCCTTTCCTACCCCGAGTGGAGCACACTGACTTATAAGTCACTGCAACCAAACAGGACTGACTTAAATCCAATTGACTTAAAAGTCGGGTAACTTATATTGTCAGGTGACTTATAAATCCAATTGCTTCAACCAAACAGGGCCTAAGTTTTCTACTTTCTTTTAAATTTCTTAAGCATGTCAACTACTCCCTCCGTCTTGTGAAGAATGCAATCCTAGCATTTGAAAAAATCCCACAAAAAATGTAATCCTAGAAAATAGATCTAATTACCTACCTAACTAAGTAATCAGATTTGATCTGCATGTCAAAACTTACTGTATGTGGCTAAAAAATAGGGGCACTAGAGTCTTTTCACACTACCACTAATCTGTGCGAATTGCATTTCTTATGGAACGGTGGGAGTACGCATTACTTTGTTACGGTATGTCAATATAAATTTCACTTCATAATGTAACTGTCGCAGCTTCTTTACCCTTACACTCAACACATATCAAAAGTTCTCCCTAAAATTTTATGATAAGCTCACAGGCAGCAAACCACATATGCTGAAATTCAATTATACAGACTTGTTACAGGATTGCAAATTGCCGAAACTTATGCACACTAAAAGTTCTACTTTTGCTATAACAGTTTCAAGTGGGGACACATTTACTCAAAGAAAAATAACATTACCTAGCGGCCCTCTAGGGTCGTGAAGCTCATTTCATTAACGGATAGTTCCTTCTTGTCACAAGCCTTTTCAGGTTCAGGATTCCTCCTTGCAAAATACAAAGGTTCCACTGGTATTGGGAGTGCCGTGGTTTTGTTCTCCAGCATGAACACAACTTCTGACATTAGGGGCCTGCTGTTGGGATCATTCTGAACACACAGGAGTCCTATATGGATGCATCTTCCAACTTCATCGAGGGTGCAAGTGTCCTTAAGAGATGAATCAAAGAAATCTTCTAGTTTCCCATCTTTCCATAAATTCCATGCCTGAAATATAAATACAGTTGTTGCAATGTATACATTTTGAGGGTGTGGACTTATAATCTTAAATTTTGAGCATCTTGAGATACTTACACATACTATAAGGTTCGGAAAACCCACAATAAGATTTGGCGAGCTGATCTTTATCCCACTAACGATCTCCAACAACAATACACCAAAGCTATAGGTGTCTGACTTCACCGAAAAGGCACCTTCCATCACATACTCAGGTGACATGTAACCACTGCAAAAGATTTCACCAATAGGTTATATGCACACTTGGAGAGTTTAAATGAGCGTGGGCAAATCTATTATTCTATCTGAAGAATTAATAGTGCATGAGTTGCTTACTATGTCCCAGCAACGTGATTAGTATTTTCTTCAAGTTGGTCGCCATTGAATATCCTTGCCATGCCAAAATCTGATATCTTGGGGCACATCTCCTTATCCAACAAGATGTTGCTGGCCTTGAGATCTCTATGGATTATTGTTAATCTCGAGTCTTGATGGAGATAAAGAATTCCTCTAGCTATCCCTTGGATTATCTTGCACCTTTTCGGCCATTGAAGCATGTGCTTTCTTGCAGAGTCTAACAGGAATAGCATAAGTAAAGGGCATATATATGCATGTATTGTCGGGTATTAGTAAGGTTTCTCAGATAGAGTTTGCAAAAAAAAAATGGAATGTACCAAAAAGGAAGTAATCCAAGCTCTTGTTGGGCAAGTATTCATAAACCAACAGCTTCTCATCTCCATGAATGCAACAACCAAGAAGCTTAACTAGGTTCTTGTGCTGCAAATTTGCAATCAGGACTACTTCATTTCTGAACTCCTCTGCGCCTTGCCCCGAACCCTTGCTAAGCCTCTTGACAGCTACTTCCTTGGCACCTTGCAGCACTCCCTACATGACTTCATCATTATTCAAAATCTTCTGGTCGTATACCTATCAAGGATAAATTTTTTTTGTAGTAACTAGTGCAGCAGTACCTTGTAAACGTTACCAAATCCCCCCTTCCCAAGCAAATTGGAGTCTGAGAAATTATCGGTTGCTGCAACAATGTCTTCAAAGATAATAAATGGAAACTCTAAATTGTTCCCAGCTTCATTCGTAGACCTCAAATACTCTAGCATGTTTCTCTTCTCTCTGTTCTTCTTTTGCTGTTTGCCTGCTAGTAGAAGCATCAATGAACATTTTCCCCCTCAACACTATCACAGTAGAGTATGTTGCAGTTTGGGAGATAGGGGTCTTGTTCTATGTACCTCTGTATTTGCATGTACAGAAGAGAGCTATGGATGCAAGTAGCAGCAGGGATGCTATGATCGGGAGCAAAATTTTTAATGAAGTTCTCTTATGTTGAACTGCAAGCGAAAATGCATCCCGTCAGAATTTACTGCATACCACATTATTTGCAATGTTGAACTGCAAGAGTGGATGGGGAGTTCGTACCATGAGATCCGGCAAGCCGGAGGTACAAGTTCTGACCAAAGCTGGCATCCTTCCCCGTGTCGATGAGATCCCCCGTCCAAACCAGGCACCTCGCTGTGTAGGCCAAAGTGTTGGCACTGCTCATGTTGACATAAGCATACGCCGTGCAAGAGCAGTTGTTCCTGCACTCAGCCGCGCACTGCTCGAGGCTTCTGTTCTCGATATGCAAGAACTTGTCGGGAACCTTCATCCCAGGCAAAGTCACGAAGTGATCCTCCCCTCCGCATTCCAGCGTCTCATTTCTCTGGCATCCTCTGGACTTGTTGAGGCCGTCGATGGGCTCGAACCCGTCGAAGCACCGGCAAGTCGGGTCAGCCTCTGTATTGTCGCAGTAGCCGAACGGACCACACGACCCGTAGAGGTCACAGCCAGGGTTGGGGCTCACAATAAAACTGTCTGTCCACGATGATGTGCTGTTGTTCCAGGTCTTGAAGCTCATGCTGCCGTCGTGCTTAAGCAAAATACGCGTGTACGGCGACCCGTCGGAGACTGTGTACGTATAGTAGAATTCGTCTCCTGTGTCGACCATCGACGGGTACACAGAGGCACCACCAACGGTGAACACTGAGGCGTCGAAGAGATTGATGCGGTAGTAGGGCAAGTTCTTCCTCCAAACGAAGAACTCAAGGTTTGAGCTGGGGTCGATGCTGCTACCGGCGGAGAAGGCCCCGGTGGACGGGTCAGCAGGGCTCTTCCAAGCAACTAAGCGCGTTGGCACACGCCCTTGGTGGCTGAGAAAAATCTTCATTGTTGGAAGGATTGTGGCAGTCGGGTAATCGAAACTTTGCCATACGGTGGTGCCGTTCGCCGACCGCAGGACAAAGTTTCCAGAGCTGAGTAGCACCGCGACGGCCCCGGCACCTCCGGCGTCAGTGCTGCTCGGCGTACTCCAAAGAGTTCGGCCTCCAGAGTCGGACAGCGCTAGCGCTTGGTTGTTGCTGATGGCGAGCTTTGCTGACAAAGGTGTGGTGATTGGGTCCTCGCGATTGGCGATCCACACACGGGTTTCAGGACTGTTTTGGTACCAGATTCCGATGTATGAGCTATTGTTGGAGTTGGAAAGGGAGAAGAAGCCAAGGACAAAGGCTCCATCCTTTGAGATGAGTTTTTCTCCGTGGGATAATGGCTTTGCATATGTGAGCTGGTCAGCGGATTGGCAGTATGAACTCAAGAGTAGGAGGATGCAAACGGGAAGGAGGACCATGTCCAAGAGGCCCATCTCGATCGTAGTTTTTCTTGTGCTGGATGAAGGCGAGTGCGTGGAGGAGGGAAATTAAAGTGCACTGTCAAAATCGGAATGTACTTCTAATTAAGATAACGGGTAGCTCTCCTACCGATTCGTTTAAAAAGAATCAGAATGTAGCTCTCATCATCTTTTTTTAGATTGAGAACTCTCATCGATCACCTGGAAGAGTGGCGCCGACGAAGTGTCCGAGGCCCAAGTTAATCGGGAGACTTACTTGATCCGGCGGGTGCCGGCCAACGGCGACGTGGGGGAGGAATCCAGCGGCGGCGGCGCGCGCCTCCAGCTCACGAAAGGAAGAGGTCGGAGAGGCGCCGCGCCTTTCTTTTTGCTGGTGTCAAAGGAATGGCTTTGTTTGTGTGGCCGGTGTCGTTGGTGGATGGTAATCAGATCGAGCTCAAGAGAACGACAGGATGATGAGAGCGAGGACGTAGTATATGCTTATTAGGCCATGCGCCTATGCCCATCACCGTATTGGACCCGATCCCAAAGTTTATCCTAATTAACATTCGAAAACTTCAATGCGATATTTCGCCGAAGTGTAGTTCACGCCAGACAACGCGTTGAAGTGATGGGACAATAGCATAGACAGCGATGGGTCAAGCCCCTTTTCTAAAAGCATACGGGTCAAGCCAATTTGGACGGCGTCAGAGCGACTCCCTCAGCTATAGTGGACGGGCGCGTAATGAGCTTTGGGCCACGAAGATAAAACTGTCCAGCAAGAGCAGATCGCTAGACGACGACGGCGGTGTGTCTCGATCACAAGTTAGCTTAGCAGCAAAAGTGACGACGCGACTTGGGTCGGTCGTCTCACGTCAATTATGGCCCTATCGGGAGCAAAGTCGCCAGCAAGCCCGCACTGTGGAACACTGAATGCCCACGAGGGAGGACACGTACAGTCGAGATGAAGATATTCCGATTTTTAAAGGGCACGGTATTCTGCGTAATTGGATCTCAATCTATAGCCGAAATCTTTTGTTTGGGGACAACGCATTTATCGCGAGACAACTAATCGACTGAGATTAAGTAGTTGATCACCACAAGATAGATACTTCAATCGTCTCATAAAAGTGCAATTTTAATTTTTTTCTAAGACATATTAGTGGGGACGCGAAAATACTCTAATACCCCTATTTTTCTGGCACAAGTAGTAAGTTTTGACATGCAAATCAGATCTAATTATTTAATTAGACAGATAATTATATCTATTTTTAAATTGTACTCTTTGTGAGATTTTTTTAAATACTAAGATTGCATTCTTTACGGCATGGAGGGAGTATCTGTTAGAGCAGTCTCAACCTAATGATTAGGATGATATCCATAGAATTAAATGAGCTGCCACCTAAGATAAAAAATAATGTGGTAAGAGATTAAATGAAGAAAGAGGAAGGAAACTGAGTCTTGCATGAGACCAGCATGTTCGTCTGGGTTATCAGCAATCAGTCAGTAGTACTTTTCTCTCAAAACAAATCAGTCACCAACCATCAGTCAGCAGTATTTTTCTCTCAGAACAAATCAACACCAACCATCAGCCAGCAGCTAAACGAACATACCGCTAGTTTCTACACACCATCCAAGGTATAAGGTATAATGAGATATGAGTAGTATTAAATTCTAATGTAGAATAGTGGTGTTTAGGTTGAAAAGGTAGTGTTTTGTACTAGTTTATGAAAACCATGTTTTATTAGGTTGGGACTGTCCTTACGGAACTGTAGAAGAGTAAAGTAATGTATAAAATAATGTAGCTCTAGATAACTATCCTTTCTTTTCATTTTCCTCCGTTACTTGTATCATCCTTTCCGTGTGTGTTCTTTCATTCATTTTTCCCTTTCCACTATTTATTTCTCATCCCTGGTTAACATATTTTCTTTTTTTTTCCTTACGATTTTTTTTATTTGTTATAATTTGTTTTCGAAGCTCATATAACTCTATCATGGCTATTCTCCTTCTTTTTATTTTACTTCAATTTTATTTTTTATCTTATCTAGTTTTTATCTTTGATTTTTGTTGGGGAATTGGGTTAAATCCAATCACCCTCGGAACTTCGGAGGAAGCACGGAATTTAGGAAGATCGTGATGTAAGTGAAATGAGCTCGGCGACACGAACTGTTCCTTCTTGAATTTTATGAACCGAAGCTCACAAGGAGTGTGAAGTAAATACTTTCTAGCCTACTAACGATCTTCGGATGAAATATTCACCGAAGTAACGTGTGTTTTTGAGGTTTTATGAGTCGTTTCAGGGGAATGGCTACTTCGGCATACTTCGGAGAAAGGACGCGAGTCGGGAAAATCATCTTCAGGGCTTGATTCGGACTTCCGAAGACGGGAAGTTTAATCTCCTGCGATCTCCGAAGACGATGGAAAGCTATAAACAGACCAAGTCAATGGCGTGACGCTGAAGATTGGAAGTTGAGGTGTGAACAGATGGCGAACTTGTAATTTCCGAGGGTAGTCACACAAATGGCGTGATCACTTGTGACATTTTTGTACGTGTTCACATGAGGAATATTCTTTAGATTCGAGGGTATTACCAGAATGTAAAAGTCCCTCCGTCTCCTATAAAAGGGGACCGAGCAGCACGTGTAAAGGGGACACACAACTTTTGAGGAAAGTAAAGGCTTTCAGAGATTCTCATACTTCCTATTGTTCTTAAGTTTCCTTTCTTCTTGTTCGGGGGTTCCTATCCGTTCTTCGAACTCCCAACAGTATAGCTTCGTTTGAATGAAAAAACCGTGCTTTCAGAAAGGCCGAGGACCACTTTGCCTTTGCTTGCAGAATTCTTGGTGGCCGTGATGTTCTCGAAGAGTTTTTTGCTGTTCGTGTTTGGCCTTTGGCTCATGGTTGGGAACCGAAGGAGATAGTAAGTCTTTCTGTGGATTGGGCTACTGGCAAGGTTCCTTTTCCGAGATTCGGTCTGCAACTTCGTGAAGGTCAATCCTTGGATGATTTTATCTCCGAAGTAGAGGCAAAGGTCTGCGAAATGGTTGGGGAGTTTACGCTCAATGAATACAAGGCCTTCAAGCACATTGTGAAGCATAAGAAGCGAGTGAACCAAGTTTTTTCTGAACTTGGTGCAGATTTGGCTTTCCGCTCGAGGCCGCCCGGCCCGGATAAGAACATGCAACCTCCCAGGGCTACTGGTTCTGTGGCTATCGGAGCCCCTTCTAAATCCCGGAAAAGAAAAGCTTCGAAAAAGAAAAATCTAAAGAAATTGTTGCCTCTGCTTCTGTCGTTTGCCCTTCAAAGACTAAGTCTTTGGAATCTAGCAAGAAGAAGAGGAAGATTTCCGAAGGCACCTCCGAAGCTGAACTCGCTACTGCTTCTAGCCTAGCTGACTGGGGAAAAATAAGGCTAAGAAGGCTGTTAAGAAGGTTTCTGTTGCGACTGTGCGGCGTGTTGCCAAGGCTTTCTCTGATGATGAAGCAGAAGATGAGCCTCACCATTCAGGTTATTTTCTTTGCATTTGCTGTAGACTGAGGCTCGGGGTTTGTTCTGTTTGCTCACCTACTTCGGAAAACGAGTTTGTTGATGTTGAAACTTTTTCAGATGCAAGGCCTGAGGCTCGAACTGCTCCTGAAGTTCCTGTTACCATTGTCACTTCTGAGGGCGAGCCTTCGAAAGCTCCGGTTGTTCCTGGCGAAGCCTCTCCAAAATTCATGGAAGACTTGGAGCGTACCGTGGATCGTACTGGGAGGTCTTATGAAGAACCACCATTGATTGAGAACCGCAAAGAAATTCCCGAAGACCAGGATCCCCCTCCTGAGGTTGTGTCGTACAACAATAGCTTCGGTACGTCTTTCAGGGGTATATTATTAAGTGTTGGAGGTCCGGGAGTCGGTAAAGATGGTGATACCCGTAGGTTTTCTGTGCTGTGGAGATCTCCCGAACTTATTATTGAACATGTGAGTGAAACAGGAGGAGATGCTCTGAGGGAGAGATCGCTTCTTGCGAACGAGACAAACGTTGCTCCCGAAGGTCACACTTCTTCTGATCAGCAAAATACTTTAGACATTATTGAAGCAGCTGACAAGGAGTCGAGGGACTTCTTCGATTCTAAAGGTTACTTTTCCTACTTCTTTCTCTAACTTTTCTTTTCCCTCTTTTTATTCACAAAGTTCACTATTTTTTTTCTTTTCAGCATTTGAGGAAACCCTTCGAAAGCTTCCGGCTGATGATCTTTCTAAGGTTAGCACATTGCTTGGTCTTAAAGCGGTTGTCCCCGGAAGGTTGATTACAGAGAAAATTCACGAAAAAGACCAGTGTGCTGCTGACTTTAATAGCGAAGTTCGAAATTTGAAGCAAGATCTGGAGAAGGCTCAATCATCGAATCGACAACTGGAAGCTCAAGTTGCTCAGCTGAAAGAAGACTTGAGAATCTCTAGAGGTGAGAATAAACTCATAGATGTTGCACATGTTGGGTTGAAGAAAGAGTACGATAAGCTTTCACAAGCTCGTTCTGATGACGAAAAGGTTATCGAGAATCTCCAGAAGTTGGTCGATGAAGGTACCAATTCTATAGACGATCTTCGCAGGAAGAACGCTGACCTTCTTACCTAAAACGCTGATCTTGCGAAGGCTCTTGGCTTGAGGGAGAAAAGAATTCTAGATCTCGAACAAGCTATCGATGAAAGGATTCTGTTGGCGGTCGATTTCCGTCAACCAAGAACACTTGTTATGTTATGGTTTGAACTTCATTTTGGAACTAACCCGCCACTAGGCATACTAATGATATAACAAGTTCACTGTTGGATGTGCATTTTGGAGTATAGTGTTTTTGCAGGAATTCACGTATTAAATGAGGGAAGATGCAACTAGTTCGGAGAACGTTTTGCAAGTCAATCAAGGAGCTCCGACCATGTGCGAACTTGCCTCCAAAGGTGGCAAGGACCAATGTGCTTGAATGGAGAACTCCCGAGGACCGAGATGAAAAGGCCGGAAGTTCATGCATAAAGATCCCTCAACTTGGTCACGAAGATAATGACGTCCAAAGCCCACAATTGAAGGGGCCCATGATCCAAAATGCAAAAGATGGAGCGCGGAGAAAAATGGGCCGAAACCGAGCCCAGAAAGGCCCAGGCCGGCCGGCCCATGCCGACCGGCCCAGCCCCTTCTAGTGGCGGTTCGGGCCCCCCTTTCTTCGATGTTAAGTAGATGGAACCCTAATCGCGTGGGCAAGCCGCCATTCGCCAGAGACGCCATCTAATTCCTCAGAGCCGCCAAGGAAGAGAAGATCGACTACGAGAGAGACCCTTGGGGGAGGACACTCGAGAGAGATAATTGCCAAGCCCAAGGGAGGTCGCCACGAGGAAGGAGGACGCCGAGAGCTTGCCACGGCGCCGTCGGAGTTGAAGGACAACGAGGATCCATCTTCATCGGAGGCATCCACCATCTCAACGGTGCCATGCCTAGCGCCATGATGGGGTAAAGTCTTTAGTTTGTCCATGGAGTTGTAACGGAACTTGAAGTGTAGTCACCTATATATCTTGTTTGGATCATATGTCTATCATACCTCTTGTTGATGATGCTTAATGTTTAAGGCTAGCTACCGTGCTTTCGGGGTTGCTCCCGTAGATCGCGTCAACATACCGTGTTCATTAGGGTTAGTACCGATTACCTTCGCGTAGTGACATGTACGAGGGAAGGGAAAAGTCTAATCCTTGATCACACACCTAGATAGATTGGATCGGGGGTTTATAATGTTTTGGGTGATTGCATCTTCAAGTGCCTAGACTCCATGGGCATACGTTCTTCATACTTGTGCACCTTTAATCTCTCTTTAACATAATCTAGGGTTAGTTTGTCTTTACTTTATAGATTAATCTTTCTATCATAAGTCTTCAATCAACTAGATTAGTGTTAGGTTAAACGCTAGTAATCCCCTTGCTCCTTGGGTTGACAAGAACCTTGGGATCTCCTGTAGGTGAAGAAGGGCATAGGAGATCCGTACGCTTGCGGATCGAAACTTCATACGAGTTTCACCTATCAACAGATTCAAATTATGAGCAACGGAGCTGCTGGTATCAGGAAGAGTTTCGAGCTTTTATTTGAAAATATAGCAAAGCTCTTGGTCAGTTTGGTGCTCGGCCGCATCCTTTTCCTGAAGGTGATGATTCTTCGATTATCATGAAGTGGATGTTGACCGAATTTGAAGCTCTTCCTGAGGTCATTTCCTGTGCCAGTGACTTTGCTGCTATCTTCAGCATCGAAAGCCTTCTGAAATTTCTTGAGACTCATGACTGTGCCGACCTTGAGAAATTTCGTGCTGAGGGGTTGAACTTTCCGGATGCTGCCAGTACTTCTCTTGTTCAGGCCAGCGAAGATGTTCAAGTCATCAAGCGAAAGTTTGCTATGGACTTTTGGGTTGCTAGCGACAAAGAATTCGCCAAAAAATTGCCCGTGAAAATCTTGACCAAGTACTTTCTTCAACATTGAGTTTCTTTATGATTTTTTCTGATTGTTCTTGCATTTATCTGCTTTCTAAGTTTTTCAACTCTGCACATCTTCAGATGATGAAGGATGAAACAGAGGTCGAGATGTGCGAAGCTTTGGGCCTAGACTCCGAAGCCGGCGATGGTGATGATGAAGATAATGATGATGAAGGCGACAGCTCCGCAAGTAGCGAAGATGATGACAACAGCAGTGATGATGATGACAATGCTGAAGAACATTCCAGATCTCTGAAGGTTGTGTAATAGCATAACAATGATTGTTCGTTCTTATGCTTAGGATCTTTTGATAAGCTTGCGAGCTCTGTATTGCGTAACTTGCCATGTGGGTTCTGAACTTTTCTGTAAACTTTGACTTGCGCAAGTCCTAGAAGGTGGGCCTGTGCAGGATGTGTTGCCCTTGCGTTTTCATCACCAAGACATTGTAGTTAGTGGCGAATCTTGGCGTTTGTATAAAGAAGCGCATCCGGGTTGCAAGTTTTGTGACTTTTGGCTCTTTTGTTGTCAGTATTTTTCGATGCATAGTTTCCAACTAGGTCATTTCTTCCTTACCCGTGACGGTTATGCTCTTACTTCCGAAGCCTCTAGCTCTCGGAATTCCATGAAGACGGAGCCCCCAAGCCCCTTAGGCGATGATTGTGACCTTGCTTATGCTTGCGATATCGCCGAAACCAGGGGTTCTAAACCAGGACATATTACAGAATTGCCCTTTTGATTGTGGCTTCTTGATTCTGTGTAATAAACTTTGAAATTTTGTATGAGATAAAGGTAATAAACTCGTTTTTGGAAAAAAAACGTCAACCGCCCTACCTTGTCGTTCTTATGCAAATTTTCATGAAAACTTGCTTCAGAGATTTCTCTTCTTAGTGTAAGATTAAATTTCGACGTACGAGTCGACAACGTGTTTCACGAGTTTTTGGACTTGTGCCTATGCGGTGTTTTCACCCTAGTTGATATCGCAACTCTTGGTTGCTTCAACCTGATCTCCTTTCTATTATGGAACGCCTATTTTATTTTGATTTCATGATTATTCAAAGATCTCTTCAAAGATGAAATGATAGAAATCATAAGTACTTTCATTTCGATTCGTAAAAAGGGGCATGTTCACGAATGTAGCGGTATTTTTCACAACCTCGAGTTTTCTTGGAATCTTTTTCATAGATCTTTTGTTTTCCTGGATTTCTCAGGACTCAAGAATAACAAGTCGTTGTCATTTCGAGTTTTTCTCGAAATACTTTTCTCATGCGAGGATCGTCTGGATTTGAGGCCACAACTTACTGTTGTCCCAATCTTTTTCACGGAATCATCCCTTCACTCTGGGATCTTGGCCACAACTCATTGTTGTCTCGGGCCTTTTCACAGAATCATCCCTTCTGTAACACCCCGCCCACCAAAGCCGCCAACCAGCCCTTCCGTAGGGGCGAGCATACGTACACGTAGCACCCTGCTTACACTTTCGTCCTCACTTTGTGTAAAAGGGTTAACCCAAGGGTGGTATGGCTGGTGGACAAAGGCTTATAAGTTGGCTCCACCCTTTCCTCGACTAGCAATGTGGCACTAAACACGCACACCTGCGCTCATGGACCACTCATGGGCCATCCAAATTGGGTCGGGTGTGACATTCACCCCCCCCCCCTCAAAGAACTAGACGTCCTCGTCGGTCCAACTCACCCATCCAGTGCTGACCCATACGCCATGTTGTGTGCCCCATCCCAGGCCCACACGCGCATGCATATGTCCGCACACTGACCCGAGCAAATGTCTAGGAACCTTCCCTCTTAGCGCACGACCGTACGTCCAGTGCCGACCCATATGCCATGTCGTGTGTCCCATCTCAGGCCCACACGCGCCATGCGCCCTATGCCCGCACACTGACCCGTACGCGCAACCGCGAGGGTCGGCTCTGATACCCATTTGTTACACCCCCACCAAAGCCGCACCGCCCAACCCTTCCGTAGGGGCGAGCATACGTACACATAGCACCCTGCTTACACTTTCGTCCTCGCTTCGTGTAAAAGGGTTAACCCGAGGGTGGTATGGCTGGTGGACAAAGGCTTATAAGTTGGCTCCACCCTTGCTCAACTAGCAATGTGGCACTAAACACGCGCACCTGCGCTCATGGACCACTCATGGGCCATCCAAATTGGGTTGGGTGTGACACCTTCACTCTGGGATCTTGGCCACAACTTATTGTTGTCTCAGACCCTTTTCATCTCATTCAACACACTCGAAATTTCAAGAACATACGATTTGGGGGAAAACTCCTTTCATAAATGATAGAAAGAGTATTTTACATAGGATTTGTCTCGTTAAAAACCTTGCCTCTGATTTTGAGCCCCCTTTGCAAGGAAAAGAGTACGGTCCTTTTTTATTGAAAAATAAAGTGCATGAAGTAGAATTTTTTGGTCCCCGGAACTACTTATAACTCCGTAGTCTGAGGTTTTTACATTTTTCTTGCGAGAATTAAAATCTATGAAAGGAAATGTGACGAGGGCCCAGATTAGGGCCCCCTTTGACGGCAAGATAATCACTCTTGAGGTGGAGTCTTCTGACACCATTGACAATGTGAAGGTCAAGATTCAAGATAAGGAGGACTGAGGATCCCTGTCAAGACCATCACTGGCAAGACGTCTTGTTTCCGACTAGTTGGGAGCTTCTCCGACAAGTCTCCGCCTCGCACGACAAGTCTCCGCCTCGCACGAGGAGTCCTCGCCTCCGACAACCTGATCGTTCGCACGAGCAGTCTCCGTCTCTGACCAGGACGCAGTCCACGCAACGTTGCGCCATCCCGACGCACGGACTCCCCCGCTACGACGCGTGGGGTGCCAGTTCCCTATGCCATGCAAGCACACCAGCTGGCGGCACGCGCGGGCAGCCGGCTCTGACGGGAGCCTTAATGCGGCACTGTTCGGCCGCACAGCCCTCAATGCGCCGTCCCATCCGACCCTGCAGCACGCCAACTCCGACCGAGGCACTCAATTGCTCCCTACGATTAGCGCTGGCCTACGATTAGGCCCTAACGTGGCGAGCTCATCCCGTGCTCAGGCGGGATGAGTCAGCACCAAAGTGCTCGGAGGAAGCGCCAGGTGCCCAAAATGAGCAGCCCCGCCCAGACACGCGGTGGTCCCGACGACAACGCAGCTCAGCCGCCTTCAATACTCCCTGACGGACAACGACGCGCGAGAGGACATCCCAGCGACCCGCACTGTAACTTTTACTTTAATTCCCTTTTTGCCCCTCCCTCTTGCGTCTATAAAAGAGAGAGGAGGGCAACCGTCACAAGGGCTGACGAACTGAACTCTCACACCCCAGGGACTTGGGCTCGACACCCTCTCCCGACAAGTTTGTAACCCCTACTACAAACAACCATAGCGCGAGAACACGGCAGCTCGACACTGGACGTAGGGTATTACTCCTCGGAGGCCCGAACCAGTCTAAATCCCGGTGTCTCTTGTGCTAACCATCCGGGTCTGACACACGATTGATACAAATTTACTGTCCGGCGGTAGAGAACCCCGACAAAATGCATAAAGTAAACTCTAACTATTCTCGTGACTTTCATGGGTAGTACATTCGGAGACTGTCAGCATTCCACAAATGCGGCGGTTCTTCACCAATTTGGTCTGTTAAGCGAAAAGCTCATGGCTTGTTTGTTTCTTTCACAATGTATGGTCCTTCCCATGATTTCTGAAGCTTTCCTGGGTTTTCCCTGTTCTTCTTCCTTTTCAGCACCAAATCACCGACTTTGATATCTTTTCTCACTATCTTTCTGTCTCTCCACACCTTGGTTTCTTTCTGGTATCTCTCAATGCTTTCAGCAGCTTCGAGGATATTAAGTTCAATCATATCTTTTTCTACTTTCATTTCAACTTCCTGAATTTCCTTGGCCTTTATAACTCTTAAGCTTTCATTCTTGATCTCCTCAGGTGTCATTGCCTCGGACCCATAGAGCAAGCGAAAAGGTGTGAAACCCGTTGCCCTTGAGGTTGTTGTGTTATGAGACCAGACTACCTTCGGCATTTCATCCACCCATTTTCCCTTTTTCTAATCATACAAGCATTTCTTGATTCCTGAGAAAATCAACCCATTTGCTCTTTCCACAGCCCCATTAGATTGTGGATGATAGATTGAGGAGAACTTTACGTGGGTGCCCAAAGTTTTGCAGTATTCTTTGAAGTTGTAGCAGTCAAATTGTTTCCCATTGTCCACAGTCAGCTCCCTCGGAACTCCGAATCTACAGATTATATGTTCTGCCGGAAGAATTTCTGAATTGTTGATGTGGTGACATTCGTCGATGCCTTTGCTTCGACCCATTTGGTGAAATAATCTACTGCAACTATCGTGAACTTAAAATTTCCTTGAGTTGTTGGTAATGGTCCTACCAGATCCATTCCCCATCTTTGCAGCTGCCATAAAGGTGGTATCAGCTGAATTGGAATAGAAGGCAAGTTTTGCTGATTCGCCGTTTTCTAGCAAGCCTCGCACTCTTGTACAAGTTTCTTTGCATCGAAGTTTATCGAGGGCCAGAAGAATCCCTATTTTATTACTTTGTCGGCCAGTGCTCTTGTTCTGATATGTGCGCCACAGAATCCACTGTGAATTTCTTTGAGGAGCTCTACTCCTTTCTCAGATGTTATACATCTTAGCTAGGGTTCGGTGATTCCAGACTTGTACAATTCTCCATCTATCACGGCATAGCCCCTTGCCCTTTGCTTGAGCCTTTTTTCTTCCAGTTCATCTTGTGGTTCGTACTGACCTCTCAAGTAAGCCATGATCTCGGTTCTCCAGTCGTGATTCTCAATGGTACTCACGCTTTTGGCTTCTGCTCTTTGGTCGAAGGTTCTTTAATGATTTCGAAGAACACGTCCGGAGGCACTGGCTGTTTTTGTGCTGCAGCCTTCGCCAACTTGTCTGCTTCGTTGTTTTCGCAACTTGGGATGTGTTGAACTGTGTATCCCTTGAAGTATTTCTCCATCTCCCTCACTTTCTGCAGATATTTGACTAGCTCAGGGTTTCTTGCCTCACTCTCCTTTTCAACATGTTCCTGAATCACCTTGGAATATGACTTGACAACAAAGGTTTGCTGACCCAAAGCCTTCATTTTTCTCAGAGATAAGAGAAGAGCTTCATATTCTGTAGTGTTATGTTGATGGTTAAAACACGTAACAACCTTCGATCCGCAAGCGTACGGACCTACACCTTGTTCACCACGGGGTGACCCCCAAGGTTCTTGTCAATCTGCGGAGCAAGGGGATTGCTAGCACTTAACCAAGTACTAATCTAGTTGATTGGAAAGCCTTTGAAAGAGGTATTAATCTAAAGTAAATGCAATCTAACCTATGCTAATCTAAGATTAAATCTAAGGTTAAACTAGATGGCAAAGGGTGTATACAAGAGAGAGATTAAGATAGATAAGTGTTCTCTCCCTAGGGTCTAGGATCTCATGAACATGCATCTACCACATGAAAAGGGGTGATGCCTTCACTAGCTTCATGGCAGTTATGCGGCCGCTAAGCCTTTTCCCTAAATCGTATTGTCACTAAAGGTAATCAATCACTTTCACGTATAACCGCATCTATACATAAGCATCCATAGGGTTAAGCTAATCACCACGATTACCACAAACCCTACTAAGACCACATGTTGCGCAAACATATGTAAACAAAGCATTTGCAAAGACATAGACCATGAAGCATCAATAGGCAAAGATTCACGTAGCAATTACATATCAAAGGTCCATGTAACCCTAGGTATGAACGGAGACATTACCCCATCATCTTACAAGGATTGAAGCACATAGGGGTGATGAAACCTCCGGAGGACGTCGTCGATGAAGATGGCGGTGATGAAGCTCGGGAACACCCCTAGGCCAGCGGCTTGGAGTCCTCCTCTCGCTTCCTTCCCTCCACCGGCGTTGATCCTCGCGACGAGCTCATCCAACTCTCTCCCTCATCTTGCGGTGGCGGCTTTCTGGTGAATGGGCGTCGATAGAATGATTGGATGCGGCGGCCGTCGGAGGAGGGAGCTACTAATAGACCGAGGAGCAGCTAGGTAAAAGGGGACTGCGAACCGAGGCGAAAAGGCCTTAGGCCGATCCGACCAGGCCGGTCGGCCCAGGCTGTTTTCAGCCCGGTTCAGGCCCATCTTTCTCCCCGCGGCTCATCTTGGCATTTTGGACTTAACCCCCTTCATTTGTGTCATTTTGAGGTCGTTATCCCCGCGATCAATATAGGGGGTCTTCTCGCATGAAGTCCGAACTTTACGTCTTAGTCCTCGGGGATGATCCGTCGTAGCACCTTGGTCCTTGCCACCTTTGGAAGTGATTTCGCCTTGCACTCGAACACAAACAGAACTCATTTGCTCCTTTGAACTTGTTGTGACTCTGTCCCTTTTGTCCATGTTTTCCTACAAAAACACAACACTTCCAAATGCACATACAAAGTTGAACTTGTTATATCATTAGTGTGCCTAGTGGCGGGTTAGTTGCATAATCAAGCTCAAACCAAAGTGTAACGAATATGTTTGGAGCACCAAAATTCACCGTCAACATGTTGTTCGTGGAACGTGACTCTTTTGGGAATTCCAATCTCACTGCGTATCTAATTATAACTCCCGTTGGAGATGTTACGACCGCTGATATTCTAGCTCCTCTTTCACACCAAGCTCCATCACAATGAACGACCCATGGAACGCGTACTTCTTCATCAGAACTTAATGTTGGTGATGTCCAATCCATGACAAAATCTGCTAGGACTTGTGATTTTATGGCATTTCTTCTTTCGAAGTCCACTGTGTACTCCGATAGTTCTGCTGCCCACTTAGTGATTCTTCTGGAAGCTTCCTTATTGGTGAACAGATCATTAAGCGGCTGATACGTGATTACTCTTATTCTGTGACCTTCGAAGTAGTGTCTTAACTTTCTTGCAGCCATGACTATGGCATATGCTATCTTCTCGAGCTCAGACTAGAACAATTTAGATCCTGACAAAACTTCCGAAGCAAAGTATACTGGGATTTGCTTCAACTTTCCTTCATCTTCTTTTTCTTGCGCTAAAACTGCACTTACAGCAGAGTTTGAAGCAGACAAATACAGCAGAAGTGGTGATTTTGGCTCTAGTGGGCACAGCTTGGTCATATTTGATAGATAATCTTTGAGTTCTTGGAAAGCTTGCTTCTGTGATTCAGACCACTGGAAATTCTTGGAACTTCGGAGAATTTGGAAAAAAAGGCAAACTTCTTTTTGCTGCTTTGGGAATGAATTTGTTAAGCGCAACCACTCTTCCTGTCAACTTCTGCACATCTTTCATCAAAGTCGGCTCTTGCATTTCGATCAATGCTTTGATTTTGTCAGGATTTGCTTTGATGCCTTTTGTTGATACTAGGCATCCCAAAACTTTTCCCCTCTGAATGCCAAATACACACTTCTCTGGGTTGATCTTGAGATTTGCTTCTCTCAAATTTGTGATGGTCTCTGCGAGATCTCTGATGTGTTCACTTCTTTTGATGCTTTGACAATTATGTCATCTACATATGCTAGGATGTTTCTATGAAGCTGAGAATGGAGAACAATTGCTAGCATTCTCGAGAATGTACATCCCACATTCTTCAGCCCCTCTGGCATTCTCATGAAGCAGTAAGTTCCGAATGGTGTGATGAAACTTGTTTTCTCCTTGTCTTCTCTTCCCACCCTTACTTGGTGATACCCTGAAAACATGTCCAGGAGTGACAACATTTCACTGTTTGCAGCATCATCAACTACCTTATCCACTCTTTCTAATGGGTAGTCATCCTTCTTACAAGCTTTGTTTAGATCAGTGAAGTCCACACACATTCTCCATTTACCGTTCTTCTTTACTGGGACAGTATTGGCCAACCATACTGGATATGACTTCCCTTATTACTTTGGCGTCTTGAAGCCTCTGCACCTCTGCTTCTACTGTTTTAACCTTTTCTTCAGACATTTTCCTGAGTCTTTGCTTTTTTGGAGTTACCCTCTCATCCGTATCGAGGATATGTTCGATTATATCCTTATCGAGACCCTGCAAGTCTTTTGCTGACCAAGCGAAGACATCTTTGTTTTTGTTCAAAAACTGGATGAGCGCTTTTTCTTCTTCGGGATTCAAATGAGCCCCTATTGTCACTGCCCTATCTGGCATATCGTCCAGATAGACTTTCTTTGTTTCGCCATCCGCACTTATCTCAACTTTTTCTTTGTCTCTCTTAGCTTCGACATATGGTTCTTTCTTTTCTTCGCTGGTGTCCAGGATATGAACATTGTTCTGTCCTAGAGTATGGCCTTTTTCGATGTCTCTTGCCTCCTTCTGATCACCATAAATTGTGATAATGCCTCTGGGAGCTGGGATTTTCATGCATAAGAATTGTTGTCTTATTACAGCGTCGAACTTATTGATGAATCCTCTTCCGAAGATCGCAAAGTATGGATGGTACATGTCAACCACATCAAATGTGAGATGCTCTGTTCTGGCATTGTCGAGATCTCCGAAGGATACTGGCAGAGCAACTTTTCCCATAGGTTTGATTGGCTTTCCTCCGAAGCCGAGCAATGGGTACTCCGGTGGCTGTAACATGTGTAGACTCAAGTTCATCTTCTCAAAAGTTTCCATGAACAAGATATCAGCAGAACTTCCATTGTCTACCAGGACTTTCCCAATTACCCACCCAGCGATATTAACTTCAGTGACCATGGCGTCGTTGTGATCAATGGACTTCAATCTAAAATCTTACTCGGTAAAAGTTATCGGCACCTTGGCCCATTCTGGCCTCGCAGCCGGGCCATCATTGATGACTGTGTTCACAGATCTGAAGTAGTTGTTCCTCTGTCTCTTGGTTTCAAACTCCATGGCAGAGCCACCGATTATGGGCATGATTGTTTCGAAGGAAGGTAGTGCCTTTCAATTATTGCTTCTTCAACTTGATTCTGGTTTCACTGTGTTATCTGGTGGAGGTGGTAAGATTTCCTGGATCAGATGTGGTTGCTGAATGGTTTGGATTGCTTGAGACTGCGGCAAAAACTGCTGCGAAGGTTGCCATGCCGACTGTGGCTGCTGGAAAGGTTGACTTTTTTTAGAAGCTTGAATAGTTGTCACTTCCATTGGGACTGAGGTCATTTGATGGCACACTGGGCCTAGTAGATGTGGTTGTCAATAGTTCTGATGAAGTTGATTGGGAACTGCAGATGCAACGGACATCATCCTCTTTTCTTGTTGAATTCTTTCTAGATTCTTTTGAGTCTCTGGGCAAGCTTCGGTGCTATGACCTTTCCCATGATATCTGCAATAGAAGTACGGATCTCTTGGATTATGATTTTGAAGTTTTGGGTGTCCTCTTCCTCTAACTCTTGATGGATGACCACCCCTGGTGCTTGGTCTATTGTTTTGGTTGTAGTGTGATGGGGGGTTTTCAACATTGTTGATGTTCCGTGGTGCATGGAACTCTGGTCTCGAGCCAGTTCCTCTGTGATTTTGCCTTGCTTGATTTCTTTCGGCAACTCTTCTTCTGTGATCTTCATCTGATTTGATATATTTTTCCAGTTCATCAAAGAGTTCTTCAATGGTTTCTGGCTCTTCCCTAGACAGATGCAAGGTTGTCTGACCCGGGGTTAATCCACTGATTAACGCTTGAATCATTGTTTTGTCATCTTCCCCTGGCGTTTGAGACTTCTGTTGCATGAATCTTTTCACGAAGTTTGCCAAAGGTTCTTTGTCTCTCTGTTTGAAGTGATAGAGATCTGATGCTTTTGTAGTTGTTTCGTGGAATACTTGGAACGCTTGCATAAACTTTGTCTTGAGGTCGATCCCGCTACAAATTGAGTGTGGAGGCAGCAAGGAATACCAATTGAGGACTGGACCTTTTCAAGCAACAATTAAAGATTTGGACAGGGCAACATCATCCCCACCAGCTGAATTCATAGCAGCTTCGTAGCTCATGAGAAACTATCTAGAGTGCCCATATCCATTGTACTTCGGGAGAGACACTGGCTTGTACTTTGATGGCCATGGAGTGGTTTGCAACCCGAGAGACAGTGGTGATTCCGGATCTACGAACTGAGAGACTCCATTACCTGTGAAGAAGTTTTCCTTCGACGTTCTTTTTCTTGGGCCAGAGCTTTGATATGGCGACTCGCGCCAGAGAGAAATTTTTTCTTGCTCTTTCATTTCGTCTATCTCCTTGCATTTTTTCTAACTGTTCCTTCGCTTGATTTAATTTTTCTAGTTTTTTTGAAGACTCTCTTTTTGCTTCCAGCTGCATAGCGAACCTTTCTCTTTTTTTCCGAAGCATTTGCACTTTATTGTTTACTGCTTCCAACTCTTTGTCTACTGCATCCTCATCATCATTTTCTGTGCTTGTTTCCGAAACTTCTGTAGCCTTTTCTTCTCTGGCCTTCTTGAGTACCTCTAGCTTTGCTGCCCTCTCCTGATCTACGTTTTGCTGCATTCAGGCTTGTTTAGTCAGGTGTTGTTGCCTGAGAAACCTGCTTGGCTTGCTTGGTTGGGGTCAGATGTTGTTGCCTGGTTCAGGCAGTTTTCTCATGACTCCATCCAAACAAACCCTGATGAGTAACTTGAAACTTGATGTGATCTTGCTTGTCTATAAATGTGATCTTGCATGTCTATATCTGTGATGAGAATGTGTTTGTGATGTCTCCTTGTTGTGGTGGCTGCCAAATCCTAGCTGGTTCCAGGATGGCAGGATGCAGCCCCTGATATGGTGGCTGCCAATCATGTCTGGTTCCAGGATGCAGCTCTTGATATGGTGGCTGCCAAATCCTGGCTGGTTCCAGAATGCAGGCAGCAAACAGGCAGGTTACTGTAGGGGTGGCCTACGTATTGGTAACGGGCGTTAATTAAAGCACGTTACAAAAATTGATCAATGAGTAACGGGCTTCATTTGGAACGCCCGTTACAAGTATGCCAACAATGTAACGGGCAACATAAAAGGTCGTTATCAATACTGACCGGTGGACCCCCAGAACCTGGCCCTTTCGTCGAGATAGAGGAGACGTGGGTTCACAGCAAGTGTCTCCTTTAGTTGAGACAGAGGAGACGCGCAGACACAACAAGCGTCTCCTTTCGTCGAGAGACAGGAGACGCGCGTACACAGCAAGCGTCTCCTTTCGTAGAGACAGAGGAGATGCGCATGAAATAAATGCGTCTCCTTTCGTCGAGACAGAGGAGACGCAGGTTCATAGCACGCGTCTCCGATGTTGAGGTCATGTAACGGGCTCTGTGTTGGTGCCCGTTACCAAAGTCCCATGTGGATCCAGAGCAACAGCCATTTCACGTGACTGGTGACTAGTTGTGGTAACGGTCGTTGTTTGATGCCCGTTACGAATACGTGTTATCAGTAATGGGCATCTGCCCGTTACCTTTCTTCGCTCATTTGTAACACTTGATCGGTAATGGGCGCTTTGCCCGTTACCAAAGGCCATCTATGCCCGTTACCAAAGTGAGTTTTCACGTAGTGCATGTTATCAAATGAACGGTTGCGATAGCTCATCCCGAGAATGTACATCCCACTGTAATTCCCCCCTGCGGCCATGCCTTGCGCGGCTTCGCCGGCTCAGGAGGGCGGTGGCGTGCATGGTGCCACTGTGGCCTGCAAGATACGCTGAGACGTGTGCAGCCAGGAAAGCAAGTCACTTCAGTTCATGTTCATCTTCTATTCCTTGCTCCTGATTTTCCCAACCCAACATTCTCATAAAATTTTTCTTTTCTGATATGTTTTCCCCGGTGCATCTGAGCAATTTCCGAGTCCGCGCATCCTTTGTCGACAAGGCGATCATTTGTCTCCTATCCTTTTCAACTTGATAGCTGATATGCTAGCAAATCTGATTGAGCGATCAAAGAATTTAGGTTCCTTCAAAGGTCCGGTTCCTCACTTAGTGGAGGACGGCCTCTCCATCTTACAATACGCGGATGACACAATTCTCCTTTTGGAAGATGATTTAGAAAAGGTCAAGAAATTGAAGCCAGTACTAAGTGCTTTTGAAAAGTTATCAGGCCTTAAGATCAACTTCCATAAGAGTGAGTTGTTCAGCTTTGGTGAAACAAAGGAAAGAACATCGGAGTATGTGGAACTTTTTGGTTGTAAAGAAGGGGCTTTACCCTTCCGATATTTGGGTATTCCGATGACTCCCCGCAAACTCTCAAACAAAGATTGGAGGGGGTTGAGGAAAGAATTCAGAAGAAGCTTAGCAGCTAGAAAGGCAAGTTGCTTTCGATAGGGGGGAAATTGGTCCTAATTAATTCGGTGCTCTCAAGTCTACCGATGTTCATGATGTATTTCTTTAAAATACCTAAAGGTGTTCTTGAAAAACTAGATTATTACAGGTCAAGATTTTTCTGGCAATGTGATGACCACAAAAAGAAATATAGACTTGTCAGGTGGAGTATCCTTCATAAACCTAAGAATATCATAATAAATGCTTGTTGAGTAAGTGATTATTTAAGTTAGCAAATAAAGAGGGTTTGTGGCAATAAATACTCAAGAAAAAGTATTTTAGAAGCAAGACGATCTCTCAGGTAGAGACGAAAAAGGGGATTCTCACTTTTGGTCGGGTTTAATGGAAGTCAAAAGCTTGCTGATGGAAAGAGGTAGGTTTAAGGTGCAGAATGGAACCAAACTAGATTTTAGGAGGATCTATGGATCGGAAATGAACCTTCGATGAAAAAGTTATCTAACTCTCTATAATATAGTTAGGAAGAAAAACGTTCATGTGGCTCAAGTACTAACTACCGCTTTAAATGTCTCTTTTAGAAGATCTTTAGTGAGGGAAAATTAGGCCAATTGGTTACGTCAAGGATTCTTTTATTTGGACTGCTAGCAAGAATTTTTCAGTTAAAAGCATGTATAGCGACTTGGTGATGAGGACAGTGATACCTTTTACTTGTTGTACTTGGAAGGCCAAAATCCCATTAAATATTTCTTTGGTATCTTAGAAAAGGTGTAATCTTGACCAAAGATAATCTAGCTAAGTGGCAATGGAAGGGGTGCACTCGTTGCTTCTTTTGTAGCAAGCTAGACACTATTGAACACCTCTTTTTTGAATGTCCAATGGCTAGGATGATGTGGATGACAATAAGTATTGCTTTTGGTATTAGAGTACCTGCAAATATTACTAATCTCTTTGGTCCTTGGCTTAGAAATTTTTGAAAAAAGCAGAGGAATCAAGTGTTAATCGGGGTGACAGTTTTTTGTTGGGCTTTATGGCTTTGTAGGAATGAAGTTGTGTTCCAAAGATCAAAATTTAAATCAATTTTGCAGGTGATGTTTAGAGGAACTTTTTGGATAAGTAGTTTGTCCATCCTATCAAAGAAGAGTAGAGGAGTATTTTGAAAGAATGAAGTCGTTGGTTAGAGACAATGTTGTTGGAGATCTTCAACAAGAGTGGTTGGAATGCTCGGAAGCGAATCATGGATTAGTCGCTGGTCTTCAAATAGTTTGGCTGGAGTATTTCCAATCTGTTTTGAGTCTTTTATGATCCCTATCAGTGTGAACAAGAAGATGTAATTTCTTCGCTTGTTATGTCATTCGATTGTGCGCCGCGGCCAGCTAGCGGGAAAAGAAGCTAGCCCGCCCGGATCGGGACTTGCCATTGCCAAGGCGGTAATGAGGATGTCGTTCGGCACGGTCGATGCGTCTGAGCTCATGGACGGCCGAGCTAGGAAAAAAAAGACATGGCGTTCCTGGTCGCGCTCGTCGGGATGGCGGCTGAGGACATGAGTCGGCCCCCGAGGTGCGGAGCGCGCGGGTTCATGTACTGGAGTGCCCAGAGGAATGGGAACTCATCGCGGCTGGAAGGTCTCTCTCCGTCCCGACGCCGGTCAAACAGCCAGCGGGCAGCGGCAAGATCGGCGGTGGACCAGGGTTAACAAAACCGGTATCGGTCCGGTTTTTCACCACAAAAAAACCGGGGTGGTTAACCGATGAACCACTGCGGAAAATCGAGGTGGGCTGTTTATAGGTTCGGTCAGGTCACGGTTTTCGAACCGATATTGCTACGGGATCGGACCGGTAAGAGCAAAAACCGCGGTTTTCCGGACGGTATCAAACGGTAATTAAAACCATGCGCGACGAAGGGGAACCGGGGGTGGACGGTATTTCATTTACCGTCCAGCCCTGTGGTCCGGGGACCGTCAGATCGGGGGAACGGGCGGCTGGATCGGGGGCTCCTATATGCCTAGTGGAAGGTGGATAATGATGCGAACTTCCAGCCCACCAAAGCCCATCTAACTGCCTGTTTTTTATTTTTCCACCAGCTCATGTCATGACTATACATTACAAAATGTTTCAACATTTTTCAACGAAAATGTTGAACCAACATTTTTCCGGGAAGAGTTGCATCAACATTTTTCGAGAGAAAACGTTAGATTCAACATTTTTCTGAGACGTTTCAACAACATTTTGCAACATTTTCTCAAAATGTTCCAACATTTTTCAGAAAAAATCAACATTTTTTTGCCTTCTTCCACCTCGGACCGCCGGTGGCGGCGGCGCGCCGGCCGGCCGCGGCGCCGCGCGGGGTCGGCCGCAGTGGGCGGCGGAGGAGGCGCGCGGGCGCGACCCACGGCGGCGCGCCCGGCCCCGGCGAGCTCGCGCGCGGGGCGCAGCCGCGGCGGTCCGGCGAGCTCGCGCGCGGGGGCGGGTCGTGGCGGGGGTTTCGGCGGCGGAGTGGTTCACGGGAGGGATGCAGGAGAGAGAGGTGAGGTTAGGATTTAGACTAGAAAACGATGCCGCGCCACTTTTGAGATGGCCAGCTGAGATAAATTGCATCTTCGCTAAAGTTCGATACTCTACATCAAGTTCTCCATCTGTAGTGGGCTGTAGCACTGTAGATACTAGTTACATCGTGAACTAAAAAAGTTTGTATCCTTGGTTTTATAGAGCAAGCCAGCAAGGTGGATGCAAATGCCAATAATAAACAGTGATATACGCAACAATAATTTGATGATACAAATCCAGACGTACTTTCTTGTACCCATATTGGAGATAGGCTGCTTTGTTAATGACTGGCCACTTGCATTGAATTCCTGTGTTATGTGACTACAGATCAACACTCACCAGATCACCTCTTGGGTGCAGCTAAATAATTTTTGCTGGATGAAACTTGCAATCAGTTAAGAAAATGAGTTACTTGGATTTTTAGTGTTGTTGGTGGGGAAACACATCAGGGCTAGCCCATCTGCAGACTGCAGTTCAACAACCGTTGAATGCTGATGAAGTGATGATCTTCTTGACGATCGAGGAACCACACGTGAAAGTCAATGTAGGGCAGAGCAGCCACAAATCCAGTACTATGGAGTAGCTGAATGCATGCATCAATAATGGGTCACATTGTTCTACACCATTGATCTATCAGGTAATGACACTTAGATCATTGCATTTTCTCCCGTAAGGAGAATCAGTATTTAGCACCTGTATGCTGATACACCACCTACAGTTAAGCAGCTGGATATCTAGCATGAATCATGACTAAACACCAATGCAGTTATGGAGATAATGGCACGGCCAAATGATTAAACAAGCAAAACAGATTGGGATGAAATAAGTACCTTTGATGTTGTGAATCTGCAAGCAATTAGCACTGGCAGGAGCTACATGAATTGAATTGTGTGCGACGTTGGCATTCGGGATTAGGGCACCTCAGCGCACCTGCCCTACCCGGCATCGGCTCTGCGTGCAGCCGCGACCGCGCTTAGGCTATGCATGCCGTGCGGATCTCATCGAACAAAATGGGCTGGACGCCGGCTCGCCGACGGCGACCGGGTGTGAGGGGTCACGCGTAGCGACATAGGACGGCGGCGGCGCTGCAGCAGACGCAAGAGGCCACGGGGGGCAGAGGTGTGGGGCTGAGCAGCCAGCTCCAGGATGGGGGACGAGGCGACGAGCGCAGTCGCGTCGGCGGCCGCGAGGGAAGTCGCGAGGAGGACGACGCTGTGCGAGCATCGAGTAGGTGGGCCGAGGGACGACCCGCCCGTATTGGACCGTAGATGCACGATCGAATGGCTGAGAATACGCAATGACGTGGCCTAATGAGGAGCTCGAGCTTAGACTCAGGATTCGGTATGTAGAGATGTGGATCAAAGTGTTGTGGTTGATTGCACGAATCTCAAACATTAGAAGTTGATTTCCTAAAAATCTTCTGGAAGAGATATAGGATTTTCGGGCTGGATCCGAGCCGACGGTGACGACGGCGCGGGACGACGGTGCGGGAGTCATGTGGGCCAATTCGTGGCTAATTCGGCCCAGTTCTCGCCTAGTCCGAGAAATGTGACTGGTCTAGCCTAACCATAGTTTGGCTGCAGGAATTTCGTCTTGCGAGTAGACCTGAGCATTTCACGGGCCGGACCGGGTTCGGGCCGGGCCGAAAACAAACTCGAGTTTTTCGGGCCGAGAAAATCCTACCCATGACCGTCCCATGGGACGTGTCGGACCTCATTTTTCGGGCCGGGCTTGGGCGGGCCGCCCGCGCATTTTATAGTGTAAAATAGCTAAAAACAGCATATCGGGTCGGGGTCGGGCCAAAATTTTTTTTCGCGGACTTCAAAATCTCTGCCCACGCCCGTCCAGTAAGGTCCGTGGGCGTGCCTGGCGCGGGCCGGGCCAGCGGGCCGGGCAAAAAAATGCTCAGGTATACTTGCGAGTTTGCGACGGCTGGCTGCTAGGCCGAGGCGATCCAGCGCTATTCGGCGGCTATCCCCGCCGCTCGCAGCCGCCGTCGTCCGTCACCGCCACGCCGCGCTCAGGGAAAATCCTCCGCCCACCTCCCTATTCTACGTCTCCTCCGACACCCTAATGCCGCTGCCTCTTCTGCCCCAATGCATCGCTTCTCCTCCCCCTCGCGATTTCCCCTCTCTTTCATGGCATCTGCAACGACTCTCTGGTGGCAACCAGGGCATTCGCGACGAGTTTCCCCGCTCCTGATGTCTCCCAATCGTCGTGTTTCCGGGTGCGTTTTCTTGACCTGATGCCAAAGTTTGCGCATTTTACTTGGTTCCTATAGTTTCGGATGCAGATTGCAGCAACCTTTGGGATTTTGTTTACCCTTCTCATGTTGGTTTCTGAAGGGAAAGTGGGGGGAATGCGTTTTCAAGTTCTGATGCTAAAGTTGTGCGTCTAGTTGTATGTTTTGCGATCTTGATTCTGACCAACTTTGGGTTTTGATTTACCCTTGCTATGTTGGTTTCTTAAAGCAAAATGAGGAATTTTGTAGTCAATCCCATGACTCCCAAAACAGAGAAAGAATAGAGATTGAAAAAAGAGAACGATTTCAGGCTTAGATAATGTTACATCACGATTTCAATTCTGTCTGATGATACCACCTTATTTATGTTGGATTCTGAGATTAGCCTTTTTATTCTCTTTGGTAGTAGATTTCCACGTGGACCTTGGAACACGGCCACATTCAGTCGAGTAGAAGGAGATTCAAGTGAACCATACAGGCATCTGCCCATCTCTTCTGCCAAAGTTATTAGTCTTCCCCTGGATAACAATGAAACAAGTGATAAAGATGCTCGTTGGAACATCTTGAAGGATATAGACAACAAACATGATGCATGGGGGCAAATTATGAAGCACAGTGTTTCTAAGGAAGATGAAAGGAGCACAACAGAAGATCACGAGGGGAAGATCATTGTCAGTGATAATGAAGAATCCAGTGATGATGGAGCATATACAGTCAATATACTTCCAGAAAGTAAACACCGTGACGGTTCTATATACAGGTGCACGGATACATTGTGTACATTGTGGAAAAAAGAGTACTGTATTGTGGACCGTAATGAGAGTAAGTGAATAAGATCTCTTTTCCTTCTCCCTCCATCCTAAATTACTTTTCTTTTTGGCTTTTCTAGATACATATTTTTTGAGACGGATAGTCCGCCAAAATGAATAGTAATTTGGGACGGAGGGAGAATTTTTTTAGTTGTTTCCTTAGCATTGCATATCTCCTTCCATATTCTACAGCTGTACACATTTTATGGTTTTCCCAGAGATCATGGTATGTATAAGGAGCCATGCAGCATTGCCAGCCATATGCAAACCTTCCTCTCCTTAAACTCTTTCAATTATGAGATAATCGCTGGTCCTGAAACTTGGATGATGATTTGTACTTCCACCCAAACCCTGCACTTTACTTTTGCAGCCCTTCAACTTGACACTGTTTGCACTCAGCAATGCATTAGAGTCAGGGGTGGGTTTAGGATTTTGACCATGGGCATTCAAAATTTCAAATGGCAAAAAAGTAAATAAAAATGACAATGTAAATTATAGATTAGACAAATTATCAATCTCTGGATTAGCTTATCTCTTCTTTGCAGCTACTCTTTGCAAGAAAGACCTCAAATTATCGATCTCTGGATTGGCTTATCTCTTCTTTGCAGCCTAACCCTCTTAAGTGCTCAGTTAGCCTCCTTGGTTGTTGTTTGTGGAATATTTCTAACTTCATGCTGGATATGAAAGTGGGATGCGGTGTTAGCCCAGAATCACTTTCTCAAATTCCAAGCAAAATATCCAGGGGTACATATAGTCTTAACAGGGGTATTTAGGTAAATAGCAAACAGCTACTAGAAGCTACTAGACTTAACCTTTATTCTCCCCCTAAGTCTAGCAGCTACTACAGAGATAAACTATTACATAGATAGATAGCCTATTGAGCTAAGTCTTGATAGATAGCTACACCACTCCAATCCTTGAGCAAAGTTCCTGGAACTTGATTCGCCCAAGGGACTTGGTGAGGAGGTCAGCAAGCTAATCCTTCGTGCAGATGTAGTATGCCTTCACGCTCCCTTCCTCCAGGCAGTCTCGGATGAAGTGATACTTCACCCGGATGTGCTTGCTGCGATCATGGAACACCGGGTTCTTTGCCAACGCAAGAGCAGACTTGCTGTCCACCATGAGGTCGACTGCTTCAGCTTCTTTGCCGAGAAGGTCACCGAGCAGTCGAGCAAGCCAGAGTGCCTGAGCAGAGGCAGAGGAGGCAGCAATGTACTCGGCTTCACAGCTTGAGAGAGCTACAACCTGCTGCTTCACTGATTGCCAGCTGATGAGGCTCCTGCCGAGGAAGAAGAGCATCCCACTTGTGCTCTTGCTGGTGTCGATGTCGCCGGCGTGGTCGCTGTCGCTGTCGCTGTAGCCGATGAAGCGTGCCGCGCCAGGGCTCCTTGGGTAGAACAGGCCGTAGTCGAGAGTACCCGCAACATAGCGAAGGATCCTCTTGACGGCCTGCTCGTGGTCTTTCGTCGGTCGCTGCATAAACCGACTGACGTAGCCGACGGAGAATGCCAGGTCCGGCCGCGTGTGAGTGAGATAGCGCAAGCTCCCCACAAGCCGCCGGTAGTGAGTGGCATCCACTTCCTCGGCTTCACTGTCGCGGCTCAGCTTCAACCTCTCCTCCATCGGGGTGAGAGCTGGGTTGCAGTCGACGAGTCCAGCCAGCTCCGAACGCACTTGGCGTGGGCCGACTGTCGAAGAGTAGTCCCGGTGCTATCCTGATGCACCTCGATTCCCAGGTAGAAGGAGAGAGGACCGAGATCACTCATCTGGAAGGCGGCCTTCATCTCCTCCTTGAAAGCTTGCACGTCGTTGTCCTTGGATCCGGTGATGATCAAGTCGTCGACGTAGACGCCCACCAGCAGGACACAGCCATTCTGGCCCTGCCGGTAGACAGCCGCCTCGTGCGGGCTTTGCTCGAAGCCCATCCTCTTCAAGGTGGCGTCCAGCGTCTCGTTCCACGCTCGCGGTGCCTGCCGCAGGCCGTAGAGTGCCTTGCGCAAACGCAACACCTTGCCTTCCTCGCCGGGGATCACAAATCCCGGCAGCTGGTGGACGTAGACCTCCTCCTTCAAGTCGCCGTTGAGGAACGCCGACTTGACGTCCATGTGGTGGACGCACCAGCCCTCCTGAGCTGCCAGTGCGAGGAGAAGGCGCACGGAGTCCATCCGCGCAACAGGGGCAAAGGCGTCGTCGAAGTCGACCCCCTCCTGCTGCACGAAGCTGCGTGCCACCAGTCGCGCCTTGTGCTTGATCACCGCGCCATCTTCGTCCTTCACTTTGAACACCCATTTGAGGGTGATTGCTTGATGGGCAGGTGGAAAATCAACCGACTCCCGGGTTACGTTCTTCTCGACCGCGTCCATCTCTTCCTTCATTGCGGCGCGCCATGCGGCGTGTCCCTCCGCCTTGGTGAAGGAGCGAGGCTCACTGTCATCGAGCGCGAGATGAAGCTCTGCTCCCAGATCGTGCGGTACAGACCCCAGCACCAGATGGTCGCCAAGGATATCCGCCATGGTTCGGTACCGGAGGGGCTCGCCGTTGTGGAACGCGTCGATGCGGTCCTCGTCGTGGGAGAGAGGAGTGACGAAGTTCACCGGGCTGTGCTCGCCATGGGCAGGTGTTGCTGAAGCACTCTGCGGAGTTGCTGAAGCACTCGACGGAGTTGCTGAAGCACTCAGCGGAGTAGCTGAAGCACTCTGTGCAGTGGCAGAAGCACTTGGCGCAGCCGGTGAGCTTGCCGGAGTTGGTGGAGTGGTACTCGCTCCGGCTGGTGCCGCAGCCGTTGTTCTCGCCGCGGTCGATGTCCTTGCCGTGGTCGGTGTCGACGAAGAGCTCGCTATAGTTCTGGGTACTTTGTGAGGCACGCTCGGCGAAGTAGAGCTGCCCACTCCCCCATTCCCCTCATAGTGGACGTAGTCGACGATGAAGTCGTCGTACGTCGGAGTCGTCCCGTCGTCCACCATCTTGCCCCACGTCCAGCCTCGTCCTTCATCGAACACGACGTCACGTGCCATCCGCACACGCCATGTCACTGGATCGAGGACGCGGTAGCCTTTCACTCCTTCGTCGTAGCCGATGAACACTCCCGGAGTGCTCCGATCATCAAGCTTGCCGACGTGGTTCAGCTCCTTGACATAGACGAGGGAGCCAAACACACGCAGGTGGCCGACCGCCGACTTACGCCCATGCCAGGCCTCGTATGGACAGTGGCGAAGCTAGCTTCCCAGCTTAGGGGGGGCTGCTTCTTCCTTCTTCCTCCTCCAGCCCCCATTTCCCTCTTCTTCTTCTACCTCCAGCCTAGGGGGGCTTGGGGGGGCTCCCATGGTGGTGGCAGCGGTAGGGGGGCTCTAGCCCCGGCCGCTGCCTTCGCCACTGCGTATGGAGTCATTCCGTCGAGCGCCTTGGTGGGGGAGTGGTTGAGGATGTACACCGCCGTCAGCACTACCTCACCCCAGAACTTGGCCGGCATCCCTCTCTGCTTGAGGAGAGCCCGGGCCATGGCCACCACCGTCTGGTTGCGCCGCTCGACGACGCCGTTTTGCTGCGGACTGTACGGCGTGGAGAAGTGTCGCTGGATTCCCTCGTCGGCGCAGTACGAGGCGAACTCAGTCGACGTGAACTCGCTGTCGTTGTCCGTGTGTAGCACCCGAAGCTTGCGCCCGCTCTCGTTCTCCGCGGCCGCCTGAATATGCTTGATGGCGTCCGCCGCAGCTCCCTTAGTCCCGAGAAGAACCACCCACATGTACCGGGAGACGTCGTCGACGAGTAGAAGGAAGTAGCATCGTCCTCCCGGTGTGGCCGGCGTCACTGGCCCGCAGAGATCGTCGTGCACGAGCTCGAGCCGCTCCTTGGCTCGGAAGCTCGCCTGGCGAGGGAAGGAGAGGCGCTTCTGCTTCGTCAAGACGTAGGTGTCGCAGAGGTGCTCGACGTGGTCCACGTTCGGCATGCCTCGCACCATTCCCTTGGTGCCGAGCTGCCGCAAAGCCTCGAAGTGAAGATGCCCAAAGCGCTCGTGCCACCTCCAAGCTTCGTCGTCGCGACGAGCTGCAAAGCACAGAGGCTGCTCCACCTTGGCGTCGAGGACGTAGAGGAAGTTGCTCCCCCTGGACACCTTGGCCAGAAGAAGCCGTTGTCGATCCCAGATGCGCATCACGTTGTCCTTGATCTCCACGCGTGATCCGTTCGCGTCCAGCCATCCAAGGCTGATGATGGAGTTGCGTAGCGCGGGGATGTAGAAGACCTCGGTGAGAAGCCGGTGTTCGCCGTTCTTGGCGGCGAGGATGACGGATCCGATGCCCCTTATGTCCACACCTGAGGAGTCGCCGAACTTGACGGAGCCGCGAACGTTGGTGTTCAGGTCGGAGAAGAACTCCCGACGCTCGGTCATGTGATGTGTCGCGCCGCTGTCGAGGAATCAGCCATCGATCTTGTCGTCGCTCGAGCCGTCGCCGAGGAAGACGCGTGTGCGCGGCTCGTCAACGTGGAGGAGGACTGTCGCAGCTGATGCCGCCGGGAACTGCTCGATGCTCCCGTGGACCAGGAACAGGGCCGGCTCGTCGTCCACCGCAGCCTGCGCGACGTGAGCCTGGCCGCGTCGCGGCTGGCGGCAGTCCCTAGCCCAGTGGCCTGCCCTGCCGCAATTGCGACAGGTGTTGTCTCACGGTGGCCTGCGCTCGCCACCGGCGGCGCGCTCACCGCTGCCACGTGCGCCGCCTGCAGCGTCGCGTCGCGCTGCACCACCGGCGCCTCCTCGCACCTCACCCTCGGTGCCTCCACACGCCTTGGGCGCTCTGTGCGGCGTGCACTTACGGCCGCCCGAGGAGGGAGAAGTCTCCCCCTTCTTCTGGCAGATGTGGCAGCGACAGTGTTCTGTGGCATAGTGAAGCTTGCCACCGGTAGCAACTGTCTCTGCAGCCGCCAGCGCTTCCTCCTCATCCACAGCCTTGAATCTCCCAGCAACTTCCTCAATCGTCAAGGTTGAGATGTCAAGCATCATCTGGATGGAGATCTTCAGCTGCAGGTACTTGACCGGAGAGCAGCGAAGGAACTTGGCGACAGCTCGCTCCTCTGTGATGTCATAGTCGCCGAGCTGCTCCAGCCGCTGCCTCAGACCAGTGAGGCGTAGAGCGAGGTCGTCGGCGTCCTCACCCAGCTTGAAGGCCAAGTGATCCCACTCCTGTCGAAGTTTCTGCAGCATGGACTTGCGGATGCGATCACTGCCTATTTGGGCAGTGGCAATGGCATCCCAAGCGTCCTTGGTCGTCGCCTTGCCAGAGAGAGCTGGAATCATCTCTGGTGGGACCGCGAAAAGCAACACCTCCAGCGTCCACCGGTCCACATGACGACTCGCACCGCCCAAGCGCACGATGTTCCACATCCGCCGGGCCTCAAGCTTCACCTTCATCATGGATGACCACTCAGCATAGTTCGTCTTCGTCAAGACTGGCCACTGTGTGTTGCCAGAGTCCCTGATGATGGTCTGTATGACCCTCGGGGGTGCGCCGCCGTGGTTGTACTCGGTGTCGGCGCCGTGGTCGGAGCCGTGGTCGGAGTCGAGATGTAGATTGTCCATCCACCGGTCCACGTCCCCGCCACGGTGTGTCCCAGCGTCGTCGGTGCTGCCTGCGCCGCCTGCCGACCTGGGAGGTTCCTGCGCGTTGTTGCCGGCCGGTGGAGCCTGTGGATCGTGCAGCAGCTCCTCCGCGTCACGCCGCGCCATCTCACGCATCGCTTCCGCCTCCTCACGCAGCCGATCCGCTGCGACACGCCGCTGGGTCGCCTCTGCCTAAGCACGACGGGCTTCGGCGTCCGCACGAGCCGCCGCGCGCTCCACTGCCGCCGCGCGCTCCGCATGTGTTGCAGTCGCCCGTCGTCGCTCGTCCGCTATACGCTCCTCCGCTGCGACAGCCTGCGCCTGACGAGCTGCTCGAGCATGCAGATCTGCTGCTCGGAGTCGCTGCGCGCGTACCTCCGCCTCCTCCTCAAGTCACTCCGCCTCGCGTAGCAGTTCCTCCGTCCCCGCACGCCGCCTCGCACTCGAAGTAATCGAGCGAGTGCTGCCGGAGGAGGAGACCCACGAGCGCACGAACGGATCCTCATCGGCCAGCGATGGTGGCGCGCGGCCCTGCCGCCCGCACTCTGCGCATCGCCGCCACCTGCACCCTGCGCACTCGCCTGGCTGAGACCGTCCATGCCTCGGTGGGACCTCCTGGAACTCGCCATGGACAAGGGTGTTGAGGAAGGAAGAGGAAAGTCGCCGCCTTGTACGCATGCACACGCCCGTGCACACTCACCGCCCGTCACCCGCGCCTCCACCTATCTCCGCCTCGCCTGGAAACCTCCTCGCCTCCTGGATCGAGCCGCGCCGCGCCGGAGTCGAGCTCCCAGCCCGAGTCAACGCGCGCCAGCCGGCCGTCGATTCGCCGCGCCTCCGCCGGATCCGCACACGCCCGCGCCGGATCGGAGTAGAGACGTGCAGAGAGGTGGATTCCACCACCGGATCGGCCGGGGAATAGCTCCGCCGCCGGAATCGGGCACCGCCGGTGGGGTTTTCTGGGTGGAGAAGAGAGAGCACGGTTCTCAATTTCCAAGCAAAATATCCAGGGGTACATATAGTCTTAACAGGGGTATTTAGGTAAATAGCAAACAGCTACTAGAAGCTACTAGACTTAACCTTCATGCGGAAGAGATGTTTTGTTGTTCTGAGTAAGTTTTGGGTTTTGAGTGATGAATGCACGCATAGGACACCTAAAAAAACTCGACCTCAGGGGGGAGACGCCCCCTGGGCCTAGCTGTGACAATGGGAAAAAAATAACCTTTAGAGGTGAAGTATGTAGTATAGAAGGCTCGTAAAGGAAATGGTATACTTGGTTTGCTGTAAAAGTAGCCTGCTTGTGAGTTATTACTGATTACTCCTATCCCTGTTAGTCCAAGCATCTTTGTAGCTTTTTATCTTCGTCTCTGTAGGGTTAATACCAGCTTTTCTTAACTTACATTTCTTGTGGTTCAGTTTGTTGCTATAACTGCAGTATATTGTGACTCCATGATTATATGTTTGTTTCTCCCTGGCACCTCATGCTTTTGTTTTTTCCTTGACCTTCTAACCCTACCTGCCTTCTTGTCATGCAAAGGTGGGTTTAGAGGAGGCCCGTTAGTCTTTATCTCATTCACCAGAATCCCTTAAGCAGAATAATCTAATCACCATATACTTGTAGGTGATACTAGGAGTCTTATCCCATTTGAAGGAGATGGTAGAGAGGTTACTCTCTTCCCTCCTTTTCTGCAGTGATACTAAAGGTTACTGACTTGTAGCATCATTGGACTAGAAATCATCCCAGTCAACTCCTAGCACATCAATCTCATCTAACTAGATGACACATGCTGTATGCTTTGGGACAAAAGAGGCCAAACAGTCGATATCCCCTATAATCCTCATTAGCCCCATGCTCAATACTTAACCTGGAAGCAACCCTATAATCCTCATTAGCCCCATGCTCAATACTTAACCTGGAAGCAACCAATAAGCTTTTCAAGGCAATGACTTTTTTGGGTATTCTAAAGAACTCTTGAGGTAGAACAATTCTTAGTAAAAAGAACATAGGTTGTTTCTACATAGTAGATGAAAATGTAAAATTTCCAATATCCTCAAATAGCATATTTACTTGTAGAATGTCAATTATTTTTTACTGCCTTAATTTCCAACAAACTCACAGTATACTTTTTATGCAGCTCGGTTGGAGGCAATGACATTATCAGATCCCGCAGATTGCATAGTTCACAATGGGACTTGCACGAATCATTATCCAGCTTGCATGTTGCAAATTTTCTCATTAGAGTTGGCTAAAATTCCTATGGATGGTGGCTCGGTAGAGTTGTATGGATACATAGCAGTGCGGGATGAGCTGGACCCATTGCTCAATTATGTCGCAATTTTAGCAGGGATGAACCCATCATTGTCAAGCACGTGCGTATGATCACATCCATATTTATCTGCAATTGTTTCAGGGAATAAGTCTTTATAACCACCCATCCACCCACGGTTTTGAGATTTGTCTACTTATACCAGTTCAAAACCACCTTGGAGCAGTTTTTGAGGTGGTTCCACCTACATGGTCTGTTATGTACACGCTACCACGCGAGCAAAACCACTACCCAAACCTGTCCACCGAGAATCATTTAGACTAGATTTAGACGATGGTATGGAATTGTTTCGGGAGCCAACTACCCAATTTTGTACTTAAGTGCATTATGGTAGAGGAACCTTGATAGTTGATACTATCAGGGGAGTAGACTTATTCCTTATTCAAATTGCATTGTTCATTTCATTATGCAAGGCTAAACTTATCACATGCATAGATGAACGTATGAGATTGGATCATTATACACTCTCGATGGTAGGGATTGGGCAACTAAAAAAAATCGGGTCGGATTTTCCATGTATTTCGAATTTCAGGTTTTGGAAACTATTTCCTGATATTTGCCCGAAATAATGAAAACCTGACATTTTTTTGGTACCCAAAAATTTGGGTTTGGGTAACCCCGAACTACATGGTTTCAATCAACATTCAGCCAGCACAGTCAAAATAATTAGTGATATAGTAGCATTTTCCATGAACCAACAAGAAATTTTCAAACAGATTAAAACCTCAAACTTCCAATCAATTAGCCGAAGCTGTACCACAACAAGCTTAAACAACAAAGGAAGTGAGACTTCATCCATGAAACGAACAAGCCAGCAAGGCATAATGCAGCATTTGAGTTGAGCAGAGCATTGACATTATAAATATTTCAGATTGTAACAAGGAGTATGCTTGATTGCTGGTTGTAGCTGATGTTTTGGACTCTTGGTTGCTGCTTTGTAAACTACAAAAAAATGATTTTCTTTTGTTTATAGGCATTAATTATTCCATCACCACTGAAGTCATTTTTGTCTCTTTTTTCATTTCACACAGGCTCATGTAAATATTTGGGATTTGAAACAAAATCAAATGAGTAATGGGGTTGATTTCCCCATGTAACCATTATGCACTTTGTAACCATTTTTTTATACGTGTGAAATATCTTGGTTATTAGCTTTAAATATTCCTTTAAATAAATTCGGTTACAAGTGAAACATCATAAGGGAAGCATTTAGCTTTTAGATATTTCTTCCTTCAATATGAAGATCTGCTGAATAATTTATTTTTTTGCAGGGTTCTCTTATCAACATGGCTGGCCCTAAGCGAGGGGTAGACATGATGGACTATGCTCTAATTGAATATGACATGCGGATCAAGTCTGGTGAGCAAGAAAAGGATGACCTACAGCTGATCGATGGTGCATCAATACTAGGCCCTGCAGGCTTATGGTGTCCACCATCCAGAGTTCGCATCGCTGGTGGTTGTGGTGCAATTGACCTAACATTAGTACGTCTTGAAAATGCAGTTGAGGCGACTGTAGAGGTCCTCATATCGGAAGTTCAAAGCAGTTTCAGTTTGTCTCTCGGTTGTTTAACCAGTGGGGTGAATAACGAAATCAGGCTCTTCGATGGTGCCATTGCTGAGTCATGCTGCTTAAAGAGGTCTGTGGTTGCTGTAGTGTTGGATTCTTTGATAGATTTGAAGTTCAAATTAGGCTCACTGTTATCCAGTTCAGACCTGCATCGCTGTTGCTTCAAGTCGAGAATGCATGGGCATGATACTCAGGAAATAAAGACTGATTTTGCGTTAATCTCAGTGAAGGTGACTTGGTCGACTTTGCCTGGTGAACTATAGGCTGATTGACTTTTCTGTATCTGTAACCAATGGGCAGACTAGAGTCTACAGTCGTTGACTTGGTCGACTTATTGCAGTCTATAGTCGTGGACTTGTGGTAGCAATCAAACATTTTAATGACCTCATAAACTTATGTGCGGCATACTTATTTTGGTAACTTAATAAATCTGTTATTTCTGTTTACATTTTCGGTTCAGCAGCCATGGGTATCCAGTCGTGGTGTGCAGCAGTTTCAGATTGTGATGCTTGTTTAAGTGTAGTGTGGTATTTAGGGTGTGTTTGGTTCCCTTCTCCAGAATCTGAGCCTGCATCCAGCCAGTTAGGCCCCTGCTGGCCAGGCTTGGGGCGTGCAAGCAGGGTGTGATTGGTTGGCTGCACAGGCAGAGCCTGCATGCACCAAGCAGCAGTTTGGTTGCCTGGCTGTATGAACAGATGCAAAGAAATGATGCAATGTGCCATGTTTGGTTGCCTGAATACTACCACATTCCACCTCCAGTTTGTACACATAGCACAACATAACAATTACAACTAGACTTTGAATTACAACTTCTTTAGCAGTAAATTTGAATTACAACTTCTTCCAAAGTAAATTTGAATTTGCAAGCAGTACAGGTACTTCATCAACCTTCACAATGCTTCACAAGCCTCTCAAGCAAGAAATGGAAAAGATAAGCAAATGTAAAGTGACCAATTTAGGGAAATTATGGAAAGGAAAATACAGTAGACAACAAAGTGTAGTAGAGAGTAGAAATTGTGCTAGATCAACATCATAATATTTATGTGCTACATCATGAACATGAGTATGTGCTCAGTTTAAAATAACATCATTAGCATAGGTATGTGCTCAGTATAAATTCAATCATCAGTGACAATAAGGCATTGCTTGGGAAGAATAACAAGCATCATTGCAAATACAGGAAAATATAAGGTATTATGAAGCAATAAAAACATCATGACATATGCCTTGAGCCTCAGATTAAGTGTAGTATTAAGTAAAAACAACATCATGGCATATGCCTTAAGCCTCACATTAAGTGTAGTATCAAGTAAAAACAACATCATGGCACATGCCTTATGCCTCAGTTAATTTCAAGTATCATTGCACATATCAGTAGCCTCAGATTTAATGGTCACAAAATTCCAGCAAACATATTGTCCATGGTAGAATGTTTCACAAGCCTCTCAAGCAAGAAAGGAAAACATAAGCAGATGTTTAAGTGGACCAATTTGCAAGCAAGAAATGCACAAGTACCACCTGTTGGTTGATGATCATCATGTTTAGAGCATCCTTGAACATCCTGAAATTATGTAGGAAAGGAAAATAACAGTAGACAACAAGTGTAGTAGATAGTAGCAATTGTGCTACATCATGTACATGAGTATGTGCTCAGTTAAAAATAAACATCATTGGCACAGATGAAAGGCCTCAGTTTTAGTAGCCACAAAATTGCAGCAAAACAAGACAATGGAGATATGGTGCTCAGATCATGCATGTATGTTAACAAATATGTCATTAGTGGCAATGAGTTGTGCTCAGATTAGGCAGCAATGAATAATTTCATCAGATATGCAAATGAGTTGTCTTCAGTTAGGAAATCAAAGGCAAATAAAAGGAAGTAGAAGGCAAATAGAAGGCAAATCCTGCATCACTGCATAGGCAGTTTAATAGTCTGTTACATCATTGGCAAATGTGACTGGTCTACCATCATCACCTAGAAACCCATTACCCAAGTACCTACAGAGAAATGGTGCCTATCTCTGTACAAAATCATAGGAGCCAAGTGTTGCTAGCTCCAGTAAACATTGTCCTGCACAAAATCATAGGAGCCAAGTGTTTCCAAGCTCCAGTTAGCAGTGTCCTGCACAAAATCAAAGGAGCAAGTGTTGCAAGCTCCAGCTACCAACAAAAGAGAGACCAGTCAGTCAACCTGCAGAAGGATCTACTGGTAGAAATTCTTGGCAAGCCATGTCCTAAGCCATAGAACACGGTGTGCCTCACTCATCCTCACAAAGCCATCACCCTGGGCCTTGTTGTCAGCCAGATGGGAGAAAGCAACAATCAGTGCCTCCTCACTAAACCCCACCGTGTACATCACCGCCCCATAGAGGTCTGGGTTGAGCACCTCAACCTTGGTCTCACGGATAGTAGCAGCAACATCCTTCACAGCCTCAGTCATACTGGAGAAGACAGCATGTTCCTCCTCAGAGAGGAAAGACCTCTTCCTCTTCTTGTTCTCCCTTGGCTCAGTGTCAATCTCCTTGGGCACATTAGCAAACTTCTTGGCATGCTCCTCCATCCCCTTTGCTGCCTTCTCCTCATCATATGGCTCACTCTTCACATCACGAAGCATGTTAATGCACTCAGTGTCATTGCAGTTGTAGATTAGGTTAAGGTTGGCTTGCCTCTCCAAGTCCATGGCACTCATTGGGGCATAGGTAATCCTAGGCTGTGAACTACGTGACATCCTCAACCTAGTTATTACATATGCATAAACAGCAGAAACAAAAGCAGCAGCCTGGATCACAAGCAACCTCCTCTGCTCAGCAGGATTCATCTAAAACAATGCAAGTTCAAAGGACATGCTTCAGTGGTGGAACATAACAAACAAAGTTATCAGAGAGATCACTGCATGCACTCAGACATATCAAGAGGTATCACAGACCAAGACTTGTGCCACATTCAGAGAAGATATAATTGGACATACCACATAAATCATCGACTAAGAACATGAGCTCAGATTAATTGTGTAGTACCAAGTATCACTGGCCAACTACTTGTGCTCAGTTTAAGATAACAAAAGACATGAACCAAGCAATCATGAACTGCTATGAACATGTACATGGAAACACAGAAAAACAGGTACAACATCATCGGCCACGCAAAAAATGGGTCGGTTTACACAAATGTTACCGTGTGAGCCGAGCACACACCGTCCAAGCGGATCCTCAAGCAACCAGTGAGACCAAACCAACCGAACCAAAGACCTACAAATGTACACCTGTTAGTATGAAACCCTAGCATCACAAACAAGAAATTTAGTCGGATCAACGGGGCATGCATGTACAGATCGAAACCTAGGGGGAGAGGACTTGCCTTTTCAACACCAACGTGGTCAACCAGCACGGATCCGGGTCTGAGCATGATGGAGAAAATTAGCAAAACACCAAATCTGAAGGGCAAAACGGAGGTAAAGCATAGATCTGAGCAGAAAACAAGTTCACCTTATGGAGAAGAGAGGAAGAAACCAGATGTGAGCCGGTGACCTGCGCGGGTGAGAAAGAGCCAGAGGGAGGAACAACCCAAGTGTGAGCAACCGAAATCGCAACCGGATCAGAATCGAGACGGAGAGGTGTGATGCTCACCACTTACCCGCGACGAGGACGAGCGCGAGGTGGAAGAAGAGGGTGAGCGCGAGCTGGAAGAATGGCAGAGGTGGAGAAGAAGAGGGCGGAGGTGAGCTTATAACAAGGAGGAATGGCGCGAACTGGAGGGCGGTAACCCTAGCTTTCCCGTGCGCGCCTCCTCTTCTCCCGCCTGCACGCGCCGAGCCAAAAATTTCGGCCGCCATCGCCCGTGCTTGCAGTGCGAGAGCCTGGCTCTCGAGAAACGGAGGATTCGAGCGTATCTGGGGATGCAGGCGGCGGGGGGCGGATTGCATCGCGGGGGCCTGGCTCTAGGGTTGTTGCAGGCAACCAAACGCGTCGCGGTTGCATCCCGTGGGCCTGGTTGGGCCGAAAAACGGGAACCAAACACACCCTTACATACTCCATTAATTTAGCTCTAGGAGTTAGGTTAAAAATATCGAGGAATTACTCCCAAAGTCCAAGCGCGACAGAGATAGGGAAAAACGCCACCACCTACGTCTAGTCCTCGGCACCTAGGGTTCCCTAGGTGACTCGAGGTGGGTTCCTGACGGCGGTGTAGGTCCTTCATCGCGATCATCCTCCTTTCGTCCTCAGATCGAGTGCTTTGCTGTCGATCTAGTTCCCATCCCGTTTTGCAACCAGTGCCCACGTCCAAATTCTCTCCAATCAGGAGCCTGAACCCAGTCTGCTAGCCCTAGATCCGTCGTCAGGAACTGTCGTCGTCATCCCAAACCCTTCAGGGGGAGGGCAGGATGGACTCGGTGGAGGAGATGATGGAGAGGATGAAGCTGTCGGCGGCAGAGAGGAAAGGAATTAAGATCGGAGGTGTGGATCCTTCTAGGGCTCAGGCACCACTGGTCCAGGCGGTGGGTAAGGTCCTGGCAGAACGGATCGTAAACGTAGAGGGATTGGCGCAGGCATTGGGAAGGATTTGGTGTCCGATCAAAGGTGTGAGTTGCAAGGATTCGGGAGAAAATCACTTCCTCTTCACATTCAGTCAGGCGGCGGGTAAGAGGAGAGTCCTAGAGGATGGCCCTTGGATGTTCGGTAAGGATTTGCTGATCATGATCGATTTTGATGAAACAAAGACGATCGATGAGATGGAGTTCGCTTTCATTCCAATCTGGATTAGAGTTTCAAAGCTACCTATCGGGATGATGAACAAGGTGATGGGGGAAGCTATTGGTGGGGAAGTTGGAGAGTTCTTGGAGATGGAGAAGGAGGAGGACGGTACAGCAGTGGGAAGGTTCTTAAGAATCAAGGTGCGCATCGACATCAGGAAGCCGCTAATGAGAGGGGTGACAGTGGAAGTGGAGAAGGAGGGGGCGGTGTAAAGCCTCTATGGTGCCCAATGGTATACGAGTATCTGCCTGATTTTTGCTACACGTGTGGGCTCATTGGACACATTAATAGGGCTTGTGCTAAAAAACTGCAGAAGGGAGAAGAACAGTTGTTCAGTAAGGCGTTGCGCTTCCTGCCGGAGAGGAGGAGAGGGGAGGAGCTTGCTGGTGATCGAGCCCTAGCAGGCCGTCCTTTGTGGCGACAAGGTGGGAGTGGAAGCCGAGGGAGTTGGGGTTCAGGCAGCAGAGGGTGGAGTGGTGGGTCGGGCAGTGATGCGCCGTCGTGGAGGAAGCCAGGCGAGAATGGAAAATCAGAGAAAGGAAAGGGTCGGGGAGAGGAGGATGAAGTCACAAGTCCGATAAAACTAAGTAAGAATGTGGGGGAGAGGGAGGATCGCGCGAGGAGAACGGTCACTTTTGTGGAGAAGGAGGTGGCCAATGGAAAGGGGGAAGGGGCGGTGAACGGGGAGACTAAGGCATCGGACGTGGGGATGCTGCCAGTGGGCGAACAACAGGGTGCTTCCAATGCCCTTCAGGTGATGCAGGTTGACAAAGGAAATGTAACAGAGGGGAATAAGGGGGAAGTGGAGGGAAAGGAGGAGAGCAAAAATAAGGGGACCTATAGGAAAGTTGCAAGGTTGCAGGGGGAGAGGTCGTCGACAAAGCAAAGCAAGGAGACTTCGAGGAAGAGGGGAGCAACAGATGTTCTGATGAGGGATGCAGAGGGGGAGGCGGTGAAGGAAGGGGTTAGTGAGGGCAAGCCAAACAAAAAAATAAAGATAGCGGGACTGGCGGACCAGTCCTGCGCGCCCCAATGAAGATTGTGGCGTGGAACTGCCGGGGTCTAGGCAACCGCCCGGCAGTTCGAGGGCTTCTGGATCTCCAGAAGTCAGAGGGGGCGGATATTCTATTCCTGTCTGAAACAAAATTGGACAGGCGCAGGATGGAGAGATTCCGGTGGAGTTTGGGGCTGACAAATATGGTGGTCAAAGATGCGGTTGGAAAAGGGGGGGGTTCCCAAAAAAAAGAAAAGGGGGGTGGCTGTGTTTTGGCGGAGAGGAGTTGATGTGACACTCCGAAATATGTCGAAGTATCACATTGATATGGATGTGAAGGAGGATAATGGGTATGAATGGCGCTTTTCGGGAGTTTATGGAGAGGCGCATAGTGACCAGAAACACAAAACATGGGAGGATCTTCGTGCTATGAAGGTTGTCCCAGCTAAGCCGTGGCTTTGTATGGGTGATTTTAATGAGATTTTATTCTCACATGAGAAGGAGGGAGGGAGACCAAAAAGCCAGGCAAAGATGGAAGAATTCTGGGGGTGCTAGAGGAATGTGAGCTGCATGATCTTGGCTATGAGGGGGATGTTTTCACCTGGAGGAATAATAGCCATAAGGCGGAGGATTATATACGAGAGAGGTTGGATAGAGCTGTGGCTAATGATATGTGGAGGGCGCATTATCCCTCATTACGGGTTGTCAATGGGGACCCTCGACACTCCGATCATCGACCAGTTATAGTGACGACTGACAGGCCGGTGAAGGGGGGTAGGGGGCACCAACGGGAGAGCTTGTTTCGTTTTGAGGCGAGCTGGTTAGGAGAGGAGAAATGTGCTGAAGTGGTGGCGGAGGCATGGAGGGAGGCAATGGAGGGGAATGCAACTGCAGTGCATAGTGCCCTGAAAATAGTCGCAGGAGGTTTATCAAATTGGAGTAGGAATGTTCTTGGTGATCTAGAGAAAAGAATAAAAAAGGTTAAGGGGGAGTTAGAGAGGTGCAGGAGGGGGAGAATTGATCGGGATGAAGTGGGGAAAGAGCAGATTCTTAGATATAGATTGGAGAGGTTGGAAGAGCAGGTGGATATGTACTGGAAGCAAAGAGCACATGTATGGTGGCTTGAGCAGGGAGACAGGAACACTTCCTTCTTCCATGCTGCGTGTTCGGAGAGGAGGATAAATAAAATTGGAAGATTAAGAAAGGATGATGGGAGTTGGGTGGAGGAGGAGGTGGAGAAAAGGAGGTTTATCACTAATTACTTCTCTACACTTTTCAGGTCCACGGCAGGGGCTGATACTCATCAGCTTACACAAGCTGTTGAGAGAAAGGTCACTGAGGAGATGAACCACGCTTTGCTGAAGGACTTCACTAGAGAGGAAGTGAAAGCTGCAGTTGACTCAATTGGTGACCTTAAAGCGTCGGGTCCTGACGGTATGCCGACTATCTTCTACAAGAGGTTCTGGGAGGTGGTGGGTGATAAAGTCACTAATGAGGTGCTGCATGTTCTGAATGGGGGCCAGTTCCCTGAGGGCTGGAATGAAACTACAATTGTGCTGATCCCCAAGGTACGCAATCCAGAGCAGCTTAAAGATCTACGGCCGATCAGCTTGTGCAATGTATTATATAAAATTGTTTCGAAAGTATTGGCAAACCGACTAAAAGGTATACTACCAGAGATTATTTCACCAGCGCAGAGTGCGCTTGTCCCAGGAAGATTGATCTCAGATAATATATTGATTGTGTATGAGCTCACTCATTACATGAGAAATAAGAGGAAGGGGATAGGAGGCTTTGCAGCAGTCAAACTCGACATGAGCAAGGCATATGACAGGGTGGAGTGGAGTTTCTTGCAGGATATGATGGTGAGTCTTGGTTTTCATACAGCTTGGATTAATACCATCATGAAGTGTGTATCAACAGTCTCATACCGCATTAAGGTGAACAGGGTGCTTACTGAGAGTTTCCAGCCAGAGAGGGGCTTGAGGCAGGGCGATCCGCTGTCACGCTATTTGTTTTTGTTATGTGCTGAAGGTTTCTCAGCCTTGTTGAAACAAGCCGAGGAGAATGGGAGTCTGAAGGGTGTGAAGGTCTGTCCTGGCGCTCCAAGTGTGTCTCATTTGCTGTTTGCCGATGACTCTCTAATTTTGTTTCGAGCAAACAGAGGAGATGCACAGCAGCTACAACGAATTTTACATGTTTATGAGGAGTGTTCAGGGCAGACTGTCAACAAGGAAAAGTCGGCCATTATGTTTAGCACTAATACAGCAGATGATAAAAGAAGGGAGGTGCTGCGCACACTACAAATCCCAAGGGAGACAGGGAATGAGCGCTACCTTGGTTTACCGGTACATGTTGGGACGGAGAAGGCAAAGACTTTTTCATATCTTAAGGAGAGAATTTGGCAACGCATCCAAGGATGGAAGGAGAAGCTTCTCTCAGCTGCAGGGAAGGAAGTCCTTATAAAGGCAGTAGCACAGGCTATCCCAACTTTTGTTATGGGATGTTTTGATATCACAAAGGACCTATGTGATCAGATTAGTGCCATGATTGGTAAGTATTGGTGGAGTAGTGAGGATAAAGAAAACAAGATGCATTGGCTGAGATGGGAGTTGCTGATGCAACCGAAAGGAAATGGGGGTTTAGGATTCCGGGACATACATATCTTCAACTTGGCTATGTTGGCCAAACAAGCATGGAGGTTGGTCAAGAATCTGGATTCTCTTTGTGCCAGGGTGTTGCAGGCTAAATATTACAAGAATGGCACGGTCCTGAATGCTACCAATAGCTATGGAATGTCATACACATGGAGAAGTATTTTGAAGGGAGTACAGGTGCTGAAAAATGGCATAATATGGAGAGTGGGGAATGGGAAGGATATCAACATATGGTCAGACCCTTGGCTCCCGAGGGAATGGACCAGAAGGCCGGTGACACCTAGGGGAAGGAATCTAATTACACGAGTTGAGGAACTGATCGATCCAATAACAGGCCAGTGGGATGTCGATCTTGTCACACAAACTTTCTTTGAAGAGGATGTCAGGACCATTTTGTCCCTCCCAGTACATTCGGACCTGGATGATGTGGTGGCCTGGCATTATGATCCTAGGGGACTTTTCTCTGTGAGATCGGCATACAAGGTTCAGAGAGCATGCGAGAGGCGCAATGATAGAAGGGGCGCCCAATCGGGCTCAAATGGAATCGTCAGGGAGAATGAAATGTGGAAGATTTTATGGAAATTGGAGTGTCCAGGGAAGGTCAAGCACTTTTTATGGAGGTTTGCACATAATTCTCTAGCTCTACGCATAGGCCTAGAGAGGAGGGGTATGGAGTTGGATACGAAGTGTGTAGTGTGTAAGAGGCTGGATGAAGATGGCTGCCATTTATTTTTCAAGTGCAAACATGTTACACCCGTGTGGAAAGAGCTGGGATTGGAGCACGTCAGGGTGGCGCTCTCTGCTGTGCAAACAGCCAAGGAGGTGGTTAATATGATCCTTGGGATGAAGGAGGGAGAACGGATGAAGGTGATGGTCCTATTGAGACAATGGTGGCTGGAGAGGAATCGAGTGAGGGAGGGAGAGAAGCTGAGGGGAGCGCCGGAACTGGCAATGCTGGTGGCCAAGTTGTCTGACGAATTTCAGACAATAGGGCGTACAGAGCAGACAAAGGCTCCTAGGCAGAAGCAGAAATGGCAGCGGTCGGTGCATGATTTTGTGAAGCTGAACACCGATGGTGCTTTTTCGCCAAGCACTGGTGCAGGTGGCTGGGGTTACGTGTTTCGTGATGAAGATGGAGTGGTGATCAGTGCTGGCGCTGGGAACTGCTCCTTCTTGCTGGATGCTTTCCATGCCGAGGTAGTTGCATGCTTAAAGGGTGTCAAGGCTGCAGCGGATTTGGGCGTCAGTAAAATTCAGGTGGAAACAGACTCTCTAATGTTGAAGTTGGCCATGGAGTCGAATAGTTTTGCACTTGCAGCTGCAGGAGGAATGGTGCTGGAGATCAAGGATTTGTGTCGGTCTTCGTTTATTTCTAGTTCAGTTTCGTCTTGTCCTAGAACTTGTAATCGTGTCGCGCACGCTCTTGCGGCGCAGGGTTGTATCAGTCCTCTAAACTCTGTCTCTCGCTGGGACGGAGTGCCCCCGGGCGTCGAGGATCTTGTGACCAGTGATATCACTGAGTCCTTCGGTTAATGGAATGCATATTTCCGTTTCAAAAAAAAATATCGAGGAATTTCCCAAGCCACGCATGTATAGAGTGGCTTTTTTTTTACTGCTATAGAGTGGCTTTTCTTGTGAACTTCTCTTGACCAGAATTGTGAAAACGAGCGGAGGGGGAAACGGCCGGCTGGATCCGAGACGACGCTGACGGTGTGGGAGTCGTGTGGGCCAATTCGTGGGTAATTAAGCTCGGCCCAGATATCGCGAGGTCCGTGGGTGCTTGGATTTCGGCCTGCAACGGCTGGATGCAAGGCCGAGGCGGCGATCCAGCGCCCCGCGCCGCGCTCGGGGCAAATCCTCCGCCGTATTCTACGTCTCCTCCGACACGTTAATGTCGCCGCCTCTTCGCCCCCAATGGCCCGCTTCTCCTCTCCCTCGCGATTTGCCCTTTCTTTCATGGCATCCGCAAAGACTCGCTGCTGGCAACCAGGGCGACGATTTCCCCACGAATGGTGGTGTCTCCCAATCCACCATTCAGTCGTGCTTACCGGTGCGTTTTCTTGACCTGATGCTAAAGTTTGCGCCTTTACTTGTTTCTATAGCTTCGGATGTGGATTGCGGCAACCTTTGGGTTTTTATTTACCCTTCTCATGTTGGTTTTCGAAGGGGAAATGTGTTTTCAAGTTCCGATGCTAAAGTTGCTCATCTAGTTGGTTGCTATTTTTTGGGATCTGGATTCTGACCAACTTCGGGTTTTGATTTACCCTTGCTATGTTGGTTTTTTAATGCAAATGAGGAATTTTGTAGTCAATCCCATGGTGACTCCCAAAACAGAGAGAGAGAATATAGACTGAAAGAGAGATTGATTTCGGGCTTAGATAATGTTACATCACGATTTCAATTATGTCTGATGATACAATCTTATAACTATGTTGGATTCTAAGATTAGCCTTTTATTCTCTTTTGTGATAGATTTCCTTGTGGACCTTGGAGCATGGCCACCCTCAGTCGAGTAGAAGGTGATTCTGGTAAACCGTACAGGCGTCTGCCCATCTCTTATGCCAAAAATATTAGTCTTCCCCTGGATAACATTGAAACAAGTGATAAGTATGCTCGTTGGAACATCTTGAAGGATATATATACCAAACATGATGCATGGGGGCAAATTGTGAAGCACAGTGTTTCTGAGGAAGATGGCACAACAGAGTATCACAAGGGGGAAATAGTTGTCAGTGATAATGAAGAATCCAGTGATGATGGAGGTTATGAAATCGATATACTTTCAGAAAGTAAACACCGTGACGGTTCTATATACAGGTCATTGGATGAATTGTGGAAAAAAGAGTACCGTATTGTGGACCGTAATGAGAGTAAGTGATAAAAATGTCTTTTCCTACTTCCTTCGTCCCAAAATATTATCCGTTTTGGCTTTTCTAGATACATAACTTTTGCCAAAATGATGTATCTAGAAAAGCCAAATTGAATATTAATTGAGACATATGGATTATTTTTTAGAGACAATCGCACAAAAGGTCCTGAAACTTGGACAATAGTTAACAATTCCACCCAAACACTGCACTTTACTTTTGCAGCCCTCAACTTGGCACCGTTTGCACTCACCAATGTATTAGAGTCAGGAGTGGGTCCAGGAGAACATGGATATTCAAAATTTCAACAACAACAACAACAACAACAAAGCCTTTTGTCCCAAGCAAGTTGGGGTAGGCTAGAGATGAAATCCAAAGGAAACCATGAAAGGCGAAACAAACACACACACACACGAAGTGTTAAGGGTAAACAAAGGGTGAAACAGAGGTCATGGTTCAGGCACACTGATGGCTAGTCTCCAAGCACTCCTATCCATAGCTAACTCCTTGGGGATGTTCCACTCCTTAAGGTCTCTTTTAACCGCCTCGTCCCAGGTCAGTCTAGGTCGACCTCTACCTCTCTTTACGTTATCGACCCACTCTAGAACCCCACTACGCACCGGCGCCTCAGGAGGTCTCCTTTGGACATGACCAAACCATCTCAACCGATGTTGAATCAATTTTTCCTCAATCGGTGCCACTCCAACCCTATCTCGAATATCTTCATTGCGGACTCTATCCCTTCTTGTATACCCACAGAGCCAACGCAACATACGCATCTCTGCTACACTCAGTTGTTGGACATGTCGCCTTTTTGTAGGCCAACACTCGGCACCGTACAACATCGCCGGACGAATCGCCGTCCTGTAGAACTTGCCTTTTAGCTTTTGGGGCACCCTCTTGTCACATAGGACGCCAGAAGCTTGACGCCATTTCAACCAACCGGCTGAGATCCTATGTCTAACGTCTTCATCAATGTCGCCATCCTTCTGTAGCATCGATCCTAGGTACCGAAAAGTATCCTTCTTGGCCACCACTTGCCCATCGAGGCTAACATCTCCAATCTCATGTCCAGTCGCGCTGAAATCGCACCTCATGTACTCAGTCTTGGTCCTACTGAGTCTGAAACCTTTTGACTCTAGCGAGTCTCTCCACAACTCAAGCTTCCGATTAACCCCTGCTCTAGTCTCGTCAACTAACACTACATCATCAGCAAAGAGCATACACCACGGGATATCATCTTGTATATCCCTTGTGACCTCATCCATCACCAAAGCAAAAATATACGGGCTCAATGCTGATCCCTGATGTAGTCCAACTTTAATTGGAAAGTCACTAGTGTCACCATCACATGTTCGGACAACCGTCCTCGCATCATTGTACATATCCTTGATGAGGGTAATGTACTTAGTTGGGACTTTGTGCTTTTTCAAGGCCCACCACATGACATTCCTTGGTACTTTGTCGTACGCCTTCTCAAGGTCAATAAAGACCATATGCAAGTCCTTCTTCTGTTCCCTATATCTCTCCATTAATTGCCATATTAAGTAAATCGCCTCCATAGTCGACCTCCCAGGCATGAACCCAAACTGGTTTTGGGTCACACTTGTCCCTCTTCTGAGGCGGTGCTCGATAACCCTCTCCCAGAGCTTCATTGTATTGCTCATTAGCTTAATCCCTCGGTAGTTGGTACAACTCTGAACATCTCCCTTGTTCTTGAAGATCGGTACTAATATACTTCTCCTCCATTCATCAAGCATCTTGTTTGACTGAAAAATAAGGTTAAAAAGCTTAGTTAACCAAACTACTGCTCTAGCACCAAGACATCTCCACACCTCAATGGGGATACCATCTGGACCCATCGCTTTACCCCTCTTCATTCTCTTCAAAGCCTCCTCAATCTCTGCCTCCTGAATTCTCCTCACAAAACGTCTGTTGGTATCGTCAAATGAGTCGTCCAACTCCACGACAGGACTCTCATCCTCCCCATTAAACAACTTATCGAAGTACTCTCGCCATCTATCCTTGATCTCTTCATCCTTCACCAGAAGGCGATCTGTCCCATCCTTAATGCACTTGATTTGGTTTATGTCCCTTGTCTTCCTCTCTCGGGTCCTAGCCAACCGATAAATATCCTTCTCCCCTTCCTTCGTGCCTAGCCGCTGATAAAGGTCCTCATACGCCTGGCCCTTGGCTACACTCACAGCTCGCTTTGCAGCCCTCTTCGCTGTTTTATAGCTCTCGATGTTGGCTGCACTCTTGTCAAGGTGGAGGCGCTTGAAACACTCCTTCTTCTCCTTAATAGCCCTTTGCACCTCATCATTCCACCACCAGGTGTCTTTCGCTTCTTGTTTGCCTCCCTTACTCACGCCAAGCACTTCTGCAGCCACCTTCCGAACACATGTTGCCATCTTTAGCCACATGTCATCTGCATCTTCTCCTACCTCCCATGGTCCCTCTCCTAGCATCCTGTCCTTAAACATTTGTGCCGCTTCCCCTCTAAGCTTCTACCACTTTGTTCTCGCGACCTTGGCACGTTTGTTCCTGTGAACACGTACCTGAAAGCGAAAATCTGCCACCACAAGTTTGTGTTGAGAAACAACACACTCCCCAGGAAACACCTTACAATCTAAGCAAGCACCTCTATCTCTCCTCCTTGCAAGGATAAAGTCGATCTGGCTCGAGTGGTGACCACTCTGAAAGGTCACTAGATGGGATTCCCTCTTTCTAAAGACGGTATTTGCTATCAAGCGGTCGTAGGCCACCGCGAAGTTCAAAACATCCTCTCCCTCTTGATTCCTACCACCATACCCAAACCCCCCATGCACTCGCTCAAACCCTACATTCGTCGCTCCCACATGGCCATTGAGGTCTCCTCCAATGATGAGTTTCTCATTGATCGGCACGGTATTAACCATGCTATCCAAATCTTCCCAAAACTGCATCTTGGTGCTCTCACTAAGACCTACCTGAGGGGCATAGGCACTGATCACATTCAAAGCCAAATCCCCAACTACCAACCGAACAAGGATAATCCGATCGCCTTGCCTCTTAACATCTACGACTCCACCCTTAAGGCTTTTGTCGATCAAGATGCCTACACCATTCTTGCCCGATGTTGCCCCTGTGTACCAAAGCTTAAAGCCAGTATCCTCCACCTCCTTCGCCTTCTGACCCTTCCATTTAGTCTCCTGGACGCATAGAATATTTACACGCCTCCTAATTGCTACATCGACTAGCTCTCGTAGCTTACCCGTTAGGGACCCTACGTTCCAACTACCTACACGAAACCTAGTTGGCTCGACTAGCTTCCTTGCCCTTCGCACCCGCCGAAGGAAGTGCAAAGACCCTTGCTCATTTTTCACTACACCCGGGCGCCGATATAGCGCGCCACTAAGGAAGTGACGAAATGACAGTGTAAAATATAGATTAGACAAATTAACAATTCCCGTCTTAGCTTATCTCTTCTTTGCAGCACCTCTTTGCAAGAAAGACCTTAAATCAACAGTAGCTAGCACTGCCACTCTTGTTCCTCTAAATGTTTTCGGTTGAATGAGAGAAGGATAGATTGGAAAGACTGTATTGTGGTGCTATTTTTTATTTTTTAGTACATATACATGTTATATACCATGTTTGTAATTTTTTATCAAAAATAATGGGTATTCAACTGAATACCTTTAAATCACTGTAGGCCCGCCCCTGATTAGAGTTTTGATGACATGGACTAGAGCCTTAGTCCATGCTTTGTAATTGTAAGTGCACATGTGAAGTTTAATGAAGTAATGCTTTCTCACTGAAATTTGCTTTCACGAGAAACCCTGCAGCAACACTGTGACCATGACACAGCCTTTTAAGCGTGTATTTGAACGACAGAATAATCAGGAGAATGACAGATATAATTGCAAATAACAATCTAAAAATGGCAGTCACGCTGCTGTAATTTTTTTTTGCTGGAAAACCATGATGCTGTAGTTACCATTATGTTTTAAACTCTCCATACATACAGCCATAATCTGCCAATAGTATAAGATATCAAGTCTGCAGGCAGCAAGACACTAGCAAAAATGTCCCTGTTTAGCATAAGGATCGGGTTGCCACTTTCCAAAATGTATACCACTTACCAAAATGGGCACCATTTATCTAGAAATATTCGAAGTGTTTTTTTTTTGTCTGCTTTTCAAGAGTATTTCCTGCAGAAAAAGAGACATTGCCTCACTGATTGATAAATTAGCTTCTTGGTTTCTGTTATCCAGCGGTGGTGGCGAGAGGGAGGAAGCCTCAGTTTCTCGTATGACTTTTTAGTGTAAAATATTTCTTTTTTTTTTTGGAGGGCATAAAAATGTTTCTGAAGATATCTTCATGCATGTTTTGACAATTTTGAAACTACCCATCACCCTAACCCTCTTCAGTGCTCAGTTACCTTCCTTGGTTGTTATTTGTGGAGCATTTCTGATCTCATGCTGGATATGAAAGTGGAATGTAGAAGAGATGTTTTGCTGTTGCTCTGAGTAATTGTTTGGTTTTGACTGATGAATGCACACATAGGACACCTAGCTGTGACAATGGAAAAAATAACCTTTAGAGGTGAAGTTTTGTAGTATAACAGGCTGTTAAAGGAAAGGGTATACCTAGTTTGATGTAAAAGTAGCCTGCTTGTGAGTTATTACTGTTTCCTCCTATCCCTGTCAGTCCAAGCATCTTTGTACCTTTTCTCTTTGTCTCTGTAGGGTTAATACCAGATTTTCTTAACTTTCATCTCTCATGGTTCGGTTCATTGCTATAACTGCATTATATTGTGACTCCATGATTATATGTTTGTTTCTCCCTGGCACCTTATGATTTTGTTTTTTACCTTGACCTTCTAACCCTACCTGCCTTCTTGTCATGCAAAGGTGGGTTTAGAGGAGGCCCGTTAATCTTTATCTCATTCATCAGAATCCCTTAAGCAGAATAATCTTATTGCCATATACTTGTAGGTGATACTAGGAATCTTGTCCCATTTGAGGGAGAGATGTTACTCTTGTCCCCCCTTTTCTGCAGTGATACTAAAGCCTACTGACTTGTAGCATCAATGGACTGGAAATCATTCCAGTCAACTCCTAGCACATCAATCTCATCTAAATAGATGGCACATGTTGTATGCTTTGGGACAAAAGAGGCAAACAGTCGATATCCCCTTTAATCCTCATTAGCCCCATGCTCAATACTTTCCCTGGAAGCAACCAATAAGCTTTTCAAGGGTGTTCTAAAGAACTCCTGAGGTAGAACTTCCTAGTAAAAAGAACATAGGTTGTTTCTACATAGCAGATGCAAATGTATTTTTTTCCAATAGCAATCCTCAATAGCATATTTACCTGTCGAATGTCAATTATTTTTTCGTGCATTGATTTTCAACAAACTTACATTATACTTTTTATGAAGCTCGGTTGGAGGCAATGTCATTATCAGATCCCGCAGATTGCGTCATTTACGATGGAGAATGCATGGAACATGCTCCGTGTTGCATGTTGCAAATTTTCTCATTAGAGTTGGCTAAAATTCCTATGGATGGTGGCTCAGTAGAGTTGTATGGATACATAGCAGTGCGGGATGAGCTGGAACCGTTGCTCAATTATGTTGTCAATTTTAGCAGGGATGAACCCATCATTGTCGAGCAGGTGCGTATGATCACATCAATATTTATCTGCAATTGTTTCAGGGAAATCTATCTAAGCACCCATCCACACACATTATCGAGATTTGTCCACTTATACAAGTATAAAACCACCTCGGGGCAGTTTTGGAGGCGGTTTCACCCACATTGTCTGTTATGCACACGCTACCACGTGGCAAAACCACTACCCAAACCCGTCCACTGAGAATCATTTTGACTAGAGGTTTAGATGGTATGGAATTGTTTCAGGAACCAACTACCCAATTTGTACGTAAGTGCATTAGGTAGAGGAACCTTGATAGTTGATACTATTAGGGGAGTGGACCTATTCCTTATTTAAATTGCATTATACATTTCATAATGCAAGGCTAAACTTGTCACTTGCATAGATAGAACATATGATATTGCATCATTACATACTCTCGATGGTGGGGATTGGGTATCTCAAAAAAATTGGGGTCGGATTTTTCCATGTTTTTCGAATTTCTGGTTTTGAAAACTGTTACCTGAGATTTGCCCGAAATAATGAAAACCTGACATTTTTGGGTACTCAAAAATTTGGGTTTGGGTAACCCTGAACTACCTGATTTCAATCAACATTCAGCCAGCACAGCCAAAATAATTAGTTATATAGTAGCATTTTGGATCAATCAACAAGAAATTTTCAAACGGATTAAAACCCAAAATTTCTAATCAACCAAAGCTGTACCGCAACAAGCTTAAACAACAAAGGAATTAAGACTTCATCCATGAATTGAACAAGCTAGCAAGGCATGCGGCAATGAGCAAAGCATTGACATTAAAAATGTTTCAGATTGTAATAAGGAGTCTGCTTGATTGCTGGTTGTTGCTGATGTTTCGGACTCTTTGTTGCTGCTTTGTAAACTACAAAAATGGTTTTATTTTGTTTATAGGCATTATGCATAGCATTAATTATTCAATCACCACTGAAGTCATTTTTGTCTCTTTTTTCATTTCAGGTAGGCTCATGTAAATATTTGGGTTTTGAAACAAAATCAAATGAGTAATGGGGTTGATTTCACATTAAACAATTATGCACTTTATAACCATTTTTTTATATGTGACAAAGATCTTGGTTATCAGCTGTAAATATTCCTTTAAATAAATTCGGTTACAAGTGAAACATCATAATGGAAGCATTTAGCTTTCAGATATTTCTTCCTTCAATATGAAGAGCTGCTGATTTATTTATTTATTTATTTATTTATTTATTTATTTATTTTTGTGCAGGGTTCTCTTATTAACATGGCTGGCCCTAAGCGAGGGATAGACATGCTGGACTATGCTCTAATTGAATATGACATGAGGATCAAGTCTGGTGGGCAAGAAAAGGATGACCTACAGCTGATCGATGGTGCATCAATAATAGGCCCAGCGGCCTTATCGGATCTATCCGGATTCCGCCTCACTGGTGGTTCTGGTGCAATTGACCTAACATTAGTACGTCTTGAAAATGCAGTCGAGGCGACTGTAGAGGTCCTCATATCGGAAGTTCAAAGCAGTTTCAGTTTGTCTCTCGGTTGTTTAACCAGTGGGTTCGATAAGGAAATCAAGCTCTATGATGGTGCCATTGCTGAGTCATGTTGCTTAAAGAGGTCTGTGGTTGCTGTAGTGTGGGATTCTTTGATAGATTTGAAATTCAAATTAGGTTCACCGTTATCCAGTCCAGACCTGCATTGCTGTTTCTTCAAGTCGAAAACCCATGGGCATGATACTCAGGAAATAAAGACTGATTTTGCGTTAATCGTAGTGAAGGTGACTTGGTCGACCTTGCCTGGTGAAGTATAGGCTGACTGACTTTTCTGTGCCTGTAACGAATGAGCAGACTAAGAACTTAGGCAGTCTAGAGTCGTGGACTTGTGGCAGCATTCACACATTTGAATGACCTCATAAACTTATGTGTGGCATACTTGTTTCGTTAACTACTTTGGCAAGTCTGTTATTTCTGTTTACATATTCGGTTCAGTCATGACGTGCAGTAGTTTCAGATCATGATGCTTGTTTCAGTGTCATGCAGTGGTATTTACATACTCCATTAATTTAGCTCTATGCGAATTTCACAGTGGTTTTTCTTGTGATCTTCGCTGGGCCAGGGATTGAGAAGAGGCTGTAATGCTGTATATGACTCAGTTTCTGTCATAATGTTCGGTCTACTCTCTCTGTTTAAGCTTTTGTAGGCACACATTTGATATACTTATGTCTAGAATTAATAGGCAAAATGATCTGTAAGTTGAGAGCAGCACCCAATTGCAACCTTGGACAGACAAATAAGAATTCACAAAGATGTACTCAAACGCCAAAGTATTACGGAGTACTACACTCTCTTGACTACACAACAGCAACGCTAATTCGCTACACGGCATAACTGCAGTCTGCAGCACAACACGGCTATGGAATACAGTTGAGCTTACGAACCTCTTCCGGTTCCAATTCGATCACTGCTACGTACAAATTTTCCCACGACATGCTGAATTTGCAGCCTTGCGCACTGCAAAGTTGCACAACGGAAAAGCATCACGCGAGGTGAGGATTCAGACACCGGAAAAGTCATATACAAAATTGGCTCTTTTCAGCAGTGCCACTGCTTCCAGCTCCAAAGTCTTGGCGTCAGTAGAAGCTGTCCAGCCAGCCCCCGAAGCTATCCTGTGAGCCCAACTGTATGTCCTGAAAGATTACAAAACAAACCCATGAGCGTTTTACCTTGACAGCAAGATTATTGTGACCGAACCATTCTGCTGCTGCAAGTGAAAAAAGCTAGAGGCACGACCGCACGAGACAGACTCACAGCTAGACTGATGCCATCTGAAGGTGTTCCAACGCATGTAAAAGTAGTGTCCAGCTCAGGCAGCCCATTAAACAGGTCGGTGTTGGAACCGTCGACGGGTACAGGTGCTTCAGGTTCACGGTCTGCATCCGTGGTATCCCTGGGCTGCCCTGGTTCATCCCAGGCAGGAAGATTCGCAACCGCAGCAGCTGGTGGTAATTCAGCAGAGCATTCAGCTGCTTCGACCTTCACCACACAGACAGATGTGCTGCATTCTTCTTGCTGTCACAGATTCAGAAAGCAATATGAAAGAATATCCTCCAGCTAAACAAAACCAAAAAAATACAGTAACATGAACAGAGCTGTTCTGGACATGATCCATAGAACAGAGCTATTTTGATATGAACGAAGATGGTTTGAATAACAGAGGACAGCATTTGGATTTTTATACCCAGCAGCATACCTGATCCATCTGAATGGGGGTATACTGATCGGTGTCACATGGGCTGTTGTTCGGGAGGCGGGACTGGGGAGGATACATCATTGGGGTTCTAGGATCGATTTTTGCAGTAGATAGTTCAGATTCTAGTTCGACATCATCCGTTTCAGACTTGTCATTTTTCTTTGCCGGCAATTGGTAGAATACTTTAGAGATGACCAATTCGCCATCCGCTTCATCTTCATATGCACCAAGATGGTACTGGTGCATAATCCAATTGTCTCTATCTATCTTGCCGCCACCTCTCCTAGAGCCTCTGTAAAGAACCAGGATCTTCTTCCAGCCTTTCTTGACACCATTCTCATCATATATGGCTCTGGATGTTCCAGTCTTATGCCATCTAATGGGCTCACCTGAAACACTGTCATCATCTCCACTAATCTTGCGGCGCTTGCGATGGCCACAGCCATATGCATTTGATACTCTATGGAAGAAATGGAGGCTGCTACCATCCATCTTCATTCCTACCAGAATAATAGAAATGCATACGAGTTGATCACTTAAGAGTTGAGACAACAGCTACAAAACATGAGATAATTTATTAGGCATTGATCAATTCAATAGTAAGAATCGCGTACCAGGGAGATTTTTGGGATGCGTATAGCAAATTCCCTCCATTTCTTCTATAGTAGGTATAAATTCATCAATAAGTGCTTGGGAAGTCGAAGGCAGGTCAAATTTCCCTTGTAAATGTTGAAGGAGTTCTAAATCTGACGGATCAAATTTGACACCAGCAGGAAGTGCCGGCCACACTAAAGAAACCTGAAAACCAAGATGTGAGGTTCCAAAGCAAATCTAAGACAATCAGAATGTGAAAAATACCAGTCTATGTTAAGCTAAGGTTCGGCGGGTCATATTGCTTAGAAAGTGCAGGTGTGACAATGAAGCAATGACTAAAAACTTCTCTCAAAAAATGGGCGAGCTTTCGTTTAGCTGTGGGCTGTGGTCATTAAGCTTGGAACATAACAGCTTACTACATGTCCTAGTTTTTTTTAATCTATCCCTACCTCTATCAAAAACCCAAAGAATACATTGTCAGCTCATCAAGATGTAGGTTTATATTAATCATCACAACCACAACAACGGGTATGATAAAACTAGAACATCCATGCCATTATATTCACAACAAGCATACAAACTAACAAAGGAAAGGGTTCTTACAGTCCTACTTATGTTGGATCAGAGTGTATGTATAGAAGGAAATTTTCCAGATTCAGTGAGAGGCTATCAAATGACTGCGCAATAAAATACACATAGCAGTCATAAACTCATAACTACAAATAGTTAACTGAACTTACATCACTAGTGTCAATGCCACATTTGCAGTTGGGGCACTTGATATATGGTTCGGCAACCAATTCACCAAATCGGAGGCAGATCAACTGAGTGGCATTTCTTATTTTGTTAATGAATCCCACCCCAGTCATAACCCACGAGCTGCAGAAAGGTACAACATCCATTCATGTTAGATTTACGAAAGGATCTTTTAAACCTCGCAGATGATATATTTAAGCAAAGGACTATTTACTGAGAAAGTGTAAGTTCAGGTCGCAATGTGTGGCAGACACATGATCAAACGAATATTGCACAATTAGGCAGTGGGCACAAGGAGATGATGTGGTGATCTCATCTCTCTACTCTAAACATGTGGTCTACAGGACCACACCGTAAAGGCTGGTATAAATAAGAACTCCACATTGGAGAATGAATGTCTCTCAGTTTAAGAAGTAAACACATTCAACCACAACACAAATCAATAAATTTAATTCTTGTTTTCTGAATAGAAAACACTACTAATATAAAGGACAATCTATCTCTAACAATTTAATAAGAAGCATAGCTAAGAGACTAGGTTAAGCTGCAAATTAAGAACGTTTTGATAGTTTGAAAATGAACGTGTACAGCTAGGTTCAATTATCGGACACTCGCTGTTTCAACAGTACAAAATAAGGCCAAGTAAGCTACTAATTCGACTACTTTACTCCAATAAAAATGGTAGGAATGCGATAATCAACTGTCCAATTTCTACCACATTTGCTGATCTCAACATCTGATTCCACCAAGGGGCACGAGTGCCACGCTACCTTGGAGCTGCTGATTTCCCCAACTAATTTCCTCATTCTGTCCAATTACGATCGAGCAAGCAGTGGCCAATATCACTAAAATAGTGCCTACCAAAAAGGAAGAGACAAGCTGCACTATCTGGCTCTCCTCATTCCTCCACTTAAACTGCAACCTTGTCAAAATGTCAAGTGTGCCCTTCCACACAAACTCACCAGAAGTAGCCGGCTAAACAGGAGCACTCTGTCACCTGACCTTACTAATCCGGTATGCCCTTCGATTAGCAGACACAAACTGACAAACACCAAGACGAGGCCACGACCATGATTACTAGTCCAACGAGATGGCGCATTCGAAGTAGAGTGCTACTACTTGTTGTGTGTGCTCCACACTCATCCAAGGCCACTTCCCGCGTCACCTCTCACCAACAGCAATCGACAATCCAGACGCACAAATCTTTTTTTTTTGAAGGAACACACGCACAAATCTGAATTCCCACCTGTGCTTTCCATTCACAACCAACCACCTCAGAACAAACGGAGTCCACAGTGTCAGAGGAGCGGAGGTCAGCTGCGAACGACGGGGGCACTGGGGCAGCACTGCAGCATCAACCGGTCTCAGCGGAACAGGGCTCTGCCCTGTTTCCTTCCAGCCGAAGATTCCTCTTGCAGCTCAGCAGATCGCCAGAGAGGGGCACGAGCGAGAGCTGTGATATCGCACCACGACAATCCGCACGCAAGCTGTTCTTTCCATCCACAAACACCTCAGGATAAACGGAGCCCAGTAGTACCTGTTGTCCTGTTCTTCCCTCCCATTCACAAACATCTGCTCAGCGAAACAGAGCTCTCCTCCTCTGCTTCCTTCCACAGTCCACACTCGGTCTCTTCCAGCCGAAGATTCCTCTTGCAACTCAGCAGATCGCCCAGAGAGGGGCACGAGCGAGAGCTGCGACTGTGAGATCGCACCACGACAATCCGCACGCACAAATCCGAAATCTCAGCTGTTCTTTCCATCCACAAACACCTCAGGATAAACGGAGCCCAGTAGTACCTGTTCTTCCCTCCCATTCACAAACATCTGCTCGGCGAAACAGAGCCCTCCTCCTCTGCTTCCTTCCAGCGGAAGCTACCTCTTGCACCTCAACAGATCGAAAAAAAAAACAGCCTTTTTTCTCTGGGCAACGAGAGCTGTGAAATCGCACCACGATAGCGCAGCAGCTCGCGGGGGAGCTCCGATCCCTCCACCGGCCAATCTCCGGCAGCCCTCCGCGGCTGCCGCCTGCATTCCTCCGCCGCCAGAACCATCTCGGCGCACACGAGCTCAGGGGCGCCAGATCGACCGGCCCCCCCTCCAAAACCCCACATCAGAAATTCAGAGCGCCACACCGCCGAAATCCACTCTTCTCCTTGATCAATCCGAGGCCAAAAAAAAAGAAGAGGGGGGCGAAACGACGAGGCCGCGTTCCAGCAACCCAAGCACGCACGGACCTAACGTCCAGTGGGGAGGGGGGGAACCCCGCAAGCTGACCCGGCTCCCCTCCCTTCCGGCGCGGAACACGAGCACGAGCCCGATCGAAGATTGAACGGAAGCAAATAAAGAGCGTAGAAAGGAACTTCTTCACTACAAAAAGGAAATCGAAGCGAGGCGGGGACTAAAACCCCTCCAAGAACCGCTGCTCTTACCTTGCCATGGCGGGCTGCGGCGGCGAGGAGCAGCGTGAGACGGGAACGGGGCTGCGGCTGCGGGAGCGGCGCGGGCATCCGAGGAGGGGAAGGGGGGGATGCGCGCAGCGGCGCAGGGGAAGCGGAGGCGGAGCGCAACTTCTTGGGAAGTGAATTGTAAGTGTTCGGGCTCGGCTCGGGCGATATATATAGCGGGAGCCAGGCAGAGGACGCCGCGTTCGTCAGGAGGCGCGCGCCCTTTTGGCCACCCACGCCACTGCCACGCCCACGAGGCCACAAGCAAAGCTCCGCCTCCCTCCCCATATGGGAAAATTGCCAAAACACCACTCGTGAGGAGAGCCTGCTCCCAAACGCCATTACAAAACGTGTTTGCTCCCAGACGCCACTGCCGAACGAAGTCGGTGCTCCAAAATACAAAAAGTCCCTCCCGGTGCTTTTTTCTTTCCGCTTTTGCCCCTGCCTTTGTTGCGAACGCTCCCGTGAAGTTCGAACCGGACATCCCACGCCCGACATCCCACCCGCACACGCCCAGCGAACCCTAACCCTACTTGCGGCGGCGGCGGCGGCGCCACCTAGGCTCCTCGCGTGCGGCGGCAGCGGCGGCAGTTCAGCTTCGGCGCACGGGCGGCGGCGGCAGGGATTCGGCGAAGGGGCGCGGCGGGGCTTCGGCTGGGCGCGTGTGGCGGGCCTGCTGCGCGGCGCGGCGCGGGCTGGGCGCAGGCTGGAGGCTGGCGCCGGGCTCGCTGCGCACGGGCGCGCGCGTCAGGGAGGCACGGGACGGGCGCAGGCATGGCGGAAATTTCGGCTGTGGTTGGTTCGCCGGCCATGGGAGAAGGAGAAGAAGGTGGTGCTTCACAGGAAGAAATAGGGAGCAATGTCAGCGTCACAGGAAGGTGATTTTTCATCTTGCATTCAAATTTTGATTGTCTCAAATACTTGGGTAGTAGGCTAAATTAGTTTATCGTTATATGTATAGGAATGAGGCACTGCCAATGATGACAATCAATTGTAGAGTACCTGCATATACCACTTTTTTGGATGATGGCAGTAGATTGGAATTTGAGACTCAAGATTATGTTGTTCAAGTGCATGACACCGCTGTTTATACAATGTTCAATCTGTTGGCTGAAATTCGAAACAAAACTAAGTGGGGTGCATGCCAGGAGCCTACCTTTTGGTATTGGGATGTTGAGAAGAAGGGATTGCAAGTTATTGAAACAGATGTTGATTTGAACATGGTATTTGAGAAATTCCAGCACCGCAAGTTGGTGTCATTTGTTGTTGAATTTCCTGTTCAGCCTGCTTATAAGAGTAGCATGGCATTGGAGGCTAAATTGGAGAAATTACCTGTAAGGAGGAATCCAATTGTACCTGAGAAACCAAGTAGTTCAGCTGAATCAGGTGAGGAAAGTGGTGATGACATTGAGGAAAATGTTGATCTGACTTTGATGGAAGATGATGACATATTTATGGAGGATGATGAGGTGTTTGTGGATCTTGGTTTGAGGGCCGAAGATGAGGCAGTTAGGCTGAACATGGGACATGATGGTGTCGGTTTGCATGGGCATGATGCAACAATTCTAGTCGATGACCATGCTGAAAATGAGCCAAGGTTTGTAGTTGACAAGGAAAACCCAAATATAAAATTGAAGGAGACATTCCCCTGCATGGCTGATTTTAGGATGGCTTTAAGGCAATTTGCCATCTTAAAGGCGTTTGAGGTGCATAAAGTTGTGACAGATACGAAAAGATATAGGGCTGAATGCAAGGCAAATGGATGCCCTTGGAGGATTGTTGCTAATAGGCTTGTGGGGCAGCCAACTGTGGAGGTATGTTTCTTTTCCAACTTCCAATTGAGTCTAAGTTCATATACTATGTATATATTGACCTTTGAGTCTAATGTAACTTTCATTTGTCATCTTTGTAGATCTCAGTGCTGCCTTTTGAGCATAATTGCATCGGTGCTGGCAAGGTAAACAGCAAGATGGCATCTAAAAGATGGGTTGCAGAAAGAGTTATTGGATGGCTTAAAAAGAAATCAAATCTAGGAACATCTGAGTTGCAGGATAAATTGTTTGAAACATATGAAGTTGAGGTTGGTTACAACACTGTTTGGAAGGGGAAACAGTTAGCATTGGATTCAATTTTTGGCTCCTGGGAAGAAAGCTTTCAGTCACTGTTCAGGTTCAGAGCTGCACTTCTTGAGAGTTCTCCAGATACCATATTTGAAATTGCTATGAAAGAGGATCCGGACAGTGATGGTATAATGTTTGACAAATTATTCTTAGCAATGAAGCCTTGTATTGATGGTTTCCTGCAAGGATGTCGACCTTATCTTGGTATTGATGCAACCCACTTGAATGGAAGGTATAAAGGGCAATTGGCCACTGCTACGGCGATTGATGGTAACAACTGGATGTATCCTGTTGCATGGGCACTTTTTGAGTCTGAAACTACTGATAGCTGGACATGGTTTATGCGTCAGTTGGAGAAGGCAATTGGGCATCCTCCATTTCTTACCTTTGCCACAGATGCATGCAAAGGTCTTGATGCTGCTATCACTGAGGTGTTTCCTAACATTGAGCATAGGGAATGCATGAGACACTTGTGGTCAAACTTTAAGAAGTACTTTCGTGGAGAGATCTATGACAAAAGAATGTGGAGAGCGGCCAGAGCTTACAAGTCACAGAAATTTGAGTATCATTGGAACAAAATTGTTGAGGCAGACCCAGCAGTTGTGACATACATGAACCTACACCACAATAACAAGTGGAGTAGATCCATGTTCTCAAATGAGGTCAAGTGTGACTATATCAACAACAATTTGTCTGAGAGCTTCAACAGTTGGATCAAGAAGAAAAAGGATTTGCCTCCTGTTGAGTTGCTTAATAGTTTGAGGTTGATGACAATGGACTTATGGGAGAAGAGAAGAAGGATTGGCAGCAAGCTCCAAGGAACTATTCTTCCAACAGTCATTAAGCAACTCAATGCTAAAACGAGAGGATTGGGTCATATGAAGGTCCATAAGAACCACAACACTGCTGAAGTGTTTGGTGTATATGAGGATATGACACCCTGGGTCCAAGTGGTGGATCTTAACACTCATACTTGCACTTGTGGGGAGTGGGACATGACAGGGAAGCCATGCCCACATGCTTTGGCATTCATTCAGATTTGTCCAGGTGCTGAAATGGCTTCCTTTGTGCATGAGTACTATAGCGTTGAGAGATTTAGGACAGCATACAGTGCCTCGATCCCACACGTGATTGACAAAAGTACGTGGCCTGAATTGGACATGGGTTTCAAGTTGCTGCCACCACCATTGAGACAAGCCCCAGGAAGACAAAGGAAGAACAGGTTCAAAGCTAGTCACGAACCGGGAGCAAGAAAACAACAAAGGTGCAATAAATGTGGAGAGTATGGACATCGGGAAACCGGCAATTGTCCTATGAAAGAACCAAAAAAAAGGTATGTTTCATTCGTATTTGTTCTCATTTGTTACCTTTGTGCATAACTTGCAAATGCCTAAGACAATAACCACTTGCAAATGTGTAGGCAAAGAAAGGCATACCCAAAGCCGAGGCCAAAAATGCCTAAGACAGCCACCACTGATATGTCCCCAGGATCTGTCACTAGAAGAATTGCCAATCTAGTGCATGGAGATGATGGTGGTACATCTACTTCAACAATTTCAGCAAAGAGGTTGTTGGTGCTTTCTCAAGATAAAGGAGGTGAGGTTGCATCTAAAGAGCCCACAAAATAGCCCGCTGTTGGTGCTACATTTGACCTATCTATTGTATGTTTGGACAAATGTATGTTTGGTTGAACTATGTGACTTGTTGATGGTTGAACTATGTAACTTGTTGATGCAAGGACAAATGTATGAATGTATGGTTTATTGGTGAAATATGCTGCTATATTATGTGCATTATAAATGTTGTTGGATTCATTTACATGCCAACGGGTCATGTCAAATTTTTTTATTCCACAAAAACCACCATTTTTATTTTTCCTGAATTTTCCCATTTTTTGAGTTATTAAACAGCAAAATTCATACTGTACAGAATTTTTGGATGTGAAAAAGCTATTTTTTAGATTTTTCCTGAATTATTAAATTATTTTTGGTGATTATTCACATTTTTCCAGAATTTTTGAGTTATTTTTGGTAATTATTCACATTTTTCGAAATCCTGAGCAACGATTCTGGAACTTGGCTGCTTTGCAACGATTCTGAGCAGGCAACGATCGATTCTGGTCCGGTCTGGGAGGCAGGGGCAAAACCGAAAGGAAAAATGAGCCCGGTGGGACTTTTTGTATTTTGGAGCACTGGCTTCCTTCGCGAGTGGTGTTTGGGAGCTAGCACGTTTTGTAATGGCGTTTGGGAGCAGGCTCTCCTCGCGAGTGGTGTTTTGGCAATTCTCCCCGCTTTGCACTTGCTGGGGTGTGGTAGGGCCCGCGGAGCCATGTAATTAAGCTTGGCTGTCTTGCTGGATGTGAGCTGTGACTTGTGAGACAAGATAAAAGGGGTGGTTTCCTGGAGAGGTAGCGGATGCCGCTTACGGGGGAAACGAGTATGGAGAGAGAGAAACGTTATCCTAATGAGTAACGGAGCTGTTAGCGCCTGGACGTCCGATCCGGGCGCTAGCATCGGACGGGTTCGCGGCCACACGATTCGAATCAGGAAACGTATCAGCCGTCGGATCGTGTTGCGAAGCATATTGATGTTGCGAACAACTTTTCTCATGTTGCGAACACCTTTTCCCATGTTGCGAACCGTGATGCTTCCAATATTCAGTGAACGATGTTGCGAGTATGTTGCGAGCCATTACGAGCCATGTTGCGAGCATGTTGCGTGCAACATCCAAAATCAGCGGCCCTCATCCCTCCTCCCCCATGTTGCGACCATGTTGCGACTATATTCCGATCATGTTGCGACCCGTGTTGCGTGCAACATCTAACATCAGGAGCCTCTTCTCCCTTCTCCTCGACACAACACCCAACATCACATGTCTGCAACATCGAAACGCAACATCTGCAACATTGAAAAATAATGTTTGCAACATCCAACATCAGGGGTGATACTCCTTCCACTCGACAAAACACCCAACATCACATGTCTGCGACATCGAAACTCACATCCGCAACATCGAAAATTAATGTTTGCAACATCCAACATCACGTGTCTGAAAAACATCGAGACTCAGCATCTGCAACATCTAAAATTAATGTTTACAACATCGAAAAATTTAGACCTAATTTTGAAACATTTGCATGAGACACTCACAACATGTAGATAACACGGGCGCAACATGTTCACAACGATTGCAACATGGACGACAACCGATTGCGCCATGAACAAGTAGAACGAACGCAAGCAGGCCAGACGCCTCACTAGATCATGCGAATACGGGAGACCGGACACCTCGATCACTAGACGTCGCTGATGAAGTCGAACGCCGCCTCGCGCGCGCCCTTGGCCTCCGCGACGAGGTCCGCCGCCTTCAAATTAGCGTCGCCGAGCTCCATGGCCCCGTTGATCTGCTCGGAGAGCAAGGGGCTCTGCTCCCACGGGACGGTGCTGTTGCCGCCGCCCTCGTCGTGGCCGTCGCCGCCGACCCCGTCCACGTCCAGGACCGCCAGGAGTGCGGCGGCGCGGAGGTGGCCGCGGGCGTGCTCCACCCCGTCGTGCACGCGGGCGGCGAGCTCGGCGGCCTTCTCGAGCCTCTCCAGCACGCACCACACAGTGGGGTCCCCGGCGAGTTCGTCCACGGAGTCGAGCGGCCGGTGGGGCATGGCGCCCCGCCCCGGAGCGCGAGGTCCCGCTACTCCGCCGCCTTCAGCCCGCTGCTCCACCGCGAGCCTGCTGCTCCGCCGCGCGCCGCGCGAGCTCGGAGGACCGCGGCCGGGCGCCTCTGCGGGAGGCCGGGCGTCCCCCACCGCGGTCAGGCCCCACACGCCGTCGCGAGCTCAGAGGACCGCGCCTGGCGGCGCCGCCCTTGGCCGCGTGCGAAGCTCCCTTGCGCCCTGGTCGCCGGCGGCGAGGCATGTCGTCGCCGTTCGGTGGGGGAATGAGTGGTGGAGGGCGTCCGCGTGGGGATAAGGTCGCGAGTGGGCCCCACCTCCGATTTTTTTACTGGTCGCGGCAGCTCACACGTCCGGAGGGTCGGACGTCCATTCCTAAGCATTACCGAAAGAGTAATGAGTAATGACCTCATCCGTGGAGCCGAGGGAACAAAAAAGAACTACGGTATTCATTGACGAAGCTAGTGAAGAAAGCCCCTCCATGTTGTGACTAGCAGCTCGGGTGTACGAATTTGGTCAAAACCTGTCGATGATGATGGTACAGCAAAACAAAAGGGACCCAATTGAGATTTTTCTCGGCAGGGTGACGAGATTCAAAGTTACAGTGGAAGTGGATTTGGAGAGATGATGTGTGCACAAATCACTGCCACAGTGTTCGCCTACGTCTACGTGTCCACACGTGTAGAACGATTACTCAGCGCCAGCGTGTAAACGCTATTGGACGTACGCGCGTTCAGTTTATAGGCCATAATTAAACGGTTGTTTGCATCAGTTGTCCCGTTTAAAACAGTCAAACGGCGCATCCTACAGAACGAGTTGAACGATTGGACACAGCACGGTGATGCAGAACGAGTTGAACACTTGAACGATTAAAGCGACATGCTTGTGTGCGAGACGAAAATTTCAATCTTGCATGGCGACTGTTGTCAAAAAAAATCTTGCATGGCGACGATTGCCGAAGCTCCCATTGGGGCTTTTACCTGCACAAATCAGCTGTCGCTCCCTCACTCTAAATTCCGCCGTTGTTACTTCGAATTCAGACGTGTTTGGACTGAAATTAACCTGGTAGACAACTTGCCGGCCCGGCAGCGCTAGATCTCAGCTCCGTCGCGTTCCGTGGCGCGTGGTGGAACCGTCCCCGCCCCGTCACCCCCCCCCCCCCCCCCCCCCCGCGCGGCGCCTCCACCTGACGCGTGGGCCCAGGCGTTAACGCCGTCTGCCCCGCCGTCCTTACTCTCTCCTCTCTCTCCGCACACCGGGTCCAGTGGATCACAGGCTCTGCCCCGGCCAGTCTACCGGGTCCACGAGCGCTGAGGGAGCTGGTGGCCCCCTGGAGAAGGAGGGGCAGAGGCCAAAGGAGGCTCGGCAAGGAGGAAAAATGAGAAGGGTGGCAGGCCAGGGTGGTGCTCGGGAGTAGGAATGGAGGACTATTTGTGGCCGGGAGCGCCCTGCGGAGGCGACTTGCTGGGCCTCGCCGGCGAGCGGAGGCGGATGGCCGGCGACTTACAAACAGCTCAGAATTCACCAAGACAATGTACTCAAACGTCGAAGGACCGCCCTGCAGCTCAAATTAACTACACACATCTTCTTTTAATCTTTTGAGGTGGACCAAACATCAGCATCTCTACTCATGAGATGGACTACGCATCAACATACACAACAACGACATGGCTATGACACACACAGTTGCCTACTACGTACGGGATGTTTGTCTGAAAACCTCTCTTGATTTCTACCACAACTGTACTTACTGTACAAAATTTCCCACGAGATGCTGAAACTTGTAGGCTTGTGCACTAAAAAGTTGCACAATGAAGAAGCATCTCATGAGGTGAGGATTCAGACGCTACGAGGTCATTAACAAAATTGCCTTCTTTTAGCAGTGCCACTGCTTCTAGCTCCAAGTCTTCGCGTCAGTTATTAGAAGCTGCCCAAGCAGCTCCCGAAGCTATCCTGTGATCCAAGCTGGATGTCCTGGAAGATTACAATACAAACTCATGAGCGTTTTACCTTAACATCAAGATTATTGTGACCATGAAATTTTACAGTATTAAGCGAACAAGCTAGAGGCACAAGATAAACTCACAGGAAAGTTGATATGATCTGAATGTAGTCCAAGTTCTGGAAAAGTAACATCCAGATCAGGCAACCCATGAAACAGATCCGTGTTAGAACTGTCGATGGGTGTAGGTGCTTCAGGTTCAGGGCCTGCATCTGTTGTATCCGTAGGCTGCCTTGGTTCATCAGAGGCAGGAAGGTCTGCAACCACAACAGCTGGTGATAATTCAGCTAACCGTGCAGAGCATTCGGATGGTTCAACCTTCATCATCATCGGGCAAAAAGATGTGCCACATTCTTCTTCCTCCTGTCACAAATTCAAAAAGCAATATGAAAGAATATTCTCTAGCTAATCAAAACTCAACAAAATTACAGTAACATGAACAGAGCTGTTCTGGACATGATCCGTGTGAGTAGAGCTATTTTGTTCATTAAACAATACAGATAAATCCATTTTTAATATGATACATAAAGTATAAACAAAGGACAACTATTGGATTTTTTTACCCAGCAACAACTAGAAAAATCTTCAAATATGATCATTGGATCTACCTGATCCACCTGAATGGGGGTGTACCGCTCGGTGTCACATGGGCTGTTGGTCGGGAAACGGGGCTGAGGAGGATCGGTCTTTGGGGTTCTAGGATCAATTTTCGCAACAGATGCCTTAGACTCTGCTACAATATCATCCATTTCATACTTTTCATTTTTCAACTGGTAGAATACTTTAGAGACAACCAATTCACCATCTGCTTCTTCATATGCATCGAGATGATACTGATGCATCACCCAATTGTCCATATATGTGTTGTTGCCACCTCTCTTAGAACCTCTATAAAGAACCAAGATCTCCTTCCAGCCTTTCTTGACACCATTTTCATCACGTATTGGTTTGGGTTTTCCAGTCTTATGCCATCTGATATGCTCGTCACAAACACTGCCAACATCGCCACTAACCTTCCGACGCTTGCGATGGCCACAGCCATATGCATTTCGTACTCTATGGAAGAAATGGAAGCTGCTACCATCCATCTTTATACCTACCAGAATCATAGAAATGCATGATTTAATCTACTCTGTTTTTGAAACAAAATGATTTAATCAACTCAAGAAAAGTACTACAAGACATTGGTTCAAAAAAGCATTGATCCATTCAAAATTAAGAATCATATACCGGGGAGATTTTTTGGATGTGTATAGCAAATTCCTCCCTTCTCTTCTATAGTAGGTATAAAAGCATCAATAAGTTCATGAAACTTCGAATTCAGTAGGCTGGATTTTCCTTCTAAATGTTGAAGTAGTTCAAAATCAGAAGGATCAAATTTTACACCAGCAGGTAGCGCTGGCCATACCAAACGAACCTGCAAAGCCAAGGTGTGAGCTTTCAAAGAAAAAAGATATCCAGAACGTGAAACATGCTAATCCAGCCAAAAAAAACATGTGTGATGGCATCATTTGTTACACCTTAGTTTGGCAACTATACTTTTGTGCAGCAATTAAACAGGGGCTATGACGGTCATATCGCTAAGAAAGTGCAGATGTGATAGTGATACATAGAGTAGTCATCAACTCAAACTGAATAGTTAATTAAACTTACATCGCTAGTATCAATTTCACATTCACAGTTGGGACACTTGATATATGGTTCTTCAACCAATTCACCAAGTCGGAGACAGATCAACTGAGTGACGTTTCTTATTTTCTTAATGAGTCCCACCCCCGTCATAATCCACGAACTGCAGAAAAGTACAACATCCATTCATGTTAGGATTTACGAAAGGATCTTCTGGACATCACAGATAATAAATTAAGCACATACTTGTTATAAGAGAAAGAGTAAGTACAAGGGACGATGTGTAGTATAAACATGATCAAAAGAACATTGGACAATAAGGCAATGGGCAAAAGAAGGCAATGATGTGTATCTAATCTCTCTACTCTAAAGTCTGAACATGTGGTCTACAATGCACAAATAAATATTAAAGAACAATTCCGCATTGGAGAATGAATCTAGATGTTTAATAAGTAAACACATTTTACCTTAACACTATTTCTAGCACTTCTCTTAAAGATCAGATCATAGGATTTAGGATTGCATCTTTTAAACCTCATAGATGATAAATTCAAGCGATGAATTGTTAAATAAAAAGAGAAATAATAAGTCACAATATGTAGCAGAAACTTGATCAAAAGAACGTTAGACAATTAGGCAATTGGGCAGGAAGTGATTATCAACTGTGAGCATGGGGAAATTAAGCCATTATGGACGTTGCGGTGAATTCATCTCTCTACTTTATGGCATGTTGTCTACAGAGAAGAACAAAAACGTGTAAAAAAATGTCCACATTGGAGAATGAATCTATCTAAATTAAACAGATTCAATGCAAATTACTACTGTCAATGCTTGTTATCTAACATATAAATACTATTAATCGCTGCTAAAGGCATCTCTACAAACACTTCAATATCAAGCATAGCAAGGGAATATGGTAAGTAGCAAACAAAGAATATGAAAAGCTAGGTCAAATCACTAGAATTAATTGTTTTACCACTACTCCAAATAAAGACCAAATAACGAATAAATTGGCAGTTAACTACAGGACACAGGCTGTTTGAACATCAGATCTTAATAAGGTCAAGTAAAAGATTATTTCAAAAGTTAGTAGTCCTTGAATAACCGTGTTGTACTTTGGTCCAATAAAAATTGAAGAAATTATATCGCCAACTATCTAGTCTGGGCTAATTTACTGATCCCAACATCTGGTTTAACACAAAGCGACCCTCACGGACCCACTGACATGTTATATTAGAGCTGCTGACTTTCACCAATCATTGCCACATTGTGCCCCATTTCGATCGAGCAATCAAAGGCCAATGTCACTGGTAGTGGCAACCAAAAAGGAAGAAGCAAACCATGAAACCATGCTATCTATGACTGTGCGAATTGCTATTATTATACCTAAACTGGCTAAAGTTGCCATGTGCCCAGGTGTGCTCTGCCATGAAACACAAACACCAGGAGGCTAAACAGTGCAGTCTTGAACTCTTGACACATGAACTTCTCCTTTAATTAGAGGTTGAGGGACTGAGTCGCATTATTATTTCAAAGGAAAGCATACCAAGAAAGTTTAACACTTATCTTACTCGGCCCTTCAATTAGCAGTCACAGACTCACAGAATGGCAACCATGCCACAAAATTGGGATGGCGTATACAAATACTAGTCAAATACTCTGAAGTACTCTGTTCTTCTATTGACAAACGGTCAGTTTCACATCACCTCAAACCTGACGGAGCAGACAATCCACACGCATAGTTCTCAAATCTCCTCGTTGATTTGCAGACACATCAGAATCAACGGAGTCCATTATCGGATCAGCACGGTCAACTGCAATAGCTTAGGGTCAATCGGTCTCCAACGAATTAAAACGTTCCTCTGCTTCCTTCCAGCCAAGTATTCCTCGTGCACCCCTCAATAGACTGCACCGCAATGAAAACACCTCATCCGCTTCCTTCCAGTGGAAGCTTCCTCTTGCACCTCAACGGACCCCAAAAACCCCTGCACAGTTTGTGAAGATTCAGAGCTCCGAACTCCACCTGCAGTTCAAGGATTCCTCGTACCACACACAACTGCTGAACTGCAAGATCCCCTCTCTGGCTCGCAACCATCACATGTTAATGGAGCTCGGCCGGCATCAATCAAAAGTAATCACTCCTTCCTGCAGCAAACAGAGCCCCCTTCTCTGCTTCCTTCCGGTGGAAGCTCCCTCGTGCACCTCGACGTGCCTCCAACAACCCAGCCTTCTCGCGGCGACAAACGCTAGGAAATCGCATGGGGGAGCAACCGTGTGGCGTCTCCACGGACCCGTCGCCGGCCGACCTCGCGCGCAGGCGCAGCACATTCCGCCGTCAGAGACCATCCCGCCCGCCCGCCCGCGAGCTCAACAGCATCAGATCGGTCTCAGCCAGAACGCACCGCACCGAAATCTCCACTTCCTCAAACCGATCGGCCCAAAAAAAACCCTCCAAATCCGCAAAACCACAATCCACACATGACGCATCGATCGGTAGGTCGAACAGGGAGAAAACAACCTCGTCTCTTCCCAAGTTCCCCACCCTCCACGCGCATGGACACAACCGATGGTCCGACGGAAGCAAAGCGATTAACAAGATCAGAGGAACAAAATTTAACCCAGGAAGCGCGACTTACTTTTCCATGGTGGGGAGGAGCGGCGGCGGCGGCGGCGACGGGTTGCAGCGGAGTGGGAGCCGTCTGCCGCCGCGGGGAGGAGCGCGAGCATCCAAAGGGAGGAGAGAGTTTGTGACGAAGCGGGTTGGGGAGTGGCCCGTAAGGCTCGCTGCTTTTTATAGGCGGCCGCGTAAGGGCTAGGACGCCGAGGGGGGCAAAGACCAGGAGGAAGTCGCGCCCTTCCCTCGCGCTCTGGGGGTCCTCAGTTTGGCTACCACAACAAGCAACCTCTCTCTCTCCCTCCTGCGCCCCTGGGGCTTTGATTGAACTCGGGCACGACATGACTGGGAGGGACTTGTAAGGGGCCGTTTAGTTCACCAAGGCAAAATTTTGGGTCCCCTTTCAAGATCTATTAGGTGTATTAAACGTAAACTATTTACAAAACTAATTACATGAATGGACTGGAAATTACGAGACGAATCCATTAAGTCTAATTAATCCGTCATTAGAGATTGTTTACTGTAGCACGACGTTGTCTAATCATAACATAATTAGGCTCGTTAGATTCGTCTCGAAAATTAGGGTAGGGATCGTGGAATGAGTTTTGTCATTAATCTACATTTAATACTCCGAATTAATGAAAAGAAGATTGATATAATGGGTTGTTGGTGAAAATTTTGGGAAGTAAACGGGCCCTAAGGCAAGTTGTAACTCGGCGGTACATGACTGGGAGGAAATTGTACAGCTGCTGCGGGCTGTGCGTGCTCGCCACACTGCCAGTGCCAGGCCACCGTCACACAGTGTCCCATCGCTCGACGTCGACGGGCTTCTCCGAACGTGCAACAAGGCGGATCCGGCAGTGCTTGACGATGGCGTTCTATGCATGCGTGGACGGGTCGAGGACAAAGTGGAGTCCGGAGCGCGCGCTATGGAGTCTGGTAGTAGGGTCAGGCAGGCTCAGCAAAGTGGGCCCTACAACAGAGGCTCGGTCAGTGACGTGGCGGCACCCCATTCGTAAGGGTCCCACCAGAGTCGACACTGACCGAGGCGAACCACACTGCGCAAAAAACCCCTGTCCGCCCTAGCCTTTCTTGCGGCTTGCGCCGCAAGACAAAACGCCCCTTTCCCTCTGGTGACACACCAAATAGCAACAAGACCCACGGCATAAAAGGCCCGGTAGAAACGATCCGGACCTTTCAGTAAAATAGTTTGGTGGAGTTTTTTTGAATTCCGCTTCACAAAAGGACCAATAGTGAACGAGTACGAAGTAAGAGTGACACGTCGTTGCCCTGTCCGCGACCGCTGTACGGGCCCGCCAGCGTGGGGTCGGCAATCGCACTGAACTTTCGGCGTACGTTCCTCACGATACCGATGCCGATACGTGAGGCGATCGATGAGGGTAATATTTGCGATTGTCAGGGTATCCGGGCCGCCCACCTCTTTGCCACCGCCTCCTCTTCCGGCCCTCCCTCTCCTCCGGCTTCGCATCAAAGGGGATCGAGGGGCCGCGCGTGGGCGAGCTCGTCGGTTTCGGCAGGGAAGAGGCTGAATGCGTTTGCATCTCACTAGGCCACAAACGATTTGTGCTGACTCTTGCAAATTAGTGTGCTGGCGGGTGCAATTGGCAACCGCCAACACTGTGGTTTGCAGGGGCGCCGGTTCGTCACCCGCCAGCGGTAGCATAACAGTGCTGGCGGGCAACATAAGGAACCACCAGCAGAAATGAGAACGATTTCTGCTGGCGGTTGCCATATGTTGCCCGCCAGCACTGTGGCCCTTAATAAAACCCGACAGCTTCTTCTTCCCCAGCTACCTTCCATTGGAGCTTTGCCCGAGAGGAGCTCGGGAAAAGCTCCAAAAACACCCAATCTATGGGGGGAGGTTTTGCACTTGATTTCCTTGGAGGAGGTGGCTATATAAGGTGAGTTTGTGCTATTCCAACCTTCTTTTTTACCTTTTATCCATCATTTCTAGCTTTATTATAGATTCAACTCTCTAGATCTAAGGTTTGCTAGCTAGGGGAGAGAGAGGAGTGAAGAATGAGAAAATTAGTTGTAGATTATTTTTTTAAGTAGATTGTTATGCAAATTAATTGTAGATTCGCTATGCTTGTCATTAATATAATTTGGTTCATTAAATAAAAAAGAGAGAAGTGAAAAGAGAGAAAATTTATTGTAAATTTTTTTTAATTATAGTGTTATGCAGATTAATTATAGATTCGCTATGTTTCTCATTAATATAATTAGTTTCATTAAATAAAAAGTAGAATTGAGTTTTTAATTATTGTGACTCATTTATTATTACTATATGATTAAATTAGTTTCTAAAATGTAGAATTTTTTCATAGGTTGTTTAACATGGATCACAGAGCATGGATGTATGGCGTACAGAGACATTCTTCTACATTCATGACAGAGTTATCAAAATTTCTCGAGGTTGCGAAGAAGCACGCTCACATTTGCAAGTCAAAGCAAATACGTTGTCCGTGTACTGATTGTTGCAACAAACTTGTATGGGAGGATACTAATGACATCAAGATGCATTTGATACAGCGAGGTTTTATGAAAGGATACACAACTTGGTCCCACCATGGTGAGACAGTGTCTACTTTCAACAATGCAGACATTGGCACCGGGTATGATGAAGTGGGTGACGAAGATGAAAATGATCATGTCATGATGGATGATGCTTTTGATTGTGGAGATGAAAATGGTAATGAAACAGATGCACCACAAGTGGACGATGAATGTGATGTTGATATGGAGGAAATGTTGCGCCACATTGAACCGGAGGTGTTGGTAGGGACTGCTAAAGGGTTAGAAAATTTTGAGACACTTAAGAAGGCAGCAAAGGAACGTATGTATGAGGGTTGTGGGAAGGAGTGGACAGTGTTGCGTTTCATCCTCAATCTTCTGATTGTTAAGGCTAAATTCGGATGGTCTGACAACAGTTTTAACGAACTCCTTACTTTGTTGGCCAACCTGCTCCCGAAGCCTAACCTTGTGCCAAAAAACACATATGAAGCAAAGAAGATCATCAACCCATTGAAGATGCGGGTGCAAAGAATACACGCATGCAGGAACCATTGCATATTGTACCGCGGTGACTATGCAGAAATGAAGAAGTGTCCTAATTGTGAGGCTAGTCGTTACAAAAGTAATGCTGGTTTCGACGCAGAACGTGTCGCTAGCACAAAAGGCGGAAAGAGGAAGAAGGGTGGAAAGAAAAGTGCAGGTGCTCAAGTGGGGGATGAGTCTAGTATTGGTACCACTGACACGACTAGTCAACGTAAAGTCCCTGCCTTGGTGATGTGGTATTTGCCGGTGGAGGACCGTCTAAAGCGATTGTTCTCGAACCCAAAGACCGCCAAACTAATGACTTGGCATGCCGATCGCCCAGAGAAGTCCGATGGGAAGCTTAGACATCCTTCTGATGCTCGCCAGTGGAGGACCTTTGATTCTGAGCATAAAGACTTTAGAGATGAAAAAAGAAATATATGGTTCGCGTTAAGTACAGATGGCATGAATCCATTTGGTGAAAGAAGCAGCACGCACAGCACATGGCCAGTGCTGATGACCATATACAACCTTCCCCTCTGGCTATGTCACAAGAGAAAGTTCCTTTTGCTAACCATTCTAATCCAAGGGCCGAAGCAACCTGGTATTGACATAGATGTTTTCCTGGAGCCATTGATGGAAGATATGGAGAAGTTTTGGAAATATGGGGTTGAGATGTGGGATGAGTACAGACAGGAGAAATTCACACTTTATGCAATTATCTTTGTTACCATTAATGATTACCCTGCCCTATTTTCTGTGTTGGGTCAGATAAAAGGAAAGACAGCTTGTGTAGTTTGCGTTAGTGGTACAATATCTGTCTACCTAAAAGGATCTACGAAGATAGTGTATATGGGGGCCAGACGCTGGCTACTGAGGAGTCACAAGTACCGGAAGATGACGGACTATTTTGATGGAACGATTGAGGGAAATTCTGCCCCACAACCGGCCACGGGTAAAACCGTATTTGAAATGTGTCAGAAGGTCAAGTTCAAACTCGGTAAGAAGTCAAAAGATAAAGATGGTGTTGGAAGGAAGGAGGCTGAAGCTACAGATAATGTCAATGATGTGCCTTTCAAGAAGATGTCGATATTCTTTAAGTATTTGCCATACTGGAAAGACCTGGTGGTGCGCCATGCCATTGATGGGATGCATCTTCAGAAGAATGTATTTAATAGCACAATCGGATTCTTAGGCTTAACGAGCAAGGTAAGGGACGGACTGAAGTCACGTAAGGATCTTGTTGACCTAAAAATCAGGCCAGAGCTCCACCCGCAAGAACGTCCTAATGGTAAGCAATACCTCCCCATGCTAGCTACAACTTAACACAAGATGAGAGGTTGGCTATCTGCAAGTGCTTGCGCGGGCTGAAAGTGCCTACCGGATTCTCATCGAACATCCGTTCACTAGTCTCGTTGAAGGACATGACACTTACTGATTATAACTCTCATGATTGCCATGTGATGATCACTGTTTTTCTTGCGATTGCGATCCGAGCTGTCAAACCAATATTCCTTAAGATGGTTATCACAAGGATGTGCTACTTTTTCAACTTCATTTCGCAGAAAGTCATCGATTCAGTAGAATTGGCAAGGCTTCAGCTTTTTATGTCAGAAACTCAAGCGCAGCTCGAGATGTGCTTCCCTCCGTCCTTTTTTGATATCATGGAACATCTAATGGTCCACATGGTCGAGCAAATTACTGAACTAGGACCTATGTACTTCCATGAGATGTGGACGTACGAACGGTTCATGTCACTTCTCAATGTATGGATGAAAAACAAGGCATTTCCGGAGGGCAGCATGATTGAGAGCTACCATACTGAAGAGAGTGTTGATTGTTGCATAGATTACATAAAAGATAAGAAAGCGGTCGGTTTACCGGAATCTCGACACGAAGGGAGATTGTCGGGGCAAGGTACCATTGGAAGGAAAAGATTCATTGACGAGGACAACCAACAATTGGAGAAAGCACATGCAAGTGCTCTACAACAACTTGCAATAGTGGAGCCATTCATTGAGCAACTGGAAAATGACATTCGTGTGAAAAATAATGATCGAGACGAGGATTGGGTCATCAAACAGCAAAAGCGTTGTTTCCCCTCATGGTTAAAAGAACATGGACATCTATTTGAAGGAAACTCCATACACGACGCAACATTGAGCAGGTTGGCGGCTGGTCCATCAAGCAATGTCACCTCATGGCAAGCATATGAAATTAATGGGTACACCTTCTATACCAAGGCAAAAGACAACAAGAGTGTCGCTTACCAAAATAGTGGTGTTCGCTATGATGCAATTGATGCTCACGGAGACAACAACACTTTCTACGGTTTCATTGAGGAAATATGGGAACTTGACTATGGAGCAAATATTCGGATCCCCTTGTTTCGGTGCCAATGGGTCAAACACCTGAAGGGCGTTACAAATGACAACTATGGGCTGACACTTGTAGACCTTGCCAATGTAGCTTACAAAGATGACACATGGGTACTCGCTGAGCGTGTTGCACAAGTTTTCTACATAGCTGATCCTATCAATTTAAAGAAGCACATTGTTGTCTCCGGAAAACAAAGAATTCTTGGAGTTGAAGGTGTAGATGACGTTGAGGATTACAATCAGTATGACGAATTAGTCTTGTTCAAAGATCATGAAAAAAGAATCAAGAAAATTGAAAGCAGCATTCCTAAATCGGAGAAGCCATGGTTACGTACAGACTGCGAAGGAAGAATTGTCAAAGGATAAACTAGCATTTCTTACTAGTCTGGCTTGATGATGTATCTCTTGTAAGACTTTATTAATCAATGTCGTTGTAAGACTTTAAATTAAGTCTCATTTTCCACTCATTATTATATTACATTCGGTTCTATTTCACGTCATTAAAAACTCACAAGTAAAACCATACTAATACAACAACGTATGATTAATACATCAGTACTTTAGTCTTAGCAAAGACTACAAGTTCAAATGCATAGAATTAAAAGGGTACATATTTCATACTTAATTAAAATCTAGGATCGTTCACATCATGACCGTGAATCATCGCGACGTACAAAGTATGATTAATATCGATGATGTTGATTCCTAAGAACCTATCAACATAATCCAGCGCATATATGTATGCACTATCTCTGGCCATGTAGGGTGTCATGAATATCTCTCCAAATATTTGCACCGAATTCGTAAATGATGATAGGGTAATGCCAGCTTGCCAACCGCCGCGTACTGGACTTGGGTGCGGTGTCGTGAATGTCCATCCAATGTTATGTAATACTTGACGTAAGACCTCATGCATACCTTGATCAGCGTGCATGAAACTGTTATACAATGCGTCCTGATTCAATTAGCAAGCAAAACATAACGTGTAAGTAGACAGTTCTTAAGAAAACAAATTCCGAAAATAACGAGTAAGTTTTAGTTACATACAATGGGCGATTCATACGATGGTGATATCCGTTTAGGCATTTCAGTGACAGCCATGTTGTTGTGTTCTAAGGCTTTAATCTTGAAGTAACTATAGTCTGGGATTACATGTCTTGTTTGAGCTTCTATTTCGATAAGTGCCTTCCTCACGGCATCAGAAGCGGCAACATGTGGTTGTAGTGCAGCAAAAGAATTGACATGGATAATAACTGTATCACCAAGTGTTTGCTCTCGCATGCCCGCAGCGTTAATTGATAGAGAAACAATAAATCTTCCTCGTGATGAAGTCGTTTGTTCATGTCTCACCATTGGAGCTTGTCCAGTCACACAATATATAACTCGTTCTAACCATTGCATTGGTGAAACCAGCTTCATTATAATGCAAATAATACACATTATTATCATTGTAAAAATAATGACAAAATCAAAAAATAGAATATCTAAGTACATACCACATTTTGGCGTAACTCTTGTTGGGTAATGGGCATGGGTTCTTGACCGACGGGGAAGGAAGCACTAACAGGCTGCCCTGGGGTGGTGGCGGAGGCTCTGGGACAGGGGAACCACTACGGACAGGACGACGACCACCTCCACGGCCGCCATCACGATTAAAAAATTCAAAGCGACTTGTCATCGTTATCCCTAAAATATGCACGATATTTTATTAAAATTTTCTAAACATTCACAAGTCTAACAAAATTTTGCTTATAAAATATTTACACATTCTCTAATCTACACATAATCTAAACACGTTCAATTTTTACAAAATCTCTAATCTACACAAAAATCGAATATTATTGAATTGCAATATGAGATTAAATTAATTTATACCAAACCGAGAGGGGGCACGACGCCGGCGAAGTTCGGGCCCGTGAGGCGCTGCGCGGCGATGTAGGGCAGGGGAGGAGGCAGCAGCCGGAGGAGGAGGAGGCGGGCAGGGGAGGTTCGTTCGGCGCGCCGTCGGTAGGGGCGCGGCCCGGGAGGCAGGGGCGCGCGCGGCCCGTGGAGGAGGCACCTAGCACGGCCGGCGCGCTGGCGGGGCTCGATCAGGCAGGGTGGTGCGGCGGCGCTCGGCCTGGGGGTGGTGCGGCGACGCTCGGGCAGCCTGCCGGCATCGATCGATCCAAACCGTCTGCATTGACTTTTGTTGCCACAACCACAGCACTGACGGGCGCTTATGAGGCCCGCCAGCAGTAACTGTCTGCGCTGGCGGGCCCTTATGACGCCCGTCAGCATACAGTATTCAGATGGTTTTCAAAATTCCTCTACTACAATTAGTTTTTAAAATTCCTCTACTGCAATAAAATAGTATCAAATTGAAGACATCACAACCGAATATATTATTGTATCAAATTGAAGACATCACAACCGAATATATCACAAGTAATAACCACTCAAGACATAAAAGGGTACATCGATAGTTCAAACAGGGTACATTACATAAGTTCACAAATATCACAAGTTCACAACCTTCAGAAGTGAAGTTCACAACAACAGTTCACAAGCAAGCTCACAGCGTCACAAAACGTAGTTTTCCACAGATACAAATACATTCATAATGGATTCGAAGTGAACAACTGAAGCTCAAATCTCGGTGCTAGCATCGTCCTCAAGTGCACCAATGCAGCCAGATACAATGTCGACAGATGTTGACATGTCCTCTCTAGTTGGAGTAGAACCATCGTGATAAATGGACGGACTGTTGGTAGATGTTGACATGTCCTCTCTAGTTTGATCAATTGAACCATCGTTTGATGAATCGACGGGTGCTGCTTCCAGAAATAGAACTACAACACATGAAAGTTTCATCACTTCAATTTGCAAATGCCAACTTACTTAATACATCACAACCGAATATATCACAGCTTCAAACATGGTCAGAAGTAATAATCTACCTAGATCATGTGACGTTGGTACTCCAAACATGTCTTAGGTAATTTAGAAAACAATTACAACATTCCTAATCTAATCGCTTGAGAACTAGCCGGAGAGCAGAGAGCCAAAAGAGCTTCCGGAGTCCTGCGATGACATGTAGTAGTACCCTCGCTGGGTTGAAGGTGCAGACGATGTATGGGCTGCTTGTATCATACCTGCATGCTGACGACCTCCACTAGCTTGACCTCCTTGGGCGGCGGAAGGCCCCGAACCGTCGCCACCTCTGGCTGGAGGATATAACATGAACCGACGCCGTTGGTTGCGGTTATCTACAGTCAGAGTGATAATTGTTAGAGGGAACAATGTACAATTATCAGAGTAAGGTTTTGCTGCAGAATGAAATCAAATAGTTCACATGTTCAGAATGATATTACCGTTGCCCAAAGCACTTCTCTGTCCATCATCAGGTGGTGCAGCTGATTCTGCTTCAATCCAAATACCCCACACGTTCAGAATGGTATCACCGTTTGTTGCTCTTCTGCGGATGCCTACACTTGCATCTTCAGGTATAGATGATGGGCTTGCATATGTGGTAAACAGCATAGCGAGATCGGACCTCCTCCTCTGCACAGCGTTAACCTGACATTTGTTCTGGAAGACTCTTCCACAGAAATTAGGAATGTTCCAAAATATTGGTGGCACTCCAAGCAAGGTGATCCTCAGTGGTTGCGCAGATTGTGGTGGGTGTGGGACTGGAGCCGGTGGCGTCGCGGTGACGGGTATTGTGGAATCAAGAGAAAATTCAGCTGAACCATAAAATGGTGTCATTGGCCAGATCTGGAGCTTATATCCATCAACTCGAAGCAATCTATGGTCCAAGATTCGTTCCAAGTCAGCCGCTGAAGTGGTCACAGCCACATAATCATTAAGGAAGTGCCAGATATTTTCTAGCGGAACCGCCACACCCATCTGATCATGAATGGCTGTCTGTATCTTCATGCGACCGATGTTATCAAATTTACATCCGGTCCTAAAAAGTACCATGATGCCAAGGTAGCGTGCATCATACGCATTGACCTCTTCCTCCTCAAAGAGAACGAGGTTTGGACGGTGGAAACTCCCCGCCATCAGCTCTGAGGGCCTCTACTCCTGTAAAATAATAGTCGAGTGTATTAGGGTACAGTAACAATCAAACTTGACATTTGTATTAGGGCAGAGTAACGATCATAGAACGATTGCACTGAGTTGCATGTGTTCGAACTCACCTTCTGTGAGGAGCCGGTGGCGGAAGCAAGACGAGGGCCTCCAAGGCAACGGCAACGCCTACTTCTCCTTCCCTGCCAAAATAAACCAATGCTTGTTGTATATTCAAAATTTTCGAAACACCCCTATACGGTGAGGTTTCCAGAAATCTGCAAGTAAAGGCCACGACACGAAGGGCAGGCCACACAAAAATTTTCTAGCTCAACCAAAAAACTAAACAAAATTTTGATCCAGCATCACTAATTCATCAAAAACTAAACAAAATTTTGATCCAACATCACTAATTGATCACTACGTGTAACTAAAAAACTGAAATCTTGAGGAGGCTCTCAAACCACTCACCACAGGTGCAGTCGAATGGAGGACGGCGCCGGCCAGACCACACCCCTCCTATTCACCCTCGGCCGTCTCCTACCCCTCCCCCTCGGCCTCCTCCATCTCCTTCTCCACGGGCCTCCTCCCTCTCCTCCTCCTTCACTTCCTCTCCCCTGGCCGGTGGCGGTGGCATTGGCGGGAGCTGCGGCGGCGCGGCGGAGGGAGGGGCAGCCGGCGGTGGAGGTGGCGGTGGCGACGGCGGGAGGGAGCGTTGGGGCGGCGGAGGGAGGGAGCTGCGGCGGCGCGGCGGAGGGAGGGAGCTGCGGCGCGGCAGCAGGGGGGTCTGTGCTTGAAGATGGATGGATCTGCGCGGCGGAGGGATGGAGCTGCGGCGGCGCGGGAAGGAGCTGCGGGCGGCGGCGGGAGGGAGCTGCTGCGGCGGCGGAGGGAGCTGCGGCGCGCGGCGGAGGAGCTGCGGTGGGGAGAAATTTCGGCAGCCTAACGGCGTAGCTTCGAGGTCTCGCCAACACTTAGAAATTTTTCAGGTGCTCGGCGAGCTAAATAGAAGAATTAAACTACTGGCGGGCACTAAGGCCGCCCGCCAGCGCTCTAAGTGTCTGCTGGCGGGCTCTAAGGCCGCCCGCCAGCGCTCCCCTTCACTGCTGGCGGGCACTAAAGCCGCACGCCAGCGCTAAGGCCCCCGGAGGCACATACATGCCCCGTGCTACCTTATCCTCGGCCGCTCCCTAGATCGAGCTGCTGCTCCCGCCGCCCGCGCTTAGAGCCTCGCCGAGCTGCTGCTCCCGCCGACCGCGCCTAAACCTCGCCGAGCTTCTGCCCCCGCCGCGCGCGCCTAGAGCCTCGCCGAGCTTCCCCGCCCTAGAGTTGTGTTGCTCCCACCGCTTCGGCCCGGCGGCCAGATGGCTCGAGGAAGGAGGCACAGGAGCACGCCAAGGCACGGGATGGAGGGAAGAACTAGCCACGATGATGAATCGGATCACCGGCTTCCAGAGATGGGGGTGAGGCATCCATTCAACCACAAATTTGGTGTTTGAATCAATATTGTTCTTGTTTGCGTCTTATGATGATAAATTCTTTGGTTAATGCCAGCTCGAGTGGTTGCTGGAACAACACTCAGAAGAAGGCATGGTGGTGAGGACGGGGCTTACATGCCGCCATGGACAGTACCCACGGTTGGCTTGCTGCTGGTCTGGAGTGGATGCAGGGAGAAGGTTCTTGCAATGCTCAAATGTAGATAATCCTTGTGATTTCAAGTACTGGCTTTACCCTGAATTTTCTGGGAGAGCAAATCAAGTGATTCAGGACCTGGTGTCTATAAATGGAAGTTTGTCAGAGCTTGTGCAACATTTTCATGGGCAATGGGACGTTTTGCTTGGTTCCAGACATGAGGCAAGACAAGAATATCACAAATTGAAAGCCATTTGTAATGAACAACTTAGTTGCATATGTATCCTGTTGTGTATTTCTGTTGTAAAGGCATGCTTCCTTTCAATGGTTTTGTAAGCATGTATGCAATGTTGGTAATGAAATTGAGTATGCTAAATTTGAATTAATATCAAATTTCCTTCACTACAGTGTTTGAAACATCTACAAGTTTACTGAAATGTACTTTAAATCATTTTACAATAGTTCTGGAAATTTGGGACTAAATTAAATACATTTTGGGCTGTTTTCAATTTTTCTGAATTTTTTGGAAATGCACAGTGCTGGCGGTCTCTTAAGACGACCGCCAGCACTGTGCTTTTCCCCAAAAATAAAAAAAATGAAAGTGTGCCTAAACTAATTCAAAATTGTTCGAAACTTCTACAAGTTTACTGAAATGTTAAATAGTAACTATGAAAATTATTATTTGACACATAACACTAAATATTTTTCAAAGTTAGTTCAAATGTGACTCTTGGGTGAAACAACCCAAGAGTTAGAGGGTGTTTCACCCAAGAGACTCATTTGAACTAAAATTTTGAAACTAAAACTTTTCTATGAGCAAAAACCCTTTTCTAATTTACTTTGAATCATTTTATAATAGTTCTGGAAATTTAGGACTAAATTGAACACATTTTGAGCTGTTTTCATTTTTTCTGAATTTTTTGGAAATGCACAGTGCTGGCGGTCTCTTAAGACGACCGCCAGCACTGTGCTTTTCCCCAAAAATAAAAAAATGAAAGTGTGCCTAAACTAATTCAAAATTGTTCGAAACTTCTACAAGTTTACTGAAATGTTAAATAATAACTATGAAAATTATTATTTGACACGTAACACTAAATATTTTTTAAAGTTAGTTCAAATGTGACTCCTGGGTGAAACAACCCAAGAGTTAGAGGGTGTTTCACCCAAGAGACTCATTTGAACTAAAATTTTGAAACTAAAACTTTTCTATGAGCAAAAAACCTTTCCTAATTTACTTTGAATCATTTTACAATAGTTCTGGAAATTTGGGACTAAATTGAACACATTTTGGGCTGTTTTCAATTTTTCTGAATTTTTTGGAAATGCACAGTGCTGGCGGTCTCTTAAGACGACCGCCAGCACTGTGCTTTTCCCCAAAAATAAAAAAATGAAAGTGTGCCTAAACTAATTCAAAATTGTTCGAAACTTCTACAAGTTTACTGAAATGTTAAATAGTAACTATGAAAATTATTATTTGACACGTGACACTAAATATTTTTCAAAGTTAGTTCAAATGTGACTCCTGTGTGAAACAACCCAAGAGTTAGAGGGTGTTTCACCCAAGAGACTCATTTGAACTAAAATTTTGAAACTAAAACTTTTCTATGAGCAAAAAACCTTTCCTAATTTACTTTGAATCATTTTACAATAGTTCTGGAAATTTGGGACTAAATTGAACACATTTTGGGCTGTTTTCATTTTTTCTGAATTTTTTGGAAATGCACAGTGCTGGCGGTCTCTTAAGACGACCGCCAGCACTGTGCTTTTCCCCAAAAATAAAAAAAATGAAAGTGTGCCTAAACTAATTCAAAATTGTTCGAAACTTCTACAAGTTTACTGAAATGTTAAATAGTAACTATGAAAATTATTATTTGACACATAACACTAAATATTTTTCAAAGTTAGTTCAAATGTGACTCCTGGGTGAAACAACCCAAGAGTTAGAGGGTGTTTCACCCAAGAGACTCATTTGAACTAAAATTTTGAAACTAAAACTTTTTTATGAGCAAAAAACCTTTCCTAATTTACTTTGAATCATTTTACAATAGTTCTGGAAATTTGGGACTAAATTGAACACATTTTGGGCTGTTTTCAATTTTTCTGAATTTTTTGGAAATGCACAGTGCTGGCGGTCTCTTAAGACGACCGCCAGCACTGTGCTTTTCCCCAAAAATAAAAAAATGAAAGTGTGCCTAAACTAATTCAAAATTGTTCGAAACTTCTACAAGTTTACTGAAATGTTAAATAGTAACTATGAAAATTATTATTTGACACATAACACTAAATATTTTTCATAGTTAGTTCAAATGTGACTCTTGGGTGAAACAACCCAAGAGTTAGAGGGTGTTTCACCCAAGAGACTCATTTGAACTAAAATTTTGAAACTAAAACTTTTCTATGAGCAAAAAACGTTTTCTAATGTACTTTGAATCATTTTACAATAGTTCTGAAAATTTGGGACTAAATTGAACACATTTTGGACTGTTTTCAATTTTTCTGAATTTTTTGGAAATGCATAGTGCTGGCGGTCTCTTAAGACGACCGCCAGCACTGTGCTTTTCCCCAAAAATAAAAAAAATGAAAGTGTGCCTAAACTAATTCAAAATTGTTCGAAACTTCTACAAGTTTACTGAAATGTTAAATAGTAACTATGAAAATTATTATTTGACACGTAACACTAAATATTTTTCAAAGTTAGTTCAAATGTGACTCCTGGGTGAAACAACCCAAGAGTTAGAGGGTGTTTCACCCAAGAGACTCATTTGAACTAAAATTTTGAAACTAAAACTTTTCTATGAGCAAAAAACCTTTCCTAATTTACTTTGAATCATTTTACAATAGTTCTGGAAATTTGGGACTAAATTGAACACATTTTGGGCTGTTTTCATTTTTTTTGAATTTTTTGGAAATGCACAGTGCTGGCGGTCGCGTAAGACGACCGCCAGCACAGAAGCTCAGTGCTGGCGGGCGCTTTATACCGCCCGCCAGCGGTGCTACGGACCATATAGCGGCCCGCGGGGCTGAAAATTTTCTAAGTCCCGGCGCGAAAACGAAAAGACGTCGTGAGGCTGCTGAAATTTCGCGCCGGCCTCACCGCCGTCCTCCCCGAGCACCACCGCGTCGCTGTCCTCCTCCCCCAGCGCCGCCGCGCCGACGCGCCGCTGCTCCTCGCCGTACGCCCTTGGAGCACCACCGCCTCCCGCCGTCTTCCTCCCCGAGCCGCGCCGCCGCCGTCTCCTCCGCCCCCAAGACCCGCCGTTGTCTGCGGATGGACAACCCGGCGCCGCTGACAACACCACCCCGCGCGTGCCGCCATCCCCGCGCCCCGCCGCCGACAATACCTCTCCGCCGCCCGCCGGCCCCGCACCGTAGTCCACGCTGCGCGACGCCGCCGCCGGCGAGTTCCCGCCGCCGTCGTCCACGCGGCGCGACGCCGCCGCCGGCGAGGGCCGGCCGCCGTCCTCCTCCCCGCGCGCCGCCGCTACCGGCGAGGGCCCGCTGCCGGCGTCCTCCCTTCACCGGCCGAATCCGGATGGGTGGGTTTTTTTAAAAAAAAATTTCAGATGTATTATTAGAAATGCTTAATTTGTGGTTAAATGTGTTATTATAACTGTTTATGAGTGCTTAATTTGTATTTACATGTCTCAATTAAGTGTGAAAAAAATTGTGTATGGTGTAGATTTCGATATGCTTATCTATTAAGTGTGAAAAAATTTGTGTGTATTTAAATATTAGTTATCTTTATTAATTGACAAAATTAGAAATGGTTATCTATTATGTGTGAAATTTTGATATGGTTTATGGTCTATTTTTTTGTAAAAAATGTATAAATAATAACGTGTACAATGGAATTTGGAATAGATTTGAGGATTATTAGATAAAATAGTTATTGCTGGATATTATTTGGATTTTTTAAGTTATAACTTGTACACCGGTCAGTCATGAATCCTCCGAGGACGAAGACGAAGATGGATTTCAAGAAGACTATTTAACTCCAGATGAGTACGAACCCAGCGTACCACGGCCTCGTAGGTGTGCAGATGACGATGACGTTGATTACAATCCTAGCCTAGATGAACAGGTTTGCATACACATTCATATGTTGTTGATGTGTTTGTTGTTCACATTCAGATATATTAAATATAATTTGTATGTGTGTAGAACGATGATCAATCCCCGCCACGTCGCCGTAGAGCATTGACTAATTCTGCACAGGAGATAGAAGGTTCAGGACCACTACCTTCGACTACTACTACTACTATTAACCCCAAGAAGTGACGTGGAAAACGCAAACGAAACCAGATCCCTGAATGAGGACAATATGTGATAGAACAACTTGGTGCCAAAGACGAGCCCGTCCTTCCTGAAGGGATAAATGCTCGATTTCGGAACATCGCAGGTGCAATTGTCAGGGATCAATTGGGGAACTGGATCACAACAACTAACTGGAAGAAATGCCGGTGGCTACAAAGGATGTATTGTGGGCCAAACTGAAGGAAAGGTTTGTTTTTCCGGAAGGGACCGAGCGACAGGCTAGACGTTTTGCTGAGAGCCTCCTTGGAAGATGTTTACGGACTTGGAGGTCTACGCTTAATACAGAATTTGTTCAGAAAGGGAAGGATGATAGGGCAGTGTATGGTAACATCCCGCTAGCGGTGTGGCAAGAATTCAAAGAACAGAAGACAACAGAGAAAGCAATAGCTGAGAGTAAAGAATATATAGATAAGGCTAAGAAAGCTGCTGAGAACCCCCATCACCTGGGTTCGGGAGGATATGCTGCCAAGCTACAAAAATGGAGGCAAATGGAAGAACAGAGGAGGGTAGCTGGTTTACCAGAATTGTTTGAAGGCATGGATGAGCGTAGCAAGAATTGGTGCCTTGCTCGAATTCCGACAATAACACCTGACGGCAAGGTTGGATTCAAGAAACCCACAACAGAATAGATTTATGAGAAGTTGGAAGAACTCGCCGATTTGCAAAAGCACGGCCTTTTCAAGCCCGATAGGGAGAAAGATATGCTAACCACCGCGATCGGAACCCCTGAGCACACTGGCCGTGTTCGAGGGATGTCATCTACCTTACCTTGGGGTAAAGCATTTCCTGAAGATAGAGGAAGGTATAAGAAGCGCGACCGTTATAAGAAAAATCTTGAAAACAAGATGAGAGAAATTGCCAAACAAGAGCTGGTACAGTTCTTCATAACCCAACAACAGGCCACCGGATCGGCTGCAACCGATGCTCATGGACATGGAGTATTACCAAACCTGCTACTTGCCCAGAGTGGATCTGTCGTCGTTCCTCCAAGTAGTGCTGGGTCTATTGTCAATACCAAGTATCCTGTTGATGACATAACAGAGGATACCCCATGCAAGTTGGTTATACCTTACGAAAGGAAACAAGATAAGTTTCGCGAGGTTGCAACGGCCATGGCACCCATGGGTCATACGTTTCCGAATCCACCCCCGCCAGAGTATGCATGGGTGCAAGTTGTCTCGGTGTCTGATGAGGCGTGCGAGATTGATATCCCTACCGATGAGGGGATCGAGCTCCTTGGTGATGCGAGGAACCAATACATACTATGGCATCGCCGAGATATCATTCTTAATGTATCGCCAAATCCCTCACAGCAGCCTGTAGTCGAGAACACAGAAGCACGAACAACTATGGATGTTGAGCAGGGAGGTAACGATGAGACCGAGCAGACGACTATGGATGTTGTGCAGGGAGGTAACAATGAGACCGAGGAGCAGACGACTATGGATGTTGGGCAGGGAGGTAACAATGAGACCGAGTAGTCAGTGCTATCACCTATCCATGAAATTGTCCATGACGATGAAGAAAGGGATGCAGATGTGGATAATTTTGAAGTTAATTTACCAAATTCACCTTCCCCCCGCCAGCTTCACCTACCAAGAGGGTACCCTGTATGATAACCTCATACGCACCAAAAAAGAAAACACCACAAGTTGACACCTTCTTACATGCACTGAAGGCGAAAAAAGGTGCAGCCATGAGTGATAAAATTGCAACTCGCTCCTCTGTTCGAAAGAAAAAGCAAGAACTCAATTTATTTGATTCGGAAGAGGTGCCCCAGGTTTTTGTGCATGGCAAACCATTCTGTTATACGTGGCAACTGTTGGAGGGGCCGCCGGAACTGAATAAGCTGCATGGATGGATCATGTTGGCCATGAAGCAAGGCATTCATACTATTACCTCTAATGTCCCAACGTGGGTGTTCGTTAGCCCGATACTGCGAAAGTTGGTAATTGATCTCCAGAATTTGCACGCGATGTTCCGTCGTGAACGCCTTGACGTGAATCTCGTCACCGTTTGGTGCATGTAAGTCAACATGCATGTACCCCATACCAATTTTCAAATCCATATGTGTAGTTTTACTTTGGTATAACCATCCTAAGCGATCCATATATTTTGTAGGATGCAAGCCTTGGATGAAAGGAAGACCGGCGGGAGGTGGAAGGTAGCATACCTTGACCCGCAACAAGTGAGCGAGCCGGCGCACACGTACATAATCAGGGAAGCATTTGAAAAACAAATCGAACAAGAAACAAAGACAGAAGAGGAGAAACAAGCTGTAATACAGAAATTACATGCTGCTAGACAACATGAAGTGACTGTATACATTGCAAAGATAATGAAGAAAAGGATGAAGCAGAAGAGCCACATCATGTGTGCTTACAATTTTAAGTAAGCTATTTCTAATTACTATAGATAAATATATTTAATATGTGGTTTATTTATATTAATTATTGGAACATAATTATTTTCAGAGACCATTTCATTGTCTTATGTATCTGTCCAAAGCTTGGAGAAGCAGGGATCTTCGACTCATTACACTACGAAGAGAACGTTTACGGGGATTTCATTAAAATTCTAAAAAAGTAAGAAAACCCATTGTAGTACTTTAATAATGCATGTAGACACTAGAAATTGTATAACTAACTTCTGTCTTTGTATCCTCAAAGCGCGTATCGGCTATACATAATAAATGGTGGGGAGCACCCTGCAGATAGGGAAAAGATGTTAATACGACATGCCAAATACGTAAGAACATAACAAATTGATATTATTCATAGTTGTTCAGTTCGTTAATAATTTCTCATCACTTTTTATTTTTTTGCAGTGCTACAAGCAACCTCCTGGCAGTATCTTATGTGGATATTACGCGTGTGAGATGTTGAGAAATAATGGAAGGTATAGGACGAATCCTGAAGACGTAAGCCTTTGATACACAACCATGTGCTAATTTACTTTCTAATGATTATGCATAATAATCTTCAATTATTGTGCGTATGTGCAGCTCCCTACTATAGATACTTCGTGGGGGAACCTGAGAGACAAGGACATCGAGAACATTTGTGCGGATTTGGCGAGGTTCCTCCAACGTGAGATTTGCCACGAGCTGGGAGAATTCTTAGATAACGAAGGAGTGTTGATTCTAGAAGAGCACGAAAAGTTACGTCGATGGGTGTAGTAGAGGATTATCTATTTTAAATGTGGATTAATATGTGAGACTTATGTACTATTAAATGCTAGTTTGGATTATGTGGTTGATAGACACATTTGAATTTGTGGGACAAATACAAATAAATACAGGTGAATTTGGCCTACAAATACGAATACTATTGAATACGGGTGAAATTGGCGGATAAATACAAATAATAAACAAATGCAGCAAAAACTAATGAGAAATGGAAAAAAGTAGTTCCTGGCGGGCGGCTTAACCACCCGCCAGCACAGAAATGCTCTGTGCTGGCGGGTGGCATAACGTCACCGCTAACAGAGAAAACCTCAGTGCTGGCGGGTGTGTTAAGTAGGCCGCCAGCATAGAGGTCCTCTGTGCTAGCGGTTGGTTTAAGGCGCCCGTCAGTACTGAAGTCCTCTGTGCTGGCGGTTGATGTAAGTCGCCCGCCAGTACTGAGGGCCATTTGTGCTGACTGTAAGTTGCTGGCGAGTGTTGCGCCCGCCAGCATAGAGACGTTTTAGCCGTCAGCACAAATCGTTTGTGGCCTGGTGTCTCCGTGTGCTGTTGGAGACAAGATATTTTGCGTTGCAAAGGCAACTACTGTGCGCGAGGCAAAACTCCCGAATGCCTCTCTTTTTTGCCTTCTCTTGTTGGACTCAGCCTCAGGTATCCGGGCTCCTATGCCGCTATGGATATCGGAGCTCACGTCGATCGGAATCTATCGTACGTTTCGTCACCACCGTCGTGCGATGGAACTGGTGGGACCCACTGGCACTGGCGGAGCTACTCATTGGCCAAGGTGGGCCATGCCCCCCCCCCTTGCCCAATGAGAGTTCCTGAAGAGCTAAGCATATCAGCCCCGGCAATTGATTAGATATATGCAATAACAATTTCAGTCAATTGGCAATTCATCTAGAAGGAAACATAGGTTCTACGTGATCTGATGCTTCCCTTCCAGCAAGAAAATCAATTCCCTGCTGCTCGGTGTGACAAAAACATGTACCGATTGCTTGTTAAGAGTTATTCATTTGCTTCTTTATGTCTTTCTCTTGTTTCTAAACCGCGAGAAACATGTACCGATTGCTTGTTAAGAGTTGTTCATTTGCTTCTTTATGTCTTTCTCTTGTTTCTAAACTGCGAGAGCTTCGTCGGCACTGAGACTAATTGGACTGTAGCAACTGGCCCCTCCTTACATTGATTCCTAGCTCCGCCACTGCCCACTGGTCAAACGCGGGCTGTGACTTGACTCATGACCGGCAGTCCGGCACACGTCGGCCACGGCTTCAACCCGTTCAGGACGTGTGCTGCATGAGCCGAAGGCTCCGGGAATCCGAAATACGTAGTATGCAAGCATGCACACGCACTGATGTACTCCTACTTGATGCCGCATTGCTGGAGAACGAGGGGCAGTCGGGCACCGGTGAGCGAACCTGATTGATCGAGGCCGGTCTCGTGATGGATCGAACTTCGAAGCAGAATACTGCGTACAAAAGCAGCAGATCGAGGGAGAGCGAGCCGAGAGCGACGCACTCGTGCCTGGCTGGCTAGCTCATTGTAGAGTGGAGCTAGCAGCCAAAGTTCAAATCCCCGTTGGCACAGATCGCTATGGCCTCCTGAGGCCGGGGGGATAAGCACCCCTATTAAGTTTACAACTTAGGCAAACACTGTTTGAGTTTGAGTGGTCAGATCGGGCGGTGCTGAGATTCTATCGTGTGTTTTTTTTTTGGTAACGATAATTCCTGCGGAGCACCGTTACGGCATACCATACGGCGAGGAGAGCATGCAAAACCTCTCTGCCGCAGCGACGTTGCTGCTCCTCGAGACCGGCGGGCGAGTCAGCGGAGCTCCCCGCGACCCCGCCCCGACGTTTTCTTGCCCCGCAAGACAAAACCGGCCAGCGCCTTTCCCCAAGTGGGGTCCCCGCTCAGCTCCACGAACCGGAAGCGGACGGCATGGGAGCGCGGGGCGGGGGCCAGCATTTTTGCTAAAAACACCCCTGGGATTAGCCCGAATCGAGTCCATGTGAAAACAAACCGGGTTGCACTCTACAGAGTAGAACGGAGCCGCTGGCGGCGAGCCAGCGAGTGGGGAGGGAAGAACGTCCGAGGGTTGGCACGGCAAAACACCCTTTGCCACCGGACCGGACCTGCTGCATTTTCCCGGAAAATCCCATGGCAGTTCACGAAGATCCCCCTCCACCTCCAGTCCGCTGGCGAGCGGTCACGTCGCTGTAAATGCCCTTGGGTTCGTTCCCGCCCGGCCTGACCTGGGGACGCCTCTCCTTCGCGGCGAAGAAAAAGGGGGCGCGCTGCTTGATGCGGGGCGACCCGGAGCGCTGCAGTCGTTCAACAGTGTGTTTGCTCCAGAAAAATTCGAAAGAATTTTTTTAAGAATTAAATGTAGACTAATTACAAAACTAATTACATAGACTCAATTAAATCTAATTAATTTATCATTAGATATTGTTTACTGTAGCATATCGTTGTCTAATCATAGCACAATTAGGCTTGTTAGATTCGTCTTACGATTTGAACCAAAAGTTATGAAATGAATTTATCCTTAATTCACGTTTCTAATTAGTATTCGAGATTCGATATGACAGATGGTTGGAGAATAATTTATGAACAAAACGGCACCCGTGGTCGTTGTGACTGAATGAGTGAAAGGGGGGCTCCTATATGCCTTTCGGAAGGTGGATAAGCCTACGAACTTCCAGCCCACTAAAGCCCATCTAAAAGATGTTTTTTATTTTTCCACCAGCCCACTTCATGACTATTAAATTAAAAATGTTCCAACATTTTTCAAAAATGTTACAACATTTTTTCCTTCAACAATTCTAGTAATTTTTCGTGAACATTTTACAAAATGTTCCAATATTTTTCGGACCAACATTTTTTAATTAACATTTTTCTGGAGGCTTCTTCCAACATTTTTCAGAAATGTTTGTTTTTTAACTATTTTTTGTCAACATTTTGTAAAATGTTGCAACATTTTTTAGAAATGTTGGACAACATTTTTCTCATTTTTTTGAGGCTTCTTCCAACATTTTTTAGAAATGTTACAACATTTTAAAAAAATGTTTGTTTCGTTAACTATTTTTTGTCAACATTTTGCAAAATGTTGCAACATTTTTTGGAAATGTTGGAAAATTTTGTCTTGCACCTCCAGCCGGCGGCCCCACACACGGAGCACTAACGCGCGCAGGGCAGTGGCTCGCGCGGTGCCCCCGGCGGAGCACTGATGCGCAGGGGCGGGCGAGCGGCCGCGGCGTGCGGGGGCTGCCCGCGGCGGCGCGGCAGCCGGCCACAGCGGCGCTCGGCGCCGGCCAGGGCCTCGGCGGCCTGGCCGCGCGACGACAGGGGCAGAGCCGGCCGCGGGGCGTGGCGAGGCTCGCTGGCCGGCACGCCGTGGCGGCGCAGCCTCCCACGACCGCGGCGTGCAGACCGGGGATGGAGGGGGGCACACGCGCGCCTCCATGGCAGCGGCGGCGGCGGCCCCGAAAGGTGGGAGGAAGGTTGAAGAAGAGACTAGGGTTTGATATAGTTGGGCTGTGTGGGCTGTTATTTGGGCTTCTGGTGGGTTATAGCTGGTTAAGAAAGAAACTTCCGAAAGGTATATAGGATTTCCGGAGTGAAAGCGCACGGCGGAAAGAAAGCCCAACCCAACCATGCTGTGCTAAAGGCCCAAGATATATCTTGGTTAACACGGCCCAAAGATGGATAACATCTGCACGGGTGACACTCACACTACTCAACGTCCTCGGCACGCCAAAAGATCCCGTCGCCGCTCGACCCCACAGCGGAGCTCTAATCCCGAGGGAACCTGAAGTCAACGGATACGGCGACATGCCTTTTTCAGGCATGTTGCTTTGAGGCGCGAGAACCGATGAGCAGACCGGGAGGGGGCAACAAATCTTTGACTGCGGCCGCGGCCAACCATCACCAGCGTACGTACTGGTCTCTTGACTTGAGGTTGAGGGCGAGGCGACAGCAGTCAAAGGGGATGTGCGGCGGATGGTCAGCCTGTTCTGCTGATAAGCCAGACGAACAGGGCGGGCCTCCACTGTCCACTCCACCAGTGTAAGTCAGGCACGGACAGCCGGAGTGCCGGACGCCCAGACAGGGGTGCAGCCGTGCAGGGCACGGTGCCGCACGGCACGGGAAACAGAAGAGAGCAGACAGCAGTGCCTGCACAGAACTGCAAGCGCTTCACAGAAAAAAAAATCGACATCTGTGTCAACACGACGCTACACCTATCCGTGATTCTACTTGCTTCTTCTCGTATGCACGAATAGGATCAGTTACAGGTAACCACAACAGAGCAAATGGAAAATCAGTCTAGGATCGCCAGCAACAGAAGGAAACACAGCAGAGCAAATAGAAAATCAGTCTAGGATCGCCAGTAACATTCTGTGCCACAGCGCCATACAGAATCAGTTCGTATATTCTGCAAATTTTATCACATTCACACCAACCCAGTAGCCAGTATATACTCCCTACAGACTGAGTAGCAGACCAGCCCCATGTTTGGTTTCTTTGAGAGCATAACCAAAGGTAGCAACTGCAGTATACTGTGGTAACGTCTGAAGAATGCGCCTCGACGGCCTCTGCCTCACACCATGCCTGAATTTTGTCGGATCCAGCACAATCCTCAATAGTTTCCTACATGTCCAACAGATCATGTGTTTGAAGAACGTTTAGCGTGAAGTGCAGAAAAAGTATTAATACACAGCAGCAGCATGAATTCGGCTTTGAAGCCATCTTGAAGGCCACCACCTTCCCAACTAAAATTGTCAAACAACACCACATCATTGTTTCACCAGTGCAGGCCGATGCAAACTTGATGGAAACTGAAACAATACCAGACACCATCTCACATACCAATACTCAAAGGCAGAGTCACTAACTAGAGAGACAGCCCATAATCTGATAGAAGAATTCTGATACTTGTCACATGCATATATGTGGAAGCACCCTTGTGACCAGCATTGAAATAACAGTTAACAGTTGCCTGCTTACGAGCACTTTTGCCACAGCAAGGCCATTGTCAATCACACAAATCAATATATAGATGGTGGCCACTGGCCACGGAACCTTGCCCCAAACTCAAAATGCTGCAAAATTTCAAACTCAGCTACCACAACTTTTCACATCCAGGGGTCCAAAAGCAAAATAAATCATAGAAAAGGACGGAGGGAGTACAGATGTGACAGAACTATCAGAACAAACCAACAGTGCAGGGAATCACAACAGAACAAACAACAGTCGAGTCGCCAATAAAATTATTTTGCTCATGCAGCGCAATGAAATGCAGTTTGGATATCGTCTTTTTCAAGGGGAAAAATGTTTGTTAAGCAAAATTCGGTGAGGCATTGAAAATGATGTCGCTCAGAGGCTGGCACACCACCATGTCAAGACCCGAAGTCAGAAATTTGACACGGTCCAGTATTCTTAAAGCCAGAGGTTTGCTCAAGGAACAGAGGTTTAGGGACGCTCATCAATGAAAGGCAGCTCAGTAGCAACCCGAAAATAGGAACATATGCATATGTAAAATTGTATGCAGAGTAAGACTGGTTATCTACAACATGTAGTTCTGAAATATCACTTGATTTTGAATTCTACAACAGCTTTGAGTTTATATATCAATCAGGGAAGTAATGGATGACAATGACACCTGGTTGTACTCACACACACGGTTCATCATCTCATCTGGAAGGTAGAGCCCAGCCAGGATCAAGCACGCGCTATGCTGATAAATCCCTTCCCTAAGTTCCATTACACAGCACAAAGTCACCGACTTCTCTCATCCACAGACCACTTCCCCAAGCAATTGTCCGACTATGTTAGCCAATCATACCAGATGCAACCGCCACAGCCATCTGGGCCTCGATAAAGACAACAAATGTGCAGTAGCACCCACACACAGCAGATTGCAGGGTATGCCATAGAATTAGCCACTTTCTCTTCTGCAGTTGCCTGGTAGAAGATATTTAAACCGGTCAAAATTCTTTAGCAGATAACTAGGAAGATGAACGGCAGAATATGTGTTTGGGATCGGCCCCAGCTTGGCAATGATTTCTTGGAATGTGTATTCTTCTGGAAGCATATCAAAAAGATCTGCCCCTCTGCAGATGACATCTTGAATCCTTTCAGGGTTCAGAAAGTACTTGAACCTGATCCGGTCAACATGACTATAAGCTTGCATTTTGAAGACAAAATCGCTAATGTAACGGAAGCAAAAGCTGCAATGCCACCCTGAATCAGCAAGAAGCTCATCTGTCTGCCGGAAGTGAGCATACCTCGTCTTTCCAGATCGGTACCTGTGTATTGATGCCCTCCAGCTCTTATCATCTAGGAAAAACTCAAACGAGTAAAGATAATTCCTGAGCTGAAGATGAAGTATGTCTGGAATGTTGTCACACCACCTCAAGAGATCAATTGTGTGGCCGCTTGGGATTTCATCAACATCGGACATGATTAGCAGGTCATCATCTTCTATTCTTGCAATCCTAATAAGCTGGTCCAGGGCAACCCTCTGATATGACTCCTCAACAAATGGGTTCTCACCCTTCCTGAACCTTCCCCCAACCATACCATATGTCAGCCGTGATTCAGCAAATCCAAATCGATGACGGTTTTCCTTGAAGTGGAGGGGCTTTTTCATGCCAGTGAAGGTTGAGTTGGACTCAAGAAGCACAAACTCTGACACATAGGGACTGAGTTCATTCCAACGGATTTCAAGTATATCAAGCTCATTGCTGAATAGTACAGCATCAAATACGCGGCGAGGACTATCCCGGACTTTCCACCCATGTAACTTGCAGAGATTCTCCATGGTGACATTCTCATGGTAGTAGTGAGGGATTGTCTTGAAGGGCTTGGGAGGAGATTCCCAGATTGGCCGGAGGAAGTATGTGACCTTCTGACCGTGCGCATATATCATTAAGATTAGGATTGGCACACCAATCAAGAGGGCCATAAGTGCCCTGAAATCAAATCCCCGTAGCGCACACTTTAGCCTTGACATGGTCAGAGCTGCCTTTGACGCAGGCTGCAAATGGACACATCAACTGTATAAGAAATCAAACAAGCAATAGTGGACAAAAGAAAATATGTGAAACAAATAAGAACACAAAGGTATCGGCATACAACTACTCAACTGAACTATTTAAAATTCTAGTATACACATGGCTTTGTTTAGGAACCTAAACATGTACTCACCCACTATCTATTCCCAAAGCAATAAACTTCGACATAACCAAAGCCTGCTAACCAAAGAGAGAAACTCCTGAAGCAATATCCCAAACATCACCTTTTCGCAGCACAAGGTTTGTTATTTCCAAGGAAAAAGCATCAAAAGATAAGCAGAAGCTGACTAGCACCGCACAGAACTAACAAAGAACAAAACCTAATGCCCCAACTGCATGCACCAACGCAGAAAGCTAGAGATAACAATGAGCACGAGGTTAGCAAAATCATATATAAACTAGGAACACCAGGCCTAGGCTGAACTAGAAATGCCCAACTGAACTAAATCAGCTTTGGTAACAACACTTAAGGCCGCTAAATGCCATGGTCACCAAAAGGCTGCACAACTTTTCCTATCCGTCCAAAGCGATTAAACATTCCAAAATTCTGCTAATTCGCAAAAAGCCCAAAACTCGGGCATCACGAGACTCCTCGTGACAGAATCAAGAAAGCAGAAGAGTCTTCCCCAAACTCATCCAAAGACATATATTCCCAGGCTATGTCATGCCAACACACGCAATTCCGCCACGTTGGGAGATTCCGCCACCCAAAAGGCGTGAAGAATTCAGACTCGGTAACTCCACGGCCAGCACCTAAGCCCCCCCGTCGCCCATGCCAGGGCAGATCAACGACGACGCACGGGCAAGTGCAAGGAACGGGAACGGCCTGCCTCCACGCCCAAAGCCGCCCCCAAATCCGACCGGCATCCTATCCAAAACACGAAACTTTGCACGCTGCGCCTGCGCACCACACGCGTGACGCGTCCCGGCAAGTAGTCATGGCGGGTACGGGCCGCCAGCCCGCCACGTGCGCGCGGTCCCGGGCCCGAATGCGCCAGGCATCCGCGGCAGACGAGCGCCTAGGCGGGCCGAGGAACCTACCACCCCCACGCCACGCGTGGCAGATCTGGCAAGCGGAGGAAGGGAAAGGAAGCGGAGCGGTGCTCACCTCGCCGCACACGCTGGCGCAGATGCCGTCGGTCTTCTTGTACCCGTAGTTCCCCGCCTCCGGCATCGCCGCGCCCCGCGCCACGGTAGGGCCCAGGAGGACCCCCGACCCCCGCCGGAGCGATCGAATCCGACCGAGAGACGCCGGGCGGCCGTGGGGGTGGAGGATGAGGAGGGCGGCTGGGAGGAACGGCGAAATCCCCCCGGCAAGAACCCGCCGCGCGCGAGCAGCAGCTCCAATGGCGCGCCGATCGACTGGTCACGACGTCCCCGGCGATCGCCCGCCGCGGGGGGCGGAACTCCGGCGGCCGGCGCTCTTCCGGGCCGGAGCTCTCCGCCGCTGGCCGTGCAGGCGGAGGGCCTCGGCAGGAGGAGGGGGTGGGCTCGGGCCCGGCGCGCGGCGGGGTGATTAGTGGGGGATCCGCGGTGTCGCCGGCGCAGAAGCGAGAGGGGCCGATTCGTTTGGAACCGCCTGCCTAATTATAGCCGTTTGGGTGGTGCGGTGCGGTGCGGTGCGGCCGCGTGCGGGTGCGTGCGTCCGTCCCCCCTCCTCGTCGGCCTTGTGTTGGTTCCGGGTGTTACTTTTTTAACACCTTCTTTGATTATTAATTAAAGGTATTAAATAAAGTCAGTTTACAAAACTAACTCCACAACCCCTGATTAATTCGCGAAACGAATCTAATGAGGTCTTTGACGCACGATTAGAGAATAATTACTGTAGTATTACTGTAGTAAATTATGGATTAATTAGACTCATTAGATTCGTCACGTAAAGTTGCACTCATCTGTGAAAAAGTTCTATAAATAAACTTCATTTGGTACTCCATACATGCAAGATTCCCAGGTGTTAGAAAACTTAACACCTGGAACCAAACAAGGCCATCATATCCATCGCCCCGGGCCCGGGGCTTCCGAGCTGGGCGAACAATTCCTAGCCTAGGGCCCGAGGCTACGCTACGCACCAATTGATCGACAGCGCCACCAGTGATCGTTGAATCGTTCGTTCCTGTATAATACGTACCAGGTGCACAGTGTACTTTGGCATGACAGGTACTACGCGATTTTAAATGGCGAGGTGCACCAGATTACCATGTTGCTTTCTCACTGACACGTCTATACAGACGCCAGCTTGGTAGTGTGTATCTGTACTGTAATCAGAGAGGAGATTACGAGACGGGCCGAAAATATAGTACTGGCACTAGTAGTACTTTGTGAACAAACCCGGTCGATCATTTTGTTGTTGGAATATAAAAGCTCTGATAATTGCGAAGTCTTGACAGCAACGTTTTAATGAAAGTATAAAAAATACCAGCATTTTATATCCGCTGAGAAACATCTCAGCTATTTTATCCTTATTATGGTTATTACTGGCAGAATTTGGCATCTTTCTGCATCCAAACTAACCACGGAACTCATGCTGATCCATGATTAAAAGGAAAGGCAGAAGAAGTTGAATCATTTCCCCAAAGCGACGGACAGACTCAACTCTCAACCTGTGATGTGACGATGCCAAGGCATATCCAGGACGACTTCAGGTACGATGCCGCTCTACAAACTGGCGTGAGATTACCTGCCGCTGGTTGTTACTATCCAACATTGCGCAACGGAATCAGAATAACCAAGCCCTCCACCACCAACCCAAAACAATCCAGTCTCATGAGAGACGCACGCGCTTGGCACAACTATTTGGCGGCATCGTATTCGCAGAAAAACTACTCCTAGGAAGGACCAAGCTTTTGGCCCCCCTTCCTCGACCCCAAGCAAAGGCATGTGTCCACTGTACGTGAAGCATGTGTCCCAAAGAACTACTCAAAAGTTCTCGCTCCAGGACAATTTTTTCGCCGGGACGGCATCGTGTTGTTCCTGCTGTACAAGGCTGGAGGGTTGACCGGAGCCTGCCTGAACTTTTTCGCATCTCCGGTGCGCTCGTTCTTTGCGAGGCGATCGCCGATCGGCGCCGCCCGGGGGGCGCGCGAGGAGCACGAGGAGGAGCTAGCGGCCGGCCGTGCTCCTGGAACACCGCGCACCGGTCGGGGCACGACGAGTTTTGTGGCCGCGGCCTGGACCCGTCCGGCAACGCAACGGGTTTGCGTTTGCTGGGTTCGCGCGTGCGGGACCGGCGGGAGCGCCGGACATGGACACGGCGACGGGGGGCCGGGCGGCCGGAGCCGGACAATGCAAGGCGCCGGGCAAGCGGACAGCAAAGGCCAGCGCGCACGAACGGCGCGGCGCGCGTGGCGTGGTACAGAACAAAAGCCAAAAGGGTCGTCTCCGTTTGGTACCCTTTGGCGTCTGGCTCTTGACCTCTTGCGCATATCGTCGTCAGAGACTCCGAGAGGCGACTGGGAGTGCTTAAGTACGACGCTGATGTACCGGGATAGCAAAGCTTTGATAGGGGCGTAGCAGCACGTAGAGGTGACCTTCCTGTCCACTCTCTGCATCGCATGAAGCATTTCCGTGGACGTACTGCCTGCGTGCTACCAGCAACCAAAAGTAGCACGCCTTTTCTTCTCACATGCTACCAGTGGTGGGAGGGAGTCTCCATGTCCGTGACGAGGATAACGCGCGACGGCCGGGGTGAAGTTTCATGCTACCACGGCACTACTGCTTCAGATCAGATGCTGGCTTTTGGTGCGTGCATCCATCTATCATCCGTGAGGTGAGGAACCGTGCAAGCAATTATCTCAGGGAAATGCCGCGGAAATTACGAGCCGTAGAGGCCGACAGGCCGTAGCTAGCCACTACTAGTGTCGCCCAGCCCGGTGGTGGACTTCACTCGCTCGATCACACAGTAGAGTACTGCTTGTGTTGTTGCCGGTCACTTTCGCCGGGGAAATGGGAAGAAAACAGAGGTCGAAAAGACACGGCAGCATTAGCATTTACCAGTGATGTGGACGTGCATATCAGAGGCCTCGAGTCGACCGGCCTGCCGGCGGCACGCGCTCGCTCGCGGCTGGTGGTGGTGGAATATGAGCGGCTCGTAATCATCGGCCGTAAAGGCGAGATCGTGCGAGACGGGGGGACGCAGTGGCGCACCCACTGCACGGGGTTGACTGATCCTTTCGGCTTTCGTCTCTCGCCGATCAGAACAGACTCAAAGTCTGGAGCGGCGATTGGTAACTGATCAGGAGCGCCAGAAGGAAAGGGTGGAATAGGGAAACTGCCAAACTGAGATGGATGGCCGTTCGTTCGTTCGTCAGTGATGCCAGCTGAGCCACGGACACCAGACTGATCAGATCAGCGTGCTGATCCAACGAACTACCCAAGTGGCATGTTCGTGATGCATCGGCGCAGTCGGCGTATGGCGGTGTCTGGTCCGTTGCTTGCTTTGCTTCGTCCGTTTGGGTTTTTTTTTTTTTTTTTTGCACACGGATCGCACTATAATCTTCTCTCTCTCTACTGGTGATGGAATGTTAGTTCCGGGCCTTCCGGCCTCTACATCATCACGATCACGTAATTAGACACTCGCAAATTAGATTGTAAATTCGATTTTTCCTTGGCGAAGTAAAGGGATGGTGGGTGATCAGGATTCAGACACATGATGAATCTGTTCCCCACTTTTCGCTTATCGGAAGACGGCATCAGCCAGCACTGCGCTACCAGGTGGGCGCATGACGCACGCGGAGCAGGGAAACACGATGGCAGGTTCCACCCGCTTATATCCACCACGGGGAGTACGAGCACGCACGCTATGCTCCTAGTTGGATAGATAGATAGCAACCACCGGTAGAGTCAGGATCTTTGGTACGCCTCTTTAGTCCCGGTTGAGTTTTGGAGTCGGGACTAAAGAGTTTTCCTCGACGTGGCCTGAATTGCCCGCGGACATCCCTACCCTTTAGTCCCGGTTGGTAACACCAACCGGGACTAAAGGGGGGCATCAAACTGCTACTCCACAACAATAATTGGCGCCAACTTTTAGTACCGGGCGGTGTTTCCACCCGAGACTAAAGGGGTAGTCTCGGGTGGAAACACCACCCGTGAGTAAAGCCATTCCACCCACCGGCATTTTCTATTTATCTATCTCTTCTCTCTTTTTTCTCTCACACCGGTCAAAGCTTATCTCCTTCTTCTCCTTCCTGCTCTATATCATCTCTTTCTCTCCTCTCATGCAGATCCACATATCGAGAAAGTCCAGCGGCTCCCGGCGCTGGCGGGCGGCCACCGGCCACCGGCGCGGCCACGGGCGGGCGCGGCCGGCCACCGGCGGGCGCAGCCGGCCACCGGCGGCGAGCAGCCACGCGCGGGCAGCCAGGGCGGGCGGGCACCGGCGCGGGACGCAGGCCGGGCGGACCTTTGGTACGCCCCTTTAGTCCCGGCGCGGGTGCGGCTCCCGGCCGCGGGGCACGGCCATGGCACGCAGCGTGGTTCGTCATTTTTTTTATTTTTCTGATTTTTTCTTGTGATGCAAAGGGAACTTGTGTTGTGAATCGAATCAAACTTGTGATGCAAAGGAAACTTGTGTTGTGAATTGAATCAAACTTGTGATTTACGAGTATTGAAATTGATTGATTTACTCATGTGAGGGTTAAGTTATTATGTGATGAATACTTCTCGTTTGTGGTGTTGTGGTGTTTTTTGTTCTCGTCAATTCTCAATTGTTATGAACGGCGGTGGAGCTAGACTACTGGAGCAGGATGCTCGCCGGCAAGGGGGTGGCGGAGCTGGAGCATGCAGAGCACCAGCAGCTACAGGCTTTTTTTTTCCTGGAAACCTTTTAGTCCCGGTTGGTATTACCAACCGGGACTAAAGGACCCCTTTAGTCCCGGTTGGTCACCCGAGACTAAAAGGGGGGGCCTTTTGTCTCTCATAATTAGTCCCGGTTGGACATGAGAGACCTATTCCCTTTACCAACCGGGACTAAAGTCCCTCTCCCTACGAGTGAACAGTTTCCGCCCGCTAGCACTGCACTACACATGGAAGGAGAGTCACTCACGGCACGGAGGGCTTTTCCATCCATTATGCACTAGCACTCTAGTAGTGCCAATTGTTGTTGTTTTGTCTCGGAAAACCTCCTCTCCTACACACTCGTGTGTGGTGACGCCAGCAGTGTGTTATTAGTTGATGGCGCATTGCCTCGCTAATCTTGGATTATTATTATCATTATTACTTTGGTAGCAGCTGATGAAGGCCTCCAACCGCAAAGCCGAGAAGTGCTTACGCGCGTGACGAAAGGGATGGACTCGGTGGTTGAATAAGGTAGGCATTGCAAGCAAGTATACGAGCATATGCCCGTCCGGGGGTGGTCGATGTCCTGTGCATTGTCGTCCTGCACGCTGAGGCTCTCCTACCTGTTGGGCTGGCGCTCGCGATTGGCATCACGGAAGGCATTACTTAAAGGCCGTGCCGAGTCATCATAAGATATCACGCGTTAATCCTAATCGAAAGCAAGTGGATATTATTGTTTTTTTTGTTCGAAACAGAGTGGGCATTATTGTAGCTCATCCTCCCTCAAATATATCATTGCTTCATTACGTATGTACTAGCATAGTAGCATATCCGCACAAAGTCAAGGGAGGGATGCAAAAAAAAAAAAGAACAGCAAGAAAATATCCGGCAACAACAACCCTAGCCAAAAGATGGGGAAAAAAAGAAGAAACTTGAGAATTTCTTAGTACTTTGTGTACGCATCGAGCACACTATATACACACACACAATGCGGTCTTCGCCGTCCGTCAACCGCCATTCATCGAGGGTTGAATGCGTGAGCACTAAACACTTGTTTACTCGAGCATTATTGCCCCCCGAACACGTACTAATTATTAATCACCTTGGATTATCCTTTGTCATCAGGGCAATTGGCATCGACCACCACACACACATAGATCGAGCTTCGTTTTTCAGAAGACGACGACACTTTGAACAAGACAATGCCCGCTCGCATGCATATAGGTCTTCCCCCCAACGACCACTTTTATTATTACACCCCAATTGGCCCGAATTGTTTGGGCTCGATCCGATCAAGGTAGGAGGGGAGGATCGTGTCCCTGTCACTCACACGCGGGCTGGCAGCAGCGTGGCAGGTTAAATTCAAACGCCAAGTGGATCTCAATTAGCAGTGACATGATGGACCTGCCCGTTGATAACTTGTTTGTAAGCTCGATTGGGACTTGGCGCGACGGGTTGGTTGGTTGATCGGCGGGGACCTTAATATTATTATTATTCGTGGCCGTGGCTGAAGCTGCTGTCGTCGACTCGTCGTTGGCAGCGACTGGTGGCTTGGTCTCTTTCGTTTCGGACGCGTACGGCTCGTGGCAGGATCCAAAGGCCGGATCGGACCTCCCGAGTCTTCGATCTTGTAGCTTTGCGATTGACAAAGGCCGGCCGAGTCCAACTCGTCTGAAGAATGCAGGTACGAGTGGTATTTGGATTTTTTTTCGCGATTGACGAAGACCGCATGTTTTGGCTGCCATTTTCGTTTCCTCTTTAGATCGTACTACTTGGGTATTTTTTCTTCTTCTTACAGTGTGCGTGTCCCCATGTCACATTCTCACATGGATGTGTTTGGTTGTATGCATCACATGATGGATGTACGATCATGGATGGTGGCCTGGTGGGGTTCAACCAATTTACTTGTACCTTATGATTCTCTCTCACTAGTAGAATGATTAATTAAGTGAGTGAACTTCATCTTGAACATATTGGTATAATTCACCGAACCAAACAAAAAGATTATTTTTTTTAACCGTTTCATACATGAACTGAGCGGAATGATACAAATCAATCAAACACACCCTCGCTGTCTGGGCCAAGGAGAAGCACACCCACCATCCATCACACACAAATGCGTGGTTGGGCTTGGGCCAATGCCTGCGACAACCGATTGAGAGAGGCTGAAGATAGAGAGACGACGGGGGAGCAGGATCACACTTGACACCTTCTTCTATCATCTCGCCCGCAGCAGCGCAGAGAGCGCGCTGCTATGACCGGTAATTAGCTCTGGAGCCAGCGACGTGCATTGATCTGCTCTCCTTCTGGCCTCGCAGGGGCTCTCCCCTCTCGACCACCGCCACCAGCCCCGGCGTGCTCGCCGCGGTCGCCGCCGTCATATGCTCTGCTCACCCGCCCGCCACCACCGCACACGCACTCACCGGTCATCACGCGCGCACGCTCGCTCGCTCGCCGGATCGCGCGGCGTCACCGGCACACTGTTGTGCGTTTGCTTTCAGCGTTCAAGGCAGCTGCCGGCCCGCCTTGATCACGCCATTGCTCACAGCTCACGACCGCCCTACGAGCGCGGCGACGAGCCCACTGGAGCCACGGAGACAGCGGCCTCTTTTTTTTTTCGCGACAGCGGCGGAGCGGCGAATCCGCGTTGTGGCTTCTTGTAGACAGCAGATCTTCTTCCTCATTCAGGGCGAATGCCAGAACGCGCTGGTGCGTGCCCATGACCCACGGGGATGAATGTACACCTGCAGACTGCAGTGGTGGGAATGTTCGGGCCACGCCATCGGAATATCCCCCGCAAGGATCGCGGTCGCCGGTCGGCGTCCTGTGTCAGCAACTTGCCTGCCTGCAGACGTCGAGTGCACAGGGCGACAGTGATCCACGATACTGCTAGCAGTTAGTATGCACAACTTGACCAACGTTGTCACGACAGTGATCCTGAAAGTACCATCCTTCGGTCATGTTTGAAACCACTGGAAGGAAAAGAAAAACGATTCTTAGATAAACCGGATAGATAGTAAATACCGCTTATTCGAGAAGCGGATTTAAACCAACTTCTGCGTTTTACTACAAATGGAAGTGGTGAGGAGAAGCGCGGTTGAAAAAAATTAAGTAACCGCTACTGCAAGTTAGTTTAGAATATTGTAGTTCAACAAATTCAATAACCAACAAATTTTCAAAATTTAATTACTTTTTAAATAATATTCATGTTAACAAAGAATTGTCAATTTGTGCATGTAATTTATATAATTTTTATGGAGACTAAAAACTTTCACCCAAACTAATATAGATTGTGCATACTGCTTACATATAATTGAAGCAAACACCATAAATCATCTGATCATTTTTATTTTAGTTGCTTACAACAACTATATAGTTGGTCCCCACAACCTTAGATTTGATGAAAAAAAGGACTGTCCAATTCAAATAGGTGACTATAATTGTGTTGCCAATAATTGTAAGAAGATTACTAATAACACTTGCAAATACATTTTTTTTAGAATCACACAGTACAACGCAGACGCTCACAACACGCACGCACACTCACCCCTATGAATACACGTACGCAAACCCTACCCCTATGAGCACCTCCGAAGGACTGAGCACCGGCAGATCTGGAGATTCCCGAAGTCACCATTGGCGCCTCGTCGTCGACGGGAACGTCGCTTACCACTTAACGCATAACGCCGGTAAATCCTGAAAAATCCAGGAAAAGGTGCGAGCACCAGGATTTGAACCCTGGTGGGTAGCGTCTCACTGGACTGTCCTACCATTGGACTACAAGCCCAATCGCAACACTTGCAAATACATAACTGTACCAGTACCACGATCATCTAATTAAAGCCATATCAAGCACATGTTCAGAAAAGTAAAGCAAAAGCATCAGCATTTACCAAAGGTAAGCATTGTCCACGCATGAAATGGTGAGATCAAACTTTCACGGATAATGAAAGGCTACAGTTTAGATAATGAATCCATCCAAAATAATTTTTAAAAAATTGTATTTATTGTTAACTGATACCTATGATCGCTCATCATCAGCTTGTCAATATGGTCATTTGACCTTTCTTAAAGCTTATTTCCGAAAAAAACTTGTAAATGCAAGTGAACAAAATACCAGGAGAGAAATCATCCCGCTTTTTTATGTCCATATAAAAGAAAACAAAATCAATGAAAGTACTTTTTTTTTCCGATGCGAACTTGGTGGGCCCAGCGGGTACGCACCGGTGGGTACTTGAGCCGAACTAAACAAGGCCAATCTCATTCTGTCATTACTACCGCCACAGCAGCAGCGATCTCTTTCTCCTGTCTGTCAAATTACCCAGTGTAAGTCAAATTTACAGCCTGTTTGGTACTGCTCCATTCCCAAACCTTCAATCCAAAACTAAGTGCTGAGGAGGGGCGATGATGTACAACCTTTTCGGAATTGATGCCTTCGAGAAATTGTGGCAACTGTGCATCTAGAAAATCATTGCAGAAGAATTTGAGACGAACAAAGTTAACTGAAAGTATCTTTCATCATGTAAACATTGTCGTTGCAACAAGCCATGGCAAACAGGTTTAGTCTCATAGCAGAATTAACGGCAAAAATTACTTCCTCCGTCCCAAATTACATTTTGGCTTTTCTAGGTACATTCCTTTTGTTATATATTTAGACATAATGGAGAGAGTAAGAAACATCTCAACTTGAAAATAAACAGAAGGAAAAGTTAGAAAATAAGTGACCAAAAAGGGCTATTCAAAAACCACAAAGCAGTAATATTCAATCTAAACATCAAACTTTCTGCTGAGCAGTAAAATAAACGTGAGCTTAGCTTCGCCTTTGCTCGATCATATGACTGTATCCACACCATCTCTTATCACCAAATTAACCCTGATACATGGTGTTGCTCTGGTTATCACTCATCACCCGTGAAGAATGGCATGACCATCCAAGGAAAAAGCCACCATGCAAGGTCAATCCATGACACATCTCAATGTGATCTGTAATTGAAAGAATCCGGAAAGTCAAGGGGTTATTAGACAAGGGTTCAATATATATAGAAAAAAGACACTTGAATGGCTCAGATTTACCCATTATCAGCACAACAACTTACAGTGGAAGTTTTCTTCTTCATATAATGATGTGCAGCTGGGAGAACTTACAGTGGAAGCACAATTCCCTCCCTTCCCAAATATAAATAAACAAATAGCATTGTCCATTAAAACAGGGCATTTGAGATTTTGGTCTAGTAGTATAATTCTCGCTTTGGGTGCGAGAGGTCCCAAGTTTCATTCTCAGAATGCGCCCATCAAGGTTTTGATGTTTAGCACCGTCCATTGTAATATGGAACCAACTGTCAGCTATTGGTCGCAGAACTGGTTGTTCGTTAAAATACAAGCCATCCTACGGTATCACCTGAGACTAATGTTGTATGCTGAAGAGCCTAATCGAACCATGTGAAGAGCAATATAGTAGGGAACACACAACAATCAAATTTTTAACGGACTGAATGGACAGAGGATCAGAGATATATTCAAATCTGATTGCTAGTATCTCTGGAGAGAGACCAGGGTAGGATGTGCTAGCGTACTTTGAGAAACGGCTTGGTCAGGATCACGCCGGCATCCATAGCAGCAGGAGCCTGCACGAACGCTCGAAAGCTTGTTGCAGCAATAATGGCCCCAAGCAGGAGTGCGGACGGCAACGCGGTGGCCTGCACAGACGCGCGGTGCGCCAGCACCTCCAACTGCGGGCATCATGACACCACCAGACCGCCGCCGTGCCGGACGCAAGCATCGCCATAGCCGGCGGGGAGTTTGCGGGCCTCCGGCGAGCGGACGACACAGAGGAACGGCCGGCTGGCGTCGAGGAGGCCGCTCGCGACCTCTCGCATCTCCAGCGGGTCGAGGTCGGTCAGGCGTGCCGCGCGCCGCCATGGGCTCGACCAGTCGCGCCGCTGGTGAGCCTTCGGGTGGAGTACGGAGGCCGCCGCCGAGGAGGTGGTAGAGGGAGAGGGCAGAGGAGGAGGCACACGGCGGGGTAGGGCTCGCGGGCGGGTGTGCGCAGACACGAGGAAGTTTTTTTCCTATGCGGACTTGGTGGGCCCGGCGGGTATAAAGGGTGGGTAGGCGCGGGGTGGGTGAGAAAAGTAATTCGTTTTTGGCAGAAACGCTCTTCCAAATTGCGATTTCTATGGTCGTTCCACCTTTTTGGTCATCACGCAACCTGACAGGTGGGTCTGACGTGAGGGGTAAGATGAGCTCGAATTGAGTGAGAAAAATTTTCAATTGTCTTCGCTCCTTATACATATATAAACAGCGGTATCGGCTTCTACTAGTCCCAATAGTTTGTTTTTTTAGATCACTCCAATAATTTGTTGACACTGGTTAATAAAGAGATTTTTTTTGAGAAACAGAAAAATATTTGTTGCTGCCTAGGTTAGGCTACTTGGGCCAGGATCCAACAATTTGTTAGCGGGCTCAAATTTTGAATCAGCAGAAAATAAAATAGTTCTAAACATATTGAGCACAAAGCCCATATGCAATTGCAATCCCAGTTTGCAGCCCATCGCCTCGCTTTACGACTCCTTCCTACCCAAGGGCGGGAAACCCAAAATTCGCTCAAAGCCCCTCTCCGCGTCGTCTTCATTTTTCACCTTCTTCTCCGTTCTCCATTCCCCAATCCCCCAAAACCCTAGAAAAATCTCTCGCGCGCAGCTCGGTCCGCCCCCCATGAGCGCCCCTATGGAGATCTCCTTCTCCGCGCCCCCGCCCCCTCCGGACGCCGCGTGCACCGTGGTGACCGCCCCATCGCTGGCGCCTGCGGCCGCGGTCTCCTCCTCGCCGCCGTTGCCGCCGCCGCCGCAGCAGGCGGCGGCGGCGGCGGCGGGGGCCGTGGTTTCTCCTTCCCCTGCCGATGACAAGGTCCTCGTCTCAGGTGGGCGCCGTCACGCCCGCGTTTGGGCATCAGTATCACTATCACCCCAGCAATTTTGAATTCGGGTGGCGTTGACGTAATGATTTCGTGCGGTTCCTATTTTCTACTGTGGCTTCTGCAGTTGAGGTACTGCTGCACGCGACGAGCGCGGCTCGCCACGAAGACGTCCAGGTGGCGGTCGAGAGGTTCGTGCTTGATCTAGCAAGGCTTTGTTCTGAAAGTACTCTTGCCATTGTTTTGCGATTAGGTGATGTAGCATGTTCCGAAAATGTTTAAGGCTTGCTTCAAGCCTTCAAGGATGTGTGGTGCCATGGTCGGTCTTATTTTGCTGTGACTTAGTGGAATGTGTTGGGAGTTGGTTGCCTACCAGTAACTTGTATTTCTGGAGGAACTAGTGGAATGTAACTAGCTGAAACAATGTGGCAAACCGGGCGTGAGTTTAAGGAGTTTCTAATTGGTGCCAAGTGCGCACCCAGATGCTAGACAGTCAATCACCCGCAAATAGTGAATAGGCAGTATAACATTAACTAGACACCATACAGTTTGTACACAGTCTACATGGTTTTTAAATGGCACCAACAGATATTCATGTATCAGTGACCAATTCAGCAGCAGAGAGCAGCGCAGACAATGCGCCAGTCACCAGTTTGATAGTGTATCCCAGACTAGTACAGCAGTAATCCACACACCTGCCATTGCCATTTGCAAATTGTTGATGCGCAGAGCAGAGCTGGAGCAAATTTAGGGAGAAAATTTTCAGACAATTTTTAAGTCCTGCGATTGATTAGCGGTTAGGTGGGATAAGGTGAGCAGCAGGGTGGACGATCAGGTTAAACAGGGGCTCAATTCAATTAAAATCTTGGTGATCTGTTCGCTCTGGAATCATCGTGTTTAACAGTCTGCAGCCTAACCTGAATGGAACTCTTTCTTCCATTAGAGAGGAGCTGCATATGTGGGATATTGCTGGGGCTGCCAGCTGGATAGGCTTAGAAGTCTTCTGGTCAAGGTGTTTCTTTCTCATAGTTAAGGGTAATATAATAGAGTGTTGAGTGTGTTTGTGGTTTCTCCAGTTTCCCACCCTTGTTATTATATAGGTACGCAGCTCTCCTATGTGTTCGTTAAAAAAGCTTGGAAGCCAATCATTCCAAAAAGTAATTACCATTGCCTTATTGAAATTCTGGAGAAAGCAAATGTCTTCTATATACTATTGTCATTAGTGGTATGTTCAGAAAAAATGCCAAAAGGTTTGGCTTTCTTATCAACATGTTAACTGGAGCTATATAGCCATGTAATTAACATCGTTTCCTGATGAAACATCACCTTATTGAATGTTGCACAGTAACTGGCATCTTCTCTCGATAGACATTACATTTATTGTTGATCATGTTTAAAATTTTGTAACTGCTTTCTCAATCAGGATGCTAGAAGCTCGAAGCTTAAGCTATGTTGATGGGCCTGTGCCGATTCCTGCTGATAATTCTTATCTTCTTGAAAACGTCAAAAGGATCCATATCTGTGACACTGGTATGCCCATTCACTTAGGCTGGGAAGTGTTCTTACTTGTCCTCTAGCACTCATGGCTTTCTTATTCTGAGTGCTAAGCATTTATGCAGATGAGTGGGTTGAAAATCACAAAGTTCTCTTATTTTGGCAAGTCAAGCCTGTTGTGCATGTGTTCCAGGTATGCAACTCTTAATGTTTACTTTCTAATCACTTGCATTTCAATCTGAAATCGAGGTCATTTTTGTATATCAATGTGCACCCATGCTAGTTATCTTGCTTCTTCATGCTAGTTATCACTTGCTATAGCTGTTTTATCTGAACATCATAATGTATATTTTTTTCACCACTGCTCAATATCAGCTGCTCTTGAGTTCAAGCTAACACGTGTTTTCTCGGGGGATGTTCTTCTGCATCCTAATATTGATCCTGAGAATGGTTTTGTTCCGAAGCAAAAATTGATCCATATTGTTTATCCAATTCAGTATAGACCTATAGTCACACTTCGGTCCAGATTTATTCACATCAAGCTCATTTGATTATGCTGTAGCTGAGTGAAGATGGTCCTGGTGAGGAACCAGGTGAGGATGATACACTCTCAAGCTTCAACGAGTGGGCCTTGCCTGCCAAAGAATTTGATGGTTTATGGGAAAGGTAAACACTGTTCATCCTTAACCACTTTAATCTCCATTTTTTCCCCTGTAGATGATCTCATTGGTATTTGCAGCTTACTGTATGAAGTTGGTCTCAAGCAGAGGTTGTTGAGATATGCTGCCAGTGCTTTGCTTTTTACTGAAAGAGGTGTGAACCCATGTCTGGTTTCATGGAACCGGTAAGCATCTGCAACATTATTATACACATTTACAGCCAGTATGTTACAGAAGAAAAGATGAAGTTTACTCTATGTCTCTATATAGTGAAACGATTCTTATTTTTTCAGTTTTTATGAATTACAGGATTGTACTCTTGCACGGACCACCTGGAACAGGGAAGACCTCTTTGTGTAAAGCACTAGCACAGAAACTTTCTATTCGCTTCAAATCAAGGTCTGTACTGAATGAGATACAAGACCTTTTTTTGTATTAAATATGTGTTATTGATTCCTGACTTTTATACTAGGTATTCTATGTGTCAATTGATTGAAGTGAATGCTCATTCACTGTTCAGCAAGTGGTTTTCTGAAAGTGGAAAACTGGTATGCCCTTTTTGTGCTAGACTGGTATCATGTGTTCACATGCTGAAATCACTTTAGCATCTAATTGCACTTGGGTTTAATGTGGCCGCACCTTTTTGCATGAGCTGGAAATACAGTGTTCTTATGGCCCATTATTTAGTTTTTGTAGTGAATTGGATCTAAGTATTTACTTTCATAGTTACAACATTCAACACTGGACACTCTATCCACTATCCTGTAGGTAGCCAAACTTTTCCAGAAGATCCAGGAGATGGTGGAGGAAGAAAGCAACTTGGTATTTGTATTGATAGGTATGTTCTTGACTAGTGACAAATGACAACTCAACATTCTATAGTGAAAGCTAACTCAAAGCTGATGAAACAACCATGTGAGTTTTCAATTAGGTGTGAATTAAATATATGAGTCCACCCTCTGATCAAATCTTGTCTGTGCCTAGGCGCATGTAGCAATGAATCATCACAATGGTTTATATTGTTTACTCTTTTTGTGCTCGGAGGACTATTAGAGTTCATATGCTGACTTTTTATTGAATCCAGCTCAGTTTCATTTAAACTCAGCAGTGCCTCCTGGCTGAAGCAAGCAAACACATAGCACGAGTAGCAGTCTTATAGAGTGCTAACTGAGCCTTGAGAAAATAGATTACTTGATTTGCTCCATGCTCTATTTGAATCTCTGTCATATATATGGTATGTACATTGTAGATGAAGTTGAAAGCCTTGCTGCTGCCAGGCAAGCTGCTATTTCTGGCTCTGAACCTTCAGACTCCATTAGAGTAAGTTATCATTTTTTTTGTTGACTACGTGTGATTTTTTGGGCTCTTGGCTAATGTTTACAGTATATCTTTCCTTGTGTCACTTCAGGTTGTGAATGCGCTTCTAACACAAATGGACAAACTGAAGTCTTGGCCAAATGTTATCATTTTGACAACATCAAATATCACTACAGCAATTGGTATTAAATTTTCTGGCATTTGATTATTATCTGTAGGGCTATGATTGGTATCTTTGATAATCACATGTTATTAGTAGTCCGAGTGAATTCCTTTACTACGAGAAAGCAGTTCTGCAGTCACACCACTAAACACAATAATATTTTTTAGGGTTGATGATCTACCCATTTCCATGAGTGCAAAATTCCTAGTTATTATAATTAAAATTGGATCACAGCTAACTATAAATAACTTACCAACAAATGTACAAATCAGTTATCCTTTGTAGCCTTTTTATCTGTTGGATCAAAACCAGTCAGAATTCAAAGTGTCTTTTCCTTTTTATGAAACACATGATTTGGTCTTGCAGTTTGTTTCCGAAAACACCCTGTGTACTTCTCAAACAGTAACATTGCTTGACTTGAATGGTAATATTGTTGAGATATAAGGACCTCTATAACTAGCAAATGCTACCTGTTGTCTATTGGCAGATATTGCGTTTGTTGACAGGGCAGACATTAAGGCATATGTCGGACCCCCTACGCTTCAAGCACGATACGAGATCTTGAGGTCATGCATACAGGAACTTTTAAGAGTTGGTATTCTTACATATCCTCAGGTATGTCCTGTTTCGCCAACTTGGTGTCCACGATGCCACATTTTCATTTCAAACAATGCTACTGCCATGAGCCTAACAGAATCCTCAGTACTACTTTGACCATACAGCACTTGATTGAGCAAATCCCTTTTCTGGATCTTAAATGATAGTCTTTTCAACTTTCTTGCAACCTCCACGAACCTTTTAAAATGTTATCTTTCTCTAATTGTAGGGTGGTGGTAGTGTACCATGTATTCTGAACTATTCAACCCTGAAAGAGAAGAAGCACTGTACTGAGGCTGTAGAACCCCATGGTGTGCTTCATCTCTCGACTCTACTCTATGAAGCTGCAGAACTGTGTGAGGTAAAATAATGAAGCTGAGCCACATGATACTTGCTGTAACCAAGGCTTCTCCATCTGGTTGATGGCGGTAGTTCATTTCTCTTTTGCAGGGGCTCAGCGGCCGGACATTGAGAAAACTCCCTTTCCTGGCACACGCCTCCGTAGCCAACCCTTCACGCTGCGACGCTTCTACTTTCATGCATACATTGATACAAACTGCGCGAAGGGAGATCTCGGAGTTGCGTGGTTAGTTCAAGCTTGACGTCTTCTTTTGGAGGAGCAAAATGCTAACAGTCCATTCAGAGTGCAATGCCCCTGAATCCCCGATATGGTCAGGATAGATGTACAATCGTCTAAGGTTGCTAAAAGCACTAGAAGAATCATTCCGTTTCTAGGGTTAGGTTTGGAGTTTCAGAGCAGATGCAATCTGTGCCTCTGATTGCTGTTTCAGTACACTTGATCTTCTGTAAATCTTTACACAGTACGAGAATCAGTACCTTCACGGACGTCATGCTGCCGTCCCTTGCAAATTAGTGCCTTATTCTGGTGATTGAAATCTGGGTTCTTTCCATCTCTCCGACTTTGGAACCGCATTTGAGTTGGACCGAATATGCCATGTATTTTTCACAATGATAAAGACATTTTCAAAAAGCAGATAATGCTAGGGTCCAGTTTGGCAAAAGAGTTAGAACTGGACTTTGATCTCAGGCGTTACCAACTATGCTATGTATTTTTCACAAATGATAAAGACATTTTCAAAAAGCAGGATAATGCTAGGGTCCAGTCTGGCAAAAGAGTTTGAACTGGGATTCCTTCCCAGGCGTTAGAATAAGAGCTCAGAACAACTGAATAACCGGCGCCTTGATGATTGCTCAACCTTCGCTTTGGACCTGACTAATGACTACATCAACATACACGAATCAAGGTATACATACCTACACTTGCACAAAAAAAAAGATGGTAACAAAACTCATTGTTTAACAATGCCACATGCTGACTGAATCATCCTTAATCAGCAGTTACAGCAATCAACTCAGAAGTACCAACAATTCAGCATACATCTGACTCTTTGACACTGTCGCTAAACCTATCTGCAACCGCATCTACATAACAGAACCATGAGTTAATCTACATCAGGGCAAAGCAGTCATCTGGTTCACATCCCAGATTTCATCTCTGGGCTCCTCTTGCTGGGTCATATGTGCCCGGGTATGGTGCTGCCGGTGGTGGTGGTGGAGGTGCTTGCACTGCATCTGCAGTGGCGCTGCTCGGCTGAACTTGCCCAGCAGGATATCCAGTGCTACCAACCGCACCATACATGTTTGCGGCATCCGTTGCCGCACCACTGCTTACGGCTTGTTGCGGAGGCACAGAATAGGCACCAGGATAATTAGGCACTGCAGTTTGCGCATAGCCCGCAACTTGATAGCCAGGGTAACCTGCATATGTGTTAGCTTGCGCAGCATGCATTTGGTAAGCAGTTGCATCGTAAGCATAGGTGTATGCCCCAGCCTGGGTTCCCTGCTGATATGCTGCAGGCTGGGTTGCTTGCTGATATGCTCCAGCCTGGGTTGCTTGCTGATATGCCCCAGCCTGGGTTCCCTGCTGATATGCCCCAGCCTGGGTTCCCTGCTGATATGCCCCAGCCTGGGCTCCCTGCTGATATGATGTCGGGTAATTGGCATATGCACTTGCATACGGGTTTGTGGCTGCTGCTGACACTGCTGTAGCCTGTGCTGTCCCAGGCTGTGAAGCTGCCACCTGAGCACCTGCCGCATGTGCTGCTGCTTGAGCTGCAGCTGCTGCTCATTGAAAGAATCAGATCGAACCAAGAAACATTAGAATTTGGCATTATACAAAGGTGAAAAATATGTACGCAAGTATGTCTCAAGGCAAACTATGTTCACATGCACAAAAATGTAAATGCCAAATTCTCCTAAAACTACATGTGCAAAGGTCTACTCTACAGCAAAGGCTTCTATACAGTCTACACATTGGAGGACTAGAACTATAGTCAATTTGCTACTTACAAGTTCCTATATGCTTCCAATATGGTACTTGCCCAAATAAAATGCTTGAGAGATGGCAAATAAAATACTTGGCAAAGTGTAGCCAACATATCCTCAGGTAAGTCTGAAAAAACAAAAACTATCATATGCACATCAGCAACTAAACCTTCTCAGTTAAGCTGCCCTGCAGAAACCAGCCACTGTACCCAATTTGCTACAGAAGTTAAAGCTTAGTTTTAACCATTCACTTTTGATGGCACATTGATTTAAAGGACTGATATGCAACTTACGCTTACCTCTAGCATAGTTCCAGGATTGATGTATAATTTCTGCTATGCCATAACAATCAACTAAGATGTTACAGTGCTGGTGGCTAAGCATCACGCTAAGCTGCTAACACTGTTTTGCTTCTTCTTTTTTGCATAATGTGGCATGATAAACTCAAAATGTTCATAGATCCCTTGATAATAGTCTTGGTTGATCTCCTACTTGACTTTCTAAATGTAAATAGTATATAATCATATTGCATTGTAACATTAGATAGGCCATCGCCCATAAGACCTGTATTTCTTTCATTTCAAGATGAACTTTCTCAGTTGGTCATTTTGACGTCCACTAACTATGTTCTGAAGCTCTCCACAGCCAAAAACTCGATCGATGATTTACAAGTAAACAGACTAAATTCCATAGACAGGGTTACTTTCATTTAGTTATGCAAATCGAGGCCTCGACACTGCCCATACTAGTTAGGAACTATCTGCTACGGACATGCTCTGCTATATAACATGGATCTATATCATTACATTATGACCTACAAATAGTATCATACTGCAAATACTGTTAGACATAGGAAATGTCAGAAAGTTCGGCTATTGTCAAAGTCACATAACTAAAATTCTAGAAGTGTTCACTAATTATTAAACACAAAATAGATTGAAATAAAAATGATATTGCCCTTCGTGCAGCCTAGTCACAACCTAAAAACAAATGGAAGGATCATAAAGAGCAGGTAAAACATTAACAGAACAAGAACATTTACCCTGTGCCCGCCTTTGAGCATTTGCCACATCAGCACGTAACTTCTCAGCCTGTTTAGTCATGGTCATCAGGTTCATCTCCATTGTCCGCATCTGCTCAACTTGCTTGACGTTTGTATTCTTCTCAAATTCAAATTGAGTCCTTCCAATGGAAAGGGGAAAAACACAACATTTCAACGAAATCAGTTTACCATCAAAGTCAGGTTGGTATGGAAAAAATGCAAGGAAGGAACAATGTAACAGACCGTAGACTATGATGCTCTTTCCGTAGCCCATCTAACTCAGCAACCAATTCAGTAAGGCTTTTATTGTCACCTGAGGCAGAGAGTTTCTGTATTTCTTTATTCGCATTATCTAACTCAAGGCTTAGCATCTGCCTTTCAGCAATGAGTCTCTTTGCCTCCATATGAACTTGGTGAAGCTCCTTCCTCACTATATCACCACTTTGTATGTCTGCTTCCATCAATCTGATTCTCTCCACTAAATCTCTAATCTGTAGATCAGTCTCTGTCTGAACTTCACCAAGGTGGGTGCGAATCGATTGCATCTCTTTCTCTGTATCAACAATGTCCTGCCTCAAGACCACATGACTTGTTGCTAAACGCTGATTCTCCCTGATAAGCTTTTCTACCTCTGCGGTCTGCATCGCAAGCTTGTTCTCCAGCATCTCCAGTGTGGATGAAGAGTCCAAAGACGAGCGGCTAGAGATGCTGCCTGCAGCGAAGGAACCATGACGCATCAGACCTGGAGCTTGGGCACTCAGTCCATCCAGTTGTCCACGATGAGCCATTATCCTGAAAAAGCAAATGCCACTTATAGAGAAGCAGAAAAGAAAAGGTGCTCTCATCAAATTCAATTAACAATTAAACATACACAATGACAAAATGTTAGTTGACATGGCACCCTCCAGAGATTACAGAATAACTTAGCAAAATTTACATTTGTATTTTTTTCATTAGGAAGACTGCAGCATGTAAATAGTGCATGCATTATGCATGATAGAGTGCACAGGTCAAGCTTGATCTACAGCCAACTGGACATCAAAACAATAAGGCAAACCTGAGTGTGCTGAGAAAATTGTAAAAATGGGACTGCAAGGGCTTCGCAGTTTTGACATTTGGCCTGACACAGATGGTACCATTATGGTCAGAGAACTCATTGTTAGGATCTACATACATCAACTACAGCCATTTTAAGGTCATAATAACACAGGAAGGGCCACAGGGAGGAGAATTAAACCATGTAATTAGCATTGAACTAACATTTCAACTGGTATATCCAAGACACTATGCAGCACTCAATTCCAGGGATTGCAGGTTATGACATATAGACATCTGATGAAGCACTCGCGTCATCTAATCAGATACTCATGTCCTCTCAGAAAGCACCATCTCTCACGAACCTAGCACACATGGAAACAGAAACAGTCCACGCAGCGACAAACAAACAAATCAAATCGAACATGGAGTGAGGACAGGATAAGCTCCGTCTAGGGCCAGAAGGACGAGGGGCGGGATTGTAGTCAGCCACTCAGGGGCGGACCCAGTACAGCACATGTACACCCCGACAATTTGTTTAGCAAAAGAAAAATCGAATTTAGCAGGTATAACACGCGTTTATACTTGCAATTGGGTCAGATCCGAATACAGATAGCTTATTTTTAGGGTTCGGGGCGCTCCGTTTCGTACAGCGCGGGAAGGGAAGAGAGGGGGCAAGCAAACCTGGTGGCTGCTCGTCACCGGCGAGAACCCGGCGAATACGTGCCGACGGGCGTCGCCGGTCGCCCAGTCGGCGCCGCCAGGAAAAGACCGCCCAAGAGAGAGGGGGTCAGGTCGGGCTCGGGCACGGGCAGGAGTCGCAGGAGGGAGCTGGAAGAAAAAGGAAAAGGAAAATAGGGAGGGGTGCAAGTGCAAATCGGGCTATCCATCCAACTCGACTTGCCCGAAAATAGCCCATAATACAATCCCAGGCCGGCCTTGCTTGACCTTGGGCCAGCAAAAAAATATCAGGTTTTGCCAGCCCAAAACATGCCCATCATCACGAGGGAAATCCTATACATCTGATTTTTTTTTATAATTTTTCTATCTCTATTTTGCAAAAATAAATGGTCTGCCCGAAATTTTGCAGAACTATACATCTGCCGCCGTGGCCCACGGCGTCAGGGACATAACGCCGTGGCCCACGGCGGTAGGAGCCGCCAGAAGTGGGCCCGTAGCGTGCTTAGTAAATAACGCTGTAGCCCACGGCGTTAGGGACATACCGCCGTGGGCTGCGGCGGCAGGTCCTAGCGCCGTGGGCCACGGCGGCAGCAGGCCTGCTACCGCCGTGCCTCACGGCGCTAGGATCTGCTGCCTATATAACACCGAAATTCAGCCGAAAATGTCATAATAATTCGAAAAAAAGAAAGAGAGGGGGAAGAGGAGAAGGGAGTGAGGAGGAGGTGGTGAAGGTGCGAAGCTCTGCCGGTTTTTCGTCTCGTTAGAGGTAATACTCTGGTACTTAATAGTTTGAATTGTGATAATAGTAAAAATATAGTTTTAGTGTAGATCTGCTTAGTAAATATATAGTTTTAGTGTAGATCTGCTTAGTAAATATATAGTTTTAGTGTAGATCTGCTTAGTAAAATCATAGTTTTAGTGTAGCTCTGAGTAGATATATTTTGTAGTTGCAGATCCACTTGTTAATAGCGTTTTTTTTCATGCTGTCAGACATGTCGGATGATGTCAGTGTCAAGTTGTATTTCGGTAATGGGCAGATTAGATATGGTGAACATGGAGTTGACTTGTCAGAATTTGATTCGGTTGACCATGTGATTAGAAGAGCAGCCTCAAGAACTTGGGGGTCCATTACCGACTTTTTTTATAGGGCATTCCATGTAGATGCAGAGCAACATAACTTGTCCATTATGGCTCTAATCAACAGGAGTGAGTCATTATATTGGGAGCATATGCCACTTCAAGGCACTGAACATTGGAGGAGTTATATCAAAACAGCATGTGAAATTGGTTTGCCTGTGATGTTGTTTATCCAAGTTGTTCATAAGGTTGGGTCTAGTAGTCAAGTGCCTGAGGAGGGTAGTGATGCTCACCAGGGTGAGGCTGAACTACAAGCAGGAGATGGTCCTGCAACTGAGCCACAAGAAGGAGATGGTGCTTCCACTGAGGAAGAAGAAGGAGATGGTGACACACCCTTTGAGGCCCATGGTGAAATTGACGAGGGGGAAGTTAATGAAGAAGTACTCAGGCGGTACGAAATGGAGGCTGATGAGGATGAACGTGGGTTGGAAGAGGACTCCTCAGATGATGAGGATGACCCGCTAGTTCCAAGGGACTGGGACAGTTACAATTTCTCACAGCTATCTGTCAATCCTGGTGAGAATGTGTCCTGGGAGTATAGAGACAATAAGGTTTCTGTTGGCGCCATGTATAAGAGTGCAGTAGAGGTGAAGGATGCAGTGAAGAGGTGGGCCACCCTTACTCTGCAGAGAGAGTTCAGGGTAGTGAAGAGTTCTCCACATATATATGATGTACAATGTCTGAAGCCCAACTGTCCTTTTCGAGTGTATGCTTCCAAGGGCAAGTGGAAAAATTACTGGGAGATCAGATCTGTTGTGGATCACACTTGTGTACTTGAGCAGCTGGATGCAAGCCATCGTAATTTGTCATCCGGTTTTGTGGCCAGCCAGATGTTTGCTAAGATTGTGGAAAATCCTGCTTATGAGCCTAAGTCCATTATCTTGGCAATTGAGGAGAAATTTAGGTAACAGATAAGTTATGGTAAGGCATACATGGCAAAGAAGAAGGTAATGGAGATGAGGTGGGGAACTTACAAAGCATCCTACGACAATCTGCCTCGATTGCTGAACACAATTGCCACGCTAAATCCTGGTAGTTATTATGATATCAAGACTTATAATCTTGTATCAAGGCCAGTGAAGCAAGTCTTGCAGCGGGCATTCTTAGCATTGGGTCCCACTATTGCTGCATTCAAACAGTGTCGACCAGTTATTTGCATAGATGGCACATTCCTAACAGGAAAATACAAGGCACAATCCTTACAGCTGTGGCTGCAGCTGGCAACAATCAGTTGTTGCCATTGGCAATTACTTTTGCAGAGGGAGAGAATGGTGACAGTTGGTATTGGTTTCTGGAGAGATTGAAGCAGATGGTGGTGGGAGATGTGTCAGACGTGTGTGTGATACACGATAGACACAAAGGTATTTTGCAGGCCATTAATGACATCAAAGAAGGTAGTGAAGAGCGTAACAGAGCAGCACAATGGCCAGATGTGCATAGCAGGTGGTGCATGAGGCATATGGGAGCAAACTTTCATAGCCAGTTCAAGAACAAAGAACTTACACAATTGTTCAAGCGCTTATGTTCGACCAATCAGGAGAAAAAGTTCTACGACCTATGGCAAAAATTAGATGATCTGACGAAGAAAGCATCAGAAGAGATAGCTAAGAAGCTAATAAGTACTGAACCCGGGGAAGAGCCAGTTTCTCTGGAGGATGTGGGGCTAGATGCTCCAAATGTCAGAAGGAGAAGGGGACGTGCTGTGAAGACCTTCAGCCAGTGGATTCAGAATGAGCCTAAGGAGAAATGGTGTCTCCTGTTTGATAAGGGAGGTGTGAGGCATGGGATAATGACAACAAATTTTGCTGAGGTCTACAACGCTGTTTTGCGTGGTGCCAGAGCTCTCCCTCTTGTTGGTATCATTGAGTTCTTCTTGTACCGCACAATGAAGTACTTTCTTGACCGTGCTACTGCAGCACATGCAGCTATGCAGGACTGTCAGAAGGTGTATTCAACATGGATGACTGAGTACTTGACCAAAAAACAGAAGGCTGCTCTTGCTCACATAGCTTACCCACAACCTCTACGTCGTGATCCTGGCGAGGAAGTGCAGTGGAAATATCAGATAAGTTGCCTGCGGCGCTACCTGGGGGCCACGCTGCCGCCTGGCGGTAGGTTCCTACCGCCGTGCCGCACGGCGGTAGGGACCTAACGCCGTGGCCCGCGGCGGTATGTCCTACGGGCCCACTTCTGGCGGCTCCTACCGCTGCGGGCCACGGCGTTATGTCCCTGACGCCGTGGGCCACGGCGGCAGATGTATAGTTCTGCAAAATTTCGGGCGGACCATTTATTTTTGCAAAATAGAGATAGAAAAAAAATATATAAAAAAATTCTATACATCTTCCGGAAGATAGATAGCTAATCATCTATAACCCATTAGTAGCCCAAATAACAGCCCACCGCAGCCCACCGCAGCATCTTCTTCCTCTGGCCATCGATGCTTGGCTGTGCCGCCGCCGCTCGCGCGCGCCGGCGAGAACACAGGGGAGGGGTGGGAGATGGGGGGAGCGGCCGGCGGCGAGGTCGCTGCCGGGCGGGGTGGTGGTGGAGGCGGGCGGCACTTAGGGTTAGGGTTTCCGGGGTTCGAGGGTCCGGGTTTCAGGGGTCCTCCATTCTCCGGCGGACCTTGAAAATGGAGGTGGTGGGTGCGCCGGATGCCTGGCGGCGGCGGCGGTACGACCGGCGGCGGAGGGCGAGACGGCGCGGGAGCGCCGGCGGCCGGGCAGGGTAGGATGGGCGGTGGGCCGGTGACCGGCGGTGGGGGCGCGAGAAGCCTTCGAGTTAGGAAGGGCGGGGTTGGATGGCGGTGGTGGACGGCGGGCGGACGGCGCGGCGGCGTGGCTGCCGCCGGCCGGGGTGGTGAAGGCGGCGGCGGCGGGTGGTGGTGAGGAAGGAGATGAAGATGAGAAGTTAATGGGCCTGGTGGGCTTTAAAGGTCGAATGCTTATCCATCTTATCCGCCGGTCACCGGCCCACCGCCCATCCGTATATGCGAAGTCAGCCCATCCGTATATGCGAAGTCAGCCCATTAAGAGTTGGCATCTTCACCACTGCTCTCCCTTCCCCATTGCGGCGAATCAGCGCCGCTCCTCCCACCACCGGCTGGCGCTATGGCCTCCCCGTCCCCTCCCGCCACCGCAAGCAAACCATCTACCACGGCCACCGTCGCGCCTCGCCGCACCGCCTTGTAGCATGAGCAAGCATGCCTTGCTTGACCTTTTCCCAATATTGGAACCTAACCTTTTTCCCTATGCTCCATCCTTCTGTTTACGGCGACATTCATCCCTAAGCATATATATAATGTTACCCAGTCAAGCAAGCAAGAATGTTCTATCTATTAACAAATCCCTCTCACTTTGCGGCAATCAGCAATGCGTGTGTTAGTCTTTGCCTGCCATTAAGCCTCATGGACAGAATAGCTATTGACCTAAGCTGATTGAGATATTAATTCCATCTGTTTTATGCACAATATAATATATAAAAGCCAGAAACTTATTTCATTTTTTGGAATTGAAACTTCTACACTCCTCACTCTTAACTTAAAACCAAGCAGCTTTCACACACAAGCCATTTGCTCGTATTAAGTTGATTGCCACACTTACTCTATCAATCGATTTGTTCGGCACACCTTAAGAGAACGAAGCATAATTGCCGGTTACAGCTAAGTGGTAGCCTTGGTGCTGCCTTTTACCAAGTTCAATTGTTTTTCTTACATCATCACTACTAGCTAGGGCTATTGTGAACAAAGTTTCATCCAAAAAGTTTCACAGTTCAGAGGTAATCCAAATTTCAGAGGGAGCTTTATCTGAATCCAAGTTTTCAAGAGGTCTCATATCAGTTCCTGTTCCATAGACTCCCTATTCAGTTGGTATCTCCTCAACAGCGACAATGATATGCTCATAAATAATCTATAATGATAGGATGATAGATCAATCATCAAAGGTCCTCATCAAACAGTGTCCATGCATTCCTGCTGCTTAAGCTAAGGCACATGAGCACATTCAATCGGCCGTGTCTCCGTGTTCCCAATGCTTGATGGGGAGCTTGCAGCTCCATGTTGGTAGATATTGAAGCAGTGACATGCCACATGCATACAAGGTGTTCCTCCAAGTGCCGTAAAGTTTTGCCCATTTCAGTTCCTACAAACTTCAAGGAGTACATTCAGTGGTGACCACCATACTTCAAGGAGTACCACTGAATGTTTGGTGATCTGCAAAATTCAAGTAAAACAGAGTAAGCAAACAAATAACCATCTGGATTTTTTAAAATTGCCTGCACCGCTGCGCGCTCTGCATTTGTTCTCAAGAGTACAGGTAGCATCATCCTATCACCTCCAAAAATTATCATCAACTCTTGATGGACTGAGGTTAAGAAAACAAAAGAAATATCGAACAAATCCATACAATACACATTTGTCCCAGGGAGAAGCTGGGTCCCACTAACGATCAGCGACTCCCATCGCAAAGCCCATGCTCACAAATTATTGGAACAATCAAGAGGAATATATGCAAACGTCCACAGCAACCCATCAGCATCAGGATGCATTAACGGTTATACCTAACGCTATGTGCCAACAGTCATGCCCACGTCTGGCACGCAGTAGATTATCCCCAACACTTTGGAATGGGCAGAGAAATCACACTTCTGCAAGAGAAGATGGCAGATGTTTAGTATCTAATTAGTGCCCTTAAGCATATAGTGTTATCACATCAACTGTTATATATGATGAGGGCAAGCAAGGCCTCTTTACAGACTGGATTAAACCATAAGAGTTCTAAGCCTTCACCAGAATCAAATATTTTATTCTTGAATCAGTTCAAGGGCAACAGAGTGCGAATGAGAAAACAAATCGATGGGTCCAACATCTGGTCTAAGAAATATCCAGATTACCTCTACATCAGCCTTGTAGGTTGCACAACACAGATCTCACTCTGCTGTCTGAGAGTCAACCAGCCAGAAATGCTTCTTTCATAGTATCATCCAGGGGATGCTCAAACTCCAGAGATTGTTATGAATAAGAAACCTGGCATAGATTTGCAGAAGATGTGACAACGCAGAACCAGTGGGTGGGTGGTGGCATGAAGCTGTAGCAAAGACTACAACAACAATGCATTCATTGATTAGTAGTGTATACCTTTTGTCCGTGTGTTATCGAAATTATTTAATTTTGATGTCCCTCCTTTGCAATGCCAACCTCACCAAAGAACAAAGGACATAGCCATGATGTTGTCTAGTATAATACACTTCCACTAGCATCCTGAAAGATCTTGAGAATGAGCTGTAGTTCACCTCTCCTGTAGTATAATTGAAAGATATTGAGCTTAAGGCAATTAGGAATGCATGCCTAATACAACAGTACAAGGCAGAATAGGGACCAGGATCAAGGAAGCAGTTTTCTGTTTCTGCTACATAATAGAATATATGTTATGTGTGCCTAAAGCACTGTGAGTACAAATGTCAATATGATAAACAGTATGTTGCCAGACATGGTTAAACTATAGAGGCACTATTGCAAAAAAGGTTCTTAAAATTGCTGAGCTACTCCTATGAATTCCAAAATTTTAATCACTATAGTCCCTAAAGTAGTTCATTTTTATTCGGATATTTTTCTTCATGCACTCCTACATTTTTCAATGGTGATTCTAGCTATTGCGTGATACAATAATTAGCTACCTCCAAGTTTAAACCTAAAGGTATCATTGACTACAAGAAAGGGTCAGTTCAATTTTTCTAATGAAGAGACCCATAACAGAAGTGTTTCTCTTTTTTTTTTGTTGAGAGGGGTTATACATGAAGCTCCAAACAATGACGAGGCAGATATTTGATCTAATCAAATCTGATTTTACTGAAGAGGTTATACAAACACACATAAAATTGGTTTTACAAGACTAAAATCTCAGTTGTGGATGTGGATAGACATACCTTCCTTTTCCATTGCAAAAAGTTTGTACATATATTTTCAATTTTGAACTATTTCAGTGTGTTCTCTACGAATGGCAACTGAAGGGATGATAAATTGCTTCTGATCATAGATTATGACCAAGTGTTTGAGATTGGGGAACCAATAGCTCAGACCAACTCCAGTTCTCATCATATCTTACAAATGTTTAACACACGCCACAACAATTCAGCCTACCTTATAATACTTGCTATGTGGTTAAGTGAATACCAAACAGAGTAAGGAAGAAGGGGCAAAGAAGGCAGGAAACAGTGTACACAACACACTAATATAAGCTAAGTTTTATTCACCTATACTCCATATTAAAGAATTTAAATACTCATGTTACTTACTTTGTTGCTATACTGCTATGCCACGTTCTGGGAAAGGGTGTTCTGCAGTTTAGCAAATAATAAAGTAACATGATCAGGTCCATCCATCTGCGTCCCCAGTATCTAGTAATCAGCACACTGGGTTTGCGAAAGAGTTGCAGAATAGTAGATTGATTAATTGGGAGACAATACAATTACATATATAGGGGAGGAGGACCGTGAGGCAAAAGGAAACCTCATATAGGATTAGGACTCCTCCCCGTATCTCTAATCAACATACTAAACATGGCTGGCCAGCTGGATGCCTGGCTCTAAGCCGTACAAGAACAGGATTCTGCCTAACAGTTTGCAACTTTGCTTGTCCCACAACCTTGCCCATGTATGATTTTCCTAATATCTGCCAACAATGATATGGTATTAGAACATAATTATTAAAGTGAACACTAGGAATCATTTAACAAAATTAATGAAAAGACCATATCATTATCATAGCTATGATAATTTCAATTAAATAGCATCACCACACATTAATCCACCATTATATATGTGACCTCATCCATTTGTTAACGCTAATTTATGTTTAGCAACATATCTAACATCTTCATATGAATGAAAAAATATCAGTAAATACTTTCACCACCATGTATGCAACTTCACTACCCTATAATGGCTTCAATGTTTCAAGTGATTATGAAATGTCCATGGCAAACACAAAATACTGATGAAATGCATATTCCCTTTAACATAGTTATGTAATCACCGACTGTACAGGACACAACCAAGCAGATGAGGTAACTAAAGTCAAGTTAATACGCTCAGCTAGAGTTCTTGCAAGTGAACATCCAAAATTAACTAACCATTCATGTTTCCTAAATATCATTGACTTGTGTTGTTAGGAGCATGTCAATACCTCAGATATGGACATCCTATGGGTACCAATAGATTGGAAATTTTTGAAAGTTGGCAAGCAATCACAGATTCACTTGTAGAAGAAGAATTAAGTTGAAAACATAGATGTGCATCTAACGTTTAAATTTGAAATTAGAAGTTAAGATAAGCAGATTGTACCGAGTAACTTCATAAGTATTTCTTTAATCAATTCTGCTTCTCCATTTCAATTTTGATTCAAGGTTGAAAAGCTTCAATCCAGATATCACCAGGTCTGCAGTGACCTTCTTCAAGTGCTCGTTCAGCATGTCCTCATAGAAAATAAAATTGGCTTCTGACAGGATATTTCGATCTCTCATAATAGTGAAAACCTGTCTCGCCTCAGTTGAACTTGCATACTTGCAGAAGCCATACATGATAGCAGAATAGATAATTTCTTCCATTGAACAGCCCACTTCAATAATCTCTTCCACCACACTGATGACTTGCTCTGGACTTTTTGACCTGCAAGCTTCCAGAATAGTCAAGGTGTATTTGAATTCAGATGGCCCGTTTTCTACATTTCCAAGGCAATCTTTAACAAGTGAAATAGCTGGATTGATTTCCCCAATCTTGCAAAGGCCTTTCACAAGAGCACAATAGGCTGGCACACTTGGTATCCAGCTTTCTTTCATCATGGAGTTGTAGCATGAGCAGGCCTCTTCAACATTTCCTTCATCTACAAAACATGGGATCAGATGACTATATGTACAAGAGTCTGGCTTGAAGTGAACTGAACTTTGCATTTCTTCAAACAACAAAAGTGCTTTCTTCCTGTCCTTAATCTTCAGCAGATTTTCTATAACAATGTTATAAATGCCCACACTACAATACTGTTTTTGTTTCAAGGCATCAAACACTTCCAGAGCCTTTACTTCCCTACCATCCTTGCCTGCAAATAGCTTCATAAAGTCCACTAAGAATTCAACAACAGGCAAGTCCAGCTCGGCCAGTTTGTTGACCAATCCAAAAAACAGAACCAGTTCATCCTTTTCAGCATAACAAACTAGCAATGGTGAAACGGTATCAGAACTTGGCACGAGCTCCTCCTGCAGAACAATCTGAAACATCTTATGAGCCTTATCCTCCCTACCAATGCCACACAGACCACTAATAAGTGTGTTATAGATATCCAGGTCAGCCCGGTAGCCACCATCGACCATCTCCTTCAACACCCTACACCCATCACCAACACTCCCAGTGGAAACGTACCCATCAATGAGCGATGCGTACACCATCCTGTCCACCAGTAACCCCTTGCTCCTCATCTCCTTGAACAATTCTGCTGCCTCCTCCACCATCCCTGCTTTGCAAAGCCCCCCAATCATCGTAGCATATGCCATCGGGTCCAGCTCCACCCCATCCTTCTCCATTTCCTTCCACACCCTGATGCAACCATCCATATACCCCCTCCGCACCATTGTCTTCACCAGTGCGGTGTACACAAAGATGTCAGGTCGGCATACCTCATCTCGCATCCTTCCAATCATCTCCAGAAGCCGCTCCGTCATCCCGGCGCGTGCCAGCACACGCACCATGATCGCAAACGTCACTGGCATAGGCCGTGTTCCAGCCTCCGACATTTCATCAAAAAGCTTGAGCGCATCGTCCACGTGCCCTGCTGCAGTCAACGCACCAAGGACGCGGTTGCACGCGTGGACCTCGGGCTTGATGTCGAACTCGTGGCGGAATCGGCGGAGGGCGTGGAGAGCGCGGAGCGGGCGGCGCGCGGCGGTGTGCAGCCGGACGAGAAGCGTGAGCTGCGGTTGCGAGACGGGCCTTCCGTGGGCGCGCATGAGGTCGGGGAGCTGGTCGGCGGCGGCAGGGAGGCCCGCGGCGGAGAGCAGCGAGGCGAGGGCGTGGAATGCCGGGAAGCAGTGGCGGAAGCCCTTCTGGCGGCCGGCCCAGTGGAAGAACGGGAGCGCGAGCGGCGGCGACAGGGGCGGGCGAGCGGTGAGGACCTCGGCGACGAGCGATGGCGGCACGCGGCGGAGCTTGGTGAGGTCGGCGATGACGGGCGGGCCCCAGCGCTGGTGACGCCGGAGCGCGTCGAGGAGGAAGCGCGCGAGTGGGGAGAGGCGGCGCGCGGACGTGGAGACGGATGCGGAGGCGGAAGGCGACGACGGGGAGGGAGCGGACGACGACGACGACGACGAGGGCGAGTGCGGATCCCAGTCTTGGAGGCGGAATGGGGTGGCGGCGGTGGAGGGGGAGGGGGAGGGGGATGAGGCGCGGGGTCTCGGGGAAGGGGAGCGGAGGTTGGTGAAGAGGCCGCCCCGAACGGTGGGGCGGTGCGGCGAGGCGCGACGGTGGCCGTGGTAGATGGTTTGCTTGCGGCGGCGGGCGGCGGGAGGGGACGGGGAGGCCATAGCGCCGGCCGGTGGTGGGAGGAGCGGCGCTGATTCGCCGCAATGGGGAAGGGAGAGCAGTGGTGAAGATGCCAACTCTTAATGGGCTGACTTCGCATATACGGATGGGCTGGCTACCGTTGCAAGCATCTGAACCTCCTAGTGTTCAGTCTCACACGTTATTAGAGATGTGTTTAATCGCTGACTTTTTAATCATCTGATTAATGTCTATCATCTATCAAAAAGTTGTTTTCGGGGCTCGGGGGTGATAGACGTTGATCTTGGTGAGTAACGAGAAGGATTGAAGGAGCGACGGGGTGATACAAATTAATCTCACCACACAATGAAGTAAGCGGAGCGGCACCATGTGACAGTTTCACCATACAGACGGGCGACGGCAAGGCACTTCTTCAGAGTCAAAAGCACAATGCGTAACAGTAGTTGGTGATAATCGAAGAATAGATCACTGCTCAACAAAAATGACAACCATGATTGAAAATGAGCTAGAAAACTACAATTATTTTGAGACTGCAGCCATTCACTTTGTAACTCAGTATCAATCTCGTGGGTTGATTATTTTCTAAACAAAATCTGAAAAATGAATTCCTTGCAATCGCTCCCGATAAACGTGAATCTAAATCTATGTGAACCAAAATAAAACTCAGGAGTCAAGACTAGCCAACTAGTCTCCCCAAAGAATTAACAGTTTCAGTCATGCACCTGGAATCTAATCCAGATTGGCAATCACCGCATCGGTCACTTCCTGTGTGGTGCTAGTGCCACCCAGATCCTTTGTTCTGTATGTGCCTTCTGCAACGACACGCTTCACCGCTGTCTCCAGCCGGTCAGCAAATGACGGGAACTGCAAATGCCTCAGCATCATGGCGGATGATAGAAGAAGAGCGACAGGGTTTGCCTTCTTCTGCTCCACCAGATTCTCGTTTCCGACATTTCCTGCAGAAGCACCTTGCTCGAAGATGGCATAGTCCTGACCAACGTTACCTGGAACATAATGCGGTGTCAAGGATTAGTAAATCAGAACACCAAACTTATGTTGGCCCCAATAAACTCAAAGCGAAAACATGCTCCATATGTGCCACAAAAGGTTCACACACATTACATGATGACCAAAGTATTGTATCCGAAATAATTTGAACAAAGAAATCTACGAGAGCACACTTGTCAGGCAACAGCCGGTATCATAAGATTTCCAAGAACCTTTTGGAAGAGTCCATTTTTATGAAGGGGGTCAAACACAATAAAGTATGAGCAGCAACCCTACCTCCAGGCATGATACCAGTCCCTCCAACAATACCTGCAGCTGTGTTAGCCACCAAATTGCCATAAAGATTAGGTGTAACCTACCAAGAGAATCAAAAGAAAAATAAGTGAGAGACCTGCAGGTAATCCTAATCCATGGCATACTTAAAAAGAAACATTTGGATAAATCAGGAAAATGGAAAAGAAACGGGATGACAAATTGAAGAGTGGTAAAGTCAACAACACTGGGCAGCTATAAGCATTCTATATTGCATCTAGCTTGGCTTAACAATGGTGTGCTTGTGTCACTTAAATACTGTAAACAACAAACATACAAATTATCAAGAAACATGTGCTAACAATTTCTATTTTTTAACAATAATAATGATATTTCCATTAGCACGATATATCTTCAGTAGTTTTGCTATGTATATATCAAAACAAGGAATTTTATTTTTATCATATGGCAAGCATGGTACTTAAGCAGAGCGTTTCCATTTTTTCTCATGTTGTGCAGGAAATTATGAACAATGCTTTCTGATTTTACCAAAAGAGTGCAATGCATAACCACTTTAAATGTTGACCCAGATCCTCAATTTGAGAGTTTATGTACCCCTAGTGCATTTCACTCTTACAAAAAAAAAAGGAACTTCAAACTTTTCAATGAACAAAGAAAGAGCAAATAATTATTCCTTTACACAAAAAATACATATGCTTGCTCTTAAGATCAGGAACCATTCTTCTAGCAAAACTAAGCAGGTGTCTATAATAACCTATCTAAGTTTCAACAGTTCTATAATTTGGACACTGGGGCCCCTACTTTGTAGTCAACAGTAAAATAAACTTTTGACAGTGTATGATTGTCCAAAGCTCAAAGGCAAGTCCAAAGTGTATGATTGTACAATGCTCGATAGAAAGCGACATTCATGAATGGTAGAAAAATGCTCAGGCATTTAGATGCGTACCATGACATCAAATTGTTCAGGCTTTGAGACAAGTTGCATAGAGCAGTTGTCAACAATCATTTCATTGTACTGAATACCAGGATACTTTGAAGCAACCTCACGGCAAGACTCCAAGAACAAACCATCAGCAAGCTTCATGATGTTAGCTTTATGCACTGCAGTGACTTTCTTTCGGTTGTTAAGGTAAGCATACTCAAACGCATATTTGGCAACCCTCTCGGAGCAAAACTTTGTGATCACCTAGGAAATCCATTCAGTAAGAGTAATAATAGAGAAAAGGGCTCAGATATAAGAATTAAAAAGGAAAATATGATATGGGTGGCTTTTCAAATATTTTCTTATTCAAAGTCTCAGAGAACCATATGGTACATAAGTTATGACAAAACTGCTTAAACCGAAGGCTTAACTGAAAGCAGGAAGAGACAAGAGATTAACATTGTGGACCACTGAGTGAAGGTCTATTTCGATAATAAGATATACTTATGCATTGGCAAAATTCAAAATCGATAATGTTGACAGCTGACCTCATTACATGTCACATTACAGTTTGACCAAATAATCACAGCAGTGGATTTTCACTTATTGTGAACTAAAGTGGCAGCTTTGCAAAGACGAATGTGAGGCAAATGTATAGTTTACCTAAATACTTACCATGCTAACAATGACTTAACCGGTGTATATAATTATAAAAGATCTTAACAATCTACATCTCAAGATATCCAATCAAAACACGCTTCAATCATGGAGGAAAAAAAATGCCAGTGAACTGGCAATCTCATCCCCTTTATAGGACCATAATTTTTCACTCATTTTGCAGTTTCATAAGGTCTAACTAGCAACTGTACTATAGCTGCTGTTAAGTATATATCTTGGCCCATATACTATAGGCCCATGTGGTCCACGTGCTCTCTCTTTATCTGCTACCGTCTGCTACTCTGCTCTCTCTTGGTTGTTGGTCTCTTTCCTCATCTGAGGTGACATGGAATCAGAGCCGAGATCCACTTTTTTCGCCGCCGTCTGTCCGCTGGCCGCCGTCCGCCCGTCGCGGCGGTGACTCCACCTGTCGGCGCTGTTCGTCTTCCTCCGCCGGCCTTCGTCCTCGCGGCCGGCGCAGCCCGTTGTTGCCGCCGTCCGCCTGTCCCTGCTGCTGTCCGCCGCCCGTCGCGGCACCTCCTCCCGGCCGCCCGTCGCGGCCCTTCACGACCGCCCGTCGCGGCCTCCATCCGCCGCCCGTCGCGGTCTTCCTCATCCACCGCCCGTCGCGGCCCGTCTCCGCCGTCCGTCGCGGCCTCCATCCGCCGCCCGTCGCGGCCGCCCCCATCAGCTGCCCGTCGCGGCTCGTCTCCTCACCTTCGACGTCCGCCAGTCGCGGATCAGGTGTGCGGCTGGGCTGCTCTGCTCCAAACCGTCCGCCTCTGCTCTGCTGTTGCTGCTCTGTTCTGCTCCACGCCATCCGCCGTCTGCTACTGCTGCTGCTGGTTGGTTTTGTCTGCTGCTGGTTGGTCTGTTGCTGCACGGAAGTCGGAAGCTCTTCTGTTCTTGTGCGTCAGTTGTTGTGGAGTAGCAGTCATCCGTCTGTCTGGTGCTGACTTCTCAGTTCGTCTATACTGCTGTTGCATTTGCATTGTTGCTGGTGGTGGTCTGCACCAGTATCAGCTTTTCTTCAACATGTTGCAATCCAATGTTATGGCTAGTGATATCAAGCCTGATGCTGTGGTTCATACTACGGGAACTGTGTCAATTGCTGCTGCCTCTCAGAATATTGCTTCACAGTCTTGGATTCTGGATTCAGGGGCTTCTTTTCATGTGACGTCTGACAAGTCTAAGTTGGTAGCATGTCAACCAGTCACTAATGCTACTTCTATCCACACTGCTGATGGTACATCATGTCATATTACTCATCAGGGTTCCCTTCACTCTCCCCATTTTTCTGTACCGTATGTTTCATGTGTACCTCAGCTCTCTATGAATCTTCTATCAGTGGGTCAAATAGCTGATATGAACTGCTTTGTTGGATTTGATGATTCATCATGTTTTATCCAAGATCGTCAGAGTGGAAGTGTGATTGGGACTGGTCATCGCCGTAGAGATTCTTCTAACCTCTATGTTCTGGACACCTTACATCTTCCTTCTTCCACTGCTTGTGTGTCATCAGCTATGTCATCATCAGGTTCATCTTTCGCCAAGTGGCATCATCGTCTTGGCCACCTATGTGGGTCTCGATTGTCTACCTTGATTCATGAGGGTCGTCTTGGTCGTATCCCTATTGATTCTAGTTTCCACTGCAAGGGTTGCCGGCTTGGCAAACAGGTACAACTCCCATATTCTACTAGTACTTCTCATTCTGCTCGACCTTTTGATCTTATTCACTCAGATGTCTGGGGACCTGCACCTTTTGCTTCCAAGGGAGGTCACCGTTACTATGTCATTTTCATTGATGACCATTCTCGATACACTTGGATCTATTTTATGAAACATCGATCCCAACTGTGTTCCATTTACCAGTCCTTTGCTCGCATGGTGCACACTCAATTTTCCACTGCTGTTAAAGTGTTTCGTTCTGATTCTGGAGGTGAATACTTGTCCTCAGCTTTTCGCCAGTTTCTCACCTCCGAGGGTACACTTGCTCAGCTCTCATGTGCAGGTGCTCATGCTCAAAATGGTGTTGCTGAACGTAAACATCGCCATCTTATAGAGACTGCTCGCCCACTTCTCATTGCATCTTTTGTGCCTTCTCATTTTTGGGGAGAAGCTGTATCCACTGCTGTTTATCTTATTAATCGGCAACCTTCCTCCAAACTTGCTGGCAAATGTCCTGGTGAGGTTCTTTTTGGTATACCTCCCAACTATGATCACCTTCGGGTTTTTGGTTGCACATGTTATGTCTTGCTTGCACCTCGTGAACGGACTAAGTTGAGTGCCCAGTCGGTTGAGTGTGTTTTTCTGGGGTATAGTCCTGAACATAAGGGTTATCGTTGCTATGACCCTTCTGCTCGTCGCATACGTATCTCTCGTGATGTGACCTTTGTTGAGAATCGTCCTTTCTTTTATAACCCTTCTACACAGCCTTCATATTCTCCCACAGAGTCCACGTCTTTTATGTGTCTTCCTCCTATTTCCATCACGCCTCCTCTCTATGAGACACCTCCACCAACTCCTCCACCTCCTACAACACCTCCACCAACTCCACCTCCTACAACACCTCCTCCACCTCCACCTCACCCTTTTTCAAAACCACCTATCACACGTTTCTTCACTCGTCGTTCCAAAATTCCCACTGAGCTTCCTTCTAGTTCTCCCACCTCGGCCAATCCTGACACGCCTGTTGTTGATGCTTCTAATAATAATATTGATGAGACACATATTGTTTCTGATGAGTTACAGGCTGGTTCACGATATAATCTACGAGATCGTAGTACCATTCATCCTGAAGATAAGTATGGTTTTCCTCGTGTGAATGCACTTGTTCATGAACCAGCCACTTATCAGGAAGCTACTGGTATTCCTGAATGGCAGCTTGCTATGTCTGAGGAACTTGCCGCTCTTGATCGTACAGGAACTTGGGATCTTGTTCCATTACCACCACATGCAGTGCCTATCACATGTAAATGGGTGTTCAAAATTAAAACCAAGTCAGACGGTTCTATTGAAAGATATAAAGCTCGTCTAGTTGCCAGGGGTTTTCAGCAGACAAAGGGGCATGATTATGATGAGACATTTGCTCCTGTTGCACACATGACCACTGTTCGTACTCTGATTGCAGTGGCTGCTGCTTGTTCTTGGACTATCTCTCAGATGGATGTTAAGAATGCTTTTCTTCATGGTGATTTACATGAGGAAGTTTATATGCAGCTTCATCTGCCTTCATCTGCTCAAACTCAATGCTTCAGATCCTCCATGTCTGCCTTGAGTTTGAAGGGGGGTGTTAAGTATATATCTTGGCCCATATACTATAGGCCCATGTGGTCCACGTGCTCTCTCTTTATCTGCTACCGTCTGCTACTCTGCTCTCTCTCTTGGTTGTTGGTCTCTTTCCTCATCTGAGGTGACAGCTGCAACTACACCCTTATGACTTATGAGGCATGAATCAATCACTATAACCTTACTATAATCTGACTATCACATACTCAGATGAACTCAATTTCACGCAGAGTGAACAAAAAGTTTCACTCTCGTTGCAAATAAATCACATGACAAAACGATAGCAATTTTTTTTTATACAGGAAGCTCTCCTCTCATTTATGGCCTGTTAAGACCCACGAATTTCATGATAAGATGTGAAAATCACATAATTCAATCAACTAACGGGAGGCAGTAGCGATCCCCAGAGCCCAACCAACACGGAGGTAATTGCGGGCGCAATTGACCGTACCTTGAGGCTCTCGACGACCCCGGGCACGACCTCGTGCTCGAGCCCCGAGTACTCGCCCTCGGTGTTCTCCCTGATGACGACGATGTCGACGCCCTCGTGCCTGGTGGGAATGCCGGGGAGGTTGGAGCAGTGCACGAGCGAGGCGTAGAGGTCGAGCTCCTTCCGGAGCTGCATGTTGAGGGAGGAGACCCCGCCGCCGACGGGCGTGGCGAGCCCGCCCTTGATGCAGACCTTGTTGCGGTGGATGGACTCGATGACGGCGGGCGGGACCGTGGGCATGTCGCCGTGGACCTCGTAGGTCTCGAAGTAGACGGGCGCGTGCATCGCCTCCATGACCTGGCGCACGGCGCCCGTGACGAGGGGCCCGATGCCGTCGCCCGGGATGAGCGTGACGGCGCGCGGGGTGCCGTCCCCGGGCCGCGGCATGTAGGTCACCGTGCGCCGCGCGAGGCCGCCGCCGTGGCCCGGGAGGGGGGCCTGCGGCGCGGGCGGGGAGGAGGCGGAGACGAGGCGGCGCAGGAGAGGGGCGGATCGCCGCGCCATGGGTGCGGGGAGGGAGAGTGGGGGGCCGGTGCCGCGCGGGCGGATGCGAATTGCGATCGCGGAGGCAGGCGGGCGGCGGGGGAGGGAAAGGGGGAGGCGACCGGGAAGAGGACGGGGAGAGAGTCCCGGGGAGAAAAAGGGAAGGTGGAGATGGATACGTGAGTTGTTTTCGCGGTTTAGCCCTCGGATTTTCTCGGTATTTGCCACTAATCGACTTGATTCAGCTTATTTCCCAAGAATATTGGAGGGTCTCTGACATGTGGGCCTACGAATAAAGGAATTTAGAGATAGCCCAGAGAATTTTCCTTTTGCATCCCAAGTCGAAATGGCACACCAATTCCTATGCATAAAAATAAGGATGATGATGCCAGATTCTAGGCATGATGGGCGGCCGTCGCCATCAAATTGGTCACAGCATCTTCTAAAACTTTTCCTAATCCATATATTCGGGTCAATCCCAGTTGGCCTTTCGGCAATGAGAGCCCGATCACAGCGTGTCGCTTTCGTGCGATCGTCGTTGAAGTTACAGCATGGGCTTTTCTTAGGTTAGAGGTCGGATTAACAAAACTGGGAACGAATCTGCTTCAGCGCAGCTTATCATATTAGTACTTCAAGATGGCAGTTGCAAAACGATGTCCGTCTTGTAATCACGACATCTCTTCTAGCGACCAGAGTCTCCAGAGGTTCTATACTTGTACTATGCTGGTAATCACAGCATCTTCCAGCGTCTCAAGACTCCAGAGGTTCTATGTAATGTTCTGTCTTTGCATCCCTGAATCTTTTGCTCACTGCAGAGGAGGAACAAAATGAAGCCCAAGCCCGCACACACCCATACAGTCAAGATGGATAGAAAGGTTAACGCAGCAACAAACACCTTGACAGTGTTACTCTGTACATGTTTACGTGAATGAAGCCCTATAGTTAGCTGCATGCCTGCATCTATACAAATAAACAGTTCTATCTTTGAGACTTGAGAGTACATGTGAAGCATGCTGCAGTGAATTTCATTCAAAGCCTCTTTTCGAGGATGCAAACATATCAGTTACACTAGCATAGAACAAGAAGCTGTTTACTAGCAGCCGTGGAAACATAAGGTGGTTTTGATGTAGTTGAAACATACATACAAGCAAAACAAGGAGAGATCAATGTTGAACCAGTGGTGGATTCTGGATTCTCCAGAATGATTTAACCTTCTAATGGTGGAGCAATGTGCAGCAGTCAAGCGAAAGGTGACAGAAATGCAAGTAAACAAAACAGAAGACATAATTAGAAGAACAAATGAAAGCTAGCTTGCACATGTAACTCACATTAGAACGCAACCCCCCAGCAAATTGTTTCCTCAGCAACAAGTTATGGTATTCCTACACATAATAACAGCGTAACAAGTTATCAAATATTAATTAGGAAAGACAGTTCCATTTGAAAGCAAAAAAACCATGTCCATGCAAAGGTCGTGATCATGAAACAAACTTCTATCAGGTAACAATTGACGAGCACAGCGTACAGCCAATCTAGATGTATTTATCATTCAACATGAGTTTGTTTGCACTGTTTCTCCCATGCTTCAAAGTGCCTTTTTATACAAATTAAACGGGCAATGTGATCATAATCACTAGCCAAGATCAACAACATTCAACCTCACAGTCTCACATAGCTTACTCCTAAACATCCATGGGATCTAAACTGCGGTGGATTGATGGACTCCTGGTATGTAAATGAGGCCAACATAAGGGTCTACTCACTGTGAAGTTGCATGACACGGCACAAGGATTCTAATTGCTTGTCTGTTTGGACCAGTTTAACCATTCAAGTGCAAATGTGAAACAAAATACTAGAGTAGCAAGATGCACCTCAAGCATAAGCCCTACTGGAAGCTTGGACTGTAGTTTGTACTCCTCCGTTTCAAATTATTTGTCGTTTTGGCTTTTCTAGATACATTCCTTTTATTATGTATCTAGACATAGACATAAGTCTATATCTAGGTGTATAACAAATGGAATGTATCTAGAAAAATAAAAATGACTAGTAATTTGGAACGGAGGGAGTACTTGTGCACAGCAATGATCCAGAGAAAGGAAATTACCAACTTGCTTTTTCGACAACTTAAACCATCACAATCATAGCAAATGTTATATCCATGAAACGAGCAGTATAAAAGGTTGTTAGCGAATGTCATTGTCATTTCCAGCTGAATTAGCTATCTGAAGAACAGGTGTCGGCCTACCAGGCTAGTAGGCTACTCCCCACCCTTTTTAATTATCAATTCATATAAGCCCTCAGGACGTCCTCAGATATGCCAGCTAAATCATATTTTGATAACAAAGGGAACTTCGATTATGTGTCGTAATGATGCACATGGCTACATTTGCCACGTTCTTACAAACTTTATCAGCAGTCAACTCAAATAAGAAGCACATGCCTATCTGGCTATCTGAAGAGTTAAGTCCTGACTTTCTGACGGCAAAACATATATTTCAGAAGAAATTGGTTTCTAGGCTTTCAGTAGGTGGCCCTCGAAGGCTCAAACCATTTCACATGCACAAGTAGACCTTACCAATAGGTAATAAGCCAACATCACGAAATCCCAATCATTCTCAAGTCTGAGCTATAGTACCTAAGTTTTGTACCAAATGAGATTACCTGACTAATTACCAAACTGTACCGATAATCTTGCCTCCCTGCAGGTAAGTAATGCAGTTTCATGCTCCAAGTCTCCAGGCGCAGATTGAAACAACTTAGAACCTGAATCCAACATAGACATTTGAAGCACGAATAGCTGGAACTTATATCGAATCAGCACCTGTTGGAGCTACGAGCCTACGAGCTCTTTGCTCCTCTCCACCTGCGTGCAAGCCCGCGTCTATTCAGCATCCCGGAATAGATTTCCTGCATCTCCCGCCGCAGAATCCTCCGCGTAGGCATCGTACTCGTCCCGGAATCCGGGGCCTACGCTGGCGACGCCGAGGGAGACCGGGATATCGGAGAAGGAGAGTTGCGCGGCGGGGGCGGCCATTGCTGAGTTGGGGAGTGGGACTTGGCCATTCATTCGCTTCGGTCAGCCGGAAGCGGCGGACGGGGAGAGGAATCGGGCCTGGGCTTGAATTTCCGTATTTAGGGCTCGTCCATGTCCGTCCGCTGATTTTTTCCATGTTGAACCAAGCCGGATGGCCCATGGGTACAGTGGGCTTTTGTGTTTTTACTTTTTTATATGATCGCAATTATTCGCACCTGCATTATACGAAGGAATATGCATGTCATAACGTAACTCGCAAGTAGACTTTGCTTTCCTCTCTCTCAAAAAAAGTAGACTTTGCTAAAGTAAGAGTGCCTTTTGCCACCGCTTCGTGAGCAGCTCCACGAGCCGCTTGGGTTGAAGTTGTGCGTTGTGCCCCAAAGGTCACAAAAACAACTCCGCCATAGAGAAGCGTTTCCGCCTCCTCTCTCTAGATCCATTCCATGGGAGAGGAGCTGTGCGTTTGGTACAGCTGTGGCTGTGGCAGCTCCGACTGTGGCTGTGCTGGTGGAGCGGATTCTCTAGCGGAGCTGAAACCGTTTTGAAGAAACGTTTGGCAAAACAAATTCTCATGGCTGTGTCACATGGATAAGAGGGTGAAATACCCATAATGCCCTTTCCTTTTTTTTATTTCCTTCTTTATTTCATTTTTCTTCTTTTTTACTTCATTTTTCCTTCTCATTTTTCATTTATTTTTTTCTCTCACCCTTCCCTTATCCTCAACTCCACCGGCCACTCATCCTCATCCCTTCGTCAACATCCCCCAACGATACCTCCTCCGCCGCTAGCGCGTGCGACCGCCGCTGGCCAGCTAGCTCCTCGCGCCCGCGCCGCCGCCGGCCAGCTCCTCGCGCCCGCGCCATCGCCGTCCTCCAACTCCTCACGACCGCGCCGCCATCCTCCTCCACTGTCGGCCTCCAGCTCCACCAGGACCGCCGGCGGCATCCACCAGCTGCAGCAGCCGCCATGAAGGGGAAGAGGCGAAGAGCAGCGGCGGGCCCTGCTCCGGCGTGGAGGGGAAGAGCCCGCCATCTCCCGGCACGCCCCCGTTGAGCTCCTTCTTCCAGGCTGTCTGCGCCCGCCATCTCCCGCCACGCCTTCTTCCCCGGCCTCGGGTGCCTGCGTCGAGCTCCGTGCTGACGCCGTCGTCGAGCCCCGCGCCCACGCCGCGACCTCCGTCTCCCACGGCCGCGCCAACCTCGCTCGTGGACCCCTCCCCAAGGGCAAAGGACGGAAAATGGCAGGCGGAGCTGCGGTGGGAGCGGGGGAAGCTGGTATTTTGCAGCTCCTCCCCACCAAAATGGCTCTAGAGAGCATAATATCCGGTGGCTACTCGAGAGAAGTTGTTTTTCAGAGGTGTTTGGTAGAGCTTCCTCAAAAACAGCTCCCGAAGCTGCTCTTGAAGCTCTACCAAACGCACCCTACATGTTTCTCGTAGCTCCTCCACGCTACTTCACATTCTTGCCCTCGGGGCCCACGGTCAGAATGGGAAGTGGGGGGCACCGATGAGGTCGAGGCAGCAAGATGGCGACGGTGGCGGGCGAGCGGAGGCAACGGGGTGGAGCAGCCGGCCGACGGAGGCGAAGGTGGAGGTCAAGAGAGGCAGAGGTGGAGGCAGTCTGTTCGTTTAGCTTATCAGTCACAAACCAATAATACTTTTCTCTCAAAACAAACCAACCACCAACAACCAAGCAGTACTTTTCTCTCAAGACAAACCAGCACCAACAATCAGCCACCGGCCAAATGAACAGGCAGAGGCTAGGCTCGACAGAGAAGGTCAAGTCGTTGTCTTATTTGCACAACCTGATCGAGGTCAAGACTGAGAGGTTGTTTAGGGCATCTCATATAGTACTCTGTATAGTCAATTGTTACATCCTGGTTCAGCAAGGTTTAATAGAATTGATAGACACTGACACAATGTATGAAGCTAGATGGTCATAACACATTTGTATGGTAGATCTGACCAAAGCGAGTGGCAAATCTAGTAACTCGAATCCCGGATTGGATGGATGGATCGACTTCGATGCATATTGTAGCCTCCAGAGTCGCGCAAAGATTTTGTGTCCAACCAAAAAGAACAATACTATTTATCAATACAGAAAAGTCGAAACAATCTACAATTTGAAATGAAGTAAGTATTTGTGAAATTATCAACTTTGTTACTTGTGATAAACCTTACACTTTGTGTGTGTGTGGGTGGGGTGGGGGGGGGGGGGTGCGCAAAATAAATCACTGCATATAAGTAAGAGGAGAAAATACAAATATTTTCTAACCTTGTCGTTGGTTGAGGACTTAGAGTGATTAACCATGGAAGGTCGATTGAGGATGTACTTTGAATAAGTTGTGCTTATGGAGCAAATTAAAGATATGTTTTAAATTAAATGACATCACCAAACATTAAGGTAGTCTGATAGAATATTTTTCTTAGTCTCTATATCTTTACCTTCTTGTGTCATTATATAAGGAGGCTGGTTCTGAAGTAACAGTTGGTAAATTTACCAGAATGCAAGTTGGAGAAGGAATCGAGAGGTACAATATATATGTATCTATCTCATGTCATCTCTGTCAAAGTGTCTTTTTGTTGGATTTTCTGTACTGGTTGGTAGGAATAGGATGGTGCTGCTTTTGTCTGTTTAACCTCCAGCTATTGTGCACATTGCCATATTGGCACTAGTTTATTGTGCATATTGGCACCAATGTCATTAGCAGCATGCATACATGCACCATGTGAAATGGTGATGTATCTCATTTATGAAAAAAAACATGTGCCAGACGGTATAAATTATCTTGTGGAAATGGGATTCATAGGCTCTCCTTGCTTACAGGTTTTCCCACATGACTTTATTGACGAATCGACCCTCGAAATTTTATTGAACTTGCATTGTGTTGTAGTTTTATTCGAAACCACTATTGCATTTTGTGTTCACATAACAATTGTATACGTTTTGTGCTTGGCAGGCTTGAAGCCGCGTCGGGCATAAATTGTGGTTCGTGGTGCACAGACTTAAAGCAGAGAGAGATCGATTACGATCGTTATTAGGATAGACGTTTTCAATTTAGATACATGATACATTGAACTTTTTCAAAGTGCCTTTTACATGTGAATCTAGACTTTGGACCCCCTACTACTGTTGTAGGTTTTGTCACTCGCTGAGAGTAGAAAGGTGATACACGACAACTGGCTATGCACTTTATGCAGCTTCTGTCAAATTTTAGCAATGCTGCTTGCATTACAGTGTGCTATATATCAAGTTGGAACATACAAACTAGAACTTTTCAGATTTTCAGTCACCATACTTTCAAGGCACTCGCAAGACATTACAATAATGTAATCACTCATTTTTATATAGCTGAGAGTAAATACTGTAATATACTCCCTCCATCTCAAAAAGACTTTATGTAATTTTCAAAATATATCAGGGGGTGAATGAAAAAGATGTGTGTGCCCTTAGTTCAATTTGCATATAGAAAATGAAGAATATTTGATATTCCATTTAATCATTCATGCACGAGGTCAACTATGCACGCATAAGATTTAAATTCTAAGATGCCATTTTCTCTTGAACAAAATTTGAATGCCAAAACATCATTCTTTTTAGAACGAAGAGACTAATATTCGTATTTGTTTTCACATTACTATTGTCTCGTTGAATGCTCCATGTCTTGCAATATGAATATATGATTGGCCGTAGTAATGCACGGGCAAGATCTTAGTTGGATAGAAAATCTGACTGCCATGAAGAGATGTTTTAGAGATAAATACTCATCATGTGGCATAAATATACTAAATACGAGAAACAAATACTTCATCCCTTTCAAAAGGAAATATTCTCCGTTAATCAGTGCATTTTTTTGAGATTATAGGTGTTAATATAACTTTTTATTAACTTCGTCGAAGTTAGGGAAGTTTGACTCACAGTAAAACTCTGGTAACTTACACTTCTGGAGAGAGAGAGAGAGTCCGCGTAAAGTACATCGCTGCATGCTGCATAATAGATTTTTGAACGTAAATTTTTTTGAACGAACCGCACAAGACAGTGCGTGTTTCATTGATATAGCAGAAAAATACTAACACTACGACCCTAGGAGGTCATAGGCAGGAAAAAAAGAAAGGAAAACAACTAAGAGATAGAAAACACCAGCATTATTTTCTAACCTTGTCATTGTTAGTTGAGGGTCTGAGGACATGGAGTGGTTGATAACAGAAAGCATGCATTGCATGCGTACCAAAAAAAAAAAGAAGAAGCGTGTAATGCATGCATATAACGATATGTAGTTGGCTAGATGACCCTGCACGCAAGTTAACTTTCGTCCGATGAATGTTTTCCGGGACATGAATCCCGGCGGCGGCGGCGATGACGGCAGGGAGTAATCGAGTACGTACGTGTCCGGGAATCCGCCACTGCACTGCACGCGTGAGCCGAACAGATCGACGCGCGCGGCGGCGGTTGTTGGTATGGCCACCAGTACTTTTCTCCCGTTTTTTTAGATTGAGGATCAAAATCGGGCCTTTATATCCACATGATGAGGATATATACAATCAAAGATTACAAAGAGTTCACTCTAATCCTCCGTAAGATGAATTCGAAACAACAACAAAGAGAGCTCTAAGACAATAAAAAGTTAAAAGGCTAAGCTTCATTCTTCTTCTCCATCCATGCTTCAAACTTGTACAGCGTAAATCCTCGCATATTTCATTTACTTAGAAACTTGATGTCCGACTAACACTTGCCTTTTGTCGCTCGGCTTCACCTTAGGTAAAGAGTGCATGCCAACATGACTTCCAAGCGACGCCTTCAAGAGGGGAAACGACGTCAAAGACGTTGTCGCTGCACCTCCGATGAACCGGAAAGTCACTTACCTAGCAGGAAGCATCACAACACACGCCTCAAAGAAGGTTAACGACGTCAACCGACGTCGCTGCTGCTGACACCGACACAACAGTCGGGTAAGGCTTTCTTCCGTATTAAATCAAAATCAGCCACCAAGCACCAGTTAGTCCATGATATTTTTCTCTCGCAATAAATCAGCACTACGAGAAACCGTGGGTTTGTCGAGTGCCTGATACACTCGACAAAGGCCAATTCCCTCGTGTGCTCCTTCCTTACCACTACATCACACACTCATATGCCTCCATATCTGGTTTTCATTCTCCTTATATTATACTCCACCGAGTGTAAATTGCTTTTTTTAGGCTTTAACGTATTCAAATTAAAAAGTTGTCAACTATAAAGTTTCATAACTTTCCGAGATGTATAACTTTCATTTTGGGTGTTTCTCCATTCGAGGTCATTTACAAAATTTGAATTTCAAAATTGTGAGATTTAAACCTAGTTTTTTTGACAATATGATTTCATATAAAAAAGTCATAAATACAAAGTTTCATAACTTCTCATGATATACAACTTTTATTTTGATGTTTCTTCATTTGAGGTCGTTTGAATATTCAAAATTTTAAATTTCAAAAATTTAGACGTACTTTTTCCTTGACAAAAGTAATTCAAATAAAAAAACTTTCAACTACAAAGTTGTATAACTTCTGAAAATCTACAATTTTTATTTTGATCATTTGTTCATCTGATATAGTGGTAGTAACATTCTTCATAAATCTATATCTCTCTCATATAGTTTTATGAAAGTATATAAGAGGTATAAGAGTTTGTGAACAAAATTATTACCACTTTATCAAATGAATAAATGACATAAATAAAAGTTGTAGATCTTTAGAAGTTATGTAATTTGTAGCTCAAAGTTTATAAATTTGAATTAATTTACTACTTCATTTGAATTTGAACTTTGCCGAGTGTTTTTGCACAAACTTCGATTTTGCCGTCGGCCAAAAAAACCCACGGCAAAATATTTCTTTACCTAGAGCCACCCTCGGTAAACACCCCTTTGCCGAGAGTCTGAATTTCTGCCGTGAGTTTTCACGTAACCGTCGGCAAAATGGCTTTTTCCCGTGAGCTAAAAAAAGCTCACGGCTAAAAGCAGAGCTCACGGCAAAACCACAGTTTCTGTAGTGCAGCACGAGTCATCAGCCACCAATCAAGCGAACAAATCGCGACGAGTTTGTCAGCAGGCAGCAGGGTCCATCGTGTAGCTCAAGGAAGGCGCACCGGTGTACGGTGTGGTACGTGCTGGTGCCGGTGGCCATGCACGCTGATGCTGCTGCTATCTAAAAGTCTAAAGCGGCTCATTTAATGCATATACGTCTGATCAATCTTTTGTTGATTTAGCCCGGCCTGGTCCAACTCACTTGCTGGCTCCGCCGGCCACTGATGCCACGGCGGCAACCAGAAAAAGGAAGCCGTGTGAAAGAGAAAAACAAACGCTATTCTTCTGATAACCTATATTGCAAAAAAATACAAATACTCCTATTTGACCTTAATACTCATACATTGAACAAGGAAATTCCATCAATAATGATGCATGGCTCAACGATGTATATATATTGATGTGAGCTGGAGTTGTGAGCAAAGAGAAGTCGAGGAGTAGTTGAGGTAGCAGAAGCATCGATCTCGTCCTATGGCATTGAGAGTTCCAGCCAGTGACATGGCACACGCTCAAGAACTTCAGCTTCAGATCAGTGGTAGGTACAGACATCAGAAGCAGAGCCTCGGTCCCTACTTGGCTTAACTTCACACTTCTTTCATGCATATATATAATAATAACTGACCTTGTACTCAATCAGTCAATTTACTTTCGTTTGATGAAGGTTTTCCGGTAGATGAATCCGCCGCCGGCGGCGGCAGCGATGGCATGGACTGGTCGGAATCCGCCACGCGTGGTCCGAACAGACGCGGCGTACGGTGGTGGGTGATGGTGCTAGTGGACATCCTGATGCTGCTCTGCGGTGAGGCCATGGCGCCCCTCCTCACCCGCCTCTACTACAACTCCGGTGGCCGCAGCATGTGGATGGCCACGCTCGCGCAGTCCGCCGGCTGGCCGCTGCTGCTCGTCCCGCTCCTCCTCACGCCGCCGCCGGCGTCGGGCACCGAGCAGGAACCCCGGTCCGCGGCGGCGGGCAAGGTGGCCGCCGTCTGCGTCGGCCTCGGGCTCCTCATCGGCTGCAGCAACCTCATGTACTCGTACGCCATGCTGTACCTGCCCGTGTCCACCTTCTCGCTCGTGGCCGCGACGCAGCTCGCCTTCAGCGCCGTCACCTCCCGCCTCGTCAACGCGCGGCGCCTCACGGCGCTCGTCCTCAACTCCGTCGTCGTGCTCACCTTCTCCGCCGCGCTGCTCGCCGTAGGCTCCGACTCCGACTCCGACTCCGACGGCGGCGGCGGCGGCGGCGCCGTTGCCTCCGGCGCCAAGAAGCGCGCGCTCGGCTTCGTCATGACCCTGTCCGCGTCCGCCGTCCACGCGCTCATCCTGTCCCTGCTCGAGGCCACCTTCGAGAAGGTGATCAGGGCGCGGACTCTGCGGTGGGTGCTGACGGTGGAGATCATCACGAAAGCGGTGGCCACGGCGATGGCGGCGGCGGCGCTGCTCGCGTCGGGGCAGTGGAGGGCGATCCCGGGGGAAGCGGCGGCGTTCGAGCACGGGGCGGCGGCGTACGTGGCGACGCTGGCGGGCGTCTCCGTGGCGTGGGAGGCGGCGGCGCTGGGGACGGTACGGCTGGTGGCGAGGGCGTCGTCGCTGTTCGCGAACGTGACGGGCACGCTGGCGCTGCCGCTGGTGCCGGTGTTCGCGGTGGCGATGTTCGGAGACAGGATGACGGGGGTCAAGGTGGTGGCCATGCTCATGGCCGTGTGGGGTTTCCTCTCCTACGTGTACCAGCACTACCTCGACGATCGTCGTGCGGCGAAGCGGAAGGGGAGAAGCCAAGCCCAAGCAGTTGTGCCGGCTCTCGACGACGTGGCCTCACAGAGGGTTTTGGAAAGGATGTGAGTGATCCAACTATCGCTACGGGAAACTCTGAGTGAAAAGGTTTGTTGAGTGTTTTTTATCGGGCACTCGACAAATACCAACTTTGCCGAGTGCGGCGGACAAAAGCACTCGGGAAACATCTGACACTCGGCAACAAAAAGCTTTGCCGAGTGCTATATGCAAAACACTCGGTAAACTATGAGATTCCCTTAGTGCGTCCAAGTGAGATGCAAGCGTAAATAATGAATAAATTAAACAAACTAATAACTTCCCATAGTTTGCATTGCATACTTTGGAACGATCTGTCTCCCCCTAAATCTCCACCAATAATATAATGAGCCTCTGCGTTGGCTGTCTGATCTGTTTTTTCCGAATTACACATTACACCGAAGACACTCACAACACACACACACTCATCCCTATGAACATAGGTGCGCAAACCCTACCCCTAGAAGCATCTTCGAAGACCCGGTCGGCAAATTCTTAAGATTGACGAAGTCATCACAAGCGTCTCATTGTCGATGGGAACGTCACCTACCAGTGAAAGCACAAATGTCGTTAAATCCTGAGAAATTCGCTCTACGGGGGAGTCGAAATTTGCTCCCACAGGGAGTCGAACCCAGAACCTAAGTGCTACCGGGGCTCTCGTAACCACTGGTGCGTCCACAATGTGTGCAAAGTAGTCCTTATAGGCTTATGCGGCCCGGCTCACCATTGTAGTTCTGCGCCAGCCGCAAGAGAAGGCCGCACGGTTGAGGTTGATGATTTTTTTTTATTTGCTAGTGAGCCTCCCGTTATAGTCTATTTAGACTCAGCATTGTGGAGGTAAAAATACAACTAAGAACTACTTCGATGGGACCCACTTATAAGGACTACTTGGTCCATAAACGTTGCTGGTGTCCTTAGGCTACGTGCCTTTTTGCCCGTTTGATCTGTCCTTTAATACTCACAAAGAAAACGCTGATGAAATTGCAGTTAGTTCACATGACGTAAATTGTTTTTTCAAACAATAGAACAGAAAGATCTAATTTCTAAAACACGGGATAGATGCTTTATCCATAAACAATATAAACTGTTAGATATGTAACAACAAATCCCTGCAAAAAAAAGTTTGAAAACAAAGGGTGTGCTCCACAAATCTATTCCTTCTGTCTCAGATTACTATACATGCATTATTGACCTTTTTTTTCTCAAAAGCATGCTAACTAGCGCGCCAGCAACGCTGCCAGACATCGGTTCCCAACAGCCTAGTTCACTCTATTCGAATTTTTCATTTTCAGAAAAGTTTTAATTCCCACGACTTTCTATTTTCAGAAAAATCATAACTTCGATGCATAATTTGGTACAAACAATTTCTTATGAGATAACTTCTGTAGCATAATTTTGATGGCATGCAAAGATTATACATACAATTTCTAAAGCACAACTTTAAATTTCCATTTTTGTAAATTTATAACTATGCCGATTTCCAACAATGTACATGACAAAATTTGCAATATAACTTCCATGGTATGCACAATTTATACATATAATATTTACCACGAAGTTATGTTAGTAATGTTGCTAAAGAATGTATGCACATAACTTATACCCAAACAATGTTTACTCGAATAGAAAAAGGTATGGGAAAATAATTGAATAGAAAATAATAATGAAATAGGAGAAAAACGCTCGCGCGGGGCAACGCCGACCGCCCCTTGCCGCTCGCTTTTCTAAGGCTTGTCCTTTTTTTTCACACATAGACCAAAGAATATCCATCTTTTACATACGAAACTTGGCAAATACCGAGGCCGGGGAGTGTGTCCACGTCGCGTGCAGCTCCCGGACGTCGGATCGGGCGTGTGGATGGCCACGATCGAGCATGGACCGTCGTTTTGCAAAAAAGACCCTGATCTTTCAGAAATAAAACCGCAGACCTAGAAACGGCTCGGGCGCTCGAGCAGCGCTAGCGCGGCGGCACGCCAGACCACGGCCGCCCGAGAAACGGCGCGGCGCCCGAGCATAGGCTGCGAAAGGAGAAAACAGCGCGGCGCCCGAGCACAAGCTGCTAACGGAGAAAAGGTAAGGAGGGAAACAAAGCAGCGGCGACGAAGAGCAGATCGAGAGGAGGGAGGAAAAGGAAGCGCCACCGGAGAACAACGGCCAGAGATGCAGGTGCGGCGGGCGAGGAACCGGACCCCTACCGCTTGACCGTATCCAGCGCCCCTTGTCGTCGCCGTCGTTGATCTGGAGTGATGCTCGACGGAGCTGTGGGCCGGCTACGACTGCACACACCTTCGGCGATCAAAGCTCGACAGGGCCGCAACCTCTCCCAGACGCGCCACCTTGACATCTCCGTCGTCCCGCAGTTGACTGCCGCCGCCGCTGTGAGAATAAAGGGGAAGGATGGAGAGAAAATACGACGCCACTTTTAATCCTCTACGGCCTACGAATATTTTTTTTTACATTTTCCCCCTTAATTTTGCAAAAATAAATGGTCCGCAAAATTTTTTGCAAAACTATACATCTACCGCCGTGGGGCACGGCGGTAGGGGTTCACGGCGGTAGCTACAGTACCACACGTGGGTGTACTGTAGTGACTGCTACCGCCGTGACCCACGGCGGTAGGGGAGGGGTACAGTCTGTTTTCAAAATTTTGTAACTTTTTTGTTTGAACTCGGATGGAGGTAAACTTTATATGAAAATTGTAGCTTTCGACGAGATCTACAACTTTGTAGTTCAAAGTGCCCCACGGCGGCAGATGTATAGTTTTGCAAATTTTTTGGCGGACCATTTATTTTTGCAAAAAAGAGAAAAAAAATGTAAAAAAAAATTCTCCTACGGCCTACGGGCGTGACGGCGGCCGTCCAACGGCCAGCAGGAGGCCTACAAGGACACAAAATTCGCAGCCCAGTTCAGGATTTTGGGCCCCTAGCCCAGTTGGGGACACTGCATGCCAAACTGGCCAGTCCAAAAATGGCCCAACCTGGCAAGCACCGGCCCACATATGTCTTTTTTCAGAAACACCTATGTACTTAACGAAACATCACCATCTCAGTCCACAAGTTAAAAAAAAAACCTCTAAAATTTGGAGAAATCTACTTCATGTCCACAATTTAAAAAATTTAACAACTAGCAACCATGCCTCAGCTTCCAACGGAAAGTGCCTCCAATTTTCCTAACCCTCACTTTTATAAAAAAAAATTTGCATTCCACAACTTTTTAAAAACACCACACGCTACATATTACTCCAACTTTCTTTAAAAGAAAACAACACGTCTACAAACTGCCAAATTCCATTAATCCATATCAAATTCACCGCGTCTCACAAATACAATAACACGTCTGATTTGTGGAATCAACAAAACACTCAAAACTTATTAGAACAACTTTAAACTTTACAACAACCACTCCTTACTCCACACTTTCATAAAGAAGACCCTATACTTAAAAAAAACTAAACACATAGTAAAAAGGTGTTCCATTTACCATTAAATGATCCCATAGTTCAATTTTTTTTCAAAAGGGTCATAAACTTCTGTGAAAATCTACTTCTCATGCATTTGTACGAAAATACCCTGTACTCCCAACAGATTTGAATCTCACGTTCCCTCACAAACTAACACCTAACTTTTCTAAAATTAATATGTAACCTACCATTATGAAACTCTCTTCCAATAACTACCTCAACACGACTCAAATCAACCAAGCAATGACTTCTTGAAGAAGACCCTTCTATTTACTGAAAATCGATTCCACAGTCCATAGATTTTTACATATCAACCCCTAATTTTTTGTCAAAAAACACCCTTCGCGTACATGATTTTACACAAAAGGAACCACACTCCGAAACAATTGAAACGAAGTGTTAAGCTTATATCGGCAACGACCACCGATTTTTCTAAAAGCCAACACACAAACTGAACTTATTGAAAAAATTCTGAACTTCTACAACAATCACTTCGTAGTCCATACATTTCTACAAAATGATCCTATGCTTCTAAACTAACCCCTCAACTTTACACAAATTAACCCGTTGCCCGCCATTACGAAAAAATATGCCAAACTACTGGCAAATAAAGTTGTAACTCCTGAATTTCAAAAACGAATAAATGTAACCTACCATTATGAAACCCTCTTCCAATAACTACCTCAACGCGACTCAAATCAACCAAGCAATGACTTCTTGAAAAAGACCTTTCTATTTACTGAAATCGATTCCGCAGTCCATAAAATTTTCATTTCAACCCCTAAATTTTTATCTAAAAAAACCCTTCGTGTACATGATTTTACACAAAAGGAACCACACTCCGAAACAATTGAAACGAAGTGTCAAGCTTATAGCGGCAACGACCATCGATTTTTCTAAAAGCCAACGCACAAACTGAACTTATTGAAAAAATTCTGAACTTCTACAACAATCACTTCGTAGTCCATACATTTCTACAAAATGATCCTATGCTTCCAAACTAACCCCTCAACTTTACACAAATTAACCCGTTGCCCACCATTACGAAAAAATATCCCAAACTACCGGCAAATAAAGTTGTAACTCCTCAACTTAAAAAACGAATAAATGTAACCTACCATTATGAAACCCTCTTCCAATAACTACCTCAACGCAACTCAAATCAACCAAGCAATGACTTCTTGAAAAAGACCCTTCTATTTACTGAAAATCGATTCTGCACTCCATAGGTTTTTACATATCAACCCCTAATTTTTTGTCGAAAAACACTCTTCACGTACATGATTTTACACAAAAGGAACCACACTCCGAAACAATTGAAACGAAGTGTCAAGCTTATATCGGCAACGACCATCGATTTTTCTAAAAGCCAACGCACAAACTGAACTTATTGAAAAAATTCTGAACTTCTACAACAATCACTTCGTAGTCCATACATTTCCACAAAATGATCCTATACTTCCAAACTAACCCCTCAACTTTACACAAATTAACCCGTCGCCCGCCATTACGAAAAATATCCCAAACTACTAAATTTAAAAAACGAATAGGTACTAGTCTAGCGCGGCAAGCGGCAAGGCCGCGTTGCCTTTCTAGTATATACGGGCACGTGGGTTATCCTTCCATATAAAAATTGACACGCTTTAACCCCGTAACTGGCAGTAAGGCATACGGAGTACTACACACGATGTCGATGTGCATAACGATGGTCTAGGGGAAAGGTTAGACTATTGCATTTCTTGCATGTCTATATATGGCTCCAAAGTTGCATTAACATTGTTCTTCAACTGGTACACGGAAATGTCTATTTTGTCCAGAACACGAGGCAAACAAGATAAATGTCGGCTAGTGCTTGGCTTTCGCCAGGACCCGGCAACGGTACTCTCCGAGGGCCCATACAGGGAAGATGCTCCTGAACTGGGAGTAACTGATCATGCAATTTCTGTTGAACACTCCTGAGATCTCCTGTTGTACACACGGTATTTAAGTTAAAACCACAGACAATCTATGAGGATGGTCCATAAATGAATGTACAACGACTATTTGCGTAAAGTAGCGACATTTGAGTCGGTTAGAGAGCTGAGCCAGCCTCCATCTAAAAGCCTTAACGCACATCGTACGTTTGAAATCATGTACTATGGTATATGGTGCCTGGTATATTGTGTCAAAATCTGTTGTGGTATGCTAGCATGTGGGGACAGTTCTACAGAGTGCAGGCATTGTGTAACTCAGTCATGCGCATGGCACAGGGAACCCTACAACTGATATAAAGGAAGATTGAGCTACCATACACTACACCTTGCATTACTTGTTTCTTGCTTAGCACTCTATTGCCAGGCTGTTAATTACAACAAGTTCTGCTAGATCGGATGGGAAGTTTGGTGCAGCCAAAGGGTCTACTCTGATCGACAGGAAAACTCAAATGATCCAATGTTTACATATATTGAAAGAATGAGACTCTGCCAGCCAATCAGCATATAGGCCTTGCTATCTTCTTAATTATCAACCATGTGCCTAGAATATTCATCTAATGTGTAGTTTTACCTATAAATCGAACATCTCTAAAAGCTCATTTTGAATTCAGTCCAATTTTATTTATTGGCTTCTATAGCAGAGTTATGGAGAATATGAGATGATGAAAGGAAGCATTAGCGTTTGTTGTACTGTGGAACAACTACAACTTACTTGCTGAGGAAATTCACCATCCGCTGACTGTAGGTTGATCAAAACCTTTGCTGCTCTATGTAGAGGAACTGGATCTCTTTCAGCCTATACAATGAAAATGAAGTGACATTGTTAATGCGCACACTGTACGAGCATACCAATGTTTACAAGCTAAATCATAGATGCAAAACAGACCTGTCCTGCATCAATTAGGGCCAAAAGGGCCCAGCTAGTGTTCACTACATGAGGTTGCCTGCCTTCAAGATCAGTGTAAACCTGATTAAGTGCAAATTGAAAGATGGTTAGAGCAAAGGTCTTATACCTGTCTCTAAGAAAGCTATTTGCATCTAAGAATCATGACTAAACTGTTGCTTTACCTACTATACTCTACTAGCTACATGTGCTGTTAAAGGTGAACATAGGGGAAGAAAGAAGGTAAACTCTATGTATCTCTTTGAAACTGCGTGCTCAAAATATAAATAGTCAGGCCAACAAGCAATCTCGTAAGGGCCTCAACTCTCTCATTAAAGAGCTTTAAGGATTGTTTAGGAGTGGATGCCTAGACCAACTTGGTCCTAAAACTCTGTTCTTCCAGTGGTGCACAGAATGTATTGACTGGTGCGCGCACGTGCACATTTGAGTGTGTTTTGTGTGGGTGCTCTGTAGCCTCTGTGCCTGTTTCCTCCTAGTGAAATGATACACAGCTGTCCAACATGTTTGAGAAAAAGTTGATCTTTAACCTACTATACCCCAATGTGTTTGGGACTAAAATGCTCTGTTGTCGTGGTCTCTCGAGTTGATGATCTTCACTGTCCTAAATTAGGAAACCAAGTAACACTACAGCAAATATTAATCATAACTCACAAATTATGGAGATTTGATTAGATAAACACATTGCAATAGTAAACAAGATCACAGGTATATCCATGGTACTTATAGTAAACAAGATCACAGGTATTACCTGGTTTTGTGATGACAAATAGCTTTCTCCCCAACCACCACAAGGAAGCTGTTTTGACAACAGAAACTCACATGCCTTTCTGATTGCAGGACTGTTCCTGAACGTCCAACCAGCAGCTGTCAATCCTTTCACTCCAAACCAAGTGCCGTAGGTGAAACAAACAGCCCATGAACCATACCTGTTGGAGAACAGCATTATTAAAGTTATGCAGAGCTAAATGCATGCAGAATTGGTATTATTTTGCATGGAGTCCTGATACTAACCAGGAACCATCATTTCTTTGAGCACTCTCGATGAAATTAGTAGCTCTGATAATGCAGTTGTCCACCTTTTTTCTGCGGTAGCCAGGGTAGAGTTTTCTGAAAGATGCCAGGGCCTGAATCGCTGATGACGTACATTCAACATGCCTGCCATTGAATTTTGCAGTCTTCAGTCTGTGTTACATATGACAAAGTAGCAAAAGGACTGAAAATGAAAAGGTTATCACATCTTACGGGTAATCAATCATCATGTCCTCAAAGGTCTCAGAAGGATTAATAACCTGAATAAATTTAGTAAAGCATGTCATTGTAGATAAAAACAAGGAAGAATGCTCGAATGTTGATGTCAAAGATACCAATATGACATGGATAAGTTTTGCTGTGCATTTCATATAGAAACAGGCACATAATTAAAGAGCCAACCAAATATGTATTTGATACAACATTGAATAATTAAAAAATATCTATTTTAATTAACATTTTACAGTAGGCATCTATTTAACTTGGCATGCTAGATTACAGTTACTTCCAAAAGTGCAAAACGAATGCTAAACCCCACTTCCACTGAAAGCACAACAAAAAATAACTTGCAGTAGCGCCATTCTTAGGCATGGTGCATGCACAGACAAGGAGGATAATTCTCATAGAAATATACACCTCACCTCCAGCCATGCATAGGACCTTGTGAGTTCATACGTTGCGAAGCCACCATCATCATTCTGTGAAGGTTAACACAAAGTTACGAGATATGTGCGCCTTTGAGAAAAAAGTTACTAGGCACGTTTACTTCCATAGAAACATGCATGTCTTATACTACCTCCGTTCTTATATATTTGACTGATTAGTTCAACGTCAAACATTCAAGAATAGAGGGAGTATTTTGGTGTATTTATGGAACACTTACCACCTCATAAGTTCAAGGACTGATGAGTATTTACATAATTTTTTTTTGACAATTTTTACATTGACCATATAATAGAAATCTGATTCATTAGTAACAGTGGAAGCAGGCAAAGAAAAAGAAGTTCAAAGATGCATACCATATAAGACATCAAACAATTGACAGCATCATAAAGTCTATTGGTTTCCACTGGTTCACCAGCAATTTCAGGAGAAATCTTTGATAATAACAAAGAAGTCTGGAGGTAAACAAAATCAATATAAGTTATGATGATGAACTATACTGCCAAGAATAACAGAACTCAAATGCCACAATAAATTATATTTGTAATTTTTTCCGATTTGTGCCACTAAGCTTAAAGACACTGATAGGAAAAAAGACCCCTAGATCTCAGAAGAAATAAATTGAAATTTTCTTTAAGAAAATTTTCTTGCTGATAATGCCGATGACTTAATTCACCTTTAATCCTTCTGCGGTGCAATCTGATACAGGCCAACCTTGATCCACTGTAGAAAAGGGCCACCCACCTCTGGATATGTGGCGGTACCAGTAGTTCAGATCTCCAGGGCAGTCATCAAGAAACTAATCATAACAAACAGCCATTTATAATACTGATTGGACCAAATGTTATCTGCTATAGACAGACATTATGCATACAACATGTACCTGTGAATTCTTAATGTAGTCATGCGCTAGTTTTAGTGTGGCACCAAACTCTTCGATGAGGTCAGCAGCCAGAATGGCTTGGACAGTGAAAACTGTGTCCCATAGCTGGCTGCCATTGTAACCCTACAATGAACAAAATTGATTCTCTTATGCTCAAAGCAAAATTATGGTCTAGTGCCTGCACATATCTACATAATTCTGCATCCCTGACAACTTTGTGGAGTTAATAAACAGCGAACAAATAGGGGGCCAATTGAAGATTTCGAGATAATGTGCCAATGCCATTAAGAGGCAGTATCTTCTATTAATACTGTATGCTGTTGCAGTAGTCAGTAGAATGGGGACTAAAGGAAATGGGCCATGGAAAAAGCAGTACTTACCTGCATTTTCATGCCATCTTCAGCAAGCCACAAGTAATCATATACTCGTGGAGTATGGAGTTTGAATGCCTCTGAGTTCGGATCTTCAATCCAGCAAGCAAGCATATTTAATACCTGTTTAATTCCTTTTTAACTGATCAGTTGAACAAGTTGAAGATGGGCAATTGAAATTTTTCATAACCTACGAACATGAATCACTCATCATTGAATATGTGGATAGAACCTTTCTTCGATAAAGGAATAAAACTGGGAAACAAATAAATTCACAAAAGTGAATATCAGAAACATAATATAGTCCAACATGACTGAGGAATTCAACTCGGTCATTAAGGCATCAATAGAAGGATTCTGATTTTGTTGACACTTCATGGTTGTTGCTTAATTCTTATACATTTAAGAAGAAAAATAAATTCCCCAATATGAAGTTTAATCAATGATTTAAATAATATCTTGTTTTGCATGATCATATTTTGTTGCAAAGAACTGAAAATTTCATGTACAGCGTGTTGCTTGGGACTCCTCATAGCAAAGTAGTATACAAATTTTACCAATAAAATGATGCAGCTCACAAGATGTAATCATGGCACATACACTGGCAGGAGTAAAGGAACACTAAACTTGCAGCTGGCGATGGCAATGAAAAAGAAAGATGCATATTGTGTAAATATGTTTATTTCTTACAGACGGTTTAAATGCAGGTAATTTGGCAATAAGGAGGAAGATCACACGCGAGGAGGCATCATTACCACAAACAATGATAAACAAAGGCAGAAAGAGATGAAAGTTGAAGTGGGCATGGCGTGAAGCAATATAACCATAGCTAAAAGCTGCAAGAATATAGCCTTCAGCCTTCTAGAGTGATGAAGTTCTTGATTCTTGCAGCACAATAAGGACAAAAGAAGACTCATATAATGTTGTAAATATCAAGCTCAACAAGCAATTAAAGTTATCACTTCACCTTGTTTACAGGGCCAATGCAAATGTATCTAGTGTTCTCGTCTTCATAATGAAGGTGCTGCATGACTATATCCAAAGCTTTCTTCCTCAATTTGCTCCCAGGCCAATCCAACATAACTGGTTCAACAAACTTATGGAGCGTGGCCCATAAGATATCCTGGACGAATGAGTGTGGACAGTAAAGATCTTCCTGCAAAACATATTTTTTAATCAAGCTTGTTTTACACCAGAGCTAATCCTAGATGTGTTATTTCTTGCAGTAAAGTAAGGAATGATTGATCTCTCTTTTTTAAAGGGGCCACAGGCCTTAGGTCTAGTTCTAGAAGGTTGAATGCTTACAATATGGCCCGCATAATGAAACATGTATTAGAATTAGGTCCTTGCGACAGAACAATCAACATGCCAAATAGATAGCACAAAAAACAAAATAAATAGGAAAAGCTATATAAGCTTCAGGGACAATATTTTTTAAAAATAACATCACTTGATAATTAGTACTAGCTATGAACAAAAGGAATTTAACATGCGCTGTTCAGTATGAAAGCCGCATACCAACCGTGTTCTCAATTATGTTCTCATATTGATCAGCCAAAAACTTATTATGTTCTCAATTAACCAGGAGTAAGGCCCCCATTGGCCTAATGAGATACATCACAAGTTTCTAAGGTTCTAGCTCCATTTCAAAAGTTGTGACTCATGAATCCTGGATTTTAACAGAAGATTCATGAATCCTGGATTTTAACAGAAGATTCATAATCTCGATATCTTAAAAATTTCAACAGAGTCAGTTTAGGAACCTATTAGTGAACCTGAGGAAAACCTGGCATCCTTTCAGGTTTGCCTTCCCTCGCTCTTTGGCATCCTTTCTAGTTTATTGTCAGTGACTCAGTGTGGTGCGGGTGTCAGTTGAGAAACTGTCAACAATTACCAAGGTTTAGCTAGGCGCTAGGCGGAACCTAGGCGCCGACCCACTGCCTAGAGACTAGTCGGGAGTACTCGCTCCTAGGCGCCTCTAGGCGTTTTTCTAGGCGTTTTGGTAATATAGCTATAAATTGTATATACTGTATGAATACTTGAAAGAAAAGAAAAAAAAGGAGATGAGTGGTCATAGAAAGGGTGAAAGAGGGGGAAAAGGCCCATTTAAGGCCCAACTGGCCAACCCTAATGCCGCCCCACCCAGCCTCTACGACATCCGACTGCAGCTCCTCGCCTCCTCCCGACGCGCACCCGCAGCCGTCGCCCGCTCCTTCTCCTGCATCAGCCGCGTGCCGCCGCCCGCTCCTTCTCCTGCATCATCCGCGCGCCGCCGCAGGTTCCTCTTCCTCTCCAGCATCTCTTCCTCCCCTGCCGCGCGCGCGCCTGCGCTAGCCCGAAGCTCTTCCGCCACCCGCAACCTCTGCCGGACGCTTCTCCACCCCCACCGCCGCCGCCTAGGGGTCCGACTACCCCCTAGTCGAGGCGACGGGCTTCGCCTAGCGCCTAGTCGCCGCGGAATCGGCGCCTAGCTGAACCTTGACAATTACATAGTTTGAATACCCACCTCTTTTACATACGTGGGTGGGGATGGATAAAAGCATTCAGTAGAGGTGCATGTTTGGGGAAGATGCAAGAGGCGAACTGAGATGGCAACCATTGTCATGTCTCAAGCAAATGCACTACAGAAATTTCTAAACATATGTCGCTTACTCTCCCACAGGGACCATCTGATGTCTCCAATCAACTCAAGCTTCTAATGAAGAGTGGATATTGGTGTCCAAAACTGAGGATATAATCAAATTACTATATTTGTAAGATAGAAAATGCATAAGGTAAGTATAAGTTAACAAACCTTAGCACACTGATTACGAACTTTGTCCCAATTAATCTCATCGTAGGCATCTGTAAAGAGTTCCTTTCTTAAGTCCAACACAACTTGGGTAATTGGGCCAACAAACCTCTTTCCATAAATGTAACTCATGGGCAAATACACTAGTCGGCAATGACTCCATAGTCGACCTACATAATGGTGTTAAGTGTAATAGCCTATTAGCAAGGGATTGCTTTGCAATCTAGTACAAGTAGCCACTTAATACTCTGTAGATTATAATTCACTAGCCACTATAATTTTTTTCTGTTCTTCAAGGCCTATCTTTGACCACTAATTTATATATTAGCACTGGTGCTATTTTACACCCGATTGTAGAACAGCACTCCACACACACCACCCCTGCAATTAACTAAAGTGAAAATTTTACACCCAATCATGTTTAGTAAAGTTATTCATAGTGAGTGTCAATAATGTTTTTGCCAACATTGTAATATTGACTTATTGAGTGGGTGTAGCCACAACACAGGTATAGAATAGTTTATTTAACTATACTAATATAAACTAACAGATTTATACTGTTTTGAAATGATTTTAAAGTCAAATCTAGTACTATATTTCTCATGTGACCAATCCAGATTGATTTAAAAGTATAAATGGTCAAACTTTAGAAAGTTAGATGGCACGGATTCTAGGGTAAAGAGAGGGGTAATGGTATGGTTATGCAAAAATGATTTTCTTGATGGATATTTGATTGGCATACATTCAAGTAGTTGCATGAAAATTCAATGCAAAGGCTTGGACCTTATTTTAGTGCAATAAAGCTCCATTTACCTAAGAAAAGGACATGCAAAAAGGTGAAGACTTTACAATATGACATCACTGCCGTTGGGCATATATTTGCATTGTTTGTGGAGAACGATAATGTTGAAATGCCAACTATATGTGATGATGTTTGCCACTTCTAGTAACATTGTTTCCATAGATTTAGCTGCCCAAAACATACTACTTGCATGTAAAATATGTGTACCCCAGAACCAGAACTACAGCCACGCTTTAACATAAAGATACACAACTCTCCCGCACAATCGAGAAAAAAGAATTATATACTTGGCAGTTTTACCATTTTAGCCATATAATATATCACTGTGAATATATGGCATTTTGGAAGGAAAATATATGCGTTGAGAAATAAAGCAGAACCTGGGTGAAATGGCAAGCAATATGGCAGCAGCCATACTTCAGGTGGCACTGGGTTGTTGCCAGACCACTTAAATACACCAAGTACCTTAAATGAGTGTGTGGGTCATGAGAAGGAATTCTTTTAAAGCTGTGAAACTAAGCAAATTGAATAACCAAGATGATTGAATCCTACCGAGAGCCAAAACTTCCCCCATGATGTTGTAAGTGTTGCTCCTCCATGGCCTAAGATCCAATTTCGACCTTTCTCCATAGCTCCCTCTCCACCAATGGGACTCTCTCCAAGCAATCTTAAACTAACGTAATTCAAGACTGAGCCAAACATGGTGCTTGGGCCCTCAATGTGCAGCCCCCAGCCTCCATCTTCATTCTAAAATTGCATTCACAAATATGATATTCTTTACCCAGATTATAGGCTTGTCAATTTTAGCAATTGAATCCTCACCTGATGATTGTAGAGATACCGACAGATCTCTTTCTGATGTTCTGACGACAAAACTGCGCTCATTGCTTCGGTGACATATAATGTAATAATCTGAGTAAAGGGAAGTAAAATACAACAGTTAACTTAATTTCCAGAGAGTAGAGACCAAGATATCCGAAACATAAGTTTTTTTTTTACATAGCATAAAAATACCAAGCCTGGGATAAGAAACATAGGACCACCATAATCGGCAGGCCAGTGCCCATCATGTGCCTGACGTGTAGACAAGAGGCTGATTGCCCTTCTCAAAGAGGTTGATACAGCTTCCTCTGTAACATCCTCTTCCTCTGCCAGCTTAGTAGCTGAAAGATCAAGCTTAGGAGGATTCGCTTTTGCGAACTGCAGTATGAACAAGAGAACAAAATATTAAAAAAAAACTGTTCATGCAGCTCAGAGTGAATTGAGAAGAGTTTACACTGGGAATTTACTGAGAACACTGACACACATATAAACCATAATGACAGCAAGCGCCCCACACGTTGCAGTGGTAAGGGAGCTACAAAATCATGGCAGAAATAACCACCTAACTGATTGACAGTAAAGCTACACAATACATGGTCAAGACGTGAGGAAATACAAATGGGATTCTTCTAGACTTGCTTGCTCAATCCTCAATCAACGGAAAGTACATAGTATATATATATCTAATCTAATTCAGTAATGAGTCTGAAAAATGCACTGACAATCATGGAGCTATCAGCACTAGCATCACAATAACCCCTATAACTGAACTTGCCTGGCTTGGCGCGGGATTTTCCCATCTTGTAGAAGAACAAATACCGTTTAGCTTGGCGATGGGAAACGGTGGCGCGGTGAGACTGGGGCTTCCCCTGAGGAGACCAGCCTGTTGAAGAGCAGGAAGGTTGGGGTCCTGGGGAGTGGAGACCGAGGGGCTGGCAGGGAATCAGGTGGCGGGTGGCCGGAGGCTGGCGGATTGGGGTTGACGTAGCCAGGAGGATGAGGACTGCGCGAGGATCCGCGGCAATGGCGGCATTGTGTGGACGAGCGCTTGGCCGGAGTACCAGCGCTCGGCAGCGGCAGAATCCATGGCGTTGGGGCGGGCGAGTACGGCCGTAGGAACCATGGCGGCGGGCGCGCCGGGCGGGCTAGGCTGCCGGTTGGAGCTGCCGCCGTCAGCGTGAGGAGGGATATTTAAACATTTGCCATCTTTGCCGATGGCTACTCTTCAAAAAGCCACTTTTACAAATGACTTAGGCGCTCCTTTGGAACAAAGGATTTTCAAAACATAAGGATAGAAAAAATGTAGGATTTAAGTTGGTTGTCAATTACAATCCTATAGGAATGAGAATGTAGGAAACTTTTCAATTGTGATGTTTGGATACAACATAGGAAAATCATAGGATTGTCTAGAGAGATAAACACAAAGGAAAATTTCCAAGAGGCTGGACCTCTTGTTAGATTTCCTCCAAAATTCCTATGGAACAAGGCAATCCTTAGGAATTTCATAGGATTGGTAGGAATTCAATCCTTTGTTCCAAATGCCTTCAAAAAAAAATTTCCTGTAGGATCCAAATCCTCTAAAATTCCTATACTTTTCCTTTGTTCCAAAGGGGCCTTAACATTTTTGCCACCAGGAGACAAGATTTCTAACACTTTTGCCAATCCCGCAGACGTGGCACGCCAGATCCGACAGCGACAGCCAGCATGGACAGACCATGCGAAATGACTTTTTTTGCCCCCACCAATACACTCACTGCCACTTCCTCTCCCTATGACAGTCGGGCCCCACTCGTCATCCCTAACCTCCCTCCTCCCCGATCTGCTTTGCGTACAGAAGCCGAAGTGCGTGTTCGTGTCGGCGGCCGCTGAGCCAATGATGACGGTGGCGGTGGCGCCCAAGCGGCAGAAGCGGAGGGAGGGGATCTTGGATGCGCTCCCGAATTGCTGCCGAGGTCGTGCTCGCCTCCGCCGTGCCAGACCTCAACCAGAAGTAACTTGGCTGCGAGGATGACAGGGCCACCTGGCGCGCGGCGTTGCGGACGCCGGCGCCTCTGCACTTGCCCGCAGCTACTAGTTCTCCGCTCCCAACCGCGAGCCGCAAGAGGGCCCTGACATCCCGCTCATCCCGTGGCTGCTACACAAACTCGGTGCTCTCCATTGGTCGGTTCCCGTCGACGACTTCAGAGGCTCCCATTGATTTGACCAAAGCAACTACAGTTGCGGTTCCAAGGCAAGCTAAGCACCAGCCAGTACCTCTCTCTCCCTCCAATTATTGAAGCTGTAGTTTAATCTCCAACAGAAGCAAATTGTGGAGGTCTGGGAGCTTCGGTGGGGCTGATGGCTACCAGAAGCAGACGACCAACGGGGGAGGAGGGAGGTTAGGGATGACCAGTGGGGTCCGGCTGTCATAGAAAGAGGGAGTGGCAGGGAGTGGGTTAGCGAGGGCTAATGAGTCATTTCGCATGGACCGTCCGTGCTGGACGTCCGCCCTAGCGCGCCACGTCTGCAAAATTGGCAAAAGTGTTAGAAACCTTGTGTGACCGGTGGCAAAAAATGTTATGTCATTTGTAAAAGTAGCTTTGAGGAGTAGCCATGCGTAAGGTGGCAAAAAGTTAAATATCCCGCGTAAGGAGCCACGGGTGACGGCAGCAGTCAGCGCTGTTAGTCCACGTGAGCAGCGGCAATTAGTTATTTTTTCTTATGGGAAATGCGTAGGAAAATCGACTAATAGTGCCAAATGGTGTTTTTGTTTAAACTGAAAAATGGCGTTGGCACTTAAATTGTGGGATCATCTCGCTCCTAATTTTGTTTAAACTCAAAAATGGCGTTGGCACTTGTGTGATTGGTTGGTTGCATTATTTTTCCCAACCAGGCTTTTACCATACAGGCTTGTGATAGACAGGCTGCGTTGAGCCAAAATTACAAAAGCACACTCTGTTCGGTTGCATGCATTAGTTGAGCCAGCCATGAGCTCATGCACCAAACCAATCACCCGCAAAAACAAAGATTCTACATGCATAAAGAGTGAAGTGGTCAATTTGGCCCACATGTAAGTAGTGCTTTGAGCACCGCGCTAGACTGGCTCCAGAGAAACGGACTCCTCCTGCGTTTCTACGTGGCCTGGTTGAAGGCGCTTTAGGGTTCGTGTGAGCCTGGCTGAGAAGATTGATGCAGGTAACCAAACTTGCTATAAAGTAAAAGATGTTGCATGCCGCGAGCCTGGGTAAGCTTGAGCCAGGCAACCAATCAGCCCCTAAATTGATTTGTCACTGCCTCATCATGATGAGCAATGAAGTCATATGGACCAAGCGACTCTGTTCGGCAGATCTTCTACTGATTTGTATAGCTCATTTGTATGACAGAAAAAATATTGCGTGATGATTTGTACGATGAATTTGTTTTGAGAGAAAAATACTGCCAAAGCAGAAAGTTGAGGAGCCGAACAGACTTAGGATGATTAAGACTGACTCCAGCAATATGCCTCATCTGCATCTCGTCTGCGCAAAGGAGAGAGGGGATTTTCATTCTGTAAATAAGAGGTCCTTCCAGCGGTGTTGCGCATCCGCATCCTCCAGAGTAGTTGGCTCCCGCCGCGGTGGCGAGGTCGTGAAGGAGGCTGAGGGCGGCGTGGTTCCTCCCAGCATCCGTGGCGTGGCGGCCTGCGGCGAACCTCCTCCAAGCGCGTGATGCCGAATCCTCCGCCCCGAAGACCCTCGGCCTGCTCCTCGAGGGCGCGACCATGGAGGGGATCAGAGCAGGCTCCAGCCGATGCCGCCGCTCGCAGGCCATGGAGGGGAGTGGGAGCTCGCTGCCGCGAATCTACGTCGAGCCTGAGCCGCCGCCGGCCTGATCTACGCCGAGCCTGAGCCGCCGCCGACCGGATCTGCACCGAGCCCCTAAGGCCTCCCAGCGCAGTCCCCTGCTCTTCTCCGACGCGCCGGGGAGCCGGAAGGTGGCGCGCCTGCGGGGAGGAGGGAGGGAGCCGCGGAGGCCGCACGCCCGTCGGGATGGAGCCGCGGAGGCCGCACGCCCGTCGGGAGGAGGCTCGCTGCGGGCCTCTACTCTCCTCCGACACGCCGGGGAGCGAGGAGGCGGTGCGCCCGCGGAGAGGAGAGAGGGAGCAGGGGAGGAGCGTCGCCGGCCCGAGCGGAGAAGGAGAGACGGAGGTGGAGGGCTCCGCAGGCGGTTGCGAAGGGGAAAGGAGAGAGAATCCCCGTGGGAGGGGAACGGGGAGGCTAGAATCACAAAATGCGGATGGGGTTGAGGGGATTGTTGGAGCTGCTACAGTTGCTTTTGGATTCCTCATTTTGAGGTTGAGGAATGGGATGAAGGCACTGCTGGAGTTAGTCTAATAGGAATGTACTTCCTCCGTTTCAAATTATAATTCATTTGACTTTTTTATTTCAAGTTTAACCGCTCTTCTTATTAAAAAATTTACAAAAATGCTACGTCTTTTTTGTCTTTCTTAAGAAAAGTTTTTTAAGAATGAATTAAATTGAAATATATTTGATTAGTATTTTGAATAAGACAAACGATCAAATTTAAGGTTAAAAAAAGTGAAAACATGAGTGATAATTTTTGCTTTCTCGCGGTGGATTCAGTGACGGAGGCAGCTTGTGGGGCGGGGGTGGGCTCGAGCCCCCTACCGCCGTGGGCTCCATTGAAAAAAAGAGGGAAAAGGAGGGAGAAGAGAGAAAAAAAGAAGGAGATGAAGGAAAAGGAGGGGCTGGAGAAAGGGAAAAGGAATGAGCCCCCCACCCACCCATCCTAGCTCTGTCCCTGGGTGGATTGGTAGTACTAAACTCATACCATTAAAGTAATCCAAATTTCAAAGCATTTTAAAAAATAAACTAGGACTAAGAGAGTGACCCAATACTACCAATTAGGATGTCACTAGAAAGACTCGCGCGGTGTTGCCGCGCCGTGAACTGTAGCCCAGTGATTGGTAGAATGGTTGGGGATATTTTTACAAGATTGTAGGCTGTGAATTAATTTATTAAATCTTTAGGGTATTTCTTAGTTAAAATGTAGGGACCGTGGATTGATTTTGACAAGCTTGGGGGACTTTTCGCAATTGTCGGACTGTGGGAAGATTTACAGAAAGTTTAGGGTCTTTTTTTTGTAAAATTTGTGGACCAGATGTCAATTTCTGTAAAGCTCAGGTTTGTGGAAGATGCATGGATCGCGGGTTAATTATCATAAAATTACTTGAGAGGTGGCTCGATCGAGGGAGATGTCGTCAAATTGCTTGAGAGGTGGCTTAAATAAATGTAGTTATGTATAGTTTGAGAGGACTTCATTAAATTATCAGAGTAGTGGTTGGGCAATAATTTATTTTTGATAAAGTTGGGGGTGTTGTAATATTGGCACCCTCCTAGCATTCCTTCAAAACTTGAGGGGGTTTTCATAAAGCGACGTGAGAGGTGGCTGAAATAAAATTATATTTTAGTAAAGTTTGAGGGGTTTTCATAAAACTATATGTGTGTGAGTTGGACAACATATCAATGTCCATAAAATTTGAGGGGGATTTTATAAAATCGGCAGCCCTCTTGGCATTCCTTCAAAGCTCGAGGTGGTTTTCATAAAACTACCTGAGAGGTGCCTTTGGAAAGCTATTTCTGTAAAGTTCGAGGGGGTTTCCCTAAATTATCCTGAGTGTGGGTTGGACTACGTATTAATTTCAATAAAGTGCGAGATTTTTTTGTAAAACTGCTGAGCCCCGAGCCTCATGGATGGATCTGAACTATCCAGGACCACGCACGATCCGACGGCCGAGATTTTGCTGCAGATGTGGTGTAGTGGGGGGGGGCAAAAATCCTCCGTTTAGGTTTATTAAAGAAAGAAATCCCACTCAATAGAATTGTGGGCCCTACAAACCAAAATGTGTGGGTCCCACTTGATGTGGGTCCCACGCGAATATCTCATGAATCCACGTGGGTCCCGCACGTGGGTCCCACCTAAACATATTGTGGGTCCCACATGAACAGTATTTGTGGTCTATGGATGATTCGAGCCATCCACACGCGATCCGACGACTCTCGTTTTGTTGATGACGTGGCTCAATGTGGGGGCAAAAATTGCCCCCTTTTAGGTCTTGTAAAGATTTGGATCATTCGACTTCTGAGTCAAACGAAACTAGGGTATGTGCCGCCCATGTGAGGGATAACCGGATAATTTAAGGGTACTCCATAGGTCTCTCACTGACCAGACTCTCGGCGACCTTGATAAGTGGAGCAGTTTACCAGAAGACCAACCAACCTGACAAGTGGACCTGCCGACCAGGCGCAAATCCAGGATGTGAAGATAGCTTAGCGTGCAAGTCAAGACCAGCGAAATCAAACTAGCTCGGATAGTTGTTTTCCTTGTTGTAATCGACTAGGACTAGATGCAAATCGACGTGCTCAAAGTTGTCAGTCAATATAAGACGATTAGGGGTGCCCCTTGAGGGCAGATCGACTCTCTTGTGCACCGTAACCCAGCAATACAAACCACCAAACATGATGTCGGGTTTTAGGCTCGAATCTATATAAAATCCTCGTGTCTCTTGTGTTCGTCAATCCACCATTAACATTCTTGGTTCCACGATCCTCTCTACCTACAAATCAACCACTTAGGGCAGTCCCAATGGGACATTTATGGTGGTTTCTATGTCTATTAATTATCTTACTAACTAAACAAAATTATGATGTGACAGCCTAATTAATGAGGAAAGAGAGCACAAATCATAGAAATGGTTTCTTCATGGAGAAACTATGACGCCCCAGGTTTTTAATTAGCATCATCAGTGCTAATGACCGAGTCAAAACCGTTGACTCTAGTCAAACCTTAGTCAACCTGGGTCATCACCTCGAAAACCTAGTCAACAATCACTAATGACCCTCTTAATCAAGTCGACACACCCTTGTGGTCAAACCTTGGTCAAACCCTAGTCAAAGGTTGGTCAAAACCCCTGTTGTCTTTGAGCCCTCCCAGAACTTTTGTCGTGTTCTCCAAATTTCCCTTAAACACTTCAAAATCGGCTAATATAAAAGTTGTTCGTCTTTTTGAGGGACACACTTTTCATAATTGGCGGCAATTGAGATTTTGAGTGGAGATTGGTGAAAAACTCAGTCAACTGCAGCTAATACTATTCACCGACGCCATGAAAAACCAGCAACTTTGCCTGCAGTTTATACTCAAACCATTGAGCAAAACATAGGCCAGCCTTTGTAAAAGTTGTAGAGGGATCTTTGATCTACAACTTTGCTATTTACACTTTAGTGCACTTTAGTTCAAGTTTTTGGAGATATCGTCGGTCAAACAGTGTTAAGTGAAACGTCATGGGCGACGTCGCGCCGCGCCGCTGCGTTCCCGTGCTCCAGAGTGCCACACGCGCCCACGCCGCGTGGCGTCCCTTCCGTCTCGACGTCCGGACCCCCCACGCCGGCTGCGCCTCCCGAGGCTGCGCAGCCCGAGGCCGCACACGGCCCGAGCGCATTGAAGCCCGCGCCCGCCGCGTGTTGCGCCTCCAGCACGCCCGCGCCGGACCCTGCTCGCGCCGTCCGCCGGCCGACGTCCCGCGTGCCTGCCCGTGGCCGGGCCCCCATGCCGCGTGCCTGGCCTCCGACATGAAGCGGGAAGCAGCGTATTTAAGGCCGCAAGCCTCTTTCGTCACGCGCGCCCGCACCACCGCCACCTCCCTGAGCTCCGCCGGCGCCATTGCCGCCGCCAGAGCCGAGCTCCACCCTCCGCTCTCTCCCGTCGCCGGTCAACGCCTCCAGCACCTCCTCTAGGACCCCTTGGAGCTTCCACCGCCACCCACTGCCCGGCATTGCCTCGCCCTCGCCGGAATTTCGGCTCGCAGCGGCCGCCGCCGCCGTGCGCCGCCGGGCGAGCTCACCGGAGCACCCCCGACCCCAACTCCGGCCTCTAATCGAGCCTAGGTACGTCGAATCAAGAGCCCGTACCACTTGTTGCCATCTCCGGCCGCCCCTCGCCGCCGGCGAGCTCGCCGCCGCCGCCAAGGGCATGTTTGCGAGGAACTTTGGCCTCGAGGGCATATATGTGAGAACCGAGGGTAGATTTGTGAAAACCCAAAAGTTTCCAGGGGCCTGCTTGTAAAGTGAATCTTGAATAGTGTTAGGCTTGTTGCTGAGTCTTGTAAAATTCATAAAAAAATCGTAGAAAAATCAGAAAAACTGCAAACTCAATTTTGTTGGTTTCCTTGTGAATAACCCTACAACTTTTGTAAAGCATGACCCTACTTTTGAGTGATAGTTTTTGCATGAAAAATACAAAATTGTTAAACCTAGATCTGTTGTAGTTCAAAATCCACCCATGATCTCAAGCTGGATTTTGGATATGTTGTGTGTTAGGTCATGCCTAGCTTCTGTACCAAAAATTGCATAAAGTTACTGTGTAGATCTTTTATTACGATTTATTTTGTATTTATGCTGAATCTGTCTTAATGATTTTTGTAGATAAAAATAAATAGAGTTTTGTGCTCAACTTCTGCATGTGATCTTTTTATGCCTAAATGCATCTCTGGTGAATTAATCACAATTTTATATCTACCAAAAATATTTAATCTTGTTTTATGCCTAATTTTCAATGTAAATGCATAGCTCAAGATCTAGAGTAGCTCTTGATGTAATTGTTGATTTCCTAACCTTGATTTGAGTCATAGAATCAGTGAGAGAAAATTGGAATCTATTTGTTGTGTATTTATTTTTATATGTATTTATCTTGCTTTGGTAGCTAGATTTTGTTATTTTTGTTGTAATTAACTTATAGCCCATGTGAATGTGAAATCTTATGTGCAGTGGCTTTATTTCAGTTAGTAGTGCTTCAGAAACACCCCACTGAATTTTAAGAAATTATTTCATGAATAAAAGCTATGGAAGCCAATTAAAGCTTAATATTAAATTAAATTGGAAAATGACCAACCCCACACCTAATGACCTCATGTATGTGATGTTAATCTTGCTAAGAAGCTAAGTGTCACCACCACTTGCTGTTTGTGAAAATTAAATTGATTTATTTATATAAATATGTACACAGTCACTATTAAAAAGAATAATTAGTCAAGAACCGCATATTGTTCCTTTATTGGAAGAGTATGCTGAATGTATTCTTATCTAGGTGAATGTGGTCAACCATGCACCCAATGGTTGTCATATGTTGTTTGTAATTAATTAAATCAAAAACCGTCAATTAAATCTTGCATTTGCATCCTCGTGTAGATCTTCCCGACGGTAGATATACGCTCGTGCCGGAAGGAGGAGACGAAGGTGCTGACGGTGAGCTGCAGTACGTGGACGTAGCTCAGGACCTGGACCAAAGTCCAGAAGGGCCCAAGGCCAACCTTGCCAGCGAAGGCAAGCCCCGGATCATTAACCCTTCCTTTTAAAATTATGCAATTATCTTTGCTATGATTGTGCATTTACGTTTCAGGAGTTGAATTGAAACCCTAGATGCATGATCCCTAGGTACCTATGTTCTTTTACTAGTATGCTAGGTCGATAGCTGCTATGCTATAGGACCGGTACAAGTCGAGTGATGTTTGTCACTCGCGAGAATAGGTTCTTATGTTGGAATCATAAGATCTTTATAAATGGATTGCTCATGTGGTAAGAGCAGGGGATTTGGGCTCCGGTCCAGTGGCTTTCGTGGGCTAAGCTTTTGAACGTACTAAGCACTTGTCGGGAATGGGACCGGTAAGCCTAGTACCTTAATGAGACGGTGCGGGATCTTACCCTTACTAATGTTGAGTGTTCACCTGCCCGATTTGCAACCGGGAGGGGGGTACATGTGTGAGGCTGGGTGTACTGTGTGGGGCACGCCAGATAGCCTTGTACCCAGGACTGTAAGCTTCGATCCCAAGCCGAGGACTTTTGGGAACCGCCTGGTGGTTGTCCAGTGTGAGGGCATACTACCGTGTGTTTAGGTTTACCTTGCAAGGTTATAAATCAATCGATTGTCGGCATCTCACCGTTATCTGAGACTGCTTAATCAACTGGTCATGATATCCCTTAATGATGGAACTTGGTGAATATTACTGCGTGAATTAATTATATTGTACAATTCTTGTTTGCAATAGTTGGCACACTTAGAAATGGTAATCAACTAGAATTTGTGCTAAAATATTGAAAGTAAGGACATACTCTTTGTTGCTTTTCAGCAAAAGAACTCCACCGGCCAAAAAGCCTCTCATGTCTAGAGTTTGGTGATGTAGTTATCACCCGTCGATTAAGTCTTGCTGAGTATTAGTATACTCAGCCTTGCTTTAAAATGTTGTTGCAGGTGTTGTTTGACCTGGTGAGATTCCACCCGGCTGGGAGCTGGAATGGGTGGATGACGAGAGTGATGGCATCACGGACGACCTCCTGTGATGTTTATCGTGTCGCTAGTTTATATTATTCCGCTGTTTTCGAACTCTGAACCTTACTTATCATGTCATGAACAATGGTTTGTAATAATAAACCCTTAGGGTACAATTTGGATTTAATTTGTGTTGTACTCTGGACTCGTCTTCGTGTGAGTTTTAATGCATATGTTCGATCCTCTGTGTGATTTCCAAGTGATTTACCGGGCGTTAACCCGGCAACTAACGACAGGATGATACTTTACTGTCGCTTGATGGCCAAAGTGGATTGGTTTAGGCAATAGTACGGTATTTTCCTGGGCGGGTTGTCACAGAAACCATGTCTACTCTTGCCCTAATGCGCAAGAAACCTTGAATTTGTCATTGGAAAGAAACCACTAGTTTCTATGGGATTAATACAACGCTCCCCATTGGTCAAATTGGGAGGGAGAAAGAGAAAATAATTATTACTTGAAGACACTACCACTGTGAAGTATAGTTTCTATAGATGATTTCTTATGCTATGAAAACCATGTCAGTTTCCTTTATTAGGACTGCCCTTAGATAACCTCCTGTGAACTGTCGTCCGAGCCTCAAAATCCGACACCATGTTAATCGAGCTAAAATTTGTCACCTTGCTTTTGTTTTGCTCCTCTTCAATTCACTACGAAATTACGTATATGTCAGCCAATTTTTCTTGCCAATGTACGAAAATTGTGTACGAAAATATGTGAACTTATATTACACCCCAACTCCCAAGTTCTCAACTAATAATAATGTTACTTATTGTGTAATCTTTTTGCATGTTTCGTCAAATATATACAAGTAGTATACATTACCTGCAGAGTAGTACGTAATGCAGTAGTATACATTACCTGCAGACGCATGAGAAGATCGGCAGAATCCCTCAGCTGGAATCGGTGATCGGCAAACCCCTGGCGTGCCTCCTCCACCTGAGCCCTCTCCTCCGCCGTGCCGTGGTCGGGGTCGAACTCCCACACCTGCCGGCCGACGAAGCTGTTCGTCGACCGCAGCCACGGGCCGCCGCCCTCCGCCACCTTCAGCCTCCACATGCTCGCCGCTCTCGAGACTCCAAACACACCAACTGCTAGGCTATATAAGTAGCTAGCTATCTCTCTTGAAGCGATCGACGACGGCGTCTTCGCCGGCCGGTAGGGAGGATACTGCCATCCCGACCAGCTTCTTGGAATAGTGGGATCCTTCGGACGGATCGGTGCCCAAACAGCTAATCCCGTCAGCGCTGACGTATAAAATCAAAATGCTGGTGCCTGATTGGCCTGTTGGTTGACATGCATGCGAGAGTACTGTCGCAACTGGTGGTAGCATCGTTTTCTGATAGCACTGTCAGTTTTGTAGACAGCGACACATTTTTTGCTTAATGTTTGGAACTCTCGTGAAATGATTCTTGACAAGGCTGGGTGTTGTTATATATTTATTTTACACGCAAGAGTCCTGTTGCAAATGTGTTTGGGTCAAAGCCAGTGCACGTACACTGAACTGATAGTAAATATCGAAACAAAAACACTAGAGGAGTTGCTTACGTATAATTACGTGTAAGGGAAATTTTAGTATTTGTAATTAATGTGAGTCATTCATCCAGTAAAATCTAACGGTGATAGTACTAGGTAGTAGTACCACGTAGTACCATTTTGGTGGACCTAATACTAGGTACTAGCTACATGATACTACCTAATTAAATTAGATGGTGAAAAATATCAGTACAAGATACTATCTGGTACTACCCAATTAAATCATCTGTAGTACTATCTGGTACTATCCAAGCACCGGAACAAAACTCTGTAACACAAGGTATACTGCCCAGGAACTTCCGGTACTATCCGAGTACCATAATAAACCGTTTCATTAAAAGAAAGGGAATCATAGTGATGTGACTTTAAAAAGAACCCTAGAAACGCATGGAATGAATTAATTTTTATGAGCTTTGTTATAATACTTGATAGTCGCGTGTTAAGTTTTTTCCCACCAGCTAATTTAATAGAAACTAAATAAATAAGATGAGTTGTTGGATCCACCAAACTAATACTTTCTGATACTATTCTATTGATACATCTTGGTAATACCACTGTTAGAAAATTTCTATAGCCTTTATTATGCTCTTAGACATATACCCTATATCTAGATGACTAGATGAACAACAATATCTATGCAACTAGAAAGGTCAAAATGACTTATAATTTGGGATGGAGAGAGAATACATAATTAGTAAAAAGAAAAAGAAGAAACTTCATTCAACGAAAGGTAAAGATCTCACATCCCACTGGTGCGGTAAGAACAAGATCCATCGAAGGGCATTGGCAGTTCTGGTGTATTAGGATTTAAAGAAGTCTTTAGAAGCATATTTGATTACTCTTGTGACATAATAATATACTGCTGAATTGCTACAAGAACAGTCATAGTAAAAGATCGATATGTGGAATGTGTGAATCTACTATAAAACTAGAAGGCAGGCTCTAATCAATTTATGGGTCCTTTTTTAAGGTTTCACGAAATATTTAAGTGACATGCAGCCTATCAGACTGCAAGCCCAAGGAGCAATACAAACGGTATCTAGTTGAACCCCATCGTCACAAAACAAGCAGGATAACATAAAGACGTGTGTACTCTGCTTGTTTTCTGCTTGCAAGCTACTGCGCGCAGCTGAACACGTCCTAGTTTGGTAGTACAAGCATCTCAAAGCCTTCGGATGCTACATAATTAAGTAAATTTTGTGGACATGTAACACATAAGACAAAACAAAGGGTACGAGTTTCTAATAGGCTCCACATCGGTTCACTGTTCCCTCCAAATTTTGGGTTGCTATGTATCATGATCAGACTATACAAGTCTATCTATACTATAAGGAGCGAAGACAATTGAAAATTTTTCTTACCCAAATTGGACCCGTCTTACCCCTCACGTCGGACCCACCCGTCATATGTTTTTGGGAGTGGATAGGGTGGAAGGATATAAGGAGCGAAGACAATTGAAAACTTTTTTTACCCAAATTGGACCCGCCTTACCCCTCACGTCGGACCCACCCGTCATATGTTTTTGGGAGTGGATAGGGTGGAAGGATATAAGGAGCGAAGACAATTGAAAACTTTTCTTACCCAAATTAGACCCGTCTTACCCCTCACGTCGGACCCACCCGTCATATGTTTTTGGGAGTGGATAGGGTGGAAGGACTATGAAGTACCAAAAAATCGTAATTTGGAGAGTGTTTCTGCCAAAAACGTTTAACTTTTTTCACCCACTCGGCGCGTACCCCGCCCCTGTACCCGCCGGGCCCACTCTCCCTTCACGGAAAAAAGATCCCCGTCGCAGCCCATCTGTATTAGAAAAAAATCCCTCCTCGCGCGACGGCCCCTACGCTGGCCACTGCCGCCGCACCACACCCTACCACGCCAGTCGCCGTCTGCCCCGCACTCCGCCGCCGCATCAGAACTGCCCAACTTGGATCTCCCCCTCCGCCGCCCCCACGTTGGGGCTTGTCTCGGATAGGCGGAGCCACAGGGGGGCGCGCAGGGGCCTGGCCCCCCCTGACGCTGCCGCACACCCAGGCTGCCGCACACCAATTATTGTTTCACTATAATCAAAGTTGGAAGGATCCTTGCAAACAGCCCGGCCTACTGGATACGGCCCGTGAATCAGTACAATTGATGTTCTGGTGTGATCTCCCGTGCAAGGGGTGAGGGTCATCTCCATAGTTAACTAACTAGCTAGTTAGTACTTACTCTTACGTATCTTGATGATCTAATATCACTAGCTCTTAATTCTTTAGAACACTGGCATAAAGAAATGGAAAACAATTGGTTTAAATAAGTGTGGCTGTGTATTCTTAGAAATCAATAAATTATCATTTAGCTTTAATTTCTTCTATTTTTTCATGTTTTATGTGCTAGTTTGAAGCAAGATCAACCCAAATACAATTTCCTTTGTGTTATCACCAAACCCATCTATACGCAATCAATTATCACAATTGATAACATTATTGTGTAATTATTTTATATATCTTTGCGTTATACAACCTATCCACATGACAACGTGTGGGAGAAATTGTTTATGAATATAATCAAATATAGGGTTCGATAGGTCCATTTCTAGGATACCTTCGTTCATGCTATACTGGAGTTCATGAAGAAAAAAAAGAGATCATTTTCTATACTCGATGTCTCGCCCCCCTATGTTCGAATCCTGGCTACGCCCCTGCGGATGCTCCTGGCCCCGACGACCTCCCCCTGCTCGCTGCCGCCCTCGAGCGGAGGGGCTATCGGAGCAGGGACCGGAAAAGGGCACCACAGTGGTGAGGGCAGCGGGCGCGGGAGGGAGGACAGGAGGACGCGGTGGCAGTGGCGGGGCGCACATCCTGCTCGAGCTTGTTGGCGCCGACCGCCTAGGGCTCCTCTCCGTGGTCTTCACCGTGCTGAACGACCTTCGCTGCGACATCGTCGATGCCAGTGCGTGGACGCCCGGCGGCTACGTCACTGCGCTCGTGTTCATGGACCGGTGGCTTCAGCTGCTCAACGGATTGTTTGTCTGGTTCCTCCTTACAGCTAGCAACATGCCAATGAAGTGTGTGTTAAAATGCTAGAATGCTTTAGCCTTCATAGATTACGTCTTGCTGATTCAGATGATGACAATGGATTAAAAACCTGCTGTGGTGGCGCAAAGTGTGCAGGTATGACATTGCCTGACATAATTAAGTGTTGCTTAGGTTGATTTGAGGGGAGTTAATTATTCCTGAAGATCACTTCGTGTAGGTGCTTCTAGAGCTAATATTTTAGGAGTTGTTCTTTTTAATTTGTCTGAGGGCACTGCTAGATTTTGCATGCTAGCTAAACTGATTTGGCACCAAACTATGAGAACAAAACACATACTAGGAAACAACAGAGTTAATTTGATTGCAGTAAATTTGATAGATTTTCACAGTAAATAATCATTGTTTTTTCTTCTCACATGTATGCCCTTGTTTTTCCTCACCATGGAAAACAGAATTGGAATATTCATAGAAGGTTATGTTCCTTGTGGAAAATTGATGCCTAACTATCATATTTGATAGACAGAAAACCGCAATGCCGAGATTGTTTGTCCGTAAGCTTTTTGTGTTTATCTTTGATTTTTCTTGGACTGCCTTTGATGATAGCTTAAATTAACATTTTATCAATATTCGATAACCTTGAGGTGCTTTCCATTCACACCTGATGTTGGCACAAATAAGAGTTGCTTGACGATGAATTTTGCAAGGGGACTAAGATGGGTCGCGCGCATGCCAGGTTGGCATATATTTCTGCAATGTTTTCCTGACTTTCTAGCTGCAAACTGGGCTTCTTAATTAATCATTTTTGTGCTATTCAGGAGTATTCTAATTTTCTACAAGAATGTATGACTGCTGTGAAGCAAAACTATGAGTAGAAAACACATAAAAGAAACAAAATTATTTAGTATTCATGACAAAAGTTTGTAAGTATAAATCTTTGAAAAATGCAAATGGTAATCAACTAATAATACAAAATGACCTCGTGATCGAAAAAACTGATTTCATATTACTTGCTTTCTCTTCATGCAGTTTAAGGATTTTCACCAACCATAATGCTTTCTGTTATGCAAGGTAATTATCAGTATCAGCATTCAGCAGTCACATCATCACCTTTTTCTCACAATTATTTTTGATGGAGTCTTGGACGTATATAATGTTGTCTTTAGCCATTGTTCTGGACTGATGGTCTTGTTTCACAGGGTCGGGCAATCTTTGCAACTAGGGGAGGCCTTCTGATCTGTTCATTGGAAAGATATATGTTCCCAGGCAGGTTTGAACGATAAATGTTGATAATATTAGTGTAGATATTTTATCTGTTTTAAATGCTTAGAACTGTTTAGTATTGCTTCTATATGCAGACAATGCCTATTCCTGGGATTGGCCTTGATATGGTGATGTAAATTTTCCTAAAATCACAACTTCAAGCATTACAAAGCATTAGCCAATCGTTTATTTTAGGCTTGTTGTTTCTTTTCTTTCTAACAACAGTATTGGATCACATTGTGCACCAAGATATCCCTCGCATCGGGCAATCTAAAAAAATGCTACAAAATTCATCTCCCAGTGACAAAATCATACTGATGCAAGTAGCATGCATGTTCTAAATACTTAGGTTACTGAAGAGATTATGATTGGGGCCTCATGGTGGGATATAGACTAAATGCTTTAGACATTGTGTTTGTTCTTTCTTAACTACGACCATCTTCAGCTAACTAATTTTTTTAATAGCTATTGAACTAATTGTTGTTTGTCATCACTTTACACTATCTTTGTTAATCTGGTCAGTAATGCTTCTGCATTGAGATAGAATAGTGTCTTGAGAAGATTATGTGTGGGAAAAATTATCGATGACATACCTGAATGTTGTTCTTCTACCACAGTCAATTTTACACGATGATGTATTGATTTAGAAGGATTTTAGAATGTTTCTTTAAAGAGAACTATTTGGCAGTGAGATAGAATAGTTTGGAATCTAATTTCATCTTTGTTACTTTATTATATATGCACATGGCTTATGGTGATCTAGAAACAATATATGAGCAACAGTGATGTTTTTTTGTGATATTTTTTTATTTTTTATTTTATATATCAAGCCAAAAGCATTAGATAATCATATTGCCAAAGAGGTTAGCTTTCAATGCCGGTATATCTCTGTTTTTTCTGTTAGCAGTTAAATTAGTAGAATGTTCAAATTAATAAAACCTCATAGCTGTGTGTATTGTTTAAATATTTGAGAATTTAACTGTTGATCGATCATGAAGTACAGTTGTACCTTTAGTGCATGTCATGTTGCTTCTTCGGCTCTCTGCCTTTATGGATACTTGGGTGGTTATCAGGCAATTATATATTTTAGGTTGTTGATTGTGTAATGTCATTAGGAAGCATTAGGGAATTTCTTATTAGAGTACCGAAAATATTTCCATGGGAAATATAGTTGCTCTATACTCTCCTTTGAAGGACCAATCTGGTGACCAGAGAGGGGGGGAGTGAATGGGAGTCGATAAAAATTCTTCTCGAAAGATATGGGAACTCCAACAAGACGAACACGGCTTCCAAAACACATTTCCGACTCAACTATCCAAGTTGGCCAAGACCACGTAGCCACTGGAGTGCTACTGGTCCTAGGAACCAACAACCACCTAGACCTACTCGAGAACGCAGCGGAACAAGCAACTCGAGCACCATTGGACTGCACCGGTCAGACCAGTGAGCAGCACCGGTCAGACCGGTCCCTGCTGGAGCAACCTGGCAAAATCTGAGAACTTCCACAGAAGACCCCTACACCGGTCAGGCCGGTGTAGCTCGCCGGTCAGACCGGTCCAAGCCAGGAAATCCCAGATCCACCAAACAGACCTACCAAGCTCCAAAAACCGACCAATCTCGAAACAGCAGCAACACGAGACAACAAGGAACTCACCAAGACATTCACCCGAGCAAAACTCAACCAAGGGTCTGCACCGGTCTGACCGGTGAGAGGCACCGGTCAGGCCGGTGTGACCTGAGCTCTCGGGATGAACATCGCCCGCGGGTCAACACCACCAAATCCAACTCCCGATCTCCCGAATCGCTCCACGGATTTGCACAAGACTTTGGGGACAGTAGGAATACCTCATGGGCACTCCATAGCCAAGATTTGGTCCACCAAAACTTGCTAAATCGAGAGGAATCGAAGAAATCCCACCAAGAACGCCTCTAACCCTAGAGAGGAGAAAACCCCAAAATCGAGCCTCTTTGCTCACGGATTTGGGAGGGGAATCAAAGGGAAAAGAACCACGAAGGGTTCAAGCATACATCCCCCACCAAATCCTAAAGAGAAAGGCCTCGAAACCACCACAAGAAATTCACCAAGAAAGGGCTCCGAAAATCACCAAAAAGTAGAAACGGGAAAGACACATCCAAGCCTTGAGGAATCATGCCGAATCATCTATACATACCAAAGAGGTTCATACAAGGTCTAGCTTGCCGCCCGATCATCCTTCCCTCTCACAAGATCTCACCATGAAGCTCTCAAGCTAGTCCTAGAAATTCCAAAGGAAAATGGAAATGGAAAATAGCAAAACAAAAATGAGCTAGGGTTCCAAGAGATGGCTGCCAACCTCTCACCACTTGGGTTATATGGAGGCAACCGAAAGACTAAACTACCCTTACTAGATAACTAGGGATACAAGCCCCTCAAGGGCGAATTCAGAAGTCTTTGTCTTCGCACCATCGGACGGATGCCCAGCGACCGCAAACTTGCTTAGCCTCGACGCAAGCCTTGCGATCCCGACGCGTGTCCTCCGCTTCGAAGTCTCCGGACTGCGTCGTCGCACACCGGTCAGACCGGTGCTCCTCACCGGTCAGACCGGTCCGATGCTGCTGCACCTCCGTCTTCGGTTCTTCGGTCTTGGTTTTGTGGATCAACCAAGGAACCCAGTGGTTTTCTGGTGAACCACCGGAAACCCCGCGAACTCGATGTAGCCTCCGCCAATCACCACTCATGACTCGGCTCTCACGTAGTCCCAGCTCGACCTTGGTTTTGAGGCTCAACCAAGAAACCGTTCATGACTTCATCTTACCGTTCTTGCCACCATGCGGCCCGCACTTGACTCCGCTGGCCACCGGGTCCCTCGAACCAAGCCTACTTGTTTTCTTCACACCTGGAGGCGTCATCGGCAACGACCTTTCGCGCTTGTTCTTCACCTGCACCAACACCAGTCAAGCCACAACCTGCACCTGCAATACTTAGCCAAGAATCAGTCCACACCACGTTGTCAATCACTCATCACACCAGGAAGCGATCATCCACCGGTCCTCGAATCACACATGGCTCTCAATCTCCCCCTTGATGAGTGCATTGACAACACACACATTTGGTAACCAAAGAGAAAAGGAAAAGAAAAGAAACGACTAAAAGAAACTCCAACAAGCGATCGAAAGCCAAAGGAAAGGCAAAGAGCAAGATCACTTGAAGAATACAAGTCTCGGACCCCTTAGGCAAGGGCAACAGCTCGACACATCCGAGACAAAACATGCTCAAGCAAAGAGCACAAACCATCAACCCAAAGCTCGAAAACCACAAAGAGCTCCCCCTGCACACATACAAGCTCCCCCTGAACCAATGCAACTCCCCCTGGACGAATGCATGCAAACCACAACGCACAACAGAGCAGCTGCTTCAGTTTTGCTCTGACCGGTCAGACTGGTCAACCTCACTGGTCAGACCGGTGGGCTAGATCGCCCAACACCTGGGAACTCACACCGGTCAGACCGGTGGATGACACCGGTCAGACCGGTGGATGACCATCTGGAAACTGCACGAGCTCAAAAATAGCTCGAAACCACTTGTAAACCTTCTAAATGCATGCAGCAAGCTAAAACATGCTCAAACTTCTCCCCCTTGTTGACAATGCATGAATCAAGCCAAAAATGCAAAAAATGCAACCTAGAGTTTCTCAAATAGACAAAATTCAACATAGGATGCTACACATGTCCAAATGAGCAAGTTAGATACTCTATAGCTTCGTAATGACATCAACTACATGATCACCAAGTTTCACCACCATTGGGCGAAGCTAAGATAGAATTGAGCAATTTTGCGAAAAAACACCCTCTCATGAGCAAAGTCCTAAACATGAGCAAAACATGTCAAAATGGCAAAACCACACAAACTTCATGCTAGGACAACCATTCTAATCATAAGACCATCATAAACACCCACAAGCATCTCATGTCATGTCAAAGCCACCGAGCTATGTGCCTACTTCTATATATTAGACTTCTCATTGGTAGGCATCATGCAACGGTTTAGCACCCAAAAGCAATTAAATTAAGCACATATGACATGGGAGCACATTTTCCAAGCAATTTACATTTCATTTTCAGATTTATATTTGGTACATGAAATGTCTTTGCGACAAAAAGGAACTTATGCCCCTCCACAAGATGAAGCATGTGGGCTAAACATTCATGATGGCAAATGAGCCTTTGGTCCCATATGATCAAAATAAGCTATCCAACCACAAATTAAGCATAGCAAAGCCACTCAAACATGTCAAGATCATATAAAGGCATTTACTCACAAGAGAGCATACATGTGACATTTTTCAAAAATATAGCCATCAACCATGGATATAAACCAAGATCATCAAGAGCTAAGCCAAACTAACCATAGCTTACCAAACTAGCTCACAAGGACATATGTATCATACCATGGTGAACAATGCATATAGGAGAAGCTTTTCCTACACAATGCATATGATACAAAATGCATGCAACCTAAGATACAAAGATGCATATACATCATGTTACATATGCCATGCCAAATGCAAGAAATGCACAAAGGAAAGCTATACATATGCTACAAAGGAGCTCCCACACACCAACTCAAGAAATCAAACAAACATCAAGCTTCCCCCGCAAACGAGTGAAAGTTGCTTGATCTAGGGGTTTGGTGAAAATATCGGCTAGCTGGTCATGTGTGGGTACATGGATCAACGAGATTTTTCCTTTCTCTACGTTGTCTCTCAGGAAATGATACCTCACTTCTATGTGCTTGGTTTTGGAGTGAAGAACTGGGTTCTTTGCGACACTTATAGCACTGGTGCTGTCACATTGAAGTGGGACATGGGTATATTCCTCACCAAAGTCACTCATGGTGTATGTGATCCAAAGGAGCTGAGAGCAACAACTAGCTGCGGCCACATACTCTGCCTCGGTAGTGGATTGAGCAACACTCGATTGTTTGCGGGAAGACCAAGACACCAAAGAAGAACCCAAGAACTGGCAAGTCCCAGAAGTGGACTTCCTATCCAACCGACACCCGGCAAAATCCGCGTCTGAAAATCCATGAAGAGCCAAAGAAGAAGACGCGGAGTACCAAAGGCCGAAGTCGGGAGTACGTCGCAAATACCTGAATATGCGCTTGACTACTTGCCGATGCGAAGTCCTTGGAGACGCTTGAAAACGAGCGCACAGACATACCGAGAATTGGATGTCCGGCCTCGTCGCCGTCAAGTAGAGGAGTGACCCGATCATGCTTCGGTACTCCTTCTGGTCCACGTGCTCACCTTCCTCGTCCGCATCAAGAGCTGTAGTCGTACTCATAGGCGTCGCCATGGCCTTGGAGTCCTCCATCTTGAACTTCCTCACAATGTCCTTGGTGTACTTGGCTTGGTGCACGAATGTTCCTTCCTTGGGTTGTTTGATCTGGAGGCCGAGGAAGAACTGCAACTCACCCATCATGCTCATCTCAAATTCCCTGCTCATGTCTTCTGCAAACCTTGCAACCAAAGAGTTAGACGAGCCACCAAAGACAATATCATCCACGTATACCTGCACAATCAGGATATCTTTGCCCTGCCTGAGGAGAAACAAGGTCTGATCGACCTTCCCCATCTCAAACCCTCTCTCAAACAGGAACCCCCTCAACCTACCATACTAAGCTCTAGGCGCCTGCTTCAACCCATACAGCGCCTTCCTCAACTTGTACACCCTGTGGGGGTACTTCTCACTCTCAAACCCCGGTGGTTGCCTCACATACACTTCTTCTTCCAACACACCATTCAGGAAAGCACTCTTCACGTCTATTTGGTGCAATTTGAATCCTTTAGCCACGGAAAAGGCTAGAAGGATCCTAATCGCCTCCAAACGAGCTACGAGAGCAAAGGTCTCCTCATAGTCGATCCCCTCTTTCTGACTATACCCTTGCGCCACCAACCTTGACTTGTTTCTCACCACCTCTACTTTCTCTCCCTCTTTGTTCTTCCACACCCATTTTGTCTCAATCGGCTTACACCCTGGAGGAGGGTCAACCAACTCTCAAACTTGGTTCCTCTCAAAGTTCTCCAACTCCTCATGCATCGAATTGACCCAATTATGATCAGATAACGCGTGTCCAATGTCTTTGGGCTCAAAGGTGGCAACAAAAGCAGCATGAGCGAAATGAGAATTGTTTCGAACCCTCGACCGTGTAGTACGTTCATTGATGTCGCCGATGATCCTCGAAGCTGGGTAATCCACTTGAACTCGCCGGGGAGGTTCTCACCTTGATGCTACCTCCCCCTCAACAGCAGCTACGCCTTGATCTGGGTTTGTCATTGTAGGTGTGGGAGAGGGCCCGTTCTCGATCGTAGTCGAAGTAGTAGGTACATGCTCAGCCGCGGGCACCACACCGCCATCTTCATCATCTCTATGTTCATGCTCCTCCTCCTGGAAGATCTCCTCGCCAAGTTCATCGTCACCTGCACACTCAAAAATAAGCTGACTACGTGGCTGTGTCTCGTCGAAGGTTACCTCGCAAGTCTCCACGATTTGGTTAGTTTCAAGATTGAGCACACGAAATGCTCTAGAATGAGATGCGTAACCAAAGAAAATCCCATCGACAGACCTAGCCTCAAACTTGTCCAACTTCTTCCCTTTCTTAAGAATGAAGCATTTACAACCAAAGACATGGAAGTGACTCACCTTGGGTGTGCGACTGTGCATCAACTCATATCAGGTTTTCTTCTTGTGAACCCTGAGGTAGATCCTGTTCGACACATAGCACGCGGTATTGACCGCCTCAGCTCAGAACCTTCTCGGAGTCCTATGCTCGTCGAGTATCGTCCGAGCCATCTCACACAAGGTTCTGTTTTTCCTTTCCACCACGCCATTCTGGGGAGGCGTATACGGACTCGAAAACTTGTGTTCAAGACCCAAGTCATGGCAAAAGGTTTCGAAGCGAGAGTTTTTGAATTCCGAGCCATTGTCACTACGGATCGCTCGTATGGCATCTCCGTGCCTCTCGTTCTTCAACCTCAAGACAAGATCTCAAACAAAACAAAATGTCTCCCCTTTCTCTTCAAGAAAGAAAACCCACGCATACCGAGAGTAGTCGTCCACCACAACAAGGACATACCACTTCCCACCCGCAGATCGCACACGAGCTGGGCCAACAAGGTCCATATGGAGCAGCTCGCATGGACGCTCAGTCATCACCTCGGTGAGAGGCGAGTGAGAAGAGGCTACCATCTTGGCATGCCTACACGGCGCACAAACCAACTCTTTCTCAAACCTCAACCGTGGCAATCCTCGGACCAAATTGAGTTTACTCAAGCGAGACAAAAGGTCAAAGCTCAAGTGACCCAACTTCCTATGCCACTTCCACAACTCACTCGAAGAACCAGCCAAAAAGCAACGCTCCACACCAGAAGACTGAGAGAAATCAGCTCGGAACACTTGACCCTCGGGAACGACCATGCAAACTAGGTCCCCTCGAGAATCTAAAATCCGAGAACCACCAGGCCGAAACAACACCTCAAAACCCTAATCCAACAACTAGGACACAGAAAGCAAATTGAACCCCAGCGATTGAACAAGAGCAACACGCCTGAGAGTGACCTTGTCACTTACCTTAATGTCACCTTCTGAAAGCACACATCCTCGCCCATTGTCCCCAAAAGTGATGTATGTCCTGGACACATCAGGACGAGACTTGAGAACCACCCCTTGTCCCCGGTCATATACCTGGAGCAACCGGAGTCAATCAACCAAACGTTCCTCAAATCTCCCACCTGAAATTCAAAAGCGAGCACGTGAGTGAACAAACGACTCAACACTGAGGTTAGTACCAAAAGAGTAAAACCAGTATCGATCCATTTGCTCCAAAGTGGGGTTAGCACAAACCAACTCATCACGCCTATCAAAGCTACCACCACGAACACCACCACGAGGGAACCAACCCTCTCTAGCTGGAGGAGGACGAAAACCATGAAAGGAAGACCGTGGACCGTTCCTCCTCTCCATCTCAAAGCTACGACTCCTCCCACCCTCGTATTGAGCACGAGGTGGAGAACGTCTAGCAAACTGACCACCTGCAAACTTTCCATACCAACCACCAGAACCACGACCACCAGAAACGAACCGAGCATCCTCACGAGCACGAAAACCAGACTGCTGTCTGCCCAGACCTGCACCGGTCTGACCGGTGGAGTACACCGGTCTGACCGGTGGTGCTCGGCCACCAGCACCTCCTGCCACCTTTCGATCTCCCCAAGCCGGAACCGTCCTCACAATCGCCTTGGTCCTGGGCATCTGCATACGAGGCTCAAGTACACCATTAGAAGGGTGGTACTTGTCCTTGTTAGCCCACTCCTTCGTCATTCTCTCCTCACGCTTCCTCTTGAAGCAAAACTCACCCTTGTGACCATCTCTCCCACAATAGTCACAATGAAAGCGTATGGGCTTAGGCTTAGGCTTGGGATGGGGCTGCTCACTTGGTTTCTCCTCACTCGGCTTCTCACTCTTTTTCCCAACGAACTCATTCCCCAAGTCACTCTTGAACTTGATGGGTTTTTGGAAATCATTTGTGGAGTGAGGGAATATGGGAGGATCTGGGGTTGTGTCAAGATTGTTTTTCAGTGGGTTGGGCTTAGGAGCATAGGCATTTTTGGGGAAGGTTTTTGGTGGAGCTTGGATATCATCAATCTTCTCTCCTCCCTCACCACTACTCTCTCCAACCTTCCCCGAACCAAGCGCTTGCCCATCATAGCGCTTGTATGCCTCTATCATCATCCTAAGCTGAGGTTCATGCCCGACAACCAACCTATCATTTTCCTCAACTCATCATTCTCATCCTGCAAGCGATCCACATAATGTGCAAGTTCCAGATTCTTCAAAGCATGCAATTCACAAGTAGAGCAAGAAGTAGGAATAGGTTCTTTCAACTTAGCCTCAAGAGAAACAGTGTAAGTATGCATCTCATCAATCTTTCCATGCAAAACAGGGCAAGAAGTGCAAGCACCTAGCAAAACAGGTCTAGACTTAAGCTCAGCCACTTCAACCCTAAGCACATCTAGTTCATCACAAGTAGAGGCATGCTTATCCTTAAGACTAGTAAGATCAGCTAGGTACACAGAGCAATCACAACAATCAACCTCATCAGAAACCATAGGTGAATCCTTAAGCGAATCAATCTCAAGCTTAGCATCAAGGTTCTGGGTTTCTAGCTCAGCAATACGGTTCCTAGCATCTTCTAGTGAGGCCTTAAGCTCTTTCCTCATCTTCTTGGCCTCTCTAAGCATGTCATCACGGTTATCTAGCAACTTGCCAAGACGCTCGTTCTCCTCACGCAAGAAGGGAAGCTCGTCACGTACCTCATCCTCGGAGTCAGAGTCCGAGTCGCTCTGGTGACTCTTCTTGCTGCCGGAGCTACGAGCCATGCCGCAGAAGCCATCTCTCGCGTAGTAGCTCAGCCCGCTCAAGTTCTTGGATGACTTCTTGTTCTTGCGCCGATCACCTTCATCTTCACTGCTACTCGAGCTCGAGGAAGAGTAGGCGGAGCTGGAGTCGACGTCGCTCGCTCCGACCATCGCTCGGGCCTTCCTGCCGCGACCGTCCTTCTTCCTCGACCGTCGCTTGTCCTTGTGCTTGTTCTTGTGCTTGTGATCGCGCCTTGATCGGTACTTGCCGTCCTTACTCGACCGGTGCCTGTAGCCGTCCTTGTAGCCATCCTTGCTCTCCATCTTCTCCGGACAGTCGGCAACGAAGTGTCCTGGCTTGCCGCACTGGAAGCATGTCCGTGGATTCTTCCTTGTGTTCACCCGGTTCTCGTGCAGCCTCTCGAACCGCCTGGTCAGCAATGCCAGCTCGTCCTCTCCAAGCACGTCGAACTCCTCGTCTGGCAAAGTCATTAAAGAAGACAGAGAGTACATCCTGGAGGATGCGTTAGCGTTAGACTTAGCACCTTTGCCACCGACGAGAGCAAGACTATGAGAGTCAGTCGAGCTCTCCTGACGGGCAGTCATACCACAATCCAGCTCAGCTGACTTGAGCTTGGAAAACAACTCGTTCATGGTCAGGGTGTCATACTTCTCAGACTCAAGAATAGCCTCGACCTTTCCGTCCCATACGGTGCGATCCAACGAGTGCAAGAGCTTCACGGCTCTATCATGATCATCGTATGGGAGCACGGCCACATTGGCTCTTATGTTGTTCACCATGACCGTAAACCGCTGGAAAAGGGCATCAACGGACTCGCCGGGGAGATGAGTGAAGTTCTCGTACTCTCTCCGGTAAGTCGCGTACATCCGAGCCTGAACCTGAGCATTCCCAGCATGAGCATCCTTCAACTGCTCCCAAATCCTACAAGCTAAGTCCTCTGTGTGAACCCGATCGAATTCAGACTGACACAGAGCACGAAACAAGTAGTCGACCGCCTTGTTGTTGGCGTCAAACATATCCCTCGATCCTGGAGTAAGGAAGTTAATCGGATGAACATAAGTTGTGTTCACCGTGACGTCCCAAAGGATCTGACCCTTTCCACGGAGGAACGCAACCATCCGTCTTTGCCACATCTGGTAGTTCTTCCCATCGAAGGCGGCAGGCAGCGGCCACGCAACCGTCGTGGCCCACGACGGTTGTTTTTTTTAATATTTAGAAGAGAAAACACACACATTTGCAATGGCATGTACGACACTTGTACAACCCTAACAAAGCACCATGTGAAATGCACAACCCTACCGCCGTGGCCCACGGCGGCTGGGCCTGCCGCCGTAGCCCACGACGGTTAGGTCTCAACCGCCGTGGGCCACGGCGGCTGGCCTTCCCGCCCGTTGGGGCCCGCGGCCGTTGGTCAAACCGCCGTGGGCTACGACGGTTGGACCTTCAACCGCCATGGCCCACGGCGGCCGCCGTGCGCCACGGCGTTTGGTGCTTAAATCTGATAAAATTTGAAACGGTCGTATAATTTTGCAAAATGATTAAAAATATATAAAAAAAATTCATGACTCGTCTCCATACTATCAACCTTTACTTTTGTCCCGATACTTGACAGATACATACTAGACATGTAATACTTGACAGATACATACTAGACATGTAATATGTATCTGATGCGTATCACTACCAATACAGTACAGTATCTGATACGGATACTATCCGTTGGTGTTTCCAAAACAGAGGGCACCTTAACTTATAAAATATTTGTGTTAAAAACAGAAAAATGAATATTTTCTATACATGGTAGGTCAAATACGTTTTGGTCGCATTAACATGACTGAATAATCAAGCACTGAATTAATTGCATGGAATCAAGTGTTACCGACTTTATTGTGAAGCACTAGCCGCTGGTAGTCCTGGAGGCCAACATACTTGCAGTGCTCTGGATGGAAGTACCATTCCAAACTTCGCTCGTACTTCTCAAAATACCGCTTTTCCCTAAGGATTTGTGGAGTGTACTTCTCTTTCATACCAGCATCATCAAGCGGTTGCCTTTTCTTTGATATCTATGGAGGATACTGTTAAAGTAGATATTCTTCGTGTACACGTTGTAAACCAGTGTAATCCTAACTAACCTTGCGCGTGGAAGATAGGATAGCTTCTAGAGTTTGTTGTAACTAGCCTAGCAGACTTCATGCGCAAGATAGATGGGATATTGTTGTACAACCCATGGTAGGGGCTCTTCCTACCTATATAACACGAAGCCGTGAGAGCCGAGAGGCATCACGTTAACCTATTTTCACATGGTAATCAGAGCCCCACGCCTTCGAGTTCATCTACTTCGTGTTCTCGGCAATGGCGTCCTCCAGCTCCTCCTCCCCGTCGACCATGCTTCCCACCCTCCCTCACCACCTGACCGAGAAGCTCACTCGCAGCAATTATCCTCTTTGGCGGGCGCAGGTTCTTGCGGTCTTGAGGGGCGCTCAAATGGCCGGCTACCTTGACGGCTCGGTTGAAGAGCCGGCCAAGAAGATCACCGTGAAGGTCGCTGACAAGGAACAGGAGGTTCCCAATCCACTTCACGCCGAGTGGGTTGCCCAGGAGCAGCAGGTTCTCAGCTACCTGCTGTTGTCTTCGTCTCGAGATGTCCTCACCCAGGTCATCTCTATCCCATCTCCATTGGTGTGTGGCAACACATCGAGGGCATGTTTGCCTCCCAGTCCCGTGCGCGCATCATCAACACGCGCATGGCGCTGGCTACCACGCAGAAGGGGGACATGACTGTCTCCGAGTACATCGCCAAGATGCGTGGCTTCGCCGACGAGATGGCATCGACCGGCAAGCGCCTCGATGATGAAGATCTCATCTCCTATATTCTGGCGGGGTTGGATGCTGAATTCAACCCAGTGGTGTTGGCGGTGGCTGCACGCGTCGAACTAATCTTCGTGAGCGAGCTGTTCTCCCAGCTGAGCAGCTTTGAGCAGCGCATGGAGTTGCTGCATGGTCCGAATCAATCTTCAGCCAATTCTGCTTCCAAAGGCCGTGGTGGAGGCAACTCGCCGCGTGGACGTGGCCGCGGCGGGCGTGGAGGCCGCGGTGGATGCGGCAATGACGGGAGCTTTCGCAACGACAACGGATCTGCCTCGGGCAGGTCATCTTCCACCGTCGAGTGCCAACTGTGTGGCAAGATTGGTCACACGGTCGTTCGCTGCTACAAACGCTTCGACGCCTCCTTCACCGGCAAGGAGAAAAGCGCCTCATCTGCGACCACCTCGTATGGCATCGACACCAACTGGTACACCGACTCCGGGGCGTCCGACGACATCACTGGTGAGCTTGAGAAGCTGACCACACGGGAGAGGTACACTGGTGGAGATCAAGTCCACACTGCTAACGGCTCAGGTATGGAAATTAGCCAAATTGGCCATTCTATTGTTCATACCCCTGAGAAAGATCTGCATCTCAATAAAGTTCTTTACGTTCCTGAGGCAAGCAAAAACCTAGTTTCTGTTCACCGTCTCACTTCGGATAACAATGTCTTTATGGAATTTCATCCCAATCTTTTTTTTGTCAAGGATCGAGCAACGAAGAAAACCTTGCTTCAAGGCAGGTGTGAGCGGGGACTCTACCTGCCGCATGCTTTCCCTTCCAAAAATAAGAGTGCCTTCGCCCTCGACAAGGTTTCGTCGACCCGTTGGCACAGCAGACTTGGCCACCCGTCTTCGGCTGTAATGCGCCAAGTTCTTAGCAAGAACAATCTTTCTTTTGATAATGAGTTCAATAAAAACGCTGGTTGTGATGCGTGTCAAAAGGGAAAACGCCATCAGCTTCCTTATCCCAAGTCGATTAGTCGTTCATCCAATCCTCTAGAACTTGTTTTTTCTGATGTTTGGGGTCCGGCCTCAACCTCTGTAGGGCGATCCAATTATTATGTAAGCTTCATTGATGATTATAGCAAGTTCTCTTGGATTTATTTGCTCAAGCATAAGTCTGAAGTTTTTCAGCGTTTTAATGACTTCAAAAATCTTGTTGAAAGGTTGTTCGATCGAAAAATCCGTGCGGTCCAAACTGATTGGGGGGGGTGAATACCAAAAACTTAACACATTTTTCCAGCGTGTTGGGATCTCCCATCATGTGTCTTGTCCATAAGCTCATCAACAAAACGGCTCCGCTGAGCGAAAACACCGTCACATTGTCGAGGTTGGGCTTTCATTGCTTGCACAAGCCTCTATGCCTCTGAAGTTTTGGGATGAGGCCTTCCTCACAGCCACCTATCTCATCAACAGATTGCCTAGCCTTGTAACAGATGGTGTAACTCCCCTAGAAAAATTGTTCAGTCAAAGTCCCAACTACAAGGACATGCGCACCTTTGGCTGTGCATGCTGGCCAAACCTGAGATCTTACAACATCCATAAACTCCAGTTCAGATCCAAGCAATGTGTGTTTCTCGGGTATAGTAATTTACATAAAGGCTTCAAGTGCCTTGATGTCTCTACCGGCCGGGTCTATATCTCCAGAGATGTAGTTTTTGATGAAAATGTTTACCCCTTTGCTTCTCTGCATCCAAACGCAGGAGCACGCCTACGTGCAGAAATTCTCCTGCTTCCGTCTCACCTACGAAATTCTAGTGATTCTTTAAATGGGGATGAACACATAGATGATCAATCTCTGGCTAATTCTCCTTTATCTGATGCTAACCAGCGTGGTGCAGATAGTTCATCTGGTGCAGGAGCCCCTGAGCAAAGCGCACAAGAAAATTAGGAGTAAAATCATCAAGATTTCATGCTCCACGGGGTTCCCATGCGATGCCCCCGACACGGCGCTCACCTCGATGAAGATCTGACCGCCGCCGGTAGTGATTCGCCTCGGATCGCGCGCGTATCAGCCTCTGGCTCAGCGCCCGCACAGACGCCCCCGTCGCCGCCACCTGTCCTGGATTCCTCGTCGCCGACAGACGACGCGGGGCCTTCTGCTCCAGCCTCCCAGGCGGCGGGATCTTCTGCGCCGGCTCCCTTCACGGCGTCGCCCGCACACACACCACCGGGATCTCCTGCTCCGACTGCAACGCCTCCAGCCGGATCGTCTACGCCTGAGGCTGCTGCTGACCCTCCTGCACCACGTCTGGCCACTCGATTACAACATGGCATCCGTAAGCCCAAACTCTTTACAGATGGTTGTGTTCGCTATGGTAATTTGGCTACTGTTGGAGAACCCACTAATCTGCAGGAGGCACTCGAAAATCCTCATTGGAAGGATGCTATGGACAAGGAGTATAGTGCATTAATGAAGAACAATACTTGGCACCACGTACCATCGCAGCGAGGCTAGAACATCATTGATAGCAAATGGGTGTTCAAAATTAAAAAAAAGGCTGATGGTACGATTGACAGGTATAAGGGTCGTCTTGTTGCTAAAGGCTATAAGCAGCAATATGGTATTGACTACGAAGAAACATTTAGTCCAGTGGTCAAGGCTGCAACTATTCGGCTAGTCTTGTCTGTGGCAGCTACAAGAGGATGGTCTTTGCGACAACTTGATGTGCATAATGCCTTCCTCCATGGAGTTCTTGACGAGGAAGTTTATATGCGCCAGCCGCCTGGGTATGAAGATCCACAAAGACCTCACTATGTCTGCAAACTTGACAAAGCCATCTATGGTCTAAAATAAGCACCTAGAGCTTGGTACTCAAGGCTAAGTGGACGGCTACAAGAGCTCGGTTTTGTTCCTTCTAAAGGTGATACATCTCTGTTTATTTACAAGAAGGGTGCAGTGTGTATTTTCTTATTGGTATACGTCGACGATATTATTGTTGCTAGTTCATCTCTTGAAGCCACAGCAGCTTTACTCCGTGATCTTGAGAAGGACTTTGCCCTTAAAGATTTGGGAGATCTCCATTATTTTCTAGGCATTGAAGTTAAGAGATCTAGCAACAAGATTGAGCAATGTCAGAAAAGGTATGCGACCGAGCTTCTGCATCGAGCAGGTCTCAAAGACTGCAGGCCTGTGAGTACACCGCTTCCAGTATCAGAAAAATTGTCTATTCATGATGGTGATAAACTTGGACCGGAAGAAGCAACAAGATATCGAAGTATTGTTGGAGCCCTGCAGTATCTCACATTAACCCGACCAGACATCTCCTTCTCAGTTAATAAGGTATGTCAGTTCCTGCACTCACCTACTAATGTGCATTTGGCCATGGTGAAAAGGATACTCAGATACGTAAAAGGGACTTTGGATCTGCCACTTCTGATCAGAAAATCGGACTCTATGCTAGTTAGTGCTTTTGCTGATGCAGACTGGGCCGGATGTCCAGATGATCGCAGATCCACGGGGGGATTTGCAGTGTTTGTTGGCTCAAATCTAGTTTCGTGGTGTGCTAGAAAGCAGCCAACTGTCTCCAGGTCCAGTACAGAGGCAGAGTTCAAGGCGTTAGCAAATGCAACAGCTGAAATTATGTGGGTACAGAAAATGTTGTGTGAGTTGCAGGTCCGACACCCACCAGCTGCTCGCAAGGTACTAAATAGCGTTCGTAGCGCCCGCAATAGCGGCCGCTATAGCGGTAGCGGTACCCCGCCGCTACCGCTATAAGGTAGCAAACCCAAGATAGCATGCTTGGACTTAGCGGCCGCTATTGTCCGCTATTGCCCGCTATTGGAGCCGCTATTGCTCGTGTTAAGCCGCTATTTGCGACATTTATGATTCAAATAATATATAAATACGAATTAAATAGTAACAAATATTATTTTGATTAATTATTTAGGTAATGTACAAGAATTATGGATTGATAAATGAATTCTTTATTTATGGATATGATAATTTAATATTAATATGTATTCCTAAATAATAAATATATCTATTTTTGTGATTCTTGTCGTCAAATGTAATTGACTAACTTAAAACTTTAATATTTTCATGTAAATTTGATGTTAATGCACTAAAATTGTGACTATTTCTTGCATTCCGCTATTTGGACTTAGCACCCGCTATAGCACCCGCGATCCGCTACACCGACACTAATCCGCTACCATACCGCTAAATGCTATTTAGTACCTTGGCTGCTCGCTTATGGTGTGATAACTTAGGGGCCAAGTACTTGTCTACAAATCCAGTGTTTCATGCTAGGACAAAACATATAGAAATTGATTTCCACTTTGTTCGAGAAAGGGTCGCACAAAAGCTACTGGAGATACGGTTTATCAGCACACGAGATCAAGTTGCAGATGGGTTTACTAAGGCTTTGTCCTCTCGGCAACTTGAGTTCTTTCGGCGCAATCTCAACTTACTCCCGGTGTTGTGATTGTCGGGGGGTGTTAAAGTAGATACTCTTCGTGTACACGTTGTAAACCAGTGTAATCCTAACTAACATTGCGCATGGAAGATAGGATAGCTTCTAGAGTTTGTTGTAACTAGCCTAGCAGACTTCATGCGCAAGATAGATGGGATATTGTTGTACAAGCCACGGTAGGGGCTCTTCCTACCTATATAACACGAAGCCGTGAGAGCCGAGAGGCATCACGTTAACCTATTTTCACAGATACAAGGCGCATAAACAAAGTATTAATTAAGCACGAATCAGAGTGTTCCATAAACCAAAATATGCACAGTGTTTCTAAAACCTTGATGCATATGTTGTTGCAACAAATTATATAAACATACCTGATGAGCTATGATGCGATGCAGTGCGCGCCGTTCATTCAGCTGCGTAAGCTCTGGCTCCTCAAATTCAGCCCAAAACTCGTCATCGTCGTCGTCGTCGTCGACGGCAGGAGGTCCAACGTCCAACTTATCAAGATAAAACCGGATCTTCATGTCAAGCGTATTAGAATCCCAATCGAGGCCTTCAGGTTGTGGTTTCTGTCGTTCGTGGTCCATGACATGGCCGGAAGCCCTGTCTGAGTTACCACCATCCCGTCCAATCCTGCCAAGATCTCGAGAAGTAGTTGTGTCGTTCCGGACCTTTGCCATCTTTTCGCTGATCTGGATCTTTGTCCCAGTAGTGCTTGTTGCATTGTCCACCACAGAAGAGGCTTCCGTATCTTCTTCAGGGGTTCTACTATCGTGGCTGGGTGCAGCAGCAGCAGAGGCTTCTTCTCCGGATCCATGCGAGCAGCTGGCGCCGTGAGCCGGATCAGTCCTGCAGTTCTTCATCTCTCCCGTCGCAACCACCGCAAACCTAACGAAATCTCCCGGCGCTGTGCGGTTGAGCGGTTCGACTCGAGCCCTGGATTAGGTTGGTTTGGCGGTGAAGGTGGGATTGACTAGAAGACTAGAAGAGTCGGACGGAGTCGCACGTGATGTGCGACTGAGCACGCCGCAGTCTCGCAATTGGTGGCCGTTTCGATTCAGGATCAGACAGCTCAACATGGCCCAACCAGGAATTTTATTTTTTTATATTTTTTCTATCTCTATTTTGCAAAAATATATGGTCCGCCCGAGATTTTGCAAAACTATACATCTGCCGCCGTGGCCCACGGCGTCAGGGACATAACGCCGTGGCCCACGGCGGTAGGAGCCGCTAGCAGTGGGCCCGTAGGACTTACCGCCGTGGGCCACGGCGTTAGGTACCTACCGCCGTGCGGCACGGCGGTAGGAGCCTACCGCCAGGCGGCAGCGTGGCCCCCAGGTAGCACCACAGGCCACGGCGGTATGTAAGGACCTACCGCCGTGCGCTGCGGCGGTAGGATTTTTTTTTGGTAAATTTCAATTTTTGAAGCATTGATAAAATGACGAACCATTAATACTTAACGACGAATTTAGATAAACGATTACAACATTTGCAATGGCACGTGCGACACAATTACCCTAACTTTGTGCCACTGCTAGTCCTAACGTGCCTTAGGGAATTTAGATAAACGATTACAACATTTGTAGTCTAGTTGTACGAATAGTAGCCGGAGAACCCGGACATCATAGACCCACCGGAGTGCTGGGAGGGCATGTAGTACCCCGACGGGGGTGGAGTTGGATCAGACGGTGGCGGGGGTGGAGTTGCTGGAGGAGTGTTGTCCTTCTTCTCGTGGCACGGACAATAGCAGAACTCATCCTCACACCCGGTGTTCGTCTTCACCACCATTGGTCCGGTCACCGGTCCGTCGTCGTCGTTGGTAGATGTTGGATCTGGAGAAGCCAATGCCGACGCGAGTTCTTGCCTCAGGTTGAAGATGACAACATCCTCGAGGTAGTTGATGTACTCTTGATACAGGTCAATAGCTGGGGGATCCACCCATTGCACGAAACCGCAGTTATCTAGTTGTTCGGAGTACTGCAGAAACCGTGATTACATTAGTAAATCATACAATGATGAAGGACAGAGGGCAAGGAGTTTTGCTTACCCATGCTCGTGAGCAATGCCAGAAGCGTCGACCAGAGTTGTCCCATCCCTGGTAAACCTGCATCACACAGAACTCACCGTGTGCACACCTTGGCCAGTTCACCGTTTGATTTGGTGCGTACTTTCTAACATCACGCATGGATTTGAAATCTCTCTTGTCTAAGACTGGAAAATTGCTGTTGAACTCTGGATCTTGCTGGCTCCACAGTGCTGGACCGAGGGAGTCATCATCATCATCCCCAGTCTAGGAACTCATTGGTGCTTGTTGTGTTGTGAAGTGAGACTGGAGAAGAGTGCTCACATATAAAGCAGACTGGACGGTGGGCCATTCGATCCGGGGCAAGAAAACGGGCAGTGACTCAGAGGAAACACACCCTAGTACTAGGTACACTGTTTGTTGCAGTGACTCACAGAAAACACACCCTATGTGTTCACTGTTTGGTGCAGTTCACAGAAAACACACCCTAGTACGAGTTTTACTGTTCGCATCTGAAATGCATCTGAAATCAAGTTCTTAAAGATACAACCCGACTCTAGAGAATGATGAAATGAAATCATAATTTTTTATGGATACAGTAGCACTCGGCGTCGAGTACTCTACGTCTACTGGGTACAACGGGGGTATTTCCCCTTCCTCATAGCATCCGGCCCAGCTTCCTTAGCCCGGCGAGCTCTCTCCCTCTTCCTCTCTCTATCTGCTTCATGGGCCGTGGCCGCTTCACGTTCTTTGATCTCCCGGCGAATGCGAATTTTCTCCTGGTGCTCCTTACGTTTTTCTTCTTGTTTTTCTGCCTCAACCATCCTTTGACACCTCTCACGTGTTGAACGACCCGTCTCCTCGACGTAACGCTTGTCTTGTTCGGACTGCTCACAATCTAGCCACTGCATAAAATCACAGAGAGGAGGTGGAGTCTTTTTTCAAAGACAAGTTAGCACATAATAAAATAGCAATGACATATTATTTATTTAATAATGCAGTTTGTTCTTACTTTTGGTTTAACATTGCGACATGGTGGGAGGGGGTCATGCTCGTAGTTCACGCACATGAAGAACCTCATCCCGTAGCAGTACCCGAGAACGTTGCACTTAACAAGCTTACAGTTGTCACCGCAGTAGCACACAGGAGTGTGGATCCCCTTTGGCACCGCAACCTTGTCCTTCCTACTGGTGAGCAACTCCAAATCCAACTCAGGACCCGAGGAAGCCATTGAAAGCCTACAAAAAAGATGACAAATATGATAATTCATTACATGTTTCATTTGAAATTAGAGAACAATACATAACAGGTTATGATAATAAATTTGACGGCAAGAATAAAACAACAAGCAAATGAAAAGGTAGTTCAATTATTACAACACGATAACATGCATAAGTTCAAATATTACAAGACCTTGCCGGATAAAATGGTTCAAATATTACAAGACGATAACATGCATAAGTATTTTAAATATTACAACACGGTAGCACAAACAAGTACGGTCACTGCATTCCTTCGTTGTAGCGACTGGAACGACGTCCACGAGCACTAGCTGAAGGTGGTGTAGAAGTGGCAGTGGAAAAGTAAGATGCTTCGGTGCATTTCTTGTAGGAGTGTCCTGGATTGTTGCACTTAGAGCATATCTGCACCCGAGGTCCAGCTTCAGCCTCATCCATGTTGTTCCTAATCCTCTTCTTCTTGCGTCGACCGACACCATGGCACATGGTTGGATCTGAATTTGGTATGTACAACGCACTGTCTTTGGGGTCTTGAGTGAAAGTTCCAAGATGCAAGTAACCCTCAATAGTGTGGTTCCAAGTGTCTAGAATGGTTTGCTTCAGAAAGTATTTAGGCACGTAGCGACCCCAATGCTTATTCTTTGTTGCAAGGCATGCAGCGATCACATGTGAGCAGGGGTAGTGTAGCAGCAGTGGCTTCTGGCAAGAGCATGAGCATGTCTGATTCCCAATAACTGTTTTTTGTATTGTTAATTCACCATTTGCTTTTTGTGATTTGGACTGGCAACTTATCTGATATTTCCACTGCACTTCCTCGCCAGGATCACGACGTAGAGGTTGTGGGTAAGCTCTGTGAGCAAGAGCAGCCTTCTGTTTTTTGTTCAAGTACTCAGTCATCCATGTTGAATACACCTTCTGACAGTCCTGCATAGCTGCATGTGCTGCAGTAGCACGCTCAAGAAAGTACTTCATTGTGCGGTACAAGAAGAACTCAATGATACCAACAAGAGGTTGAGCTCTGGCACCACGCAAAACAACGTTGTACACCTCAGCAAAATTTGTTGTCATTATCTCATGCCTCACACCTCCCTTATCAAAAAGGAGACACCATTTCTCCTTAGGCTCATTCTGAATCCACTGGCTGAAGGTCTTCACAGCACGTCCCCTTCTCCTTCTGACATTTGGAGCATCTAGCCCCACGTCCTCCAGAGAAACTGGCTCTTCCCCGGGTTCAGTACTTACTGGCTTCTTAGCTATCTCTTCTGATGCTTTCTTCGTCAGATCATCTAATTTTTGCCATAGGTCGTAGAACTTTTTCTCCTGATTGGTCGAACATAAGCGCTTGAACAATTGTGTAAGTTCTTTATTCTTGAATTGGCTATGAAAGTTTGCTCCCATATGCCTCATGCACCACCTGATATGCACATCTGGCCATTGTGCTGCTCTGTTACGCTCTTCACTACCTTCTTTGATGTCATTAATGGCCTGCAAAATACCTTTGTGTCTATCGTGTATCACACACACGTCTGACACATCTCCCACCACCATCTGCTTCAATCTCTCCAGAAACCAATACCAACTGTCACCATTCTCTCTCTCTGCAAAAGCAATTGCCAATGGCAATAACTGATTGTTGCCATCTGCAGCCACAGCTGTAAGGATTGTGCCCTTGTATTTTCCTGTTAGGAATGTGCCATCTATGCAAATAATTGGTCGACACTGTTTGAATGCAGCAATAGTGGGACCCAATGCTAAGAATGCCCGCTGCAAGACTTGCTTCCCTGGCCTTGATACAAGATTATAAGTCTTGATATCATAATAACTATCAGGATTTAGCGTGGCAATTGTGTTCAGCAATCGAGGCAGATTGTCGTAGGATGCTTCGTAAGTTCCCCACCTCATCTCCATTACCTTCTTCTTTGCCATGTATGCTTTACCATAACTTATCTGTTACCTAAATTTCTCCTCAATTGCCAAGATAATGGACTTAGGCTCATAAGCAGGATTTTCCACAATCTTAGCAAACATCTGGCTGGCCACAAAACCGGATGACAAATTACGATGGCTTGCATCCAGCTGCTCAAGTACACAAGTGTGATCCACAACAGATCTGATCTCCCAGTAATTTTTCCACTTGCCCTTGGAAGCATACACTCGAAAAGGACAGTTGGGTTTCAGACATTGTACATCATATATATGTGGAGAACTCTTCACTACCCTGAACTCTCTCTGCAGAGTAAGGGTGGCCCACCTCTTCACTGCATCCTTCACCTCTACTGCACTCTTATACATGGCGCCAACAGAAACCTTATTGTCTCTATACTCCCAGGACACATTCTCACCAGGATTGACAGATAGCTGTGAGAAATTGTAACTGTCCCAGTCCCTTGGAACTAGCGGGTCATCCTCATCATCTGAGGAGTCCTCTTCCAACCCACGTTCATCCTCATCAGCCTGCATTTCGTACCGCCTGAGTACTTCTTCATTAACTTCCCCCTCGTCAATTTCACCATGGGCCTCAAAGGGTGTGTCACCATCTCCTTCTTCTTCCTCAGTGGAAGCACCATCTCCTTCTTGTGGCTCAGTTGCAGGACCATCTCCTGCTTGTAGTTCAGCCTCACCCTGGTGAGCATCACTACCCTCCTCAGGCACTTGACTACTAGACCCAGCCTTATGAACAACTTGGATAAACAACATCACAGGCAAACCAATTTCACATGCTGTTTTGATATAACTCCTCCAATGTTCAGTGCCTTGAAGTGGCATAAGCTCCCAATATAATGACTCACTCATATTGATTAGAGCCATAATGGACAAGTCATGTTGCTCTGCATCTACATGGAATGCCCTATAAAAAAAGTCGGTAATGGACCCCCAAGTTCTTGAGGCTGCTCTTTTAATCACATGGTCAACCGAATCAAATTCTGACAAGTCAACTCCATGTTCACCATATCTAATCTGCCCATTACCGAAATACAACTTGACACTGACATCATCCAACATGTCTGACAGCATGAAAAAAACGCTATTAACAAGTGGATCTGCAACTACAAAATATATCTACTCAGAGCTACACTAAAACTATATATTTACTAAGCAGATTTACACTAAAACTATATTTTTACTAAGCAGATCTACACTAAAACTATATTTTTACTATTATCACAGTTCAAACTATTTAGTATCAAAGTATTACCTCTAACGAGACGAAAAACCGGCAGAGCTTCGCACCTTCACCACCTCCTCCTCACTCCCTTCTCCTCTTCCCCCTCTCTTCCTTTTTTTTCGAATTATTATGACATTTTCGGCTGAATTTCGGTGTTATATAGGCAGCCAGATCCTAGCGCCGTGGGGCACGACGCTAGCAGGCCTGCTGCCGCCATGGCCCACGGCGCTAGGGCATAACGCCGTAGCCCACGGCGCTATGTCCCTAACGCCGTGGGTTACGGCGCTATGTCTGTCGCACGCTACGGGCCCACTGCTGGCGGCTCCTACCGCCGTGGGCCACGGCGTTATGTCCCTGCCGCCGTGGGCCACGGCGGCAGATGTATAGTTTTGCAAAATCTCGGGCGGACCATATATTTTTGCAAAATAGAGATAGAAAAAATATAAAAAAAAATTCCCCAACCAGAGACACGGCCCACTGAACACCATAGAAGCAAAACGGCCCACAGACGCCATGCAGAGTAGTTTCCCTTTTCATTTCTTTCCCGGAATTGCTAATATGCAATATCACCAAATGTGAAAATCATCCATTGTGTATTAATAGATTCATCCATTTTTTTCAAAGAAATTGACATGATGCACATCCATTGTGTACTAATAGATTTTCTTTGTTGCAAGAGTTGAGATGCAAACTCAGTGTACAAAAATTCATACGAAAAATGGCAAATTTCGATTGCAAGTGCACTAGAAGACAAAATTTCTGGAAATGTGTATTGCAATGCATATGCACTTGAATTTTGTCATTTTAATATGATTTTTATATAACGAATTTTCATCTCAACTTTCGCAACAAAGTAAGTATATAGATAAATTGCAAATGTGCATCGTTTCACCATTTTCAAATAGTTGTTTAGAGTGGTTTTCACGTTTTCACTGAAGATATGGTTTGCACTGAATATTTCTCCATCATCACATTAGATGAGGTGACACACATATATATCATTTAATTAGGATAAAATCGCTATGATAATGAAGCTAGCAGTGACCTTCCGCTTCAATCAGTCTGTAAAGTCGACCGAAAAAAGCGTCCCGGTAGGCCTGTCCAATGCCATACACCGAATGCTGAACTCCACGCCGTTCCGTTGTGCTAGTGCTACCCCACGATCAAAAGCTCCTCCCTTCGACTAGTGATGCCTGTGAATCTGTCTTGGTTTCAACCTTCAAGCCTTCGAAGCATTCTGGTAGGCATATGCTCGACCGCCGGGCGGCCGCAAAGTGAATAGCCGCGCACGAGTGCGATTGCATGGCGCGCATCCGAAAGCGAAAGGAGATAAGAGTAGTCTAATCAGATCGATGGCCTAGATAGCAAAGCTAAAACTTTTTCACGCCATTACCAACCGCCGATTGGTAGGCCGTAGGCCGCGCGCCCATCTTTATCGTCTCCTCCAGGTTCTTGATCGGCTCATGCATGTGTGGAAAGCTGACGAGTGACGACTTTGGATGGTCTCCTTTTGCTTTCTCATCACCATCAAGTCAACGACGCATATGAAGAATTGTTTTTAGCAATCCAACTGACTGCGCAAATGCTTTTCTTTTTTGAAACGCAAATGCTTTTCTTTTTCACAAAAAAAAGTAGTTCGAAAAGTCGTCACAGGGAGAATAGATGAATATGTGTGGAAAACCCATGACAAACTTTGCAAAATTACGTGGTCAAATAAAAAGTTCTCTGTAAAAAAACCAAGAGATTAATCTAGAAAATAAAAGAACGAAGGAGAGGAGGGAAAGCCACTAGATTATTCTGGTAGTGCCTTTTTCTTTCATTCCGTGGCTAGCGGAACGGAATGAGCTGTAGCGACTTGGAAAAGATCGAGACTTTCTGGACCTGGAAGGAATTTTTTCCCAGTGGAAGTGAGTTGGAAGTGAGTTTGTACCTGTTTTTGATGCTTAAGTTCATCGGAAAAATATGCCATGCTATCAGGCAGGAGCAGGATGCCGCATCTCATCAAATGGATTTATGTCAGAAAAAAAGTGTATTTTTCATCCCTCAAGTATTGCAGGAGTGTGAATTCATCCCTTATATTTTATTTGGTGTAAATCAATCCCTTAACTAATTAAATTGGTGCATTTATCGTCTCAGCTTAGTTTAACAATGGTCTAGTGCTATCTAATAGTTAATCATCTGACTGATCACTACTTAAAGTAATAAGTTGAGTCGAAGATATACGACTCACAAGAAAAATTCAATAAATCTTTTAAATTGGTTGTCCATAAAAAATTATCCGAAAATTTTGTTGGAACTGATTTATACTGGACTTTTAATTCAACACTAGTAGACGTGACCAAGTGGTGATTAGTAAGATGATGACATATTATGGAAACCAACCCTTCCGTGCAAACTATGGAAACTTCAATCTGAGCCACATGATGTTGATCCAAGGGAAGACTTATGGAAGGTGGGAGGGGTGATGTGCAAAACTCATGAGAGGTGGGAGGGATGATTTGCAAAGACACTTTTGCAAATCACCCCTCCCACCTCCCATGAGCACTCCTTTGGATCAACATCGTGTGGCTCAGAGTGAAGTTTTCATAGTTTGCACCGAGGGGTTGGTTTCCACCTGATACGTTCCCTATTTACATAGCCTAAACTGAGTATCATATAGCACTAAACCATTATTAAACAAATGTAGGATGATAAATACACCGATTGAGTTAGTTAAGGGATGGATTTGCACCAAATGAACACATGCAGGATGGATGTCACACTTTTGCAATACTTGAGGGATGAAAAATACACTTTTTCCTTTATGTTAATTCATTCCAAACTTAAATACCTTTTCTGTCCCAAATTACTATTTATTTTAGTTTTTCTAGATATTAGTTACTCACGTTTTTGCTACGTGGAGGTATCTAGACATTTTGTTTAAGTGCGTATAAAAATTTGTTAAAAGGTTTAGGATGAAGAGTGTACTTGGATGGCCAATCACGGCCAGATCGTTGCGTTTGAAGCGTGTACACATCACAGGCCACAGGCCAAAGGAGGCACGACCGACACCCGCACGCCGTCTCCCACGCGCCGGCCACTCGCCACGTCCCCCCGGAAGACCCCAAAACCGCATGTGCACGGCGCGGCACGGCGCGCCCGCACGTCGCTCGACCAGCTAGCGCAGTAGTAGTACTAGCGAGTAGCGAGGAGCCCACAGTCCCCCCCACACACAGCTACGCCTGCGCCGTCACACACGAGGCCAGTGGCCAGCCAGGGGCGCGCCAGGCGAGCCGCGGCTGGCACGCCGTTTTGCGGTTCCGCCCCCCTGGGGCCCGCGCGATTTCGCGTGCGCCCCCACCGCCTTTTTACCACCCAACCCCACCCGAAGAGCCTTACCTCACCTCCTCGATTTCGCACCCACACCCTCCGCCTCCGAGCGCCACCAAACCCTAGATCTCCCCACCGGCCGCAGCCATGTCCAAGCCCTGGGGCGGCGTCGGCGCGTGGGCGCTGGACGCCGAGCGCGCCGAGGAGGAGGAGCGCGAGCAGGCCGCGGCCGTCCCGGCCCCCGAGCCCGCCGGCGGCGCGGCCAGCTTCCCCAGCCTCCGCGAGGCGGCCGCCGCTGGGGGCAAGTCCAAGAAGAAGAACAAGGGCACCACGCTCTCGCTCTCCGAGTTCACCACCTACGGTGCCGCGGCGGCCCAGCGCAGGGCCGCCCCCGTCGAGCCCCGGGGGCTCACCCCGCAGGAAATGATGATGCTCCCCACGGGGCCCCGCGAGCGCTCTGAGGAGGAGCTCGACCGCTCCCGCGGCTTCCGCTCCTACGGCGGCGGAGGCGGCTTCGGCGGAGGGGAGCGCCGCGGCGGGTTCGACGACGACGACCGCCGGGGGCCCGGCAGGAGCTCGGATCTCGACATGCCCTCCCGCGCCGACGAGGTCGACGACTGGGGGGCCGGCAAGAAGTTTACCCCGGCGGCCGCCGACTCTGGCCGCCGCGATAGGTTCGGGGGCCCCTCCCCCCTCGGCCGCGCGGATGACATTGACGACTGGTCGCGCGACAAGAAGCCGCTCCCGTCGCGCTACCCTAGCCTTGGTTCGGGCGGTGGCAGCGGCGGCTTCCGCAGCTCGTCGGGATTCCGCGACTCACCGGGATTCCGTGACTCGTCGGCTTCCTCTGATTCCGACCGTTGGGTCCGTGGAGCCCCTCTGCCACACAACGGCGAGGGGATGGGGGAGAGGCCGCGCATCGTCCTCAATCCTCCCAAGCGTGATCCTTCGGCTACCACCACGCCACCTGCTGAGGTGGCACGCAACCGGCCAAGCCCATTTGGGGCTGCAAGGCCCCGGGAGGCTGTGCTGGCCGAGAAGGGGGTGGACTGGAAGAAGATCGACAGTGAGATTGAGCAGAAGACCAGCCGGCCTACCAGCTCTCACTCCAGCAGGCCGAATAGCGCGCATTCCTCCCGCCCTGGGAGCCCTGGCTCGCAGGTTTCAGCAGTTGGGAGTGAGGGAGCACCCAGGGCACGGCCAAAGGTTAACCCATTCGGCGATGCCAAGCCAAGGGAACTGGTTCTGCAGGAGAAAGGGAAAGATTGGAGGAAGATTGACCTTGAGCTGGAGCATCGTGCTGTAAATAGGTATGATTTCTGTGGAACTGTAACTTGATTACGCTGTTTTTTCTAGAATTCTAGTCATCTGGTGCTTGTGTTATGCAATGCTAACTGCTGATATATAAGTCAGAAAGCCGCATTCTCACTGGAAATCTTTTTTTAATTGAAGCACTTATCTATGGACATAGCTTTTATCTGTGGACTGTGATATTTGACATGGTCGCTTGACTAAAACAGACCATTAGCGAAGTTGCAATGAAAGCACTTTCATGACATTTTTTTACTCTGGTATTTGACACATCTGCTTAGCTGAAACTGACCGTGAAATGTTTCAAGAACAAGCAAGTCACATTTTTGGTGTAGTAATCTGGTGCTTGGTGCATCAAGACACAATGTCCCTGAAACCCTGCCCCACGCTTGACATGCCTCCACATGCTTACACTTGTTCTCTCTTAATGTAAGTAGGTTAAAACAAGGGTATTATGTATTTATCTTTGTGCCCAGAGGCATTATAAGATAACACGCTATTCCTACCATCACAGTTCACCGAGGCCACTAGTAACACCGGGTTGGTCATACAGAGGCATTGGATATTGATGTGTAGCCCTTGATCTTATGATGTTATTCGAAATTGGTTTGAACATTGTGCAATTAGTCAATGTTTACAGTGACATGGTATTATGGTGATTAAACTTGTGGTTTGGTGATGGTATTATGGTGATTAAACTTGTGGTTTGGTGAATTTGATGCTGGGTCTACTAATCAGATCTAGCAAAATGTAGCATTCTCTTTGTTAATAAATCAGTTAATCATATTGTGTAATTGTGTTTTTAAGGTCGTTATATGGTAAAGTTGTATTGTATTTCTTTCACGTAGATTTTATATACATCACTCACTGCAGTATAGTGGCCTTTGTGTATAATTTTGTTTCTCGTGAAGGAATATTAGAACGAAACATCTCTTCTTTGCTTTTTAGATGATGAAATAAATACACATACCAGCATCTAAATCTACAGTGTATATGGGTGTAACAGCTCTACTTCGCAATGTACTAGCCAATAAAATTCATGTTATTTGATTGGCCTCATTTGGTTGAGTGTGATATGTAAAGCAAATTATTTTTCACTCAAAAGTGTTTGTGTTAACTGCTGATATTTTATTACTTTTTAGCAGAATTTTATGCTGCTGAAATTTCTGTAATGTGAAGAGTCAACTTTATTCACATTGTACAGGCAATATGTTAGTGTACTATTAGCTGAATAGAATGCTAACTTCTGCATTTCCTCCTGTAATTTTGTATTATTGGTTGCCAAATAATGGTGGTATGTGCCTTCTTGAACTCTGATAACATGCTGTTGGTCGCTAGTTTTATCTGCTTTGTGGTTGCGAGGTTTTGATGTCTGAAACTGTGCTGGCACAGTGGCACTTGAACCACTTTTAACACACCTCACTTTGAGATAAATTACATGATGCAAGGGTAAAAGTATTTTCTTTTATTACACTTTTCTGGCATGGTTGACTGTTTTCAACATGATCTAGTAAATACCAATTTTATTTTAGGGCAAATAATTCCAATAATCTAGTTCAGTTTCAGCAGCCTCTTCAATCCTCCCTGAATTCTTGTTGTAGGCTTCAAATAAATTCACTACTTTGGTACCATGTCAAATGCATGCTTGTGTTGATTCCTTTCTCTGTAAATATTTCCAATTATTTTCTTGGGGCTGCATTCCATGTGATTTGAATATCTGTGAACCTTACTTTTCAGGCCGGAGTCAGATGAAGAAAGGAATTTGAAAGAAGAAATCAACCTTATGAAGGTGGATCTGAAAGAAATTGAGGGAAAGATAAGTGATGATTCTGACCAAGCCTCAATGGATGCAAAACAATTGTCTGAGAAGATATCCCAGTTGGAAAGTCAGCTTGAGCAGCTCACAAGGGAGTTGGATGACAAGATTCGATTTGGGCAAAGACCACGTTCTGGTGCAGGCAGGGTTACTGCACTTCCACCTAGTTCAGCAGAGGAACCACATGCTACAGTTGTGGACAGACCGCGTTCTCGTGGTGGTATGGAACCACATGCAAGGCACGAAGGATGGGGATTTCAAGGAAGCAGAGAAAGGGGATCTTTTGGTGGAAGCAGAGGTTCAGATAGGTTTGTGCTGTTTGCTTGCTTAACTTGATCTTATGTGCTTCTTTCAATAATCATACGAAAAAGTCCATTTTGGTCCCCTCATCTATCCACTATGTCCGCTTAACCCCCTAACAAGATTGAAGCTCACTACTCCCTTGAATTATTTCATTTGGTCCAATCTATCCCCTTGTTAGATTTCTCTTTTTTTTTGTTTCGCCATGTATAAGTTGAATTTTGAATTCAAATTTTGTGAGCAGATACAAAACATGATGCATTATGTAAAAAAATTGTACTAAGAATTTTTCATGATTATTTTTATAGGTTATGAATACAAAATTGATCTTAGATTACAAAATTGTACAAAATTAATCGTGAAAATTTGCTAATATATTTTTCTAAGTCAACTGACAAAAATTGGAACTAAAACTCAACTTGTACACAAAGAAACAAAATATATAGAAATCTAATGAGGGGTAGATTGAACCAAATGAAATATTCCGGGGAAGTAAAGTGAGCTTAAATTTGCTTAGGGGGGTTAAGTGGACAAAGTAAATAGGTAAGGGGAGTAAAATGGACTTTTCCCATAATCATATAGTTTTGTTCAGAAACTTGTTGATAGCTTAAGCTATGTTCAGAAATTTATCATTTGGAAAGTAGTAACTTGTGCTTTCATGGTTCTGCATGATACGTTAGTTTTACATGGCCACTCTTATGTTTACATCCTGTGTGTTTACTGTTTAGCTAATACCAAACTGTTCAGATATTGATTTCATAACAGGATCTGTGTAAATTGGTTAGTTTTAAAAGGTGTCTTAGGTATGCAATTAGTCAACTAAACATGACCTCTGATATTGATTTCATAACAGGATCTGTGTAAATTGGTTAGTTTTAAAAGGTGTCTTAGGTATGCAATTAGTCAACTAAACATGACCTCTGATATTATGGCCTCTACGCCTCTACTGCATACTATAGGTCTCAACATGGTACATGGCTGTGCTGTAAATTGGTCCCTTTTTTTCTCTACACAGTTTACGCAATGCACTGGTGCCATTGGTTCTCATCTAACTGTCATATTTCTTTACAGGCCAATGGCAAGGCAGGGGTGGTGAAATTCGGACTCCGAGCATCTGTTAATTGTTTGGGAAACATCTGGTTCCCAATCCCTTTTTTGTCTGGAAAAGGATGGGCAAAATAAGTCATTTTGTGTTCGTCTTGTTTGTTTGGTCTTAGAAGATTGGAGAGGATGGAGGTAACTCCACATGAAGTTATTGATTGTCACCTTTGTAAGCTGTAGGATGTTTTCCATTTCCCTTTTTGCGGTCTTCCATGTCAAAAACCTGGCAACTTGCGATACTAACTGTATCATGCTTACTGAATTCAAGTTCAGCTTTTGTCGCAAGTCATTTATGTGGGCATGGTTCGACTTTGAATTTGATGTTTTGTGTCAAAAAAACAATGCATGTGTTAGACATCTTTGTGCGTTTGTTTTTATCAGTATGTGTATATAATGCGGCATGAGCTGGATGGCATTCGCACTTGTCTTCGCCGTGTAACATCTCTGCCTGGCGATTCAGAAGATGGATGGATGGCGGCATATGCTCTAAGGCTATCTTGTCTGTAGAGTATCATTATTTAGTTGGGGATTGTTTTATGCTATCTAAATCCTGAATTGATTGCAGCGTGTTAGTCTATGCCGAAATAAAGCTGAAATTCTTGTAGGTTGGAATGCGACATGTGTGGCATCAAGCCATCAATATTCTTTGTTCTCAAGCTTTGAAGGAATCAGTAGACAGTAGTCCAAAGCAGAAGAAAGTTAGGTCTCCGTATAAGACGACGAATGATCTGATCTAGCAGCTCCACTCCAACACACTGAAAATCCCCTTTCATATTTTGAAGATATTATTAAGGAGAAGTGATATCCCCTCTTCAGTTACCATTTCCATCTCCCTGACACGTGGGGTCTACCAGTCACTCAGTCAGCGGCTAATTTATTTCTGAGTAAAATGCGCCAGCGGTCCTTAAACTTGTCGCGCTGTGTCAAGCCGGTCCCCGAACTCGCAAAACGACCAACCAGACCCCTAAACTTGTCGCGTTGTGTCAAGCCGGTCCCCGAACTCGCAAAACGACCAACCAGACCCCTAAACTCTGTTCGGATCTCATTTTGGTCCCAAACGGGTTTGGACCCGCACGTAAAGTTGTCTTCAACCTCCAGCCCCTGGTGTTTCTTCTTCTTCTTCCGCCGTTGTGGACATGTACCCGTCCTTGCCACGACCGGTCATGGCCAGTGCCACCACCGGCGGCGAGTGGTGGCCGTGGACGACGACGGCAGCGTCGACGGCCGCATGGTCCCGCCTCCGTGGCGCGCTCCCGCTCCTGCTCGAGCTCCAGCTCGCCTAGATCAACGCAACAACGGATGACGGGGCAAGGAAGGGACGGCCGGCGGAGCTCTTGGGTGCGGCGGCCGGAGTGCGCCCACCTGGGCGCGGTGGCATTCGAATCCCCCACCCGTCTCTCTCATCCACTCCCCTCTCTCTCCACTCTCAAATCCGGTGATGGAGGCAGGAGCAACTTGCGCGCGGGCGTTGCTGTCGCCGGCGCACGGCGGCGGTGGTGGTCGCGTGACCCCCTGCGTGGGCTCACCCCCTCCATGAGTCCCACACTGGAGGTTGAAGACAACCTTACACGCGGGTCCCACGTATAAGTGACAGAGAATAGAGATCTGTGTCCCCTGGTTGGTCGTTTTGCGAGTTCGGGGACCGGCTTGACACAGTGTGACAAGTTTAGAGGTATGGTTGGTCGTTTTGCGAGTTCAGGGACCGGCTTGACACAGTGCGACAAGTTTAGGGGTCTGGTTGGTCGTTTTGCGAGTTCGGGGACCGACTTGACACAGCCCGACAAGTTTAGGGACCGCCGGCGCATTTTACTCTTTATTTCTCCTTTTTTTTTTCTCTCCCCCGTTTCCTCTCTCTTCTCGGGTTCTCCACTTCTCCCTCGCATCTTCTTCACGGGACAGCACTACCACAGGCCAACGGCTTCCCTCTCTTTTCTCTCGCGCGGCGGCAGCGGAGGGAAGGCCACGGCGGCCTCGTGCGTCTCCGGCGGCGGCCTGTCCGGCGTGCCCCTTCCTTGGCTTCTCGTAGCCCCCGTGCAGAGTAGCGGCAAGGGAGGGGCCAGGGGGGAGCTGCTGAGGGAGGGCCCCCGGCAGGGCGGCGAGTCTCTGACGGAGGAAGGAACGGTCGCCTCCCTACGTCCGCCGCCCTCGGCCGGAGGAGTGTGGTCAGAGGCTCGGTGCCGGAGATGAAACTGGGGACGGCGCGACTCCAGGCAGAGGGACGCCGTGGAGTCAATCTGGAGGACAGCTGGACAGGCAACTCAGCGGCGCGTCACGCCTGCGGGCGGGGGAGAAGCGGCGTTGGCGGCGATTTGCCGCGAAAACTTTGGGCCGAGTGGGCCGACCTTTCTGGTAACTGGTAAAGCGTTGGTGGGCCTATTATTCATCATATGGGAAGTGGCGGCGGCGTTCTTGCTTTCCCTCACGGCCTCTCAACTCAACATCTGGTTCTTCTTCTTTCAGGTTCGCCTGCCTCGATTGCGTCTTTTCAGGTTGGTTGGTTAGTGTTCTTGCTCTCCCACTCAACGCTCTCCCTCCCATTCTACTCAACATCTGGTTCTTCCTGTTCTTTCTATCCCTGCACGAAGGTTTCGACACTTTGTTTTGCACTGACCGCCACGTTTTGATTCGCCTGCCTGCCTTGATTGCGTTTTTCGTTTTTGCGACCTTTGATTCGCACTGCATTGGTGGTGGTGATCGTACTTTTGGTTTCACTCATTGGAAACAAAGCTCACCATCTCATCTGGTTTCGGTTGCTTGTACAGAGAAATGGCGGGTGACGATCCGGGCGCGGCGGCAGCAGCAGCTGCTGCCGACTTGACGATCATTCCGGAGGGCTGCCTCCGCCGGATCAAGTTCAACGTCGCAAGCAACGAGGAAATCGTAAGGGTCTCTTCCCTTCGTCTTCTTGTTGGCTTGCTGGCTTGCTCATCCATCTTCTGATGAAAAATTTGCATCGGCCTTCAAAAGCTCAAGGCGCAGCCAGTGGACGCGCTGGGGAAGCCCTTCCCGATCACGCACGGCAGCCAGCTCCAGGACAACCCTTTGCTGGGGCTGCCTCTGCAGGTCGGCAGCTGCGAGTCATGCGGTGCCACCCAGCTCGACAGATGCGAAGGCCATTTCGGCTTCATCGAGCTGCCGGTCCCCATCTACCACCCCAGCCACGTCGCCGAGCTGGGGAAGATACTCAACATAATCTGTCTCTGCTGCCTCCGGCTCAAGAAACCCAACGTACGTATTACATCCAAAAACCCTGCTGCTGCAAGGCAACAAATCGTATTAATATCTATTTAGCAACATTATGCCTCAACATATACATGTTTTTTTACAACTCCAGGAGAAGGGCACTGGAAAGGAAAGGAAGTTCAGTTCATGCTCATATTGTCAGGTAATTTATCACACAATGCATCCTGTCATGTCTTACCCTGTTCATACAAATTTGATCACATGTTACCACTGCAAAGCCAACAGAACCATGCTGATCTGGAATTATCACTTTGCTTGAAACAATGAAATCCTCTGTTCTCACTTCTTACCAGTTCTTAATTCCCTTGTTCCAGGATATCCCACCACTATGTGTTACTCAAGTCAAGAAATCCAATGGTGCCCGTAGCTTGGAACTCAAAGCGCCATTAAAGGAAGAGATTGGGGATGGATTTTGGAGCTTCCTCGATCAGTTTGGCTTCCGCACGATCCGTACATCTCATCGCCGCGCTTTACACCCAAAGGAGGTACTCAACGGTTCTGGACAATATCTATACTTATGAAACCTTTCAGATGTAGGTAGTAGAGGGATTCACATCTAGTTCTTCTATTTCTCAGGTTCAGAACATAATGGAAAAGATATCCAAACAAACAGAAATAAGACTTGCTGCTAGGGGGTATAATCTTCAGAATGGATTTGTCATGAGTTACATATGTGTTCCACCAAATTGCCTGCATATTTCAAATCTTTTAGATGACAACATAGACATGTGCCCTCCTGTAAGTACCTCGTCATAAAATGCTACGCCTACCTACCCCCTCCTTTCCAAATGCATCATTACTCCTGATGTTTCCTTTCATTTGTAGGACACATTAAAAGGCTTGTTGCAGAAAGTTCTACGTATAATAGAACAGATAAAAAAGTCAAGTATTAGCCACTCAAATTTTGAAGTTTGTGAGGTAGGCGAAGACGATCTTCAGGTTGCTGTCGCTGATTACATCAATATGGGAGGAACAGCAAAGGTAACAGGTTAATCTGCAAAATAAGTAGACGTTATGTTCTTGATCATTACAGCAACATCTCATAATGTGTCATTAAACTGTATTTCAAAGGGTACCCAGAGTGTCACCTTTTCAAGACAGCCTGCACCAAAACAGTGGCAGCAAAAGATGAAGGCACTCTTCCTCAGTAAGAGTTCAAACTCCACATGCCGTGCAGTGATCACTGGTGATCCATACATTGGTCTTGATGTGGTAGGGGTTCCTAATGAAGTAGCAAGCAGAATGTCAGTAGAAGAACATGTCACAGACTACAACATTGCTAGACTGCAGTACATGATGGATAAAGGACTATGCCTGACGTACACTGATGTCAATTCCAGCACATATGACTTGTCTGGGGCGAAAGGAAGAAAGAAACACACCATGCTGAGGGTTGGTGAAACTGTAGAACGAAGAGTTCTTGACGGGGATCTGGTCTTCCTCAATAGATCACCAAGCACTGACATGCACTCGGTTCAAGCCTTATATGTTCTTTTGCATGATGATCACACCATAAAGATCAACCCACTCATCTGTGGCCCACTTGGAGCAGATTTTGATGGTGACTGTGTGCACATCTTCTTCCCAAGATCAGTTTCAGCAAGGGTTGAAGCTACAGAGCTCTTCACTGTGGAGAATCAGCTAGTGAACTCCCATAATGCGAAACTGAACTTTCAGATCAAGAACGATTACTTACTAGCTCTGAAGATAATGTGTGACAGAAAGTATTCTAAAGAAGAGGCAAACCAAATTGCCATGTTCTCGTCAGGGATGATTCCACAAGGTGATCCTTTTCGGGTAAAAAAAAACAAGGTGATGCTTATTGGACCATTCCTCAGATTCTTCAGACTACCGGTTCACTAACAACCCTACCAAGCCATCCCAACAAAGAATCTGTTGGGGCCTCAGTTACTGCTACCATCTCATCAACTCTTAAAGGGAAGGGTCCAAAGGAGGCCATGAAGCTTATAAATCTTTTGCAGCCCCTCCTAATGGAATCACTGCTTATGGATGGTTTCAGCATGAGTTTGCGAGATTTCAAGGGCCCAAGTGCAATGCAGAAGGTAATTCGAAGTACTTCCCTTGAGCTCGATAAGTTAAGAGAATCAACTGTGCACTTCATTGCTCATTGTTCTGCCCTTGGTCTGCTGGTTGATCCCAAAAGTGATTCAGCTCTGAGGAAATTAGTTGAGCAGCTTGGTTTCTTGGGCCGTCAATTGCAAAATAATGGCAGACTATACTCTAGCAACTTAGTAGAGGATTGCTACAAGTTTATGAACAAATGTAGTGGGAGCAATGATCCTTTAAGGGCACATGATGTTGTTAAGAGTTCATTTTACAATGGTTTAAACCCACACGAGGAACTACTCCATTCAATATCAGTCAGGGAAAAGATCGAACGATCATCATCTAAAGGACTAGCGGAACCTGGCAATCTTTTCAAGAACTTGATGGCAATACTCCGAGATGTCATAGTATGCTATGATGGAACCATAAGAACTTCATGCAGCAACTCGATTTTCCGATTTGACTCAACAGATGTATCAAGTTCTGTGACACCAGGTCCAGGTGATCCTGTCGGTATATTGGCAGCCACTGCAGTTGCAAATGCTGCATACAAGGCTGTTTTAGATCCAAATCAGAACAACATGACCTCATGGGACTTAATGAAGGTGAAGTGTTCACTAGATCGGTTTCATTCTGAGTATAACTTCACATGTATGGTATGATGACTTATATTTGTTACTTTGCAGGAAGTACTTCTCACCAAAGCTAGCTCTCTAAGTGATACCATTGACCAAAAGGCAATTTTGTATCTGGACAAATGCTTTTGCGGATTAGAGTTTTGCATGGAAAGAGCAGCACTTAGGGTGCAATCCTGCTTAAAAAGGATCAAAATAGAGGATTGTGCCACTGAGGTCTCCATCAAGTATGCGCTTCTTAATTATTTATGCTGCCATATCACAATGCCTTTGTAAAATACAGTTAGTCCACTTGATTAAAAAGCATGCCCGTCCTAAACTGTGTATTGCTAGTATTATAAAGATGTTTTTAGAGGGGTATTATAAAGATTATTCTAAATAACACTTGAAAATTATAGATACCTGAACTGCTGTGAACTGGCATCTTATTCAACTTGATCAGCACAGTCCAGGCTTCAGTTGTGATTCAAAGTTACAACAATAACTTATGTTTTTAATGTGTGTTGTCCTCAGTAGAATTGTTGTCTTATTTCAGGTACCATCCGGAAGCAACTCAAGCCGCACATTGCCTTGTTGGTCATATTTACCTAGACAAGGTATAACATCCTACTTCTGAAATAATATCTATTTGTTATTCAGAATTACCACTAATAGTATAGCTTTCTGTTGCTACTGCAGGATAAACTGAATCGAATGGAGATAACTACAGTATGTATTCTTCAAAAATGCCAGGAAGTTATCAGTAAACATAAAAAGAAAAGTAGGCAGATGAGGCAAATTTGGAAGACAACTGAAATTATTTCAAGGTGCTTCACCCTTCTACAGTATAATGCAAAAAATAGCACGAATTCTTAATTTTACATTTCTTCTGAATGAGTATTCAAATGTTTCATTTGCTGTTCATAACCACTAATACTTTAGTTCTGTGTTTAGTGCAAGGTTATGCATAGTTCACATATTAGTGAAATCTGTGTTAATCTAATATTTACCTCATAAAATGTCTGGTTCTCTTGTTTGAAATTCTATTGGTCCAGTTCTAGTTCCTACTTTCTTAGTAAACTTATCATTATATATTTCTTCTTTGCAGTGAATATTGTTTGTACGACCAGGATATAGGTGATGAGGAAGCCTTGCAAGTTTCCTGCTTGGAGGTTTTCCTTGATACAAGCACTACCACAGGACTATCTGAATCTAATGTTGCCAATCAGATGGCGCATATCATTTTTCCTATACTCTTGGACACGATTATAAAAGGTACAAGAATTCACACTGACATAACATCAAATGGAAAACACAAATTCTTATGCTGATGCTATGCCTTATGAAGTATGCTTACTTAAGAACCACTCTTGCCTCATCTCATAGGTGATCCTCGAGTTCAGGATGCTAAGGTAATATGGATCGGGCCAGAATCAACATGTTGGGTCCAGAACTCCAGTGCAGAGCAGAAAGAGGAACTGGCACTGGAAATCACAGTGGAAAAGGTGGCAACTGCAGAAAGTGGTGGCACCTGGGGAGTAGCAATGGATGCATGTCTCCCTGTGATGGATCTAATCGACACCAGCAGATCTACGCCTTACAATATCCAAGAAGTTCACAAAGTGTTTGGCATTTCCTTTGTCTTTGATCGAGTGACACAGGTCAGTTCTTTTCTTTCACCTTTCAGATGAATTAGACTACAAGTTACATTGAAATGTTTCTCATGCTCTATGAATCTATTCGCCTTTCCGGATCATCCTTTCAGCACCTTTCAAAAGCCGTTGGAATGGTTACAAAATCAGTCATCACTGACCACCTGAGAACCGTGGCAAGCAGCATGACCTGCACAGGTAGCTTGCATGGCTTCAATAGGTCAGGATACAAGGCCACATTCCAGTCCCTGAAGATCCAGGCGCCATTTACACAAGCTACACTGTCTGTAAGTGCCATCCATTTATTTTGAGTTCCCTATTTTGGCGCACCAATGAATAATGCCATTTGCCAACCTTAATACAAAATTGATGAAACATGCTGCAGAGACCAATGCAATGCTTTCGGAAGAGTGCAGAGAAGGTCGACTCTGATCAGCTGGCTAGTGTTGTGTCAACCTGCTCTTGGGGTAATCATGCAGCCATAGGCACTGGCTCAGCTTTCAAAATTCACTGGAAGGATGAGAGCCAGGTACTTTGGCCATTTCACTTATCTATGTCACTCTTATTGCACAAAACAAGACCATCAGCTACTATTTCCCATCAGTTCTGACCTTATTTTTTGTCTTTTACAGTCTTCAAGTGATGAAATTCTTGGAGGGTATGGTTTATATGACTTCCTCGCATTAGTAGGAACAATAGGAGCTGCTGAACCTGAACGCAAGACAGTCACACCTCATAGTTCATGCTTGTATGATGTTGACAAGATTCCGGAGGATAAAGTTGAAGAAGATGAGGTGGTATGTTTGGGTGAAAACCTTCCAATCTCCTGGGCAGACAAGACAAAAGCTGATCCCCTGCTGCATGATTTTAAGGGTAGGAGTACTGGAATACACAGGACTAGACAGGAACGCCAAGGAACGCAAACTAAGAGTGACTGGAACTCAGTTGCAAACTGGCAAAATGATAGGCCAAGGGGTTCTCTGCATTCTGCTTTTGCAGGATCAACTAGCACCAACGGATGGAACAAGAGGCCGTTTACTGGCCATGTGTCTGAGAGAAAGCAACTGAAGCATTTCATTGGTGACAAGCCAAGTTGGTGTAGCAAAAATGTTGCAGGCCCGCAGAAACATGGCATTGCAGAAGCATCTGGCTCAGGTGGATGGAACAGGAAGAATAGTGGCTTTGGCCGTGGTGGCAGTAGAGGCATGCGGAAATCAGAAGGATCACACCGTGGAGGCAGTAAAAGTGGGAACTGGGGAGCCCAGAATAATAGGGGTGCTAGACAAGGAGGTATCAGTTGCAGTTTTACACCAGTGGAGCAGCAGATATATGCACAAGTTGAGCCAATCATGAAGAACGTAAAGAGGATCATCCGTGAATCAAGGTAAATTTCCTGGGTAATGCAAAAAACAGACCTGCTTGCAAGGTAGCTGAAAGATAAAATGGTCATGAGACTTTTTTTCTGTTTCCAATTAACTGCAACAGTCGACAGACAACTTTTTTCTTCTGTTTCTTCGTTACACCAGGTGGCTCCTTTTCTATCTGTATCCCTTATTGACAGTCTCTTTCATTCAATGCTTAGCAGGGACGGCGTGAAGCTTTCTCAAGACGATGAGATGTTCATCGTCAACAAAGTTCTAATGTACCACCCAGAGAAGGAGAAAAAGATGGCCGGTCGGGGCAATTACATTATGGTAAACACTAAGCAGCTTATCTTTGCATGAGATCTTAGGACTATGGAATATCCTTCTGAGCAACTGTTTCCCTGCTTGCAGGTCGCTAAGCATCAAACTTTCCATAGCAGCAGGTGCTTGTACGTTGCGTGCTCAGAAGGATCAAGTTCAGATTTCTCCTACAAGAAGTGCCTAGAGAATTTCATCAGGATTCACTACCCAGCTGCCGCGGACTCATTCTGCAGAAAGTACTTCAAATGATGACCATGGCATGTTAACATGCACTAGTACTGCTTGCTTGCAGTAGTGCCACTTTCTAAGTCCCAGGAGTGACTGTTAGAGTGACCAGGACCATATGCAATTTCGACTACCATATTGCCTTTAATGTCGACTAACTTTAATGTGCTTGAAACTTATGTAACTGTGATCTTATTTCTAAACAGTAGCAAACAAAAAGACCAAGATGCATAGACTTTTGAAAGTTTTCAGTTGCCTTACAAGTTAAAGCTGCTACTAATGGTAAATGCTAAATTATATTATCCCTAATCAGTAATCACATAACCTCAAACTATCCTAATCGTGACCACAGTCGTAGAGAAACATAATTCATGCACCTGAACCATCTGCTACGAGCTCGTCCGCGCGCGCCGCACCGGCGAGTGGGGCGGGCCCTTCACCGAGCTGCCGAGGGCGAGGAGAACGCGCTCGCCATCGTCAACCTGGTGGTGAACCGCACCTTGGCGGAGCTACAACTAGGCGTAAATCCTGACGGCGCCTCGCTCCTGGATTGGGAATGGCCGGTTAACGTTCTAGTTTCTTGCGTGTTAGCGCTCATGTGTGGTTTGAGTTCCAACTGCTTGGTTGGTCGAGTTCATCCGGACCTGGTGTTTGTGTGATGCATCAGGGCGTGGTAAGCCTTGTTGTCAGTCTCGCTGTTAACTTGTGTCAGACGGTTTGAGGTTGCCGATTCCTCTGTTAAAAACCGGCTGTGTGGACGATAGTTGAGTTGAGACAGCCGTTTGTTTCAGTTTCAGTTCACATTTGTGCTGGGATGCTGAGTACTGGGGACTTGGGTTACAGTTTATCTCCAGTTTGATGATCACAAATCACAAACCTCCTGCACGTTTATTACATTTACAGGTGTATATGAGTTTCTTTCGAGATCTGCATGTGGTAGTAGGAATCCCAAATCTGCTTATCGTTGCACAATCTCAAAGGCCAATGCGTGTGTAACTGAAATTCTGCGTGTGTTACTTTTGTTTTGTTCAGCAATGGACGGTACCGTTTCTGAGTGTATGGCTTAGATTGAACATGGAGTGTGTTCGCACCCAAAAGTGGTAAGGTTCGAGATATGTGAGGCTAAAGGTTAGAAGTGCCAATTTAGTGTTAATCCTTGATATTTTGCTAGTTTGGCTTGGATATGCATTTTACAGGACAGAGAGTTCATCTTGAACATTCTGGATGTGATTTCATTGAAAGGAACGAAGACACACTTGGAGCAACGCCAAATCAAGTCAAATCATGGGTTCAAGTTATCAAGGTGAATTATTTGCCAAGATGATCAAGATGGACATTTAGATCATATAATCATAGTCAAAAGTGGCTGATCTGGCTACTAGGACAAGGCCAACTGATCTGATCAGTTATTGGTCATATGGCCGATTCAGCAGTCCTGACCGGTCTGACCTTTCAACCCCACCGGTCAGACCGATCAAAACCAAAGTGCTCAAAATGCCAATTGGACTTCACCATTGCGTAGATCTCGTCGAGACGATCGAAATGCATATGTGGAACGTCCAGTTCGGAGTCCGGATGAGGGAGTTATGGTCTTGGCAAGAACCAGTCCTGCGCCTGACCGGTCTGACCGGTGGGACCCGACGGTCTGACCGGTGCTCACAGCCAAATCTGAGTTAGGAGTTGTATTTTGACACGGTATTTGTATAGGCCTCGAATCCTACTGGGGCAAGACCTCCCCACCCTATATTTATGAAGGGCCACGGCCGATTGAGGGGAACACAATCGAATCTATTTATTATATCTACTTTTTATCCTCTCAACACCTTCTCCAACCTCCATGCTCCTCGTCTCTTGATCTCCACGGCTTGAGATGATGTCCTAGGGCCTGCTGGTCGACCTAGGGCACGCCGACGACGTTCACGCCCTGACGGGGTCCCTCCCGGGCGAGTGCTTCGACGACCTTTGCTAGTTTGCTCGTAAACTAGTCGTTCTTCGCTACGTAAGTGCGTCGGTTATCTCTTTGCTGGTTTGCTCGTAAACCTAGCCGTCCTCCATCACGTAAGTGTGGTAGTTACCCTCCCGAACGCTCGAGTTAGGCAAACCCTAGGTCACCGGTCTGACCGGCGCGCCTGATCGGTCTGACCGGTCCCGGCGGCGACTCTGCTCTTCGATCCGTTCGCGTGCTTTTGCTTGTTGACCTGAAAGGCGTCAACAAATTGGCGACTCCGCTAGGGAAGAAAGATCAGGTTGCTCAAACCGTTCTATCGATCCCTAGCCTTTTTGACCTATTACTTTCATTCGCCATTGTAGTTGAATCTGGTCTTTTGGGACCGATTGCATCTACACTTGTGACTTTGCATCAGGCTGCTCAAGCCGTTTGCATTGTGTCTTGCTTGCTGCTACATATTGAAGATTAGAAGAGAAGCGAGACTTTGGTCATTGATTGCTTGGATTTTCGAGGACATCTTGATTTATCTATATTACAAGATCTGAAGCATCCATACTTATTATGGCGGGTTATCCATATACTTCGCATCAATTCATCTACAACGAGCCCAAGGTACAATTTGCAAATACATTGCATATGTCTAATATTAATAGTTATTTTGCAAGTACCATGAATCCTTATGTTGATGTTGCTAGATTTGATACTAGTAGGCATATTGCATCGGCTTATACTTGTTCAGATGGATTTATTTATGCAAATGGTAATTCTGAATTTAATATGCAAAAGTCATTGTCAAATAATATGCATGCTTTGAATTTTAATGATACTAGCAACATACAACATTACACTCACACACCGGCTGTACAACAAGTTCAAAAGTCGGTTAACATGTATCAAGGCCAAACTAACATGGTGAGTTTGGCCAATTCTTATGGAACACCACATGCTAGTAATTCTACTAATTTTCAGCAAGGTGTTTCATCTATTTATTCATCGGCAGGATATGTGATTACATCACAAAACATGCCGGTGAATGAGAAAATTGGCTATGCTAATTCTAGCCATCAGGCCAGTTATTCTCAAACATCATGTGCAACTGATCTCTATAATATTCAGCAAGGTAGAGATGAATCAGTTTTTAAATATTTAGAACGATTCAAAGAAATAAAGAGTCAATATTTTAATTTGTCTATTTCTGATTCAGATCTAGCTAATCTTGCTTTTAAAGGTTTAAAATCATCCCTTAGAGATCGTTTGAAAGGCATAGAGTTTCATTCGCTTGCTAGTGTGCTTGTAAGGGCTATGGCACATGAACTAAGAATGAAAAAAGAAGATGAAAACAATTCAAATTTGATGAAAATACAATCTGAATTTGTTACGTCAAAAGAGTCAAGTCTTGCCGCACAAGAGCATGTTAAGCATAACAAAACAGCAATACTTGATTTTTCTAAAGCCGAAGGTGTCGTGCACTTTTCTAGTGATTATCATATCATTGGACGACAAGTTCAGGCTAAGAAAAATTCAGAACATCAAACTGTTGAAAACCAAGACAAAGGAGGCGAGAAGGGATCAATGGCATGTCAACGCGAGGTGATTTCCAGCAACCCAGGAGGCACCGGTCTAACCGGCCCCCTACACCGGTCTGACCGGTCCAGGCGGAGTATGACAGTCGGTTGCCGTCAACAGGAGAAATGCGACATCATCCACATCAAGGTTCCTCGCCTCTCCAATGTATTTGATAAGGTATGCTTTACAAGTAATTCCCAATCAGATACTATATTTTCTGTTAATTCATTTATTAATGATTCTATCATGAATAATTCTAAGAGATCGATTGAGGATGATTTACTTGTTAGTGATAGCATGCCTTTAGATTCTATCAGCCAATGCATTGTAAAAATTAAAAAGGCTGATCATAAAAATACTTTGACATTTAAATTTTCTACATCATCATTGTCAAAGTTTTTCTCTTCATGGTGTACTTATGGATACTCTGGACTTAAAAGTAAGAAACAAAAACCGAGAGCCATTGTGAAGTCCGACGCTAATACAATGATCAACTCTAAAGCGTCGGATATGAGAAGTGCAAAGAAAGGTATAGCCGAATGGGTCGATGAGAAATCTGAACCGTTCGTTTGCTTAGCCTTAAAGCCTTCTCCACAAAAGCATCGGTTGGAGAAAATAAAGTACACCTTTGATTTAACTTTGTGTGATAATTTATTTGATATCTTGCTTCAAAATAATTTTATTAAATTCTTTGATCACAAAGTTAGTCCATCACCTCCTGAGTTAGAAGATCGAAAATATTGCAAGTGGCATAATTCTTTTAATCATAATACTAGTGATTGCAATATTTTTCGTCAATTCATACAATCGGCCATTGATACTGGACGATTGAGGTTTGCTCAAACACGAGAGGATGACCAGTTGGCTACAATTGGTTTTGATGGCAAAGGATCATTAAATCGGTTAGCATCAGCCGATTTATCCAAAGATCCGGATTTAATTGCCAGAGAGGAAGATTCAAAGCTCCCAAATGATGAGAAAGACATTGTCCATGACTTGCAAGATCAAGCAATTATCAAGGATGATGAGCTTATCGAAATCACAAAAGTTACTGGGGGCAGAAGGATTTTTCTCCACCAAGTCAGGAAACTGTTACTCTTCCTGTGCTGGACACACAGGTCAGACCGGTGAGGTCCATAGGTCTGACCGGTGCAGATCGACAGGTCAGACCGGTCACGGTCTGAAAAATCCAGAGATGTCCAAATCTGGACATCCTGAGGTAGATGGAGGTAAAGACCGTGTCAAGCACAATGGTAAGAAGCCGAAGCTCACCTTTGCTGAACTTCTGGCTAAATATCAAAAAGATAATGAGGCCAAGCGTGCTAATCGGTCAAATGATGCTAAATATTCAAGATTGCCTCCTAGACATAATTATGGGAATTGGAATCGGCAAAGAAAGAGTTTTTATTCAGCAATAACATATTCTCCTTTTGAGCCATCAATGTCGGTTTTATATGCTCCATATCCCACTAGTGCTCATCCTTATTCATTATGGGGGTGGAGTGATTCATGGGCACATACTCCTTCGTATTTCAGACCATATCATGTTGAGTATGCAGCTCCAAGGCGACCGTCACGTGCAAGGCAGCCATATGTTGAAAGTGACCGTTTTGGGTATAAAGATCGGTCTAGTGCTCAAAACAAAAAAAAAGGTTGTCAAGCAAGTTTACCAAGTGAAAAGAGATGGTCGCAAAGATGAAAGTTCATATCTGAATTCAGTTAATAAAAAGCCGATTAATGTGTTGAGTGCTTCGGCTACTAGTGGCAAAGGGAGGGAAAAATCATCTGTTGATCCTCCAAGTGCCAAATCTGAGCGAAAGGGGTTGAAGAGGTCGAAAAACAAGAGATGAACATTGCTGTCCAGAACTGAAGCAAAGTCAAGTCATCCACTTGGTTTATCAAATTGGCAGAAAAAGAAACTACAAAAGCTTAGTGCTCAAGAGCTGAGGAAGAAAGGCATGGCATGGGTTCCTAGAGGAAGCATTCAGACTCAAGACAAGGGTGATAATCAAGCAAAAGGTGCAACACAGTTGAAGGAGAAGAAAAGATATGAGAGACGGTCTTCAAAGTTGAGGTTTGCACCAAATCATCAAAATTATGGGTCATTACCTAGTCCATTTGCTTTACAAATGCCACATATGCCTATGTTTCAGAATTCATCCTTAGATATGCTTGATTATCGCTCATACTCTTATTTTGGTCCTTGGGTTCCATATGGATCATCTTTATATCATAGAGCGTTATCACCAAATTACTATGCATATTGATTAATCTGCAAAAACCGAAATATTTAGTTCTTAGAAATGGTTTTAATTTCTGAATTTATATATCTCTACTCTATTATTTCGGTTGTGCATATTCTTATGGATGGATTCTTTATGGATGATATTAAATTATCGTCTTTGACAACATACATGACCGATGAATCTCTAGCTCATCGTCCTAAAGTGATAAGCTTCCCGATGAGAGGTTTCTTATAACCTTTTTGGTGCCTTAAGTGCTCGGGGGGGCAAGACTTAAGCAAAAAGAGTCATTTACCACTTTGGAGTTTCTATTTACTAAATCGACTTGCAAGATTTCTCAAAATGTTGGTGCTGTCCTTATTTCACCAAATAATAGTGTTTTGAGATTTTTAGCCGGTTGATATATTTAACCTCAATTGACAAGCCGAATGTGAATTTTTATATTCAGGCTGGATTTGGGGATCCATAGTGGTAGAATCATGCAAAAGCATTTAGTGGCTCATTACCAGAGGCGCAACAAGTATTTACATTAAATGAGTCACTATATATATTTCTTGGTATATGTCTAGAAGGTTATCTTAATTTTATAACATCTATTTTATCTAGACATGAGAATTCAGGATTAGTACTCTCAAACAATGAACATCAGGCTATGGTGTCCGAAAGACATTTTCATGAAAAAGGGTCGATGTTTAGTAATCAGAGAGCACGTCCTGAACGGACCGGTCTGACCGCCACCTCGGTCTGACCGTTAGTGACCGGTCTAACCGATCCTTGTCACCGGTCTGACCGGTGTGGCTGTTGGTTTGGCTGTCCAAAATTCAAAATTTGTTAAGGCCAAAATTGACGCTTGGAGAAAGTTTGTTGGCGAATGTTACATAATTTGAGATATATTGGAAGGATTAAATCGAGAACAGACAAAGATGGTTCAAGAGTAATCCGGCTATCATCAATTACAAGGTAATTGTGTTATATTCATTTTTTGAGGCTGATTACTCATCCTACTCTATTTATGGTCAAAATAACTTGTGAATGCATTACTGAATTGTTCTATACTTCATCAATGTCAATTTAGTGAGCATTGCAAAGACCAATTGTCATTATAGCGATTTGGTCGATTTATGCATTCACAAAAGCTTACAAGTGTGAGAATGACATTGAGATAATATTTCAAGGATCTATAGCCCAGGGAGTGTATACTCAGGCTTGTCTCACTCATACAATATGTATAAGTTGCAGCAACAAGTTGAAATCTTCATATTGGACGAAATCAACTAAAATGGTCGATAGATGCTATCATCCTTAAAAAAGTGAAACTTGTTTTCTACTCTTGTGCTCAACATTGTTCTTGTGCAGATTTGGGGCTGGTAAATATTTCTTGGTACGCAAGCTTTACCAAGAAACAGGGGGGCATATGTTCGCACCCAAAAGTGGCAAGGTTCGAGATATGTGAGGCTAAAGGCTAGAAGTGCCAATTTAGTGCTTATCCTTGATATTTTGCTAGTTTGACTTGGATATGCATTTTACAGGACAGAGAGTTCATCTTGGACATTCTGGATGTGATTTCATTGAAAGGAACGAAGACACACTTGGAGCAACGCCAAATCAAGTCAAATCATAGGTTCAAGTTATCAAGGTGAATTATTTACCAAGATGATCAAGATGGACATTTGGATCATATAATCATAGTCAAAAGTGGCTGATCTGGCTACTAGGACAAGGCCAACTGATCTGATCAGTTATTGGCCATATGGCCGATTCAGCAGTCCTGACCGGTCTGACCTTTCAACCCCACCAGTCAGACCGGTCAAAACCAAAGTGCTCAAAATGTCAATTGGACTTCACCATTGCGTAGATCTCGTCGAGACGATCGAAATGCATATGTGGAACGTCCAGTTCGGAGTCCGGATGAGGGAGTTATAGTCTTGGCAAGAACCAGCCCTGCGCCTGACCGGTCTGACCGGTGGGACCCGACGGTTTGACCGGTGCTCGCAGCCAAATCCGAGTTAGGAGTTGTATTTCGACACGGTATTTGTATAGGCTTCGACTCCTACTGGGGCAAGACCTCCCCACCCTATATTTATGGAGGGCCACGGCCGATTGAGAGGAACACAATCGAATCTATCAATTACATCTACTTTTTATCCTCTCAACACCTTCTCCAACCTCTATGCTCTTCGTCTCTTGACCTCCACGATTTGAGATGACGTCCTAGGGCCTGCTGGTCGACCTAGGGCACGCCGACGACGTTCACGCCCTGACGGGGTCCCTCCCGGGCGAGTGCTTCGACGGCCTTTGCTAGTTTGCTCGTAAACTAGTCGTTCTTCGCCACGTAAGTGCGTCGGTTATCTCTTTGCTGGTTTGCTCGTAAACCTAGCCGTCCTCCATCACGTAAGTGTGGTAGTTACCCTCCCGAACGCTTAAGTTAGGCAAACCCTAGGTCACCGGTCTGACCGACGCGCCTGATCGGTCTGACCGGTCCCGGCAGCGACTATGCTCTTCGATCCGTTCGCGTGCTTTTGTTTGTTGACCATGAAAGACGTCAACAGAGTGGCAATGTCATACGTGATCCTGATGCAAACAGAGGGGATCAAGGAATTCCTACGCCACACCCGACCCTGAAGTTGCGGCGCCGCCGCCCCACCGTCACCGGCTCGCCGCGCTCTCCTTTTCAAGAAACCTGACACCAGCAGCAGCAGGCAGCCGGCGCTCCGTCGTCCGCTCGTCGGACATTGCGGCGCCCCCGGCCGACATCTGCATCCACCACCACGGCGGCGCGTCCGGCGCGGACACCGGCGCCGCCGCGTCCTCCCGTGCGGCCTGGACGCACAGACCATTCGACGGAACGCCATGGTGGTCAAGCGGCAGTGCGCGCGCGAACAGTTGAGACAGAAGCAGCGGTGCATGGTGCTGACGCAGGCGGCGGCGGGTGGCTCGCCGGCGCTCTTCGCGTTTACTGCAGAGCAGTGTCCTCTTCTTGCCTCCTTGACGTCGCTTGCTGGCTGTCGGCTCGCCGGCGGCGGGTGGACTTTCCGCCACATACAGGGTGACTCTCCCGCACGCGTGCTGCGCCGAGCGGTGGCTCCGGGTGAGCGCCACCTGCCCCGTGTGCTGCGACTCGCCCGTGCCGTCGCCCGTCGCCACGCCGCTCGCCGAGGCCGTGCCCCTCGCCGCGCACGCGCGGTGACACAGAAGCGACATGGAAATTACCCTTTGCCGCCATTGTGACGGAGTCCGACTCGAAGGCGGGGAGAGCGACTCGGGATGTCGGATTCCAATCTGTACTGGAAACCGAGTCGACTACAGAGAATCTCTGGGCTATAAATCCATGGCAACCCTCCTTCCATCCATCCACCCAGGACCCAGGCACCTTCCCCTTCTGCCGCCACCGCCGCTGCGATTCCACGTTCCCAGCGTCGTGGAGATGGCGGCGCCGGGCGCGGAGATCTTCTCCCGCGGCTTCCGCTTCAACCCGACGCCACTCGAGGTCGCCACCTACTACCTCCCGCGCCTCGTCGCCGGCGCGCCACTGCACGAGGCCGTCCGCCCCGTCGTCAACCACGCCGATGTCTACGGCTGCGAGCCCGGCGACCTCGCCCGACAGTTCTGCCCGCTTCCCAGGACCGGGCACCGCTTCTTCTTCACCTACTGCAAGCTGCAGCAGCCGCAGAGGGCGGGGAAGGCCAGCAGGCCCATGCGCGCCTCCGGCGCCGGGTCGTGGCAGTCACAGGGCGTCAAAGACGTCGTGGACCACGCCGGTGTTAAGGTCGGCGAGATCACGAAGCTTCGGTACAAGAAGGGCGGCGCGAACACGGAATGGCTCATGGACGAGTACTCGTGTTGCTTGGAGGACGCCGTCGCCGGCGACGGGCGGTACGTGCTCTGTAACATGTACGTGTCCCCCAGGGCCGAAAAGGACTCCGCGGGGCGCCAAGAATCCGCTGCGTTCTTCGCTCCAGCTGCGCCTGCGCCTGCGCCCATCGTGATCGCGCAGGCGGCGGCGCCCAAGAGGCCAGCGCCGCCGCAGAGTGCCGAGCCGCCTTGCCCCAAGCGCATGCGGGGTGCCGTTGCCCCGACCCCTCCCGTCCTGCAGCCCACCGGTTGCACGGCGTCTTTCGCGCCACCGCTGCCGTACGTGCCTCACAGTCACACCGCCGCTTCAGCTCAGCTTACACCGCCGCCAGTTCCTACCCGTCTTGCAGCGCCGCCGAAGAGTCGCCCGCCGGCGCCCAAACTGCTGCAGCTGAGTTCGCCACCTAAGCAGCAGGCGCAGCCGCCGATTCTCCCGGTGGTACGTGCCTGCCACACGGCAGTGGAAGCACCGGCACGTCACCGCCAGCCGCCTCAGCCATCCGTGCAGAGGAAGCAGAGGATGCGTGATCCGTTTGAAGCCGCTGATGAGCAACTGGGAGACGAAGCAGAGGAGAAAAGGGCGGCAGCGCCTGATCCCAAGAAGTCCCCTGCGGCGCTTGTTGATCAAGATGACATCTGGGACGAGTTGAAAGAGTGCTTGGACGACGACGTGCCAACAGCCGAGGGCTCAACGATGAGCGAGGAGGAGATGGACCAGCACTTAGCCTCGTTGTTTGAGGAGGAAGAGATCCCGGCCGGATGCAATCGCAGCACCTGATCCAGCGCCCAAGAAATCCAAATTGGCACTTCAAGATGACTTGGACTTGTTTCAGAAGATACTGGAAGAAACAATGGCTGCTGTCTGCTGACAAGCTCGCCTGGACATGAAGAAGCAGTAGCAGCTGCGGAGGAGCTCCACACAGCAGAAGATAATAGCGCCTGCACATGTAAATTTATTTTCTGTGGATGGATTTTTACATCCCATCATGAATGTAAATGTTGCATATTGATGAGTTTGTTAGGAGATAATCCTCCTGTTGCATATTCAATGTGCTTGATTACTGTGGCAAGTAAACCCAAGGAACCTTCATGTGATGTGTGAACATGGTAAAACAATAGGCACAAAAACAACAGGAGCACGTTCGATTTTGCAGCTGTTTTAGTGAAACTGATATCTGACGATGAAGATACAAGCCTTTGACAATATTTAAGGATGCATTTCTAAGACTGTACGTGTTGATCAAAATGGTGCTAAAGTGGGAATGAACTGAAATCTCATTCTGAAGTGCAACAGAGGAATGATTCATGCGTTGATCATGTTGCTCAATGTAATGATTCATGCTGGCAGCAAACTTCGTAAAATCAAGTTGAGTAATGCTGATAATGTAATGCTCAATGTATAATTCATCAATCGTTAGACAATCCTCCCTGAATGTTAGGACTTTGAAGTGACACTTCGGTACTGGATTTCCGTCAAATGCATGCTTCTGTTTCTTTTATAATCAACGGGGGAGCGGTCCTGGGTCCTTTTCGATCTTGTGTCGAATTCATGCATGCTTCTGTCGATACCTATTCACTGAAAATATTTCCATGTAGTTTCTTGGCTCTGTATTCCCATATGATTATAATATTGACGTGTCTTACTTTTCAGGCCAGAGTTAGATGAACAAAGAAATTTGAAAGAAGAGATCAACTTATGAAAGTAGATCTGAAAGAAATCGAGCGAAACACAACTGATGGTTCTGGCTTACATAAGATTTGGATGACAAGATTCGATTTGGGCAAACCGGCAAAGGAAGCGGCTTTAATGTTTAAGCCCATTATTTTTTCACGATTTTTCAAAAATATATAGCAGATTCAAAAATTTGCAAAAGTAGCCTCCAACCGCCGTGGTAAATGGTGGTAGGGACCTACCGCCACAGGGAACGGCGGTAGGGGCGCTACAATACCCCTACCGCCGTTTCAACCGGCCGTTGCTACTTCCTGCCGCCGTTTCCCGTGGCGGCAGGGACAGCTTCTCTTCAAAAAATCATACATTTTTTGTATGAACTCGGATGAGGATAAAATTTATACGAAAATTGTAGATTTCGACGAGATCTACAACTTCGTAGATCAAACTTTTTAATTTGAAGTCATCTTAGAACTCAAAAAATCGATATACTATCCAGATCTAGAGATCTGGATAGTATATCGATTTTTTGAGTTCTAAGATGACTTCAAATTAAAAAGTTTGAACTACAAAGTTGTAGATCTCGTCGAAAGCTACAATTTCCGTATAAATTTTATCCTCATCCGAGTTCATACCAAAAAGTTATGATTTTTTGAAGAGAAACCGTCACGGGGAACGACGGCAGAAACCAGCTGCAGTACCCGCACACGGGGTACTGTAGCAACTGCCGGTTGAAACGGCAGTAGGGATACTGTAGTGCCCCTACCGGGAACCCCTACCGCCATTTACCACAGCGGTTGGAGGCTACTTTTGCAAATTTTTGAATCCGCTATATATTTTCGAAAAATCTTGAAAAAATCAATATAAAAAATAAAAAAGTGTGCAACATCAATTAGTACCATATTGCTAGTTGATATGGAGATAGGGAGTTTTCCTCCCTATATATTTGTACCAAACCTCCTGAGGAAAGACACAACAAAAACTACAATTGGGAGTTTCAATTAGAAAATCCTAAAGTAGTAAAAATAATATTTTGCCTCTTCTCGCTGCTGCGCCGCCGTCGCCAAGACTCCAGCCCGATCGTTTACGTGCACCAGCGACCGGGAGAGCAGGTCTCCGGAACCGTCGTCTTTGCGATCTTGCACCGGGAGAAGGCGAATAAGGTTTTTGGGAAGCGCTCTTCGCGCGACTGCTCCCAAACGACTACTTCATCTACTTCTACTTCCTGACGGCCGTTCGAGGGACTACACTGCGTACATCTTCCTACATCGACGTTGTACGACTACATCAACTGAGGTCCTCCCACCATTAGTATGACTAATCTAGAGGATAACGACGCATCGGTTGCCCCTGACAATCGCCCCGCCTTTGGGTACACTCTCACTTTATTGTGGTTTTATTTGTTCATCATGCTTAATATGTCTAGTGTACAAATCGAGCTTACACTAGTTGCTATGATATGTGATATGAGTTTGCTAAACATGCTTAATCTAGTGGTTCAGTTCGTCATGATTTATATTATGATTTTAATCTGAAAATTGCCTAATATTTCAACAATCCAAAAACCTTATTATAGGTCTTTTCCAGTACCTATGGCTAGTTTTGTTGATGCGCTGTGGCCGGAGAAATTCTCTGGTGAGCACTTTAAGAGGTGGTCTGTTAAGATCACGGATTGGCTTACTGCCATGGAAGTTTTCTGGGTCAAAGATGTCTTACCCGAGGGAGACATCTCTGATGAAGATCGGAGTAAATTCCAGAAAGCTAATGATATCTTTGTGGGAGCTGTGCGTAATGTGCTTTTGAATCATTTGTTTGATTCAATGATGCATATGACGCAAATCCTCTATGGGATCATAGCACCCACTTTGTCTAGAGAAATTTCAAAGGCAAGAACAAAGGAAAGGGGAAACAACAGTCTTTCAATGCCGAAGCAACTACTACCTTCAAGAAGAAGAAGAAAGATATGTCTGAGATGTCTTGTTTCACTTGTGGTGAACTAGGTCATTTTGCTAAGGATTGTCCAAAGCATGCGTACCGTAAAGAGAAAAAGGTCAACCTCGTGACTGCAACTAATGCCGATGATGGGTATGGTAGTCTTCCTACCGTACTTTCTGTGTTTCAATCACCTAGTTGATGGCTTGAGACAGGTGCTAATATTCACGTGTGCTGACGTCTCTTTGTTTTCTTCTTACCAATTGCTCCAAGGTTCTTCCGTTCCGACGGGGAACGGGTCACATGCTTCTGTTCGTGGTGTTGGTACGGTAGATCTGAAGTTTACTTCGAGCAAGATTGTGTAGCTGAAGAACGTGCATCATGTACTCACTATTCACAAGAATCTTGTTAGTGTTTCTCTTTTATTGAGAGATGGTTTTAAGGTAGTGTTAGAGTCCAATAAAGTAGTTATGTCTAAGTATGGACAATTTATTGGTAAAGGCTATGATTGCGGAGGCTTGTTCCGCCTAAGTTTAGCAGATTTTTGTAATAAGCCAGTCAATCATATTTGTGGCACAATTAATGATAATTCGAGTGTTTGGCAATCTCGTCTATGTCATGTGAATTTTGGTTTGATGTCACATTTATCTAGCTTGCGGTTAATACCAGATTTCACCATTGTCAAAGGTTCTAAGTGTCATAGTTGTGTGCAATCTAAGCAACCTCGAAAGCCTCACAAGGCAACGGAGGAGAGACACTTGGCACCTCTAGAACTCATTCATTCTGATCTATGCGAGATGAATGGTGTGTTGACTAAAGGTGGAAAGAGATATTTCATGACGTTAATTGATGATGCTTCTAGATATTACTATGTTTACTTGCTGAAAACTAAAGATGAGGCTTTAGACTACTTTAAAATCTTTAAGACTGAGGCTGAAAATCAACTAGAAAGAAAGATTAACGTCTAAGGTCAGATCGTGGTGGTGAATATTTTCCTAATTTTTGATGAGTTGTGCGGAACATGGTATTATTCACGAGAGGACACCTCCATATTCTCCTGAATCCAACGGGATTGCCGAGAGAAAAAACCGCACATTGACTAACTTGGTGAACACCATGTTAGATACTGCTGGTTTATCTAAGGCATGGTGGGGGAAGCTATATTGACTGCAAGTCATGTCCTGAATAGAATTTGGAACAAAAGTAAAGAGACAACACCATATGAGGTTTGGGTTGAAAAGAAACCATCACGTTCATACTTGCGCACGTGGGGATGTTTGGCGAAAGTCAATGTTCCAATTACAAAGAAGCGTAAGCTTGGACCAAAAGCTGTAGATTGTGTCTTTCTAGGATATGCTCACAATAGCATTGCTTATAGATTTTTAGTAGTAAAATCTGAAGTTTCTGATATGCATGTTGATACAATTTTTGAATCACGTGATGCTACATTTTTGTGAATATTTTTCCTATAAAAGATATGCGTAGTGATGCTAAATTTTCCACTGAAATAGCTCATGATAATACTATACCTATTGAGTCTCCTGTTGAGTCGTTTGAGCAAACACTTGAGAAGGATGACAATGAAGTTCCTGTGAGGAACAAGAGACAAAGGATTGCAAAATCTTTTGGTGATGATTTCATTGTGTACCTTGTGGATGATACTCCTACCTCTATTATAGAGGCATATGTGTCTCCAGATGCAGATGATTGGAAAGAAGCAGTTCGTAGTGAGATGGACTCGATTCTTTCTAATGGAACTTGGGAGCTATCTGAACTACCATTCGGTTGTGAACCAATTGGTTGTAAGTGGGTGTTCAAAAAGAAGCTTAGGCATGACGGTACTATTGATAAGTACAAGGCTCGACTTGTGGCTAAGGGTTATACTCAAAAGGAATGTGAAGATTTCTTTGATACTTATTCACCTATTGCAAGAATGACCACTATTCGAGTACTACTATCCTTGGCTGTCTCATATGGTCTGATCGTCCATCAGATGGATGTGAAGACAGCTTTTCTTAATGGAGAGTTGGATGAGGAGATTTATATGGATCAGCCTGATGGGTTTGTAGTAAAAGGTGAAGAGCATAAGGTGTGCAAATTATTAAAATCTTTGTATGGCTTGAAACAAGCACCTAAACAATGGCATGAGAAGTTTGACACTACTTTAACTAGTGCGGGCTATGTTGTTAATGAAGCTGATAGGTGTGTGTATTATCGACATGGTGGGGGTCATTTTGTTATACTATGCTTATATGTTGATGATATTTTAATCTTTGGAACAAACATGGATATTATAAATGAAGTCAAGTCATTCTTGTCAAAGAGTTTTGACATGAAAGATCTAGGAGAAGCTGATGTAATTCTAAACATCAAGTTGATTAAGGGAGAGAGTGGGATTACTCTATCACAATCTCACTATGTTGAGAAGGTCTTGAGCCGTTTTGGCTATATGGACATCAAGCCTTCTCCAACACCTTATGATCCTAGTGTGACTTTGCGAAAGAACAAGAAGGATATAAGAGATCAATTGAAGTACTCTCAAATTGTTGGTTCACTCATGTATCTTGCTAGCGCAACTAGACCAGATATCTCTTTTGCTGTGAGCAAGTTGAGTAGGTACATGTCCAACCCGGGTGATGATCATTGGCATGCACTAGAAAGGGTCTTGTGTTTTCTTAAAGGTACGATGAACTATGGGATTCACTATTCTGGGCACCCAGCTGTGCTAGAGGGATATAGTGATGCGAACTAGATTTCTGATATTGATCAAATCTACGCCACTAGTGGGTATGTCTTTACCCTTGGAGGTGGCGCAGTGTCATGGAGGTCTTGTAAACAGACTATTTTGACTAAATCAACCATGGAAGCTGAACTTACAGCTTTGGATACAGCATCTGCAGAGGCGGAGTGGCTGCGTGAGCTCTTATCTGACTTGCCGGTGGTTGAAAAACCAATACCGGCTATCCTTATGAACTGTGATAATCAAACAATAATAACTAAAGTGAATAGTGCTAAGGATAATGCGAAGTCAACAAGACACATTAAAAGACGTTTGAAAACTGTCAGGAAGTTGAGAAACTCCGGAGTAATTACTGTATCTTATATAAAAACAGACAAAAACCTGGCAGATCCCTTTACAAAAGGGCTATCACGGAATGTGATAGAAGTTGCATCTAGGGAGATGGGTATGAGATCCATGTAAGTTTACAGTAGTAGTAACCCAACCTTTTTGATCGGAGATCCCGTGACTAAGGACCTGGGAAGAACAAGCTATTGGTAAATTGAGGAGAGTATATTGATAACCCTCTCTATGTGAAGATGCAATACTCTCAGAGCAATTGAGGCAGGTAGGTTGGCGAGAATGCCTTAATATGTTCTATTGACTTTAACGAGTGAAGATGCTGTCCTACATAGCATTCTTGAAAGAACATACCTATATGACCTTGACTGTTAAACGTCGCAGTCTATGAGACTTGGGTGATCTCTAGTAAACTCATGAAAAGACTAAAGAGTATGACGTATATGCTCCACCCACGGGGTAAGGCTACTGGCAGCCAAGTACTAGTTTGGCTTTGAGTAAAGCTTGTTCGCACAAAACTTGCAATTCAAGGTGTAGTCTATTGTTCAAGTTGTGGATAAGTGTAGCTTGAAGTTCTAGGCGGAAGTTCAACTTAACAGTCTCTGTCGAAACACTGGTATATCGAACAGTAGTGAGAACAGGCAAATCTCTAAATGGGCGTTTGAGATCTGGTGGGGGATTGTTGGAATTTATATATGAATAGTTCCCCTAAATAAAATTCATATGAAGAAATTCTAATAAATCTCAAAGGCCTAATATTTGTGTTCCATAATGGACTTTAATGTTTAAGCCCATTAGTAGAGGTGGAAGGTGCAACATCAATTAGTACCATATTGCTAGTTGATACGGAGATATGGAGTTTTCCTCCCTATATATTTGTACCAAACCTCCTGAAGAAAGACACAACAAAAACTACAATTGGGAGTTTCAATTAGAAAATCCTAAAGTAGTAAAAATAATATTTTGCCTCGTCTCGCTGCTGCGCCGCCGTCGCCAAGACTCCAGCCCGATCGTTTGCGTGCACCAGCGACCGGGTGAGCAGGTCTCCGAAACTGTCGTCTTTGCGATCCTGCACCGGGAGAAGGCGAATAAGGTTTTTAGGAAGCGCTCTTCGTGCGACTGCTCCCAAACGACTGCTTCATCTACTTCTACTTCCTGGCTGCCGTTCGAGGGACTACACTGCGTACATCTTCCTGCATCGACGTTGTACGACTACATCAATTGAGGTCCTCCCACCATTAGTATGACCAATCTAGAGGATAACGGCGCATCGGTTGCCCCCGGCAATCGCCCCGCCTTTGGGTACACTCTCACTTTATTGTGGTTTTATTTGTTCATCATGCTTAATCTGTCTAGTGTACGAATCGTGCTTACACTAGTTGCTATGATATGTGATATGAGTTTGCTAAACATACTTAATCTAGTTGTTCAGTTCGTCATGATTTATATTATGGTTTTAATCTGAAAATTGCCTAATATTTCAACAGTAGCCCCCTCAAGTTCAGAAGAAAGAAGGGGATTTCAAGGAAGCAGAGAAGGGCTCTTTTTGTGGAAGCTGAATTTCAGATAGATTTATGCATTTTGCTCCGTTAACTTGATCTTGCGTGCTCCTTTCAAGAATCAAGATAGTTTTGTTAAGAAACTTGTTTTTCTTAGAAAGTGGCATGGTAATGGTTAAATGCTTGTGCCTTGATGGTTCAGCATGATACATTAGTTTTACGTTGCCTGTCCTCCTCCGTTTAGGTGATTACTTCCCACCATGTTACCGTTTCACTCACACCAACTGTTCAGACAGTGATTTCCATACAGGATCAATGTACAATAGTGAAGTTTAAGTGGTGTCCTAGTCAATTAATCATGATAGGCATAATCACCCTTATGATATTATGGTCTCCTGTCCAATGTGTGTGTTCCTGTATGACTAACCCTCTTTACTGTGTAGGTCTCAACTGCACAATTTTAGATGCAAATCAGCCTTCTTTATTTTTTCAAGCAGTTAAACCATATACTGTTGACATTGGTTATTATCCAACTCTTTGACATTTTTCTTTCCAGGCCAATGACAAGGTAGAGATAGTGATATTGGGACTCTGAGCATCTGTTAATTGTATGGTCAAAATTGTGTTTGTCATATTTGTTTGGTCTAGAAAATTGGAGAGGGTAGGGATAACTCGACATGAAGTTATTATGTAGGATGCTTTCCATTTCCCGTTTTGTAATCCTCCATGTCAAAACAAGACCTGACAAATTTCAATATTAATTGTTATTCGTTTTGTGAAATGGAGACCTTGAATTTATATCATTTTGTGCTAATGCACGTGTTTGACATCCTTGTGTCTTTGGTTTTTGTCATTTTATATATTCTGGCATGAGCTGCCTGTGATTCTCTGTCGTCTTCGCCCTGTAACATCTTTCCCTTGTGATGTCATGACTTGCTCTGCATTTGCTCTATTTTGTACTCCCTCCATATCGAAATATTTGTCGTTGTTGACTTTTTCTTTCAACTTTGACCATTCATCTATTAAAAAAATTATCGCAAACATGTAAAACGATAAACCAAGCTTAAAATATATACAATGATAAAGCATATATCAAACAAATAAATTGTACTTGCACTTTTTTTGAATAAGACGAATGGTCAAAGTTGTAGAAAAAAATCAATGTCGACAAGTATTTCGATCCGGAGGGAATAGTAGGCTACCATTCTTCAGCACCAGTGCTCTGCTCCCTGGGTTTGGAGCATCATATTTATGTGGATTATTCATCAGTTTTTGTAGTTGAAAAGTTATCCAGTTCAGTTCGTGTTTCTCGATCGTTGCGGATGGTTTCAGTCCTCCAGTCTGAAGATTCATGCAAGCAGCGGCGGATCCAGCGGTGGGTCGGGGGCTCCAACCCCCCCACTACCTTGGATCCCATGGTAATCTCTCCAAGTTTTCTATAGAAATTTTGAGGAGGAAGAAGGAGGAAGAGGAAGAAGGAGGGAGGAGCAAGAAGAGGAAGGAGAGCCCCTGGCACCCAATCCTGGATTCGCCACTTCATGCAAGCACTAGAATCTGACCTGATCAGGTTGGAAAAGCTGAGCACTCAGGCACTCAGGTGTACTCCTAGGACGATAGAATTTTGCATGGACCTTCAGCCATCGTTCGTAATCTTTTTCTTCAGGTAACTCAGGTTAATCTGATGCGTTCATAGTGTTAACTTCCCCCAGTCCCCGCTCTGCAAGGCAAACCAACTGCTGCTGCAAAAAAAAAAAAATTATCCCCTTTTCGGAAGAAAAAAAATTCCCTGCAACCTGAATAATGAAAGTCCTACACTGATTTCTATTTCTATCGGGATTGTGCAACTAGCCGGTTAAACTAGCCGCTCCCTGGCTCTGCTTCCTGCGTTCCGATGCCGGTAGCCAGAGCTCTTGCTATCCCTGCCAGGGCGCGCGGCTGCGTCCGCCAGTTACCTCAGCAGCCACGCAGACCCAGGAGCTGCCGGCCTGACACCGCTGACGGCGAGCCCCCTTGAACGGCAATGGTAGCAACGAGGCGGGTCCTGTCCATGTAAGCCCACGATCTCCCCCTCGTCGCGTTACGCAACCGGAGAGACCACTGGCACGCGTTCCTGGAGCTTTACGATTCCGTCGTCGAGTGCGGTGGCGCCGCCGGACCGGCGGTGGAGAAGCCGACCAAGACCAGGGGGCTATTTGAAAATAACAGGGGTTTAAATGGAAATAATTGGATCGCGACTATTAATTACGATGCAATTTAGGGGGTTATTTGTAAAAATTTAGGGGTTAAAAGTGAAAGTATTTGAATCGTGATTGTTCATCGTGGGGTATTTGAAAAATAATCGGATCGCGCCGCCCGGTGAAGTCGTGCCGCCGGTGTCGGCCTCCGCAGACCGCCGCTCCGCTGGCAGTGTCCCGCGGCCGTGATTTTCCCCGACATGATCACGCGCCCGCCCAACTGTGCGGCGGCCCGCGGCAAGTGGGGCGGGCCCGGCGAGGAGGACGCTCTCGCTGTCGTCCGACCTGGTGGTGAACCGCACCTTGGAGAGCTGCTCATGGGTCATGGCTCACACGCGCAGTGCCTGATGAACTACTAGCCGTAAGTCCAGATGGCACCTCGCTCCTGGAATTGGCAAGCTAACTTTCTAGCTAGTAGCTTGCGTGTTAGCGCTCATGTGTGGTTTAAGTTCGAACTGCTTCGTACTTCTTGGGTCATTAGCTGAATTGGGTGTTTAATTTGGGAGATGGATCAGTTCATGGTAGCCTTCTTGTCAGTCTCGCTGTAAACTCGTTTCAGACAGTTTGAGGTTGCCGATTCCTCTGCAAACAACCGACAGTGTGGACGATGGTTGGAGTTGAGACATCCGTTGGTTTCAGTTTCAGTCTACTTTGTGCAAGGATGCTGGGGAAAACTGGGGATCTGGGTTACAGTTTGTCTCCAGTTTGATGGTCACAAATCACCAGGCACAAACATCCTGCAGATTTATAATGCATTTAAAGGTGTATTATGAGTTTCTGATTTACAGGTGCTTTTGGTGATGCTATTGCCTCCCTATGGTTGAGTGATTATTGTAACCAAATTTCTGTTTTACAAACTTTCAAAATAGTGTCAATGTTACCGTCAAGCGTCAACTGAATAGTATCGGAGCGTTTGGGGTTTGCCACCACCTGTTCCTCACTTGACAGGCTGCCTCCAATGCTGCAACAATTTACAGATTTTGATGCATCAGCTGATTGAGTAATCAAATTTTTCATAAATGAACAATTATTCCTCACCAACAAAACAATAGCAATTTGTTATTGGCAACAACATCAGTTACTGGCAACACATCGACAATTGTCATATACAGACAAATGGGGGGCTATGGGTGAACATGATTACAAATAGGCAGAACCCCATAAGTGTACAAGCTGATCAAAACAATTATGTTTTTTATTATCTCTATTCTCCAATCTCCACGCACACATACTTATAGCACGTACTTTGTTTACATATTAAACTAAACTTTTCATCAAAAAAATAAACTGAACTGAAACAGGAATCCCCAGTGCTAAGTCTGAAACAGAACGACACTGTCAGTTTTCCAAAAAGGAAATGAGAGCACCTTCAGTTCAGGTCAACATAACCGGCCTTCTCAAGAGGAGAGAGGCTACCAGGGTGCCAATCATGCAGACAACAGCTCAAAACAGGGAAAAATATAGTTGCATATGCATGAAAGACAGGACCTATAGGAGTGAGGTAGGAGAGGGCAACAGGGCAAAAATAAATTGTATGGAAAAACCCACTTTTGACGGGCTCATGCTATTTTTTGGTGGAATATTTGGAAGGAACGTAACAGAAAGATTTTCCAGCACAGCTCATTAGACGTAGCAGAAGTGGCCCTTTTGATCACAAATGACACCAAGTTGTATCAAGATGCAAGGACAGCCACACGACGAAGAGCTCCGACAAGTACTTCACATGACGGTCATGTTTAGCGGCTCCCAAAGTTGTATCTCTCCTTTTTTTAAAAGTTGGCTTAGTAGTTCCAGAGTTGTTTGAGGTTGGAGCCGGTAGTTGTGGCTCCTCCTCACAATTGCTTTCTTGCTTTTCTTTTCTTTTTTTTACCTTTGTTTTGCTTTTTGTGCTCTTCTTCTAATAAAAATTAGGGCAAATCTCTTGCCGTTCCTTTCAAAAAAAAAGAAAAAGAAACTCTTATTTTAGAGTTTTAGGGCCTGCCCCAGTCTTACTTAAAAGACACAAGGATTCAAGTTTACAGCCCAGTTTACAGAGTATGAACTCATTGATACCCGCCAATTCAGACTGGCAAGACAGGAAGAACTGCTTAGTTTTTTTTTTTTTTGAGGAAACAGGAGGGGGTTTACCCCTGCTGATTATATATTATAAATGGAGCCAAACGTTTTACAACTACATCAAGAAACAAAAAAAGAAAGAAAGAAGATCAAAAAGATTACATAGCTGATTGTAAGTTGTAACCATATGGACATTGTTTGCTTGTAGAACTGCTTAGTTTGCCAGACCAACAGACGGATAACAAACATGAAACAAGAAGATGTAACTAAAGATATTACAACCAGAACCAAAAAGCTATCACCACTGACTTTCACTTCTTTTGATATTCATCAACTCAGTATATGTCATCAAGTCCTCTCCTGTCGCAGAGCTTCTTCCATGCCTTGCAGCTGAAGTGCCCACTGCTTCATGCATAGAGCCTTGCTATCTTTTAAGCCATCCTCAGCGCCTCTGGATTTCTTGCCCAACATGTCAAATCCTGAATGAAAGAAGGCAGCTCCTCCTTTCTCTCTACAGGGCACAGGATCAACCAGTTCTGAATCAGAGCCACTATTTTCAGCAAAAGGTGACTCATGCTTTGCCAAGCTGTGTTCTGAAAACAAATGTTATTTCTCAGTTTCCATATCGCCCATAGGGCAGCAGAACTAACAATATTGACAGTAGTAAGTTTCTTAGCACTAAGCCAACAAACACCTACAGAATCAAGAGAATGCCCCAAGTCTCTGCCTACAACACTAGAGATTCTTGCCCACATCTGTTTTGCTACTACACACTCAAAGAACAAGTGTTGGTAGGATTCTAGTTCACTACAGGAGAGACAGGTTTTATCAGCAACACTCTGTCTTTTGGCTAGGTTATCCCTAGTCAAAACTTTGTTTTTAACTAGCAGCCACAAGGACTGAACTCTAGAGGAATGTTTAACTTTCAATAGGTTTTTTACGGTACACGATACGACCCAACAGTCGTACGGTCGTATTATTGGTTCTTCGGTTGTTTCCCTATGGGTAAAATGGTAATTTGATAGATATATATTATTTGGAAAAAATTCCCCGCTGCATCTTATACTATCTAAAACATTTCATATATTTCATTTCCTATATTACAACAATATCATTTTACATTTTCGATAATAACCTTATACTGTCCATACGACCTTTGAATACTACCGTACGACAACTTAAAAAACCAGTCGTATAGAATTAATCTCAACTGTCGGATCCTTACATATAGGTCCTTTTCTATTAGATACGAGTCCTTTTTCAACCAGTCGTACAGGTCGTATTGTGTACCATAAAAAACCTCAACTGCCAAATGCTAAGGGAGTGAATGGGAGTGATGCCTCTGAAGTTAATGATCTTTATCTGCCAAATTGTAAAGAAACTTCCAGATGGGCCCCGCCACCGAATGTAGATGGGTTGTCTGTGGTGTTTGCTTAGACAAACTCACAAGTCATGCGTCTCGGCATGATCCTTTCCACCAATCACCAACAGCATCCTGTGTACCATCGGTTGTTTGTCTAAAGGAATGCCTGAATTTCTTTTTTGGGTTACCCGCATTCGACGAGCAAAGCAAGAACAACGAACCATGATGGTTCACCACCACCACCAGCATGCACTTACAAGTTACAACCTTGTGCGTTCGTCTCTTTCAGGTGGGCCCCAATCCGAACCTTAGATAGGCCCTGATGGTGGAGTAGGCCTATCTTCAAACTGAGATTCAGCCCAACTCGCTCAGTACTGTACTGTACTCTTCGATTTGTTCGCCATACACACTCACAGGTACAGCTTTACTGAAACTGAACTGAACCGTACATATAGCCCTTGATGCTAGTTTTACTGAAACCGAACCGTGAAGGCTTCGTTCCCAAGGGGATTTGGGAGCGGCAAACACATAGCACTAAGAAACAACAATGTCTTCAGCAAGTCAAAACGGAAAGGTGAACATCGTTCCTGCATTAAGTTCTGACGAACAGGACCAGAGGAAGAGGAACCATGATTCGCTGTCAGCGTCAGGCATCAGCTCCTGATGCAGCTTTCCCATTCAGTGTCTCGGAACCATACTGATGAAAAGTGAATGAACATGGACAAGGACAGATGATGATTTTGCGCATCCGTCCGGTCGGCCTGTTCTGTCATAATCAGAGCTTCAAGATTCACCAACAGGCTGCTTCTAGTCTAGCTGAAGCGAGAAAAACAAGAGTAGAGAGAGGCCCGGCGATTAAAAGGCCCAACCCAACTTGGTTCGTGACTGCATATGGGCTCCGCGCTCTGTGCTCTGTGTTGCGCGCTAAAGCTGGATATGAAGAAAGGTTATGATCGTGTAGAATGGATCTACTTAAGGGCGATGATGCTCAAACTGGGTTTCCAGAGAAGCTGGGTGGAGCTAGTAATGCGTTTGATTTCTTCAGTCTCATTCGCAGTGAAGTTTAATGGAGAAACTATCCTATTTCCCCGTATTTGTTCTTGATTGCAGCAGAGGGCCTTACGTGCCTCCTAACTTCCAAGATCCAATCGTCAAACTTAAGTGGTATTAAAGTGGCGCCATCAGCTCCGATGGTGTCGCACTTGCTTTTTTGCTGCCGATAGCCTGCTGTTTTTCAAAGCAAATAGGGAGAATGGAGTGGTGGTCCGAGATACACTGGAGACGTACTGTCGAGCATCAGGGCAACAAATTAATGCAGATAAGTCATCGATTCATTTTGCCAAGGGAGTCTCACACAACACCAGAGAGGAAATCAAATCAGATCTTAATATCTACAATGAGGCGTTGAGTGAGAAATATCTGGGAATGCCAACTGATGTGGGGAACTCCACCAATGGGGCGTTTAAATCTTTGAAAGATAGAGTATGGAAGCGTGTTCAAAGTTGGATGGAGCAAATACTATCGGCAGGAGGGAAAGAAGTACTCATTAAATCGGTTGCGCAGGCAATTCCGACTTATTCTATGGCATGCTTCCGACTACCGAGAGGGTTATGCCAGCACATCGATGGCCTTCTGCGAGCCTTCTGGTGGGGAAGCAAGGAAGGCAAAAGGAAAACATGTTGGGTGTCATGGGAGGAGATGTGCAAACCTAAATACCTGGGTGGCATGGGCTTTAGGGATATGGAAATTTTCAACCTGGCATTATTAGCAAAGCAGGTGTGGCGTGTCCTGGAGGATCCGGACTCACTAAGTGCCAGGGTACTCAAGGCAAAGTATTTTCCAGACAAGGACTTTCTAAGTGCCGAGCTTGGAGGATCACCATCCAGGGTATGGCGAGCTGTTCTTGACGGACGGGACGTACTCCAACAGGGGTTGATCAGGAGGATTGGAAATGGTGAACAAACCAATATTTGGAGTACGAATTGGTTACCTCATGAAGGGCTTATGAGACCTGTCTGCAGTTTATGAGAGAGCCCTCCGCAACGGGTTTGTGACTTAATTGATCATACTTCTTGTGTATGGAACAGGCAGGTGGTGGACCGGTACTTCACGCCAATGGACAAGGAATTAATTTATAATATCCCCTTAAGTACCAGAGCTCAAGAAGACTTCTGGGCATGGCATTATGAGCGCACCGGAGTGTTCTCGGTCAGATCGGCGTACAGGATGTTGATCACACAAGTAGAAAGGAGAAGGGAAAAGTCTAATTTTCAACCTCCAACTATAATAGAAGTCTGATTTTCAACCTTCAACTACGAAACCGGACAAAAAGGGCTATCGAACTGTTAAAACCCGGCAAATTTGGCCCTTAGGGTGGTTTTGACGGTGGTTTTGCATTTTCTAAAAATTTCAGTTCTTTTTGATTTGGTCAAAATCCATAACTAATTCGTTTCAAATCTTAAAAAAATGAAGCTGATACCAACAGTTTTCTGAAAATGTAGACCATTTGTTGGTACTCTGTTTAGTGTTATTTACATAATATTTGTTGTTATTCTAATATTTTATTGCTTGTAATAAAATACAAGGAACATAGACAACTAAGTTTCAAATAATGTCAAATAGAATAGCAATAGATAGGTTACATTTTTAGAAAAAATTTGGCACTGATTTGATATTTTTCTGATTTGAAATGAAATAGTTATGAATTTTTGCATTAAATCTAGACTTTTAAAATTTTTATAAATGCAAAACCACTCTTCAAAACCACCCAAAGGGCCAAAATTGTCCGGTTTTGACAGTTCAATGGCCCTCTTTGTCCGGTTTTGTAGTTGCAGGTTGAAAATCAGACTTGTGCAATAGTTGGAGGTTGAAAAATAGACTTTTCCCAAAGGAGAACGGCATGGATTGAGCATGCAGCAAGCCGATCTGATACATCGGGCGAAAGGAATGAATGGGACAAGCTATGGAGAACACAGGTACCGTCCAAGATAAGAGTGTTCTTATGGAGACTAGCAAAACAATCAATCCCTACCGGCGACGTCCTCCACCACAGGAATATGGCACGCACTGGCAATTGCGCTATGTGTGGGCAGCCGGATTCCTGGCGTCATTCACTGTTGGAATGCAACATGTCGAGGTGTGTGTGGGCGCTTGAAGATGAGGAGGTGTCGGACTTTCTGCACCAAGCGGAGAACCCTGACGCGAAGCTATGACTAGCGGAAATAATTGAAGCCTTACCACAACGCAAACTGGTGCGGGCAGTAGTAGCAATGTGGGCAATATGGCATGCGAGGCGGAAAGCTATCCATGAAGAGGCGTTTCAGAGTCCCTTGTCTACTCACTCCTTCATAACCCGATATATAGAGGAGTTGGAGCAGGTGAAGCCGAAGAATAAGCAGGAGAAGGCAACACAGAATGGCCATAGGCGATGGTTACCACCAACCCATGGGGAGGTGAAACTGAATGTGGACGCTGCCTTAGCGAAGAATGGTTCGTTTGCAGTGGCAGCAGCAGTGGCCCGAGACGCTACTGGTCGGTTCTTGGGGGCGTCAGCGATTGTTATGGAGGGACTGACTAACCCGGAACAAGTTGAAGCAATAGCATGCAGGGAGGGTTTGGCTTTGGCCAAAGATTTACTGATCACAAGGGTACAAGTTGCTTCAGACTGTGCAAACGTGATAAAAGCTATTGAAGGAGCTGGCCGAAAGACTTATGGCCATATAGTTCGGGAGATAAAGAGTACGAGGTTGGAGTTTGAGTCTGCCTCTTTTATTTATGAAAATAGGATGAATAATAAAGATGCCCATAGGTTAGCCAGAAGTGCGATGGGCATGTCGATCGGACGTCACTTATGGTTGATAGCACCACCAGATGGTATTTGTAACTCCTTTTCGATAACTGATTAATAAAAGGAGTGGTTCTAAAAAAAAGTTATTTAAACAAATTTCCTTCGGGCAAATCAAATTTGGCTCTTAACACAACCCATAGTTAGAATAAAATCACAGAGTGCGTTACCAAATTCATTCGTTGCCAATACCAAGAGGGAAGCAACCAGCACTGCTACACACGCACCCACACAACAAACAGCTCCAGCAAGCCAATACTGAAAACCCTGAACAACTAACTGCTCTTGCTTCAGGACGGCATTCGATCAGTGACCAATGACAAAGCATGATTCGCCATCAACACCTACTGCTACTTGTGATACCTGTTCCATTCAACGGAACTAAAGCTTGTATTTGTTGCTCAGAACAACCAATTTCACTCCCACGAGAACTGTATAAGATATAGAATGCAAATTTCTGGCTTTGAAACAAACAGGTAAACTAGAGCGGGACAGCACTTAACAGCTTACAAGCAAGCACGATATAACCTGGATCCGATGATCAGGCTACAAAGTTTTCAGGAAAACTCCTGCATTAAAACAGTACTAACACACAAACCTTGAAGGGCAACAATACGACCTGTACGACCGGTTGAAAAAGGACTCGTATGTAATAGAAAAGGACCTATATGTAAGGATTTGACGGTTGAGATTAATTCTATACGACTGATTTTTTTAGCTGTCGTACGATAGTATTCAAAGGTCGTATGGGTAGTATAAGGGTATTATCAAAAATGTAAAATGGTATTGTTGTAATATAGGAAATGAAATATATGAAACGTTTTAGATAGTATAAGGGGGCAACGGGGAGTTTTTTTTTCCAAATAATATATATCTATCAAATTACCATTTTACTTATAGAGAAAAACCGATAATACAACCGTACGATCGTTGGGTCGTATTGTGTACCGTAAAAAACCTCACAAATTAAGGTCTCACCCATGCAAAATGAGCTGTCTATTTACCATTACTTTTTAAAAAAAAAGAACAGCAGGAGCTCTGCCTCTCAATTAATTAAAGAAAAGTAAGAAACAAAGGTTTATGTACAGGAAATGAGTATGTCCACCTCAGCACATGACCCAGTTTTCCCTTGGCCAAGAACTTCTCACATGAGCACCTTCGGTTGTCATGCATTAGATCCAGCTGCAGTGTTCCTCATCACCTAAATAGGATGCCTCCAATGCTGCGACAATTTAGAAAAATTTGGAGAATATCATCAGCTGATTGAGTAATCAAATCCGCCCTCGATGAAAAGTATTCCTTACCAACCAAATAACGCTAAATTATTACACCAACAGTTACATGCACAAACTGATTAGGATAAGTATGCCCTAAAATTTTGCACCGATATCACTATCCATTGACTGATGAGGGCTATGGATGAATTGGATGAAAGAAACATCTGAAGTGTAGAAGCTCTCATCAAAGTAAATACATTTTCAGTTCTAAAAAAAGGTAAATACATTTTTATTGTCTCTCCTGCTGCATACCTTCTGGCTAAGGCTAAGTTGTCAGGCTAGCTTACCAAGTTACCATGTTATGATAAGTAGAATACCATGAGAGCACAGTGCAACTTAAGATAAGTAGAATAATAAATTTCTAGTGGTATACCAAACCAGTTTCAAAGATTGCCGATAATAATAATAAGATTTAGGTAGGATCGACCTAGGTCAATATAAGATTATTGTGACATTGCAATTTCATAAGTTCAGTATTGTTGAGCTCTATTGTGCCATGTTAGTAACTGAATTAGAATTTTTTTTCTACCGCAAAAGACTAGTTAGGAATTTTCATTAATTTGAAGGAAGAACATACTTACATACAGAGCTTAACTGAAAGCATTGAACATATTCAGAATACTGCAACACCAAGAACCAAGCAAAGTCATATAATATACCTGGACTGTGGAAGCGCATGTATGGAATGACAGCGCGGATTAGTCTGCTAGCAGTGTATACTTTCTTCACCATATATGTCTTTAGATCAACCGTGAAGAGTGCAGCATTCACCGTCACGAAAACGATACCGAGACCATGTGCGAAACCAACCACAGAAGCAAATGGAAGAAAGGCTGGATCAAAATGGGATCGCATCCCAAGATCAATGGCTTTGATCTGTGTCCATCCAGCATTAGCTCCAGGAGTGTCCATCCTCAACCACATGCTGAGTTTGTCGTCCACCAGACTGACGAGCCCCAGACCGTCCTCCATTGTCGTGAGCACACAACGCTGGCCACTGTAGAACAGGGTTGGAAGCTGAATCCACGAGATCTCACGCAGTTCCAAATCGTACCGCAAGGCTGTGTTCGTCAAAGGAATCCCGAAATACAGCTCGTTCCCGAGCAGCACGGGCGGAGAGTAGCCAGCGTAGACGTAGCAGTCGTTGGGGTGCTGAACGGAGATTGGCTCGCTCCACTCGGCAAAATAATCGGCCGAGTCGTAGGTGCAGACGAACATGTTCCACGGATCAGTGCCCACGAAAACCACGAGGAAAGATCCAAGGTGGCAATCATGGTGGTGGTCGCAGGCGCCGGCGCCGGCGGCGCAGAGAATCGCCGCGGTGCAGCTGGACGCCCACCGCGGCAGGAGGGGAAGGTGCTGCCACACGTCCGTGATGGGGTCCCAGACGGCGAGGAGGACGTTCTGCCGTTTTCGTAGGAGGACACGGCCGTGGCGCGCGTCCAGCAGCCACCAGCGGGACGATCTGCAGGTGGCGTGCAGCGGGGAGGACGAGGGCGTGTTGCGCACGAAGCTGTAGCTCTTGTCATCGTGGTTGCAGAGGAATCCCAGCATCGGGGGTGTGCGGTGGAACTCACGGAATCTGCGCCGGAAGCAGAGGTCGGAGACGAGGCGAAGCCAAGGCTTGCAGACGGCCGCGGCGCGGACGAGGCTCGCGGGCTCCTGCGGCGGGAGGCGAAGGAGGATCTCTTCAATAAGCTCCTCCATCAGCCAAGGCAGCGGCGACGCCATGGTTTGCTCGGGGGCCTCGGCGGCACGACAGTTTCTTTTTGTTATTTTTTAAGGAAAATTATTTATTTATTTGAACCGAGAGAAGAAGTAGCCGAACCTGACACGATTCCAAGACCCAACCCAAGGCGAACCATGTTGAGGGGGGGCCTGACTGACGGACAGGTGGGCCCTGACCTCGTGCTCCCCGGGTTCCTTCCGCCGCGCGAGTCACTTCACTCCTGCGACGCTCAAGAGTGGCTGGAGAATTGACGTGCTGCGCCGCGCCCGCCAACCGTTCGACGGAATGCACGCGCCCCTGTCTGAAACTCTGAATGCGCCCAGGTGGTGCTGGTGCTCACCGCCGGCCACGCTGATCCACGGTACGATGGCAATGGAGCGACCTCACGCGGGGTACAAGGCTTGGCCGGCGAAGCCCGCAGCAGCGCCGTGACTGAAGGTGACGAGCAAATTGGTCCGTGCCCAACTGCCCACTAGTTCAGACGAGGAATCCAGGATTCATGCCCGATTTGGCGCCCGTGCCTTGCGACTTAGAGGCTGTTTGCCGGTGCTGTTAATCAGGTAACGCCTGGCACAAAAGTATTGCAAGCTTCATACATTGAGTTTTACCTCTTAATGAATGGTTCCTGTTTGATTGCATACACAGTGTAGCAGAGTTTTCCCCGTTCTATATTAGTATTAGAATGCATATTGTTCTCCAGTAGGATTTTGGGCCTGCACTCATTGCTTCAGTTAACAATTTCAGAGTATTACAAAAAAAAATACCATGTTATGAACTGAAGGTCTCCAGCATCTTATTCATGTAGTTAACATAATACACATTATTCAGGATGTGAAGCATATCTTGCATCCAGGCAAAAACAATACATTGAAAACCCTGCAGAAGTGCAGACAAACTTTTAAACGGACAATTCCAGCACCCTAGTTCTTAGAATACCACAGCTCACATGTAACAGGAGAATTAAACAACTTTTAACACTATCTTCCTCACTGTGATTCACTAACAGCATCCACTGTATTGCTTGTGGGCTGTGGCTTGGCCATTTCTTTCAACGTGCTCTGCTTACTTTGCAGCTGAATTCCTAGTCAGCCTTGCCCAGCTTAAAATCACAAACACATAGACTTTTTCATAGAGCTTGTCAAGCAGCCTGAAATAATAATTCCTCCATATCTTATTGAACAGCAGGGCACAAAACACCATCCACGGCACAAAACACCATCCACAGCCCAAAAACATATCCTAATATAAGACCAAGATAAAATGACACTGGATCAAGTTCTTCTCTGCTACTTCTGTGATCACCATGGACGGACTTGTCATTTCTAAAACAACTCTTGTCAAGAGGAGGCCCACAAAGCCCGCTGTTGCCAATGTACATAAGCGGAGGGTGTTGAGTGATGATCCAAATTATATTGCATAAGAGAAAGGCTAACTTCTGTCTGAGTGCAGCGGAGACCCGTCGCTGGGAGGCTTGGGCCGGAGCGAAGCATATATGAGGGCGTTTGGTTGTGTGCATGAGCTCTCAACTAGGCTTTGCTGGTGCAAAAACAAGTATTTGTTTGGTTTCTGCATCTTCTCAGCTTGGCTCCGCGCGTGCAAGATTCCCCCCTCAATCAGGCTATGGAGGAACACAGGAAATGACCGTTCCTGCCCAGCCAGGCTCGCGTGGTGCAGGTAATTAACCATCTAATGAAGCCATTAACACATTATTAGCACATATTAAATGATATTAACATATTTTCATTAACATTAAGAAGTAACAAGATAAACTAAGAGCTATAAGATAGTAGTTGCCCATAATAAATGTCTCGTGCTGATTATTTTTATATATTTTATCTTATGCAACTTATCCTGATGATGTAAGCAACCAAACAGAATCTTGAGACAACAAGGTTTGTACAATCAGGCAACCAAACACTACATCCTTACATGCATTAGGCCTGGCTAGCGAGAGCCAGGCTCCTTCCATGCGAGCCAGGCTAAGTTGATACGTGAACCAAACATGTCCTCGACGGGCACGAGGATGTGGCCACTCGTCACAGAGGAATCCCAATATAGGCGGCATGCGGCGGAACTCGCGGTACCTGAGGAGGACACGCTCGCCGACGTCGACCTGGTGGTGAACCGCCTCGCTCCTAGGAATGGCCGGTTAACGTTCTCCTAGTTTCTTGCGCTCATGTGTCATGTGTGGTTTAAGTTCGAACAGTGCTTGGTACTGATTGGGTCATTAGCTGCATTGTGCTTTGGTTGGTCGAGTCTATCCGGACCTGGTGTTTGTGTGATGCATGTATCAGTGTGTGGTAGCCTTGTTGTCAATCTCCCTGTTAACTCGTGTCAGACAGTTTGAGGTTGCCGATTCCTCTGTAAACAAATCGGCTGTGTGGACGATGGTTGAGTTGAGACATCTGTTTGTTTTAGTTTCAGTTCACTTTTGTGCAGGGATGATGGGAATTGGGGACTTGGTTTTAGTTTGTCTCCAGTTTGACGATCGCAAATAACAACTCCCTGCAGGTTTACCGTTATACAATCTCACCGGCCAAGGCGTGTGTAACTGAAATTCAGCATGGTGTTACTGTTATTTGTTGGGTAATGGACCGTCGTTTCTCGGCCAGTTCCTTTAGCTGGTGGCTGATTTGTTCTGAGAGAAAAGTATTGTTGGCTGGTGGTTGATAAGCCAAACGAGTAGGGCGGGCTGAAGCTTAAACATGGAGTGACAATGTCATATACGATCCAGAATGTCATATACGATCCAGATGCCATTAGACTGGAGCAAAGAATTCCCATGCCACACCCGACCCCAGAGTTGCGCCGCCGCCGCCCCACCGACGTTGCCGCACCCTCCTTTCCATGAAACCTGACACCAGCAGGCACAACCAGAGCTCCATCGTCCGCTCGTCGAGTGTTGCCGCGCCCCCGACCGACATCTGATCCCACCAACCACCATGTCAGCGCATCCGGCATGGACACTGCCGCTACCGCGTCCCCGCGTGCGATCTGGACACACAGACCATGCGACGGAACGCCATGGTGGCCGAGCGGCAATATGCGCGCGCAAATAGCGCAGACAGAGGCAGCGGTGCACGACCCGTCGGTGCTCATAGCGTTTACTGCAGAGCAAAGTCCACTTGTCGGCTATCGGCTCGCTTTCCTACGACGGGGTGTGTGTGTACCACCTTCCGGAAGATATGTAGGAATTCCCAAGATTTCGATTTTTTATTTTTTCGATTTTTCAAAAATATATGTCCATCTCAAATTTTTCAAAACTACACTACTACCGCCATATGATATGGCGTTTGGGTCCAACCGCAATAGGGTACGGCGGTTGGAGGTGCTATAGTGTTCCAACCGCGGTATCACACAGCGTTTGTGAACAGTATCCCGACGAGGGTACTGTAGTACCTGCAACCACCGTGTGATATGACGGTTAGGGTCAGTTCGTTTTCGAAAAATCATAACTTTTCTGTATGAACTTGGATGGAGATAAACTTTATATGAAAATTGTAGCTTTTGACGAGATCTACAACTTTGGAGTTCAAACTTTTTTCATTTGAAGTCATCTTCAAACTCAAATAATCAATATTCTATTCAGATCTCAATTTTCGGTATCCAGGTCTGGATAATATATTGACTATTTGAGTTTGAAGATGACTTCAAATTAAAAAAGTTTAAACTAAAAAGTTGTAGATGTCGTCGAAAGATATAATTCTCATATAAAGTTTACCTCCACCCAAGTTCATACAAAAATGTTACAATTTTCTTAAAATGAACCGACCCTTACCGCCGTATCACACGACGGTTACAGACGCTACAGTACCAGACCTTCACAATCGCCATGTAATATGACGTTTGGGCCCAACACTCGTATCATATGGAGGTAATGGTATAGTTTTGAAAATTTTGAGATGAGACATATTTTTGAAAAATCGAAGATAAAAATATAAAATTCCAAAATTTCGCGGTAGACATGCACATGGCCCATAGTTACTCGGCCCGAGTTAACTGAAGCCAGGGAATTTTTATATATTTTTTTTTTTGATTTTCGAACAATAAATGGACGAACCAAAAATTTCGAGAAATATACATCTGCCGCCAAACCGTTCCTGCCGCCGTGGGGCACGGCGGTAGGGGTGCCGCCAACGGTCGGCTGACCTGCCAGGTGGGGCCAGATTCCTGCCGTCGTGGGGCACGGCGACAGGAACCCTAGCGCCGTGCCCCAAGGCGGCAGGATCCTGGCGCCGTGCCCCACGGCGGCAGCGTCACCCCTACATAAGGGGGCGACGGCTGCCGCCACCGACCCCTCCCTCCCTCCCTCTCTCTTCTCAATCTTCGACTTTCAACCCTTCGGAGCACTTTTGACTGAGGTATGTTTCTAAATTTAGTTTAGTTTAGTTTAGTTAGTGAAGTTAGTTTAGTTAATTAGTTTAGTTAACTTAGTTTAGTTAGCTTAGTTTAGTTAACTTAACTTAGTTTAGTTTAGTTTAGAAATTTCAAAAATTGTAGAAATAGTTATAATTTAAATAATTAGATTGTATTAATATAAAAGTATTAAAAAATTATTTTAATTAACATAATTCGTTTAAATTGGTTTTAAACTTCTAGAAAATGGTTTTAATTCACATAATTAGATTAAATTGATATAAAATTAGTAGAAAATAGTTGAAATTCACATAATTCGTTGTAATTCATTTAAAATTTCTTGAAAATGGTTATAATTCACATAATTAGATTAAATTGATATAAAATTCGTAGAAAATAGTTTTAATTAACATAATTCGTTTAAATTGGTTTTAAACTTCTAGAAAATAGTTATAATTCACATAATTAGATTAAATTGATATAAAATTCGTAGAAAATAGTTGAAATTCACATAATTCGTTGTAATTCATTTAAAATTCCTTGAAAATGGTTATAATTCACATAATTAGAATAATAATTAGATTAAATTGATATAAAATTCGTAGAAAATAGTTTAAATTCACATAATTCGTTTTAATTCATTTAAAATTCCTAGAAAATGATTATAATTCACATAATTAGATTAAATTGATATAAAATTTGTAGAAAATGGTTTAAATTCACATAATTCGTTTTAATTAGTATAATTCGACTAATTGATTAAATTATGTTATTTTTTTTGCAGTTATGGCTGCACCGTTGGAGTACGTACGGCCGGAGTTGTTCGACGAGGCGGTGGACCGGCACCACCATTCGTACGTGTCGGCTGTTCTTGGACGTTCGCCCGGCAACATACGTTGCCGGACGACCCGCACGTTGATGCCGATACACCAGCGGTGGATTCCGAAGTACGTAATTCATAATTATTATTTATTTCTGTTTCTTTACAATAGTAATCGCGTTAAGTAAATTAATTTTGTTTTTTTTTCAGGCTACGCGCTGCAGGACTTCTCCCTTTTGCGCGGTTGGTCGAGGGGGACAGGCTACGAGCTCAGGTTCCCCGGGCGGAGCGGTTGACGCGGTTCAGCTACGACACCCCGCTGATCGCCGCGTTCATAGACCGGTGGCGACCAGAGACACACACGTTCCACTTCCCCATCGGCGAGATGACGCTCAGTCTGGAGGACGCCGCGATGTTGGGAGGACTGCCGTGTGCTGGCGAGGCGATGGGGCCGATCGACATCCCCGCGACGTGGCACGCTGACTTCCTTGCTCGGTTCGCGAACGTTCCTCGGAACGATCGCGCGCCAGCGCCGTACGTGCCCTTCGCCGACACCCACGGGCCCACCTGGACTTAGATCCAGCAGTTCAGCGTACGTGATTCTAACTCTTATTTTCAACGTTTGTATGCATTTTAAACGAATGTGACGATGGACCTTTGTGTGTGTGCAGGCTGACTACATGGCGGACGAGGCCGACGACCCGACGTCAGACATGTTTTTGGAGGTCTACTTGCTCTGGCTGTTCGGGTGGGTGCTGTTCTGCGAGTCAACGGGAGACTCGGTGTCGAGGTACCTGCTCCCCTGGGCTCAGAAGATCGCCGACGCACCCCTCGACCAGATGCCCCAGATCAGCTGGGGCAGCGCTGTTCTGGCAGCTACCTACAGGGGGCTGTGTTTGGCAGTGTCGAGGCCGGCGAGTAAGGAGGGGTTCCTCCTGGGGTGCCCTCTCCTGCTGCAGATGTGGATCCACGAGCGGTTCGACATCGGTCGGCCCAAGACCGACCTCTCGGAGTACGTGTCGCTGCCAGAAGACACCGACCCAGCGGACCTCCCCACCATGGGTTCTCTGTGGTGCCTCCGGAAGGTAATGACCTCCCTTATCGTTTTCTTCGCGTTATGAGTTCTTTAGTTCGATTCAATTAACTTTTCATGTTCTTTGCAGCACGTTTGGGCTGGGGAGCAGCCGAAGAAGGCGTACAAGGACTTCGTAGGTCAGATCGATCGGATGGTCGATGCCCAGGTCCGGTGGACGCCGTACGCTCCTGCCATGGTCGCTGCCCGCGCACCACAGGGGCTCTCATCCCTGTGCTCCCGAGACCAGGCGTACTGGATGACGCGGCGACGACTGGTCTTCGACGTCTACGTCGAGGAGTACGCCGTCCACCGGGTGATGAGGCAGTTCGGCCTCTTCCAGGAGGCGCCAGTACCCGCTGCGCCACGTTTGCCGGCTACAGCGCACAGGTGAGCTACCATTTGTCAGTTATAATTATTTTCCGTTACAAATAGTCAGTTGCCAATAATTTTATGTTTCATCTATGCTAGGTGGACGCGTAAGGGCGTGGCTGCGGCGACGTCGTTCGTCGGCAAGCTACAGCCGTAAGTGGACGAGTGGGCGTCCGCGGCGCACGAGGAGAACGTCGTCACCGAGCACCGCCTTCACGACGGCGCGGCCTGGGTAGCGTACCTTCAGTGGTACCTCCCGAGGACGCGGACGCGGGTGACGTACGTGCCTGCTACCCCGCCACCGCCACCGGTCCCGGACCACGACAGGATCCTGCCGGACACCACGTACCCGGTGCGCCGAGACCAGACCGCCGACACAGCGGTAAGCTACGATACTGCAAACATATTACATTCATATGACTTTTCATTATAACATGTGTTACTAATTTTGTGAGCAGCACGACGTGCTTGCTGAGATCGTGCGGCTCGCAGCGTTCGCGAGGGAGCAGTGTTTTACTTGCGGGCCTCACCAGCACCAGGGCACGTACGACAGGATCCTCCATGCTGCCTCGAGGTACTCCGCCGTCGTGAACTACGTCGGGGCCGCATAGATTCCTCTCCTTCCGCGCCACCCAGCGTCGTCCTCGAGCTCCGCCTCGACAGCGGCTTCGCAGCAGGCGCCTTCCACCTTTGCCGGCGGCTTCTCGGCTCCGACGGCACAGCAGCAGCCACAGGCACAGGGCCCGCACACCTACGTGCAGCGCCCGTTTGTTCCCCCCGGCGCAGGTACTTTCAGTGGACCTTATTTTCAACTAATGCACGCAATTATTGTGTGTTTGTGGTTATGCTATATTCTAATCGTACAGGGCGACCGCCGCTCTTTCCGACAGCCGGGCCTCGACAGCCGGAGACGACGGCACCTAGAGCGCCGATCTTTCCGCCAGGAGGTTTCAGACCGCCGGCCTTTCAGTTTGCGGCGGCAGATATTCCTTCCTCGTCCACTCCGCGCTATGTTCCAGCCTGCTTTCGACGCGACCACCGAGGACCAGCTGGCCTGGGATGAGATGGGGTACGGTGACATTCTCGCGACCCTGGATGCCCCGCAACAGGCCGAGGAGGTTGGCCCGTCACAGTTGACACAGGCACCGGTTGGGACTCAGCCGACACAGCCACTGGGCGGAGCGACCCCGGCGGCCGGCGGAGCGACACTGGCGGGCGGAGCGACACCGGATGCTGCAGGCTCGTCGCAGGCCGCCATGGCGACACCGTCTCCCGACCAGTTCGGACCGCGGGTGGTCAGGGCACCTGACCCCTGGACGTACGACCGGGACCACACCTGGGCTGGCGCCAGAGCTGTTAGGCCGAAGAGGCACCGGCGCATTTAGATGTAGTAGTACTTTTACCATGATTTTGTATAAACTATTTGCATCTACTCGTTAATTATGATATGATCTTGTGATTATGCTTACACTTATCAGTTTGTTGTTTTTTAAAAAGGTTAAAAGTATTTTAAAAATGAAAAATTAAAAAAGAAATAAAAATGGCCTTACCGCCACGTGGCACGGCGGCCCGCCGTGGCGCTGGGCAGCAGGGTCCTGGCGCCGTGCCGCGCGGCTCTGCCGCTAGAGGTGCTCTCCTGCCGCCGTACCCCACGGCGGCAGGAACTTAACGCCGTGGGGCGTGCGGCACGGTGGGGTTTGGCGGCAGATGTATATTTTTTGAAATTTTTAGTTCGTCCATTTATTTTTCGAAAATCAAAAAAATATATATATAAAAAAAAATTCGAAGCCAGGCCAGAAAAGGCCCAAACCACGGGACCAACTAATACACGTGTGGCACGCGTACGTGGAAATCCTCGTCGTCCTCGCTCAGACAACGCCGTCACCGCACGCCGGGTCGCGCGGCTCCCTGCCCATCCTCTCCGACCGCCCCAGCGGCCGATCCCAAAGCCAAGCCATAAGCCCCCTTAATCCGAGATCCGACGGCCCAGATCTCTCCTCCCCCGTTGGTTCCCCAACTTCCCGCCCTCCCCATGTCGCCGCCGGCGGCCGCCACCTCCGGCGACGGGCCGCCGTCGTCGCCGCGCGAGCTCTACACCATCCCGGCCTCATCCGGTAAGACTCCCTCCCTCCCCCGCGCGCCCTTCTCCCCCGTCGCGCTCCCTCCTAGGGTTACGGGGGGTGACCCCACCCTCGCGGAGCCGGACGCCTGACCGAATTCCGTGTCTGCTGCCGCTACCACCCGTAGGTTGGTTCCGGTGGGACGGGATCCACGAGACGGAGCGGGGCGCGCTGCCGGAGTTCTTCGGCGGGGCCGGCGGCGCCGGGTTCGGGACGGCGACGCGGAACCCGCGGATCTACCGCGAGTACCGCGACTTCATCATCGCCAGGTACCGCGAGGACCCGTCGCGCCGCCTCACCTTCACCGAGGTCCGAAGGGCGCTCGTTGGGGACGTCACGCTCCTCCGGAAGCTCTTCGCCTTCCTCGACGCCTCCGGCCTCATCAACTTCTCGGCCTCCTCGTCCTCGGGCCCCGCGTCGAGGCAGCAGGAGGTGGGGGTCGTCGTGGAGGCGCCCGTGGGGCTGCAGGTGACGCCGCGGCCGCCCGCATCCTACTTCGCCGAGGAGAAGCGGGGAGGTGCGGGCGGGGAGAGGGAGAACGGGTTCCGCTTGCCGCCGCTGACCTCCTACAGTGATGTGTTTGGAGAATGGGCGCCTGGGAAGGCCCCTGTATGTGGGTTTTGCGGCAAGGAGTGCGGTGATGAAACAATTGAGACGTTGCAGGTACTTTCAAAACTTGCTCAAAACAGTCGATATTTAAAAGATTTTTCTCCATGACATCATGGTCTGCTAATAGATTTAGTGTTTTCGACACTGAAGTGTTAAACCCTTGAATGGAGTTTCTCCAGTCAATGCAACTTGTTCGTGGATATTTTAATCATGCTTGAGAAACTCTGCAAGCTTGTGATAAGGCTGTTTTCGAACTGACCTATCTGTTTTAAAATGGCAAGCTCTCTTGTTGGTACATAATTCACGCTCCAAGAAAATTAAAGAGGGGCAAGGGATAATTGTGTTGCTACTGTATATTTTAGATTTGTACGAATTCTATCTAAATGTTTAGTCTGTCAGTACTAAGATGGAACATTTTGAAACCTACCATTTTGATTTGGTGAGGTGGGAGGATTTGCACATCATTATGTTTCGTAAATATAATAATTGCTATGGAAAAAAGGAAATATACTTTTTTCTATGGACTGGCTGACAAGGTGGTGAGGTTCGTAGATGATAGAATTATTCTCCGTGAAAAGATGCTAAAATATGTTTTGAATTCATTTGCACGCAATCTGCTCACTCAGTTCTACTGGATATTTGTCGTTTTCTCCAAGTGTCTCTTGTCACTAAGCTTATAGTATCAAGTACAGCATGACTGAGTGGTAATTTTATTCCTCTGCATACATCAAACAGTGATGAAAGTTAAGACATACTTGATCTGTGTTCATTAACATTTCCCACATCACTTTTCAGGATGGTTTTAAAGTATGTTCAAAGTGTTCCAAAAGCAATAATGATAACACGGAAGAAGCGAATAGATGTCCTGGTGACAAAAAGGAGAGTATGAACATCCATGCTTCCAGTGCATGGACAGATGCGGAGACGTTACTCCTTTTAGAAGGAGTCCTAAAACATGGAGATGACTGGGATCTTATTGCCCAGCATGTCCGCACAAAGAATAAATCAGAATGCATAGCAAGGCTTATTCAGCTGCCTTTTGGTGAACATATGCTAGGCACAATAAATGGTAAATCTGTTAACAGGCTACACATGAACCAGGCAACTGATGGGAAAATGAACCAGCACATTATGAAGGAGTCTTCAAGCAATTCAACTGAAATGGTTGATGGCATGCAGATTGATGGAAATGAAGATAGTGCTGATAAATCAGTTGAAGAACATCCTACAAAACGCAGACGGTTATTTTTTTCAATGGATGCTACCACTTCATTAATGGAGCAGGTAACTTTTACAAAATGACATGAAATTCAAGTGCTAAGTATGTGTGTAAGTTTAATGGAATACTAACATTTGTCTATGCTCCCTCAGTTAGCACTCCTGACCACATCAAGCAGTCCAGATGTTGTTGCTGCAGCTGCTGATGCTGCAATTAAAGCTTTGAGCGATGAAAACCCCCAGGCAAGGAAAGCCTTTCACCTCAGTGAGCAAGAATTTAAGACTAAGGCATTCGCTTCAAACCATGTCCAACAGATGTAAGAATAAGTTTGATATTGTTCGTATGCTTTTTTTTTTGTCATTGCGGGTATAATCTTTTTTAAAAACCTGCATGCTGTGCTTACAGCGATCGCAAAGTTAGCAATAAGGATGTGGAAATGCATGGCTGGACTGGTTCTGGTAGGTCAATTTTTTTTCATTTGAAGCTAATGTGAATACAGTATTCACCCCTAGAAACTATGCACATAAAAAATTTATGTTCTCTGTTCATGATTCAGATAAGAAGCAGGAAAAGAAGTCCACTGCTAATGCATACCAAGTGAGGGCAGCTGTTGCTACTGCTATTGGTGTAGCTGCTGCCCGTGCTAAAATGCTTGCAGACCAGGAGGAGCGAGAAATGGAGCTCCTAATGGCGTCAATAATTGAAACTCAGGTGAAAAACTTGTAGTCCTTTCCTGCCTAAATATCTGCCATGACGGTATTCTGGATTTGTCGTTTTTTGCTTGCTAAAGCCACATGTGAGATGAAAGCAGCACCTTGGATAATATGATACATTCTAAGCAAATTAGTACGATTCCACGACCAAGCAGAAGGCTGATTATTTTCTAGCTCTATACTACGAACTCTATACAATAGTTTCTCCTGCAGCCACCCGCTTCATTTCCTGCTGATAGCAGGAGCAATTCAGAGAGGTTGAGGAATAGAACATAACTCTGTGCTTCAATCGAGAATGAATGTCATTGAGTGAAACGTAGGGGTAGAGTAGAAACCTCAAAGAGTGCATGCGCAAATGTTAGTTGAATACACAACAGTGCCACTCGTCTTTAAATTTGCTTACTCAGGTTGTTCACTTGGCTGAGTAAAGTGGCAGGTCCTGGCAGCACCAGAAGAAAGGTTTTGTTGTAGCGGCATAGTAAAAAGCTTTGGTAGATGCTAGCTAGGCATATTTATTGGTTTAGTTTGTTTACAAGTAGGACTCTCCCTACTTAAGTATTTCCAAATCTTTTGCTTAATCAATGGCTAACAGACATGATTGCTTTAAAGTAGGATGTCAATAGTAGCACAGTTGTAGTCATCATGGTCACCATTGAGTTGTGAACTGTGGGAGGTTCTTACTTCTTATGCATCAACAGTGGGGCCTAACATAAGAAGGTTATATTGATAGATTTCACCTTGCAATCCCCACGACCCCACCCCTTCCTAGCTTTGTCATTAGGACGCAAGTAAATAGCTTCTAAAGGGAACAGGCAACACCAGTTATGCTGTCTTGACGACATTCTTGTCTTTCTTTTGATTTGAACTAGAATAAACTTTGCCTATCATTTTGAAAACTCTATTTCAGAAATATGAATTTGTTTAATCTCACTGATATTTTTTTTTCTGTCTATGTTGGACAGCTGAGAAAGATGCAATACAAGATCAAACACTATGAGGAGCTGGAGTCGGTCATGGAGCACGCCACTATGCGGCAAATGAAGGGATCCCTCGTGAATGAATGGCTAAAAGTCCTGGAGCAAGCAATCCGGACTGGAGTGTCATTACCGAGAGATGAATTGCTCATAAAGCTGTTCCTGAAACAGTCCACGGCATGAGGAAGCTGGCTGGAGTCGACTAGCCCCCTCCCCTGTTCTGCATCTCTGTAGCTGCTAGATAGCTTCCTGCGTGTATGAGGGCGCATCTCTGTAAATGTGCTGATTGAGCATTCCATTACTCAGAATTTTGGACCTGGGATCGCAACATCCCCTTTGTAACATCTTGCTCTGTTGTAACAACTAGGTTAGGTGGCAAAATCGCTGTCAGTTTCCTGTAATTTGTTGACATGTATGATTTTGTTCGTGCGGTGCGGATGTGAAAGTGCTTCTTCAGTTTTGGAGTTTGTTTAAATTGCCTGCCACTGTGTTTGAGTTGAAATTGGCACGTGATGACGTTCCAATCCAACTGGTTGGTCGTCTTATAATTTTTTTGCTTAGCTCTTCTGCTTGATTGGATAAAAAACGTTTGCTGCTGGATAACGTATACCACACCATTTCTTGCAATTTTTCTGATCCTGAGCACACCTATCTGGACTGTTCATGTTTCGAATGGACGTTCAGGATGTGGAGAGTTCATCGAAATGCTCTATCAGGAGAACTAGAAATTATCATCAGGGCCCTTGACGGTTTGATCCCTATTCCCTCCCCCAAACGGCCAAAACCACCCCAAGGCCCAAGACCTATTCCGCCTTTCCAGCCTCCAGCCGCCAACAACCTGATGGCGAAGAAGAGCAAAGCCCCGGCCGCCGTCGCCACCGCGGAGGCTGTGGCGGATGAGATGGGCGTCTCGAGTCCCCAGGGCTCCGCCCACGGCAGCGAGGGCGCCGGGGAGAAGGAGGGCGCCTTCCTTCTGGGGCAGCCGACCTGGGAGGACGCCGGTGGCGGGCGGTGGCGTTGCGCGGAGACGGGGCACGAACTGCCGGAGCGGGAGAAGGAGGCCTACGGGCGGTCCCGCGCCTGCCGCCTCGCGCTCATCGACCACGCTGTCGCGCGCAAGAAGCCGCCGCTCAACGCCTTCAAGCCCCACCCCGAGCACAAGTTCGTACTTCCCCTCCGCTTCTTCCTGCTGCCGTTCTGTTCTGTATCGCTGCTTGATGCCTACTCGACGTAGCTCGTGTGAATTGTTCGCGAGCGTTTACCCTAATTCGAGCCCGCGAGTTCCCTTGGGTACCCATTAGTGCGAGTACAAGTCGGAGGGTTTAATTGGCTATCAATCAGTGCTGGTGCATTTCAAAGGATTTTTAGGGTTACGAATCAAAATGTATTTTGGCATGATGCTGCGGTGATGCGACATTGTATCCCAAGACAAATTGCTGAATTAGTGACAAAAAGTCTGCACGTCCTTGTGAATCAGAACACACACTATTGCTCTTTGGGTGGATTATATATGAACTGATGAAGGTTTTGTGTCTTAGATCGAAGCTGGTATGCAACATTACAGGGGATACAATTAACAAGTCGGAGGAGCATATATGGAAGCACATCAACGGGAAGAGATTTCTTAACAAGCTAGGTGAAAGTTTCTGAATACTGTATGCTCTTTCGACTACTTGCTATTGGAATGGGCTGTGCTTGCTTGCAAATGTTTCCCTACTGGTTGAAGAATATTTAATCGTCAATGAATGCTCGGCTATTTCCTTGTAGTTTTTTCCCACCATACCATGGTTTTGCATCTACATTGATTTGCCATTTGAAATTCTACCGACATTGGTTCTGGAAAAAAAAACAGAAGTTAACTATCAATACCGTACAAATTATTGTTACCTTGCTAAGAACAGTGCAGTATCAGTCAAATGCAAAATTGCCATTTTTGACATTATACCTTTTCCATCGATGTTGATTTACCATTTTTTTGAAATTTGACTAACTGTGGTTCTGGATTAACAGAAGTTAACTATTGATGTCAGACAAATTGTTGGTACCCTGCTGAGAAAAAAACAGTACTGATGAAATGCAAATTATATGACTTCTAGTTGTTACAATCTTTTCCAGTAGAATTTGGCAGGAATTCTCAATCCTGATACCAATTCAGTGAACTGCATAAAGCCACTGCACTAGAATGTCTGTATGCATCTTCAGCTAACGTGCCCACTCCTGTGTAACAGAAAAGCTAGAAGAACAGATGGTTTCTGGTGAGAAGGCTAATGAAGAAACTAAAAAGTCAAATGAAGTGGCAAAGAAGGAAAAGTCGAGCAAGAAGGACAAGAAGGGCAAGAAGAAAACTAATGTTGCCGGTCCTTCTTTACCACGAGAACCTAAATCGGAGATGGATGATTCAGATGATCCAGAATTTTGGGTGCCTCCTGTTGGAAGTCGCTGGGATGATGATGATGGGAAAGACAGATGGGAGGCCTCACCGGGGAAGAATGAAGGCGGATCTGGTATGTATGAATTTGTTGACTAAACTGCATAAACAATCCCTGCAAGTGGTATAAACAATAGTTTCTTATTTTGTCGATATTGTTTGTTGCATAGGTAGCTTTTACTCAAGATTTTGGTTGTTAAATCACTTTTTGCTTATTAAGTGAACACAGAATTGGTTTCTTACATACTTTACATGCATTGGGTAGCAGTTTTTACATTACCTGTTCTTGTAGAGATGGAAAGCTTGAAGTGATATTACTTTATGCATCTACTGCCTAAGGTTCAATAGGACAACCTATTTTTAGCAAAGCTATTGTCTTGACATGTACCTTTGTGCTGTTGTGTCATAGGATGTTTTAAGAAATACCTAGACTTTTTTTATTTATGAAATACTAGACTTAAAATGTATTGGTTGAACAAAATTATTATACAAAGCTATATTCAGGGGTCACATAGTGGACTAACGAGGAGCCACAGGGTTCACAATTCTAATAGCCAAAACTGTTAACCAATCCAATTGGCCAAAGCTTTTCAGTTTCCCAGGAGCTCAAACCTTTAAATATTTGAAGTTCACTCAAAGTTCTTTGTTTCTATCCTTACTGAGAGGACCCTTTTCAAATAAACATTTGTTATTCTGCATCCAAAGAGTCCAACTAGCTAATGTAAATGGTTCCTTGAAAAAATAATTCCTTAGGTCCAGCTTAAGACATAACCATGCCCAACATGTCGAAAACATCCATGAAAGTATTCCATGTCAAAAACATTATTATTTTCGTGTGGGTGAACTATGATACACAGTTACACACCCACACAGTCCTATCAAGCACAGTTTTTTTTAAAAAAATTCCCAATGTTGTTCTGGAATTCCATTACCTGAAGATCATCCACACTCCAGACGCTGCTTATGTATCTGATATACTCTTTTATGATTGCATTTTCAGTATGCCATATTTATCGAATGTTTAGGTTACTTACAGTCATCATCTTTTACCCAAGTCTACATATGTGAGGTTCATTTGTAATTGCACTGTACCTACCTAATGATGTTCTCTCCCTGCTTCGCAAATTTGTGATAATAGTCTTTTTTTTTTTTAATCACGACGAGAGCAGATGTTGAAGCATGACATTTTCCTTGTCTCGTATCACAGATGATGATGGTGGTGGTTGTGGTGATAATGGTGATGACAACGATGAGGATACGGCTGACAAGGATGATGCTGAATCAAGGGAACTTGCTGCAAGGTATCTTCATACCTTTTTTATCGATTCAAGTAAATAGTGCCTGTTGCCACGTAAATAAGCGAGATTTTCAACTATTGTAGCAGGACAAAGCGAATGTCACTGGAAGCAGTCGGGCCAAGTAGCTTCGCTTCAAGGAAGAAAAAACCCAAGAAGGAGCAGTAAGAGTTTTGACGCCTCCCATCTGGTTACAGTTAGAGGAGCAGTAAGAGTTGATGGTGATTTGTTTAGTTATCCAAGGATTTGGTCACCTCATAGAGAGAAAGATGTGTTATCTATTGGGTTTCCTCGGGTTGGGTAATCAATGGCTGCTTTTGTGTGTGTTAGCATGTTTTTGGTTAACGTTTTGTCAGTTGTTACGCTGCAAGAATTTTTTGGAAAACATCCGGATGGGTGTTTATTTACGTCAGCAACTGACGATAGCCAATGATCGGTTGCCTTTACATTGCTTGCTGTGTGAATGGGCAATGAGAAGGACAGAAGGTGATATGTTATTGCTTCTGTATGTTCTTCCTTTTTTGGGAACATGCTTATCTTTTTGCTATCTAGTCTAAATGTGCTTCTGCTACACCTGTTCTCACTAACGGAGCTAGGATTGTTGAGTTGGGGGGCTCATTCTTCGCCCCCCTCCCTGCCTGTTCTCTGTGCTTTGTCCTGGACGAACTGAAACAAATTGAAATATTATAGAACTACTTATTGTGAATTAATTTTTAGTCATAGATTTCTCGACGTTTTAGAAGTCTTTTCATCTCATTTAGCGAAATTGCTAACTGTACGCATACTAACATGAATTGTCATTTGTCCCTTTCACCCTACACGCCACCCTGGCCTGCAGCGCCACCTTCATCAGCAGCAGCAGCTAAAGATCACAATGTGCTCCAAAGCTATTTCATTATTTCAGTACCTAAAACATGACCTGAACAGCAAAGCAACAATGGCAAAGTGCGGATTGCTCAATAGCAACAATGGCAAAGTGCGGATTGCTCAATAACTCGGCAATTTATTTAGTCCCTTATGCAAAAATTCCACATCACGGTCTGAGTGAATATGATCAAAATGTAGAAGAAATCCTGAACATTCATTTAAGTTAAGGAAGAAATATCCTTCGCTTTATAACATAGTAAGGAAGAAAAATGTTTCGGTTGCCCAAGTACTAAGTACTACACCGCTTAACGTCTCTTTCAGGAGAGCCTTAGTGAGAGACAATTGGGACCAGTGGTTGAGTCTGGTGGGGAGTATTCTTATGGTGAATCTTAACGATCACAAGGACTCTTTCATCTGGACAGCCAACAAAAAATTTTCGGTAAAGAACATGTATAATGACTTAGTTTTGAAAACGGGGTTCCGGTTAATTGTTGGACGTGGAGAGCGAAGATCCCGCTGAAGATTAAAATCTTCTTATGGTACCTTAAGAAAGGGGTGGTTTTAACCAAAGATAATCTAGTTAAAAGACAATTGAAGGGGTGCACTCAGTGTTGCTTTTGTGCGGAGCAAGAAACCATTCAACACCTATTTTTTGATTGTCCTATGGCTAGACTTATGTGGGGCATTATATGTTTTACGTTCGATGTTACAAAACCTGTAGGAGTGGATTATCTTATTGTCCTTGGCTTAGAAGTTTTTCAAACAAACAAAGGAACCTTGTGCTGATCGATGTGGCGGCCTTTTGTTGGGCCCTATGGATAAGTAGGAATGAATTGGTGTTCCAAAGGTCACATTCTAAATCTATTTTGCAGGTGATATTTAGGGGAACGTTCTGGATCAGGAGTTGGTCCATCCTTTCTAAGGAGGAAGGAAGACTCATTTTAAAGGAAAGGTTGCCGTTTGTTGGAGTCGTTGGCTTTGGAGTTTATAAACAAGTCGGGTTGGAATGCCTTAAAGCGTATTGAGAACTAGAGTCTGGACCGTTGTACTGTTTGAGTGTGTCTTGTATGGTGTGGTTAGCGTTTTGATTAGGAGAGTCCCTGGGTTTGTGGATGTATGCAGCATAGGTGGTGGTGCTCATTGTGTGTGTTCTTTGGTTATATGCAGCCTAGGTGCTGCCTTCCTGATGCTTGTAGGTCGCAGACAGCCCTTTGGGGTTGTTGAGATCGGAACTAGTGTTCCGTTATCTAAAAAATTTCATTTAAGTTAAGCATTTCGCGCATTGCTTTAAGAAGAAGATGAGATCTAGAAAACCTCCGGATCTCTACCTCACTCCTTACATGACTGTTTTTTTAACAAATTTGAAATTCGCTCCCACGAGGAGTCAAACTTAGGACCTGAGGAGGTGCCACTTGAGTCCCTAACCAAGTCAAGTAAAGGACCTTAAGCTACTATTAAACATGTTAGGTGGCTACTATTTAGAAAATAACGCATGTCCATCATGAATAAAAAATCTTCCATTATCCAAAACACATTCATAACAAGAAAAAACACTGATAGTTAACTAAAATAGTGATCTATATATAAGAAGGTCCGGAACAACGCATAAAAAAGCCAAAGCATAAAGAACATATGACATCTCGTCAGAGGTCGGAGGGAGGGGGATCTATCTCTCTCGATAATCTAGATCAAGAGGGTCGGGTTAAAGTTTATCTATGCCGCGTTTTGTGGTATGGGAGATATGTTTTTTCCTCCTCTCCGGCAACGGTGATGAGATAGGGAGGCTTGGGTCTCTCCATGGCAGCTTCGATGAAGGAGGTGACGGCGACATCTACGACAGCAATAACTTTCTTGGGGTGATGACATGGAGAATTAGATTTTCGGATGACGACACTGAGGTGGGGATGGTGCCATCGTCATGGAATAATTTTCTCCTATCACTTCTCCGTTTTGACGTGGTTAGATCCAGTGGTGGAGCTGGCCCAGCCCAGCGACAATGTAGAAAATGGGCCTAATTCCCAGCGACAGTGTAGAAAATGGGCCTAATTCTTCGTTACAGTAGCTGCTACAGAGTGCTACACTGTACAAATATGGGCCGGCGACTAGGGCCCAGGCCTGGGCGGCCTGGGCCGCAGCTCCGCCACTGGTTAGACCAACCACGCTGAAAGGCTTGTGAGAGGGTGCCTTTGGTTTGGCTTTTCCCTGCTTTTGCTTTTGCCAAAAGCCAACAGCCCAACCAAAGGGGTTGGCTGCCATTCAAAGCCACAACCAAAAGCAGCTTTTGCCTAGTACAAATCCAAAAGCACCTTCACCCCCTGCTTTTCCTGGCTTTTGGGGAAAAAAATTACCCACCTGTCACTGGTTATGAAAAAATGGTTCAATTTGTTTCTATTCCGTATCCTCCTCCCGCCGCACCGTTCTCTTCTCTCCCATGCGCTCGAGCTCCGCCGCCACTGCCCTGCCCAGCGTGGCCCGCCCCTCCCCGTCCCTCGCCGGCGCAGCTCAATCGGTCCCGCCCCTCCCCGTCCTTGCCCGACGGCGGCCATGGAGGCGAGCGCACGCGGCCCCCTCATCTCCCCTGTCTTTGGCGGCTGCCATGGAGGAACGGCGAGCCCGTCGTTTCCCCGGCACGGCGGCAGCCCACGAGCCCGCCTCCTGCGCGACTACGGCCGACGTGGGCACAGGCGCCCGCGGGAGCCCCAGCGGCCGGCACAAGCGGGAGTCCCGCCCGGACGTGACCATGGATCCAGCAGCTCGCGCGGCGGGCACGGCCATGGCTCCAGCACAGCGCGGCGCGGCACGGCCTTGCCTACCTCTACTACCGCCCGCGCTCGCCGTCATTTCCCCTCCAGCCGCTCTCCCCCCGTGCGCCTCCGCCTGGGCAACTCCTCCTCGTCTTCCTCGGCGTCGTCCGGCATCTCCGCCCTTGACGAGCTCCACCACGGCGCGAGTCCGGCCAGCCGCAGACGAGCTCCACCGCTGCGCGAGGCCCGCCGACCGGGGTCGAGCCCCACCGTGGCCCGAGCCCCGCCGGCCGCGGTCGAGCACTCGAGCCCCACTAGCCGCGGCGCGAGCCCGCTGGCCGCGGTCGAGCCCCGCCGGCCGCCGGCGAGCGCGGGTGGCCTCGATGGGCAGGTACGAGGAGGCAAGCAGCAATGTGCAATGGGGAAGAAGAAGATGCCACAGCAGTTGAACCAAACGAGCTTTTCCAAAAGCCACAGCCTACGTTCCACATCTGCTTTTCGGAAAGTCACAGCCCACAACTACTTTTTCAAAAGTCACAGCTCAACCAAACACACCCTGTCTTTCGAGCTGGTGATCAGTTTTGGATCAGATAGATTGGGACCAGTTTCTCTTCTCCATCGGTGGTACTGTGGTACAAAGAGGAAGAAGAAAGACGCAAGAAGGAAGAGAAGATTTGTTCCAGCCTACGGGGATGTTGTTCGTCGTTCTTTGGGCGCTTGTTCTGAGCCTATTTGCTTAGCGTATGCCTGTGCGGTCTTCTATTTGATTTTTTTTACATAAGTTTGAGATTGAGCTTTGGAACTGTTTAGAGTGTGAGTACTTTGAGAGTGTTGTTTGTAATTTCATGGTGTACTCAGCTTTGATATAATAAAGTTCTTCCTTTGATCTAAAAAAAGACCGAGCTATGCCTCAACCAGACCGAAGTAGTGAAAAAAAACCATGAAATAAAGGGAGTGATAAAATTGAAGCTAGGAGAACATAATGTAGTCCAATGATGGTAAAATCATCCACCACCAATGAACACTATGCCACAACCTCCGACTCCATTAGAGTCAATATAACCTGCTACACCGATAAACCATCAGCTACTTATAGTGAGCCTCGGTCGATGCTAATTTGGAGCTATGGTATTGTGGTTTTCATTTCCTGCATAGAGATCACATATGTGGCTCTAATTATTTCGTAATTAATATGATCAATAAATTGGAAGTAAATATTTTTAAATTAAACAAGAGAGATATATCTTACATGATACTACATCTACTCAGCAAAGACCAACACGGATAAGAATTAGCACATGAAATCAGGGATGATATATGGTCCAACTACCTCTGAGACATGGGGAGGGGGCCATGAGCCCCCATGTCACAGTCTCAAAAAAAATCTCTAACCCTTGCAGTCATCATGTTAAAAAAATATGTCAGTGCCACGGTGGTATTCCCGTCAATTCACTGGTCTGCCTCATGAGTCCGCGCCAGTTTACAGCCCCAATGGTGCTAAAATGGCCATCAAACTCGTCGTGTGAAGAAGAAAACGTTAAGTCCTCTCCACCTTTACCTCTAGATATATACTACTCCCTCATTATCGAAATATTTGTCGTCATTGTTTTTTTATAACTTTGACAATTCGTCTTATTCGAAAAAATTATTGCAAATATGTAAAAGGATAAGTCGAGTTTAAAATACCTACGATAAAAAAATATTTAGCAAACAAAATAATTGGTAATTGCATAATTTTTTTGAATAAGACGAATGATCAAAGTTAGACAAAAAAAGTCAACATCGACAAATATTTGGATACGGAAGTAGTATTTGATTTGAAACCTGCGAATGTGATAGAGACGTGGATGCATGCGGACACCAATGCTGATGAAGCTTCGTTTGACTTCCTTTCGTGACTGGCGACCGATTGTGACCGGTGCTGATGAAATCATCAGTCGCCGGTCGCGCACCGCAGAGCACGGCTTCGAGTTCCAATTCCACCTGCACTCTTGAATTCTCTGATCCGGACCTGACTGAGACTGACCCTCAGGCTCGCCGGCCGGCGTCGGCCTTCACCGATCGAACCCTGGCTGACCTCGTCTCGGTCCTGCCCGGCGTCTTTTCGGGGAAATTCACGCTACGTGTATATATCCACGGCTTCAAAGCTGCGCTGTGCGTGGCACGCCATCGCCATGCATCCCCTGTTCCGCACGGGGCCAAAGCACGTCATGTCAGGCCGCCGCACGGACAAGCACGCCGACGCGCGCCTCCTCCGCCTCGCTACCTTCGTCGTCGTCGCAGCCGCGGCCAGCGCGTGCCCCGCCGACCAGGCCACCGCGCTGCTGCGGCTGGGGCGATCCTTCCAGCAACCGGGCCTGAACCTGCCGTCCTGGCGCGCGGGCACGGACTGCTGCCGCTGGGAGGGCGTCTCCTGCGACGCGGCCACGGGGCGGGTCACGGCGCTCGACATCGGCGGCCACGGCCTGCGGAGCCGCGCCGGCGGCCTCGACGGCGGTGACTCCCTCTTCAGCATCGTCACCCTGCGGCGCCTCAGCCTCGCCGGCAACGACTTCGGCGGCGCCAGCCTCCCGGCGGCCGGGTTCGAGCGGCTCGCCGAGCTCACCCACCTCAACCTCTCCAATGCAGGGTTCGCCGGCCAGGTGCCCATCGGCATCGGCAGCCTACGCAAGCTCGTGTCCCTCGACCTATCATCCGTCGTTGATGACCAGCTTACCTCCCTCACGCCGTTGGAGTTCAAGGAGCCGAGCTTTAGAGCCGTCATGGCCAACCTCACCAGCCTGCGGGAGCTCCACCTCGACGGTGTGGGCGTGTCCACCGCGCCGTCGGCCGGAGACTGGTGCGCCGTCCTCGCGGACTCCACCCCGTTGCTCCGGGTGCTCACCATGCAGTCCTGCGACCTCTCGGGCACCATCTGCCCGTCCTTCTCGCGCCTCCGGTCGCTCGCCGTCGTCGACCTCTCCAACAACTACCAGGGCTACGCCGACGACGGGTCTGTGGTCGCCTTATCCGGGCCGATACCGGAGTTCTTCGCTGAGTTCCAGCACCTGACCGTCCTTCAGCTCTCCAACAACGACCTCAACGGCTCGCTTCCTCGCAGCATCTTTCGGCTGCCGAGGCTACGGGTGCTCGACGTGTCGTCCAACTCCGACCTCGCCGGCAGCTTGCCGGAGCTCCCAGCCGGCAGCAACTTGGAGGTTCTGAACCTGAAAGAAACGCAATTCTCGGGTCAAATACCGAGCTCTATCGGCAACCTGAAACATCTCAAGACTCTGGACATCAGCGGGATCAATGGTTCCGGAGGAATTCCCGCTTCGATCGGTGACCTTGAGTTCTTGAGCTTCTTGGATCTGAGCAGCAGCGGTTTTCAAATCGGAGAGCTGCCGGCTGCCATTGGCAGGCTGCAGTCACTGTCCACTCTACGACTCATCGAGTGCGGCATCTCCGGCGAAATTCCGTCGTCGATTGCGAATCTGGCACGCTTGACTGAGTTGGACCTCTCACGAAACAATATCTCAGGTGAACCCGACACGCTTGCTTGACTGAGTTGAAACATTTGATTTGTTCAACAAGAGGCCTCTCGTCCAACAGTACTAAATATTTCTAAACTTTTTTTCTTATAAAAAGAACAATTTTACACTAAAGCTGCATTAATTAAATTTTGAGGACAATTTTCCCTGGGCAGAAGAAATTAAGTTTTGAGAAACAACAGTTGAGGACTTGCATCAAAATAATTTTTTATCTTTGGTTATTTGCAGGGCCAATAACATTTTACAGCAAAGAATCGTTTCTGAACCTAAGGAGACTGCAACTGTGCTGCAACTCCCTATCAGGATCAGTTCCTAGCTTCATATTCTCTCTTCCCCAACTGAAGTTCGTCTCACTCATGTCGAACAATCTAGCCGGTCCACTCCCTGAATTCTCCAACCCCTCTCCATTGCTGCAATCCATTTACCTGAACTACAACCAGTTAAATGGGTCGATACCCATGTCCTTCTTTGAGCTCATGGGTATACAGACTCTTGATCTATCTAGAAACAGCTTAACCGGAACAGTAAGACTAAGCTTCTTTTGGAAACTCGCAAATCTAAGTAACCTCTGCCTGTCAGCTAACAAACTGACAGTGATAGTGGACGATGACAACATCAGTTCTTCGTCGGCACCACTCCCTCAGATCAACTCTCTGGGTTTAGCATGCTGCAACATGACCAAGATCCCATCCCTACTAAGGTATGTTTTAGTAAACGACCTTGACCTTTCTTGCAACCAGATTGGTGGATCTGTACCTAGGTGGATATGGGGTGGCCAGGTTGAGAACGTAGATGTGTTCAAGTTCAATCTTTCACGCAACGAGTTCACTGATATAGACCTGGCTCTTGGTAACGCCAGTATATACTATCTTGATCTAAGTTTCAACAAGATCCAAGGGCCCATACCCATCCCAATGTCTCCACAGTTCTTGGATTACTCAAACAACCTCTTCTCATCCATCCCACATCACTTGATGGAACGAATAAGTAGCACTTTCTTTCTGAATCTGGCCAACAATACACTGCATGGAGGCATCCCACCTACGCTCTGCAATGCAAGCAAGCTCCAGTTACTTGACATCTCTTACAACTATTTCAGTGGCCATGTCCCATCTTGCCTGGTAGATGGGCACCTGACCATCCTGAAGATGCGACAGAACCAACTAGAGGGCACTCTCCCTGATGCCATCAAAGGAGTCTGTGTTTCCCAGACGATAGATTTCAACGGCAATCGGATCGAGGGGGAGTTGACAAGGAAACTTTCCAGCTGCAATAGCTTGGAGGTTTTCGATGCCGGGAACAACAATTTCAGCGGCCCGTTCCCTAGCTGGGTGATGAAGTTGCCCCAGCTCAAAGTTCTCGTGCTGAGATCCAACCGATTCTCCGGCGTGCTGGGTGAAACTCCTGCTGTCAGTGATCAAAACAGGACTAGCTTATTCTCAAGCCTGCAGATCATTGATCTAGCCTCAAACAACTTCTCCGGCACCTTGGATTCACGGTGGTTTCAGAAGCTCAGAGCGATGATGGTCACTAGCACCAGGAGCGAGAGCGACACGCCGCTAGCCTTGGAGAACAACCTGTCAGGGAAATTCTACCGTGACACAGTGACAGTCACGTACAAGGGAACATCCATAACGGTCACCAAGATCCTGGTCGCCTTCACCGTGATCGACCTCTCCGGCAACGCGTTCACCGGCGCCATCCCGGCGTCGATCGCTGGACTAGCGTCGCTGCGCGGGCTCAACCTGTCGGACAACGCCTTCACCGGGACGATCCCTCCGCAGCTCGGCGGCCTGAGGCAGCTCGAGTCGCTGGACCTCTCCTCCAACCAGCTCGAGGGGCAGATCCCGGAGGCGCTGGCGTCTCTGACCTCGCTCGCGTGGCTGAACGTCTCCTACAACCAGCTGGAGGGGAGCATCCCGCGGGGAGGGCAGTTCCTGACGTTCACCAACGCTTCTTTCGAAGGGAACGCGGGGCTGTGTGGCAAGCCGCTGTCGAAGCAGTGCAACAGTTCGGACACAGGAACCACACCTTCGGAGGAACACGAGAGGAGAAGTTCAGAGGATACCATCGTGATGTTCTGTTTGGCCGGATCAGGGTATGGTCTGGGCTTTGCGGTGGCCATTCTGTTTCAGGTGGCCTGCAAAGGCAAAAGGTGGAGCGTCCCCAAACCAGCGCCGTTAAGTGTTAACGGGATTCTGGGCTTCCAAGGGGGGCCTTATGGGACTTTTGGATTCCTTGTTGGATCCTAGGATGAAACTTTGCTAAGGTATGAAAATAAATGAGTCATATCCATGTTGCCTAGGTATCGATCCAAATATTTTGTAACAATGGTTTGGCTTGGGGACTTCGATTTTAATGTAGATTTGTAATAGTGGTTTATAAACATTTATTTTTCGCTTTATGATCGCAACTTTTGATGTGCTGCTACCAGTTTGATTGATTCCTGAACATTAATTTGTAGCGAGATTCAAGTTCTTGGACTCTATAAATAGAACGGTGTAGTGCAAGCATTGTGTACAGAATTATCAGTATCCACCATTTGTAGGCCAACAAATGATTTCTTTGTTAGTTATAGCATTGTCAACATTATAGTTGTTCATGATGACCGTAAAAGTAATCCTTCGAGTATTTGTCCTTGCTTTAGTTCTTACCATGTTGACAACACATCAAGCTTGGGGTGAAGGTGATTGCCACCTTGACAAAAAGGTGGTTCTTCAGAGTTGTAAGAAGACCATCAAAATAGGCACCAATTATGAACCTCCAAGCCCCAAATGTCGTCGTGCTGTGGAAGCATCTGACATGGCTTGTATTTGTCGTATCCTTAGCATCAAAGAACAAAGATATGTGAGTGTTGTTAAGCTTGTTGATCTTGCAGCAGATTGTGGCAAGTCAGTGCCAGCAGGAAACAAATGTGGAAGTAAGTACCTAACATTATTCATCATCTTATAATTTTTAAAGATATATTGTGGTGATATTATGTTTTTCGTCAAACGATTTCCAAGCAATAGATTTAGAAACTTGTTTCCTACAAACTCAAAAAGAAACTCACATGTGTGCAACATGGATAACATGATTTTTTTACTCTTTATTTCAGCTTGGACCATCCCAGCCAGGACCACTATCGTCACCACCCAGTCCACAGGGGCTGCATCAATAAGAGTTCGTCGTCAAAGCGACCAACCCAAGGAGGAATCATGAAAATCAAACAACAACTATTTGCCTAGTTATCTTTCATATCATTTTCTAGCCATGGCAGTTTAATGAATATCAATAAAATCAGCTTCATAAAAAATATGGTGAAAATAAGTTTAACTAATGTCTAAAACTGCTCTTATATGAAAGGAGGTTACTCCAAATTATTTTTATTTACATAAATTAGTTTCGCAATGATTTGCACAAGTTATTTTTATTTACTGATGACTTGCCCATCATTTGAAAAACAAAAAAAATGTTTTTTTTCGAATCATACAGTACAAACGTATACACTTGCACATATACGCATGCACACTCCCTACAAATGCACGCACACAATTCTACCCCTGTGAACGTGTTGACACCGTTTTTTTAGAAAAACGGGTCAAAAGAGATAAGGAAGAGTAGCCGATGAGAGCAGAGTAGAATCGACCGATTAAAGAAAGAGAAAGGGTGGTCAACAGGATCCGCTGGTAGTCAAAGGAGTTCGACTCTATCAACGGGCCAGCAGATCAAAGCTATCGGCCGATGGTCAACCAGAGGATCGGCCGATGGAGAGAAAGAAGGCGGTGATCAAAGAGATACGCCAAAAGGAAAGTACAGCGGAGGCGGGTCAATCCACGATTGGCAACGGGTCAAAGAGTCAGTTTTTAGAAAGATTTTGACTCCTGCGAGAGTCCTTTTCTATTTTTAGTAGTTTTTCTTTAGATGCAAGTAAACAATGCCGTAATCGGTTAGGAGACGGGTTGTCCTCAGGACATAAATAGCGACCCTTCGTGGTCGGGAAAAAGTGTACACACCAATATCAAACAAACCGCCTCCGGGCAAACCCTTTACTTTATAGCATCTACTTTTACAGCATCTACTTTTCGGCGACTTCGCCATTGCGTTTTTTCTTCTTTTTCTACAACGCCGTCCTTCAAGTTCGTCGGGCTGCATCAATCGATCTCCGGCAAGCTTGTGAGTACCGTTTCACCGAATAATCCTAGTCTTTAACCTCCGGGCGCATCGCTGAGGTTTCGTCTAGTTCTTTATTCACCCCTTTACCGGTATTAGCTAGATCTACAAGTTTTCGTACCAATTCTTTTGGTTTTAGCTATTATCGCAATTATCCCACTCGATCTAGATCTTATCGGCTTCTAACCACAGCCGATTCCGACCTACTCGAGTGCTGGCGTCACGATCGACCGATCCCAGCCGATCTATCTACTTACGCACCCGCGCTTTGGTCGCCCTCGAGCCGGCCGATCCTGATTTACTCGTATCGGCCGATTGGCTGGTACACGTGTTGCTACAAGGCCATCGGTTCTCTAGCCGATCCTTAATATTGTTTCCATTATCAATCAACAGGTCAGATTGGCTGGCACGTCTCGCTACAGACCGGGAAGTCACGTGTGCTGCGCGCGGAGGTGACGTCCTATTTTCGCGTCAACACACTTTTTACACGCCCAGTGGGACACGAAAAAGTCAACAATGACGAAGACTGGTCCTTCTGAGATTGATCCAGAAAACGTCCAAGCGATCACCAAGGATCAGTTGAAGGATACAGACAAAGCTGAGTTCGAAGCTCACATGAAGCATTATGAAGAGCTTTGCCTGGCATCATACGGTCAGACTAAAAGTGGAATCTTCAAGAAGAGTCCGTTGCCCACGCCTAAGCAAGTCACTTTCTCAGCCGATCCTGAATCACTTCAGGACATGATGACTAAGGCGATGCATCAGACGATGATTGATCAAGCTAAGGTTTTTGCCAATACGGTGCAAAATAGTCTGATTGAAGCACTCAAGAAAGGAGCAGAGGGAGGATATCTGGGACCTGCATACTTCCAACCAAATCGAACTCCTCCAGTGTTCCAGCATAACCAATCGGCCTCCCCGTCGATTGATGATCCAACAGTAAGGGTTGCACCATCTCCACAGTTTACTCCTGGTTCTTCATCGGACTCCCAGCCGATTCAGAATCAAGGTAATGGAGATAAAACCAAAGATCCTGCTGTTACCATGCCTGTGATTCAAACACATGCAGTGAAGTCCAATGCCCAAGATCAAACATTCTCAGTGCAGAATCAAAAGTATCCTGCCATGAAAAATCAAGATGGAAAGCTTGCAGGATGGGATTTGCCTCGTGATCATTTTGATATTGATATCTCAAATTTCTTTGAACCCCAACCTGAAGAAGTTCTAGAAGTGAAGTACCCGCAATCTTATCAAGCCATGTTTGGAGGTACTCCAGGGACTGTGCACATGAACAAGGAGGGAGTAGAATTTGTCTACTTCAATCACGAGAGCAAGAATTTTGAAAGAGTCAAGATCGGTCCAGCTCACGCTCACATAGTTATATCGACAGAAAGAAAAGCTCCTGTTCCACTTCAGAAACCAACTCCTGTTCAAACTCAGAGATCGGCTCAGTAGCCGATACTAAGAATGCTCGTGCAAACTGCTTCACTACAGCAGCTGACGCTAGGGATGCATGTGCAGACTGCCCCACTACAGCAGTCAACACCAATGCAGCCTGTCTTGACCCTGGCTAATACAGTAGCTCATACAAGATCATCGCCTCAGCAGCCAATCGACCAAGGGGTGATAGGACAACCAATAATTCCACAGGTGGATTCTGCACTGTACTGCAAATGCTTCTGAATCAATTGGCTATTTCAAGCCAGTTGAATTCGCACCAGCCATCCCTATCGGCTAATCAGCCGATCGGACAAACTCCACCTGTTGCAAATATGCAGAGTTCTTCTGGAACAGGGACATCAATGGTACCAAATCCACAGCCAAGAATCTTAAAAGAACGGCCTCCAGAAACTCCAGCTGAGATGCAAGCAATTGAACAAGTATCTGCTGAATTGAAGTCTCATATGAAACAGGAGTTAATCGACCACTTCTCAGAGATGCTGCTGAAGCAATATGGGATAAAACCCAAGCATCAGTCCTGCATGTACAGGACACCGTATCCATCTGGTTACGATCAGATACCGTTCCCTCCAAGATACAAGGTGCCAGATTTCACCAAGTTCTCTGGACAAGATGAGACATCCACAATGGAGCATATCACTCGATTCATCATCCAATGTGGAGAAGCAGGGAATGTTGATGCACTCAGGATACAGTTGTTCTCTTCATCTCTACCTGGACCGGCATTCTCATGGTTTACCTCGTTGCCAGCCAATTCCATCATCAAGTGGTCCGATTTGGAGCAGCAGTTTCACAACTATTTCTTTTCTGGCATCCATGAGATGAAGATTACTGATTTGACCAGACTCAAGCAGAGGAATGATGAAACAGTTGCTGGATTCGTTCAAAGGTTCAGAGAAGTCAGAAACAAATGTTATAGTCTGAACCTGGGAGACAAACAACTAGCTAAATTGGCATTTCAAGGTCTCTTGTCGACATTAAGGGAGAAATATGCATCACATGACTTCGAGAGTCTCAGCCAGCTGGTCAGTCGGATGAGTCAGGAAACTACAAAGACCTATGAGCCTAGAAGAAACTTTCAGAAGAAGGTGTCTTATGTGGATTACTCTGACTCAGAAGATGAGGACAATATGATAGGACTTGTAGAGTGGGTCAAAGGCAAGAAGACAGTGTCCTATCCGTTTGGCAAGAAAGAACCAGAGAAATTCAGCTTTGATATCACTAAGGCCGATAAGATATTTGATCTGTTACTTCAACAAGGGCAGATTAAACTCTCCCAGTTCCATACCATACCATCTGCAGAAGAGCTGAAGAGGATGAAGTATTGCAAGTGGCATAATGCAACGTCGCATGACACCAATGATTGCAAGATCTTCAGACAACAGATCTAATCAGCTATTGAGCAAGGGAGGCTTAAGTTTGAAACCCCTACCAAAGCTGAAAAGCCGATGAAGATTGATCAGAATCCTTTCCCGACTAACACAGTTGAAATGTCTAACAAAGGCACATCATGTGTTAAGCTGCTGACGTCTGATTCGGCTCAAAATAATGGAGCTGTCGATCCCAAGGTGCAAGCAACCACTGCCGATGTCAAGGGAAAATGGTTGCTGCTTGAAGAAGGAGATTTGAAGCCACGCCGACCTGTCACGTCCCAGATGCTGATTAATAAATTTTAGCGCCGACAAGAGAAAGCCAGAGGGAGAGAGGAGTGGGCACGTCGCAATGAAGGATATTGGAGATGTCCGTTCTTCAAGTATTGCTGGGAAGAAGGGATCAAGCTTCCAACAGCAGAGAATTGTCCAGAATGCAATGGGGCTTACAACAACAGCAGCCCATCTAAAAGAGTTTGCTTCGACGACAGAAGACCTGCAGCTGGAGATCACCGTGAGTTCAGCAATCAACGGGTCTCAGTCCACGATCGGCTGGGGGGCAAGGCTAGCGTCCACGATCGGCTGGGGGCAAGGCTAACATTCATGATCGACTGGGAGGCCGAGTCAATGAAAAGTCAAACAATCAGCTAGAAGAGATGGCCGATTCCCTAGTCCCTGATGAAGATATCATGTGTCGAGCTCCTGAGCGTCGACGCACACTGCAACTGGATGATGAAGGATCAAGCCAAACACGCAAGAAGCCCAATCCACAATGGTGTCCAGATGGCTTGACCAAATCCCAGAAGAGGAGAGTCCAGCGTCTACGCCAGCTAGAACAGCAAGAAGAAGCAGAGAGATGCGTGCTGGACAAGAAGAAGGTTCGGTCTAAAGTTTGACGCCCAAAACCTAAGGTCGATGATGGAAAAGATGACAAACCACAAGCTGACATAAACATGGTTGTCTTCCTACCAAAAGAGTTCATGGCTCCGGTTGATTCGAATGTGTCTGATGAAGAACTTGGCATGGCTCAGCTAACATTGGAACCTAGACAAGCTATCTTTGAGAAGGCAGAAGACGAGAAAAGACAACATTTGAAGGCATTGTTTCTCAAAGGCTTTGTCAACGGGAAGCCAGTCACCAGGATGTTAGTGGATGGAGGAGTAGCAGTCAATCTGATGCCATACACCATGCTGCGCAAGATTGGGAAGTCTGACGAAGACTTGACCCAAACCGACATGATGTTGGTGGACTTCGAAGGCAACGTCTCTCCGGCTCAAGGAGCAATCTGCGTGGAGCTCACCATCGGCAGTAAGACCCTTCCGACCGCTTTCTTTGTCATTAAAGGGAGGGGATCTTATAATCTACTGCTGGGTCGGGATTGGATACATGCCAATTGTTGCATACCTTCTACAATACATCAATGCATCATCCAATGGATCGGAGATTCAGTGGAGGTGGTCCAAGGAGAAACCTCTTTGACAGTAGCAGCTACAGAAGCACAAGGATGGACTTATGATCGAGTGAGCTGCATATCTGGAAAAGCCTGGGATACCAAGTATCTCAAAGTGTCCGATTTCGGACTAAAGCTGGTTCAAGCAGTCGGCTCTAAAGACAAATTTAATGGATCAGTTCATTGAAGACGAAGGGAAGCTTGGGCATGGGTTTACATCGGCTGATGAATTGGAAAAGATAGACCTTGGAGATGGAAGTAAACCAAGGCCGACGTACATCAGTGCCAAGCTGGATATTGAATACAAGAAAGAATTGGTCACATTATTGAAAGAGTTCAAGGATTGTTTCGCTTGGGAATATTATGAGGTGCCTGGATTAGGCCGATCCATTGTTGAACATCGGCTACCTATTAAACCAGGATATCGACCTTTTCAACAACACCCGAGGCAATGTAATCCAAAGATTTATCCTGATATAAAGGCCGAGATAACAAAGTTACTCGAAACTGGTTTTATTCAGCAATGTCGATATGCCGAATGGATCTCTAATATAGTCCCTGTCTACAAGAAAAATGGCAAACTACGTGTATGCATTGATTTCAGGTACTTGAACAAAGCAACGCCGATGGATGGGTATCCGATGCCAGTAGCCGATGCATTAGTTAACGCTGCTGCAGGGCACAAAGTCATCAGCTTCATGGACGGTAACGCTGGGTACAATCAAATATTCATGGCCATAGAGGATATTGCAAAAACTGCTTTCAGGTGCCCCGGCCACGTCGGATTGTATGAGTGGATTGTCATGACCTTTGGGTTGAAGAATGCTGGCGCCACATATCAAAGAGCCATGAATTACATACTCCATGAACTCATCGGCAAGATAGTAGAGATCTACATTGATGATGTAGTTGTCAAGTCAAAGAGCTACAAGGAGCATTTGGCTGATCTACGAAAAACATTGGAATGCACTAGAAAGCATGGTTTGAAGATGAATCCCAACAAATGTGCTTTCGGTGTTTCAGCTGGTCAGTTCTTGGGTTTCTTAATACACGAAAGAGGAATCGAAGTGGGCCAGAAGTCGATCAGCGCGATTGACAATATAAAAGCACCATCAAACAAGAAAGAGCTCCAGTCATTAATTGGCAAGATCAATTTCATCAGAAGATTTATATCTAATCTGTCAGAAAGGATTCAACCATTTACACCTCTACTGAAGCTCAAGGCCGATCAGAAATTCGTATGGGGAGAAGAACAGCAGAAAGCTCTAGATAATGTCAAGCAGTACTTAAAATCTCCTCCTGTCTTAATGCCCCCTCAAGACAAGAAGCTGTTCAAATTATACTTATCGGCTAATGAGCGGGCTATTAGATTGGCCCTTGTGCAAGAGTTTGAAGGAAAAGAGCGAGTTGTATATTTCGTGAGTAGAAGACTCTTGGATGCAGAAACAAGATATTCGGCGGTGGAAAGACTATGCTTGTGCTTATATTTCTCATGTACGAAGTTGAGGCCTTACCTATTAACTGCCGAATGCACCGTGGTGTGCAAAGATGATGTGGTCAAATATATGTTGTCATTACCAATCTTGAAGGGCAGGATCGGAAAATGGATCTTAGCTTTGTCAGAATTTGATTTGACCTATCAATCGGCCAAAGCAATCAAAGGGCAAGTAATGGCCGATCTGGTAACTCAGCATTATGGACCTGAAGTTGCAGTTGTAGAACCTATTCCATGGACTATGTTCTTTGATTGATCATCATGTGGAGTAGGAGCTGGGATCGGAATCGTCCTCATCTCGCCTCAAGGAGCAAATTACGAGTTTTCCATCCCAATTGAGAAGACTTCGACAAACAATCAAGCTGAGTACCAGGCAGTGTTAAAGGGGATAAAACTACTACGAGAAGTCAATGCTGAAGTTGTTGAGATATTTGGAGATTCTCAACTCGTGATAAATCAATTGACAGGAGAATATGAATGCAAAGATGATATATTAAGGGTTTATCATGAAGAATGCCTTCAGCTACTTCGAGAGTTCAAGATAGTAAAACTTGAACATATCCCTAAGTGTCACAACAGCGAAGCTAATCGGCTGGCCCAAGGGGCATCAGGATATCGGCCGATTCTGGTTATGGAATTATCAGCCGAAGATTGGAGGAAGGAGATAGTAGATTATCTGAAAGATCCATCCAAGAAGGTTGACAAACAATTAAGGTACAAGGCCATTAAATACGTTCTGCAAGAAGATGAGTTATACTATCGTACCATCGATGGGGTTCTACTGAAATGTCTCGGTGAAGAGGAAGCTAAAACTTTAATGGAGGAAATTCACGAGGGAGTCTGTGGAGCTCATCAACCAGCATTTAAGATGAAGTGGATGATCAGAAATAATAACTATTATTGGCCGACGATATTAGAAGATTGCTTCAAGTATTACAAATGATGCCAAGAGTGTCAGAAGTTTGGAAGCATTCAAAGAGTTCCAGCATCGGCAATGAACCCAATAATCAAGCCATGGCCGTTCAGAGGTTGGGCAATTGATCTGATTGGACAGATATATCCACCATCAAGCAAAGGTCATAAATTCGTACTGGTGGCTACAGATTATTTCACAAAGTGGGTTGAAGCCATCCCAATCAAGACTGTGACATCAGGCAATATGATTGATTTTGTTAAAGAGCACATTGTCTATCGGTTTGGTATACCTCAGACTATCACAACCGATCAAGGGAGTCAATTCACTTCAGGGGAGTTTGAAGAATACGCAAATTCTTTGGGAATCAAACTGCTAAACTCATCTCCCTATTATGCTCAAGCAAACGGACAGGCAGAAGCAGCGAACAAAGGCATCATCAAGTTAATCAAGCGCAAGATCGATGAAAATCCCAAGCGATGGCATACAATCCTCAATGAAACACTATGGGCATACAGGATGGCATACCATGGGGCAACCAAAGTATCGCCATATCAATTGGTGTATGGTCATGATGTTGTATTGCCTTGGGAGTTAAAGACCGGATCCAGAAGGACTTCTTTACAAGATCAGCTATCGGCCGATGATTATTCAGCCATGATGAAAGAGGAACCGGAAGATCTTGCTGGTAATCGGCTGAGAGCTTTGAAGAATATCGAAAGGAACAAAAGAAGGATAGCCAGATGGTATGATAAGAAAGTCAAAGCTAAAGAATTTGCTGAAGGAGATCTGGTTTGGAAACTCATATTACCGATCGGCTCTAGAGATCCTAAATACGGGAAGTGGTCACCAACTTGGGAAGGACAGTTTCGTATCAGCCAATGCGTACCTGGCAATGCATATATCTTAGAAACATTGGAAGAAGAGAAGTTTGCCAGAGCATTGAATGGAAAGTATTTGAAGAAGTACTATCCAAGCATATGGGTAGACGCTTAGTCCAATCAGAGCCTGAAAGCGGCCGATTAGAGACTCGAGTTACAGCCGATCGCAAATGAGATCGTCTTTAGTAGCGGAAAGCCGAATCATCGAAGCATATTCGGTTTCAGGTTATGGCCGATGTATAAATCGCCCTTAGAACAAAATATATATATATATATATTTTCTCTCATCTTCGATTACAATGGTGACATTACAGTACAGATCTGAAGAGTACATTTGAGAAGACAAACTTGGACGATTCATTACAGATCGGTTACATTAGTCATCGCTGGACAGACGATGGGGACGAAGAAAGAGAAAAACAAAAAAGAAAGCGTAAATTTGACGAAGATGAATCACCAGATGCGGTAATTTTTCCCGTCAAGATTGTTGGGAAAGAAGACATAGGGTTGTTCTTCTTTCCACAACACCCAGGGACAACTTCCACCCTCCTCCACCAGCTGATGCACCTAAGTTGCATCACAAGGCTTCTTCTAGCTGTTGGACCTCCTGGCTTCACAAAAGGAGACTAAAGAGGGAAATATGTTCTAGGCTATTTCACAAGAATTCTTCTAGCCATCATGAATCAGAGAAGAAGAAAGGAACCGAAGAGCAAAAGCCTAAAGCTCCCTGGGCCTATATCTCGAGCCATGGATGAGAGGAAAGGTGTGATCTCCGTAAGAGTATGGAGGCGGTTATTTATAGCCAGGGCACCAGAAGAGATAAAGATGAAGGAGCTAGAAAAGACGGAAACCGAAGATGCTAGATCCGGCAAAAAAGGAAACAGATAACCGGTGAATGGCTCGGTTTCCAAAGAATGACCGATTCAGAGGAATCACCCCAAATAAAGGATGACACACGTACACTCAAACGGTGGGAAATTTCTCTATCGCGTCGACAAACTGCAGAGTATGGTTCACAGAAATCATCTGCCCAACATTGCAGACAGAGCCCACGAGCTCGCTGGTAACACCTAGAAGAAATGCTATTTCAAGTTGGAGTCTATCAAAGACCAGCGACGACCATTATCCCCTAAAAGGATTTCCAGGAAGAAATGCCTCTCATGCCTAAAAGCTAGAATGACTAATGGCTACATCCGAGAAGACCAAGTCTGAAAGAAAATCGTGGAACCCCTGGATAAAAGGGTGAGTCTTATAAGAGAAGGGGAGCAGAAAAGATAAAGTGTCACATGGAGAACAGCCCTGGAAGATATCAGACTGAAAGGACAAGGCACTATCAATGGAGATTGATTTGAGCTATCATTCAAATTAAGAGAAAGATATCAAATTCAGGTGAATTCCGGAGCAAAAGATTATTTACTCCGAAACTGGAGGGCATGTGTTGACACCGTTTTTTGGAAAAACTGGTCAAAAGAGATAAGGAAGAGTAGCCGATGAGAGCAGAGTACAATCGACCGATTAAAGAAAGAGAAATGGTGGTCAACAGGATCCGCTGATGGTCAAAGGAGTTCGACTCTATCAACGGGCCAGCAGGTCAAAGCTATCGGCCGATGGTCAACCAGAGGATCGGCCGATGGAGAGGAAGAAGGCGGTGATCAAAGAGATACGCCAAAAGGAAAGTACGGCGGAGGCGGGTCAATCCACGATTGGCAACGGGTCAAAGAGTCAGTTTTTAGAAGGATTTTGACTCCTGCGAGAGTCCTTTTCTATTTTTAGTAGTTTTTCTTTAGATGCAAGTAAACAATGCCGTGATCGGCTAGGAGTCGGGTTGTCCTCAGGACATAAATAGCGACCCTGCGTGGTCGGGAAAAAGTGTACACACCAATATCAAACAAACCGCCTCCGGGCAAACCCTTTACTTTACAACATCTACTTTACAGTATCTACTTTTATAACATCTACTTTTCGGTGACTTCGCCATTGCGTTTTTTCTTCTTTTTCTACAACGCCGTCCTTCAAGTTCGTCGGGCTGCATCAATCGATCTCCGGCAAGCTTGTGAGTACCATTTTACCTAATAATCCTAGGCTTTAACCTCCGGGCGCATCGCTGAGGTTTCGTCTAGTTCTTTATTCACCCCTTTACCGGTATTAGCTAGATCTACAAGTTTTCCTACCAATTCTTATGGTTTTAGCTATTATCGCAATTATCCCACTCGATGTAGATCCTATCAGCTTCTAACCGCAGCCGATTCCGACCTACTCGAGTGCTGGCGTCACGATCGGCCGATCCCAGCTGATCTATCTACTTATGCACCCGCGCTTCGGTCGCCCTCGAGCCGGCCGATCCTGCTTTACTCGTATCGGCCGATTGGCTGGTACACGTGTTGCTACAAGGCCATCGGTTCTCTAGCCGATCCTTAATATTGTTTCCATTGTCAATCAACAGGTCAGATTGGCTGGCACACCTCGCTACAGACCGGGGAGTCACGTGTGCTGCGCGCGGAGGTGACGTTCTATTTTCGCGTCAACAGAACGCTTTCGAAACATTGAGCCGACAAATTCTCAAAATTGTTGAAATCATCATTGACACCTTACTATCGATGGACACGTCGCCTACCTCGCTGAGGCGCTGAGTCATGCTCAATTTGCAGAAAATGATCTTTTGTTTCCATACACATTACTTGACATGCTTGTCCGGAGGACATGATTCTGACAGGATATTGTCAACCATACATACACTAGTAAGTACACCACGACATGTATGGGCTCGGAAGAGTGTCCTTATCGCTTCACCTCACGCATATCTCCTTTCTGCTAGGAGCACGAGAGGGTTCTTCCTGTGCACGGTCAGCCCAGTCTCCTGCTCCAGGTCAACGATCCCATCCGGCGCGCGCCAGTCAAAGCAGAAGAGCAGGTTGGCGAGCAGCAGCTCGACGGCGGAGGTGGCGAAGTGCACGCCGGGGCAGCTCCTCCGCCCGACCCCGAACGGCACGAGCGAGAAGCTGTCGTGCCAGGGCTTGTGGTCGCCGAGGTCCGCGACCTCCTCGTGCCGCTCGGGCGCGAACCGCGCCACGTCGGGGCCCCAGGCGTCGGGGTCCTGGCCGATGGCCCTGGCGTTCACGAGCACCCGCGTCCCCACCGGGATCTCGCAGCCGTACACCGTGCAGGGCTCGATGGTCTCCCGGGGCACCAGCAGCGGGACCGGCGGGTGCACCCGCATCGACTCCCGGATCACCTGCTTCAGGTACTTGAGCCGCGGGAGGTCGGACTCGCGGACGATGTCGCCGCCGCCGCCGGCCACGGCGCCGCGCACCTCCTTCTGGGCCTTGGCGAGGATGTCCGGGTGCCGGACCAGCTCGGTCATCGTCCACTCCACTGTCGCCGCCGTCGTGTCTGTCCCGGCAATGAACATGTCCTGAAACACAGATGAACAAAAACACATTAGTCGACCCGGTTGTTCAGAAATATCTATCAAATAAACTTGTACTAGTTGAGAATGAGACGTACCGTAAGGATGCCTTTGATCTGGTTACGGCTGTTGAACGTGCTCTTGTAAGCCGGATCACCGTGCAGGCGGAGGAGCACATCAACCAAGTCCTCGCCTTTGGATCCATCGCGCTTGTTGAGGTGGTCGTCGATCACCTTCTCGTAGAACGCGTCGAGCTCGTGGAAGTTCCGTTCCAGCCGCCTCCGCAGGCCCCGGAGCGTGTCCAGCCACCCCAGCCACGGCATGTAATCGGCCACGAAGAAAGCTCCGAGAAGCTTCTGCGTCTCGTCGAGGACGGCGCCGGCCTCGATGCCCCCTTCGCCATCTCCGTCGTCGCCGAACGCGACGCGGCGCAGGATCCTGTTGCTCGTCGCCATGAGCCTCTCGCTCAGGTTCACGGGGGAGCCGCCGTTCCCCGACGCGGCCGCCACGGCGGCGACGAGCGCGGCGGCCTCGCCCTCGCGGACGCCGCGGAACCCGCGCACGCGCGGGGCGCTCAGGAGCTCCGACAGGGACGCCCGCCGCGCGGCGCGCCAGAACGCGCCGTCGGGCGGCGAGAACACGATGTCCTGCAGGCCGTAGGTGATCCTGGTGGCGGCGGCCAGCGCCGGGCGCCCCGACATGGCGCGGTCGTTGGGCTGGAACGCGGCGCGGAGCGCGTCGGCGGTGGAGACGACGAGCGTGGGCACGGAGCCCAGGCGGAGCAGCATGAGCGGCGCGGCGTGCCTGGCGGCCAGCGCGGCGAGGGAGTCGTGCGGAACGGCGCCGAGCTGGTGGAGGTTGCCGATGAAGGGGAGGCCCCGCGGGCGCGGGAGAGACGGCGGCGACCTGCTGCCGCTGGCAGCGCGCCTCTTGAGCGGCGCGAGCAGTAGGCGCGTGAAGTAGACGACGGTAACGGTGGTGAGGAGGACGAGGAAGACGCGTGCAAAGAGATCGCCGTGTTGAGCTTGTAGCGTCTCCATGGAGATTGCTGGATGGCGGTGGTGTTCTTTTGGGCACCTTCTGTTTGTGGTAAGCGGCTAAGGATATAGCATGGCACGACGGCAGGAACAGTGTATTTATAGACAGCGCGTGGAGATTTTGAAGTGTTGCACTGTTAGCCGCCGGCCGGCGGCGGCGCCAATGGAGTTTTGGCGGACATGAAGAGTCCAAAGTCAAAGGAGGAACAAAAGAATCAAATGGCACGTAAACTACTAGTAATTCAGTTTATTTTTATATTCATAGGAAAAAGAGGGAAATTCAGATTCGTCCCAAACTTTTTTTTGCCTTTGAAAAAAGATATATTTCTATAGAATGCACTGGCGGTCCTTAAACTTGTCCAGTTGTGTCACTTAAATCGTCATACTCTAAAAATGCATGTCTAGCTCTCTAAACTTAGGCTCAGGTGTCATTTAGGTCACTATACTCTCAAAATGCAAATTTATACCTCTAAACTTGGCTTTGGGTGTCATCTAGGTCCATATACTTTCTAAAGGCATTGCCATCTCAATTAAATTGATAAGAACTTAGTTTTACACATATAAATTTAACTGTAGTAAAATAAAATGTGTTTCAACTCACCGTGTGTGTATAATATTGATATGCTGAATCCAGAAAGATTTATATTCTTTTACTCTGGAGGTAATATCTTATATGTGCACATGATAGGGATGCTTAGTTATTCTTAAAAAAATTTGAATAATTCGTGGTTGCACATTACTGAACTAAAATTAGGGATTTTCAAGATAAATCACTACTAGAAGGGGTGAAGCTAAAGAAGCAATAAAACAAGTTAAAAAAATATGCTAATGAAAATGATGGCTTGCTTTAAAACAAACATAAAGTTTGATATCATGGTATTAATGATATTAGTGGATGACAATGCATTTCAAGTTTAGGGACTTATATGACACCTAAGCAAGTTTCACTACGTGAAAAACTTACTTTGGTAACGGGCATATATGGCCTTTAGTAATGGGCAAAGCGCCCGTTACCGATCAAGTGTTACAAATGAGACAAGAAAGGTAACGGGCAGATGCCCGTTACTGATAACACATATTCGTAACGGGCATAAAACAACGACCGTTACCACAACTAGCCACCGGTCACGTGAAATGGCTGTTTCTCTGGGCCCACAGGGAACTTTGGTAACGGGCACCAAAACAGAGCCCGTTATAGTAACTCAACATCAGAGACGCGTTCTGTGTAACTGCGTCTCCGATGTCTCGACGAAATGAGACGCGTCTATTTCACGCGCGTCTCAGCACAACTAGGATTCGTAACGGACATCAAACAACGACCGTTACCACAACTAGTCACCGGTCACGTGAAATGGCTGTTTCTCTGGGCCCACAGGGAACTTTGTTAACGGGCATGAAAACAGAGCCTGTTACTGTGAAATCAACATCAGAGACGCGTGCGGTGAACCTGCGTCTCCTCTGTCTCGACGAAATGAGACACATCTGTTTCCACGCGCGTCTGCTTTCTCTCGATTAAAGGAGACGCGTGCTTTCAACCTGCGTCTCCTATATCTCGATGAACGGGCCAGGTCCTGGGGCCCACCGGTCAGGACTGGTAACGAGCTTTAACACTGCCCGTTACATTGTTGGCATGTTTGTAACGGGCTTTCCGAATGAAGCCCGTTACTCACTGATCAATGTTTGTAACGAGATTTAATTAACGCCCGTTGCAGATACGTAGGCCACCCTTACAGTAACTTGCCTGCTGCATCCTGGAACCAGCCAGGATTTGGCAGCCATCAGGGGCTGCATCCTGCTATCCTGGAACCAGCCAGGATATGGCAGCCACCACAGCAAGGAGACATCACAAACACATTCTCACATCACAGATATAGGCAAGCAAGATCACATTTATAGACAAGCAAGATCACATTTATAGACAAGCTAGGATCACATCAAGTTTCAAGTTACTCTCATTAGGGCTTGTTTGGATGGAGTCATGAGAAAACTGCCTGAACCAGGCAGCATCTGACCCCAACCAAGCAAGCCAAGCAGGTTTCTCAGGCAACAACACCTGACTAAAGAAGACCGAATGAGTTTCAAGTTTCTGTCTACAATGAACTCACGGTGCACCATTGTAGAAGTTGCCCTTTCGGTCGATGGTCTCCTTAAGAATGTACTCGCACAGCATCTCCCGGACACGCTTTAGATCTTCTGTGCAAACATCTACAGCAGATTTGAAATCCTGCAAAATACAATCATTTATGAGAATACAAGTAGAAATCAGTTTCTAAAATCAGATGGAGAATATGAGCAGAGACAAGGTTGAGCATTATTATCTACTTACAGCAGCTTTCTTGATGTCAGGTATGTCATCGAGTAGTCTTAACATATGGAATGCCACATGGAATCCACACAAAGAGGGCCCCTATGGCTGCTGAGCACATTGCATCGAGGTACCAAAATGACAAGTTAATGCAGTACCAAATAGGTAAGAAGGGACCATAAAAAAACCTCGGTCTTACATCGAGATTTGTTTTGTGCTTGAGTATGGCTTTTGGCTTTTTTTTCTTTCCTTTCGTCACTCCGTCCTGTGCATGTTCACCAAAGACCCTGCATGATCAGCAATACCGATTAGAAACACTAAGAGATTGAATTTTTGTGAACAAAACCTACAAGATACTGTACCAAAGGCCCTGCATGGTCAGCAATACCGATTAGAAACACTAAGAGATTGAATTTTTGTGAACAAAACCTACAAGATACTGTACCAAAGGCCCTGCATGGTCAGCAATACCGATTAAAAACACTAAGAGATTGAATTTTTGTGAACAAAACCTACAAGATACTGACCAGTCCACAACTGGTTTGAGGTCTGGGAACTTTAGCGGGGGATGTTGTTTAGCAGAATCTAGATACCAAACCTCTTTGAACTTCATACAGATGATCACTGTTACCCAGTGGCTAGTGCAGTAGGCACCCACCACGTAGTCGTTGTTCATTGCATTTGAGATTGATTTGGTAACAAGGCCAGAATGGTGAGAAATATTTGTGGAAGTAAAAAAATCTGGATCTAAAAACCCAACACTGATCTGCATCGCCGCTGCCTTGTCCATCATTTTCCTACAAAAAATCAAATTGTTAGCATGCATGAACTTTGTGGTCAAAACTAAAGAAATATCTTTTTAGGTTTTAAGGGACTTACAATGTCCACAACCTGAAGAAGGTAGCATCTAGAGAAGCTAGGGTTATAAGATTATACACGCTACTGAATGCAATGTTTAACATTAAAGCACCACCACCACCTTTAAAGTAGTCTTGATCCACCTTTGCTGTTAAGGCAAGTTTATCCTTACTGTGTTCCATAACGTAAGCATGCAACCTGGCACAATTTGGTCCAGCAGCCTTTAAGTTTGCTTCTGACAACATAGGTGCACCAGGCTTGTATTTTGGTCGTTCCTGTTCTGTCCCAATAATACAGTTAAGAATCTCATCTTTAGACAGAAGTTTCCTGGCCTGGTTCCCCTTCTGCAGTGGAGATTGCCTGGGCTCCTCCTCCTGTTGCAGAGGCTGCTGTACATGTTGCATCTGCTGCTTAGGGGGAGATTGCCTGCGCTCCTCCTGCTGCTGCTGGAGAGGCTGCTGTTTCGTCTGTTGCTTATCCTCATGTTGCAGCAGCTGCTTAGGCGGAGTTTGCCTGGGCTCCTCCGGCTGTTGTCGACGTTCCTGCTGCTGGAGAGGCTGCTGTTTCGTCTGTTGCTTATCCTCATGTAGCAGCTGCTGCTTAGGCGGAGTTTGCCTGGGCTCCTCCGGCTGTTGTCGACGCTCTTGCTGCTGGAGAGGCTGCTGTTTCGTCTGTTGCTTATCCGCATGTTGCAGCTGCTGCTTAGGCGGAGTTTGCCTGGGCTCCTCCGGCTGTTGTCGACGCTCCTGCTGCGTAGTTTTGCTGATCTGCTGCTGCTGCTGCTGCTGTTGAGCCTTCTCTTGCTGACACTGAGCTGCAGTACCTCCATCTGATGCTGTACCCATGCTACCTGTTACGGCTTCAGGGTTGGGATGTCTCGTCATGGGTGGTATGAGGATCCTGTCCTTTGGCCATTGGATCCTTTGAACGAGAGCCTCAGCTAGGGTTGCTATGTCACCCCATCAATTGGTACAGGCAGAGGGTAGTGACCCGCATTGGCCCACACATAAGTAGGTTGCACCACAACATACCCATCCTGCACCGATACTGAATGGCAAGCCTTTTGAAATGGAAAGACTTTCGCTAGTGCGAGCTCCACATTAATCCCGGTGCCATCCAAAAGGCTGCACGCGGTTGGCTCTGTCAGCTTATCTATTGTGTCCAGCATAGGTGATCGACTATCACTGTGCACTTGATTCGCTTCGTCCTCGTTGGCATTCCGATGGTCTTGCTCTCTGCCACACGCATCTTCCTTGTTGTCATGCGCATGTTCTTCCTCGCGGTCATGCGCATCTTCTTCCTCGCTGCCATGCACATCTTCTTCCTCGCTGCTACTGACAGGCGCTGGTAATTGAGAAGGAAGAAGTGCATTTTTCGGTATTTCAATGCCTGATAGTCTTAGAGCATGGACAACTGATTTAAATATTATGTCCTTCATATCATGAGCATCAGACCTCTTGTTCCTCCTCTTCTTCCTGTATATTCCAGCGAACTCTTCACCAAACCCTTTACCCCAGCCAAATGAACTAGACACGCCTCAGACCTGACCTCGATGCTCTGGAGTCTCAAGTGCTGCGGTGAGGATATCATCCTCCCTAACCCCAGAGAAAGAACCATCGCTACCCTGAGCTGCAAGTGTTTTCACCCTATCTGCTACCCCCACCACCGCAGGGTTACTGAATGTTATGCCCCCGCTTCCTTCACTAGTATTCTTCCTCTTCTTCCCTACCCTTGCCCGCTGATAAGGTCTCGAACGTCCAGGAAATTGGTCTCAAGGGTTCTGTTTTCCTTCTGCAGCTAGCTTTGCATCCTCCTCCTCCCACTCTTTCCTTTTACCACGATAACCTTTTCTGCTCGTCTTGTGTAGCTTATTATGCAATGCTCTCTTTTGTTTCATCTACTGACTCAATTGCTGAAATGAAGGAGAATTGGTTTCCTGTACAAACATGTCCCAGTCTTGTTGCTGCAAAAAGGCATGCTTCACAAAGGGAGTCTCCTCTTCGCTCACATATTTTTTTTCTTAAATGGGCCTTGAACCGCCGTTGCAAGGTTCCAATTTCTGATATAGTTGCCTTAACTGCCTTCTTGCGAACAGATTCTTCCAGATTGGCTGGGTAATCTAGCTTTTCCTCTAAAACTGTGAACAGATGGTCGTTCTCAATTGGTGAGAGATCATCAACCGCCTTGTTGATTGACACCCTCTCCCGAGCAATGAGACCACAGACCAATACAAATCTATCCCTCGCAGCATCTGGGGTAAGTCAAAAATTGGCATCAAGTCCAGTTGCAGTCAACTTGTCTTCTGGCCATTTGGTTTGTGTCCTTGACCCGCGGGATCGAGTACTACTCGCAGCAGTCTGTGCTGAGTGACCCTGTGAAGAAGGTTCACCGACGATGGGCTGTGATGGTGCACTGGAGGTAGAGGAGTTTGTTGTTGTGGGAGACTGCATAGATGATATGTCAGGTTGTCAGTAGAGCAACATAAGCAAGACTGAAAATCTAAACAAAATTCTTATTAGATAAATTCGTTTTCTCTGACAGGCAAAATAGCTAATATTACACTAGAAATTATTAAAAGTCGTAAATAAAATCAGCATAGACATACATAGTTCATATTTTACTTAATTAGCATACAGGGATAGGTGCTAACCATTTTGACAGGGACACAACAATATGCTTATATATCAAAGCAGAGAATAAATTCCTTCAACTGCTTCCTTGTCCAACTTCAGCAGTGATGGATTGTGTGTTCCATGTGTACATGCAACAAGAGGATAAAGCAATGGTCATGACATTATATATGACAGTAGTGAAACAACACTCACAACACATCATGACACCAACAATAACAATATATATAACAGTAGTGAAACAATTAACACTCACAACAAAGCATAGGACAGTCTAGTTATCACTACATTATAAACCACTGCGATGCAATTCCCACTGACATTATGTGGCCATCAGAATTAAAGTATGCTAACAAGTCCAAAGCATAACTGTCGATCTGGTACATTCAAAGCATAGCAGAATTAAAGTATGCTAACATCCTTTATGCTTTTCATGAATTTACAGTGCAAAGATTGTAGCACCAGGAACATGAAAATGAATTTCAACAGTTCATATAACTTCATCTGTTAGCAACAATTTATTCAAACAGGCTTGGAGCAACAAAATCCATCCATCAAATCCACAGTCAATCAATTGAAGATGAACTATTAAGACATGTCTCCATAATCCACCTTGACATGAATATATAGCAGATTTGGTGGACTACATTATAAATCACTACGATGCAATTCCCACTGACATTATGTGGCCATCAGAATTAAAATATGCTAACAGGTCCAAAGCATAACTGTCGATCTGGTACATTCAAAGCATAGCAGAATTAAAGTATGCTAACAGGTCCAAAGCATAACTGTCGATCTGGTACATTCAAAGCATAGCAGAATTAAAGTATGCTAACATCCTCAATGCTTTTCATGAATTTACAATGCAAAAATTGTAGCACCAGGAACATGAAAATGAATTTCAACAGTTCATATAACTTCATCTGTTAGCAACAATTTATTCAAACAGACTTGGAGCAACAAAATCCATCCATCAAATCCACAGTCAATCAATTAAAGATGAACTATCAAGGCATGTCTCCCTAATCCACATTGACTTGAATATATAGCAGATTTGGTGGCTGAGCAGAGAGAGGGAGTTGGGGGTTCAAGCAGGACTAACCTCTGTCGCGAATGAAGTAGTTGTTCTCGTGATGGTCGGAGGGGCCGGATCCACGTCGGCTCGTGGCTTGAGGTGGCCGGCTCGTCATCGTGACCGGGGATGACGGATCCGCGTCAACCGTCTTTAGGTTGGTCGGGAAGCCGTCCGCACGCCAGTAACCGCGTCCTCGTCACCGTCGTCACGCAGGGAGCGGTGGGGCTGGAGAAGAGCAGGGCTGCGGCGGGGAGAGAGCGGCGAAGGCGAGCGGGGAGAGAGTGGCGAAGGCAAGCGGGGAGAGTGGCGGCGGCAGTGGGGAGAGTGCGGGCGTTGTGGATCTGTCTAGCGAGGAGCCGAATATGAATTGCGCGCGTAACTGTGTTTATGGAAATTACTGGCGTGCCCTTGATGGCTCTCTGGTGGAATTGGAATTCCATTGGCATTATAGTCAATATAGGTGGGACATTTTGAGCAGCCCGCACACGGTTTGCCTGCTGATGCTGACGCGTGGGCCAGTGTCATTGGCGACAATGGTTAGCGAACCCGCATCGCCTTTGTTGGCAGTTGGGTCCGGCGGGCGGGCAGCGGTTATCTTTTTATTTTGGCTGCTGACGCTGACGCGTGGGCCAGCCACTGTTTTTTTCGAATGAAATGTGCTTCCCTAAAATATTAGAGCCCATAAAACAACACCTAAAAAATCATAAAAATACGAACAATTCGTATTTGAACATTTAGTATTTGAATAAAATATCAACAGTCACACTTGTGTGCCCAAGATTCTTAGAATTCATTTTTACATCCCATGTTAATGATGTAATAATTCTAATAACATCTAGTGTGCTCTAAAAAAATCTACAAATTGACTTGGCAACATAATTTGGGTACCTAGACTTGTCTTCAAAATTTCAAATGGTTTCGATGAAGGAATAATATACTTGTGTACAAATATCTACATGTCTCACATAGTTTACTAGAATGTTCCTTGAACATTGATGTTTTCCACACTTTGCAACATGTTCGAACTCATACGCATTTGGAAACTTAACAAAACCTTGTGGTTCGCCTTAAGATTACGAAAATGCAAAGTTTCATTACAGGAGGTGTGGAAAACAAATATTATTTATATGTTGTACTTACATAGAACAAAATAAGGCATATAAACATTGTTCAAGAAACGGAATATACACTAAACAATGAAAATAATGAAAACACGGTGATTTTAGAAAATTGTAGAAAAAAATAATCAAATTTGGACTAATTACGACGGAGAAATACATGTTACAAAATTTGATTGCGGATCAAAAAGAGAAATGTCGTCGGCGACGCAGGACGGATAAACTGTTCTTCATTCTCCAATAGAACAAAGGAGGAAGCAGAGGGCACCGCAGCCCGCCGCCGCCCCCGTCGTGCCCGCTTCGGCGGTTTTGACACCCAAGAGGGCATCCTAGGCCTCGTCGGCGGCAAATGAGACTACCGCAACCTTCGATTTGACTCACAAACGTGACAAATCAAATGTTGTCTATCAAAAACCGATTAAAAACCGACATCCCGATAAAATCAAATCTGCGTTTAGTAATATCTAATAATTTACATTCAAGATAGATAATGTTCATTGATGCTTGCGCCTACATCCCGATGTTCATCCTGCTGACGGCGTACTCCACGGCGGGGCGGAAGTTACGCGTCCAGAGGTCGAACTCATGACGGATGCGATACTCGGCGCTGCAGTAGTGGATGATCTCTTTGGTATCCGGCCCGTAGCGCCTACATCCCGCTGCCCAAATGCAGATGTGGGGATTCTGGACGGGCAGCAACGGAATGTCGTCGTCGCCGTCATCAAGCCAGTACCACCACGCAATGTTCTCGAGATCCTGGTTGACGAGGTAGCGCAGCCGCCGCAGGTTGTGGTTCTTCCACCGCCCGTCAGGGGGCGATGGGCCGCCGCTGATTTCCTGGAGCAGTGCCATGGCTTCGGGGTCCGCCGGGTCGCAACGGTACTTCAACATCTCTAAGAAGTACTTGGCACCGGAGTCTTCAGCAGCGGCATCTCCGATGAGCTTCAGACCCTTATCGGGGTTCCGCCGCCTCATCAACCTCTTCATCCCCTCGAAGCATAATGCCTCCGGATGATTGGCCTCGCGGAAGCGCCGCTCAAAGCACGACCTGACGTAGCGATTCTTGATCACCCGACGAAGATCACGCAGCGACACGTGCAGTAGTACCTCATCGGAGTCGCAGATGCGCCGGAAGGTGCCGTAGATTTTATTGCGAAGGTTCAGAAAATGGAAGATGGGCTCATCCTTGATGGAGTGGATGATGATTTGGGTGACAAGATCATCTGGCAGCAGCTGCATCAAGCACATCGCGGCCATCAAGGAGAAGGGGAGGAAATAGAAAAGCGACAGGGTTTGGAAATTGAAAGGCGACGAGGGTTGAAGTTGGCGATGAGGGTTGAAGTTGAAGGCGACGAGGCCATCTAAAACAATAAATGGAAATTGAAAAGGCGCCGCAGTTTGGCTGCTGCCGCTGACGAGTGGGCCCGACATCATTGCCCCTGCCCCTTCTGCTTCCCGCGTAATTGAAAGGCGACGCGTGGTTTTGGACGGTTTTGCGCCCCAAACGGAGCCCGAGGCGCAATTGAGTGGCACGTACTGGCAGTAGTGGAGTAGTGGGTGGGGGCAGAGGCGCCTGACGGTTCCGCGTCTTGTCAATATAACTCCCCTGCCTTCCCCTGCTTTCCCCTGCTTATTCCATAAGCTTATCTCGCTTCTTCTTCCTCCTCGCGATCCACCACTACAAAATCTTCGGTCACCGAGAGATCACGAAGGAGGAGATGGTGTCGAGGGGCTTGCCGCCGGCGAAGCGGGGGTGAAGGGAGGACAACGACAACGAAAGCCGCCGTCGGAGGAAGTTGGAGAAGGGGAAGGAGCCGGCGACCAAGGACGCCGACGAGGAACCGTTCTTCGACGACACCAAGTTCGCCATCGACCTGCTCAAGAGCGCCTTCAGAAAGCTTGAAGATGTTGGCGCGGCCTTCAACATCAAGGCGCATCATAAAGTGGACAAGGACCCGAGCGTGAAGGGTCTCGCCTTCAGGATCCACGGGTTGGCGGAGAGGCTCGAGAAGCTCCCCGTGGTCAAGCGGGCTGGCCGCCACTTCGTCTTCGACGACGGCGGCGACGGCTCTGACGGAAGCCACGGCGGCGACGACGGCTCCGACAGCAGCCACGGCGGCGACGACGGCGGGACTCTGACTAATTGATAGACTTCTCTACCAATTAGTAATAATGTGTGTGTGCTTTTGTGTCTTCGTCAGGTTGTTGGACATGAACTGCTTAGTTTGTCTGTCGATCATGAACTGCTTAGTTAATTAGTTTGGTTGTTAGATTTTGTATGTCATGAACTCGATCTAATAGACGCGAGTAGATCCATCCGCGTTGTGATGAACTGTGTTCTGTTGTGATGAACTGGAGATCTGTTGTGATGAACTGGAGATCTGTTGTGATGAATTAGATCTTAGAGACAATGGATAGTCATTGCCGACGCGGGTTAGCCTGCTGACGCTAACGTGTGGGCCAGTGTCATTGGCGACGATGGTTAGTGAACCCGCATCGCATTTGTTGGCAGTTGGGTCCGGGCGGGCAGGCAACGGTTATCTTTTTTATATTGGCTGCTGACGCTGACGCGTGGGCCCGTCACAATTTTTTTGGAATGAAACTTGCTTCCCTAAAATATTAGAGCCCATAAAACAGCACCTAAAAAATCATAAAAATACGAACAATTCATATTTGGACATTTAGTATTTGAATAAAATATCAACAGTCACACTTGTGTGCCCAAAATTCTTATATTTCGTTTTTACACCCCATGGTAATTATATAATAATTCTAATAACATCAAATTTGCTCTAAAAAATCTACAAATTGACTTGGCAACATAATTTGGGTACCTAAACTTTTCTTCAAAATTTCAAATAGTATCGATGAAGAAATAATATACTTGTGTACAAATGTCTACATCTCTCACATAGTTTCCTAGAATGTTGCTTGAACATTGAAGTTTTCCACACTTTGTAACATGTTCGAACTCATATGCATTTGAAAACTTAACAAAATCTTGTGTTCACCTTAAGCTTACGAAATGCAAAGTTTCATCACTAATGGTTGTGTAAAACAAATATTATTTATATGTTGTACTTACAAAGAACAAAATAAGGCATATAAACATTATTCAAGAAACGGAATATACACTAAATAATAAAATTAATGAAAAGATGGTGATTTTAGAAAAAAATAGATTTTTTTTTTCAAATTTGGACTAATTACGACGAAGAAATACTTGTTACAACATTTGATTGCAGATTAAAAGGAGAAATGTGAACTGTTCTTCATTCGAATAGAACTGGGCCCCATAGTCATTAGCGACACGGGACTGATAACCCGCGTCGGCTTTGTTGCTCTTCCAAAATTTTACACAGATAATACGAGCAACCTACAAAAGCTAATCCACTACTGATTTTCTATTCCAATACTCCGTTCGAACTTCACCATTTCGCGGCGGAGCCTACAGTCTTCGCTGCAAAACAGAGAAATTCCAAACCATCCTTTATCCACGCCGCAACCACCGCCGTTGCCTGCGCACGGCTGATCGCCGCGCACCTGTGCCGGAGGCGGCTGCGGTTCACCCCAAATGCGCCATGTCGAGGAGTGGATCGCACGCGCGGCCTTCTCGCGCAAAGGCAGACACCCCTCGTTGCTCAGCCATTTCGACGTCGTACTGTCGCCGCCCGCGACCCGCCTCATGTACCGCTTCGCGGTGTCGTCAGCGGCGGCACCGCTATTGTCCCTGTAGAGCAAGATGGCGTATAGATAGGCCGCCGCATCGGGCCCACCCTCGGCGGCGCGCCGGAGATCATTGCATCCCCTGTTTTCCATGAAGACGGCTTTGATCCCGGAGAAGAAGCAAGCCTCCGGATTCCCGAGATCGGTCAGCATAGCAAGGAAGGCTTTGTAGGTGGTGGGGTCCCACACCCAAGAAATCCCATATCGTATCCCCTCTATCGACAAACGCCGGCCGACGTCGCCGTGGCCGCACACGCGGCGCATGATTGATCAAGTACCACGTAGGCTGCGGAGGTCAGCCAAGGGCCGCTCCGAGATCGCACCGACGCACGCCGCAATCTCAATACGGAGGTCTTGAGGGAGGTCCAGCAGCGACGACGGCTGGTGCCGCCTGCTTCTTCCCGGCATGCTATTCATCTCCGGCCGGGAATGGTGACGATGAGGAGTAGGCAGTTGCTCTTTTTCGCAGGTAGATGAAGGGGCAGGGGATCTAAATTATTTTGGAAGGAGAAGATACAACAGATTTGTTTCCAAACACGGTTTAAGTAAGCAATGGAGACGACATTTGGCTAATCCGCGTATCCTTTAATTCTCCATTGCAGACGACGTTTGGTTAATCCACGTATGCTTTAATTCTACCCCCTCCGTCCCAAAAAACATGCAGTTATGGGAAACGTGCCAGTCAAACTATTACAACTTTGACCAAGTTTATAGCAAAAAATATTAGCATTTATGTCTTGAAATAACTTTTTTATAAAAAATATACTCCTCCAGATGTGAAAATTGCATGTTTTATTTTGTAATTGTTAGTAGTTTTTCATATAGTTTGACTCCTCGGGATGTGAGAATTGCATCTTTTATGAGACGGAGGGAGTACATTGGAGACGACGTTTGGTTAATCTGCGTATCATTTAATTCTACATTGGAATCACTACCTCTGCTCTCAGTCATTGACTGGGCAACTGTTTCCCCATTGACCGAATCTGGCATCAATTTCTTGGGAACCTTCCCATTTCCTGTGCTCTTGATCTTATCCCTTCCTCTCTTTTTTTACAACCGATGTTATCCCTTCCTTGTTTTTCTATAAGCTTTCCCTCCTCCAGGAGGAGGATTTTTGAAGGGATATGTTTCCACCCTTTCTGTATCTTTCTCTTGTGCTCACTTGTAAGCATGAAGAAGAAGCCAGAATCTGTAGCATATCTCGTCATGAAGAACAAGCCGACGGCGGCCTCCTTCCTCTTCACCTCCGACGATCGACCGACGGGCAGGGAAGGCAAGCAAGATCGACCTTTGAGCCTCAACATCGCCAAATCAGCACCCACCACCGCAGTGGTCTTCTACCTCTGGCCGGCCGGAGATTCAGCTGGAGCCGGACGCGAGTTCGAGGCTGCTGAGCTGGCCAAGATCCCGAGGCCTCCCTATCTGATGTACCAATGATGACTGTAATCTGTGTGTGTGATTTTGCATATCTCGTCATGAAGAACAAGCCGACGGAAGTATACCTCTTTTGCTTAGTTTAGATCTATGTTCCTCATCCTGGTAGTGCCTAGTGATGATGAACATAGATGACCGCTTTGTAACCTTCTGGTGTATCAATGATGACTGTAATCTGTGTGTGTGATTTTGCATCTCAAGAGACATGCTTGTGTGATTATCTGTGTGCAGTACAATTTTTTGTATGATTTACCTACTCACTTGCAAGCATGAAGAAGAACAAACCGACGGGGGCTGGCTAATCCACGTCTCTTTTGATGTAATCTGTGTGTGTGATTTCGCATATCTTGCCCATAATAAAGGCGACGCGAGTTGGTTAATCCTCGTCTCTTGCCCGTAACAAAAGAGATCGAGCGAGTGACCTTCTGAGGAGAGAGAGCGAGTGTTGTTGTCAGAACGGGAGTGGCCTTCTGCGGAGAGAGAGTGAGTGGTGTCGGAAGGAGAAGACAGAGACGAACAATAACAACGTGCGTCTCCGATGAGAGAAAAAAGGCGACACGAGCGTATCCAATTGGGTCTCCAGCAAAGGAGACGCATCGTAACAAGCATGCGTCTCCAGTACGAAATTATCGGTAACAGACTTTATAGCCCGTTACCAGTACGGCAGTGATCAGTAACGGACTTAAACAGTCCGTTACTGATAGGGCATTGATCGGTAACGGACTTTACAAGCCCGTTACCGATAGGTTTAACTTTTGTAACGGACTCGATTTTACGTCCGTTACAACGAATTCATGTAACAGACGTTTAAGAAGCCTGTTACCAGAACTCCACATTGGTAACGGGCGTTGTGGAGGCCAATCTCGGGGTCGGCCTGCCGCGTTTATCTGTAACGGGTGCCAAACAACAACCGTTACAGATGTGGGTGCATGTAACGGGTGTTAAGAGCCCGTTACAAATGCTGCGTGACCTATTTGAGATTTTCACGTAGTGTTTATGGAGTTAGATATGCATTTTGAGAGTATACGAACTTAAATGATACCTGAGCCCAAGTTTTTTTTTAGAACCACCTGAGCCCAAGTTTAAGAAGCCAGAAGTGCACTTTAAAAATATGGGAACCTAAGTGACACAACCAGACAAGTTTAAGAACCCATCATGCACTTTACTCTTCTCAACCTTTTCGTGACAAAACCTTACATTTGTATGGCTACTTGTATCACATAATGCTAAATGTTAAAACCGTCGTGTTCATCTCCGTACTGTAACAAAAAGCGAGTTTAATCTCAGGCCGATCATGGTCACATACGTAGCGACGGATTGGCTACTCTGATCTTCGGTTTCTTGATGATCTGGAATTCTGGTTGGTCTGAAGACCCCAGATGCAGGTGCAGGAGCCAAAGCTAACGAGATGGCGTTGTCCCGTGCAATAATGAACTTTTGTTTGCGGTAGATTTGAAATGGACGGAACCGTGGACACGAATAGATTGCATTGTTGAACCGCGCATCATTACCATCATGGTGATCCAGCCACTTAGCCAGTAGGACACGGCAGTTTGAGCAGTGCAGCCGTGCAGGACCTGCGGTCCCCCGTGCAGCTCGCACCTTCTCTCATTCTCTGGGAGCGGGAGGTACGTACTGGACCGGCCGGGAGTTTCCTGCTCGAGCATGAAATGCAAATGCGAGTCCAATCTGACGACGACCCACGAGTCGTTTTCGGTGGCGGGGGGCGCCGACTTCGGTCGGACGGGCACCGAGGGCGAGGGGCCGAGGGCGGCACTGCCGTGCCGTGCATCTGCGTGCAGGTGTTGTCGTTTTTGGTTCCTTTTTCTTCAGCGCGCCGCGCCGACTCCAGAATCCGGCCGCGGAATTAGCCTGGCTGCGGGGCCCGGTGGGACTGAAGATAAGTATTCCACGAAAACGACCGACGCGCCTACTATTCTGTTGGCCGGTGGGTGCTGACTGATGCTGAGTTACCCATCACCCGGTCACGCCTTGCAAAAATCTTACTTGGCGAACGTTCGCCGCTAGTCAGTATTAACAACAGGTGACATCACCGTTGTCTTCATCCTCCAGCCAGAGAAGGCAGAAGAGAATGCGGGCGCCGGCAGGAGGGAACCAGCGGCGGATTGTGAGCGGCGGCCGCCGGCGGGCGGCGGTGGAGGCCGGCGGGTTCTTAGGGTTTCAGGTTTGGTTGGAGTTAGGGATTTGGATTGCCTGGGTTCGGGGGATTCAAATCACCGGCGATCTTAGAGGTTGCTCGGGGCGGCGGCCCGGCGGTGGCTACGGGTTGTGGGCGGTGGGGCCGGGCGGCGGTGGCGCCGCCAGTCGGGTGGGGGGGACCCCTGGTGGGCGGTGCCGGCGACGGGGGTCAGTGATTGGAGGGGTTAGGAAGGGCAAGATGCGGGCGGAGTGGTGTAGCGGCGGCGGTGCTGCCGGATGCGGGCGGTGTTGGAGGTCGGCGGCGGCGGTGGTGGTGCGGCAAACGAGGAAGAAAGAGAGGGCGGGGTCGGTGATGGAGAATGGTTAGGGGAGGGCGGGGAGGTGGGCGGGGGTGGGAGAAGGGCGGAGCGGCACGGCGGCATGGGCGCCGCCGACCGTGGGCGGTGGAGGAGGCCGGCGGGGACGGTGTCAGTGCGGTGAACAAGAAAGAAGAAAGGAAGAAAGTGCGTTGGGGAAGAAAGAAGAAAGGAGGAAAAGGTAGCTAGGGTGAGTCCCACCCACAATGTTCGCCCGGGGCGAACGATCGCCTGATAAGGTCTCCGCACCCCTCATGCTGCTCCAACATGAATCGCGTTCACGATTGATCACCCATTCACCCACGTTCTGGCGGGTATTCCTTTCGAAGTTTCTAAGTGCACCCGTAGGACCAGGCGCACTAGTGGTAATTGACTGTGAACCTAATTCATTCTTGACAATATAATAAATTTTAATTTTTTAACTCTAAAGTACATAGTTTTATGATCTAATCTTTAATTTTAATTTATAGAACCTGACCCTCAAATTTGCAATGCTAAATTAGAGGACCCTTTATCATTCGCGTGTACATACCGATGCAGCTATTAAAACTACCAAAATATCTCTACATATAATTATCTGAGTAGATTTGCAGTACACATATTACAAAATGCCAACAATAGAATCAATCATGGAAAAAGTGTATTTTTCATCCCTCAAATATTGCAAAAGTGTGGCATTCATCAATTATGTTTCATTTGGCACAAATCAACCCCTTAACTACCGGAACTAATGCATTTATCATCCTCGCTATAATTTAACAATGATTTACTATCATATAATAGCAGTTTAGACCATGTAATCATCTTGCCAATTACTACTTTAGTCGCATCTTATGTTAAGTCAATATCTATGAATTGATTGTGAATTGACTTCATTAAAAAATTTTCCAGAAAAAAATTACAGAGTATCCAATTTAGAGTTTTATTAAAAAAACTGTGGACTTTACATTTTCGACTTATTAGCATATTGCATCCCTAGTAAGTGATTGCTTATTACTCAAATGATTATATGGTATAAACCGTTAGTACATTTCACTAAATCATTGTTAAACTATACTCCCTCCGTCCCATAAAAGAGTGTAATTTTAGTATTTTTAAGACAGATTAGTGGAGGATTGAAAAGACTCTAATACCCTTATTTGTTTGCCAAATGCAGTAAGTTTTGTCATGCAAATCAGATCTGACCACTTAATTAGGAAGGTAATTAGATCTGTTTTCTAGGATTGCATTTTTTGTGGGATTTTTTTCAAATGTTAGGATGACACTTTTTTTATGGGACGGAGGGAGTAAGGTGGGATGATAAATGCACTAAAAGTTAGTTAAGGGATTGATTTGCACCAAATGAAACATGAAGCATGAGTAATGCACTTTTGTAATAATTAAGGGATGAAAAAGACACTTTTTCCATCAAATTGTATATCAATACTAGTGGAAAAGTGCAAATTTTCTGATACAGAATTTGAACGGCAAAATTAGAGCTCGTTCGGTTGTTTAGGATTGATGTTCTGGAACTATTCTCACTTGGAATAGTTGTGTAATTGTAAAAAAAAAACTCATTAGAAGGATTGATTCCTACCCATTGTCACTAAGTTCTCGGTTGGATAGGATTGAGGAACAGGAACGAGAACGAGAGACGAGGTACGTTAATTTTGGGAGTGTCTACAGGGATCTCGAGCATTTCTCGGGTTCCTGTCTCTCGATTTTTTTTGTATGTAGGATGGACATCGGACGATTGCCACTCATCTTCAACCTCTAACCTCAATCTTCGATACCAGATTTCCTCTTCCTCTCCCTTGCCCTACCACGGCGGGCTAGGGTCTCGTTAGAGCTCTACGCCGACGCAGTGCAAAGCTCTGGCAGACCCTAGCCCGCCTGTGGCAGCCACCTCCCAGCACCTCCCGCCCCCACCTCGCGCCACCGCCGTCACCCCCGCCCTTACCTGGCCCAACCGGCCACCTCCACCGCCCGGGCCGGCAGCGCCACCGCTGCCGGCCTCGCCGCCCCGCGCCCGCCACCTCCGCCGGGTCGGCCTGCTGCCGCCGGTCTTCCCACTAAGGCCGATGGTGAGAACTTAACCCACCTCCCCAACCCCTAAACAACCCGGAACCCCTAACCTTCGTCGGAGTTCGACGAAACTTCCTGAAATACTCGAGTAATGGATAGATTTTCCCTTAATTTTCAAGAATTCAAGAACCCGCAACGAGAGAGGTATACTTTTTCGAAATGTTGGATCGAAAGAGTGGAACATGAACCAACTATTTTGGGAATGATAGTCGGTATGATCGTAAGTCATTAGTTAATCATATTCATTAATTAACTCAATATTAACGTACTTTAAGAGTTTGCCAAATTTTACTTGGCAAATCTTGTGTTTTGTCAACTTCTAAAAAGATACGCTAAGTAAAAAATGAGCTCATCTCCAACAGTTTGGCATAATTCACTTGCCAAATCCAGATCTAACTTACATAAGGAACCCTGAGAGAGACAAAATTATATTTATGCGCTTCCACCTCTTGAAAACTTGTATCAGGAATCATTCTCTATTCTTTATTTCTTTTTTCACCCTCCCACCTGGCTTGGCCACGCCGATGCCAACCCGGATTGGCGCGCGTATATTTCCGCGTGGAGAGGTGAGTTTTACCAAATTTCTATTTTTTTTAAGTTGGTTTGCCAAACTGTTGGAGGCTAATTTTTTTTGTTTTGCCAAAACTAAATAGATGCCAAGTTAGTTCGCCAAACTACTGAAGATGCTACGATCAACTAAAAATACAACTACACTATGCCCACGATCCTCTTTCCCTGAAGTGGCCCATCTTCCTTCCTTTCTTTCCGTAGCCCAGCAAGCCCAACGTAGGCCAATATACTCACGTGAGAAGCCAGCAACTGCCACTCCTATATATCTTGCGGAAGATATTTTCCAACAGACCTTCCTATGTTTGAGATTCGTGCAACCATTCATGTTCGTTGATCTACGCATCCAAACCCTAGCCACGAGCTCCTCTCCCCCGTGACTCGCGCGCTGCCCACCCACCACCACCACAACCGGCCTTCTTGCGCCCCCGCCGCCCTGGCTAGCCTCCCCACGCGCCACGACCGGCCCGCTGTGGCCCCCGGAACGCAGGCGTGGGAGTCGGAGTGCCATGACCGCCTCCGCCCTCCCCTGCGCCGCCGACGCCATGGCCGGCCCACCCCGCGTGCGCCCGTCGCGGGCCCCCGACCTTCGGTGTCGGCCCGACCTCCGTGGCTGGCGCGGCTCCCATGGCTCAAGCTCGCCGGCCACCAACCTCGTGCGCCGGTCGTCGTGGCCCTGCGCGCCGGTCGGTGAGCTGCCGGCCGACACGAGAGGTGATGGAGGTGGAAGAAATGTTCCAACATTTAACATTTCTAAAAAATATTGCAACATTTTGCAAAATGTTGACAAAAAATAGTTGACGAAACCAACATTTCTTAAAAATGTTGTAGCATTTATGAAAAATGTTGAAAGAACCCAAAAAAAGTTGATTAAAAAAATGTTGGTCCCAAAAATGTTGCAACATTTTGTAAAATATTGACGAAAAATGATTAAAAATATTGAAGAAAAAAATGTTGTAACATTTTTGAAAAATGTTGAAACATTTTTAATTTAATAGCTATGAAGTGAGTTGGTGGGAAAATAAAAAACATATATTTAGATGGGCTTTTATGGGCCGGAAGTTCATAACTTTATCCATCTTCCGGTACCAGTATAATAACGGAAATCCTATATATCTTCTGGAAGATTTTTTCTTAACCAACTATAACCCACAAGAAGCCCAAATAACAGGCCACACAGCCCACCAAATGCTAACACTAGCCCTTCTTCCACCCCCTGCACCCTAGCTTCGTGCCGCCACCGGCGCGCCGCGCCATGGCCGGCGCCCCCTGCACTCGCCCTCCGCCTCCGCCGACCTCCCCTGCGCCTCCGCTGGCCTCCCCCGCCACCTCCGCTGGCCGCCGCGGCCCCCGCCCCGCCGCGGCCTCCTGGCGGGCGCCTTAGCGGCCCGCCGTGCCGCACCACGATGCGCACCGCCGTGGCCTCCCCCTACGCGCACGGTGCACCACCGGGCGGCCGCCGGTGCGCCACGGTCGGGAGGGAGGAAGAAGTTGCAAACATCCCATGATTCCAACATTTCCAAAAAATGTTGCAACATTTTGCAAAATGTTGAGAAAAAATAGTTGAAAAAACCAATATTTATGGAAAATGTTGGAACATTTCTGAAAAATGTTGGAAGAAGCCAAAAAAAATGTTGATTACAAAAATATTGACCCCAAAAATGTTGCAACATTTTGTAAAATGTGACAAAAAATGACTATGAATGTTGAAGAAAAAATGTTGTAAGATTTTTGAAAAATGTTGAAACATTTTTAATTTAATAGTTATGAAGTGGACTGGTGGGAAAATAAAAAATATATATTTAGATGGGTTTTGGTGGGTTGGAAGTTCGTAAGCTCGTTCATCTTCCGCAAGCCATGTATGAGTCCCCCGTACAGGAGCCCTGCCAGCAACGGCGAACCGCGATCGTCCCCGCGCTGTTCCTGAGTCACGACCCGCGTTCGGTACGAAGGAACCGAGAATGAAGAACGTTGCGTCGACTCGCGTTCCCGGTGACACTGTTCCTGCCGCCGTTCCTAAACGTAAACAACCGAACGGGCCTTTATGTAAAGAGAATCCTAGTTGGCTACCGTGCAGGCGCGCACCATGCATGCCTCGGTGGTCTCAGGGCAAGTACATTGGTGTCGTCCAGGCCCGTCGACAGGCAAGTGCGAGCTGAGTGACCGCGCAGGGCCACCAGAAACGATGGGCCCTAAAATTTGACAGCCCAAGTTCAGAACTTGTGAACTTGATCGTCAGTCTCTGTTTCGCGTCCAACACATCCGCCGCGGCAACTGAATCGTCATCGCAGCCCCTTCCGCTTCTCTCGTCACAAAATCGTCATCGCTGTCTCTCATAATGTGCACTAAAAAAGGAATATTATGAGTTGCATGACAACAACAACTCATACAATGGTTGTGAAGTTGTCTCATAAGGTGATTGTTTCACTCATGAGGTGGTTGTTTCGCGAAGCAACGACCTCTTTCTCTCTCCTCGCTCTCTCTCCTCCACATCATCAAAAATCTTACGTGGCATTGCATGAGACGACCTATGAGACGACTGGCGTGTACCAATGTACTTGCTCCGAGGCACCAACAATGGCTCTTGCGGGTGCAGGCGCAGAGAGAGAGAGGGCGGGAGTAGTAACCGGGAATGCGGGACGACGCAACGATCCTCGTTCCGTGGAACGTCGTGCCGGAACGCGATCCGATGTCCCCGTGGAGCAGTGATGCGGCAACAACACGATTGTGTCATGGGTGCTCCGGCGGCAGCAAACAGAGCCCCAAAGGGTCATGTGGGCTTAGTTTTGTGAGCACTCATGGTGGGCTGGGCATGCAGTCAGCCCAGTTAATCAATGTATTCTAAATTTTTGTATTAGATTGGGTCATCATTCCATGTGATCGTTATAGTTTTGCTGGGATCACGTTCCGGTTCCCAAAATATGGATCCAAAGGGGTATACTCTTATCGTTCCATACTTTTTCAAAATAGCGTCCCGCGTTCCTCGTCCCTGTACCTCAACCCCATCGACCCGGGAACTTGGTGACTAAAGGCAGGACCCGCTGAATCCCTGATGACTAGCTTCAGGTAGTGCTGCCGTGGGAGGTACAAGTAGGGGTGGTAATGGGTAATGGTCCTAATGCATTCTTCACAATCTAAAAAGCTCTACAACTTTTTAGCTCAAAATTGTATATTAATATGGCTCCACTCTTATTTGCCCCTATACTTAAATTTGCTAGATTAAATTAGAGGGTCCTTTAGACTATCTCCAGCAAGATCACGCACACGCATAGGCAAATAGACATCTTGAGCGCAAGAGAGCGAAGAAAGTTGTCCTGCAAAACAGCCCGTCCTCCAGTGGCAAACCCTTCCCTTCGCTCATCCTCCCAGCGAAAGTTGACTCCCGCCAGGAGGGAGAGCCGGAGAGAGCTGCTCGAGGAGAGGGACGACGGGCCGCTCGCCGGAGCCTCCGCTGTGCCCCTGGATCGAGGGCTGCCGCCGTCGGGGTGGAGGTCCTCGTCGAGGTCGATGCGGGCCGTCGCCACGTTCCCTCGCAGGTGTGCGGGCGTGCGGCGGTGCTCCAGCTCGCGCCGTGGAGGAAGCCCCGCCCCGCCGGATCGAGCCCGCCAACGCCTGATCGAGGGAGCTCCGTCGCGGATCGAGGGAGCCCTACTGCGGACCGAGGGAGCTCTGTCGCGGATCGAGCCCGCCGACACCAGATCGAGGGAGCTCCGCCGCAGATTGAGGAAGGCGAGGAGCTGGTGGCGGGAGGCAAGGAAGGCGAGGCCGACGTGGAGCTCGTGCCTCCTGCCTCGTGTCACCGCGTAGGGAGACAGACACCATGACCCCTGCCTCCACCTCAACTTGCCTCTACCGCGGCCGCAGGGATGGCCGACGCGGGAGGACGGCAGGCCGCGCGAATGGCCGCCGCTCCTGCCTCGCCTCCGCGCCGGTCGGAGATGAGAGGGAGGCCAAGCACGAGCTCGAGCTGCGCCTACTGCTGGATCCGGTGGCGCTAGGAGAGATATGAGAGAAGCAGTTGGAAAGAAAAAAGATAGAAATGGATGAGGGAGAGAAGAGATGTCCCCGGCTTTTAGCGTGTGGAGGGCTCTATCTGCAAAATGAGTTTGGAGGTGAGTGACTTGTTGGAGGTGGTACAATGTGGATTTTTCCTCATTTTGAGTTTGGGTGTACAGATGGATGATCTGTTGGAGATAGTCTTACCACCTTTAAGTACAAGGTATTCACAGAGTAAAATGAGCCGCTCATAACTTATGATCTATATATTTGCGTCGGAAATTTCATAAAACCCGAGCCATATATATAGCTTCCTGCTTAAGAAAAACTGGGTAGCACTGCATGGGTTTGGTTCTAATACTCTAATTAGAGCATCTCCGGCAATGGCCCCTAAATCAAGCCCCTACTTCTCTGAGTAGGGGCTCCCCCTACTTTCTGGGGCTGTATTTTTCGACCCCAACTCCAGCAATAGCCCCTATTCCACACCCCCTACTGTTGAAATGACATATGGGACCACCTGTCGGTCTCTTCTCCCCCTTTCCCCCAAAATCTCGAGCAGTCCTTCCCCTCTCCTACACACCCCCATTGACCCCGACTAGGCAGACGGCGAGCGGCGCTCGGGGTGGAAGAGTCCGAGCAGTGGTGGTGCACAGGGCTAGGTGACGGGCAGCGCTCGGAGGCCGGCTGGCGAGCTGCACGTGGGGCCAGGCGTGTAGAGCGATGGCGAGTAGCGGGCCATGGGCATCGGAGCTCCAGCCGGGCGCAGAGGCGGCGCCCAAGGAGCTATGGCCGGGCCATGGGCGGCGCATCCCCCGGCGGCAGCCTCCTCCGGCGCAGATCGATCGACGCGGGTGAGATCCAGCCGGGCGCGGCGCGGGTGAGTGTGAGCTCTGGCCGGCTGAGCGCGGGCGTGCGCCGCTGGTGGAGGGGTCCCAACGGAGCGGCGGCGCTCCAGGCTGGGTCATGCTTGCTCGATTCGACGAAGACCAAGCTCGATTCGACGGCGAGGTGAGATGACCATGCCCTTCTCCCTCCCTTCTTTTTCTCTGCTCATCATCGTCCCAGACTCCGCTTGCCGCCAGCCGCGCGCGCCTTTCCCCGTCCACCAGCGCGCCTGTTCACTGCCTTCCATGTGCGCAGGGGGGGGGGGAGGAACGACCGCCAACTGTCGAGTAGGGGCTCCCCTCTCCACCCGCGGGAGAAGGGGCCGGAGGGGGGATGTAGGGGGCATGAACAATGTTGAGTGATGGAGTAGGGGGTCTACTGGAGTTCGTTTTTTGGCTTCCAACCCCTACTTTTTGAGTAAGGGCTCAAGTAGGGGGACTGCTGGAGTTGCTCTTAAAGCATATGATGACCAAGAGTCAGGTGATAATAATATATTTTAGCAAAACCATGGTAACAAAATGGATTTTGCATAATTGTCATAATAAGAACAAAGGTGTCATGATCTTCAATTTGTGATACGGTAAGCTAAAGCTATATACATTTAAAAAGTTCCTGAGGTTCGGCCGAAAGCAAAGTTTTTCTATTGAAAACGAAACAAAGGAAGTAGATCCACCTTTAATTTAAGAAGAGGACTACAATATCAGACCTCTTGAATCTTGATAGGTCGAACACCACAAAATTTGGAGGTTTTTACATACAACCTGTTATAAAAGTTTCTCTCTACCTACAACCTACTTAAACTAACAAAAGTTCCCCAACATCGTCCATGAAAATTTACCACTCCGTCAGCTTCCGTTACAATCTAGAGGCCTGACATGTGAGATCCACTACACATTTGACAAATTTACCCTTCTCCCTGCTCCAACTTACGTGTGGGGCCCACACGTCTGGTCGTCTTCAACCTTCCCCTTCTTACTTCTCTCTCCTCATCTCCCCCTGCCGATGCTGCTGCCACCGGCCGGTCCCTCCCCTCCCACCGGCTCCGCTAGGCGGCCCCTACCGGGCGGCGCCGGCCGGTGGTGGGCGCGGACGCCGGGGAGGCGCGCGTAGTGGCGTAGCCAGGATTCTACTAAAGGGTATGCCGCGATAAATGTTTCATACATAGTTGGGTTCAATAAATTTATGAAAATAGCATACCAAGTCTGAAATTCACACTTTAGTGCATAAAATGAAGCAAATGCCGTGGACTTTTTTGCCACTTGTTTTCGAAAAGAGTTGCAATGTCTCCTTTAATCTTCATAATTCACCAATAATTCTATACGTAAAATAAATGCATGCATCAATACTTGTTTAACTTCAAGAGTATGAATGGAGGGGTTGAGAAGAACGCATCAACAAGCAACACAAAAGTACTATTTACTGCACTTTTACCGGAGTCCTGCAAGGCTCAACAGAAAAATGAGGAAAAAGGATTTAGAGGAATGAGACGGCCAGCATGGCTCCTGGAACGCCCTACACATCATGGCGATGCTGGCATGCGGCGAGGGCCAGGCTGCTCGGCGCTCAACCGTGCCTTCTGCCCTTCTGGGCGTCTGGTCCTGTGTAGGGTTTAGAGTTTCTTTTTTTTTCTTGCAGGCCAATGGGCTGTATGTCGCTGTGCCGGGCTAAAATACAGGGTATGCCATGGCATACCTGGCATACCCTGTAGCTACGCCCCTGGGCGCGCGACACAGCTACATGGCGCCATGGACGAGCCACGGTGGAGCTGAGGAGGGGCGCGACGGAGGGGGAGATCTAGGGCTGAGCAAGGGCGCGACTGGGCAACTCACGTTGTTGATCCTCCTCACCGCCGGCCCAGCACCATCTTTGGACTCGCTGGAGGTCCGGGCCGACGAGCCGAACAATGAGGAGGAGCACAACGGGGGCGGATTGGAGGCTTGGAGCTCCAGCCAGCACGGCGGTGCAACCTTCTTCTCCACCTCGAACTCGTCGTCGACGGATGCAGCGGCGCAACCCCTCAAGCTCGATGAGGCCTCCCCGGGAGCGCCGCGGCTCCTCCTGCCGGCGTCCGACCCCTACATGCACCCCCTCACCATGGCGCTGCCAAGCTCCCCGTCTTCCGCCGCGCCCACGCGCACCTCTAGGTGGAAGCGCGCCGCCAAGGCCGAGGAGGAACATGAGGAGGTCGCGGCGGCGTCCTCCAGGAAGAAGATCAAGCTACCACCCAAGACGGCCAAGGCGGGGAGGAAGAAGGACATATGGGGGTGGGAGGTTGAAGAAGCAGTCAGTGTGTACCCCACACATCAGAGACTGTTGTGGAAAGAAGTAGCAGTAGCACCAAAGTTGAATGGAATGGTTCACAGGTAAAGAAAATTTTCTTGGATGGTGCTGAAGAACTTTTCCAAAACTCAGTGGTACACAAAGAGTGCATCTTTTATAATGGTTGAACTCCATGATTTGACTGCGGGGAGGATGGATGATAACGCCAAAATTGCCAGTCATCCAGCTAAAATTTTCTTAAATTGCTACAAGTCAAGCTCACATTTTTTATTTGAAAATGGCATGAATCAAATTGAAATTGAAAATAGAAAGTGCTACAGAGATACGAAATGGAAAACGTTTCACCACCTGGCATTTTCAGATCACCTGGTGATGTGAGCAATGAAATCCTCGAGGTCCCTGCGCGATGCGCCGCCTACTGCAGCCGACGAACGGACGGCCTCGCCTAGCGCCATTGCACGCTGCTGGATCTGGCGCCCTTCATCGGAGACCATCACCTTCTCGATCGCCTCCCGTATGGCCGCCCTGGGTATCACCTCCCTTTGCTTCTCCATCGGTCTCACTAGGATGCCGGCCTCGAGGTGCTTGCACACCAGCTCAGCGTTCATCGGCTGATCGGAGTGCATCGGCCACGCCAGGATGGGCTTCCCGTGGCTCATGCTCTCCACGGTAGAGTTCCAGCCGCAGTGGCTCAAGAACGCCGCGGTGGCACCGTGCGCCAGGATCTCCAGCTGCGGCGCCCACCCGGTGATCACCACTCCCCTGCCTTTGGTCTGCTCGGTGAACTCGGACAGGAGCTTCGCGTGCCGGTCGTTCTCGCCGTGCTGGTCCGTGAACATGTTGCCGCGGTCGGCGTCGCGCAGCACCCAGACGAACCGCTGCTTGCTGTCGCGCAGCGCTGCGGCAAGCTCTGTGACTTGCTCGCCTCGCAGCGACGTCGTCGAGCCGAACGACACGTAGAGCACGGACGCCGGGGGTTGCTTGTCGAGCCAGCCGAGGCAGTCGTGACGCTTGTCGTTGCTTCCCTGTTGCTCGGATGAACTCGCGTCGAGCAGTGGGTTCAAGGGGCCGACGTTGAAGAGCTTCTTGCCGGCACCGGCACCGGGAGCGGCCAGCTGCTCCTCGAAGAAATCGATGGTGTCACCCTCGAGAGCGCGGCAGGTGTTGGTGAGGACGCCGGCGCTGGACGGTATCGTCTGTTCTGATCTCGCCCGTCTGCTCGCGTATTCCAAGAACTTCTCCGGTATGTAGGTGTAGACGGGGACGTAGTCGACGCCGCGCTCACGCAGGAGGCGGGTCCCGGCGTCCGTCGGCCCGAGGAGGGTCGACAGGGAGGTGCAGACGAGCGCGAACCCCTCGCCGTTGGGCAGCCGCGCGGCCTCTTCGGCGGCGAAGGCGTTGGCCATGTCGTAGAGCACGACGACGCGGCGGTGGGAGGCGGAAAGCGCGCCGAGGAGCGCCGCGAGCGGGGCGGGCGCGCCTGCCGTGAACGCCTCCCACAGCGGCATGAGGTGAGACGGGAACGCGGGCGAGCCGCCGCCTCCGGTGACGTCGGCGGCGGGCGGCGGCGAGGCGTAGGCCGCGATGGGGAGGTCGTGGAACCGGATGGCGCGGAGGGCGTCGACGCCCCATCCGTGCACGCGCGCGCGGGCCTGGCGGGCGTGCTCCGCGGGCGCCGCGTAGTGGACGGGCAGGCCGCGCGACGCGAGCTGCAGCGACAGGTGCAGCAGCGCGTTCAGGTGGCCCTGCGCCGGGAACGGCACCGCCACGACCGCGATGGAGGGCTCCAACTCCATGGGGGGTGTCGCGTCGGCTAGCGTCGTGTGCCGTCGTGGACTCAGTGCAGATCAATCTGCAGCGGTGAGCGCGAAGTTGATCGTCGCCCATCAGGGCCGCCCGTCCCATTTGATATTTATGACATGGCCGGATCGATGGCCCGCGGCTCCAGTTTTCACCATTTTCCATTTGGCTGGGAGTGCAGTGTCCCCTTGGTGTTGCCGCCATTCCCGACCAGAGCTAGCTGGAAGCCATCGTGCCACTATACTCGACAGCCGCGTCCACGTGGCCTTAGCCTCTTCAATCCTCCCTGGTTTGCTGCTGTGCGTCATGCATGACGCCCGCGCGCCGCTGCTGCTTGCCGGCGGCCGGCGGGCTGCAGAGCTGGTTGAGCATCCGAGCTCGCTGCTGACGTCGTCGTGCGGATAGCATCGGCCCATAATGTACTATATCCTCTACTTTCTTTTTTTCAATCCAGCTAGTGGAAGTGTCGCACGTGATATAAAAAGAACTGAGTACAAAACCGTGAAACTGCAACACATAGAACTACCAATTCAAATTAAAAATCTAACAATTATAATGCTGTTGATGGCCATTTGTGAAGGGGTAAAGGTTACTTATATAAACTAAAATCTAAAATTGGAACTCCTTCTCAATCGTAATTAATCTTCTCGGCATGTGTGGCAACAACAGCTTTGATATTGTCGTGTGTCGTAACATTCGTACGCAGCTCAGTTCTAACGGCTGCACAACAATAATAAAAAAATATTATACATAAAGATGCTATGGAAAAAATAATATGCATCGCTCCGAGTATAAAAATTTGTAAAACACCTTCGAGGCTATCTATCCAAGGGTATGTGCCATTTTCGATCAAGGTGATGGTTGTGTCTTCAGATTCTTCGAAGCAATCTGAAAATTATTCAGATGTCATTATTAATTATTAATATTAAAAATGTATACAACACAAATTATTTTATTAAAAATTGTTAACGCACCTATATGACGATTCACGCGAACTCTTGTAGCCATCATAAAATGATTGTTGAGTTTGGCATCAATGAATTTTTGACAGATCATCTGGTCGTGGTACGTAATAATGCGGACAAAACCAATGTAACTAAAAAAGAATCATTATTTTGGACACGTGGATAATTTTGATTGCTAATAAAATTGAAATGTAAACCAACCTGGTGTCCTTCACGCAGATCTCCCTTGTTCCACGTGGATCTCCCTTCATCGGCCCGACAGAAGCCACAACAGCTAGCAAGTCGACCTCAGAACCATGCACCATTGAAAGAGCATCATCCATGGTCATGAAGAAGACCGATGAAACCATCTTACACTCTATAATCTCACAATCGGTATTTTTTTTGTTGTGTGTGTTAATGGGGGTGTGGATCTCACAACCGATGAAAGATCGAGTTATATATAAAGGGGGTCATGGATCTCATAAAGAAAGTTATATTTTGGCGGCTAATATGTTTCCTAACTGAAAATATGTTATAAGATCAATCAATCAAATCAGTCGAATGGCTAATGATGATGTGGGCGTTTAAACAAGCTATAGAGTTGCAATATATAAAAGTAGAGATGAACGGCGTCGTGGTCCCTTTCAATCAATTTGAGATGCATTGCCATGTCATTCCATATTATCCCTTCCAAATTTGAGTTGGCCGTCCATTATTTTGGAAAGAAGAAAGTGCCCCCCCCCAAGCAGTGGCAGCGTGATCACTTATTTTGGAAAAGAATAATCCGTTGTGCGTGTCTTTGGAAAGAGAAAATTATTTTGGAAAAGAATAAGCCGCCATGCGTGTCTTTGGAAAGAGAAAATTATTTTGGAAAAGAATAATCCGCCATGCGTGTCTTTGGAAAGAGAAAATTATTTTGAAAAAGAATAAGCCGCCATGTGTGTCTTTGAAAAGAGAAAATAGGAAAGAACAAGTGTGATCAATTCTTTTAGAAAGAATAGTCATTGGTGCTGGTTGACCGGGCAGGTAAAAAAAATTGGTGAAAATGAAAGAAAGAAAAGACGTCGCTTTTGAAAAAGATACAAGCAGCGTGACGTGTTTTTTTGAGGGGATTTTGGGGATTACTCAGTTTCACACACATTCAACACAAATTACAGATGTAATCTTTCCATAAAAAATGATAGGCAACTTGTCGTATATAACAATAGAATATAACACACAACCTATTTTCATGGGTAATATCTGTTGAATTCATGGCATGCATACACGTCGTCAATACACCGTAATCCGGAGAGAATCCTGCAAACAAATAAGCAACATGAATATGTCGTGTGATCACAAATGTAAAAGACATCATGTATATACGATGACAAATCATACATATATAGTTCCTGATTTTAGAAAAAACATTAAAATATATACGGCTTAATAAGTAACACACCTCATCACTCCAAGACATCCCTATAGACAATGTTTTTCGTGCTCTTCCCAGTCGGGTCTATCTGAATGTTTCTTCTAGCAAGAACCCATGTAGTCTCATGTGAAACACCCCTGGATAATGCTACATACAACTGCCCATGTGCAAAAACAGGCTCAGGTAGATAGATACCAACATGTGGAATTGTCTGGCCCAGTGCTTTGTTGATGGTCATGGCGAAGCTCAAACGGATCGGAAATTGCTTCCGCTTTAACTTGAAGGGGAGAGAAAGATCTTCTGATGGTGATATTGGTATCCTTGGTATGAAGACTGTTGACGGTATATATGTGTATCAAACTTCGTTTGGATTGCGAGCGGACAAATCCTCCGTCGTAGTCAAGGGACCCTTCTTCCCTTAGTGTGAACCCAAGGTATCGAATCCGTGGAACAAATGTGTGATGCAAGAATCAATCTAATAAAGCCACAAACACTTTAATCTTCGAAAGGTTGTTGCTTTAGCATCTAATCTAGAGAACACCAAAAGAAACGAATCTAATCTATGAAAACCGGAGGTAGCAAGAGATAGAGAGGGATAGGTAAAACCAATCTAGAGAGATTGGATCAAGCTCTTGTTGAAGTTCCAAGCAAAGACGAATAAACCAAATTGAATCTCATAAAAAGTTTCTTTAAAACGCGGCTTCCCTTCCAACTCCGAAGACGCCCTCCTTTTGGAGCCACCGTTCTGTCACAACGCACTCCTATTCGTGCAGGTTAGCCTAGGGTGAGTCCAATGGACAAGATGAAATCTCTTGGTAGGTCAGGCGTGCACCTCTAGCCACCACGGCTACAAGAACACCCTAAGTGATCTATCTCGATAATAGATCATAAAGTAAGAAAAACCAATTGAAGACAAAGTCGTAGAAGAAGCACTTGATCGCTAGAAATCAGATTGCAACTTGATAATTCAACATACTCAAAGGTACATGGACAAGATCACCACCGGGATCCTACCTTGATATTGCTCCTAGCTCCTGGAACTCCGACATGGTCTTCCTTGCAAGGTTCCCACGCCGGCTAGGGAAACCCTAGACAACTAGCTCGACCCTCTCCTCTCCGGAATGGTGTCCCTCTCTTCTCTGCTCCTCGGCGGTGAATGACGAATGAGTTGATGTGTGGCTCTTGGCAGGGGGACTATAAATAGTCTGAGGATCGTCTAGGTCAAAGGGGGGCACGAATGGACCCAGAAATGGGCTGGGCCGACCAGCCTGGGCCCATTCTGGCCCATCTCGCGGCCTCCTTCATCGTGCAAGCTTCTCGTGTCTTCTGGAAGTTTCCCTCCTCTGCATGTGGGCCCTTGACGTCAGTTTCTCCGCGGTTTGGATAGAGCTCCTTGTCTCGCAAGCTTCAGCATTTTCTGTTCAGGTCCTCGGAGTTTTCCGTCTTCACAGGTTGGTCCTTGGGCTTCTTGGAGTCATGTTCACTTCATTGCTTGACGTGTACCGGGCTTCATGATCTTCTCATGAGGTGCTTGATGAACTTTACCCGGAAGTCTTGCTTTTAACGCTAAATTCCTGCATAAACATTAAACTCCAAAACCGACATGCATGAACAAACTTGTTATATCAAGGGGGTTAGTACCAATGGATAAGATATAAAATTGATGCCAACACCAAAGGTAAACTCATGGCTAGGTTGACGGAAATTCACCGTCAACATCTCCCCCATGCTTAAACCTTGCTCGTCCTCGAGTAAGCCTTCGATGGATATCAGTGTTGCCCTTCATTGCTCAAACCCTACACTTGATCATACACGAGAAAACATAATGCTCTCAAAAGTTTAGTTCGTTAGAGTTCCATAATGTACTAGCCTTCATCCCTACGGAGGGTGGATATTAATTAAGCTCTTCCCACTAGTATTAAACATGCTCCCAAAATTCAAATGGATCTCAGAAATTTCGAAATAAAGAAAGAGATGAAAAATAGCTAAACCAAGTTCAAAAATTTAAACCACCTTGCATCTTGCTCATGAACTCTCATCTCATCTTTTCTCTCAAGCCTATTTATTCTACTCCTTTCCCTCTCAAAACATATATATATGTGGTAGGCTTTATGTGGAGCTTTTTGGGAAAAGTTTAGTCCTACCAAGATATTATAAATGAGATGTTGTCAAAACAAGACAAGCTTCTCATAGTCTTACCGAGACTCGTCAAAAAGGTCATTGGAAAATAATGTTATATCAAGGAGGGGGAGAGAAAAATACACACACTTTGGGATAGGTGGACATGTGCAAATGGCAAAGAGTGATCCCGAGGCACAAAGGAAGTCCTCGTTATCGGATTGCACATGGTTAGAAAGATGAGTTTGGATCTTTAATCTTGAAGATTTTGAAATTCCTAATGCACTTAGAGAACCGGGGAGTTCACTTTATTTTATTTTTTTATACATACTCATGTATATATTTTATCATACATATTTTTTTCTTTATCTCTTTCTTTTTTTCTCTTTCTTCTTCTTCTTTTTTTCATTTTTTCTCTTTTTTCTATACACACATTTTTTTTATTTTACTCCCCTTGAACTCTAAATTGCATTGTACCTACCTCCTCCCCCATGCTTAGACGTTTTCTCGTCCTCGGGCAAAGAGGTGATAGAGATAAGGTAGGTACTAGAAATATTTTTTCCCTTGGAGAGATACTTGAAATCTTCAATCTCGGCACCATCTTGCGATCTTCCTTGAGTTGACGATCCATACTGAAATGATAGGTTGTGGTCAAGGAGGTAAACACAAAAGATGATATTTTTGGTTTATGGGTGGATATCCGGTGAGGTTTGTGAAATCTCCGATGTGGGGATACACGATGCACAGATAGAAAGGCTATCAAAAAGATAGATACACAAAAACGGAATGACCAGCTTCTTAGTCTCGAGCCAGAGAAATCAAGCCCTGAATTAACTCACCCAAAAATAAACCTTGTATACTAAGTTTTTGCACTCAAATATATATATGGCCCTGGATAGGTAGAGCACAGGGATGGCAACGGGGAATTCCCCGTCGGGGAATAGCTTCCCATCCCCGTCCCCGCAGGGAGAGGAATTCCCCGCCCCCGTCCCCGTCAGTGCTCGCGGGGACATTTTCTTCCCGTCCCCGTCCCCGCGTGGGGAATTATCCCCGCGGGCATCCCCGTCCCCGCGAACCGCTGTGGGGTCAACAGAACAAGCAATTTCGAAGTTACATGTCGATTTCCAAAAGACCTCACCATTTATCATGTCGTAAATCCAAAGAAAACAAAACAGGAAGTATTTCTCAGTTATCATGTCATTTTGCAAGAGACATCACCAATTAACATATCACAAATCCAAAGAAAAATTAGAGAAAATGAAGGAACCAAAGAAATTTCTCAAGAAATCACGACTGGGAACTGATTAGGACCACGCCCGTCTTCCTGTCTTCCATCTACTGTACTATCTTCTTTGCCCCCCTTTTCTTTTCTTGTTCGGGATTTGCTAGCACTAGGTAATGAGTGCGTGCAGCACTGCAACTGCACAAGGGAGCACGATGCGTCTGTGGGGAGTACAGCAGGCGAGGTCGTGCGCTTGAGCGGGTGAGGAGTTCAGCAGCAGCGACCGTCGAGCTTGCTGGTGGTAGGTCGCGGCGCTGCGGCTAGGAGAGGTTCTGGAGAGTGGAGAGGATGGGAGGAAAGAATGAGCTGTTAGGGTTAGATGTTGCTTATATATTGAGGTTGTTTTTATTGGGCCTTTTGTTTTCATGGGCCGAAGTTGGACCTCAAAGTGACTGCACTCTCGGCTAGTCGGGGCTGCGGGGAAACGGGGACGGGGATCGCACAACCATACCCACCCCCGTGAGACCCGACGGGGACCTATTTTTCCCCGTTTCCTTCCCCGTGGGGTTTAAACCTCTACCATCCCCGTCCCCTAATGGATGAATTCCCACGGGGAATCGGGGATCGGGTCCCTGTTGCCATCCCTAGTAGAGCAACATGCAAGTGGTATTCATGACAAGGTTAGCATTACTTTTAAGAACAAAAATAAATCATCTTTAACCCATCTAAAACTTGAGAGCATATGAAAGACTATGGGTCTTTATTTTTATCATAACCTCCGCAAAAGATTAAGCTAGCATTTAGATTAATTTCAGATTTGTATTTTAAGAGAGCATTAGCTTAATCATGCACAAAACAAGTACAAAGATAAACAAAGCGGCAACTATCATCATATATCAACATGGCACAAACTTTCTATCTTTGCCAAAGGTAAAAACAAGGTGGTGATTTTATTCATGATGAAAATAAAAACTAACACACATGCTGAAAATAAATAAAAACTGAAGATACTATGCATACATAGGCGCATACAAGCTGAAAATTAAAGAAAAAGGAAAAGGTAAAATTAAACAAAAGCTTCTCTTCTCTCTAATCTTCCGCCGGTGGTTGATATTGGTAATCTTGATTGTTGTACCCTTGCTCATAATAGGATTGCACAGCTCCTCCTATGAATTGCTCTGGCGGTGCTAGGTGAAGGCGGCCTAGCTCAAAGGCGATGTTTGCATTTCCTTCACCCATTTGATTTGCATTGGTTTGGATGGCTGCAATATTTTGCATGTTTCTTGCAGCATATCCTCCAATGATGGCCACACTTTGTTGTGGTTGAGGGAGGTGTGCATATTGTTCCACAAAGGCTACGTTGGGTACCGCGAAATTTGGTGGGGGCATGGCTGCACCACTCCCCCATGCTTGCATTGGTACACCTCCGTAGTATCTTGGTGGCACCGGAATTCCTCCATATGGTGGTACATAATTTTGGGGTGCACCTTCTTCTTCTTGGGCTGCGGAAGAACCTTCTTCTATAATTCTTCCTGTCTTATTTTTCTTCGCCGGCACAAGAAGTCCTTCCTCTAACCAATCTTCTTTCCCCTCAAGAAAAAGTCTTAGTCTTGCATCCGGTAGGGGTAAATTCACTTTGACCAATTTGAAGCCTCCTCTCTCATCTCCACTTATATATTTACCTTGCTTCAAATAATCAATTCCTAGAGAAGTCCCGACTAGGAGATGCTCCGGGTTTCTTGGAATTCCCGGTCTCAATGAGATGGCCAACATGGAGAGGTAACACCCCAAACTAATATCTCCGGATCCCGATGTTGCTTCGCAACACCACCGGTTGATCATAAGGTGAGTGGGGTCGATTGGCTGCCCAGTAATCAAAGCTGAGTAAAGCCAATTCAACTCCATGCCGGTTATCTTGGTCTCCTTAATTCTCCCCAAAATCCTCTTGCACATCCATGAGTGAAAAACCTTGATTATGGGGTTCCGGATACTACTCCTTTGCCGGCTAGCCTCTCCCGCGATCATTCTCCAAAAACCTTCCAATGTACCTCCATGCACATCTACTTGCTCCGGGGCTCCCTTTTGAAAATCAAGCAACTCCCTAATGTACTCATAGGGAACCACTTGTTCATTTCCTTCCAAACAGAATGAGAGACTCGGCAGTCCTTCATCAAGTATCGGCGCCATGGTCATGAGAATTTCCAGGGCCAATTCCTTGTGGGTGTTTGCCGACACTCCATTGGAAAATTGCACCCAACCTAGGTGTCCCAACAAGTAATAAACATATGTGTGAAAACCCAACACTTGGAGAGCTTGGTCGTCGAAGTCGACATTTGCCACAAGCCTCTTCTCAAGGCGAGTGAGCTTCTCCTCCTCTTCCTCCGTCTTGATAATAAACCCATACTTGGAATATCGCGGAGCGTATGGAGGTGGAGCGGACGATCGTGTTGAGCGACGAGGTCAGACGGGCGGCTCCTTGTAAGTGCAATCAAGCCCTATGAGGATTTTGGTGATGTTGACCACACAATTAAAGAGCTAATGAGCCTTTGAGTTTATTGTGCAGTACAAGAATGTTTTACAGGTGCAAAAGAAGGAAAGGAGACCCCTCAATTACATGAAGAAGGATACCTATGCTCTTTGGAGAAGTTTATTTATTTTATCTTTTGAATTTGAGTATAGGACAATCCGTACTATCAAGAGGGATACTAATGGTGAGTTAGGGTGGATTCAAGTGCTCATAGAACATCTATCCTAATCCTAACCCATTCCTTGAGGAGAGAGACCTGCTGCTGTTTTGCCCCTGTTGTTTCCTAGTTCGGAGGTTCCGAGTTTATTCTCGGAGGTTCCGACCGTACGGGCTTCAGTCAGTAGAGGTTTCAGGGTTCGGAAGTTCCGAGATTTTTCTCGGAGGTTCCGGACTTTGAAATATGACCGTTACAGTTCTGGATCTGGGGGTATTTATACCCCTTGGTCCCCCAATGGTCACTTCTTCTTCTCCCCCGAACAGTGACGCATTCAAGCTCCATTCCCTCACCTTGCATTGACTCCAAACCTACTCTCTTCCAAATCCTTGCCTAGCATTGATTGAGAGTGGACATTGAAGTGAGATTGTGAGCAAAACCTTCCATTCCTTGTTCTTGAGCACTTGGAGAAGTCCTAACAAGCTTGGTGGATCTATTACTCTTGGAGCCTTGCTCCTAGACGGATAGAGGTTCTTGGAAGCTCTCCAACCTGATTTGTGGAAGCTCCAAGGTGTTTGTATTACCTTTTGTGAATCTAGTGGAAAGTCTCCATCTATTACCCAAAGTGATAGGTGTGAGAGAGGAGTGGACCTTTGTGGCCCTTAGCCTTTGTGGCTTCCTCAACAACGTGGACGTAGGCAAGCCTTTGTGGCGAGCTGAACCACGGGATAAATCCTTGTCTCGTGTGTGCTGTGATTTATATTCTTGCTTGTCCTTGTTCATGCTTGTTCTTGACTAGATCTATTAGGGTTTGTCTCCGATCTACTTTGTGGTAGCTTCCTAGCCGGTACTTTGCTTAGAAATCTTCTTGCTAGGTCCTAAGTATCTCCTAGATTTTGGTAGATCTGTTGTTCATCAAGTATTCCGCAGCTTATTTCATATTTGCTCTGTTCTAACAGTTCTCGGAAGTTCTGAGATTATTCTCGGAGGCTGCCTCGTTCGGAGGTTCCGGAAATAATCTCAGAAGTTCCGGACCCTGACAGTCTTTCTGCAGAAAAAGTTTAAATTTGTGTGCAGGCCTATTCACCCCCCCTCTAGGCCATATTGCCTCGATCCTTTCAATTGGTATCAGAGCGGGTTATCCTTGCAAACACTTAACCGTGTGAGGATATGGCAAGTGAAGATGACAAGCAAGAGGATGAGGAATTTGAAGATTTGCCAAGTGAAGTTGAAGGTGATGCCTCGGAGGTAGGCAACACCTCAGCCCAAGAGAAGTTTGACAAGCTCAAGAAGGCTGTCAAAGAAAGCTCCAAGAACAATGGCAAGAAAAGCAAGAAAGAGGACAAGAAGAAAGAGAAAGAAGAAGAAAAGAAGAAAGAGGACAGCAAGCAAGAAAAGAAGAAGAAAAGGAAGGAAGAAGAAAAGAAGAGAAGAAAGAGAACACCTTCACCATCTCCATCACCATCGTCATCATCCTCATCATCATCTTCATCTAGTGAGAATGGAGATGGGGATGACGAGTACTACGACACAAGAATTCCCAAGAGAACACTCAAGCCCAAGCCAAAGCCCAAGGCCAAGTCCAAGGATGATTATAAAAGAGTATCCTTTAACTATGATTCCTTGGAGACTAAATCTAAGGATGATATCACTGTACCCGTTGGCAAGTTGCCCCAATTTGATAGGACCAACTTTGCTAAATGGAAGCATATGATGAAAGCTTATCTAACTGGTTTGAGTTTGGAGTTGTGGAATATTGTGTGTGTAGGTTTTGATGATCCCGAAGACTTTGAAAACCTCACACCACGTGATCGTCGCAACATTAGGAGAAATGCTCAAGCTACAAGCATACTCCTTAGTGCCTTGAATGCCCAAGAGTACAATCGTGTTAGTGGACTAGAGATTGCCAAAGAGATTTGGGACATCCTCCACATTGCTCATGAGGGTGTTGACAAGGTCAAGAAATCCAAGATCAACATATTGATGGCCGAACTTAATAGATTCACTATTTTTGATGGAGAAGGGCCACAAGAGATGTTTGATAGGTTAATGGTCATAGTTGGGAAGATAAGAGGCTTAGGTGGTGATGAGTTGGATGACCACTTTGTTGTGAAGGTGATGTTGGAGGCCTTTGCTCCAAGAAATCCTACTCTAGTCACCTTGATTAGAGAGAAGAAGAGATTTGAGGAGTTCTCTGCAAATGATGTTCTTGGGAGAATTCTTACTCATGAGCTTATGGACAAGGAAATCCAACATAGGAAGAAAATTGGTGAGCTAGAAGCCAAGTTGAACAACTTGAAGGTCAAAGAGGTTGCTCTCCATTCTAACAAGTCAAGCAAGCCTACTACCTCATCCAAGCACTCTACTTCATCCAAGCCCTCCAAGTCAAAATCAAAGAAAGTGGAAGTAGAGAGCTCTACAAGTGACTCAAGTGAAGATGAAGATGAAAGCTCTCATGTTTAGATTGGGGATATGGCTTTGTTCATGAAGACATACAAAAGAGGCTTGAAGAAGCAAGGTTACAAATTTGCTAAGAGAAGGTTTCCCAACAAGAAAAAGAGAACTTGCTACAATTGTGGAAGCACTGAGCACTTCATAGCGGATTGCCCAAATGAGAAGAGAGAAAACAAGAATGACAAAGGCAAGGGAAGCTACAAGAAAGATCAAAAACCACATCACAAGAGAAGAAACTATGGTGGAGAAGCTCATATCGGTCATGAATGGAACTCCGGAGATGAGAGCTCTAGTGAAGGAGAAGGAAAAAAGGTTGCAACCGTGGCTATCAAGAAGCTCCCTTCTACCTCAAGGTTGTTCAACAACTTGACCGATGATGAAGAGAGCTCATCCATTCATTGCTTCATGGCCAAGGGTGAGAAGGTAAAAACTAGCTCAAAACCCTCTCCTCCACCTAGTGATGAGTCAGAAATGGACTCTAGTGATGAATCTAGTGATGAGGAAGCAAACCAACTTGTTAGTAAGATGGATGAGCAATCTAAAGATTTTATGGCTAGGTTGATAGTGGAACTAGAGAAAAACCAAGATATTCTTGCTTCCGAAAGAAGTGAGCTTGAGGCTTTGCGTTTGGAAGTGAGCCAAGCGGAGAGCGTCATAGCTACTCTCAAGGAAGACCTTGCTGCCTCTCAAGCTCAATGTAATTCTCTCAAGTCGAGGAATGAAGAGCTTGAGGAGCAATATAGTCTCCTTTGGAGTAGCACCTCACATCCTTCGAAGGTAAAGGGTGACTCTAGTGCTTCTACTAGCAAGGGCTGTGATAAATGCTTCAATGTTGATCTTGAATCCTATGCTACTAATCTTGCTAACATGGAAGCTATGAAAAAGGAAATTGCTAAGTTAAACTCAATCATAGCTAGAGGATGCATGGGTGAAGAGAACAAGAAGCGAAAGTTCTCCAAGAGAAAGATGTTGAAGAAAACTGAGAAATCAGGTTTTGGCTATGTTGAAGGTGGCAAGACCAATGAAAGAAAGATCATCAAGGAAAAAGAGTGCCTAAAATTCAAGAGTACTGGGTTTCTGTTTACCCAGACCCCGGAGGTTCCGAGCTCAAAGCCCGGAGGTTCCGGAGTCTGGAAGCCTCGAGCCACACAGACAGCAGAACTCGGAGGTTCCGAGAAAATTCTCGGAGGTTCCGGGGTCTGCAAAGACAGAACCAAGAAGAAAGGCAAGACTCAACCTCAGCAAGCTTCCAAGGCATCTAACACTCGTTTGCAGGTTCAGAACCATCCAATCATGCCTAGAAGGAACTTGTCTCTCAACAAGAACAAGGCTCATGCATCTAGAGACATACCCCCTAGCTATGTGTTGAGATGCAACAATCTTGGTAAAGTTGTTGCCACGTATGTTGGAAATGAGTCTAACATATATGTGAAAAGATCACTATGGGTTCCTAAAGTTTTGGTTGCTAACGTTGAAGGCCCCAAGTCAAATTGGGGACCTAAAAGAAGGAACTAAATTGTTTTGTAGGCATACTCCTCCGGTGGATCAAGTTGGGTGCTTGATAGCGGATGTACACATCATATGACCGGAGAAAGGAGTATGTTTTCATCCTACCTCCATTTGGAAGGACCAAAAGAAACAATTGCCTATGGAGGGGATACAAAAGGAGAAGTCATAGGTATAGGTGATATCCCTATCTCTCAAAAATATTCGATTACCAATGTTTTACATGTTGATCCGTTAGGTTACAATCTACTATCGGTCTCACAACTTAGTGAGATTGGTTTTGATTGTCACTTCTCGGATAAGGGTGTGTCCATCATAAGAAGGGAGGATTCCTCTATTGTCCTTACGGGTCGCTTGAGGGGGAGGCTTTACCTAGTTGATCTCAACAAAAGTAAGGTTTCTCCCAAGACTTGTTTAGTGGCAAAATCTAGCATGGGTTGGCTATGGCATCGCCGACTAGCCCATGTTGGCATGAGGAACTTGGCCAAACTTTTGAAAGATGAACACATCCTTGGACTAACAAATGTACATTTTGAGAAAGATAGGATATGCAAAGCATGCCAAGCCGGAAAGCAAGTAGGAGCACCTCACCCACCAAATAGCATCCTCACTACATCAAGCCCGTTGGAGCTTATTCACATGGATCTATTTGGACCGGTGGCCTACATAAGTATTGGTGGTAACAAATATGGCTTGGTTATTGTTGATGATTATTCTCGCTTCACGTGGGTGTTCTTTGTGTTTGACAAGAGTGAAGTAAAAGGGAAGGTGAAGACCTTCATAAGGAGAGCACAAAGGGAGTTCGAGCTACCAATCAAGAAAGTGAGAAGTGACAATGCCTCGGAATTCCGGAACACCAATGTTGAAGAATTTCTTGATGAAGAGGGCATCAAGCATGAATTTTCAGCTCCTTATACCCCTCAACAAAATGGGGTGGTTGAGAGGAAGAACCGGACTCTTATTGAGATGGCAAGAACCATGTTGGACGAGTACAAGACTCAAGACATCTTTTGGACCGAAGCTATCAACACGGCTTGCCATGCTATCAACCGCCTCTATCTTCACAAGTTTCACAAGAAGACCTCCTATGAGCTCATTACCGGTAAAAAGCCTAAGGTGTCTTACTTTAGAGTGTTTGGGTGCAAATGTTTCATTCTAAACAAGAGGCCCCGAACTTCTAAGTTTGCGCCAAAGGTTGACGAAGGATTTCTTCTTGGTTATGGTCCAAATGAGCATGCTTACCGAGTCTTCAATCTAACCACCGGGAGGATTGAAGTCACGGTAGATTTGACTTTTGATGAATCTAATAGCTCTCAAGTGGAGCAAGTTGACTTAAATGTTGTAGGTAATGAGAAGCCATCTTGTGAAGCAATCAAGCAATTGGCCATAGGTGATGTTAGACCAGTTGAAGCACAAGAGGAAGATGAGGATCAACTCCAAGCTTCAACACCACTCGAAGGGCCTGAAGTCACTGGTTCAGCAGATGTGCAGACTTCGGAGGTTCCGGGAACTGGCACTGGAACTCAACCTCCTGGAAATTCTCTGGAGGTTCCGGGGTCTGGAAACTCAGCACCACAAGACACTATGAACCAGCAATCTAATCAGCAAGGGGCTACTCAAGCAAGTACATCTGAGCCTCAAGCTGATGAAGATGATGAAGACCAATCTCTACACCAACCTCTTGGACCATCACATCCTCGTGTACATCAAGTTATACAACGGGATCATCCCGTTGACAATATCCTTGGGAGCATAAGGAGAGGGGTAACAACACGATCTCGTCTTAAGAATTTTTGCGCATTTTACTCGTTTGTTTCCTCTCTTGAACCCATTAAGGTAGATCAAGCTCTTGAGGATCCGGATTGGGTGGTGGCTATGCAAGAGGAGTTGAACAACTTTGAAAGAAATCAAGTGTGGGAGTTGGTGGAAAGACCAAAGACGAACATCATTGGCACCAAATGGGTCTTTAGAAACAAGCAAGATGAGTTTGGCATTGTGATTAGAAACAAAGCAAGATTGGTCGCTCAAGGGTACACTCAAGTTGAAGGACTAGACTTTGGAGAAACATATGCACCAGTGGCAAGACTTAAAGCAATACGGTTTCTACTCGCTTTCGCTGCCCATCATGACTTCAAGCTATATCAAATGGATGTCAAGAGTGCATTTCTCAATGGACCACTCTCCGAAGAAGTCTATGTTGAGCAACCATCGGGTTTTGAAGATCTCAAGCGTCCTAATCATGTCTACAAACTCTGTAAGGCGCTCTATGGGCTCAAGCAAGCACCAAGAGCATGGTATGAATGCCTTAAGGATTTCTTGCTCAAGCAAGGCTTTGAGATAGGCAAAGCCGATGCTACTCTCTTTACTAGAAAAGTTGATGATCATATCTTTGTGTGCCAAATATATGTCGATGACATAATATTTGGTAGTTCTAATGAAACTTTTTGTGAAGAGTTTAGTAGGGTGATGACAAAGAGGTTTGAAATGTCCATGATGGGTGAGCTCAAGTTCTTTCTTGGATTTCAAATCAAACAAGCAAAGGAAGGGACGTTCATATGTCAAACCAAGTACACAAGGGACATGCTTAAGAAGTTTGACATGGACAAGGCAAAGCCCATCAAGACCCTAATGCCTACAAATGGACACATGGACCTCAATGAAGAAGGGAAATCCGTGGACCAAAAGGTATATCGCTCCATGATCGGTTCTCTTCTTTACTTATGTGCATCTAGGTCGGATATTATGCTTAGTGTGTGCATGTGTGCTAGATTTCAAGCTAACCCGAAAGAGTGCCATCTCATGGCTGTAAAGAGAATCTTGAGATATCTAGTGCATACCCCCAACCTTAGCTTGTGGTATCCTAAGGGCTCCACTTTCGATCTACTTGGCTATTCGGATTCCGATTATGCCGGTTGCAAGGTAGATAGAAAGAGTACATCGGGGACTTGCCAATTCCTTGGTAGGTCTCTAGTGTCTTGGAGTTCTAAAAAGCAAAACTCAGTAGCCCTTTCCACCACCGAGGCCGAGTATGTTGCAGCCGGCGCTTGTTGTGCTCAACTACTTTGGATGAAGCAAACCTTAAAAGATTACGGATGTCACTTTACCCATATCCCACTTTTGTGTGACAATGAAAGTGCCATAAAGCTTGCAAACAACCCCGTAAGCCATTCTCGCACAAAACATATAGACATCCGTCATCACTTCTTGAGAGACCACGAAGCCAAAGGAGATATCGCTCTAAGTCATGTGAGCACCGACAAACAACTAGTTGATATCTTCACTAAACCTCTCGATGAGTCAAGGTTTTGTAGTTTAAGGAATGAGCTAAATATTCTTGATTCTCGTTGCGTGGTTTGATCTCTAGCATGCCTTGGTTGTTTGCTTCATATTGTTGATAATCTCTGAAAGTTCTTTTGAAAAAAAAGCTTTTGTGAAAACCTTATTTTAAAAGTGCTTCAAAATCTATTTTCATATCCCTAACTTGTCTCAAGTGGCTATAGTTGTGTGTGTGATTGCTTGTTTTCTAGCCACCTGAGTCAAGGATACCATGACCTAAGGATCTCAGTTGATAAAAGGTTCAAAATCTCAAAAGGAGTGAAAGTTGACAGTCTCTGGAATTCAAATTCTCGGAAGCTCTGAGAAATTCTTCGGAACTTCCAATCTTTATCAACTCAGCATTCAGTTCGTCAGTGGAGGCAGTTCAAAGAGAATCTGGCATCTTTCCTGGAATATTCTTTTACCCCTAGGTTAACCCACCTTTTCCCTTATCACCGCGCGGTTACTTCCCAGATCCACTTTTCACCGCGCCCGACTCTCGCTCTCTCTCTCTCTCTCGACGGCGCCCGCATCGCTCTCCATTCTCCACCGCCGCGCCGCCGCCGTTCTTCCTCGCCGCCGGTGACCGTGCTCCTCGTGCGTCCCGCGTGCGAGGCCGGGCATCCTTCTTCGTCGGTGGGCCGCAGAAGCAGAAGATGGAGGGGGAGCCATTCGTGGAAGTTGACCTAGATTCGCCCTGATCCAGTGAAGGAGAAGAAGGAGGGGGCTTCGATCTGCATCAGCATCCTTCCTTCCTCGCCGACTTTCTTTGTGAAGCAGAGGGGAACAGCATTGCACCGCTTGAATTCGTTCCAGCGAGTTGTTCCTCCTCAGCGCCACTAGATCACTCTGTGATCTGGAGGGGACCTCTGGGCTACGTCCCCTGGCGTCAAAAGCTTCACAATCTCGTCGGTTTCCTTCTTCTTCCCTCAAATCCAAGGTAACCCTACCACTAATCTTAACCCTAATTTCCAGATCTGTCGGTTACCTTAGGGTTCTAGGTTTTCTTAGTGTAGAAATGTTATCCTGTGCCTTACTCTGAATGAAGTGATGCATGTGTTGATTAAACTCAGTTGAAAGTTGAATCAAAGTTCAGAATGCAGTAAGGTTCAAAGAGTCTCGGAGGTTCCGAACCCTGTAACCGACTGTAGGTTGACTTTGATTCAAAGTTCAACTGAGTTGTAATCCACTTGCAACACCTCATCTTATCTCTGTAGTTCAAATTCCATCAAGTTTGCTTCCATTGGTTAAGTTTCAGTTGAAGGTTGAATCAACAAACTGTCCTCTGTCAGTACCCAGACCTCGGAGGTTCCGAGAAAATCCTTGGAGGTTCCGAAGTCTGTACTGACAAAAGATAGTCTGTGATTCAAAATTCCACTGAATCTTAATCAATTGAACTTCAATGTCTATCTGTGATTCTCAGTCTTTATCTCGCTTGATCTATTCCTTATCTGTTGCCTACACCCTTTCTGGCAGATGTCTGGGACCCCTGGTGACAAGACCTATGCCAAGAGGCAGAGGCAGCCATTTGAGACTCCTGCTGGTGAGAGGGCATTCAAGATTGCAGCAAAGGAAGCTGTGGCTGGCAGTGGCAGCAGAGGAAAAGCAACCCCCAGAAGAGGAAAAGGGGGCAGTCTGTCAGGAGGAAGAGGATCTGGCTCTGCAGCACATGTTGAGGATAATGGGGGGACAGAAGGGAAGACCATCCCCATTGAGCTTGAAGATGGCATGCTGCTTGGAGAGATTGACTCCACTTATTTGAAGTATCACAAGGTGCTGCTCAAGAGACATCCCCCAACCAAGTATGACAACTCTGTGTACATTGAACATCACAATTATGATGGGGCAGGATACTTGGTCAAGAAGGCCAGAGAGGAGAACCCCTATGTGAACCCTAAGATGGCTGCCATAGACTATAGGTTTTGGTCTGTTTTCCATTTCAAGTTCTATGAGACAGTGTTGAACACCAAGATGAAGCTGATCAAGATGAAGTGGATTGACTTCACCCATTTGGAGGTAGCAGAAGAACTAGTAAAGATGGATGTTCTTGATCTGGAGGATAAGTACAAGATGAGGGACATTATGAGCTTTAAGTATGATTGGAATATTGAGGTTCTAGCTCAATTTCATGCCACCTTTTTCTATGAGGACATCAAGGAGACCATCCACTGGATGACAGAGGGGGTTCATTACAAAGTAGACTTCACCACCTTTGCAAGGCTCTTTGGGTTCAGCAAGGATGACAGGGAGGCTGAGGTGATTCATTTTGAGCCACACATGAACCACAACATGATAGCCTCAGCATATGAGTATGATGAGCTTGCAGATGGGTCTACAACTGCCTTGAAGTCAGTATACTATGTGTTAAATAACATGTTCAGAGAAACCATTTATCCTAAAGGAGGGAGTGACTCAACCAGCCTCAGAAGGTTTGCTCCTAATTTGATTGCAAGGCTGCTGCCTGGGGCAAAGCCCTTCTCAGTCAGCAAGTTCATCTGGTTCAACCTTGTGGAAGTGACTGAGAGTGGCAAGTGTAATCTGCCTTATGCTCCCTACATTATGTACATGATTGAGATGGTTTCAGGAATCAGTTTCAAGAAGGATGTGGAGCATGCATCATATCAAGTCAAGCAGTGGCAGCATCAGAAGAAGCAACAAGTGGTTGAGGAGTACATCTTGAAGAAAGCAGGGTCTCAGCAGCAAGAAGGTGAAGAGGGACCTAGCAGGGCACCTATGCCTGCTGGTCTGCACAAGTTGAGAGGCATGGTGAGGGACACCTGGAGGTTTTGCAACTAGACAGCAACTCAGATGCATGAGCTCAGGGAAGACATGGACAGGTTGCTAAAGCATCAGGGGCTGTCCTTCAATGCCATGCTCCCTCCTCCACCTATCTTCCCAGATTTTCCAGAATACACCACTAGTGAAGATGAGGGTGAGAAGGACACCGACAGTCCACTGGCTGGAAGAGATATGCCTGCTGCCCAATCTAAAGAGGAGGAAGACACTGAGCCACTAAGTGCCAAGATGGCCAGACTGAAGAAAGAAGCTGCTGGGAAGAAAGCCATGGGATCTTCCTCTGCTGGCAGAGCAAGAAGGAAGGCAACTGCTGGAAGACCTGTCAGAAGGCCTGTTGATATCTCGTCTGGTTCTGGCTCTGACTTTGGGTCTGACAGTACTGTTCCTGAAGCTGAGGAGGAAGACTCTGAGTTCAGTGATGAGGAGTGATTCCCTGCAGGTCCTACTTTAACTTCCTCTCTTCTTTTCTTCCCTTTTTGTTAACTGTTGACAAAGGGGGAGAAGCATGAAGATTGAGATGATCTGAAGACCTAAAGCTTCTCTGTTCTCTGGTGGCTGGCTGGCTAACAAATTCCTTTGTTCTTTTGGTGAGATGAGAGTGCTAACTGTTCTTTGGGGCCTCCCATGAACTCCTGGTGGTATTGTTGATGAACTTCTGTAAACATTTTAAGCTTGCCTCTGTTGGCAAGTATGGTCTGGTCATGGTTGAACTTTGGGTTGTGAAGAAAACTTTAAAAGTCTTGAGTGATGTGTGTAATAGGGCTAGATGTGCTGAATGTTTCTATCTTTATCTAGCTGCTATTTCTGGTTATGTTATTGCAGCCTGTGGTTGATTGATTGTTAGAGTATCTGTTGCAGACTTCGGAGGTTCTGAGAATTTTTCCGGAGGCTCCAACTCTGGGTTCATCCTGGAGGTTCCGGAAACTTTCTCGGAGGTTCCAAACTCTGTTAACAGATAACTCCCTGTGTATGACATGCCATATGCATCACGTATTACTTGTTACACTTCTTTTGCACCCCTCGATGATGTGAATACAACATATCCTGTCACTTTACTCACAATGTATGCAATTCAAATGTCATATGAGACATATCACTCTATTCAAAAGGGGACATGCATACATTGAGGGGGAGACTTGTATTCAAATCATCAAAAGCTCAATCTTTCAAATTAAATTGTAAACTTTAATTGGGTTGTCAACATTTACCAAAAAGGGGGAGATTGTAAGTGCAATCAAGCCCTATGAGGATTTTGGTGATGTTGACCACACAATTAAAGAGCTAATGAGCCTTTGAGTTTATTGTGCAGTACAAGAATGTTTTACAGGTGCAAAAGAAAGAAAGGAGACCCCTCAATTACATGAAGAAGGATACCTATGCTCTTTGGAGAAGTTTATTTATTTTATCTTTTGAATTTGAGTATAGGACAATCCGTACTATCAAGAGGGATACTAATGGTGAGTTAGGGTGGATTCAAGTGCTCATAGAACATCTATCCTAATCCTAACCCATTCCTTGAGGAGAGAGACCTGCTGCTGTTTTGCCCCTGTTGTTTCCTAGTTCGGAGGTTCCGAGTTTATTCTCGGAGGTTCCGACCGTACGGGCTTCAGTCAGCAGAGGTTTCAGGGTTCGGAAGTTCCGAGATTTTTCTCGGAGGTTCCGGACTTTGAAATATGACCATTACAGTTCTGGATCTGGGGGTATTTATACCCCTTGGTCCCCCAATGGCCACTTCTTCTTCTCCCCCGAACAGTGACGCATTCAAGCTCCATTCCCTCACCTTGCATTGACTCCAAACCTACTCTCTTCCAAATCCTTGCCTAGCATTGATTGAGAGTGGACATTGAAGTGAGATTGTGAGCAAAACCTTCCATTCCTTGTTCTTGAGCACTTGGAGAAGTCCTAACAAGCTTGGTGGATCTATTACTCTTGGAGCCTTGCTCCTAGACGGATAGAGGTTCTTGGAAGCTCTCCAACCCGATTTGTGGAAGCTCCAAGGTGTTTGTATTACCCTTTGTGAATCTAGTGGAAAGTCTCCATCTATTACCCAAAGTGATAGGTGTGAGAGAGGAGTGGACCTTTGTGGCCCTTAGCCTTTGTGGCTTCCTCAACAACGTGGACGTAGGCAAGCCTTTGTGGCGAGCTGAACCACGGGATAAATCCTTGTCTCGTGTGTGCTGTGATTTATATTCTTGCTTGTCCTTGTTCATGCTTGTTCTTGACTAGATCTATTAGGGTTTGTCTCCGATCTACTTTGTGGTAGCTTCCTAGCCGGTACTTTGCTTAGAAATCTTCTTGCTAGGTCCTAAGTATCTCCTAGATTTTGGTAGATCTGTTGTTCATCAAGTATTCCGCAGCTTATTTCATATTTGCTCTGTTCTAACAGTTCTCGGAAGTTCTAAGATTATTCTCGGAGGCTGCCTCGTTCGGAGGTTCCGGAAATAATCTCAGAAGTTCCGGACCCTGACATTCTTTCTGCAGAAAAAGTTTAAATTTGTGTGCAGGCCTAATCACCCCCCCCTCTAGGCCATATTGCCTCGATCCTTTCACTCCTCCGTACGTCCTTGTGGTTCGGTGAACCGCATAGACGAGCTTCGTGTGGCCCTCATGCCACCGAGGAGCAAGGTGCCGTTCCTCCTTGGCGGTGCCGCGTCCTCCTCCATGCTCCGAGGAGACTCGGAAACCGAGTGCCTCCTCGAAGAGCTTGTTGATGATGGCTTGGATGATGAAGAACCTTTCTTCTTGGTGAAGAGGCTAGTAGTTTTCTTCCACATGTTTGCTGCACTCTTCCTCACAAGTATACCCGGGGTTTTGAACCGGTAGCAAGGCACACAAAAATTATTGGAGTATGGACTTTTAGTGGACTTAGGATGGATTTTGATGGACGAAACAAAGCTCGAAGTAGGAAGCTATGTCTCTGGAGGTTTTGGACTTAGAGCTCAGGAACACGAACAAAGAGCTGGACGAGTGACTTACCTGAGGAAGACGGGCACCAGGGGTATAAATGGAGGTGAGGCCGGCCAGCCTGGGCCGACCAGCCTAGGGTCCTCGCTGCCCCTCTCAGCTTCAGCTTTCTCCAGCGCACTCCATGCTTGCTTGTTGCTTTGTTACCGCGTGCTCCACAGGGTTGCACCGCCCAAATGCTCTCGTCCACTCCTTTGCTTGCATGATTGATCCTCCCACTTGATTGCTTTGTTTTGAGTCACCTCCATGCTCCCTTGCCTCACATGCTTCCATGAGATTCCTACAAAACAAAGCTTTGGCTGCCCTCCCCATGCTTGTCCTTTGCATGTCCTTTGATGATAAATGTTGGAGGGGCATCCCGTGATGCATCATGGTGCATGTGTGGTTAACTCAAATACCTCCCTCTAATCATGTTTTAATGCTAAGCACTCCTCTAATTTTGAAAAATAAGATTAAACTCAGAGCTTGCAATGAGTTCAAATATAATTGGAGGAGTTTTTAAGCATCAAAGACAAATGTAAGTCGAAAATATTTTCCGACTACTTTTATTTTGGTCACACCGATATTGTTTGCTTCCATTAGTTGAGAGCAAGCTTTTCCCGGCTTGATCATGGGGGCATAGGTTTAGGTTCTAATTTTGGTTAAATGTGAGAGAGAGATTTTGAATGAAATAAAATTAAATAAGGCTTAGAAAAATTCTAACTCTAGAGAAACCAAAGGATATGAATTTTGAACAAACCAAAAGTTAAGTCTCTAGGTTCATGCGAGTCCTACCATACGCTGAAATTTAAATATCAACTAGGTACATGGCGTGGCTCTACTCGTGTGTTTTTAACATGTAAAACAAGTCAACCATAACATCATGAAGAGGATGAAAGGTTGAGGTAGGTTCTGAATTTTTGGTTTTGGTTTCTCAAAAAGAAGCAAATAACACATAGGAAGACTCATGTAAAGGGTTTATGATCCAAATAAAATATCCAAACAAGATTTATAACCCTAAACATTATCCAACCACTTTAAGTCTATGAATGTCTTGCGTAGCAAATTCTAAAACCAACTTACTTGAAAGACTCGAAAATTCTTGATCGGGTTGTCCTCCCGGTAGCTTATTCTTGACTCGACGAAACGGGTTGCCTCCCGCCTAGCGCTTCGTTTATAGTCCATGGCCAGACTTCTTCACTTGTTTACTTCGGATCATCGCTCTTTGCGGGCGTTGCAATCTTGGGTACCCACTTCCGCACCATCTTTGGCGCAGGCTTATTCTCCGGCTTAGTCATCTTTTTGGTCTTTACAGGCGACTTTTGTTCCTTGATCTTGACGGATGCGACAACTTCCTTGATTTCCTTCGCTTCCTTCTTCTCCGGCTCTTCCTTCTTCCTTGGCTCTTCCTTACTAACGCGACGATGCGGTGGAATATATTTAACTTTGATCATATTGCATACCTCGAAGTGTGGTCGAAACTTGAAGGAACTCCTCTCGCTGTTGATGTCGAACTTGATCTCCCCCTTCCTGACGTCGATGGTAGCTCCGACGGTCTTGAGGAAAGGTCTCCCAAGGTTGAGTGGCGGCTTCTCCCTCTCTCCCATCTCGATCACCACGAAGTCGATAGGGATAAAGTGGTGTCCGACCTTCACGGGCACATCCACGGCGATACCCAAAGGATAGCGAATGAAGTTGTCACCCAACTCCAAACACATGGTCGTAGGCTCTAGCTCCGGTAGGCGTAGCTTCTCGAACATGTCTCTAGGCATGACACTCACACTTGCTCCAAGGTCGCATAATGCTTTCTCAAACTTGAATGAACCAACGGAACACGGAATCATCGGGCATTCGGGGTCTCCTTGCTTCTCTAGTCCGTTTGCAATAGCGGCGCTACATTGCTCAGACATCTTGACATAATCCACCCCGAGTGTTGCTATCTCATACTTGTTTGCAAGTATATCTTTGAAGTAGCGAGAATACGTAGGAACTTAAAGAGCGTCCAATAGCAGCATGTTGATGCTCAATCTATGCACAACCTCCACAAACTTCTCAAAATGATTATCAAGTTTACCTCAGAAGTAGCGTGGCTTGAGTTGCGGTATCTTCGTGTCTTCTCCCGGCATCTCAAACTCGGGCTCTTCAGTGATGATTTCGGTAACCTTCTCCTTAGCAAATCCTTCCACCTCGGTAGATGGTTTAGGCTTTCTAGCTCCCGCGGAATGCTCCGGATCTTCGGTCTCCTTCCCCGAATGAGTTTGAATGGCCTTAGCCGTCTCGGGACCTTGAGGTTGCCCTGGAAGCTTCCCTTCATTAGCGGATAGGCGCCCGACAAGTTGTCCCACTTGTGTCTCGAGCATCTTCATCATGTGGAGCACTTGATGGTTGGAGCTTCCGATCTCCGTCACCTTGCTAACGATGTTCTCGAACACCTTGTCTATGGCTTTGAACTTAGTGATGGTGTCCTTGTTGATCTTAGCTTGCTCGTCCATGAAGTCCTTCAATTGCATACAAAGAGGAACCGAATTCGGAATGGACGAACTTGCATTAAATTGAGGTCTACCTTGCCCGTAGCGGAAGTTCGGCAAATCTCCCTTCCTCATGTAGTCGAGCATCTTGGTTTCCTCTGGGCAATCTTTTTGGACATGGCCATACTCCCTGCATTCTTTACATGTGGATCTTGATTCGGCAGCCTTTAAATCTTGAGCTTCTTTCTTCTCTATCTCCATCTTCTCCAACCTCCTCATGAGCGAGTCGATCTTGCCTTCGAGTAGATCTTCCTTCTCCACTTGCAAGACTCCTTTGACGTTCCCCATGGGTTGAATCGGAAGTAAGCGTCCGGATGTGTTGACGGTCTATATGTGTATCAAACTTCGTTTGGACTTGCAAGCGGACAAGTCCTCCGTCGTAGTCAAGGGACCCTTCTTCACTTAAGTGTGAACCCAAGGTATCGAATCCGTGGAACAATGTGTAACGCAAGATCCAATCTAATAAGCGGAAAACACTTTGATCTTGAAAAGGGTTTTTTGCATCTAATCTATGGAAGAACATGAAAACACATCTAATCTACTAAACACCGGAGGTAGCAAGAGAAAGAGAGATAAAACCAATCTAGAGATTGGATCGGGTCTTTTGTTGAAGTTCCAAAACAAAGAAGAATAAAGCAAACGAATCTCATTACTAGCCTCTTTAAATCGTGGCTTCCGTTCCAACTCTGAAGACGCCCGCCTTTTGGAGCCACCGTCCTGTCACAACGTACTCCTATTCATGCGGGTTAGCTAGGGTGAGTTCAAGAAGAACAAGTTGCAAACACTCGGTAGGTCAGGTATGCACCTCTAGCCACCATGGCTACAAGAACATCCTATGTAATCTATCCGCGGAATAAATTAGGGAAGAACTTCCTAGTCTCGGGCCAGAGAAATCAAGCCCTGAATTAACTCACCCAAAAATAAATCTTGTATACTAAGTTTTTGCACTCAAATAAATATAAGGCTTTGGATAGGTAGAGCAACATGCAAGAGGTATTAATGACAAGGTTAGCATAACTTTAAGAACAAAAATAAATCATCTTTAACCCATCCAAAATTGAGAGTATGAAAAGAAAACTATGGGTCTTATCTTTATCATAACCTCCGCAAGGGATTAAGCTAGCATTTAATTTAATTTCAAATTTGTGTTAAAGAGAGCATTAGCTTAATCATGCATAAAACAAGTACAAAGATAAACAAAGCGGCAACTTTCATCATATATCAACATGGCATCAACTTATTATCTTTACTAAAGGTGATAATCATGGTGGCAAACTTTATTCATGTTGATTTAAAGCAAACACTACTACTAACACACATACTGAAAATAAATAAAAATAGAAAATGCTACGCACACACAAATTTGCATAAAAGCTGAAAATAAAGAAAAGAGAAAAGAGAAAATCGAACCGAAGTTGAAGGCATCATTATTATTTTTCTTCTTCCTCCTTCTCCATTCTTCATCTTCCGGTGGTTGATAATGATGGTCTTGCGTGGTGTATCCTTGCTCGTAGTATGATTGCGCCGGTCCCTTCTTTTACTTGACTTGCATTGGTTTGGATGAGGCGCCATGAAAGCTTCGTTGGGCGCCATGTACGGTGGAGGAGGTGATGGCATGGCTGCTCCGCTCCCCCATGCTTGCATCGGCACACTTCATAATATGGTGGAGACATTGGCATTCCTGCATACGGTGGTGGCAATGAGATCCCTCCATGTGGTTGTTTATTAGCTTGATGTGTATCCTCTCCTTCATCTTGGGTTGCGGAGGATGATCCTTCTTCCACAATGCTTCCTCTTTTATTCTTCTTCGTCGGCACAAGAAGTCCTTCCTCTAACCAATTTTTGTCTCCCTTCAACAAATAATTTCAGCCCCATGTTGGAAAGAGGAACATCAACTTGCACCCTCTCCTCTCATCTCCACTAATATATTTTCCTTGCTTCATGTACTCGACCCCCAAAGAAATCCGAACAAGGATAAATTTTGGGTTCCTTGTAGTCTTCTCCCGAAATCATTCCCCAAAATCCTTCTAGCATATTTTCTTGGACTTCAACTTGCTCCAGGGCTTCCTTCTTGGAACCGAGCAGCTCTCTAATATATCCATAAGGAATTAATTGCTCTTCATCTTCAAGGCGAAATGAGAGGCACGACACTCCTTCATCAATGACCGGTGCTAAGGCAAGCTCCTTGTGAGTGCTTACACCAACTCCATTAAAGAATTTCCCCCGTCCAAGGTTGCTCAAGACTAGAATCCCAACACTTGGAGGGCGTCATCAAAGTCAACATTTGGCACGAACCTCCCCTCAAGACAAACAAACCTCTCCTCCTCCTCCTCCGCCTTCATGATGAATCCATTGGAACACCTCGGAGTGTATGGTGGTGGAGTGGATGAACGAGTTGAGCGTCATGGTGGAACGGGTGGCTCTTCCGTGTGTCCTCGCGGTTCGGTGTACCGCATGGACGAACTTCATGTACTCCTCATGCCACCAAGGGGAAGTGTGTTGCTCCTCGGTGGTGCCACGTCTTCCTCCATGCTTCGGGGAGACTCGGAAATCGAGTGCCTCCTCGAAGCGCTTGATAATGGCACCTTTGATGATGATGAACGTGTCTTCTTGGTGAAAACATTGGTGGCTATCTTCCACATTGTTGCTGCTCTAACTCACAACGTGTACACCGGGGGTTCCTTGCCGGTGGGGAAAACACACAAGGGAAGTATATGGAGGGCGGAGTTTATTATTATTTTTTTAGAGGGTGGAGCGTGAGGTGCACAAGATAGGATGGATATTAGCCCATAGGGTTTGTGGATTACTTGAACATGCAACCGCCTATCAAGGTGAAGCTAAATTAATTTAGTGAGGTGTGAACATGAGGCCACTTTAGCTAAACCTATAAAAGATATGTTGATGGGATCTACGGAAGTAGTGAGATCTATACTCCCGAAAAGCATGGTGGCTAGCCTTAGGCATCAAAGCATTATCAACATAAACAAAAGATTGAAACAAAAGAATCGGTGATAACATGACAAGATCCTCAACCCCATGGAACTCAAATATTTCTAGGTTGTTTCTGGAACTTATGGGCTATGAACTCAAGAACACGAATTAACAAATGCATAAAATACTTACCAGGCGAAGAGGAGCACCGGGGGCCATAAATGGAGGCTAGGCCGGCCCGCCTAGGCTGATCGGCCTAGGGGCCCTCCTACTCCATTTGCTTTGATCTTTCTCTGAGATACTTCTTGCTCCCTTCTTGCCTTGTGTCCGCATGATCCATGAGATTCCTCCACCCAAATGTTCACAACCACTCCTTTGCTTGCGTGATTAAGGGTTCCACCTCCATTGTTTTACTTCATGTCACATTTTGCTCCCTTACCTCTCGTGCTTCCACCAATTTCCTACAAAACAAAGTCCTTGCTTCCCCAATGCTTGTCCTTTGCATGTGCCCAAGATGCCAAATGATGGATACGTGATGCATCGTGGGGCACTTATATGTTGATTAAGCTCAAAAACCTCCCTTAATCATGTTTAGATGCTAATCACACCTCTAATTTTGAAATTTTAAAAATTAACTCAGCGCTAGCGATGAGTCCAAATATATCATTAGAGGAGCTTTTAGGCATAAAAAACAATTATAAAGTTTATTTTGGTTGCACCGAGATCGATTGCTTTAATTAATTGATAGCAAGTTCCTCCGGCTTCACCGTGGGGGTATATGTTTAGGTTCTAATTTTGGCCAAACATGAGAGAGAGATTTTGAATAAAAAATAAAGTCAAAGGGGCTTAGATAAATTCTAATTCTAGAGAAACCAGTGGATGTCAAGTTGAATGAAACCAAAAATCAAGTTCCTTAGGTTCACGCGAGTCCTACCATGCGTCAAATATTAAAAACATTAAGAAACATAGCAAGGCTCCACTCGTGTGTTTTTATCATGTAAAACAAACAAACCTTAACACCATGGAGAGGATGAAAGGTTGGGGTAGGTTCTGAATTTTTTGGTACTAGTTTCTCAAAAATAAGCAAACAAAACTAGGGATGGCTCAAGTCATCGGTTTATGATCAATATAAAATTCAAATAAAACGACCGAGCAATTATAATGTCTCCAAAAATTATTCAACCACATAGGAATTTATAATATGTAATGCGTAGCAAATTCTAAGACCAACTTACTTGAAAAACTTGAAAAATTCTTCGGGTTGCCCTCCCGGTAGCGCTTCGTTTATAGTCCATAGCTAGACTTCTTCTCTTCTTCGTTTCGAATCAACGCTCCTTGCGGGCGTTGCAATCTTGGGGACCCCACTTCTACACCATCCTTGGCTTTGGTGTAGGTTTATTCTTCGGCTTAGTCATCTTTTTGGTCTTCACAGGCGGGCGTTGATTCTTGGTCTTGACGGATGCAACAACTTTTGTGTCTTCTTCGCTTCGTTCTCCTTTGGCTCCTCCCTTCTGATATGACGATGAGGTAGAATGTATTTAATATTGACCATTTTACATACCTCGAATCATGTTTGACTTGAATGCACTCCTCACGCCATCGATGTCGAACTTGATCTCCCCCTTGCCGACGTCGATTGCCGACGGTCTTGAGGAACGGTCTCCCTAGGATGAGTGGCGGATGAGGTGATCTTGGAGGTGGAGTTCCTCTTGGAGATTCTGACGATCTTCGGCGTCCGCTTTTAGATCTCTTGGCTCGTGTTGCACGTCACCTTTGCCTGCAAAATTTTTTCTATACCATCCACAAAATATATGTTTTTTTTCGAGATGTAGCCGTCCATCTCCAATTAGAGTTAGCAAACAAAAAACTAAAAGAAAACTAGGGTTTAACAAAACCCTCGATTAGATTGATTTTTTTTCGAGGATGGTCGAAATCAAGAGATGCAAAAGAAAAATCAAGAGAAAAATTGAAAATATTCACAAACGCAATACTAGATTGAATCTTGATTACTTGTTCACCGGCAACGGTGCCAGAAAAAGGGGCTTGTTGACGGTCTATATGTGTATCAAACTTCGTTTGGACTTGCAAGCGGACAAGTCCTCCGTCATAGTCAAGGGACCCTTCTTCCCTTAAGTGTGAACCCAAGGTATCGAATCCGTGGAACAATGTGTAATGCAAGATCCAATCTAATAAGCGAAAAATACTTTGATCTTGAAAAGGGTTTTTTGCATCTAATCTATGGAAGAACCATGAAAACACATCTAATCTACTAAACACCAGAGGTAGCAAGAGAAAGAGAGGTAAAACCAATCTAGAGATTGGATCGGGTCTTTTGTTGAAGTTCCAAAACAAAGAAGAAGAAAGCAAACGAATCTCATTACTAGCCTCTTTAAATCGTGGCTTCCGTTCCAACTCTGAAGACGCCTGCCTTTTGGAGCCACCATCCTGTCACAACGCACTCCTATTCGTGCGGGTTAGCCTAGGGCGAGTTCAAGAAGAACAAGTTGCAAACGCTCGGTAGGTCAGGTATGCACCTCGAGCCACCATGGCTACAAGAACATCCTATGCAATCTATCTGCGGAATAGATTAGGGAAGAAGAAAACCCAAGCGAAGACAAAGTCGTAGTGAAAGCACTTGATCGCTAGAAATCAGATTCAATCTTGCAAATTCAACATGAGAGTATAATACATGGACAAGATCACCACCGGGATCCTACCTTGATCTTGATCCTAGCTCCGGGAACTCTGACGTGGTCTTCCATGCAAGGTTCCCACGTCGGCTAGGGAAACCCTAGTCAACCATCTCGACCCTCTCCTCTCCAGAATGGTGTCCCTCTCTTCTCTGCTCCTCGGCGGCGGATGACGAATGAATTGATGCGTGGCTCTTGGCAGGGGGACTATAAATAGCCCGAGAGTCATCTAGGTCAAAGGGGGCGCCGAACCGACACCAGAATGGGCTGGGCCGGCCGGCCTGGGCCGACCTGCCTGGGCCTATTTTGGCCCGGTTCGGCCCCGGTTTTCTTCCCGTCGCTTCTCGTGTCTTCTAGAACTTTCTCCCTTCTGCATGTGGGCCCTTGACGTCAGTTTCTCCGCGGTTTGGATAGGGCTCCTTGTCGTGCAAGCTTCAGCATTTTCTGTCCAGGTCCTCAGAGTTTTCTGCCTTCATGGATTGGTCCTTGGGCCTCTTGGAGTCATGTTCACCTCGTGTCTTGACTTGTGCCAGGCTTTATGACCTTCTCGCAAAGTGCTCGATGAACTCTACCCGGAAGTCCTCATTTAGGTGCTTAATCCCTACGTAAACAATAAACTTCAAATACCACATGCGAGTGTGAACTTGATATATGATGAGGGTTAGGATCATTAGTTTGGATATTAAATCAATACCAACATTGAAGGTAAACTCATGGCTAGGTTGACGAAAATTCACCGTCAACAGGATGACGCCCATGTATCATTGTCCGCGACCTTCTTGAATAAAGTGAAAGCTTGGGTCGGTGTAAGCTCCATGATGGATCCTCCCGCCGATGCATCGATGATCGTCCTTGACGCCATGGTAAGTCCTTGATAGAACTTTTGAACAAGATCTTCCTTCGGGAACTTATGATGTGGAACTGCCCGAGTGTACTCATTGAAGCACTTGAAAGCTTCTGATATGGTCTCCGTAGGATATTGAGCAAAAGTAGCAATCTTATTGCGCAAGCTTTGAGTCTTACCCGGTGAGTAGTATTCCTTCATGAAAGCTCTCATCAAAGCTTCCCAATTTTGCACCGTCTCTGCCGCTTGAGTGTAGAACCATTACAAAGCTTTTCTGAGTAGCGATTACGGAAAAAGCCTTGCCCTCATTTGGTTTTGAGTCACCCATTCCATGTTGAATGTCTGACAAAGTTGAATGAACACTTGGAGGTGAAGGTTTGGATCCTCTTTACCGGTGAAGGGTGAATGTTGCACCATGTGGATTATTGAGCTCTTGATCTCGAATGGCCTTCCGATCTCCGCGAGGTTCAAGATTGGTAGGTCGACGATGTCCGGGGTGCATAGCTCCCCGATCTTGCACTCCAGCTGCGGTTGTTCTCCCATCGGTTGCGGTTGAAGTTGATTTTCCCTAGGGCTTGGAGGTGGTGATTCCTTTGGAGACTCCGACGATCTTTCGGCCTCCGCTTTTAGATCTGCAAATTCTAGCTTTTTAGCTTGTGCTTCACGTCTCCTTAGCCTGTAAAGTTTTTCTGGATCATCCACGAAATTTTCGGGTTTGTTGGAGAGGTAGTCGTCCATCTCCTGTTAGGGTTAGCAATAAACAAAATATATACAAAAATAAAAATAAAAACAAATCTAAGAAAACTAGGGTTAGTCAAAAACTAGATTAGATTGATTTTGAGGATGATCAAAAGTTAGTAGATGCAAAAAGAAAAACCAAAAGAAAACTGAAAATATTCACAAAAAGCAATAAAAGATCGAATCTTGATTACTTGTTCCCCGGCAACGGCGCCAGAAAAAGGGGCTTGTTGACGGTATATATGCGTATCAAACTTCGTTTGGATTGCAAGCGGACAAATCCTCCGCCGTAGTCAAGGGACCCTTCTTCCCTTAGTGTGAACCCAAGGTATCAAATCCATGGAACAAATGTGTGATGCAAGAATCAATCTAATAAAGCCACAAACACTTTAATCTTCGAAAGGTTGTTGCTTTAGCATCTAATCTAGAGAACACCAAAAGAAACGAATCTAATCTATGAAAACCGGAGGTAGCAAGAGATAGAGAGGGATAGGTAAAACCAATCTAGAGAGATTGGATCAAGCTCTTGTTGAAGTTCCAAGTAAAGACGAATAAACCAAATTGAATCACATAAAAAGCTTCTTTAAATCACGGCTTCCCTTCCAACTCCGAAGACGCCCGCCTTTTGGAGCCACCGTTCTGTCACAACGCACTCCTATTCGTGCGGGTTAGCCTAGGGTGAGTCCAATGGACAAGATGAAATCTCTTGGTAGGTCAGGCGTGCACCTCTAGCCACCACGGCTACAAGAACACCCTAAGTGATCTATCTCGATAATAGATCTTAAAGTAAGAAAAACCAATTGAAGACAAAGTCGTAGAAGAAGCACTTGATCGCTAGAAATCGGATTGCAACTTGATAATTCAACATACTCAAAGGTACATGGACAAGATCACCACCGGGATCCTACCTTGATCTTGATCCTAGCTCCTTGAACTCCGACGTGGTCTTCCTTGCAAGGTTCCCATGCCGGCTAGGGAAGCCCTAGACAACTAGCTCGACCCTCTCCTCTTCGGAATGGTGTCCCTCTCTTCTCTGCTCCTCGGCAGGGAATGACGAATGAGTTGATGTGTGGCTCTTGGCAGGGGGACTATAAATAGTCTGAGGATCGTCTAGGTCAAAGGGGGGCACGAATGGACCCAGAAATGGGCTGGGCCGACCGGCCTGGGCCGGCCGGCCTGGGCCCATTCTGGCCCATCTCACGGCCTCCTTCATCGTGCAAGCTTCTCGTGTCTTCTGGAAGTTTCCCTCCTCTACATGTGGGCCCTTGACGTCAGTTTCTCCGCGGTTTGGATAGAGCTCCTTGTCTCGCAAGCTTCAGCATTTTCTGTTCAGGTCCTCGGAGTTTTCCATCTTCACGGGTTGGTCCTTGGGCTTCTTGGAGTCATGTTCACTTCATTGCTTGATGTGTACCGGGCTTCATGATCTTCTCACGAGGTGTTTGATGAACTTTACCCGGAAGTCTTGCTTTTAACGCTAAATTCCTGCATAAACATTAAACTACAAAACCGACATGAACGAACAAACTTGTTATATCAAGGGGGTTAGTACCAATGGATAAGATATAAAATTGATGCCAACACCGAAGGTAAACTCATGGCTAGGTTGACGGAAATTCACCGTCAACAAAGACCCTCTTTCCAGCATGTTGTTCGTTGACAATCTCAGCATCAATAGAATTTTTTATAAACCCTCTGATGATCAGCCTTGTTCCATTGCAAACCCCATTGTGTGGGTCCAGGTTTCGTAATAGCATGGCAGGACAGTTCTTCTTGATAGTCAGCTCGTGAGCAGGCAATCCATTTGGTGCTAGGGAATTGAGAAAATCATGAGGGTAGTTGTTCTGTGGGTCATCCTCTACCTCATCAAAGCTATAATACACATGTTTGGTACCTGGGAATCTTTCAATCATAAGTGCATTAACTGCATCAACATGCTCATTCCTAGTCGAAAGGATAGCACGCTCGCGTATATAGGTTGTCGATGTACAATTTTCAGACAAGTTGGGGAATACACGGTCAATGAGCGCATTAATAGAGATATCATCTGAAGGAGAATCAACCAATATGTCATCAGGTAACCGAACATATTCTTTCTCGTTTGTTTCCACAGTACCATTCCCAATTCTCAACAGATAATCTGCGAACCATTTGTCGGACTGTGCTCTCATGTTTTGTGTCAACCTCATGCGATGAACACTTCCCCATATATATGACCTGAGCAATGTAGCATCAGTGATCTGTGCTCGTGTACCACGTGCAACAATAGGCAGCACCTACCTGAAATCTCCACCAAACAACATGACCTTTCCGCCGAAAGGTTGTGTGCATTCCATTATATCTTGCAATGACCCATAGAGCACTTCAACACATTGTCTCTTGGTCATGGCCACCTCATCCCATATTATCAAAGATGCTCTCCTAAGCAACTCAGCAGTACCACTCTTCTTTGTAAAGCCACACAGACAGCTATCATCCATTTTGATTGGAATGATAAATCTAGAGTGGGCAGTGCGTCCACCAGGCATGATGGATGCAGCTATACCTGAAGTTACCGTAGCAACAGCAATAAGCCCCATAGAACGTATCTTTGCAATCAAAGCTTTGTAAAGATATGTCTTGCCAGTACCACCAGGACCATCGACGAAGAAAACCCGGCCTTTAGCCTTCATAACGTGGTCCATTATCTCCTCAAAACATGAACTCGGTTCTGCATTAATAGTACCAATAGTGGATAGATGCTCTTCTACGTAACCGAGCTTTTGCTCCTCGGTTAGTTCCCTATAGTGGTCTCTTGTGCGTTGGTCGGCTACAAAAAACACATTTACATATTTACATCTATATAAAAAAATACAACATGCTATACCATATATATGTATGTAAAAAGATACAACATGTGAAGGAATTGTGAAGTTATGACAGTGTTACCTGAATCTAGAAGTTTTGGAAGACCGTTATGCTTAAGTTCTTTTCCCATGGACATAAGATGAAAGGATATATCTCGAAGTACCATTTGCTCAACCACAACTTTGCTATCATTATCACGACTGAAGTCCTCAGACAATGAATCAAAGTGCTTGTCCCAGAGAAAACGTAGGTTGGCACATTCACAGAAAATCATTATAGTGGCAAAGAGTCTACGAAGAGCGGGAGGAAATCTGACCAATGCACATTCTGATAGACACTCATCCAATGATTTATCAGTGTCCACAAAACCCTGGCTTTTGCAGCTTCCCTGAATGAGTCATAGTAATACCATGCCAAGTCCTCATATCCTCAAAAGAGGTTGCCCCTCTAACATGGTTCAACATAACCCGAAGGAAGTACCTATCACCCTCATTGATATTAACATACACCAATCTACCAATCTGCAGCCTTTTCTTTTTCACTCTAGGTTTCCAAAACTTCCCAGCCTTGTTCCACGTGAAATGTTCAGGAAACTCCTTATACAAGAATTTGCGGGCTGTGGGATTTCTTGCATTCATCTTGAAGTACTCAGTGAGCATCAACTTTTGAGACTTAGCACGTTCAATAACATCACGAAGGTCATCTGTATCCTTGTATGCGACCATGTGCATACCAGGTAGATGCACTTGCAGCTGCAAAACAGGTGGCCACATTGAATATAATTTGAAACCAAACAACATATAAACTGCCTCTATAGCAGTAATCATTCGTGCATCACGGTATTGCTTGATCTCATTGATCACCCTCTGCTCATTACCATTACCATCCACTGTGAAAGAAGCTCGATCATGTCCCTTGTATATATACTTGTATAGATACTTGACAGACTTTATGCTGCTACAAATCTCAACATTGATATGGCAGTTATACCTCATCAGCAAAACTGGATTGTAAGGTACCACCCACCTATTGTCCAATTCCTCCCCTCTAACCTTAACTTTCTGTCCATCTTCCCTTCTTCTATAAATCGGGTACGTGTCCTTCCCTTGCTGTGTTTTTCATAGAACTGGCGAGGATACCGGAAACGACATTGACCGTTGACCATGCAGGGACAATTCCTGTTAAGAACCCCACAAGGCCCATGCATCATATGCTTGATAACAATCTCATGCACATGAGGATACTTATTGGGATCTGGAATCTCCACTGATATATACCTATCATAATCATCTGGGCTTCTTAATTTGCTTTCTAACTCCATAACCAATAAGAAGTGCTCATGGGGTAGTCCTCTCTTCTGGAATGCGGTGACATGTGCCCATGCAGCAACTGTACCCAGGTGACCCTTCTTGATCAAAAATATGTGGAGAACGAGTAACTTAGCATGGTACACCCTTGCAACAACATCAGGATGGTCTTGTGGTGTCTGTCCAGGCAACAACTCGGCTACTATTTCATCCCAATATGGATTGCATGTCATAGTAACAAAAAAAATATGGTTTACCACACCGTGCAACCAAGGACATTGCATCCATGAACCTAGACTGAACATCACGATCACTCCTTGGAAAATGTTTACTCAATACAATTCTTTTCCCTGCCTTGGATGCATCAGCTTCGCCGGTGGCAAGAGTGTCAAGTAGCCCCTAGTCACATACAAGATCAAATAAACAAGTAATTAGTTTACTTTAGTCTACTCCTAGTCACATAAAAGATCAAATAAACAAGTAATTAGTTTACTTTAGTCTGCTTTAAAAGAATTTATGACAATATAAGAAAAACTGGTCACCTGATAAAGGTTGGCACGAATCAATGCCTGGTGCTCCTTCTTGGAGTACCAGTCTAGACACATTGACTCCACCTTGACATACCAATCAACCAACAATTGTTGGAATAGACGACCACCATGGTGCAATACGTTGTACTGGCCATCACGAATCTGAAGTTTATAACACTTGTATTCCCGAGCACTGACCCAAATACGTGAAGTCCCAGATTCTAACAAACATGCATAAGATTAAGTATCTTTATGTATTTAGAAAGAGTAAGAGAATTTGACACGAAATTGCATTAGTTGCATATACCTAGTCCTTCCACTTCACCATAAACATCCTCCTCAACATCAATAGCATGATCGATGCCTACAAATAAACATACACAAGCATTTTTACTAATACATTATTTAATTTACATTAACATACCATTAAGTAGACCAAGGTAGAAATGATGTTTGACAAACCTTCTCTGTCAGCGAACAACCCTTCCATATCATCATGAGCATCTATAGTTATGCCTGAAAAAATATGCAGTGCATGACGATTATGATAATTTTATTTTGTATAGTAGTGCATAAAAGCGTATCGTATTTATACCGGGATCCACCGATGTGTCACAATCATCATTTCCAAGCTCCTCTGTATTCCCACAAGCTAAATCTATACCAAGGGTAGCAGTATAACAAGTTTGGAATAATTAACAAAGGATAACCTATGTAAAAAACACGACTTCTCATAATGATGCAATAAGTAAAAATGTTAATTGCACAAACCTGTCCTTTTATGCTTGGTATACTTCCTTTTTGTCTTCGATTGTGGTGGAACTCTATACATGATCTTTTTGTCCTCCCATCCAATCTCACCACTTGGGAAAAACAGTGGGTATGCAAAAGGATCATAGCAACCATAATATGCCCTAATATAGTGTGCTTCATTTTCTTTTCCATAGATAACAATGCTACGGTCGAACCTATGTTGTGGATCAGTTCCATCAACCCAAATAGCAGCGACTTGATCCATGGCTGGTGCATTATACCTCCTTTGATCAACAGAAATGCTAGTATTCAGTGCTATGGTGTACTCTTGAATGTTTGCAATAGTTCCTAAACTTGTGAAGACCTGAACATATGGGTTATCCCGTTGTAGAACAGACCTTACCGACCGAATTAAATTTCTATCGAGATTGGGTGACCTCTTAACAGGATGCTCAATACTATCATCAGTATCATAAAAGTAAAGTTGCATATGACGTGGCCCTTGAGTGCTTGGTGTGAGTGGATCCAACTTGTGATACATTTGGCCGTGTGCCTTGAAACAATACACACCACTTCCCTTTGCAGATGCTAAACGTTGATCGATAGAAACCCCAAAGCTGGTGAAAGAGAAGTGTGAGTTGAAATAGCGAATGTGCTTTCTGAAATACCTTGCATCCTTATCGGTTAGGCTTGTAAACAATCGACGTATTTCAGAAGGCAATTCTGGCATATATAGATCCACCTTCCCTTTCATGCAGCAAAATGTAGGTCCTTCACCAGGGAATCTCTTTGCATTGCAGAATTCACAGTTCTTGACCTTCTTTAACACATGATGCTTTTTAGGACGGTCATTGTAAACTCCATCATATGGATCGAGACCTGTTGGACACAAAGCAGGATCCCGATAATATTGGAAATTTATTTCTGCAAAAGAAAAATAAAGCATTACATGAGGGGCAACATGCATATGATTATTTGCAACTACCAAAATAAATTAAAATAGAAATGACCTGGTTGGTAATACACCCGCGCTTCATCGTCTTCTAACATATCATCACATTCTTGGGCAGGATCCATCGCATCTAAATCATTTTCTGGGTATGGGAACAACACCAAACAAAAACTTAATATACCATGAGACCAAAACAGATAAAAGAAGCCACGGGTTATTTGCAAATGTATCAATATATATACATATACTAACACACATCTTACCTGCAACACAGTGTAGTGGATCATCAGGTTCCCATATACCATGGTTGCTTGGTTCGGATTGTCTCCTATCGACAGATCCCCTTGTGACCGGACCAGAACCCAACTGTGTTAAACCAGACTGCAATGTTCCTGAAGGAGGAGTTTGTTCTAGTAGTCCAACAACATCTGAAATCAAAAGTGGTACTAAAGTTTGCATCCATCAATTCGATATTTCCTTTGGCTTAAGTATGGAACAAACGGCAAAGTAAGCCAAAGGCCAAGATGTAATAACTCTCCTACCAGGTGTATGATAGGCATTGTTGGCACGCTGCTCGCTGATGAGACGACGTTTTTTCCTCTGTCTGTCCCACTTCCTATTTTTTTCTTCGGGTGTTAACAAATCATATTTTCTCTTCTTTTTTGCCTATTGTTGATGATGAATTTCCGTCAACCTAGCCATGAGTTTACCTTCAATATTGGTATTGATTTAATATCCAAACTAACGATCCTAACCCTCATCATATATCAAGTTCGCACTCGCATGTGGTATTTGAAGTTTATTGTTTACGCAGGGATTAAGCACCTAAATGAGGACTTCCGGGTAGAGTTCATCGAGCACTTTGCGAGAAGGTTATGAAGCCCAGCACAAGTCAAGACACGAGGTGAACATGACTCCAAGAGGCCCAAGGACCAATCCGTGAAGGCAGAAAACTCCGAGGACCTGGACAGAAAATGCTGAAGCTTGCACGACAAGGAGCCCTATCCAAACCGCGGAGAAACTAACGTCAAGGACCCACATGCAGTTGGGAGAAAGTTCTAGAAGACACGAGAAGCGACTGGAAGAAAACCGAGGCTGAACCGAGCCAAAATGGGCCCAGGCTGGCCGGCCCAGGCTGGTCGGCCCAGCCCATTTTGACCTCGGTTCGGCCCCTCCTTTGACCTAGACGACCCTCGGGCTATTTATAGTCCCCCTGCCAAGAGCCACGCATCAATTCATTCGTCATCTGCCGCCGAGGAGCAGAGAAGGGAGGGACACCATTCCGGAGAGGAGAGGGTCGAGATGGTTGACTAGGGTTTCCCTAGCCGACGTGGGAACCTTGCATGGAAGACCACGTCGGAGTTCCCGGAGCTAGGATCAAGATCAAGGTAGGATCCTGGTGGTGATCTTGTCCATGTATTATACTCTCATGTTGAATTTGCAAGATTGAATCCGATTTCTAGTGATCAAGTGCTTTCTCTACAACTTTGTCTTCGCTTGGGTTTGCTTCTTCCCCAATCTAGTCCATAGCTAGATTGCTTAGGGTGCTCTTGTAGTCATGGTGGCTAGAGGTGCATACCCGATCTACCGAGCGTTTTCAACTTGTTCTTCTTGGACTCGCCCTAGGCTAACCCGCACGAATAGGAGGGCGTTGTGATAGGACGGTGGCTCCAAAAGGCGGGCGTCTTCGGAGTTGGAACGGAAGCAAGGATTTAAAGAGGCTAGTAAAGAGATTCGTTTGCTTTATTCTTCTTTGTTTTGGAACTTCAACAAAAGACCCGATCCAATCTCTAGATTGGTTTTATCTCTCTTTCTCTTGCTACCTCCGGTGTTTAGTAGATTAGATGTGTTTTCATGGTTCTTCCATAGATTAGATGCAAAAACCCTTTTCAAGATTAAAGTGTTTTCCGCTTATTAGATTGGATCTTGCATTACACATTGTTCCACGGATTCAATACCTTGGGTTCACACTTAAGGGAAGAAGGGTCCCTTGACTACGACGGAGGACTTGTCCGCTTGCAAGTCCAAACAAAGTTTGATACACATATAGACCGTCAACAAGCCCCTTTTTCTGGCACCATTGCCGGGGAACAAGTAATCAAGATTCATTCTAGTATTGCGTTTGTGAATATTTTCAGTTTTTCTCTTGATTTTTCTTTTGCATCTCTTGATTTCGACCATCCTCGAAAAAAATCAATCTAATCTAGGGTTTTGCTAAACCCTAGTTTTCTTTATTTTGTTTATTGCTAACCCTAATCGGAGATGGACGGCTACATCTCCAACAAAAAAAACATATATTTTGTGGATGGTCTGGAAAAAAACTTTGCAGGAAAAGGTGACGTGCAACACAAGTCAAGAAGATCTAAAAGCGGAGGCCGAAGATCGTCAGAATCTCTAAGAGAAACTCCACCTCTAAGATCGAAAGGAGATCAACCTCATCCTACACTCATCCTAGGGAGGTCGTTCCTCAAGACCGTCGGAGCAATCAACATCGGCAAGTGGGAGATCAAGTTCGACATCGATGGCGTGAGGAGTGCATTCAAGTCAACCATGATTCGAGGTATGTAAAATGGTCAATATTAAAATACATTCTACCTCATCATCGCATCGGAAGGGAGGAGTCAAGGGAGAATGAAGCGAAGAAGGCGCAAAAGTTGTTGCATCCGTCAAGACTAAGAATCAACGCCTGCCTGTGAAGCCCAAAAAGATGACTAAGCTGAAGAATAAACCTACACCGAAGCCAAGGATGGTGTAGAAGTGGGGTCCCCAAGATTGTAATGCCCACAAAGAGTGTTGATCCAAAGTGAAGAAGAAAAGAAGTCTAGCTATAGACTATAAACGAAGTGCTTGCGGGAGGCAACCCGATCGTCGAGTCAAGAATAAGCTACCGGGAGGACAACCCGTTGAAGAGTCAAGCTACCGGGAGGGCAACCCGAAGAATTTTTCAAGTTTTTCAAGTAAGTTGGTCTTAGAATTTGCTACACATTACATATTATAAATTCCTGTGTGGTTGAATAATTCTTTGAGACATTATAATTGCTCGGTCGTTTTATCTGAATTTTATGTTGATCATAAACCGATGACTTGAGCCATCCCAAGTTTTGTTTTCTTATTTTTGAGAAACTAGTACCAAAAATTCAGAACCTACCCCAACCTTTCATCCTCTCCATGGTGTTAAGGTTGGCTTGTTTTACATGATAAAAACACACGAGTAGAGCCTTGCTATGTTTCTTAATGTTTTTAATCTTTGATGCATGGTAGGACACGTGTGAACCTAAGGAACTTGATTTTGGTTTCATTCAACTTGACATCCACCAGTTTCTCTAGATTTAGAATTTTTCTAAGCCCCATTGACTTTATTTTTATTCAAAATATCTCTCTCATGTTTGGCCAAAATTAGAACCTAAACCTATACCCCCACGGTCAAGCAGGAGGAACTTGCTATCAATTAATGAAAGCAATCGATCCTGGTGCAACCAAAATAAATTTTATAATTGTTTTTGATGTCTAAAAGCTCCTCTAATGATATATTTGGACTCATCGCTAGCGCTGAGTTAATTTTTAAAGTTTCAAAATTAGAGGAGTGATTAGCATCTAAACATGATTAAGGGAGGTTTTTGAGCTTGATTAACATATAGTGCCCCATGATGCATCACGTATCCATCATTTGGCATCTTGGGCACATGCAAAGGACAAGCATGGGGGGGGGAAGCAAGGGCTTTGTTTTGTAGGAAATTGGTGGAAGCACAAGAGGCAAGGGAACAAGATGTGACATGAAGTAAAACAATGGAGGTGGAACCCTTAATCGCGCAAGCAAAGGAGTGGTTGTGAATATTTGGGTGGAGGAATCTCGTGGATCACGCAGACACAAGGCAAGAAGGGAGCAAGAAGTATCTCGGAGAAAGATCAAAGCAAATGGAGTAGGAGGGCCCCTAGGCCGATCAGCCTAGGCCGACCGGCCTAACCTCCACTTATGGCCCCGGTGCTCCCCTTCGCCTGGTAAGTATTTTATACATTTGTTAATTCGTGTTGTTGAGTTCATAGCCCATAAGTTCCAGAAACAACCTAGAAATATTTGAGTTCCATGGGGATGATGATCTTGTCATGTTATCGCCGATTCTTTTGTTTCAATCTTTTGTTTATGTTGATAATGCTTTGATGCCTAAGGATAGCCACCATGCTTTTTCGGGAGTATAGATCTCACTACCCCCGTAGATCCCATCAACATATCATTTGTAGGTTTAGATAAAGTGGCCTCATGTTCACACCTCAATAAATTAGTTTAGCCTCACCATGATAGGCGGTTGCATGTTCATGCATCCACAAACCCTAGGGGCTAATATCCATCCTATCTTGTGCACCACACACACCACCCTCCAAAACCTCACCAAAATTCACCATAGTTTCCATCACTCCATTTGCTTCCCTTGTGTGTTTCTCTCACCGGCAAGCAACCTCCGGTGTACTCGTTGTGAGTTAGTGTAGCAACAATGTGGAAGATAGCCACTAATGTCTTCACCAAGAAGACACGTTCATCATCATCAAAGGTGCCATTATCAAGCCCTTCGAGGAGGCACTCAATTTCTGAGTCTCCCCGAAGCATGGAGGAAGACGTGGCACCACTGAGGAGCAACACGCTGCCCCTTGGTGGCATGAGGAGTACACGAAGTTCGTCCATGCGGTACACTAAACCGCGAGGACACACGGAAGAGCCACCCGTTCCACCATGACGCTCAACTCATTCATCCGCTCCACCACCATACACTCGAGGCGTTCCAATGGATTCATCATGAAGACGGAGGAGGAGGAGGAGGAGGAGAGGCTTGTTCGTCTTGAGAAGAGGCCAGTGCCAAATGTTGACTTCGATGACAATGCCCTCCAAGTGTTGGGATTCTACTCTTGAGCAACCTTGGATGGGTGAAATTCTTTAATGGAGTTGGTGTAAGCACTCACAAGGAGCTTGCCTTGGAAATTCTTATACATTAGCACCAGTCATTGATGAAGGAGTGTCATGCCTCTCATTTCGCCTTGAAGATGAAGAGCAACTAGTTCCTTATGGATATATTAGAGAGCTGCTTGGTCCCAAGAAGGAAGCCCCAGAGCAAGTTGAAGTTCAAGAAAATATGTTAGAAGGATTTTTGGGGAATGATTTCGGGAGAAGACTACAAGGAACCCAAAATTTCTCCTTTGTTGGGATTTCTTTGGGGTCGAGTACATGAAGCAAGGAAAATATATTAGTAGAGATGAGAGGAGTGGGTGCAAGTTGATGTTCCTCTTTCCAACATGGGGCTGAGATTATTTGTTGAAGGGAGACAAAAATTGGTTAGAGGAAGGACTTCTTGTGCCGACGAAAAAGAATAAAAAAGGAATTGTTGAAGAAGGACCATCCTCCGTAGCCTAAGATGAAGGAGGGGCTTCACATCAAGCTAATAAACAACCACATAGAGGAATACCAATGCCTCCACCATATTATGAAGTGTGCCGATTCAAGCATGGGGGAGTGGGGCAGACATGCCACAACTTCCTCCACCATACATGGTGCCCAACAAAGCTTTCATGGCGCCTCATCCCAACCAATGCAAATCAAAGAAGGGACCGACGCAATCATACTACGAGCAAGGATACAACGCACAAGACCATCATTATCAACCACCGGAAGATGAAGAATGTAGGAGGAGGAAGAAAAAAATAATAATAATGATGCCTTCAACTTTGGTTCGATTTTCCCTCTTTCCTTTTCTTTATTTTTAGCTTATATGCAATTTGTGTGTGCGTAGCATTTTCAGTTTTTATTTATTTTCAGCATGTGTGTTAGTAGTAGTGTTTGCTTTAAATCAACATGAATAAAGTTTGCCACCATGATTATCACCTTTAGTGAAGATAATAAGTTGATGCCAAGTTGATATATGTTGAAAGTTGCCACTTTGCTTATCTTTGTACTTGTTTTATGCATGATTAAGCTAATGCTCTCTATAAATGCAAATCTGAAATTAATCTAAATGATAGCTTAATCCCTTGCGGAGGTTATGATAAAGATAAGACTCATAGTTTTCTTTTCATGCTCTCAATTTTGGATGGGTTAAAGATGATTTATTTTTGTTCTTAAAAGTTATGCTAACCTTGTCATTAATACCACTTGCATGTTGCTCTACCTATCCAAAGCCTTATATTTATTTGAGTGCAAAAACTTAGTATACAAGATTTATTTTTGCGTGAGTTAATTCAGGGCTTGATTTCTCTGGCCTGAGACTAAGAAGCTGGTCATTTCGTTTTTGCGTATCTATCTTATTGCTAGCCTTTTCTATCCGTGCATTGTGAATATCCACATCGAAAATTTCACAAACCTCGCCGGATATCCACCCATAAAACCCAATATATCTTTTTGTGTTTACCTCCTTGACCACAACCTATCATTTGAGTATGGATGAATATTTCGAGGAAGATCACAAGAATGAAGGTGCCAAGGATTGAAGTATAATTTTGGGAGACCTCCAAGACGACATGAAGGTTGCGTGAAGGATCCCTAGAAGATTTCAAGTGTTTCTCTTCAGGAAAACATAGAACTTTTAGTACCCACCTTGGCACAAAAAATTTTCCACCTCTTTGCCCGAGGATGTGCAATCATCTAAGCATGGGGGGGAGCTGCCAAGGAGGTAGGTACAATGTAATCTAGAGGTCAAGGGGAGTATATATAAAAAAGAGAGAAAAGAAAAGAGAGAGAGAGAAGTATGAAAGAAAAAAAGAAGAAGAGAGAGAGAGAGAGAAAGAAAAAAAGAAGAAGAGAGAGAGAGAGAAAGAAAAAAAGAAGAAGAGATATGTGTGAAAGAAAAATAATAATAATAAATAAATAAAGCTCCCCGGCTCTCTAGATGCATTAGGAGTTTCAAGAGGATTCAAGATCAAGACCCATACTCATCTTTCCAACCATGTGCAATCCGGTAACGAGGACTTTGCTTGTGCCTCGGGATCACTCTTTGCCATTTGCACATATCCACTTATCTCAAGTGTGTTTATTTTTCTCTCTCCCCCTCCTTGAAACAACATTATTTTCCAATGACCTTTTTGACGAGTCTCGGTAAGACCATGGGAAGCTTATCTTGTTTTTGATAATATCTCAATAATAATATCTTGGTAGGACTAAACTTTTCCCAAAAGCTCCATATAAAGCCTACCACTTATATATATTTTGAGAGGGGAAAGGAGTAGAACAAATAGGCTTGAGAGACAAGATGAGATGAGAGTTCATGAGCAAGATGCAAGAAGGTTTAATTTTTGAACTTGGTTTAGCTCTTTTTTATTCATCTTACTCTACACTTCAAAATTTCTGAGATTCATTGGAAATTTGGGAGCATGACTAATTACTTGTGGGAAGAGTTTATTTGATATCCACCCTCCGTAGGGATGAAGGCTAGTACACTATGGAACTTTAACAAATATAAATTTAGAGAGCATTATGTTTTCTTGTGTATGATCAAGTGCAGAGTATGAACAATGAAAGGCAACGCTGATATCCATTGAAGGCTTACTTGAGGACAAGCAAGGTTTAAGCATGGGGCAGCTGTTGACGGTGAATTTCTGTCAACCTAGCCATGAGTTTACCTTCAATGTTGGTATTGATTTAATATCCAAACTAACGATCCTAACCCTCATCATATATCAAGTTCGCACTCGCATGTGGTATTTGGAGTTTATTGTTTACGCAGGGATTAAGCACCTAAATGAGGACTTCCGGATAGAGTTCATCGAGCATTTTGCAAGAAGGTCATGAAGCCCGGCACAAGTCAAGACACGAGGTGAACATGACTCCAAGAGGCCCAAGGACCAATCCGTGAAGGCAAAAAACTCTGAGGACCTGGACAGAAAATGCTGAAGCTTGCATGACAAGGAGCCCTATCCAAACCGCGAAGAAACTGACGTCAAGGACCCACATGCAGCTGGGAGAAAGTTCTAGAAGACACGAGAAGCATGAGAAGAAAACCGAGGCCAAACCGAGCCAAAATGGGCCCAGGCCGGTCGGCCCAGCCCATTTTGACCTTGGTTCGGCCCCCCTTTGACCTAGACGACCCTCGGGCTATTTATAGTCCCCCTGCCGAGAGCCACGCATCAATTCATTCGTCATCCGCCGCCGAGGAGCAGAGAAGGGAGGGACACCATTCCGGAGAGGAGAGGGTCGAGATGGTTGACTAGGGTTTCCCTAGCCGACGTGGGAACCTTGCATGGAAGACCACGTCGGAGTTCCCGGAGCTAGGATCAAGATCAAGGTAGGATTCCGGTGGTGATCTTGTCCATGTATTATACTCTCATGTTGAATTTGCAAGATTGAATCCGATTTCTAGTGATCAAGTGCTTTCTCTACAACTTTGTCTTCGCTTGGGTTTGCTTCTTCCCCAATCTAGTCTATAGCTAGATTGCTTAGGGTGCTCTTGTAGCCATGGTGGCTAGAGGTGCATACCCGATCTACCGAGCGTTTTCAACTTGTTCTTCTTGGACTCGCCCTAGGCTAACCCACACGAATAGGAGTGCGTTGTGACAGGACGGTGGCTCCAAAAGGCGGGCGTCTTCGGAGTTGGAACGGAAGCCACGATTTAAAGAGGCTAGTAATGAGATTCGTTTGCTTTATTCTTCTTTGTTTTGGAACTTCAACAAAAGACCCGATCCAATCTCTAGATTGGTTTTATCTCTCTTTCTCTTGCTACCTCCGGTGTTTAGTAGATTAGATGTGTTTTCATGGTTCTTCCATAGATTAGATGCAAAAACCCTTTTCAAGATTAAAGTGTTTTCCGCTTATTAGATTGGATCTTGCATTACACATTGTTCCACGGATTCGATACCTTGGGTTCACACTTAAGGGAAGAAGGGTCCCTTGACTACGATGGAGGACTTGTCCGCTTGCAAGTCCAAACGAAGTTTGATACACATATAGACCGTCAACACCTATCTTTTTCCTTCCGACGATCATCAGATGACATAGAACTAACAACACCTGATATTATAAAAAATAATAAAAATATGTACGTCTCCATCCACTATCTCTGTATCTATGTAAAAATTTCCTAGAGGTATATATATATAATATATGTTTACCTGGTTCCAACAATGGAATTTCGACAGTGTCTGATTCATCACACACATCATCACCAGGTACAACCGACTTGTATGCAAAATTATCATTACGATGGAGCCACTCATCTAGATTGTCATCGCCATCAATACCTTCCTTCAAAATTTCTGTTGTAAACCAAATAAACTAAAAGCAAATAAATGTTTTATAATATTAATATATTAATATTAATATAGTGAGTGAATATAAGTATAATTAACTAGAATACGATGCAAACAATCGCCCACCAGTAACCGGTCCAAAATCACGAGTGAGCCCTGGACATAGGATAAGCAGAAATTTATATCGGTGTGAGGGTGTAGGAGACCAAACTCATATACATTTATACAACATGAGTAGATTATGACAATCCGCATATAGACATTAATTGAAGTCATGAAATTCCGCTATTTAAAATCAATTGTATAAACATTATGTTGCACATTAAACAAAGTTATATTTCGAACCTGAATTAGGTGTTGGAGCTGTCAAATTGGATTCTAGTATCAACTCTTCAGCAATTCCTGTTGCTTCCAATTTCTCAGCCTTTTTACGTGCATAATTTTGCCTCCGCTTTGCATTCTTTTGGTCCCTCAACCGAGCTGGTAAATTTGCACAACATTTTAATATTTATTAAACCTCAAATACAACCAAAATTATGATGTGAGTTAAACAAATAAATAAACAAAGGTATATAATAGAACCTGAAGTGGATGCTGGATCTGTCAAATTGGATTCATGTTGAGCATTTGATGTTGCTACCAATTTCTCAGCTTTTTTACATTGATAATTTTCCCTCCGCTTTGCATTCTTTTGCTCCCTTTTTACATCATCCGGTAAATTTGCATAGCTCATCCGTCGTTTTTGCTGATTAGGTTCGACCTCAGATATAGGTTCATTGGCTGCATCTTAGCCGGAGGAAAACAAGAGTTCAAACATAGATAGAAAAGGAGTTTTAGAAAATAATATAAAATTATAGTAAATTAGAACGACTCACCATCGATGTAAATATTGCTTGATTCATGGAAGCTCCTTTTGCCGGCGATAGGTGGACGACGAGATGTTGTGTTTGTAATATCCCCAAATGCAATGTGTTTGCTCATCTATACAACCAGATGTATCTCTTCTGCCTAAATAATTATATCAGATTCTCAGAATCTATATATTAGAAAATCAGAAATATATAGCCAAAACATTAAAGATACATACACTGCAAAACAATGGTACTGGAAGTTGAATGGAGCACTAAACAATGATCCAAACCTGAACATATCATGTAGGATGGAAGATTGTAGGAGCAACGTGATTGGTGGATCGAAGAGTGCAAAGAAAGGAAAGCCTGATTAGCTCGCAAAGAAAGGAAAACGTGTGATGATAGAAAGAAAGGGAAAAATGAAAAGAAAGGAAAGAAATACTTAAAGAAATGGAAAGCGTGATTAGCTCGGCTGACCCTTGGCGGCCGTCAAGGAATGCATAGACGTGTGATAGAAGGAAAGGAAATATGCAAAGAAAGGAAAAAATTATTAAAGAAATGAAAACCGTGATTAAGCTCGGCCGACCCCTTGGCGGCCATCAAGAAATGCATGGACGTGTGATAGAAAGAAATGAAAAGAAATGCAGAGAAAGGACCGACGGGTACAAAATGGGGTAGAAAATGCAAAGCACTGAGAAGACCGATTAAAATTTTTTTGCAAAGCAGTGAGAAAAGATCCATTAAGTTAATTGGTCATACCTGGTAGTTGACGCAAAATGACCGATAACCGGCGACGCTGTCAAGACGCGTGCGGGAGCCCAGGGCTACACGGAGAGTTTGCGTGACAATTGGTTTTCTGCTGTTGCCGAGGTTTATCGCCGGCTACTAACGCATGCAAGGACACACCCTCGATGTCCCAGGGCAACACGGTACTGTTCTGTTTGTGCTCTATGGGCTATGGAGATGAACAACGCGAGCGGTGAGCAGGATCTCGGGAGCCCGCGTGCTGCCCTCCGGTTGTCGACTGTCTGACGATGCATACAATTTAGATACCATGCGGTACCTACTGATATTCCAAGAATGGAGGATTAGAAGAGCATGTAGGCGCAGCACCAGAAAACTAAATACACGCTTGTTTGTAAAAGAAAATGAAATGAATGAACATAGTGCGGCCATGTGTATTGATCAATGTTTACCGATGCTAATTGTGTTCATGTGAGCGCCAGGGCGAGTGAGCGATGGCTGACGGCGAAGGCAAAGTGGTCGAGGGCTATGCACAAGATGAGCAGCAGATTATATTACGTAAAGAAGGCACAATAGTACCATCCATATATATGTGCACCGGTAAAAAGGAAGCAACAATAATAATCAATCAACATGATTTTTGGAGATAGTCACGGCATGTCACACAAGGAAAGTAATCATTTTTGGATGTTTCTACGCGATTGATAGAAAGAAAGGAAAGCGTGATTAGCTCGCAAAGAATGGAAAACATGTGATTGATAGAAAGAAAGGAAAGCGTGATTAGCTTGCAAAGAAAGGAAAACATGTGATTGATAGAAGGAAAGGAAAGAAATACTTAAAAAATGGAAAGGGTGATTAGCTCGGCTGACCCTTGCCGGCCATCAAGGAATGCATGGACGTGTGATAGACAAAAGGAAAAGAAATGCAAAGAAAAGAAAGAAATAATTAAAAAAATGGAAACTGTGATTAAGCTTTGGCGGCCATCAAGGAATGCATGGACGTGTAGGACCGGCAGGTACCAAGTGTGGGACCGGCGGGTACAAAACAGGGTAGAAAAGCCTGTGGTAACAAAAAAACTGGGTGGGAGAGTGATTTACAATGTGGGAGTGACTCCCCCGTCCTTAATTTTTGGTCTCTTAAGTGGGGTCGCGCATAACATGTGGGCCACTCCATAAGGGTACGCGGGTACAACTCTGGGTGAGAATTGTTTTCAATTCTTTGTGCCTTTGTAGTATAGATTTGTTATCATCACCCGTCTAAAAGTTGTAAGGCATATGACACCTTCTAAGTGATATCTCTAAAAATGTTTTTAGTTCTCGATCATTGAAAAACAATGTCAACATTAATAAGAAAATTCAAAGGAACAGCAAAATAGAAATAAAAAAACTTGACCAGCTGAGGGTAAGGCCACCCACGGTATTTGTATTAAGAGGAAACCTTCTCACACAGGTCGAGAAAATCTTCAAACTCCTACCTCACGCTCCCACCCATACATAGGGGCCTGTTGCCCGTGAGATAGGCCGGTCCTCTCATATGCTTTGGCTTGGGACGGACGAGGGATTTTTTTAACCTCAACCTGAAATTCTCTTCCATGGGGAGTCGAACCCAAGACGTTGAGGAGTGCCACCACGCCCTCTAACCACTACGACTAGAGGAAACTAAAAAAATGAAAAAAATCAAGCGTCATGGGAACAGGACTAACTACAGGTTGGCGCGCTTCTTTGCGCGGGACCGTGTTAAGGATTTACGGATTCCATTATAGTTCATTTCAGTCAACCTAGAAAGCTCAAGAAAAACCCTCAAAAAAGAGAGAGAAAAATTACCAACCAAGTATTTAACTATTTATTGGAAAGAAAGAGATAGAAAGTTATCACAAACCGGTCGGCAGGAGTCTTAAAGAATTTAATAGTTGCTGCTGTCCCTTTTTCCATCATGGCATGCACGAAAATGTTGTGTGGCGACATGAAGTCATGGACCGTTCAATCCGAACCGTCGATCTAGCCTCGTCTCCCGTGCAAGTTTGTCTCTTCCCACCGTATGTCCGTATGCACAGATATTCCGATTAAACTAGCCTCGTACGTGTCAGAGATCAGGTGATAAGGGGTGGGGAATGAGTAAAGCTGCTGGCCGTCAGAATTTTTTTGACTATTGCACACCCACGCGAGACGGTCGTATCCTGTACCATTATTTAATGTCTCACTTTTAAATGTTTCTTCCACCCAACCAACCTGTGCATCTCAATCCTCACTATCAGCTTGAGCATTCCATGTACCACCACCTCACACACCCTGTACCATAGCATAAGCACGCTAATTTTTTACAACACGATGCCTATGTTTTTTTAAGGCACGCAGGTTGATCATATAAGGCACACCACAGGTACATACAATGCTCATGTGATGAGCATGTCCCGTCTACTAAAAAGATTAGATCGAAATTTCGCTTTGCACTGGTACGGTGGCATGATCACGTGAACAAAATAAAATCAATGTTGTTCTCTCTGTGTACAAATGTACAAATATAAATTCCTACAAATATATATTTTCTTCAATATTGTAAATAGAGTTTATATTTTCTTCAACATTTTGAAATAGAGTTTTATATCTAATTTTCACAAGCATACACGGCATGTACTGCATGCTCAGAAGAAAAAAAAGAATCGGCAGAAAAAACAAATTGTCGATGACATTTGATTCAAACAAAGCGAGGCTGCACGCCATCGATCGCGCTCAGAAAAAATTAAGTGAAAAAAAAGAACTGCATCCGGATATTGTTTGCGGTACAATGCACTGAGCAATAGCAAGCGGAGAAAAAAAGAATCAGATTAACCAGTTCAATGTGGAGAGCTGCTGCATCTCGCATCAGGCCGGTGATGATCATGGCCCTGCGAAAGAACACACGGAGCCGGGGAAAAACGACAAACAGGCCAGCAATATGTGGTTAACAAAAAGAGGGAAAAAGCGAAAGAACGGGATCCAACGCATTGGTTCGTGGGCGCCGACGTTCGTGTGCTCCAGTGGGCGCGCGGGTGGCGGCGGTGCACGGGACGCTCGGTGAGGTGGGATCCGTGGCGGAGGAGTCGTGACGGTGCTAGCAGGGACAGCCTGGTCGCCGGTGGCGGGCTCAGCGAGGAGGAGAGGGAGTGAGGGGCGGCCGGGCTGGTGGCCGCGCCTGGCGCGGGTAGGCGCGGACTGCGTCGACCGCAGCGGTACCTAGCCGAGGAGAGCCGCATCCCCAAACCGTGCCAGCATCGAACTGGCAGCACGATGTGCCGCGTGCGCTCCTATGCCGGGGAATCGGTGATGATGGCGCTGCTCATGGAGTTTGCGACGGCTGACAACCTCGTCGCGTTGAAGCGCGTCGTCCAGGCTCACGAACTGGAGCTCGTCGGTGGATGGGGCCTGCTTGCCGCCGCCTCCCATTCTCTTGTGCCGCCGCTCCTGAGGAAAAAAAAAGAGAAATCAGTTTCAAGTCACGAGAAAAAAATCAAATGAAGAAGAGTACTACGGAAATCGGAAGAAGTCTACATTACCCCCCAAACTATCAAAGCAGGAACACATAACCCCCCAAACTACAAAACCAGACAATGAGCCCCCCAAACTTCATTAATCGGTGCACTTAACCCCCTAAACCTGGTTTGAGCGGTATTCTAGAGTGGTTTTGCCACCGTGGACTGCTGAGGTGGACAGGGATGCTTATATGGACCGTTTGACCGCGTGGGACCCGCCTGTAAGTCACGTTGGGACCAAATGGGGATGGGATCCCTCTAATCATTTGTCGCCGTCGTCCCTCTCTCGCCAGCTCCTCCCCCTCCGCCACCAATCGGCATCCCCGAGACGAGCGAGAGCTTGACGCCGCGATGGAAACTACGCCCGACACAAGGTTGTATAAACAGAGATCGTAGAGCAATCATCGTCATCACTCAAGGAAACAAAGAAACCTAGAATAGAGAGACGATGACGAAGGACAGTCGCCGCCGCAGCCTCGACCCGAGTCACCGCCGTATCCATTGTCGCTCTCACGGGCCGACATGATCACAAACGTCGGGCAACTGACGACAGCCGGCGGGGACACTACACCGACGCGGTGTTGTCGAGGGAGCCGGTGATGGCCACCTAGGTGAGCCTGCGCGGCTTCAACGGCCGCCTCTCAGAGCGCAATCTCGCCGACCACTTGGAGTCCGTGGCCGGCACGGTGTGGCGTTGTCGGGTCAAGACCTCCGTGATGCCGCCCGGCTCCTACTCTGCCTCTTCCAGCTCCAGCTACCCCACGCCGCCGTCACCGCCACATCGCCCTACGACGACGGCCTGCTCGTGCCCACGCACGTCTTAGTCGGTAGGCAGGGCACATGGCTAGCTAGTCAGCAACTTGCGTTGCCATGATGCAGTGCCGGACTGGCTTGGTGGCCAAGAGCGAGGATAGCAAGCAGAGAGGACGAGAGACGAGAAGGCAGCAAGGCAGATATGCAATTCGTTTCCAGAGACGACAATTAGTTCTTTTAAAAATTTTGCGGGACGGATTGACGATAGATGGCAATTGGCAATTGACAAATCGTATTCTCGTTCGGCATGCCTACCCTCGATCTCGATCATGGCCCCTGCAGCTCTTCCTGTCTATACACGCAAATTTGGCCCCCTATCCGGCCAAGGCCCCCGGCCGTCGCCTCACCTGCATGGCCTCAAAACCGGGCATGCCTTCATCCACTTCGCACACCCGGAGTCCGCGCACCGCACCGCCATGTCTGGACTCCACCGTACCTCTGCACCACCAGCGGTAGGAGGACGCATTGCTCCCTCCGCGAGGCCTGCCACTACAGTGCCAATCGGCATCCCTGAGATGAGCAGGAGCTTGACGCCGCCATGGATGCCAATTGGTGGTGGAAGGGGAGGAGCAAGCGAGAGAGGGACGACGGCGACAAAAGATTAGAAGGATCCCGTCCCCATTTGATCCCAACGTGACTTACAGGTGGGTCCCACGTGGTCAGATGGCCCATGTAAGCATCCCTGTCCACCTCACCAGTCCACGGTGGCAAAACCACTCTAGAATACCGCTCAAACCAGGTTTAGGGGGTTAAGTGTACCGAATAAAGAAGTTTGGGGGGCTCAATGTCTGGTTTTATAGTTTGGGGGGTTATGTGTTCCACCTTTGATAGTTTGGGGGGTAATGTAGACTTCTCCCTACGGAAATCCAAAAAAAAATGAAGAAGCAAGCAACAAAAACAAGGGAGGGGGCGGCCGGGGTGGTGGCCGCGGCGGCGTGCAGCGCCATGACCGCACCACGCGCGGGTCCGTCGCGGGCTCCAGCTTTCCGCCGTCGCTTGCCGCCGGAGCACCGCTTGCCAACGGATCCGGCCGCCTCGGTCTAGCCGCACCCCCACACAGCCTGGATCTGGGCCGGGTCCGGTACCGCCGCACCAGTGCACCTCCATGGTCGCGGGAAGGCGTCGTTCTCCCCGTGCGCGGCCGGAGGGAGCCTGTTGGAGTGAGGGCTGCAGAGGGAGTCCGGATCCGACCGGCCCTCCTCTGCTTGTCCCGCCCGCCGGAGGCCGGGACACCGTCGCCCGCCATGAGAGGGAGGTGGAGAGCTCGAGGAGCCGCGGGGTGGGGCGGCGGAGCTCGGGATGGGCGTAGAGGAGGGTGCCGGAGCAGTAGGAGCCGCTGCTGCGAGGAGGACGGCGGGGGAAGGGGCGTAGAGGAGGTCGTCGGGGAGGAGAACGAGGACGGGTGGAGGGCCCCGCGGCGCGCGGATCCGGCCTCCGTCCGGCACGCCCGCTCCGCTCGCGCCACCCCTTCGCCACCGAGGCCCCGCTCGGTGTCGCGGCCGCGGGCACCGACGGATGCCCGCTCCTGTCTGACATCGGGTGGAGCCCCCCGAGGCGGAGCACCACAGCCGGCTGCACCTGCCCCTACGCACGCCGCCGCCCGTGTCCTACACCGGCGGCCGGGGTGCTGCCGTCGTCGCAGCGCCCAACCCTACGCCGCCGTCTCGCGGATCTAGAAAGGGAGGGAGAGAGAGGAGAGAGAGGAAGGGGAATCAAAATGGAGTTGAATGGGTGGGGAAAGAGAATGGGCAGATATTTTGATTTTCGAAGATTGAGGTCTCCAACCCGTACTCCGTTCCGGGCTTTTTACATATTTGCCACTCTTACGGTTGGCACTCGCTCGAAAACCACTCTTAGGATTGACCCTACATTTTTTCCACTCTTAACTGAGACGCCCTTCATATTTGCCCTTTTTGCCTATGTGGCACGGCAACTCACTCCACATCTGCATGCCACGCTGGAGCCTGGACGCGAAATGCCCGTCGTGCCCCTCTCGCCGCGCCTTGACCCCGACTCGGGCCCACCCTAAACAGGTCCCTCTCTCACTTCCCTCTCTCCCTTCCTTCTCTGCTGGCGCAGCTCGGTCGCCGTCGCCGCCGGCAGCTAGGTCACCCACGCCGCCTGCAGCTCGCCGCGGTGACCGCCCCCAGTTGCCACCCGCGACACACCCTGTTTAACCTTGACCAACTTTGAAGGTATGCATTCAATCTCTGCTTGCCGCGCCAAGATTCAGTCACCCCTCCATCTCGTGTGTTGATGTTGAACGCATGATTGAGCTTGCGCACGATTTGTTTGCAGGGCGTTGATGTAGCTGGTGCAAAAATGGACAGCAGTGATTGCCCTCATTGGTACGTATTTTCCTCCTCTGTCACAGTTTGCCGGATCTCGATTTAATTCCCCTCTGTCACAGTAGGATTGACAAATCCCGTATAACCATTGTTTACCATTATGCCAGCATTGATCCTGGCAGTGCGTTTAGACTAGTTGTTAAGGTTCCTAAGTATGTGGCTGGTGGCGATTATGGGCTAGTGGAAATGGCAGATCAGGTGCATAATCTGTGGTTGGATATGAACTGTCAGTACTCTCTGAAGAAATTCCATGAAGACTTATCCACAAAGATCATATGGGGTCCTAGTCAAATGCTTGCAGTCTGGGTTATGGACCAGGATACTGGGTCAGAGTGGAAGATTAGGAGGGATGAACATTTCGAGCAAATGATGAAGGACAGAATGAATGAGAGGTTTGCTATGATTACAGTTGATGTTCTGAACAAAGATGGAAGCACTGAAAAGGGAAGCTCTGGTGGTTCTAAGGCCTTGTGTTTGTCTGGTGTCACCAATGGCTCAAAGAGTGGACTAAGTGTTGTGGCTGATCAGGCAGAAGGTTGTGGTGATACATGCAGCTCCCCAGCACCTAACACTGATCCTAACCCAGCCCCTATAATGATTGATTGGACAACTCTAACTATTTTAGAGGATGATGATGATGGTGAACCACACCAGATTGCTGATGAGGACCAAGTTTATGAAGCTATGGGTTTCATGGAAGCAGATGCAACAATGGAAGCAGAGGAAAGAACAGAAGAGGTTGTCATTCCTGCTATGTCAACTGAGATGCATGCAGACATGGCAGAAGCAGCCATCAATGTTGATGACACAGTTGTTGAAGAGCCAATGTTTGAATGGGATAGAGACAATCCAGACATGAGTGTTGGAACTTGTTACCCCAGCATGGCAGAGTTCAGGCTAGCTCTTAGACAGTATGCTATAGTTAAAGAATTTGAGTATGACACAGAAAAATCTGACAGAGAGAGGTTTAGAGCTAACTGTGCCACTTTAGGTTGTCAATGGCGCATTAGAGCTAAAACCCAGCACGATGGAAGTGTCAGGGTATATAATTTGTTTCTTTGTTGATATATATTGTTTTGTGATGTGTACATTTGGCTCATGTTTTCCTTTTTGTTTTGTTTATGCAGATCCAGATTCATGATGGAGAGCATGTTTGCTCATCTTCACAGAGGCTTGTAGACAGGATGGCAACTATAGGATGGGTGGCAGAGAGAGCAATTCCACTGCTGAAGAGGAAGCCATCAATGGGAGCCAAAGCAGTCAAAGATGAGCTGAAGTACAAGTATGGGATTGACATCCCTTATCAAACTGTGTACAATGGGACAAAGAGAGCAGCTGAGAAATTGTTTGGTAAGTGGAGTGATTCATTTGATTGGATGTATAGGTTCAAAGCTGAGGTAGAATTAAGATCACCTGGAAGTGTTGTAGAGATTCACACTGTGAAGGATGAGGATGGTAATACTAGGTTTAGCAGATTTTTCTGTGCATTCAAAGCAAGTATAGATGGCTTTTTGAATGGCTGCAGGCCTTATATTAGTATAGACTCAACTGCTCTGAATGGGATGTGGAATGGACATATGCCTGCAGCCACATGTCTAGATGGTCACAATTGGATGTTTCCTTTGGCTTTTGGTTTTTTTGAGTCAGAGACTAAGGAGAGTTGGATCTGATTTATGGAACAACTTAGGAAATGCATTGGACCCATGCAGAAATTGGCAATCTACACTGATGCATGCAAAGGGTTAGAGTCAGCAGTGAGAGAGGTTTTTCCTCAAGTTGAGAAGAGAGAATGCTTTAGGCACCTAATGGAAAACCTGAAGAAGTACTATAGTGGTGATGTTTATGGGAAAAACATGTGGCCTGCAGCTAGAGCTCACTCACCACACAAGTTTAAGTACTTCTTTGACAAGGTGTTGGCAGCTAGTCCAGGTATAGAGAAATGGTTGGCAGAGCACCATCCATTTCTTTGGGCAAGAAGTAAATTCTGTGATGACATAAAGTGTGACTACATCAACAATAACTTAGCAGAATGTTGGAATTCTTGGATTAAAGAACTTAAGGACCTCCCTGTGCATTGTATGTGTGATGCAATTAGAGAGAAGACAATGATCCTATTTGCCAAAAGGAGGAAGATAGCAAGAGAACTAGCTGGTCCTATCTTACCTGCTATTATCATTCAATTGAATGCAGTCACAAGGGGACTAGGACACCTTGAAGTTACAAAGGGCCACCCTAACCAAGCTGAGGTCACTGAGAGATACAAGGATGAAGATGTTAGAAGGCATGTGGTTTACCTAGCTCAAAAAACATGCACATGTAGGCAGTGGCAGTTAACTGGTAAGCCTTGTCCACATGCTTTGGCTGTCATTACCACTTCCAGGCAGAACATGGCACAATTTGTGGATGAATGTTACTCAGTGAGAAAGTTTCAAGCTGCATATGAGGGCATCATTCCTAACATAACTGATAAGAACTAGTGGCCTGAGGTGGAAAAGGACTTCAAACTGTGGCCTCCTATCCAGAAGAAGAGAGAACCTGGAAGGCAAAGGAAAAATAGGCTGAAATCTGCAAGGAAGACAGGTGGCAAACCAACTAGGCAGGTTAGGTGTCCTAATTGCCTTGAATATGGTCATAGGGCTAGCAGTTGGAAGTGTGTACACAATGGGACTAGGAAAAGGTGACAAACTGATGTCTTTTGTCATTTTTCTTCTTACTTCAACTTTCTTCTTTGTTGTCACAAACTGATGTCTTTTGTCATTTTTCAGGAAGAGAACAAAGAAGACCAGTGCCAAGGTTGGCCGCAAAAAGGCCAATACAGGGACTGAGGCTTCTTCGGCTGCAGTAGTAGCAACTCCAAGGACTAGAGCTGCTGTGGCAAGGGAGGCAGCAGCACAGGCTAAGAGGGATGCTGAAGTTGCCAAACTGAAAGCAGCAGCTACAAGAGAAGTAGCACAAGCTGCAGCAAGGGATGAAGCACTCGCTGCCAGAGCATTGGTTCATCTCCCTGGAACATCAGCTCCTGCCTCTGCAAGTGCTAGAAGGTAATGTATCCTTTGTGCAAAGCTTTTGTTGACACATTTTTGTTATGTAATACTACTCATCAGGCCTATTTTCTTTGTCCCCCCAGGAACCTATTTGGTGAGCAACCTGATGTAGCCCCAACTGAGGAACCTGTGCCACTTGAGCAAGTCCCTGCTAAGAAGATCACTCCTAGGAAGAAGCAGTTGGCATCTAAGGTGGAGAAGAAGACCCCCAAAGGAAGGAAGTGATTGCAATCAGGACTTTTCTTTTGCAAAAACTGAACTATGTCTGTAATGTAAGGCCCAAGAGCATGAGCTCTTGAACTTGGCCAGAACCTTTGCATGTGTGGCCAGAACTACTGTATTTTGTATGGCCAGATAATTTGTGTAACACCCCGGATTTTCGGTGAGGAAAACCCGAGTCCCTGTACCTTTGCGATAGTCCCGGGATCAGTGGCTATCGCGTACAGATCTCATCACAGAAGGTAAATCACAACCATACATCACACCACACAAATATTAGTACATAATTTATTACATGTCCATAATGGAGTACATCATTACAAGCCTCTTGGCTGAATCAGAGTGAAAATTCTACGCAGCGGTAGCTAGCATCTCAGAAGGGTATCCATCTTTTATTCTTCACGCCCACAGGCATCCTTGAGCGCAGCGACGCATCCCTCAGTCGTACCATCTGTTGGCATTGTTGTCGTAGTCGGACTCGTACCCTGCAAACCCAAAGTCTATCCCCAAGGAGTGGCATAGGTTCACATCACCGACTGTATGCAGCTTTATGTGGCCTATCTTCTAAAGGGTAAGAAAAGAGAGAAGGTAGAAGCTCGGGTTTCCTATGCAGCAGCAGCAAAGTATAACAGAAAACATCTCCATATAAGTCCCAAACCATACTCTCAAACATAGCTCGGAAACACCTGGTACCCCAGGGCCCCGTCTCCACATCCTATCTCCATCTAGGGTCGATGCGAGAACTTCCTCTCCTCGCACCTCAATGATTGCAATCGGATCCGCGAGGTAGAGGGAGCCACTCTCCTCTCCCCGACTGCAACCACGGCTCACCACACTCTCAACTACAGGGGGAGGTAGAATCCCAAAACATGAGAACAAAGCTATCAGGGGACATGTCCATGACCGAGGACGCGGCTATACGTATAGATCTAAACTCTGCAGAGCGTGTACACCTGTACCCAACTCGGGATGGCACCCGGCGGTGATCAGCCAACCGAACCCACCCTACCATGTGAACTCTCGGTAGTTACAGTCCCATCCTGCATCCGGCCCTCAAAGCGATCCCCCCCTCGGAAGGGATTGCACCGGAACTGTGAAATGCCCCCGTGTGGCCACACGGGAGACGCACTGAGAGGGTGGTCTCACTCCCACCTCTCCCCCACTGATACCCTCTATCCTGCTGGCAGGTATGGTTCCGCACTTGCCGAGCTCAACTCGGCCCTAACCCCACTCTCGGCGAGGTGGTGTGTACGTAAAGGTCCCGTGAAAAGGTCTGTCCACTCGGTTTCAGACCGGGGCGAGCTCATGTCCTCCAAATGTCAGTAAAACCCCAACACCTGTGCTCCGAAAACCGTACAAGCGGGAATGCACTGAGGAGTGCACCCCCATCCCCGATCCCAGATCGGTTGTTTCGAGCTCACCCCCGCCAAAGTACCCAAAACGCCTTCTCCTGCCGGTTTTTACCCCACGCACGTCAAGAACCACTATTCCCATCCCAACACATGCATCGCGAAGCTCAGCGTATATACACGCTTATAAACATATATAGTAGTAGGGCAATCAAGGACAGGAAAATAAAAGAAGGCAGTGCAAGGTTCATCAACATGCATTTAAAGTAAAGCGCTAGCATTCTACATTGCAATGTCTAATAGGCATTCAAAGTCAGTCGGGCATGAACACCTGCGTGCGAGTAGTCGTCGACGGCGTAGTCGTCGGTGTAGTCGATCTCCGAGCTCAGCTCTCCGGCTCCAGCTGCTCCTAGTAACGCGCAAATAAAATAAAGGCGTGTCCTATTGCAATTAACTCCAAATGAACAACAATTAAGAGCCAAAAGAGAGCGAACACTAGCCTAACACGGAGTTTATAATTTTAGAAGAGTTTTGGAAAAGGTTCCATATTTTTCGGAGTTGAAATGAATTTTCTAGGATTTTCCAAAAGTAAAATACATTTCTGAAATTAAAATACGCATACACAATACTGTTAACTATATGCTAACTATAGGCTAGCTCTAGCCGACTCTAAACTAACTATAGGCTGGCTGCAGGCTCACTCTTCATGCACACATGGCTGCCACATAGGTAGCTATAAGCTAACCCATGCACAAGTGGCTGCCCACATGGCTGATGAGGGGGCGACCGCAAAAGATCCCGCTGGGATCGGGTGTGGTCAGGATACAAGCGGGCGACCGTGTGGCTGGGCTGCCATTGGCCGGGCGCAAACGATCCCCGCGATCCGCTGCAGCCAACGAAACGTGCGGGCGCGCGTGTGGCTTAGCCCTCAGCGGCCAGCCGCACGAGATCCCTCCGGATCGGCTGCGGTGAAGCCGGCGTGTGCGCCGGCGTGTGAAGGAAAACCCCAAGCGGGTTTTGGCACAGCCGGTAGGTGCTCGACGATATGCTCCTAAGGAGCGGTGGGTCGGTAAAAGCTCGCCGGCGGCGAGGTGGTCCGGCGACTGGTCAACATGCTCCAAGGCGAGGACGAGGGGACCCTTAGGGCTTCGGTTGCGCAGTGAAAAACGCGGCCTTCGACCGGGATTTGGGCTCAACGGCGGCGAGCTATGGCTCGACGCAGAGAGGCGAAGCAGGGGTCGTTGGCGACGAGGCTGGGGTGGCCTTTGGCCGGCGCGGTGGCACGCGAGCATGCGCGGCGTGTGAGCGTGTGTGTGTGCTAGTCCACTCGGGCTCGTGGGAGGGCGGACATGCGCGTGCATGCGCGCGGCTCGCCACGGCAGAACGGACGAAGGGGCGCGGTGCCGCGACTGGGGTGACCGGCGCCGGCTAGGAATCGCGCGTGCGCGTACGCGGATGCATTCGCGTGCGCAAGGTTGGACCGGTGCCCGCTTACTCAGGCGGAAAAAGGATCCCCCGGCGGCGAGGTTCCGGCGCACGGCGAACAGGACGCCGGTGAGGTAGGGCTTCCAGGCGGCAAAAGGGGCCAGCCTTTGTCCTCACCCGCTCAACGCGTGCGTGTAGGTGCGTGTGCACGGGTTTGGCCAGGAAAAATGGGGCTTTGGCCCGACGGTGTGTGCACGTGCAAGACGCCGGCGACGTGGCCATGGTAGCGGCACAAAACCGACGGCGCGCACACGGTCTGGACGAGCAAAGAAAGGGGGACAGCAAGCGATGGCGTGTGCGCGTCGTCGATGGCAGCGGCACCTGCAAAGCGGCCGGCTCGGCTCGATGGCCGGCTCTCAAGCGACGACGGGTCTGCGCGGCGGCGTGGTGCTCCAGAGGCGCAGGCTGCGCCGTAGGCAGCACCTTCGGTCTTCTCCCCCTCTCCCTGTGCCTCCCCTTCTTCTTCTCCCCCAACTCCTCCTCTATTGCTTGGTGAAGGCGGCGGATTTGGACTGGGGAGCAATTCCCCAAGGGGGCGGCGGAACAGGGAGACCCAGGGGGCGGACGGCTTCTTATAGGGCGGCGGCCTAGGGTTCCAGGGGTTGCAGGTGAGCGGCGGGGATCCTTGGCTTCCGCGCCCAGGGGCACGCGGCGTGCATCCGGCGGCGTGGGCGAGCGCGGTGCGGGGTCGCGCCGGTCGCTATCACGACGTCCGCCGCGTTCGTCACGGTGGGGAAGAGAAACAGGGGAAAAGAGGAAGAGGTGTGGGGGTGTGAGGCTGTCCAGCGGGGCCCACATGGCGGTGAGAGAGGTGAAGGAGCGGTAGGTGGTAAGCGGGCTGGTGGGCTGAAAGGTGTGATGGGCTGCGGTTCGAGCTGTCCGACGGAGAAAAGGTGGGGATGGTTCGGTAGACTTCAGCAGGCGAGGTCAAAGCCCAAAACTGGTTTTAGGTTTTCCTATATTCCTAAAGCCTTAACTCCTATTTAACTTTAGATTCAAATTCGAATTAGAATTCAAATTTGAATCCCACACAATTAAGATCCAAAATAAATCCAATAAACTCCAAAGTTCGCACACTAGCATTTTATAATTCCTAAATTTTAATATTTTGCTCAAAATAAATCTAGGAGATCAGGGGAGGATCAAAGAAGACATCCTTATATTTTAATTATGCACTCAAGTTCAAATCGAAATTTTGAAATCCACATTTTTGCATTACTAACATTCCGGACAAATTCCGGGATGTTACAATTTGTATGCCCAAGAACTAAGATGGTGTGCTATCTGTGTTAATTTAAGTGTTGTCTATTGTCTATCTGTGTTATCTGGGCTATTTCATACACTACTTGCTTGCCAAAATTCAGTGGATGCATGTGTTTCATTGCAAAAGATAAGTTCACTTCATTGCAATAGATAAGTTCACTTCATTGCAAAAGCTCACATCATTACAATCTCCATCAGAATCTGCAACTAACATCAGCTCCGAGTTACAACAATTGCCACTCCAACTGCAACTACCATAATTACAAAAGCAACAAGGATGAAATTCATTTTCCACATCAGGTTCTGCATCTTCAACTCCATGTCCTTCCTGTCCTCGCCATCTTTTCCAGTTTCAGTGTTCTTTGTTCCTTCTTCCAGTTCGTCTAGCTGCTCTTCACAGATCTTTACAACCTTCAATTCAATCAGCTTCGCCAAGTACTCCCTCGGGAATTCGTAGAAGCCACAAAGTTTGGGTATCTGTACATATCACACTATCAAACCTAAGCACCATTTGCAATGCAAAATACCAAAGCTCATCCATCAAGAACTTACTCCATTCCGGGGACACTTGAAAAAACAACGTCCTTTGTTGGGCGTTTCATTCACAGCGCGCAGCTCAATCACATGGGCCAGATGACAATCGGGGCATGGAATCAAAGGAAGTCCTGTCTCCTTATCGACCGGCCGCAGCCTTGCATCCGCACACGAGCCGCCACCTCGTTCTTGCCTTCTCGACACACTCCAGCTGGAAGACTCCGTCCTCTGCGACATTGCGCCGACGGTGTGGGTGGGCAGAGAGCGGTGGTGGCGTTGGGGGAAGGGGGCCGAGTGGCGGCGGCGGCAGAGACCAAGATGTGGGAGAGGGAAATGAGAGAGGGAGAGGGTTAGGGCGGGCCCGAGTCGGGGTCAAGGCCGCAACTGCCAGGGGCACGACAGGCATTTCGTGTCCAGCCTCCAGCGTGGCATGCAGATGTGGAGTGAGCTGCCGTGCCACATAGGCAAAAAGGGCAAATATGAAGGGCGTCTCAGTTAAGAGTGGCAAAAATGTAGGGTCAATCCTAAGAGTGGTTTTCGAGCAAGTGCCAACCGTAATAATGGTAAATATGTAAAAAGCCCCTCCATTCTAGGTACACACCTTGCCCAGTTTCGTACAGGTCGCGGTACAGGCTTTCCCCCGTCCTCTCCCGGTCCTCCCCACACGCGTATCTACTTTTACCTCCCTTATTCACGCTGACAACCGCTGCAGCTCCCCTGACGCCGCGTGAATCTCGATACAGCCCATGCACCCCTTCTGACCAGGATCGGCGGTCCGGATAGACCGGTTCATGACTTCATGCTTCTATAAATCTTAGTCCATGGCATGCATTCGTGACTTGTGATGCAAGAGCAGAGCTAGGGCTACAGGTACATTCGGAGCCACCTATCTGAAACTTCTGAATTGTAGCTACACAAACCTAGCTAACTTAGGATTGCAGTGACCCCATCATAACCTTTAGTATATGTATATACTCCCTCCGTCCCTAAAAGATGGTCGCCGTTGGTTTTCGTGCCACAAATTTGACTGAATTTGTAAAAGATACATGAAACATTTGTATCTCTAAATAAATTTGTTAAAAAACTAGATTCAATTATCTATCTAATGATGTTAATTTTGTACCATAAATATTAATAGGTATTTTTATATATTGAGTCAAAGTTGTTTCCCGTGAAGCGAAAATGACAGTCTTTCAAGGACTAAGAGAGTAGATGCCTATTACAAACAGGACATTAGGGCAGCTCCAGTGTGCTTGCTAAGATGGTGCTTGGAGAAGAGAGAAACAATTGCTAGAGGAATTATACGTTGGACCTGTGGTGCTAGCTTGGAAATTTCCGGCACCCATTGCTTTGTTGGGCACCCGGTGCAAAGAGAAAAAACAATTTGTGTCAGAGTACTTTGGTAGATGAGTGGACAGATGGGTAGCTAGGTAGAAAAAGTTGGAGGGAGGAAATGTTTTTTATCAACATGGGACCCACCTTAGCATGAACTATACAAGTTAAAACGTTGGAGTTTACTTTACTAAATCAGCACCATGTGACATGTCGAGCCTTAGTCATTGCCAAGAAAATATACGTTAAAGTTGCCCTTAGGGGAACAACAGAGACAGCCCTGTTCATGCAAGTTGGATCAGTAGTCAACTTCGCCGGGCTTGTGTTGAGCAAGTTGGATCAGCTATGCGTAGCCAGTAGGGGAGGGGCCAATGCCCTCCCCACACACACACACAGAAACACTATAGTAATATGGTAAATATGTTTTTATAGGTAAGAATGAACATACAAACTTCTGATTGAATAAATGATTATTGGTTATTGATTTATTTGTGTTTTTTGACATTCTTATTAACCATTTTGTGTATAAAATAAATATATGCAACCCATTCAATTAATCTTAAATTGAAGTTAGTCATCCATATGTTGGTTACATGGCCCCTGTTGGTATTTCTTAACCTCACCACTAACGGGCCCTTGTTAGCGTGAGCGTAAGATCCACCTGGGTATACCGACGGGTACGAAAGAATCCGCAAGCGCACAGAAATACCGCTGTAGCACTTCACCTCAGGAGTATTCCCAAGTGTATCGAATCCAAGGAACGGTGTGTACTACCTCCTAGCCTAGCTATGGTCCAAGGACACAACTCTATAGGGTTAAGATGGAGATGGAAAGGATCCCACTGAAAGTGGGCAGAGTTGAGAACAATCTCTCGGTTGTTTCGGACACCGGACCCTGCTGGCTATAACAGTCGGTTCACGGCAAATGGTTGCCTACACCTGCATCCGGACGTGGGGGATTCCGTAAGGGTCCAACGGCTGTCACTACCGCGGCCTACCCCAAGACAAACCGTGGGATACAGGGCAATCGAAGGATAACCTGTTGTCTAGACACCACGTCTACACCACCGGTTACTACTATATCACGACTACGTCTGCCAGCCCGTAACAACACTATAGCACTCCGTACGAAGACGGAGCGACGAACCCATGAGGGAGAGACCAGAACTCACTCAGGTAACCGCTATCTATACAAGGATCATGGAAGGACTTTGGTCTAAACTAGAATGCAGGAGCATCCACTTTACTCTAATTGGACTAGCAGGCATACAAACGGAATTAGCAACTTATGAACTACACCAGAAGATCAAAGGCTAAGCTCATGAAGAACACAAGCCTCTAAATCATGAACAAGTGAAGAACACAAGAACTATTCACCTATGCATGAATACTACTTTAGTCTAAATAGAAAATGCAGAAATACTCACTTTATTCTAAATGAAGAACGAAACATCCATGGAGATACAAATCCCTCTCTCACTCTCCTACTCTCTAATCTACCAAGGAGAGGCCTCTCCTTTGAAGGGAAGCTCTCATCCTTGGATGGAGTGGTGTGTCTCCTTTCTTACCCCTCCCCTTCTATTTATAGGCCTGGGTCACCGCGCGAGAACACTCCAAGCACCACGGGAATGCCCTTAGGATCCAATGGGGAGACAACACGTGGAAGATGGGCGCGAACCGCCTTAAGGTGGGGTCGGTCGACCTGTGGGGTCGGCCGATCCCAGGTTGGCTCCGTTTGCGCCGCCTTTCGTCTGGGTGACTACCAGGTGGGTCCCCAAGGCGGTTCCCGGTGTATGGGTCGGTTGGAGGCGGTTTGCTCGGGTTGTGGGCCCTTGAATCCTTGTGCTGAACACGTGGCGTCGTCTGATTCGTTGGGAAGTGCTTCTCTTGGATTGATGAGGTGTCATGGACACATGGCATCTGTGTGCCAGCACATCGCCACGTGGCCTGGTGTGGGTCCCACTGGGCCCACATGATGTCCTGTGCATATCGCTCTCATCCGGGCTCCGATGTATGCAAATGATATATCCATTTCGATCATCTCGACGAGCCCATCACAATGGTGCAGTCCAAATTGCCATTTGGGACTGTTTATGATGATGCCATATTCATGCCATTAATGCACTTGCTCTCAGCTATATCATTTCATGTGTATTTTGGCCTGTCCTGCATCAAAAGCTAGAAACACCAACACTTGTGGAAATTGTCAGTATAAACCCCTATTCCAGTGTTGATGATCACTTTCCGTTTATTCTATGCAGGTATTAACGGCCTAAAAGTGGTGCTTAACAGCCGTCAACAACTCCCCCACACTTGACCTTTGCTCGTCCCGAGTAAAGGGAGAACAAATCAAGTGGGACATGATATCTAGGGATATGAAGCAAGCATAAGAGATATTCCAAACCATACCTTGTACTTGCGAACTATGTGGAGTGTCTATCATGCTATCTTGGGTAGTTGAGGAATGGAATGGTCATGAATCAAATCACTTCTGCTCATCATGTCAAGTAACTTGGGGTTTTGCCATTAGTTTTCAAAACAAACCTTGCTTAGCTTCCTCATTTGATTCTCTCAGATCACTCAATGTGTATATGTCCTCACCAAGGCATTAGAATTGCCTTTCTTCATCCTACTTTTAATGATAGCTATATGTGGAGCTCAGGGTAGGATAGAAGATAAAGCATACTTGTTTCACATATATTGCAAAGTCAAAAACTGGATCCAAGGAGAAAATCAAATCATACGACCAGATCAAGATGTGCATGTGTATGGGTATGATGGGTATGGTAAGGTGGATACTAGGCCCGGAATGGGTTCTAGATATTACCATACATGATGAAATGCTATGGTGATGGTAAGGTGGACACTAGCCCTGGAATAGGTACTAGTTATTACCATCTAAGTTATGGAACTCCTTTTTGCATGATTTACTCCACTCTCCTTTTTGAAATATTTGAGACATGGCTATCTTCTCTTTCTTTTTTTTTCTTTTCTTTTCTTTTTTTTGTCATGCTTTTTAAGCATGTCTTTCTCTCTTTTTTTTCTTTTTGCATAGCCTAGTCTCTTTTGGAGATATTTGGAGAGGGGTAAATCATGGAACAATGCAAGGAGCTTTATTTGGTGGAATATGGATGATACAATGCTAACTTCCAGTGTAGAAGCATAGCAAGGGGGAAATGGTGGTGTGCACATAAATCTTGATCATGAAAGCATGAAAAGAACTCTCACAAGGGTCACAATAATTTGACAAAGCTCAATGCAATAACAAGCAGCATATGAGTATAAGGTTTTCAACTAGAACATCATATGGCTTTGGTAGGACTATGGCATATCAAACATGAGCTTTGCAAAGAGTTTTCAGATTTTTCAAATAAATTCCCAAGCACTCAAGCATTAAGAGAGAAGATCATATCATCAAACCATATCTCAAACACCAACTACTTAGATGGTCATGAGTTCCCTAATGATATTTGTTCACAAGCATCAAGATAAAGAGTAAGGAATGAAACATATGCAAGCCAACCACAGGAATCATGTAGAGCAAGCAGAGCACCATTATTTGATTTTGATTTATGGATAAGAATTGAAGAGCATTCAAACTCATAGGTAGGGAGTGAGATGAAGGGTGCACATACCATCGCTCCTGAAGGATATGGGGAAGTGGTGACTTGGCTAACCCGTGGGGTAACCATCTCACTCTAGTTTACCTTGTCCTTGTCATGAAGGTGTAGTCGATGTCGTGCAGCCTTTTGTGTGGGAGTTCTCAAGTGGGTACGTTGATGATGAGCTTGAGAGAACTCCTCCACACTGGTGCTTGTACTGGCGCTGTTTTTCAAACAAAAGTGGAAACAAAAAGATGGACTCTACTGGTTTGAGAACCATAGAGCCTTTATTTGAAAGCAAATATTTTTGTTTTGTTTTTTTTATTATCATCACCATGTCATTTACTCAAGCAGGGCTAGATCAATATTGCACTCCATAAACAAAAAGGGGAATGTACTTACCTTGGACCTTTAAGAGGTCACATGTACCTCGTTTGTATGTTGTGCAACATGAATCCGACACCTTGACTTACCTTCCCGTACGAATCTAGCTCGATGACTTACCCATTTGGATTTGACGATTATCTGCAGGGGTTAGTCCACATACATGCAACCAAGATCTTATGAAAACATAACTCTAAGGTTCATCAATCAAAACTCGGCACCATGTCTTGTTTTGACTGAAGAAGACAGTTTTAACCTAAGCACCACGCTTAATTCAAAACAGTTTATGAATGTTTGCCATGAACATACAACCAAACCCGAGAATATGAACAAAGACAAAGGAAGCATGTAAACGTAATCTAGCTATTTTCAAAAGGGACATAAGCATGAGCACAAAATGGTGAACCTCGGGCAACCTCCCGAAAGGGCTTTGTTTAAAGTCAAAAGCAGGACTTACCTAGCTAATCAGCAAGATGAAAGAGCTTACATCTTCTTCACATTATGATAAGACTTGGCATGAGCAGAAACTTTACTTGGGATGCCCACATACCTCCCCCACACTTGAAGTTTGCATTGCTAAGCAACAAAAACTCAAGTGTGTGGAGATCAAGCTTCCCTTGTAAACGTTCCCTTACCAAAATCTTACCACAGTGTTGTAGTTGATGTAGCCCACATGTTCGTAGCCATCACCTGTCCACCGTTCTTTTTAATCCTCACCTGAAAGGTTAGCGACCAAAAATACCTGAAGGACAACTTTATCTTAAAAACATGTTCTTGCTTTTATTCGAAAGCGAAATAAAACCTAGGCTAATCCAGACTATCTCCTGGTAGTGCTTTGTTTATGCAAGGTCATAAGCTCGACCAGGGGAACTTCATCTTGTAGCTGTCTTTGGTGGTATCGTTCCCGTCTCACCACCAATCTTGGATGTATCAGTGAAGCTTTAGCTGCAAGGTTAGCGCCACAGTGCACACACGAAATCTGATATGCTTATGGTAAACATATGCATCCACAATCAACCTTCTAAACATTTTGCAAAAGAGGACCAGAAGGTGGTTGTGGTCCTCATGTGTGCTCGGTGTACTAAACATGGCTGGCTCTGGATAGGCAAGATGCAAGCATGGTTCATGTGGTGTATCAAGAATGAAACTACCATGCTTGTCTGTGGAACCTTTACCTATGAATTCCAGAGTCAGTGCCTCACAAGATTCTTTGGCCCATGAGTTCTCTATCTCAAGAGGTTTATCATGAAAGCTCGATATCAACTTTCGATCACAATCGAAAGCAACATCATACAGGCCAGCGGGAAGAGGCTCAAACTCGGTCGAGAGGGATGATGATCGTTCGCCTTCACAAAAGTGAAGAGAGTCTTCCGAGTCATTCTCATGAGGAGTAGGAAAGCCTACAACCTCAGTGAGAACGGGCTCGGATGATGCGAACGGAGATACATGCATCCTCTTCTCGAGCGGGTCTTGTTTGGGAAGAGGATTTGCCAGTGGAGGTCCTGGACCTGTGACAGAAGTGGCGAAATCGGACTCCCTAAGCTTATGATCTAGGCCCCCTTGCGATTTATCAAGAAGTTCATCCAACGGGAAACCTATGAGAAGGTCGAAATCCATGATGTCATAGATATGAAAATCTAAGCACACCTTGATCTCGTCTATGATGATCGGCACGTCCCTAGCAATCCCTCGACATGGAAAAAGGTAGTTCCACTTAGGACTTTGGAAATATCTATCAGTCGGGGTGAGGGGCATGTCACCCACCAGAGTGTCCAGAAGGCACTCCGGTATGATGCAAGCTCCAGCGGTAGGGTCATGGACAACATCTACGGTGTTTCCCCTCATGGAACAGTGGATGGTCGTGGAAATCGAGCTAACCCAAATTGCTTCAGAAATAGGCTTTGATTTCTGAGGCGACTGATCCACTATGGTCCCATAATTCCAAACTTCATCGAGGACCTCATAAAGGTCTATCGATGCCGTAGGATTCTCGTGCCTATAGTGATTCGAGGTATTTATAATGTCACTGGAAGAATCATCCTCGAATTTGGAAGTGAACTCCGAAGGTTGGATCTCTTCTTCCTTCGATGTTCGCGGTTCGGGAGAGGCCACAACATACGAGTCTTGGGGTGTGAAAGTTAAAGGCTTGGACTGTGCTGTTGAGGGGCTCTCATGGCTTGACTTGGATTCCTCTCCGTAGGGTCTAGAATTAAAAGGGCGGGGGCAACCGGGAAGACCATCCAGGAATTCCCTAGCTTCAGATGGGTTCCTATGGAGAAATGGCTTTTTTATGTTGATACAATAGGTAGAGGCCTCGTCGAGACCATCATAAAAGATGCGAAGCAACTGATAGTCAGGTATCGACAAGGGAGGTCCAGAATTTGCTAAGCATGCAAATCTATACCAAGCTTTACCTATTGATTCCTTCTCTTTCTGCCGAAAATAACGGATATCCTCCTGTAGAGCAGTGAGACGAGACGGAGGGAAGAACTTAAGACAAAACTTATCTCTAAGCTCTTCCCAACTATCGTTCATGCTACCAACAGTGTAAGTGCACCATTGCTCCGCCTTCCCTACTAGAGAGTATGGGAACAACTTCCACTTGATGGTATCCAGTGTCATGTCCGGAATGGTACGACAAGAACAGCAAAAGTTGAGATGACGCAGATGATAATAACGGTACTCGCGTGGTAAACTAGAGAAGGTAGCGTACTGAACTAGTTTGATAATGTCAGGAAGGAACTCAAAGCCAGATGTAAGGATAAGGCGCACAGAAGGTGGTGGCTCTGGAGGTTCATCCCTGGAAGCGGAGATGCTTTTACAGGAAAGCTTCCCCATGCATAGCGAGGGTAGAGGTAGAAGTGAAGAAAATGAAAAAGGATAACTCGAAGGGTAACGGGGGTAAAGGTAGAAGAAAACGAAAAAGATAGATACGAGGACCACTAGGTTCGAAGATAGATACGACAACCATTCCCCGGCAACAGCACCATAAATGCTTGTTGGTATTTCTTAACCTCACCACTAACGAGCCCTTGTTAGCGTGAGCGTAAGATCCACCTGGGTATACCGACGGGTACGAAAGAATCCGCAAGCGCACGGAAATACCGTTGTAGCACTTCACCTCAGGAGTATTCCCAAGGGTATCGAATCCAAGGAACGGTGTGTACTACCTCCTAGCCTAGCTATGGTCCAAGGACACAACTCTATAGGGTTGAGATGGAGATGGAAAGGATCCCGCTGAAAGTGGGCACAGTTGAGAACAATCTCTCGGTCGTTTCGGACACCGGACCCTCCTGGCTATAACAGTCGGTTCACGGCAAATGGTTGCCTACACCTGTATCCGGACGTGGGGCATTCCGTAAGGGTCCAACGGCTGTCACTACCGCGGCCTACCCCAAGACAAATCGTGGGATACCGGGCAATCGAAGGATAATCCGTTGTCTAGACACCACGTCTACACCACCGGTTACTACTATAGCACGGCTACGTCTGCCAGCCCGTAACAACACTATAGCACTCCGTACGAAGACGGAGCGACGAACCCACGAGGGAGCGACCAGAACTCAATCAGGTAACCGCTATCTATACAAGGATCATGGAAGGACTTTGGTCTAAACTAGAATGCAGGAGCATCCACTTTACTCTAATTGGACTAGCAGGCATACAAACGGAATTAGCAACTTATGAACTACACCAGAATATCAAAGGCTAAGCTCATGAAGAACACAAGCCTCTAAATCATGAACAAGTGAAGAACACAAGAACTATTCACCTATGCATGAATACTACTTTAGTCTAAAAAGAAAATGCAGAAATACTCACTTTATTCTAAATGAAGAACGAAGCATCCATGGAGATACAAATCCCTCTCTCACTCTCCTACTCTCTAATCAACCAAGGAAAGGCCTCTCCTTTGAAGGGAAGCTCTCATCCTTGGATGGAGTGGTGTGTCTCCTTTCTTACCCCCTCTCCTTCTATTTATAGGCTCGGGTCACCGCACGAGAACACTCCAAGCACCACGGGAATGCCCTTAGGATCCAATGGGGAGACGACACGTGGAAGATGGGCGCGAACCGCCTTAAGGTGGGGTCGGCCGACCTGTGGGGTCGGCCGATCCCGGGTTGGCTCCGTTTGCGCCGCCTTTCGTTTGGGTGACTGCCAGGTGGGTCCCCAAGGCGGTTCCCGGTGTATGGGTTGGTTGGAGGCGGTTTGCTCGGGTTGTGGAACCTTGAATCCTTGTGCTGAACACGTGGCGTCGTCTGATTCTTCGGGAAGTGCTTCTCTTGGATTGATGAGGTGTCATGGACACATGGCATCTGTGTGCCAGCACATCGCCACGTGTGAAGGACCGATTAGGCGACCAGAGAGGGGGGAGTGAATGGGAGCCGATAAAAATTCTTCCCGTAGGATGAACACGGCCTATACCCCAAATTCACAACCAAGGACTCCCACACGAGCTTGCCAAGGTCGCGTAGTCACAACGGACCTACCAACCCTAGGAACAAACTCCAACTCAAAGCAACACGGAAGCGCAACTCAAGAAGCAAAGGACTTAGGCAGTCTGCAGTGCCTGGGGCGGACCGTCCGCATGGAGGGAGCAAACTGCCCGCGGGGCATGGGCGGACTGTCCGCACAGTCGAGTCAGACCGTCCGCAAATAGCTCCCGAACCACCAGTACTGCACCTCGAAAAACGGACTGTCCGTGCCCTACTCGCGGACCGTCTGCGGCGAAGAGACCGTCCGCACTCTCCTCGCGGACCGTCCGCCAAACTCCGAGCAACCAAAAACACCGGATCAAACGGATCGAAACACGAGCTCGCAAGAACACGCGAAGAACACGACGAACACCAGATCTGCCGGCTCCTCGCGGACCGTCCGCGTGCCCCTGGCGGACTGTCCGCCTGGCACGGGAACAACAGCCCGAGCTCAAGAACACAAACGCGACTTCACCTATCCGTCCATGGATCTCCCAAACGGCTTAAGCTCTTGAGACAAGATCTGGGGGAGATGTGAAGCGTCCCTAGGAGATGTTGTACCCCAAAACTTGAGACCTCAAACGAACTAAATCACCGGGAATCGAATCGCAACCAACCTCTACCAAAAAGCTAGGGTTCCAACCGAAATCCTCAAATCCAAGGCCAAGTTCGGAGTTTGAGGGGTCAAGATCAAGCACAAAGATGCACAAGGCATCTATCCATGATCCCCACAAGAAAATCCGAACTCAAACACCCCAGAATCAGAGGAACAAGCCGCGCACGAAAATCCAACGAAAATAGCTCGAAAAAGACACGAAAATCACACGAGCTACAAGAAGGAAATCGACGCACCCATGAAAGCTTCCATACACTCAGAGATCAGATTCTCTACAAAATGGTGAAGAAAATCTAAACCTATGGAGCAGAGAAATGGGAAGCAGTCCAGATGAATAGTTTGCCCAGAAACCCTAGAGCTAATATATATGAGTTCCTCTGGGTTGGGTGAATGACCAAGCTACCCCTAGCACTTAAGTTGAGATACAAACCCCTCAGGGGCAAATAGGTCAAGTAGCACTCCTCTTCATCGCACAACCACGCCTTTGCCGCAGTCCGCGTCCTCCCGACGCAGACCCTGCAATCCCGCCACGTGTCCGCCGGCATCGAAGCTTCTCGGCGTGCCCGGATCCCGTCTCCGCCCGCCGAGCCTCCGGTCTTGGTTTTGTGGCTCAACCAAGTAACCCGACGGTGTTGTGGTGAACCGCCGCAAACCCCGCGTGCAGACTCCGGTTGTGAGTCGCTACCCTGCACCGGCTCCGATCGATGACTTCGTCTTGCTTTTCTTGCCACCATGCGGCCCGCACTTGACCCCACTAGTCACCAGGTCCCTCGAGCCGAGCCTACTTGTCTCTCCACTCCTCGGAGGCCCCGCAAGGCATAGACCTTTCGCACCCGCTCTTCACCTGCACCAACGCAAATCAAGCCACAACCTGCACCTGCAAAGAGCTCCCAAATGCAGCTCCCCCTGACCAAATGCATTCTCCCAAATTTTTCTTCCCCTTGATGCAAACTTCCCCCTGGATACATGAATTGGGTACTTTCCTCCCCCTTGTTGGTAATGCATGAATCAAGCCAAAATAAAACCTAGAGCTTCTCAAATAGACAAAATTCAACACAAGATGCTACACATGTCCAAATGAGCAAGTGAGATACTCTATAGCTTCGTATGCACATTAGCTACAAGATTACCAAGTTTCACATCCATTGAGCAAAGCTAAGATAAACATGAGCAATTTTTCAAAAAAAACACTCTCTCATGAGCAAAGTCCTAAACATGAGCAAAACATGTCAAAATGATAGAGCCATACAAACTTCATGCTAGGACAACTATTCTAATCATAAGATCATCATAAACACCCTCAAGCATCTCATGTCATGTCAAAGCCACCGAGCCATGTGCCTACTTCTATGTATGAGACTTCTCATTGGTAGGCATCATGCAACGGTTTAGCACCCAAAGCTATAAAAATTAAGCACATATGACATGGGAGCACATTTTCCAAGCAACTTACATTTCATTTTCAGATTTACAATGGTACATGAAATGTCTTTGCGACAAAAAGGAACTTATGCCCCTCCACAAGATAAAGCAAGCGGGCTAAACATTCATGATGACAAATGAGCCTTTGGCCCCATATGATCAAAGTAAGCTATCCAACCACAAATTAAGCATAGCAAAGCCACAAAAATATGTCAAGCTCATATAAAAGCATTTACCCACAAGAGAGCATACATGTAGCATTTTTCAAAAGCATAGCTAGCAACCATGGGCATAAACCAAGATCATCCAGAGCTAAGTCGAACTAACCATAGCATACCAAACTAGCTCACTAGATCATGTATAGCACATCATGGTGAACAAAGTATATAGGAGAAGCTCATCTCTAAAGCATATGATACAAATGCAGTTTATGATACAAAGATGCAAGCATGATATGATACAGAAATGAACATGCAACATGCATATGTACATGAGATCCCCCCCCAAACAAAGCTCAAAAAGGAAAAACCACACCAAGCTCACCCACAAACATGCAAATGTAGCTTGGTCCAAAGGCTTTGTCAGGATATCGGCGAGCTGTTTTTCGGTTGGGACATGAATGAGGTCTATGTTTCCCTTTTCAACATTGTCTCTCAGAAAGTGGTAGCGCACTTCTATGTGTTTGGTTCTTGAGTGGAGCACGGGATTTTTTGCTACACTTATGGCACTGGTACTGTCACACATGAGAGGTATATGGGAACACTCCTCACCAAAGTCACTCAAAGTGTACATGATCCAAAGCAGCTGGGAGCAACAACTAGCGGCAGCAACATACTCGGCTTCTGTGGTAGACTGAGCTACACTTGACTGCTTGCGAGATGACTAAGAAACAAGCGAGGAACCCAGAAACTGGCAAGTACCCGAAGTCGATTTCCGATCGACTCGACACCCCGCAAAATCGGCATCCGAAAAACCAAGAAGCGAAAGGGAAGAGGACGCCGAGTACCAAAGACAGAGCTCAGGAGTGTGTCGAAGATACCTGAAGATCCGCTTGACAGCCTGCCGATGTGAAGTCCTCGGCGATGCCTGAAAACGAGCGCACAGACACACAGAGAACTGGATGTCCGGCCTCGTCACCGTCAAGTACAAGAGGGAGCCGATCATGCTCCGGTACTCCTTCTGGTCCACGGGCTCTCCGTCCTCGTCCGCGTCCAGCGCTGTAGTCGTACTCATCGGTGTCGACAGGGGCTTCGAGTCGTCCATCTTGAACTTCTTGAGGATGTCCTTCGTGTACTTGGCTTGATGCACAAAGGTTCCTTCCTTCGCCTGCTTGATCTGAAGCCCGAGAAAGAACTGCAATTCTCCCATCATGGACATCTCGAATTCTTTGCTCATATCCTCTGCAAACCTTGCAACCAAAGAGTGAGACGAGCTGCCAAAGACAATATCATCCACGTACACCTGAACAATTAGGATATCATCGTGCTGCCTGAGGAGAAAAAGAGTCTTATCAACCTTGCCCATCTCAAACCCCTTGCTGAACAAGAACCCCCTCAAACGGCCATACCAAGCACGGGGAGCTTGTTTCAGCCCATACAACGCCTTCCTCAGCCTATACACCCTGTGGGGAAACTCAGCACTCTCAAAGCCCGATGGTTGCTTCACATAGACTTCTTCCTCTAAAACCCCATTTAAGAAGGCACTCTTCACATCTATTTGGTACAATTTGAACCCTTTAGCCACAGAAAAGGCTAGAAGGATCCTAATCGCCTCCAAACGGGCTACAGGAGCAAATGTCTCCTCATAGTCTATCCCCTCCTTCTAACTATAGCCCTGATCAACCAACCTCGATTTGTTTCTCACCACCTCACCATTCTCACCCTCTTTGTTCTTCCACACCCATTTTGTCTCGATAGGTTTGCATTGTGGTGGTGGCTCTACCAACTCCCAAACTTGGTTTCTCTCAAAGTTCTCTAACTCCTCATGCATTGCGTTCACCCAATTAGGATCAGAGAGGGCGTGTCCAATGTCTTTCGGCTCAAAGGTAGCAACAAAAGCCGAATGAGCAAAGTGAGAAACATTCCTGGACCTTGACCGTGTCGTACGTTCGTTGATGTCGCCGATGATTCTCGAGGGAGGATGATCAACTTGAACGCGCCTTGGTGCCTCTCGCCTGGAGACAACCTCCCCCTCAGCTGCAGCTTCCACTTGATCTCCCTAGATCATAGTCAGTGTAGGGGATGGGCCATCCTGCACCGTAGTCGTCGTAGTGGAAGTAGAGGGTACATGTGCGGTTGGAGCTTCACCATCATCACCATCATCTTCTCCAGCATCATCCTCCTCATCCTCAAAGATCTTCTTGCCAACTTTGTCGTCACCTGCACACTCAAAGACAGACGAACTGCATGGCTGGGTCTCGTCGAAGGTAACCTCGCAAGTTTCCATGACTAGGTTAGTATCAAGGTTGAGCACACGGAATGCTCGAGAATGACTAGCATAACCCAAGAAAATCCCATCGGAGGACCTCGACTCAAACTTATCAAGCCTACCCTTCTTGAGAATGAAGCACTGACAACCAAAAGCCCTGAAATGGCTCACTCTAGGTGCTCGCCCGTGCATGAGCTCATAGCACAACTTGTTCAGGAAGGCCATGAGAAAAATCTGGTTCCCAACATGGCAAGCGGTATTCACCGCCTCAGCCCAATATCTCCTCGGAGTCCTATGCTCGTCGAGCATCGTCCGAGCCATCTCACAAAGGGAATGATTTTTCCTCTCAACCACACCATTCTGACAAGCCACATAGGGAGAAGAAAACTGATGTTCGAGACCCAAATCACGGCAAAAGGTTTCGAAACGAGAGTTTTTAAATTCTGTGCCATTGTCGCTATGAATAGCTCGAACAGCTTCTCCATGCCTCTCATTCTTCAACCTCAAGATTAGATCCCGCACAAAACCAAACGTCTCCCCCTTGTCAGCCAAAAAGAAGACTCAAGCATAGCGAGAATAGTCGTCCACTATCACAAGGACATACCATTTCCCACCCACCGAGCACACACGAGCTGGACCAACCAAGACCATATGGAACAGCTCACATGGCCTCTCTGTCATAACGGATGTCAGAGGCGGGTGAGAGGCGGCGACCATCTTACCATGCCTACACGGAGCACATACCAAATCCTTTTGGTACTTCAACTTTGGCAATCCTCGGACCAAACCTATCCCACTCAAGCGTGACAACAAGTCAAAACTCAAGTGACCTAGTCTCCTATGCCATTTCCAAAGCTCCGCCGAAACACCAGCAACCAAACAACGAGCAGAGCCGACGCACTGAGAAAAATCGACTCTGAAAATTTGACCCTCGGGGATGATCGTGCACACAAGATCACCTCGAGAATCCAAAACACGAGAACAACCCATTTTGAAACGGACTTCAAAACCCTCATCAAGAAGTTGGGAAACCGAAAGAAGATTGTACCCCAAAGACTTGACAAGTGCAACACGCTGAAGAGTCACAGACTTACTCACCTTCACCGTGCCCACTGTAAGCACTCTCCCTTTCCCATTATCCCCAAAAGTGATGTACTCTTTGGTCATCACTGGGGTGAGGCTGGAGAACCACCGTCGATCTCCGGTCATGTGTCGAGAGCAACCGGAGTCGATCAACCAAAAGCCCTCCATGCCTCCCACCTGCAAAATAAAAAACGAGAGCGAGAGTGAGCAAACGACTCAGCACTAGGGTTAGTACAGAAGGAATCAAACCAGTGCCGTTCCATGCTCAAAAGTGGGGTTAGCAAAATCCATCATATCTCTCCTAGGTGGAACACCCACACGTCCCCTCGGAGGACTACGCGTACCACGAAGTGGAGACCGTGGCCCGTAGCTCCTCTGGGACCTAAAGCTACGATCGTTCCCCCCATACTCATATTGACCACGAGTGAAGGAACGTCCAGCAAACTCACCACGCGCGAACCCAACACGCCTACCACCATCTCTCTGTGGTGGCTCACCTCGAGGCACAAACTCACGCCTCTCTCGAGGGTAGATGGTACACACCACACCCTCACCTCTCGGCACCAACTTAGGCTCAGGCACACCACGAGAAGGGCGGTACCTGTCCTTGTTGGCCATCTCCCTAGCCAACCTCTCCTCACGCTTCCTCCTGAAGCAAAACTCAGCTAGGTGACCATCCTTCCCACAATGGTCACAATGGAATGGGATGGGTTTTGGCTTTGGCTTTGGGTTCTCTCGGGGCTGAGGCTTCTCCTCACTCGGTTTCTCTCCCTTCTTCCCAAAGAACTTGTTCCCCAAGTCACTCTTGAACTTGATGGGTTTCTGGAAGTTGTCCGTTTGTGGAGGAAACACAGGTGGAGCTGGGGTTGTGTCTAGTCGGTTCCTAAGTGGATTTGGCTTAGGAGCATAGGCATTTTTGTGGTAGGTTTTTGGTGGTTCTGGGATGTCACCGATCTTTCCCTCATTCTCACCACTTCCCTCACCAACCTTGTCCGACCCAAGCGCTTGCCCATCATAGCGCTTGTATGCCTCAATCATCATCTTGAGCTGAGGCTCATGACCAGACAACCAACCCATCATCTTTCTCAACTCATCGTTCTCATCCTGCAAACGATCAACATAGTGTGCAAGCTCCAAATTCTTTACAGCATGTAGTTCACAAGTAGAGCATGATGTAGGAATAGGAGCTTTCAAAGCAGCTTCTAGAGATCTAGCATAAGCAATAGACACATCTAGTTTCTCATGCAAAACAGGACAAGAAGTGCAAGCACCAAGCAAGGAGGGCCTAGATTTCATCTCATCTAGCTCAACCCTAAGCACATCTAGTTCCTCAACCTTGGAGGCATACTTTTCCTTAAGCACAGTCAAATCACCAAGGAAAACAGAACAATCAGTGCATTCAGGTTCATCGATCACAATAGGAGCAGACTTCAGAGAATTTATTTGAGCCCTAGCATCAACAAGCAAAGACTCTAGCTCAACCACCTTCTCCTTAGTCTCTCCAAGCAAAGACCTATACTCCCTCTTCTCCTTGTTGGTCTTTCTAAGCACATCATCACGGTTGTCAAGCAAGTCATTCAACCTAGCATTCTCCACTATCAAGAAGGCAGGATCATTGTTTACCTCATCCTCGGAGTCGGAGTCCGAGTCGTCCTTGTTGCTCTTCTTGCTCCCGGAGCTGTGTGCCATGCCGCAAAAGCCTTGGGCGGCGAAGCACAGGCCGTTGATGTTCTTGCTTGACCGCTTGCCCTTGTTCCGGTTCTCTTCTTCATCACTTGAGCTCGATGAAGAGTAGCAGGAGCTCAAGTCGATGTCGCTCGCTCCGGCAACCATCGCTCGCTCCTTCTTCTTGTGACCACCACTCTTCCTCGGCCTCCGCTCGGACTTGTTCTTGCCCTTGTGGTCGTCCCTCGAGCGGTGCTTGTGGTCGGTCCTCGGACGGTGCTTATGCTCGGGCTTTACCTCCATGGCCTCCAGGCACTCAGCGATAAAGTGCCCGTGCTTCCCGCATCGGTAGCACATGCCCGAGCTCCTCCGAGCGTTCTTCCGGTTCGTGTACATGCGCTTGAACCGCCTGCTCAGCAACGCGAGATCCTCCTCGCTCAGGACCTCGAATTCCTCATCTGGCATGGACACAAGACAAGACAAAGAGAACTGTCTCGAAGACATGTTAGTGTTAGTCCTTGGTACAGAAACGAGAGCCAGACTATGAGGGTCAGTCGGGTTCTCGATCCTTGCTCGCACCCCACGATCCACCTCGGACGACTTGAGCTTGGAGAACAGCTCGTCCACCGTGAGGGTCTCATACTTCTCCGACTCAAGGATGGCTTCGACCTTCTCACCCCACACGGTACGATCCAGAGAGTGCAGGAGCTTGATAGCCCTGTCATGATCATCGTATGGGAGCACTGCCACATTAGCCCTCATGTTGTTCACAATCACAGTGAACCGCTGGAACATGCTGTCAATGGACTCACTGGGGAGATGAGTGAAGTTCTCGTACTCTCTCCGGTAGGTCGCGAACAGCCTAGCCTGAACCTGAGCGTTCCCAGCATGAGCATTCTTCAGCTGCTCCCAAATCCTACAAGCCAAGTCCTCTGTCTGAACCTGATCGAATTCGGATTGACACAGAGCACGAAACAAGTAGTCGATGTTGTTGGCGTCGAACATATCCCTCGATCCTGGAGCTAGGAAGTTAATCGGATGAACATAAGCTGTGTTCACCGTAACATCCCAAAGGATCTGACCCTTGCCGCGGAGGAAAGCAGCCATCCGCCTCTGCCACATCTGGTAGTTCTTACCATCAAAGTGTGGAGGACCCGAACCCCGTTCCTGGCACGCCATCATCGGATCTTAGACTGGTTAGAATCACGAAGATCCATAAACCGGCTCTGATACCAATTGAAGGACCGATTAGGCGACTAGAGAGGGGGGAGTGAATGTGAGCCGATAAAAAATCTTCCCGTAGGATGAACTCGACCTATACCCCAAATTCACAACCAAGGACTCCCACATGAGCTTGCCAAGGTCGCGTAGTCACAACGGACCTACCAACCCTAGGAACAAACTCCAACTCAAAGCAACACGGAAGCGCAACTCAAGAAGCAAAGGACTTAGGCAGTCTGCAGTGCCTGGGGCGGACCGTTCGCATGGAGGGGGCGGACTGTCCGCGGGGCTTGGGCGGACTGTCCGCATGGTCGAGTCAGACCGTCCGCAAATAGTTCCCGAACCACCAGTACTGCACCTCGAAAAACGAACTGTCCGTGCCCTACCCGCGGACCGTCCGTGGCGAAGAGACCGTCCGCACTCTCCTCGCGGACCGTCCGCCAAACTCCGAGCAACCAAAAACACCGGATCAAACGGATCCAAACACGAGCTCGCAAGAACACGCGAAGAACACGACGAACACTAGATCTGCCGGCTCCTCGCGGACCGTCCGCGTGCCCCTAGCGGACTGTCCGCCTGGCACGGGAACAGCAGCCCGAGCTCAAGAACGCAAACGCGACTTCACCTATCCGTCCATGGATCTCCTAGACGGCTTAAGCTCTTGAGACAAGATCTGGGGGAGATGTGAAGCGTCCCTAGGAGATGCTATACCCCAAAACTTGATACCTCAATCGAACTAAATCTCCGGGAATCGAATCGCAACCGAGCTCTACCAAAAAGCTAGGGTTCCAACCGAAATCCTCAAATCCAAGGACAAGTTCGGAGTTTGAGGGGTCAAGATGAAGCACAAAGATGCACAAGGCATCTATCCATGATCCCCACAAGAAAATCCGAACTTAAACACCCCAGAATCAGAGGAACAAGCCGCGCACGAAAATCCAACGAAAATAGCTCAAAAAGACACGAAAATCACACAAGCTACAAGAAGGAAATCGACGCAACCATGAAAGCTTCCATACACTCGGAGATCAGATTCTCTACAAAACGGTGAAGAAAATCTAAACCTATGGAGCAAAGAAATGGGAAGCAGTTCGGATGGATAGTTTGCCCAGAAACCCTAGAGCTAATATATATGAGTTCCTCTGGGTTGGGCGAATGACCAAGCTACCCCTAGCACTTAAGTTGAGATACAAACCCATCAGGGGAAAATAGGTCAAGTAGCACTCCTCTTCATCGCACGGCCATGCCTTTGCCGCAGTCCGCGTCCTCCCGACGCAGACCCTGCGATCCCGCCACGTGTCCGCCGGTATCGAAGCTTCTCGGCGCGCCCGGATCCCGTCTCCGCCCGCCGAGCCTCTGGTCTTGGTTTTGTGGCTCAACCAAGTAACCCGACGGTGTTGTGGTGAACCACCGCAAACCCCGCGTGCAGACTCCGATTGTGAGCCGCTACCATGCACCGGCTCCGATCGACGACTTCGTCTTGCTTTTCTTGCCACCATGCGGCCTGCACTTGACCCCGCTAGCCACCGGGTCCCTCGAGCCGAGCCTACTTGTCTCTCCACTCCTCAGAGGCCCCGCAAGGCATAGACCTTTCGCACCCGCTCTTCACCTGCACCAACGCAAATCAAGTCGCAACCCGCACCTGCAATACTCGGCCAAGAGTCAGTCCACACAACGTTGTCAATCACTCATCACACTGAGGAGCGACCATCCACCGGTCCTCGGACGCTCCGGTCCTCAACGTGGCCTGGTGTGGGTCCTACCGGGCCCACATGATGTCCTGTGCATATCGCTCTCATCCGGGCTCCGATGTATGCAAATGATATATCCATTTCGATCGTCTCGACGAGCCCATCACAATGGTGCAGTCCAAATTGGCATTTGAGATTGTTTATGATGATGCCATATTCATGCCATTAATGCACTTGCTCTCAGCTATATCATTTCATGTGTATTCTGGCCTGTCCTGCATCAAAAGCTAGAAACACCAACACTTGTGAAAATTGTCAGTATAAACCCCTATTCTAGTGTTGATGATCACTTTCCGTTTATTCTATGCAGGTATTGATGGCCTAAAAGTGGTGCTTAACAGTCGTCAACAGCCCCCCATGTGCGACACTTGTGGTCCGGGAATGTGAACGACTTGTGTGTTATACACACAATATTCGGCAATTAGTGAATTCGGGTTGGGTATCTTCTTTCGGAAATGTCATTCCTCCTTCGTATTAACTTTTTCAATTTTCCAATAAATAACGAGCTACAAAATGATTGGTTTTTTTCTTGCCACACCTGATTCCTCTTTTTTTGTCGAATGAAACTATAATTCAGTCGCTTGAATTGTCGATTCGGTTACCATTCACGGTCGAAAATTACTGCAATTCAACCACCAGTCCAAAACTCAGTTTTCAGGCATCATTTCGACACTCAATGGCCAAAACTTTCCGCAGTCATTGTCCTATAGAAGATTCCTGAGATGTCGTTGGGTCACCCTGTTGCTTCACTTGTGCTCTTGCCTCCTAGTTGGTGAATGGTCATGGACTCAGGGACGTCCTAGTAGGCGTGGAGTCCGCTTCTCTGCTTTGCACAATGTTTTTTTCTCAAATATGCAGAAGAGCTGTGTATCATTGTATTAAGAAGAAAGAACGAAGTTTACATCACCATGGAGTCAGAGCTCACACAACACATTGGTGTCCAACAGCGGACAACAAGAGAGAACTTTTGCCCTTCGGGCTGTACACACCTCGACTACTCAATGCAGTAAATGACCTAGGCGTCGACCACCGCCTTGCACCCAAAGCGAAGCATCAACCTTGATTCGGTCGATCAGCTCCTGTGGGGATGAAGTCTTGCCATCAAAAAGTTGTCTGTTCCGCTCTTTCCAGACGCTCCAGAGGATGAGCATTTTGGAAATATTGTGAACAAAACTGAAAGGAGGGAGTATCAAAAGCAGCAAATGATCAGCCTATTCGTTTGGCTTATCAGCCACCAGTCAGCAGTACTTTTCTTTCAAAACAAACCAGCCACTAGCAACCAGCCACTAGCTACCAGCCAATAATATTTTTCTCTCAGAACAAACCAGCACCAGCCACCAGCCAAACAAACATCACTACTAGGGAAAGAGGCTTTCGTCCCAGGGCAAAAATAACATTAGTACCGGTTCAGTTTGCCCACCGGTATTAATGTTGCAAGAACCGGTACTAATGTCCCGTGCCAAAAAGGAGGCGGGCGGAGCCATCCCGTGGCAAACATTAGTACCGGTCCGTATTCAGCACCGGTACTAATGTACCACATTAATACCGGTGCATATTACAAACCGGTACTAATGTGAGACCAGCACATTAGTACCGGGCAAAAACACCACCCGGTACTCATGTGACACACATTAGTACCAGAGGGGATTATAGCCCGGTACTGATAGCTCCCTCCGTTATCTCCCCGTCCCTCATCCTTTCTCTCTCCGTCCAACCACGTCCCCCGGCCCCCTCGATTCCTGCGCCCGGCCTCTGATTTTTCTCTCTTCTCTATTTCCTCCCGGACGGCCTCCCTTTCCTTAGCTTCTTCTCTCTTCTATCTCTCTTAGCTTCTTCTATCTTCCATCCGATCCCCTTCCTTCTTCTCTCTTCTATCTCTCACAGTGGATCTCACGGCCTTCGATTCTCTCTGATCTCATGCGTGCAGGCACATAGGCGGAGGCGGCCAGGCGCAGACACGGCCGGCGCGGCGCGCGCGGCGGCGGCCGGCGCGGCGCGCACGCAGGCGGCCGGGCGCGGACGCGGCGGGGCGCGGTGCTCGCGGAGGCGGCTGGGCTGGGGACGGGGCCGGCCGGGCGCGGCGCGCGCGCAGGCGGCCGGGCCGAGCGCGGACGCGGCCGGGCCGGGGACGTGGACGGCCGGGCACGGCGCGCGCGGTGGCGCGGACCTGGGCGGCCGGGCGGACGCGGCGGCCCGGACTCGGGCGTGCGCGGAGGTGGGCGGCCGGGCAGACGCGGGCGTGCGCAGGTTAGCAGGGGCGTGACCTCCGCCAGGATGCGATTGATCTGTGCGACCTCCGCCGGGATGTGCTGGGGCTCCATGGATCTTGTGTTGTTTAGATTTGAGTTCTTGTGAAGATTTGAGTTGTTTTGTTGTGAATTGCTGTGATTTATTGTGAATCTTGTAGTTCTTTCTGGTTCTTTGAATCAAATCGACGATGTAACTAGGACTTTTATTGTTGAATCGATTCGAATGTGAATCTTGTGGGAATGATTGGAGAAGAATATGTGTGATGATTCTGAACTGTGTTGAGATGATATGAGATGAGAGATGAGAAAAAAAATGGGAAAAAGAAAAGAAAAGTGACGGAGGGGACACCGAAACGGTGACGGACGGAAGCGCAGCGGGGGCTGACGGGGACGGACGGAGGACACACATTAGTACCGGTTATTCGACCCGGTACTAATGTTCTCTAATATTAGTACCGATCGAACAATACCGGTTTGGAAACCGGTACTAATGAGGGTTATAAACCGGTACAGATGTGCGTTTCCCTAGTAGTGCATGCTGATATTGGAGGACGACATTATTAACCATAGGTCTTTTATTTAATTTTCTGATGAAAGGACAAAGCAACTAGGAGTAGACCTATAGATGTCCAGATGGGCCAGACACGACGGGCGGCACGACGCACGACACTAAAAAACACGACACGAACACGACACTAACACGACGGTCGTAGTGTCAGTGCCGGCACGACACGATGGTGGCCCGTGTCTGGGCCGCGATCTCGACACGCAGTGCCGGCACGAACACGACACGAAAAGGGGTCGGCCCATCTAAACACGACTAATTTGGGGGTATCTATTAGACTTTAACTTACTAGCCCACAAAAGCCACTTAATGTCTTTGCCAGCCCACTTCTATTCCAGCCCACGAAAGCCCACAACCTCAGCATATAAAATCCAATCAAACCCTAATCCCCCACCCAACCTTTCCTCTCCAGGCTTGCAGCCGCCGGCCGCATAGCCCCCCTCCCCTGGCCGCCGGCCGCATCGCCCCCCTCCCCTGGCTGCTGGCCGCCGGCCAACGTCGCCCCTCCCCTGGCCGCCGGCCGCCAACCTCCATCGCCCCCCTAGCCGTCGCATCCCTGGCTCCTCCGCCCCTCCTCAACCCCTCCCTCCCGCCGTGGGGCGCGACCGGGCGGCGCGCCGCCGCTGTGGCACGCGGCGGGGTGATGCCGTGATGCTTGCTGTGTGCCGCTGTCGTGGCACCCGACCACGATGGATTTGATTTGCGTGTATTTGATGGATTTGATCTGTGTGTATGCGATGTATTCATGAACTTAAGTGATTCTTGCTGATGAATTTCCGGATCTTTCCATCTTGATTCGGAATTTCGGATTGCTTTTCTTTCACTTTCTTGCTTGTAGTGTCTGGGCCGACACTAGCACGCCGTGTTGGTCGTGTCACCGTGCCGGCACGACACGGTTGAAGCTTCATCGTGTAGTGTCTGGGCCGACGAGTCGGCACGGCGTGTCAGCACGGCACGACACGATTAAGGTGTCGTGCCCAACCATGTCGTGCCTAATCGTGTCGTGCTCGTACGTGTTCGTGTCGTGTAGTGTCGTGCTCGTACGTGTTCGTGTCGTGTAGTGTCGTGCCGCCCACTTGGCCATCTATAAGTAGACCCTATTAGTAGATCATCACACGTCACATCGTTTGGATATTACGACATTACGTACACGTCCCATCTCTGCAGCCATCGACGTCGTCGTGCCCTTGTGGATCGAGACGGACATCACCGGCCACGTCGCGCCTCCTTTCAGCCAGGAGCACGAGCGGGTTCTTCCTGTGCACTGTCAGCGCGCTCTCCTCCTCAAGATCCACGACCTCGCCGTGCGGCGCACGCCAGTCGAAGCGGAGCAGCAGGCTGGCGAGCAGCAGCTCGACCACGGCCGTCGCGAAGTGCACGCCGGGGCAGCTCCTCCGGCCGATCCCGAACGGCACGAGCGCGAAGCCGCCGCCGCCGTCGTGCCACGGCTTGTGGTCGTTGAGGTCCACGCCGTCGCCGTCGTGCCGCTCCGGGACGAAGCGCGCCGCGTCGGGGCCCCAGGCGTCGGGGTCCGTGCCGATCGCCTTGGCGTTGACGAGCACCCGCGTCCCGGCTGGCACCACGTAGCCGTGCACCGTGAAGGGCTCGGTGGTCTCCCGGGGCACCAGGAGCGGCGCCGGCGGGTGCAGGCGCAGGGACTCCCGGATGACTAGCTTCAGGTAGTGGAGGCGCAGGAGGTCGGACTCGAGGACCGTGTCTCTGCCGCCGCCCACGACGCTGCGCACCTCGTGCTGTGCCTTGGCGAGGACGTCCGGGTGCCTGACGAGCTCGGTCATCGTCCATTCCACGGTGGCCGACGACGTGTCAGTCCCTGCAACAAGCATGTCCTGCGGCGGCAAACGCACGCGATGTTCGTCATCCCATCAATACATCTAGTCGAAAACAGCAATGGCATTTGTCATGGCGTACCGTCAGGATGCCTTTGATCTGGCTACGGCGGCCGAACGTATCTTGGTGAGCCGGATCGTTGTGCAGACAAAGGAGCACGTCCACCAAGTCCTTCTCCTTGGAGTTGGACGACATCGTGCCCTTGTGTACGTGCTCGTCGATGACCTTCTCGTAGAACGCGTCGAGGTCATGGAAGTTCCGCTCTAGCCGCTTCCGAAGCCCACGGAGGGCGTCTAGCCACCCCAGCCATGGCATGTAGTCGGCCACAAAGAAAGCACCGAGAAGCCTCTGCATCTCCTCCAGCATAGCCTTGGTACGGACGCTGTCTTCGCCGTCGTCTCCAAAGGCGACGCGTCGAACGATCCTGTTGGTCGTAGCGACGAGCATGTCGCTCAGGTTCACGGCGCCAGAACCGCCGCCGCTCGACTCGTCCTCCACGGCCGCGACGAGCGCGGCGGCCTCGGCCTCGCGGATGCCGCGGAATCCTCGGACGCGGGGCGCGCCGAGGAGCTCCGACAGGCACGCGCGCCGCGCCGCGCGCCAGAAGGCGCCGTCCGGCGGCGCGAACGAGATGTTCTGCAGGCCGTAGGAGAGCCTGGTGGCGGCGTACAGCGCAGGGCGGCCCGACAGGGCCCGGTCGTTGCCGCGCCGGAACACGGCGCGCGCCGCTTTGGCGGACGAGACGACGAGCGTCGGCACCGACCCGAGGCGGAGCATCATGAGCGGCGCCGCGTGCGCCGCCGCGAGCGCGGACAGGGAGGCCTGCGGCAGCGCGCCGAGCTGGTGGAGGTTGCCGATGATGGGGAGCCCCCTCGGGCGTGGGAATGGCGGCCGCGAGCTGGTGGCGCCGGCGCCGGCGCCGGACCCCTTGAACGACGGTGGTGAGAGCAGGATGCGCTTCAAGAGGAGGATGACAGCAAGGAGCAGGAGAACGCGTGCGAGGAGCTCATGAACTTGGGGAGTCTCCATTGGACGCTAATGCCTACTGCCGTGCCCGTACGTGCTCGTGGTGACATCTACTGTTCACCTATAGCTCGTGAACTTATGTACAAGCGGTGACGGGAGGACGACGGGAGTGCGAGAAACGGAGAAGGAAAAAAAAGATGTGGTGGTAGGACGGCCGGGGCGATTGGACTTTGCTTCTGATTCCATGGCTAGAACGAGAACCGCGTCGTCGAAACACGGCGGCGCGCCAAAATCTGCTCGGTTACCACACACCGCACGACTCATTCTCACGTTGGCACACGGACGATGACGGCGGATTCCGGCGTTCGCCGCGGCATCGTGCACGCCATTCATCGATCTGCTGGTGTCGTCTCCCATGCGCATGCGCAGCGGCCACCCGGCGCCCGCTCTGTGCTGTGCGGCTGTGCCGACCGACGCCTTTCGGGCGTCGAGACTTCGGCGCCGAATTTTTTCCCCACGCGAACGGCCGCCCGCTGGCGCGAGCTTCCGTAGCGTTTGCGTCTCTAGATAGACGTTTTATGTCGGTGCAATCCACCACCGTCCTCATGCATGGTCGTACGTGATTGCTAATTGTGGTTGAAACATAAAATCATTTTGAAATGTACATGGTAAAATATGTAAAATGGATAGATATTTTTTCCTTACAATAACATTAGGCCTGCATACGGTCTCAGCAACTAGCAAGGTGACTCACGCAAATAGCACGGGTACCTAATGCTATGAAAAAAATGATTATTTTCTTCAGAATAAATTAGTTATATCTATGTCCCAAATAAAGATATTATGTATTTTTATTATAATCATCATATTTTGTTGGACGGTTAAAACATCAACTTAGGGGGGGGGGGAGTTATATTGCATGTATTTTTTCAATATGTACTGAAACTAATGTGGAGAACTATATGTATTTAACAAAAATATGGTTCTTTTTTTTAGTTGTGAGACTTGTGATGCACAACTTTGTTCGAGGTTTTTAATTATGATGACAATTTATCTAGGAACTCTTAAAAGAAGATACACTTTTTAGGCAAGAAGAAGATACATTTATGTGCTTCAATGTTCTCTGTTTCAAATTATAGGCCATTTTGATTTTTTTTAGGTGTGCTATTATGCATCTAGATAACACTATATCTAAGGGTTTTTTCCATAAAGGGAGTTTTATTAAATCAAGATGCACTATATCTAGGTGCATAGAACAAACTCTGTACCTAATAAAGCCAAAACGGCCTACAATATTAGATGGAAGGAGTACTAAAGAGTGATTAAAATTTGTTTTTAAGTTTGAATCCGAACCATAAAGAGCATATGCATCCTCTTAATTCTTATCATAGCCAAACCTCATTTCTTTCTTTGTGCTTCAATGACCAATTGCCACTGCCTCATCCAGCTAGTGACTCCGCTACTCTTCTCTTCTACTCCCTCCGTCCTAAAAGATTGTCATCGTTGGTGTGCGTGTCACAACTTTGACTCGATTTGTAGAAAATACGTGCAACATTTGTATCTCCAAATAAATTTATTCAAAAACTAGATTCAAATACCTTTCTAATGATACTAATTACATATCATAAATATTAATATTTTTAATATATATTTTATTGAAGTTTTTTCTTGGGAACCGCAAACGACAATCTTTTAGGGACAGAGAGAGTATCTTCCAGTATTTCAACTTTTCTCCACATGCTGCTATCCGACTACACTTTTCAAGGCCAACCTGGTGCTTGTCTACATGATAACCACCCCCTCGTAATATGATCTTCTCATATACGAAACTCTTTCTTCGTTTTCTAGATCAACTTCATGTCATTGTCTTGCTGTGACTATTCCATGCTTACTTTTTAATTTCCTTTTCCTTTGAATGTAATTGTTCCCTATATTGTGGTGGTGTTAAATTGTGCTTCTTCCATGGCCACCCTAGCATTTTCTTCATATTTTTTTTACCACATACACCCTCTAAAATGTTTGGTATCTCCTTGTCTTCTAGTTTAGAAGTTACATCATAGTATCATGCTGGGCAGGCCATTCTGTTATAATTCTCTCCTATCTTTTGACCATAATAATTATGACATACTTTTTTCGTAGTGGCCACCACTCTGCTCATGCTAGCAAGTTAAACCCTCCATGTGTTGTACACATATCTTTGTAGTTGTGTAACCTAGAATATTAGATAATTGTCTCTAGAGAAATCATAGAATCATATCTTGTGTTTGTTCTCCTTTGAAGAGTTATGCTATTGAACTGAACTGGTCATACATGCTGCCTACTTGCAACATGGATATTTGGGAATGACGCTTAGTGATTCCCAATGGTTGTGCATGCTCCTTGATTAAGGTCGCCTCCTTGCAACACGTAGTAGATATGTGTTTCTTTTATTTCTCCTTCTCCTGAAATTGTTTTATAAATCCAGACATTTAGATCATCATAAAATTTAATGGTGTATATTCATATCTCGTTTCCTTGATTAATATCACAATTTATAGCCCCTCTTGGTAATTGGGCTATTACCTATTTCCTCACAATATTTGGGTGCATGTGCCAGCCATTTCCTTTAGGTTGCTTTAGTTTTTGCCACTATGTTTTCTTCGGAGCAATTTTTTAACTACCCTGTTCAGAACTTGGTTTTGATTTTAGAATTCGTTGGCGCTTCACACTCTGCTACTCCCTTCATCACAAAATATAGCTACATTCAAACTTTTTCAAAGTCTAATCTTTTCAATTTTGATTGTGAATAGTAAAATAATCATAAAGACTAATAATATAAAAAATGTTACTCAGTTTACCAGGAAGTCAACTATTATAATATATAACCTTTTCTATTTGAAATAAATTATTTATAGGGATGGTATTGGTCAAATTTTAAAAGATTTGTCTTTTTGTAAAAAGCTAAACGTAACTATATTTGAGGACGGAGTGAGTATCCCTCTATTTTGGAATCCATCCCCCTAGGCCCATACATAATGCAATGATGCTGGCATTTTTGGGTCAAAGCTGTGTAATTTTGCCAAAACTGTCAGTTGTTGCCATTGTTAAACTAATGTGGGTTGCATTATGTTGGCTTGGCTTTAGTGCTCAACCCCATGGATCACTTGTGAGTCATGTTCATCCAAAAAAAATCATGTTTTGCTTGTGTGGACCTATGGTCACATATGCATATTACTCTGCTAGCTAGCTCCTTTTACCTCTTAGGTTAGGGTAAATCAAATTATCCTTCTAGTTGAGTTTCCCTTCTTTAATGAAATATTGCATATTTATTTATTTATAACTATTTAAGATAGAGTTTTATTTGGTTATTTTTCAAAGCCAGATGAGAACCAATTGTTAATTTTACAAAACTTTAATGTATATTTGCCCAGACATTGGATCCAAAATTTTACTTAATTTCACAGATTCTTGATTCATTTACTATCTTTATACTTTTCTAAAAATTTGTTAATTCTGACACTAATTGGAAAAGAAAATAAAACATGGTATCAAGGCACACACAATATCTCTATTATCAGTTCTCTTTCACTTTGGGAAAAATGTTTTTTTATCCATTTTGGGTTCTCTCCACGTGAGTGCTCGCATTTTATTGATTTTTTCTAGATTTAATGGTTGTTTCTATGGTAGACGATGTGTATGTCGATAGCAAAGTGCTAGTGGTGAATTTGTCAATCTTATATATCTTTCAGATCAGTCTCATGGATGTACTCTTATATGGATAGGGATGTATGCGTGTATTCATAGGATTGCGTGTGCGCACATGTATGTATGAGTTATTGCGTGTGCATGTGTAAATGTGCGTTGCTATGGTCATAGTTTTTAAAATATATTGGATATTAATATTACAATTCTCTAGTATACTTTTATGTTGTCTTAATCAATTTTGGCTTTATTGTAAATACAACCATTGGTTAAAATGTCACTTTTATTTTATTTTTATAAATCTTATTCCAAAGGTCTATATGTTTTTTTAATTTTTTATAGCGTAGTAGTACTCCATGTACTTTTTATGCAAACCCATATTTAATAAAAAAACACCTAATTTGAATTTGAATGGATCTTCTTTGTGTGATACCCACCTGTGTAGCCCGGCCGATATACAACATCTAATTTCTTTAAAAAAAACACCTAATTCACAACCGAGACAGGCATACATGCAACATCTAATTTTTTTCGGAAATCAATACTAATACATATCGTACACTAATAGTATTTGCATATAGGGTAATTTTTTATTTCCTTTCTCCTTGTTTTCCTCTTCGTTCGGAAAGCAAATTGTATTTTTATAGCGTATTAGCACTTCATGTACTTTTTATGTGAACCCATATTTAATTTGAGTGGATCTTTTTTGTGTGATACCCACCCTGTAGACTGGCCGACAGGCACACATGCAACATCTATTTTTTTAGAAATCAATACTAATACTACATATCGGACACTAATAGTATTTGCATATAGGGTATTTTTTTATTTCCTTTTGTTGTTTTCCTCTTTGTTCGGGAAGCAAATTGTCCTAATACTAATACATGTCATGTTTTATTATTCACATTAGCACGTGTAGTACCATACATGGATTCTCTAGCGTTATGATATGGGTCTAGCTTATTTATTTCTTAAATTAAATTCCAAATTTATCTATTTGTTAATCTTTATGGACATAACTCTTGGTGGTTCCATATAGACCGTTGGATCTTCATAAAATCTAAAGGTGTATATCCTTCTCTTTTTTTAGATTAACATGAGAATTTATAGGCCCTCTCGATGAACGTGGTGGCTTCTTTTAACACGGTAGTATTATATTAAGTTAATCGCAAAATCTAAACGGAGAGGCCTCTCCATTTAGGCTTAAATGGAGAGCCCTCCGAGGTTACTTCCTGCGACGTAAAAGTTATTTCCCATGACACAAAGTTACTTTCTGCGACACAGAGTTACTTCCCGCGATACAAAGTTACTTCTCGCGACACAAAGTTACTTCCTCCTGTGTGCTTCTTTTCTGCTGAGAGAAGTAACTTTGTGCCGCAGGAAGTAACCTGGGAGGGCTCTCCATGTATGACTAAAAGTTACTTCCTCCCAGTGTTATCCTAAACGGCCTAAACGGGCCGTTTAAACAGGTTTAAACGCTAAACGGGATAACACCGTCTATGTCGTTTAGCCCGTTTAAACACTGTTTATCCCGTTTAAACGCAATTTAGCCCCGTTTAAACAGACGTTTAAACAGATTAAACACTAAACGATGGTCGACCGACTTGTCTACCGTTTCCGTCTAGGAAAACACTGCTTCCTCCTATGTGCTTTTTCAGTTGAGAGAAGTAACTTTTGTGTCGTAGGAAGTAACCTCGGAGGGCTCTCTATTTAAGCCTAAATGGAGAACCCTCTCCGATTAGTCACCTCCTAAGCCAATACGCTTGCCTCTCCTTTTGCACAGTTGCACTTGTATTTGCACAGACTTTGGCTCACGCCACACCCGGCGTGTACGATCGCCGTAGCGTCGTCGTGCACGCACCGATCGGCGCTCACGCGAGAATTCATAGACTGTCGTCGTCATGCCAAGAGGGGGCCAGGGCGCGCCGGTTGGAGATTTGGAATTTTGTCGAATGAGGAAAGAAGGCCCAGCTAGCAGTGTGGTTGTGGTTCTCTAATGGTTGCCAGATGAATCCAAAAGCTCAAATTACAGAAATGAAAGGCAAGGAATAAAAAGGAAATGGAATAGGTTAACTGTTATTGGTATTCATGCGTAACACAGTAATAATCTGTAGTCTATAGTTCTGTACACAATCATACTATACACAAGCTTCACAAGTATTGTTCATGGGCTTACCTACACTTGAACAGAAGAACTTGATGCAGGCTAGCAAAGTTTAAAGGTTCCAGAAACACTAAAAGCAGTAGTCTTCTATTTACACGTTACTACGTTAATATATCTTCCACTCCCTCCAATGGGCAGGTGCGTCTGTTTTTTCTTTCCCGAACACGGGCCTTGTGCGCCTGTCTATCCTTATCCAAAAGAAAGGTCTTCAGCACAAATACAGAAAACTGCTTTCAGCCTATCACCAGTAATCATTGCAGGAGCAAGAACCATCCTTGAAATGATGAAATCTATTCCGGTCTCGAACAACAATCTCTCGATTGTACACCTTTGAAATCAGCTTTGTGGCTGAGTGGCAGTCTGTGCACACTCTCAGATTCTTCGATAAGCGAATTGTGGTGCCAGGGCGCAACTTCATCAGACCAAACGCAATGGCCAGTTTCTCACTGTGATGGGAAACTGACACTTCCTTCTCACACTCGTCAACATCTAGCCTTGCGTCAGCTGTATTTGGGACATACCCAGCCATCTTGATCTTTTCAATCATCTCATCAACTTTCTCGTGTATCTCCCTCAATTGGGGGTGGTCACTGTCTTCAGCAAAGAACTCGAAGACAACACCATCCAGCTCAATGAGACTACACCCGGGAGTTTTCTGAATCCCCCTATCCTTCATTTTCCTTCGAATCATTGCTGCATCCTTCCATCGACCCACTGATGCATAGATGTTTGACAGAAGTATGTAGTCACCACTATGATTAGGGTCCAAAGAGATGATCTGCTTCAGTGCCTCTTCCCCAACTTCAACATTTTTTTGAAGTGCACAGGAAGACAGTAGTGCCCTCCAGATAACTGTATTAGGTTCAATCGGCATGTCTCTAACAAACTGATACGCCTCATCTATCAAACCAGCCCGCCCCAGCATATCCACAACACAGCCATAGTGCTCAATTCTTGGCTGAATTCCATATTCCTGAGTCATGCTGTCAAAATGCTGGCGACCCTCTTCAACTAAGCAGTTGTGACTGCAAGCCATGAGGACACCAATGAATGTCACATCTGTGGGCTCGATGCTGGCCTTGCGCATGGATGAGAAGAGCTCTAGTGCTTCTCTGCCCCTTCCATTGCTTGCCATGCCCTTTATCAAGGCCGTCCATGTCCAGGAATTCTTCACAGGCATTGACTCAAATGCCTCAACTGCACTGTCAATGCACCCACATTTTGCATATAAGTCCACCAACGCAGTACCAAGAGCAACAGTGAGAGGCAAGCATTTCATTCTTATATATGAATGCACCCACTTCCCTGTCTCAAGTGCACCTAGGACAGCACAAGCAGAGAGCACACTGACCATGGTCACATCATTTGGTTCCACCTCAGAGACCTGCATCTCGCTGAAAAGGGCGAGTGCCTCCTGGCACTGATCTGCCTGTGTGTAGCCTGAGATCATTGCACTCCAAGCAACCACATCACGAGACTGCATCCTGTCAAACAATCTCCGTGCCTCACCAAGTTTGCCGCACTTGGCATACATGTCCACCAGCGTGGTCACCAAGTTCCGGTTCCGCAGTATCCCCTTCTCTTCCACATAATCCCCAATCCAATTGGCAAGTTTGGAATCACCTGTTCTTCCGCATGCCGTGGCGACACTCACCAATGTGACCTCGTCAAAGGGCGCCCCAACCTCAAGCATGCCCTTAAACATCTCAACCACCTCCTTCCAATTTCCATTCTTCAAGTATCCTGCTATGATCGCGTTCCAAATGACCACACCCTTCTCGTCCACAGCGTCAAACAGCAGCCGCGCCGCTGCGACATCCCCACAGCTCGCATACATATGTATCAAGCTGCTCAGCACAAAGCGATCGACCATGAGCCCACGTTTGACGGCGTACGCCTGGACGCAGGACCCTGCATCCAGCGCGCACATCCTGGAGCATGACTTGAGGACGCAGGCGACGGTGTGCTGGTCGGGCCAGATGGAAGCCGCGTCGAGCATTTCGACGAACAGATGCAGCGCGTCCTCCAGGTGGCCCGCGCGGAGGAACGCGCGCATGAGGACGTTGTAGCACGGCGCCGATAGGGGCGGCCGGGGTCCCAGGCGGAACAGGCGGACCGCGTAGGCGAGTTGCGCCTGCGAGGCGCCGTCGGCGGCGGCCTCGAGGAGGGAGTGGAAGGATTTGGGCGAGGCGGTGAGTTCCCCGGACTTGATTAGAGCCGCGTGGAGCTGCGGCACGCGGCCAGGTGGACGAGGAAGGGGCGGAGCCGGCGCGGCGGGGGCGGGGAGAGCGGCCGCCGCGGGGACGGCGGTGGCCATTCAGAGCTCGGTTGGGTTTAACCGCTTGAGAGCGCACCAACCGGCACTTGCCTATCATTTGGTTATAACTTATCCGAAGCATCAGGACCGTTAGACACACTGACATACGGGCCCCACCAAGACAGGGCCCACACAAACTGAAACCTGCCTTCAATTTAAACTCTGGATCCACCACCTCTCTAGTCTCCGCACAAACTAATCACCATGGCGGCCTCCCCCTCCCCGACTCAACTGCTCTGCCCCCTCCTCCTCCTCCTACCCGCACTCGCTGCGGCGGCCTCGTTCCCGGCGCTGCCGCTTTCTACGGCGTCGCGGTGGGTGGTGGGCGCTGACGGGCGGCGCGTGAAGCTGGCGTGCGCGAACTGGGCGTCGCACCTGGAGCCGGCGGCCGCGGAGGGCCTGTCGCGGCGCGGCGTGGGGGACATCGCGGCGCGCGTGGCTGCCATGGGGTTCAACTGCGTCAGGCTCACCTGGCCGACCTACCTCGCCACCAACGCCACGCTGGCGTCGCTGCCGTTTCGGTGGTCGCTGGAGCGGCTCGGCATGCCGGAGTCCGTCGCCGGCGTGCGGGTCAACAACCCCGCCCTCCTCGACCTGCCCCTCATCGATGTGTTCCGAGTACGTGGGTTTTACTCAGTTAATGAGTTCTCCAAATAATATGATCAGCAGCTCAGGAGCTAGGATTGTTGTTTTAATCCGGGTCTTTCCCCTAATTTGGTGCCATCAATCAAACATTATTAATGCAATTGGACCAAGTGAGAGGAAGAAGGATATTTTTAAATGGATGCTTACGCTTACCTTTGAATTGGCAACCAGACAACTAGTATTGCAGGGTCGGTGGTCCTAGAAGGTTCAAAATGAAGCCGAATTTAACAATGTCTGTCTTGCCAGTTAACAACTTGCTTGTTTGGTTTGAGGTGTCTAAAACTGTCTAAAACTATTAGACACCCATGTTTGGATTCCCTGTCTAAAAGTGTCTAAAGTGCATTTAATGCTCCACTCAATGACCAAATTACCTGTCCATTCTATGGTGCGGATAGGGTGAGAAGGCAATAAATGAGGGCAAGAGAAGGAAAGATGGAGTTTTTGACAATTTTAGCACCTCTTTGGGTGCTAGAGGTGCCAACGAGTTTTAGAGATAGACAGGGAGTTTGGTTCTTTAACCCTACAGTGTCTAAACTTTAGACACTTTGCTTTAGCACTTGTAAACCAAACACCCCCTTAACAATGTATGTGAATAACGGCTGTGAAATTAAACTGTCTTGCTGCTACAGGAAATTTAAATAACGGTCCATTTACAATTTTTATTTTCTGCAAAAGAAAAAACCATCATTATGACAGGCAAGTGACTGACTGCCTTAATTATACTGTGTCAAGCCAGATTACGTCATGAATCAGTTGAAGTAGCTAAACCAGCTAGTCACACTGTTTTTGGGTAAATCAGGTTTGCAAACAAGTGGAAACTTGAATGCACAGGATTTCATTATGCTATTTCATTTTACTGAAACAAGTTGCACTTGGTTCATAAGTTCAAACTCTGTAGACTTGGGATTCCTAAAGCTTAGGATATCCTTCTCTTCCTTTTAATAGAAAGAAGCATCTTTTTGCAAGCTAGATTCGAAGGCTAGGATTTTTTGTTTAATCATGCTTATACTTTAACTTTTGCCTGATTTTGGTGTCATTGATTTATTATTAATGTGATTGGGCCAAGTGAGAACAAGAAGAATATTTACAAATGGCGGCTTACACTTACTTGTACCTTTGAATCAGTATTGCTGGTTCTGAGAGGTCAAAATGAAGCCAAATTTAACCTGTCTTGCTAGTTAACATTAATACTGTGTGTGGATAGCAGGCGTGGAATTATACAGTCTTCTCTTGCCATGTTATAGGCATTCTAAGTTTTATACTCTCTTCTATAGCTAAACCAGCAGCTCATGCTATTTTTAGCTAAAACAAAGTTGCTTGACAAGTCTAAACTTTGCAGACAAGAGTGCAAACTGCATAAGATATCATTAGTGCATTTTACTAAAAACAAGTTGCTTACTTGCTTCAGAAGTCCAAACTCTGCAGATCTATGACGTAATTCCATCACAGATATCACCAAAGAATCTTAGCATATCCTTCCTTTAATAGTAACAAACACCTTTGCAGGTTGAGGGCTCTAGCCTAATAGAGAAATATCTGATCAGGTTTGCTATAAAGCTATTTCAGGAATGCAAGGAATAAGTGTTCATAATGCTCCTGTTATTCTTAGTTGTTACCCAATCAGTTTGCATACAGATGACCTACCTACTACAGTACTACTCACCAAATTGATGGTCCAATATGAGGGTGCCTAGCAAGTATGATTGCTCTATCTAGAACAGCTATTGCTCTGTAGGTTTTGTTTCGATGGCTAACAGATTGCTAGCTTGTGGACTAGGTGGGTTGTCCGTTTTCCATATCAGGTATCTAGGTAGATGACTTTGTATATACCAAAAGAAATGGTGCTGTAGTGGGGAGTAATGTGTGGCATATCTCTGATTCCTCTAGATTCCTAAAGCTCAGAAATTCATCATAGAGCTCACAGAGAAGCTTAGGATATCCATCTCTTCCTTTTATTAGTAAGCAACATCTTTTGCAAGCTGAGGGCTCAAAACAAATCAGGAAAGATGTGGTTATTTTACTATTTCAGTAAAAATAAAGACAGCTTTTTAATAGTTCTCCTACTCCCATGCATGTTCGGAAAAAAAATTCTCATAATGTTCTTATCCGATTAGTTTTAACACAAACGATCTACCTACTACTCACCAAATCAATGGTCCAATGTCAGGGTACCTTGCAAGTATGGCTTCTCTAGCTAGAACAGATATTGCTTTGTTATGATGACTTTTAAAAGGCACATTGCCATTTTGTGGATTAGGTGGGTTTTTCTTTTTCGAAATGAGGTATCTAGTTAGTTATTAGTAACATGGTAATATACCAGAAGAAAAGGTCATGTATGAATAATAGATACATAGCAGAACTCATCTGTCATTTTCTTATTACATGGACACAATACCAGACTGGACATCAAGTTTAACTAAAAACATTTTAAGTTTTAAAAAATAAACTAAAAACATTTTACATTGATTTTTCAAGGGATAAATGAACTGCGGTATTTATAATTCTTCTGACATGATTTGAATTCATTAACCATAGGAAGTGGTCTCAGCTTTGGGCAGCAAAAGTATAATGGTCATACTTGATAACCAAATGACCACTCCGGGATGGTGCTGCAGCAGAACTGATGGCAATGGCTTCTTTGGAGACAAGTATTTCGATCCTAACGAATGGTTGAAAGGGCTCAGTGCAATGGCAACTATTTTTAATGACACAAAAAATGTTGTAGGCATGAGCTTGCGGAATGAGCTTCGAGGGCCCAATCAAAATATTAGTTTGTGGTACAGGTATGCATCTGTGATGGGAAATGCCATTTTGTTTATGTTACTCTTGGTACCGACAATTTTAATTACAATTTAACTCCATCTTAGGTACATGCAATTAGGTGCAGAAGCTGTGCATGCGGCAAACCCTAATGTCCTGGTTATTTTATCGGGCCTGGATTTTGATAACACTCTCAGCTTCTTGCACTCTAGAAAACCTGAGTTACGATTTACTGGAAAGTTAGTTTTTGAGCAACATTGGTATGGTTTCTCAGATGGCGGCCATTGGGAAATTCTGAATCAAAATGATGCTTGTAGGATGGTCGTTGATTCCATATGGGCTAAAGGATTATTCCTACTTCAACAAGGCTGGCCATTATTTTTCTCTGAGTTTGGGTTTGATATGTCTGGCACGCATATTGGTGACAATCGCTATCTTACCTGCTTTTTAAGTGTGGCAGCCGAAATGGATTTGGACTGGGCAATTTGGGCTCTTCAAGGGAGTTACTATATCAGAGAAGGTATTTTGGCTTATGATGAATCGTATGGATTGCTGTCATGGGACTGGTGTACAGCTAGAAATCCCAGCTTCATTAAAAGGATCAGTTCCCTGCAATCACCATTTCAAGGTTTGAAACTTCTTCTATCTCATTATTAGTCTTCTCTAGCGGCAACAGTGTGAGAAACATAGTTTTAATAATTAATACCCAATCCTTGCTATTTGTTACACAATTTTAAGAAAAAATACGCTGAGCGTATCCTTTTTTCTGAACTAAATATATCAACTTCTGATTTCTGAATTTTTTATCTCAAATGAAAACTTCTGACCAATGGATATTGGAGTCCTCAGTAGTCAGTACAGCATTACTTAACGATAAAACTTTGAACCAATTTTCAGTCCTTTCCAGAAGTTAGTTGAAAGGTTCTGTTGAAAATTTGGTTGGTCCAACAGCATTTATGCGCTCACATTACGTCTATACCCATATAAACTTGCCTCAGAATACAGGGCTTATATAGGACACTTTGGTAAAGTGTATAGCGGGAGTGCGAGACCATTATATATAGAAAATGACGCAGAACTTTATTTCTTTTCTGTGAAACTTCACTCTACTCTGATTGCAGTGATATGTACTGACTTTTCTTCAACCAGTTTAGTTTGTAACACAAATATATTTATGTGCTAGGTCCTGGTCTCCCAAACACTAGAGAGCCATACAACGTAATATTCCACCCCCAAACTGGGCTGTGTGTCTTGGCAGCATCTTCAAAGTCACTCAAGCTTGGTCCATGCGATGAATCAAATGCCTGGAATTACACCTCAGCATATGAGCTAGTGGTGTTAAGCACAGGACAATGCATCCAGGCGAAGTCTGTGGGCGAGGACGCAAAGCTTGGCACTGATTGTAGCAAACCCAGTTCAAAGTGGCAGCTGATATCAAATTCGAGGATGCACGTCTCAGCTGAGCTCACCAAAAATGGAACCAGGGTGTGCTTGGATGCCGGCCCTGATGGTGCCATCATCACAAACCACTGCAAGTGCCTAACCATCGATCCATCCTGTAACCCTGAAAGCCAGTGGTTCAAAGTGATCTTAAGCAGTAGGGATACTCCTGGCGGCTCCTCCATCTTGCAGATGCCGTCACTTGGACCCTGGCCTCCAACATCACTTAGTTATTGACAGTTTGAGAGCAGCTCTTGTTCATGTACTGTGGTAGCGTGGTCAAGGAGGAATACGGGACTGAGTTAATTACGTCGAAAATCTGCAAAGTTGTTCAAGCTCGTTGGATCACTGTATGGCACTGCAACCTGGAAAGATTGTACAATATGCATATGCTCCAAGTTCACTCAAGCCTCACCCAAGAGGTGAGAAGAGATTGTCACCTATGCTGCCGTTGGTGTTATGTAGAAGTAATAGAGCTCTTGCATTTACCGCGGTAAATCTGGTCTGTACAAAAGCCACAGTGAAATAAATAAAGTTCGTCGATATTTACTGAGATATAAGGATTGCATTTGCCTTAAATTTTCAATAAACAAGAAGGCAACCATGGTGCACAACGTGAGCATGAATCAGCTTTGGAACAGCCTTTTTTTGGATTTGTAGTGTGTTGCACTTCTTTCCCTCTGTCTGTTCATCCTCGTGCTGTCGTTTTCCCTTTCTTTCAGTTGATGGAAGCAACCAGCATTTGGCTGTGCTTAGTTCAGGTTGGCAATTCTCAGCCCATTCGATAAAGACGTATACGGAATCACAGGTAATTTGCCCGGCCTGGCAGCACTCTTCGATCACAAGCAAAAACGTACTGCGCGCTGTTTCCTGCTAGATACGGAAATTTCCGGCGCCCATTGATTGCACCGGGAAGTGCAGTTGTAGCACCATCTTCAACAGTTAGAGATGGTTCTATCTCTTAGACTTAGGCTACAGATGTCATCTAAGAGATATTACTGACCCTTCTGAATCCCTTTACTTTGAAAAAAAATAATGAAATAGTCTATTTGTTTTGAAACATGGCACTGTACAACTTTTCAAAGTTTTCCAAAGTTCAGATATAAACCTATCTTAAAATCATGGGGCGGGTAATATAATGAATGGAAATTGATTGTATAGATCCTCATGCTATTTTTCTAATTAGCAACTTATAGCATGATCTTCAACTCACTTCCTTTATACTAGAAGTGCAATAAATAAATATCTTTTTCATATAACAATAATATACAAATATATTCCACATACAACTATATTAGTTTAATTAATTTGTGTTTTAATTACGATTATTAGTATGTAAATCAATTCTAAGGATCCAAATGGAATCTAAAGCTTATTTCCCAACGGTTAGAGATAGTTCTAACTCTAAGATTATTATATCTAAGAGATATGAATAAAGCTAATTTCTCCAATAGACTGTCTTCAAGGTTGTATCTTGTTGGTTCGGCTGCATTGTGCATAGAAGAGATACGGAGCGCAGGAATAAAATTGAAGTGGAAGGGGTAGGTGGCCATTTTACTCCAACCCTCTACCGGCCGGCTGGCCTCTGATTTCTTTTCTCAGAGGGGATGTGAATTAGGAGCACAGCACTGATCTCATTACTCACTGCAATGGCCTTTCTTCAAGCATAGATTATATCCGAACAGTAATGTTGCTGCCAAACCTTAAATCATCGGCAAAGAGTACTTGTTGAGATTTCTGTGCTCACACATGTCAAGGCCCAGAGCGGCCGTGGTGAATTGGTGACGATCCCTTGAAGCAAGCGGCGGCCACCGCCTGCGGCCTGGGGCCTGCCTATATATCCACGGCCGCCGCTCTCCGATCCCTTGGCTTCCACAGTTACACCACCACCACCACCACCATTGCCGTCACGCACGGCACCATGAGGCCGTCCTGTCCAGCCGCCGCGTGGCTGGTTTGTGTTCTGGCCCTGCTGGCCGCCTGCCGCCATGAGCGGGCGGCGGCGGCCGTGCCGACGCTGTCGACGGCGTCGCGGTGGGTGGTGGACGAGGGCGGGAGCCGGGTGAAGTTGGCGTGCGTGAACTGGCCGTCGCACCTGGAGCCGATGCTGGCGGAAGGCCTGAGCAAGCGGCCCCTGGACGCCATCGCGGCGGCCGTGGCCGCCATGGGGTTCAACTGCGTCAGGCTCACGTGGCCCACGTTCCTGGCCACCGACGCCTCCTACGGCGAGCTCACCGTCGCGCAGTCCTTCCAGCGGCTCAACCTCACCGAGTCGCTCGCCGGCATCCGGGCCAACAACCCCGACTTCGTCGACCTCAAGCTCCTCGACGCGCTCAAGGCAAGCCTCTCTCTGTCTCTCTCTCAAGAGAACCTTCTCTGATCAATGGCACTAGCCGGTGGCGTTGAACCAGACGTGATGTGTGGCATTACGAATGCGTGTGCGCGCGTGCAGGTCGTGGTGAGCAGCCTGGGCAAGCACGACGTGATGGTGATCCTGGACAACCACCTGAGCAAGCCCGGGTGGTGCTGCAGCAACACCGACGGCAACGGCTTCTTCGGCGACACCTACTTCGACCCGGACGTCTGGGTCGCCGGCCTCAAGAAGATGGCCACGATGTTCGCCGGCGTGGACAACGTCGTCGGCATGAGCCTCCGGAACGAGCTCAGAGGGCCCAGGCAGAACGCCAACGACTGGTACAAGTAAGCGGTGGCTAATCTCATCAAAACTTCTCGTACAGAAACACGATTAGTGCAAGTAGAGCGCTGGTTATTAGCGTGATTTTAGTTACGATAAGTGCTGTCGTCCTATACAGTGCACACAGACACAGCTACCGTGTTCCTCTGTGCCGTCCGCCATGACCATCCATAACTGGTAACTAGTAAATGACTCAAGTGGTTGGCAGCTAGCTTCCTCCTACCTGGCTACCACCACAGGTCCACAGTACTCCAGCAGGAGCACTGTGGCAACTCATATTACAGAGGGCCTGTTTAGATGACAAATTTTTAGCAAAAGTAACTTCTGGAACTCCTGTAGCACACTGTAGCACGTTTCGTTTGTTTGTGGTAAATATTGTCTAATCATGGACTAACTAGGCTCAAAAGATTCGTCTCGTGATGTACAACAGAATTGTGTGATTAGTTAATTTTTTTACCTACATTTACTGCTCCGAATATATGTCTTTTGGTGTATTTAATGTGATATGATGGAGAGAGAGTTGAAAATTTAGCAAATTTTTGGTAAATTTCTAGCCAACTAAACAGGGCCTCTGCATTTCCCCTGCACTGCTGCACAGCATGTGAAGATCAGTAATGGCGTTTCTTGAATTCGCCGTAGTACTACCACCGGCAGCATATCATCGGTGGCTAGACGAGCTTTCAATGCCAAGCGGTGATCGGCGGTTGACCGAGAGCTGACAGCCACCCGTGTCGCCACGCAAACATACGCAGGTACATGCAGCTCGGCGCGGAGGCGGTGCACGCGGCGAACCCGCGCGTGCTGGTCATCCTCGGGGGCCTCAGCTTCGACAACGACCTGGCCTTCCTCAACTCGCGGCCGGTGAACCTGAGCTTCACGGGGAAGGCGGCGTTCGAGGTGCACTGGTACAGCTTCTCCAACAGCCAGGAGTGGGGCTCGGGCAACGCCAACCAGGCCTGCGCGCGCATCACCGCCGGCGTCGCCCACCGCGCGCTCTACCTGCTCGACAAGGGGTGGCCCGTCATCCTCAGCGAGTTCGGCGTCGACAACCGCGGCGGCAACGCCAACGACAACCGATACTACGGCTGCGCCGCCGCCGCCGCCGCCGACCTCGACCTGGACTGGGCGCTTTGGACGCTGCAGGGGAGCTACTACCTCCGGGAGGGCGTCCGTGACCTGGACGAGGTCTACGGCGTGCTCGACCGGGCCTGGAGCGGGCCCCGCAACGCCACCGCGCTGAGCAGGGTCCAGGCCCTCCAGCGCCCGCTCAGGGGACCCGGCCTGGACCACGTGCCGCCGTACACGGTGCTCTTCCACCCGGTCACCGGGACGTGCGTGCTGCGCCGCCGGTCGCCCCAGCTGGAGCTGGGACCCTGCAGCGAGACGGAGGCCTGGGCGTACAGCGCGCAGGACCAGCGGCTGGCGGTGGCGTCCCGGGACGGGAGCTCGCTGTGCCTCCGCGCCGAGGGCGCCGGCAGGCCGGCCACCCTCGGCGCGAGCTGCGGCGATGCGATGGCGCGGTGGCGCTTCGTGTCGGACTCCAAGTTGCACATCGCGACGTCGTCATCGTCCTCGGCCGCGGTCGACGGCGACGGCGCGCTCTGCCTGGACGTGGGAGCCGACGGCCGGAGCGTGGTGACCAACCCGTGCCGGTGCCTGAGCGCCGACAACAGCTGCGAACCGCAGAGCCAGTGGTTCAAGCTGGTGACCAGCACGAGGAGCGTGGCCGCCGAGAAGACCATGCTCGCGCAGCTGCCGCCCAAGCTAAAGAACTGGAAGATCAGGTCGTTTTGATCGATCGATCGATCGTGGGATTCCATCCTATCCTACCGAGAGAAAATGTAGTACGTACGTCTTAGAACGACGGGAATAGAGGAACACCGCCCTTAAAAACTACCATAGAGCGGTGTTCTTCAGGTAACTGATCCATCAGCATGAGCAAATAATCTCTCAAAAGTTCACGTTGCGAAAGAGTTAACGAGACCATGTGCAACTGCTCTCTTTTACACTGTCCAGTAGATTGCAACACTGCAGGTAGCACAAGGTGCACGAGGCATACCAAAAATACAACACAACAATCCCTTTTGTGAATAAAAATATATACATACTCCCTCCATACTCATAAAACATAAAACATGTCGTTTAGGACAGCGACACGGTCTCCAATACATAACTTTGACTTCTTATTTTTATAAAAGTATTTATTAAAAACTAACATAATTATACTTTTATGAAAGTATTTTGCAAGACAAATTTATTCATGTAGTTTTCACATTTTCAAACTCAACAATTTAAAAGTTATTCATGATTTATATTGTCAATATTTGACTGAAATCTTGTCCAAAACGACATGTTTTATGAGTATGGAGGGAGTATACAACACAGCGAACAAAATGAAGCACAAACAGAACTAACAGAACAATGGTTTCTCTGAAAAACAACATCTCAATGTGCACGTGCGGCGGTTACCGAAGAGCACGGCACTACAAATCTACAATTGCATGTCGGAAAGGGTAAACAGATTCAGGAAGTTCTGTAGAGAATCTCAATGCGCCACAGGTCGCCATCGCGGGATGAACTGCAAGGAAGGTCAAAGGCTAGCAGGCCATCCTCTGTATGACTAAACTCCACTTGCTGTCCATCAACCCTGCAAAGCTCCGGCCTGGTGTCTGAATACGCCCCGAACCGCCCTGGACCTCGGCACCTGACGTGAATTGTGGTAGCTGAGGAATCAGAGGTGCTCGAGATGTCTTCGAGTGCACCACCGGAGTTGAACATGTTGATCAGCCCAAGAGGCGCAAACTGAACCGCTTCACCGAAAACCTGGTGTAAGAAATGGGGCATGTCTGTAAGAAGATGATATTTACAGTGCTGAACAATGTTGGGAAAGCAAAGGAAAGGAAGTAATCTGACCTTTATTGGTGAAATAGTGTAGATCTCACATGCCATGGTAGACAGTGAAACCTCCAAATGTTGGTGCTTCTGAAGCCTTGAAAGAGAACCTGAAAGAAGGAACAGAATGTTAATCAGACATCGATGGCATGGTGATGAGATGGAAATGGTAAACTCGCTAAAAAGCAGCAGGCAACCAACGGAATTTACATGAATTGAAAGCATATACTGCAGTCTCTCCACTCCAATTATCACCAGCTATCTCCTCGAGAGATTCTACATCTGAAGGTGAGAGATGACCAGTGATGTTGATACTGGTCGGCATATAATCAATATCTTTCACTGGCCAAACCCATTGCCCAGCTCCCTGGCAATTGAACACTCCGATGACACCAGAAAAATTGTTCAGGTTCCATATTTTCAGAAGGCTGCAGAACAACTCACAGGTTAATATTTTCTGAGAACAACATAGTAGGAAAAGGAGCCATTAAAGCTATGTTAGTGCTTGTACCTTTTGCCATCCATGACCGGGTCATTGAACAGACAATCACGTGCAGGACGACCAGCACACCTTGCTCTTAGAATCGAGCCATCTGGTAGAACAAGCTTTTTCAGAACACCGAAGTCATGCACCCCGGGTTTGTCACTGCATATAGCAACAAATTTACATGTACAATGAAGACCTGTGTTTAGGTTAAAAGCAACCAAAAATTTATAACTGGAAATGTACTACATATTCTACAAAAATATCACCTCACATAAACACCACCTCCACTCAGTGCTCTAGCTGCTCCGTGAAATTCTGCTGATTCATGCTTGCTCTTCACAAGAACAAACGAAAATTAGCAAGCACTGAGGTTAGCAATGTGCCGAATATACTATTAGAGAAGCAAAAAATCTCACATGGAACATATCCCAGTCAGGTATGAAGATTTCTCCCAACAAAATGCTATTGAATGACACAGAAGCAATGTGCAGAGTTTGCAGTGCTGGTTCCCGAGGCATGAAATCTTCAGAGGCTCTAGCAACTGCACTGTTCAAGGCACTACAAAACAACCAGGAATTATATCAGATTCTATCTACATATAGTAGCTCATCTGTAGTAATTGAAGGCTGTGTACGCTACACCGGAGAGGCCGGAAAATTCCATTATCTAAACAAAAATAGTAGCTCATCTGTTTTCCACAGCTAGGAACATGCTACCTAAAGATGCTGTCTGAATTGTGACTCATGCAGCAGATTAGGTTGTTTCTTTTGAAGTTCTGGGCAATGGACTCCTCAAGAGCTTGCTGATACTTTCGTGTTACTGCAACACGGCCACCAAAGCCATGGCCAAGAGTTTCCAACACGTTCTGCACATCAACCTTCACACCATCCACACCCACACTAGAAAGGTAGCTGTGCTGATTACTGTAGAACTCAAAGATCTTGTCAGGATCAATGATGCCTACCCCAAATTTCTCCAAGCTGTCCATGGCAATATCCCTTAGATTGGCAACATTACCCGGTGATTGGACTGGGTAAGCAAGCTTTGGATTGTACTTCTTCATCACATCAGATGTTGCTTGGACACCTCCCCAATACCCAAGTAAAGCATGCCACATGTAAATGTACCTGTAGTTTATATCATTTTGCTTAGCAGAAAAAAGAATGAAGATTTAGCTGTCCTAGTATTTTGATAAAAAATCAGTTACTTGACTCCATGTTTTTCTTTGATCCTCTTGATCAGGTCCCCAAGATTCTTGCAGGTCTCTCCCCTGAACTTGTGATTCTCCTTCAGATCAGTTAGCCTCTGTGCAAACCTGGCATAATTACAATGCAAATCAGGAAACAACACAGTGCACACCTTCATGGGTTACCAAAGGATGGAACACTAACATGGTCTGCTCACGGAGGGTTTCATCCACTTCCTCGAATTCATCAACTGTTTCTTGCCAACCATCATCTATAATCAGAAACCTCAGTGGCGCACCACCTTCTAGGAGACTATAGAACAAAAAAAATGCATCATTGGTAAGTGACATAGCAATATAAATGAGGCAAAAAGACATACTTTCGTATGTATATTCCCTTCTAATACTACATAAACAATTGTGTGAGAAAGGAAATGTAAACACTGTTCATATACCTCTTAAGGCCCTCCTCGATCCCTGCTGGGTTAACAGACTTGTAAAATGCATCCCAGGTGCACCACCCAAACCAGTCCAAATTTGCAGGGATCTAATATCCGTGATGTATTTAAGCAAGTAAGGAAAACAGAATGAACAAAAGCTGCTGAGACTTGACAACATTAACAAATTAGGTGATATAGGCGTAAAAGAACCTGCATAGAGTTACCTCCTTGTCCGCAATATGCTTGAAGGTTCCTTTGATCTTTGATAGCAGCCTGAAAAAAGCTACAAGTGAGCCACTTGTAGTCTTCTACATTGAAGTATTGAACAAAAATTATTATTATTACATTTAAAAGTAAGAGCATGACATTACTTGATGGATTCCTTCATTAGCTTGAATGGATTATCCCCTGAGTTGATGAATACTGCATCAACTGCTTCCATCGTCTGGACCTCAGGATCACCTACCAAGAGTGAACAGTACATTTTCTCTCTCAGAAAAATCTTGCCAAAATGACAAGCTTCGCACAATCTATTCGATCGAGTGCTTGAAAATTGAAATTCAGTAGGTCGCGGCAGACAGGGCTCACCGCTCTCCAAGCAGAACTGGAGCTCGTTCTCGGAGCTCCCCTGAAGGCTGGCCCTGAAATCGCCGTCAAGAACCGGCAGCATCAGTGCGTACACCGCGCTCCCCTCCGTGGCGGCGGAACCCGCCTCATCCCTGGACTCCAAGAGCAGCATCTGCGTCTCCGCCGGCACGGCCGCAGCGCCGGCGCCCGTGGCCGGCACCATCCACCAGATCTTGAACCGGAACAGGGACAACCACCTCCACCCACTGCGCAGCCACCGATCCAAGAACGAAACCTCATCGGTCACAGTCGAATCGGTGGCACGGACTCGCGCTCCGGCGCGCGCACGGCGACGGCGACGGCGGGCTTACCTTGCCAGGGTGCCGACGGGGAACACGTGGAGGCTGGACGGCGCCGCCGCCCTGGCGCCGAGGAACGCAGCGCCCGGGGCGGCCTCGGCGTCGGCGGGGCGGAGGGTGACGTTGGGCGGGGCGCGGGCGAGCAGCTCCCGCCCGCCGACAATCAAGGACCCGTGCTCGAGCCGCGCCGTCATCTGCTGCTGCCGCTGCGGCGAGGGCGAGGGCGTGGCGGTGCTCAGGTGCTGGGAGGCGGCTACTGGCATTCCTCTGCGGACGAGGAGTTGGCGGCTGCCGCGGCAGCAGCAGCCAGAGATGTTCTTATACGACGGAGAAGGAAGCGGGAGCGAGAACGGCGGGCGCGAGGCCATCAGCCTCGTCAGCGCCATGTCGGAAAGCTCGAAAGGAGACGTTGAGCTCCCGCCACCCGCCGTCCGGCCCCGCGTGTGCGGATAAGCTAATAGAGTATTTGGGCATGTGGGCCACCGCGTGGAAACGTGCGGAGGGCGAAGGAAGGGGACGACGACGAGAAAGAGCGGGAACGATCTCGAAGCTGTCGGCCGGCGGGAGCTGCGACTGCGAGCCTGCGGCGGCGGTGCTCGGAGCCTGCGTCGCCGTTGACCCGCACCGCCGAAGGAGTCGCGGCGTGGCGTGTTGGCGCTCGGAATTTCCGAGCGCGTGACACGTCAAGGAAGAGGACGGCGCGTGTAGAAAGCAGGTGGTTCCGGGACCCCCACGGGATGACGTCATGCTCTACCTTGGGCTGAAATTTTAAGCTAAAAGCTCGCCCTGTTCGTTTGGCTTATCAGCCACCAGCCAGCAGTACTTTTCTCTCAGAACAAATCAGCCACCAGCAACCAGCCAGCAGTACTTTTCTCTCATAACAAATCAGCACCAGCCATCAGCCACCAGCCAAACGAACAGGCTGATCAAGGCGCAGGTGCATAATGTTTGTTTGGGCCAGATAATGATTGGGCTTCTGTTTTAATTGGGCCAGCCAGACTGGGGTGGGCTCATCAGTGTTCAGAAACCGACCAACATGTGTCTGTTGTTCCAGCGACTGCGCTTGTAGTCCAATGGTAGGACGGTCTAGTGGGACGTTACCTAACAGGGTTTAAATCCTGGTGCTCGCACATTTTTCTGGATTTTCCAGGATTTACCGGCGTTATGCGTTTAATGGTAAGCGTTGTACTGTGTAATTCTTTAAAAAAAATGTGTCTGTTGTTCGAAGACTCTGACTGAACTCCGAACACGCTTCTTCTCGACCTGATAAAACAGAGCGCGCCACGCGACCACACGAGTGAGCCCGTGTCCTCCACGACAACATGCTGCTCCGCGCACCTCCCCAGCCGCTGCGGCCGTCGCCGCGGCCGCGGCGGCTCCCACCCGCGCCGCGATGCTCCAACTCCAACGACGCCCAACCGTCGCCATCGCCGTCCCCCGCATCCCAATCGACCGCCGCCGGCAGCATCCGTCGCCTGGTGCTCCCGCCCGAGGGCCGGGCGAAGCTGGACCCGCGCCCGGACCGCGACTTCTACGCGTTCCCGCGGCTGGTGACGCACGTGGACGACGGCTTCATCGACGCGCTCACGGACCTCTACCGGGAGCGCTTCCGCGCCGGGTGGGACGTGCTCGACCTCATGAGCTCCTGGGTCAGCCACCTGCCGCCGGAGGTCACGTTCCGCCGCGTCGTGGGCCACGGCCTCAACGCGCAGGAGCTCGCCAGGAACCCGCGCCTCGACTACTTCTTCGTCAAGGACCTCAACACGGACCAGGAGCTCGCGCTCGAGAGCGGCAGCTTCGACGCCGTGCTCTGCACGGTCAGCGTGCAGTACCTGCAGTCCCCTGAGAAGGTAGTAAAAACATCTTCTTATTAGTTTCTTTCAACTGCAATCGACAGCTCGTAGCAACACAGATTCTTTGGATTGGCATCGCCATTGACGTCGAACTGATTGTGCCGACATGAATCTTTGGTTGATTTGTTGAGGTGTTCGCGGAGATCTTCCGGGTGCTGAAGCCGGGGGGAGTGTGCATCGTGAGCTTCAGCAACCGGATGTTCTACGAGAAGGCGATCGGCGCGTGGCGGGAGGGCACCGCGTACAGCCGCGTCCAGCTCGTGACGCAGTACTTCCAGTGCGTGGAGGGGTTCACGCAGCCCGAGGTGGTCAGGAAGCTGCCGCCGGCCGCCGGGTCGTCGTCGGCGTCGCCGCTGGACGCCGTGATGAGGCTGTTCGGGATGGCCAGCTCCGACCCGTTCTACGCCGTCATCTCGTACAGGAACTTCAAGCCAATGTAAAGCCATAGATACATTACTGAAAACCTATCTTTGCCAGAATTGGAATCTGTACCATCTATATAGAATCGTCAGTGGTGAGAAAGATATTTCGATCAGCTGAAAGTTCAGATGCAGAGACATCGTACATCGAACAACAAGTTCAGACGTATGCTGGGAACCCATTTTATTGTATAAAAAGAGACATCATACATGAGAACGATAGATTCAGACATATGATGGGAACCCCATTCTCCAACATTATTGGTTAAACTGCCTAGGCTATTCAGAAGAACAAACATGATGCTTCAGATGGTAACGATCATATATGTACAGACATCGAGGTCCAGACAGAAACAACAGGGCCTTTAGGGGTCTTGCAACTGGGCAGAGCGGCTGGTCAGCGGGACGTAGCGGACGGAGGCTTCGTTCCGGATGCTGATCAATCCGTCGGCATTCTTGTCCACCACCTGCAGCTCCTGGGAATTGGTACCCACAGGTATGACCATCCGACCACCAGGCTTCAGCTGATCAAGCAGAGGCTGAGGGATATCGGGCGCCGCTGCACCCACATGGATCACGTCGTAGGGGGCAGCATCTGGAAAGCCAAGCCTGCCATCTGCATTTTTGAGAATTATCCGACATCTTAGCTCTAGGTGAACTCAGATATTACATCTTGATATCAGAGAATACTGACACGAATTAAAACAGGTTATGTGCTCTAGATAAGAAACATCAGAAACACCCTTGGGAGTGATAATATAATGTGAAATATCCAACATTTTATTCAGAAATGTGTTATTTGATATTCTCCATTATCCGTTTGACGCAACTTCAGCATGTACCACTTCAGAAAAGAACTGCAACGTGTACTAGCAAGTAACAAGAATTCAATTCTGTTCGAAGACAAATGAACTATAAACTGCCTACTCTAGTCCTCATACAGCATGTCTACTTCAAAATGAAAGTCACCACTTTGAAAGTACTCAATTTAACTGCCATGCCAGTAAACAGGAACCAACATTGCTTCATCACAAATTTCATACCGAAAAAGGAGCGGAAGTCAATTTAGAAGCTTTACAGGTGGAAGTGCACTTTATTTTCCTTGGTGCATTTAGTTCCTCAACGTATTACCAGCCACGCCAGTTAGCAATCTTAGCATACCTGCAACATGAAAAGAGAGCGATCCATCCTTCAGTAGCGGGGCTGCAGCACTTTTCTGGACATTTTCAATAGCACAAGCAACAAGTTCAGGGATGTGTTCAATTCCCACTGCACGTCCTTCTGGTCCCACCATCATTGCAAAACAAGCTGTCAAGTAGCCACTACCTACAAGATGATTGGGATATGCATGTACTATTAGGAAAAATGAAAGCTGGAAGTTGGCAAATTGTTCATTCAGCCATAATTCCTGATGGACAGAGTATTGGCAAACACACCTGATCCAAAATCCAGAGCATGCATGCCTGGCTGCAAATGATCCTTCAGTAGTTCTAAGCAGGTTGCGTGCATGTGAGGAGCAGATATTGTCGCATTGAAACCAATTGGCATAGGACTGTCAACGTAAGGGCTACCCTCGGACACAAATAAAGCTCTATCAATTGTCTCCATCACTTCAGCCACTTTATCAGTCCTAACGGCACCATACTGTTTTAGGTATTCAACCAGAGCTTTGTTCTTGTCCAGTGATGCTTGAGTCCAATATTGCTGAAAGTTGATCAAGATACGGTGAGTGATATGTGCCAACTTTCTGTGTATGACAATTACAGGATAAATAGCAGCAATAAACAGACCGTCAGTGTGATATATAGTTTGACATCAGTCTTTTTTGTTATACAGAAATGCTGAAGCATAAATAAACTGAAAGGGCTAGTGTACCATCAAGTCCATCAAAAAGAATAAAAAAAGAAATTATGTGTCTGTTTACTTGGATATTTAACAGAGCAAGTATGCAATTGCAACGAGGGAATACCCCTCGTGAAATGGCTTCTCAATATTATCTCTGGAAACATTCGTATTCGTATGTTCCAAAAAGTTAGCGTAAGATGTGAGCTTCTGATACAACATCTGCCGTAATAGGGGCACACGCAAACCCGACAGAAACTAGTTGGCACTGAATTTCAGTTCCTCTCTCTCAAAAAAAAAAGGGTAAGTATAATTTTAGCATCAGGATTCAGGACTTGACTCAAAGACGAATTGTACAGTAGGGAAGCCATGTATCCCCATTCCCCAAGCAAACCCCATTGTTGATCAACCGTCCGGGCTAATTTTGCTCCGGTGCCCTCAAATTCAACCTGCGACTTAGGTTGATCTTAAACTGATTATTAACCTGTAACAGTGTAATAATCCAACTCACGGTGGCCACTAACAAGTGACCGCACGATGCAATCCGGGCGCGAAATTCAACGACCATGTCCCGTGGGGTAACAAAAGAACGAAACGAACGGAGGGAGGTGCGTACCGCCATCCGGTGGAACGGGATGCAGCGACGCAGCAGAGGCTTCGTCGGCGTCGGCGGCGGGGGCGGCCGCGCGGGGGAGGAGGCGGGGGCGCCGAGGAGGCCGCGGAGGAAACGGCGAGGGAGCGCGGCGGAGTAGGGCGAGAGGAGGCAGCGCGCGGGGGAGGCGGAGGCGGACGCGGCGGCGGCGAGGCACATGTCGCCGGCTGGCGCGACGGGGGAATTCCGTTATAAGAGGGGGAATAGCAGCGGCCGGCTGCGGTGGCAGCTTGGAGAAGCCTCGTCTCGACAGGTGGGGCGCTGCCGCCGCACGCGTTCCGCTCCCCACACCGCGCGGCCCTTCTGGTTCGAAGCCAGGGCGCCAGGTTTACACGCCGCACGGACACGTCGCGCACGCGCGGCGAACCGGCCGCACGGAACGTGCCGGGCGAGTTGCTTTGCCTTTTACCTGCGCCTGTTACACTTGTTCCACATTTAAAAAGGCAAATCACACCATCAATAAGGGTTTAAATTCTTGAGGGGAAAAAGGGTCAAATCGCTCTAGCCAATTCATAAAACTTCTGCGAAGTGGTTAAGATGACATCACATCTGCATGCTGTAGCACCAGCACCACAGTCACACTCGGAAAGGCTAGAAGTCATCTACTGGACACAAAATAGGTGCTAATCTGCAATAATTATATGATCAAGATGAGTGTTTACTGTTACAACTAGAAGTAGCAAATGAGAGACTGATGATAAATATCTGAACAAGAACAACCCGTGCCTGGTTTGCCATGTTGTAACCTGCTAAAAGAAATTGAATCTACATGCACAGCCCCCTTGAAAATTTTGTCTCCTACCCCACATATTAGTGGTTGCCAACAAAAGTGTTGACTAATAAATAATAGTGTGATTAGCGTGTTTAATCATGTTTAAGAACTAGTAAAACAAGTTTACGAGTAACCTTCGATAAAAGGGATACACCACTTTGCCGGGCTGGATGGAGGAGAGAGTGTGATCATCACACATCGGTAGAATTCTTCATGCACCCTCGCTCACTCCACGTAGACTCTGATCTTCACTGGTGCAAAATTAAAAATGGAATTAAAAATGCATGCCCATCAGGGAGTTGAAGAGCTTCACTAGTGGGCCTGCATTGGCCGTTCCGGGAGTTTGCTGTCTAGGAGAATATGGGCTCTGGTGTCATCAATTTATACTGGGCTTCCAAACCTTTGATGTCCTCCTCCTGCATTTGCTTTTCTTTTAGTGCCATTTGCGTTTTTTTTTTGACAACATGCCATTTGCGTTGTTTGTTAATATACGAACCTAGGCCTATGGCATTTGCAGTTTAATTAGTGAGTTTACCTAACGGTCGCTCTTTGCTGCTTGCATTTTGCGCACACGTTTTCAGGTCTTAGCTTTCTAGCATCTCTATCTCTACTCCTAAAAAGAGTGAAAAGGTGAACAAACGTGGTCATCCATTTTCCTCCCCACCCCGCGCCTCCGCCCTCCCCCGCGCGCCTCCGCTCCGCACGTCGCCCACTCCGCACACTACAGCCGGTCCCACAAGCAGTCCGCTGATCCAACCGCGCGAGAAAAGAAAAAAAAACACGTCGCCCTCCCATTCGCACCGCGCGAGAAAGCCGTCCGCTCCCTCCTGCGCCGGCGCCGCCGCTCCCCAAACCCTACCGCACCCCTTCTCTGCTCCAAGAACAAAACCGACGGACACCCTCCCATCGCCGTCCGCCGCCGCACCTCGCCCCAGGTCGGCGCGACCTCACCTCACCGCGCCGCCACAGCCCACGACCTCTCCTCGATCTGCAAGCCGCATCCGCCTCCTCCTCCCCTTCCGCAAACCGCATCCGCCTCCGCCACCCCCTCCCCCTCTGCGTCAGGCCCCCTCTGTGCGCCGCCGCCTCCTTCGCATCCCGGTCAGCCTTGGAAACTCCGGTCGGCGCGCCAAGGGGCGGGCACCGAGGGGAGCTCCGGCGGGCAGCGGGCGGGCACCGAGGGCGAGCTCCTGCGGGCGGGCGCCGAGGACGAGCTCCGACGGGCAGGCACCGAGGGCGAGCACCGGGCCTCCGGCAGCACGGACGCCGTGGGCAAGCTCCGGCGGCACTGCAAGGACGTGCGGCGTCGTTTGGCCTTCCTCTGCTTGATTCAGCCATTGGTCGGCCAAGGGTGATCACACCTTCACCACACATAATTGCATTAGTTTCTTTAATTTCCTTTTTATAGGACCAAAATTTATCTTCCTGATGCTGCATGAGCGATTCCAATCTTGCAGTAACCCTAGACTGATTGCTATCTGATGTGGCTATTGCAGTTTCTGATTGAGTTGCTACATTTAATTTCTTTCAACTCTCAGTATAGAGTAGGACATCCCTTTGTGTCTTTGCAGTTGTATTTTCCATAATTTGGCTTAGTTCACCTTGGGTATTTTATATATACAACAATGAATCTTGTTACAATGTCATATGGGCAGGAATGCAAATCTGTCTGCTAACTGAAACTTCAAATGATTTGCCAATTAAAACTAACAAGTCTAAGAAGAAACAGCAAACTAACCGCAAACTGATTAACATTGTTTTGTTTTCATTCGAAGAAGTCTTAGGACCAAAAGTTGATGGAATATATACAAAGAATATTGTTTACAAGGAAGTTTTAACACGGTACGTGAGGTTATATGATATTAGTTGTTCATGTGTATCTTCACGTTTACTTTATAGTATAATCGGAATGATGTGATACAATTTAATATTTCTTTATTTCTCTAGGTAAAATTAAATGCTTATAATATTTTGCATGGGATGGTGTTTCAACTCGGCATGGTTTGTGTCAATTCAATCATTCAGGTAAACAAAAGTGCAATTCATACTATGGTATTTACTATGATTTTCTCGTATAGAGCTATTGATTTTCTGTTGATTATCTTTTCATAACGAAATATGGTTGTCGTCGTGCAAATAGTCATGTTATGTTTGATGCACAGTAGTAGTTTGCTTGGTTATTTTTTATCAAAGAAAAATAACACCGCATATTTCTTCGATCTCATATTGTGTGTGCCTTTTGCTTTTATTAAGACTTTGTTCACGTAATAGACTAGGCAGCTCAAGGGGGACAACAATGCCAGGTTTGATTTAATATATAGATAGAGTATAAATTGATGTACATCAAAAATATATTATATTTAGCTGTATTTTTTTGAAAGAAAAGGCAGGAGCACTGCCATGTCATATAAGAAGAAGAATCAGTTGTACATCACGAGCCGAAGCTTACGCCACCACACACGAACAACGCACACGACAAAACACCACACCACCACCTCCTGGGAGAAGAGCCAAAGAAGCCTCCGCGACCCGCGCCATCGTCACCAACGCTGAGCCACGGCCTAAGCCGCAACCCGCTGCAAGTCGAAAAGGCCACCAGAACACCTCCACCATGGGCAGCCACCAACAAGATGCACACACCCGGTCGTCGATCTCTCAGCTCCGACGTCACTTCGGCAGTAAACTCCCTTCGCAGCGCCAATGAATACCACCGATCCTGGCCACTCTGCGTGGGGGGCTCGCCACATCCTCCGCCTCACTCCTCTGCCAAAGACTCGGATACCTGAAACTGCTCCGAGAGCAACACCTCCGCCCCGCCGACGCAGAGATCACCACAGCACCGATCGCGCCAACCTGAAGCAACACCCCCATGGCCCCCCTGCACCTCCCATCCGACACGGGCCAAGCGCCCCACCACAACCGCAACGCGCAAGGCACCACCACCAGCCGACCACCACCACTGCCACAAGCCGAGATGGGCTCCAGATGCGACGCCTCCAAGGAGGGCACGACGCCAATGACGTCGTCGCCGCACGTCCACAGAGGACTGGGTTTTCACCCTGGAGCCCGTGCAACAAGGACATGGTAATCCTCAATGGTGCCCTCAGCAGGGAGCGCGACGCTCCAAAAGCGCCGCCACCATTGCCACATACAGTGGAAGCTTTCACCCAGAATACCACTCCTGCTGCACCCTCTCCAATGACAGAGGACAACACCTCCCCACAACCACGACACTCCACCGGGAAGAAGCCCGAGGCGCCGCCCGAGGCACCACCACGGCGCCACCAACAAGCGTCAGCCGACCCCCGACCCCACCACCAGAGCGGCGTCAGACCAGCATCACCGTCGAGATGGAGAAGAGGAGCACCACCAACAAGCTGAAGACCCGATGCCTGCCCGCAGGACCCCGCCGGACCTACCAGCAACGAGCAGTAAGACTCGGAACAGGAAGGCCCAGGGTCCCGGCCGCGGTCACCGGTGCCACCTGCACCGGCCAGAGCCGCCGGCGGCCACCTCCCAGCGCCCTCCCACGCCGACCGTCGCCGTCGTTAACCCGCCGACCACCGTCTTCGCGGAGTCCCGCGTCAGCCACGGTCGCCGCTCACACCCGAATGCCGGCCGCCGCTTCCGCCACCCACCGGCGCACGTCCCCGCCGCGCGACCTCCGGATCCGGTCGGGACGGTGCCGGATCTGGAGGCCCACGCCACCACCGACGCTCGGGACGCCGGCGAGGGCGCCGACCGCGCCCATTCCGAGCACCTTGCCGGAGCCGCACAAGCCACCGTCGCCGGAGCCACAGGAGACCCCGCCGCTGCCCCGCCGCCGTGCCCGGGCCAGATGCCGTCGCGCAGCCCGCAGCCCTCACCACCCGCGCGAGATCTGCGAGCCACTAGAGGAAGAGGGCCTCGCCGCCGCCCTCCTTGGGGTCCGCGCGGATTCCCGGCGGTCGCCCCTCTGGCGGCGGCGAGGAAGAGGAGGGAGGGAGGAGGGCTAGGGGGTGGCGGCGCTAGGGTTCCCCGAGTCGCTGCGGGGGGCGACGCGGGGAAGAGAGTTCGAGCTGGTCCACTCTAGACTCTAGCTCTCCTTTCGCGCCATTTAGCTGTATTTAAATGCGGAGAGGAAATGAATGAAAATGAAAAGTTTAAACTAATTATGGAACTCAACACGAGATTAAAAAAAGACTCACCAATCGATAATTACGGTGAGTAATTGTACTTTTTGTATGTTCTGTTATAGTTCTTTAATCCCGTGTGTGTCGTTATTCTACCTAGCATGATCAAGTGCATCATTAGCTTGTGCCGCCCTTGATTATGGTAGTAGACCGATCGATTGAGTAGACCGCCGCCTACTCCCTAATTTCGTACTGTACACTTTAACGACGACGTGACATGCATGGGACATGGGACATGCATGGGTGCACAAGTGCGCACACGCTTTTCTCCATCTGAAATCTGAATCGCAACCCAGTAGCCTGTTCGGGAACAGCCAACCTTGCAACTGATCCATAAAGCGCGCGCTCTAGAGTAACAGAGGCCGAAGTCACGCGTGCGAACAGACGCGCAGATAACTTGGTCCGGCTTCAAGTTTGGTCACGAGGCACAGGCGGAAAGTTTCTTTGAGATTTCATCTCGGTCGCGGTCGGGGATGGGAGGAAGACCCTGTTCTGGTCGGATAATTGGATTCAGGGCACCTCTATTCGTTCCATCGCCCCCAACCTTTGGGGGCGGTGTCTCAGAGGGTTCGTAGTTCTCACACTGTTATGGATACGATCTTGGACCAGGCATGGGTGCGGGACATCACCGGAGCCTCGACGGTTCAGGTGATCGTCCAGTACATCAGGGTATGAGACCTGCTGCTAGACTTTGCCCTCACCGAGACCCCGGATCGCTTCATCTGGAAGTGGACAGCCTCGGGCGAATTCTCCTCGGCATCTACCTACCGAGCGCTTTTCTTTGGCAGGTCGCTTCTCCTTGGAGCCTCGCACCTCTGGAAGACTCAGGCGCCTGGCAGGGTGCGCTTCTTCGGTTGGCTTGTCTTGCATGGTCGTTGTTGGACGTCCGATAGGCTTCGCTGTCATGGGTTGAGTGACAGAGACGTCTGCGCTCTCTGTGCACAGGAGGTCGAGACTTTGGATCACCTTCTCCTTGGTTGTGTCCACAGTCGAGAAACTTGGATCCGTGTGCTTCAGTTCTTCGGCATGGCGGATTTGGCTCCCTCGTGGAAGGAGCCGGTCGCGGTCTGGTGGTTGCGGGCGCGGAAGACGGTCGCCAAGCCCTCCCCGTAAAGGTTTCGATACCCTGGTCTGGTTGGTCGCATGGTTGCTTTGGAAGGAGAGGAACTGTCGCGTCCACGAGCGGGCGGCCTTGCAACCGGTGGGTGGCCCTCGCCGGGGCCATCTTGGAGGACGCACGTCTCTGGGCTAGAGCTGGCTTCGTGTTGGTAGCCTCCTGTTGGGTTTTCGTCGTCGGGTTGTGGCGCCTTAGCTTGTCGTTTTTTTGCTGTTTTTGTCTTTGCTCGGGCCTTAGGCCCAGACTCGTCTGCTGTAACTTGTTCCAAACTCCTTTTTTCTTAATGAAAAACGTGCTATGCACGTAAAAAAAAAGTCACGCGTGCAATGTGCGAGCAGCTGGTGGTGGGTAGCGTAGGGACTACATGAGCAGTGCCCGTCAACATGCGTGCACAGTGTTAGAAACTTACTGCGTGCTACTCCCTCTGTCCCTAAATGTAAGCATTTGTTGACTTTTGCTGATCGCGTTTGACCATTCGTCTTATTCAAAAAATCTATGAAAATATTATTTATTTTGTTATGACATGTTTTATCATCATCTATATTTTAAGTATATCATAATTATTTTTATATTTTCACAAATTTTTTGAATAAACTGAATAGTCAAACGTGCAGCACGGAAACGGAAGGATGCTTATATTTAAGGACGGGAGGGAGTAGGAGACGACTCTGCGTGCGAGAGTTTTCAGAGCGGCGCTGTCACTGCAGAGTGTGAGCGAAACACTCCCTGATCACAAAGCACAGCAACATGTACGCACTGCACCTGCACCGTATGGAGTGCAATCATGCAGTGTCCCTACTACTACTGGTGGGGCACGAGCTGATGACTCGCTGGATACGTAGGATATTTTCCAACCTCTATCCATTGCCTCCCTCCGATCCATGGCCTAAAACTGAAACTGAGAGTGCTCGCTCGATCGCTGCCGGGAAGATGAGGAGGGGCGAGCGCTCGTTCCCGACGCGACCCACACACAGTAGTAGACTAGAGAGATTGGAGACGAGTGGCCGCACTTTTGTCGTAATCGAGCCACTGTTACGATCGAGCACGCTACACCGGCAAACACATTTGCTGGAGACAGCAGCGCGCGTGCAGTGGCACACACACATTGGCTGATTGGCACACATGCATGCATGCATGCATGCATATATCCATGCAGCTGTTGAGACAAGACCTTGCTAATTAGTAAGCTGATCGATCCAGCTCCAGCTGAGCGATAATGTGGCCGAATATTCCAAGTGCCGTGGCTCCATGTGCCAGCAGGGGCATATATTATATATACATCTATTTGAAGACGCTTATTATATAGATAGATGCCCACGATCTTGGTTCTTGCGAAGTTGCGAGTTGCGAGCGCGGGTGATGACGTTGGCGGACTATATTCGTGCGTGCGTGCGTGCATGCACCTCGCCGGAAGTGGGGAGGAGACTCTCCCGGTTGGCGTCCCGGCCCGTTGAAACCACGCTCGAGCGGCCGGTGGTTTTCAGGCTACCGGAAACAAACACAAAGACCGGCACGGGCGCACGGCCACTTGGTTTTGACATTCAAGTATTCAATTCAACTGACAAGGCATCTTGCAATCACCAATCAACTCTCGTCTCCCACGCTGGAGTAGCTAGCTTCTATACCGTGCCAACTCGTCTCCCACGCTGCTGTGCTTCGTTCCAACTTGGCCATTTAAGAAACAGGTGCCGTCCTGTCCATCAATGCATTCGCTTCTTCTTCTTCTTTTTCTTCTTTTTCCCCCTGTTGGTCAAAACATTTTTGTTTCGACTTCTAAGATTATTTATGGATTAAAGCATCGTGCTGGAAATAATGTATGTTATGCATGCATTGCCCATTTTGGTTTCGGGGCATTATGCAAAACGCGGTAGAGCAAAAATAAGACGAAATGGACTCCAAAATGAGGGATCCTAATTGAAAAAATTTCATTTTAATCCAATCACCTATTTATATAACACACATCATGTTTTGTTTCTGCTCACAAAATTTGAACCCAAAACTCAACTCATGCGCGAAGAAACAAAAAAGAGAGAACTAATTATTAGAGATTTTTTACGGTACACAATACGACATGTACGACCGGTTGAAAAAGGACTCATGTGTAATAGAAAAAGGACATATATGTAAGGATCCGACGGTTGAAATTAATTCTATACGACTGGTTTTTTTAGCTGTCGTACGGTAGTATTCATAGGTCGTATGGGTAGTATAAGGGTATTATAAAAAATGTAAAATGCTATTGTTGTAATATAGGAAATGAAATATATGAAATGTGTTAGATAGTATAAGGGGGCAGCGGGGAATTTTTTTCCAAGTAATATATATCTATCAAATTACTATTTTACCCATTGAGAAAAACCGATAATACGACTGTACGACCGTTGGGTCGTATTGTGTACCCTAAAAAACCTCTATTATTATGAGGTAGGTTGCACCAAGTGAAATAGTCTAGAGGAGTAAATTGAGTTAAATTTTGTCAGAAGGTTTAAGCGGCGGACAAAGAGGATATGTAGGGGAATAAAATTGACCTTTTGCTTTCTAATTTCTTTTTTTTTTTGCGCGGTAGTGTTGAGACCTTCCTTAAATTAACCAAGCAAGTAGAACGGGTTGGTTCGCAGTGGTTGTTGACTTCAGCATTGCTGCATTGGACACAAGAGGAACACTCACACTCCCTTAATTGTTGCTTGGCATTTTGCAGGTTGAGAAAAAGACATTATTACCACTCTGTCGTGTGGCAACATTCCAATTTGAATTTGATTTTCAATCCACAAGAACTAACTTGGCTGCTGCTACCTCCGTTTAGCCTTCAGTACACTGTACGTCCAATGTACTCCACTCCCGCACATTAGATTGATTGATGATTCGATTGATGAATTGCTCAATCAGATGCCAGTGTGTGATTAGAGGAGCGTGGGGACGTGAGTTGGTGGAGGCGATTAGGAAACTATTTCCACTCCCGCACACACCACTGCCACTGTCCGCTGCTCCACGGATTCGGCCAAACCCCGGCGACCTCGCGGCTCTGTCAACGTCTAATCAGCATCAGCGCAACTAAGGGTGCTCGCATTACTTAACTCCATCCAGCTCTGCAATCCCACTCTCTTGTCGCGTACCTAGTAGCCCCGGCCCCTCGTCCAGACCGAATAGCTAGGCAGAGTTTTTTTTTGTTTTCATCTTCGGCTGAAGACCTGAAGTTTAGCACTTGTCACAAATACTGGAATGCAAATTACTCAAATGTTGATTAGGAGGACTAAATATGCAAAAGCTCTGAACTAATTCGCGAGATATAATTAGGCTTAATAGATTCACCTCGCGAATTAATCTTCATCTGCGTAATTAGTTTTGTAATTAGTCCATATTTAATATTCCTAATTATAGTAAAATACGCGGGTGGTCTCTAAACTTGTCACAAGATGTCATGTGGGTTCCTAAACTCTCAAAATGCAATTTCAGATCCATGAACTTGTCTGTGGTGTCATCCGGGTACCTAAACTCTCAAAACACATTTTCAGGTTCCCCAACTTATCTAAATGTGTCATCCGAATTCTTAAACTCTCAAAGTTCATTTTAAAATCTAGCAATCAAATGCCAAGAAATACATGCACGATTACCATAAGGTGATTGTGAAGGAAATGAGCGAGAAGAAAACAATGTCATCGGCAACATGTGACAAGTTTTAAGATTTGAAAATGTATTTTAAGAGTTTAGATATCTGGATGAAACCCGAGGACTAGTTTGTATACACTTTGAGAGTGTATGGACCTAGTTGAAACCCGAGAACAAGTTTGGGATCTGAAAATGCATTTTTGAGAGTCTAAAGACCAGATGACACCACAAGACAAGTTCAGAAACCGCCGGTGTATTTTACTCTTCCTAATTACCGTCAAACACGACAGTTGATAAAGTTTAGCACCGTGTATAAGCTTTTTTTTAGAACAGCACCGTGTATAAGCTCAGAGAAGTACAGACTGACAGTGCATGCGAGGTAGCTGTTTTCCTCCGATCAGCGATCACCAAACATGGTTTACCATATACTACATGGTGACGTGTCCACAAAGTAAATCTGCATGGGCTAAGCTGCGTAGCTGTTTGGTTGTTTCAATTCTTCAGTTGACAGTTGTCGATCGCCATCCACCTGATGCATGCAGCACCAACCCCCCTGCTGCCAAAATATCTGCAGGGAAAAGGCTGCGGCAGATACGCGGCTTGTTGCTTTGGTTAACCGCGCCAGTAGACGACAGAGGCAGGATAAGATTAACAACGATCCTTGGCGCTAATACTGTCAAAAGGACATGCTTTAGTTTAGTTCACCCTGATGAAGAAGAACATGTCGTGCAGAAAGCCTGCCGGCGCCGTGTCACACGCAGAGGACTTGGATGCAATCGATCAACTGACACTCACCGAGACTAGTTGCTGAAATACTCTTGGAGGACGAACTGGACGATCGAAGAAGCTGATGATTCAGATTTCAGAAACACTGGCACTGGAGGCAAGCAAAATCAAAGCATCCGGAATGGAGAGGAGTGGGAGCGAGCATGGCAAGTGGCATGGATGATTAGCTCGTTGAGAAAGGTGACAGGTAGAACCTTATCGGGGTCAAGGCAAGCACAAGGCTAGATCGTCAGTTGATATGCTCACGTCGGCTCCAATCAGCCACGCCACCACAGGGAGAGGGAGAGGGCTGTGACTCTGTGAGAGCGACTTCACCTGCCGGCCGATCCATCTCCAGCTCCCCGGCGATCTCTTTACAGGCTTCATGCGTCGCGCCTGCGTGCCCTGCCTGCTGCCCACAGCTAGTGGGATCGATGCAATCATGCGCCAGGAATTGTCACCTGGCATCCATTTTTTTTGGGTACTTGCTCAAGTACTCTTGGCGATAAAAAGGTCTGGAAAGTTCTTCCGGGCTAGTTGTTGTTGATCTCTGAAAGTTTCTGTACACATATATGATGGGAATTTTACGGATTCATACGGGGAACGGAACGTTTCTAATCAGATTCAGCAAAATTCATGCGTTTTGACCAAAACCACCCCTGTTAGCCTAGTCAGCCTCGAGATTTATATTCCAAACTTGTGTGCTTTTTTCATACGGAAAGTATACTTACGTATGTTTTTACACCAGCCTACATGGGGTTTCACACGCACTCTCTCTCTTTTGACTGATTATAAGATGGGAGTCGAATTGTTTTCCTCTTTGCTTTTTGAAAAGCAGCAATCGATCGACAGCGAGGAACATCGACCTAAACAAGCAACCAGGATGTTCCTGGCTGTCTCGCTCACTTTTGTCCATGAATAGTCGTTTCCAAATCAGTGTAAGAAATGAGAAGGAAAATGTAGAAATTTCTGAACAAATTTGCAATCCCAACACAAATTTGCAAGAACACAAAAAATGTAGCTACACAATCGAATCTCCCCTCTCTCTGTATCTACACAAACGTTCGTATCCAAGTTCCAAACTACTCCGTAGAACATAAGTATAATAGTGGAGTAAAGAATAGAAAATTACACTGCCCGCCTACGTCAAAAAGATCGCGCCAAATCGCACCTACTACAAGCCCGACGACACCCGCAGCGACCAGACCCGCACCTCGCCGTCGAAGCTCGCGCTGCACACCCGCCACTCCTCCTCGTCGCCGCCGCCGTCTTCCCGCGGCCGCCGCTTCCGCGGTGCGGGTGCGGGCGCGGGCGCAACCGCGACTGACCTGACTGCGGCGCCGTGCCCCTCGATCACGGCGACGCACGCGTACCCCCTGCCGTCCGCGGCGCGCCGCCAGGCGCGCACCGTCTGGTCCGCCGACCCGCTGACGACGACTCCCCCGGCCGCGCACGCGATGGAGAGGACGGCCTTGCGGTGGCCCCGCAGCGCCCCGATCGCAACCATGTGGCTCGCGCTGTCCTCCCGCTCCCACACCACGATGGACCGGTCGTTGCCGCCGGAGTAGAGCGCCTGCCCCCCGCACCCGACGGCCAGGGCGTTCACCGCCGCCGTGTGCCGGGACAGTGTGGCGACCAGGTGGTAGGCGGGCCTGTGCTTCTTGCTTCCGCGCGTGCGCCGGGCCTTGTCGTCGGGCGCGGGGCGGGGCGCCCACACGCGGACGCGCTTGTCGGCGGAGGCCGTGTACACGGTGCCGTCGGGCGCTGCGGCGACGGCGTTCACGGCGTCGTCGTGCGCGGGCAGCGACTGCAGGCAGCGGAGCGACGGGAGGGCCCACACCTTGAGGGTCTTGTCCCAGGAGACGGAGAAGAGCAGGCGGCCGTCGGCGGAGGCCGCGACGCCGGACACGGTGTCGGCGTGCTCGATCCAGAGCCGGCGGTGGTGGCGCCGGACGGCCACATGATTGGACGGGACGGGGAACCGGCGGAGGCGGTCGGCGACCGTGGGGAGCGCGGCGGCGAGGCGGAGCCTGGCGGGCGTGCGCGAGGAGGCCCGCCACAGCCGCAGCCGCCCGTCCTGGTGGCCCGTTACCGCGGTGCTGCCGCCGTGGAGGTGCGCCACGCACTTCACGGACCCCGCGGCCGCGGCGGCGTCCGCCGCGTCGGAGGTGGAGGTGGCCTCGAGCGTTGACAGATCATGCAGCGCCACGGACGCCGGCCGCGCGACGACGAGGCCGTGGAGGGAGTAGTCCCCCGCCGCGACGACTGCGGCGGCGGCTGACGATGCGGGGGCCGCGGACAGGGGAAGGAGCGTGGTGACGTGGACGAACGACGCGGCGAGGCCGGCGCTCGCCGCGGCCAAGGAAAGCGAAGGGAGCGAAGGGAGGGACGTCGACGAGGACGCCTCGGACACGGCCGCCGCCGCGGCGGAGGACGACGTGGACACGGTCGACGAGGACGACGACACCGCGGCGGCGAGCTTGCCGCTGCTGCTGTCGCCCTTGCCGCTCCCCTCCCCGTCTCCGTCGCCGGTGCCGGTGCCGGTGGCCATGCAGAGCCGCGGGAGAAGCTGCATTCGGAGCGCGACGGGTTACCACTCTGGCTGTTGCTGCTGGCACGGGGCTTGGACTGGGAGACCTTAGAATGACGGGTCAGCTGGAGGGCGGACGGCAACGGGAGTCTCCTATTTGTACAAGGCGCGGGTTTCCCGGGGCGTGGCATCCGACGGCTCCGGACGGCCCGTGCCCGAGGAGCGCTCGGACGGCCCGGATCGGCCTGATGTGACCAGTCGGCACGCGCTCGTCTTGTTTGACAGGCCGGGACAAGGTGTCGGAGGCTGGGACTGGGAGTTGGAGCGGTGTCCGGCGCTGGCGACGGCGACGGCGGAGGCGGAGGCGCTGGCTGTGCGAGCGAGTCGCTGCCGTGTCAACTCGATGTGTGCGATGTGATGAACGGGTGGGTGTGTGAGGCTTTCCCGGAAGAAGTCCCGATCGAGCTGACCCAGGTGTTGGCGCGCTGTCGGGCCAGAGCGTTGCAGCAGTACAAGCGTTGCAGTCAGTTCGTATGAATTTCGGAACCAATTGCTGTGCTTTGCCCACGCCGCACCGCAAGATCTCTGAAAATCTTGCGCGTTGCAAACAAGATGCATGCCGATCATGTACTGATGGCAACAAGCGACTCCGGCAGCTGGTTTTCATACGTCAATCGCGTGTGCTCGCGGTCGGCGCGCCGCGCATCCCTCCCCTCGTCCCCCGCTGAAAATGGCGAAAGTTTGTGAATCCTCGGTACTTGAAATCTGGCGCATTTCTAGCTACTAGCTGGTAGTAGTAGTACTAGGAACTCGCAGTTGCAACGCACGCCCTGACATTTCTTCCATAGTTCCATGTGTTTTCCTCTCTTTTTTTTTTCGGACAACACATTCTTGCTTGGGAGTGTGCTTTTCTCAGTTCAATTGGGGTATATAGTCAACAGCTACGAAACACCATTTTCATCAGTTGTCATGATGGAATGATGATGATCACTGAACTAATGCTCTCACTTCACATGGTACAATGATTATTGCATTCAGGTACTAACATACTATCTTACGTTGTAGTGTAAAATGAAACTACAAAAATACCTAGTGCTCGACTGAAAAGCAGTATTCTCTGATCCAGCATGTTCAGAGAGAGAGAAAATAAAGCAACAGATTTGGAGACGGAATAAAATCTAGCAAAGCGACACTAGCCAAAATGGCGGTGACGAAAGACAAACTTCCCTCGAAAAAAGAACAAATTTCAGCACAAATTCTTTTGCGTTTACGATGCATGCAAAGAAGACAAGATTGATTGTAGCATACTGGCACTAGATCGTGCTGTGCATTAGACATAGTTCTGAAACGAGAAGAGAACAAGCATTACGACAGCCATTCAGCTGTTCCACAAAAAGAGCTAGCTAGGACGTGTGCGCCACCAAACAACACAGTACGTACTTTGCGTTCCAGAAAATGAATGCTTTCTTTGATCCAATCCCAGCACGTTCTGCCCAGAAAAGCGGGTGATCATCAGGGGAAAGATTATGCTCCCACATGCATTGAGCGGAAAAAGCTAAGGGGTGGCACGACAAATCTCAGCTAAAATATGTTGTGAGGTGGTGATTACTAGTGATAATTAAAGCTCACTCTGTATGCATGCAGTCTGCATCACAAAAAAGGGCACGCAGATGAGATGAGGATCATGTCCCAATCCCTGCGTGGTTGTGTGCTCCCCAACTGCTATGCTAATGGGACTGGGACCTAGCGTGCTTCACTTTACGCAAAAAATTTAGCAAGTTTTGAATTGAACAAGAACAACCTCCTGGTCTGGTCCCCTGCCAGCGTTTGTATATATAGCCGCCCTAGAATACGATTCTACTACTACGTTAGGTTAGCTCTTGCGCCGCGGTCAGCTCGGATCTCAAAATGTTCGGCAGTTTTTGCATAAAATTTTGGTCAACTTGTGATGCAAGCAGCCTCGATCGGAAATGGAATGGTGCGTCGAGGGTGCAAGGAATATCATGGCGCCACCGCCATACGTATGTCGTTTGAGTGGAGCAGCGGCAAAGAATATGTGTTCTCTCCCTCGGGCGCTATACTTCCACTGCCACGGGCTGCGACGACCTTTTCCTTGGACGGATCTTTTCCTTCGCTTTGTTCAAAAAATGCACTTCTCGATTTCTGATAATTTAATCAATTTTATTCTTTATCAAATTTATATGAAATAGTATTAACATTTATCGTAGCAAGCGGTGTAGGAGAAAATAACAAGTTTGGGATTTGGGTTCTGGATTAGCAGCCCAAGACCAGGGTTTTTCTTACCGATCGGTCCCCGAAAACTGCTGCCGGCGATAGCGGTTAACTGACCGTAACCGCTATTACCGCTAAATGCCGAACAACTTCAAAATCCAAATAAAAAAACCGATGTGCAAACAGTTTCTAGTGGTTAGCTGGGCGGTTTCACCGGTTAGCCGGTTGGTTAGGAATCATAAAACGCAGTTCAAACAGTTTGGAGCGGTTAGCCGGGCAATTGGAGCGGTTAACCGACTAGTTGGAGCGGTTAGCCGGTCGGTTGGGGGCAGAGCGGATTTTTGGTAGCCGGCCGTTTGGGCCTAAATTCATATGTTTTTTCCTTTTTCTTTTTTGAACTTCTAATACCCGCAAAAAATAGTAAATGAACTAATATTTGAAAATTTTGACATCATTAGATTCTACGCACCTTGTATTTTTAAGAAATTTTCTTTCATTTTTTAATTTTTTGAATTTAAATTTGATAATTTCAAATTGGGCGGTTGGGCCGGCTTGGTACCGCTACGGTCCGGACAGGTTCCCACTGGGAAAAAAACCTTGCCCAAGACTGATCCATTCAGAAGTTTTCATGGCATTTTCTTTTCTTCTTTTGGATTAGTGAAACCAAAAGAGCTCTACATGGATTACGTGCATATATTGGACAGTCGCCGATAACACTAGCTGGTGGTGGACAGCAGGTCTAGAGCAAACTCGATACTCTTGTTTGCGAGGACGATCGTTGTCAGGCAGTCTACACCTGCGGATACAAATTTAAATAGGATGGATCGTCTTGTACTCGCATGTATGTCGCGCCGTCTCGCTTGGTCATAGGTTCGTCGTAGCAACGGCGACGGTCGATCCCAACGGTTGAAACGTGTGTGCGGTAGCACCCCCAGCTGATTGTTGAGCGAGTGCTGTTTCTGCAAGGAATTGCATCATGTGGGCTACTAGCGTTCGGCTACTACAACCACTATTTACGAACACATCTTGCGTCAGCGTGACGTGGTCTGGGGCGGGGAGCAGACCCGGCCGCAGAGCAGAGCTGGAAAGCCAGGGGCGGATGATGCTTCGTTTCCAAGATCTGTTGCTGCTGCTGCTGCTCGCATTTGCATGCGACATGTATGCGTTCCTCAAGTCTTGAGAAACCAGCGCAAAAAGCACCATGGTCCACACTCCACAGAGATAGAGAGAGAGAAAAGGCGACGACGCATCACCATGATTATTTCGCTGGGTGTTTTGTGTAACAAGTTAATGGCTCGTACGGGGATTATTTCGAGCACGATTCTGGGTATGATCAACTGACAGCGTCGTATTTATATAATTGCAGCGACATTTGCACTGCGAATAAAAAATATAGTCAAGTGGGATCTTGTTTCAAAGTTTTTAATTATCAGAAATTTAATGATGTAATCGGAATTTAATTTCAGTTTATGATTTATAGATTTTTTTTAATTTCAAACAACTTGCATGCAAAGGTGACATCAGCACCTTTTGTTCGACACATATACATATTTGTTCCGTCAGTTCATATAATTTGTTCAGTACGTACAAATATTCTGTTCTCGTAGTTTATAAATTTTGTTCTACGGTTATGTAAATATATAATTTTAATTAAAAAATACAAATAAAAAAAAGTTTGTCAAAGTATAGTCAAATGGGATCTTGTTTCGAAGTTTTTATTGTCAGAAATTCAATGGTGCAATAGGAATTTAATTTTGATACTCCGTTTATGATTTATAGATTTTTTAATTTCCAAACAAGTTGCATGTAAAGGATGACATCAGCTTTTTTATCTTTTCTTGCATGCATGCAGATACTAAGCGAAGCACATGCGCAAACAGTCTAATGAAACTTTGATTTTTTCCTTCACCCTCCATACATTAGTGGGATGGAAACATGATTATGCGATTCAACCCGTGCCTATACGGAGCCTTCAGCGACAAATTATTTTTTTTCGCTGAAGTGATGGCTAAGAGCGCTCCTAGCCCGGCCTAGGAGGACTAGGACCATGACCGGTGATGACTGATCGATGAGCTCCCCGGCGTGAGGTGTCGCGTGGCCATACATCTCGGGTGCGTCAGTGCGTGCGCTCGGTCCTCCCGGCCCGTCCCGTCGTCCGGCGGACGGCGGTGCAAAGCGAGAGCTACCACACCCAGGTCCGAGGACGAGGAGGGGGCCTCCGTGACTCCAACCTCTCTCCATCTCGGGCACACGGCGACATGACCTTCCGCGCGAGATGGACGGGCTCGCTCCGTTCCGGGGGATGGGAGAGGGGATAAAACAGGAGCAGGTAGACGGGGCCATGCCGATGCCAAGGAAAGAGACGGTCCGGCCGGGCCGGGCGAGGGCGGCCTCTCGTATAATAACCACTCGCTCGATCGCCGAACAACGAGGACACGTACGTCCTGCGCGGCTGCGCCCATGCGTGTATCCTCCTTGTCATCGCACGCCACGCAGCAGGAAGAAGCAGTCGCGTGCATCGCGTAACGCTTGACTAGCCTAGCCTATCGCGGACACCCGCGCGCTCAAGTGGCTAGTCTTAATTTTGTACACTAACCTCGGTGTCACACGCTGCATCTGCAGATGTGTACGTGCACCGTAGAGCGAGGGGGCGGGGGGAGTGGGGGGGGGGGGGGGGGGGGCGATCGGAACGTACGCCACGGCGCGAGCGTCGTCGTCGCGCGCCTCTAATCAGGCCTCTAATCACGCATTTTAATGTTATAAAAAGTCCCCTGAAATTATTGCAGTAGCTGGCTGGTCATGAGAAAAAAGACGATCGATCGAGCTCCGACCTCCGAGTGCGGCTGATTTTCTCGTACTAGAATCCACAGAGCCCGTCGGCATCACTGCATTCGGTGTGATTGCGTTGCCGTCGCCCCGGCGACATCCATGATGCACCACCGTCCACCGGTCCTCGGCGCCTCCAGGTGGCGGCCTCACGGGCGGTAGTTCGCGAGCCCCATCATCCATCAGGTAGGGACCTGATGAAGGAAACTTGTACGATGAAACCGGCAGCCGGCAGGGCATCAGGAACAAGAAAGCGAGGAAAAAGGCGGAGCTCCACTGTTGGGCGGTGGTGGTGCTACTGCTTCGGGTAGGGGCCGCGCGCGGAGAAGGGAGAACACATGCCCCGACCTCGTTGGACGACGCCCCGAGGTGGCCCGTGATATAACGACGCGTCGCCTTCCCGCGCCATACGCCGTGGTCGTGCGCCCCTGCAGGCAGCGGAGGAATCGGTCTGTGTCAATTGCGAGTACGATGAGTGCGCCAGCAGCGGTTGGTCTCTGTTGGTTGATGACGGGGAAAGCGGCGTGCGTGGTTCTCAAATCTCAGCTGCCCGACCAGGGTCGGTGTCGATGGCGAGCATGATGCGGGTGCGGCGACGGACTGGCCGGGTTTTAGCTGAGTCCGGCAGAAGCAGCGTGTGCTTCGTGCACCTGGTGCCTAGACGCGACGGCAGACGGCACGGTCCAGTAGTGACTCCAGTCCAGGAAGCACGGTCCAGTCGCGCGCCCGGCTGCCTTGCTGCGGTGCCCGGCCGTCGGAGTATCCCTGCGAGCGACGAAGGCACGGCGAGGACAGCGCTTTCCGCGAGCCGCGCGGACACGGTGCCTGGACGGACACGGTGGTCGGTGTAAAGAGGCGGCATGGGCCTCCGTCCCCGCCTACGACATCGACATCGACCGAGACCGAGATCGAGAGTCTCTGTCACTGTCCCAACCCTGCGATCCGACCATGCGCGGCTCCGGTGGGCACATGGCGAGACCGGTGAGTTTTATGCTCCTGGAAGCAGTTCGGCGGACGGTACAAAGGAGCAGGCGAATCGGACCATGCTTGCCGGCCGGCCGTCGAAGGGGACGGCGGAGGGGCGGCTTTATCCCGCTGCTGATGTTGTGTGGTGGGAAGAGGTAGGGAGGCTACTTCTCTAATGCTAACTAACGAATCGTTGCCGTGCGCGACATTGAGCTGATTTTTTTTTTTTTTTGAAGAATCGACATTGAGCTGATCAGCTTGGGAACTTTACTGGTACAAAGGACCATCCATGGGATCCAAGCCACCGCCCACCGCGGGACTCCTTAATCGGCGCTCGTTCGCTGCGGCATGGTAGCAGCGAACAGTCGTTGGTAGTTAATAGCGGCGGGCGATCGTTCAGAGCGCACGCGTTGGTAGGTAGTAGTAGATGACTATGACTTGGTGGTGGGTAGTGTTTCAGTTGGTCCCGTGCATACATGGTAGGTTTCTAATATTTAGCTTCCTTTTGTTTCCTGTTCCTACCGTACTCATGGTTCGTTGTCTTCGGCTTATTTTTTTCTCTTTCGGGTAAATGAGTGTGTGGGTGAGTAAATGGGTGGGGGATTGTTTGACATACATATGGAAGTGAAATACATATAATTTGGCAAAAAAAGCATCGATATAAATGGGAAAATGATTTTTAAAAAAATTATTGATAAAAGAATGTCATTTGTTTCTCCAAGCAAATTGAACAAAACATCACATGAAAAAATAGCTGATTCTGGAAAAATAAATGACAGCTCATTCACGACTTCACGTGCCAGATTTGGCCATCTTCTGCACCAAAACGAGCAGTTGGGATTAAAAACATTTCATATCATATCTAGAATTTGCTACATCTTTACCTTTCAAGTCTGATATAAAAACCTTTCTGCTTAGAATTGAAAAACATTTGAATCATATATTTTAAACTTATTACACGTCCAACTTTTATGTCACATGTCAGAATTGGAAAACTTTCAAAGCATGTACATCTCGAGTTTCAAGGCACATATTAAATTATTTAAAACTGAAATTCAAAAGCCTTCAAATCACATGTTTGAAACTTCTTAAACATTTAGCTTTCAAGTCACCTGTCATAAAATTTGTATCCAAAATTCAAATAATTTTAAAACATGTGATTAAATCTTTGTACATATAGCTTTCAAGTTATGCACTAAACTATTTGCATTTAGAGTTCAAAAGCTTTCAAATCATACATCTAAAAAAAATTCTATATCTCAAATTTCAAGTCACATATAAGAATGTTTATACCCGGAGTAAAAAAAAACTTTCATGTCTCGTATTCAAAACTTTTAATATATAAAACATTCCAGGAATTGGTGAATCCATTAGACCAAAAAATCTAAAAAAATCAAAAAAAAAAAAGAAAGAAAGAAGTAACTCAAGAGTAAAAATAAATACACGGATTTCAAAAGAAATTGTATATCAAGAACTTCATATTTGAACTTTTATTTACTCTTATTCTTAATTTGAAGATTATATACATCTAAAATTTTAACATGCAGATCAAGAATTTCCTATATATAACTTCACAATCATGTGTGTAGTTAAAACTTTCAATATGAATTAACAAAACTTTATAGTTGGTGTGTAAAAACTTTGACCCTACCTGTATGTAACTTTGTATGTCAAATGTATCTAATATCCATCATGTGGATTAACTAACCTTCTGTCTGCATCAAGCCAAACATATATACAGGTTTTTCAAAACCAGACCAATTTATGGACCACAAATGGTAAATGTTCAAAGCACAATGTACATATTTTTCGAAATCAGACCAACATAAGATGAGAACATGAGTGTATAAAAGAAAGAGTTGAACTCTCAAAAAAAAAGTTGAATACATACTCACTTGTTAGAATAAAGTGTTATATACCACTATCATGGCTTTGCATATGCTCCATTAAGAATTTCCCACCATCATAACTGTTATATCACCAAAAAATCGCATAAACAGACTAAGAATGACTTGTGTAATTTATCCAAAAATTAAAAGCATCCAAATGTTAATCTATCTCACTGTGTCACTAACTTTCAAATAATAACATATTCAAAACTTTATACCCCTAATTTGAAAGCATTAAATTCATAAATAAAAACTTTGTGGATCTCATTTTCAAACCGAACGTTCTTACAAAATTATAAAACTATGTTGAATGCTTTTATAATAACATATATAGAACTTTATACATATCAATTCCAAAATCAGGCATAAAAAGATTGAATGAAAGTATAATAAACTTTGTGCATCCCACTTTCAACTCTCAAACTTTGAAGCATAAATCTAAAGACTTGGCAGGTAGGTAGAATGCAAAAACTTTGTAATCACATATTCAGAAAGTTTTTACTAACAAAGTTAAAAGAAATATACATGTGGGTAGGTGGAATGCAAAAAACTTTTTAATCCAAAACATCAAACTATAAATCAGAAACTTACTACATACGCATTCAAGCATTTTACTCTTAGACCCAAAACCTCATAATTACAAACTTTGCACTCCAAATAACTTTCTACTAGCATAATAAAAACTTTGTACTCTCACATCAAAACTTAGTAATAAAAAACTTTGTACTCCAAATGTGGTAACCTTGTAAAAGCACATTTTTAATTTTGTACCCGCACATTACAAACACTACAGTCCTATATTCATAACTTTATGATTCCAAACTATGCACTCTGAATATAGAATTTTTTTCTATCATATTATAACTTTGCACTCCTAACTTCAAAACTTTGTAGTTTTAAACTTTGCACTTATAAATCTGGAACTTTATACTAATATATTTTAAACATCAAACTCTCAAATCCAATACTTTGTAATCATATATACAATACTTTGTAGTTTGTACTAGATAAACAATATGCAAAAAAGGTTGTACACATCTAAAAATGTTGTATGCTATTACTTATGTACATATGCTAAAAACTTTGAAATGCATATTTTTAGAGTGTACGGAAATGATACTAGAGTGTATGATTGGTACTATTTCTATTTTTACTACACATTTAAATATTCAAATCAAAACTTCAAGTATCTTAGGAATTCGAAAGGCTTCTATATTTCACATTCAAAAGACTTTAGCTACACCCGTAACTTTTAAGTCACACATCAAACACTTTATTCCCAAATATTAGAAAACTTTTAAGTTGTATATCTAAAACTTTGTGCAGCTCTAGTTTTCAATGTCGCATATATAAAATCCAAGGACCTAGAATAAAAAACTTCAAAACTGCATATTCCAAACCTCCTATATCTAGCCTCTACATTACATATTAGAACTAAAATTTGCATCTAGAATTAAAAAAAATTGAAATCACATAACTAAAAACTTTCTACATCTCCACCTTTTAAGAGATAAATAAAACTATTATATGAGACAAATAGAATTTTAAGATTATGTAGCTAAATGTTTGTACATCTCTAGCTTTTTTTAGATCTGTACATCTGTAGCTTCAAAGTGATAGATAAAAACAATAATGCTATATGGTTTCAAAACTTATGCAACACATCTAAAACTTACTATATGATTTCAAGAAACTTTGGATATCCCCAACTTTTAAGATTTAATTGAAAACTTTTTATCTCAAGAGTCAAAAACTTTCAAATCATATATCTGAACACTTGTACATACTACCTGAAATTATATTTTAAAAACTTCATACAAAAGTATTAATACCACAAAATCATTTATCCGAAACTTTATATCTACACATATCTTCCTTCCAAGTAAGTGTCATGTAGCTTTGCACTCGAATATTAAAAACTTCATATGACCCTATCTTTTAACTTTGATATTCAAAATCATGGTCGAGACATAGGCTTTAGAAACATGTAACAAGATCTTTATACATCCAAAACTTTTAGATCGCAAATATAAAACTTAAATATATAATGACTATAAACCTTCAAATCATCATTTGAGGCTATTTTATGTCCCCGTTCAACTTTGAAATGGTATATACAAAACTTTATACATACCTATTGTAAAGTTTCAAATTATTACTTGGGTTATTTTCGTATGTCTTTATAGTTGAAAACTCTTATTTAAAGGATAGTAAAGCGAAACAAACATTAGATACAATAATTTGTTAAAAACATGGAGTTCACATACTTGCCCATCAAAATATTTATAAGTATTTTGGAGAAACCTATGCAAATAGTAGTATCTATCACTTTAAAGAAAAAATACTAACTCTATAGTAACAAAAGTATTTTTGTCAAAATTAATATGTATATGTTGAGATAACATGGACCATATGACAGTTAAAGTGTTCTTTATTCTAATGCCATGTAGTGGTGGGATGAGCACCATAACTAAACAAATATTGATTGAGATAGCTAACCAAAGTTGCCAAACTACCAATGCGAGAGAAGACATGCAACTTTAGTTATGAAGCAGCAAGCACCTAATGTGGTAGCCCAAGATTTAATTACATGGACATGTGAGCACATGGCCATCAACAAAATCCTGAGATCAATATCAGAACCTCCAAGACCTCCTTTGTCCCCCTGTACACTAATCACAACAAAATGAAATTAGCACCGGTTAGTGCATGAGAGTATTCAACAATTAATCTAATCAGGCGACCGTGCTGCCATACCTGAGTCAGAGCTCTCCACGTTCAGCATCAAGGGCAGCGTGTCCCGTTGTGGCTAGAGCTCGAGGTGTTTTGTCTTGTTGGTCCATGGTCGAGCTTGCATGAGGAGAAGGGGGTGAAAAATCGTTGCTGGAGCGAGCGATGCGAGCAGGACCCCCAACACTGTGGCAAGGGGCATTGGCACCATCGCCACTACCACGCTAGCCGCTTCCTTCTACAAGCCGCTGCCTCAAATTCCGCTACCGTCGTAGGCAGCTTCAAACCCTAACGACCCCAATCCCACCCCTTCTTCTCAGATGTGGCCACGACACCTCTCCTGCGGGTGAGCATAGGCCCTAGTGAATCCATTTTTGGAGATGGATTGAGATCTGGAAGAGAGGATTTGGGTAAGGGGTGGGGGGGTTGGAGCAGGCTACTACCTACGGGAGGAACCAGAACTGAAGGAAAAAAGAACGGAGGAACAGAAGGAGAAGGAAGGGGAATAGGGGATACAGAGGAACAGAAGGAGAAGGGTGGGGAAGAGATAAGGCGGGCTCACAGTCTCGTGGAGAGACGGAGGGAGCGCCACGCGTCCGTTCGCCGTTACCAGATGGCGACGCTCGTGCGTCAAATAAGAATTTTGGCCCACCGCGCGTAGGTGCTCAGCAACGGAGGATAAAATATCCTCGCCGTGGACCGCGCAGTTGGGTGGAGCAAGCTGACGACGGGACGCTAATAGGCAAGGTTCCATTGGTGCCCGTCTGCCTGATGGTACTAGTTGGATTATCGGATCGGCGTTGCTAGCGCCCGGACGTCCGGAGGAGCGAATCAACGGTGGACGTCAGATAGCAGACGTCAGATCCACTGTAGCGCTGAAAAGAAAAGTAGGAAAAAAATCTCGTCGCAACATCAGATCATGTTGCATGCAACATGGTAAAGGAAAAATTCGCAACATTCAAAAACAACATCCGCAACATTAAAAAATAACACCCGCAACATCGAGATCTACTTTTGCAACATTACAACATGGAAAAAAATCATGTCGCAACATCAACTCATGTTACGTGCAACATGGAGCCGAATTCCGCAACATTCAGAAACAACATCTGCAACATTCAAAAATAACATCTGCAATATCGAGATATATTTTTTCAACATTGCAACATCGAGATCTGCTTTTGCAACAACCACATGAAACACTTGCAACATTCCTTCGAAACCTCTTAAACACTCAAAACATACGCTTGCAACATCATTGAAAACCTGCTGCTGCTGCCATCGGCGCCGCCCAAAGCTCCTTCGCCAGCCGACGAGTTTCGCCCCTAGCTCGATCGCTTGCCCAGCCGGGAGCGAGGCCGCAGGTGAGCCATGGACGCGCCCAGCCGCTCCTCGGCTCACGCGTCCGCCCGCGCGTGGTGGTGGCGCGGCGACCCGACTGGGGAATGGATGCGCCGCTCCCCCACGACGGCACCTCGGGGCAGCACGGCCGAGAGCAGGGAGGGCCTGGCCGCGCGTTCGCCGGCGGTTGGGTGGATCAGGAGAGGGCTGGCCGCGCGCGCTCGCCGGCGGGTGGGCAGAGCAGGGGAGGCCCGGCCGTGTGTGCTCGCCGGGCGGGTTTTGCAGGTTGAGGCTGGCCGCGCAGCTCGCCGGTGGGTGGGGGGAGCAAGAGAGGGCCGGCCGCGCGCGCTCGCCGGCGGGCGGAGCTTCCAGCGCCGCGAGGGAAAAACTGGATCGGGAAAAAAGCAACGGTGGGAGAAAGAGATAAGGTCGAGGGGTGGGGCCCGCCACCCTATTTTTCTACCACGTCGCCTCCATCCGGAGCGTCGGACGCCTGTTGGTAAGCATTACCGTTATCCGATACAGCAAAGGCATCAGCATTTTGCTGCCAGGTTTTTGCTCGATCAGGTCATCGTAGCGAAAACCCACAAAGAAGAAGGTTCGTTTCATCACTTTTGGCCCAGGCCCACAAACAGGTGCACTGCTACATCTTCATGAAGATATAGAATGTTATGGAACTATAAACCGAATAAGAGCCCATCAAAGCCCATTAATAGTCAAACCCTACCTTCTTCCTCCTCCCTCCCTTCCCCTGCCCGTGCGGCGCTACCCTCCTTGGCCGCCGCCGTCGTCGCCGTCCACGTGCTCCGCATCGCCCGCCATGGCCGCCGCCACCATCCCCGTGCTTCGCAGCGCTGCCCACCATGGCCGCCGTCTTCCATTCTTCTGCATCGCGGCACAGTCCTTCATGGCCGCTGTCACCGTCCTCCTGCTCCGCGCCGTCGTCATGGCTGATGCCGCCGTCCTCCATGCTCCGCCTGCCATGGCTGCGAGTCCCTGTGCACCCAGGTGCCGCCCGCCACGGCCGCCGCCTGCTGGCCCCGCACTAGCCTCGGGGCTCGCCGGAGCCGGACACTAATTTTGATTTTTTTTTAAATGTTGATCAACATTTCCACGAAATATTGATGACAATGTATTGGAAAAAAAGTTGGATCTAATGTTTTCTCTAAACAAATGTTAGTGCAAAGAAAATGTTGACGACGCTTCAAAAAATGTTGATGAAAAAATGTTGTCGGGAAAAATGTTGGTCAACATTTTTTAATTTGTTAATATTGATGGGCTGGTGGTTTTGGTGGGCTGGCTTTGATGGGCTTTGGTTGTTAGAAGTTTTAATATTTATGTACCTTCCGGTACCTATATAGGATCCCGGAGGGTTGGGGTTTAAATCTATCAACATTTGTTGGTATTCGTCAACAAATGTTGTAGAAACTATGACCTAATCTATACTATAAAGATCAAAAATAATTAAAAACGTTTCTCACTCAATTTGAACCTGTCTTACCCCTTACGCCGGACCCACCCATCAAGTAATTGAAGGACCGAATAGGAGGTAGACCCATAAAAATCGTAATTTGGAGAGTATTTTTACAAAAAAGTTAATTCTTTTACGACTCGTGTCCGTCATACCCGCCCACCATACCCTCTAGGCCCACTGCCATCGCGCATACGTCTCCCACTGAATCGAATCCGTGCCAATGACGCCACGCCACCCCGATCCTTCCTGCTTTCCTTCCTCGACTCGAACAGAAGCCACCTCGCATATGCACACGCAGCAAATTCCCTCCGGAATCCCGACCCGTGCCATCCTCACCATGGCTGCGGTGTCCGATCCCATGGCTGCGGATCTGATAGCGGCAACACCTCACCTCGGTCGCTTCCCTTCGTTGGATCGAACGCATGCCCACGACAAGTAGTGCGGCTCAAGACACAGAGGATGAGGATCCGTCTCCTTGCTGCACTGCAGCACCAGTGGTCAACTGGTCATGGCTGAGGGCCGAGCGCCGCTAACTTCGTTCCATCCCGCTCCACACAACCATGACCAAACACCGCCCAACTCAAGCTTGGCAGCCCGAGGCCCGAGCTCAACCGCTGGCCACCGTCCTCAACCTCGACCTTCCGCACGCGCCACCGCAGGTAAGGCCGAGCCGGCCCTGGCTACCTGCTCGCAATCCTCCAGATATTTATCTCTAAGGTTTCAATAAGTCCGGATATTTTCTGATGCTCAGATAACACTGGTGATTCAGGACACGCAAGATATTCTCTCTTTGACCCGCTTGATGATGTTTTCCTATTTTCCTATCTCTGTATATTATTCTTTTAATTATGAAACAAATATGATAAGGAGATATTTCTACTGTGAAATGTGTTTGAATAATCTTAATTGCTCTTACTTATTAAAGAGCAGTTGCTTAGTAATTGGTATTTGGTGAGTTTACAAGTTATCTGCACTATATATTTGTCTAAGTGGCTATATTTTCTTTCTTTATTTTGTTTCTCTTTAACATGTGTAGAAGTTGTTTCTCTAGATGATAAAAATGCAGACATATTGCTTGATGTTGTCATGAAGGAAATTAAGGTTATGCACATCCTCAAAGGGCATCCTAATGTGGTCACACATATTGCACACGATGTTTTTCATATGGGTGGCACAAATGAGTTATTCTCATGATGGGGTTCTGTGAGAAGTTTTTGGTGAGTGCGATGGATAGCATAAGTTACTATGAGGAGAAGAAGACACTTTCACACAGATTTTTGCAATGTTGTTTTCCCATGCAAGGACAGTCACCACCACATATGTATGTTGTAGTCTTTACCCTGTTTTGTTTCACTATACCATTAAGAAATCTGAAATAAATTAACAATACTGATATACTAGCAATTCGAGTGTTGTAATATTGTTAATTTGTTATTTCCTTTAGCGTAACATGTTTGTATCCTTCTCATATCCTGGGCTGGGTTGAAATTTACGTGCCTTATAGTTGTAGCATATTAGCAATTGTGGGAAGACAATGAACAAATACTATTTGCAAACAATTTTTCCCTCTATACCAGTGTATCTTATTAGGTGTAATTGAGTATTAAGGGGTTGTTTGTTGTAGGCAAAACAAGTTACCAGTGTATCTTATTAGGTGTAATTAAGTATTAAGGGGTTGTGTGCTGTAGGCAAAACAAGTTACAGTTATAAGTATGCATCGATTATTAGCAAATATGTCCTACACATCTTTGCCGAGTTGTTTAGAAATCTCAACAATGAAAATACTCTTCCTGGATTTGACGAAGCATATTGGAAATTTGGCTGGTGGAGAGGCATTTTCTGAGTACAGTAAATTGCTATGTGCATTCTTTAGTAAAGTATCTCGACTTCGCTGCCACATTCCAAAGTGCATTCACTAATAAATTAATTGGGCTCTTTGAATTATCTTCATCTCCAATTTCAAAAGCTTTCTTGAGTCTTAATCAGTGCATTGCTAATGAATCATACATTGGGATAATTTTTTCTGCAAGTTTTCATCTTTTTAATTGTGACACAACTGTTATAGATTGCACAGGAAGGCCCCCTCCAGACCTAAGGCAATGACCAACCTCCTATTGATGTAGGGAGTGGCTAATTTTCTTGTGGACATAATGGCACACTGTTTATAGTCAGCAATGTCCATCAAACCCTAGGAAGGTGAACGGCTGCTGCTTAGCTGCTAGCAAGCAGTCAGGTCCTCAGTCTGTGCTGCCTCAACACTATTGTTGTTTCTAAATGCTCTTTGCTATAAGTTTCTAAATACTTGACAAGCTGAATTAATGAACCAGTGCTACATTGTATTATGTTTATTTATGTATAGGCAACATAATTTGACGACAGAAAAATATCAGTTACGTAATATGTTGCTAAACTGATTAGTATGAGCATTGGCAAAAAATAATGTAGAAAATTCATGTATAATTGGCGTAATGGTTCAATGCAAGGTATAAGAGGACATACTGGCATATGTAGTTATCATTGTAGTAGTTAGATTACCTTTTAATTCACTCGATTATCCTGATAGCAGGACAAGAGTTCAGATTTAAAAAAAATCATATTTTGATCGTTTGTGATATTGTGAAGAGGCTGCTTCCACTTGTTGATGCAACTGCAGTTTGTGGTTCCTTCAAGTTCCAATATCTTGGCATGAACATAACATCAATCTATCATCCGTGATCTGGTGGGATGCCATTCAGATAAAGGTCAATTGAGGAAAATTTGGGCCTAGAGCAACAAATGCAACTTAAAGTAATTGTCTTGCTTTGGAGATGGTGATGACCAAGAAATAAAATCAAATGTTTTGGGAGAGAATGTTTTGGTTTAAGATCAAATGATTAGGTCTTCTTGCTTGTTTCCTGCATTGAATAGGAAGGTAAAAGAGGAACATATTTTTTTTCACAAGACGTGTTCAAAAAGTGGTCCTTGATTGAGAAATACAGATCGAATGGGAGCACATCCTTAATGCTTTGCAAGAAACTCCAAGTGTTCAATAAGTTTTGCTTCAAACATGTGCGTTCCAGCTATATTGAGACTATACCTGATTGTTTGAACATCGGAACATATCAGATCTTCACATTCTCGCAGAACACCCCCTCCTTGAACTAATATACATTTAGTTGGTTCTAAGTTTGCATGAGTATTTTTTAGAATAGTTAACTGATTATTTTTGTTCGTCCACACATTTGCGGTGTCTTGTTAATTTGTTCAGAAAGCAATATTGCCTTTTGTGAGGGAAAAACTCCAAGTACCTGGACCATGGTGCAAAAAGAACAGGGCAATGTGGTGCACTAGTGGTGACATGCTTGATGCTGGTCATGTGAGGGAAAAACTCCAAGTACATGGACCATGGCAGAAAAAGAACAAGTCAATGTGGTCCTCTTGTGAGGGAAAAACTCCAAGCACATGGACCATGATGGAAAAAGAACAGGGCAATGTGGTGCACTGGTGGTGACATGCTTGATGCTGCTCCGCTGTTTCGTGGATATAGGATGTTGTCCCATTTGCTGCATAGGAGGGCCAATGAGTTGCATCTCATATATTTTCCCTTTTTTTGCTGCAGTGCATGCATTTTTTCCCCTTTCTTATAGTAAGGTGCATGCAAGTAGATGGGCTCCTCTACCAAGTACAAAGTCCGCTTCAATGCTTAGGCCCTGTTTAGCAGGGCTCCAAAAGGAGCTCCAGCTCCGGCTCCACGCAGAGCCCTGCCAAATGGGGTGCTCCACGGCGGCTCCGGGGCTGGAGCTGGTGGTGGAGCCACAAACGGCTTCCACTGGGGAGGCGGAGCCATGAAAATGTGGCTCCATTAGGCTCCGCCTCCCCCTTTACTGCTTTGCCCCCGGTGCAGGGGCCGTCTAGAGCGTCCTAGTCTCCGGCGGCACGAGGCGGGGCGGAGGCACTGGCGGTGCACGGGCGGGGCGGGGCGGGAGCTCGGCGGCGGGCGGGAGCTCCCTCGGGCAGATGCAGTGAATGGATAAGAAGGTGAATGTATAAGGAGAGGAGGGAAAAAAGGGAGAGGAAAAGAAAACAAGAGGAAAAAAGGAAAATAAAGAAAATGGGAGAAAAGAAAAAAAAGGAAAGGGCAATTTAGACATTTTACAACCTCAATCTAACAGGTAATGCCGTTTTGTCAAACGTTTTCCAAAACGGCTTCAGCTCCATCAGAAAAACCGCTCCACCGGAGGAGCCAGAGCCGGACTCGTTTTTTTAGGAGTCGGAGCCCTGCCAAACATGCCCTTAGGGTACTCTTCGCTGATGCAGAGCTGCATATATTCATGGTGAGATATGAAACTTCCACTGTGGTGTGTGGTGGTCCTCATTATGGGTCTTGTCTGTTGTGGTAAAACTTTAAAAAAAAATGTAAAATGCATGGTGTCCTAGACATACTAATAAATTTTCTAGATGGTTGTTGTAAACATTCGTGGATGAGCTCATGGGTTTAATTGCAATCATAATATGGAGAGGACCAGAGGAATTGATGTCTAATTGTTTATCTTATTCATTACATGTTGCCTCACTGATAGTGAAGAACAGTTGCTCTGGCAACTTGTACTTGTACTAATCTAAAATATTTTGTTACCAGATTTAGCCATAATATGTAATTATTTCAGCTCAAACTGTCATTTTAGTAAACATTTCTTATAACATAAATGATTTTAAAAATATTGTTTCATCAGGGACCAAGGTTCTCTTTTTTTCTATGAAATATAAAAATCTTGTTTAATATGATTTTTTAAAATACGTGCGTGTGACACGTGTACTTTACTAGTTGTTATAAATGCTTTTTGACATTGATCAATATTTTTTATAGTTATACTAATATTTTAAAACATTTTACATTCACTAACATTATTGCTCAACAAATTTTTACATGCACCAACAAATTTCTTTTACATTTATAAACTTTATATTTATGTAAAAGATGTTAAAATATTTATATAGTTTGTTGGCCGGTTGTGGTTAGTTATTGAGCTACTGCTAGGTTATAGATGTTTAGTTGTCTATCTTGAGGGAGATGGATAGGATTTCTCAAGATCCAGCTCTTTTTTTTAGAAGGGTCTGAATTACATTAAAAGTTTTAAACCCCTTTTACAACTGACCTCAACATAAAATAAAGTTACATTGAAGCACATCACTAGGTCTCTAAACTTCATCTTCCTCACATCCAGCTCCCTTCTTGGGCGCGACAAGATGACGCTTATGGATTGTTATGCTCATCTAAATGTACTTAGGCCACGTTGATTGGAGATGGTGTACTAATAATACTCTTGTTACTCTACTACTATATAGACTCATGCACCCCAAATTAGAGTTTACTTTAATCGGCTTATTAGTCAAATTTATAGATAAAAGACATCAACATTTAACACATCAAATTATAGTTTATAAATAACTCAATCTACCACGAATGTTTCATCATCCCTAAAAATACAAGTCACTCAAAATATCAAACATATTATAGTGAAGGTAAATGACTATTCTATCCATCATTGTTCCTATAAAAAGGCTATCACTTGGATTCAGCAAATATTTAATGTTTATGGATTGGATGCTATAATGGCTTGCTTTATGAGTCACGTTTAGTCTACTACTTATTTATTTTCTAATTAGATGTCATTATACATTTTCCATAAATTTACTTAAAGTGTTAGCGACATATTATTAGGCTTTAAGAACATATTCTATGCTAGGGGCGTAGCCAGGATTTGACTATAGGGGGCAAGATCCTGAGTAGAAAACAATCTCATAATTTTTTTCACGAATTCGATATAGTATGGACGACAAAAATATTCTAGAAATAGGTTTGACAAATCATATATTATATTATATTATATAGAATATGTCCTTCAACATGTCGCTTGTAGTAATAATTAAGTTGTATATTTGAATATAAATACAATGATTATATTAGATAATGCTATTAGTAATTGTGGTTATCGATTGAGCAGTTGTAAACACAAACCTTAGACGGTAGAGAATATGGGTTTGACAAAGAAAATTATATTTGGATCAATTCAGCTTCATTAATTAGCATGTAACGCAATAAATGAAAAAAATATAAGAATGATAGCATGTCAGTTACACGCACATTGTTCTTTGGATGTTGGAGTGGTGCCAGCGGACGCTTGGGCCGGTGGGCTAACTTTGCGTTGATCTAGCTAGCTTTGCGATTAGCAACCTTTAAGGCATATGTACTGTAACATCCCTCAAATTTAATGAGGAATGTTAATTAATAAAAATGAGGATTTAAAATTTTTGATGATTTATTTGAGTGATTAACAATTTATTTAAGGATGTCTTCCGTTTCTCTCCTTTATTCCTAGATTTAATGTTGAATTAAATAAAATTTCTAGGAAATATAAAAATGCTAGTGTGAGAAACTTGGAGTTCATTTGGTTTTATTTGGAGTTTACTTGAGTGGGTTTCAAATTTGAATTTATATTCAAATTTGAAACTAAATAGAAAAGGGGGGTAAATAGTTATAGAAAAAGGAAAGGGGAGCTGCACTGCTGGGCCGCGAGCCCAAAGTCCCGAAGTCCGCCGAACCACCCTCTTCTCATTTTCCTTGCGCGCCGCGCCACCTCTCTCTTTTCCCGTCTCGGCCCAGCACAGCCCACCAGCGCGCCGGCCCGGTTACCACCAACCGCGCCCCGCGCTGAGTCGCTGCCAGGTGGACCCCGCGTTGCGTCATGCACACGTCACGGTGACGTCGCCCCCGTCATCTCCTTCCTTTTCCCCTTTGGCTGACGCCGGCGCCAAAGCGAGGGGCCGCACCGCCCATGGCGCCGTCGCGACGCGCCCCGGGCCCCTCCGCGGCATCCAAGCCGTCCACGTGCCCCCGCGGTGCACCCCGCCTATAAGAAGCCGCCGCCGCAGCCCTCGGAGACCTCCCAACCCTAGCCGCCTCGGGGACTTGTCCCTTTCCACCTTGCCACCGCCCGCCGGAGGAGAAGAAGGAGGGAGAAGGCAGAAGAAGGCCAGGAGCACGCCCACGAGTTCGCCGTCGACCTCGCGAAGCCGAAGGCCCGCACGTGGGAGCTCGGGGACGCCGCGAAGCCAAGGACCGCGACGCCCCTGCTTCCTCTGCTCCGCGCCGCCGTCTCTTTCCTCGCCGACGACCCTGCTCCGTCCCTCTTCACCAACGCCTGCACGCCGGCCCGTGGCCACCAAGGTGAGGCCGAGCTCCCTCGCCCATTTGTGGTCGACCCGGCCTTCGAGCCGAGGCGCAACGCGAGCACACCGTCGCCGCCGCGCCGCCGCGCACGCGCTTTGGTGAAGCCGGCCTTCGTGCCGTGCTGGGAATCTCTTCTGCAGGTGCCGCCGCCTTCACCGAGCGCACACACACGCCTCCGCCGCCTGCCTTGACACACGTAGTCGCGCACGTCGCCGGAACGCTGTCGCCCTGCTCGCCGCGCCGCCATGGCCGTCGCCATGGAGGTTTGCTCCGTGCACACAGCAGCAGGGGGAAAGGCGCCACCTTTGTGGCCGTTCCGTGCACGCCTCGCCGCCGGCAACCACGCGCCCCCACACGCGCTCGTGCTCGGCCGCGGGAGCCCGAGCTCCACCGCCGCACGCGCCGCCCCGAGCTCCGCCATGGGTGCGCCCCTTCAGAACTCGCACGCGTGAGGGCAAAAGCCCCAGTTTTTGGGGTCTTCTCGTTCACCTGATGCACGCACGCACGTTTCTGGCATTTGGGCGCGCCCGCGCACCGTCGCCGGTGATCACCGCCGTGCGCCCGCACAAGCACGTCGCCGCCGTGCCTCTGTCTCGCCGCAGACGCACCTTCCCCGGCCGCGGTTACTTCCTCTTTGCACAAGGATGCGCCCTAGGTGCTCCTTGACCTCTCCTTGTCGCTTGTTGGACAGGTCGGACACCCTTGCCGCCGGCGAACCCTTTGCCGCGCCGCCGCTCCTCTGGGGCATTTCCCCGAGCACGTCGCCGCCACACCCAAAACCCCAAGGTTTTGCTACACATGCTCGCACACACGCTCACGTACCCGCAGAGGATCCGGGCGGATCCCGTGCAGCCGGCCACTCACGGCCCGGCCACACGCACGCCGCGCCGTGCTGAGCCGCAGCGGATCGCCCCGGATCCGCCGCGCGCCGCCACGCATGGCTGCCACGCAGGCCGCCACGTGGGCAGGAGCCGGCTTTAAGCCACCCATGTGGCGGTTGCGTCAGCACAGGAGCCGGCCTGCAGCTAGCTGTAAGACCTCTTAAAGATAGCTAGAGCTAGGTAAAGGTTGGCCTAAAGTATGAGATATTGTATATGCGTATTTTAATTTCAGAAATGTATTTTATCTTCGGAAAATCATAACAAATCCGTTTTAGCTCCGAAAAATATGAAACTTCTTCTGAAAATCTTCTAAAAATCCAAACTTCGTGCTAGACTAGAGGTTGCCTCTTTTTGGATCTTATTTGCTCTTTATCTTGGATTTATTACCATTAGTAGCCGAGATTATTTATTTAAATACGCTTCTAGGAGCTGCCGGAGCCGGAGAGCTGAACCAGGACTTCGACGACGACCTCAGCTACGACGACCACTCGTACCCAGGTTCACGCCCGACCATCTTTGAATGCCCATTAGGCATGGCTATTTTAGAACTGCTAGTGCTTTATTTAATGCATAGAGATGAATATGTTGAACCCATGCATAGCCTCTTCTACATTCTTGTCCTTGATTGACCTACTACTACTGTTTACTTAAGCTAGATGATGTGCTGAGCTTGCTATGCATGTGTGGGGATTATTGTGATAGTTTCTTGGTGTGTGTTGGGAAAACCGGCAGGAGAAGGTGTTTTGGGATATTTTGGCGGGGGTGAGCTCGAGACAACCTGATCTGGGATCGGGGGCCAGGGATCGTCTTCTCGGACGTTGCCCGAGATGGTACCTATGGCGGGTACACCGTTTTAGGAGCACAGGTGTTGGGGATTTTGAGATGACTTGGAGGATATGAGCTCGCCCCGGTCTGAAACCGAGTGGGTCGCCTGTTACACGGGACTTTCGTACACACCACCTCGCCGAGAGTGGGGATAGGGCCGTTCGACCCTAGCAAGTGCGGTACCATACCTGCCAGCAGGATAGCGGGGTATCAGTGGGGGAGAGGTGGGAGTGAGTCCACCCTCTCAGTGCGACTCCCGTGTGGCCACACGGGGGCATTTTCACAGTTCTGGGGTGGTCTTCTGCGGGGGACCGCATCGAGACCCGGATGCAGGATGGAACCGTAACTCCTAGGTGTTCGCCCGGTAGGGTAGGCTCGGTCGGTCGTACACCGTCTGGGTACTATTCCGAGTTGGGTACTGGTATACACGCTCTGCAGAGTTTAGATCTATACGTATAGCCGCGTCCTCGGTTATGGACATGCCCGTTGTTTCTCCGACTCTTACGTTTTGGGATTTCTACCTCCCCCTTATAGGATGAGTGTGATTGGTGAGCCGTGGTTGTATTCGGGGAGAGGAGAGTTGCTCCCTCTACCTCGCGGATCCGGGTGCAACCATTGAGGTGCGAGGAGTGGGAGTTCTCGCACCGACCCTAGATGGAGATCGGTGATGGTGACGGTGATCTGGGTAACCAGATGTATCCGTATGTGGATGAGAGATATGAGATATGGTGAACTTATGGAGATACTACTCTATTTTCTTGCTGCTGCATAGGAAACCCTGCTACTACCTTGATATACTCTTTTCCCCTTAGAAATAGGCCACTTAAAGCTTGCATACGGTTGGTGACGTGGACCTATCCCGATCCTTGGGGATAGCCCCTGAGCTTGCAGGGTACGAGTCCGACTACGACAACAATGCCGATGGATGGTACGACTGAGGGGGCACGACGCTTCGCTCAAGGATGCCTGTGGGAGATGCCTGAAGATGGAGACACCTTTTGAAGACTAGCTACCGCTGCGTAGGCTCTTATTTCTGTTATTCCGCCAAGAGGCGAGTATTGATGTACTCCGAATAATCAGGACATGTAATAATCAGATTATTATTTGTACTCTGATGCTTTATTTCGATGTATGACTGTGTTATTTATCTGTGATGAATGCCTGTGCGTGATAGCGTCTGATCCAGGGACTATCACGAGACAGAATGCTGGGTTTTCCGATTTTGAAAACCCAGGGCGTTACATGTACTTCTACAGCGGCATCAGGCTCCGCCCTGTTCTATGATCATATTCACTATTGTTTGTTGTGAGCGCCTCTCTTCACCACCTCGCCATTATTCAGCAACATAGCCACGTCGAACTTATGTGTCATGTAATGACCTTGCCAAATGATAGTTTTATTTGAAGGAGACACGTTTAGTATAATTATGTACATAAGAATGAATTTATGGATGTTGGTATATAATTATCCAAGATATGCTTATTATACATTAAAATAGATAAAAAATATAAAAAATGTGGCACATATTCATTGTATGACATCATGAGTATTGTAACTAGTTACAATGCATGATTGGAAAATAATGATTTTTTATAAAGTTTTAGTAATGCACGTCATTGAACAAATAACTAACCCATTGGAGAAATTAAACAAAGAGATATAATCATGTCAGCACTTTGAAATACTAATGCAATAGAGACCACAAGCGTATAATAAATGGCTTTGAAAATAAGATTGTCGGCCACCATATTCCGAGTTCATCTCCACTATCCAGAATGACGCCGACACCAACCAGGACTTAATCGCCGAGCAGATCGGTCTTATTCACATGTTCAGACCACATGCGGGATACAAACTTGATCTTCATGCTGTTGATAACCCAGTATTAATGATCACATTTCGGTGTTCCAGCTTTTGAACGTCCATGTGAACATGACCCTTTTCTTCGGGAATCTTATGCGTCGCTTCAGTCGCACAGCGTCGCTGAAGCGGCGCGGGGAGGGAGGGCGCGGTGGGTTTTTTTCTTTTTTTATGTTTCTTTCTTTCTTTTTTATTTCTTTCTTTTCTTTTTATTTATTTTTCTATTTTTCTTGTTTCTTTTTTATTTCTTGTTTCTTTTTCTTTATTTCTTGTTCTCGTTTCTTTATTTATTTCTAGTTTTATTTTATTTTTTCTATTTTCATTTTTTATTTCTTGTTTCTTTTTTATATATATTTTTCTCTTGTTGAATATTTTGTTTCTTTTCAATGAATCTTTCCACTGAGTGAATATTTGTTTGTTTATTTCTCTAATTTTATTTTCTTTTCATTATTTTTTCCTCTTTCATAATTTAGTTGCTTTTATTTTTTTCTTCCATGTCTTTCTTTTCCCCTATTCTTTACTATTTTTCCTTTTTTGCTATTTTTTTCATGTTTTTTCATATATTCCTTTCTGTCCTTCTCTATTTTTCCGTTTTCTCCGTTTTCATTATTTTTCTCTATTCATTTCATTTTTTTCTTTCTTCTCATTACTTATTTATTTAATTATTTAATTAATTATTTATTTTCATCCCTTCATTTTTTATGTTTGTTATTTTTTCCTATTCTTTATGATTTTTCTCTTTTACATATTTGTCCGTCTTCTGTAAATATCTGTTCGGCTATAATAGGATCTTGTTCTGACAGTTGTTCTCATTTGTTCCGACTCTTTATTTTGTTTGTTCGAGATCATATAAACTTGTTCCGGCTACAAAATAAGTTGTTCTTGCTATAATAATATTTTGTTCGGGCTATAATAATAACTTGTTCTCTCTATAATAATAACTTGTTCTGACCCTTTGTTCTGATTTGTACTGACACTATATTTGTTTTGTTCGAGATGACATACAAACTTGTTCTGGCTATATTTGTTCTTCCTCAATGAATATTTGTTCCACATTAGGAAAAAATTATTCTGATACTTTCTTTGTTTGTTGAAGATGGCATAAAAATTTGTTCTGACTATACTAGGATCTTGTTCTGACACTTGTTCTCATTTGTTCTGACACTTTATTTTGTTCGTTCGAAAAAACATACAAAGTTGTTTTGACTATAATACTAAGTTGTTCTGGCTATAGTAATACATTGTTCTGACTATAATAATAACTTGTTTTGTCTATAATAATAACTTGTTCCGTGTTCTGACAGTTATTCTCATTTGTTCTGACACTTTATTTGTTTTGTTCTGGCTATAGTAATATCTTGTTCTGTCTATAATAATAACATGTTCTGACCCTTGTTCTGATTTGTTCTGACACCACATTTGTTGTTTGGGATGACATATAAACTTGTTCTGACAGTTGTTCTCGTTTGTTCTATCACTTCATTCGTTTTGTTCTAGTGATAACATAATATATAACCTCAATTAAAAAATACGAATAAAAAAATTTGTCAAAATATAGTCAAGTGAGATCTTGTTTCAATGTTTTTATTGTCAGAAATCCAATGGTGCAATCGGAATTTAATTTTGATGCTCGGTTTATGATTTATAGATTTTTTTAGTTTCAATCAATGTTGCATGTGGCTGATGTCATCAATTTTGTTTTCTTTTGCATGAATGCACTCCAACCTCTTGATGCTATCGCGGCATGCAAGGCCTTCAGCGACAAGATGATTTTTTGTCGCTGAAGTGATAGGTAGAAGATCCCCCTTTTCTTCGGCGCTATGACTGTGGCCTTTGTCATCACGTGGTAGTTTGCGTTGGCGGGCCTCTTGTTCATGCTCATCTTCGTGGTCCCGAGCGTGGCCCTCGGCAAGTACCAGGCCACCAAGGTCGAAGAGGTCCTCAGGGCGTATGTGGAATCCTTCGACATCACCGAGTAGATCGTGTCGTTCATCTGCACCGTGTCGTCATACCGTGCGGAGCAACGAGCGTTGGAGCGGTTTCAGACTGGACTGGCACGGAGCAGGATGCTCGACGTCAAGGTGTCGTCATTGGGAGCATGGGCGTCATTTACGCGGCTACGCCACGTGGTCCTTCATGTCTTGGATCGGCGGTGTCCTTGTCATCCGCTTCCACACGCAGAGCGACCACATCCATTTTTTTAAGACGTGCACACATATGAAGGTTCAAACCTTGCAATCTTTGACCAATAATTTGACTATTTTTTCTTTGTGATGTAAATTTTATATGTTTGGATTCATAATGAAATATACTTTACCAAGATTATAAGTTTATAACCATAGGAGATATAATATATGATAAATTAAAGCATCCCAGCTGTTTGGAGAAGATCAAGAATGCCTGGCTTACTCCTGTCCGTGTTTCTAATAGTGCTCATGTTGTTAGTGCTAAATTTAAGCTCTTGAGGAAAGTGTTGAAGCTCTGGGCCAAAAATCTCTCCAGCCTTAAAAGATGGATTGCCAACTGCAATTTGACCATTGCCTTTTTGTATAAGCTTGAAGAGCTCAGACCCCTCTTTTCCCATGAATTCAGTTCTGGCAGAAATGTCATTAAAGCTCATATTGGTAATTTGCTCAGCATGCAAAGAGAATATTGGAAGCAAAGGTATACTCAGCGTGTGGTACAATTTGGTGATGAAAACACTAAATTCTTCCATGCCGTGGCCACTGAGAGATACAAATTTAATGTTATTAGACAAATCCTTGACAGCTCTGGCAGGATGGTCACTGATCATTGTGAGAAAAGTGCTCTTTTCTTCCATGAGTTCAAGCAGAGGTTAGGATCCTCGATGGAGACTGATATGCAATTTGACCTCTTGAATCTCATTCGACCTCACTCAAATCTTGAGCACCTTTGCCTGCCTTTCTCTAGGGAGGAAATAGACAGTATAATTCTGAATTTGCCCTCGGACAAGGCCCCTGGGCCTGATGGTTTTAGCAACTCTTTCCTCAAGAAAGCTTGGCATATCACCCGAGATGATTTTTACAGATTCTGTGAGGATTTTTTCTTTCACAAGGCTGACTTAAAGAGTGTTAATCATTCTTTTATCACCCTCATTCCCAAGAAGGACAACCCAAAAACTGTTAATGACTTCAGACCTATTTCTTTAGTCAACTCCTCGCCCAAACTTGTCTCAAAGATTGTAGCTAACAGGCTTCAGACGGTGGCCCTTGATGTGGTCCATGAAAATCAATACGGTTTTATCAAAGGGAGGACTATTCAGGACTGTTTGGCATGGGCCTTTGAGTATCTTCACCAGTGCCATCACTCCAAGAGACCAATTATCATTTTAAAGCTGGATTTTGAGAAGGCTTTTGATCTTGTTGAACACTCGGTTGTTATTGCTATGCTTAGAGCAAAAGGTTTTCCTGACAGATGGATCAAATGGGTCCAGGACCTTTTTAGTTCTGCTACCTCTTCTGTGCTTCTCAATGGGACTGCTGGGAAAGACTTCCCTTGCAAAAGAGGGGTTCGCCAAGAAGATCCTTTATCTCCCCTTCTTTTTGCAATTGCTGCTGACCTGCTACAAAGTGTTATCAACCATGAATATGCTCAAGGAACTCTACTACCTCCTTATCCTCAAAATCCCAGCACACCTTTTCCAATTGTTCAGTATGCTGATGACACCATTCTTGTTATGAAAGCTTGTGAATCCCAGCTCCTGCTTCTTAAAGACATTCTACATAAAGTCACCGTCTCCAGTGGGCTGAAGGTCAACTTTCACAAGTCCTGTTTGGTTCCAATTAACATAGATCATGATCATGCCTCCTCACTAGCTAATACCTTTGGGTGTGTTGTGGGTTCGTTCCCCTTCACCTATCTTGGTCTACCTTTGAGCCTCACTAAACCACAGATTAAGGATTATGCTCCCCTCATTTGTAGGATTGAAAGTAAACTTTCTGCTTCTTCCCAATTCCTCACATATGCTGGCAGATTGCAGCTCATCAACTCTGTTATCTCCTCCCTCCCCACTTACTTCCTGTGCACTCTCAAATTACCGACCACTGTCATTGAGATCATTGACAAACATAGAAGAAACTGTTTGTTGAGAGGTAAAGAGTTCAGTCATAAGGGTTACAACCTTGCTGCCTGGGATCTGGTTCGAAAACCAAAAGATAAAGGTGGGCTTGGGGTCATCAATCTCAGTGTTCAAAATGATGCTCTTCTACTGAAACATCTTGATAAGTTCTACAGAAAAGAAAATGTTCAATGGGTCAAGCTGATCTGGGATAAGTACTATGAGAACTCTGTCCCTCATCTTGCTAGAGAAAAGGGATCCTTTTGCTGGAAGGATATTTTAAGACTGAATGTGTTTTACAGGGGGTGGCCATTTGTGATGCAGCTAAGGGTGACACTATTGGTTTCTGGGATGATCTGATTGATGGGTCCATCCACTCTCTGATCTACCCAAATCTGATGCACTTTGCCAAAGACCTTAACATCTCCTTGTTCCAGCTCAGACAGTCCCATGATTTGATTGGGTGTTTCAGAATTCCTATGTCCAGACCTGCATACAATGAGTTCCTGTTGCTTCAAGATAAGTTGGCTAACCTGCCTCAGATTAACCCCGAAGATAAACACTCTTGGTCTTTGATTTGGGGAGTGCAGTCATACTCCTCAAAAATGTTTTATCAGCACCAATTTAAGGAACTCCATCCCGAAAGAGCCATGCTATGGATCTGGGATTCCAAGTGTATTCCTAAAATCAAATTCTTCTCTTGGTTGCTCCTCAATGATAGGTTGAACACTAGAAACATACTGAAGAGAAGAAAGAAAGTGTCAGATGAGGGATACAATTGTGCTCTCTGTCATTCTAGCTGCGAGGAGACTATGGAACACCTTTTCTTTGATTGCCCCTCTGCTGTCAGCCGATGGTTTTCACTTGGTATCTCTTGGGATGATGATTCTAATGTCTTTCACAAGATATACATTGCAAGGAATCTCTTCTCGAGACCATACTTCATGGAAGTCTTTATGATTGCCTCTTGGGTTCTGTGGAAGGAGAGAAATGATTTTATCTTCAATCAAAAGCTTCCAAGCCTTGCTGGATGGATAGCTTCCTTCAAAGCTGAAGTTTATGAACATCTGGTCAGAATCAAATGTGATTACAAGCGTTCCATTGTCTCTTGGCTTGACTCTCTGTAGCTGCCTCGTCTGTTTTTGTGCAGTTGCACAGTTTTGTACAGTTCTGTTAGTTCTCAGTTTTAGCCTGCCCAACTGCTAGTTGGGCCTCTCCTAGCTGTTTAGTGGTTAGTTGTTAGTTGTAAGTTGTTTGCTGTAAGTTGACTCTTCTTTACTTTTTGCAATATATTTCTCTGTTGCCGGGGGGGCTTTGCCCCACGGTGTTCGCTCAAAAATGATCAAATTGTCATATGGAAGACCGTATCATGTTATATTTTGTTTTATAAAAATGTAGAGAGGGAGTGTGATATACGAAGGGACCCGTTCGGTCCGTATGAGATAGAGAATATTTAATTTGGTACTTAAAAATGCAGTATAAATGCATGCACTTAACCTTATAAGTACTCGTAAGCAACCCTATCCCTATGAACACCTTTGAGAGACTGAGCAGGAAGATCCTTGAGATTGACAAACTCATCACTAGCACAGCACCTCACCATCAATTCTTAGCTTGCCTCGTACTCAAAGAATGTTATACTATTACTAGTTGAAGACTCCTTTTGAAGTCTCTAGGTGAAACCACCTAGGATCCTAGGTGGATGCTCTAGAAAAAAAAAGAAATCTTAGAAATTAAAGCAAAACATCCAGCCATCAATTGATGGACTCAAACAATCATAGCCATTGGATCTATTTTGTTTTTAAAGTAATTATCCACCTACGACATTATGAAAATAGCCTAAAGTAACCATCTAAAGCTATATCTAAATTGTCCACCTCTGCCATTATAAAAATAGTCTAAAGTATAATCTAAATATATAATCTGTATCTATAGGTTTTTCAACCTCTCCGTGTAAAAAGATTTAAATCTATATATCTACTAGTAAAATGCACATGCGACACACACGTGTTTTTTAAAAATGTTTTTTATCCTGTGGTGTTTGTTCTTATTCATTGTAGTTACCATGTATTTACATGACATTGGATACATTTATAGCTTAATGTATAGTTATATTTTGGTGTACAGTTCCAAGATAGCTTGCAAAATTTTAGTGGACCGAATGCATCGACCTACCGCATATCATAAAAAAAAAACTCATGCTTATGTTACTTCTTTAATCATGGATGTGCTATGTGCTTATCATAGTTTGAACAGTTCCATATATCAACAGCAAGTGTGTTTCCTAGGATCAGAAAATGAAAAATTAATAGACATCCCCATATCACTCAGTTTTTGGGTTCTCGGGAATCCATACATTTTAGTATCCTATCTTTAAACAATAGACTTGGAAAATAGAATATAGAAATTCATATATGAAATCATACCGAACAAAAGCAACTGTAAAAAAAATACTATGGTCCAATAGAGTAATTTTGTAGTCCAATGTGCTACTGTAGAAGTTCGCTCCTCCGCTGGAGGCGTCTGCGCCAGCCTGCCATCCGCTGTAGCTTCTGCCTCCTTGGCCTCGATGGGGCTGTCAGTAGCATCGAACTTGACAAACTTGTCCCAATAAATTCTGTGTTTTCCTCTGCCGATCTTCGTGTGCAAGGCTCAACAACGTCGAGCATGTCTGCATCTGGCGCGTGGCAGAGAATTCCAGCATTGAAAATACTAACACTCATGGATGTTTCTGCAGATAAGAAATACCCGAGTAATGTCATAAACTCATTGATTCCAAGGATAGCCATTACAGCAAGTGCCCGTGGAGGTGGCAGCCAGTTGTTGTTACTATTTGCTTATGTAAAATATATAGCTATTATACCCTCTCATGCAATATACATAAATGGACAAATCCCCACTTCCAAGTATTAAAGACTAGATGAAAACCACAAAGGGGTTTTTTTAGCACATATCATTGGTGGAATGGGTCAAGTGGAGTTACCTGACAGCTATGGCTTGAGATATTGTATATTCAGTTTCAGCCTTGAATTGCCTCCACAAATTTTTGCACTACGCAACAGTGATTATGGTCTTCTCCTATGAAACCTACTCAGGAATGACATCTCAGCAAAACATATGGTTTGTGCTTAAAGAAATTGCTAGGTAAGAACTGAGTGTTGGTTCACTAGAGACCTAAATTTGACATGTAAAACACAGCTTCCTGCTTCCAATGAGCTGGAGGCAAGTGGATCAGAAGATTGAATACTCCTATCTATAGTCCCAGGTCTTGCTGCATCAACAAGTGCAAGGGTGAGGGTGTTTACAATGTTGTCACCATCCTCCTCCAACCGAATTGCAGCCATTGTAGAAAGCAACTTCATGGACTGCAACAAAATGGTAGCTTGGACACGCTTCAGCTCCGAAGACAATTCTTCAATGTTTCAATTATATACAATTAAAATAAGCATTTTGACATACAACTGAATGAGCAGTTTTAGTATAGTAATAGCTTCTATATACGTTCTCCTTTCCTCCACACCCTGGGCAAAGAGCAAGCATTTCTTGTGAACAGTATTGAGAACCTGTAAATTTGTTTCAGTTTAGTAGCACAAAATATATTTGTATATCTGTGTGAGTTGGCATACATTTAAACTCAGATGAAGTATTGACAAGTAAGGGCATCCATATACACTATACGGAGCTAGTAAATGTGGGGAGAGAGAGAGAGAGAGTTTATTTCATACAATGGATACAGTGTGTTTGAGACAACAATTCAAAAGAATGGACCTGCAAGAGTTTAGACTTAGGCTGACACCTTTCCATCAAAATAGATTGTCTCCGTGTCATACCTTTGATGAAAAAAACATTAAGTTTACTGTGCTAAAGGTGATAAGAGATTCAGCTGTAGATTGCACAGGGCCTAATGAGAACAGTTAGGCTTGTGCTATTCCTTTCCCTTCCAAACAACCTCAGACTATGGATCCATTAAATGTAAATTGACCCAACAAATTTGATTTCTAATTAAATGTAAATTGACCCAACAAATTTGATTTCTACATAATACCCAAAAACAGATAATCAAACTGCATGCTTATGCATATGAGGGTTGATAACTGAAGTTTGGTTAGAATCTAAACTAATGCTAGATAGTTGATTGTTACAGGGATAGATACAAGTGATTCCTAATTGCAAATAATTATAACAAAACCATAAAAGCATATAAGCTTGCAGTGGTAGAATTTCCCTGACGATCGTGTTCAACACGTACGTTTCCAATCATCTCTGAGTAAATCTGCAAAACATGATACTATAATAGGCCTTTTAACGTGACATGTCAGTTAGCGTTTCATTTTTTATCCATGTCTTTTGAATTTGGAGTTAACATTTAATCAAACACCTCGCCGGCAGCGGAGGCGACGTGGGCGTTCTTGTTCTCCTTCGTGGTGTCTCGCCCCAACAGTGTTCCTGCTACTCTTCTGCCTCCGGAGCCCCGACATCGTCGTCGCTGCGGTGCGCCTACCCTCCTTTGCGGCCGTCAACAGCACTGTTGCCTACACCTTCCATCAAACATGCCACTAAGTGGGTACAGGACCGAAGGGGGCGCAGAAGGCGGCGAGGTGGGGCTCGTCGCTGGGAGCGTGCCGTCCATGGCTCGAGGGGATGCGGCCGGCGCGTGCGCGGTTGCAGCTGCGGCGGCGACGGCACCGACGACGACAGGCGTGTGCTCCAGCGCAAGCCACGCGGCGGCGAAGATGTCGTGGAGCTCTCCCACGGCGAATGGAAGACGTCGTCCTCCTCGATTCGTCCCAGTGCGGCGGCCTCCTCGCGTGCCGGCTCGGTAGCGCAGCAGCCCTGCTCCACCTCCGCCTTCACCTCAGCTCCGCCGTCGGCCTCGCCCGCGGGGCGACGACTGGCGTGCGTGCAGGGCAGGGCAGCGACGGCCCCTACTCCTCCCTCCCTTGCTCGACGGCGACGGCGAATCTGATGGCGTGCGTGCAGGGCGGTGACTCCGGTGATAGAGGAGGCGGGAGACGGGGAAAAAAATTGTGTGGGGACGGTCCGCACACTACAATTCGTGAGGACCTCCTTCTGTTAAACGCCGCGTGGCATATTAGCGATCAGACGACAGCGCCGCTCGGCTCGCAAAAGGATGAGGCATGCAACGCATCAGCTCGGCTCGGGGCGCTGGCCCGACGTGAAGGAGGTCCTCACGGATTGTAGTGTGCGGACCGTCCCCACACAATTTTTTTTCCGGAGACGGAGGTAGAGGAGGCTGGGAAAGGTAGACACCGATGCGTTGGCGGCGCGGGGCGCTGGCCCGACGTGGATGTGGCGCAAGTGGGCCCGGCGGGTAAAGGGGACGGGTATGCGAGGGTTGGGTGAGAAAACATTACGTTTTTGTCAGAAACACTCCCTAAATTGCGATTTTTATGGTCGTTCCACCTTTTTAGTCATCATACAACCTGACGGGTGGGTCTAACGCGAGGGGTAAGACGGGCCCGAATTGAGTGAGAAAAGTTTTCAATTGTCTTCGCTCCTTATAGTATAGATTTTACTATTACTATTCATAGGTGTGGCCAGTGTAGTGACGGAAAACAAAAGTACACGTGCAAATGACTTTGTCTTATAGTGTTTTTATGCACGGGTTGACTAGTAATTAATTCAAATTAAATTCTGCAAATAAATTCAGGAAAATGCAACAGCCGCGAGTTCAGATAAATATGATCATCATAAGAAGTTTCCACCAACTGACTAACATAAAACAATAGGCAAAGTTGCACGAGACAGTAAAAGATCAACATCAAATACTTCAGAATCTGTTTGATCTACCCAACATTCTCAGCTCGCTGGAGCCCAATGATTGGAACGAATCAGTCGAGATGCCTTTCGGAGATAAACACGGTACGGTGATGCTTGCTGCCACTCCGGGCGTACGTCAACGAGATGATTAGGTGACGTGATGCCCACTCCGGGCGCCATGGATGCGAAGCGCAGAAGAGGAAAAGATGAGCAACTAAGCAAGGCCGGCATAGTACCACACTACTACTACAACTAGACGTGCGCGTCATCCAGTCGTGTGGAATGAACCAGCCTATCCCGGCTCTGACCTATCAAGAAAAACACGATCAGGCCCCATGAACATTCCGATAAGCAAGACAGGTACTACTAGTTTAGTGCCACCGAATTCTCTAACAAGGTCGCGAGCAGGGTCGCATATTTTCCTGTCTATTCTTCCATGCGCTCGGTTTGGCCGTATCGCCCGCGACAAGCCCCGCGCGCACGAAAATGTCCTCTCCAAGCCCCAGGAATAAAGCGGGGAGCCGCGCAACCTTGGTCATCATCGTCCGATGTCTCCTTCGGCAGCAGCATATTCCTCCCTTCAAAACCTCCGCGCAGCGCTGGGGTACGTGACAAGAAGCTCCCCGTATCAAGCCATCCGATTGGAGCAGACAGGGCCTGCAGTGGCAGTGGCAGGCAGTCGATCACTAGCTGTCTCTGTTCCGTCTCCTAACTCCCAAGGCTAGCCCAACGAGCTCTTCCTGATCCGTTCAGTTCGAGCAAGCTACTAGGTGAGTGACAGCTAGCGTGTCGTTTGGCCTGCGCTGTTCGGGAAAACGTCGTTAGGTCCGTCCGATGGCGGCCGCCGAGGGCAGCAGGGAGAAGGCGTCGTTCCGGGAGCTGGTGCGCTACGCCGACGCGCGCGACCGCTGCCTCATGGCGCTCGGCGCGCTGGGCAGCTTCGGCGACGGCATGATGCAGCCGCTCTCCATGCTCGTCCTCGGCGACATCGTCAACAGCTACGGCGGCGCCGGGACCGCCGGCGGCGGCGCGGTCAGCTCCGGTTCCGTCGACAAGGTAAAAACTTCGTGGCACGTGCGCGTACCTTGTCACGTTCCTGGCAAAGTGTAATATGGCGCGCACTCGCAGTTCGCGCTCCGGCTGCTGTACGTCGCGGTTGCGGTGGGCGCCTGCGCGTTCCTAGGTGAGCACAGCCGAGCACCAACCGGATAACAAGTTTTGCTTTTACCCCAACGGTCACGTTGTGATTTGTGAAAATGTTGCTCGATCTAGAGGGGCTGTGCTGGACGCAGACGGCGGAGCGGCAGGCGTCGAGGATGCGGCGGCTGTACCTGGAGGCCATCCTGCGGCAGCCGGTGGAGTTCTTCGACGCGCCCGCGGCGTCCTCGCAGGCCACCACGTTCCGGGTCATCTCCACCATCTCCGACGACGCCGACACCATCCAAGACTTCCTCGCCGAGAAGGTCTTCGCTCACTCGCTCTTTGTTCTAACACTTTATCTCCGTGCCGTCGGCACTGACAATCACATTTCAATGTTCCAGCTGCCGAACGTTCTAGCGAACATGACGCTTTTCTTCGGCGCGCTGGTCGTGGCCTTCGTCTTCGCATGGCGGCTGGCGCTGGCGGGCCTCCCGTTCACGCTCCTCTTCGTGGTTCCGAGTGTGATTCTCGGCAAGCGCCTGGCTGCCGCGGCCGGGGAGGCCCGCGCAGCATATGAGGAGGCCGGTAGCATCGCCCAGCAGGCCGTGTCGTCCATACGCACCGTGGTGTCGTATCGTGGGGAGCGGCGGATGTTGGAGCGGTTCCGGAGCGCACTGGCACGGAGCACGACGCTCGGCATCAAGCAAGGGTTCATCAAGGGCGTCGTCATCGGGAGCATGGGCATCATTTACGCCGTCTGGTCCTTTATGTCCTGGATCGGCAGTGTCCTCGTCATTCGCTTCCACGCCCAGGGCGGCCACGTCTTTGTCGCCTCCATCTGCATCGTCTTGGCCGGAATGTAAGTAAACATGTCAAAACTCATTGTCCTCGGTTGTTCGGCTCAACAAAGATTTAGAGCTAATGCGCAATTGCTCCTGAACATTCAGGTCCATCATGATGGCGCTGCCAAACCTGCGGTACTTCGTCGACGCGGCGACAGCGGCGGCTCGGATGCGTGAAATAATCGACAAGCTCCAACCCCTTGGAACGGAGGGCAAGAAGGGCGCCACCATGGAGAATATCAGGGGACAGATCGTGTTCAGGGACGTGCGCTTCTCATATCCGTTGAGGCCGGACACGTGTGTGCTCGATGGCGTGAACCTGACCATCTCTGAGGGCGCCACCGTCGGCCTCGTCGGTGGGAGTGGGTCTGGCAAGTCCACCGTGATCTCCTTGCTGCAGAGGTTCTACAGCCCCGACTCTGGCGAGATACTCCTCGATGGCCATGACATTGGAGGGCTCAATGCGGAGTGGCTCAGGAGCCAGATCGGCTTGGTGAGCCAGGAGCCCGTGCTGTTCGCCACGTCCATTAGAGAGAACATATTGTTCGGCAATGAGGCGGCGTCACTGAAGCAAGTTGTCGCGGCGGCCAAGATGTCCAATGCACACGACTTCATCATCAAACTACCCCATGGATACGAAACAAATGTAAGTAGCATCCTCAAATCAAATTCCGGCCACAAAATGAACAGCTAGTAAGATCATGTTCTGGCGTGTTCTGGCGCAGGTCGGACAATTCGGGACGCAGCTGTCGGGAGGGCAGAAGCAACGCATCGCCATCGCCCGCGCGCTCATCCGGGACCCCAGGATCCTGCTCCTGGACGAGGCGACCAGCGCTCTGGACTCGGAGTCGGAGCGCGCAGTGCAGGACGCGCTGGACCGAGCGTCCATGGGCCGGACGACCATCGTCGTGGCGCACCGCCTGTCGACGATCCGCAAGGCTGACATGATCGCGGTGCTCGACGCGGGCCGGGTAGTTGAGTGCGGCACACACGAAGAGCTCGTCGGCGCGGACGCTGGCGAGGGCGGCGGCGTCTACGCCCAGATGGCGCACCTGCAGAAATTGTCCGGGGCGAGGGAGGAGCGCCAGCGCGTGGTGGAAGTGGAGTCGGAGAGCAGCCGGGTGTCGTTCCGAAGCGTCGAGATCATGTCCTTGCCCAGCGACTTCCATCCAAGCCCGGTGCCGTCGTTTCGGTCGGTCGAGCGCTCCGTGGACATGGAAGATGACGAGAAGCTCGCTAGCCACGACATGGCGGCGCGCCGCCGCAAGCCCTCCCAGCTCCGCCTGCTCAAGATGAATCGGCCGGAGTGGAAGCAGGCTCTTCTTGGGTGCGCCGGCGCAGTCGTATTCGGTGCTGTCCTGCCACTGTACTCGTTCAGCCTCGGCTCGTTGCCGGAGGTGTATTTCCTCGGTGACAATGACCTTATCCGGTCAAAGACCAGGTACATTACAATGTGTTCATCAGTGCTCGCTGATACAAATGGAATTGCCAATGACGTTTGTTTGAACTCCGAACAGGCTATACTCCCTCGTCTTCTTCGGCATTGCCATCGTCTGCATCACGGCGAACATCGTGCAACACTACAACTTCGCCGTGATGGGTGAGCGCCTGACAGAGCGCGTCCGGGGACAGATGCTCGCCAAGATCCTGTCCTTCGAGGTCGGGTGGTTCGACGAGGACGAGAACTCGAGCGCGGCGGTCAGTGCGCGTTTGGCGACGCAGGCAACGAAGGTCCGCTCCCTCATCGGCGACCGCATGTGCCTGCTGGTGCAGGCGGCTGCAAACGCGACGCTGGGCTTCTCCCTAGCGCTCGCCGTGTCGTGGCGGCTCGCCCTTGTCATGATGGCCATGCAGCCGCTGATCATCGCGAGCTTCTACTTCAAGAAGGTTCTCATGACGGCCATGTCCAAGAAGGCTAAGAAGGCGCAGGTGCAGGGGAGCCAGCTCGCCGGCGAGGCCGTGGTGAACCACCGGACGATCACCGCGTTCTCGTCGCAGCGGAGGATGCTCCGACTGTACGAGGCCTCGCAGGAGAGGCCCAGGAAGGACAACATGGTGCAGTCTTGGATCTCCGGCTTCTGCCTATCCCTATGCCAGTTCAGCAACACGGGCAGCATGGCGCTCGCCCTGTGGTACGGGGGCAGGCTCATGGCCAGGGGCCTCATCACGGCCACGCACCTGTTCCAGGTGTTCTTCATGCTCATGACCATGGGCAGGGTGATCGCTGACGCCGGGAGCTTGACTTCCGACCTGGCCAAGGGCGGCGACGCCGTGCGGTCTGTCCTCGACACGTTGGACCGTGAACCAACGATCAAGGACGACGGTGACGGTGACGAAGTCAAGGAGCTGAAGAAGATCAAAGGCGCCATCGAGTTCAGGAACGTGCAGTTCAGCTACCCGACGCGGCCAGAGGTGACCGTGCTCGACGGTTTCAGCCTCGACATAGGCGCGGGGAAGACGGTGGCGCTCGTCGGGCCGAGCGGGTCCGGCAAGTCCACGGTCATCGCCCTGATCGAGCGCTTCTACGACGCGCAGAGAGGCTCGGTCCTGATCGACGGCCGGGACATCAGGAGCTACAGCCTGGCGCACCTCCGGTCGCACATCGCGCTCGTCAGCCAGGAGCCGACGCTGTTCTCCGGCACGATCCGCGACAACATCATGTACGGCGACGAGCGCGCCACCGAGGACGAGGTGACCAGCGCCGCCATGCTTGCCAACGCCCACGAGTTCATCAGGTACAAATTCTGCTGGATTTTGCCCTGCGCGGCCGCACCTTTTCGTTCTTTCAACTAAAGCTTTTTTCTGAGTTCCGACGTGCAACAGCGGAATGGAGGGTGGCTACGATGCGCGCGTCGGGGAGCGAGGGGCGCAGCTGTCGGGCGGGCAGAGGCAGCGGATCGCGCTGGCGCGGGCGATCCTGAAGAACGCGAGGATACTGCTGCTGGACGAGGCGACGAGCGCGCTGGACACCGTGTCGGAGAGGCTGGTTCAGGACGCCGTCGACCGGATGCTGCGCGGGACGAGGACGTGCGTGGTCGTGGCGCACCGCCTCTCCACGGTGCAGAAGTCCGACGTGATCGCGGTGGTGAAGAGCGGCAAGGTGGTGGAGAGAGGGCGGCACGACGAGCTCGTCGCCACCGGACGCGGAGGGATGTACTACAATCTGATCAAGTTGCAACACGGCAGGTCACCTGGTCTTAGTCCTATGTGACAAGTTAGAGAAGGGACTTATAACTAGAACACCACTATGCATTTTTTTTTCTTTTCAGTAACACCTCCGCTTGAAAAATGCAAATTTTGTGTTTTCCGCGTGCTTAGTGACAGACAGCTTGTAAAAGAAAGTATGAGATGTTTACGATATTGTAAAGGAGCTGCTTAGTTGTTTCAGCTCGTGTTTGTGTACATCGAAGCAACATCTCGTTGCCTCGTGTTGAGATCTCATACGAGTTGTGATATTAATCTAGTATACTAGGACACACGATGTTGAAATTACATTCAACCGCAGGGAACCAAACTTACGGCTGACACGTCGCACGCAACCCGCCACCCTACTACCACTACCACACACCATGCGCGGGCCCCCACCATCATCCTCCCCACCCATCTTTTCAGCCGCCCCCATCTCTATCCTCCCCTTCTCCACCTCCTTCAGATCCACAAAGCGCGGCGGTGGCGGGCCTGGTGGCCAGGCGGCGGGCGAGGCTCCGCCTCCGGGAGAGCCCGCAAGTGGCGGTGGCGCGCTCGCCCGCCGCAACGCCAACAAGCTCCCCAAGGGGAGCGCGGAGGCGGCGACCTCCCCAGCGGCAGCGGTGGCGAGCTCCCCCGCGGGGAGGAGCTGCGGCGAGCCGCCGACCTCCCCGGGACAAGCACCCGGGGAGGGATCGACGGTGGTCGATTTTTTTTTTGGGGATTTTTTATGCAAAAATTTCTTTCCAGTTTTTAGAAATTTTCTCCAAAGTTTTCCTCAAAAAGTTGCGCCTGACTTTCCTTCCGGATTTTTTGATAAATTTTTGTTTCAAAGTTTTTGACAAAATCTTTGTGCCTACATTTTTTACTTCAAACTTTTTCTAAAAGTTTATTTTCAAACTTTTTTATTTTTTGTTTCAGACTTTTTGACAAAATCTTCCTGCCTACATTTTTCTTCAAACTTTTTCAAAAAATTTCTTTTCAGATTTTTTGTTTCAAACTTTCTCCAAAAGTTTCTTTCAAACTTTTTTTCACTTTTTCCAAATAATTCTTTTCAAATTTTTTTGTTTTACACTTTTTCGAAAAGTTTTTTTCAAACTGTTTATTTATTTATTTTTTCAAACTTTTCCAAAATTTTATTTCCAAACTATTTTTTTATTATTTTGTTACAAACTTTGAGTTGAATTTCTTTTCTAGAACTTTTTTTTATTTTTTTCATTCGCCGTGTTTTTCTTTCTTCACTCTTTTTCTCACCGCGTGCAACGCCATGGCTCAAGCGCGCGCATGGGTTGGGTCAGCGGGATCACCGGTGTGAGACAGACACACGTGGGTAGACTGATCGACCGCTCGTAACACTTCGTCCGGGCGACCGTAAACTTGTGATGCCCACTAGGACATCAACTCGTGTGGACTACTTCCTCCGTCTCAAATTACTTGTCGTTTTGTCTTTTTAGATATATATTCTTTTTGTTATGTATCTAGACATAAATATATATATCTAGATGCATAGCAAAATGAATATATTTAGAAAAAACAAAACGACAAGTAATTTGAAACGGGGAGTAATATTTTAAAATCTATTGTATTTAAAAATTGTTTAGAAATTAAACACTTAACTAATACGTAAAATTGTTTAGCCACTACTCTCTCATATTTTCAATGCTCAACATAATAGTCATATATGTGTACTTTAGCTTTGTCACGTTGTGATTAGTTTTAAATTAGTAAAATGACTCTATACCTTTTTTCATCCACAATCACATTTTTTTCATTCTAGCCACACATCTATTCATTGTGTTTAGCACAGATTTTCCACCACTTCCTCAAATATACATGTATAAATGGTCTACAAGGTGACACTCATCATGTTTATATACAATTACTTCCTGATTGCATACAAGAAAATGACATTTACCCCCAAAGATGGCATTATGGTTTTTTTTGAGCATTTGTACATGAGGTAAATGGCATTTTCAGCAGGAATTGACGTAAATACTGCACAAATGACATTTTGGGCACGAAATTGTGCTGATTGCATACAAGAAACATGAATGGTGTTTTTTATTAGTTTTTTTCAGATTAAAACTTAGTGGAAGCTAAGAGTTGGACATAATATTCAGGGACAGACTTAGCTTATGACATGGATCAGGTCATAAGATTTTCAGTATGGGGCTTTGCATTGGCAGTTGTTGGCACACAAGAAAATAACACCAGAAGAAGCAACTCATGTCAAGCCCTATTGCGAGAAATTATGAAGCATTGGTAAGCACAATTTATACCAAAATTCTGCGGTTCTCATCCTATAAGCTGCACATTCATCAGTATAAAATTTCACATTGGGCCATAATGAAATGTTACAGGCTAGTACTGCCAAACAAATTAGCAAGAACCTATTATCTTTCGTCATGACACGTACTGGAACTGATCCAAGTACTAACAGATCGAGATCGTAGCTTCTTGGTCTTGGTCAGATTCGGATGTTTTGTTCATCAGGGATAAACGTCGCTGTGCAAAAAAAAACAGGAACCCGGCCAGGTCATCTCATTCTGTTTTAAGAATTCAAAATACAAACACATCGAAGGAATTCAAGAACCGATCCAGACTAATCCTCTAGCCCCTTCGGTTCCTTGCATTGGGAATCATTGCCTGGAACTAATTTTAGCCGGATTGCTTGCCCAATTTGTATAAGAACCGAACGAAGCCAGATAAGAACTCAGAAACAGAAATTATGAAATAATCCTTCTAGAACTGTTTCTGAGTTCCTAACATTATTCCACAAGGCGCACAACACTCGACCAGTTCCAACTGCGGCGAGATTAGGAGTTGTATGCGGCAGAAGAGTCGAGGATTAAGCAGTATAATGATAACCTTCAGTTATCAATATATTAATAATACACAGTATTCGTTTTTTAAAAAAATACAAGCAGCAGTGCAGTACCTGCTGTATGCATTGTTGCGTAGAAACGCAATGAAGAAGCGAACATATATGCTCTCAGAATAGGAACAAGCAAACCAGGTCACAGAATTTTTCAGATTAACACTTCACAATAATAGTAACGATAATAATACTAGTTATCAGTATAATGTTCCAGCATTTATATGGATTGGCGAAATTACAAAAGGTACAGAATCCCGTCCGTCTCACTAGCTCTCAAATAAACGATAAAATAATGAGCACAAGGATGTGGATGAGGTTGAAAATAAGATGGTCGCTAAACTTTTGACCACCGGCGATTGTATACCATATGAAGCATACTATCGCAATGCCCACGCAACGAACGACCTCTCGGACTTCATGGGACATCCGGCAGCAGCATCGAGGGGCTTGGAGCTCCGACTCCTCTTCGCCTGCTACCACGTCGGCGGTACGCTCATCTACCCCCTGACCCCAGTTCCGACTCGGAGTCCAGGTACGTGTCGGCGGCGGATTCACCCGCCCGCTCATCTGTACCTATAAATAAAGGATCTGTCTACTGGTCACTTGGGTGTTTCTGTGGCTCCTATTACCAGGGTAATTTGGGTCTTGAAATACCTGAATTTGGTCAATAGAAAAATCAGGTGTTAGAAGGTCTCCCATCACCTGGGTATTTTTAGTAGCTGAAACACCTGATTTTCAATCAGGTAAAATTCAGGTGTTGGAAAGGGTGGCTATCACCTGATTTTGGTCAGACCTATATCAGACGTTCAGGAAAAAGGCCAAACAAAACAAAAAAATCAAAAAATAGTGAACTAATAAAACTGTAAATTTAGGTAAATCAAATTTGTGATGCATCATAAATAAGAAAGATAAACCATCATCTAAATAATAACCAAATTTGACAAAGAACAAAAAATAATTAGCAAATGAAACTGTCAAGAAGATTAGATACCATCAGATTAACATCATGTGGTTCTAATAAATGAAGATGTCATAAAAAAATTAAAAATCTGATAAAAAATAGAAAGTTGTTTGAAAATAAACTGTGGTTTTGAAACAACTCATCTAAAAAAGAAATATTGAGAACTAAATATTTTATAGAGCTGCACAAAACACGGCATGTAAACAAAACATTCATCTGAGCAGTTAAAGGTCTTAGTAATATTGTATATAAACAACAACTTGATAAGGATAGGTTCACTAATAGATATCCAAATTATGATATTTGGATAGGCAAACTGCTACTGACATATTAAACAAACCAGAAGCAACCTAAATGCTGCATAAACACAAGCTAAACAAGCTACGAAGATAACTTCAAAATGACACTGATGCATGTTGATGAAGGTCCTGCTTGCAACAAGAAAACTTTTGACACCCTGCATATATATAATACATAATGATATGACATGAAATGAAAAGGAATTGAAGTTGAAACCAAAAATTATATTGACTACTGAAAAGGAAAAAATACAAAAACCATACCATGAATGAAATCAAACCTTCCGCTTCTTGGTACCACCAGCTGCAGGGTCATCCAGTGGAGCGGCAGAATCCAAATCATCCTTTGAAGTAGCAGCTTTAGAACCATACTTTTCCAAGATATTCTTCATCTGCTTGACACTCTCTCCTGGTTCCTTTTGTAGCTTGTACTCATCTGGATTAGCATCACGTGTTTTACTGAGCACGATGTCTGCCATCTCAGGAACAAATATACACGCTCCAACTTCCTGAACCCAATAACTGTACGGTAACAAACTTTCACTTGATGGTGCAGCTTGTTCGCATCCTCTGGAGAAGAGCATTTAACAAGGAATTCACCAACTAAAGGAAGCTGCCCAACCTAGAGAAATAAGAGGAAGAAACAAAAAAATCTGTATCAGACAAATAATAGCAGAAAATTTACAAATCACTATATATTAAATACATGTAACAGACACACAAAATTTTTTAGAAAAATATAAAGTACAGGAGCTAACTAACCTTAAAATCCCCTTTGTTAAGGACAAAGAAAACAACTTCTATGACTTTGTTCAAAGCTGTATCGCAACGAGTCTGATCCAGAATAGAAGCGAAAACAAGAGTATCAGTTGGGCCATCAGCCAGGCCAAGATAGGAGATAACACCTCTTGTTGGGTGAATGTGGCCTTGCTCAAGCTTATCAGACAGATCCAGAACTTTTCTATATGAAGCAAAAAATAATCACAATTCAGTGTAGTTAAAAGCGAATATATATAACAAAATCATGAAGAAAAATCAATGCATCTTATCTAGCAAGAAATCCTAGACAAAAACACATCCATGTTATAAAAAAATTAAAATATAAAAAAAGTTATTCAAACTGAAATGGCAACTAAAATGGAAATCAAAATACAATGTCATTAAATCTAGATTATATATATATAAATTACATAATATATATATATAAATTACAGTCACCAAAAACTGTAAATTTAATATACTATGAATATATTTCAGACTTTGGTAATATAGTGACTAAAAAATACAGAATCAAGTTATTGAAAGTTACTTACTTCGGTGCAACAGACGACATTGCTAATGTGCTCGGATTTAACTGGAAAGAAACAAATGACATTAAATTAACTTCAATTGAGAACCAAATAATATAAAAGTAACAGCCAAAATGAAAACACAAGTTTAAGTGGAAACTGGTCAAAGGGAAACAAAAATAGGAACAACGAAAATCAAACAACAATATGAGATAACACAAATTAAAAGGGACAACAAAGGAAAAGTCAAATTTTTACTACAGTTAGCCAAAAACAAAAATGTTGGGAGGGGGCATTGGAAATCCCCCAAAAACAACTTCAAATTATGGAAAACCAGAAAAGGAAAACACACCAAATGTTGGGATGAGGAAAATACATATTTTTACTATAGTCAATCAAATAACAAATTTCTGGGATCAGTTGAAAACCCCCAAAACCAGATTCAAATTTGGAAAATATAGAAAACAAAAAATTCATATACTGTGATTATTTTACAACTACAACCACTGGATTTTACAGTAGCATGATGCATGTAAACTCAACAATGCTGGACTGTAAATATACATGAAAAAAACGATGAAAAAGTCTTTATGGACAACATAAGAAAACCCAGATCACTCTAATTACTTTCATGAAAAAAACTAATTAGATTCATGGTAATTGAAAGGAATTAAAGGCAACTATGAAAATGCAGTTAGAAGTACTTTTTCAGTAAACATATTTATAAGTTACTGTGAAGACATTAATGTAAATATAAGCTTATAAAATAAAACATTGTAGCACATATATTCACTACTGAAAATTATACCTATTATAACATTGTAGCACAAACATTGATAAAAGATTAAAAAGAATGAAATGGAAATACCTTGAGTGCAGCAGAGAGAGTAGTTGAATAACTTTGGTTCACACTGAAAAAAAATTGAATCAGTTGTAAAATATTCATGGTTAGATGAAAACAATAGATGGAAAAAATAGAGATAGAAAGATGAAGACAATCATAGAAAAATAATCAAATCTACCCATCCTACGCCCCAGATCTAAATGGAATGCACAGTAACTACAAAAAGGTTGAATCGAGAGTAGAAAGAAAATGAAAATAAGAAAAATGGAAAAGGATTAAGATATTGAAAGAGAAAAAAGATGTGCATGTAGATGGTTGGGGGTAGAATACAATATCAAACTGCAGGAAAATCATTTCAATCTCCTAACAATATTTAGATCCAAACCTGATACGAAAAAGAAAATAAAAAAGGAACACATAAGAAGAATGTACAGACCATTGATCCAGCCATTTCTTTGTCAGATCAAAAGTACAGAAGATTCAAGGAGATGCAAAAATGGCAACTGCAGAGGAGGAAGGGCGGTACAGTACCGTGGAAGATGCAAAGGCTTGAAAGGAGCAACTGCATGCAGAGGAGATAGACTGGGCCACCAAGACTATTTAAGAAGCAGGTTTGCCTCTCCATGTGGCCCCACCACGAGCACACACAACTCCAAAAAAATAGCAGACAACTGCCATCCATATCCACCCGGGGAATCATGGTCCTGGTATTGTAGAGAAAAAGGCCCATATGTAGATGTCTGCATAATTACCAGTAACATATTATTTTTTGAAAAACAGAAAAATACAAATGAGCAAAAACTAGAAAGAATTCCAGCTAAACTAAGATGTAGATAAAAAAATCGACATGAAAAAAGAATAAACCACCATCAGATTAACATCCTGTGGTAGTGACTAAAGAAATTAACTGGAAAAATAAAAATATTGAGAAACAAAATATATATAACATTAAGAAAAATGGACATCAATGTTGAATAGATGCAGAAAGAATTGTGTAAATAAGTAAAATATTGTACAAAAACAGGTTACTAAATTAACACATGCCCATAATACCATTGGTTATTTATATGTTGAATCATAAAAAATATGAAAAAGGAAAAATGCTGCATGCAAATAGTTGTCCAAAGTATCAGCCAATATAACAATGAATGGTAAAACCACCATCAGAATGCCATCATATGGTGATGAAACAATGGCAGACAAGGAAAAGAACCAAATAAGATTTAAACACACGAATAAACAGTAAACAACTAGAGGCATAGCTCAATACCTAGTACATGACTACCAAACCATAGGTCTTATAGTTACATTAAGGTTCACACCCATATATAACTACATAGTTCAGACAGAGTGACAAGCTACATAGCTAACTAGGTAGGACTTCATCAGCAGGGTAAGTTGATCTTCACGCCCAAATTCACAGCTTTAGACCAGCCATGAGACCCTAAGGTGCTGGTTCACATCCTCCATGAAGGGCATGTACTGAACGCTTCTAACCACATCGAAGAAGATCTGCTCAGCTCCAACACGAACATATCTCGCTCGGATAGATTGAGCCACGTCAGCATTTGGGCATAGGATGAATCCGTAGCGCCGAACTGGGTCAACAGCAACCCTACAAATTTAAGGACAAAAAATTAAAATCTGTGAATATATGCCTCTAAAACTACACAAGACTGTGAAAATTAAAAAAACAAATTTTACTTAAATCAGTAAACTACAAAGGTAACATATAAACTGAGGTAATCAATTCACAGAAAATTGAGCATGTTAGGAAGAACTCAAATTGTTTCTGATGCCCTGGAAATCCCATATATTCAAATGTAATTTACAAATACGAATACAGATTGATATTACTTTGGTAATAACATGATACACACACAAAAAATGCTGCAAGCAACAACAAAACTACAGTATATCCACAAAGAAATTACAGCGATGACTGTATGTAAAAAACATGTATTTAAACTGTAAAAGAAATAAAACCTGAAGAATGACATATTCTCATCGGTGACAAGCCTCTCCAGTGCGCGTACAGTGGTCATCCAACGGTTTTGGACTCCGTTGTCATCATTTGCAGACCAAGCAAGTACTAAGCGATCCTGAGGTCCATCTACTAGCCCAAGATAGGACAAGTTCTCCCTAGTCATAGGGAGATTGAACCTAGCAAAGGACTGGTAGTGGAAGACACGACCCTACCCAAAAAAAATGAAGATATTATCAAAAAATGGAAATCAAAGCACTGCGAAATTACAATTTAGGGAGTGGGGGCAAGGAAAACACTAAGATAGTATAATAAAGATGCAACATACATTGTAAGGGATCTTCATCCAGTTGAAGCTCAACTCATCAAGCTCCCTAGCCTATCAACAAAATGAGAGTAGAACTATCAAGAACTAATCAGATGTATTCTTCATAACAATATTAGATGGAATGAAAAGGAATAACAAGACACCGTGTAGTCTAGCCTCCTGGAATCCATGAGGATCAGAACCCTGGACTAAAAAAGACAATTTAGTATAAGTTAAGAAAACCCTAACTGGCTGTAAACCATCTGACGCTGGAGAAGAGAAAAATCTGACAAGAATAATAAACAACAAAATACTCGCTTGCATAAACTATATTTAGACAACCAAAACACACAGATTGATAGAGAACTATTTGATTTTCAGATGTTATAATCTGTCATCGCACATATCAGATTTCACAGGAATAATTCCATTAAAACTGAGTTGAGCTAATGTCCGCAACATAGTATTAATCACAGCAAAAAGATTTCATCGTATATTAGTCAGATATTAATGAGCACAGGTTCATCACAACTAAGAACAAATGATGAAACATAGGAGCAAACAAAAGATCTAAATGCTATCACTATAGCAATTCACCATACACAGCCAAAATCAGTAAGACATACATATATCTAAATATCAACATATTAATTTCTATTCACTTGCATTGCAGTAAGACATAACATAAATATAAATGAGACTCAAGTTTCATTGCAATAAGACAGTACATAAATATAAATGAGAATCAAAGTTCAAGAGAAAAAAAACAGAAGATTTAAAGAATAAATTCAGATTATTAAATAAAAACTTACAAATCAAACTTATAAAATTTACAGTGACTGTATTAATGTAAATAGAACCTAATGGTAATGTAAATATTAGATACTGAGCATTGCTACAAGGACATCATATTGTAAACCTCGCATCTACTGTAGGATATTAAACACAAATTTAATCACATGTAATTGAAAGAAGTGAGTGAAGGGAGTAGAGGAGGTGAGACCCTCACTCACAGCACACACGCACTCATCAGGAAGAGGTTGAATAGGAGCAAAGCAAAGCATGCACACACAAAAGAGCATTCTGATCAACATGGTGGTCCTAAAACTGATACCAAAGTTTACCTGCTAAACTAATTAAGTAAAAATAACAAGCAAAAGGTACATAAGGAAATGCGTAAAACTACCTACTAAACAAGTGCAAGAAAATCAGGTACAAAAAGTGTAATGAAAAGACAAAAATGCTAAAATAAAAACCCTCAGCAATGAAAACACAATAATCAAAACTCAGATGTGATGGCAATCCATAGACTAACAAAATTCCTACTGAATCACCAAGGATGCGGCTGAGAGCAAAAAATCAGTAGAAACCAAGGAAGAGGAGATGGAGCATGCTGGGTGGAGGGAAAATTGGCATGAAACAAAATATTTTTGAAAATAAACAGTTAACAAGAAAACCCTATTTCTACTTTAAAGAAAAAGAAGAAATTTTATTGAAATTGCTTAGAAACAAAAAAAAACCCTAATTTTAGCATACTGAAATAACAATGGATGTTATTTCTTTGAACTAAAGTAGTTCAAAACACTAGAGAAGGAAAAAGATAAGAATAAACAACAAGAAATCAATCACTGGACAAAAAAATATAAGAATCACAAGCAGAAAATTAGGGTAGGGGATACCTCGAGTTCTCCAAAGAAAGATGGTGAAGCTACTGGAAATTGCCCCAATCTGCATAAGAGAAGAGATAATAGGGATTAAATAATGGAATTTACTGATGATTCATGAAGAACACCAGTAACATTAGAGGAGGAGGAAGAGAGAGAAAATTGTTAAAGAAAATCCCTCAGTACCTAATGAAATTAAAAGAAACTAGGAAAAAAAGAACCCTAGATTGATGAAAACCAAAATTAACAAAGGATTGCTAAAGAAAAATTGGGGCAAAAAGAAAACCACAAATGTCATCAGGAAAACCACAAATGTCAAATATCTAGAGATCAATGATCAAACAGGCAAGTACAGAAGGGAAAAGCTCAATGGATAAAGTGAGAAAGAAAGGGGAGTACCTCGAGTTCTTCGGAGAGGATCCCTTCCTAGAAACTGACGCTCTGCAAAAAAAAGAATGGAGATGGAGGAAAGTCAGAACAAAGAAATAACCTATGCTGGCGAAGTAGTAGAGAAGGAAGAAGAAGAAAGAAGGAAGGAAGAGGGAGAACTCCAGTTGAAAGAAGAGGAGCAAACCTCGAGCACTCCGGCGAGAGCAACTGCAAGATTGCGCCAGAAGCTAGAAATGAGAGGCTGGGGAGGAGAAGTAAATAAAGAGGCGTCAAATCGTCAGAACTGGTGCGTCAGTCGAGGCGCCGCGTCGGTTATCGATTTTCCACGACGAAAAACCGCAAATCTGAAGATGAAGGGTCACAGTGGTTTGCCAAATAGATTTGGGCCAAAACAGAGCCCATAAAGTTTAGGCCTAACAGTGACAATGGGCTAAAAATGGAAAACAAAAGTGAAAATACCAAAGCGAAAAAAATAAAAGGCCCACAAGAAACAAACTCCATTTGGGCTAACTTTGCTAGCCCAGAGCAACTATTGCAACAGCCGTGAAGACAATGGATCTGCCGAAAAAGGAAAAATCGAAAAAAAGATAACCTTGGCTGCCAAGAAGCTCATCCACGAGCTCCACAGGCTGGAGAAGAATCCAGATCTGGAAGAGAAGGGGGGAGACAAGGAATTGAAGGCAAAGAATCAAATAGATGGGAAAATCAGGCAAGAAGAATACTTGAGAGAAAGCAGCAGTTGAAGATCTCATAAGGTGAGCAAAAATTACCTGATCTTATTTGGTTTTTCTGGATTCTTGAAAAATTCTTCTAGCAACTTTTCCAACAAATGAGCCTGGAATCACTGTATAGCTTATTAACATGGGGTCTTTGTGCTCTGTAACAGACATACAAATCTGATATTAGAGATCTAAAATTGATAAATAAACACTGTAAAATAAACATCTACAGCTAGATGAGGAAATAAAAAATAGGATGAAAGCTAGAGAGGTGTAGATGAGGGAATACAGTTTAAAAAATAGGATGAAAGCTAGAATAAATATCTACACAGACTAATATTTCTTTTTGAATAACACAGGTAGAAAAAAATATAAAGGCTATTTCAGAAATATAAACAGGCTAACTATCATATCTGTTATTTCATCAAAGACTGATAAATAAATGCATACATTTGAATGATACAGCCACAGGTTGAAGAAATACAACAAAGTGTAAGTATGGGGCAATCTGGATTTGAAAAAGCTGGTACTGCTATTACAGCAAATAAAGAGATGAAAAGGGCAGGACAAGAAGAGAATAGAGATCAGAAAAAGATTAAAGGCAATAGTATCAGAAGAAGTAAGAAATTGTTATATGTTGGTCATATTGCTATATATTATGATAGTGTTGAAATTTAGAACTAAGATCACACAGGAAAGCACTTAGAATTAAAAAATTACAGGATATGACACTAGAATTTACAGCTAAAGCATGACTGTAATTTAGATATATTTCAACTGTAAGTTCTACAGCTTATATATTCAATGGCTGCCAAGTTGTAAGAAGTAAAAATGAAGTTAATGAAATAATTTTTATGTGCCACACCAATCAAATATGAATCTGACAAACCATTTGAAATATTAAATCAGGAGCGACAAAATCAAGTAGGAATGAAGAATCTCAGAAAATCAGATGGGGCAAAACATGACCAGCAAGAGCGACTTCATGCAACTGGAGCTCAGCAGGTAATAAACATTCTGCATATAAAATATTATGAAAACTGTTACTAGCTTAGGTAGATAGTGGGAATCAACAAAAATACAAATTTTACATCTTGATATAGTGGAATTTACAACTACTAATTTACTGTAAATTCTATATATGCAAACTGTAAATGCATTCATTAGCAAAGATAGTCATATATAGTTCTAGTTTCAGTATAATTAAATGTCAAGGACTGGAAATAAAATTTCAATGTGACAAATATTTGAACAATAATTTCAGGAGAAACAAGAACTAGTGAATATGAGGAATCTCACCATACAAGAAGTAGCAACACATGGTCAGCAACAACAATTTCAAGCTGCAGTATCTTTGCAGGTAATACGACATTAAAAAAAAGTAGGAGTGAGGTAATGATATAAATGAAAATTGCTTGTATGAAAATGCAGATATGTAATGGGGATACAATCAGAACTAAAGATGCAAATTATAACGTTGAGAACGTCAACAGATTGCTCCAAAGAGATGAGGTAATGTTTTATTTTTAAGATGAAAATTTCTGAAATATAATATAAATATAACCAAATGTAAAAAAAGCAAGTTCTCACAACTAACTTTTTTCCTTTGATGGACATAGGCATCATACACAGGATTACTAATGGAGCAAATTAGACTTTCACAAGAGGGGAAGTCTTATGAAGAATTGCAACTACAATATTCAGAAATGGTAATACACTTGCAATCTAAACCAAATTATTTTATTTCAATAATATTTTCTCTGAACCAAAAAAAAACTCATTCTGATAGGAACAAGGCTTGTCATTCATGGATTTGCTCACTGGAACCTGCCCTTTTCAGGTATGATCACAGCAACATATATATTTCAAATAGCATGACAAACAAATATGATTTTCATACAATTTTTTTTAAATGGTCATGTATCATTTTCAGGAAAGTGACATCCGGTTCCCACGACAATTTTATGAAGGACCATTTGAAGGTGATGACAACCAAGATGTGGTAAGTCGGAAAAGACTCAAATTCAGATTACAAAATTAGGATAGTATATACGTGTAACAATACTCACTAATATTTATATTCGAAAAAACAGATGACTATGGTGAGCTTGCCCACAACTGAAGAAGAAACAAGAGTAGAAGAAGAACAAGGAAATGAAACAGATTATCAAGCATGCAAAGCAATAGATGGGATAAATACACAAGCATACACTGCATCATCAGATTGGATGACTAGTTATAATGATGTAAGTTATACCTTTCTGCCAACATAAATAAATATATATATGTATATACAAATGGCAAGCAATTAAAAAAAATACATGAACTAAAAAGTATTATAGTTACCTTATCTGGTGCATGTTGCAAAATACAATGCTGGCAAATATAAATGAGGAGGACTCAACATCGACAAAGGAGACAAACTGGAGGGAAGAGATGTTCCTGAACATGGAATTGGATCAGGTAAAAATATGTTTTGCAAAACATTTTTCCTAGTTGCAAACAAAAATAACAGGATATGGATGAGTATAAGAAACTAACAGACATAAACTGTGCACAGGAACATGAATTATATAATGCAGATGAAGAACTCAATCCAGAAAATGCAGGGAGAGAAATAGTTGTAGCAGAACCTAATGGCAGTCAGGAACTCACAGAAGAAGAAATTGAGGAATTTTTGCAAAATGAGCAACTAGCAACATCAGAAGGTAATAATGCAGATATTGATAGCACATATACACCACAGGTTGGTCAGGAGTTCAAGAGTAGGGAGGATGCTCACCATTACTTCTGCTTCTATGGATTCCTGGCAGGGTTTGAAGTCGTGACAACTCACATCTACAGAACTACAAGCAGGAAAAAAAAGAACGAAGTTTACAAAGTTGAAATGAAGTGTCATAGGTACGGAAAAGAATCACATAACAAAAATGATGAAGAAGAAGCAATACAGGGATCAATGCAGGTGGTTGAAGATAACAGGGATGCTAATGGGGAAGAAAAGGAGAAGAGGAACACCAATGTGCAAATTAGAACTAACTGCCCAGTAGTGATGGTGGTAAGAGAGGTAAATGCAGTTTGGAAAGTGATAAGGCTCGACCTTGACCACAATCATGAGTTAAGTCCAGGAAACAGGAACCAATATTTCAGTGGCAGGAAATATATGACATATATAGAAAAAGCTATGATAAGGACTTTGAACCACAATAACATTCCAACAAGAAGGATGCTAGCTATACTATCTTTTCTGAGAGGTGGTATGCTAGCCCTACCATACAAGAATAAGGATGTAGCAAACTATAGGACAAAAATCAACCGTGAAGTTAGTGGCAACGACATGACAAAGGCTTTAGCTTACTTCAGAGAAAGAAAAGCAGAGGATCCAACTTTCTTTTTTGAATTCAGTTTTGGAGAAGACAAAAAGGTCAGGAACATATTTTGGAGAGAAGGCTGTTCACTGAAATATTATGCAGAATATGGGGATTGTGTTAGCTTTGATGCAACATACATGACTAACAAATACAACCTCCCTTTTGCTCCTTTTGTGGGTGTGACAGGGCATGGCCATACCTGTATGTTTGGCTGCGCCTTCATTTCAGATGAAACAACGGAATCATTTGTCTGGATATTTGAGACTTTCCTGAAAGCAATGGGTGCGAAACACCCAAAAACAATAATTACTGATCAAGACAAAGCAATGAGGGCTGCTATCAAAAAGGTCTTTACAAGCACAATTCATAGAAATTGTTTCTTTCACATCAAGTACAAATGCTACAATAAGAATGGAGTAGTATTTGCAAAGAAGAAGGGACTTATGGAAGAGTTTGAGGATGTTGTAAACAATTCATTGACAAAGCAAGAATTTGAGCTCTTATGGCAAGATATGATCAAAAAATACGGACTGGAAAACAACAAGTACTTCAGCAAGATGTGGGAGAATAGAGAGAATTTCATACCAGTATGGTTCAAGGACACATTCTATCCATTCCTGCAAAGCACAGGAAGGAGTGAGGGAAGCAATGCAAGGCTGAAGGAAAATGTATGCCCAACTTACAGCATTACCAGCTTCTTGAGGGAGTACCAAAGAATGGTAGATGCAACAAATATTAAAGAACAAGTGGAAGACAAACACTGCAAAGAAAAAATGCCTAAACAGCTAATGTACGGATACAATGTGGAAAAACAAGCTAGTGAGCTATATAACAGAAATATATTCAAAAAATTCCAGCACCAACTTCAGATGACTGAGAGGCTAAAGTACAAGGAGCTTGAGGAGGGTAAGATGTTTGAGGTATGGCTAAAAAGTAACCAGATATACAAACCACTCAGGATTAGAAAGTATATTGTCATGACTGACCTGACACCAGGAAGAGAGGAGTTCAGTTGCATATGTGGGAAATTCAACAAAGATGGCATTTTGTGTGCACACATAATGAAGGTCATCCTGGAAGAGGAAATAAATCAGCTGCCAGAAAAATATATAATAGACAGATGGAGAAAAAAGGAAAGGAAAATAAACTTGCAACTACCAGATATAACTCCTAAGACAAGTGAGCTTCTAAGGTTCAACATATTATCAAGGAAAACAGCTGAAATAAATTCAAAGGCTTCAAAGAGTGATGAGGTAATGGAGTACCTTTGTGAAGAATTAGAAGTCATAAACAGTAACCTTGACTTGATTCTACAAGGTACAACAACAGGAACAGCTTCATGCAGCTCGATCCAACAGTCACGTAATGATGAGGGTCAAAGCAGTGAAGCAAAGTTCGATGGAATAACAGAACTAAATGATCCAGATAAAGTTAAGCAAAAGGGAAGGCCTTGTCTACCAAGAAGACTAAGGCCACTGATTGAGGAAATCAGGCTAAAGGCAATAAGACAGGAGAAGAAGAAAAATTCAAAAGCAACAAAAAGTGCTGGTAATGTTTTGGAATAAACAAAAATTTCATTAATAACACTGAAGAGTCAATGAACAACTAAATTTAATTATAATATAATTTTCTTATGTATAAACAGGTCCAAAAGGAGGTGCTAAGAAGAAAACAAAAAAAGGAAGCCAACTTGAAGAAGACCAAGCTCATTCTGTATAATTAGAGGGTCATTTCAGAATATTAGATCAAGGGTGAATGATAAGATGTAATCTCATGGAAAGACAAGTATTATGGTATCATATCCCATGAAGACATGTAATGAAATATTCAAGACAGATTGTTCTGAGACAAATTGTATGCTACCCTATTACATGATAATTGTTGCCAGTAAACTATATTCCTATTGCTGCAATATTTATGTAACTTGATGTACTGGATCAAAGAAATTGAAGCAAGGGCTTCATTCAATTGCCTGCATTTTTATGAAAAAGCAATATTATGTGAATATATAAAATAATAATATAAAAATAAACAAATAAGTATGGATAAAAAGATATTGACCTTGGTCAACAAACTCAACAACACGACTTTTCATGCTGCTATTTCCAGGGACAAACATTAGATCATTTGCAAATTTAATTCTAATATTTGGAATGTCTGTATAGTCAAACACTTTACGAAGGACAGTCCTAGGAGATTTCCAGTACTCCAAAAACATCATAGCATAGATTCCAGAATCTTCTCTGGAAAAATATGAATTTGAAAACAACACACGAATTTCAGAACTTAGAGAAAATGTATATCAAAAGGAAATAAAGGAAAAACAAATGATTTTACAGAAATATAAACAGGCTAACTATCAACAACGCGAAAAATATAAGGGAATATGAAAAGGAAAAACATTAATGCAAATAAAAATCATAATTGACAAAGCCAACTACAAATATACTTATCATAGTCTGACAAACAACAGATTTAATTAGGGGACAGTGGGAACTCCTAATATGAAAATCACATATGAAAACTAGAAAAATCAGATTAAACAAAGAAAAAACAAATAGCCAAATTTTTATGATAGTCTGTCAAATATAAAAAAAGTGTGCCAGTGAAACCCTCAAATACAAATTCAAATTTTAAAAAAATGGAAAAAAGATAAATACATGTAACTTTTACAGTTATGTAGTATATAATTTACAGTTAATATAATACTGTAAAAATAACAATATAACCATGTAAAAATTAGGTTAGCATATTGAAAAAACCTACACTTACTTCTTGTCAAATGGTTGCTCTGGGACATCAGGAAAAACAACTTTATATTGATCAAATTTCACGATCCCAGTTAACTTGAAAAGAAGGTATCTAAAATGGATTAAAAAAACCATTAACACACAACTGTTCACAAAACTAAATTGCTTTTACAAGGAAAAAAAGGAGTTACATACCATGCAGTCCCTAGCAATTTCAAGGAATTCGTGGTCCTCATTGTGTAAGGGATCAAGAAAGACAAAATTACGGTCTTTGATGTTTACCACAAACACAAACCAGTGGTTGGAAAATAAAGTGGGGAAAAAAGCTGAAAAAAGAAAATAACAAATAGTCAAATTATTTCAATGACTTAACATGTACTTGAAGTATAAAACAAGGTAATATATTACAGAAACTTGCATTATTAGAATGATCCAGAGGTCTATGAAGTGATGATCTCTTAAAAGCACGGGCTAAAATATCCTCATTAGCTTCATCAGGGTCTTTCAACAAATTTTCCTACAATGCAACTCATATCAAATAAAATTTGGAGAAACAAATACATAGTAATTGAATACTGCAAAATGAAAGAAAAAAGAAAGTCGTACTCACACCAATGTTAGCGAAGAAAAAATGTGACTTTGAAATATCAGTGTTGGAATTGGAAGTGGGCTTCAGGTAAAGGCTATAGCAGAAAGCAGAAACCACCCAGGAATTTACTGATCCACCAGGTTTTAAGGACTCGCCAAGCGACCAGAAGGTACAACAAACTTTTCCAATACAAACAGCATCCTCACTAAGTGAAAATAAAAATGCATATATTAAATACGCGCAATAGGATGAAAAGTATAACTACTAAGATAGCATAGGAACATTAGAAAACCATACTTGCTATACTTAGAAGACGCCAATGAGCAAATCGCCTTGTAATTTTTCAACTCAGAGCTAGAAGCAGTAAAATCAACCTTGCCAATTTCATAATCACCTTTGAATAAAACAGATGACTTGGCAACTCTTCTAGGCCCATGTGGACCTAGCTTCCCACCAGAAGAAGAGTCTCTTGAAATATAAGACATATATCCAGAGTGCTTAACACTCTTCGATACAGGTCCAGGCAAATCAGAATCAACCAGATTGATAGGAGTTTTAGAAGAAGAACCAGAACCTGAGAATTTGCTGTTGTATATCTCATCACTCTTACGAGTCATCTCACGAACATTTTGAGTTAAAGTTTTGACACCAGTAACTTTTACTTTAGGTGAATCCTGGGAATTAATTGCAGAAATAAGAAAATAGGTAAATGAACCAAAATTTAGAATTACATGCTCAATTTCAGGATTAGATGTGGAATACATCAAGACTTGAAATATGAATCAAATTATGAGAAATACAACTCACATGGGGAATTCTGGGTAAAACAGGGCGCTTCTGAGACAATTTTGGAGTAACTCTAAGCGGGGTAGACTAAAGAAAAAAATACATATCAGTCAAAAAATTTTATAAATAGTTGGAAAAATAAAGCAAACAGAAGTATAAGAGCAAACAGAATATTGAATTAGAAAGAAAAGGAGAATAAGTCAACACTGAGTTCCATTAACCTAAATATATATATATATATATATATATATATGACCATATTAGTAAAAGTATACTAATGAAATATATAGTAGTGGACAGGAAAAGAATAAAGATATGCAAATAATTGAACTATACACAAATTTATTAAAATAGAGAGAGTAATTGCTATTTAACAAATTACCTTTTTAGGGGCACTCATGTTAGGATGGAGCTGAGGACTAGGAGAAAGAGAACTTGGAATATCATCATCATCGGCATCGTCGAGAGGTATGACATCATTGACAGCCAAATTAGCAGAATTGGACAACTTGGAATTTACCAAAGCAGGTGGTGATTCAAAGTTGGATATGTCACAAAGAGGATCTCTAAGTCTAGCAATGTCCGATTCAGAGACAAATTTGTGAACTTCATTAAGTTTAGACTTGTGTTTCTTATATATACGATCTGAAAAAAAAACAGATCAGAAAGAAAAAAATATGGGAAATAGATAAATTTATAATTATGAAAATGTAAGCTGTCAACATACGATCTGAAGGGTAACCACTGGGAGGCATAGCAAATGTTATATGCTTGTGAGGGGTAGTGCTCATAGAAGGCTTTTGCAACTTTTCAATAAGTCTCTGAACTTCTTGAACATTATTATGCTGAATGAATGCAGAATAATATTAACCACCATGGGATAGTAGATAATGATAATGAAAAAAAATAAATACAGATATAGAAAATGAACCTTTGGAGAAATTTGTTTTGAAGAGGATTGCACTGTATTCTCATTGGCAGGAGAAAAAACTGCTTTGTTTGATTTCAGGCAAGATCTGGGAACAACAGGAGATTTCTGAAAAGTAAAAATTGTTACAATTAGGATTTAGAAAATAGAATACTAATCATAATTTACGAGAAGATTATGAAGAAAAACTTTACCTGCATATCGTCACAAAAGGGAGTAGCTACCTTAACTTGTGAGAGTTGAATATCATTTTCAAAATCATCAACTTCAGACACGTGATCATCTAAAAAAACAAATAATAGCTAACTAATTAGAAAAAAAATTACAAGCTACAGAAATGATTCAAAACCTATAAACACACAGCACATGCAACACGTGAAAATGATTCTAAAAAAACAAGTGAATACCTGCAGCCTTATCAGATTTCTTACAACTTGGATCTAAATGCCTCATTGAACAACTTGGATCAAAATGCACAGGACTAGGAACTTGACCAGGCGAATTTTCGGATTCATGAGGATATTCAGTGATTAATTTCAGAATTTCTAATACAGTATCCTTCATGCTATTATCTACATGAGAAGCATGCTGTAGCAGTTTTGAGAATGTCAGGAGAAGGGGCTCAGGAAGAGAAGATATAGATGATATATCCAAATTAATCTGCAATGATGAATTAAATGTATGCTTCTCAATTGCTTTACAGATTGAGATCTTCAAATCCTGGGGTAACTTGCATCCAGATACTGTATCAATTTTGTCAAGAAATTCAGAATCCTCACACAAAGATGAAGAATTGATTTGATGCAGAACCTACATAGCAACACAATTAACATTCTTAAGTATATATCAACCTATAAAATTTAAGAAACTGAAGATGGAAAGGAAAAAAACAACTGACCTTTCCATAGCAGGTATCAGAATAGTCCAGAAGTGGCCTAAACCCATAAACTCCAGGAGCTTTCATGTCAAAATCTGAATAGGTCTGAATCATTTCACCTTTCCAAACACTGATCCTTGGCATAGTATCATCAACTCGACGGGGTCCAAAATCAACATGGTCAAGATAAATTACCTAAGAGTACAAATTTCTTAAATTCAACATAATCATAGAACTCATAATTCTAAGAGGGAGAACCAAATTAGATACTGGAGAAAAAAAGAAGACTTACTGCAAGGTAGTACATACATCCACCAAGAGTTCCAGGTTCTTTACCAGCTTTATTCTTGCCTTTATTGAATTTTTTAATGTGGTGAAGCAGCCAATTCAAGACAAAACCAGACCAGTCCAAATCCTTACAGTTTGCGACATCATCAAATATACCAAAGAATTTGGAACTTGGCACCAAGCATGAATTTGGGCAAAGAAATGAACTCAGAGCTATGAGGATGAAGCAAATGAAAGTATCCTCATCACAGAGCTGTTCATCTTTATTTTGAAGCTTTCGAGTTAAGAAATCAACAGATTGGATTGAATCCTTGTTAAATTTCTTCAAAACAAGTGATCTGTCATTCTTTGTATCAATAGGAAAAGGTCTACCACCAAGTGGAATACCAAGAACAGAATGGACAGATTCTTTTGTCAGTGAAATGATTTTGCCATTGATGACTATATCTCCAAATTTATAATCAACTAGCTTCGCTATCCACTTTGAAAATTTGTTGGGGACAAAACATTTGTCAAATAACAAGAGAGAGCCAAAACCAAAACTCTCAATGATCTCCCTCTGTCGCATACTCAAGTTACTGATAACCTTACCAAAGCCAGTAACAGAGAACCTAGTGAAAGTATATGATGGTTTTCTAACAGACTGTTTCTTCAAAAGCTACAGAAACAGGAAAAATACTAAATAAGATATAAACATATAAACAACTTAAGCTGCAAATGGCACAAAGTGAAGAAAAACAATACAGTTTCATCATGGGGCTAACAAAAAAGGGCTATATGTAGGATTGATTTATATACATTATGACAGTGTTACCTACTTACTTATATATGCTCAGACAAGAAATCACTGAGATTCAAAAAATTACGTACCAACATAATAGAAATTACAACTAAACTTTAGCTGTAAATTAAATATATTGAAACTGTAAAATACAATCTGCTACTCAGACAAACCTGATCACTCAATCTGCTGGTCATCTTATTCTTCAACAACTTAAGCTTCTTATACTGAAAATACATAAGGAAGTCATCAAAATCATCAGATACTAGAATATGATATAAAGCAATCATTAAATAAGCAAGAGAAACGTACGTCAGCCAACACATCTTGGAACAAGTGAAGATTAAAATCAGCTTGATCATCACTGGAATCACTTTTCTATTAAAAAGAAATAAATAAGACAATTTCAAAGCCAAATAAAATATACAATCACTGAACCATGACATATGTGTAAATAGAATATACTTAAACTGAAAAGATTAATTGCTAACAACTGGAACAAACTATAGAAAAAATACATCAGATGACTTACTTTGAAAACATCAAATTCATCATTGCAACCATCATCACTGGACATAAACACATCTTCTTCAGACAAGTTTTGGTTGGATTCATTTACATCCACTTCATCATCGAACTCTGAATAAACATCCCTATGCCTTTTTCTTGCCATCTATTAAACATGACATAAATGCATAAAATCAGCAACAACTTAAACTAGAAAATTATAATATGTGTAAGATCTAGATTCTAACAACAACCTAATGAATAGAACACAAATCAATGTACTGGAAAAACATTTACTAGATAATTAACATGACAAACATAGCATCAATATTCTAGTGCAGCTAAACTCAACACAAAGTGAAACACAGGTAGCATTCCCGACACAGCTTGGATAAAGCACAGGGAGCATCCCCTAAACATCTAGCTAAAGAACCAACAAGTTATTAACCAATGGGATGAGCATACATATAAAGCAGATCTAAAACAAAAATTTACTCCAGACAAGTATGAAGCACGAAATCTACATCTGAAAGTAAATATTCAGAAAAGCATCCACGCCCAACTAGAGAACCTAGCTACACAGAGAATTACATGGGCAGATTAGCAAGCACATATACCTGTTTGGAAAACGAAGTCAAGTGAATCGAACCAGCAAATCACTTCAAAAAAACTAAACACGAAAGAGAAATGGGAGATTAGCTAACCCTCAATCTCTAATACCGAGCGTAACAGAGCAGAGTCCACAAATCAAAACAAAACACTGAAATCTAGTGAATCCAGCACACAAAACGATGAAACTTCGACAAATCACTACTCAAACTTGACACAAACTAGATGCATCGAAAGGGGAAAGGAGGAATCGTCACAAGTCGAGTGCTACAGACAAAGGCACGCAAACAGAGCAATAGATTGAATCTAGCGCAAAAATCAACAACAGGTTAACAAATCAAACATCAGAATAGCAGCAGATTAGAGGAAATCAGAGGGAAAGGGCAGAATCGCCAAACCTAAAGCTCACCACGGGCGCGGAGGAGTAGGGAATGGAGGGGGGAAAGCAACTGGAACCAGAGCTCAGAGGAAAAGTGGATAACGGCAGCTAGGAAAGAGGCGCGGGACCAAAAAAAATTATAAAGACAATGACATGTGGAACCCACTTGTCAGCGACAAACAAAAAAAAATCAGATCACAGGCGCGTGCGGGGGGATCAGAGGAAGGACAGCGGCTTGATCAAACAAATCAACAGTTATAAATCCAGGTGATGGGAGCCTCCAAAACACCTGGGTAATGGATAGATTTTCCCATAAATAAAACGTAACGGAGCCCTCGATCTTCAGAATCGTGCAAACCGACTAGACCGGTTGAGACGACTCGTACGCAGATTCGATCGTGAGCGTACGTGACGAGCGAGCGTGTGCAGTGGATCACACCGCGCGCCGAGGTGCAAGAGGACGCGAAGATGCGAAAGGACGCGAAGACGCCGGCGCCGGGGGACGTCAAGATGCCGGCCGCCGACGTGCTAGAAGAGGAAGAGGAGTCGGAGCTCCAAGCCCCTCGATGCTGCTGCCGGATGTCCCATGAAGTCCGAGAGGTCGTTCGCTGCGTGGGCATTGCGATAGTATGCTGCATATGGTATACAATCGCCGGTGGTCAGAAATTTAGCGACCATCTTATTTTCAACCTCATCCACATCCTTGTGGTCATCATTTTGTCGTTTATTTGAGAGTCATGAGACGGACGGGATTATGTACCTTTTGTAATTTCGCCAATCCATATAAATGCTGGAACATTATGCAGATAACTAGTATTATTATCGTTATTATTATTGTGATGTGTTAATCTGAAAATTGTGTGACCTAATTTGCTTGTTCCTATTCTGAAAGCATATCTGTTCGCTTCTTCATTGCGTTTCTACGCAACAATGCATACAGCAGGTACTGCACTGCTTGCTTGTATTATGAATACATGATAAATGAATGTTATCATTATACTGATTAATCTTCGACTCTTCTGCCGCATGCAACTCCTAATTAATCTCGCAGCATTCAGCTTTACTTTGTCTTTCTCCCCAAAAATTCGGAACATCAATCAAACTTCAGCGGGATGTGAGCTCTGCCTGCGATCTCCTTGTGATGCATAATGCTTCGAAATCATGTTTCCATTATGTTTTCATTTTTCAACGTACGTGCAGTTCAATTTAACTTTCTGTTTTAAAAAAAGAAAGCCAAACATTTGTACTTCTCCAGCTCAGTTTTGGAGTAATAAGTTCGTATGACGCTGATGTAACAACACTTGCCGATTGGCACTTTACGTTCAGTACATCAGTATTCAGAGTTTTGTTGAAACTGCCAGCCATCTTGCCCATCTTGATTTCTTCAGAACGTATGAAGCGTCCACCTCATTGATTTTTTGCAAAACAAACTATTTTAGTTGCTCCATATGAACTTTGATTTGAAGCAAGTGCTTGCGATTGCGAGTTGCAGTTGCCGGCTCCAGGCATATGTAATAAAGGCGGCGTGCGAAGCTCACAAAAGTTAATCCGTTTCGACCTGGTTTAAAAGCACAACAGAGAAACCCAGCCCGTCCGACCCTGCGCCGCCGCGGCGGTCGCCACTCGCCCGCCAGCGACCAGCGTCAGGTCGATGAGCCCTGGAGTAGTCTTAAGGGCGCGTTTGATATAAGGCGCAAGGGTGGCTCGGCCGGCTAGCCTGGCTGTGGCCAGCCACGGCCTGGTTCGGTGGTTCCCCTGGGCAAGGCCTCTTGTTTGATTGCTTTGCTTTTAGTCCAGTCAGGTTAGGTTAGGATTGTGTTTGATTTGTTGTAGAGATAGTCAGATAGATAGGATGATCTTGCATCTGCATTATATCGAACACTTGCTAGGCGCCGGCCATGGTCGTGGTGGGCATGGCGCCGTCGACGGGTGCCCTCTCCTAGAGCTCTTGTGCCGGCGCTCCAAGCACAAGCAAGCAAGCAATCCAAGCACATACACAAGTAAGCAAGCAATGCAAGCAGCAGCACAGGAAGAGAGCAGCCAGCAGGCCATTGCTGACGAGCGGGCGCGGCAGGAGCTCAGCCACTGCTCGGCCGGAGGCAGTGAGGAGCAACAGCAGCTCGCCGCCTCCATTATGGCCCGTAGAGCAGGAGCAGCTCACGGCGGTGCTGCAGCAGCCGCCTCTACCACTTCTGCATCGGGCTTCGCCTGGCGTCTCGCGGCCGCTCGATACCGCAATTCGCAGCGGGGGGTCGTAGCACCGAGATGCCTGGCGTGGGGCGTCTGCGCCTGCCTCCCCAGCTCTTGTTCACGGCGCGCTGCGGCGGCACCATGCCCACGCGCAGTTCGCCGGGACCACGTGCGAGCGGTGTGGCCGTCGTCGCCGGTGCGCGCGGCTGCGGGGACGGGGCGCGTCCGCCAGCATAGGACGAGGGGCGTTCTCCGGCGCGGGCCAGGACGCAGGGACGAGGTGCGGCGCCGACGCGGAAGGAGGTGAGCGGCGGTGACGGTGGGCGAGAGGGAGGTAGCCAGCTCGGGCCACCCAAAATGCCCCGCATCAAACGCGCAGTGCCTGTGTGTCTGTGTCTGTGCCCGTGGCGCGTAGATTACGCGCCACAACGGAAACGATTGGCTGAGTCGCCGGCTCGCCGCCTCGCAGCTTCTCTGCTCGTGCTCGCTGAAAACAGAGGAATAGGTGGGGGTGTCAGTGTGACATTTTTTAAGGTGCCAATCAAAAAATGCACTTGGACACGTTTAAAACCCTTTGGGTTGGGCCGCTTGGTGTACAGTAGATATCGACTTGAAAAAAAAGGCTGGGTCCTGTACAAAGTTTGGGCCAGGCTGTTTTATTGGATTTGTTCGTACTGACCCAAAGATTCGAATTCCAAAAGGTAGGTAGCATGTTGGGCCGTATAGTGGCTGACGCTGATTTATTTTGAGAGAAAAATATTATTGACTGGTGGTTGATAATTCAGACGAACAACTACATATCTCTCGTATTTGGATGATATTTTTTAAACGCAAAGTAAAGTATGTGGCCCGATTGTGCTTAGAATTTAATTTTGAGAAAAAAGTATTATTGGCTGGTGGCTGATAATCCAGACGAACAACTACATATCTCTCGCATTTGGATGATATTTTTCTAAACGCAAAGTAAAGTATGTGGCCCGATTGTGTTTGGAATTTAATTTTTCTTTATTTTTTCCTAGTCCTATTGTGGTAGCGGTGAAATTGTCCATCCTCTATATTCTCACATCCTACATATTCGAGAATATGTGCACGTGTACAAAGTATCATGCTGCACTCGGAGTTATAGAAAATATCATCGAAAAAACATCATTATAGTGAACTGCACGATTTGACGTCATGAAAGGTGCAACACTCTTCAATATAACAAGTTTCTCGTTTAAGTAATGTTATCACCGATTTTCAGTTCTGGACTTAATGCTTATTAAGTATAAATTACTAGTTAGATTGGCGCGCTATAGGCGCCTTTATAGGCGCCTTCTTACTAGTAATAAAATGATAATGAAAAAATACTATCGTGTACTATGCTTAGAACAAATCCAAAATCTACAATAAAAATCCTTTTGGTTGGACTTTTGAAGGTGCTTTTTTGAAAAAAAATTGAAGGTGCTTTCGCAAAAGTGAAAAATCAACCAAAAGGGTCAAAAGCTCCAGGTGCTTTTACCCAAAAGTTGCTTTTGCGATAGACTATAGTACAAACCAGAAAGCACCTCCCCACGCTCCGTCACTCTGTCTCCCTGCCCAGTGCCCCTCCGCGTCCTCGGCGGCTCTCTCCTATGCACGCCTCGCCGGGCGCGGCTCGAGCTCGCGCGCGCGCCGTCAAGTGTGGGAGCTCCGCCGTCTGGCGCAGCCCGAGCCCTCTGCGTGCTAGCCTCGCCGGGTATAATTTTTGCATTTCAGACTTTTTTTTAGTAAGAATTCTACATATGGACTCCTGGGGGTGGCGTCGTGCTGTTATACAACGGCGCCGTGACTTTTGGCGCTGTGCTATTTTTTTAGGTGATTTCGGATGACGGTGGCGTCGACGTGTCATAGAACGGCGCCACAAGCCACGGCACTGTTGTAGAGCAGCATGGCGCCATGCCCCTTGGCGTCGTGCCGTTCTACAACGGCGCCGTTGCTTGTGGCGCCGTGCTATGGGTCCATTTTTAGGATTCTTTCCCATGAGGGTCCAAATGTAGAATTCTTACTCAAAAGAGACCAAAATGCAAAAATTATACCCTCGCCGGACACACCCCTCGCTCACCTACACTGCCGTACGTGGGAGCTCCGCAGTCTGGCGCAAACCCCAACCGCAGCACCTTGGCCAGCGAGGCCAATCGATGAGAGAGAGGCGGATGAGGTGAGGAGGGAGAAGGAAGAGGAAATATAGGCAACCTTCAACCAAATTACTGTAATAAGAAACAACTATATACATAGTTTTATGCAGAGGTTGGAATATTGAAATATGCAAAAAAAAAATTTAATGGTCTTTTAACTATCTCTCCACAATAGCTTTGTAAAAGTCACGGATCACAACAATTTTTGCAAAAGCCACAACCTAAACTGGCATTGTACCTCACAATTTGAGTGCCGCGCCAATCCCATGTACAAGTAACTTATTGCTTAGAAATTAACTAACTTGTGGATGGTAGTAGTATAGCTCACATATACAATCATATTTTGCGAGTTTATGAGCCCAATTACTATATCAATCGTCCGACCTGTCCACTAGTGTGGAACCCTGATAGATCGGTCAATTCACTGTCACATTGTGTGTAATTGTTCATAAGATTTCGTTCTGTAGTAATAGTAACATGAGGTTTTTTTATACATCTATACAATGCACAAATAGCACCCGTATCAATAATCAGTACAAAAAATTGACAGCAGGTTCTCGTGAGCTTACAAGAACCACAAGAACCTCTAGCACGGCGCCCGGCCGGACAGAATCACAGAATGGATCGGGCGGAGTTGACCACCCATCCCGCCGCTTCCCTCACGAATGTGACCATCGCCTCGCACTCGACGATCACCTGCTTGTCGGCGCCGGGCCTGATGACCGGCTGGAAGAAGAGCCAGAATCCCGTCACGCCTACGAACGCCAGCGTTAGCGGCGTTGTGAGGACGCGCGGCGGCCGCGGCCACCGCTCGTGCGCGGCCCACCACCCCTCCGCCACCGCGCACGCCCCGTGCAGCGCGAAGAACGCGGCTGCCTCCCCCGTGGGCGGTCGCAGCGTGATGTACGAGAACATGACTTCGTGCATCAGGCCGGAGGCGGCGAACGTCGCGAGCACACCCGCGGTGGCGCCGAAGCGCGCGCGCACGGGGAGGAACACGCACTGGCGGAGCAGCGCCGACACGGAGAGGTTCCACCGCCGGCCCCAGAAGTCCCTCAGCGAGGACGAGAGGTAGGGCCGGTCGAACTGCGGCTCCAGGTGCACGCCCAGCAGCGCGCGCGCCGCCGCCGCGGACGCCGCCAGGAGGAGCTCCAGCAGGAGGTACAGGTGCAGGGAGTAGAGCGCGAGCAGGACGTACCCGTTCATCCGGTCCCCGTACCGGTACAGGGACACCACGACGGCGAACAGCGCGGCCATGGCGGCGGACTCGACGAGCCCGGGGCCCGGCCTCGCAGCGCCGGGGTTATTCTTGCTGGGATCCCGCAGCGTGACGGGGAACGTGGCGAGGGCGATGAAGGCGGGAAGCGGGAGGGATGGGTGGAGTGGGCCCTGGCCGGAGGCGAGGAGCGGGAGCCTGAGCTCTGCGACCCCGAGGAAGAAGGCCGAGATGACGCGCGGGTGGAGCGCGCGGAAGCCGAGCGGGGGGGAAGGGAGGGCGGCGAGCACCGGCAGGAGAGCGGCGAGGCGGGGCAAGCCCGGGCGGAGCCGGCGCGCGGCGATTCGGGCGTAGCACAAGCACAAGGTCACCGCGGCCACGGCCACGGCAAGGTTTCCCGGGTCGCCGCCGGCAGCCATCTTCGGTGGGGTCAAGATCAACTACGACAGCAAGTGCGGCTACCGGTGGGCGGCGGTGTAGGAGGCTCGGGTCTCGGGTCGATCGAGGATTCATCACTGGTTATGCTCGGGTATCATATCGGGGTCGATCAGTTCTGTAGTTTGTGCTGCCCCGCCGGCCGTCCCATTCAAATGGCCAAAAATGACTTTTCGCTTTTATGCCGCAGAAAGATGACAAGATGGGTCACAGGCGGCTCACAGCTCACAGGTGGAGGCGTGGAGCGGGAAGGTTCATTTCAACCTGTCGGAGTCGGGTCGTGGCTCGTGGCTGAATAGAATACATAAAGTGACTCGTGAAATTAGATAATTCGATCACAATTTTAAAGAAAATGATAACACAGTGATTTCCAAGAGTTCTCGATTCGGAGTAAGTTTCTCCTATCATAAAGATAAATCAATTAAGGTATGCTATAAGGCAAATATTTTTGACAAATATTTTTGGCAAATATTTTTGACAAACGCAAAATCTAAACGCAGAGGTCTCTCCATTTAGGCTTAAACGGAGAGCCTTTCGAGGTTGCTTCCTGCGTCACAAAAGTTACTTTCCGCGAGACAAAGTTACTTTCTGCGACATATAGTTACTTCCTTCGACACAAGTTATTTCCCGTAACACAAAGTTACTTCCTCTTGTGTGCTTCTTTCTCTTGAGGGAAGTAATTTTGTACCGCAGGAAGTAATCTGGGAGGGCTCTCCATGCATGACTAAAAGTTACTGCCTCCTATGTGCTTCTTTCTATTGAGAGAAGTAACTTTTATGTCGCAGAAAGTAACCTTGGAGGGCTCTCCATTTAAGTCTAAATGGAGAGACCGCTCCGTTTAGTCGCCTCCTTTGACAAAATATTTCTCGTAGTGGTGCGGATGTGTGATCCATCGCGAGTTATTTCTACATGCATCCCTAGTCATATGATTGAAGGGAATATATCAAGTGCAAACTAGACATCATGTACAAATTTGAAAATTTTCGATCAAGACCACAAGATGCTCATCCAAAGGCAGAGGAGATGGAGGTTATTTTGCACATAACCGTCCACCACATGAAATTTTGCGATAATCTCTCTCCCCTCTCCCCTTGGATGAGCATCTTGTGGTATTGATTGGAAGTTTGCAAGTTTGCACATAGTGTATGATATGTTCCATGATCGAAGACCACAACTATGCAGTTTTACTATGAGGCAAGCAACTTAATCACACAAAAAGAAAATTGACTAGGAAAGAAAAGGTGAGAGCAAAAAAGACATTTCTTATCAGTTTTATGCCATCACAGAGGACCATATTAGTACGGGGATGAATTTGAAAGAAAAGGGAAGCTCAAGGAATTAGATTGACTTATTTAAAAGGTGAGAGACGAACTTGATTTTTGGGGTCAAATTTAGGGACTAAAGCGTCTATTTTGCCAAAAGGATTTAAGAGAGGTTATGAGGTGACAACGTTAAGTTTAGGGGCTAAAGGGTTTTTGTCATGCCTAACAATAATGTGTAATATATGATTTTTAGGGGCTGTTTGGCTTGCAGCCACAATTCACCACGCGAGCTGTGGCCCCGCCTAAGCTGCGATGGCAAAAAAAGACCGCCGCAGTTGTGGCGTGATTTTGTACCAGAAAAATCTGTGGCAGCCACAGGTGAATGATGAACCAAGCAGTAGCCAATAATCGGTGGCCTCCCGCACTTGTGGCGTGGCATTGTGTGGCTAGCAAGTAAACACCCCCTTGCACCTACATCTAACACACAAATTCCACCTCGTACCAGACATCAGTGACGCAAGCTGTCTTTCACAAACTGAAATCGACAGCGGATTCTCGCGTGAGCGTACAGGAGTTACAGACGTTTACAATAATAGCCGCTAGCACGCCGCCCGGCCAGCCGCAAACACCCTACGAGCGGCCGGACAAGATTGACCGGGCGGAGTTGGCCGCCCATCCCGCGGTGTCCCTCACGAACGCGGCCATCGCCTCGCACTCGGCGATCACCTGCTTGTCGGCGCCGGGCCTGGTGATCGGCGGGAAAAAGAGCCAGAACGCCGTCGCGCCCACGAACGCCAGCGTCAGTGGCGTTGCCAGCGCACGCGGCGGGCGCGGCCACTGTTCGTGCGCCGTCCACCACCCCTCCGCCACCGCGAATGCCCCGTGCAGCGTGAAGAAGGCGAGCTCCTCCCCCGTGGGAGGCCGCAGCGTGGCGTAGGAGAACATGGCCTCGTGCATGAGGCCGGACACGGCGAAAGCCGCAAGCACCCCCGCCGCGGCGGCGCCGAGGCGCGCGCGCACGGGGAGGAACACGCACTGACGGAGCAGCGCCGACACGGAGAGATTCCACCGCCGGCCCCAGAAGTCCCGCAGCGAGGACGATAGGTAGGGCCGGTCGAACTGCGGCTCCAGGTCCAGGCCCAGCAGCGCCCGCGCCGCCGCCGCGGACGCCGCCAGGACGAGCTCCAGCGCGAGGTACACGTGCACCGAGTAGAGCGCGAGCAGGACGTACCCGTTGATCCGCTCCTCGTACCGGTACAGGGACACGACGACCGCGAGCAGCGCCGCGATGGCGGCGGACTCGACGAGCCCGATGCCCGGCCTCGCGGCGGCGGACTTCTTGGGATCCCGGAGCGTGACGGGGAACGTGGCGATGGCGACGAAGGCGGGCAGCGGGAGCGACGGGTGGAGCGGGCCCTGGCCGGAGGCGAGGAGCAGGAGCCTGAACTCCGCGACCCAGGCGAGGAAGAAGGCCGAGATGACGCGCGGGTGGAGCGCGCGGAAGGCGAGCGGCGGGAAAGGGAGGACGGCGAGCACCGGGAGGAGCGCGGCGAGGCGTGGCAGGCCCGGGCGGAGCCGGCGCGCGGCGAAGCGGGCGTAGCACATGCACGCGGTCACCGCGGCCACGACGGCGGCGAGGCTGCCCAGGTCGCCGGCGGCGGCCATCCTCGCTCCTCGGGGTCACGGTCAACTGCGAGCAAGTGCGGCGACCGGTGGGCTGCCGTGTAGGAGCCGCGGGTCCCGGGGTCGATCCAGGACCTGGTGCACGCACTCGGGAAGACTAGACTGGCGGCTGCGAGATCTGTTGTTTGTGCCGCGCCGAGCCGTGCGGCACTGCGGCTACATGCGCCAATCTAAATGGTCCCATTGAAATAGTATTGCACTAATCTTCAACAGTTCAACCAATCACCCGTCCATTCCATCAAGAACTTTATGCTGCAGGTGAGGAAGATGCCATTCTGCCTGTTCGTTTGGCTGGTGGCTGGTGACTGGTGCTGATTTGTTCTGAGAGAAAAGTACTGCTGGCTGGTTGCTGGTGGCTGGTTTGTTCTGAGAGAAAAGTACTGCTGGCTGGTGGCTGATAAGCCAAACGAACGGCCGGTGTCAATTTCATATTTCAAAACCTGTCGGAGTCCGGTGTCAATTTTGGAACCCCACCTTGAGACCATCCACATCATCAATATTCTCTCATTTATATCCACCTCTCCCGCATCCATATTACTTTATATTTCTCTTTCATCCCAACCACCAGGGCCCACTCATATATTTTATACCCACACCCTCTTCCCTCTCCCCACCCTCTCTCTCCCTCCTCTGCACCGGTTCCTTCGCTGGCGCGGGGCGCCCCGGAGCTCCTCCCGATCTGCGCCGCCTGCCCCAGCTCTCCCGCGCCGCTGGCACCTAGCTCTCCCGCGCCGCTGGCACCCAGCTCTCCCGCGCCGCCGGCAGCCATGGCGCTCGAGCGGAGCTAGCCCTCACGCGGCGTCGGCGGAGGCCTCGAGCTCAGAGGCGGATGGCGGTGGCGCGGGCGCGGATCCGTCGTGCTCGTGGCCGGCGCGCCGTGCCGTACCCTTGCGTTTCTCCTCCATCCTCCCCAACGCGGCCACCTCCTCCTGCCGGCTTCCTCGCGTGCCGACTCTCCGCCGGCTCGGAACGCCGGCAGTAGTAGTAGGGGAGGCCTCCAGGCCGGCGGAGGAGACGAGGCTGGTGGGTGCGCGGAGATCCGGTGGCGGTGCCTCCCCTTCCCCCCTGCGCCCTGCTCGTCACCACGGGACTCGCCGTCCTCGTTCCCCTCCCCTGCGCCCTGCGCTTCTGGAAGGTGGTGCGGAGCCGGACCGGAGGAGCCACTGGCGTGGATCTACGAGGATGAGCTCCAGCGCGGGCTATGGAGGTCCCGGTAGTGGAAGTGAGGTAGTGAGGCGCCCGGGGTGTGGGGCGGCGTGGAGGGGCGGGAGCAGGCCGGCGTGAGGATGCGCCCTCGCCCCAGCTCTCCTGCCCTGCCGCGACGGGCGGCGGAGCTCCTCCTCCGCGTGGGGACGACCGCCGGGGTCCCCTGCATCCTCCGGCAACACCTCCTTCTACTCCACCCTCTCTCCCCTTCGGCCGGCGCAGCGCAGCTCCCTCCCTCATGGAGATCTCGGTGGTGGTGGCGACAGCTCGATCTGCGGCGGGAGGAGCTCCTCGCTCCCGTGGCCTCGAGCTCGTTGCTTCTGCGGCGGCCGGGGAGGGAGGCGCCGGACGACTCGACCGCTCCGCCCACCTCGGTCGCTCCGGCCTCACCGGCGCCGGCCACCCCTCCCTCCCCAGCTCCTTGCTTGCCGGCGGTGCTTCTCCCCGCGAGCCGGCCGGCGACGCGCGCCCCACCTCTTCCTCCGCCGTGGCTCGCCTGGCCACTCATCTTCCTCCCCCTTCCTGCTGCCGGCGCGGAACGCCAACGGCCTCCCGTGGGTCCCGCGACTCGTCCTTTCCCGTGAGTCCCTACCTCCCCTGGATCTAAAGGAGATTGGGGGGGAGGGCGACGGGATTTTGACGTCTCCCTGGAGGAGACGGATAAAGGTGCCGGTGCGCATGGTCTGAGCTACCAGCCATGCTTCTTTATTTGATTCCCCATAGGCCAATGGGCCAATACGCGAATTGACTGAGATTAACAGTAGTCATTCAGAGTTATTTTCACCGATCATAAACATAAGTCCATTAAGGTTTTGTTTCAAGTCAAATATTTTTTGAAATATTAGTATCAATATCTACAAGAATTATATATTGTCTTAAGTCAATAGAGCTATACTATGTGTATTTTAAAACTTGTTTTAGGTATTGAGGATCAAATTTAAACAAGTTTGGCATATGACAAACCTAGTTGAGCTTATATTTCTATCAAAGAAAGTGAATTTTTCTTAAAATTCACAGGGAACATTCTTAATTTTAAGGAAAAAGCTTACTTATGTAAAGTGTCGTTTTCGCTTCTCGAGAAATAACTTTAACTAAATATATAAAAAATATGCTAATATTTATGGTACAAAATTATACTATTAGATAGATATTTGAATCTAGTTTTTTTATAAAATTTATTTCAAGATACAAATGTTCCACACGTTTGCTATAAATCCGGTCAAATTCACGACACGAAAGCAAAACTCGACACTCTTTTTGGACGGAGGGAGTACGTTTCAGGATAAATAGTTTTCGAGGCGTATGAGGAAACATCTGACCCCTGCTAAAGTGCTTCATCAGTGTGACAGTGTACTTTTCTATTCTTTTTGGAAAAAAAAGAAAACCCATCAGTGTACTTAACCGTGACCTTTTGCAATATATAATCCATGTGTTATTAATTCCAAGTTTCCGACACGGACATCCATGTCCACTGCGTACTGGCCACTGGGATACAACCACAAACACCAACGCAATATCTTCAGTCGCCTCTGGCGATCGATACAAAATTCAGCACATGAGATTTTTTCTTCAGCCGTAGCAGCGGATGGGGTCGCTGCATCCCTTCTTGGCGGACTGGCCGCCCTTCTCCAGGTACTGCTGGTGGTAGTCCTCGGCGGGGTAGAACCGCCGCGCCGGCAGGATCTCGGTGACGATGGTGTCCTTCCACTCCTTCTGCTTCTCCGCCAGCGACTCCCGCGCCAGCTTCTCCTGCTCCGGCGTGTAGTAGTAGATGCCCGACCTGTACTGCGTCCCGACGTCGTTGCCCTGACGGATCGATGAACACACAGACAATTAAACAGTCAGAGGAGACGTCGTCATCGTCGTATTAATTACTGGGATGCGCCAATTTAAGCACAACAAACTGCCTCATCGATTCATCATTCGTGCGTTGCAATCTCGTCAACAAATGTGGGTGGGCAGTAAGTTTCGTTTGTGGACTCGATCAATCAACATGTCTACATATTGCTAATTTGCTATTCAGGCTTTATGATATGGACTACCTACATGATATAGATAGATACTAACTTTGTAAGATGTGTTGACCTACACTAATTACTATCGATGTTTGCGAATTTTACCTTTTACCGGCAGTAAGTCACTACCTCCGTCCTTAAATATATGACGTTTAAACAAGTTATTAGGTTCAAAAATAAACTAATTTACTTATCCTAAACGGAAGTATAAGAGGCTGTTCGGCTGGCTTATCTCGGCTTGTTTTGGCTTATTTCCTCTCACAAAATACTATTCATTCTACCAGCCGAGCAGCCTTTAAGACTAGTATATCACCTACTGTAGACACGTGGTTAGGATGTCACTATAGCCAACAGGTTAGGATGTCACTATGTAGCCACGTGGCGAACCGGTATCCGCTCGCGTCGCCCCCGCGCGGCGACCGAGCGGACCCTCCCAAACCCTAGCACCGCCACCTCTCTCCCTCGCCTCCTCCCGCCGCGCCGCCGCCCGAGCAGGTCGCCGGTGGCTCGTGCGGCCCGCGGGGAACGCGGCGGCCGGGCGTTTCTCTCCCTCCGACAGCTGGGACAAGCGCGGCCGTCCCGGCCCTCCCCGGAGCTCCCTTCATTGGCGGCAGGCGGGTGCGCGACAGCGGCTTGGGGGGCCACCAGATCCGGCGTCGCCCAGGCCTGATCTGGTGGTGGCGCGACGGAGGCGCGTGGAGGTGGGTGGGGGGCCGGTGGTCGGCGCTGAGTTGCGACGCCGGTGGCTGTGGCCACACGGAGGTGGCGCGGGCGGCCGTGGCTTCCTGCGGCCGTGGCTGGCCGGCGGCTGGCCGAGTGCCTCTGGTTCTACCAGATTTGGGCCATGGCGGGCCGGATGATGGTGGGGTCGGGGTGTGCTGCGCGCAGGTGACAGATGCGGAGGTGAGGAGGTCGTGTTCCCCTTTCCTCCTCTATTGGAGCTTCTGGTCCGGCATCACTTTGGTGGTGAGGCTGGGGGCCGTCTGACGCTCGTTGGTGGCATCGTGGTGGTGCTTCAGGCCGTGCCGGGTCTATTCCGAGGCGCCTCGGAGGTGTTGGGTGCACTAATGTCTTGCCAAGGTTTGTGCAACGTGCATGTTGCTGATCGGGCGTAAGCCTTCACTGACACTCTGTCTGTGGCAATGGTGGCGGCGCCCTGGTGGCGTCGTTCTCCCTGTTGAGGGTACCATTGCGCACCGTGTCCTTTGCACGGGGTCCTCAAGGGTGTAATCCCTGTCTATGATGGACATGCGACGGCGGCGCCACTGGCGTCGTGCCCTTCTTGGAGGCGTCGCATCTTGAGTCCCGACTTGGCTAGACAGTGGTGGTGGTTGGTGGTGTTGCTTGCGCGCGACGGCAGATGAGGTCCGTGTTGGCAGGAAGGTGCAGAGGAACCAAGGGTGCTGGAGGTCTTGAGTTGGTGCGCATGGTACGGTGATGACTCCGGTGACAGCGGGGTGGATGTGTTGCTCTCCTAGTAGCCTCAGATGTCTGAGTCTTTGGCAGAGGAGTGAGGCGGTGGAAGAGGCGAGGCCCCCACGCAGAGTGGCTAGGATCAGTGGTTTTCATTGGCGCTACGACGAGAGTTTTATGCTGAAGCTTCACTAGGACAGGGGATCGTCGTCCGTGTGTGTGGCTTGAGGGGGATGGCCCCTTGGTGGAGGAGCTCGAGTTGTTGCTCATGCTTGCAGCGGGCCGCGACACTCGGCACGACACAGCGTTGGCGACAACGGCGCAGTTGTTGGGTGACTTCTTTAGGTTTCTCTCCCAGTTTGTTGTGGTGGAGTAGTGTTTTGTTGTGTGTGTTGTTCGCGTGTGTTGTTTGTGTGGTGTTCGCTTCGGCGCGTTATGTAACAATGCTGCTTCTTCTTATATGATGCGGCAGTGCTCCTGCCTTTTATTAAAAAAATAAAAAATAAAAAGAACTATGTAGCCACGTGGAGCAGCAATACGGAAGCAGAGATTCCCTGCTGTGCCTAACGGTCCTGAAAACGCAACTTGGCGCTTTGTACTCGGCTAGAATTAAAGAGGTCATCAAAATAGAAAAAAATCCGTTCCAGCCAGGTTCAATGAACCTTTGCAGCAAGTTGCAGCGGGCGCATCCGGCCGGCCGGCGACAGGATCGGCTCGGCTCGGCCGGCGCCGGCGCCGGAGGTGAAGAGGAGACGCGCGCGGATGTACATACCTGTCTGTTGAGGGTGGTGGGGTTGTGCTTGGCCCAGAAGACGTCGAGGAGGACGGCGTAGGGGCAGGCCTCGGGGTCGTAGTGCACGCGCACCACCTCGGCGTGGCCCGTGCCGCCGCCGCAGACGTCGCGGTAGGTGGGCGCGTGGCGGTGGCCCTGCGAGTAGCCCACCTCCGTGCGCGCCACGCCGGGGAGGCGCTGGTACACGAGCTCCACGCTCCAGAAGCAGCCCGCCGCGAACTGCGCCAGCGCAAGGCCCTCGCCGGCCGGCGCGTCCGCGTCCGGCGCCAGGGCCGGGCTCGCCGCGCCGTCGGCGGTGGTGGACATGGAGGCGCCCGTGGTTGGCTCTGGGTGTCGGTTGTGGGGTGGGGGTGGACGACGACTTTGTCAAGGCTTTGGCGACGATGGAGATGGATTGGATCGCTTCCTCTGTGTTGGATTTATAACCGGTTGTGGTTATGTTGTTTTTCTCCCTAACCTTTTGGGGTTTTGCTTTTTCATTTAGTTTCTGAGGGTCCCCAGACCCCAACCGGGTGTCAGCTGTGACGTTTGGCCGCTTGCTGGCAGACAAGATCAAGTGTTCTGTGTTCGGATCTGAGGGTAAATTGTGTGGCCCATGGCATACGTATGCTTGAAATAATGGAAATGTTGAAAATATTGGAGCAAAAACATGTGTAGATGGACCGCATCTTCTATTTCTCTACGGAAAAAAATATTTCACCGTCCCTCAACCATCGGAAGTTTGGCTTTCGTCCATCGTCCGTAAAAACGGTATCTAGCGCCCCTCATCTATGTAATCTGTTCATTTTTTCCCCTTATTATTGGCTTCGGTAGTGGTTTTGGATGACATGGCAGTGGGCCTCACATGTCCGGGTGGGTCCCACAAGCCGGTTGGATTTCTTCTCCAAGGATGTGTGCCGCAAGTCGATTGACACATCCGCCGTAACCCTCCTCCGTCCCTTCTCCTCCGCGCCGTCTCGGTCCACTATTCGCGACGACGGCAGCAGCAGACAACCCCTACCTCCTTGAGTTGGAGGACGTGGCGGCAGAGGAGCACAGTGAGCGCGCGCTCGAGCTGCGGCGGTGGCGGATGGGCATGGGCACGCTCGAGCGGCGGTGGTGGGCCACGTCGGCGCGAGGAGATCCAGGTGTCCGCGTCGGTCGTGGTGGTGACGCTGGTGCTGCTGGAGCTTGAGTGGCGACGGTGACGTAAGAAGATCCAGGCGTCCGTGCCGGTCATGGCGGCGGCGCTGGTGCCGCTGAAGCTCAAATGGCGCTGGCGGTGGAGGGCCACGACGACCCGGGGAGATCTAGGCGTCTGCGGCAGCACGGGTGCGCTCGAGCTGCAGTGCAGGAGCTCCTCCTCGAGGGGGGGGACTCCGACGGCGTTGACGGCTCATCCCGACCGCCCTCCCCACCGGCAGCATTATGGTGGCAACTCCGATGGCGAGGAGCGGGAGGGGCAGCGAGGGAGCACGATTGTGGCAGGGTAGGGGAGGTGGGGCGTCGTATGTGGGACCCAGCCTGACGTGTCGGGTTGTCGGGTCAAAAATCTCGGCCCGTGCTCGACCCGCGACACGGTCGGGTCGGGTCGAGTCGGGTTGGGTCGGATTCAGGTTTTTTAGTTATAATTTTTGGGTTGGGTCGGGGTTTTTTCTTAGTTCAGGTGAAAATTTTGACCTATGCCCGACCCGTCGCATGGTCGGGTCGGGTTTTTTTCGGTTGGGTTTATCGGGTCGGGCGGCCCATGAACAGGTCTAGACGAGGGACGTTGGATACCAGGTTTTACTTATGAGGGACATAAGCCAAACTTCAGAGGTAGTTGAGGGTAGGTGAAAGGACCTTTTCCTTTCTCTACTAAACTGCATAATCGACAGCCCACATCTGTTTCCGGCCCACAAGGCAACACAGGGTCGGTCTACATCGGTCTCGTTTTGTCGCGCGATGAAGATCTAGGCAAATAAAAGCGTTCTGCATTGAACTAAAGTTTCCACGCAACAAAATTAAACATCGGGACACATCAGGTGTTGGCATCTCGGAGGTAGATCAAACGGTAAACCAGGTAGATTACACGAGAACCTGATTGATCTCATGTTGTACATATGTGAAATACTTTTTATAATAGAACAAATGTAAAGGAAATGGTCGAGGTTTTGTCCTCTACATTGTGATAATATGTATGATAAAAAATGATAGTCCATCCATTCTAAAATTGTAGGTTATTTGGCATATCAGATTCATAGATTTTTGATATTTATCTAGATATCCAAATTGTATGTCTAGAGATAGTAGATGCCCGAGTGAAAACTATAAATCTAGAAATGTCAAAACGACCTATAATTTAGAAAAGATGTAGTAGTAACAAACTTTCTTAAAAACCCAACCCCCATTAGAGAAAACTATCAAAATGCATATAATCAATCACATATATCAGAGGTGAACTTATGGATATCCACTTAATCGAAAATGTGATGTGTATACCATATTGTACAAATTTGCCTTTTGAAGTGCTTAAAGGTTTACCTGTATTTGTAGTTTTCATCGATGCAACTTCTCATCTTGTTTCAAGGCCTCAAGGGCGCAAGGATCTTTAGTTGTTGCTATGCTGATGTGGATGTGGGAGGGAGGGGCGGACAAGAGAGAGTATATTTTTTTATCTGTTCAGGTAGCAATAACTATCTCAAGACAAAAAAAAAAAAAACACAGTGCACTATATGCTGTTGACAGGTGTGTGCTTATTAGCACTGCTCTAGTACTAAAATACAACAGGGTGAGAAAGACAGCACCCTAAGGGCATGCCCATAGAACACACACATCAGATTCTGGACCTCTGAAAAAAAAGTTGAAATTATCATATATGAATATGAGACCAAATTGTTTTTGTACTTCCATTGTTGGTATTTCAATGTAGTTATCCACCAATCCTTGTCGCAAAATCCCCAAATAGATGATGAGCTGAGCTCATTTAAATTCATGATAGGGCAATATTTGTCTCTTTCCTTACAAACATCCAAAAAATGAAAGGAATAATAAAGACAAGATGGTGCGATTTGATGCATCCACGTACACGTGAGGCACGGCAATTGGCATGCTAATAAGCATGTGTTCTTGGCATTTTTTTTTTGAAATTCAAACACACATATATAGAGGGGGAAATCATTTATTTTAGGACGGAGGACTACCGTCTACCGCTAAACATTAAACATCCAAGTAACATATATCCATCTTGTTCGTTTCATTCAGTGATTCTTGATCAGAAAAGCAATAATGCAACCTAGTGCTCGACCTTGGAAACAGAGAACAAAGATGAGATCGACCGATATGAATCATATGATCAACGATGCATCGTGCACTGTAGCACTATTAGCATGAATAAGTGACAGGAAATAGAGTAGCCGCAGCCGCTAGGGCGAGCTAATAAGGGAATCGTTCATGTTGAAATGAACAATCAGTACAGCTCTTACGATACTAGCAGCATCTAGCTTATTTATTTGTGGACTTTATTAGCTGATCGAGCCAATCGAGCTAGCTAGCTAGTTGCCCTCCTCCCTGCTGCTCCACGGCGTGCACTTGGGCCCAGGATAGCCGAGGAATCGGTCGAGGCAGCGGTAGCGGCGCGGGTCCTTCTCCACCTCCGAGCAATCCTTGCAGTGGCTGGAGCACTTCTCCACCTTGTCGGCGCACCAGCAAACGGGGACGTACGCCCTGGTGCAGACGGCGAAGTCGCAGCAGTCCCACGGCCTCGGCGTGCACACTGGCGGCTGGACGATGCTCGTGACCCAGTCGCGGCAGACGTAGCCGTCGCCGGCGAGGTCCTCCTCGCACTTCTTGCAGTTGGCGGAGCACTCTCCCAGGACGTCGTTGCACTGCCACCTCGGCGGCCGGAACGACGGGTCCCGCTCGATGAAGTCGCAGCACTCCCACGGCGGCTGGTCGTCACCAAGGACGCCGCTGGTGGGGAGACGAATAATCGTGTCGATGCTGGTGGCGTCGGCGGCGGTGGCGAGGCCGACGTGAAGAGCGACGACGAGCATCGTCGCAAGGATGGCCGCCGGAGCCGTGCCCATGGCGCCGGCGCCGGTGCCCTTCATCTCTCTCCGCGCGTTGGTTTGAGTTGAGTGCTTTGCAGCTACAGTACAGCGTGCTTTTGCCTTTGGTCCTTGCTGATTCGCAGGCGCGCGGTATTTGAATACCCGATAAGCCAATCACAACGCGACGTGTGGTCCTGTGGATACGAACGCGCTGATATGGATGCGTGGTCGATCTCTTCTGCACTATCCTTTGAGAAAGTGGCAGGTGTGGTCAGCGGTCAGTCCTTGCTGTGCTCCATATATGCATCCGGCCGTAGATGTACGTACTGCACCACGATCGAGCATGTGTCACGCTAGCTAACACCTCATATGGAGACAATATAGTATGTACTAGATATGGCTCCATTTCTATATTGCTTTAGCTTTCGATCAAGCTTTGTTGAAAATAAAGTATGTTAACATGCATCAATAATACCAAATAAATGCACTATAAAAATATGTTACACACTTTATATCTAGTGAAACTGATTTGACATTGTAAATATTTTTGCATTATTTAATAAAATTGAGTGTGGGCTAAAGGGGAGCTTAAAGCTCCACCTGAATAAAGGCGAGAGACCAAGGTTTGACCCCTGATCGGTTAGCTCCTCCCCAAGGAGACTAACCAGCTGCACTTGGGAGGAAGTATATATTTTTCTTCTCATGTAAATATTTTTCTTAGAATAAAACTAAAGCCCCATTTAATTTAAAACGGAGAAAGTATATATTTATTATGTTTTTTTACTTCTCATGTAGTAGAGTTGTAGCACTTGTTTACGTATGCACACCAGTACTACACATGCACACTCCCTCACAGTACAGTAGCACACACACACATAGACAGAAATGGAGCTACAACTCAGGACTAGAAGACCATCGTGTCTCTGGAGATACCACTAGAGTCATCCAAGCTACACTAAAATTATTTTTGGGGCCGACTTGGTATTAGGCAGCTCGCTCAACTGCTCGCTATATTTATTTTTGAGACGCCAAGTTCGTGTGGCATAACATTGTCTTGCCACGAGTTCAGTTCTTCGGATGGTTGCTCCCAAATGACCCGACCGTGTGCAAAGCGGCAGGACCAACCTAAGCAATAGTGGTTTCAATATGGTTGCCATTGCTTGCAGCGAGCACCCTTTTTTCTTTTTACCAAAGACCAGCATAAAAATAAGTACATATAAAATGCATAATGCTTTCTCACTATACTTGGCCATAGCGACTCTTCTATCGAGTTGTTAAAGATTAGCAAACAAATAACGGTAATGCTATGAATAGGGCGTCTGTTGCATCAGACACCCTTCCCGTCCTTATCCACCCGCAAGCTATCTTGCTCCTCTTTTTTTTTCTACCGTGTGTCCCTCCTGCACGCCGCCGTTGCCACCTCTCTCTCTCCCATCTCTTGCCGGCGGCGCGGCCGGTCGTGAGCTGCTGTTACCCACGGCCAAGGGCAGAGCTCGCCGGAACCCAAAGTGTCCTGGGTGCGGAGCTCGTTGGTGGCGCATGGGGGCAGAGCTCGTAGCACCCGCAACTCGCCATCCACATCCTGCTCGCATGTGCTCGCTAGTGGCGAGGGGCGGTAGGTGGCGACGACGTCGTGGGTGAGCGCCGCGTGCCGCTGGGTCAAGCTCCTCTACGCGGGAGGCTAGGGCCGTCACTCGCCGGCGCCGTCACCGCCGGCCCGGGGTCGAGCTCTCGGGGCAGAGGAATGGGGCCGCGGCTCGCCAGTGCTGTTGCGCTGCCCCAGGTCGAGCTCCCCACGCGGAGTCGCAGGCTTGCCGACGCCATGCCCGAGGAGGTCGAGTTCCCTGTGCGGAGCCCACATGTTACGATGTTGCACAAACTTCATCCACATGTTGCAAATGTGTTATTTGAATGTTGCATTTTCAACAAGAGATGTGAATGTACAATCAACATGGAACAGATGTTGCAGTGAGTTTTTTCTCATTTTTCGACACAGGATTAACAACAAAATTTCAACATGTTTTTGATGTTGTCAACATTGATTGATTTTCGATGTTACGGATATTGAGTTTTGATGTTGCAAATGATATTTTTTACATGTGTTTTTTTTGCGAACCTACTTTTCATGTTGCATGCAACATTGATCCAATGTTGCAGTGGGGATTTTCTTCTGGGTGTCGGGCGGCTAGCGCCCGGAATGTTTTACTTTGTCGATGTTGCATGCAACACGGGCAATATTATGGTGGGAAATTTCCTATCTCCATCCAACGGTTGATCTGCCTCCATCCGACGACTGCAGAGGTGTGCATTGCTAGCGTCCGGGCGCTAGCAGCTCCCAACAAATAATGTACTCTCTCCTTAGTATAATATATGTCACACTTTCCCAAAATCATGTTTAGAATTATAACGTGATAGTACAAATATATGACCTTTGATCATAGATTCATAGTATAACTAGTACCGTTGTCCACCAATGTAAAAAAAAACTTTGATATGTGGATAAGAATGTAATTAATTAGCTCCATTCGGCTCCTCTTGTTTGGCTTCTTCTGCAGTACTTTCTTTTCAGAATAAATTTGTCGTAAAAATCTGCATACACTATTTTTCTTTCACAACAGATCTGCCGAACGGAGCTGTAAAACAGAAGGAAACGTGAGCAGTTCATCACTCCACCAGCTGCACTCCCTGCGGGAAGTCCTCGCAGTGTCGGATGTGCCGCACGATCCTGCCGGCGTCACCATTTGCCTTGGCGCGGCAGTCGTACCTCGGCGGCGCGTGGAAGCATGGCTCCATGGTAGCGGCGCGCCGGCACGGCACGTCGGGAGCCTTCCTGTCAACGGGGCTCATGAGCACCCACGGTCTCAGCCCGGCCAATCCCTGACCAACGTACCCGAACGTCGAGACGGCGGTGGTGACCACCGCGTCCGAGAAGCTGAGCAGCACCATCTCCGCGAGCGCCTTCTGGTTGTGGTGCTGCTCGCCGGATCGCTGCGCGCCCAGGTGCGTCGGCTGGTACACGCTCACCGCCTCCGTGCTGCCCGTCGTCGAGCCGTTCTTTTGGTATAGGTCCCTGAGCTTCTCGGAGTACTCGCTGTGTAGGGACGCGACGAGCACGGCCTTCTGCTTCGCTGCCGGCTGGCCTCCGGCGGAGCCCCCAGTGGTGGCGGCGGCGTTGGGGACGGGCAGGATGCCCTCGCGCTGCGAGCAGTTGAGGATCTGGCCGTAGAGCTCGTCGGTAGAGATGGGCGCCCATCCGAACTTGCGCACCTGGATGCCCACGCGCTCGTCTGCCTTGGCGAAGTACTCGTCGTGGTACCTCGTCACCATGTCCCACACCGTGTTGCTCGGGTGGAACAGGTAGCGGCCGAGGTGGTGGAACACAGCGTCGCGGCGCGGGAACATGCGCGACAGCTCCCGCTCGTGCCGCGGGTTCAGGAACAGGCCCGGCACGAAGTAGTTATCCGACTGGAACACGAGCCACGGCACGCGCTGCAGCTGGGCCTGCATGTCGTCGCAGAAGAACTGCTGGTCCTGGTGGACCTTACTGTAGTCGTGCCGGAGGTGGATGTACAGCCACGACGACACGCCGGGATCATCGCCGCGCCTCAGCACGGCGCGGAGGCTCTCGTGGTGCCCTCCGTTGAGCTTCCCCATGTCGCGGATCGGGAAGTCCTCGTCTACCGGCAGGGTCCACGTGGAGCCCGGGAACGGCTCGCAGAAGAGGTCGTCGAGGGCGCCGCCGCCGCCGCTGTGGAGGAGGAGCACGCGGTCGGTGAGGAGCGCGTAGAGGAAGCCGGAGGTGATGGTGAGCATGCGGTTGCCGAGACCCTCGATCGGGTTCCACACGAGGTAGCTGCACTCCTCGGCCGAGGAAGACGAAGTGGCGGAGGCGTTTGGCGGGGCGCGCAGGCGTTCGACGGCGCGCGCGTAGGCGAGGGTGCCGGGGCCGCAGCGCCGGTGCAGTGACTCGTAACGGCGGAGCGCGGAGACGAGGTAGGAGGAGATAGCGTGCGTTGACGGCCGACGGTAGAGCACGGCGCTGTAGTGGCTGAGGCAGGAGCTTTCGTCGAAGTCCGGCGAGAGGAGCCCTCCCAGGAGCCGGTCGCGGGGATCCGGCACCGTCGCCAATGGACCGGGGGTGTCTTGGTTGTTGGATACTGCCATGCACACAGAAAAGGAGATCAAATCATTTAACCGAACCCCTTGCATGCATGTTGCTAATTAAGCTAGTTCATGCCTGCAGATTGGCTCTTAAATTTCGTTTACGTGGAATATAATAGAGCACTCACTTACAGCCATGTTTATGTCACACTAATCGCAACAAAATCATGTTTAAAACCGTAGTCACGTGGCAAGCATGCATGAAATCGTGGGATTTTACGAGCAACATACTGTATTTGGTGCGTACCGGCTTTCAGGACGTCACGTACTCCGGCCGAGACCCAGGAGTTGCTGCCGCCGCCCGAGGGCGTCAACCGGACGCCGAAGAGGACGACGGCCATGAGCAGGGCCGCCACCAAGCCTACCGTGATCACCAGCACCGTAGGCCGCGCGGCCGGCCGGCACCACCACCGCCGGCGTGCCTCCAGTCCATGACCCGGTGACAAGTGAGACTTTATGAACTTCTTCTTATCCATCACTTGGCTTCCCTAGGAAGAACGAACAGCTTTGCTGGGTTTGGCCTGTTCCGGCTCACTCAGGCCGCCTGCTGATACTACATGCTAGCGAGAGTTCGGCGTGCTTATTATGTGGTTCTCGACCAGCTTGCAGCTTGAAGAAGCAACATATAGGAATAGACTTGCTGGGTCAATGCTTCGATCGTGCCAAAGTCGTCCATGGCTAGCCATCAAGGGCATGTACAAGGCATAAACGTGCGTACAGGCTTTCAGGAACATCAGGACGACATGTACTCCGTCCGAAACCTGTTCGGCCACCAAAGCTCACAGTGATCGCCAGCGCCAATGAATTTCTAGAGAAGTTGAATTTTAATTACATTTTCTAATTGCATAATAAATACATTTTTAGTATCTACCGCTACCCAAAAATTAGTCCTCATCCCTCAACAAAAATCTCAAAATAAGTTGCATTAGTCCCGTATCCAATAAATTTCATAATCTGTGGGGACCCTTTAGTCCTGATTTGTCAAATCAATCGGGACTAATTTAGTCCCGGTTTGTAACATAAATCCATACTAATGCCTCCTCAGAATTACCAACCAGGACTAAGATAGATGTCTTTAGGTTAATCTTAGTAGGGAGTGTCATAAGAGTGTCATGAGCATTAAATATCACGCCACATCAGCAAATTTATGATGAGAGAGGAGCGAGAGTGTCATGGGATGAGACTATGACACTTCCCACTTAGATTGGCCTTGGTCCCGGGTGATAACACTCTGCTGACACAGTTCTCAAGTTTCCATTTCTGGCAATTGTGCGATGAGACGATGACACTTCCCACTTAGATTGACCTTAGTCCCAGATGTAGATACATAGATTTTTAATAATCACATATGCACATGTTAACTAAGTATATAAACTACATTTTCTAATTACACAATAACTACATTTTTTAGTTACACAAGTTCATTTGTACTAATTAATTACATATCTACATTGTAAACAAATGCACAAACTAAATTTTTTAATAATTTTCATGATAACTATGTTTTTAGTAAATGCATAAGAACATAATTAACTAATGACATCGTAGGTCACATAATAATAACCAAACTAAAGATTTGATATTAAATATTAAAAATGGAAAAGAGGATAAGAGAGAAAAAAAAGAAAACCAATCGCCCGGCACTCGATTACGTACCGGAAATAATGAGGGTATTAGGATGGCTGCATACTGGTAGGGAAGGCAGAAGAGGATGGAGATTGAGTACATGATGACAAATTGGTAATGGACAAGAGGGCATCGAAGCTTAGAGGAGGGACATAGTATCTAGGTAGACGGATGAGCTTAGTAGTGCGGGACGTGACAACTGGGCAGACGGAGCTCATCGGAGTAGACTTACAAATTGACCTCAAGGATGGGCACGTGACAAGGTTTTATAGGGTTGATGACGTGCGGGTCTGGTGCTAGTGGGGCAGTAGGGGTTTGAAGATCACCTAGATTGGTACTCTGAGTCGGTGCAATATAATGATAACGATGAGGGGAAAGACGAATGAGCGGTAACCTGAAAGAATAGGGAGGGAATTTTTTGTGCGTAGCTAGCTTATACGGTAGTCAACAAATAGCTAGAGTGTTGCAAAAATTATATATAAAAAACATCAGTACAACTGAAGTGGATAAAGTTTTATTGAATGCCTGTCCAATTTCATGATTAAACTTTTTTTGAGCAATTTCATGAATAAAATTCGTGCAAAACGAGTCGAATATCACAAATCCACACACCATATCTCGAGGAGTAATGCAGCACCCTCGTAAGCACATTTCTCGCAAAATGAGTTAAATATACAACAAATCTGTATGGCACTTTTGTCACCGCAAGCTGGTGACGACGTACACATGGTAACTGTAAACGGAGGCAGCTCGCCCAACTGATCATATCTGTCAATTGCCATCGTCTGCAGGTCGGGTCAAGACAATGCTTCGGCCGTGGCGAAGCCGGATGGAGGCACAGGCACCACCAGTACAGTACAGGCCTAGTAAGCTACTGCCAAAGCCTACCATGCATGGATCCAGGGCTGTGAACTACACGCGATCTGAGCGTGATTTCGGTGGCGGGACCCGTTCAAATGTGCGACGACTTTCTAATTCACTCGTCTTGGCGAACCAGCAAAGGGGCATGCATTCACGCAGACCGTTTCGTCGTCTTATCCTAGTTGTCAAACCTCATCGGGAAGCTCGAAACCAAGCTCAAATTATTCGAGGAAGAGGTAACAATGGACAAATCTTCTTCACACACACGGACCAAAGGCACCTTTACTGAACTCGTACTGCGCCCCGCACAACGAATGCGGTGGAAGCTAGCGCAACTAATAACCTATTGCCATGTTGGCGACTTGGCATATTTTACATATTGTGCACATGTAAAAAAGGCTGTCTTGCCCGAGAATCAAATTAAGCTGTCCTCTTCAAGATTTCGACAACTTCGATACTATTAGGCGATGCTAAATCATTTGTTTAGTTGGAGGAAATACTTCACTCAAGTATTTTCCACAAATTATATGGTCAATATGCATGGGTAGTATATTCGTATCTTGTCGCGCTGATGCTGCATAGTTCTACGTCAAGTGTTTATTGTATAGAATGTGTTTGAAAATTGAACCAAATATGTTGTTTCCAAGGCGGAGTCTGTGCCGGTAGTACTAGGAAAGATCAAGGCGGAGGCCGATCTGTGGATCGCTGCCACTCTCTATAACCTGTCCACATCACCTGTAGACATTGATTATAGACTATGCGCCCAATACACTTGCTATAACATTTATTGATATATGCAGCATGGCCCACGTGTCAGGATCTTTTTAATCATCCTTTTCCCTTCCTCACGCCGATAGACGCCGGGAGGAGTTGCCAGCCCCCAGATCCAGATGCGCCGCCTCTGGCCGGCCGCTCCCCAAGCCGGCGGGCCGGCTCCTGCTGCACGGCCGTCGCATCCCTGTCACTCCTAGCTTCCACGTTCGCCGCGTAGTCGCTGGCCGCATGGCCCTCGCCCCTGCGCCATGCTCCGACCGCCGCCGGCCGCGCCGTGGATGGCCCCTGCGCCCCGCGCCAGCGCCGCCCCTCCTCCTTGGTCATGGCCTCTCGCCGGCCACGGACGCCTCGCACCGGCCGCAGCCCGCAGCCCTCTTCCTCATCTTCGCCGCACCGAGACCACGCCCCCGAGCCGGCGAACCGATGGGGCGCCATCCGCCGGCGGCCAGACCCGCCTCTAAGGTGGTCTGGCGGTGGCACTCCTGTGCAGCGAGCTCCCACAGCCTGGGCCCGTGCGGCCGCGTCGCCCGCGCGCTCGCCGGCGACAGCGAGCTGGCCCGCCCATAACCGACGGCTTCGCCACCCGTGCGCTCGCCGGCGGCGTTCGTCTCTGTAGTAGAAGCAGGGGAGCAGAGGAGGACGAGAGGCACATGGTGGGGCCCGCTCACGCGTGGAAAGATGCGTAGCGGCTTCCGCCAGGTTAAGCGACGTTTTCTTCTCTCTCCTGCATTCTCTTTACCCTTATAGAGAGCTTAAAGGCATCCTTTACGGGTGCCCTAAGCTAAGAGGTCAGTGTTGTGAGTAATCCGCATGAGGCTTTTGGGTGGGTGTTGTGTTGCGTTGTAAATTACTTTTTTCCCTGCTTAATACAATGATGCGCAGCTCTCCTGCGTATTCGAGAAAAAAATATGTTATTTCCAACAAACTAGGAAATTTCCTTTTAAGAAACTTCAAAATCGCAATTCAAGTTTTTAACATTGGTGTTTGACACTGTGATTTATTCTAGACCGTTGGATTACCATAAAATCCATTATATATTTTTAAAATTAATACTAGACCTCTGGAGCTATTGTTGTGGCCTTGTGGGCTGCGGGAACATTTGTTTATGCACGTGAAACCAAACATTTTGGAAGTGTTAAGATTAATTTATTTTAGTGATCAATTAGGACAATTAGAGAGACAATAACCGCTCTCAGCAGTTCCTCTGAAGGGGTGCGGCAACCCCCCTAGGGTCACATCTTTTCATCTAGCACCCTTTGGGCATGTATATATGTACAACATTGTTCAACAATTCAATACAATAATTCATTCTCTTTCACTCGCAATACGTTATCACGTACGCACGCTCTCTGCCACCGACGCTACAGGCCAAGAGACTCTCGCCGAAAAAGTTGATCTCGTCGGAAGGGAGTACCAGGGAACTCGCCGGAGTTTAGACCTCGTCGGAGTTCCTACAAAATGTCTATTGCAACCAATCCAAAGGAGAAAGAATTATGTCTTGTGGACTCATGTACTACAAACTCTATACTTCGAGAGGTAAAATATTTCCAGATCCTTAGGAAAAAGGAAGGAAATGTTATGACCATCGCTGGACGCGTGCGTTGATAATTGGTTCTGGACGGGCCACTATCACTCTCCCTATGGGTACACAAATTATGATAGAGGATGCTTTGTTGTATCCTGATTCTACTCATACCCTTCTAAGTTTTAGAGACATCCGTAAGAATGATTTGCATGTGGAAACTGAGGACTTGTGTGGTTCGAGGATCGGTGGATGGTCGTTTCCTGGTGTGATTGACAACGTTGTGTGGGCTGACTCTTGGCTAAGTATTGCAGGTGCAGGTTGCGGCTTGATTGGTGTTGGTGCAGGTGAAGAACAAGTGTGAAAGGTCTATGCCGGTGGGCCTCCAGGTGTGGAGCAAACAAGTAGGCTTGGTTCGAGGGACCCGGTGGCCAGCGGGATCAAGTGCGGGCTGCATGGTGGTAAGAACAACAAGACGGAGTCGTGGACGGTTTCTTGGTTGAGACTAAAACCAAGGTCGAGCGGGAACGACGTGGGGGCCAAGTCATGAGTGGAGATTGGCGTGGAGGCCACACCAAGTCCACGGGGTTTCCAGTGGTTCACCACAAAACTACTAGGTTACTTAGCTGAGCCACAAGCCAAGACCGAAGACTCGACGCGACTGACAGACTGAAACCGGTCTGATCGGTTGGTGAAACCGGTCTGACCGGTTTGGCTCGAGGGCGTAGGGAAGCTTAGAAGCGGAGGACACATGGCATGACCACAATGGTTGTGTTGGTGCTACGCAGGCTTGCGGTGGATGCGCATCCGTCCGATGGTGCTACGACGACAAATTCCCAAAGTTCCCTTCGGGGGTGTGTATCTTCTATTATGTAATAGGGGTAGTTTTGTCTTTTGGTTGACTCCATATAAACTAAGAGGAGAGAGGATGGCAGCCATCTCTTGCAACCCTAGTTCATTTTACTTTCTAGTTTTTCCTTTTTTCCCTTAAGGTTTTCTATAGGACTAACTTGGGAGCTTCATGGTGAGATCTTGAGAGAGGGATGGATGTTAGGGAGGCAAGCTAGATCTTGTATGAATATTTCATGGTATGTAAAGAAGGTTCGACGTGATTCCTCAAGTGCTCTTGTTGTCTCTCACGTTTTCCCTTTTTGGTGTTTTCAGAGCTTTTTCTTGGGAATTTCGTGAGAATATTTTGGAGGTGTTTCTTTGCAGAATTTGTGTTGGGAATCACACATGAGGTTGGTGTGCCTCTTTTATTGGTGATCTTGCCCCTAAAATCCCGTGGAAAGGCCTTCGATTTGGTGGTTTCTGGTGGAGCCCGAAACTACGTGAAAAACTCACTTTGGTAACGGGTATAGATGGCCTTTAGTAACGGGCAAAGCGCCCGTTACCGATCAAGTGTTACAAATGAGTCTGATAACACATATTCGTAACGGGCATAAAACAACGACCGTTACCACAACTAGCCACCGGTCACGTGAAATGACTGTTTCTCTAGGCCCACAAGGAACTTTGGTAACGGGCACTAAAACAGAGCCCGTTACAGTAACTCAACATCAGAGACGCGTTCTGTGTAACTACGTCTCTGATGTCTCGACGAAATGAGACGCGTCTATTTCACGCGCGTCTCAGCACAACTAGGATTCGTAACGGGCATCAAACAACGACCGTTACCACAACTAGTCACCGGTCACGTGAAATGGCTGTTTCTCTGGGCCCACAGGGAACTTTGGTAACGGGCATGAAAACAGAGCCCGTTACTGTGAAATCAACATCAGAGACGCGTGCGGTGAACCTGCGTCTCCTCTGTCTTGACGAAATGAGACGCATCTGTTTCCACACGCGTCTGCTTTCTCTCGATTAAAGGAGACGCGTGCTTTGAACCTGCGTCTCCTATATCTTGATGAACGGGCCAGGTCCTGGGGCCTACCGGTCAGGACTGGTAACAGGCTTTAACACTGCTCATTACATTGTTAGCATGTTTGTAACAGGCTTTCCGAATGAAGCCCGTTACTCACTGATCAGTGTTTGTAACGAGCTTTAATTAACGCCCGTTACAGATACGTAGGTCACCCCTACAGTAACCTGCCTGCTTTTCGGCTGCATCCTGGAACCAGCCAGGATTTGACAGCCATCAGGGGCTGCATCCTGCCATCCTAGAACCAGCCAGGATATGGCAGCCACCACAGCAAGGAGACATCACAAACACATTCTCACATCATAGATATAGGCAAGCAAGATCATATTTATAGACAAGCAAGATCACATTTATAGACAAGTTAGGATCACATCAAGTTTCAAGTTACTCTCATCGGGACTTGTTTGGATGGAGTCATGAGAAAACTGTCTGAACCAGGCAGCATCTGACCCCAACCAAGCAAGCCAAGCAGGTTTCTCAGGCAACAACACCTGACTAAAGAAGACTGAATGAGTTTCAAGTTTCTGGCTACAATGAACTCACGGTGCACCATTGTAGAAGTTGCCATTTCGGTCGATGGTCTCCTTAAGAATGTACTCGCACAGCATCTCCCGGACACGCTTTAGATCTTCTGTGGAAACATCTACAGCAGATTTGAAATCCTGCAAAATACAATCATTTATAAGAATATAAGTAGAAATCAGTTTCTAAAATCAGATGGAGAATATGAGCAGAGACAAGGTTGAGCATTATTATCTACTTACAGCAGCCTTCTTGATATCAGGTATGTCATCGAGTAGTCTTAACATATGGAATGCCACATGGAATCCACACAAAGAGGACCCCCATGGCTGCTGAGCACACTGCATCGAGGTACCAAAATGACAAGTTAATGCAGTACCAAATAGGTAAGAAGGGACCATAAAAAACCTCGGTCTTACATCGAGATTTGTTTTGTGATTGAGTATGGCTTTTGATTTTTTTTCTTTCCTTTCGTCACTCCGTCCTATGCATGTTCACCAAAGGCCCTGCATGATCAGCAATACCGATTAGAAACAGTAAGAGATTGAATTTTTGTGAACAAAACCTACAAGATACTGTACCAAAGGCCCTGCATGGTCAGCAATACCGATTAGAAACACTAAGAGATTGAATTTTTGTGAACAAAACCTACAAGATACTGACCAGTCCACAACATGTTTGAGGTCTGGGAACTTTAGCGGGGGATATTGTTTAGCAGAATCTAGATACCAAACCTCTTTGAACTTCATACAGATGATCACTGTTACCCAGTGGTTAGTGCAATAGGCACCCACCACGTAGTCGTTGTTCATTGCATTTGAGATTGCTTTGGTAACAAGGCCAGAATGCTGAGAAATATTTGTGGAAGTAAAAAAATCTGGATCTAAAAACCCAACACTGATCTGCATCTCCGCTGCCTTGTCCATCATTTTCCTACAAAAAATCAAATTGTTAGCATGTATGAACTTTGTGGTCAAAATTAAAGAAATATCTTTTTAGGTTTTAAGGGACTTACAATGTCCACAACCTCAAGAAGGTAACATGCAAAGAAGCCAGGGTTATAAGGTTATACACGCTACTGAATGCAATGTTTAACATTAAAGCACCACCACCACCTTTAAAGTAGTCTTGATCCACCTTTGCTGGAAAGGCAAGTTTATCCTTACAGTGTTCCATGACGTAAGCATGCAACCTGGCACAATTTGGTCCAGCAGCCTTTAAGTTTACTTCTGACAACATAGGTGCACCAGGCTTGTATTTTGGTCGTTCCTGTTCTGTCCCAATAATACAGTTAAGAATCTCATTTTTAGACAGAGGTTTCCTAGCCTGGTTCCCCTTCTGTAGTGGAGATTGCCTGGGCTCCTCCTCCTGTTGCAGAGGCTGCTGTACATGTTGCATCTGCTGCTTAGGGGGAGATTGCCTGCGCTCCTCCTCCTGCTGCTGGAGAGGCTGCTGTTTCGTCTGTTGCTTATCCTTATGTTGCAGCTGCTGCTTAGGCGGAGTTTGCCTGGGCTCCTCCGGCTGTTGTCGACACTCCTGCTGCTGGAGAGGCTGCTGTTTCGTCTGTTGCTTATCCTCATGTTGCAGCTGCTGCTTAGGCGGAGTTTGCCTGGGCTCCTCCGGCTGTTGTCGACGCTCCTGCTGCTGGAGAGGCTGCTGTTTCGTCTGTTGCTTATCCGCATGTTGCAGCTGCTGCTTAGGCGGAGTTTACCTGGGCTCCTCCGACTGTTGTCGACGCTCCTACTGCGTAGTTTTGCTGATCTGCTGCTGCTGAGCCTTCTCTTGCTGACACTGAGCTGCAGTACCTCCATCTGATGCTGTACCCCTGCTACCTGTTGCGGCTTCAGGGTTGGGATGTCTCGTCATGGGTGGTATAAGGATCCTGTCCTTTGGCCATTGGATCCTTTGAACGAGAGCCTCAGCTAGGGTTGCTATGTCACCCCCATCAATTGGTACAGGCAGAGGGTAGTGACCCGCATTGGCCCACACATAAGTAGGTTACACCACAACATACCCATCCTGCACCGGTACTGAATGGCAAGCCTTTTGAAATGGAAAGACTTTCGCTAGTGCGAGCTCCACATTAATCCCGGTGCCATCCAAAAGGCTGCACGCGGTTGGCTTTGTCAGCTTATCTATTGTGTCCAGCATAGGTGATCGACTATCATTGTGCACTTGATTCACTTCGTCCTCGTTGGCATTCCAATGGTTTTGCTCTCTGCCACACGCATCTTCCTTGCTGTCATGCGCATGTTCTTCCTCGCGGTCATGCGCATCTTCTTCCTCGCTGCCATGCACATCTTCTTCCTCGCTGCTACTGACAGGCGCTGGTAATTGGGAAGGAAGAAGTGCATTTTTCAGTATTTCGATGCCTGATAGTCTTAGAGCATGGACAACTGATTTAAATGTTATGTCCATCATATCATGAGCATCAGACCTCTTGTTCCTCCTCTTCTTCCTATACATTCCAGCGAACTCTTCACCAAACCCTTTACCCCAGCCAAGTGAACTAGACACGCCTCGGACCCGACCTCGATGCTCTGAAGTCTCAAGTGCTGCGGTGAGGATATCATCCTCCCTAACCCCAGAGAAAGAACCATCACTACCCTGAGCTGCAAGTGTTTTTACCCTATCTGCTACCCCCACCACCGCAGGGTTACTGAATGTTATGCCCCCACTTCCTTCACTAGTATTCTTCCTCTTCTTCCCTACTCTTGCCCGTAGATAAGGTCTCGAACGTGCAGGAAATTGGTCCCAAGGGTTCTGTTTTCCTTCTGCAGCTAGCTTTGCATCCTCCTCCTCCCACTCTTTCCTTTTACCACGATAACCTTTTTTGCCCGTCTTGTGTGGCTTATTATGCAATGCTCTCTTTTGTTTCATCTCCTGGCTTAATTACTGAAATGAAGGAGAATTGGTTTCCTGCACAAACATGTCTCAGTCTTGTTGCTACAAAAAGGCATGCTTCACAAAGGGAGTCTCCTCTTCGCTCACATATTTTTTTTCTTAAATGGGCCTTGAACCGCCGTTGCAAAGTTCCAATCTCTGATATAGCTACCTTAACTTCCTTCTTGCGAACAGATTCTTCCAGATTGGCTGGGTAATCTAGCTTTTCCTCTAAAATTGTGAACAGATGGTCCTTCTCAATTGGTGAGAGATCATCAACCGCCTTGTTGATTGACACCCTCGCCCGAGCAATGAGACCACAGACCAATACAAATCTATCCCTCGCAGCATCTGGGGTAGGCCAAAAATTAGCATCAAGTCCAGTTGCAGTCAACTTGTCTTCTGGCCATTTGGTTTGTGTCCTTGACCCGCGGGATCGAATACTACTCGCAGCAGTCTGTGCTGAGTGACCCTGTGAAGAAGGTTCACCAACGATGGGCTGTGATGGTGCACTGGAGGTAGAGGCGTTTGTTGTTGTGCGAGACTGCATAGATGATATGTCAGGTTGTCAGTAGAGCAACATAAACAAGACTGAAAAACTAAACAAAATTCTTATTAGATAAATTCGTTTTCACTGACAGGCAAAATAGCTGATATTACACTAGAAATCATTACAAGTTGTAAATAAAATCAGCATAGACATACATAGTTCATATTTTACTTAATTAGCATACAGGGATAGGTGCTAACTATTTTGACATGGACACAACAATATGCTTATATATCAAAGCAGAGAATAAATTCCTTCAACTGCTTCCTTGTCCAACTTCAGCAGCGATGGATTGTGTGTTCCATGTGTACATGCAACAAGAGGATAAAGCAATGGTCATGACATTATATATGACAGTAGTGAAACAACACTCACAACACATCATGACACCAACAATAACAATATATATGACAGTAGTGAAACAATTAACACTCACAACAAAGCATAGGACAGTCTAGTTATCACTACATTATAAACCACTGCGATGCAATTCTCACTGACATTATGTGGCCATCAGAATTAAAGTATGCTAACAGGTCCAAAGCATAACTGTCGATCTGGTACATTCAAAGCATAGCAGAATTAAAGTATGCTAACATTCTTTATGTTTTTCATGAATTTACAGTGCAAAAATTGTAGCACCAGGAACATGAAAATAAATTTCGACAGTTCATATAACTTCATCTGTTAGCAACAATTTATTCAAACAGACTTGAAGCAACAAAATCCATCCATCAAATCCACAGTTAATCAATTGAAGATGAACTATTAAGGCATGTCTCCCTAATCCACCTTGACATGAATATATAGCAGATTGGGTGGACTACATTATAAACCACTACGATGCAATTCCCACTGACATTATGTGACCATCAGAATTAAAATATGCTAACAGGTCCAAAGCATAACTGTCGATCTGGTACATTCAAAGCATAGCAGAATTAAAGCATGCTAACAGGTCCAAAGTATAACTGTCGATCTGGTACATTCAAAGCATAGCAGAATTAAAGTATGCTAACATCCTCAATGCTTTTCATGAATTTACAGTGCAAAAATTGGAGCACCAGGAACATGAAAATGAATTTCAACAGTTCATATAACTTCATCCGTTAGCAACAATTTATTCAAACAGACTTGGAGCAACAAAATCCATCCATCAAATCCACAGTCAATCAATTAAAGACGAACTATCAAGGCATGTCTCCCTAATCTACATTGACATGAATATATAGCAGATTTGGTGGCCGAGCAGAGAGAGGGCGTTGGGGGTTCAAGCAGGACTAACCTCTGTCGCGAATGAAGTAGTTGTTCTCGTGATGGTCGGAGGGGCCGGATCCACGTCGGCTCGTGGCCTGAGGTGGCCGGCTCGTCGTCGTGGCTGGGGATGACGGATCCGCGTCAACCGTCTTTTGGTTGGCCGGGAAGCCGTCCGCACGCCAGTAACCGCGTCCTCGTCACTGTCGTCACGCAGGGAGCGGTGGGGCTGGAGAAGAGCAGGGCTGCGGCGGGGAGAGAGCGGCGAAGGCGAGCGGGGAGAGTGGCGGCGGCGGTGGGGAGAGTGCGGGCGTTGTGGATCTGTCTAGCGAGAAGCCGAATATGAACTGCGCGCGTAGCTGTGTTTAAGGAAATTACTAGCGTGCCCTTGACGGCTCTCTGGTGGAATTGGAATTCCATAGGTATTATAGTCAATATAGGTGGGAAATTTTGAGCAGCCCGCGCACGGTTTGCCTGCTGACGCTGACGCGTGGGCCAGTGTCATTTGCGACGATGGTTAGTGAACCCGCATCGCCTTTGTTGGCAGTTGGGTCCGGCGGGCGGGCAGTGGTTATTTTTTTATTTTGGCTGCTGACGCTGACGCGTGGGCTAGCCACTGTTTTTTTCGAATGAAACGTGCTTCCCTAAAATATTAGAACCCATAAAATAACACCTAAAAATCGTAAAAATACAAACAATTCATATTTGGACATTTAATATTTGAATAAAATATCAACAGTCACACTTGTGCGCCCAAGATTCTTAGAATTCGTTTTTACATCCCATGTTAATGATGTAATAATTCTAATAACATATAGTGTGCTCTAAAAAATCTACAAATTGACTTGGTAACATAATTTGGGTACCTAGACTTGTCTTCAAAATTTCAAATGGTTTCGATGAAGGAATAATATACTTGTGTACAAATATCTACATCTCTCACATAGTTTCCTAGAATGTTCCTTGAACATTGAAGTTTTCCACACTTTGCAACATGTTCGAACTCATATGCATTTGAAAACTTAACAAAACCTTGTGGTTCACCTTAAGATTACGAAAATGCAAAGTTTCATTACAGGAGGTGTGGAAAACAAATATTATTTATATGTTGTACTTACAGAGAACAAAATAAGGTATATAAACATTGTTCAAGAAACGGAATATACACTAAACAATGAAAATAATGAAAACACGGTGATTTTAGAAAATTGTAGAAAAAAATAATCAAATTTGGACTAATTACGACGGAGAAATACATGTTACAAAATTTGATTGCGGATCAAAAAGAGAAATGCCGTCGGCGATGCGGGACGGATAAATTGTTCTTCATTCTCCAATAGAACAAAGGAGGAAGCAGAGGGCACCGCCGCCCGCCGCCGCCCCCGCCGTGCCCGCTTCGGCGGTTTTGACACCCAAGAGGGCATCCTAGGCCTCGTCGGCGGCAAATGAGACCACCGCAACCTTCGATTTGACTCACAAACGTGACAAATCAAATGTTGTCTATCAAAAATCGATTAAAAACTGACATCCTGATAAAATCAAATCCGCGTTTAGTAATATCTAATAATTTACATTCAAGATAGATAATGTTCATTGATGCTTGCGCCTACATCCCGATGTTCATCCTGCTGACGGCGTACTCCACGGCGGGGCGGAAGTTACGCGTCCAGAGGTCGAACTCATGACGGATGCGACACTCGGCGCTGCAGTAGTGGATGATCTCTTTGGTATCCAGCCCGTAGCGCTTACATCCCGCTGCCCAAATGCAGATGTGGGGATTCTGGACGGGCAGCAACGGAATGTCGTCGTCGCCATCATCAAGCCATTATCACCACGCAATATTCTCGAGATCCTGGTTGACGAGGTAGTGCAGCCGCTGCAGGTTGTGGTTCTTCCACCGCCTGTCAGGGGGGGACGGGCCGTCGCTGATTTCCTGGAGCAGTGCCATGGCTTCGGGGTCCACCGAGTTGCAACGGTACTTCAGCATCGCTAAGAAGTACTTAGCACCGGAGTCTTCAGCAGCGGCATCTCCGATGAGCTTCAGACCCTTATCAGGGTTCCGCCGCCTCATCATCCTCTCCATCCCCTCGAAGCGTAATGCCTCTGGATGATTGGCCTCGTGGAAGCGCCGCTCAAGGCACGACCTGACATAGCGATTCTTGATCACCCGACGAAGATCACACAGCGACACGTGCAGTAGTACCTCATCGGAGTCGCAGATGCGCCAGAAGGTACCACAGATTTTATTGCGAAGTTTTAGAAAATGGAAGACGGGCTCATCCTTGATGGAGTGGATGATGATCTGGGTGACAAGATCATCTGGCAGCAGCTGCATCAAGCACATCGCGGCCATCAAGGAGAAGGGGAGGAAATAGAAAAGCGACGGGGTTTGGAAATTGAAAGACGACGAGGGTTGAAGTTGGCGACGAGGGTTGAAGTTGAAGGTGACGAGGGTTGAAGTTGAAGAAGGCGACGAGTCCATTTAAAACAATAAATGGAAATTGAAAAGGCGCCGCAGTTTGGCTGCTGCCGCTGACGAGTGGGCCCGACATCATTGCCCCTGCCCCTTCTCCTTCCCGCGTAATTGAAAGGCGACGCGTGGTTTTGGACGGTTTTGCGCCTGAAACGGAGCCCGAGGCGCAATTGAGTGGCACGTACTGGCAGCAGTGGAGTAGTGGGTGGGGGCAGAGGCGCCTGACGGTTCCGCGTCTTGTCAATATAACTCCCATGCCTTCCCCTGTTTTCCCCTGCTTCTTCCATAAGCTTATCTCACTTCTTCTTCCTCCTCGCGATCCTGCACTACAAAATCTTCGGTCACCGAGAGATCACGAAGGAGGAGATGGCGTCGAGGGGCCCGCCGCCGGCGAAGCGGGGGCGAAGGGAGGACGACGACGACGAAAGCCGTCGTCGGAGGAAGTTGGAGAAGGGGAAGGAGCCGGCGACCAAGGACGTCGACGAGGAACCGTTCTTCGACGACACCAAGTTCGCCGTCGACCTGCTCAAGAGCGCCTTCAGAAAGCTTGAAGATGTTGGCGCGGCCTTCAACATCAAGACGCATCATGAAGTGGACAAGGACCCGAGCGTGAAGGGAATCACCTTCAGGATCCACGGGTTGGTGGAGAGGCTCGAGAAGCTCCCCGTGGTCAAGCGGGCTGGCCGCCACTTCGTCTTCGACGACGGCGGCGACGGCTCTGACGGAAGCCACGGCGGCGACGACGGCGGGACTCCGACTAATTGATAGACTCCTCTACCAATTAGTAATAATGTATGTGTGCTTTTGTGTCTTCGTCAGGTTGTTGGACATGAACTGCTTATTTTGTCTGTCGATCATAAACTGCTTAGTTAATTAGTTTGGTTGTTAGATTTTGTATGTCATGAACTCGATCTAATAGACGCGAGTAGATCCATCCGCGTTGTGATGAACTGTGTTCTGTTGTGATGAACTGGAGATCTGTTGTGATGAATTAGATCTTAGAGACAATGGATAGTCATTGCCGACGCGGGTTAGCCTGCTGACGCTGACACTGACGCGTGGGCCAGTGTCATTGGCGACGATGGTTAGTGAACCCGCATCGCATTTGTTGGCAGTTGGGTCCGGGCGGGCAGGCAACAGTTATCTTTTTTATATTGGCTGCTGACGCTGACGCGTGGGCCCGTCACTATTTTTTTGAATGAAACTTGCTTCCCTAAAATATTAGAGCCCATAAAACAACATCTAAAAAATCATAAAAATACGAACAATTCATATTTGGACATTTAGTATTTGAATAAAATATCAACAGTCACACTTGTGTGCCCAAAATTCTTATATTTAGTTTTTACACCCCATGGTAATTATATAATAATTCTAATAACATCAAATTTGCTCTAAAAAATCTACAAATTGACTTGGCAACATAATTTGGGTACCTAAACTTGTCTTCAAAATTTCAAATGGTATCGATAAAGGAATAATATACTTGTGTACAAATGTCTACATCTCTCACATAGTTTCCTAGAATGTTGCTTGAACATTGAAGTTTTCCACACTTTGTAATATGTTCGAACTCATATGCATTTGAAAACTTAACAAAACCTTGTGTTCACCTTAAGCTTACGAAATGCAAAGTTTCATCACTAATGGTTGTGTAAAACAAATATTATTTATATGTTGTACTTACAAAGAACAGAATAAGGCTATAAACATTATTCAAGAAACAGAATATACACTAAACAATAAAATTAATGAAAAGATAGTGATTTTAGAAAAAATTAGAATTTTTTTAAAATTTGGACTAATTACGACGAAGAAATACTTGTTACAACATTTGATTGCAGATTAAAAGGAGAAATGTGAACTGTTCTTCATTCGAATAGAACTGGGCCCCACAGTCATTAGCGACACGGGACTGATAACCCACGTCGGCTTTGCTGCTCTTCCAAAATTTTACACAGATAATATGAGCAACCTACAAAAGCTAATCCACTACTGATTTCCTATTCCAATACTCCGTTCGAACTTCACCATTTCACGGCGGAGCCTACAGTCTTCGCTGCAAAACAGAGAAATTCCAAGCCATCCTTTATCCATGCCGCAGCCGCCGCCGTTGCCTGCGCACGGCTGATCACCGCGCACCTGTGCCGGAGGCGGCAGCGGTTCACCCCAAATGCGCCAAGTCGAGGAGTGGATCACACGCGCGGCCTTCTCGCGCAAAGGCAGACACCCCTCGTTGCTCAGCCATCTCGACGTCGTACTGCCACCGCCCGCGACCCGCCTCATGTACCGCTTCGCGGTGTCGTCAGCGGCGGCACCGCCATTGTCCCTGTAGAGCAAGATGGCGTATAGATAGGCCGCCGCATCGTGCCCACCCTCGGCGGCGTGCCGGAGATCATTGCATCCCCTGTTTTCCATGAAGACGGGTTTGATTCCGGAGAAGAAGCAAGCCTCCGGATTCCCGAGATCGGTCAGCATAGCAAGGAAGGCTTTGTAGGCGGTGGGGTCCCACACCCAAGAAATCTCATCTCGTATCCCCTCTATCGACAAACGACGGCCGACGTCGCCGTGGCCGCACACGCGGCGCATGGTCGAGCAAGTACCGCGTAGGCTGCGGAGGTCAGCTAAGGGCCGCTCCGAGGTCGCACCGACGCGCGCCGCAATCTCAATGCGGAGGTCTTGAGGGAGGTCCAGCAGCGACGGCGGCTGGTGCCGCCTGCTTCTTCCCGGCATGCTATTCATCTCCGACCGGGAATGGTGACGATGAGGAGTAGGCAGTTGCTGTTTTTCGCGGGTAGATGAAGGGGTAGGGGATCTAAATTATTTTGGAAGGAGAAGATACAGCAGATTTGTTTCCAAACACGGTTTAAGTAAGCAATGGAGACGACGTTTAGCTAATCCGTGTATCCTTTAATTCTCCATTGCAGACGACGTTTGGTTAGTCCGTGTATGCTTTAATTCTACTCCCTCCGTCCCAAAAAACATGCAGTTATGGGAAACGTGTCAGTCAAACTATTACAACTTTGACCAACAGAAGTCCTCTGCATAGAGCTCTGGCCTAATGCCCAGTTCTTTAAGATCCTCCCTTGCATTTTTATGATCTTTTCCTTTAGACTTCTGTTGTAGCAATGTTCCACAAGTAGCTTCACACACATTCTTCTTGACGTGCGTGTTGTCAATCGAATGACGCACATCCAACATCGGCCAATACTCTAGCTCCCATAGAATTGATTTCTTATTCCACATTCCTTCTTCTTCTTCTTCACCATCTCGTTTCTTTCTTTTGCCAAGGGGTTTTTCGGTCAGTTTGGGTAACTCCTCGATAGTTTTGACGTTCTTGACTTTCAAGTGGACCAGATCTCCAGTCATATGCAATGGCGCCTCTCGATTCTCCTTTTCCCTATTAAACTGTCAATCCATGGCCCGGTATGGATGTTTCTTGCCGAGGAAACGATAGTGCCCCATAAATACGTATTTCTTTGAATGTCTTAGCCATACTGCGCAAGTATCTTCCAAGCAGTGTGGGCAAGCTGCACCTTTCCGTTTACTCTGGCTAGAGAGGTTGCGATGAGCCGGGTTGTCGTTGATGGTGGTGAACAACATGGCGCGCATTGTGAACTCCTCACGCTTGTACTCATCCCAAACCTCCTTCACACCAGGCTTCCACAGTATCTTCAAGTCATCAACTAGTGGCCTCAAGTAGACATCAATACGGTCGCCAGGTTGCTTTGGCCCGGAGACCAATACTGAAAGCATCATATATTTCTGTTTCTTGCATAGCCAGGGTGGAAGGTTGTACAACGACAGCACGACAGGCTAGGTGCTATGTGTTGAGCTATGGTTACCGAATGGGTTCACGCCATCTGTGCTCATAGCAAACCGTATGCTTCATACGTCTTCGTCCAACCACGGGAAGTGGTTATTAATGTTACCCCATTGTGCTGCATCTGCGGGGTGCCTAAACTTGCCATCTTTCTTAAGCTCCTTTCGGCCTTCGTCATGCCAATGCAAGAGTTGGGCCTCCTTTCGTGTTGCGAACCATCTTCTCAGCCGAGGAATGATGCAAAAATACCATGCTACCCTCACAGGAGCCCCTCTGTTAGCCTTCTTCTTCTTGCCTCTGATCTCGCCGGGCTCGTTCTCGTCATCAGCATTATTATCATCTCCACCATCCGTTTTCCTCTTGTACTGATCATAGACACACTTAGGGCACTTGTCAAGGTCTGCATAATCTCCACAGAATAATACACAACTGTTCTTGCATGCATGGATTTTTTCAACCTCTATTCCCAGAGGACAGATTATCTTCTTCGCCTCATAGACAGACTCTGCTATTTGGTTTCCTTCAGTTAGCATGTCTCTAAGCACATCCAATAGATGTTTGAAACTTTTGTCGCTCCAACTATGATCTGCCTTAAGCTGCAGAAGTTTTAGATCACCAGAAAGGCGAGAGTACTTCTGGTAATCAGGATAGAGGGGTTTCTTTGAATCTTCAATGAACTGCTTCAGCCTCGCTAATTTAGAAGGTGTGTACACTCGTTGAAACTCAACATCCCACAACATTTGATCAACATTGTGCACACGTTGCAACACCTCACCATCATCGAAGCCCCTAACTTCTTGATCAGTGATATCCTCGGGCCTCATCACATTTGGTGGGAATAATGGTTCATTTTCCTCAAAAACTCCACCGTCATCAAGGTCTTCATCATGGTCGGTAGCATGGTGTCGCACTTCACCTTCATTTAGGCAGCCTGCTTCGTGTTCATTAAGGCCTTCCTCACCATGTTTATTCCAACACGTGTAATTTTTTGTGAAACCACGTGTGACCAAATGATGAAAAATGATTTCCCGTTGTGCGAATTTCTTCTGGTTGAGACAATCTATACAGGGGCAAAGCATTACCTGAACACCACGGTTTCTCATATCCGCCTCTGCTTGATTTAGAAAACCATTGACCCCGCTTAAGAAATTCTCTCAATCTTCTTGGGGCTGTCTGTACATCCAAGCCCGAGCAGCAGACGCCATCTGCATTCCATACATCAAATGAGCATAATTCATCACAAAAAAAAATGATAACACAAGAGGATTAGAACAGCTGAAGAATTTCAATAAAAGGGGGTAATTAATTTCCACCTTGACGAGGACTTTCTACGAGGCGAGCGCGGCCGAGGAGGAGGATCGGAGGCGGCGTCGCGGCCGCGGCGACAGCGCGGAGGACGGCGCTGAGTCCCAAGGGGAGGGGACACGGAGGCGTCTGCTTTGGATGACGCTGCGGTCGACGTCCGCTGGCCCCTTTCGCCGTCGCGCACGCGGCCGGCCGGCCTGCTGCAACGCCGGCTTTCTGAGGAGAGAAATTAAGTGCAATCCTCAGAGCGCGCGCAGCTGGCGGCGGCGAACGGGACAGGCCGGCGGGGACATCTGAGCAGAGAGATCGAGCGAGTGACCTTCTGAGGAGAGAGAGCGAGTGTTGTTGTCGGAACGGGAGTGGCCTTCTGCGGAGAGAGAGCGAGTGGTGTCGGAAGGAGAAGACAGAGACGAGCAATAACAACGTGCATCTCCGATGAGAGAAAAAAGGCGACACGAGCGTATCCAATTGGGTCGCCAGCAAAGGAGACGCATCGTAACAAGCATGCGTCTCCAGTACGAAATTATCGGTAACGGACTTTATAGCCCGTTACCAATACGGCAGTGATCAGTAACGGACTTAAACAGCCCGTTACTGATAGGGCATTGATCGGTAACGGACTTTACAAGCCCGTTACCGATAGGTTTAACTTTTGTAACGGACTCGATTTTACGTCCGTTACAACGAATTCATGTAACGGGCGTTTGAGAAGCCCGTTACCAGAACTCCACATTGGTAACGGGCGTTGTGGAGGCCAACCTCGGGGTCGGCCTGACGTGCTTATCTGTAACAGGCGCCAAATAACAACCGTTACAGATGTGGGTGCATGTAACGGGTGTTAAGGGCCCGTTACAAATGCTGCGTGACCTATTTGAGGTTTTCACGTAGTGCGAGTTCTTAAGGTTGAGCCACGATTTTTGCGATTCCCCATGATTGAGAGCGTTTCGGTGGAATTCCTTTGAGGGAGAGGTCGTCCATGAGGTGACCCAGGCATTCCCAAAGTTTCGCTGCAATCCGTTGGGTGAATCGGGAGATCGATTGGTTGGAAGTTTGAGTTTGTCCCGCGGTTTGAGTTCTTCCCGTGCTGTCCTGGAAAAACAGGTCTGACCTATTTGCTAAACCAGTCTGACCGGTTTGGTCATCGGTTTGGTTAAAGGTGTGTTTTGGGGGAGATCATCTGGGAACAAGTTTCCTTTTGGTAGAAGAAGCTTTGGTCTAAGTTTCGTCAAGTTTCGAGTTCGTTTGCTCTAGTTTTCGGTTTTTGAGTTGGTGCTCCCTGGGCGAAACAGGTCTGACCGGTTTGGGAAAGAGGTTGAACCGGTTTTGGTGTGCCGTTTTTTGGCTAAGTCTGGCAAAACTGGTCTAACTGGTTTGACAAAGAGGTCTGACCGGTTTCAGGTGACTTAGTTGCTTTCTTCCCGTGCAAAACCGGTCTGACCGCTTTTAGAAACCGGTCTGACCGGATTTGCTCTAGTTGTGAGAGCTTGAGTTTTTCCGCTGCGGTTTGTGTGTAGTTACTTTGGTAGGAGGTGTGGTTTGCTCCTAGGATTAGTAGCACTTCAGTGGTTACGTGGTCTTGGCAAACTCGAGGAGTTTGAGGTGGAAGTGATTTTGGGATTTCGACTGTGTTCATCTCGCTAAAGGAGCTATTTCTTTCGAGAAAAAATTTATCGGCTCCCATTCACTCCCCCCCTCTCTGGTCACCAATCCGGTCTTTCAGAAACACATCAAGATAATAAAGAGGGATTTCTTCTCTTTACTAAACTTATAGTTTGGCAAACAAATATGCGAAAAAATTTCTCCACTCAAGTCTAGATTGTACTATGCGTACATAAAGCCCGTAGTACATGTTGCTTATAAGATAATTTTCCAATACATCTTAAAATTCGAGCCGAGCCACTTAAATTCCTTGAAAGAATTCAAGAAGATATTTGTGGTCCAATCCAACCATCATCGAGACTGTTCAGGTACTTCCTGGTATTGATAGACACATCTACTCAATGGTCTTACGTGTCTTTTTCATCGACACACAACCATGCCTTTGTCAAAATAAAGGCTCAGCTTATCAAGTTGAAGGAACATTATCCTGAACATTGGATTCAATCTATCCGAATTGATAATGTTGCTGAAGTCTCATCTCGTGCTTTTAATGATTCTTGCATGGCATTAGGAATTCAGGTACAACATTCTGTCCCATATGTCCATACTCAAAATGGTTTGGCCGAATCATTGATCAAAAAAATTAAGCTCATTGCATGGCCTATGTTAATGAATTGTAAATTGCCTACGTCGTGTTGGGGTCATGCAGTTCTGCATGCTACTGACCTAATCCAATGCAACTAGGACCAACTGCATATCACGAAACCTCCCCATTGCAGTTAGTACGTGGGGTTCCTCAGAATATTTCCCATTTGTGTAAGTTTGGGTGCGCTGTGTACGTACCCATCTCACCACCTCAGCGAACTTCGATGGGTCCTCACAGGAAATTGGGGATTTATGTGGGTTATTCATCTCCGTCGATTATCAAGTATTTAGAACCTCTCACAAGGGATCTATTTACTGCCCAGTTTGCTGATAGTATTTTAAATGAGGATCAACATTAGGGGGAGAACTGTACCAAAAGGAATGCCAGGAAATTGATTGGAATGCAACAAGCATTTCATTTTCTGATCCACGTACTAGAGAGACTGAACTACAAGTTCAAAGAATCATCAATTTGCAAAATATTGCAAATAATCTGCCAGATGCTTTCTCAGATTATAAAGGTGTCACAAAGTCTTTCCATCACGCAAGGAACGTGCCCGAAAAAGTGGAGGTACCTAATAAAACCACTCAACCTCAAATTGGAAACAAGAGGGGGAGAAGCACTTCCAAGAAGCAAGATGGGGTTGCTAATAAGCAAAAGAAGACTGGAAATACAACTCAACATTCAGTTGATAGACACTTAGAGGACATACAATGTCCTGTAGATAGATGTGATCCACAATCCAGCTCCACTATGCGCACAAACACTGAGGATGGAACATCAGAAGATCCTAGATCCATCATATTGGGAAATAATGATGAGTCTTTAAGGGTAGACGAATTTGCTATACATTTTGTAGAGACTGGAGAGTCTTATGATTGTAAGTCCACAACAGTCGACTGTTACCTCTCTAAGCAAATTGCTAACATCCTTCAAACTGATTTGGATCCTAAATCTCTGACGGAATGCAAGAAGCGTCCTGATTGGGATAAGTGGAAGGTAGCAATTGAAGCAGAGATTGCCTCACTTTATAAAAGAGAAGTGTTCTCGGTTGTAATGCAAACACCTCCTGGTATCCTTCTTGTGGGATACAAATGAGTTTTCGTTCGTAAAAAAATGAAAATAACAAAGTGGTGAGATATAAGTAAGGCTAGTGGCACAAGGTTTTACGCAAAGACCTAGCATTGATTTCAATAAAACCTATTCTCCATGAGTGGAATAACTTTCCGATACTTAATATCACCGGCAGTACAAAATCATCTATATATGTAGTTGATGGACGTAGTGACCGCTATATCTCAGAATGATCTTGACAGAGTTTGAAATGAAAGATTTGGGTCAAACCAAATTTTGCTTAGGTTTACATGCAACTTGAGCATTTCCCTTCTGATATATTTGTATACCAATCTGCCTATGTCCAAAAGATATTAGAAAAGTTCAATATGGACAAGTCATATCTAGCAAAAAGAAACTCCCATGGTCATAAGATCCTTAGATATTGAGAATGATTCTTTAGACCACGAGATGAGGGAGAAGAGATATTGGGACCACAATTCCCATATCTTAGTGCCATTGGAGCATTGATGTATCTTGCTAACAGCACCCGATCGGATATTGCATTCGTAGTAAACCTACTAGCAAGACACAATGTTGCACCTACCAAACGTCATTAGGTAGGAGTGAAAATGGTATTTAGATATCTCAATGATATTAAAGATCTTGGATTATTCTATAGTAGGAATCAAGATCCGATTTTCTTAGGATATATAGATGTTGGTTATTTGTCATATCCCCATAATGGCAGATCACAAATAGGCTTCGTATTCTTACAAGGAGGAACACCAATTTTCTGGAAATCTACAAAGCAGACATTAGTATCAACTTCCACCGATCATTCTAAGATAATAGCTTTATATGAAGCATCACGCGAATGTGTATCACTTCACAGAATGATAAACCATTTCATACAATCTTGTGGTATCGGCGCGATTGATACACCAACAGTTATCTTTGAGGATAATTTAGTGTGTCTCACTCTGATGGAGTCAGGTTATATTAAGAGTAATATGACTAAGCATATTATTCCCAAGTTATTCTACCCCATGATCTCCAAAAGAATGAAGAAATCGAAATCTTGCAAACTAAGTCATGTGATAATCTAGTAGATTTATTTACAAAATATCTCCCCATTTCGTAAATGCGTTGAAGGTATTGGTATGAGAAGACTTAGAGACTTGCAAGAATCAGGGGGAGAATCTCTCTAGAATATAACTTACTTCAAAATCATATTACATTCTTTCTTTATATGAGTTTTAATCTTCTAGAGCTTTATCACATAAAGTTTTTAATGAGGGGTTTTCCAAAGGATTCAAGATTATAGTTGTTGAACAAACAAAGACTTCTACGAAGCTAATTGATGGGAGTGTTAAGATTAATTAATTTTAGTGATCAATTAGGATAATTAGTGAGACAATAACTGCTCTCGGCGGTTCCTCTGTAGGGGTGCGCCCCCCACCCCCCCCTCGGGTCATATCTTTCCATCTGGCACCCTTTGAGCAATACAATTATTTCATCCCCTTTCACTCGTAAAAGGAACTATGTGGGCTGTTGGTTGTGGGCCGTGTGATGTTGGGACTCGCGGGCCATTAAAATGGCTGGTTCCTATTACTCCCTCGTCCAGAATTGATATGTGTCTAACTGTGTAACACAAAAACTAAGGAGAACTTTAATTCCCCTCTGTGATGCATCGACAAACGAGACAGCCAACTAAGCAATTCGTGACACGATTGACTCCAACTAGAAATACACATATCATTCATGGACATCTTTTATTTTGTTATATGCATATCAAATTAGGACGGAGGGAGTACTTTTTTAAAAATTTGAATTTCATATTACTTTTTTTTAGAATTTGGTTCGATGGATGAATTAAATGCTACTTTGAGTATAATAAGATAAAAAAATTTATTTAATAATTATTTTCATGTCAAGATCTCTGCATCGAGCTAGCGCCAGCCTCACTACTAGTTACATTTAATTATAGTGTAACGGGTGAACTTTGTTTTTTTTCATATTAATTTTTACAAAAGTTGTTTGGATCTCAAATTTTGGGACAATGCACATCTAATTTGGTACTATTGGTGTGCAAAGTCTAAAACTTCTAAGTGTGACATGCAAAACTATTTTGATAAGCTCCACGGTCACTTATACCAGCGGTAATGCATTTCTGTTGGTTGGACGCATCCATGCATGCATAAAAGGGGATCGATCAAATCATTTAAAAATACATAAGCCGTTGCATGGATCGTGCACATGGCTTAGCTAGTTCGTTCATGCCTGCAGATGCTTCTTGAATGAATTTCATCTCCACGCGGAATTTCACTCTCAAGCTCTTTTAATTACAGTCATATTTAGCACAATAATCCCTATACGAGGTACGGGCATGTACGTGCGTACCGGCTTTCAGGACGGCACGTCCATCTGATCTGATCTGATCTGTTCCGATCGACCCTTCTGCAATTCACAGATTCCAGTTTCCATTCGTAGGATCTGTGTGCCCTGGGAAATCCATGGAGTTGGAGGTGGTGGAGAATTCGTGGCAGGCAGTAGTAGAAAAAAGAAAAGTATAGGGACGACTCCTACTACAAGACTACCCAAAAATTCAACTGGCAAGAGTTGGTCAATTCATGGGGATGGTGGATACGGAACGGAGGATCTTCCTTCAAACCTTTATTAAGTAGCCATAGCCATTATGTAAAACTAGAAGAATGTCCATTTTGAAATGTATACTCGGTATCAATATTAGGGATGCCCAAGAGAAAAGGATCAAGGCCAAACTAAAACAAAAGTACCCAACACCGAGCGCGAGGGCCCATAAGCTGACGGGACATCGTGCTAGGACAAGAGGCCGAGGGACTTGACGCACACTGCTCGACTTTGTCTAATTCATTTTCAAAAGCAGTGGGAGGACCTACTTTTGCTGGCTTTTGGGGAAAAAATTACCCACCTACCACTGGTCATGTGGTAACGGTTTGTTGTTTCATTTCATTCCCGACTCCCACCGCGTAGTGCCGCTCCCCTCCGACGACCGTCCGCCACAGGCTGCACCCGTCCGGCGCCGGCCGCTCCCCTCCACCACGGGCCCTCCCTCTGATGCCGTCCTCTACTCCGCCGCGCTCCGCTCCCCTCTGGTGCCGGCTGCTCCCTCTGCCATGAGCCCTTCCCTTCCGGGAAGTGCCGTTGGGGCACGGACGAGCTCCTCCATAGCGCGGGGAGCTCCGCCGGCGTGCGGCGACAGGAGCAGCCCCGCTGGCTTGTGGATTAGATGATGGTGGAGTTGTGGATGGAAGAAATTGAAAGGGGAGGCAGCAACACTCGTGGAATCGATCTCGAGGCGACGTGAGCTCTGTTCGCATGGAAGAAAGAGGAATAGGGCAGGGCGGCGTCTCTGCTTTTAGCCTCCTCTCCTGGCCAGCGGCGGCGGCGTCCTGACTCCCACCGCGTAGCGCCGCTATAGCCCGCTATTCACAACAGTGTTTACGCTTAATTTCCGAATTAGATAAGGCACTAACAAGACTGATTTTAATAGTCACCTTTTCTTTCCATGGCCCTTGTATCATCTAGCAAGAACAACCCAAATGAGCTAGCTTGGGGTTTCTTAAAATGGTCCTACTCCTACTTGTAAAAAATAAGACTTGCCACCATTGAATTTTTTAAGACAAACATGTTCGGCCGGCTGGTGGCTGGTGCTGATTTACTCTGAGAGAAAAGTATTGGTGGCTGGTGGTTGATAATCCAGGCGAACATGATGAATTTGTAGAAGAATATAGACATGTACTTAAAAAATAAATGTATGAAATTATAATAGTACTTTGTAAGATGAATGTACACATGTGACTTTTAAGTTCCGATTCAAGATGATATTTAAATCTGATGAGAGCCGAACCAAAATTTTGAGGGATTTGACTATAGATCATGATTAAAGTGCCAAAATGATTACGACCGGAAAGAGCAATAAACCATATGGCTGGAACATCCTATAACACACAAAAAAACTTCCCTTAACTGGAAACACCTAAATATAGGCAAACAGTTTGCTTCAAAAACAAGTGAACACAAATACTATTGAGGTCTGACTAGAAACACATAAATAATGAGGTACTACCCTATTCTTAAATATATAACGTTTAGGACAAACTATTTAGTTCATTAGTTCATTTGAACTAAATAGTTTGTCCTAAACGTTATATATTTAAGGACGGAGCGAGTACATATATTCCTCTGCAGTTTTCAGCCAAGGCAATTCTGGTGGTGTCCTATCTAAACGCCTGATGGCGAGCCAACACAAATAATGAGGTCCAGTCGATCTAAAAAAATAATAATGAGGTCCAGTTAATTTAGCGCCAGAAGTGCACCAAGGACAGGTCGGCGCAGGACCTCGCTTGGAAGCCAGGGTGCTGCACCAGGCTCTCCCTGAACACATGCCGTGACACGAGAACGTTGTTGCTCCGCGTGGCCACGTAGTTGACCACCCTCACCTTCTTCGTCCTCACGTTGTACACGGACAAGCCGTGGTGGTTGCCCAGCATGACATTCCCTCGGTCGTCGCTCGCCGCGACCGCAGACTCAGGCTCGTACCAACCATATCCCCACGGCGCCGCGACTCGATGCCGGTGTTCCCACCTCCCGGCGCCGTAGTCCGTGAGGAACCAGAGGTCGACATCCTTCGCCGACCCGAAGTTGGCCGCCACGAGAAGCCCGTCCATGGCGAACAGCTTCATCCGCGCCGGGGTAGTAGCATCAGCTATCCGCGGCCCCGCCATGACGTCGAACTTCTCCGACACCGTGTGTCGAACGCCACCATCTCCATCTTCGCTCGCATGAGCGTGTCCCGGCGAGGCGGCCAGTGCAGGCGGCCGTGGAGTGCCACGGGTGGTGGCGTCGCTTTGCGGAGCAGGCTGGGGACTCCTAGGTCATCATTGCCGCCGGCGTGTGGCTCCACGTGCTGGGGCTCGGCGGCGCCGGTGGATAGGACGAACCACGACGTCTGGTCGCCTTCGGCGTGCGCGCACAGGAGCCGGAAGTCCGGAACTCGCCGGACGGCTGGTGGAAGTAGAAAGCGTGCTCTGTAAGGTGGGCAGTGACGACGAGCTGCGGGAGCTCGGCCCACTGCCTCGTGGCGGGGTTGCAGAGGAGGTAGAAGCCCGGGCCCGTTTCCTTCTGGAACAGGAGGACGCCGTCGCACGAGCCGAGCAGGAGGCAGTGCATCGGCATGCGTTCATGCCACGTCTCGGTGGTGGGGGGGGAGGGGGTGGGTGGGTCCGTGGTGGTCAGGAACTTGGGGTAGCGGATGAGACGCCGGCGGGCGGCCCGCCGCCGCCTCCTGGCCGGAGACGGGGATCGCCTCCAGCGCGATGTCGACGGCGTTGCCGATCGGGCGGTACCTGCAACGCGACGAGTCCAGGTACACGTACAGGACGACCTCCGCTGGCTGGAGGCGCGCGTGGGCGACGAGGAAGAGTCCGGGTCGGTGGTGATGCGGCGCCACGCCTTGCAGACGCAGCGGAAGCGGAGGACGGACTTGACGGGAAGGCGGGCAAGGATCTCCGCGTGGACGTCCTCCGGGAGATCGGCCGGCGGTGAGTTCGCGTCTTCGCGAGTTGCGGCGCCTCCATTGGCATCGTGCGCGTCTTCTTCGACCGAAAGCTCGCAGCGACATCTGTTTAATTAGTTTACTGCAACTTCGAATCATATGGGCAACGTACGGGCTCTTGTTGCTGGCTAGCTGCAACCTAACACTTCGACTCGTACTAGTTGTCACGGGTGGTGCCTGACCTTGCGTAATCAAAGACTTGAAGGTATTTGTGTTCTTTTCTTCTCTGGGTTATTACAGTGTTGAAGTTCTCATGTACACGAGTTTGAGTTTATTCCGTTATCAGACATCTTTTCTATTCCAATTTCCAAAAGTTGCCTTCCAATTGCCGTTTTGCGTTTGCCACACAGTTCATCACAATATTCTAGACGGTAGCGTTATGTCTTTACAACCAGTTCTGCACAATTTATAGTATCTTATAACATAGAAATATCGTTTTACAAAAAGTTTGCACTCTTGTTACACAGCTTGAAACTGAGATTTCTGAGTGTGTTTCTATTTGAAATCATGGCATGTTCAATAATGTATGTCTTTTCCTATGGCAATACTACCACGAAGACGTCCGAACGCTTACGTGGCGCAAGAAGATCCATGTATTCACCACCCTATAGGATCTTGGAAAAAGTTCATTTTTGACCATCCAACTATTGTCTCAGTTTGGTTTTGGCCATCGAACTCCAAAACCAGATATCTTCAACCATCCAACTCTTAAAACCGTTTACAATTGGCCATCGCGCGGTTTTGAATGGTGGTTTTAATTTTTTTTATTTACAATTTAGTCTTTAGATCTCAAAATGATTGTTACTTTTTGCTCATACCTCCGATTTAGGTAATTCTTGTGATCAAGTGTTCATAACAGTGAGCTTTATCTTTTAAAATGTTCTTATTTATGAGTATTTGCTATATTATTCCTATGCTGTTGTCTAAAAACAATAATATAAGAAAAGTAAAATAAATAATTACAACATAACATGAACAATATTTTAAAAGATAAAGCTTATTGTTGTGAGCGCATAACTGCAAGAATCACTTAAATCAGAGATATGAGAGAAAAATAGTAATCATTTTAAGGTTCAAGGAATATTTTGATCGTTTTATTTATAATTTAGTCCTTGTATCTTAAAATGATTACTATTTTTCTCTCGTATCTCTGATTTAAGTGATTCTTGTGGTCATGGGTTCATAACGATGAGCTTTATTTTTAAAATGCTTTTCATAGTATTTGTAATTGTTTATTTTACTTTCCTTATATTATTGTTTTTACACAACAACATAAGAATAATATAGCAAATAGTGATAAAATAGTATAAAAGATATTTTAAAAGATAAAGCTCACTGTTATGAACACGTGACCGTAAGAATCACCTAAATTGGAGGTACGGGCAAAAAGTATTAATCATTTTAAGATCTAAGGACTAAATTGCAAATAAAAAAGTTAAAACCACCCATCAAAACCGTCCAATGGCCAATTGTAAAAGGTTTTAAGAGTTGGATGGTCGAAGATACCCGGTTTTGGAGTTCGATGGCCAAAACCAAACTGAGTCAATAGTTGGATGATCAAAAATGGACTTTTTTCCTAGAATCTTCATGAGTCGCTGTACCACGCCCATCTCTCTCTCTCTCTCATCCTCCAGCATCTCCGTGTCGGGGCCGCAACTCCTCGTCAGTGGTGGTGCTCGCCCTATCTACTCCCTTCTCCACCGCGCAACTCGCCTTCTCGCTTCTCCACTACGCCGCTTGCCTTCTCCAGCTCGAGGGTGGTACGAATATTAGTCAGCCAGCTGCTGCTTGGGCTCGATGCGAAGGTGCTCCGACGACGATGATGTGCCCCTTGTGCGACTTCGACATTGAGCCCTTGCACAGTGGCAACTGTGCGCATGAGGCAGCAGTGGGGCGCGTGAGCCGGCCAGTGTGGAGGTACACAACAACCCTCGCTTTGTGTCTTCCACGTGCAGGAGGCAGCATCCCGCACTATATATAGACATGAACGTGCTGCTCCCCTCCCCCAGCGTTCAATTCTAGCTCCGTCCCTGCGTGTAGAGGTACATCGAACAAGCTACTGGTGGTTTTAGGATGTTGCAATGGTTACTTTTGATGTTCCAATATGTGATTGGTGATGTTGAAATTCGTGATTAACTATTTTCTCTAATATTCTAATAGATGATTTTGGATGTTTCATGTTTCATTTTTTGGTTTTGGATGTTGCAATATGTTATTAATTTTTTTCATATGTCGCAACAGCTCATTAATTTGTGGATGCATCTTTTGGTTGTTGCATTATTTTCCCGAGTGTCGCAGATGTTCTTTTCAGATCTTTTCAAATGTTGCGATTAGTATCTTTTGGTGTTGCATTATTGCGTCTCTTTTATGCTGCAACATATGTACTACCACACTTGATTTCTGTTGTTGCAGTAGAGGAATATCTTGTACACTTTGATATCTAATCACTCTGTCGCACTTCTAGTTTTCTTATGCATATCTTCCCATATCTATTTTCAGTGTTCAGTCTTTTTTTTTCAAATGTCGCAACATATTTTTTCCACAAATATCTTGAGAGTTGTGGCATCATGATGGAATTATGAGCGAACTCCGATTTTTGTATCATGAGCGTGGTTCTTGTGTGTTTTCTGCATGATTAGTTAAGAGTAAAACTGATCAGTGAGCAAGCTAGAGGAACTAGTGGAGCATAGTGCACGTCGCACGAAACATGTGTCAATGTTGCAGTGTGATTTTCTTGGTCAAATAGTGGTACCCTTGACTCATTTGAGATGGCGATTGATTCACTGTAACCATCTAGGCTCTTGCGCACTTTTGGTAAGTGTGTGTTTCGGTGATAAATGACAACCATATACTTGTGACTAATCTTTGTTTTGTAGCGGATAATATCTTGGGTTATTGTCATAAGTATTGAATGAAAAGAGACCCCTCAATTTGAAATTACAGACGATTTATAGACAAATGTTACAAGGCTAAGGAAACTCTTGTTAGTGTGCTTAGTAGTAGAGAAAAATCTTTTTAGATGGGCAACACTAGTTGATAGACTAAGGTTTCTTTCTTGCTTTAGAAATTCAAAAGAAGGCCCATATTCAACCCCCCTTCTACGGGTCATTGATCCTACAAGTGGTATCAGAGCTAGGCTCTCTATTTGCTTGGCTTAACCGCCTAGAGAGATGGGGAAAGGTAGTGGCAATGGCCCTCCCAAGTTGGCGAGGAAACGGTTCACTTTTTGGGCACATAGAATGGCTAGCTACCTTCAAGCACAACACCACGATGTGTGGCTCACCACCATGTATCCTTTGCCTAGGGTTCCCACCGAGAGTGAGGCCAAGTGGAACTCGCGTGCTAGAAACCATATCTTTGAGGCTCTAGATGAGAAATTGTTTGATCAGGTCTTTTCTTTGGAGACCGCCCATGAGGTGTGGATGCAACTCAAATACATCCATGTGGGCAACAAGAAGATCCGTGAAGAAAAATATGAGTTGCTCAAGGTGGAGCTCAATGAGTTCAAAATGCATGATGATGAGGGTGTAGAGCAAATGTATTCTAGGATGGGTGTGCTTATTCAAAATATCAATACTCTTGATGTTGCTAACCTTACCGAGCAGGAAATCATCCGAAAAATCCTTCAAACGCTCCCCATGCCCAAGTACAACATCGTCAAGGCACTTCTCTTTGAAAAGGACTTCTCTACCCTCACCATCACCGAGGTTGTGAACAAAATCCGCTCCCATGAGATGTTCATGATGGATGAAGTGGAATCATCTACTTCCAACTCAAGCTCCAAGAAGGATCTTGCACTCAAGGCAAGTGAGAAGGTCAAGCCAAAGATGAAGACCAAAGCAAAGCCTCAATCATCCTCAAGTGAAAGTGAAGATAAGAGTGACTCAAGTGATATGGAAAGCGATGATGCAAAGCTAGCTCTTCTCATGAAGAGGACTACCAAGATGCTTTCCAAGATTGGCAAGAAGGGCTACAACTATGACCCCAAGACGCAAAAGTTTCGGGCATCAAGAAGAAGCGGTGAAGGAAGCAATAGGAAGTGCTACAATTGTGGAAGCCATGATCACTTGTTCTATGATTGCCCCAAGCCCGACAAGCGTGTATCAAGCTCAAGCAAGAAGAATGACGAGGATGAGAAAGATGCCAAGTACTATAAGAAGAGCTCATCCAAGAAGAAATCATCAAACAAGCCCTACCACAAGAAGAAGGGCGAACATCATTCTCTCTTGGCCAATGAGTGGATTATCGGTGGTGAAACTTCAAGTGAATCAAGTGAATGTGAAGAAGAAAAGAACAAGAAGATCGCCGGTATTGCTATCAAGGATGATGAAGAGCCTTCGCTTCCACCTCCACCTATGTGCTTCATGGCAAAGCATTCCAAGGTGAGCAATAACGATAGTAGTGACTCTTCTAGTAGTGATGATGATCTCTCACCAAATGCTCTTAAGGGTCTTCTTGATGAATACACTTCCAAGATTAAGAAACAAAAGAGTAAGCTCAAGACACTTGAAGAGACCCATGAAAAACTTAAGCTATCAAATGATGAGTTACTTGTGAAGCACAATGACCTTAGCAAAGAGCATGATGCTTTGGTAGTGTCCAACAAGTCACTTAGAGATGACCATAAGATGTTGCTTGATAAGCACAATGTGCTAATCGTCAAGCATGACGACATAACCGTGCTTAACAAGTCCCTTGAGTCAAATCATAAGAAGCTTAAGAAAGATCATGTGATCTTAGAGATGAAATATCAAGAGCTTGAGCTTACATATGAGGCCATTGGTTCTAGTGGGCATGAAGATGCTAGAGAAGTCACTAAAACTAATGTTTCTACCTCATGTGATGATCTAGTTGAAGAACCTAAGGTCTTGCTTAATGATGAAAATGTTGCACCCTCCTCCAAGACTAACCATGCTAGGGTGAAAGCTCTTGAAGAAGAAGTGAGAAGCCTAAGGTCTTGTGTGAAGACTTTGGCCAAGGGTGAGGAGTTACACAAGGAGATTCTCTACTACAATGCAAGAGATTATGGGACAAGGGGACTCGGCTCCTTCCCTAATCCTATCAAGGAAACTCCTAGATCTAAGGAGCTATATGGGTGTTTCAACAAGGAAGTTGGGTCTTATTGCCAACATTGCAAGGTCACCGGCCATCACACAAGGGAGTGCCCAATACCTACTCGCCCTTTGCCCACCTTGCCTAACAATTTCAAGTCTATGTACAATGATAACCATTTCTTGTTGATGAAGCAAAACAATGGCAAGGTTGCGGTCAAGTTTATTAGTGCCAAACCCAAAGTCAAGCCACCTAGGAGCTTATGGATTCTGAAAGTTCTTGTCACTCACATCAAGGGGCCCAAATTAGCTTGGGTTCCTAAATCTCAATCCTAATTTCTTGTGTGTAGGTGAACTACAAGGCCAGAGGGAGTCATTGGATACTTGATAGTGGTTGTACTCAACACATGACCGGTCAAGTAAAAATGTTCATCTCACTAGTGGATGATGCGAGAGATCATGAACAAGTATCATTTGGTGATAATTCTAAAAGAAGGATCTCCAGATTGGGTGAAATCTCTCTAACAAATGATCTATCCCTTTCCAATGTTGTCTTTGTGGATTCTTGTAGTTACAACTTGCTTTTTATTGCACAATTTTGTGACCTTAGTCTTTCATGCACATTTGATGATGAAGGAGTCACAATTACTAACAAGAAAACTAATGAAGTTGTTTTCAAAGGATTTCGCTATGGCAATCTTTATCTTGTAGACTTTGCATCCCATGAAGCAAATTTGACTACTTGCCTCATCTCCAAGACATCCAAGGGTTGGCTATGGCATCACCGCATTGCACATATAGGCATGAGTCAACTCAAGAAGGCTTTCAAGAAGGGTATGGTATTTGGTGTGAAGGATGTCACATTTGAGAAGGACAAGTTATGTAGTGCATGTCAAGCCGGCAAGCAAGTTGCAAGTCATCATCCTATGAAGGTATATGTAGCTACCACAAGACCATTGGAGCTCATGCACATGGACCTCTTCGGCCCTACTACTTACAAGAGTCTTGGTGGTAATCTCTATTATCTTGTCATTGTTGATGATTACTCACGCTATACTTGGACTTTCTTTTTGGAGGACAAGGGCAAGACATTTGATATCTTCAAGAAATTTGCTACAAGGGCCCAAAATGAGTTTGGGTCATCTATGGTGAAGATTAGAAGTGACAATGGGTCGGAATTCCGTAACACAAGAGTGGAAGAGTATTGTGATGGTGAAGGCATAAATCATGAATTCTCTTCAACCTACACACCGCAACAAAATGGTGTGGTAGAGAGAAAGAACAAGACACTCATCACTCTTGCTAGAGCTATGTTGGATGACTATGGGGTTTCTCAAAGGTTTTGGGCGGAAGCTATCAACACGACGTGTCATGCTTCAAATAGAGTGTATCTCCACCGACTATTGATGAAGACACCATATGAGCTACTCATTGGGAGAAAGCCCAACATCTCCTACTTCCGGGTGTTTGATTGTAAGTGTTTCATATTCAAGAAGAGGAAGCATCTAGGAAAGTTTGAGAGTAGGGTAGATGAGGGCATGTTTGTTGATCCTACAAGTGGCATCTAACTCCAAGTCATATAGAGTATTCAATAACTCTACATGAGTAATTGAAGAAACATGTGACGTGGAGTTTGATGAATCTAATGGCTCCCAAGGGGATGGCTTTTGTTGTGATGATGTAGGAAAGGAACCTCTCCGAGAAGCAATGAAGAAGATGGCTATAGGGGACATCAAGCCAAAGGAGGATGATGATTCTCACTCCATTCATGAAGATTCCTCCTCTGATGATGATGACAATGATGATCAACCAAGGCGTGTAACATCATCCCCCACAAGACAAGATAGTCCATCTTCCTCACAAGAACCACCTCCTACATCAAAAGACACTCAAGATCAAGTAGAGGAACCGGAGGAAGTTCAATCTCAAGATGATCCCACCTCTACAACATTTGGAAGACGTACAAGGACTTCAACAAACCATCCAATTGATCTTGTCTTGGGTGATCCCAAGAGTGGTACAAGGACTCGCCGCAAGCAATATGCCTCATTTTGCAAACATCATGTTTTTGTCTCTTTTGTAGAACCCACAACTATAGATGAAGCTCTTGGGGACCCGGATTGAATCTTGGCTATGCAAGATGAGCTCAACAACTTCACAAGAAATCAAGTGTGGGAGTTGGTAGAGCGCCCCAAGAACAAGAACGTGATTGGCACTAAGTGGGTCTACCGGAACAAGCAAGATGAACATGGTATTGTGGTGAAGAACAAGGTAAGACTTGTCGCCAAAGGGTACTCTCAAGTTGAAGGCTTAGACTATGGAGAGACCTTCACTCCGGTGGCACGTCTTGAAGCTATCTGTATCCTCCTTGCATATGCATCTAGTCATAAAATGAAATTATTTCAAATAGATGTTAAAAGTGCTTTCTAGAATGGCTTCATCAATGAAGAAGTCTATGTGGAGCAACATCCCGGTTTTGAGGATGCTACATATCCTAACCATGTCTATAGGTTGCGCAAGGCTTTGTATGGACTTAAGCAAGCTCCTAGGGCATGGTATGAGAGGCTCCGGGACTTTCTCATTGAAGCGGGATTCAAGATTGGTAGAGTGGACAACACGCTATTCACAAAGATCATCAACAAAGAGCTTTTCATTTGTCAAATTTATGTTGATGATATTATCTTTGGCTCTACTAACCTCAAAGTGTGTAAGGACTTTAGTGATCTCATGACTAGGGAATTCGAGATGTCAATGATCGGAGAGCTCAACTTCTTCCTTGGGTTTCAAATCAAGCAATTGAAGGAAGGGACTTTCATTCATCAAGAGAAGTACACTAATGATATTCTCAAGAAGTTCAAGATGGATGATTGTAAGCCGATCAAGACTCCAATACCTACCAATGGACATCTCGACCTAAACGTAAATCGGTTGACCAAAAGCTTTACCGTTCCATGATCGGTTCTCTTCTTTATCTTACCGCATCTAAGCCCGATATCATGTTTAGTGTTTGTATGTGTGCACGGTTTCAAGCCAACCCTAAAGAATCTCACCTAAGTGCTTTAAAAAGGATCCTTAGATACTTAAAATACACACCTAGCATTGGCTTGTGGTACCCCCATGGTGCTTGTTTTGAGCTCTTAGGTTATTCGGATTCGGACTTTGCCGGATGTCGAGTAGACCGTAAGAGCACTTCGGGTGGGTGCCATTTGCTAGGTCGATCTTTGGTTGCTTGGTCCTCTAAGAAGCAAAACTCTGTGGCCTTATCCACCGTGGAGGCGGAATACATTTCCGCGGGGGCTTGTTGTGCTCAAATCCTCTATATGAAGCAAATCCTCTTGGATTATGGTGTGGTTCTAGATAGGGTTCCCCTCCTTTGTGATAATGAAAGTGCCGTAAAAATTGCTAACAACCCGGTTCAACATTCGCGCACCAAGCATATTGATATCCGTCATCACTTCTTGTGAGACCATGTTGCAAAAGGGGACATTGTCCTTTGTGGTGTCCGTTCTGAGGAGCAATTGGCGGATATATTCACTAAGCCTCTTGATGAAAACACCTTTTGTAGGCTTCGGAGTGAATTAAATGTGCTTGATGCGTCCAACATCATGTAATGCTTGTCATATAGTTTGCATTTGCATATGTACATGATTAGGGGCTTGTCTAACCTTGATGATATAGTGGTGAGTATGGGTCTTGCTTGAGTCGGTGGTTCTCTTGTTTCGCTCAAGGCATGTTGGAAGGCTCACCATGAATAAGCTTTTCAAGGGTTCAAACTTGGCAAGATAGTTTATCTTTCCGCTTTGCATTTATGCTTGTCATGTAGGATGCACTCATGTTTAATTTCATGCATTTGTTCTTGCATAGCATTGCGTGAGAGAAGTCACAAAGGAAAATCACTGTCGGGGTTCTCAACCGCCGGCAGTAAATTTCTCGGATTGCGTGTCGGGCCTCAGACGTTTGCGCAAACGGGGGTACACAGGGATTTATACTGGTTCGGGCCTCCGGAGAGTAACACCCTACATCCAATTCGAGCTGCTGTGTTATTTGCGCTGATTTGTAGTAGGGGTACAAATGGGCGAGAGAGGGACGAGTTCCCAAGTCTCTGTAGTTTTTTGAGCCACGGATGGCTGGAGGTTGAAGAAGCGAGAGAGAGAAAACTCCTCCGAGAGGAGACAGGAGAGTAGAAAGTAAAAAGCCAGAGCCTCCTTTTTTGAGAGGACCCCTGCTCTCCCTTTTATATGCCAAGGGGAGCAGGTTACATGAGTGGAGAGAGAAAGAGAGAGAGAGTGTGTGCATGTTCGACAGGTGTGCGGGAGGAAAACCTTTTCCCATGCAGCGGGTCCCGTATCCCTTGATTCCTGCTGTTGTTGCGTGTAGCTGCCTGTCCCGGTGCCGTGCCTTCCCACGCAAGTGGCAGGAGCAATGAATACATCTGACACCTAGCACATGCATGGGTTATGAGGACTCAAAACTACTCGGGAGGGCTTCCAGCTAGTCGGAGGCTGCATGTTGGAGGCCACGTGATGCCATAGCTTGATTTGTGGCCGTTTTCCCTCACAAAAATAATTCTCGGAATACCACTTGGTTTGTGGCCATTTTCCTTCACGAAAATAATTCCTGGAAGCCACCAAAAATACCCCAGGGGCCATTGTGGCTGTGATAGTCGTTCGTAATCGCTGTCTTTGGGTACCCATAATATTGGGTCCCATCAATCACACTATGAGAAAGTTGCTTAGCGTTCAATGCAAATCAACAACTCCTAAAGTGTGATGAGACAAATGATTGTGCTTAATGCCTATTGAGTTAAGTCCTAACGAGCTTAAGGTGTCTATATCTAAGCTCAAAGGCAATTAACTCATACATTCTCTTTTTGGAGTTCCCTCCTCTCCTTTGGTTCTTAAATTGCCTATTTTATCTATGGTTTATCCCTTCTTAGGGAGCTAATTGTGTATCTATATGTATTTTACAAAGGAGTGCTTGAGGGGTGAGGTTGTCACTCAGAATTGATCCAAAAATGTGCTTGTGTTGGCTTGTGTGTGACATCTTTTGGATCAAAAATGAGAAATAGTTCAGCAAATCGAAATTCTCACCGTCAGATGAACCGCTGCCTAGTAGGTTCCGGCGTCGGTTCATCCGGTGACAGGGTCTGTGTGCTCAGTTCATCTCTGGTAGCTATTTTCCTACCGTCGGATGAACCGACGCTGTGCTGTTTCACACCAGCGGTTCATCCGGTGCTGAAGGAAAATCAGCCTTTCCACAGCCCTGCCAGCAACTGCTCCGACGCATCTAGCAGAGAGGCCATCGGTTCATCCGGTGCGCTGATTCACTGTGGAGCAAAGTTGTTCCGATGGTTCGACCGACGCTCATCTTTTTCCTATCGTCGGTTCATAAGACGCTACACTGACGTGTGGGTCCCGTCTGTCATAACGGTTGGTGGCGTCATCACCTTCATTCGAACCCTATCTTCTCGCCGCCGCCGTCCGCACACGTGCACCGCCATTCTCGCCGCCGGCGGCCACCCTCTCACGCGTGTGCCTCCCAGCCACCGCCGACGGCCATCCGCACCCGCCGTCGGCCGCTCGCGCCGCCCCTCTGTGCGAATTTTGCGCGCACACGGTGTGACCCCCGACCTAGGGTTTGAGCCACCGCGGTGAATCCAGGCCCTGCGTCGCCGCGTCTGCTCGCCAGCCGGCTCGCCGGGGTGCGCAAGGACAGCGCCTCTACTCTCCACTGCACGTCTCTTGTCAATTCCAAGCAGTGGTGAGTGCCGCCCCTTTTTCCTCTTCTCTGCGTCATGATTCATGCTTTCAAGGGAAAATTGGTTGGTGTGTTAGAGGATTTGCATGTTTTCCTAGCAGTTAATCTGTTTGCACATCCTCTATTGCTCAATTCATATAGTAACTGCTATAATCCATGAAACTGAGCCTCTGGTTACTGTTTTCGAGCACCTTGTTGCTTCTCTCTTTTAAAAACAGTGACATATCTTTCTCACACACACACATCTGCTTGCACCTATGGATGCACTTAGCTACTTCATATCTTTATCTTGAGCAGTTTTTCTACTAGAAGTTCTTGTTTAGGCTCAATCATTCTCGTGCTTTGCTTAAGGACCCCTTATCCCTAGATACATATCTTGTTTATTCTTATCTCGCCATTCTATAATTATCCACCGTTTCTTTGACAGATGGCGGGCGACAAAAGGAAGGGTAAGGCGGCCGCCGAGCCGAAGAAGAAGACCAGACAGGAGAAGGAGTGGGACCGTGTACTTCAGATTCCGGACACTCAGGGTCAGCCACGGCGGGGCATCCGGATCAGTGAGAGTGCACAGAGACAGGGGGAGCAGCCCCAGGCAGAGTAGCCACAGCAGCAGTAGTTACAGCGCTCAGGCCGTGGTCAGCAGGGAGAGCAGACAGGGACACCTCCTTCTGCCCCACGTACCGGTCCTTGGACTCGTGGTGGACACACTCAGCCGACACCGAGGCAGAGGAGAGCAGCAGTTGAGGAGATGGTAGAGCTCGAGCAGCAGGCATAGCCAGTACACGGGCCAGAGCTTCCCAGGGGTCCGCGGGCAGAGGCTTTCAACATTTACATCCGCGATCTGCGGAATTTGCCCGGGCCGAAGATTCAGAGGTTGAGGAGCGTGCCCGAGGACGAGTGGTTTCCTCATGGGCAAGAGGACTGTGACCCTCGCTTCTGGACGATCTTCCAGGAGAGCTTCTACGCCTCCTACGTCCGCAAGGGTTCATAGTTGAGTCAGCACAGGATGCTCCAGTTCACAGCACTCAGAGCAGCAGCTGCCGGGGAGCCGATCCTCCCGTACTTCGACTACCTTCCCGGCTTGGCAGCTTTAGTGAGCCAGAGGTCCTGGTACATCCCCGAGTGGGTCCGGGTGTTCTACGCGACCGTCTACGTTGAGGCTGACCGACTCTCGATTCACTTCATGTTCATGGGTCAGCAGCAGAGGCTCACCAGAGAGGGGATAGCAGAGTTGCTTGGGGTACGGCTTGAGGACGACTCGATCCACTACTTGGCCTACCCTGACGTCGAGGCTCCTCATCGTGCTCACACACCTGTGCTACCTTCGGATGACAAGATCAGCTTTCTCTTCCTGCAGCCGTTCCTCCCCGGTACTCCCAGGACTCCGGACCACTTGACTCGTGAGACGTACGTGGTACACTACGCGCTCCGGAGGTCCGTGCTCTACAGGATGGGGAACGCCGAGTCGCTCACCGGTGTGCAGCAGTGGCTCCTCATGTATGTTATGGCGAAGCGCCCATTCGATATTGTTGATATCCTGATCAGCGAGGTCGAGGACACTATTATGGATGGTATGGGGATGACTCGACAGCAGCCGTTTGCTCACTGGATCAGTTGGATGCTGTCACATCTCGAGGCCCAGCGCTATGTGAGTACTTTGGAGCAGTCCAAGTACGTTTTTTCGACCTACTGGCCTCCGATGCCAGGTGATAGGAGGCGGGGTCCGAGGGGTCTGAGACAGGCCGAGGAGACCCTACAGGCTTGTGCAGCAGCAGAGGCCGTGATGGATGAGGCTGCACGACAGGACGCTACACTTGCAGTAAATGAGGCACCTCTGCCAAAGTACTTCGCTACAGATGATGAGGACTCCAGTGAGGACGACGACTTTGTGCCTGCCCCTGAGCCCGTGTTTCGAGTTCGTTGCACACACGACGACGAGGCCGGGGGTTCTGCTTTGCCAGGACAGCGAGAGCCTGAGTCACCGATTCCTCAGATCACTACTGCTCAGGTGACTCAGCCGGACCAGCTCACCTCACTGATTCAGACTCTGGCAACTCAGATACAGACCACACTCCAGGTCCAGCAGCAGATGTAGGCTCAGTTTCAGCAGCACCAGGAGGCCCAGCAGGTTATCCTTGCGGGGATCAGACAGCAGGAGGAGGCACAGAGGCAGCAGCTGCTCCAGCACCAGATGATGACCACGCAGATGTTCACGTTTATGTCTGGTTGTCTCGGTCAGCTTTTCCAGCAGTCAGGGTTGCAGCTTCCTCAGCTTCCTACCACTCAGCAGCTCCAGGCCGACCCGACTGCTCCCCTTCCAACTGCCGGTGGGTTCGTGAACATTCCCATTGCGTCTTTCCCACAGTCACCTCTTCTTCAGACGGGGACGTTCGCGGTACCTCAGACGACGACACCTCAGACAGTGGCAGCCACCACCTTTCTTGAGCAGCTCTAGCGGGGTCAGTTTGATCAGATGACTACTCCGACGTCGACTCAGCTGGTTTCTCCGCTCACTACAGGGCCACTTGTCTTAGAGACACCGGCACGAGCTACGCTACCTAGTCCGCGGGCGTCTTCACCTCTTCTGATCTTTGCTACTCCGCGGACTGAGGGTTTGGATCAGGGCGATCAGTACCTCCACACCGTCACCGAGCAGATCTCCACAGCGATCGCCACCGATCCAGCCGTTCAGGGTCCCGAGGCCACTCAGGATTCTACTTCAGGCACCGGGACGGGTCCCTCTCCACCTCCTCCACCACCGACAGTCCAGCTTCTGCTTCTCCGGAGTGGTCTGGTTTCGAGTCTAACGAGGAGGACACTTCTGCGTTCACTGTCGAGCCTTCGAAGGCCATCTCTACCTCGCCACCGGACCCCACCCCTCCACCTCAGCAGGATTAGATCTCTTTTTGGTGCTCGTTGCCAAAGGGGGAGATAGATAGGGGGAGCTAGGGGAGAGTGCTAGGAGTTCGAGTTTTTGTTGCCTCTCTCGCTTTTGTGGAGTTTCATGATGAGACATGTATTTGGATATTGTGTATGTTGTTGGTTTACATGTCTAATCATGATTATGGTGCTCGTTTACCTTAATGCATGTGTTGTTGTTTATATCTTGTCTCATGCATTAGTTGTAGAGTTTATATGCTTTAATTTCAAATTATCGTATATCTCTACTCGTGTTGTCATCTATCACCAAAAAGAGGGAGATTGTAACCATCTAGGCCCTTTCGCACCTTTGGTAAGGGTGTGTTTCAGTGATAAATGACAACCATATACTTGTGACTAACTTTTGTTTTGTAGCGGATAATATCTTGGGTTATTGTCATAAGTATTGAATGAAAAGAGACCCCTCAATTTGAAATTACGGACGATTTATGGACAAATGCTACAAGACTAAGGAAACTCTTGTTAGTGTGCTTAGTAGTAGAGAAAAACCTTTTTAGATGGGTAACACTAGTTAATAGGCTAAGGTTTCTTTCTTGCTTTAGAAATTGAAAAGAAGGTCCATATTCAACCCCTCTTATACGGGTCATTGATCCTACATTCACTTCGTCTACTCCAAGGATGATTAAAGCGTCCGATGCTAGAGCCCGACGTTTGTTCGACCGGGTGCTAGCAGTGCAATTTTTTCTATCTACAAAGCATTACAATATTAAAAGAAAATTGGGTGTATAAATTGACTGTTACTTAAAAGAAAATCGGACCCCAGTAGCAATCTTCTTTTTTCATGAAAAATATGGAAATATTAGTGTTACACTGATATATACTTCTATGTCTTGTAGAGCGAAAAAAGACTCGCAAGTGTATGAATATTATTGCATATATAACCACCACCACAACTTCACAACACTTGCGTTTATTTCCATCATACTAGTACATATAGAAAAACACAGCAGCATAGACGATCAATCAAATTATTTCCAAGCTCTATCACGCGACTGGTATAGCCAGGCAGCCAGCAGGTCGCGGCCGGGGGACGGCTGCCGGCGGCGGCAGCGTCAAGCCGTCAACCGTACAAGCGCATGGGGTCGGTGCAGCCCTTCTCGGCGGACTGGCCGCCCTTCTCGAGGTGTCGCTGGTGATACTCCTCGGCCGGGTAGAACCGCTTCGCCGGCAGGATCTCGGTGACGATGGTGTCCGCCCACTTCTTCTGCTGCTCCGGCAGCGACTCCCGCCCCAGCCTCTCCTGCTCCGCCGTGTAGTAGTAGATCCCAGTCCGGTACTGCGTCCCGACGCCCTCGCCCTGACAACGACGACGCATACGCATCCATGACGATGAACAAATCAATCACGATGTCCGTGCACCGTGCAGTACTGAACTTGCCGCGTGGCCGGACGACGCACCTGAACATTGAGCGTGGTGGGGTTGATCTTCGCCCAGAACACGTCGAGGAGAGTGGTGTAGGGGCAGACCTTGGGGTCGTAGTGCAGGCGCACCACCTCGGCGTGGCCCGTGCCGTGGGCGCAGACGAGCTCGTAGGTGGGCGCGGTGTGGTGGCCCTGCGAGTAGCCGACCTCCGTGCGCACCACGCCGGGGAGCCGCTGGTACGTCAGCTCCACGCTCCAGAAGCACCCCGCTCCGAACTGCGCCACCTCCAGGCCCTCCCCCGCCGGCGGCGCGTCCGTGTCCGGCCCCAGGGCCGGGTTCGCGGCGCCGACGTTGTTGGTGGTTGCAGCGGAGCTCGACATGGCGATGGTCACGACGATGCAGGTGGCCGGACTTGGATGGAGGGTAGTGTGTAGTGTAGTGGCCTTTTTTTTTTTGACACTGATGGTTGTGAGTGTGAGTATGCGAATTGATCGATCCGGCATTGCTGATGGCTTGGTTTTTATAAGCACTTGTGCAAGTACTCCGTCGCCTATTTTTCTATGGTTGCGGCTACTGTCATTTAGGGGGGCATTGATATGTTTATTTGGCCACTTGCTTCTATATTGAGAATCTGCGGAGTAGAGTGAAAACCAAAGCTACAGTTGTACTCCCTCGATCCGGCCAATGTCAGGTATCTTTTGATTTTACAATGTAAAAACTTTGGCAGTTTCATCTGTATTGGTTGGATTTGGTACATATTATATATGCTTGAGGCTTAGCTCTCTCCTCCTCCAACGGTTATCTGTAAGACAGCGTACCATAAGACTGAGTCTAACAGATGAGGCGGTTCCATTTTTGCATCACGAGTTGGCACTGTGCATCACCGGATCTCTCTCCAACAGCAGAGGCAAAGGATGAGGGAAAATGCCAATGGTTGCATCCCCTCTCTCCTCGAAGGCATCCGCGCGCAGCCGTGTAGGGGAGAAGGAGAGGGCCGGTCGCGCGCGGGGAGAAGGAGGGAGGCGAGCGCGGGGGCGGCGGCGCGGCGCGGAGGAGGGAGGCGAGCGCGGAGGAGGAACGCCGGCGGAGGAGGACTCCGGGCCGCGGTGCAGGGGCTCACCGGCGGAGGAGCGGGGCAGGCAAAGGAGCTCGATTCGTCACCGGCGGAGGTCGATTTGGCGGCCAACGACGGCACGGAGGTTGGCGCCATGGCCGCGGCATCCGTCGGCGCCGGGGACCGCCTGGGCACGGGCGATCCACCCGACCCGGCCCCCCGGAGACAGCGCGGACGCCCAGGGCGAGGCGGCGCGGCGCGCGCTCGGCGGGGTGCGGCGCAGGAGTCCCCGCACTGCGGGTTGGGAGGGCACCCACGAGCTCACGGCCATCTGGGAGAGCTCCGGTAGACAGGGATTTGCGGTGGGTGGCGGCTCTGCCTTCTTGTTTTAATTGCATCTTCCTCTACCTCTTGCTGTTGGAGAGAGGGAAGAATGGATTGCAGGTGGGCTACTGTAGATGCGAGGCAAATGGAGGTTTGCCTCTCCATTGTGCCTCTTGTTGTTGGACTTAGCCTAATATTGGAGAGGTATGCAAATATTTTTCATGCTAGTGTGATAAAAATAGCTAACAAAATAGTTTTCACGTGAAAGAGAGAATACACAAATAAAAAAACCTTACAAGTGGGGCTAATCATATGATATACAACTATAAAGATGAAACCCACAAGTCATGGATAGATTTCTCTCAACATACAAGTATTCCACATCACCATCCACTACACGTCATGCCATCATCCACTAGATCATATTTATATCTTCAACCCATAATTTGTAGTTAATATCATGTCTTGTGAGTAACCTACCACAAAATTCTCGTAGTAAAGAAAAATGTAGGATCAATAATTTAGAATGGTTCTCTCTCAACAAAATTAGCATGCTTCTATGTATAATGTTGTTTACAAAAGAATGTTGTCATGCAATCACTTTGGTGTTCCTACTTTCACATTACACCTTAAAATTTTGTTTAAAAAATTCCCACAACAACGAGCGGGGTATCACCTAGTACAACTTAGATGGAACACACTAACTATTGCTCTCAACATGCAAGCATCACATCATAACCCAGTATATATACGCCATGTCAATATCCACTATACGTCATGTCATCATCCACCAGACCATCTATTTATGTGTTCAACCGATTTTTTGTGGCTAATAGCATGTATTTGTGAGTAACACAACACAAAATTCCTGCAGTTGAAATACATGTAGGATCAATCATTTTAGAATGGTTCACTCTCGACAAAATAACATGCTTTCATATATAATGTTGTTTACAAATAAATGTTGCCGTGTAATTACTTTGGTATTTCTACTTTCACATTTTAGCTTAAAATTTTGTTTGAAAAATTCCCGCAACAACGCGTGAGGTATCACCTAATGTGATAATACACGCGAGAACTATCAGCTTACTAGTGGAGAAGACCATAGTAATTGATCTAGGGGCGGATCCACGGCCTATAGGTTGGGCGTGCTGTAGCCAAAGTCTAGCTCAAGTAGTCCCTTGTAGTGTTGCACAACCACTGTTAGAAAGAAAACAAAGCTAAATTTTACGTAGGAGGCACTCCTCACACCATTTTTTCTTCATCTCCATCCATCTCTCTTCTTCTCCAACTCTGGCGAGGTTGTTGGGGTTTGATGCTCACTGCCAGCCATAGAGGAAGGGTTGGCGGTGGCAGGCTGGCCTGACAGAGGAGGTGAGTGGCAGAGCGGCGAGGCGGGCCAGCAAGTGCGTCGCCGGCCGGGCGACGGAGGATTGCACTGGGACGGGGGCATCCACGACAATGACGTGATGGGAGCCGGTGACAAAGACGGCAACGGAAGGGGCTGGAGGGGCAACGACCGGCGGTGGCCGGCGTGAAGCTACGGCGGTCCCTCACCCGCCCACGCCGGCGGGGTGGGTAACGACAGGGCGGCAGGCGATGGACAACGGCGGGCGGGTGCGGGTGTAGAATGGGATTGACCAGGGGAAGAAGAAAGGATAAGGGGGTAAAGAGAGAAGGTGGAGATGGAAGGGTATTTGTACCATTGATCATAGATCTAAGAGTAACTCCAAGAGAATGTGAAAAAATTCATACCTAAAATGATGTATTGGGGGTTATGCTTTCTTCCCCCAAAACATATCAACTCATAGCAGAACGCTAATAACTTGCTTCTAAAATTCAAAACAGGCTACGTCAGCTTAATTGGACCCAGTAGTTGTGTTGTTCACCTAATGAACGCACCTCTGACCTGAACGGTCCAGCGCCGCTTCACGCACGCACCTCCCCTCGTGAACTCGATTCAGTGCCACCGTCCGCCGCCAGGAGATCACGAAGCCCCAACACACGCACGGGTCCAGAAATTTCACCAAACGTGAAGTAAACTAGTATTATGTTATTTCATAGCTTGTTGATAATGAGGATTTTGCCGCTGGCCGCTGTTGCAGACTGTCCGCCGCTGCCGAAGATATATTCCTACGTCGCGGCAAACCTCACGGGAACGAACGTCGCGCGCAGGAAAAACCGTAGAAGGGCTGATGTCGTGGACACGATTACCTAGAGGGACATATTATCTAAAAATATTTGAAACAATAATGAAATACCTCCCTCTCAATGCATAATTTCATCTATTGTTGTTTTCTATGTTGCATGCAAGATACAAGTTGTCTAGGTAACTGTGCATAGAGGGTGTCATCCTCGTTAAACTTACTTTATCTCTCTCTTCATTAATACACTGCCACATCATCAAAAGTGCTCACATGGCAGCCTATTTGATGACTATGAAACCCCCATTGAGACTGGTCTGATTGGGGAGGACGGACGACGCGCAAATATGCGCGGTGGACGTCTCTTTTTTCGCGTCGTGAATAGATACTGAAGCGTATTGGGGAACTGTTGGACATCATTTTTTTCTTTTTTTTCTCCCTAAAACAAGTAGTATTAGGGGGTGGGATTAGCAGTGTTTTGGAGTTGCTCTAATAACTCAAAAATTTGTGTGATAACGTGTTAAGAGAATTCGAGAATGAATGAGAAAATGAATCGATTGCTTGATCTGTTGTACAGTACTTTACATATATACAAGACCAAGAGGTGCCCATGGATGGAAAGGGTGTCTGGTGTGAAAAGGTGTCTTTACAATGAACTGTCATTAGCAGTTGCTAATGACGTGATTATCTAACTGATCACTAATTAATTAACCTAATTAATCCTAACACAAATCACTCAGGGATAGGTTATGGAGTATTGTTCTTTTCACGTAGAAAAACTGGTCACACCACCGGAGCATATATTGCAGTTCAGCCTGGGCACAACACAATCTTTGGGCCCACCCCTGATCACACCCTAACCATTTTGGCTCTACAGGACCAGTTGCGCTTAGATATGTCAACAGGTAGTATCCGCGCGGATACTGTCTACGAATATCCGCACCCGCATGCTGGAACCCGCGCCCGCGCCCGCAATCCGCAGATAGCGGATACCCGCGGGCATGCCCGTGTGCCCGCAAAAATTGGGGGAATCTCACATGTTGAGTAGCACATCTTCGTCCTCGGTGGTGACAGCGACCTCTTCGAGCCGCACGATGGCGGCCACCTGTAACACCCTAATTTTCTATCACTAAATTAATGTAGCAACATGGTGTTTTAGTTTTTGTTTTCTAAGGAAATAATAATTTATCAATTAAATTTGGCTCTAAAATGTTTAAATATCATTTTTTATAATTTTAGAAGCAATAAGTGCTTGTGCATCATCTTTTGGTTGCATAGTATTTTTATGTGTTGGTGTGAAGTTTTAAAAGTTTTTAAAATAATTTGAAAACTTGAAATGGTTTGAAATGTGTTTAGGGTTTGAAAAGGTTTGAAAAGGAAAGGAAAGTTTTGAAAAAAAAAGAGAAACAAAACCCCCAAACCTCTCCCCTCTCCCTTTTTCGGCCCGAGGCCCAACTCCCAATCCCTCCCCGCGGCCCAACCTTCCCCAGCCTCTCTTCCCCCGCCGGCCTTTCTACCGCGCGGCCCAGCACCACAGGCGGCCCAGCAGCCCAGCTTTTCCCCTCCTCCCTCTTGCAGACGCTGATGCACCGGTCCCACCTGGCAGCTCTTTAGCCCACCTCCGGCTCCTCTGCTTTGCATCCACCGCGCGGCCGCCGGCCAAATCCCAGCGCCCCTCGGCCTTTTTCCCCCTTCCTTCAAGCCAGCAGTTAAGGCTCAGTGAAGACCCACCACCACTCTCCTCCCTAACTTCTCTCCTTCAGTTTCTCCGCCATCAAGCGCCCCCTTTGAATGCAGTAACAGCCGTCGGCGACCCCCTGGCCATCAATGGCCATTGCTCTCCCGACCACCGGCCTCTCTCCCTCCCTTGCTCCTTTAAAAGTCGTGGTCGAGCCCCTGCGTACGTCCTTTCCCTCTCCCGAGCCCTTCTCCCCCTCCACCTTTGTGTGCGCACCGCCGGACCGGAGCACCCCGTCCGCCGCCCAAGCTCGAACCCGCCGACGTCGATCCACCTCGCTGTGCCTCCTCGCCGCCGGTGATCATCTTCCGGAGCTCCCTCTTCCTCCTCGTCGCACGTGCCGCCCGCCCGAGGACCTCGAAGCCCTTCCTTTCCCCGCCAACCGAGCCACACCGGAGATCCGCCGCCGCTCGAGCTCGGATCGCCGTCATCGATCTTCGCCCCTGCTTCCTCTCCGCCGAGGCCCTTCTCGCCGTAGCTTCACCTCAAGGTAAAGAAGCCACCTCCCTTTCTTCCTCACGTATCCGTGACGCCCAGTGTCGTCACCGTCGTGTGACTTGTGCGCCGTCTGCCGCCGGCGTGGCGCCGTTCACCCATAGCCAGAGCCGTCGCCTTGAGCCCGTGGTTGAGTTCCCCGTGTCCCCAGCTCCGTGTAGGGCTTTTCCGCGCTCGAAAACATGGCTGGATGCTCGAGTTTGAGCTCCTCCGGCGAGTTTCCGGCGAAGCACCGCCGCGCGCCGCCCGTTTCCGGCATCTGTGCCGCCGCCTAGGCGCTTGCACGCGTTGCTGACCGTCGGATCTGGCCGGAACGGCGCAGATCATCCCCGGCCGCGAGTCAAATGGACCGTGTATCGGTCAACCCAGGCGTGCGCTGGCCGTTTTGCAAAAAGAGCCCTGCACTTTCTAATATCACAGATGTACCCTTCCACCAGTTAAAATCCTTACGTTCAGGTCCTTTCTTTTATGCTCACATCTTTTAGTTTTTCCCCGGTCGTTCATGTCTCGATCAACGGCCCAGATCTGCCCCAAGCCAAGTCAAATCCGTCGTGTACCGGTCAACCCAGAGCTGTCCGTGGTCTTTTTGCGAATAAGCCCCCGAGCTTCTCCTTATCACAACCAGGTCCTTCCACCTATAGAAATCCTTACACCTAGGTCATGTTTTTATCGTTTTAGCCCCTGAGTTCTTTAGTTTTTCCGGCCGCAGTCCATCCTTGATCTTTTGCGCATAAGCCCTTCGGTTTATATGCGTAATTAGGTTTTAGCCCCTGGTTTCTTGCAGTTAAGCCCCTGGAAACCCTGTTTCTTCACATAAAAGCCCCTGAACCTTGTTTTGGCTGTATCTTTTACGTTTTAGCTCCGTTTCCACCGTTTCAAGTTGCGTTAGGTTCATATCAACTCAAACTACGTGTTAGGGTCAATGTTGAACATGTTCTATGTTTTATAATTTATTTAAATATTAAATATGATTAAATCTTTATACACATGCTTTTCTAATTAAAATCTAATTAGAGTTTAACACGTGTTTTCATAAGAAAGTTATTATGATTAATACTAGTTAAATATTTCTTATAATTAAAAGCTAATTAGATGCATACCTTGTTTTTCATAATCAAACTTAAATTGATTAATGATTATGCAATTTGCCTTCTAAATAAAAGCAACATTGGTCTATCCCGAGTTTTCTTAATTAAATGTTAATTTGATTAATATGAATATAAATGTGTTTTTAAATTATAATTTGATTAGTACAACTCGAAATATAAAGATAAACACCTAGATAGTTTTACATGCTTCTTTTAGTTAAATGTTTAATTTGCATAAATCATACTTGAATATTTATAAATAAAATTGGACTAAGTTTACATCGTCTTTTAAAATACAAATATAACTTGCTTAATTATAAATAGGGTATTTCTCTGAAATAACCTATGCACATGATTTTACCTAATTAAAAGATACCTAGCACCTAGCTAGCCCTCGTATGTGATCATCCAAATCTCCCGATAGTTCCGAGTGCTTTTACGTTCGCGTTCCTAGAGTCAAACCCTGTCCTCTCTTTAAGCTTTTCATGCTTGGTGCATTATTTTATTTATTGAATGTATTCTTGTGTGCTCGTAGACATCGTACCAGTTTCAAGTGAGCAGCCAGTTGAAGTGGATCAAGAGCAAGTTTTTGAAGAAGAAGAATCCCAGTGTTTAAGCAAGGAAGGTAAGTGGACTTCTCCCTCTGCATATTCCTCTTTGATCTAGATAATTGCATGTTAATTAATATTTACATTTAAATGTTGTATTGCATAAACTTGATGGGAAATCACCTTTTTAAGGACATGACTAGAATTTTATCCTCATTACCTTGAATAACCCTTTTAAATAAATGTTTTGGGTAGAAATGCTTAGTTGCTATACCTTGGGATGGTTCAAACGAATCTTTGCAAAATGATGAATGTTGATCGTGATAACTTTGGTGAAGATGATGCTTATGGTTAATAACAAGATCATATGTTATAATCGGAACATGGAGAACCACCCAGGAAAACAGTGCAACCACAGTCCATATGGCTCTGGCTTAGCCAATTAATTAGGTGTGTGGAATTATCTGACAGCCTTATCCGAAAGGAGCACAGGGGGCCGGAGTTGTAGGGGTATAGCCCGGTTCTTTTGAGGTAGCAGCCTTTGCTAAGGTGCTGACCACTAGGGAGGGTTATGGTCCGCTCCGCTGCTGTAACTGTCGCGGGTTGTTGGTCTTCTGCATATCTTTGTAAAGGCTTCGTAGTGGACCCCTAGCCACTCACCTCGGAAGTGTTTAAGGGTCTGATCAACCCGGGCAACATGGGGAACACGAGCTGTGGTGAAAGTGTATAACCTCTGCAGAGTTAAAACTGATCGATCAGCCGTGCTCACGGTCAAGAGCGGCCTGAACCCTCACATGATTAATGAACTTGAAGATGGAATTAAATTGTGGTTTATATATGGTTTTGAGATAATGTTTTCTAAATGCTTAATTTTGGGTTAGTATAAACTTACACCTAGTAAATAGGTGCTTGCTAATAAAATTTGACCAACATTAAAATGCTAACCGCTGCAAAACTCTTAGCCTATTCTTGATAGCCTTGCATCTTCCCCCACTTGCTGAGCTCCAACCATAAGTGTGCTCACCCTTGCTTACCCGCTGTTCAGAGGAGAACACTGGAGAAGAGTACTTCAGCGACTACGATGAGTTCTGAGGCTTGCGTGCCCCCAGTCATGTGCCTGTGGAAGCTGAAGACGGAGTTGTTTCGTCTAGTTATCGTTTGTTTGTTTTAAAGACCTTCGAGTCTAACGTCTAAGTGTAATAAAGAGATAATGTAATGGTTTAACTCTTGTACATTTTTATTACTGTTTATGATATTTCACTCATGACGTCTATCATATGTGTGTAAACTTGATCCTGGCGCACATATGAGATGCATTTGGTTTTCTTCGAAAAATCAGGTGTGACACCACCTGAGCGCCCGTGTCCTCCTCCTCTCCCGCGGCGGAGGCGTCCTCCTCCTCCTCCTCAGCCGCCCCGGGGTGTGGCGGTGGCGGCAGCAAGCGCGGCGCGCGCAGATGCTTGGTGCCGGCGCGACGAGCAGGACACGATGCGGGCAAGCGACGGGAGAGGGAGGGCGGCGGCGTTGGAGTTCGAGGGGAGGGAGAGGGCCGGACGGCAGGATACAGAGGGGAGGGCGGCGATGCTGGAGTTCGAGGGGAGAGCGAGGGCGGCGACGCTGGATTTCAAATCTCGGTCTGAATCGAGATCTCGAGGTCACCGGTCACGCCCTCACGGAGTCACGGGGTCAGGGGGTGGCGGCCGGGTGAGGGGAGGGAGGGGGTGGGCCGGTGGGGGAATGAGTGGCTCAGTGAGAAACCCTAGGCTGTATATATACTTCAAACTACTGGGGTCCACATGTCATTAGTCTTAACGGGTTTAGCAGATTTGCGGGCGCGGATAGCATTTTTCAAATCTGTTAACAGATATCTGTTGGGTTTAGGGTCGTGCCCGCGCCTGCGCCCGCGAGCACAGACCTAGATCCTCATCCGCGCCCATCGGGTTTGGTATCCGCGGGTATGTGAATATTTCGTACCCGTTGCCATCTCTAGTTGCGCTTGGTCTTTTCTCTCTCACTTCGTGATTTTGTGGCATTTGGCCACTTGCTCTAAAAAAATCAAGTGGTCTAGAACTAGGATTAAATTTGGACCACAATATGTGGATTATTATCTACTCCGTGGTAGAATATAGCTACATTTAGATTTGATTGTTGAGGTGCTAGAGTATATAGTACTCTAGCACCTGAATAATTAAATCCGGGAAGCATGAAGGAAACAATAAACATAATCAAATACATATTTTCATTCCTTTCTTTCCATGCGCACTGGAAGCAAGAAGGAAATGAGCTGTACATGTGCATCAATCCTTTTATTTTTATAAGGAAAACACGAAATATTAATGTTACAATGTTATATACTCCCTCATCCCGAAATACAAGCCATTTTGATTTGTTCTAAGGCAAACCATTCTCAGTTTGTTCAGACAGAATAAAGACTTTTTTATTTTCTATAAACTTGATCAAATTTAGACTAGTTTGGAAAAAAAATCAAAATGTCTTATATTTCGCGACGGGGAGTATGTTTTAGCAATAAGAGTAAGGGCGAAAGGACAGAGCTAGTGTATAAATATTATTGCATATATATATCCACCGCAACAGTACTGCCTTTATTTCCACGTACTACATGCATAGCTAGCAATACGGCACACCATGTATTATTTTATACGGACATAGTGGCATGCTTGCACCGCTACACGGACGGCGCCGCGGCTGCCGTCGCCGGCGTCGTCAGCCGTAGCAGCGCATGGGGTCGGTGCAGCCCTTCTCGGCGGACTGGCCACCCTTCTCGAGGTAGCGCTGGTGGTACTCCTCGGCTGGGTAGAACCGCTTCGCCGGCAGGATCTCGGTGACGATGGTGTCCTCCCACTTCTTCTGCTGCTCCGCCAGCGAGTCCCGCGCCAGCCTCTCCTGCTCCGCCGTGTAGTAGTAGATCCCCGTCCGGTACTGCGTCCCGACGTCCTTGCCCTGGCGACGCACACGCCGCATATCCATGAATCCATCCATGACGATAAAGATTCAAGCAAGGTGTCTGTTCATACCAACAATGCAAACCAAGCCGTGAACTGCTGGATTTGGCTCATTTACGTACGCACCTGTTTGTTGAGCGTGGTGGGGTTGATCTTGGCCCAGAACACGTCGAGGAGCGTGGTGTATTGGCACGCCACGGGGTCGTAGTGCAGGCGCACCACCTCGGCGTGCCCCGTGCCGTGGGCGCAGACGAGCTCGTACGTGGGTGCGGTGTGGTGGCCTTGGGAGTAGCCGACCTCCGTGCGCGCCACGCCGGGGAGCCGCTGGTACGTCAGCTCCGCGCTCCAGAAGCAACCCGCCGCGAACTGCGCCACCTCCAGGCCTTCCCCCGCCGGCGGCGCGTCGGTGTCCGGCTCCAGGGCTGGGTTCGCGGCGCCATCGACGACGGCAGCGGAGGTCGACATGGTGATGCGGTCACGATGCCCGTGGCCAGCGCGCGCGGCAGCCTCGCTCGCGAGCTTGGACGGAGAGTGTGTGGCCTGCTGAGCTGCTGTTTCTTCACTGAGGGCTCTGATGATCGATCGGGCACACTGGTTGGTTGGTCTTATAAAGCACTAGTAGTAATAGTCTGCAGCATCCGTCGTCACCATCGTTCGCATTTTTCTATGGCTGTGGTGATCGTCATTAAATGAGTGACGATGTTTAGCCACTTGCTTTAGTTGCTTTCACTGTGAAAAAAATCAAATTGTACGAGGACGAGATTAAACTAGGACTGAAAGGTACAACGATAATGTGAGTATATTGTGCCCATTTATAACTGAACCTGATATTTTGAGTGAAACTCTACGTTCTAAAGGGCTGAAGGTGATAATGTTATTATACTACTCCATACGTTCCAAATTATTTTTCATTTTAGTTTTTCCTAATACATTTCTTTTGTTATGTCTAGATACATAATAAAATGAATGTATATAAAAAACCAAAACGATAAATAATTTATTAGGACGGCGGGAGTAGTATAGCAGTACTCCCTCCGTCCACTTTTTGTCAATAGCCATTTGGTTTTAATAAAAGTATTATTAAAAGTTAAACTTTGCAAGTTTCATCGGTTATTAGTTGGATTTGGACATTTGGTGTACGGAGTATGTTTAATTGAAGTTTGAAACATCGCTGAGGTTGAGGCTTAGTGATAGAATCACACCGTTCCTTCACCAATTGTGCACGGTCTTTTTCCTCACTTTTTGCTCACCGACGTTTGGCCATTTGCTCTCAAAGAAAATCAAGTGGTGTGGAATTGTGACCGCGGTACAAATTTTATTATTGACTGACTGCATAAACATCAGGTCAACTATATACATAAAACCAAAGAAACAGTGGAAAACACCACCAAAATACAGAAAATTGAGCCGGTTCTTAAACTTCTTTGACGGTGTATCGCTTAGGTTCTCGTACTTTCAAAAAGTTCATATCTGGCTTCTTAAACTTGGATCCGGATTTAGATCCCTATATTATCTCGTCCACTAAACTTGACTTCGGGTGTCATATAGGTACCTATACTCTCCAAAAGTACTATCATCTCAATTAAATTGATAAAAAACATATTTTTTATAGATGTTATTTAATTATTATCAAATAAAGTGAATTTCAACTCAACATGTGCGGAGAATATTGCTTTGAATGCAATATATTAACTTGCTAGGCGCACATGAAAGGCCTGCTCTATTATTCCTGGAAGATTGTTCAAATTTTAATAACTCGTAGTTGCACTGGTCAAAGCTTTTATAAGATAAATTATTAGATGAATATTGGAAGAAGCTAACGTGGCAACAAAACAAGTCAGGAAATGTGACGACAAAAGTAAACTAGCTTGAAATCATGTTAGTGCGATAACACATCATTTGAAGAGTTTAGGACCTACATGATACTCGAATGCATTTGCATTTTGAGAGTATAGGTAATTTAAATGAGAACCGAGCTCAAATTTAGAAAGATATATGCATTTGAGAGTATCGGAGAGAAGTTAAGGAACGGACATGTAATTTACTCATCATATAATGATAACTGAGAGAAATAACACATGCGTTTCCCATCAACAACAATTTGTCCGCGACATCACCTCACTTTGTCATATCGTGCCGTGTCAGCGCCAGGGTTAAAAAAAACCGTTTGCTACCGGCCGGAAAACCGCGGTAACCGGTCTTACCGGTCCGGTCCGGTAGCAAAAAAACCCCGGTTACCCGCCCCAAACCGGACCTAATAAAGGGCCAAACCAGCTAACCGGTCCGGTTCACCGGTTAACCAGCCTGTTTTTTCGGGCGCGGTAAACCGGACCGGTAGCGGTTTTGTTAACCCTGGTCAACGCTCGCACAACGTCATCACCTGGAATTTTTTATATTTTTTTTCCTTGATTTTCCCGTTTAAAACAGCGTTTGGGACCAAGGTCGGCGGTTGTGGCGGCGTTTGGTAGGCAGGAAAGAGACGCCGTTGCCAAGGGCATCTGAGGATCCAGACGTTGTTTGAAGCGGCGTCTGGTCCCACCGTCGTAGCATTGTATTTTTTATGTGATTTCATTGACGTTTTTCAATTCATACGAATATCGATAGGACATATTTGAGAGCCTTCTACTAGTAATACGAATATCGATAAGACAAAAGTAGTTAATACACTAATGACATATTTTATACAAACATCACTGAATAGAATATCTAAATAAGATTGTGCTTCGATGATCGCGGCAGCCCCTTAGCCACCTTTCTGGCTGCATTCTGCGCTGCCCTAGTCTGGAGGGTAGGGTATGTGAGGGGATCCGGTGGTGCCATGCGGCGTCGGGCAACATCCTGATCGGATGTGGTGTCGCTAAGCCTGCTCCCGATCCAGTCGCCACTGCCGCCGCTCCCGACGTATCCTCGGCCTCCAAACCTACCGCCGCAGTCGCCTGCAAACCCACCGCCGCTGTTGCCGCCGTCGCCGCCTCCTCGAATGCCGCCTGGTCCTCCTACGTCACTTGGGTCCCGAAAGATGGTGCTCCTCCTAACTGCGTAGGGCCGAGCACATTGTGGGTTTGCTCTCTCGAGAACATCTCGTCGAGGGAGGCCGAAAACTGGTCTTCTCCTCCTCCGGAGCCAGGTGAGGGGCGGCATTGAAACCTGCATTGAATAGAATTTGGTCAGCACATATCGTTTGAAGAGCTAGTGTGTTTGGAGATAGAATTAGAGACGCACCAATGACGGGCTGCTAAAAAACGGGTGGCTGACTAATCTGCTGGAAAAACGTAGGTGGTGGTGGTGGTGGTGGCAGCGGTATCCAAGCCGAAGATCCCGGTCCCGACGGTGCTGGTGGTCTCCTTATAAAATTAGATAACATGTATGAACACATAACAACACAGCAACTCGTGCAAATTAGAATGAACAAAAGAAGATGTACCTCCGGTGTAGAATCCAGACGGCCGAGGCACGTACGACGGAGCCGGTAGAGTGGTGGAGTACAGTGGTCGTGTGGAGGACGACGGCGCCTGGCACGAAGGAGCAGTGGAGGGCGAGCTGCTGAAGGATGAGGGGATACGTGGAGGTAGAGCAGCATCATAGCCGTGGAAGTTCACCCCGCGGCAGTACCTCCTAACAATCTCCATCATTCTCTTGTACACCTACTTTATGCTGCCCGATCGTCATGTCCACCGCCGAAGAATACGTGGTCTGCACCAGTCCAAAGATCTCGTGCAACACGTCTTACTGTCAAACAAAAAATGGATTAGTATGAATGAATGTAATCAAAGAAGGATAAATTTTTAGTCACAAACTCACTGCAGTGCCTGGTCCCGTCGGATGGGGTACCCCGCCGAAGCGTCGGCAGGCACATACATCACGCACGTCCGAGTCCTCAGCATGTACCACTGCAAGTACGCTAGCCAGGCCGCATCATCGTGGGGTCGCTGCTCGCCGACGACGTTGTTCTCCTCAGACGCGTGATCCCAAGCCTGTACGTGAGGTAGCAGCTTAGGCTGCCACTGAACCGATCCAGTCTTGACACTCTTCGTGGACCACCTATCACAAATCCAGGGGATCTGTCAGCAATTAAAGTTACTTTACGTGATCGAAAACCTAAAGAGTTAACGATAACTTACCTGTGCATTGAAGCGTTGACCGTGTGAACGACTGGCAGGGTTGACTCCTAGTACATGCCGAACTGCCTCGTGATGCGGCGCACGTGGTACTCCTCGACGTGGACGTCAAACACCACCGGTGTCTTCGTCCTCCAGTATTGTTGGTCCCGATAGCACAACGACGAGAGACCCTAAGGTGCAGCACCTTGATGACGTTGGCGGTGTACGTCGTCCAAACGACATCGGAGTCTGTCAGGCTGTCGATCTGAAAATTGCCATATAAAAGGTAAGAAGCATGTACTAGTCGGTGGCACCACAATGCGCCCACGATGGGCCGACCGGCTGGGTTGTGGCCAGGCTCCAGCTCCTGGAGCGGGTGCCGGCCGAGGAAGGGCCGACCAACGAGAAGGTGCTCGTACGACCAAAGGTGCAAAAGTAGTGGGCATCCGAGGAAAATCCCCTCGCTGGACGTGCCCTTCGCCACGCCCTCGCATAGACCCATGTATACGTCACCGCCAACACTACAGCGCCCCAGCTGACCTGGGGGACGTCGTGCAGGGGGGGTCGGTGGTCGCCCAAGCATGGAGGATTAGGTACCTTGACACTGAATTTCCCTGCGATCCGCAGAACATGACGTACCCGAACAACCACAGCAGGTACGCCTCCAAGTGCCTGGCGACAGTCTCATCGCCGGCGTCATCTCACATGTAGTCAGCCTGCGCAAAAACATAATTTGATAAAAGTGGTTGCAATTTTACTCAAACATAATAAATAATGATATCGAGGTACGTACGTTGTACTGCAGCAACCAAGAAGAGGTGGGTTCGTAGACGTTGGCGAAGTCCCGCGCTGGACCGACGGCAAGGTGTTTGCGCACCACTGGCATGAACCTCTGAAGCAAATCTTGCCGTCACAACTCAGGGATGTCGACCGACCCCATCGCTAGGACACCACACGGTAGCCCAACCCCCCTCCCCCACCAACTGTGCTGACTTTTTTGTTTTGTGGTCCTTTTAGCGAATGAATTTCACAAATACACCCCTTTTGGAAAGATTTTGAAAAATAGATCCTGAACTCGACGCCGAGGTAACACGTCTCGGCGTCATGAATCTTGGCGCTGAGGTTGTAGGTGGACGGTCCACGTGGTCATACGTGGAGGCTAATGTGGTCGAAAACCTTGGCTCCATAGCGCCGAGCTCGGCGCCGGTATCCCTGGCGCCGAGCCAGGGCATCCGTGTGTGTGTGCGCGCATGCGGGGCCTTGTTTGTGCATGTGTGCCGCCTTTGTGTCCGTGCATGTGTGTGCATGCATGCGTCCGTGCATGTGTGTGCGCGGCCGGCATTGTGTGCATGCATGTGTGTCAGTGTGTGCATGCGTGCGTCCGTGCGTTGTGTGTGCATGCGTGTCGCGTACTCGCGTCTGCGTGTGCATGCATGCGACCAGGACCAGGCGCCCGTGCTTCAGCGATTGGTGGGGCCGAGCTCGGCGCCACAGTTCACGGCGCCGAGCTGCCAGCCATGTCATCAGTGGCGAAGCCAGAATCCACCCTCAGGGGGCTCTCCCTATTCATCTTTCACCTCCCACACCTCATCCTTCATTATTCCTTCCAAAAATTGCAGGGGGGGCTTCACGGGATTTCCGGCCGTAGGAGGGGCTAGAGCCCCACCCGCCCCGGTGGTGGCTCCGCCGCTGCATGTCATCTCCACGTCAGTCAGTTATTGCCACGTTTGTTGCTACAACTATGGACCTCAACGTCAAGATCTATGGCGCCGAGACGTGTTACCTCGGCGCCATGGTCCACGGCGCCGAGCTCAGGATACATTTTTTGAAATCTTTCCAAAAGAGACGTATTTGTGATAATCTTTCAATAAAAGGGCTAGAAAACAAAAAAGTCGCCCAACTGTGCTAGTGGAAGAAGTCCTGCTGCGCGTAGCCTGCTCCAAAGAATGTAATCGGTGTTAGTGCAATCAAACATACAAAGAAATATTGATGAATGCATATTTAATCAAGTAGTATCGTACTATGCATATTTCTAAACTAATCCTAAAATTTCCTACTATTTCTAAACTAATCCTAAAATTTCCTACTATTTCTAAACTAACTCTAAAATTTCTAACTAGTTTCACTATTTGTAAACTAATTCTAAAATTTCTTACTATTATCTACTATTTCTAAACTATCAAAAAGTAAACACGCTAGAATAATACGTGACTCGAAGTGCAGATGCACTAGAGCTTCGCCACATGAGAGAGAAAGAGTGGAATGGAGGGCAGACGCCGTCTGGGGCAACCACCATTTTATAGGCACGGCCCCCGTAGACGCCATTGGCAACGGCCGTTTGGCATTTGGGTTGTCCGGACCCACCGGCTGCCTTCAATCGTCATTGCCATCGGCGTCTGAGTCCTACCGGGTGCGGGTGACCCAATAGCCGTTGTCCGCGGCGGTTGGCTAGCCCATACGCCGTTGTGTGCGGCGTTTGGATTCAGACGCCATACACAACCGCGTCTGGCGTATACTTTTGAAAAAATTTGAATCAGATATTTATTTTTGAAAAATCGAGAAAAAAAGATATATAAAAAAATTCTCATCACCTGAAACCGCAGTGGTGGTGTTTGTGTTCCAGGTTACCATATGTGGGCCTTTTCTCTCTTCCTGGCCTGCCCGGGTTACCATATATATGGCCTGAACTTGCTTTCGGCCTATTGGATTCGGGGCAGGCTGGACCTGCACAACATCTCTACTGCTGATTTTGGCCCAGAAGATGTCCTGTCGCACTACGAGGCCTATAGTTTGAACCTGCCGCCGCATCGTCACAATCTATTAAGTACTCTTTGTTTGGAATTTGGGACCACATATGAACAATGAAATAGTAGTAGTTACCATAAATGATTTCGGTGCTGTTACACAATCTATAAATGTGAAGCGTAGTATAAATAATTGATATATGCATGGTTGCTGGCTATCTTATTGCTCCACGTGTCCATGCTGGCTTAAGTGCTACGAGGGCGGTCCCAATGGGACATTTATTGCAGTTTCTACGTCTATTAATTGTCTCGACAGCTCAGCTTTTTGCTGATGTGACGGTTAATTTAATGAAGAGAGAAGGGGTGGAAGGAAGAAACCGTTTCCTCGTGAGGAAACGACGTCGATGCAAGAACCAAAGCACGAAGAAACGATGAGAATCACGTTGGGGAGAAACGACACGGTTTCCACAGCACTCCTCCGGATCCGGTGCGCAGGCTCGATCGCCGCCGCTCTTCTCCGGGCAGGGGAACTCGCGCGCCGGCACTCCCAGCGGCGGAGCATGGGAGCTCCCCGCCGGTGGTCCTCCTCGCGTCGCTTCTGAATCTCATGTGTCAGCGCTCCTGGCGGGGAAAGGGGGGAACTCGCGGGTGCCGGCGTGCCGCGACCGCAGCTCCCCGTAGAGGCAGCGCTGCTGCCCGCGCGCCGGGGATGAGAGGTGGGAGGAGCGCCACCGCCTGCCGCTTGAAGTCGTCTGAGCGCTCCGCCGCCGTGGACACATCGCCGCTGTTGACTATCTCCGCCGCGCGCTTGGCAAGGGAGCTGGTCGGGGAGCTAGGGAGCAGCCGGGCTCGGCGAGAACCTCCATGGAGCCGTGCGCCCGGCAGGATCTCACCGCGGCCCGCGGCCGAGGATCGAGGCCCGCGCCCGGCGGGGTAGCTTGGCCGGAGATCCGCGCGCCGCTGCTCTGTGTAGGAGCTGGAGCTCGCCGCAGCCCGCGCCCGGCGGGGGAGCTTGGCCTGGGAGTTGCGCGCCGCCGCTAGCAGGAAATCGCCACGGCCCGTGCTTGGCGGGGAGCGTGGAGTGGATTTGGTGAAGGAAATGCAGAGAAGATCGGCCGAGGAGCCACCTCGCTACCGCTCCCTGCAAGCAGGAGCTTGCCGCGGCCCGCGCCCGGCCGGGGAGCGCGACCAGGGAGTCCGCGCTCCGCCGCTCCCTGAGCAAGTGCTCGCCGTGGCTCGCGCCTGCGCCTGGCAGGGGAGCTCGGCCAGGGAGCCAGGGAGTGGCCGTAGCCCGCTCCCGGCCGGGGAGCACGGCCAAGGAGCCCGTGCGCCACCGCTCCCGGCGATGGGCACAAAGCTCGCCGCATCCGCGACCTCCCCTCGGAGCTCAGCATGGAGGGGATTTTTTTCTGGGGGAAGAAAGCATAGAAGATCCAGAGACTATGCAGAGGAATAATGTAGATGATTGGTCAATTTTTGGTCTGAAGCTTTGTAAGAAATTTTGCATTGGGAAGAACTAGTTTCTTGGTGTGATATCCTATACTATAGAAACTACAATGATTTCTACTATTGGGACTGCCCTGAGTATAAGGACATACATGGGCTTGTTTGGATGCGATCTTGAGAAAGTTGCCTGAACCAGACCACAATATCTGACACTAGGTACTCAAAATCGGACAGCTGATATTGTTGCCTGGTCCGGACAGCTTTCTCTGGCCGTGAACCAAACAAGACCGTACTCTGAATGCGAAGTGTGTACTACTACTACAACCAATCGAACCACATACATCTCACCGTCAGTTTCAGTTTCAGCCTTTCCGGTGTCAATCTCATGGTGCACGGGCGGCCGGATCAGTGGCCGCCCTACTGGGGCTGCCGGCCGTGGGGTTCAATGAATCCTCGTCACACTAGAGCCCGAGTGGCCGATCGAGTCCGTCCATTTTTACTGTGAGCTCTAGCTGGAGTCCGACTGCCCGAGATATTTCGCTATGCAATGCAAGTGACAAAACAGAGTGAAAGAGAGACATGGCTTCCAGTTGCAGAAGAACAAAAGGTCGCCGCAAGAAACCCGTTGAAAACGACGCAACTTTCACCTTGGCCGCATCCTTATATTTTTTTTCGTCGTCGTCCTCGCCGCCGCCCGATTAATTGCTCCGACGGCGACGTGCACGGTGTGCATGGGACGCTAGGGCTGGAGGCAGCCTGGGCCGTCGGTTTTCCCCGGCCAATGAGGCGATGAGTAGGTGGCTTCAATTGTCATCTCGATATGATCTCGACTTATCGACACAAACTGATATTCTACCTCGCTTATCCTTTTCATCCTCATGAGGCGCGAACCAATATCTCTTGATTAATGTAATGGTAGGTTGATAGTAAAATCGTAAGCTTGGGCTTTTACCGCTGCCCGTATATAACGAAAATATGGACTGGTCATTAGTTAGGCTACCGGATCAGTGGTCAGAATAGTTCAATTCTAGATATATACTATCTTAATTGAAGAATCATTGTTGGTCAGAAGAGTAGAGGACATCGGTTCTAATGGTCCGATTCTACCGAGAACTCGCCAGTAGAACTGCCGTGTTTGCAGATCTCCACGAGATAGGATCGGCTATCTGTAATGTTTCAGATGTGCGTGTGCCCAATTTAGCCGAACCAAACTTCATTGATCATTTATTCGCAAAAAAAAAACTTCATTGATCATTTTAGGTTAGGATTTTTGTGTAAAGAAGAGGCGAATAACCATTTTAGTCCCCTGAACTTTGCGGCGAGGGTCAAGTTCGTCTCTCAACTTCAATAATGGTCAATCTGGTCACTCAACTTTTATTTTTGATAAAACAATCCTGGAGATGGATTCCATGATGCTGAAACCAGCATTGGAGAGTGATGCTTATAGATGTGCTGAAATGGGAGGTCACATTACCAATTAAAGTCTTTGATTGCTGCAAATTTTAGTAATTTTTCTTGTAAGTTCAAGCCTAGAGAATGTAATAAGGTTGCTCATGCTCTTGCTGCAGAGGGGAGCTTATGTAACCAGGGTGTTGTCCTTTGGGTTTACACTGCATTTTGTGTAACATACGTTGTGGCTAGCGGTATTATTGAGTCGATGAGTTAATGGAAGTTTATTTCCATGCAACAAAAACTTTTATTTTTGATAAAACATGTCCTTGTACTCATATGGAGCTTTATGCTAACGCAAAAAAAAAGGTCTTTTTTCCTTGGCTCTTTCTTCCCTCCTTAATTTTTGCCGTAAATTAACAATATCATAAAAAATGTGAGCACATATATGTTTATCAAGTATACTGTAGCATGAGTATATATACGTGCACATGTCAATTTTAGAGTACGTGTACATATATGAAAGAATACGAGCACAAATATTTTGCATATTAAAATTTAATGAGTAGGGGTACATGATTGATTTTATTGAGTACATGTATGTACATTTTTTTAGAAACTATTTTTATGCTAGTTAAAAAATACATTGATGTGTGTATGTATCGAGGGAGTATGAGCATATACATGTTTGATCTTATACGAGGCAAGGGTAAAATGGAAATTTGATATTATTCTAATACTAAGATATAGCATCACATCAGCACAAAAGACGAGTTTGACTTGAAAAGAAAAGTTGAGAGATTAAATTGATCTATTTAAAATGATCTATTCAAAAATTCAGGGACGAAGTTGATCTACTTGATAAGGAAAATTTAGGGAGCAGAATACCTATTTTGTGTAAAGAAAGATGATACTCCCCTACGTTTCAAATTGTAGTATGTCTTTTTAGCTTTTCTAGATTCATAGATACAAAAATTATGCACCTAAAAATATGAAACACCACCTACAATTAGGAGTACATGTCACGATAAAAAAAAGTAGACGATGTCAATGACTTTGTGAGGGGAAATTCATCCATCCGAGTCGTATCCACGCTGTCGTCGAATTATGAGGTGCGAGAGAAAATGATTACCACCAGACTAAAACGTGTACGAATTCGTACGAAATTAAATACTCCTTCCCGTTCCCGTCCGGATAGGATATGCATCCAGCACAGCTGATTAGCTGATTAAATCAACGCGTGCCGCCGAGTCAGCAGTTTCCTTCCCCGCGAAAAGAACCAGCCCCCAACCAAAATCTCCCCCTGCCGGCTCGCCGAACTAGTGGCCAGCGCTCGCTCGCGCTGACGTGTCGTCCGCGTCCACTCCCCGGTGGCGGTCCCTGCCGGCGGGCCCCCCCGCACGGCCTCACCCCCCGCGATCGCCCTGCTGACTCAGATCCTAGTCCCGGGAAGTGGCCGGCCACCGACGCGTCGGCCAACGCCTGTGCTCGAGCCCGAATTCGCCTTCTTCCTCGCTCGTTGCGAACCCCCGCGTATGCATAGCTGTCTCCTCCGCAGAGATATCCCGCCTCCCCCGCCCTATATAGCTGTCGCTGAGCTTGAAGCTGCTTGCTCCCATCTCCGACCGAAATCCTTCCGTCGTTGCGTTCGACGAGGCTTGGGAGACGATCCATTCGTGCGCCGGTTCGTTAAGATCGCGCTCGCCGCCAGGCTGTCAGCCTTCATTCGACCTTGGGCAGTTTCTGCCTCGATCGATTACTTAGGAGGGCAAGGTCTCACTCTCAGGCAGGGGAGGAGAGGAGAATCCAATCCATGGCGCTGTACGCGGACCTCGACGCGCTCCGGGCGTCGGCGGCCGACGTGCGGATCGTCACCTCCGACGGCCAGACCATCGCCGCGCACTCCTACGTCCTTGTAAGCCGCTCGCCAGCTCATCTCCCCCCGATCGGTTTTGGTTCTGTTTTTCCCCTGGCGTGTGGTGTGGTTGCTGATCATGATCGTATCGGTTTTCGCAGGCCTCGGCATCGCCGGTGCTGGAGAGGATGATCGACACCGCGTGGCGCGGCGGCCGGTGCACCATCCGCGTCCTCGGCGTGCCCTCCGACGCCGTCCTCGCGTTCCTCCACCTCCTCTACTCCCCGCGCGCGGATCCCGGGACCGGGGCGGCGTGGGAGGAGGTGGTGGCGGCGCACGGGCCGCAGCTGCTGGCGCTGGCGCACGCGTACCGCGTCGGGTGGCTGAAGCGCGCGGCGGAGGCTGCCGTGTCGGCGCGGCTCACGCCGGACCGCGCCGTGGACATGCTCAAGCTGGCGGGGCTCTGCGACGCGCCGCGGCTGCGGGTGGCGTGCGCGCGCGTGGCGGCCCGGGACCTCGACGCCGTCGAGGCCTCCGACGGGTGGCGCTTCGCGCGGCGCCACGACCCGGCGCTGGAGCTGGAGCTCCTCCAGCTGCTGGAGGACGCGGACCGGCGCAGGGAGCGGTGGGCGCGGGAGCGGGAGTCGCGGGAGGCGTGCCGGCAGCTCGCCGAGTCCATGGACTCGCTCGACCGCATCTTTGCCGCCGACAAGTGCTCGACCACGGGCGGCACCGGCAAGCCGTGCGCGCGGGGGGACGACGACGCCACCTGCCAGGGCCTGCGGCTGCTGATGCGCCACTTCGCGGCCTGCGCGCGCAAGGCCGAGCCGGGTGGCTGCCCGCGGTGCAAGCGCTTGCTGCAGCTCTTCCGCCTCCACGCCGCCGTCTGCGACCGGACGGCGGAGCTGGAGCAGCGCCAGCCCTGCCGCGTCCCGCTCTGCAGGTGAGATGACTGGCTGCCATTTTTCACTTTCCTAATCGTTAGATCTGTCCCCGTAGCAGCACGATCGGAGAAATATCTGGGCAGTGTCCAAACAAATCAGTCCGGCGATCGTACGATGCCACTCGATCACCAACCAAGAATCTTGTTGGCGAGCGAGATGCTCCATTCCGTCCGATCGTACGGGAAGTTTTTTCAATCATTTCTGTGAAAATGACACGAACGGCATGGCACAGCTGAAGGTCTCCATCGATCAAAATTTTCCTATCGATGCATGCGTAACGTAGCAGATACTGTAGATATTTTCCCCCTCGATCCCGTGCTCAGAATTGGGAACACCGGATGGGCACAGATGTTTTTGACATGGTCTGTTGGTTACCTTTGCGCAGCCATTTCGCGGCGAGGATGCAGACGGAGAAGGCGGACAAGACATGGCGGCTGCTGGTGAAGAAGGTGGTCAGGGCCAGGGCGATGGTTGGCCTGACCGACAGGCGGGTGCCGGAGGTTGTGGCCGTGTCATGGGCGAGGTACATCGGCGGCAGCAAATGGGCGAAACTGAGATAAAGATCCGAGTCACGGAGCGCAATCTCCACCTGTCACGCATGGCTTCCTTGTAGCCCAAAGTTTCGCCCATTGGGGGCTACGGCCGAGCCGAATGCAATGTTATGCCGCGCCCGCCAGAGTCTGCCACGAGCCGGTCTAAACGAAAACGTAGGCGGAGCCGGTTCGTGCAGGAATTAGGATAGGTCAAATATTTTTTTTTGAAGATAGAGATATTAGGACGGTAGTATTATTTTAGATATTTAATATATGTACTCATTATCTAAAAAATATGTGTGTAGTCACCTTAGACTTGGTATTAAATTAGTATAAGTCAGAAGCAGACGTGTTATTTAATCTATATAACCTATATAATCGGTACCCACTACAAGTCATGGTTGGATTTCTTTCAACTCTCACCAATGCCATACCATCTGCATTCAATGCGCCACATCAGCATACACCAAACCAACAATTAATATCAACTGCCCACTTGATCTTCTTTTAATATCCACAAACGCAGACGCAAACAGTCACTGTAGTGGCTTAACATTAACATAAAAGCTCCATTGCAACACATGAAAGTCTACCGAAAATCTCTCTCAAATGCCGCAACAACGCGCGGGGAATCACCTAGTTTATTATATACTCCTTCAAATTACTTGTCACCGTTGATTATTTCTTGTCATAAAGTGTGACCATTCGTCTTATTAAAAAAAATGGATGCGAATTTGCAAAATGTCAATTTATACTTAAAATACCTTTGATGGTGAGTAAGTCACGAACAAAACAAATGATATATGCATAACTTTTTGAATAAGATGAATGGTCAAATGTTGTGATAAAAAGTCAACAGTGAATTTGAAACGGAAGGAGTAGTAGCTTTTTTACAGCGTTCGTCTTGTCATTTCTCAGCTTCTTCTGCAATATTTCTCTCTCAGAACAAATCTGTCGTACAAATCAGCACGTAGTATTTTTTTCTCAAAACAAATCTGAACACGGTCTTTATAGAAATCTTATTATAATATCTTTGTATACTCTTGTTACTTTGGGCATATCACGGCTAAAAACCAATGCAACTTTCTCCGCTCACGAGGTTTCTCTCTCGCCTCGCGTCGCTCTCGTGCGAGCGGCGCTAGGCGGCCAAACCCTAGCCGCTGCCCCTCCTCCTGTCTCCATCCCCTGTCGCGCCGCCACCTGAGGGTGGCTTTGAAAGTTCGTGAGGCCCCAATAAAGGTAGTGGCGCAGCCCTCCTCCCCCTCCACGAGGACTCCGCAGCGGGCACAGTCGCCCCGGTTCGTGTGGACCTCATCGGCAGCGGGGGCCTCTCCGTCGGCGGTGATGGCGGGAGGCCATGGATCCGGGCAGCCCCCGACCGGATCTGGTGGCCTGCGCGGAAAGGGGGCGCGTTGCCCTGTGTGTTGTGCAGAAGGGGTGGAGGACGCGGTCGACAGGGGCGAATCTAGGATTTGAGGTGGGGGGGTTTATTTTTTCCTTCTTCCTTCTTCCTCCTCTCTTTCCCTTTTTCTTCCTTCTCCTTTTCTTCTTCCTCCTCTTCCTCCATGGCTGCGCGGGGGTAGGGGCTCCAGCCCTCACGCTGGATCCACCCCTGGCGGTCGGCGGCCTGCGGCGGTCTCAGGCGGCGTCTACGGTAGCCTCTGGCGGCGGCCTTGAAGCCTGCGGTCGGCGGCGTCCACGGACGGTTGCGGCCGGCGGTGGTCCGCGGCAAGGTCGACATCGACGGCTGGAGTGAGTCTGTGGTGGGTGCAGTTTCCGCGCGGCGGTACCTGGCGCCGGCTGGCGCCTGGTCTGGATGTCGGCGGGGCACGGATGGCCGACGGGTATGTGCAGCGACAGTCCCATGGTTGAGGAGCTCAGGGGCCGTTTGGGCCTGCAGCGGGTTACAGCTTCGGCGTGACACAACATTGGTGATGATGGCGCAGGTGTCGGCGACTGATTTCAATCTTCTCTCCCAAGTGGTTGTGGTTGGTGGTGTGCTGTGTCAGGTGCATTTGTTTCTGTTCAGGAGATTGTTTGCGTGGTGGTGTTCGCTTCGACGCGTTATGTACTAATGCTGCTGCTTCTTATATGACATAGCAGTGCTCCTGCTTTTATTTTTTGAGAATACTCTTGTTACTTTAATCATTTTATCTATGGGCTAGAATCTAATGGGCTACGTACGTAGGTAAAGGCCCAAGGCCTAAATTACGGCTCGACCCTTGATGAAATACGACCGAACATTTATGGGCCACCAACCGCCCGACCAGATAAATGGGCCTCATTTGATTTCCCCCATCATCGCCGCCGACCCCGTCCATGCTTTTGTCCCCTGAAATAAACCTTGCGGCTCGCCGTCACACACCACGCACCACACCGACCGGTCGTAAGAACGAGGCAGGGCAACAGGCCAACCGCCCACGGCGGCATCTCTTGGGACGAGGAGAAGAAGGAGCGGGGGGGGGGGGGGCTGGGGGTCATTGGCGTGGCGAGCGCGGCCGCGCCAGGCCTCGTGTCCAGGGCTCTGCGAGAGTGCGGCTATATCTGGTCCTCGGTCTCCACGTCCACGCGCGCGGCGCGACCTGCGACGACCACATGGTCACAGCGTGCACGTACACGTCCCTCTCCCGCGCGTTCCTCGTCCAGGCCGCCAACCGCGTCGTCCCCTCCCCCCTCCCGTCCAGGGTTTTTTATACCGCCCGGTATATTTATACCGCTACCTAGCGGTAACGGTATACCGGAGCGGTATAAATGGTATACCGCTTCTTACCGCTCGAATTCAAAATCCAAACCAAAATCGCTTATACAAACGGTAACCAGCGGTATACCGCGGTATAAAGTATTTATACCGCTGCGGTAAGGATTTATACCGCTCGGTAATGAATTAAAACCGGTGCCATGAAAAAGGGTCTCCGGCTTGAAAGAAATGAAAATTTTGGCATGATGTTGGCACAAAGTAGTGTTAAATACCACCCCCAATCAATAATTTATAGTTATGCATAGAAATACCACACCAAACACAATAATATTAGGCGTGCATAAGTGAGTTGATAGTTCAAATACAAATAATTCGATACAAGTCATACAACACAATAAAAGTTCAATGGTAAAAAGGAAAGACCCCCATTTGGGACGCGGAGTTGTACTCGGCGATGGACATGACATTCAGGGAGTTGGCACCCTGCTGCAATGGAGCACCGATGATCCGCGCGCGGCCAAATGTTGTTTGAATCTAGTAGAACCACCACCACTTTTTCTGCATACCACAATAGTTGCATCGCCATCCGGGAGCTAGATTGTCACCATGTTCCCATACGGGATCTTTAGGTCTGCCTGACATTGTCTACCTGCATAAATGCCAACATAAACAAAAGACTTACTTAATCGTATACCTAAAGAAAGTGTACCTAAATCTGAAACAAATCCTAACTAAAATTGGATCCTACCACAAATCCTACATTCCTACCACAAATTATCCTACCTAAGGCAACAATTCTATTTCTACCTAAAGCAACAATTCTATTTCTACCTCTACCTCACATCCTAAATTCCTACCTAAAATCCTAAACCAAAATAAACCTAAATCCTAACACAAATCCTAAATCCTAACACAAATCCTAAAGCCTAAAGCTACACAAATGAAAAAAAAAATTCAAACCTGTCCGCGGTATACCGCGGCGAGGCCGGCGGTATACCGCAACTCCCGCGCGATTAGCCGCCCCGGCCGAGCGGGAGCGGGCGGATCCGGCCGCGGGGCGGCTAACCGCTGATACCGCGCGGTATACCGCGCTCTGGCCGCGGTATACCGCCGGCGGCGGCGCGGACGGCGGCTCGCGGCGGCGGACGGAGCTGGGGAACCTGCGGACTGAGGAGAGGGAGTGGAGTGGAGTCACGGGGTGTCGCGGTTGGGGTGTGTCTAGGTCATCTAGTTGATTTGGGCTTCATGGGCCTTAACGGGCCGGCCCATGAATTTTCTTTTTCTTTTTTTTTACAACTTCTAAAGCTCCAAATAAATACCAAATGCACTCAAATTTGAAAACTTTCAACACCATCAGACTCTACAAATCATGAACTATTTTTTGGAGATTTTTATTAATTTTTTTATTTTTTTGAATTCAAATTCAAATTTGAATTTTGCCACCGGTTGCTACCGCTCGGTACCGTTACCGTACCCCAGCGGTAGCAGCGGTAACCGCGGTATACCGCGCGGTACGAAACGGTAAAAAAAACCCTGCTCCCGTCCCGACCTCGACCAGACCACCACCGCAACCGGCACCGCCAGCGTCCGGTTCTCGGTGCACGTATTTCGTCTCCTGCAGGCCGCTCCCGGTCCCCGACGCCGTCGTCTCGGTCGCGGCTTCTTTTAACCGCCGTGCGGTACGGCCGCTCGTGTCGGCCCTCAGAGCTCTCACTAGCCTCGCGTGCCCCTCGTCCTCGGAGTACGTACGGTCGATCCAGTCGGAGCTCTCGCTGCTCGCGACGCCTCAGTCCGGCCGGTGGCCGACATCCTCCGGCGAATTGGTTTCACGGAGCACTATCGCTTTTTCTAGCACGTCCAAGATCGCTGCTCCAAAGCCGCACACTCGCCGCATGCGCGTATTCCTGTTTCGGTGCGGCCTATCATTCGCCAGCTTACCCGCTCACGCCTAACCGCCCACGACAGCCAAAAAGCAATGGGCACAGTGCCGCAGCCGCAGTGGCTGGATGGTGCATGCAGCCGTGCAGTGCAGCAGCCCGGGCCGGGCCTGGCCTTTGCTTGCTGCCGTGCCACGACGGCGACACGTCTGATGAAGAAGGGCTCCGGGAAAGGAAACGCTCCCCAAGCGCAAGCGGCCGCCACGGCGGTGGGGTACGTACGGTGGGTCAAACCGCGGCGGGACGCAACAGGTGGTTGGTCAAAAGCCTAGCCACCGTTCTGCCGGGCTGCCTCCAGCTCCAGGTTTGCGTTTCCGCGGAGCCCCAGGCGATCGCATGTGATCGCTGGCTGCCTCCTTTTCTTTTCGATCGGCGGACGGCGGTAGGAGGAGCAGAGCAAAGCCTTTTGGTCTGCTCGTACGGCTGGCGAAGCGCAAAGCGAGGCGAGTCCGAGGCCGGCCGGGCCGCCGATATGAACAGGGATCGCATCGCAGCAGGCCAGCAGCAACGTACCCGGTGATTTCGCGGCACATTCGGCAAAAAAAGCAGGAACGCGCTCGTTTCACAAACTCCTTTTAGGGATCCACCACGCGAGTCACGAATGGGCGATCGGTCACCGTTCACCCAGGTTTTTTTTAAAAACGCTCAAGATGCCGTACTTTTTCGCTGGATGGTTAGCAAAACTTTACTGTTACGGCGGCCGTATCCATCAGCGATGCAGAGGCTGTGTCCAAACCGCTTGAGAAATTGAGAATACTATCTTATACCCCACCATGGCATCATCAAGTAAAAAAACTTTACTGTTGTATACGTGGTAGTAGTTCCCGTGTTCGAGCTAAACACTGAAACGCGGCAGAGCACGTTTGTAACATGTACAGGAACCTGAAAGGAGCTACAACCTGCATCCTGAATATCTACAAACCAACAACCACCAGAAAAAGGTGCTGGCAGGACGCCGCATAACAACGGTCAACAATAACACCAGTCAACATTCAACGGAGTCTAGGCACAAGAGAAAAAGGAAACGAAGGAGTAATAACCTGGTGAAGAACAACCGAACATCTTAGAGGAGAACAAATGTACTGAATGCTCCTTCAGGGTTTGTTTGGATATATAGAGGAGTATTAGAGTAGAATGAAGGGGATTAAGACAAAAATGAACTGATTTTCATTTCAATCCCTTCCATTCCACATTTCCACCTCGGCATTTTTCTTCTCAAACAAGCTCTCAACGTACTTCCATTACGATCGACGTGTTCAGCACATAAGCACTGGCAAGTCTCAACTCTATCATTGTATTGTAGCCTGTATTTCACTTTCACTGAAAAGGCAAATATTTTACCAAACAAAACTGCAAGAACTTGACGTACACCTTATTATTAACGACCAACAAAAGTAAGCTGATGGAATTCCTCAGAAAAGATAACACTCCGATCAAACTGCCAGAGGAAAAATATAGCAAATGCTCCTTCAGTTTACTTATTCCACTACTGTCGATATGTTCAGTACATAACCATTTCCCAGGGGTCTGAACATTTCAGTCTAGCTCCTATTTCACTTACAGAAGAAGCGGCTAGCTACTCTACTGAACCAAACTACAAGACCTTAAACTTATTACAAAGATGTAGCAGAGACTAAACACTAATTACTACTAGTACTAGTACTATAACTGGTGGGTATGTATATATCTAGCAAACAACCTTTTGGTCAGGGGGGCAAAATTTGCGCGCGTAGAACTGCACGCTGGACACATAGATACACATACAGCTGCAAGGAAAAGAATCACGCCATCAACTTCTCCTGTCTGTCATCATGCTTCAACAAGACGATGCTTGCTGCTAATGCTGCTGGAGCCTGAAGAATCGACTGAGAGCTGAGATCACCAGAACGCCCATTTTCTCCTGTCTGCCATTCGCTGGATGCTGCTGCTAGCTGGTGGTGGTGCTGGAGCCTCAAGAATGGGTAGGGAGCTGAAAGCATCAGGCTTCCTGATGATGCTACACACGAGGGCAGGCTGGCAGCTAGCTGAATCAGTTGTGCTTCGGCACGCGCCGGCGCCATGGATGGTAGTCCATGGTCATGTACGACCTCAACCGATCCCTCTCCTCCGCCCACTGCTGGGCGTGCTGCCTTCTGTCATGCAACCTAATAGCACCTTACCAATCCAAAAGGAGAAGGTTTCAGAACTCAGTCATCAGTTAACAGTGAACATTCAGGATTGGAGGGTTTGCAGCTGCAGCAGTGAAAGATGAACAAAACAAGCAGCAGCATAAAAGACTCACCAACGCCTGCTTGTTGATGAAGCGACGAACAGAAGACTGCCAAGAGCACCAAAGCGACCAGCCTCACAACCCTAGGCAACTCCATTACCTGTGTTGGTTCTCACTTCTCACGGTCTCACCTACCTACCTTCTTGCATCTGCAAGCGTGTGTGACGACTGTGTGTGGATATATAGAGGCACGGCACGGCTCGTCAAAGACAGTTGGGAGCACAGCTCGCAAGTCAAAGACACAGGAGATTTGGCTCTAGGCGATGCAGGGTTTCGAGTTTTAATACCTCCATCCTGTCCCCCTCCCCGGCCTCGGCCTTCGAAACAGGGACGAAGAATCTATTGTTTCTGGAGCTCGCCCCTTTTGTTTAAGCTCGCGGCCCTGCCATGGCTTTTTGGGGCCGAGAGCTGATGATCTAGTTTATTGGGGGTTCATGTGAGCTCCACTCGCCCGAGCAAACCACAAACACGAGTACCAAGGCCGATCGATATCAAGTATAGTAAACAGTGTGGGTTTTTGAATCCACAAAAGGTGTCACTAAGCATGGTTTTTGTTAAATTGTTCTAGGTTCTTCAGTAGGCTCATGGCCTCTGACCGTAGCCTGGATTTGCTTACTCATATTCGCACGGTAGTGATTGCAAATGTGCTTGAATAATGGACAGTTTGCCGTGCCATTGGTTGATTGTTTCGCTACTCCTAGCTGCCGGTGTGGCCTCTGAAGATGACTCCTCTGAAGATTGGCTATCCTCAGGACTGTTTTTAAGCTGAAAGAGAGGCAGAGGCACTAGAACCGCAGGCCTATTGCCACTTTAAGTACCTTGATAGTTTGTGAAAGTAGATAGCTTCTCGCTAGAGATCGTCGGGATGATCATACTCTGAATCTTTGATGCTGCTCTTTTCAGTCACAACAAACACCTCAGGATCCCTTTATACGATATTTTAGGGCTCGTCAAGATCAGCCAGAAACCTGCATACACATATGAATGTAACATCATTAGGTACCTAGTCTACATGTAGCTTCATTTGTTGTCTTGGATCAGCCATGCTGCTTAAGTTACCTTTAGCAGGAACAGACAATAATAATAGTATTTTAGTGCTCTAATACTTTGTGAAAGGTAGATTGGTGATGGCGCTAGAGATTGTGGGGGTATATATAACATGATACTGTCGCCACTTACCATATCAGGATCTTGAGCTCGAGATAGCAATCAAATTAACTTGAGCAAGATCAATACACAGGCAACATGTACATTAGGATACGATACCAAGCATCATGGTTTCGCTAGATCATCTGTTAGTCTCTGCAGGGGCTAGCTATTGGTTGTTCTTGGCAGACATCAGAACTCACCTCTTGACATTTCCTTCAGAAATGTAGCAACTGCCACAGAGACAGATTTCGATTAGGCAACTGTTTAACTGGAAAAGCATTCTCCTGAAGCTATAAATCCCAATATCATCAGACATCAGTGCCTCTCTAATGCCTGAACATTGCAACCCTCTGTGCTTTTGCTAACAAAAGCTTGATTGAACTGAAACACTGGATAGCTCATAAGCATGCATATGCGTCAATAATAACAGAATACAGAAAAAGATAAAACAAAAGAAAGGGACGCACTAGAGGCAAATGGCACATATGGGCTCCATGCCTCCATGGAAAGTCAGCAAAAGGGGCTCACTTGCTCGTGATCCCATATATTCAGGTAGCCACGCAATTGTTCACGTTTGTAATGTGCAGCAGTGTTGAAGGCCGCCGAGAGAATCCCAGTATCCCCTTCCTGCATAAAAGCAAAAATCTTGGGAGAAATGGTGAAGATGGGAGTAGTAGAATGCCGTGTGATGGTACTGATTACTGAATTTCAGACTCAGATACGTTCTACTACATGGCAGCTTCAAGTAGACCTGGATTTTCACTGAAACTTGCGTGGAAACCGTGATAGATCATACATGCTAGCCAGGCTCAGCTTGTGTTTAGCTGAAACAGACCTCCATTATCTTCATGTGCTATGATACTGTGGCCATTTACTGACTCAGGGAATACTTGAGGTATAAACCCACCCACGTCCGACACATTGAGCACGCATAATAATCTCCTATTTTTGGTGAGCCTGAACATTTTCCTTCAAGCTTGTTTGGCATTTACGGATTTACCGGAACACAATTTGTGCTCTTCAGCCTGTAGAAGTGACTTGCAGGTGTATTTGAACATTTGTTATCTTTCCAGTGCGCCCACTTATTACAATGTATGCGGGGATTTGCCAAGATGTAACATGTCTTTCTGCAATACAAGAAAAAAATGATTAAAAAAAACTAAACCGACAAAAAACAGTAAGCTCAACCATCAACAATGAAAGATAGAATGTTGATGCAGATGCAACAAGACATCAACTAATAGTAGATATTAAGACATGTCACAAATCCAAATAATCCAATGATGGCATGGGAGTTCTCAATGGCTGAAAATAGCTAGAATTGCTCAATCAAACACCGGGGGAGAAGTTTTATTGCCACTTCATCATATAGTAGGCAATGACAGTGACGGTGGGTAACCGGTATACAAGGCTGGCCTGGGCTCTAATCTGGCTTTGTTGACACCACCGTGAAGCATACCTCGCACCCTCCGAAGCTAGAAAGCGTAATCAAGCGACAGACAATCAGACATTGGTGCAGATCTATAATCTCGCTGTTGCTGCAGAAGTAATTGGCCATCAGCAACACCTAAAATGTCATACTGAGATTCGTCAGGCAGTGAGACTTGTGTCTCTAACTCCCACTCGGTGGCTTCGTCACTGTATATATAAACAATCCAATTCTGCCGTCCCCAAGCTCCAAAATAGCATAATCTGGTATGTACAGGCCATGCGGAGCATCGATGGAGAAGAACTCCATCCTACCAGTGTCGAGCACAACAATCTTGACATGTGGTGTCAACGCCCGCGAACAGTAGAAGTAGAAGCAACCATACGCGTAGCTGCGGCAGTCCAGACGCCATCTCATCTCGTTGATGGCAGGAGCAGGAGCAGGAGCAGGATTGAGATCGCGCCAGCTGGGAGACGCGATGGCTTGCCACTGGTTGGTGGAGGAAGAGAAGACGAGCGCCACCAGCTTGGCCGGGCACTCGGTCATCCAGATCACCCTGAACGATCTCTCCGCCGCCTCCCGCTCGCTGCAGGGCGCGAGGAAGACGTGGGACGTGCGGCGAGGGCGGTTGACGACGGCGCGCGGGCGCTGGATGTCGGCGAGCAGGCACCGAAGGATCGGAGGGAGGAGCACGTGGGTCCGGAATAGAGGCTCGCAGACCGCGATCGTGGTGATGGGATCAGCGTCATCCGCGCGGTCGAGGACGAAGCGGCCGCCGCGGGCGTCGCGGACCAGCCAGAAGGCAGGTCCCGGGAGGAACGAGAAGGCGAAGTCGGCGGCGCGCTCGAGGGCGCGGGCGGCGGGGGCGGAAGGGTGCGGCGGCTCCACGGGGTGGAAGCCCCCGGCGGTGGTGTCGAAGCCGAGGAGCGACGGAGGGTGGAGCGCGTGGAGGCGGCGGAGGAAGGACGGCTCGGCGATCACGCGGCGGAAGGCGGCGCAGGCGACGGAGGCGCGGCCGAAGTCGGCGAACGTGGGGAGGCGGATCAGGATTTCCGCGAGGACATCGTCGCCGAGGCTCGCTGCCATCGGGCGACAGAGGCTGTGCGGTTCGGGGAGGCGAAGGCGGAGGATTATTTACCGGTTTGATGCTCGACGTGGAAGGTAAAGAGAGTTAAACCCAATCAAATCGATGTGATTATGGTTTGATATCTAACAGTAGATGTCTGCAAACAAGCTATCAACTTTGTCAAGTAAACTCGCAGTCTCACTCACAAAAGCCAAATACTAGCAATAACCTTGCTGGACTGACAAATGAAACAGCCGGAGGAGCTAGGAATCAAACCACCACAGCTTGAATTGTGCAAACCCAGAAGTTTACGATCCCATCGCTTTTTGATGCAAACAGGTAAATCCGTAAATGAAACAACGTAGCGCATTCAGAGCCATTCGACAGCATTTTCCGTCTGAAGAGTACATGCATGCCGCAGACAAAATTTCCGCGCAAAAGAAAGGAACTAGTTCGCTACCATGTTCAGACTCATGAGTGAATTTTGTTGCTGCATTTTGCTGAAACACAATTTTCTGAAGGGAGTTAAAAAAAATATCCCAGCAGGTATGCACAAATGTAGCTCCTGTATCTCAAATTCGCAACCGATGAAAAGACTTTATGGAGCTCTATCAAATGGGCGCGTGTCATCGTAGCATATATTCCATACAGCTTCGACTGCATCTTTCGCGGCGGCCTCTGAGCAGTATGGGTTGTTCTTGAGGGACATCAGAGCTCGCCTTCTGACACAATCCTTCAGGAACACAAAGAGGCGTCGCAACAGAAAATATTAGTAAAACGTCTTAGTTAGAAGAACATATCAGCAAAAACTACAGCAAGTCCTTAGGGAACTGCCAACATAAATAAACTGCAATTGATAGTTCAGTAGTTCATATACAAAGAGGTTACACATGTCTGTACACAGCAAAAACAGCCAAATACCAATGCACATGTGATCTATAACACTAGAACATGTCACTAGGGCAGAAAAGACACTTACTTGCTCGTGACCCCTTATCTTCATGAAACCACGCAACAACTCACGTTTGTAGTGGCAATCACCACTAAGGTGATTGGCTCGAATCTAAGAACAGAAAACACACATAAGTCAACAATATACTCAACTCACTCCTTCATAAAAAATTATGAATTACTCTAAACTGAGGGTAAGTTTCAAAAACAGCATTACTCTAAACTGGGATAAGTTTCATGCAACAAGAGATGATAAGAACTCTATTAACAAGGCAGTTTTGTTCTTACCTCGGAGCAAGCATGATGGGCACAATTCTTCCAGTCCATATTCTTGCTAACACAGTCATCATAAGCATGAATCAGTTCATGAATAATGACCTGATTTATCTCATCTTGAACGGTCATGTGATTGCAGCACACTTTTATCTGGGCAAAAGTCATTAGAAAAGTAAGCCTACTATGTCCTCAGTAGTTGAAACTTGAAATATACGGCGCAAAACGAAAAACCAATTATGTGTTCACAGTTTCATAAGCACACAGGTATTATGATCTACAATGGTACTGAAAAGACACGAGGTTTATATCGGCGTCAACCACGAGCTCGACTCGACTGGTGTGTTGCAAGTAAAATGAAAATCGAACATTGCACAATAACTAGATGCTACCCAAATACCCAATTTTCAGTGAACCGATGTCCCAGAAACAAGCATTAAGTATAACAATCTACGCTGCTGACACCAGAAACAAGCATCAAGCATAACAATCTACGCTCCTGACACCTGCAAGCTACATGAACACATATGTGCAAAGCTCTCTAGCTGCTACCTCTAAGCGGTAAGTTGCTGACTGATGTACAATGAGCACAAATGTTCAAAGCTCAAGTACACCTACATAATGGAAATGAACCTAGGCCACCATACTTTGTAACTAGCTCCAACATCTTTTGGTTTCACAAGAAGATATAATTGCGCTTTTGGCATCTTAATACCGAGATACTATGTAGTCATACTATATCAGATAGTGGGGTAAAGGTCCGTCATGTGCTGTCTGCCAATTAGGACTTGATTGTTCATAGCACGTCCCAACAGAATTCCATAAATAATGTCAAACCGAAAATGTCAAACCGAATCGTTAGACGTTAGGAATTACGAACAGACAGACACATTCCATTCACAGCAGCAGTGCTAGCTTATTGGTCAACACAAGACTCTGCTTACACACTGTCAATCGCGGCGATCATTTGGGAGCAAAAGGATGGTGCTAAACGGCAAGTAGCAAAGAGCAGCGTACCCCTTGGCCGCTGGCGTAGCCGCCGGCGCTGGAGCAGTTGGTCGCCTGGATGAGGCTGGGGTAGACCTTGCAACCGGCCTTCTCCATCCGCTCCTTCAGGAACCGCACCGTCGGATCTGCCCACCGAATCGAGAGCACGGGTAAGCAAGGGGGAGTTCACGCGCAGCAACCTCGAGGGAGGGAGGTGAGATGCGGCCGGCGGCGGTGGCGCGCGGCCGTCGAGAGGTGGGGGCGGGTGGGAGCGTACGTTTGAGCGCCGAACGGATGCCCTCCACGCAGTCCTCGCGCGACATGGCGGGCAGGACTCGCTCGGAGGAGGAGGACTCGGCCTCGACGCGGGCACCCGCCGCGGCGCCCGGCCCCTCCGCCATTTCTCTCTCCCTGATTCCCCCGCCGGCGGCTGGTTGCAGCAGGTTGTTGTGTTTAGCCGTTTTAGGTTTAGCCGTTCTGTTCGTCCTGTTGATTTTGGGCCTCGGTCGGTGATCTCGTGCCGGACGGAGGTGCTCTCATGAATTGATGGGCCGTGATGTTAACGGGCCTCATTGTTCTATTTGGTTGGGCCGATTTGCATATCACACTTCACACGCAGCACATGGAACTCCATCTTTTTTATTTTTGGGCAAGAGCATGGATCAACTCTTCTATGTAGTTGGAAAAAAAAGAGAGAGAGATGCAGAAGAAGAGCAGCAGAACAGAAGCATGAGGAAGGTTGCGTTTTGGTTTACGATCGAGCGCCGAAGCGGGCAGGCAGGGACGAGGGAACCCAGGACGACAAGCTGCAACGGGACAAGCCACCGGAGTCCTCTATTATCTCAACCCTAGTGGAGCGGAGCACGTAGCAGAAGCGGCTTTTCGTTTGTTTACCAGCGTCCGTCCGTCTTCTGTTGCGGCGGGCCGAGATCTGGGAACTGGGAACCATGCAGTAGTGTGCCACCACGGCGCACGTGGCGCCAAGCGGACACGGACGGATCCATGCCGCCTCGTCGCCCTCCCACCCCGCTCAACGAATCCAAGGGAGACGACGACGCCTGCAACAAGTCTAGACTGCTCCCGTTTCCGACGCGGGCGGCGCGTTCGTTCGTGCGGCGCACGAGATCGACCGCAGTGGCAGTGCACGCGCTTGCGGCTTGTCTGTGTCCGATCTGGCATCGATCCCCGCTTTCTCAGCTCGAGATCCGCCGTGTGCCCAACTGCCGATGCAGAGAACCTTTTCTCTTTTACTGCACGTTACCGTGCGTGCGAGCTGAGGTGGAATTTCGCACATTTTCTTTTCCCCGTGAGGATCGGTGATGCGTGCATACACAACAACAAGAGAGAATAACGCACCAAAGGGCGTTTTCTTAACAGACCAGGGCGGCTAAAGATTTTAAAATCAGTGCTTTCTTCATCCATGCCTACATATTTTCTTACTGTCTTCACACCAAAGAAATGGCCGATTAAAAGAATGGACAAGTTCAGAAGAGGATTTCTATGGAGGGATAAAAATGGCCAGCGGAGGGCATTGCCTTGTCAGATGAACCAATGTACACAAGCCAAAAATATTTGGCTGGGTTAGGAGTCCTGAATCTTGATCGGTTTAGCAGAGCTTTACGGCTTCGATGGTTGTGGTATGAGTGGGTAGAACCGATTGGCCATGGGTAAGAACTGATACTCCGTGCAATGATCTTGACAAACAGCTCTTCAGGTTCAGCACGGCTGTGTCTTTGGGGAATGGTTAACAAGCTCATTTTTGGAAGTCCTTATGGTTGGAGGGTCGAGCTCCAAGGGATTTGGCGCCGAGATTGTTCATATTTGCTTAGAGGAAAAACAACACATTGGTTGTTGATTTGCAGAATCATAATTGGACTCGAGGACTTAAAGGATCAAGATGTCGACTATGTTGATTGATGATCCAAATTTATTGTGCACAAGATAGAGGCCAACTTCTGACGAAGCGTAGCGGAGGCCCGTCGGGAGGCTAAGGCCGGAGCGGAAAAAGAGTCGTTGGAGCTCTAAGACCCGGAGTGTCCGGCCTTCCAGAATCAGCACCCAAAAGATACGTGTTGGTGTCTCTCATATGATTTTGTTAGTTTATCTAGAGCACCTTTTCAACTCTGGGAAAGTAAGTTTCGTATCCTTTACGACCTTGCTTTGACTCAATTTCAAAATATAAAATAATTAAGCCTTCATGGAATCCGTCTTCTAGCATCACTTTCTTTTTGGATATGCAATGTAAATGTTTTGATGCCATCATAAGATTTTAATACCTGCTCATATACTCAATGACCATTAGTGGCTTAGTAGTGTGTCATAAACTCACTAAAACCCACTTAGGGGAGGAAGATACCAGCGATACCCAACAACAACTGTGGAGAATGACCACAACTCAGGAGATGGCCGAGTTTGTCTTGCTATGGGGGCTTTTGAAGCTTGTTCAACATTCTGATGATCCAGACCAAATTACATGGAAGCAGTGGCGAATCTATAGTGTCCTTAGGGGTGCAAATGCCCCCCCCCCAATTAAAAAAAATAGTGTTAGAATCCAAAATTTCACCATATAGAAATTGAATTTTATGCACCTTGCACCACTTCAATTCAATCTAGCTTCGCCACTGTCTGGAAGTGGAATGCAAAGGGTGTCTACACTGCTAATCAGCATATGCGATTCAATTTTGGGGATCGTACTATACCTTCAATGCCAAAAGAATTTGGAAAGCCCGGGCTGAAGGGAGGCTGAAAGGGAAGCATCATTTCTTTACTTGGTTGCTAGTGCAAAAAAAAACTCCTAACTTCTGACAGGTTGATGGCTCGTAACTAGCCTTGCAATCCAACCTACCCTTTGTATGATCGGGAACTTGAGTTAGAACACCTAACTTTGCAATGTGTGTTTGCACGAGAGGTGTGGGCTCTGGTCTCCATTTGGTCGTAAGGTATTGTCCAAGTTCCGGACATGAATATTTGAATTGAAGATCGGTGGAACAATGCGTTACAAGGAAGAACTAAGAGGAGGGAAAGATTGTTGTTGCGCTTGTTATGTACACTGCTTAGAACATTTCGAAGGAGCGTAATTGACGAATCTTCGATGGCATATTTGCATCGGCGCCCGGACTGCTCTATCTAATCAAGGAGGAGATGAAGCTGAGGGAGTTGGCTTGCAGTAGGAGAGAAAACCAGTAGTTTCTTAATGTTAAGTTTCTTGTTGAGTTTAGAGTTCTTAAATTTATTTTGTAATCACACAATTTTAATCATTTACATACTTCCTCTCCATGATATCACAGTGCTCATGCTTTATTTAAAAAAATAACGCATGGGACACACTACACTGGACACAGGAACAGCAGGAGTGCATCTGTGCATGCATGCCCGATCACCACGCTGCTGCTCGCAGGCTTGGTTCGGAGCTGTGAGAATCTTTCGGGAGCGAGGCTTTGGGCACGTGCCCAGGACCCAATCATCGATGCCGCGACACGCAGCGGCAGCAGCCTGGGGGCCCGCCGGCATCACTGATGGCATGTGGGGGTGCACAGTTCAGTACTCCTCTCCTAGTCGTATGTGGCTTTGTGATTTGCCTCGCCGCATTTCCTCCCCCGGCCTCTGCCGCCTCGCTCCATCGCTCGGGACTTACCACAAGTTAAGCATCGTCGTCGTTAATTAAGCGCCCGGTTTACATGGCGAAGTAAAGCAAAGCAAAGCAAAGCTGGGGGGCAACGGGCATGGTTAATGATAGCGCATCATGGTGAGAAGAACACGGATGTCCCCTGCACCATCACTGCATGCACACCTGCTGGCCACCTGCTGCGCGCCTGCGCGACGTGCGCGCGCGTACTGCAAGCTTTGCAAGCCACCTGCGTCCAATGTATCACAATTCTCAACAGCCATACTCTAGTCTCGGCTAGCTCGTCTATGCCCTGTTGTAGTTGTAGCAGCATCGTGTCTTCTGCTACTGCACAGGCCTTTTAATTTACCACAGTACCTTATCTAAATAAGCAGAGGACCTAGTAGAACCACCTGTGCGAAGTATTACAGGGTAGGAAAAGCAGAGATTTCATTGCGTGATGAAGATTACAGGACTCGTAGCTCTAGCCGTTTTGGCGTTTTAGCTACACTACACAACCAAACAAACTACGGCTTTTCAGAAAAAAAAACCAATAAAAAACTACGGCTTTTTCAGAAAAACTAATCAAACTAGACCGACGTGAGTACATGTACTCCTCCTTTGCCAAAAAGAATAGCAACATTTTTTATTTTATCTTAAGTCAAACCACGTTTAATTCGACCAAATTACCAAATGAGAAGTACGTTACCATGAGATTTATCATGTTATATTTTTTTATGGCTAGCTCGTCTACGCCCTGTTGTAGTTGTAGCAAGAGTTTTCGGGCTAGGGCATCGTGTGTTCTGCTACTTAACAGGCTAAAGCAGAGGGTCTAGAACCAGCAGCACACTGGAAAAACAGAGATTTGATTACGTGCTGAAGATTACATGGACTCGTAGCTCTAGCCGTTTTGGCTACACACAAACCCAACAAACTACGGGTTTTTAGCAAAAAAAAAAAACAAACTAGACCGAGGTGAGTATATATTATACTCCTCTGCCAAAAAGAATTGCACCATTTATAATTTTATCCTAAGTCAAATCATGTTTAATTCGACCAAATTACCAAATGTATGTTGCCATTAGATTTATCATGAATTATATTTTTAGTATATTCATTTGCTGTCATAAATTGGTACTACTCTTTTGGGTAGATTTCGACGAACCCAAGATATACCGACTCATGACGGTTGCATTCCTTTTACTCAGGATTTTGGTGCCCGAAAGGTTGGCAACGGTTCTTTTCTTATACTCAGTAAAAAACATAAACATGGAGAAAAAAAAGTCAGAAAACGATTTTTTGTAAAAACAGAAAACGAATTTTAGAGGAGAGCCGGTCAAAGGTGCACCAGCTTTTCGATTGGACGTCGGATCGTCACGTAGTACGGCTCTACGCCGTGGACCGTGATGCACGGCACGGGGCAAGGCTGGAGAGCATGCAGAGATGCCTTGCCCCTACCCGCCTAGCCTTTCACGTCCTATAAGACTGTCCGCACTCGTCGACCTCCAAACTCAACCTCTAAAAGGAATATTCCCGCTTAGTCATCCAAAACTTTCAGTTCAGTTCCAGTTTCTCCGCACCCGTCAACCTCTATGTCTCAAACTCCATATCAACTACCAGATGCGGGCCCCACGCGTCATACTCTTTTTTTCTCCCCCCCTCCACTCTCTCCTCCTCCCCCCAATCCCCACCTACCCCCGCGACCGGCGTCTTCCTTCTCTCTGCCTTCCTCTCCCACCTCTCCATCCCCGTGCCGGCGGCGGGGCTCCGGGCTGCGGGCGGCGAGGCGGAGCAGGGGACTCGCGCCGCCCCTCCCTCCCAAGCTCGCCGCCTCCTCGCGCGGTCGCGCGTCTCGTCGAGCTGACGAATGGCGCAGGCGGCCCCTCCTCACCTTCCCCTCCCTCTCCGGTGCGCGGAGCCGACGAGGACGACGAGCTTCGATCCCGGCGGCCGCGGGGCACAGCGCCTCAGCTCAAGCTCGTGGCCGGCCCGGAGCCCCTCCTCCTCCGCACGCCGCCCCTTCTCCCTCTCCGGCGGCGTGGGCCTGCTTCTGGCCGAGCCGTAGATCTGCGGCGGCCGGATCCGGCGCCGGCGAGCTCGCGACGAGGTGCGCCAGGGGCACGGCGGCCTCGACGGCCTCGCCAGGCACGCGGAGATCCAAGAGCAGGTCGAGCGGGTGGGCAGAGGCGGAGGAGGTCCACGGCGGCGGCTCAATTCGGGGCGCCGGCGGCCATGTCCTCTCTCGACCGGGTGTCGCGGCGGCCTGCAGTACGGCGCGGCGGATCCATGGCGTCGCGGCGGATCCACGGCCAGCGGGAGCAAGGCGGCCCTCCTCCGCCTCCTCCCGTGCACTTGTCCACCGGCGGAGCGAGAGGGGCGGCGGCCGGCGGCGCATCTGCTTCCCTCCCTTCTCTCCCCTTCCGTTCCCAGCTTCCGCGCCAAAGGGTGGTGGTTGGTGACAGGCACCGACGCGAGGCGATGCAGGTCGTCCCGTATCGCGCTGAATTTGGCGTTGCCGCGGCCGAACGGAAGCGTGGCGTCCGACCTGCAGGTCGCCGGTGCGGGAGAAAAAACGGCAAAAGTGACCTCGAGGTCGCTTTGCCGGCCCTATCCAGGCCCCAGTGCGGACAGTCTAACGGCACGGCCCTGGCCTGGCGATGATATCCATGCACACACGCACACGTCCTTGCTTTCGTCCTTCTCGAAGAAAATTTCCTGCTACTATTTTTTTACGGCGGGTCTTTCTGCACTTGTGGGGGCGTCGGGCATTGACACGACGCGGACGTGTTGTTGTTTTCTTGACCAGCGTATTTTACCTACTGAAAGATTTTGGTCTTGTTTAGTTCGTGAGAAAATTTATTTTTTTAACATTTTGAACTCCTGTAGCATACTGTAGCACTTTCGTTTGTTTGTGGTAAATATTATCCTACCATGGTCTAACTAGGTTCAAAAGATTCGTGTCACGAAGTACATCAAAACTGTGTAATTAGTTATTTTTTTACCTATATTTAATATTCCGAACTTATGTCTTTTGGCGTATTTAATGTGATGTGATGGAGAGAGTGTGGAGAAAACATTAGAATTTTTAGCAAACTAAACAAGGCCTTTGTTAAAAAGATTTGTAATTACGAACAACACGGAGGTGCCGGCTGCACATGAAAACGACGCTCGTCACGTAGACGTAGACGGACAGAGCGTGACCACTCTTGCGCTCCGTTGCCCTCAGCCACAATAACAAACAAAAAGCCTACCACCCTTTTCTCTCCTGCAGCACCGGAGGCAGAGAGGTGACCAGCACCAGTGCACCACCCTCCGGCCTCCGGCAAAACTACAGAAACGCCATCGCCCCGGCACCGTACCCGAGGCAGTCGCGGCCCCCACCGCCCTCACAGCGCTGCTGCTGCCGTCGCCATGACCGCCGCACTTTGTTTAATCTCCCCAAAACCTGCCCTTTTCCGTGCCGTTCTGCCACTGAGCACATGGCCACACCCGCGCTGCCGCTGCCTCACTTGCTGCTGCTCATCAGAGCTCACACGCCCCCCGCTCTCATCTCCAGGCTCTCTCCTCAGCTGGGGGGGCGAGGTGTGCCGAGCTGAGCTGAGCAGCTGACTGTACCCACCGCTACCATTACCACGCACCACCGTACCAGTGGAGCAGCAGGCGTCACGCGCCGCTGTCCCGACCCCGTCGAAGCGAAAGGCCCCGGCCGTTCCCTCCGCCGCCGCCGCCGCCTCCGCCTCCGTGCGCCAGCTCAGGTTTCCTTCTGGTGAGAATGCGCGCTCCCCTCTAGCCTCTGTTATCCCCTGCCTTTCTTGCTGCGCGTTTCGTTGTTTGCTTTTTGCCCCGCCGCCGCCGGATCTCGCGGTTTCTCTCGCAATGCCGGCGTTGTATGCACCCATGGCCCCATAGGGGAGATGCTGGGACGCAGATTTGCCGGGGGCCTTTGAGTTCAGCTTCTACTTCGGGTTCCTGGGAGGGCACGGCAAGGAAGATGACAACGGTGTGCTGCATCCGTGGTGCAGCACAGCCATTGTTTTGGTTGGGAGATGTGGGGGGCTATGGGTCCAAAGATTTTGCACTTTCAGTGATTTTGTTTGAGGTCCTACGAGGGGTCTTAATTAGCCGTCCTGTTGAGTAGTCTTATGTTTGGGATTTTTGTTAGCCGTGGCATGTGATAACTTCAACCGGTGGTTGGTGGTGATTGGTACCTGCAGTTGTGCAAGGCTGTTGCCCTGTTCTATTTTTAAGTACAGGCTATTGGGCGCTGAAGCTAGGCAGGATTTGACTTTCTGATTGTTTTCTCCACACTTGATATTTGTTTTTTTCTTGGGAGCCCCACGTTCGTTACCAAAAGGAGAGAATGTGTGGATTATCCGCACTGTTTTACCTCTCACTTCTCGTCGGTGAGGAAAAGGGGGAAGTGACGGGTGATTCTTTGATTCCCATTGCACAGCAAAATGAGGCTTTTCATTTTATTTTCTTGATACCGTGTGCTTACCGAATGACTCTGGGTCCTGGCCATTTCTTGCTTCTATTGGGCAGTTCTAGTGTGTATAAATGCTACAAGATTGCACTAGGATAGCCTTTAACACAACTTTCCTTTTGTTTTCTCTACCTGGATTTAATATTGGAGATCTGGAACATCCTGCATTTTCTGATTAACCTAATATGCCATGCAAAGTTTTGCAGCTCTTTTTTGGCTTGCAAAAAACATGTGTTCTAATGGTTCATCCTGTGTCTGATTTGCTGCAGGTTGCTGTGACTTTGTTGCAATGGGTCATGTCCTAATCAAAATAAGGACCACATTTTCATGTCAACACTGAACATAGTATCTTTCGTTTTTGCTGGGAAGTTGGAACACAGAAGTGCTTATTCAAGATGACGGACATGAGGCGTCACTCTGTAGATGTTCCACTGTCAAGGACCTTAGTGCAGCTCAAGCGAGTGAGGTCGCTGCGGGATCCAGCGACAAACTCGTTGAGCAAGTACGCATCTCCTTCTGATCACATGATATGGGAGACTGCTTCTAGCAATGGGGTGACTCTGGACCTCGGCAGGTCAGTACATCATCAGCTGGTTGAAGAAGATGAAGATCTGAGAGCTGAGGCTACAATGGGGTCAGAGCGGAGTTTTCGGGCACCGAATGCAAGGACTGCATCGTACAGAAAAACTTCTGCTGTCAAGATCAGAGGCTTGAACCCACCAAGAAACAAGCAGGTTCATCGTGTCCGCCAAGATGGTCACCGCAAGTCATTGGATTCTAACCACTCTAATCACAGTTCTATCCGGCAATTGGCAAACAATATAGTCAACAATGTGGATGCAGAGAAGGAAGAGGAGGAAGTGAATTCTTATGAAAGACCAAATTTTGCACTGCCAGATAAAGATGATGAAGTGAAGATGCCAGGCTACCCGAAATTCAGAACCAAGTCTTCTGCTGCGATGAGCCGTGTTGGAAGCCCTTGCATGTCAGCCAGTGAGGCACGCTCTGTTGCGTCAAGACGAAGCACTTTAGGTCATGGAACTGAGGATACACGACTGAGGTCAAATGACGTTGTTGGATCAAATTTTAGTGGATGTGGCATAAGCTATTGCTGGTCAGGAGCGTCAAAATACCGAGAACTTTATTCTGATAGTGATGGTCCAGAGCAACCTCTCTTATCTACTGATGGGACTGAGGCAGCATTTCAAAGCAATGTACCATACACTGAGACACCAAGATGTTTAAGCCAGAAATTTCGCCCTCGGTCATTCAGTGAACTGATTGGCCTAAATGTTGTTGCTCAGTCCCTCTTATATTCCTCCTGCAAAGGAAAAGTTGCTCCAATGTACTTGTTCCATGGCCCCCGGGGTACAGGGAAGACGTCCACAGCAAGGATTTTTGCTGCTGCTCTAAATTGTGTCTCTCTTGAAGAGCAAAGGCCATGTGGGTTCTGTAAAGAGTGTGTCATTCTTTTCTCTGGGAAGAGTAGAGATGTGAAAGAACTTGATGCAGCAAAAATGGATCGTTTAGGTCGAGTAAAGGCACTTCTCAAGAGTGCATCTCTTGTCCCATACTCGTCACGCTTCAAGGTTTTTATAATAGATGAATGCCATCTCTTGCAAGAAGATGCATGGTCAGCAATACTGAAGAGTCTTGATGAGCCATACCGGCATACAGTGTACATTATGATTACTTCTGACATAGAAAGCCTGCCTCGCACTTCCATCACACATTGCCAGAAGTTCCATTTTCCGAAGATAAAGGTTGCAGATATAGTCTACAGGTTGGAGAGGATATGTATAGAAGAAGGATTGGAATTTGACCATGATGGGTTGTACTTCGTTGCTGCAAAGTCTAATGGTTCTCTCAGAGATTCAGAAATAATGCTCGACCAACTCAGTTTGCTTGGGAAAAAGATCACAATTTCTCTTGTGCATGAACTTGTAAGTTGTCTACTGTTATCTTTTATGTTATGAGCAAATCATACAGCCAGTATTACTGTGTTTATACATCTGTTATTTGCAGGTAGGATCAGTGTCTGATGACGAGTTGATTGAATTGCTTGATCTAGCATTGTCATCCGACACCACCAATACTGTAAGACGAGCTCGAGAACTTATGGGATCAGCAATTGATCCTCTGCAGCTGGTCTCTCAGTTGGCCAACCTTATTATGGACATTCTCTCGGGGCGGTGTCAATCTGCAGTCACTGAAGTCAGCAAAAGCTTCTTGGGTAGATATGCATGTGTGTGCCCTTTCCTTGAAATGTTTATTTCTGCTTTGCCACATGAGCATTCTCTGGTGTTGAAAAGACACATGATAGATCATACTTTTATTGTTGGAAAATTGTCATGATTATAAGTTTTTCTTGAATTTTCAAACAATCTCATTGACACCCATATTTGTTCCACTAAGTTTTTAGTGTTATTTTCTGAACTTTTCTTCATGATTATCTAGTATCAGAGGTTGGAATAAAGAAATTAAGACATGCACTGAAGATACTATCAGAAACTGAGAAGCAATTGAGGACATCAAGGAATCAGGCTACTTGGGTTACAGTCGCGCTTTTACAGTTTGGCACCACTGAATCTAACCTTGTTGCCGAACCGAATGATGTGCATGCACACTCAGTAACGGGATATACAGGTAAATATAATAAAGCTCAGTTTCACATGCAATTCTGATTTCTAAACAGAAAGGATTGACAACCTCCTCTGGTATCCCATTGTGTAGATGACTGGGTTTCCAAGGTACACTCAAGCTCAAATTTTTGTCAGGCATGTAATAGCAACAAGTCCAACTGTTCTGAGAGACACTGTAGGCGGCTTAAGCTTGAGAACATATGGAGGAGAGCCATTGGAAAGTGCCGATCAAGGTCAGCAAAAAATTTTCTCAGGAAAGAAGGCTTCTTATCATCGGTCCATGTTACCGAAGGTAAAAACATATACCATCTCTACTGAAATTTTCATTTCTTGTATGGATTGTGCCAAAATTGACACATTATATGTGCAAATTCTCAGAGCTGGCCATAGCAGAAGTTGGATTTGGACACCCGGATCACCTGTCAAGAGCAGAGAAAATGCAAAGCCTGATAGAATGCGCTTTACAACATGTTCTCGGGTGTAATGTGGAGATCAGATTTAAACTTGCATCATGTCCAGTGAGGAAAGATGCTAGGTTGAAGAGACAATCATTCAGTTTTCTCAACTGCTCAGGCCGGAAGCAAGAGCTGTCAGATTCAGTTGTGACCGATGAAGATGAAGCTGTGAGGCCTGGAGCAAGAGAGACACCTCTTAAAGGCTACACCTCCAGTCAGCAGGAATCACCATATGTCATGCAACGTGTTGATTCGAAACCAACAGTCCATGGGTGTGAGGATGATGCTCGGAGTACCTTGACATCAAACAGATCCATGACAGATGACCTGACGAGGACGTGCAGGTCGGAAACTAACTACTCAAAGGGTGTCAGTGAGCAGGGTCGTTTTGATAGCATCCAGGAGCCTGACCTACAACCGAATTGCTTCTCACGAACGCTCAAGCTTCAAAAGAAGCTATTGTCGTCTGGTGCAGCACACACAATCTGTTTGAGGATCCAGCCACATAACAAAATGGATTTCTTACCTAAGAAAGAATTTGATACATACTTCTGCGCGTACGAGCCTTACGAGCAGTGTTCAAGATCAAATTCACGGGCTACTTACAGCTCAAGAGATGATGACTTGTAAGCAATCTGAACTTGGCATTATTCCATCGTACTCAGTCTCGATTAGTGCTTCTTTACAGGCAACTACTTAGCCATATAAAGTTCATGCAACTGTGTATCTTACATTACTGTCATGTGTGTAACAGTGTTGAACTCTTTTCTTTCTTCTGCAGGTGGAGCAAGAATTCACGGTTTGGTTCGAATCTACTTTGCTGGAGGGCCCCAAAACAATCCATGTAACAGAGGTACATCATTCTGCTGTATTTTCACTACTTGGTCAGAAAAGCGAGTACAGTGTTCTTGCTTTCTTGGTTGCTAGTGTTCATGTGGGCATGTTGACCCCACTTCTACCTGAGCATCCCCCACATCAGCAAATGCTTTATTGCAAGAGAGTTGCAGACAACCACTGCAACAACCGGCACAAGCATTGCTGCTGTGGAAAAGTGAATCATGATAGTGATCACAAAAAAAAAAGTGAATCATGATAGAAGAACATCGACAGAAGAAAATGCTGAAAAAACAGCGACTTTCGATCATTCAGCTAACTTTTTTTTTTGCATTTTTTCTGTGGATTTGTAGTAAAGGATGAGCAAACTAGACAGATAACATCAAACATTTACCAATTTTGCCCGGAAGCTGGAGAGACATGGACATCTGAGGCGGTACTTTTTGAAGGAAAAGTTCAGGGATGGGGCCTGCGTTAAATCTTGTTCTTGGTAGGAAAACTGAGAACTTATTGTTTGATCCGTACCGACGTACCGTAGACTGCATTTAGTGATTTTTTTTCTTGGTACTGCAGGTTCTTTTATGATAGGAATAATGCTAGCGGTCAGTTGTACAGAGCGCCAATGATGAAACCCTGTGTATACTGAATAGTTCTGTTGTTTCTCAATTTTTGATAATGTAGGACGATTTGATGCTCAAGTCCCATTTACGTGATTTTTTTATTCCCAGCAATGGAATTTTCGTGCGGCTATTTTATAACTCATCGATCCCTGTAGCTTAATCATATCTGTTTAATCCCATCAGCTAAGAATCACTTGCGATTCTAAATGATTATTGGGGCCTTGGGGCTCTTGGGGTGTGTTTGGGGCTTCCTATATGACTACCGGAAGTTACGTAAGCATGTGAACTATAGAGCTCATTTAAGCCCACTAAAGCCCAGTTGTATTGGCCTGTTTCGTTTCGTTACAGCACGCGTGAAGCAGCAGTATGATGCGGGAGCGCAGAAAAAAAGGGATGCAGATTTTTTTTGAACAACACATACTTTCCAGCGTCGTTAGACTTTTTGGACTTTTTTTAAACTTTTGGACGCGGGAGGAAAAGGCACATGCAGACTTTTCTTGAACTTTTGGACGCGGGAGAAAAAATCAGACTTTTTTTGAATTTTTTGCTGGGCATGTGGTCGTAAGTGGGATAACTACGGGTGGGCACTTCAAAGTTGAAGTTTGAAGTTTAAAGTCAGATTTAGAATTGTATTTGAAAGTTGACATTTATAATATATAATATTTACATGTCAAAAAGGAATTATTGAAGGGATCGAAGCATGTAAGCACTTCAAAGTTGAAGTTTAAACTTTGAAGTTGGAAGTCAAACTTAAACTTGTCTTATGAAGTTTAGGTTTATATATTATTTAAATGTTTGTCCAGAAAACAAATGTCAAAAGAAAATTGTTGAAATGATTGGAGTATGTAAGAAGCGCATATTGTACATGCAGATATCATTAATAAATCATACTCATTTACAGATGAATCAAAAACCTTTCCAACAGAAGAAGAATCATTTACAGATCAATGTCTTCATATCCAAAACTCTTTTATTCTACACGGAGTATCTGATAATAATAAATATAGAGTAACCCTTAGAAGTGTTGAGATGTTGATATATGTTTTCATACTCTCCAATAATTTATTCTATACGCATAAATCAATATGTTTTATGTTTTCATACCCTCCAATTATTTATTTGACTTTGACAAACATTTATTGTTCTTACAACAACATTTACTTCACAAAATTCAACATTTTTCGTTCAATAATTTCACAACAATTTCAAAAACTTTTCTATTATGCATCAACTTTTATGCAAGGATACCAATAATTCCTAATCCAATGTTCAACATTTCCGTCTTACACAAACAACCACCTCAAATAATTCAACATTTTTTGCCAATAATTTCACAACAAATTAAATAATTTACGTTCTAAGTCAACTTTTATATACATATAATAACAATTTTTAACCCACAGTTCAACATTTTTGTTTTCCGCAATCGTGAAAATTTATAGTTTAATTAAATGAAGACAAGATTTCTCAACACTTATCACATTTTCCGATCATTTATAATTTCTCAATATTTATCATTTGTCAACAATTACCATTTCTCAACATTTATACAACAATAACAACAATTTTAAACCTAATGTCCAACATTTTTTTCATAAACAAGAATATTGATAGTTTAACTAAACGAAGCCCAACATTTCTAAATATTTATCATATTTCTAATATATTAGACAAATATGCAATTTATTACAATAACATTTACTTAAAATAATTCAACATTTTTTCAACAGTTTCAAAATAATTTTAAAAAATTCTATTCTAAATCAACATTTATATAAGGATACCAACATCTCCTAATCCAATGCTCAAAACTTTTGTTCTTCATAACCAACATTTCCTAACATTTTCTTCTTAGGTTCAAACATTCCTATTCTAATTCAACTTTTATGTTGTGAAAGAAATAATGTTGTCAATATTTTATCAACATTACGTGAAACTAACCAATACTTTTGTTTAATTGATTCAATAATTCTTTCATTCACAAAAACTTCTACACATTGACCAATATTCTATATGCATAAATCAACATTTTTTGTCGATGATTTCACAACTATTTTAAAATATTTATATTATAAATAACCTTTTCGTACGAATATCGACAACTTTTAGCGCAATCTCCAACATTTCTGTTCTTCACAAATATTTATTTTATTACAACAACTTTTACTTGAAATCTTCAACATTTTTCGCTCAACAATTTCACAACAACTTCAAAACATTTCTATTCTACATCAACTTTTATGCAAGGATGCCAACATTTCATAATCTAATGTTCAACGTTTCCGTCTTACACGAAAAACTACTTCAAATAATTCAACATTTTTTGTCAAAAATTTCACAACAAATTAAATAGTTTATGTTTTAAATCAACTTTTGTATACGTATAATAACAAATTTTAACCCAGTGTCCAACATTTTGTTTGCAATCGTGAACATTTATAGTTTAATTAAATCAAGTCAACATTTCTCAACACTTATCACATTTCTCGATCATTTATCATTTCTCAATATTTATCATTTGTCAACAATTACCATTCATGAACATTTATACATCAATAACAAAAAAATTTAACCCAATGTCCAACATTTTTTTATTTTTCATAACCATGAACATTTATAGTTTAACTAAATGAAGCCCAATATTTTTAAATATTTATCATATTTCTAATATATTAGACAAATATGTAATTTATTACAACAACCTTTACTTAAAATAATTCAAACATTTTTTGTCAACAGTTTCACAATAATTTTAAAATATTTTTATTCTAAATCAACTTTTATATAAGGATACCAACATTTCTTAATCTAATGTTCAACATTTTTGTTATTCATAACCAACATTTTATTCTTAGATTCAAACATTCATATTCTATTTCAACTTTTCTTTAGATGATTCAATAACTCTTTCATCCAAAAAACTTCTACACATTACCCAATATTCTATATGCATAAATCAACATTTTTTGTCAATAATTTCACAACTACTTTAAAATATTTCTATTCTAAATCAACTTTTCTTTACAGATGTCAACAATTTATAACCTAATGTCCAACATTTCTGTTCTTCATAAACATTTTTTTTCTTACAACAACCTTTACTTGAAAACTTCAACATTTCTCTCTCAACTATTTCACAACAACTTCAAAACAATTCTATTCTACATCAACTTTTGTGCTACGATACCAACATTTCGTAATCCAATGTTCAACATTTCCGTCTTACACCAACTACAACTTCAAGTAATTCAACATTTTTTGTCAACAATTTCACAACAAATTATATCATTTATGTTCTAAATCAACTTTTATATACATATAATAACAATTTTTAACCCAGTGTCCAACATTTTTGTTTTTCGCGATCGTGAACATTTATAGTTTAATTAAATGAAGTCAACATTTCACAACACTTATCACATTTTCTCGATCATTTATCATTTCTCAATATTTATCATTTGTCAACAATTACCATTTCTCAACATTTGTACAACAATAACAATTTTTAACCTAGTATCCAACATTTTTTTCATAACCATAAACATTTATAGTTTAACTAAATAAAAACCAACAATTCTGAACATTTATCATATTTATAATATATTAGACCAATATGTTATTTATTACAACAACCTTTACTTAAAATAATTCAACATTTTTTATGAATTCATCAAAAAAATTGTTATAAATAAAATGTTGGTGGGTGTTCTAAGAATGTGTTAAACAAAAGAGTTAGTGTATGTGGGAAAATGTCGATCATCTAAATATAATGTTAGTGAGTGTAGAAAAATGTTGGTAAACAACTACAAATGTAGTTTGCGTAAAAAATGTTGCGTTCATGACCAAAAAAATGTTGGCAATTATCATTTATTTCTCATAGGCATAGTTATCAATAGAAGATGTACGTAATAGGGCTCCAACATTTGAGCATCCTTCTAAATACTCTAGTCTCCAAGGGCTTCCTTACCTTTTCCATTTTGTAATAGGCCGAGCTGCATTGTATTTCTTAACACCAGATCCTTGTTGGTGCCCTGTTCCATTAAACCAAAGCATAAACCTCATCTCACCACATTGGCAAAAGTGAACTCAGTTGGAGCAACACCATTTTGTGAAGATGCCGCAAAGAGGTTGCAGGCTTCTTCCATTAGGCTGCTCCTTGCATAGCATGAATTGGAAGGTTCAGAGGCCCATGTTTGCATTCCTCTGAAATGTTGATAGCATGTCAGACAGGTAGAGGAAGTTAATAAAAACACTACAAACAATGAAATTTGTTAGAAAACTTATTTTAACGCAAAGATCCAACATCTTGTCAACTTTGGTAAAATCCTTGATATTGAGCAGACACTGAGCACGGTGGACACACTGAAACCATCAAGTGAGAAGCCCTTTTCTTCTCATGGACAGGAAACACTCAGACACTGAGAGCCTGGTCCTTACATGACGGAGTTCCAGGAAGTAACATTTGGCTCTTCGATGCACGAGAAGGCACCACTGCATACTGCAAGAGACCAATCCGGTGATACATATCAAGGGGGATTTGCCAACTATGACATCAAGGTGGTACCAGGCCGTAATAAACAACAGCGGCATGAAGCTTATGGTCGTGAGTGCTAAAGGCAACCGCCGATGATACTATGGAGAAGGTGAAGCCAGTTGGCCTGACGCCACACTCCCTCATGGAGGGAAGAGACGGAAGGCCTTGTACAAAAGCACAAAGATATCGTACCTACAGAGCATGGCATTATTGTAGGTGACCACGTCCGTTTGGGCCATACCGTCGAACAGCTTGCGAGCGTCGTGGAGGCCGGGGTCGAGTAGCTCGAACACGTGGATCGTGTGTGAACACCTTGGGCCTGGCAGTGGCGCATGGGAGCGCGACGACGGACGGGGTGGCACCGAAGCAGGATTTGGGAGTAGGCGGCGGTGAGGTCATTCGAGAAGTATACAGGGAATGGAAGAACGCACAAAAGTTGGGAGATGGGTGCTAGGAGAAGCGGAGGAGGAGGCATCACGGGAGGCGCAACAAGCAAAGAGCGTGGCGGCAGACCTTGGGCTGAGGGTTGCAATAGCGGGCGAGGACGACAGGGACGAGGGCATCGGCAGCGCGACTTGCCGCACGCGCCGATTGGAACGGAACGGGAAATTCACTTGAACGGAAAAGAAAAAGTCCATGCACCTGAGCCTGGAGATCTGACGGTGGAGAGAATCTGCATCAATCTCAAACACTGGAAGGTAAGATAAGAAAAATCTTCCGGAAGATGTATAGGATTCCTGGTGTGTTTGATGGGGTGGCCCGTGGGCTTGGCTGCACTCCCGGGAGTCCATTTTTAAGTTTGGTGTCATTTTCCTCTCTCCCAGCTCGGCTCGCACGCTCCTCAAAGCAGCCCGCAGCCTGGCTCCATTGCTACGCCAAAATCTGGCGTAGCAAATGGGCGAAGTCGAGTGGAGCGCTGGGTGGCTCTCCTGGGCGAGATGTCCTCACCTCCCGACTCCTCCCTCCTCTCTCACCCGCCGCCGCCCACCACTGCCTCCTGCTCCACCCGCCGCCTCCCACCACTGCCTCCTACCGCCGCAAAGGAGGACGAGCACATGAGGCCTCACCGCAGGGACGAGGAGCTGGCCGCCCGCACGGCCGCCTGAAAGTAGAGGAGGGGTGAGGGCGCTCGATTCCCCGTTGGTAGATCTCGATGGAGCCGCACCACCGCGGCCGTCGGGCCCCTGCTTCGCCGCGGGCCTGCTTCTCCCCGGCGCCGGCGAGGGAGGGATAGGGAGGTGTGCGAGCTCCAAGATTTCCGCCATGCTGCCGTCGGGGGAGAAGAAGGCCCGCCGCCGCTGGGAGCGAGAGAACGACGCGGGGCGAGCGGCGGAGGAGGCTGCGCCGGAGAAGAGGAAATGGCGCAGTGGTGGAGGTGTTGGACGAGCTCGAGCTAGAGCTCAGTGGCAGCCATGGCTGCGGTGGAGTACACTCCTGAAGTGTTCGATGAAATGTCAATAAAGGCTGAAAGTGTGGTAATGTTACCAATTTCGAGTCCAGGGTCACCATATTCATGTGTACAAGAACTTGCCAAACACGATCTCAATGGAGCCGAGCTCCAGAGTCGAATTTCCAAACACGTGGAGGTGCACCATGACGACCAGGCTTCGGCTGGGTAGAGGCAGGATGAGGAGCCAGGCTGTCCAGATGCAGGTGAGCAAACACACCCTTGATTAGGATCAGTCTGCGTGATCCGCAGGCCACATTTGGCCCCAGATTTTTTTGTTAACTAGCCGAGATCCGTGTGTGCCGGCATCTTTTGCTGTGGCATCTCGCTGCTGCAACCCACGTTCATCCGCCGCATTTACATCCCCGCAACCGCGCTGCCGCCGGCATTCTCCTCCCCGTCGCGTCTTCCTCTGTGTCGGCCCCGCCCCCGCTAGCTCTGCGGGCTCGCAGCCACCAGTGCCGGCGCTGACGCTGGGCTCGGCCAAACTCGTCCGGCGCGGCTGGGACCGGAGTGAGGTTTCTCACTGATCGATCCGCTGTGACTTATGTAGTAATAGTGTTGAGAGGTCAATTGAACCTCTGGTAACAGAATATGAAGGATGAAAAATTGCATTGCAATCCAACTTATCGTATCACGCAAAACGGAAACACACCACACAAGCCGTGGCATGATCTGTCCACTGTCCCGAAAAAGAGTCCACGACGAAACCTATAGTCCAACACTCCAAAACGTGCTAAAATGCTCTCAAACGTCCATTTCACAAGGCTATCATGGGGAAAGGAGGGAAATGGTCGAGGTCGATGCTAGGCGAGATCAATGTCGACCCGTTCTGGGGTAGCCCTTCTTTGCTGACCCTCGACAAGCTTCACACCAAGCTGGCCCTTTTTACCTGCCCCAAAGGAGTAGAGCCTGCCGGACTCGGTGAGGACCAATGTGTGGGAGCTCCGACGCGAATGATCACTGTCAATCCAGTCCCAGGTGTTTGCCGCGCTGATCTGCACCACCTTTTCATTCAGCTCAGCAACCAAAGTGGCTAGCTTGGGACTCCAGACATCCCAGCCATCCGCCTGAAACCAGTAGAAGAAGTTTTAATTCAGTACTCCGTAGTTGATTGTTACTACATCAGAAATTTGTCGAGGAAGATGATGACCAAACCTCAACACCCAGATTAAGCGAATTCCCGTGCCCAAAGGAGTAGACCTTGCCGTCATCGCAGATGACCAAGGTTGTGCAATAGCCACCTGACAGATGCCTAGCCTTTACACCCTTCCAGCCGCCTATCACTTCCGTGGGGAGGCTCTTACAATCGCCTACATCACGTCCCAGTCCCAGACAACCGTCGTAGTTCCATCCCCAGGCGAACACACGTCCATCCAGTGCTAGAACTGCACAATGGAAAGCACCTGCTGAAATCGACAGTGGCTTTACCTTGAGTACCTGGAAACATTCGATCAACTTTGGTATCCTCAAGTTTATCCGCTCTCCATGCCCAAGCTTGCCTCCTAAACCGCAACCTACCGAGTAAACCGACCTGCAAATCAACACTTGAACTCAGCTTATTGAAAGAAGATTATTCACATCAAAAGAACTCAGCTTATTGAGAAGTTGTTCAATGTATGAAAATGGTTATTTCAGATGCTAAAAAAAATAAAATGATTATTTAAGTTGTTGCAGTAATAAGAAAACCAAGAGATACTGGGCCAAGGAACGCCACTTACATTCCTGCTGGCTGGTAGGCCAACATAAGCAGATAGCAATTGCCAGCAGCAATCTGCGCAACAAGAACATTCTCAAGCGGTCCAGAGAGAAGACGAGGCTCGACATCAGTAAGATCTGAACCATGACCAAGCCTCTCATCACGCCCCCAAGAGAAAGTATAAACCTGACCCTCTCTAGACAGAACGGCAGAGAAGTAGCCTCCTACAGATGCTTGAACTACAAAGATACCTTCCAGTGATTCCAACAATTTAGGGCTGCTAGTATAAGTACCAAAGGATTCTGAACCCCCAAAAGCATCCTGTCCAAATGTGTACACACTTCCTGTGTCGCTCACAAGCATTGTCCGCCTTGACCCAACAGCGGCTTGTGTGATTCTGATGCCTTGCAGAGACCTACAAGGACAAGGGCCCCATGACCACAGTGTCTGACATTGTGCGTAATTTTAGTTATCAGCAAAATCTACATGGCTTACCTAATAAGACATGGCTTGAACTGGTCTTCTGTATTCCCAAGACCAAGCTGCCCCGAGGCATTTGCGCCGAATGAGTACACATCCCCCTTTGCTGTGACAACAATGCTGTGTCCTGGTCCAGCAATAACCTGAGATTTCTCACGGCGGTAGTTCCTCTCACCGACCAACCGATACCCAAGGACGAGCTTCCAAGAGCCTCCACACTGCCGCTTCAACTTCTCCCTTTCCTCGTGCTTCATTGACTTAAACATGGCCTTCTGACGGCAAGCATCGAGTGCTGCAAGCTCTGGAAGAGACAATGCAGCATCTGGTTCAAAGTTTGCAGGGCTTCTGAAGAATTTGCATGTACCCTGGAACAAAATTGTATATCGTCATAAGCAGCATTATTCAAAACTCAATATCCGAAAAACTGAAAACCAGTAAGGGTTGTGCAAACTTGCCTCCAAAGCAGCCAGATCATTAGGTTCCAGCTCGTAGGATGAGAACACATGGAGGAGGATGGACGGGTTTGCAGCGAGTGGGATTCGCTCTGTGATTTCATTTGCATTGCACTTATACTTTGAGTGATCCGTTGCTGGATTTAATGGAGAAGAGTTGCTCTGATTCACAATTCGACGGGTCTTTATAACCACAGAGGCTTTGCTGTCCGTGGCAGCCATTGGGCGCTGCATGAGCTTGAGCCCAAAACCAGAAAGAGCTAGAGCTTCTAAGGGGCAAAAAAAAAAAAAAAGGAAGCAGAAAATCACAGACTCTGGATACCATCTTGACCAATGTTTATACTCATGGCTTACAAACAGATTAGTCAAAAGCGCCTTTCGGTAGAAAACTATTTGGATCCCAGCTATTTGTTTTGGAATGTGGCATTCCACAACTTTCCAAAATTTAGACTAAATCACAAATAGTTTTATATCTTAGGTTCATGGAGTTGGAAGATGGAAATTGATTCTATAGATTTGTGTCTAAATTATGCCTGTGAGAATTGATTCTGGTACTATGTTTCTAATGTGCAACTAATAATTTGTGCCTAAATTATGCCTGTGAGAATCGAATTCAATTCCAAATCCAAACGGGATCTAATAGAAACACATGCCAGATAACATAGGTACAAAATCAATAACTGTTAAAGAGTAAGAAAGCAGTTCATCTTGAAACGACATGATATTAAGATCCTAAAGTCGGCAATTCTGACGGTGAAATTAGCGAGAGCAGCAAAACCATTACTGAAGCTAGTCGCTTTTAGTCTGGTAAGCCGATCAAATCAAAGCATAACAAAAAACTAATCTAATAAAAAAAATCAACCAAAACCACAACAGGCGGTTGCAAACACGCGCGAGCGAGGAGACTGCCAAACTGGGGGTGGATCCAGTGCACGATCGAAGTTACTACTAGGCAAGCGGCGGGCATACCTCGGATGCTAGTCGCCGCCAGGAAGAAAGGCGACGCACGAGAGAGATGGGAGAATGAGGCTACGTGGTTGCGTGGGTTAAAAACAAAGGCAGATTTTTTTTATTTTATAATAAAAGGAAAAATATTTAAGAGTGGTTTTAGGAATATCTGTTTCTAAGTCAGTTATTTTCGGAGAAATTGGAAATCTCCAACTACTCTGTATGAGTATCTCCTCCTCCTCCATCCATAAAGAATCTCTGCCAGCTCCAAATCTTCGTAGGAAAATCTATTATCCGGTGGAAATCTCCTTCATCTACAAAGAATCCCTTCCCATTCCGCTTTTGGCTTCCTCCTCAAGTCCTCATAAACCCCCTCCAAGGCTCACGGTTTGCTCATTTCCATTTCACTCCGCCCTTAGCTGACGGACTCCTCTCCCGGCCGCCGGCGATGCTCGCGCTCAGGCGAGCACCCACGGCGGCACCGCTACGCTAGCGTAGCGTAGGCGCGGCTAGGCGGCCAGCTCGGACAAAACGAAACAACAGGTGAGCGGATGCGGATAAAACAGAGACCACACGGGGCTAATTTACAAAAAAAAAGAAAAAAAAAAGCAAAGGATGGGGTACACATCTCATAACCTGAAACGAAATGGTTTTATTCTTTTCAAGTCTCCAACACAGTAGAACACTAATCTCAGCACAAGCGACACCACATCCATCCTACAAGTACAATCCTTAATCCTTCCGGTATAAGACTATCCGCAGCAGCAGCCCCTATTTTTGACCCTCCAAAGAAGTACTTGAGGGATGCTGTAAAAAATTTTACCCTCTAAGCAATAATTTGCTGCAGTAGTGTGTTGACGCGAAAATAGGACGTCACCTCCGCGCGCGACACACGTGACTCCCCGGTCTGTTGCGAGGCGTGCCAGTCAATCTGACCTGTTGATTGACAATGGAACATCGGCTAGAGAGCCGATGTGTCTTTTAATAAAATCGTAACAGCTAAGTAGCCGATACGGGGCAGAACAGATCGGCTAGATCAACCGATATGATGACGTAGGCAGAGCGTAAGCTACCAGAGGCAACTTAAACAGAGCTTACGTGAGCAACACTTGAAACAGATCTGGACAGCTATATGATAATTAAAGTAATAATAATAATGCGATAAAGCCGACAGAAACCAGTCTCAAGCTGGATAATTGGTGATAAAAGCTAGAACAACAAGAATTAAGATAAAACTTGCTAATCTAGCTGATATCGATAAGTGAATAAATCTAGACGAAACCACAGCGATGCGTCCGGTGGTTAAAGTCTAGAAATTACTCGGTAAAGCGAAACTCACCAGCAAGCCGGAGATCGAAGCGATGCAGCCCGGCGAGTTTGCGAGAACTCGTGAAGAAGAAAAAAGTACGAAGGCGAAGTCGCCGAAAATTAGATGCAGTAAAGTAGATGCAAAAATTGGTAAAGGGGTTTGCCCGGAGGCGATTTTGATATTGATCGTGTGATAATTCTATTACAATGGCCGGGGCTTATATTTATACCCTGGGCTCCTCTAGACTCCTATAGCCGTAAGGGCTCAAAACTTCCTAATTAAATACTCTTAGCGGGTTACATAACCAACCGACACAAACTTCCCTAATTAACAAAAGAAAATGCTAAAATACATAGACTCTACCTTCCCTGTAGAATCCTAATCAATTAAACCTCCTTCAACGTGCATACATAATTAACTTGGACTCCTTTCTCAGCTTTCCATCTACGTGCAAGCCTCACATGTATTTTCTTCTTTGTTCCAGCCAATTCACGTATTCTAGATCTTCTTGTACGTATCCTTTGCTGAACCGGACTCCTCTCTTCTCCCTTGATTATGATTCGGCCAAGACATCTAGATCAGAAAATATTACTTATTTCCCAATAGCCTGAATCACCATCACACGGCTGAATAGAGCTTTAATTCCATTAAGCTTCCATGAACGTGTTAGCTTTGCCCTTTACACGTACTAGCTTCTCTTCCCTGACGTCATCTTGCCTCTTTTATCAAGAATAAAGTACTCCGGCCAGGATGCTAATGATGCCGTAAACAATACCAACCTTGTATTCATACGTGACCATCATTGCTAGCCGATTCCCAACTCTGCCGATTTTCCTCTGTTCTTCCTCCCTGCCGATTCTTCTTCTTTATTTAATTGCCATGCACGTGACCCTTCCGGCGATTGCCCTCGCCGATTATTCCAAAATAGATTTCCTTGACCTCTCAGCCGTGAAGCTTCACGTTCCCTTGTGTGTGCTATTCTTGCCAATATGCTCGCAGCCGATCGTTCCTTGCCGATTATCCCTTACTCTGCTTCTCTTTACCAATTACTCTGCTGATTACCAAGCCAACACATTTGACTCTGGGTTTGGTCAAAATCCGGTGTCAACAGGTAGTTTCTAAAATTTGTTCGACATGTATACATATTTGTTCCGACAGTTTATATAATTTTTTCGGTACGTACAAATATTTTGTTCTGATAGTTTGTAAAATTTGTTCGACACGTATACATATTTGTTTCGATGGTTTGTACAATTTTTTCAGTATGTACAATTTTTTGGTTTGATGGATTGTAGAATTTGTTCGACACATATACATATTTGTTCTGGCAGTTCATATATTTTGTTCAGTACGTACAAATGTTATGTTCTGGTAGTTTGTAAATTTTATTCCATAGTTATGGATTGCACAAAATATATAATCTTAATTAAAAAATATAAGTAAAAAATTCATCAAAATATAGTCAAGTGAGATCTTGTTGTGACAATTTTATTATCAGTCTAATGGTGCAATCGGAATTTAATTTTGATACTCGATTTAAGACTTATAGCTTTTTTAGTTGAAAATAATTTTGAATGTGAGATGACATCATCTGTTTTGTCCTCCAACTAGCAGGTGCGGAGGACCAAGGAATCATAATTAACACGGTTGGTGAGTGACATGACGGAATGTTTTTCATCGCTTCAGTGATGCATATTCACACCCCCGCAAGGCCTTATTGAAAAGAGGCGGTCGTTGGCAACAGCCAGCCACGGCCCGTCGCAAGCTCCACGTACACCTACATTTTAGAAAAATAATAGGGTCAATTAAAATTTAGCTGAAATAGCACTCGCTATTTGAATTGACGGTAAGAAATTAACCATCAATTCAAATGACGGTTAGAGAAAACTGCTAGTTGAAATGGCATTCAAGGACCCTGGCGGTAAGTTGAGTGGTGACACTAAACGCTAGTTGAAATGGCGGCAGTTAGGTCAACCGCCATTTCAAATAGCGGTGAAGATCTGTTTTTTTTTCCTTTTTTTCTTTCTGATTTTTCTTCAATGTTTTATGTTACTTTCCATTACTAGATTCATTTATTGTTGGTTTTTAACTAAAAATGAAGTGCCGACTAAGCATCTCTATTCGTGAGTGCCTCGACAAACAAAAATAATATAACCGAACAAAATGTATCATACATCAGTGTCTCAAAAAATATTAATAACCTAAAAGACACCAAACAAACTAAATACGACCCCTTTTGGCCGGTGTGGCCCGCCCTCCTCTGGACCTCCTGGCAGCCCTCATGTGGTACTGCGAGTACGTGAGGGGGTCCGGTGGAAGGATCGGCCATCGGCCAGTGGCAGCCGACGGTGTCTCTAATGCACGGTGTCCCCTCCGCGACCACCTATCACAAAAATCGATTGAACTGATAATTCCGTACATACTTAGGTTAACTTTGTTTGAACGAAACTTAAAATAACCTACCTATGCACGTTGTCAGGCACGATGTGCTCGACCAGCACCGGTGACTCCTGAGGCTGAAGTGCCTCATCACCCGGTGCACGACGTACTTCTCCACGTGTTTGTCATACACCAGGTGCTTCTTTGTCATCCAGTACGCCGAGTCCCGGTGGCACAAGGATGATAAGCCCTGTGATGCACGATGGAAGATCTCCTCGGGCGTGTACGGAGTCTAGCGCACGTCATTGTCGATGAGCTGGGTGAACTTCCCAACGAAGTCCTTGTAGGCACTTCTGGCGTTCGACCCAGCCCATGAAGACTGCACATGTCCAAAATTGATGTCAGTCACTAGGATCGACAACTTGTTGCAAAAAATAAATGGAAAATAAGTAGAACTTTACTAATAACCTTCCATAGGCACCAAATGGAGCCCATCGTCAGCCTGCCTATGTCGTCGTGGCCCGCAACTACTGCCTATCCACAAGTACGGTGAGTGGTTGATATTCGAGCGGCCCACGGGGAACCGCTTGTACCATCATAGTTGCAGAAACATCGAGCAGCAAACCAAGATGGGGAATGTGGAGTCCACCTTCAAGCAGCTGGTGCATAGCCCCCTGGACGTGGCTGCCAACACAGAGCACTCCCAGTTGATCTAGGGTACATGGTCGTTGGGGGCATCCGCGATCAACTGCGTGTAAGGGATGAGATGCTTCGGCGCGGCCTCCCTTTGTGAGCCGCAGAACAGTACAAAGCCGAAGAGCCACATCATGTATGCCTCCAAGTACCTGACAATTGCGGGCTCGTCAGCCTTGTCTGGCATGTACTTCACCTGTAGACAACATAGTAAGCATTGCTTTCGATGCGACATTTTGTAATTGAAAATATGAAAAGTTTTTTTGGGGGGGAGGGGGGGTGGCGTACATTGAACTGCACTAACCACTTCTTGGTGGGCTCGTGTGTGTTCGCGAACGGGGTATACACCGAGCCACGTCCTTCCGCGGAACATTCACGTGCCGAGCGAGTAACTCATCTCTCTAGTAGTTCCTAAACATTTTCGAAACATTTCTAATATTTTCTAAACATTTCTGAACATAATCTAGTAGTTTTAAAGATTCCCTAAACATTTCTAGTATTTTCTAAACATAATAAGTATCTCCTAAAAGATTTTCTTAACATAATCTAGTGTGTCCTAAAGATTTTCTAAACCTTTCTAATATTTTTTAAACATTTTATAGTATTACCTAAATTTAATATATTATTTTCCGAACATTTTCTAAGCACTTCTAGTATATTCAAAACATTTCTAGTATTTGCTAAACTTAATTTACTACACAACCTACTATTAAATGTAAGGTCGGCGGAGCTTCATTGTGGAGTCTTTACCGCCATTTCATTTGGCAGTTCTGTCAGCGGTCTACGACAGAGAGACCTTATACTGCCAAAGGAACTAGAAGTTACATCTCCGGCTATTGGAGTTCGCGTCCCCCTACCGCCAGTTCAAATGGCGGTGGAAAATTCTTACCGTCGTTGTCAATTCAAATGGCGGTTGAGTGCTATTTTTGCTAATTTTTGATTAATTATATTATTTTTGCTAAAATGTAAAAAAGGTAAAATTAAAAATATCACGTACGCCCCGAAACTTCTCCTGCATGTTCGGGATGTCAAGCGTGATAGGATCCCGAACTTCTACTGCACGTACATCCTTATGTTTTTTATTAGGAAAAAGTCCATTTTTGACCATCCAACTCTTGCCTCAGTTTGGTTTTGGCCATCGAACTCCAAAACCGGGTATCTTTGACCATCCAACTCTTAAATACCGTTTACAATTGGCCAGCGGGTGGTTTTGATAGGTGGTTATAACTTTTTTTATTTACAATTTAGTCCTTAGATTTTAAAATGATTATTACCTTTTGCTCATACCTCCGATTTAGGTGATTCTTAAGGTTACACATTCATACCAGTTAGCTTTATCTTTTAAAATGTTCTTTATACTATTTTATCACTATTTGATATATTATTCTTATGTTGTTATGTAAAAACAATAATATAAGAAAAAAAAGTAAACAATTACAAAATACTATGAACAACATTTTAAAAGATAAATCTCATCGTTATGAACGTATGACCACAATAATCACTTAAATAGAGATGCGAGAGAAAAATAGTAATCATTTTAAGATCTAAGAACTAAATTGTAAATAAAATGATCAAAATATACCTTGAACCTTAAAATGATGATTATTTTTCTTGTATCCCCGATTCAAGTGATTCTTGCAATCATGCATTCATAACAATAAGCTTTATCTTTTAAAATATTGTTCATATTATTTTATAATTGTTTATTTTACTTTTCTTATATTGTTGTTTTTAGACAATAACGTAAGAATAATATAACAAATGTTGATAAAGTAGTATATAGAACATTCTAAAAGATAAATCTCACTGTTATGAACGCGTGGCAGTAAGAATCACCTAAATCGGATGTACGGATAAAAAAGTAATAATCATTTTAAACTCTAAGGACTAAATTGTAAATAAAAAAAGTTAAAACCACCCATCGAAACCACCAGATGGTCAATTGTGAACGATTTTAAGAGTTGGATGGTCAAAGATATCCGGTTTTGGAGTTTGATGGTCAAAACCAAACTGAGACAAGAGCTGGATGGTCAAAAATGGACTTTTTCCTTTTTATTATCTGGTTTTTCATGCGGCTATTTATAATTCAGAGGTCCCAGTTGCTTATCATATCTGTTTAATTCCATCAGCTATGAACCACTTGCGATTCTAATTGATTGTTGTGGCTCTTGATTAGGATCGTTCTATGTGATCCGCAGGCCACATTTGGTCAGGATTAAAAGCTTCAATCTCCTCAGGTGTCCAAGGGTAATCATCCCATAAGTACTCAACATCATTGTAATATTTAGCCCCTTTGTGTTGCTGATGAGGATTGGGTGTGTGAGGTTTTCTGTGCATCCACTCAGTCTCCTCAAGATCATAATAGTAAACATTGCCAATAGGAGGTGGTTGATAAATTTGTTTGTGAGCCAGAGTAGCATCATGAGGAATATAAGTGGATTTATGCATCTAGGTATGAGTTTTTTTTGGTGAACAAGTTCTGGTCTTGAGCTACTGCAGTGAATGTGTCATTACCTTTGACATTGGAGCCCTTGTCCTCCATATTTTTGCACTCCCACTTTTGCACCCACTTTAGTCATATATGACATGATCTGATCAAAATTGAGGGTCATGGCTTCATTGTGTTGTTCTTGCTTCTTCATGAAGGAGTCCAGAGTTCTTTTCAGGCCATCCACTTCGGAGGCAGATGCATAACGACGGTCATAAGGAGTTTCTTCTCCCTCACCAGTCTGGTCTCCAATCTTCACCATCAACACTTTGCGAACTCGGTTCAGGAATCACCCCTCCTCAAAATAGGTTCACAAAGTAGTTCTCCGCCACGACACAGAATTGGATTTGGGATTTTACACAAGCACTGACTTGCAACCTTTACCAACGGTGCCTCTCGCCGTCGCCACCACTCTACAATTCGTTCACAACACTCGGAATTTCACACAACGACACACGCGCTGCAACCCTACCTGTTTACAGATGAAGAGTAAAGATTTGGGGGGGGGGTGGGTGGGGTTTGGGTTGCTTCCACAGATCGGGATGGGAGGGTGGGATTTCACACTGGTGATTAGCAACCACCTCACATCCGTCGGTCGGACTCGATCTGCAGAACTAGCTTAGGAAACGCAAAGTAAAACAAAGCAATTGTGAGCAATTGTGAGGGTCAAGCGGATTTGAGCAGTAAAACAAAGCAAAATCGACGGAATCAACACACGAACAAGAACGGAACGGACTTAGGGAGTAACTAGGGATAAGATCTGCAGTTGAGAAATCCACGACAAGAACCGATACATGAGCCGACCAGAGAGGCGGGCGACGAACTACAACTACTCCTAAACCTAACTTAGAGTTTATCTCCGAACATCGTATGTTACAGAATGAGTGTCCTGCTCATATAGCAGCACTGAGCGATGAAAGTAAAAAGGCAACGGTAACTGTTTCTCATAAGACAATTCAGTAAACGGTAAGACGAAGGCGATGACGGCCGTTGGATGAAGAATGGACGGCATCGGCCGAGTCGGTGAGCCTTTTCCACCAGCGCCGGCTTCTCGGTCTTGCTCCTTTGGCTAACTGACGAACTGAAGATGCAATGGTGCTTGACATGTGCTGGGCCCGGCGCCAACATCGTCCGGCGCGGCTGGGCACCGAAGTGAGGTTTCTCATTGATCAATCCGCCATGCGTGCAACGGTGCAACTTATGTGGTAATTCATAATAAAGTTTACTCGTCAATTCAACCTTTGGTAATCCTTTATTAAAAAAACCTTTTAACAGAATACTCCTACGAAGGATGAAAAAATGCATTGCAATCCGACTCAGTATCACTCAACGGAAACAGACCACACAAGCCGTGGCATGATCTGTCCACTGTCCCGAAAAAGTGGCCACGACGAAACCTATAGTCCCAACACTAAAACGTGCTAAAATGCTCTTAATAAACGTCCATTTGAAAAGGCTACCACCACCATGGGAGAGGAAAAAAGGTCGAGGTCGATGCTAGGAGCCTAGGAGAGATCAATGTCGACCCGATCTGGGGTAGCCCTTCTTTGCTGACCCTCAACAAGCTTCACACCAAGTTGGCCCTTTTTACCTGCCCCAAAGGAGTAGAGCCTGCCGGACTCGGTGAGGGCCAACGTATGGCAGTTACCCGCATCTTCGTCAATCCAGTCCAAGGTGTTGGTCGCGCTGATCTGCACCACCTTTTCATTCAGCTCAGCAACCAAAGTGGCTAGCTCGGGACTCCAGACATCCGCGCCCTCCTCCTGAAACCAACAGAGGTGAAACGCACAATCAGAAATTCAGAAGTTTTAATTCAGTACTCCGTAGTTGGTTGTTACTATGACTTTTATCAGAATTCGTCAAGGTAATGACCAAACCTCAACACCAAGATTAAGCGAACCCCCCCGCCCAAAGGAGTAGACGTTGCCATCATCTGCGATGACGAAGGTGTTGTAATAGCCACATGACAGATGCCTAGCCTTTACACCCTTCAAGCCGCCTACCACTTCCTTGGGGAGGGTCTCACTTCGGGCTACATTATGTCCCAGACAACCCACCCCGGACCGTCCCCAGGTGAACACACGTCCATCCAGTGCTAGAACTGCACAATGGAAAGCACCTGCTGAAATCGATAGTGGCTTTACGTTGAATGCCTGGAAATGTTGGATCAAATTTGGGAACCTCAGACTGTCCCTGCTTCCATGCCCAAGCTTGCCTCCTGGACCACAGCCCAGCGAGTAAACTGACCTGCACACCCAAACTCAAACTTATTGAAAGAGAATTCACATCAGAAGAGCTCATGACCCCCCCTAAACAATTTCAAACAAAGGTTGTGCAATGCATGAAAATGGTGATTCTTATCTGATAAGATTGTAGTAAGAAGTCAAAGCAAGGGATACTGGGCCAAGGAACGGCACTTACATTCCTGTTGGTTGGTAGGCCAACATAAGCAGAAAGCAATTGCCAGCAGCAATCTGCACAACAGGAGCATTCTCAAACGGCCCAGAAAGAAGACGAGGCTCAACATCAGTAATATCTGAACCATGACCAAGCCTCTCATGACGCCCCCAAGAGAAAGTATAAACCTGACCCTCTCTGGACAGAACGGCAGAGAAGAAGCCTCCTACAGATGCTTGAACTACAAAGATACCTTCCAGTGATTCCAACAACTTAGGGCTGCTAGTATAGGTACCAGAGGAGCACAAACCCCCAAAAGCGTCCTGTCCAAATGTGTACACACTTCCTGTGTCGCTCACAAGCATCGTACGCCTTGACCCGACCGCGGCTTGTTTGATTCTGATGCCTCGCAGAGACCTACATGGACAAGGGCCGCATGACCACAGTTTGTGACATTGTGCATAATTCTAGTTATCAGCAAAATCGACACCGCTTACCTAATAAGACATGGCTTGAACTGGTCTTCTGTATTCCCAAGACCAAGCTGCCCCGAGGCATTTGCACCGAATGAGTACACATCCCCCTTTGTTGTGACAACAATGCTGTGTCCTGGTCCTGCAATAACCTGAGATTTCTCACAGCCGTAGTTCCTCTCGTGGACCAACAGATACCCAAGTACGAGCTTCCAAGATCCTCCACACCGCTGCTTCAACTTCTCCTTTTCCTCGTGCTTCAGTGACTTAAACATGGCCTTCTGACGGCAAGCATCGAGTGCTGCAAGCTCTGGAAGAGACAATGCAGCATCTGGTTCAAAGTTCGCAGGGCTTCTGAAGAATTTGCATGTAGCCTGGAACATAATTGTATCTCGTCATAGACATCGTAAGCAGCATCCAAAATCCGAAAAACTGAAAACAAGTAAGGGTTGTACAAATTAACTTGCCTCCAAAGAAGCCAGATCATTAGGTTCCAGCTCGTAGGATGAGAGCACGTGGAGGAGAATGGACGGGTTTGCGGCGAGTGGGATTTGCTCTGTGATTTCATTTGCACTGCACTTATGCTTTGAGTGATCCGTTGCTGGATTTGATGGAGAAGAGTTGGAGCTAGTCTCATTCGCAATTCGATGGATCTTTATAACCACGGACTCCGTGGCATCCATTAGGCGCTGGATGAGCTTGAGCCCAAAATCGGAAACAACTGGAGCTTCTGAGGGAAAAAAGGAAGCAGAAAATCACAGACTGGATACCATCTTGACCAATGTTTATACTCATGGATTACAAACATATTAGTCAAATGCATTTTCTGTGCAAAACTATTAAGGTCCCGTTTGAATCCCTTCAAAAGTGGCTATTTGTCTTGGAATGTGGCATTCCACAATTTTGCAAAGTTTACATAGGCTTATATCTTAAATTCTGGGGGGCGGAACATTGAAATTGATTCTCTTAGATCCTCATGTGTTATCTTTCTAATGTGCAACTAATAATTAATAAGGTGAACATGACATCTGCTAATAATTTGTGTCTAAATTATGATTATTAGAATGGTATTCAATTCCAAAAATTCAAATAGGACCTCAGTAGGAACACACATGCTAGATAACAGAGGTACAAATCAAAAACTGTTAAAGAGTAAGAGAACAGTTCATAGTGAAACGACATTGATATAAGATCCTAAAGTCGGCAATTCGGACGGTGAAATTAGCGAAAGCAGCAAAAACATTGCTAAAGGTAGTCACTTTGTCTGGTAAATCTATCAAAGCACTGATATAATACACCAAAAAAATCTATTATTAAAAAAATCAAGAAAACCTTATCAAACACTTGTGCACAACTCCACTACCATAATCCAATGCATAACACAGAGCGCAAGGTTATACAAGGTTCTTTTGTTTTCACGTCTGAACAAGTGTACATGCTTAAAAAGAGGGAAAGGCACCGCCTATTGACGAAAGAACATGGTCTCGCAAGATCAATATCCAAAACCATCACAGTTCAACAGTTACACAAATCAAGAGATGATTACAGAAGATCGTCTGATAAAAAAAGAGATCCAGTTCTTAAAAGTTAAAATCAACCAAAACCACAAGAGGCGGTTGAAACACGCACGATTGAGGAGACTGCTAAACTGGGCGTGGATCGAGTGCACGATCGAAGTTGCTAGGCTAGGAGCAGCGGGCATACCTGGTGGATTGGATGCTAGTCGCCGGCGAACACCTCGCCGCCAGGAAGAAAGGCGACGCACGAGTGAAGGGAGAATGAGGCTACGTGGTTGCGTGGATTGAAAATCAAAGGCAGTTTTTTTATTATATATAATAAAAAGGAAAAAGATTTAAGAGGGTTTTTAGAAAAATCTATTTCTAAGTCAGTTATTCGGCGAAACTGGAAATCTCCTCCTCTGTATGAGTATCTTCTCCTCCTCCATCCATAAAGAATCTCTGCCAGCTCCAAATCTTCCGTAGGAAAATCTATTATCCGGTGGAAATCTCCATCTACAAAGAATCCCTCCCCATTCCGCTTTTGGCTTCCTATTCGGCCAAACTGGAATCTCCTCCTCCATCTAAAGAATCCCTGGCCCCTGCCATCTCCAAAACCTTCGTGGGTTTCCGCTCCCTCTACCCCCTCCAAAATTCACGATGCAGGTTCTGGAGGCTCACGGTTTGCTCCCTCTCCCCCTCCAAAATTCACGATGCAGGTTCCGAAGGCTCACGGTTTGCCCATTTCAATTTCAGGTGAGCGCCGCCGCCGCGGGCACTGCCACCGCCACACTAGCGTAGGCGCGGCTAGGCGGCCAACTCCGGACAAAACGAAAGAACACGTGAGCATGATACGAAGAAAACAGAGACCACGAGCTAATTGCAGAAAAAAAAATCCCGAAGGATAGGGTACGACCATCTCATAACCTGAAACGAAATGGTTTTATTCTTTTCAACTCTCCAAAAGATACCCCTCCCAGACCACCACATCCATCCTACAATCCTTCTGGTATAATGTACCATTTTAGAGTAAACTAGGCAGGAAAAACTTTTGGTATGATGCTGGTTGACAGCATGGGGTGCAAAATGTACACACAGGAGACTCGTCAAGCCTCTCGCACCGCAGGGCCTCAGGGGACGGAGGCGAAGGTCGGCAGCAGCCAGCCGCGGCCCGTCGCGAGCTCGACGTACGACCCGAACTTCTCTTGCGCGTTCGGAATGTCGAGGACCAGGTCGTCCAGGCCTTCCTTGACGCGGGCGAAGCCTTTAGTCATCTGGTTGATGGTGATCAGGCCCTCGCCGAAGCACTCCTGCAGCAGGGCCAGTACGCCGGCGTCGTTCTGCTTCTCCATCGCCATGACCAGTGCCTTCTTCACCACCTCGTGGTTGAAGAAGGGCATCCCGAGGTCGCGGATGCATCTGCAGGCTTCTCCCAGGTCACCACCAGTGCTGTACTCCTCCAGAAGCTTAGCTATCTTGTCCTTGGCATCTTCAACGGCCCAGCCGGTGCCACCACCCCAGCAACGCAGAATCCGCTCGCCAGAGTGGCGAGCAGACAGCAGGGCGCGGGCCATCTGGACAGTTTGGCTGCCACTGCTGTTCGGACGAAGCTTGCTGCTGATCTCATCCAAGTTCAGTGGAATTAGTACTTCATCAATCACTGCCCTAGCCAGGAAGAGGGCAAGCTCACTGGGAGCATCCACAATGTCGAGGGCAGTGTCCTCTGCTGACTGCAAGAGCATTATAAACCCCTTCATGATGTCATCAGTGGAAAACAGCTCCAAGCTGAGCGAAGAAAGGAGTACAGACGCCATCTCCTTCTCTCTGTTCTTTCTGTCCATAGCAAGCGTAACAAGCTTCTTGAGGAAAATGGGATTGTATTCTGGGGCAGAAAGCTCTTCAAGGCTTCGAATGAGTTCAGGGACATCATCTGAGAGAAAATACTCATGAATTATGTGGCCAGATTCTTCCTTGAAACGCTTCACCTTATCAGCACTTGTATTCTGCATCTCTTCCTCAGAGGCAGCAGGCTTACTGAAAGAAGCATCAAGCCATCCTTCAGATATGGCTTTTGAAACCAGCTTGTCAAAAAGATCTTTAGCAGAAGGAATATCGAGACTCAGGTCATCAACAGTCTCAGCTAGTCGAGAAAAACCCTTCGATATTTGATTAGAACTAATCAAGCAACCTGCAGCTGCCTCCCTCAATAACTTCAGGATTAATGGCTGCGAGGATATGTTTTCCATACCAAGGGTGAGAGCACGCTTCACAACCTCATGATGGAAGAACGGAAGACTAAGCTCTCTTATGCACCTGAAGGCTTCATCTATGTCTCCACTTTCAACATACTCCCTCAGAATATCCTGAATCCTCTTCTTTGCCTCTTCCACAGTGAACTGTGTGCTTCCACCCCATTTGCGTTCAACTAATTCTGCATGATGGGGAGCTGACAAATAGCTCTTTTCAACAACCTGCAGAACTTGAATACCTTTGGAAAATTCTGGAAGCAGTGCTCTAGCTCGAGCGAGGAACACAGGAGGCAAAATTTCATCAACAACAGCCCGCGCAATAAAAACTGCCAAGACATCAACAGCATCTGGTATATCAACAGTCAGATCTTCTGTGGACTCCAGAAGCATCATAAAACCTTCACTGATCATGTAGGAGCTCAGTAGATCAGCATACAAGGATGATAATAGAACTGATGTCATTTCTTTTTCTTTGTCATGACGGTCCATTGCCATTGATATAAGCTTCTTGACAAAGTAATGCTGAAACTGATCAGATCCAAGACTTCTTAGCTCGGAAGCTGCCAATTCAACATCTCCTGTACTAAAATACTCCTCAACTATTGGAACTACAAGCCTTTTATACTCATCTAATGTACCAGGAACCTGCATTTGCAGTGAAACAGAGCATTCTTATATTAGTGTACCATATATCCACAAAGAACAAATGCAAGCAGCATTCTGGAGGGTAGATCAAACCTTATTGTTTCCATTAGCTAGTTTTTTCAACTCTTGAGATGGTAAAGAATCTACATCCTCATGGTTGTCTTGTCCAGTTTTCCCACCAACACCGTCTGAAAGCAAATATCCATGGAGTTAGCTTGTATCAGCATATAGACTATTAATAACAAAGATAAAGTGAATAAAAAGAAGCTATGTCTTACAAAAGGAAGATTGCAATGACACTCAGTCCATGATCATGAATAAATCTCAAAACCTTCAACAATTTGTACACATAAACATGCCTCATACATAACCAGGTTTACATGATCTAATCTGGAGTAGATTTTTTGTGACCTAAGCAAACTTAATACTCTAATTATTTTCTAGCAAGAGCTGCCAGTCTGCGTCTGCCACAGGTTAAATACACATACTGAGCCTTACAAAACTAGATCATCACAACTCGTACCACAATAGCCCATAAAAGGCTGTCCATTAGCATGTTCCAATTCATACTGCAAAAGCATTTTCTAGTGTCACATTAATGAACAAATGTGCAAATGACCGCGTACACATGCCCAACAAGATATTGGAAAGCCAAGTTAGACTAGACCTGGCTTGCTAGAAGTGTAAAAGTTAGGCATTCATCATACACAGTAAAATATTGCCTAAACAACCACAACTAATAAACATGATTTTAATAAAAGAAGCATATGAACCCATGCCAGCAGAACAATGGGCACTCTTAATTTTAAGAGACCATAATATTTTATATCCCATTTAGAGACAAAAGGGAGGGTTCTGCTTCTTTTTTTTAAAAAAAATCTAACCTATAACCCCATTTAGAGACAAAAGGGAGGGTTCTGCTTCTTTTTTTAAAAAAAAAATCTAACCTATAACTTGAGGTTGACAGCGAATCGCAATTAACCTTTTTATGGTAAAACTGAGGTCTGAGGAAAGGCCCCATATTAGAGTTTGTACCTACAGCAGCTTTATGCTCAAGCTTAAACACTCACAAATGCTTACCAATAAAAATATAGTGATTGTGGGGCAAATGTACAATTCCAGTATCAACAAATATTGAAATTTGAAACTAAAATTGCACTAAAAATTGCAAGGTCTCTAACGCACCAGCAGGATATAACTGGCAATAAATAAATAAATTTCAGAAAAGGATAGTAAAAAAAGAAAAGATTACCAAAGTACCCACACAAGCTTTTGTAGCAAGCACAAGAGCCACTCAAAAGAGGTGGTAGCATATAGCAACCAATCATGGAGCATAAGGACAGCGCCCGAAACTGCCTAATGAGTTATCAAGCACACGGACTAACTCCCAAAGAAAAACGAAAAACGACAACATTTTAGCTTTGTCGGATCCCTAAGGAGCAAGGATTTTGCTTCTGAAAGAAAACAGGGATCCGGTCATTTTGGATAAGTTGAGGTCATAGAATTTCCCGAAACCCAAAACCGTCAACAACATGTTGCATAAGTACTCGTGTCAAACTGAACAAGTATCAAAGAAAACTATGTTTTGCCTTTGTCGGGTCCCTAAGGAGCAAACAGGATCCAATCATTTTGGGGGTAAAGGCACAACAGTTTAGAATTACCAGAAACCGTCACCAATAATGCGTAAGCAGTCTAGTGTCACGTAACTGAACAAGAATCAAATAAGGGAAGTTTTAACTCTGTGGGGTCCCAGGGAGCAAGGATTTTGCTTCTTAAAGAAAAAAAACAGGGATCCAACCAGTTCGGAAAGGCACAACACCTAGCATCACCAGAAACCGTCACCAACGTATTGCTTAGCGTCATGTAACCAAACAAGAATCAAACACAAGCTATTTTCCCGCCACAGAAACGGCACCACAAGATCAAACAAAAAGACAGAATCCTAGGTCATTGGCATTCGCGCCATGCCCAAATAAACCTAACAGTATCAACCACGTCGCTGAACTTGATTGAAGCTAACCTATTAGCATGCATGGCAATAGGAATTGGGGAACCCTAAGGAGCAACAGATCCCTCACCTATATTGACTGGTGCTTAACATAGTATTGAATGGAAAACAGCATCTACAGGTCAAAACCTCAAGCAACAGCAGAAGCAAAAACCTTTCAATTCAGCCACCTACAGACTACAGTTGGCTCTAAGCACGTAATTCGCAACAAACATCATCTCATAACACAATTCAGTGCCTTGGGAGCGGAATAGATACACTTGTATGGACGGAAAGCGGTCACCTTTCTTGGCGGGGTGGTGGTGCGGGAGGTGCCTGACGGCGATCCCGCCGTCGGCCGGCGCGCCCCCGCCGGTGGCCACCCGCAGGTGCCCCTCCGCCAGCATCCTCGTCGGCGACATCGCCCCCTCCTCCGCCGCCATCTCCCTCAGCCCCGTCCTCCTCCGCACGCCCTGCACCACGCACGCAAATCCGACGCGCCCACCCACACACGCAGAGAGTGAGTGAAAACCAAATCAATCACCTGCGGATCGAGCGAAATCAAATCCGGACACGTCACGAGCGCATGACGATCCGCGCGGCGGAGCGGGGCGCTGGCCGTACCTGTGGAGATCGGAGGCGGCGGGGGCCGGCGCGGATCTCACCCCCGCGGGCGTGGCGTTTCCGCCGCGCGGCGAGTCGCGGGCGAGCGGAGGGAGGGGGGGGGGGTGCGAGCGAGGGCAGAGGGGGCCGATAGCGAAGTTTCTCGTTTTATTTATCGCCCTGCCGCCCCCCTCACCTCGTGACGGTTAATTATTTATGGGCCCCTGGCTAGCGCCAGTAATTACCATCACGTCATTTACCCCGCCGTGTGTGTTAAGTTAATCTTTCCAGGGTTAATAATGGTAAGTAAAATCCCAACGACCTCTCTTATATTTTATTGTTCCTCTCGGGGTTTGCTTTTCTTACTTCCCAAGCACCACCACCGCCGCGGCGCCGCGTGACGCTGACAGCGGGACCCACTCTGCAGAGGCGTGAGGCTGCTGGGCTGCGCCGTCGTTTCGGCCGTGGACCTGGCGTATGCGCCGGCGCGCCATCGGGCGCCTGCCGCCTGGCAAGTGGCAGGGCCGGGACTGGTGCGGCGCGGCAGGCTAGGCGGTGGGGGCGTGGGGCGGCGTCCATGCCGGGAGCGGGCGCCAACGGATGGGGGTGGTGGGCGGCGTGGGTGGGGGGTGGGGAGTTCGGCGCTGCCACGTCAGGCGGCGAGGGGATCGCGCGCCGCGGCCGCTTGTGCCCACGTGGCGATGGCGAGACGCCGGAGCCGAAAGCGAGAGGGGATCAGGCGACGCCGCGCGCTCCAACATCCAGCCTCCAGGTGTGCGGCGCGGGGCACGTCGGGTGACGCGGAAAGCCGGAGGGAAAGCCGCGGCCGGCAGCAACGGAAGCCGCCGCCAGCTGCTTGGTCCGTTGGTCACCCGGCGGCGTTCGCAACTTTTTCTTTCCTCCCTTCCGTTTCTGGCTTTCCCGCCCGCATCTCGCTCGCCGGTCACGTGGTCGACGGCGACCGGAGACGGGGACGGAGGAGCCCGCCGGGGCAAGCCACCGGTGACCGTGAGCGAGGAGGAGACTTTACACGCTGGATCGATGCCTTATCTCGACAGATCCGTCATCACCTATCCATCTGTTCAGAGTTTATTAGTCTAATAATCTACGCAACGCAAGGCGACAGAACTGCTAGAAATCAATCTAACCCAGCCAAGTGGCCATGACTGTGACATGACAGGATAACTAAGCTAAAGCGCGCAGGGGTGGTGGCCTCATCTGGCGCATCTTGGCCGGATGCCCGGACAGAAGAGAAGAGCTTGTTCTTCGTCGTCAGCAGCTTTGCTGAACGTTTCTTTTCTGATGATGAAAAAGACACGCAACCTTTACTGAACTTTACGCCTCAGCTCGCCCCTTCTTTTTAACATTCTCTCAGTTTGTGCAGAGCAGCACGCATGGAGCTGCTGCCTGCACTGCATCCATGATCGCCCGTTCATCCATCAACTGGGACAAAAGTGTTCGCAGTTCACCATGGGCAAGGAGCTAGTAGTGTTCATTATTTACAGCATTTATTTAATCCCTGTGACTGTGAATGTGATACGAGCTAGCTAGGACTGGTCGAGGAGGTTCTGGAGGTAGAGGTTGAGGATGTATCTGCCGGTAGAGAGGACGTCGAGGCGCTTCTCGCTGGGCTCGTACCGCCCCTTGCGCAGCTGGTACCGGTGCGTCACCGCCGACACCGTGTACGCCTGACCTTCGATCGTCACGCTCTCGCCGCAGTGGATGTTCTGCAATGCAAAGCATGCATGCCAGGGGGCACACACAAAACAGACATGAGCTCAGCGCGTCGTCAACGGATTCGGATGCGCAACAACAGAAAAAAAAACTGTAAATGTACTACACAGTGTAATAACAAAAACTGAAAGGGAAACCGTCAATCAAGCTAAATTCAGACATTGGCAGTATGTCATGCATGCCGCTGATTTAGTTGCCAAGGATGTCAGAGGACCGAAACGAAAGGTGCTGGAACCGTGGCACTGCAAAATTCTGAAGGAGACTTTGCTGCTGATCCGCTGTCAATTCCATTCCAGGTCCAATGGTCATGTTTTTACTCTCTCTAGGGAGGAGGCTGAATATATAGCAAGTCCTTCAGTTATGTTTCCAGCTAGGAAGGTTGGGTGCGTGTCAAGTCCTTTCACTCCTTCCTATTGCTGGCTTAAAAGCATTGGTAAATATAAATTCGAGTCAAAACTAATCTAAACATCACTCATAAACAAACCAAACTGAAAGGATAATCCCTTCAACTAGTTATATGCAGCGCAGAAAAGAAAAATGCAGTGCAGTAGGCTCTTTAGCAAACAAAATACTGGTGACTACAACTGCTCAAGTCCACGGATGTTCGGAACATGTGCCAGTTTTGGTCATGCGTGCTGCAAATCCGGTTGCGGATTAGGAATGTTACGATAGAGAATCATACTCTTAAGTGTAAGTAGGTCTTGGAACTTCAATTGTTGAACCGAAATTCGGCACAGGCCGGCCACCAGGGTGCAGGGGCAAGTGCTACACCATTTTGCACGCTGGAATTTTTGCAAAAATTGTTCTTCCTACATGTCGATCGCAGCTTACTCCTATGCATCGGAAGACGAAAATAATTTCTACTGTGCACAGATAGACGAGAGGAGTGGCAAGAGCGCGTACGGTGGGGAAGCAGCGAACGCCGAGGCAGCGCGGCGGCGGCGTGATCTCGACGACCTTGAATGGGTGCTTGTGCTCCTTCTCCTTGTCCCGCTCCCGCTCCCTGTCCCGGCCGCCGTCCCTGTTCTTCCTGCACACCACCGCGAAACGCGGCTGCAGCTTCGTGCAGATTAGCATGTGCTGCTAGCTACTTTCACCGCAGTTGAGAAGCTGAGCTATTCGAGAATCGCCGCACTGAATCTAATATCGCGGCTGGCCCTGGCCGTGCGCTAACCTTGTGGTACGTGAAGGAGGTAGAGGCCACCATGGCCATGGCGGGTGCTGGAGAGCTCGCTCGCCTCCCGCTGCAAGTGCCGCCGCGTGCTGGCTGAAGGATTCGATCGAGCTGTTCCTGCGAGGGCGATCGAGCTGTTCCGGGATGTATGGCTAGAAAGAAGGCGGCGGGGCTTCGTAGGCACAGATATTTTGTTCTGCCGCTGGTGTCTGGCACCTGCTGATTCGGGCTTGGCTGGGCCTGGCGCTGGCGCAGGGCCGCAGGCAGGGGTGTGGAAAGAAGCCGTGCCACGCCCGATTGTTTCTGTAGTATGTCTCACTGTCTGTTCCTGAATGTTTGCTTCGGTTTGGCCTCTTTTTTGTGTCTCTGCTGCTCGTGCAGGCCTTGCAAGGTCCACAGGCAGAGTTTCGCAGCACCCGGGCCGTTTGTGCATTGCTAGCCACTCCCACCCTTCTTCCGAGTTCTGACAGCACAGCGCATCCACCAAAAATTAAAAAGCCATACCTTTTCGTTCGTGTCGCGGAGCATAACCAAGAATAATCCCGATCCACGCAAGCAGCATGTGCGCCGGGAGCCGGCGTGCCACCGCGCCGCACGAACGCACGGGGAGAGAGTGAGAGCGCACGAGAGAGATGCTTTGATTTGGCTCCGCTTGGAGTGTGCTCTGGCTAGATTTTGTTGGTGTGTGGTTTGAGAAGTGATGGGATGGCCTGTCTCACCATCTTATCCTGACGATGTCTATAATTTCTGTAGAGATAGTTCAAATAGACACTCCAAGCGGGTGCTCTTTCTCTTTAGCGGTGTTGCATGGAGTTTGTAGCTAATTCGTAATGGTTCCTTCACCTAATGTGGGCATCTTTCGTTCTATCTCTTTTCTGCAGAAGTGGAGAATACTGAACAAGGAGACGGATCAACAATGGATCGACGCGGTGATACAAAAGTTAAATCTTCAACTATCATCATTAAGGCATGAGGGATAAGGAGGTTAAGCAAACCCTCTGGAGCGCCTATTCATGATTAATCTGAAGACTGGGGTGGTATCTAGCTTCGTCTTAGGCTAGTTGTCTCGTTCTCTGGCTGTGACGCCTTCTCGCTGTATTTTCTTTTTCTGCTGGCCTGTAAACTTCTTTGTTCTTTCTGTCAGGCTTAGCTGCTCGTTATCGTTCTTTTGAGTGAGTTTCTAGAGTGAGTGCTACCCTTCATGGGTCAGTCTAAACTTCTTTTGTAAAAACTGGCAACCCCAGTCTTATTTTAGCTTTAATCAAAGCTGGTCCATTGGCCTTTTAAGAAAAAGAATAACGGGGGATACTGAGGCGTCAGGACAGAGACCCCACTGTTTAACTATGTCCTGCACACGTTCGCCAATAATCCGGATGCTATAGGACTATACTCCGTAGGAGGAGTACTAACCACATGCACAGTGACTAAACTTTGGTATGTACTCCTCCGTATAGGACATGAGTGCTGTTCACACAAGGGACAATTGGACACATTGTGTACTCCTATATGATGATGATCATCATCATCATCACTTCATCGTCAGTTTGGTGTTGGCTTTTCTCTAGAGCATATATACTGTCCACGCCGGCTAGCTAGCTACTAGTAGGTGCGTTGCATGCATAGTTGGGGACTTATCATCATGTTTGTTACCATGTTTTCTTTCATTGAACTGAGACTGAGGCCAGGACACCGTTTGCTTGTGTTTGCATATAGTGGACCATTTGGAGGGTCAGATGGAAGCTAGCCGGCCGTATGCTCTTTGTTCCTTCAAGAAAAAAGGAAGAAAGAAATCCTTTTTAGCACCTCATCAAATACTTCTGCAGTTCTGCTCTTGGGCATGTACCTTTCTCCCTGCTGTACCGTTCGAATGCAGTCGCAGCTTCATCATCAATTATAAGCTGACCTGCAAATAAAAGAGAAATCTTCTTTTATATATGCTTTCAGATCACTTTCAGTTTGAATGCCAGCAGTACGTGAGCAAGCCGGCCTGCTACGACACAACTAGACAATTAACCTACGCACACGTACGCCTGTGTCTTGCAAAGCGTAGAGCATCACAACTGTATGAATCGCGACAGATAAATCTATTTCAGATAGCAGTTTGGACTATAGCTCGCATAGAACATGTACAGGGGCGCTCCAAACGCTAGAAAGAAAACAAGCCGAGCCCCACATGCAGCCCTAACCACCGCTAAAGCCCCCCAAAAGCCTCAACCACAACATTATATATTCTACTCCCGCAGTACGTGTCCCTGATGATAAACCGATCACGGTATCGGAAGCCGGAAGCGCACGAACAGAGCTCTGGACAATCATCACGCCATCATCTTTTTTGATCTGTCCCCTGTTCAATTCAAACGTGTGCCATCGATCAGCTAGCAGTATCATCCAGCAGTGGCGAGCAGCCGGCGCGGAACACCAGCCGGGAAACCTGCGCCCAACCGACGGCCATTACAATAATCCCGGTAGGTTTGCGGCCTAATCCGACAGCCCTAATCATCGTGCTCTCTGTCTCTCCCCCCGCGCCCGGCCCAAAAGCTCTAGGAAGGAGCCAAAGCTAGAGTTACCCCCTCTCCCTACTGAGTACTGATCATGCATGCGTTTTGCCAACTCCCATGTGGATGCGGTCGCACTGGCCGGGCATGCATTTGCATTTCACGCCTTCACCCACTCTCTACCCCAACAAAACCCAAATGAACACTTTCCTAGGTTTTACCAGCGGTAGAAAATATATTACTGCACGAACAACAGCGATCTAAGGCCATTTCTGTCTGAACTGGGTTCGTAGCTGTTCGTTAGGAATTCGTACGCCTGCAGTTAAAAGTTTTTTAACCCGCGACCTGATGCTTCACGGCCTGTATCGCACCTGTATCTGCCTTGCAAATCGGAGCGAACCCGGTTTGGACTTTGCGAGGATCGCCTGTCACAGTGTCCCCGCCTCCCCTCGTTTCTCGGCCCCCATTTCTCTTTTAAACAACGCAAAAGCTAAACGGAGAGGACTCTCCATTTAGCCTTACCGCGAGAGCCTTCCCGATTTGTCAATCCGAGGAACAGAAAACCGAATTGGAGACAGAAAAGGAAAAAGGAAGAAAAGTAACAAATCAAAAAGAAGAAAGTAACTTGTCTTCTCCGGCGATCTCCTCCGTCTCCGGCGGTTGGTGGGCGGGGCGGCCGACAGCGGGACGCCGACGGGCGCGGGCGGCGGTGGAGGCCGGCGGCCTTAGGGTTCGGGGTTAGGGTTAGGGTTTTGGGGTTGGGGGAACCTCCATGGCCACCGGACCTAGAGGGAGGTTCGGGAGCGGCTGCCGGACCGGCGGTGGTCGTGGGTTGTGGGCGGAACGGCGGGCGGCGGCGGCGCCGCCCGCCGGGGTGGTGGAGGAGGCCGGTTGGGCCAGGGTTGGCGGCGGGGGGTGGGGATGGTGAGGAACCGGCGGCGTGGAGCTCGGTGGAGGAGGATCCGGCAACGGCGAGCTCCTGGGCGGCGGAGGCGCCGCCGGAGCCGGGGAGGGAGGGGTTGGAGGCGGGGGCAAGTGGAAGAAGTGGTTAGGAAGGGCGGGGAAGGGGGCCGCGGGCGGGAGGTGGGGGGAGCGGGCGGCGGTGGAAGCCGGCGGTGGTGGGGAGGAGGGGGCACGCGCGAGGAAGACGAGTAGACACGCGCGAGGAAGACGAACCGAAACGATAAGGTCGCCGAGTGCTTCTGGCCGCGTGGTGCCTCCTGAGTCCTGACATGTGGGCCGGAGGGGCTCTCCGCGTAAGGCTAACGCAGTAACGCGAGAGCCCCCTCGCGGTAGCTGCCTCCTTTAAACAAACGCACGCGCTTCTAAAGCTTGTCTTTTGCAAGCCATGGCCGCTCCTAGCTAACTCTTCTCTCCCTATATATACAAAGCGACCTCTCGTTCCGTGGCCACACCAGCATTCCAGCACCACACGCGCTGTTGGTCTCTGCTGTTCTGCCCGCCTCCATTGCTGCAGCCTGCAAGCCGGGGGCTTAGCTTCGAAGATGATGAAGCTGAGGTGCTCCACCAAGAAGCTGTTCAGGAGTTCCTCCAAGGGCAGCAACAGCAGCAGTAGCAGCGACGGCGGCGATGCCGGCGGCAGCCGCGGGGAGATAGAGTGGGAGGTGAGGCCGGGCGGCATGCTGGTGCAGAAGAGAGATGGGAGGGGCGGCGTGGAGGTCATCACCGTCAGGGTGGCCACCGGCTTCTCCTGGCATGACGTCTCCATTGGGGCGACCTGTACTTTTGGTGAGTATATACTAGCTAGTTTGCAAATAAAATATAATCTGATGACCCTCTGCTCGGAATTCTCTGTTTTTGCCCAAAGAAAAGCCATTGTTTGTGTCCAAGATTGGTAGAGTGTGTTCATGGTTCAGTCAGAGTTTCAGGCGGCTTGCATGATGCATATGCATCAGTAGACGACTAGAAATGCTAGTGAATTATGGCGCAGCCAGATCATATCCATCACTGTAACTATATATTTCTTCCCATTGATAGTACTTCTGAACTCCTCAGTCTTATCAGAGAGATACGAGAAACATATACTGATGTACGTGTCCACTAGCTAGCGAGGCCACCTAGCTTATTTCAGCAATTAAATTTCTGACGAGTGTCTCACCCTCAACAACTTCACAAGTATCAAGTATGGCACTAGATCACTCTGGTTGTGCCTCTGCAATAAAAAACACAAACAATGGCATGGGCATGCCTGCACAATGCGATGAGCCGATGATCAACGTCTGCCTAGCTAGCTACCTGCAAGCACATGATGATGAAACTGAGCGGAACCTTCCCATATTTTGTCACTTAGCAAGCAAGTATAAGCGCTAGCCGTGAACAACACTATGTGTTTCCTTTATTTTTTAAAAAACTTTGTCGCTACGTGGAAATAAATCAATATGCATAATACTGTATATAATAATTTTGGCTAGACATCTAATAACGTGTGCCCGTGCAAAATGATTGCAGGAGAGCTGAAGGTGGTGCTGTCGATGGTTACTGGGCTGGAGCCTCGGGAGCAGAGGCTGCTGTTCAGGGGCAAGGAGAGGGAGGACAGCGACCACCTCCACATGGTAGGGGTGAGGGACAAGGACAAGGTGCTCCTCCTTGAGGACCCTGCCCTCAAGGACATGAAGCTCAGGGCCGCAACTGCGGCACGAGACGTGCAGAGGCCGTATCAGTCTTTTATTGAGGTGTAGGTCCGGGTCGATCCGGCGCGGCTTGGCCCACGATAGCCCTAACTGATAGAGTAAAACAAGCATCATCCAGCTGCTCTTGGTTGGTGACCTACCTGATATTATTAATCAATCAGTGTTAAGTACCCACAGACCCACTCCATGTATGGGCAAAGGAAAGACCCTCTTATGTGAGAGTGAGAGGACGACTACTTGTCAGTCGTCGCATAGTCTTCTCCTATGCGTACACTACTGGAAAAACAGGCATTTGTACCGGTTGGTAACCCTCATTTGTACCGGGTATCCAACCGGTACAAAGCATCTGGTACAAATGTGGTAGAACATTTGTACCGGGTATCCCACCCGGTACAAATGTTCACAATTGTACCGGGGGGAGATGTGCCCCGGTACAAATGTTCCTCTCTCCGTCAGTCACTGCTTCTCTCTCCGTTTCCGTTGCCTTACGTCACTCTTTTCCGTTTTCCTTTTCTTTTCTCCTTTTCCATTCTTTTCTCATTCATCTCATCCAAATCACAAGATGCACAAGACATTCACAAATTCACATATATCTAACAATCACATACATCATACAAAGAATCACTATTACATAGATCACACATACATCTTCCATTTTACAGGTCAAAATCACATCACAGGAACAACAAAAATATCTCAGATCCAAACAAAGAACAAAGAATCAAAATCACAAGAATCAAAATCACCGAGCGGCCTGGTGCCATGCGCCCCCGCGCGCCGGGCGGCCTCTGGTGCCGCGCGCCCCCGCCGCTGGGAGGCCTGGTGCCGGAGGCCGCGCGCCCAAGCGCCGGCTGCAAGAAGAGAGGGAGAGATGAGAAGTGGACTTGAGAATGAGAGAGAAGGGGGAGATGAGAGGATAGAGATGGAGGAGGCCAGGGGACTTAGACAAATAAAGGGCTCTCCCCAGGGAATTTTTGCCGTGACGGATGGAGAGCCGGCGGCCCTGACGATGCTGCTCATTTGTACCTGGGTGAAGTTAGACCCGGTACAAATGGCTCCACATTTATACCGCGTCATCTCTACACCCGGTACAAATGTGGGGATGACACATTTGTACCGGGTGGGGAGGTGGAGGCCCTGACACGCCCCTGTGAGAGGTCATTTGTACCGGGCGGTGGCTCCAACCGGTACAAATGCGTGGTACAAATCAAAAATCGAGCCTGGGATATATATGTGATTCTCTAGTAGTGGTAACACTACTTGTAAGTCGGGTAGATAGATGCAATTATAAGTGACGAGTATGGCTGTCATGCATGTTATTAAGTTTGGTTGTCAAGGAAAATGCAAACTTTGAGATGACGTTGGCCTAGCAAACAAGTTGTACATGTCGTACACACACAGTGGTGTAGCCAAAGGGGGACTGCCAGGGGCCATGCCCCCCTAATCATCCAAATTTTCATTTTGCTATTACCAGTAGCTATTTATTTAGGCTTTTGTGATGAGTATTTTTGTAGAAATTATCCTGTATAGCAGAGAGATGCAACATTATATTTATATTGAAGAATGATTCAGGACATTAAAATTAGAAGCTTAAAAAACAAGTATGGTTTGATCTAACTTAGGTTGGCCCCCCTAATTCTAATTCCTGGCTACGCCATTGCGTACACAGTTCCAAGAGCCCTTTAGGCCTTTAAGGCTCCAATTGATAACTGTGGTAAACATTTTGAGGTCTTTTATGGTGCACAATACGACGTGTACTACCGATTGCAAAAGGACTCGTATGTAATAGAAAAGGAGCTATATGTAAGGATCCGACGGTTGAGATTAATTCCACACTACCGGTTTTTTTAGCTGTAGTACGGTAGTATTCATAGGTCATATATATGGGTAGTATAAGGGTATTATCAGAAATGTAAAATGGTATTGTTGTAATATAGGAATGACATATATGAATTGGGTGCGTCTCGGCTGAATGGGACCTTAGTAAAAAACGATAATACTACCGTACTACCGCAGAGTCGTATTGTGCGTTGTAAAAGACCTCAAACATTTTTCAGCTTTGGGGTTTTTTTTTACAATGCAGCTTTGGGTTGATACCTGCTATTAGTAACCTCTTGGATGATTTGCTAATGTGACAGTAAAAAGACGAGAGCCGGTTATGTGGTAGTAAAAATACGAGAGCCGGGCGAATCTAGAGCTTATTATCGGGGTCAGCTGACCCCGATAACTTCCTGAAAATAGCACTAAACATTCTTTCATCCACTTGCGAATCACTCTTAAAATAGCGAATCAATGCATGTTTGACTTCGTCACTTAGTACTTGACCTCAATAAAGCAATATCCTAAATTCACCACTGCTATGTGGGTTGTACTTGTACGTGTCCTTATTGTTTTGATGTGCAGTTTTCTCAACTTTTTATTTAATTATAGTATAGATGAAGAAACCGGGTGTCTGGCTATATGCTGAAGACATAATTAAGGCTGCCAAATTTACATTTTCCCTAAGGACTGACCTCTCTGAACTTACTGACCAGTTGACACTCAACTGATATCGATCTTTTCAAAAAAGAGACACCTAACCGATGTCTGTAAATCAGAGGGCACCAAGGCAGAGGCGCAGAGCGCGCACCATATCCTCCTGATGCTGGCAGCATATATGCATCATCCACCATATATACCAAATCACAAAGGCTTTCTCCCTCTCGTTCATGCCTGTCGATCGCTGCACCTTATTGAGCACCAGGTGGCCATGCATCACGTGGCGTAATAGTCGGAACGCCATTTCCGCGCATGGCGGGATCGGAGGATCGATCGATCGTCGCCCACGTACGGCGGGGAATCCCGTTCCCACGCAAGCCGCATGTGGGTCTCCGGCCGCCCCGGCGCGCGCGCGTGTGCCACGGCGAGAGGCGAGAGATGCTTTGGCACCAAGAGGAAATGGGGATTCCGAGGCGTACGACAAGAAGCACCATCACCACTGCTAATTAACTATGCTCTCTGCACACGTTCAGCGATCAGCTTGCAGTACTTTAGACGGTGGGCAATTGGACACACACATTGCGCGATGATGATGGCCAGTCGCAGTTAGGTGTGTTGTGTTGATTAGAATCCAGGTCTCTGCTGCGTTGCTAGCTAGTATCTAGTTGCATAGTTGGGAGATTTCATGCTGTACTCAAGCCGGACGATGCATCGATTATTGCTTGTGTTTTCATGCTCTACTACACGGCTCTGAATCCAATAAATAAGCCATATTATTTGCTGTCAGCTAGGAGATCATCTTTTTTCGTTCAAGAAAAGTTGCAATCAAACACTTCCATTAAACATCATCATATCTTATTTCTCTTCTGTCGTCATATGCTACTAGCTACTGCCTACTAGATGTTTTTTTTCTCGAATACGCGAGCAGCATATCATTGAATTAAGACGAAGAAGAAATTGATACATTGTTCGGTTACAACCCAAATGAACCGGACTTCAGATGGACACCCAGCTGAACATAACCGAACCATAAACTCGAACATGAACTACTCACATCCTACACAACTTAAATGTAGCGGGATATTTAACTAGTTGCCATCCTTACGGATGTCACCTCTCCAATAGCCATCCTTACAAATGCACTTACATATTTGCCATCACTCTATAGACAAAGCAACACATTTGCCATTTTCGCTGACGTGGCATGCCAACTCACCAGCACCAGTGTGGATTGGGACCGGAAAAGACTAAAATGCCCCTAGCTTATCCCTTCTCTCCTCTCCCTTCTGCCACTTACATGTGGGACCCATATGTAAGGGTCATCTTCAACCTCCCCTCGCTTCTCCACTCGCTGACACTTCCTCTCCACGACTCCACCGAGCTATCAGGGGGGGTCAAGCGTTGGTGTCCCGGTGAACGCCAGCCGGCTGGCGAGCTGCGCCCACGGGAGAGGGGCAAGCAGCGGCGGCCGGCTCCTGGCAAGATCCGCCCACGGGGATGACCAAGCGGCGGCGGGCGGCGAGTGGCTGCCGGTTCGTGGCGAGCCCCACCATCGGGGGGCAAGCGGCGCCAACTCCGGTGCGGCGGCCACGGCGCTAGCTCCGCCCACAGGGGCATACAGCAGGCGGCGCCGACGAGCTCCACCTATCAGGGAGCAAGCGGCGGTGGCTTGGAGAGTGCCGCTCCCGGGAGTGGGCGGTGGCGGCCTACCGGCGAGAGCCGTCCTCAGGGGCGAGCGGCGGTGGCCCGGCCAGTGACGCCGTGCTCCCCCGCATGAGAACTGATCGCGGTTGCTGGAGGTTGAAGATGACCCTTACATGTGGGTCCCACATGTAAGTGGCAGAAGTGAGAGAAGGGATAAGCTAGGGGCATTTTAGTCTTTTCTGGTCCCAATCCACACTGGCGTAGGCGAGTTGGCATGACACGTTAGCGAAAATGGCAAATGTGTTGCTTTGTCTATAGAGTGATGGCAAATATGTAAGTGCATTTGTAAGGATGGCTATTGGAGAGGTGCCATCCGTAAGGATGACAAATAGTTAAATATCCCAAATGTAGCATATACACCAGCTGATACGACAAGAAGCACCATCACCACTGCTAATTAACTACTCCCTCCGGTTCCGTCTTAGAAGTCGTTTAGGACAGCGACACGGTCACCGAATCACAACTTTGACTTCTCTTTTCTATAAAAATATTTATTGAAAAGTTATATATGTATATTCTTATGAAAGTAATTTTCAAGATAAATTTATTTATATGATTTTCACATTTTCAAACTCAACAACTTAAAAATTATTTATGATTTATATTCCCAATGTTTGACTCAAACCTTATCCAATCCAAAACGACTTCAGTAACCGGAGGGAGTACGCTCTCTGCACACGTTCAGCGATCAGCTTGCAGTACTCACCACATGCATGACTGCAGCTGGTGGAGCTTCTCGGAAGCCAATCACAGTTTAGACGGTGGGCAATTGGACACACACATTGCGCGATGATATGATGGCCAGTTGCAGTTAGGTGTTGTGTTGATTTTCTGTGCAGGATCCAGGTCTCTGCTGCGTCATGCGTGTTGCTAGCTATCTAGTTGCATAGTTGGGAGATTTCATGCTGTACTCAAGCTGGATGCATCGATTATTGCTTGTGTTTTTATGCCCTACTACACGTCTCTGAATCCAAATAAGCCATGTTTATTTGCTGTCAGCTAGGAGATGATCATCTCTTTTCGTTCAAGAAAAGTTGCAATTGATCAAATACTTCCAAACATCATCATATCTTATTTCTCTTCTGTCGTCATATGCTACTAGATACTTTCCGTTGAATGCCAGCCTGCCGTCCGACTACACCTACATACACGTACATATGCCTTCTATACAAAGATGAAAGTATCACAACTGTACTGCAAGAAGCTATGCTAAAATTTAGTTCAGGATGTTTTGGACTAGTCCGGAGACCAAACCCTATAAAGAAAACATGGCAAGCCCCACATGCTGCCTTAACCACCGCTAAACTCCCCCCTAAAAGCTCATCAACCCACAAACTAACTATATTGCAACCAGACTTCGATTAACAAATGCCATGACACATTTCATAATCCGCCTACAGGTGGTATGCATGCAGGCTCTGACTAATCATCGCGCCATTATCTTTTACTAATTTTTTCGCGGGCCATCAGTTCGTACGTGTGCATACTCATCTGTAGCAGCGAGTAGCCGCGCCAGCGCGGAACACCAGCCGGAAAACCTGCGCCCAACCACCATCAGTTAAAATAGTCATGGTAGGTTTACGACCACCCTAATCATCGTGCTCTTGCATTGCGCGGCTTGCCACGTTTTAGGACGGAGCTCTGCATATATGCATGCGTTTTGCCATCCCTTGTGTGGTCGGATTAGGCGTGCTCATCATCGAGGTGTTTACCTTTAACCCAACAAGTTAAGCCTACTAAATGCCAAACACATTTCGTAGCTACTAGAGGAATGGGAAAAAATCCATGTTTTGAGTGTGGTCATCGAAATACAGTCATCCCTGTTTGAATTGGATAAAGCATAGTTCTATTATAGTAGAGCGCGCCTACTTGTCAGTGACTGTTTCGAAATATCTCATAGAGACCTCTTCAGCAATTGACTTACTTGTGTTCTCTTTTTTTTCCGAGAATATATTATTGCATAATTGAATATCTTTGTATTTATTAAGAAAAAGATGGTACAGGTCCATACAACCGTATATCTTTATGCTTTTATGGCTTTATCTTTGTATGTATCAAGGGGAAAAGATGATCACGCCCATAGACATGAATGGATCCATGTGTTAGTGTTAGTTTGGGGCAAACTAACATAAAACTAACACAAAAGATCCATGCATAGGTGTTATTTTATAGTTAGTTTGGAGTAACACCCCCTAAAAAACTAACACCTCCAAGAGGTGGTAATTGATGTTAGTTTTGGTAGACCCCACTCAACTTTACTTTTTTCTCTCTCTCTCCACATCCAATCCAACTTTACTTCTTTTGGTGGACCTCCAATGATTGCAAAAGTAGCATGACATGCAAAATAACACATGCATCCATGCATCCAAAGTGTTAGTTTGTTAGGTGTTAGTTGGAGGTGCAAAAAACTACCACTACCACTAACACTAACACCTTGCATACATTCATGGCCAATGAACAATGACAAAAACTAGTTATTGCAGGATCAAATTCCGAATGTGTTGGAGTCAAATGTTCTCATCATTTTGTTTTGGCTCTCGTTGTGTTCGAGACTTCGAGCCGACACGGAACGGGAAATGGGTTGGCTCCACATGTCAGCCCCGGTGCTTCATGGAAGCCACCAGGCTCCCGGCTCAGGGAAAAAAATTTCGGCGAAAAATCCGAAATATCGCTGTTATCGGTGAGCCCCCAAAAAAATCACATACCGCTCAAATTTTTCAGCCGAATTTGGACTACGCGCCCGATCGCGCACCAAAAGACCCAAGACGTCCATTCCCGTCATGCAGCCCAAAATATACCCCCGACAGCCCCCCACGAAACCCTAGATCCTCTCATTTTCCCCCAAATCGACCACAGCTCGGAGCACCCCACTGCTCCTCGCGTCTCCAATTTTGAATATATTTTGGGAAGTATTTAAACATGTAATATTGGGCACTTCATTCATTTGCAATGCCATGGACATATAATATTGGGACTTTCCAAGTCTGCAATTTGCTGCAATATTTGGTACGGTTAGCTATACTATTTGGGACAGACTACTTAATATTTGGGACCTTGCATTATCATGAAGTACGGTGTTGTGCTATAGATATATGATATATCATTTGTGTTGTAAGTTTGTAACTTGTTATATGTTGTTTTTGTTCATTAGGGATAGTTTCACTGAAGTTCTGTCAATTTTTTTTTAAAATTTTGAATTTGTTTAAATTTGGTCTGAAATTCCTGAAATTTCCGAAATTTCGCATTTCTCGGTGAGTGCCGATATTTTTTTTCTACCGATAAAAAAAACCCTGTCCCGGCTAACACAACTCTTGCAAATTGGGGCAGGGGTCGCTAGTCGCTACAGCTTTGTGCGCTAGCCGTTTTGGACTTTGCGAAGATCGCCTGTCCTTCTGTCCCCTCCTCTTACCGGCACCTTTGTTTTTTTAACGAACGCACGCTTCTAAAGCTCGTCCTCTCTGCACGCACTGCCATGGCTGGCCCCTCTCTGCTGGGCTCTTCTTCGTGCTCCTGAGCTCCTCCAGCTCCACTATATATACACAGTGACCTCTTGCTCCACTGCAGCATCTGTTCAGCACCACACCCACCGGTGGTCACAGCTCCACCTCTCCTCGCTGTCCATTGCTGCCGGAGCTAGACGGCCGGGCAACTTTGTGGGTCTGCGCGCGCGACGACAATGATGAAGCTGAGGTACTCCAAGAAGCTGTTCCGGAGGAGCTCTTCCAAGAGCAGCACGGCCAGCAGCAGCAGCTGCAGCAGCGACGGCGGGGATGTCGGCGGCCGCGGGGAGATCGAGTGGGAGGTGAGGCCCGGAGGGATGCTGGTGCAGAAGAGGGACGGGAGGGGAGATGCAGAGGTGATCACCGTCAGGGTGGCCACCGGTTTCTCGTGGCACGACGTCTCCATCGGGGCTACCTGCACTTTTGGTGAGTGTTAGCGGTGTGCAAACCCTTTGTTACTGCTGTTCATTTGGCCGAGCCAATTCTTTGCTTGAGCTCTGTCTCAAGCGCCTATTTAGTTTGGCAAATTCACTTAATTTTTTTCTATTCACCCATCACATCGAGTCACATATTCTCTTACAACACCTGATCAAATACGATAACTTTTTCATATTCTAGCACTATTCATACATGTAATTTGCCGAATTAACATGAATTTTAATTCCTCGAGAAAAAAAAACATGATTTTTGCTCGAGATCTAACGCGTGCCCGTGCAAAATATTGGTTGCAGGCGAGCTGAAGGCGGTGGTGTCGATGGTGACAGGGTTGGAGCCACAGGAGCAGAGACTGCTGTTCAGGGGCAAGGAGAGGGGAGGACAGCGGCCACCTCCACATGATCGGGGTGAGGGACAAGGACAAGGTGCTCCTGCTTGAGGACCCTGCCCACAAGGACATGAAGCTCCGGACCGCGCTTGCGGCCCAGGCCGTGCAGAGCCCGTACCACCACCGGGCCTTCATCAAGGTGTAGGCTGTGTGGCCTCGGCCCGTTCGTTCTTGTGCTAGCTAATCCAAGGCAAAACCCAAATGCCAAGCCTGTTGTGTTGGCAACTTGTTTTTTTTTTTTTGAGGGCTGTTGGCAACTTGTTTGGACATGTTGAGATTGCGACGTAATCTGCTCCAAACTCCACTAATTGCTAAGTTAAAAAACTCCATGGAGGGCAAAATTGTCCTTTCATGTGTGAGTTGCTGTAATGCTGGCAGTCATAGGTAGTTCTCGAGTGATCGTGCCAGTGTAGTTAGTTGCACTTTGTAAGTGATGGCTAGAGTGTTTTGGATTCTGCATGGGACTTGGAATCGTTGGAGCTTGAACATTGTTGCGTGACAGAGATTCAGAGTAGTAACAAGTTTTTTTTCATCATGACTCGTAAGACAATAGCCTTGGGATCCAGATAAATCAGTTATACATGGGCAATCCATTATATGTCCCGCACTTACATCACATCCAAGAGTGCTTAAAATATATATATGCCTAAAACTCTGTTTTGGAAACTAATGGGGAAAATACCGGTTCCAACAGCTGCCCAATCCGATTGACGATTTTGTCACATGTCGAACATGTGTGTTCAAACACAAGTAACTAGAATTTCTATAAAAATTGAAGATGCAATTTGAAAATAGAAACACTAAAATGATTGCATCATAACATTTTTTTTCAAACAACAATATAGATGAAAACTCATTCATTTTATTGAGAGAGAACTACTTAAAAATTAGTAGCATGGTGCTCACAAAGACTAACACAATGCATGCATGATTACTATTAGCCGCAGAAAATCGGTAGAAAACATAAATTCATGATTCTAGTGGATGGTGATGTGGACAACATGCATGTTGAGAGAAGATCTAGTAGATGATGACGTGAACCTCTTGCATGTCGAGAGAAGTCTATCCATGATGTGTAGTGGGTTTCATCTATGTAGTTGTTATAGATAGACTAGTAAAGTACACGTGCGACACGCACATGTTTCTATTTTTTTTAAAAAATTATCTTTCGTTAATATACCAAAACGATATTCAAATTTTCATATTTTGAAAGATATCACAAAAATAGAATAAATTATCTAAAATTCACTTCTACCCTAACTCTTTCAATTCTTTGTGTTCTGTTTTGCATCCTTGCGAAGCTTCTGAACTGGGTCTAGGTGTCGACTCAGATCAACACATATAGAAAATAACAGACTCTTGATGTCGGCATCTCTCTGACTTACGGAGCCATTGTACTTGTCAGCCAACTTGTGGATATCATTAATGGCTTCACATGCCCAATCTTCATACGCTTCAGCACCGTTTGCCAGGTGAACAATCTCTTTTTTGATTGACTTATGTATTTCTGTGAGATGTGTTGCCGCATACTTGCTTGGATCTATCATATTCAAACCATATTTGTCTGTCAGGAACCCAATTGCATTTCCTGTCGCTGTGGAGATGGCTTCGCGCTTGTCTGAATCAATACCGCTCTTGAAGTTTTTTTAACCAGACGCCAATTGTTTTAGCTCAACTTTTCCTATGTAATAACCTCCATTAAGTTCCTCATTCGTTACGACTGGCATCCTGAAACCAGCCTTTGATGTCGCTTGCTCCAGAAAAATTGTTAGGGCACTAATTACTTTATTTGCTCCCACCTGTCAACATGAATTGAATTTGTCAATGTAATATTTTCTGTAGCATACGAAACTTGCAATTGATAACCTTATTTAATAATTTTACCCACCTTGAAGTGTAATTCACTATACTCAACGTATGGCCTTTGTAGTTGGTTTCTTGACATGTGCTGTAGCATTTTCGTGAGCCTATCTTGGTTGTCCAGCTGGTCCCTTGATCTTTTGCTTATTTCTCTTAGTTCCTTTGCACAGTCTCTTAGAACTGTAGACATGTTTTCCTGAGCAGGGATCTTCTCAGTTGCATTGTCTGTTTCGTAGGCTCTGTTAATGAAAATGTCTGAAGCAAACGCTATACCATCTACTACCATGGTACTCTTGGATCGTATGAAATCATATATATATTTGTTCTCATTGAACTTCTCCACCAGAGCAACACATCTCCATCGTATCTGTGATGTCTCGGCCGAATTATGGTTTAGAACGTTAATGCCATGTTCATGTTGGAGCAACTCCAAAGCATCTGATGCAATTTCTTCACATGCATCCTCCTTGGTAGTTCCCTCTGGCATCATCCCACATATCGCAACATTTACCATACCATCCACTCCAACTTTTGATGGAACGTAGAATTGAACTTCATATTCCACAGGTGAAATGTACCAAGATACGTCTTGATAAATTTGTTCAGATCCTCCTATTTATTGAACAACTGCCTTTAAAATTTTTGCGGCCTGAATGTGCACATCACATGTTTTCCGCGCCTGCAATTATAATTGAACAGTTATTTCTTAGTTCTTTTGGATTGTTTTTTTACCATAATTAAAAGAGATAAATATAAATTGCTGCGATATTATTATTTTAATATTTTTACGCTTAGTGAACAATTTATTTTTTTCTTTTAGCACGTTTGAGCAATAATCATGTTATTGTATTCCATATGCATTATATGGTTTTTTTTCTCGGTTGATTTTTAAAAGAAAACAATATCATTCTTATCATATTTACTGGTAGTGCCATACCATATTTTCCCCCAAAATATGACTTTGATGATCCATTAATAATAAATATCTAAAGCAATACTCCTACTGTATTATATTTGATAAAATACTGGTGATCAACTATCCTCGTGGTCGCTGCTCTCTTCACCGGATGAGTTTTAATTATTCTTATTTACCTTGTTGTCATTGACTTGCGCTATTTTTTTGCCTCTTTTTTGGTTTTTCTGTGTACTCTTCGTCATCTGCATTTGAATTGCTATCCTCCATGACATCATCTTCGTCATCCTGATAGTCGTCTTCTTTACTTTCGTCATATTGATCCTCGTAGCATTCGTCATTTTCCGATTCGTTTCCATCTTGAAAGTCTGATTTGATATCCTCTTCTTCGTCCTCATATTCATGCTCAGTTTCCTCATCCTTTGTTCCTTCTTCATATTCATTTTCTTCATCTTCTTATTCCTCGTCTTTTGGATTCCATTCACTGTCCTCATCTTCTTCTTGGGAGCTATCATCGGCCTCTTCTTCTTCTTCGTCCTCGTATTCATGCTCAGTTTCCTCATCCTCTGGTGCTTCTTCATATTCATATTCTTCATCTTCTTCTTCCTCGTCTTTTGGATTCCATTCATTGTCCGCATCTTCTTCTTGGGAGCTGTCATCGCCCTCTTCTTCGTTTAGCGATTTTGTTTCAATATACTAAAGTAGATATACAAGTAGCCATCCCTGTTATTATCAAGTCTCTTCTTAGCTCCATCGATGAACAAGGTAGATATATAGTTGCATCTTAATATGCTAATTAGTAAACATCATGGACTTTTACTTCTAATATCTTGCATAATTTCCTCATCATGAACTACATGGTAGAACACAGGTTCCTGCCATGAATTTCAGAATGAAAGAAACAAGGAAAAATTGAAGGATATAAAATAACTCTGGGAGTACGTATGTTATTGATTCAATTATTTAGAGATACTCAAAATGCAAAATAAGGAATAGGCATATAATTTATTCAACTTAAAACACTTCTTTATCTTGCATGTAACCCTGAGCATCAAATAAAATTTATGTAAAAAAAAGCATCAAATAGAATACATATTTCAGCTGCACTGCCAAGGATACACACTTGACCTTGAGGATCCAATACCATCAGAAGCTCTTATCCATGCTTGGAGGATCCAACTTCTAGCACCTACAAAGGAATTTGGGGATCTTTTGGAAAATGAGAGGAAAGCAGGCATAGCATCACTGAAGAGGGAAAAGTCGTCGACAATATATGGTGTATGCCATCACAGGGCCAAGGAGATTTGCACTTATGCACAAATAAATATATATACTTCAAATTCGCACTGGACCTAGAATATCACTTGATATGGAGCTGTGTGCAGATACATGCTCTGTAATTCAAGTATTATCCAGTCAAAACACTCAAGCTAGGAAATCATCACGTTATATTGCTGAAAATATACTACATTCATCCTGAAAAGGAAAATATACCGGCGGCCGTGTGTCCAACACCACTGAATCTGTTTTCCTGTGAATAGTTAATCATACTTAAATTGCTGAAAAGTTCACAACTATCCATGTCACAAATGTAAAAAAAAAACTGGATATTTCACTAACTGAGGTTATATTGCTGAAAATCCGCATGTATAAAGTCCCATACTAAATGAATTTCCTACTACATCTGTCAGGAACACTGTAGTACCAAAGTCACTATCCAACATCTGTCTCTGGATTTTGTTAAAATGTAATCTTAAGCTCGGATAGCTAATTAATAAAATGGAATATGTTAGTGGCTAATACCCATCAGCTCATCACAAGAATAATCAACAGTTGAATGGCTTTCACTTCATTAGTCTGAACAAAAGGTAGTTCAATTGGACACCAGCAATCAGTTCACTAATCTCCAGTAAAGCTCCGAAAAAAATACTGAATGATTATCCTAGAAGGAAAATAGAGAACACATTTTCATGGTAACAGGCAGACGCAAGAGGATACACTTTGTGACCTAGTCAATGGCAGGCACGGAGTGGCCATCAAAGTTCACCACCGTCGATGGTGGCTGCCATCTGAGCTATGATGCAAGGCACAGACAAGGAATAATCATAACGGAGGAGATTTTACAGGAAAATTACAGCGACCACCAAGATGACAACAGTAAACAGGGTGGCTGCTCGGGCACCTGCCATGAGGCTGCTGCTCTCCTTCGCTGCCTCCACCAATGAGAGCATTAGAGCCAGGTGGCAGATCTTGAAATTCGCACCGCTGCCATGCTCGATGACGACCAACGGCACCGGGACCTCATCCAAGGATGGGGGAAAGGGGCAGCGTGGATTCGAAGAGGCAGCATGAATGGGCATGGAAGTTGAGGCGTAAGGTGGGGATATGGGGTGGTGAGACGGGAGGAGATGGACGGGGCTCTGCGGCGGCAGTTCCGGCGACAACTCTGTGCGTTAGGGGCTGCGGGTAAGCACGTGCGCGGCAGGACATACGGCTCTTGGGGAGCGTCAGGGGTTGCGGCGGCGCCGGCGCGGGGGCAGTTGCGCGGCGAAGGCGGGGCCGTGGCACGGCGACAGGTAGCGAGGCGATGTTTTTTTTCCGATGAGGGTGGGCCCGACGGGTACGCTCAGGCGGGTACGTGAGTCGTGGGTGAGAAAAAGAACAGAAACACTCCCTAAATTGCGATTTTTATAGTCGTTCCACCTTTTTGGTCATCACGCAACCTGATGGGTGGGGCCCGCGTGAGGGGTAAGACGGACCCGAATTGGGTGTGAAAAGTTTTCAATTGTCTTCGCTCCTTATAGTATAGTATAGATTATATGTACACACACCGACGTATTAGGGCGCTTCCAGTTTGACGTATTAGGGCACGGTACCTACGCGTATTAGGGCAAATGTGACTTACCATTTGGGTGTATTCACAACATTTAGATAACTACGCGCTACGCCATATTCAACAGACTTGGCCCAACTTGACCTAGTCTGACAGCCCGGCCAAGCCCACAAGGCTAAGCCCAACCCATGGTCTTTATAGGGCTGGGTGTGGCGCACATTTCTCCAGCCAAAAAAAATATGGGCCGACCTAATTATTCTTTTGAATTGTTTTCTAACTACTTGAAAAAGAGCAGCCGACGACCCAGTTCCACCTGAGCCCAACCCAAAAAAAATCCCAAAATAGCTAGCCCAAAAGTTGTTCATGGCGGGCTTGATCACAGTTTTGGGTTGAATGATTTCAGGCTTTTTGCAAGCTCAGCCAGAGCCCGACCCAACTCACATTTTGCTCGTGTAAGCCGATGATGGGTTCATGTGATGTTATAGATATGATACTGGCTCACGTTCTAGAAGCTGGTGCACGAAACCGCACACATAATGATTATATCTCGATGCAAAGATTGCTTGTTATTTGCTTTTTTACATGTCGATATTCATCTGTAAACAATATTATATATGAAAGCATGTTAATTTTGTTGAGAGAGAACCATTTTTAAATAATTGATCCTACATGTATTTCAACTGCGGGAATTTTATGGTGTGTTACTCGCAAATACAACATGCTATTAGTCACAGAAAATCGACGAAGACATAAATATATGGTTTGGTGGATGTTGACATGGTTTGGTGGATGTTGACATGGCTTATAGTGGATAGTGACATGGCATGTAGTGGGTTATGACGTGGCGCGTTGAGATGCAAGAGAAATCGTTAGTGGGTACCAATTATATAATTGTATATGATATGATTTTTTCCATTTTATCTATTTTGTTCATAAAAAATCCTATTTGCGCATGCACAACATACGCACGCCCGGCACACGGTGATTGGAAGTAGGTGGTGAACCCGCCTACTCACTTTCCGCTTAGTCCTCATCACCAGTGTAATATGCCTGATGAGCTAGAAGAAGGTCATCACTTCCATGTCTATGTATTTACATACTCCCTCCGGTTCGTGAAAACAAGTCGTTTAGGACATGATCACCGTTACCAAGAAGTGATTTATTAAGAGTAATTTTTCCATGTTTACCCCTAATAAATAGGGTGAGAGGTGCAGAGAACCAACAACCTCGTATCTACCAATTTGCTAGCGCAACTGGTCCCAAGATGCCCTCGGTGTTCAGGTCACCGGTTCGAAGCCTGGTTGCTGTGATATTTTTTGTTGTGCGTTTTTTTTGCATGGGCTGCATGGTCCTGTGCTGGACGTGCTCGCGCGCAAAGGGGTCCGATTTTCCGTTTTCGTTTGCTTGGGCGCGATTTTTTGGCGTCGTGGCGCCCATTATTTCGGCGCTCACAGTAGTCTTCGGAGTCTGGCGCTTTTTTTTCGGCACGCGCTTCCTGGCCGTCCGGCCGTCCCTTTACATTCACGCTCCAGTTAAACGCCTGGAGTACTCCATGAACCAGAGCGCCATGAACCAGAGCAACACACTCCCTGCAATGGTCGGCTTCGACTTGAATGCTCCATTAGAGGAAGAACCTGATGCGCTTGACCTCAACGTTCGACTAGAGGAAGAAGAAGATGTTCCTCTCGGCGAGGACGACGGCGACACGGCGGGGGACTTGAGGAGCACGCGGAGCCCCCGGTCCCTCTCGACCACGGCGTTTGCACGCGGCAACGCTTCCCTGGCGCGGAGGCCCGAGCAAGCGAGCTCGTTCGCGGACGCGACCACGGCGACGAGGAGTGGCGACGTGGTGCCATCCGTGTGTGACTCACCCGTCCCGGCAAGGAGGAGCGGTGTGGAGCCATTCGTGGGCGATGAACGCGCCACGGCGAGAGGAGCGACGTCGCGCCGTCCGAGGTCGACGCGCGCGCCATGGCGAGGATGAGCGGCGTGGCGCCGTCCGAGGTCGACGCGCGCGCCACTGCGAGGACGAGCGGCGTGGCGTCTTCTGTCCACGACGCACGCGGAACGGCGAGGACGAGCGGTGTGGCGTCTTCTGTCGGCGACGCTCCAGGTGACGAGGAAGAAGAAGAGGCGGTGTTCGACGTCGACCTCGACGAGCCGGCACTGGAGGAAGATGGTTTTGATATTCGCCTCATTTGTCAACCTCCAAATTCTCTTGATTTCAACGTTTTGGATTTGGGATTTTTCCGAGCTATTCAAGCAATACAATACAAAAAGAATGCAAAAACTAAGGAAGAACTATTACAAGCAGTGCAACAGGTATTCATCATTCCAACAAAAATAAATTGTTCACACCGAGCTACTCCAATAACTAATTAATTTGAACTTTGATTTTTGTAGGCATTCATGGAGTTCTGCCCGCGTAAAGCAAATCACATTTTTGTGACACTACAAACTTGTTTAAGGGAAGCTATGAAGAAGAAGGGATGCAATAATTACAAAATTCCTCACATGAATAAAGCGACATTAGAAACGTGACCTCGCCGCCGACGTCGATCTCCATGGACTCCAGCTTGTTCTCCCTGGACTCCGGCTTGCTCGTCATGCTTTCCGGTGGTGGCGAGCGCAGGCGCGGCGGCGAGCAGCGTGGCAGGCGTGGCAACAAGTAGACGCGCAGCAGTGAGCAGGTGTGGCAGGCGCGGCGTCGAGCAGGCGAGCAGACGAGTAGCAGGCGGGCAAGTAGGCGCGTGTGCGGTGGCGAGGGATACGAAGCGTGGAAGCAGGGACGCATTAACTAGGGGTATCGATGGAAAAAAACGACTCGACAGGCGTGCGGCGACTTCAATTTCGCAACTAGTCTCGCGGCCAGGACGACTTGTTTTCACGAACCGGAGGGAGTATGGCTCTTACCTACTTCAACCTAGCACAAGTGCCAACAGACGCAGAACATGCCTGATTTTAAGGGTAGAGTCTCTATCCAGCCATTGTAAGTCGTGCCCTAACTGGCGTATGCATCTTTTTGGCTCAAGGCCTCGCAGGCTGGCTTGATTGCATATCTACTCCAAATTGGTCATGCTTCACGAGTCATGCATCCTCATTTTTACTCGCCGCTTGAGGGCCTTGACCACCCAATCCCCTACTTAATCGAGACCATTGCAAGAAAGGTCCTGGGATGGCCCGATTTTCACGGTAGTAGGTTTCGTAATAAGATAACTTACTGCCAGCAGCAGGTAAATGCTTTATACCTGATAAAGGTTGGATGCGACCAAGTGACGGGGAGAGAGGCACCGAAATCGCGAAGACTTCGACTCGATCTCCGAACGACCGCAGAACCACAAGCCGGAACTAATCCACACAATAAGAGCAGGGGTGTGCAAGGCACCCAGTAGCTCAGCTGCGGCAAACCATATGAGGCTATCAATTCATGATGATCAAAACTGAGTTTTTGATAGTACATAGGGGTTATTTATACTAGAAACAACTCTCCTAGATAGGTGTGAATTCGAGATAGAAATGAAAAGACTAAGTATGTGAAAAGGCTTCCCCGAAATCAAGTCCCGAAGTGGCCTCGCGTGGTTGTTGGCCTTCTGTGCAGCTTCCACTAAATCACTCATAACTTTTTATTGAGAAGTCTGACGAATATGCGGTTTGTTGCGTTGGAAATTTGACTTCAAGACCGTTCCATAAAGTACCTATGGAGCTCAAAAGCTATCAAGACCAAAGAGTTATGATCGATTCATTATGCAGGTCCAAACTGGTCCGATCGGAAGTCCGAACTGATCGTGCTGATCGTGGCATGTAGGTCAGAACTGATCATGGCTTGTAGGTTCAGACTGGTCTGAACTAGTCCGTTTCTTCTTGTTTGCTTCCTTTCCAAGTGTAGCTGCACCACCTTCTTCACATATATATCTAAGTACAACCAATGTAGAATATCAGGTAGTATAACATTCCTAGGTATGTTATAAAGATAATTTCAGCAAGGAAAGCATGCACCTTGTGTTGGAGTTTCTTTGCATGGTTGCAGCTAATCCGTCCTTCAAGCACATAAACTATATATGATGCTTGTTCTTGTGTAACCTGTCTTGCACTTGATTCTTGATGTGTAACCGGAGGTGAACTTGGCGTAACTGACGATGCATCCGGTGTAACCAAGGCATACAGGTTTTGTATGGCTAGGATGTCCTCGCCATCCTCTCCCTCTTGAAAAGGAGTCGCCCTCGACTCTACTGTGTAAGTGGGGCTTGATATGTGCGCATCACTACTTCTCCTCTCTTAGACCTAGGCTAGCCGAAGTACAACTTAATTGTTAGGGTTTGACATAACTCTCTCTCTCCCCCCTCCCTCTCTCTCTCTCTCCAACGTTTGGCAGATTTGGGAAAGTATACAAGATAAGATAAACTATTTTGCATAACATCTAATAATTCATTGTTAGAGAAAATTGTATGAAACAATTGAAAATTTAACTCAAAGTTATTAGTTACTTTAAGTTTATTTTTAGGGTTTGATGCCAAGTGTCACGAAGGTAGTTGTAAAATGACTAACAAAGGACCAGAGCAAGGGAAAACACAATTTATTTCTGCAGTGAAACATCAATGATGGAATTTTTTAGAAAAGTCAATCGCGGCATCGTTTGATACAGATGACATGTCACTCATTTATGAGTTCTTAGTGAACAGGACACTTGGTGTCTTTATTTCTGGTAATGAATATTTTGTGTTCCAAAACATTCATAAATGTAATAATTATCATAAGTCAAGGCAGAACTTATTTTTTTAGGGTAAGCCAAGGCGGAGATTAGTTATGTCCAAGGGTGCCTATGCCCCATCCCGCCTCTCTCTCTCTCACTCACACACACACACACCTGCCCGGCCGACAAAGGCGATGCGCGTAGACTAACCCTCGTCGCCAACAAGTGCTCCATTGTCCGAAATACCCCTGGCCGAATGAATATGCATCCGCCCCGGCGACGCTGGTAGACTAACCCTCGTCGCCAACAAGTGCTCCATTGTCCGAAATGCCCCTGGCCGAATGAACCGCCCCGGCGATGCTGGTACATTAACCCTCGTCGCCAACAAGTGCTCCATTGTCCGAAATGCCCCTGGCCGAATGAATATGCATCCGCCCCGACCCCGGCCCCCTTCTTCTTCCCCGATCTGAGCTCCACCGCCGCCGCCCGCCCGTCCTTCCCCGCCGTCGCGCACATGTCACACTACGCCGATTCGTCTGGAGGTGCACGTGCGAGGAGCAGGGTTCAAGGTTGCCGGAGCAGCCGCAATCACTCCATCGCCTTGGATCCAGTCGGTGAGCTAAGCGGCTTTCCACTGGTCCCTTGCCCGGACTGTGGTATGGCTCGGGTGGTGGAGGGGCGGACGCAGAAGGAAGGTGAAAACCACGGTCGTCTTTATTTCAAGTGTGCAAGGAACTCGGTGAGTAGTCTGCTGTGTCTCCCAAATCTGAGTTAGGGTTCTTATGTGCTTTTGATTCTGCAGTACACCAAGAATTGTGGATTTTATCGTTTCCACAAGGAGTATCTCCAGATGCTGAAGGATGCTGGCGTCATTGTTTTTCGACCGTCGAACTGGGCAGACGCGGTCGATGAAGTAGTTGATTAAGTGGAATGTTAAATTGGGAGCGGCAAGCAGAGGCAAGCACTGGAGGACAAGCAGAGGAAGAAAGCACTGGAGGAGAAGATAGACAATGTGATCTGGAAGGTGAACTTGATTATTGTGGCTGTTGTTTGTGTAGTATTTGGATGTTTACTGGGGATGTATGCTGCAAAGAAGTAATTCTGATGTTAAAAGTGGTGCTTTTGCTTCATCTGTGTGGATGAAGAATGAAAAATTTGTCACATATGACAAACTTAAATGTATGAATGAAGAATGGATGGAATGACAATTGGGTCACAAATCTTAATGTGTCACACATCGCAAAATTCATCAATTCATCTGTGCTGACATTTCATTGCAGCACGAGGCAAAGGAAACGTGGATTAACACAAACAGAGTAACAAACTTCTGGCATAACTCTGGCATACACATTGCAATTCATTGTGAACTGCTGCCATATAATGCACAAACAGAGTAACAAACTTCTGGCATACACATTGCAATTCATTGTAAGCTGCTGCCATAGACATTGCAATGCGTTATAGGAGACATGGATTGATCTACCCGCATCTCTTAGATCTACTAGTTCATCACAAGTTCAACATACACACAGGAGGAACATATTAACAGAGGATCTACTAGTCCATCACAAGTTCAACAAACACACAGGAGGAACACATTAACAGAGAAACAAATTAATTAAGCAGAGGTAGTCACCGTCGGAGGAGCCCCACCATCGGAGTCGGAGCCGGAGCCGGAGCCGTCGAGGCTGCCATCGTCGCCGCCGTCGTCGTCGACGGGGGCGAGCACTCCTCTCTCCAGGTCCCCAGCCAAGATATTGATCTTGAAGGCGTAATCCTTCACGGTCATCTGCAGCGGGTCATTGGGTACTGGGACCCCGAGATGAACGGCCACCTTTCGAAGCTTCACGAAAGCATCACGGAACAAGTTCACTGACCAAGTGGCTTCGTCAGCATTTAGTGGAGGTGCACGCACGACCGCCACGGGCTGCGGCGCCAGCGCCTCCTCGGGCTCGTCGGGCGGGGGCGGCGGCACCTCCTCCCTCCCCCGCTTCCTGGATGGCTCGCTTGACGATGCCATGCGCGCGCTTGAGGAAGAAGAAGCTCTTGGATTCACTTCTTGGTGACCGGAGACGGTGGTGCTGGGGTTTTCTTGGTGCCGTGGTTGACGAAGTTCTTGGCCGGCCGAGATTTATATTGACAAGACGGCGAACCGTCAGGCGGCTGGTCACGCGCCTCGGAACCCGTGTCCGCTCAGGAGAGCTCTTGGGCACAAAAGAGTCATGTGGTCACAAGGAGACGTGTGACTGTTCGTATTTTAATCAAAATACCAAATGCCCAACTATGAGTTGTTCGATTCTTAAAAAAAACTATGAATTGTTCGTATTTTTATTAATTTTTAGGTGCTGCTTTATGGGCCCTAATTTTTTAGGGAAGCAAGTGTCATTCCAAAAAAAAGTGTCGGGCCCACGCGTCAGCGTCAGCAGCCTAGTATAAAGAAGGTAACCATTGCCCGCCCGCGCACCAGCCAACAAAGCGACGCGGGTTTGCTAACCCGCGTCGGCATTGACTATCCATTTTGTAAAATGAATATTCAACCACCCCGGCCCATTCCGTCTCCCCTTCTTCTTTCTGAATGGATAAGCGCAGCACTTTCCTTAAAAAAAGTGCAGAGGAGGCGTGAGAGGAGGCGTGGAGACAAAGACGACAATGAGCGCCGGCGAGGGGCCAAGCAGCGGACGACCCCGCGCACCCGGGATCGAGGAGAACCAGAACGCGAAGCGGTGCCGCAACTGGATCCGCGCGCGTGCCGGCGAGATGGCGGCGAAGAGGGAGACGACGATGAGCGCCGGAGAGGGGCCAAGCGGCGGTGGAGTGAACCCAATACCGGAGACGAGGGTCCTCGACTGGATCCTCTCGGATTCCGACGAGGGGCCAAGCAGCGGCAAGGAGGTGCGTGCCGGCGAGGGGGCAGCGAAGTGGGCGAGGGGCCTGCCTCACGTTTGCGAGCACAAGTGTCTGGCAACGACGAAGAGGGGTCGAGGGAGCGGCGAAGGTGTAGAGGACCTCATCTCTGACTCTGGCAATGACCACGACGACGGCGAGGCAAGTTTCTCTGAATCTCACTGCCTTTTTACTTGTTCTATAGATGGAGCTTAAGCTAGCTTAAGCTTGAGCTTGATAAAGTTAATTAGTGCCTATGATGATGTCTTCCATGCTTGTCAGTTCTGAGGCAAATCAGTTTTGAACTAAGTTCTGCTTTTACTTGTCACACCCTGCTATGAAGCCTAGGATAATTTTCAAGTTCTTATATAATTTTCCTATGATGATTACTATTCCTATACTGCTCCAAGTTCTGAGGCAAATTAGTTCTGAATTAACTATGTTATTCTTATACCATGTTTAACCCTGTTTCAGGCAAAACTCTTTGAGTCGCGAGCAGAGCTTGAGTTACTTCTAAACCTTAATGTCTGGGATTATGTGAAACCTGAGTTTGAAAAAATCACGAAAGAAGTGAACAACCTCATCAAAAAGGCTAAGCACATAAGGAGGTACAAGTATACTACTGAACAAAATCTCGAGCCCATTGAAGATGCGCTCAAAGGGCTTCAAGAATCCTTGGTTGCTTACGAAGAGGCTGCAAAAAGAGCCAATCTTGACGGGGCATGATCTAGTTCAAGCTTGTTGATGTGCAGGGTCAGTAGCCATACTTTTGTGGATGTTCAAGGGGCATGCCTTTGTTGATGTGTATGATCAGATAGCACGACCATAGTAAATAATGTGATGGACAAGTTAAGTCCTAGCCTGATGGACAAGTTAACCTTTTGTAATAATTAGCTTTATTCCTGTGGACAAGTTATCTTCATCTTTGTGGACAAGTTATCTCTCTTATGATGTCTGTTTTGTCTCAAAAGATATATGTGTTGATTGTGCCTGTATGTCGAAATGGAAGCAGTGAGAGATCGAGTTGACCTGTCAATGAGGACAGACTCAAAGGAGACGAGGATTCACAAACCTCCGTCTCCTTTCTTCACAAAGGAGACACGGATTAACAAACCTCCGTCTCATTTGTTCACTACCGCCGCGCTCCCGCTTCACGGCAGTGAAGAGTGCTATTAGACTTTAATTATTGAGCTCTCAGTCTAGTAACGGATGTCAAATGCTCATCGGTAACAGACTTTATAGCCCGTTACCAATACGGTAGTGATCAGTAACGGACTTAAACAGCCCGTTACCGATAGGGCATTGATCAGTAACGGACTTTACGAGCTCGTTACTGATAGGTTTAACTTGTGTAACGGACTCTATTTAACGTCCGTTACAAAGAATTCATGTAACGGGCGTCTAAGAAGACCGTTGCCAGAAGTCCACATTGGTAACGGGCGTTACGGAGGCCAACCCCGGGGTCGGTCTGCCGCGCTTATCTGTAACGAGCGCCAAACAACAACCGTTACAGATGTGGGTGCATGTAACGGGTGTTAAGGGTCCGTTACAAATGCTGCGTGACCTATTTGAGGTTTTCACGTAGTGAGATCCAGATCAAAGCATTAATGAAAATCTAATGAGGGATATATGAAAAGTTGTTGTAGTGAGAAATACATTCCATAATAGATCATTCACTATAAAAATGATCTCTCATTCGGAGAGATATGAGCTTATTTGTGCTATTTTTTTGATAAAAAACATACCATATATTTTTGCTAACTAAAAGGTAGAAAATATTAAAAAATGTTGTTGTGATTCATTTTATTGTTGTGGTAGTTTGCTATCGCAAAATGTTGCTTGTTCTTCCTTTCTTATTTTAAATTACTAATTACATTTGTTTGTTCATACAAGAAGTTGACATTTCACTATGATTGGCTAAAAAGGTTAAATTATCCTATAAACTTCCATAATAAATAAAATATATGTTTAACATAATCCTCGTAAACCATCCACCCACATAGACCGACATGTCCACTCCTGCCTACAGGTTCCATCGAACCATGTCCAACCATACGAGACACACATGTATGTGTACTTGCGCATACACGACACACACATGCAGGTGCTCAAATACAAGTGTGTGCGTCTGCCACCATCAGTCAAAGTTTTCAGTTTGACCCTCTAGGACAAAAGCGAGTGGGTGGTGGAAATTAAATGGAAATTTGAGAAGGCCACACTTTCATGCACTACCTGGGCCTTGGGGGCTCAGGGTGTCTGTGGTGGGATAGATGCATGTATGCGTGTTTGTGGTATTTTTTGATGCAGTATGTGAGCTGATGAGACAAAGGTTCACGTGCTATCATATCCGATCCCACTCATGCATGCATGGCAAAATTCTCTGATTATTTAACTAACATCTCGAGTGACTAATAAAATTACTAAGAAATACGATGATTATTATAATGATGATATTGGTGGTGGTTGTGGTGGAGACTTGGCTGTAGTTGATGAAATATGCATTAAAAATTAATCAAAATATCACAAATGATGGTATTTGGGTAACATACTTTAATAAATTGTCAAGCCTAAGAGAAATAAACATACTTGCACAGAGGAATCCCAAGATAGTATAATCTTTAGCTTTCACTTCAACCATGTAAATAATGTTGGTGAGAGGAAACAAAATCTCTAAAATTGTGTTGTCAGAGTCTACTTGAAGAGGGGAAAAACCGGGGGTAATCATCTTAACCCCTAAACCCCAAAATCAGGAAGACTAATGGTGGGCCGCATCAGCAGAAGCCCAACACCGACTGCCGGCAAGGCCAAAGCCCAGCTTTTTTCCTTTGAAGAATAGCAGCTCGGCCCCCCATCGCAGGGCCACCTCCGACTCAAGCAACCAACCCGGTTACCTCGGCGGGAGGCTCTGCCTCGCACGACCTAAGGCTCCTTCTGCCGTAATCCGACGCCCGCCCCCCCGGGGCGGGCGCAACGTGGCGGAAGCCGCCCCGCGCCGCACGGGACGTGCAGCTACAGCAGAGCACACAGATCTGCTCTGTCAGAGGCTCAGGTAATGATGAGATTTTCCCGACGTGGCAGGTGGACTGCCCCGGCGTCCCATCACCTGATACTGAACAGTGGCCAAGGATACGCGAATCCTTCGCCTGCAAGACATCGAACAACGTGACCTGACCCATCAAGAATCAGAGGGAAGGTCGAGGCTTGCACGAGAAGCCCCCGACCTAGCAAGACCGGCGAGCCCCTGGGTCGGAAAGAAGCCACCTCGGGACGGAGGCCGAAGCTACGCCGCCCTACGAGGGCTACCGATGCTAGGACAGTGTACGGCGCCAACGGGAGACGAAGGCCCACGGCGTTGCACTATTCCAGCACTGTTGCAGCACTGTAGCAGAACGGGTTTTTACCATCTTGACCTTTGTACGCCGGCCCTCCTTGAACTATAAAAAGAGAGGTTGGCATCACGAATAGGGGGGTTCAGATGCGAATGAAGGCATATGAACTCGGCAAGACAAAAAGCAACACACCACACTCACCGAGCACCAGCTGCTCTCACTCACATACAGAGACTTGGGACTTCTTCTCTCTCTCGACCTAAGCTTGTACCCCCTACTACAAGCCCCCCTGTGGGCATATAGAACTCTTTCCCGAACTGGACGTAGGGCATCCCCTCAGTGTCTGAACCAGTATAATCCCGGTGTCTCTAAGCCCAACCATCCGGATCAGACGCACGATTCTAACAAAAAATTACTTGTCGGCGGTATCAAACCCCGACAGTTGGCGTGCCAGGTAGGGGCACTTCGTGTGTCACGACGCCAAACAAGGGTCTGGATGGCCCATTCCGACGAGCAGCCGGTGCGCACCACCGTGCTGCGTTTCGGCTCCCTGGACTTCGTCTTCGACGGTCCAGTCGAGTCGCCCGTTGGGGCCGTGTTCTCGCGGTTCCAGCCCAACGCGCCTGTGCCACCTCAGGACCAGCCGTCTGAGGAGCCGCAGGCGGCGAAATCTGCCGCCGACCGGGTTTGGGATCTGGTCGGCCGCAACATGGCAGTCGCTTTAGGCCCGAATCCGTCTCAGGAGCTCTTCCGCTTCGCGGCGTTCGCCACCTCCATGCTCGTGTTCGGGTTGCAGGAGGAGGAGACGCTGACCTGGGACGAGTTCAGGCTCTGCTACAACTCCGTGTACCCTGAGGGGCAGGCGTGGCTCCCCTGCGGCGGGGCGAAAGCGCCCGCCGCCATGGGAGACGCACGGCCTGTTCCCTCGGGGGCTTCTCAGGTGAGCTGCGACGAGGCCGAGAGCGCCCTACCAGCAAGAAAGCGCCGACGCCCCACGACCCGAGGCGCGAGTGTTTCGTCCTCCAGCAGCAGCCCGACACGGTACACTCCGACAACTCCGACGACAGCTCCGCGGAAGGTGAGCCCACATCGCCTGACGTTTCTGCTAGCGGCGAACCTCTGTAGGACGAGTACGTCCGCGAGCGACAGCAAGCCCGCCTCGACGAGCTGGACGAGGCTCAGAAGGCTCTCGAGGACGAGCAGGCGAGGCTCCATCACGCGCTCAGCACGGAGGCCGCGGCAACACCCGCGCGCAAGCGCGCGCAAGAGGTACGTTGCTGCATCATCGACGACGTTCACGGGACTCTTGTCGCCAAAGGGCCACTCAGAACCTTGCCGCGGCGGCCGTACTCCTCCGGGCTGGCCCCGAGCCTACGACCCAGCTCCGTCAGCACCTCCAGACGCTCCTCAATGCGGCCGCCGAGCAGCAGGCGAAAAGTTCCGCGTCCCGGCGCCGCGAGGCGTGGGGCCCGAGCATGGAGCGCTCGGTTCACCACGGGTCCTCGTGCCTAACAGGACAGCCGAACCGTGCGGAGAGCGTACGCTCGCCTGCCGGCCGCAAGGCCGACTCCAACCACGGGGCCCGAGGCGCATCCTCGGCGCGTGGGAGGACGATGACCCGAGGCGGGTCAGAGGGCGAGCGCCAGCCGCGGAGGGAGTACAGCCGGAGGCGCAGGGGCCGCTACGACAGCAGTGAAGATCGAAGCCGGAGTCCGACGCCTGACCCCCGAGGTCCGCGGGCTTTCGGCACCAACGTCCTCGCTGCAGCCCCTCCAGCTCGATATCGTGCTCCTACCACCGTCGCGAAGTACGATGGGGAGACCAACCCGAGCATGTGGCTTGAGGACTATCGCCTTGCCAGCCACAATGATGGCGCAACCAGCGATCTGTTCATCATCATGAGTATCCAACTGTACCTTGCCGACTCAGCGCGTACCTAGCTCGAGCACCTCCCTCGAGGGAGGATCAACAGCTGGGCCCAGCTCTGGGACGCCTTCATAGGGCACTTCCAGGGTACCTACGCGTGGCCTGGCAATGCGTGCGAACTTCGCCATTGCCGGCAAAAGAAGGGTGAAAGTCTCCGTGACTACATTCGCCGCTTCTCCAAGCGTTGCGCTGAGCTCCCCGACACGGCCGACAACCAGGTCATCACCGCTTTCCAAGATGGTACCACGTGCGAGACCCTTGTCCATCGGATAAGGCGAGTCAAGCTGAAAACCATATGCAAGCTCCTTGACCTGGCCACTGACCACGCCGACGGGGAGGAAGCCGTCACTTTCAGCAAGAGGAAGCCTGAGGAAGAGCAGGGTGAGGCTCCAGCCACACACCCGGAGAAGAAGAAGAAGAAAGTGCGCAAGCTCCGCAACAGCAAACTGGTGGCGGCAGCCGACAAGTGACCGTCCAAACCAAAGGCTAGTCCCCCAAGGGATCACTTTGAGAAGATGCTTGAGGCACCTTGTCCTTACAACGAGACACCGGTCAAGCGCGCCATGAAGGATTGCAACCTCATGAAGAGATACCTCGGAGGGAAGAATAAGCCGCAAGACGCGGCCGACACCGGCGTCGCCAAGAACGCCGAGCGCAACGATTTCCCCAAGGAAGATGGCGCTGTCATGATGATTTTCGGCGGGACGCCCGCTCGCCCTCCGAGGCGTAAGCATAAGCGCATCCTGCAGGAGATCTACCACACCGAGCCGGTCGTTCCTTCGTACCTCTGGTGGTCCGAGACGGCCGTCACGTACGACTGGGCGGATCACCCTGACCACATTCCACAGCCGGGGGCTTACCCCCTTGTGGTGGCACCGCTCTTCGGCACCAAACGGGTGCACAAGGTGCTCATGGACGGAGGAAGCGGCCTCAACATTGTCTACATGTCCACCCTCGACAGCATGGGGATCCAGCGGTCTCAGCTCCGCCCGTCTTCGACCCCGTTCCACGGAGTCGTTCCCGGGATGGAGGCGGTCCCACTTGGGCAGATCGACCTATCGGTCACCTTCGGTGATGAGGGGAATTTCCGTAAGGAAACGCTCACCTTCGAGGTCGTCGGTTTCCCGGGAACGTATCACGCGATCCTCGGGAGGCCGGCATACGCGAAGTTCATGGCGGTCCCCAACTACACCTAACTCAAGTTGAAGATGCCCGGACCCAAGGGAGTCATCACCATCGACACCAAATACCAACACGCTTTCGAGTGCGATGCTGAGTGCTTCCAGTTCGCAGAGGCCCTCATCCGCTCCAAGAGGATGGCCGCAGGAACTTCGGCTGGGAATCCCAACAATGACATCACGATGGTCGAATCGACCTAGACCAGCTACGTTGTCTCTACTCTTGCAATAGTACCGTGTACTGTTTTATGCTTATGATGAATAAAAGTGCCCGCCCTTTTTCCATTTTTCCATCATAAGCGTGACTTTTGCCAAAAAGGTCTCCTGATGCGAGCGATCCTAAGCAACAAACCATTTTACGGTCCTCGACCTAAAATCCTTCGTTGCTCGGGGGCTCCATCCAGGGGCAACATGCCCCTCGAAAAACAAAAAGTCTTTTTTTCGAAAAAGCTTTCTTCGAGAAACACTCCTCTAGCTCAAAGAGCGAAAGGGAAGGAACCCGCAACCATCTGTCTACGCTCGGCCGAGTACTGACGCCCCTACGGCTATACGTGCAAGGTTCTACAAGCTACGTCTGGGATGGTTAGGTCGATCTCCTCGCACCTCTAAGAGCTCGGCGGCAGATGTTACCTCGATGGCTCCTTTCTTAAAAAGTAACTCGATAGCCGACCTATCCGACCCTTCCGAAGATAGCTCAGGGGCTTTGGGCCTATGGGATACCCCGACGCGACTACGCCCGGTCGACGCTCTCGAGTCCCTACGCTCCGGCAGCTACGGGACGGAGCAAGACCATCAACGTCCTAAGGGAAGCCCTATTGGCTCGAAGACCCCTAGCCTCCTGACGAAAGGGAAAGTAAAAAGGATCGGGTGTCAAACTAAAAAAGAAAGTAGTCCCTCTGCTTAAAGAGGAAACCCACAACTTATTCGTAACAAAAAGCCGCCGGTGCCACTAAACTGTTTTTCTCCTGATTAGTGCTCATCATCGAGCCATCCCAGGTCCTCCATGGCAGCGTTGGCTACCTTTCCGGCGAACTCGACACACCCTGCGGAGATCTGGGGGTAACGGTGGTCCTCATACCCGGGGGCCCACCCCTCTCCGAGCAGCTCGCAGTTCAGGTCGGGGTAGTGCGAAAGGAACATGGCCACGGCCATGCCCTGTGCGCGAGAGACGCCGCCGACCATCCCGAGGCGTTCGACCTGGGACAGCCCTTCGTCGACACTGATGCCCTCCAGAAGCTCCACGACGGCTTGGGTAAGAGCCCGATGAGTTTCTTCCCGTTGCAGGAGAGTCGCCCGGGCCGCGGTCGCAGCCGGGGACGACAGCTTGAGCGTGGCAGCCCTCTCTGCGGGAAGACAAAAGGAATGAGAAAGGCATCAATAGAAGGTGCCGGTGGGATGAGTTGCTACCGCGACTTACCCGTCATGTCGTCAGCAAGCAACGACACGAGTGTCGTCAACTCCTCCTGCTTGGTGATGGCCTCGTTCATCCAGGTGGCGTCGGCAGCCCGCCGATCCCGCAACGCCTGCATCTCCGCGCAGGCAGCTACAACGACAAACAATCAGGGGTAAGCACGCTAACCTGCAGGTTAACCACCCAATCTGAGAGAGCCCACCCCGGGGCACCAGCTTACCGGTCAGCTCCCTGTCGTGATTGGTGGCGACTGCCAGCAGTTGCCTCCGCTCGGCGACAGCGACATTGAGCTGGTCCTGCAGGGAGGTGTTCTGCTCTCAGGCGGACTCCAGGGCGCGGGGCAGAGCTTGCTGTGGTAGCGGTAAGCTCGGCCACCCGCGTCTTCAGCTCGGCCTGCTTCCGAGCCGCCTCGCCAGCAAAGGCATCGAAGGCAGCCTAAGCACTCTCCGCCTGACGCTGGGCCCCGGCCAGCCTCGTCGCCGACGTCACCCTCTCCTCCTCGACGGCCGCCAGACGTTCCGCCGATGATGCACGAAGTGAAGCCAGCTCCGCCTCCTTCCGTCCCACCTCCGCCTGAAGAGCTCCGATCGCCCTCCAGACCTCAGCCTGCTGGCAGATGAACTGGGACCAGGCATCACAGCGCTCCGCGAACCCCTGTCCAAGAAGCAACTCAAGAAAGGACAACAATGAGAAAAGTCAAGCGGGGTCAAGCGAGAAGGGAGAAGTAAGGCAAGGGACATACCATGGCAGCGCCGGCTACTTCCTCGGCCGAGGCCGCCTGTCGGCGGATCACGCGTCTGAGCCATTCGGTCGAGGCGTGCCCCTCCTCGTCGTCAATAACGAGTAGCACTCAGTCCGGGTTATCGCGGGCGACCACCTGTAACCTGCAGCGGAAGACCTCACCGCCGGAAACAGACACCAACACCCCCTGGGGCCCGTCCGGCGCACTGGAGCCAGGTTGGGAGGACGACGCAACAGCGGGAGCCGAGCCGGAGAGCGGCACGACCCCCGCGACCTCCGCGCCCCCCCTTGTTCGGCCGGTCGCCCTCCTCCTGGTGGGGAATCCCGTCGTCAAGCCCCTCGCTCTGGGCTTCAGAGGTCGGGAGGACCCCCGCGGCAGGCGTGGCCATCACCGGATCCTCCGGCGCGGACGTCGTCAGGACCGCTATGGCAACGGTTGCACGCGCCACGACCTCCGAGGGCTCTGGCCCCCCGACGGAGGTGACGCCTGACGCTGTTGCGTGTTCGCCAGCTGCGGGGATCGAGAGCTACTGCTGTAGCTCCGCTTCAAACGCCGCCAGCATCTCCGTGGACGGCGGAACGCCGGACGTAGTAACGCCAAGCTGACGGAAGCCATCGCTCGAGCTGTCGCTCTTCCACGACGCCTCCCCGGCACCCCGACTGGCAAAATTTTTCTCCTCAGGCGCCGCCACGGGAGGAGTCTCGGGAGCCGCCTGCGTCGTCTCCGCCGTCGGCGTGGCGTTCTTCCGCACTGCGCGACGGAGAGACTTCTCTGGCGCCGGTGCGGGCGTCCGCCCGCCCGGAAGCGCCCTGAAAAAGCAGAGAGCTTGGCGTCAGGGTCTCCAACCGATCGGACAATCAGAGGGAAAATCAAAGCTCACCTCGTCGCAAGGACCCGAGCTCTCTTCGGTTCCGATGATGGTGGCCAGAACGAAGACCGTTTGCCGCATGCCGTGGCTGGACGGTCATTCCGAGGAGAAATCACCTCCTCCTCTCGACGTTGCTCGGAGGCGGCCCTCGCGGCCGCGAGTGGCAGAGACAGTGAGGAGCGCACCTCCTCGGCCAACGACGTTGTTGACGGTCGATTTTGGTACACCGAGCTATGAGTTTACCGTCAACATTTGCACGTATTTGATATTCTAACTAATGGTACTAACCCCCCAGAGGTATCAAGTTCACTCTTGCGTGTCGATTTTGGAGTTTATTGTTTACGCAGGAAAATAATGTTATAGAGGAGACTTTCGAGATAAGTTCATCAAGCACTTCAAGAGAAGATCATAAAGCCCAGCACAAGTCAAGACACATGATGAACATGACTCCAAATGGCCCAGGGACCGAAGCATGAAGCCGTAAAACTCCAGGGACCTGAACTGAAGATGATGAAGCTTGCGCGACAAGGAGCTCTATCTAAACCATGGAGAAGACGAAGTCAAGGGCCCACATGCAGGAGGGAGCAAGTCAGCAATTGACCGAGAAGCATCGGGGAGCGAGACGGGGCCGAACCGAGCTGAAACGGGCCTGGGCCGGTCGGCCCAGGCCGGCCGGCCTGGCCTGTTCTGAGCCCGATTCGCGCCCCCCTTTGACCTAGGTGCTCCTCTATATATTGCCTTTGCCTCCGCCGGCCGCCACATCCATCCATTCATCAGAGAGCCGCCGACACGAAGGAGAAGCACCGGGAGGAAGCCGACGGCCGTCGCAAGTCCTCGAGTTGCCTGGGAGATGGCTTAGGCCATGCCCTAGCCGCCATGGTTGGCCCTGCGTGGTGAAGCCATGGTGGAGTTCCGGAGCCGCAACTTGAATTCGTCAAGTCGTTTGTACCTTCAACATTCAATGGTGATGTAATCATATCTTGTTCTACTTTGATCTACATCGATGAGTGTTTTATTCATATGTATAGCTAGCATATGCTTTTAGTAGGAATAGATCTAATCGTGGTGGTTAGTCTATCTCTTGCGGAAACATCGTTGTAGTGCACGGACCGAGGTTGTCATTTGGTGATGATTATCCTTGCGTAGTGACAGTACGGTGGAGGAGAAAGCGGCGAATGAACGTGTATCGGACCACTCCATATCGGGTTACTCCATATCGAGTGTACTCCTTATCATAGTATAGGATTAGATTGGTTTGTCATCGTGGCCGGAGCGGCAACAAGAAGATGATAGGCTAGGGTTACCTTTGGTTTGCTTACCTTTATGGCTAGGTGGATGTGATCCATACATCCTTCCATGTATGGTTAACCTTTATGCAATCAACACTTCACATAGGGTTAGACCGGTATGTTAGATAGAGAACCTTAGTGGTTTGCTTCCAATCCTTGGATTGACAAATCTAGGGAGGACCCTCCTTGGTGAAAAAGGCACCAAGTCACCCGTAGGCTTGCGGTGAACTTGAGCACGGTTTTGCACCGTCAACAAGCCCCTTTTTCTGGCGCCGTTGCTGGGGATCGACAACTCGAACCCTAGGGAGATCTATCTTTCTTTTAACTAACCCTAATTCTTTGTATTGCATATACGCTTGTTTTCTTGTTTGTATCCTTGAAAGCAGGTGAAAAGCTAGACACAAGACGTTCGAGAAGTTCTCAACATCTGCACCCCAACAAGATGATCGCAACATCAAGATTCGCTCTTTAGTGGTAGGTGCTAACTTTTGTTAGTGGCCCATCATCCGCTATCGAGTCCACACCCTACACGACAGACGATAAACAAGGTAAGTCAACATGTCAATTAAAATTTTAAGACTAATGTTTTGTGGAGAATCGTTTGTTCGAGCAATAGGCATTGGAAGCAATCACGGTGCCCCCAAGATCACGAGATCAAGCCCGTCAACATCTTCGAAGCTTCTATTCGCATCAAGTTTTGCACAGCCTCATGGGAAGAATAACAGAATATACTTGGATATTTAGAAGTCCTACGAAGTTACGCTTCTAACAAGTCAAGAATCAAGTCAATCGGAGGTACCTACAAGCGGATATGGCCGAATCACCGATGGTTGCACGTCCTGATTTGGACAGCAAGCAAAGCTGAAGTGAAACAACTATAGCTCCCTCATATGGACTCCGATTAAGATGGATGAGTACCCGTTGGAAAGGTAATTTTATAAATTTTTCAATAGAATTATATTTTGGTATATGTTCTGTTATGTATACAGGGGGAAATCCATGAGGAAGAGGCAGCAACATCACGATGAGAACAAGAGAGTGGAGATGAGGGCGACAACAACGAAGAGAAGTTTGGGCAATGCTTCCACTAGACCACACATGAAGAAATTCAGAGGCTTGGAACAAAACAAAGACCCCTGGAGCATTGGCAAATAAAGACACAAGTTGGTGACAATCCGACGCAAGGAGATGTTTGGAGCAAACCACGAAGGATTACACACAAAGGACAACATTCAATGGCGCAGACACTTTGGGCTCTCACACGAAGGCTCATGGAGTTACATGAAGACACTTAAGAGCTGTGTGAGCCCACAAATGAAGAGGAGTGATCCTACATAAAGTAACCTTGATGACATGTGGCACGAAGGGAGAGAAGAAGTCTACGCAAGCCACCTCCGATCATCAAGGATCGTTCGTTTCCAACTCCAAAGGACCACTCACGATGAAAAGCTTGAAGGCTAAGGTACACATTAAACTCTCAAGGTACTTTTGGATATGATAACTTTCTTTTGAAACATTCATGTTCATGACCAATAGTATGTTTGATTCTATGCCTTGCACTTTTGATGATCATGATAGGCTAGAATTTCTTGAGAATGATAAAGAGGCTATGTTGTGCTTTAACTTTGTTAATTTGCATGCCTAATGAACCCATGCCTAATGAGAGCCTTGGCGCTGAGCAAGAAACTTATGCAACCTTTAATCACATTTTGTTCATCTAACTTTTAAATTGTGGTTACAATTGCATATGTCTATATTATGTTTTGCAAATCCTAGACTTGCTTTATGCTTGGTCAAGCTCGTGACCTTAAAAGAGCGTGTGTCGGGAGAAAACCCGAGTTTCACTAACCATGTAGGTCATTAAACCATAATAAAGAGGGGAGAAGCCATGCCCCAAAGGAATTGCAAGCTCGTGCATCGCCATCACCGAACCTCGAAGACAACACCGCTATTTTCATCAATTTTGAGCACCTGATCAGATATGTAGAAGAAGGATAAAGTTGAAAATCAGAAGCTCCATCAAGTGCCGATTCCAACGCCTCCAAGATCGACAAATTTGAAGACTCGTACAAGGAGATATGACGAAAACTTTAGGCGCTGCGCAGTCTGAAATCTTTGGACAGATTGCAGCGTTGGAGTAAAACGGGCATAACTCACTCGTTTGGAGTCCGTTGGGGGTCAACAAAGATTTGATGGAAAGATAATTTCATGTGCCATGCGTGGAAGTTATTGTTTGCTACATGATCTGATCTGGACAGAGAGTAAAATTCATGAAAAGAGGGGCAGCGACGAAGAGCAAAGGAGAAGGAGGGGATGATGATGCAAGAGACGATCGGGCAAGCCTCTCATCAAGCAAAATGATCATGTCAAGCATGGAGAGTGGATCAAAGCTGCATGGACATCTTCAAATCTTACATGAAGGACCATGGCTTCACGACCACGAGGAGGTACGTAAGAAAGTCAAACTCTATGACTCTAAATGAAGCGCTTTGCGGGAGGCAACCCGTTTTCTTTTGTTTATGTTTATATATTATGACCGTCTACATTGTGATCTCAAAAAGAAACATCAAGTAACATTGTACCATTGCTCTAATAAATACCACAACACCATGTTGTTTAATTTAATTGCTATTGAGGGAGCACTTTGTTATTTGATCTTGGAAAACTTGTAGACCCTTTTGTGTGCCTATTAGTGTTTAGAGTCTTTTTAGAGAGAAATATGAAGTTAGCACCATCCTTTAATTCTAACCTTGTGGCTAGTTAATTTAGGTTAACTCTTGCATTTGTTTTAGACAACCACCATATCATGTCGTTTTGATATTGCATTGCATGTTGTGTTGATCTAACTCTTTGCCAACCAACCTAAGCCTTCCCATAGCCCCCACAAAAAACCATAGCCAATAGAGGTAGGATTGCTTGTGTTGACCGTTTGCCATCACCATCCGAACAAGTCTATCTCTTTCCTCTCTTCTAACTAAAAACTTTGACTAGCCTCCCCATAAAATCCTTAGGAAAACCTGTCACACCTTTAGCCATCCTAAAACCATAGATTTGTTTTTCATTAAAAGACTTGTAGCACCACCTTAGTTAGAATTTCTACTTGACTTTCTCTCTTCAAAATCCTTGTTTGAGCCAAAATATAGGATACCCATAACCTACCCTTAAACCTTGTTAGTTTGGTTGATTGATTCTTTTCGATGGGTGACTTCCTTGTTGACAATGCTTACTTCGTATGAAGTGTGAGATCAAGCTTTGTCCTTTGCTTATTGTAGACCACATCAAAAGTGTTTTTCAAACCTTGCTAATGTTTGTTTGTACTAACTCTTTGCATTTGCATTATGCATCCACCTCTTTGTCATCTTCCTCTTAATGTTAGCTTGGTCTTCGTGAAACTTTATGATGAATGCTATCTTGTTTATGTTAAATGCTTGGTACGGCATTTTCCCTTGCGATCTTGTGTAAACGTGGTGTTTAGACATGATTGGAGACCACCATCATTCAGTTTTATATACCTTGCTATCATGTTGCATTGGATTGTTTATAAACTTTGCAATGCGCCCTACTTATCTTACACCATGAAGAGTTGTTAATCTTGGGATAAGCATGGTGTTTTGACCTTGGTTAATAAATCTTTATGGCGAGGGAGAAGTTTGGCAACCACTTTGTGAGCATGGAGCTTAGAATTTGGCGTAAACATTGTTTTGTTTTTATACCATCCTCTCATTTGCATACACACTTGCACACACGTACACCCATTAGGTTTTAATTTTTCTTTCACTAGCTTAACTATGCCACAAGTTAAGATCTTAGGGGATGTCTTTGGTTTGTTAGCATAGAGTGATTAATCCCGACTATCACCTCGGGGGTACTTTGTGCTTTAGAGTTATTTTGTAGGCATGACGAATCGCTCCCATGAGTTAGCAATGAAAGATGAAAATAAGATCATCAACACCTCCAAAATCCCAGAAGAAACACCGCTGCCTTCATCAAGATTAGGCACATGTTCAGAGATGTACAAAATAGGAAAATTTGGATATTCAGGAGCTCCACTAAGTCTTCTTTCCAACGCATTGAGATTCAACATTTTAGGAGACCCGTGCAAGGAGTTACAACCAAATCATTGGACGTGACACGTTCTGAAATCATCCGGGACAGTTTGCATTGATGGAGTAAAAAAGGTGTAACTCTCTTGTTCGGAGTCCGATTGGGGTGAATGACAACTCGTTGGAAAGATAATTTCAAGAACTTTACAATGGAGCAATGGTGCAGTACATGTTCTGTTCTGAAAGTTGAAGAAAAATTCGTGGAAGTTGAAGCAGCGATAAAAGACAACATAGAAAGAGGTGAAGACGAGTTGAGAGACGATTGGGACTAAGGCTTGTGACAAAGGGTGGACGTTGAAGGACAATCAAGGCAACAAAAGTGAAGAGTACGATGATGATCTCCACATATGGTGGTAGGACTTCAATAAATACATGATGATTCATCATCTTCCATGCCTAGCAACATGCTAAGCATAGGGGAGGACTTGGTGGACGTAAGAAGACCGCATGGAGAACAAAGATCATGGTTGCCACGGGATGCTAATTTTCTTCTTCCATGTTAAGCACAATGCTTAAGCATGGGGGAGGACACGCTACACTTCAAGCATCAAAGGACGGTAACAATTCCTTAACCCTCTTTTTTATCCTTGTCTTTCTATATGTCTGCATATATGTATGTGCTTTCCACAACCTTGGATACAACCTTCGTATATCTCTCTTTAGAATAACATGGCTACTAGGTGTATAACCTAGGTTTGTTTTTGTTTCAATAATAATCACTGTTACCTTGAGCTCACCATCATGATATCTTGTGGAAAGAGCTTAAATGATATCTACCCTCCATAGAGATGAAAGCTAGCTACATTATGGAACTTTAACAAATATAAACTTAGAGAGCATTATGTTTTCTCATATATGATCAAGTGCAAGGTATGAACATTGAAAGGCAATACTCATGTCCATTAAAGGCTTACTCGAGGACGAGCAAGGTTTAAGCATGGGGGTATGTTGACGGTCGATTTTGATACACCTAGCTATGAGTTTACCGTCAACATTTGCACGTATTTGATATTCTAACTAATGGTACTAACCCCCCGGAGGTATCAAGTTCACTCTTGCATGTCGATTTTGGAGTTTATTGTTTACACAGGAAAATAACGTTAAAGAGGAGACTTTCGGGATAAGTTCATCAAGCACTTCAAGAGAAGATCATAAAGCCCGGCACAAGTCAAGACACATGATGAACATGACTCCAAATGGCCCAGGGACCGAAGCATGAAGCCGTAAAACTCCAGAGACCTGAACTGAAGATGCTGAAGCTTGCGCGACAAGGAGCTCTATCTAAACCGTGGAGAAGACGAAGTCAAGGGCCCACATGCAGGAGGGAGCAAGTCAGCAATTGACCGAGAAGCATCGGGGAGCGAGACGGGGCCGAACCGGGCCTGGGTCGGTCGGCCTAGGCCGGCCAGCCTGGCCTGTTCTGAGCCCGGTTCGTGCCCCCCTTTGACCTAGGTGCTCCTCTATATATTGCCTCTGCCTCCGATCGGCCTGGGCCCGTTTCGGCCCAGTTCGGCCCCGGCTTCCTCCCGGTTGCTTCTCGTGTCTTCTAGAATTTTCCACTTCCTGCATGTGGGCCCTTGGCGTCAGTTTCTCCGCGGTTTGGATAGGGTTCCTTGTCGCGCAAGCTTCAGCCTTTTCCATCCAGGTCCTCGGAGTTTCAGGGCTTCACGCTTCGGTCCTTAGGTCACTTGGAGTCATGTTCACTTCGTGTCTTGACTTGTGCCGGGCTTCATGATCTTCTCACAAAGTGCTTGATGAACTTCCCCGCGAAGTCTCCCTTTTAGCGTTAAAACCCTGCGTAAACAATAAACTCCAAATACCACATGCGAATGTGAACTTGACATATGATAAGGGTTAGGATTGTTAGTTTGGATATTAAATCAATGCCAACACCGAAGGTAAACTCATGGCTAGGTTGACGGAAATTCACCGTCAACAAAGCATCAGAGGGAAGGTCGAGGCTTGCACGAGAAGCCCCGACCTAGCAAGACCGGCGAGCCCCTGGGTCGAAAAGAAGCCGCCTCGGGACGGAGGCCGAAGCTACGCCGCCCTACGAGGGCTACCGATGCTAGGACAGTGTACGACGCCAACGGGAGACAAAGGCCCACGACGTTGCACTATTCCAGCACTGTTGCAGCACTGTAGCAGATCGGGTTTTTACCATCTTGACCTTTGTACGCCGGCCCTCCTTGAACTATAAAAGGAGAGGTTGGCATCACGAATAGGGGGGTTCGGATGCGAACGAAGGCATACGAACTCGGCAAGACAAAAAGCAACACACCACACTCACCGAGCACTAGCTGCTCTCACTCACATACAGAGACTTGGGACTTCTTCCCTCTCTCGTCCTAAGCTTGTACCTCCTACTACAAGCCCCCCTGTGGGCATATAGAACACTTTCCCGAACTGGACGTAGGGCATCCCCTCGGTGCCTGAACCAGTATAATCCTGGTGTCTCTAAGCCCAACCATCCGGATCAGACGCACGATTCTAACCAAAAATTACTTGCCGGTGGTATCAAACCCCGACACTACTACTTTGCTCAGGATGTACCATTTGGTTCAAGTATTTGTACCAAACAATCTAATTTCAACCAAGAAACTTGTATACGGGTCCATCCTATAAATGAACATGAACAAGTTTAGGATATCCATGCCATGGTGGAAAGAAACAAATCGATAGGATGAGAAGAACTAGAAAGTCATCCGTCTTCAAGCCAATCGGGGTCACCCTTCCTGGCCCGCCCAGCCGAGCTGAATCCCTTGCCACCATATGTGTCCACTAGGCCTTCAGTTCACAGATCTGCAAAAGGTTTGTCCCACACTACCACATTCTCTTCTCCACCCGGTCGTAGAGGGTTGATTTTCTGCGGTGAAGTAGGCTAGAGTTGGAAGGATGAGGTCGTGTAGATTTGTGTGTGGGGGGGGGAGGAGCACAATGGTAGCGGTCAAGGGAGGGAGTGCAAAGGTATGCAAATGAATATAACAACAACAACAACAATCATATTATATAGCACATAAATATATGATTGATTTTAGTTGTGAATAAAACTAAATTACTATAAAATTAGAATGAAAACTAAGTAAAAGTAATAGAATTGGTAGAGAAATAATTGATAAAAATCAACTAATAAATAAAATGCTGAATGAAACTTACTACATATGGGACAAGGGGAAACTAGAAGGTTAAAAAAAGAAACATCAGTAGGAAATAAGGTAAGAGTATGAAGGAATAAATAAAAATAAACTCAACATACATACAAGGGCATTAGAAAAAATAATAAGTCAAGAAATAAACATAAAATAAAAAACAAATGAGTATTTATAACTTTGTAGAAAGAAAAATAACAAAAGAGAAGAAAATAATAGCCTATCGGTCGATACTATAGTTATACATGAAAATAACCACAAGGGAACAAACTAAAGTAAAAGTAATATTGTACAATAAAAAAATTACAATTACCAAAAGGAAAAAGGAAGTAGAAAACAAAATAAAAAAGGAAAGGACATTAAAAAAGAACAAAAAGGAACGAAAGGGAGGAAAATACAAATTAGACACATGAGGGTTAGGAATAAAAAAAGGAATCATGATGAAAATAATATATAAGCAAAATACAAAGGAGAAGCAAAGAAAAGGAAAAAATGTGGCTTGCATGCACAGGCTTGGTGTTGGGCAAGCAGGAAAGGCCGTGGGCCAAGAGTTCCTCCGTACTCATGGTCTAAAATCACTTCCGCGCGCACGTATGCCTAATAAACCCTACTCCAGCCCAACCTTTATCCAATCCTCTCTAATAGTACCTGACTAGAAATGCGGGCGCGGCGCCCCAGTTGGAGATGGAGCTAGTATATTTCTTTGAATGCCATTTGGGGTTTCAGCTGATAACCCAAAATGCATTGTTCATGTTTGGATATGGTTTGCCCTAGCTTATGAATGTCAAAAGGTATATTCTGAATACTCAGAAATGTGGGGCTAAATAAATAGAACATGAGGTCGTTGTGATACTATTCAATTGGCAATATACCACTATACCTGCCATCATCTTGTCTTGGCATTTAAACAAGGTTGAGTGCCACTCAAAAAATTTTTACCACTGTCATGTCTTGGGATGGTGAAAACAGAACATGTTACAGAACTGGTTATATCTGGTAGTCATTAGTTTAAGTGGTGTAAATGGTAGACAAAATGGATCTCACGTTTTTGTAAAGGAAATGGACTTAATTGACGTGCTCATATTTTTTTTGATAGTGCCATGTTGCAAGTTAAGATAGTAGCTACATTGTCTCTTCACCTGATAGGTTGATACTAATTATTAGATAATTCTTGTGTTACTTGCTCAGGAGCAACTAACAAAGGTACGCTTTGCCATCACTTTTGATGTACGTCAATGCTGTTCTTTTGTCAGTAGGGTTGAATAACAGGAAGTGAACTGATGTGTTCTAGCAGTCATTAGAATTACTTGATCCATATTTACTTTTTTATTTGTTAGGCTCTTGGCTTGTTGCGCTCTCTTTGTTTGTTGTTGTTGGTGTTTTGTAAAGACTTGTACTCAAACTCTCTCTTCTTAACGAAAAACACGTCTTAAAAAAATGATCCATATTTACTTTATTTCCGTCAGTGAGGTGCTTGTCTACATTAAGCTTGTTGAGAGTGAAAATTCCACTTTTATCGCTGCAAACAACATCCATGCCAGCTAGATCGTCGATTGCAGCCATTCTCTTTGTGATGCCTGCATGTTGGAACAAAAACATGATGGGGGTATGATCTTGTGGCTTCAGCAGCTTGAAGTTCCTGGTTGAGCAACCATAGATTACATAGTGTATGACGCTTAGAGGTCCGAGAGAATGTCCAAAAAACAGTGACCCAGATGTCGACTATGCAGGCTGCTCACAAAACTATGCGGGCTTGCTTGTTGCTACACTGTGGCCCTTCAAATACTGCAGCCATCTGCACTTGTTCGAGCACATGGTGTGAAATTTCTGCTACGACAGAGGAGGGATGTTGTTTCTATTGTTGCTGCGGTGGCGAGGAGCAGAACGATGGCCATGGATCATCCTGCTCTGTTGACATGCCGGAGATGTGGAGCTTGGTGGATACGGCAGCAACACGGGTCGAGTTGGCGTTGGGTGGGCGGGCGAGGCCCGTTGCTGTTGATCGATGAACTGATCGAGGAGTGCAACGTGTGTTCTCCGTGGTGCAAGAAGCAGCCAGCTAGGATGATTACATTATTACAGGTTGAGAAGAAGAGGATCAACACGCTAACCGATCGAAAGGGGGGTGAAGTGTTCAACATGCGCGAGTTGTTCTGAATGAACAGATCAGCAAGCCTGCTGCAGTGACGCTGACGCTGCAATGATGGTGGTGAATCGATTGGTGCACTCGAGAGAACGTTGCAAGCAAGAACGGCAGCAACGTGTAGTATTTGGACCGGACGAGGACCTAGCTAGCTCGAACAGTCAAAGTGGAATGGATTTGAACGGAAGCTGGCTGTGTGAGATCAACAAGAAGAGCGCCAAAGCTATACATGCCACGCTGCTATGATAATCTCAAGTGGCCAAAGCTGAGGTTTCCTCCGACCGAACGTGCGGGCAAAGTGTGAGATGAACAAGAAGAGTGCCATCCATTTGCTTGTCGACAAGCTCTTGAAAAGAATATAATGTTACATACATCGAGTGCTTGACACCAAACCTTATCTTGGCATGCCGGAGAAAGGACTATCCTGAGTAGCACTGTATTTGGTGATTAGCGGGTCGGAACATAACCCGGTAGAAGTTTCAAGAACGCGCGGACGCCCCGTGGTCCCACGCGCACCTCTCCACTCGTCGATCACCCGTGGAAAATTCAACGCTCCACTCTACACCGTCAATCCTCCCACAGCGGCGCAAATCCAACGTCTGAAGCTCGCGCCAACTCACCGATCCGCGCCCCGCCCCTCTCCACCAATCCCCTTACATTGTTAGATACCTTTTGTTGACGGTTGATTGTCGTATCAAAGTTCGTTTGGACTTGCAAGCGGACAAGTCCTCCATCGTAGCCAAGGGACCCTTCTTCACTTAAGTGTGAACCCAAGGTATCGAATCCGTGGAACAATGTGTAACGCAAGATCCAATCTAATAAGCGGAAAACACTTTGATCTTGAGAGGTTTGGTTTTGCATCTAATCTAAGAAAGAGCCATGAAAGCACATCTAATCTACTAAATACCGGAGGTAGCAAGAGAAAGAGAGATAAAACCAATCTAGAGATTGGATTGGGTCTTATGTTGAAGTTCCAAAACAAAGAAGAATAAAGCAAACGAATCTCATTACTAGCCTCTGTAAATCGTGGCTTCCGTTCCAACTCCGAAGACGCCCGCCTTTTGGAGCCACCGTCCTGTCACAACACACTCCTATTCGTGCGGGTTAGCCTAGGGCGAGTCCAAGAAGAACAAGTTGAAAACGCTCGGTAGATCGGGTATGCACCTCTAGCCACCATGACTACAAGAGCACCCTAAGCAATCTAGCTATAGACTAGATTGGGGAAGAAGCAAACCCAAGCGAAGATAAAGTTGTAGAGAAAGCACTTGATTGCTAGAAATCGGATTCAATCTTACAAATTCAACACGAGAGTATAATACATGGACAAGATCACCACCGGGATCCTACCTTGATCTTGATCCTAGCTCCGGGAACTCCGACGTGGTCTTCCATGCAAGGTTCCCACGTCGGCTAGGGAAACCCTAGTGAACCATCTCGACCCTCTCCTCTCCGGAATGGTGTCCCTCTCTTCTCTGCTCCTCGACGGCGGATGACGAATGAATTCTTTCGTGGCTCTTGGCGAGGGGGCTATAAATAGTCCGAATGGCGGCTAGGTCAAAGGGGGCGCCGAACCGGGCCCGAAATGGGCTGGACCGGCCGGCCTGGGTCCGTTTCGGCCCAGTTCGGCCCCGACTTCCTCCCCGGTTGCTTCTCGCGTGATTCCTTATTTGTGTGCACTTGCATGTGGGACTTTGACGTCGTTTCCTTCGCGGTTAAGGCTTGAATGCTTGCCATCCAAGATTCGCTATTTTCTGGTTGAGTCCCTGAAGATTTGCACGTTGACGCTTCGGTCCTCGGGTCATTTGGAGTCATGTTCATCGCGTGTCTTGACTCTTGTCGGGCTTCATGATCTTCTTCCAAAGTGCTTGATGAACTTATCCCGAAAGTCTCCTCTTTAGCGTAGATTTCCTGCGTAAACAATAAACTCCAAAATCGACATGCAAGAGTGAACTTGTTATATAGGGGGGTTAGTTCCAGTGGTTAGAATAATAAATCAATGCCGACATTAAAGGTAAACTCATGGCTAGGTTGACGGAAACTCACCGTCAACATCTCCCCCATGCTTAAACATTGTTCGTCCTCGAGTAAGCCTTTAATGAATATCGGCGTTGCCTTTCATTGCTTATACCCTGCACTTGATCATACACGAGAAAACATAATGCTCTCAAGAATTTAATCATTAAAGTTCCATAATGTACTAGCCTTCATCCTTATGGAGGGTACATATTAAATTAAGCACTTCCCACAAGTAATTACCTCATGCTCCCAAATTTCAAATGAATCTTAGAAATTTTGAAATTAAGAGCGAGATGAAGAAAAAGAGCTAAACCAAGTTCAAAAATAAACTTCCTTGCATCTTGCTCATGTACTCTCATCTCATCTTGTCTCTCAAAACCTATTCATTCTACTCCTTTCCCCTCTCAATAAATAGTGGAAGGCTTTATGTGGAGCTTTTTGGGAAAGTTTAGTCCTACCAAGATATTATAAATGAGATGTTGTCAAAACAAGACAAGCTTCTCATGGTCTTACCGAGACTCGTCAAAAAGGTCATTGGAAAATAACGTTATATCAAGGAGGGGGAGAGAAAAATACACACACTTTGAGATAGGTGGACATGTGCAAATGGCAAAGAGTGATCCCGAGGCACAAAGGAAGTCCTCGTTATCGGATTGCACATGGTTGGAAAGATGAGTTTGGATCTTAAATCTTGAAACTTTTGAGATTCCAAATGCACTTTAGAGAACCGGGGAGTTCACTTTATTTTTATAAACTCATATTTTTTTCTTTTCTCATACATATTTTTCTTTCTTTTTTTATCTCTTTCTTTTTTTCTTTATACACTTTCACTCTCTCTTTTTTTTTATTTGCTCCCCTTGAATTCTAAATTGCATTGTACCTACCTCCTTCCCCATGCTTAGACGTTTGCTCGTCTTCGGGCAAAGAGGTGATAGAGATAAGGTAGGTACTAGAAACATTTTTCCTTTGGAGAGATACTTGAAATCTTCAACCTTGGCACCATCTTGCAATCTTCCTTGAATTGACGATCCATACTCAATGATAGGTTGTGGTAAAGGAGGTGAACACAAAAGATGATATTTTTGGTTTTAAGGGTGGATATCCGGCGAGGTTTGTGAAATCTCCGATGTGGGGATACACAATGCACGGATAAAAAGGCTAGCAATAAGATAGATACGCAAAAACGGAATAACCTGCTTCTTAGTCTCGAGCCAGATAAATCATGGCCTGAAATAACTCACCCAAAAATAAATCTTGTATACTAAGGTTTATGCACTCAATATATATATATGGCTTTGGATAGGTAGAGCAAAATGCAAGTAGCATTAATGACAAGGTTAGCATATATATTTTTAAGAAAAAATCATCTTTAACTCATCCAAAATTGAGAGCATGAAAATAACACTATGGGTCTTATTTTTATCATAACCTCCACAAAAGATTAAGCTAGCATTTAATTAATTTCAGATTCATATTAAAGAGAGCATTAGCTTAATCATGCATAAAACAAGTACAAAAGTTGAGCAAAGTGGCAACTTTTCATCATATATTATCATGGCATCAACTTAATATTTTTACCAAAGGTTGATCAAGGTGGGAAACATTATTCATGGTGATCTTAAACTAACTCTACTATTATCACACATGCTGAAAATAAATAAAAAAATAGAAAATGCTACACATATATAAACTTGCACAAAAGTTGAAAATAAAGAAAAGAGAAAAGAGAAAATCGAACCGAAATTGAAGGCGTCATTATTATTTTTCTTCTTCCTTCTTCTCCATTCTTCATCTTCCGGTGGTTGAGTTTGATGATCTTTTGCGTTGTATCCTTTGCTCGTAGCATGATTGCGCCGGTCTCTTCTTTTACTTGACTTGGTTAGGATGAGGCGCTATGAAAGCTTCGTTGGGTGCCATGTATGGTGGAGGAAGTGGTGGCACGGCTGCCCCACTCCCCCATGCTTGTATCGACACACTTCATAATATGGTGGGGGCGTTGCTATTCCTCAATAAGGTGGTGGCATCGGGATCCCTCCATGTGGTTGTTTATTAGCTTGATGTGCAGCCCCTCCTTCGTCTTGGGTTACGGAGGATGATCCCTCTTACACAATTTTCCTTTTTAATCTTTTTTTTGCCGGTACAAGAAATCCTTCCTCTAACCAATTTTGTCTTCAAATGATCTCAGCCTCTCGTTGGGAAGAGGAATATTAACCTTAGTCAACTTGTACCTTCTCCTCTCATCTCCACTTTCCTTGCTTCATGTACTCGATCCCAAAGAAATCCCGACAAGGAGAAATTTTGGGTTCCTTGTAATCTTCTCTCGAAATCATTCCCCAAAAATCCTTCTAACATTTTTTTTTCTTGGACATCAACTTGCTCCGGGCTTCCTTCTTGTAATCGAGTAGTTCTCCAATATATCCATAAGAAACTAGTTGCTCTTCATCTTCAAGGCGGAATGAGAGGCACGACATTCCTTCATTAATGGCCGGTGCTAATGTCATAAGAACTTCCAAATCAAGCTCCTTGTGAGTATTCACACCAACTCCATAAAGAATCGCACCCATCCAAGGTTGCTCAAGATTTGATATCCGAGTAGAATCCAACACTTGGAGGGCGTCATCGAAATCAACATTTGGCTCGAGCCTCTTCTCAAGACAAACTAGCCTATTCTCCTCCTCCTCCGTCTTTATGACGAATCCATTGGGACGCCTTGGAGTGTACGGTGGTGGAGAGGATGAACGAGTTGAGCATCGTGGTGGAACGAGTGGCTCCTTCGTGTGTCCTCGCGGTTCGGTGTGCCGCATGGACGAACTTCGTGTACTCCTCATGCCACCAAGGGGCAGCGTGTTGCTCCTTGGTGGTGCCACGTCTTCCTCCATGCTTCGGGGAGACTCGGAAATCGAGTGCCTCCTCGAAGAGCTCGATGATGGCGCCTTCGATGATCGCGTCTTCTTGGGGAAGATATTGGTGGCTCTCTTCCACATTGTTGCTGCACTAACTCACAACGAGTGCACCGGGGGTTGCTTGCCGGTGGGAAAAACACACAAGAGAAGTATATGGAGTGATGGAAATTATGGTGAATTTTCTTTATTATTATTGTTGGAGGATGGTGAGTGAGGTGCACAAGTTTGGGTGGATATTAACCCATAGGGTTTATGGATTCTTGAACATGCAACCACCTATCATGGTGAAGCTAAACCAATTTATTAAGGTGTGAATGTGAGGCCACTTTAGCTAAACCTACAAAAGATATGTTGATGGGATCTACGGGAGTAGTGAGACCTATACTCCCGAAAAGCATGGTGGCTAACCTTAGGCATCAAAGCATTATCAACATAAACAAAAGATTGAAACAAAAGAATCGGCGATAACATGACAAGATCATCATCCCCATGGAACTCAAATATATCTAGGTTGTTTCTGGAACTTATGGGTTATGAACTCAAGAACACGAATTAACAAATGCATAAAATACTTACCAGGCGAAGGGGAGCACCGGGGGCCATAAGTGGAGGCTAGGCCGGCCCGCCTAGGCTGATCAGCCTAGAGACCCTCCTACTCCATTTGCTTTGATCTTTCTCCGAGATACTTCTTGCTCCCTTCTTGCCTTATGTTCGCGTGATCCACAAGTTTCCTCCACCCAAATGTTCACAACCACTCCTTTGCTCGCGTGATTAAGGGTTCCACCTCCATTGTTTTACATGTCACATCTTGTTCCCTTGTCTCTTGTACTTCCACCAATTTCCTACAAAACAAAGCCCTTGCTTCCCCCATGCTTGTCCTTTGCACGTGCCCAAGATGCCAAATAATGGATACATGATGCATCGTGGGGCACTATATGTTAATCAAGCTCAAAAACCTCCCTTGATCATGTTTAGATGTTAATCACTCCACTAATTTTTAAACTTTAAGAATTAACTCAGCGCTAGCGATGAGTTCAAATATATCATTAGAGGAGCTTTTAGGCATCAAAAATAATTATAAAATTTATTTTGGTTGCACCGGGGTCGATTGCTTTCATTAATTGATAGCAAGTTCCTCCGGCTTAACCGTGGGGGTATAGGTTTAGGTTCTAATTTTGGCCAAATATGAGAGAGATATTTTGAATATAAATAAAGTCAATGGGGTTTAGAAAAATTCTAAATCTAGAGAAACCGGTGGATGTCAAGTTGAATAAAACCAAAAATCAAGTTTTCTAGGTTCACACAAGTCCGAGCATGCGTCAAAGATTAAAAACATTAAGAAACATAGCGAGGCTCTACTCATGTGTTTTTATCATGTAAAACAATCCAACCTTATCATTATGGAGAAGATGAAAGGCTTGGATAGGTTTTGAATTTTTGGTACTAGTTTCTCTAAAAGATGCAAACAAAACTAAGGATGGCTCAAGTCATCGGTTTATGATCAATATAAAATTCAAATAAAACGACCAAGCAATTATAATGTCTCCAAAAATTATTCAACCACATAAGAATTTATAATATGTAATGCGTAGCAAATTCTAAGACCAACTTACTTGAAAAACTTGAAAATTTCTTCGGGTTGCCCTCCCGGTAGCTTGACTCTTCAACGGGTTGTCCTCCCGGTAGCTTATTCTTGACTCGACGAACGGGTTGCCTCCCGCAAGCGCTTCGTTTATAGTCTATAGCTAGACTTCTTCTCTTCTTCACTTCGGATCAATGCTCTTTGTGGGCGTTGCAATCTTGGGGGCCCCACTTCTACACCATCCTTGGCTTCGGTGTAGGTTTATTCTTTGGTTTAGTCATCTTTTTGGTCTTCACAGGCGAGCGTTGATTCTTGGTCTTGACGGATGCAACAACTTTTGTGTCTTTTTCGCTTCATTCTCGCTTGACTCCTCCCTTCCGATGCGACGACGAGGTAGAATGTATTTAATATTGACCACTTTACATACCTCGAATCATGGTTGACTTGAATGCACTCCTCACGCCGTCGATGTCGAACTTGATCTCCCACTTGCCGACGTCGATTGCTCCGACGGTCTTGAGGAACGATCTCCCTAGGATGGGTGGCGGATGAGGTTGATCTTCTTTCGATCTTGGAGGTGGAGTTTCTCTTGGAGATTCCGACGATCTTCGACCTACGCTTTTAGATCTTGTTAGCTCGTGTTGCACGTCACCTTTGCCTGCAAAATTTTTCTAGACCATCCACAGAATATATGTTTTTTTTGTTGGAGATGTAGCCGTCCATCTCCGGTTAGGATTAGCAAATATAAACAAAAAAAGGAACTAAAAGAAAACTAAAAGAAAACTAGGGTTTAGCAAAACCCAAGATTCGATTGATTTTTTTTTCGAGGATGGTCGAAATCAAGAGATGCAAAAGAAAAATCAAGAGAAAAACTGAAAATATTTACAAACGCAATACTAGATTGAATCTTGATTACTTGTTCCCCGGCAACGGCGCCAAAAAAGGGGGCTTGTTGACGGTTGATTGTCGTATCAAAGTTCGTTTGGACTTGCAAGCGGACAAGTCCTCCGTCGTAGCCAAGGGACCCTTCTTCCCTTAAGTGTGAACCCAAGGTATCGAATCCGTGGAATAATGTATAACGCAAGATCCAATCTAATAAGCGGAAAACACTTTGATCTTGAGAGGTTTGGTTTTGCATCTAATCTAAGAAAGAGCCATGAAAGCACATCTAATCTACTAAACACCGGAGGTAGCAAGAGAAAGAGAGATAAAACCAATCTAGAAATTGGATTGGGTCTTTTGTTGAAGTTCCAAAACAAAGAAGAATAAAACAAACGAATCTCATTACTAGCCTCTTTAAATCGTGGCTTCCGTTCTAACTCCGAAGACGCCCGCCTTTTGGAGCCACCGTCCTGTCACAACGCACTCCTATTCGTGCGGGTTAGCCTAGGGCGAGTCCAAGAAGAACAAGTTGAAAACGCTCGGTAGATCGGGTATGCACCTCTAGCCACCATGACTACAAGAGCACCCTAAGCAATCTAGCTATAGACTAGATTGGGGAAGAAGCAAACCCAAGCGAAGACAAAGTTGTAGAGAAAGCACTTGATCGCTAGAATTTGGATTCAATCTTGCAAATTCAACACGAGAGTATAATACATGGACAAGATCACCACCAGGATCCTACCTTGATCTTGATCCTAGCTCTGGAAACTCCGACGTGGTCTTCCATGCAAGGTTCCCACGTCGGCTAGGGAAACCCTAGTCAACCATCTCGACCCTCTCCTCTCCGGAATGGTGTCCCTCTCTTCTCTGCTCCTCGGCGGCGGATGACGAATGAATTCTTTCGTGGCTCTTGGCGAGGGGGCTATAAATAGTCCGAATGGCGGCTAGGTCAAAGGGGGCGCCGAACCGGGCCCGGAATGGGCTGGGCCGGTAGGCCTAGGCCGACCGGCTTGGGCCCGTTTCAGCCCAGTTCGGCCCCGGCTTCCTCCCCGGTTGCTTCTCGCGCGATTCCTCATTTGTGTGCACTTGCATGTGGGCCTTTGACGTTGTTTCCTTCGCGGTTAAGGCTTGAATGCTTGCCATCCAAGCTTCGCTGTTTTCTGGTTGAGTCCCTGAAGATTTGCACGTTGACGCTTCGGTCCTCGGGTCATTTGGAGTCATGTTCATCGCGTGTCTTGACTCTTGTCAGGCTGCATGATCTTCTTCCAAAGTGCTTGATGAACTTATCCCGAAAGTCTCCTCTTTAGCATAGATTTCCTGCGTAAACAATAAACTCCAAAATCGACATGCAAGAGTGAACTTGTTATATACGGGGGGTTAGTTCCAGTGGTTAGAATAATAAATCAATGCCAACATTAAAGGTAAACTAATGGCTAGGTTGACAGAAATTCACCGTCAACACCTTTCGTGCGTTCCACGAAAGAGAATTTCGTGCGGAGATATGACCCAACTCAGAGAGAGAGAGAGGTCGCGTTAGAAACAAAAAATCTGGGGAAAGAGAGCGGGAAGGTCCCACTTCAGAGAGAGAAAGAGCCATGGAGAGAGAGAGAGCGGCGGTGGCGGAAATGGTGGCCGTAGCGGAGAACGAGAGGACCATCGCCGGCCTCCAGGGAGCCCTCCGCCTCCTCGCGGAGCAGCCAACTCCAGTGGGCCTCAGCGTCAAGCTCGAGTCCGTCCTAGCCGCCGACGCCCCTGCGCTCCTTCACGTGCTTCGCAAGGGAGAGGTTGTCTTCAGCTGGAAGGTGGCTTCCATCCGGAGGCTGGAGCAGGTGTCCAAGGCAGCCATCTGCCTGGACACTGTCGCTGTCACCGTCCTCCCCATGCTTGCGGCCGACCCCAACAGCCGCCACACCGCCCGCCTGCTCCAGCTCTACGCCAACGACATATACCACTCCACGAGGAAGGTCGATGGGAAGAGCGGCTTCTTCAAGCTTGACTCCTGGAAGGTGCGCAAGGTTGTCGTGATCGCCAATATGGACCTCGTGAACAAGGAGGTGCCGATCGACGAGGAGAGGGTGGCAGAGATCCGCCGGGCAATGGACACACTGAAGACCAAGGTGCTGGTCCTCGCCGACGATGAGCCTGACAGCGGTGGACTTGCATATAATCTTGACTTCAAGACAGATGAGCTGGACCACCTTTCAGCCTCGTGGCAGTTCAAGTACTATTGAAGACTTCTCCAAGCAGTGCGCGAGGACGCTCAAGAACTACTCGAAGAGGCTTCAAGACTACTCGAACTACTCTCAACTACAAAGTGCTCGGGGGCTTGTTGGGCATACACCCCGGGTACCCGCAAGGAAGGAAGAAGACGGACTCCTACTAGAATTCCCCTGTAATCCTACTAGGACACATACCGTGTAATCCTATTAGGACTCCTACCTTGTAACCGACTAGGCACCCGTCCTCTGGACTATATAAAGGAGGACCGGGTACCTAGGAACACATCCACAATCCCTTCGGGGAACACCCAAGCGCAGGGCGCAATATACTACACCAAACAAGACGTAGAGTACACTATTCTGGCTATCCGAACCTGTATAAATCTTGTGTCTTGTGTCCTCGCGCATACCTTCTAGTTCCAAGTCTGGCGATCTCCCACTATCTACTCTCCGACAGGTACCCCCTATGGAGGTTGTTGGATATAAAACTTCGACAACGACATGTCACCCAAGGAGAGGATGGCTGCAAGCCTCCATGAGTGCCTGGGGATCTACGACGAGATCCCTAGCACCAAGAAAGTCGTGGTCGACATCACCTCCACCGACCTTCGTCAGGCCCCCAACCTTCTCCACCTGCTCCGCAAGGGTGAGGGCAACCATGGCTGGGAGGTCCCGTCCATCACAAAGGTCGACACCCTCGCCAACATATGCATCGGCCTCCGCATCGTCGACAACACCATCCTTCCGATGCTGGAGGTCGATCCGATGGACCTCGTCATCGACCGCCTCCTCCGACGCTTCAGTAGTGACATCCAGCCGCAATGCGTGTGTGATCGATGGCGGCCAGGGCGCCTACCACTAGGCGGCCTCCGTCGTCTCCAACATCCTCATCCAGGCGAGCAAGGACCTGAAGGGTGGAGTCGCCATCAGCGGGGGGAACGTCGCCGCTGTACGTGACGCCATGGAGGCCCTGCGGGTGCTTTCGGTGGTCCTCCCCGTCAATGAGGCAGGCGGCAGCGGGGATGGCGACTCGGATCTATAGGCCAGTGGCGGCCGCTTGTTCATGTTGTGAGTAAGAATCTATGGGAGTACATGAATTGGCCTGTGGAGTAGTACTAGTACTAGTAAACTGGAGTAGTAGAACCTTCTGATAGTGGTGTTGTCTCGTGCCTGATGTGAGGCAGTTATGTGTTTACTTCTACTGTCTTGCAAAGTTTAGTTTCCAGGTTAGCGATGATCACTGATGATGTTCTTATGAACAATTCATAATGGCATCTACAGTTAATGATCGATATCTATATGAGTTTGTTGTTATTATGTTCTTTTGTATGATTGCATCTACATCTACCATGCTTTCTCTTTATGAAGTTTTTGTTTATTGCTGGCTAGATCCCAAACCGATGATCTTTGTGAATCGTGTTTGCTGATGATATTTATTTCAAATTTGCTTGTGCCAAGACTAGGGCAGGAAAGACTTATAGTAAATATCCTTAAATTCATGGCATACTAATTACTAATCATGTCACTTCAGTTTTGCCCTTAAACATTTCTGTAATTTGGGGCCAAGCATCTTGCATTGCAATGAATAGAAAACTGGGATAGTACAACAAGTTGTGGATGAGATTATTTGTATGTTTTTCTATTTCCATTTAATTTTAAATGTACCATGCTTTATTTCTCGAACTATTAATGGTTCTGGCCCCAAATGTATAAGAAATCTAATCTATTTTTGGATTGGTGAATCTGAAAGTTTTTCTTTTAATCTCCCTCTAGGCTTTATTGGATTTTGTAGTGCTCCTGTCCTGAGCGCATTTAAATCATATTGGCTAACCAGTCGAACTTTCGATTATGTGAAATATGGAATATTGGAATCTAAAATTCATGGAACCAGTTGATTTGATAGCATGGCGCTGTCAGCCTGTTCGTTTGGCTGGTGGGTGGTACTGATTTGTTCTGAGAGAAAAGTACTGCTGGCTGGTTTCTGGTGGCTAGTTTATTGTGAGAGAAAAGTACTGCTGACGGGTGGCTGATAAGTCAGACGAACAAGGCACGTACTAGTACTGTAAAGGCATCTTTCCGCTCATGCTAGGCAAGATTGATGTATTTCGTTTGTCCTAGTTAGTCTCCAGCTTATGCTATTACAGTCTCCAAATATAGATTGCAACTTTAGATATACTACTCCCTCCGTCTCTTTATATTAGCATTTGTAGGATTCAAAATTTTACCCACAATATTAGCATTTATAGCTCGTGGGCCCCCACATACACTAGATTCTCCCCCAGAAAATTCTCCCATCTTGACTCTTCTCGGCCGCATAATGCTTTTTTTTATTTTTAACTTTTTTTAATCTAATATTTTAAAAATAATCCCCTCCGAACTATATTTCCAAAAAGTAGCTCTTTTGGTCGCGCCAAGCTCCGTGGCGCGACTAATACTTGAGTCACGCCACATGAAGTGGCGCGACTAATATACACGATGACGTTAGAAAAAGTCACCGCTTACATGGCCGATTGAGTCAGTAGCGAGTCATGCCACGATACATACGTGGCGTGACTCAACCACTGTACAGGCTGAGGCCTCCCTCCCACTCTCATTTAGCCGTGTTTCTTTATTCATTTTAATTAGCAAATGAGCTCCTAAATTTGTGAAACTCTAGATGTATGTCTATAAAGTGCATACGTTCCATTTTAATTATGTGCTCTCCAAACCATGGTGTATTTTGAAATAACCTAAGTGTTATTAAATCAACACATGAAAATTGCTAAGTCTGAAAACAGAGTCAACTAGTCAACTTTGGACATATTTTTTGAGAAATTTTACACTAAGATCTTAAATACATTTGGGCTACAAGTGAATTTGGATGTTCATAGGAAAGTTTGGACAAGTTCTTGGTCAAATATAACAAAGAATTTATAGTTTAAGAGAGGCTTAAAGTTGAAAAGTTGTGTTGTTTTATAATTAGCTGACAGTCTTGTGGCCCTATATATCCCGCCACGAGCACACGAAGATGTTCTCATTCTTGTGTTTGTTGGGCGGGCGTGGGCGTGGGCCGTTGCTGCTGATCGTTGAACCGAGAAGAGTGCAACGTGTGCTGTTCGCAGTACAAGAAGCAGCCAGCTCGGTGCTAGGATCATTACAGGTTGAGAAGAAAAGGGGGGGATCCACAACGCTGAAGAGTTCACCACGCGCGAGTTGTTCTGAATAAACATACCAACCAGATCAGTAGTGACGTTGATGCTGCAATAATGATGGTGGTGAATCGATCGGTGCACTCGAGAACGTTGCAAGATCAGCCCTCACGCAAGAACGGCAGCAAGTGTGGTTTGAACGAACTGGTCGGGTGTTCCCCGTTGAACAGACAGCCTCGCTGCGCTGCGCTCTGGTAATCACGTACGGGTTACAGGCCACGCTGCGCTCTGGTAATCACGTACGGCCTAGATAGCTGCTGCTGCCGTCCCGTTGCAGGAGTTGGCCTACCTGCTGGTGCTCCGGCCGCTCACGCAAAACGGAAGAAAGGCAAAGGAACACGACACTCGTAGCGCAGCCGGATAACCAACCTCCTCCGAGCGGGACGACGACGGCGGCGATGCCATGGAGTGGGGATGATGCTGGATGGCGAACGACATCGAACTCCTCCGTCCTACCCGTCCGCCCCTTTTGGTCCACTACTACTCCACTCGGCTCGGCTGCTTTGCCGAGCGAGAAGCGTACGTGCGCCGCGCCGATTCGACGCGTGGCCCTCATCCCTCTTTTTGGCCCTCCTCGCCGTCCCGTCGGCACTAGCCGGATCCATCTCAATGAGCGCCGCGGAAACGCAGAGTGGGGCTCAGGCTCCCCGGTTGCCATCTGTCACCACGCCGAATCCACGGTACACCCACCCGAAAACAAAACGCAGCGTGATCTCTCGATCCATGAACGGGGGGGTTGCCGTGCGTGCGTGGACACGATCGACGCGGCAGCGACTCCTCTGAACTGCTTGTTCAACTACCTGCAGTAGGACGGAAGAGGGAAGACGAAAGCAGCGAGACTCCTCTAAATTATTAGCCTTGTTCAACTACCTGGCTCTTTTCTGATCTTCCGCCGTCGCGCGACTCAACACTACTGCAAAAACTCTGCACCAAGCCGGCAGCAGGCTGTCCAGACTGCCCCCCCCCCCCCCCCCCGATTTTATCCTTGCTTGGTTGATGTGCATTAGACCAGGGGAAAATAAAATGTGAACTCGAATAACGTGGTTAAAGTCCTGATGGAACTTTGCCTCATTTCATAAGCCCATTAATTCAACAGCCATACTGATGGATAAAATTATTTTTTCTTTTATTTCAATGGATATAAAAAAAACCTGAAGCAGAAGGTCCCTTAAAACAGGACCGGTGAAACTATATATGAGCACAACTAAAACCTGCACCCTTTCTTTAAATTACTCCTTTCATTTCAAAGTACCTGCCGTTTTGGCTTTTCTAGATACATTTTTTTGTTATATATATATACATAAATATGTAATGTATCTAGGTGCATAACAAAGGGAATGTATCTACATAATAAATGGAAAGTATGTAGAAAAATCAAAACAACAAGTAATTTGGGACAGAGGGAGTAGTATATTGCCAAGAAAGACTTCTGGCACGACATAATTGTCTTTTTAGTACTTTTGTCAACTCATGTCTCAACCTTATTTCTCCATAATTCGGTCAATTTATTTAGTTCATTTTGTTGTACAATCTCTCCACATTGTAAAAAGACGTTCACAAGCTATTATAAATAGTACTCCCTCCGTATCGAAATATTTGTCGCTGTTGACTTTTTCTTGCAACTTTGATCATTCGTCTTATTCAAAAAATTATCGCAAACATGTAAAACGATAAGTCAAGCTTAAAATACATACAACAATAAAATATATAGCAAACAAAATAAATTGAACTTGCACAATTTTTTGAATAAGACGAATGGTCAAAGTTGTAGAAAAAAGTCAACGGTGACAAATATTTCGATACGGAGGGAGTAAGTCACTATTATGAAAGCAATTATGTGCACATGACGTGAAATGTATACCGTATCGGGCAGCTACTGCATCACATGTTCGGTGGTTGAGTTCATTCCTACTAGACAATTCGACGCGCGTTGCGCGCCTTAATAATATCGTAATGAAGAAGTGTACTTAAATGACAATCAAGACATAATAAACGCATCCACATAGCAAATATTATAGCACATGGGATCTCCATGCTACCCTATACATCAAATTTTAGGTGTCTGACCAGCAATTGCAGCTATATGATTATAGAGTACAGCACATCTAATCACAACACATCTGATCACCACAACTGACACAACAAGTATCTGTAGTTACGAGTCAGCATTGGTGGTAGCTCTCGATACTCATCAAGCACGCAAACAAACAGCTAACAGAAACGCTACACGCTTTGAGCCGAGGGTCGCCGCAGGTGACATGTCGACGAAGCTGGTTGCAATACAAAGCGACAAAATCGGCAAAATGAGCATGGCTTCACAGCTTATGCACTGCTGTTGGGGCTGCAAAACAAACAAAGGGGAACGTGCTTATTACTTTCAGCATGCGAGTACTTTAGGAAGTCTCGAAACTACTTGTAAATGACACTCATCCACAAGCTCACAGAAATTCAATCAAATTTATCAAATGGATCACCCCAATTATCAAAAAAGACGATTCTACAGTTGCATTTGAAAAGTTGGGCAAGAAGTAGCTTCCTATCACTGAATTAGTAGCTCAATTGTTACATCCTTTTCGGCGACCCCTACTCGGTCAGATCACCAAAATAGTACTGACTACACAGCTAAACCCACCAATCATGCGACCTCGTCAACAATCATACAGTACCAAGTAGTGCCAACAGTTCCTTTTTTCAACCGATTGACAATGTATACCAACACAGCCACGGTACAATCGGGTAAGCACAGGAGCGGTAGAATGCACCTTCAAACTGAATACCCTACTACCTCTCCAATTAAACTGTCCAACTGTGTCTTAGGCAGTTAAACTAAAAACTCAGCTCCTAGCCATTCAAATACAGCAACAAGAGCCTAGGAGTATTACTGTCATCATTAGCCAAGCAACTATGCAGTCTAACTGAGAAGGCAAAATATATCAGAAACTTGTGAACTCAAATAGAACGAAACCTTTTATATGAAATGGTGTCATCTTTTATGGAAAAAATATGTCCGGTTTGAGACAAATGTGCAGCAATACATTGACGACTAAGCAGTATCAGCATGGATCCAGATTCAACAAAACCATATGAATGCGGTTATAACACAAACCAATTAGAAAATTTGTAAGCAAGCACACCATACAAAATTTGTATTAGTGGTTTAACAGGTTTAACTGCACATGAGGCACTCACATCTAGTAAGCACATTAATCACACACAATCAATGATCTTCTTTTTCTCACACAATTCAAGGATCTTCCATTTTTTGCTGATTAAGATAAGAGCACAAAGCAATTGCAAACACATGAAAAAGATCAGAGGATGGCCGAACTTACCCCTAAATCCTTCTGGTAGAGCTGTAGAACCACGGCGCTCGCTGCAGGCACATGAAAGAAAACAATATGTAGTCAGCTTATTTCCACATCGATGAAGGCCACAACATCTGGAAATGTAGAGACACGGGAAAATTAGAGGGACAAGCTCACCGTGAGAGGCTGCTGGCCAACCCACAAAGCTCATTGAGAGCATCATAAAAAGGATTAGACACAGACACTCAATTCTGATAAGACGTTATCAAAATGATGGCTCCTTCTCCTTGATCCTTGATCTGCAGCAAGGCATCCAAACCCCCAGTTATATACTACAAAAAATTTGCACACCTAGCAACCCTAAGTTCTGGATCCACGGAACATATCCAAGATTTCCGCTGAACTGCAGCGTGACAAGGTTCGGAGCATTAACAGAGAGGGGTTCCATTATTTGGCACCTGATCATGGTCAAATGCTCCAGCAAGATCGGCCGAATATTCGTCTTGGATGGTATGTCACAATCCTGAAGCTCCAGTTCTTTCAAACGAGCACACCTAGAGCAGAGCTGCGTGAGGGTGGTGCCATCTAGCCAGACACGGATAACATATATTCAGAAGGCGAGGCAACTGCCGAGCCAAATCCGCCTCTGCGTGGCAAACTGGCAACGAAGGCGAGCATGGAGAGGGGCCGTAGGAGCGCGCCCTATCATATCAGCAGTGGTTGAAATAAGCTTTCACGGTAACTAGACAAATATGGCTGAAAAAACACTGAATGTTAATGAGACATAGCTCTGGTGATTCTCTTTTGCACAAGCACCTATAAACTGCATCCCAATTTTATTACAGAAGAGAAGGCAAATATTGCAGAGTATTTATGCGTACAACTATAAACTTGTCACAAATAGCAGCTCGCATCTCTTTATATATCTCACATTTAAGTTGTTTACACTTCTGTCATGAACCATAAACGTTAGGCTCTCACAATCAAAACAGAATTATCAAATATAAAAGTGGGAACTATTGTCAGGAAACAATATTTGTTAATTGAACATTTGCTCAACGTTCTTAGTATAATTGACGCTACATTTTTCAGCCTAAGCGCAATAGAAGTGAGAACTATTGAGTTGATATGTAGTGAATAATATAGCAATGCCCATTAACATATCATGCTGAAAGCACACACATTAATCTCGGACTACTACAATCACAAGGTACTTGCCCTGCTCACCTTGAAGTGCAGCTGTTGTGATATCCTCTGTGGGACCTGATCAACTGCTGCCTTTAGCTTCCATTTCTGCTATTTGCTTGCCTCCAGCTTACAGCCTCCCTTCATGGCCATCCTGCAGTGACTACTTGTATGAAGTATCCCGCAGCACCTCCGGCTCATCCCGCAGCACGAACACTCTGCTCCTGCACTTCTTGTCCGCTCCGCCTCACAGGAACACATAAAACACCATGTTTTTAGTATTCAACACAGATAGTCTAGTCAGTAGCTATACATTCTGAGCTTGTTAGTTCAGAGAGCCGATTCTCAAGTTAATTATCAATTTATTTACGTGATTCCTCCCAAATAAGATGAATCTAATTACCAGAAAGACAACTACAAACTAATAACCTAGATGAATGCAGGTACTTGATCCATAAGCAATGTTTGAGAAAACAAAATGAATATGGGATACATGAAGTTGAGACAAAATCCGCATTGTCATTCCAGCACTGTACCTGCAAGGATGCGACGACAATTTGCCCAATGCAGGGGGAATAGGCAGCATGATCCGCACTCACTCTATCTACATGTTCAATTTGGGGGTAATGGGGTTCTCAGTTAGTGATTTTTCTAATCAATGCCGCAGAAAGTTCAAAGGAAATCGTGAGAAAAAGAGATCGATTAGCGACCGCCGTAAGCTAGAAGCAAATAAAAGGAATCATGCAGGTTTTTTTTCTAGCTGGGGAGAAAGAGGAGATAGAGAGGCACACACCTGAGTTGGGGAGGAGGAGCCGCACGCCGGGAGTGAAGGCCTCCGAAGAAGGCTGGGGAAAGGTGCCACCGCAACATCACCATGAGGTAAGATAAGGTGCTCGGCACGCGCCGCCGCTCCACGTCATGGCTGCAGGTGGCCTCACTGCGCGTGGATGGGGCACGGGAGAGCAGCTCCGCCCGTGTTGCTTCTTGCCGTATGGCCACCGGAGGAGCTGCTCTGCCTCGCAGCTGCACATGACTCCATGGCCAGCAGTAAATCTGAGGAGGAGGGCGGCGAGTGGATATGACTGAGAGGATGCAGAGAGGAGAGGAAGGACGGGAAGAGGGAGCACGCAGTTGACTACCTGCTCAAACCTCGATGTGTGAAGATCTCCCGGCGGCCGCCTCGCCGGCAGGAGTGTCAGCACCGCCGCGCTGCCACAGAGGACTTGCCGTGCGGCCGCGGAGGACTCCAATCGAACCCGTCGCGGATGCCCCGCCCAACCGCGCAGCGAATCGGGATGCAGGAGCGGCGGCGGGGGTGGGGCGACGGCGCGGGGGAGAGAGAAGGGAGGCCGGTGCAGGGTAGCGGCGACAGGATGCAGGAGTGGCGGCGGGGGTGGGGCGACGGCGCGGGGGAGAGAGAAGGGAGGGGAGCGGCGACGGCGCTGGGTACGGTCGCGGGGTGAGAGAGGATAGGGTAGGGTTTGACCGAGGGTGGAGGGAGCGTTCTGCAATTTTCGGATCTTCAGGGGTTTTTTTTTGCAAAACCAACAGCGGCGGGGCGCGGGAGCGCGGCTGCGCGACACGCGTCCAGGCACCGCGGTGGAGCGCTCCCGTACGAGCAAACGGGGGCATCTTTTAAGAACTTTGATACACCGAGAGGTAGAGGCAATCGGAGCACGTAAGGCACGGAAGACGTAAACAAGGGTATTCGTGTGTCTAATGTGTGGGCCCTGCGTGGTTAAGTGTGGGCAGCCAGCTCTACGAACACGCACTAAATACAAAATATTTTGTTTGGAATCGGCAAACTATCATTTATTCAGACCAAACTAAATACAGCTGAGTAAAGCAAGGCGATCTTTCCTCCTCTACCCTCCAAGATTGATATCGCTCTCTTGATCTTGCTGTGTTTTGCTCACGGATTTTTTTTTTAAATGTCAAGATGTGATATAAACACGCAATAAAATTGCTAGCCATAGAAAGCAATCTGAAGAACAGGATTGACGACCGGAGAGTGGAGAGTAAATGAGAGCCGATAAAACTTCTTGTCCATGAACTCGGCCTATACCCCAAAATCACTTCCAAAGACCTCTACACGAACTTGCCAAGATCACGTAGTCACAACGGACCTACTGACCCTCAGAACAAGTCTGGAACACTCTTCAAAAGCAACTCGACCAAAATCACAAGCACTCAGCGGAAGCAAAACCAACACCCTGTCTGCCAGGCCGAAACCGGTGCCATCGGATTTCTCAAAGGCAGAGGCACAGGGCAAAACCGGTGCCACCGGGTTTGAAAACCGGTGCCACCGGATTTTTCCTAGGTCACTACAGAACCTCGGAAAAATCCAAAACCGGAGCAAACAGACTCGAAACGCGATGAAAATTTAAACCTAGCCTTCTCTGGTCCAAAGAAACTTTTTCACCAAAAATCTCCTCAAAATCCCACCATTGACCAAACCGGTGCCACCGAGTTTTGCCTGGCAGCTCGGGAAAATCTCCTTTCGAATCGATCTCTTGACTCGCGTAACCTCTGGAGCTGAGATTTGAGGAGGAGTAGATCTACCCCATAAACAAGTGACTCCCAAAAAGACAAGTCCCCAAACCAACCATCTAGTGCGGAACCGAAGATTTCTTGCAAAAGGTCAAGAACTAGGGTTAAAGAGGAAGAACTCCAAATGCGAGCCGATTCGTGATGTTTGTGGGCCGGGCACAAGATCACCAAGAGAAAGGTCACACAAGACCTATGCGTGATCCTCACCAAGAAATCCCCACCAAAGTGCTCTCAAATCCGATGAACCCAAAATTCCAAGGAAAGGCTCCAAAAATCCATAAAAGAAAAAACCACGGGATTCACAAGCAAATCACACGAGAACAAGAGGATTAACTTCGAACCTTCCATACATCATGACGAAAGATTATTTACAAAGAGGCTAGCAACCTCCCATCATCCTACCCACTTGAGATTTGCAATCAAGCACTAGCTAGCCTAGAAAAGGAAGAAGAAAGGGGAAAAACATGAGCTCAAAGTGATTAGGGTTCAAAAGGATGGCTGTCATCCACCCCTCCAAAGACAATATATGAGTGGAGGCAAAAGACTAAACTACCCCTAATACATGAAAGTAAGATACATGCCCGCGAACGGCAATTTGGGTAACTTTGTCGATTCTCCAACGGACGGGCACGCATCCACCGCAACCTTGCTTAGCCTTGATGCAAGCCTTGCGATCACACCTTGTGTCCTCCGCTTCGAAGCTTCTGGACACACACGGCTCACACCGATCAGATCGCTAAGGTCCACCAGTCAGACCGGCCTAGTGCAGTCTTATCACGTCCCGGCCTTCGGTCTTGGCTTTGAGGATCAACCAAGGAACCCGATGGTTTTGTGGTCAAACCACCGCAAACCCCGTAGACTAGGCGCGACCTCCACGCCAATCTCCATCTTGTCTTGGCCGCTACGGTCGTCCCGGCTCGGTGTTGGTTTTGTGGAGTAAGCCAATAAACCCCGCATGCAAGCTTCAGTTGTTAGTTGCTATCTTGCACCGGCTCCACCGGTCCTTAGACGCTCTTGGTCCTCACAATCATCTAGACTCAATACAAAATATATAGCGGATGGTGTAATCCGATGACATAAATATAGAGGATTGAAGCGATCATCTTCACTTAATTTGAGATACCACATCATAGTAATTAAGGGAGCATATCCACTCTTCAATCTATCTATCTATCTATAATAACTATATAGATGAAATTCACTACACATCATGGATAGACTTCTTTCAACATGCAAGAGGTCCACATCACCATCCACTACATCTTCTCTCAACATGTAAGGTGTCCACATCACCATCCACTAGAATCATGAATTTATATCTTCTACCGATTTTATGCGGCTAATAGTAATCAAGCATGCATTGTATTAGTCTTTGCGAGTACCATGCTAAAAATTTCTTAGTTCTCTCTCACCAAAATGAATGTGTTTTCATTTACATTATTGTTTGCAAAAAAAAATGTTGTGATGCAATCATTTTAGTGTTTGTACTTTCAAATTGCATCTTCAATTTTTTTAGAAATTTCCGCAGCAACGCGCGAGGTATCACCTAGTTTTTAGATCTTGCGCATAAGATAGGATGCTATCGCATTAACAAGTGGTCCACCAAATATGTATCGATTTGGTAGCAACAGACCAGAAGGTGGAGAGAAAAGAGACAAAACCTAGAGGGAGGGTTCGAATGAGAGAAAATGTGGTGATGAGATCCATTGGGAATGGGAGGCACGAGGGAAGAGGCCACCACACAGCTTTGTGATCCATTTGCGTTCTTGTCTTCGTTGGCTACTTGACCAGTAGTAGCTTCAGAGCTTACAAGGCTCTAGACTAGTGTCATCTTCTCTCGTCGTGCCATTTCTTGGAGTGGTTCGCTGAAAGGTAATCATCGAGCTAGGTGAAAGTGAAGTCGAAGTGCAAGGTCGCTATATTTGGCTTCACAACAGGCTCGTGGTGGACAAAGGGCGTGCTAATGGGACATCGACACCAACAGCAAGACCCATTTCTATAGGAATGTTCATGCTAGCAAATTGCATCAACTGTGCCTTGGTTTAGTCCACCCAATTAGCACCTTTAATTTCGATATGATGAGTGAATAGTGAAAAATTACCGAACTAAACAAGAACTCAGCTGGAGGTCATACACAGGAGGAAGCAGAAGATGGAAGTGCGCCAGCAGTAACGAAAGACATAAACCAGCGTATTATGTGTATAGCGCGTGAGACTTGCGTGGTCGAGTGTGGACAGTTAATTTATAAGGGCGTGTACAACAGTTTAGACAGCTGCTGTCTATTTGATCTACACAGACAGCTAAAAAGACAGCTTATACAATGAATTGTCTATTTAGCTGTCTGCAAGCCATTTAATTCATCTGTGGACACATGAATCATGGTGATTAAGTGAAAAGTTGATCTTTGTAGCCTTATTTATGCTTACACAATAAGTTACATGCTATATTTAAATAAGTCACATGAAAAACATAAGAAATATATATTCATATCCATGTGATCTAGAATACATGAAAAGAGTTGAAAAAATCACATTCTGACACATCTCAAACATCCAACAGTCTTCTTGATCAGAAAATCAAACAGCCTTGTCAATGGTTTAGTTTCTGAAGTGACTACTACTAATAAAAAACCAACAGCAAAAGATGCAACTGCAATTCTGATAACCAAATGGAAATGGTTCAGTTCTCACAGCCAAATGGAAGTGGTTCAATTTTCATAGACAAATATGCATTATATGACAAACTGAACACGCTCTCAAACTAAACAGGCACTCGAACTACACAAGTTCAGATTACCACAACATAGTTCAGATTACAAATTTAAAGAAGAACCAACTCTAAATGCAATTAAGAATTAAAAATGAGACATCGTAGTTCAGATCAACACAGTTGTAGTCCAACTCTGAATGAAACTGATGACTGCAAGATAAGTCAACACCTGCAAGGTATACATAGTTCATCATTGACACAAAAGAAAGTGATAGACTTAACAGAAAGAAATCAGATGGATGGCTGTATGAAATCAAACATTTTGCTACTGACCTCAATTGTAATCAGCAAATAGTTTCTTCTTGAGACATCTCACTGTATTAGCATCATCACAATTTGCTTCATCAGACATTAAGGAAACCATCTACTTTTTTTTGCCACTAGCGTAGATGGGAGAGCAGTACTACCTCTCGAACTTGGACCAGAGGACCAGAACATATCGTAATCGTGCAGGCAGTGTACCGCTACAAGCCGTCAGCCGCCGGCGACGGGAAGGACGACATCGTGACGGCGCTTGGGGACGCGCTCACGCGGGTACTGGTGCACTAGCACCTACTAGCGGGGCAGCTGGTGATCTGCCCGGAGATGAAGCTGGCGGTGGAGCTGAGTAGCCTTTGCCCTCCCACTTTCCCCCACTGCCGACGTCCTCTTTGCCCCCGCCGCCAACGTCCCCTTTACCCCCTTCCGTTCCTGCGCCACTGAGGCCTTGCCCTGTCGCCCCGCATCGGCCGCTAGCAAATCTCGCGTTGCCGCCGCCGCCTCCATCTGCTCTCGCCGCATCGTGGTTGCTAGATGCAAGATGGGGGAGATAGGAGGGGAAGAGGATTGAGGCCTCAAGAGGATTTGTGGCAGCATCTTCGCGCGCGGGCGCCAAAACTTGGAGGCTGCCGCACGAGATCGAGCTCGACCGTACAACGGTGCTGACCGCGGCGATTTGGCCTGGGAGCACGAGCTCGTACCGTCCTTTCGTGAAGGGACGACGGGCTGCCGTCGCGGGGGTGGCGGGGGTTTTTTTTTTTGCAAAATCTACGGCTCGCAGACGGCTTATCGGCGCGTGTTGTACGTGCCCTGTTAGCTCTGTAATGGACTCTCGGTAAACTATTATTATGCAGACTAAATTAAATACAACTGAGAAAAGGAGGGAAGGCAATCATCCTTCTCTACCCTCTGGGATTCATATCGTCCTCTTGATCTTGCTGTGTTGCTCACGGAATTAAAAAAGGGTCAAAATGTGATATAAACACGCAATAAAGTTGCTAGCCATAGAAAGCAATCATCTAGACTCAACACAAAATATATAGCGGACAGTGTAATCCGATTACATAAATATAGAGGATTGAAGCAATCATCTTCACTTAATTTGAGATACCACATCATAGTAATTAGGAGAGGATATCGTCTCGTGAATTTTTAGATCTTGTGTGCAAGATAATATGTTATCCCGTTAACAAGTGATAAAAGCATTTTGCAAATGCATGAACCCACCAAATATATATCGATTTGGCAGTAGCGGACCAGAAAAAGAGGGAAGAGAGGCGCAAACTGAAAGATTGGAGGGAGGGTTCTAACGAGAGAAAAGGTTGTGATCACATTGGGAGTGGGAGGCGTGAGGGAAGATGCCACCACATGGCTTTGTGGTCCATTTGCGTTCTTATCTTCGTTGGCTACTGTACCAGGAGTAGCTTCAGAGTTCAGAGGGCTCTTGACTAATGACATCTCCTCTCTGCGTGCCGTTTGTTCGAGTGGTTGGCCGAATGGTAATCATCGAGCTGGGCAGAAGTGAAGGCGATATGCAAGAGATCTTGCTTCACATCAAAAGGCTCATGGTGGACAGGGTGTGATAATGGGACACGACACCAACAGCAAGATCCGTTTCTGCAATGTTCAGCCGTGATCACTCACTGTGCCTTCACGAATTTAGTGCAGTAGGGCTGAATAGTGAGTGGTTACGGTTACAAAAGTTGCGGTATATCCTCTTTGAGTTGCATGATCATAGCATGTTTTGCTGTATATTAAGATTTAAATCCAGATTCATTAAGCTCTGCGAAATAAATTAATTTATTTCCCCAGTTTTTCTAAACTTCTTGCCTAGTCAAAGGCCTGAATGTTTTGCTGTTGTAGAGCTTAAAAAAAGGCTAGGAATTAGTATGTAGTCTGCTGGTGTTTTCTAGCTGCAACGATGTGTGCTAAAATGCATGCCCGCTTCCATTATTGTATATGTACGATAGTTGTTTCTCGTGGGTATATAGCACTCTTTAGCTAGCAATACCGTTTCAAAACCATAATTTGAGTATGTCAGGTATGTTGGTTGCGGCTGGAGCTAGCCGCGTGTAAGACCAGGTAATTTGGAGCTGTTAAGAGCATCATTATTAGTGCATGAATCCATACTGATGACTGATCAATCATATATAAGTTCTGACTTGCTAGCAAAAATTGGAATGATCAGCAATCAGCAGGACCTACTAGCATCAGCCAACAAATTAAAGTGGTGACCGGACAATCGTTGGCGTCTGATCTCCAGTGTAACAACCGCGAGGTCAAGTATCATTACATCAATGTCCCATTACCTGCAATCCTGCACCATCACGAGAAAAAAAAGAGAGACGTGTAACCTTTTCGCACAATCACGGCAGATGGCACTGTGCTCGCTCGTATCGGAACGATTATTGCTACTTTTGTCCTGTGCAGGGAGAAGCTTCTCAAAGCGCAAAGTCGCGTTTGAACCTGTACCAGTGCCGGTACTGAGCAACATGTGTTGTGTGGAGTACGTGTAAATTGATCGATTAGTACATTTTTCCGTGGAGAACGCCACGAGATGGTGGTGAATCATTCATTTTTCAGCACCTATTGAGCAATGTTGTTTCACCTCCAGTAGACCAGTAGTACTCAACACGCGCGAGGTGAAGTACCAGTTCTGAATACTCCTAACGAACACCAGATCAGCACGGCTGCTGCTGCTGTTAAGTGGTGCACTCGAAACGTTGCAAGCCCTAGTGCTGTTAAGTGGTGAGTATGAGTATGATTGTTTTACTTTCTGTGCTAATGCTTAGTATCAAACCTAGTGATGGCCGTCGTGCCGGATTTGTTGATGTGTCGGCCTTTGTGCCGGAGTTGTTGATTTGTCGGCTTTCGTGCCGGAAATGTGGTTGTCAGCCGTTGTGCCGACCTTCTTCTTGCAGGTTTAGGAAACCTCCCCATGCAGAGGAGGTGCTGCCGAAATTTTCAACTTTTCTTTACAACATAGATTTTTATCTTGTTACTCACGTGCAATTTCTTTTCTTTTTTCAGCGGCACTCGGGGGCGTCGTCGAACCATGTCGGAGGGTCGCCGGTGTCGCACGTCGAGGCATCCCCAGCTGGAGCATCACCGGGATCGCACGTCGGGCCATCCCCAGCTAGAGCATCGCCGGGATCGCACGTTGGGACATCCCAACCCTCCCAGTTGCCGTGAGCCGCCCGCAGACTCGTTGTTATGTATTGCACTTGTGAACTTGGAATAATGTGTACTTTTGGATGTGTGGTTTGTAATATTGGAGTCCGGAGATATTTGGTCACACTTTTGGATGTGTGCTTTTAGATGTGTCGTCTGTCATTTATAAATGTGGTTTGTGAGATATTGAAGTCGATTTGTGGTTTGTATAAATATATGCTTTGTTTGTCACACCGTAAAGCAAAAGAAAAAAAGAAGGGGGCTTCCCCGAGTGCCAGGGCAGTGCCACTCGGGGAAGATAATCTGAAAAGAAAAAAAACGAAAGGGTCTTCCTTGAGTGCCTGGGCATTTGGCACTCAGGGAAGGGTATTTTAAAAAAAAGAAACTCTTCCCCGAGTGTCGCTCCATGGGCACTCGGGGAAGAGGTTTTCTAAAAAAAACAAATTTCTTCCCCGAGTGTTTCACTCGGGGAAGAGGTTTCAAAAAAAAAAGAAAATTTCTTCCCTGAGTGTTGCACTCGGGGAAGAGTTTTTTTTTAAAAAAAAACAGGAGATGACGCCGACGGCGTTAAATCGTCCCCGAGAGGGAGCATGTCACTCGGGGAAGGCTTCCCCGAGTGCACGAGATTTGGCACTCGGGGAAGGCCTCTTCCCCGTGAGAATCGTCCCTGGTAGGCTTTTCTCGAGTGTTGTACTCAGAGAAACCTTCCCCGAGTGTTTTGAAGCTTTCTCCGAGTGCATTTGGCACTCGGGGAAGCGGGCGTCTCCCGTAGTGCCTCACGCAAGAATGCAAACGTGTGGTGGGAACGAAGTCCAACTGATGGCTGTGTTCCCCGTTGAACGGACAGCATGCAGCAGCCCAGAGCCCCAGATGATGGGCGAGCGCGCGCCTCAGCGTCAGTGGGATTGCCCTGGCGCTCCTCCGCGCAGCCTTGCACCATTTTGACGATAGCTCACGACGCCTAGTACGGTAGTACCTGCTATCCCGTCGTTTTCGTCCCATTGCAGGAGTTTGACCTACCTGCTGATGGAGATACGGAGTATATTCGTAATTCGTTGCTGCTTCAGCGTGCAACTGGATAGCTGGGGTTGCTCTGATCCCGCGACCGCAGGGAAAATAACTAGCGGCCGTCGTGTCCTCCACTCGCCGGAGTGGCCAAAAGCTAAGGAAGAAGCAACACGACACTACTCGTGGCATGCAGCCGGAATCGGTCGGGACGGCGGCTGATTGATGCGATCGCGATGCTACTCGTGGATGGTGGGCCTTTTGGGCAGGCCGGTTGCTTTGCCGAGCGCGACCGCGCAGTACGCGCGTGCGCCGCTCCCGTTAGATCCCGTGCGTGTCCTCCTTGTCCTCTCCTCTCGTGGCGAGAGGTGACGAGACGTCGCGTCGGCACGCGCTGACGACGCGCAGGATCCATCATCCGCGGGAACGCAGCGGGACCGGATCCATCATATCAGGTCCCGGTCGCCATCGATCACATTCACCACAGCGTGATCTCGTGGATGGATCGCCTTTGCGTGGCCAATCGATAGCAGAATCCTCCTGCCCGCGGCCCAGAGGCACAGCGAGGCCAGAGTTGATTTAGCGGAAGTGAGGGCGAGGGGGAGAAGCGGTGGCGGTGCATGCGGGCATGCATGCGTTCGAGATGCATACTCCCTCCGTCCCGCAAAGAGTGTCCACTTTGACTTTTCTCAATCAAACTGTTTAAAGTTTGACTAAATTTATAATAAAGAGTATCAATATTTATAACACTAAATATGTATGTAATGAAAATATATTTCATAATGAATTTAATGAAACTTGTTAGGCATCGAAAATGTTTATATATTTTTATATAAACTTAGTCAAATATAAAATAGTTTGACTTAGGACAAACTAAAAGGACACTCTTTGCGGGACGGAGGGAGTACGCATCAGTTCAGTTCCGTCCCCAGGCCGGGTCACACGCGCGCCGTTCCGGGGGTCATCCTTCTTCCTCGTATCAATTCCCATTCCATCCGCACGGCACGGGGGTTCTCGCCCATGCAGGAATATAAATAAATAAACCTGGGCACGACACGATCGATCGGCAACCGATCGAATGTTCCGATCTGACCTAAATTTTAATCTAATGCTGTTTGTTCAACTACCATAAGACGGAAGGCGAATTCGAAAGCGACGCAGCGACGTGTGCTCAGTTCCAGACTTCCAGTCGTCTCTCTGGGGGACAAAAAAATTAAACTCGCTCCGGCATGCATTCCATAAGGGGATTCCTAATGGCGCCACGTGGGCAATTGCACCGGAATACAGCATGGCCGAGGCAGGAACGTAGCGGAATGAACGGCGGACGCCGCGCCCACTGCACTGCTGTTGCCAATTGCTATCATCATCAGTGCCGCGGCATCTGTCACCCACCCACAAAGCAAAAACTTCACCGCCGTCGGATTTCACTTACGCCACCGACGGAGCTTAGCGAAAAGTGGAAGGAGAAGGAACAAACTCAACACGGAATTATTCTGCCCTGCCGCAACCCTAACAGCCGCCGCCGCCTGCCCTCAAGCCGCCCACGCCCGTCTCCGACGGTCCCCCTCCTCTACCCTCCGGTGGCCTCGCCGGCGCCGGGAGGGAGAGGAGCGGGGACCCGTTTCCTTTCATAGATTTAGTTTTTCCCTCTAGGTTTGGTTTTCAGCGACATCAACAAGGTGGTGGTGAAGATGACGCTATGGAATAAGGTTTCTCCGGCCTCTCCCTACCTCGACGACGTTCTTTCCGACGCCGACGAAGGGCCAGTGAGAGTTGGTTCTGCCAGATCTGTAGATTATCGTCAGATCTTTGCAGTTGGTGTGTTCGTCAGGAGATGCAGTTGGCTGTCTTTTGTTGGGGCGGCTTTGATCTCTTTCTTCGATCTGTTCTTCGTCAAGTTCCGGATTCTTCAACCCGCTGGTTTGGTGATGGCGGATTGCAACCCTGCGTTGCTTGGGGTGTTGCCCCAGCCGATGCTCTTTCAGCGTTTGCTAGACCTCGTTGTAAGCACCGGGTGGTTTTTGCGGTCTTCAAAGCCTTGTGTGACGATGGCGTTTGCAGGTACCCCTTTTCCCTTGTTGCCTTTCCAGTGTATTTTTCAAGCTCCGGTGGACGACGAACTTTGGAAGGAAGAAGACGACCAGAGTGCTCTTCAATGTAATTTTATTTTCTCTGCGTCGTTGTGTGTCAAGCTGTCCTTCCCTTGTACTGCCAATTGTTTTCCTTGATATGAATCAGATATGAGTACACCCTTTAGGGTGTCTCTCTCTCAAAAAAAAAGTGGAAGGAGAAAAAAAAGAAAGAAAACTGAAATAAGGAGACAAAAAAAGAAAAGGCAAAATAAAAATAAAGAAAAAGAAAAAGAAAATAAATATTTACAAAGGCGAAACAAATATTCACTCAGGCAAAACAAATATTCACTTAGGAGGAAAAAAATTCATTGAAAGGAAACAAATATTCACCAAGAGGAAAATACAAAAAAGAAAATAAATAAGAAATAAAAAAGATGAAAATAGAAAAAATAAAATGAAAATAGAAAGTAGAAATAAATAAGTAAATAAATAAATTAACAAGAAAATAAAAACGGTAAAAGAAATAGAATAGAAAAGAATAATAGAAAAAAAGAAATAGAAAAAAAAAACCTCCAGCGCCGCCTCTGCCGTAGGGGCCGAAGCTGCCTCTGCCGTGTGAGACGGAGCTCCTGTCACGACGGCCTTCGTCGCCTTTGCTGCAGGGCACCGACCTTCGCCTCGCCTCCATCGAAGGGGCATCGTGGCAGGTCCCAGGTCGTAGTGTCGGGTCGGATCGCAACCCATAGAGCCGTCCTCGGCGTCGTGTCGCCCTGGCCCGAAAAACCGATCATAGGGCAGGGCCTGGTCCGACAGTCCGGCACGACGCCCGACACGGCTCGGCCCGAAGAAGTCATCAGGCTGCATAGTGCTGGACCACATCGGGCTAGGCTAGGGCCGGTCGGCCTGTTTGGAATTCTATATCTCCACATATTCTTCATTGAATGAGCAGTTAGGGAGTGTTTGAGAGCACTCCACCTTTTAAAAATCATCTTCACTCCACCAGCTCCACACCTCTTATTATTTTTTTGTAAATATTTAGTGTTTGATTACATAGATTGGCCCCCTCCGTCCTCTTTTACTTACGGGTACGTGTGTTAGCGTGGTTCCACAAGGAAACGAGACCGAAGCGGCGAAGCCAAATGAGAATCCGGTCGACGAGCTAGGTCCTCGTGCTACGGAGGAGTGGTAATGAGCCTGGCGTTAAAGCACTCTTCACAATCCGATTAAACACCACTACTTTTTAACTCAAAATTGTATATATTATTATAGTCCGACTCTTATATGGCATGATCTTAAAATTGTTAGGCTAAATTGGAGAACCCATCACCACCGTGTACGGAGCGGGTCACTGAACCTCTGAAACCGGTAGTGTTTGGACTTAAGGTCGCCACGGCTAAACAATGGAAGTGGAAGATGACTTCTCTGATTTCTCTGATACTAGCTAGTAGCTACTTTCAGCTTAGCATATTGTTTTGCGCAGGAATATACAAGACCGCTGCCACGATCTCGACAGCGACGTTAGATTCATTTGGACGCCCGCCAACCCATGCATAGACTGCCACGGTCGTCCATCTGCCTCTGAATCTCATAGATGATGCTTGGCATGCGAAAAGCGACGGTAATTTTCTTTCAAAAAAAAAAGGGGACGGTAACCAGCAAGTGCCCTACACACGGAAACACGGCACGTGCACCGTGCGACGGTGACCAGCAAGTGCCCTACACACCGGCCGTGCGCAGGGAAAAAGTTCAAGGAAGAAGCGACGACGCGGATGGAACCGACGCCGACGGAGAGGCAACGAACCTGACCGGGGCTATAGCCTTTTTCCTGGCAACACAAGTGGCTCTGTCTCCGTCCCTTCATTCTCGAATACAGTACTACGTGGCACCGCCATTTCTCAACCAACTTGTAGCTGATCCGACAGCTAGCGTCTCTCCATTTCGGGCAGTTCAGGCGAACCGACGACGACGCCTCCGTCCACATCAACCGCCGCGCAAAGAGTCAAAAGGCGCTGCGCTCTCTCGAGTCGAGCGAGCGGCATCCTCCTCCTCCACCGGTAAACAAAGCAACGCCAAGCAACCGGCCTTGTTGCTACCCCAGCGCGCAGCGCCACCGCCATCGCTTCTCCCCTCGCCCAACGGCAACGAATCTGCCTGCCCTCCACACTCATCCGCTCGTCATCATCGCAGCCCGCCAGCATCAGATTCTCCAGACTAAACCCTCCAGTTGCGGTTTCTAATCCAGAACTCCGGATAACCCCACTGGCGGCCACTCCAATTATTTTTCGCGGGGCCAATCGATTCCATTTCACCTTTCCTCCCCCCACCACCACCTCCACCGGCACCGATGGATTGATGCAGAGCTGCAGTTTTCGCGGACCGTGGTGGTAACTGCCGTTGCCGTTGCCGTGCCCACCCCACGCCCACCACCACCACCTTCTCTGCGATTTTTCACCCTCCACTCGAAGGAGGCGCCTGTCTCCTCCAACCTCCTGCCCTCTGCCCAACGGAACAGCCCTGTGTGTCACGGCGTGACCGAGGACGGCCCCACTCCCCCTGTCTTCTTCCTCACGCCGCTGCCGGTTCCCGAGGTTCCCCGCACCTTTGGGTTCTCAATCTCCTGAGGTTCAGCGTCCCTCCGGGTTCTTCTTGACTTTGGGCGGAGGCAGCAGGCCTGCGTGATGACGGCCGGTGCTTGAGAAGCAAGCACGCGGCTTCTCTTTCTCCTCCCGGCGAAGCCTCTCTTCGGTTTGCGTTCGGAGTTCTTGCCCGTGTGCTCTGCGGAATTGGGGACTCGGGCAGGAGTGGATTGGAGCAAAACTGTTGCTTGGGAGGATTTTTGTTGTCCGTTGACTCATCGGCGGTTCAGAATTGGTGGGAGCTTCAGAAGGCAAATCGAGTCTGGGCATCTTGTTTGGCTTGGAGGAGGCCGAGGAAGTCGCCGCCAAATGGAGCCGCCGAGTGGGTTCTGGGCCTCCCTCTTGAGCTTCCTCAAGTTCCTGCCCTACTTCTGCGGCCTCCTCATCCTGGGCTTCATCAAAGGTGCCATGCTGCTCTCTCTGATGTCTGTCTGTCTGTCTTTCCTCATTTTTGGTGCACTTCATTTTGTTCTCGCTAGCTCTGATTAGGCCAATCGACGCATTTTAGCTTGGTTGGTGATAAAATGGGAGAGGGCTATGAGTCCAACCCTCGTGCAATTTCTGACTTTGAGAGGTTGCTTCTCTTGATATCCTGTTCTGCTCTTACATGGCTGCTCGATTCAGAATTTCCTCTCTTTTCTTTAGGACATCGGACAACTGCAAATAGTTGGTGTCCAGTCCTAATTTTAGCTAGGCTCTGCTTTGACTTGGTTTGAATCATCACTTGCAAGAGGGGAAAAGAAGTTAAGTAATTGTTGTGTCGATTTAATGCCTACTTCTGATTTGGAAGTTATGGGACCGGGTTTGGTTAGAACTTAGAACTTGCATTTTTGGGAGGCTAATATCTGAACATGTCCCTTTCCTGAATTTATAGAATTTGCTGAAACATACGTTTCAGTTCACTGTCTTGGGCCCCTTGGCTACTTGTTTATGAACGAAACTCAGTTACTTATCTGTGTAGCCAGAACTAAAATTAGCTGTGGTCGATAAAAAGTATGTAATTTTGTCAGATGAATGATGGAATGGCACAAATATTAAATATGTATATTCTGGAAATGCAATGTTCCATATATGATATGCAATCCTCCTGCATTTATGGTTCTTTTTATCTTTAAACTCCGATATGATATGAATTGCATTTCATGTTTTTCATCTGCCAGGTGTTCTGCTGTGCCCTTGGGCATGCCTTATTATGACAATAGGATTATCTGCACTTATTCTGGGCTTATGGCCTATGCATCTGCTTTGGACGTACTACTGCATTATCAGGTACAATGTGCATGTTCTGCAGTCGTATTTGTGGCAACTTCATTAAATTGCTAGCCAAAAGTGCTCACATTTTTGGGTCCTCCTTTTCTTAAGTCAGAACTAAGCTGGTGGGACCTGTTGTAAAGTTTCTGCTTCTTATTGCTGCTACTGCAATCTTGATCATGTGGCTGATAATTGGCATCCCGGGAAGCGTAATTGCTGGACTAGTATATGGTTTTCTAGCACCCATAATGGCAACATTTGGAGCAGTTGGAGAAGGCAAAGAAAAGCCATTTGTTCATTGTTTTGTGGTAGGTTTATTCTGTTAATGATCGGTTTTATTTCTTTTGATGTTTATCTCGGTGTCATTTTTTGGTAGCATTTCTCTTAGACATTGCTCACTATTCCCAACTGCAGGATGGAACATGGAGTACTATCACTGGAAGTTGTACAGTAGTCAGGGATGTGAAAGACTTGCTTTTTCACTCCTATTTTTCCATTATGGATGACCTGCGTCTTCAGAAGCCTCCTGATGGGAAGCCATATGAGATAAGGTCTCCTTCCTATTCATGTTTAGTATATTTAACTTTATACACCTTAAGACTAAACTTTTGTTGTTACCTTTCCCCTTTTATCCTTTAAGCTTAATGTGCAAGTATCATTCTATATGCTTGACTTAACACTTGCAAAAAGGCATGCATTCAGACAATCCTTTTTGAAACTTTCTGATTATTTTCTTTGAAGAACAATGGCCAATAGACTGACACTCAACTTTTTTTTTTCCAGATTGCTTGATATTCCTGGGGCTTTGATAGCGGCTGCATGTGGACTCCTACTTGATGGAATAATGTTCACATTAATTGCCTTCTACAAGTGCCCTGTGATGCTTTTCAAAGGATGGAAACGGCTGATACAGGATATGATTGGGAGAGAAGGACCTTTCTTGGAGACAGCCTGTGTGCCATTTGCTGGTCTTGCTATTCTTCTTTGGCCATTTGCTGTAGTTGGATCTGTTCTGGCGTCCATCCTCTCCAGTATTCCTTTAGGTGCTTATGGTGCAGTTGTGGCTTATCAGGTACCATCGAATTTCCATTTCTTCAGTATTTATGATGACAGACGGTGCTTTTTTTTGTATCATTTGTTGGACAAGTAAGCATTGCCACCATATGATGAATATCAGCTGATTTAAAGTCATTAAGCTTATATTGTTGATGCACCAGGAATCCTCCTTTATCATGGGTCTCGCCTATGTTGCTTCGTCAGTGTCCATTTTTGATGAATACACAAATGATGTTCTTGACATGGCACCAGGTTCTTGCTTTCCAAGGTAAATTGTACTGCTTGCCTTTTGTTCCAACAATTTAATTGGTTGGTGCTGACATATGAAATCTCTAGGTTTAAATATCGCAAGAGCAAGGATGAGTCTTCACACGGACACAGTGTTCCGATATCTAGGCCATCCTCATTCAACAAGGAGAAGCAAGAAGGAAAAAGACCTCCGTCTCGTGTTACTTCATTTAAGAACAGCATTGATGAGTTCAATCCTTTTAAGGTGATTGCTTCCTCCTAGTAGTTGGTAGATCATATTAGTAACCTGCAGTGTCATTGGCCCATTGCTTAACGGTGCTTAGATTTTAAAGATAATGCTTCAATTTATATATAGTCAAATAGGTAAGAGTAGGTCTATACTATATTTTTAATGAACAAATTCTATACTATTAGTAATAAGGGCACTACAACTGAATTGCTGAATGATACAATTGTGCAGTTGCTGGACCACCTATTTGCGGAGTGCAGGAACCAGGGCGAGGAGCTGGTTAACAAAGGAGTTATAACAATGAAAGACATTGAAGAAACGAAGTCAGGCAAAGTTGGCAGTGGGGTTCTAAATGTTGGTCTACCAGCATATGTCATCCTGAATGCGCTCCTTCGGTCCGCAAAAGCAAATTCTGTCGGCATAGTTTTAAGTAAGTATAGCAGAGGAAATGATCCCTTATGTATGGGTGTTATGACTTATCAGTTATGACCTTGGCATGATGTTCTTTGGTAAAATATGCAGGTAACGGCTCTGAGCTTACATCTGACAATAGACCTAGAGATACTCTCTTCGATTGGTTCTTTGAGCCGCTTATGGTTATCAAAGAGCAAATCAAAGCTGAGAATTTCACCGAAGAAGAAGAGGAATATCTGAAAATGCGAGTACTGCTGGCTGGTGATCCCAGTCGCCTGAAAGGCGCTCTTCCTAATATGCCATCCTGGAACGAGCGTAAAAACGCAGAAATCGACGCGTTTGCCCGCAGGTACCATCTCTGCGCCACAGCCTTTGGTTTGATAGTCGTGATAATCGGCATTTACTAATCTTTTCATTCCTCTACTGCAACAAGATTGCAAGGAATCACCAAATCGATATCAAGATACCCTACAGCAAAGCGCCGTTTCGACGTCCTTGTGAAGGCGCTGCTGTCGGAGCTTGAGAGGACGATGGGCGGCAGCCAGACTGCTAATGGATCCCACTCCCAGGCGCAGAGGCTGCGGAACTCGGTGGCCCGGATGCTGAGCCAGAAATCCATGGGCAAGACGGCTAACATCAGGGACGAAGACCCAGAAGCGCAAATAACAAGCTCGTCTCACACCCCGTGACATTTGGAATTCGACCATGCAACGCCAAGCTTTGTACAAATGAGTAGTTGCTGCGGCTTTGAGCTGATTCTAACCGTTCTCCTGTATGATCTGTACATTTTGTGCATTGTATGTATCATGTATGCAATGAAATGTTCCATATGATATTGCTGGCCACCATGTCCTCCATGCCATACAGCGTACACTCCCATTGTAGCGACGTAGACGGAGAACACTTCCAATTCCAACCCAATGCTGCTAGGGCGTGCGCTACTTTATAGTTTATCCCGAGGGACATTAACAAAAGAGTACGAGATTAATTCAGACGAATGAGACGCTTCAATTCATAATATTTTTAGCCAAAGCGATCAGGGATGTTTGCAGTGAACGAGAACGACGATGTTGGGACAATATTGGGAAGAATTACGGCAACAGAAGGTGGAAGGAAGAGGGTGCGTGAAGTCCATGAGATGGGAATTGGATGGGAGATGACAGAGCTAATTGCAGGGGAGGTATTGTGGATGATCTGGCAGTTTGTTTTCCACACCAAGAGATGCCAATGGCAACACTGCAGCTGTAGGAAGCAATTGCTTTATGTGACAACTACCTTAAGCTTCGATTTATGATGAGGGAAGTGCACTGATATCCGTACAAGCACTTCAAAGGAAAAATTGGATCAATATGGTGGACACATCATATTTTGATTAGTAGACAACCGCGTGTTAGCCTATGGATGACCAACAAAATTGCCATCAGCAAGTCACGCAGCTGGGCATACGTTTTACATTATAACAAGAGAGGTTCAGCTACCAACTCTTCTAAAGCCCACCATCTTAGGGGCTCTACCTGAAACTTGCATTGCATCAGGTGTGGATATATAGAGGCAAAAGTTTGAAGCAGGGTCAGTGCTTCTCGTAAGCATCAAGGGCTCAGTCCCAAAGGCCATCTGCAGGCTGGCTGTCAGGCACTATGGTGTCATCATCCAAAAGCTCAGATTGCTTCTTCCTCGCCTTCTTATAGCTACTGGAACCTCGAAGAATGGAGCTGATGTGCAGGCCATCTCTGAGACTCTTCTGAGATCTGAACAGGTGAAAGAAAAGGGAGACAGCTATCAGCAAACTTCAGCTCTAGAGAAGAATGCAATCATGCTTTACTGCTAGACAATCAATTCTATTCAACCGTCCCAGGGTACTCTAAAAGGTGGGTACCCTAACAGTAGCATGTATTTGGTGAAACTCCATTATCCTCCACCCCCCCCTAATGCCTACATGCTGATATAAGGAAATAGGCATATCGATTATAACAAAATCCTCTGTTTACAAAGTCAGATATCTTACAAGGACACAGTGCCATCATCATCAGGAACGTCGCTTTCATCGTAGGCTGCAGATGAAATACCTGTCAAAGGAACATTGATTAGATCACTTTAACATGTGGACCAGGATATCTGATGAAAAGAGAGGAACCCATAAGCATGTTAGTTGAATTGACTCAAACAAGGTTGCTAATGAGATTCATGACCTTAGTTAAGTAGAACTGTATGGACCTTTTATCAATCAGAACAATAAAATTATCACCAGAATCGTTAGTACAACATTCCAAAATCTAGCATTTTTCAAGTGTGGTATATGATCAAGAAAAGATGAAAAAGAAATGTGCTGCCAGGAACATCCAAATGAACATATGAACATGACTTGCCCCAATAGATGATATGGCTGAAGAAGTTTCTAAAAGAGAAAAGTAAGTTTTAATAATTTATTGTTCGCACATTTCACTGAGGTTACCAACAAAGTACCAAGTTTAAAACTATAAATAGATAATCAACCAATGTTACTTGATCTTCCCAATCCCAAGGAGTAAGTTAAATGCATAACCCATTAGCCCCTATTCCATGTAATAATATATCATTAAGGATCCCACCTGAGTCACCGGATGTAGATGAATTATCAACCGATGCTTCCATGAAAGCCTTATCATTCTTGGTGTCCAAATCATCATCAGAGTCTTCACTGTTGGCATCATTGAATATTGCACTGGCACCTACCTTCCTATTCTCTTTTTTGGATTTCTCCTTGGCTTCTTCATACCTTTTACTTGACACTAGAGGACTCGTCGAAAAGTCCTTCACAAGGTTGTGTGCAGGGTTAGGATTTGGAGCCACCCTTCCCTTGATAGAATCATCATGCTTACTCTTAACATGGGGATTTAATTTAGAAGTGGACTTCCTCACATCTTTGCTTATATGTACATGATCCTTATCAGCGGGCAATGTTTTCTGATCATCAACACTGTTCTGGTGGAGCTTCTTTTCAAGAGTGGCATCTTCTGGTTTGTGTTGTACTATACTCTTATTCTGAGTAACTTTACTGCCCCTATCTTTTCCATTGTCTTGGCCCATGCTTCCTTTTTGTATAGTTTCTTGGGTACCAATATCAATGCCTTGATTATCAGAATTGGGATTTTCCTTTTCAGCAACAAGTATTTCCTTATTCACTTTCCTTTTTCTCTTCTTCTCCTTTCCGTTCTTCACATTCTCATCTTCGTTGTTCATGTTTTCTGCTGCAACAAATGGTACAATAGCTCTGCTGGTACCAAGATGACTAGTTAAGCTAGTTTTGTCTGTTGGAAGAGATTCTAAAGCATTGTTTGGTTCAATGCTACCAGTGCCTTGCTTTTTTTTGTTTTTCTTTTTGTTCTTCACTTCCCTTAAAGTTTCATCTTCATTATCCTGTTTGTGTTCTGCAGAAACTGAAGGATCATTCATCTTGCTGGAGCCAAAATGATCAAGAAAATTGATTGCACCACTATCATAATTTTGTTCAGCAGCATCAGCAGAATTTTTAGGCCTAATCAGACTCTTTTCAGGCCTGAGGTTCCCCAAATCTGCACTGGAATCATGTTCCAGGGCAGGATCCCAACTTTGAAGTTCAGGGTTCAAAGGTTTTTTCCTTGCCTTTTGAGCATTAGGGCTAGCAGATTTGATAGCCATGACATCATTTGCTTGTGTAGCATTCACTCCCTTCAAATCTAATGTATCAACCTGGCTGACTTGCTCGTCCAAAGTTTTAACATCATCTGCAGGTACTTGCTTTATGGAAACCTTCTTTCGCCAACGCTTAGTGGCTTTGGGTTTGTCATCAGCTTGTGCAACTGCATCTCCATTTAAAATAGCCTTAGGATCGCTTGCTTTGTCAGAAAACCTCAAAGAATCAGACTCATTTAATTCCCCATTAGCATCTTCTTTCGGTACACTTCTTGAATCATGAGATGAGTCAATCATTGTTGATAGCACTTCCAACTTTTCCCCCTTAGACTTCTTAAGTCTAGGTGAGCTAGCAGGAGCATCAGCAGGATATTTTGGAGGTAACAATGCACTAACACCAACTTTATCCGCTGTGGATTCAGGAAGTTCCATTTCATTCTTATTGCTGCCTAGGTGAGTTTGTCCTGTTAATATATCTTCATTCAAATCCTTACTTGAGCTGTCTTTAGACCTTAGATCTGCCAATACTTCATCAATCACATTCTTTGCCGATAGGTTTTCACCAAGCTCCTTATGGTCAATAACTGATGCCCCTTCTATACCGCCTGGGGTTGTTTGCTTTGCATCTAGAGGGGCAACATCTGTGAAATGCATCAAGCTTTCATTTGTAACAAATTCAGATGATTTTGTCAGATCTTGACTAGGATCAACACCCTTTGATGATTCTGAGCGGCGGTGGCGTCTTTTCTTTTTCTTTCCATCACCACTTGGATTTTCTATTATATTTAACTCCCCTTGATGCACATTGTTTGATTGCTGCGTCAAAGGGTCATGGACAATCTCCCCTTCAGTAACTGTATCCAATCCGACTGCACTCTCTGTGTACCCATGCATCTCCTTTTCATGAATAGTATCCAGGGAAGCCAAGCCAACAGGACCAGCCTTCTTTGCTTTCTTACGCTTCTTCAACTGAGAAGTATTATCATTTGTTTGCCTCTTCTCCAAGGCATCTGTACCTTCCCCATCTTTATCCATGTTGCTTATTTCAGCTACAACTTCCTCGTCATGTTGTTTCTGTTCATGCTTCTCCCCTTCATTCCAAGGGGTGCTGCTCCCTTTTGGATTTCCCTCCTCATTAGCTACAACTTCACCTACGGAATAAATGGCATCTCCAGTGGAAGGATTTCTACATTCTTTAAGAGTATGATCAAACTTCCCTTGTTCAGAGATTAGATCAGTAGACACCTGAGCATCACTCATAAACTGAACAAGTTTGCCCCCCTGGTTTCCATCATTGAGTCCTGATGATGAAAGAGTCAAACCAGATGATTTGACTGCAATTTCATCTCTGCCATTTAATTCAACTTTATATGCATCACCTGGATGATAGGGGGGGAAGGAAAATCAGTATATCTACATTAAAAAATGAAAATACACCAAATATGACAATAATATGAGAAACGAGAAGGTGACATATAGTGACCGAATACTGAGGTAATGAGAGCATGCTTATCAAAGAAAAAGAAACATTTGACACCAAGGCATGATAATTTTATCAAGCATATGATAATGGCATATGGTGCATAGTGTCTAATAATAGCCTCCAAACAATTTTCAGTAGATAATAAATAGTATTATATCTAGTATAAATATCATATTATCATGTAGCCCTTGGCTGTTATAAAGCAGAAACTTCACCTGTGGATTTTAATAACTCTTTAGCCCCATCTGATGGTTCACTTGTTTCTTGAGCAGAAGCTTTAGAAGGGGCCAATTCACACCTTTTTCTTTTCTTCTTTCCAATAGCGATTGGATTTTCAGTGGAGTCCTCATGTAAAGTGTCTTGAACTTCTTGCCGAAAAGAAGTATTTAAAGGTTGTGCCAGGGGAGAAGTTGTGCCTGCTTCCCGTGGAGCTCTACTTGATTTAGTCAAATCTCTGACATCAGACTCATAAGTTATTCTAGGAGGATCTGGAGCTGATGCGTCAAAAGAATCAGTCCTAGATTTTTTGTGGTCCTTTTCTTGTGAAGGATTATCCATTGCATGCATCTCCAACATCTGCTCCTGTATCCTGACTGACTTGTCGTCAAAAACACCGCCACCAACATCATAGTCCCCATCACCAATCAAAATGTCTTCACTCCTTGCATGTACCTCCTCCACAGCATGTGATATATTGCTCTGATTTGAAGGTTTTCCAACATTTCCCGTTGATGTAGAAGTAATATAAGCACCTTCAGTTTGATTAACATGTTTTATCTGGCCACTGTACTCTCTAACTGGATTGCATTCCGCTTCTGTATCACTTGCCAGACCTACTGCTCCATTCTTCTTTATTTCAGTATCTAGCTGTGATGAGGATGGTAATGCACCATGTGCTTGAACATCATTCAATGCTGCAGCAACATCAACACCTACAAAAGAAGAGATAACTCCATCAAAATAACTACAAGTGAAGAACAAAAAAGAGCCTGATATCATAGACAGAAACAATAACAGCTTCAAGCTCACACCTCAAAGGTTAAGAATCAACTAATTTTGACATGCTATTTTTTAAGAAAAAAGAGTTGCTTATGCATTAAACCGATGTTTAACATGAAGGAGACAGCACCGCATTTGCATAGCATGCCTGATGAATTTTAGCTTCTGCTGGGTGAGAAACACCTATGAACCGATCTTGATGCATGAGACATGTAATTAAGGCTCACTTTGGAGATACACAAACTTGAGCATCCAATTGAACTGAATTGTGTAGTTACGAAGCATATTGATAACATGCAAAGAAAGAAGCAGTAATGTTAACTAACATGTTTCATATGCCAGAGTTAATTCTTAGGGTGTACCTTCTAGCATTTGAGGAAGCACATCACAAGCAATGTCTGATGCCATCGCAGGGAGCTCATGAACACGCTTCTCTACATGAATTCCAAGATGACCATCACTTGATCTCCTTCCATCGTGTTGGCAGCAGCGTGTGGCTGCCGCCGCCCCTGTCATTTTGACATGAAGAAAGCACCCACCTTTGATTTTGGTGAAGGCACTTGTCACTGTCATTGAATCAGATAGGTGATACAGTTGACCCTTCCGCCGGACCTGATGAATAGCAAACATTTTTAGAAGTTTGCGTATCCTTTTGCAATGATATATATGACTAGATACAAATGCTAAATTACTAGCTACTTCGTCAATCATCAATAACTGACACAATGACCACATGCATAAGGTGCACAGAAAGAGATGTTGCATGAATTTTATGATTTGTGTGCATCATAACATGACATTCGAAAATCAAAAAATTTGCATGCACAGCTGAGCCAGATTGTACCGCAATAAGATCACCATTAACTTGACTTAGTTACAGTACAGTTATAAAGTTACACCAACTGACTTGCATGAGCAACAATCTTCTTGTGCACGTGTCATACAACAGCTAGCCATTCCACCACATTGTGCATTCACATTCAAATACTCACATACTGGGGGAAATACAACAAAAAAGGTGGATTACATGGAACTATGGAATAACCACCCACACTCAAATCATCGCACACCAACCCAACAGACCCCCCCCCCCCCTCCAAACAGGCCGTAAGAGAGGTGAATTTGACATCTGAAACGAACTACACATACTTCATGTGACATTTGACAAATCCATCACCAATCCTCGGCAGCATTTCTACAACCGCCCAATCCTCGGCAGCATTTCTACAACAGCCCACTAACTAAATCACTGATCACTTCCCCCAAGCACACCATAAAATCACGGAACCCTTATTTAACAAAAAAAAAAGAACGAACTAAACCGCCATTCAAGCGAACTTGATGGGCTGACTACAGTCACAAAACTTCACTGACAAAAATGAAAACCAATCAGACTTCAGAGACACGGAACAGCACCTGGATGGACTTGACCGCGACGGGACCGAGGTCGGGGAAGGCGGTGGCGTGCTCCGCGTCCACCCGCGCTGCGCAGAGACCAAGACACGGATCAGTTCCTACAGGCACCCGCGGTACGCAAAAGAGAGGGGGGAGAAGAGGCGCCAGGGTCCGTACACTTTAGGCCGCGGATGGTGGTGTCGGGGGTGACGAGCAGGGCGAGGCGGGTGCCGAGGTCGGTGTCGAGGAAGAGAGGGACGGGGGCGTCTCCGCCGTCGCGGTGCGCCGTCGACGGCAGCGGCGGCGGCGGGGCGGCGGCCATCGCGGGGGAGCGCGGCCGCCACTAGTGAGAGGGAGGCGAGGGCAGGGGGACACGGAGGGACGAAGAGCGGCGTAGGGTTTTTGTTGAGGCGCTTTAGGTCTCACGAAGGCGTATTTCCGGGAGCCGCCTTTCGAAATTCGGGGGGACGGTTCAGGGCTGCTTTCCAATCAGACCCTTGGGAGTTCCTCTTATTGAGTTTCAAGTACGGACTCGATCCCGTTTGGAACTTTGAAGTACATTTGTTCTAGGAGCAATTTTAACTCAACAATTTGGCATCAGCTACAAGTAATCGAGGATTATGTGAGCCAAAATGCATTCAAAATTATGTGTGTGCACTATACTTCATTTCTTTGGGTAAGTAATTAATACTAATATTGTATGTCTTGCATTTTTTTTTGCAAGACTAAAACTCTATACACACAAGCTTACTTATTTCTTACAAACGAGAGTTATACAAAGTACACTAGTATAGTTACTTGATGCAAATTAAATCGCCATCCGGATGTATGTTGTTTGTCTTCTACACATATGGCTATCTAAAAAAACCCATGCATGTGAACCAAGGAGGAAGTAAGTGTGACAGACATAAGAGTATTTGTTATGACTAGTCATGCAAGTGCTATGAGAGCCATACTATTGGAGATGAGTTCTTTTTTTACTTGATATTTTTTTAGAAGTTGGCAAAACACAAAATTTGTCAAGTAAAATTTGGCAAACTCTTGGAGTGGCATTGTACATCAATGCATCTGCTCTTGTACTCCACATAAAGGGATCTAGAGAACTGATCAACGAACCTAATAAAATGAAATAGCCTTATCACCATGAGACATTTGTCTGCTATTTATATTTTACCTAGTTGCAACCATGTTTCAGTTTCCATTTTGTTATACTCAGTTTTATAGACCAAAAAGCTCATTTTACAGTGACAAATTAAGTAATGTTACAGAGAAAATCCATCTTTTCCAGCCTGATTTATATAATGACATGGTCTACGAGATGTAGATTTGACCATTATTTCTATTATAATATATTTAAAAGTACAAAAATGTAGTAATACTATGAGAGAAAGTACTTCCAAGACTAATCTACATATGATTTTCATGTTTAAATTTTTTAAAGACTATTCTCAGCTAACTAATCGTTCAGGCAATACACATGTTGCAATATTCTCATGAACTAAATATATGTACTCTCTTCATCCCAAATTACCTGTCGTTTTGTCTTTTCTAGATGCATTTCTTTTATTATGCACCTATATATACTTATGTCTAGATACGTAACTAAAATGACAATTAATTTGGAACGGGGAGAGTATATTTAATTATTTATGTGTCCATTCTTCATCTAAAAATAAATTCTTGCAAAAAGATAATTGGTTACTTCTATATGATCTTTCAATAACATTATTTGGATTTGGATTAGAAGAATCCGCACACTTGGATATAGTTGGATACCATAATATTAATATATGGGACATGGCATGAATCTTGTAGCTAGCGATGGCTACACTATAGTTGGGTCAGAATCAGAATGATCCGAAACCCCGTACTACCATAGCATTAATATATGGGATGCGACATGAATCCTCTAGAGATCAATTTAAACGAAGGAATGCAATATAATTTAAAATTGGATAGTAATATATTTATTATTCAGGTGAGAAGGGTACAGATCTGTAGCATTAACATATGGGACGAAACACGAATCCTATCTAGCGATTCAGTTTATGAAATCAAAGGATATGACTATAGTACTATATAAACCAACACATGAACAGAAACAAAAAATGTAGACCGTACCATTAAGCTTTCTTCTTGCCATGGCAACAATCAGGAGTAGTCCAGTGAGGGTATTGTACCCAATAGCTGCCATTTCCATGGCACTTGTGATTATTCCTGCCACCACCTCGTCCTCTTATGCAGGTGTGTATAGCTAGCTACTCTAATTATGTATTTTTTAGCTGTTTAAATTTAGTCAATTAAACATCCAATATTATTTTTTGATTTGTGTGAGTACTTATCTGAGTTCTGGTTGTCGCAGATAGAGTTTTGTGGACATGCAGCATCTTAAAAGACTGCCAACTCTTTCCTTGCACCGAGAAGTGCGAGCAAAAATACGGTGACATTAATGTTGTGCATGTCAAATGTATGAAAAGAATTAGAGCCAACAAGTGCTGCTGCAAAGTTCGTGAACGTGCCATTCGCCCACCACCCCTACCCACCGGTGATGTAACGTTTGATTAAACTAAATGGATTAAGACATAAAAGCAAATAAGGTTGGCCTGCTGATGAGGACGGATGCATTGGTTCAGGAATCTACCCGTCTCCATCATCCCGCAATATTTGTTTCGTACAATTTTCTAAACTTGTATTTATTTGTACTTCATCTGTCTCAAATTACTTTGACTTTTGATCACAATGTTTGACTATCCGTCTTATTAAAAAAATTGGTGCAATATGCAAAATGTCAAGTTATACTTAAAATACTTTTAATGATGAAGTAAGTCACAAATACAACAAATGATGCATGCTTAATTTTTTGAACAAGATAAATGATCAAATGTTGTGATCGAAAGTCAATAATGACAAGTAATTTGAAACAGAGAGTAGTAACTAACATGACATAATAATATTTTTCTTGTATAATTTAATTAAGGATAGAGAGTGAAACATATGGAACGGAATATTTATCAAAAAGTGAGCTGGAAATTAGCAAAAAAACCCTACTACCTAATAAAACTCTAAAAAGTACCATGCATATTTTAAAACATATAAAGTATGTGTTGCCCAAACGTTTATCTTTGGTCCTACATACGTTGTTCTTGGCCCACCAATGTTCACCGATGATACATAGCCATGAGGATCTCCAAAAGTATCCTAAACTTTTTCCTAATCCTTGATTTTTAGTAAGAGAAAAATCCCTCTCCAACAACTCATAATACATCCTCCTAAAATATTAGGATTCCGAAAAAACCACCTCATTCAGTGTAACTTTATGTGCCTAATCTAAAGGTGGAAGGGTACAGAAAGATTAAAGAGTAGATAAGGGTTCCTGATGTAAATGTATAAGAGGGAAAGAATATATAAAAGCGGTTAGGATAATTTAGAAATAGTATAAGATTTCTGATGTAAAATTATCTTTTATATTTTATGAGTTGATTATTATGGACTCTTGAAGATGACCTTCTTTATTTTTTCCAATACTTTTTTAGAAGTTGTAAAACTTCATGTTTTTAGAGGAAAAATTAGACACTCTTAGAGCAACTCCAACAACCTCTTTATTTTTGTTTTCTAAATGTGAAGATTTAGCCATTTGTAAAAATAGACAACTTCATAATTCTATCTAATGATCCAACATACTAGCTATTTTTTATTTTTCAAATCCCACCGACCATTCGCTGACACACGGGACCCACCTGTCATCCTCTTTCTTCCCCATCTTATCTTTTCCTCCCTCCTCAATTCCCCTTCGCGGCTTCACCCCTCAATTTCCTCTTCACGCATACGACATGCCAGCCGCTTGCCTCCAGAGCTCCGCCGCGCGCAGCATCCCTGCCGGCCAACTTCAACTTCCCTCGCCCGTCCTCCCCGCCGGCCAACTCCACCTTCCCGCGCCCATCCTCCCAGCCGGCCAACTCCACCTCCACCGGCGCAGCTTCCCGCTGGCGTAGGCTCCAGCGGCGCATCCCGCCGCCCCCTCCTTCTCTCTTCTCCAGCGGCCGGGCCTCCTCCCTGGGATGCCGGCGCGTGACTCTCCTCCCCGGCGCCCTCCTCCCCGGCGGCCAGGCCTCCTCCCTGTGATGTCGTCCTCGCCGCCGGTCGGCTCCACTCCCCATGCCCGTTCTCCCCGCCGGCCCACTCCACCTCCCCGCGCCGGTCCTCGCTACCGGTCGGCTCCACCTCCCTGCGCCTGTCCTCCCCGCCGGCCAGCTCCACCTTCCCACGCTCGTCCTCACCGTTGGTCAGCCCCACCTCTGTCGCGACCATCCTCCCGCGCCCCGTCCGCCCTGCCGTACCCGCCGGACACCTCCTCCTCTGCCCCTGGCACCGCCGCGGGCTCGATTCATCGATGTGGGAAGCCGTTTTGGCGCGAGGCCACGGGATCCGGGGATTTTGCGAGCGGACGGCCTAGCCAAATCTCGCGAGCCGGCGGGGAGGGATGGCGAGGGAGATTGCGATTTTGTTTTTTACCGAAGCTGTTGGATCGGTGTTTTGCCGGCTCTCTCTTTTTTTACCGATCCAAAATGATATAAAGAAGCTGTTGGAGTTGCTCTTAGAGATGCTCTTATGCTTCACCCTGCGCCCCAATCGACTCAAAAATAGTGTCGATGCTCATTCCCTCTGTCTTGGATTCTTGGTCTGTGCATTCAGTCTAACCGAATTAAATTGATCTGTGCCTTCAGTCTAGCCAAATCCAATCGATCAATTCTTCATGTTTTGAAAACTTCTGATTAAAAAACAAATTGCCGCATCGATTTGGTCAGAATCAACCAAAGTACTATTAACACATTGAAATAATAACAAAATAACCAATTTAGTGGGCTAATGGCACTACTATACACAAATAGAAAGATGAAGCACAAATCGACCAGGATGAACAAAAATCTCATCTTCATCGTGGATTGGGCTTCATTTACTGGTGGATCCACAATGGTAAGGGTGGATTTTTTTAATAATTTTTCAAAAATATAGATCTCAGCAAAAATTTTACAAAAACTTTATATGAAAATGGCGGTATCATTGCAACCGCCGCTTCAAATGGCAGTTGGGAGCTACCGCCATTTGAAACGGCGATAGCAAACAGTAACCCCACAGCGGTACTGTAGCACTCACAACCGTTGTTTCTAATTTTATATGAAAATTGTAACTTTCGTCGAGATCTAAAACTTTGTAGTTCGATTTTTTTTCATTTCAAGTCATCTTGAGATTCAAATAATCGACATACTATCAAGATCTAAAATTTGAATTTTAAATCTAAACATTGTGTCAATCATTTGAGCGTCGAAATGAATTCAAATGGACACGGTTTGAACTACAAAGTTGTAGACCTCGTCGAGATACATAGTTTTGGTGTAGAGTTTACATCCATCCGAATTATATGAAAACATTATAAATTTTCTGAAGATATATATGTTATCGTGAGAAATTTTTTTGTCAAATTTTAGATCTGAATATAATGTCGATTATTTGAGCATTGAAATGATTTCAAATGACAAAAGTATGAACTACAAAGTTGTAGCTCTCGAAGAAAGCTATAATTTTTGTATAACTTTTATCTGTATCTGAGGTTCATATGAAAGATATATGTTTTTTTAGAAATATGTTGTCAAGAGAAAAAACATTTGTATCGTCTATTTAAGCATCAAAATGATTTGAAATGAAAAAAGTTTGAACTACAAAGTTTTAGATAAAGCTACAATTTTCATATAAAGTTTATCTCAATCTGACTATATACAAAAAAGTTACGATTTTTTTTAAAAATAGACTGTCCCTACAGCCGTTTCAAACGACGGTTAGGAGTGCTACGTTACCCGCCACGGGGTATTGTTCACTATCGCCGTTTCAAATGTCGGTATTGTTGTAATACTACCGCTATTTGAACCGACGACATTGATATAGTTTTGCAAAAAATTTGCTGAACTATATCTTTTTGAAAAATCGTAAAAAGCAAATATATAAAAAAAATCGTAGGCTCCGTTTGGATGTAGATATTGGTGCGTGTGGAATTGAATTGAGTTGAATACCAAACCAACCATAGTATTGAAATTAGATGCAATTCCAATACTATTGTTTGGATGTCATCGCATTAGTGCTTGAAATCTTAAAAAATAATTAAATTCAACTATTTATTTGGGTGTACAAATGCATAGAATCGATTCTGCTCATCCACTCGCCTACCACCTCCAGCTCGAGAGGAGAGGGGAGAGCGCCGCCGCCTGAGGACCAAGAGGGCAAGAGGAAAGAAGCAGGGCAGAGCGACGCAGCTCGCCGATGGACGGGCACAACTCGTCGGTGGACGGGCACGACTCGCCGGCGGACGGGCGCAGCCGCGACGGGCTCACCGCAGAGGGAGGTAGGGGAGGGCGGCGTGGCTCCTTGCTCGCCCCGCAGGCTTCCTCTCCTCCCGCTCCGCCGCGTTGGAGGGCCGCCTGGGAGGAAGACGGAGGAAGCTCCGACAACGGGGAAGAAGGGCACTGGCCGCCGATAATGGGGGAGAAGGGGGCGCCGAGCTCCCCACAGATCCGCCGCCGCAGGTGCGCAGGCACCCGACCAGGACGCACAGGAGCCGCCCGGCTGGCCGCCTCTGGCCGCTGCGACGACGGCCGCCCCGCCTCTTCTCATCTCGCGCCGCGTAGGCGCGCAATGGGGTGGAGAGGGTGAGGAGCTCCGGCGAGGGGGTGGAGGAGCTCTGGCGAGGAGGATGGAGGGGCCGGCGCCGGACTTGTAGATGACGAGCGGAGTTGGAGCCTGGAGGAGTGGAACTGTGGAAGTGATGTGATTCCCTCCAATACGGAGGGTTTGGGCTCAGTATTTCTTCAGGCTTGTGCTAGGAGAAGGGAATGTTGTGCGGAAACAAGCTGAGATTCCAGACTCCGATGCCATGATCATCAAACACATGGAATTCGGTTCTGCTAATTCTAATTCCAATGCCATGGCCTCAATTCAGACATCCAAACGCAACCTAAGGGTAATTGCGCGCCATGCGACGTGGAGGGAGGCTTGTGGGTCAAGCTTGACATGGGGAACGTAGCTGCTCGGCATCGAGGCCTAGTCACCATGGAAACTCTGTCTAGCTAGTGGCTGATGAGTGTGTGATTGGAGGTGCCACCACTAGCTAAGGGATGATGAGCGTGTGATTGGAGGCGCCTACATTTCTGAGTGATTTGTTTTAGTTTCAGTCACTTTGATTATGGTTTTGGTTAATTATTCCCACCTCTATTGCTAAGTACATACTCACTAACGACTTAAGAGATAAATTAGGCTGTCCACTAATATTAGATTAATATTAAAACAAGGGCACATGGTGATTAGTACACATTTATCTTTTTGAGCTTTTTTTACAATGCTTTTTTTTTTGCGAATGAGCTTTTTTACAGTGCTTGTGTAGTACTCAGAAGTACCACGAAGTATCAGTGTTTTGATTTTCCCCACCACTTGATTAATTAAAAAAATTAAACTCATTAAGAAAAGGGCATTATGGTAATTTATTCTCTCCCCTCTCTCTCAAGTCGTCGCGTAACTGAGGAATTGAGCCACGAAATAAGGAATGGTCAGGAGACCATGCCAAATTACTCATATACCCTTTTTAAATTAAAAAATATTAATTAAAAATTTGTTGCGGGTCCCACTAAATTGGTACTTCCTCATAGGAATTTCCTGGTATCCACCGTTGGATTTTGTTAGATGAAAGGCTCATAAAAAACAAGCACTTTCAAATTTCTCTTTTTGCAAAGAAGAAAAATAGTGGACTGCATAATATTTTTGGATTGGACAGTGTCATACTTATATTTGGAGAAGAATCGGCACTTTTGGATAGTTGGATACCATAATATTGTTATAGGATATGATATGAATCTTGTCGCGATTAAATTTAAATAAGGATATGACTACACCATATTTTGGATTGTGTCACATTTATTATTTGGGTCAGAAGGGCTCGGACCTTAGACTGTCATCTGCAAAATGCAGATCAGAGGCACACTGTAGCGGCTCCAGCAGGAGCCGCAACAGTTGCTGCATTTTGCAGCTGGCCGCCGCTCGAGCGCAATCTCGGGGGGTACGGGAGGCTTCCCCATCCCAACCGCTGCGGGCCCCACCGTCTTCCCTCCCACACTTCTCCCCCCGCACCTCTTCCAGGCCGGCGGCCCCTCCTCCCGGCCCGTCCTCTGCGCTCCGCCCCGGCGGGCGTCGGCTCCTCCCCGGCTTCCGCGGTCCGCCCCGGCGGGCGTCGGCTCCTCCACGCTCCGCCCCTCCTTTCGCCCAGGGAGCGCGCGACTTCGCCTCCGCCGCCGGGACCCGCACCACCCCGACGAGATCCGACCGGCGGCGACCTCCTTCCCCCTCGCCAGGCCCGGATCTGCGATTTCGAGCTCGCCGGCGTCGTCTCCTCCGTCCACCGGCCAGATCCAGAGCAGGAGCGCGAACGTCGAGGTCGCCGTCGCTGTCGCTGTCGTGCTCGAGGTGGCCTGCTCCGGGGCGGCGTGGAGCTCGGAGCCCAGGCAGCGCGCGGCGGCGCCCCTCGGCCCCGACGCGGACGCGGAGGCCGTCGGCTGCGCCTTGGTGGAGACGGAGGTCGGCGGCGGCGCAGATCCTCTCCGTCTGCTGCTCCTCCCCGGCCTCCAGGATGGCGACGGCTCCAGGCCGGCGGCGGCAAGCTCCCCTGCCTCCAGGCGGCTGCGGGCCTCCCCATCTTCCCTGGCCTCCAGGCGGCAGCGTCCTCCCCATCTTCCCCGGCCTCCTGGCGACAGCGTCCTCTTCTTCCTCAGCCTCCAGGCGGCGGCGGGAGCACAACTGTCTGGTTGGTTGCGCGAAGAGCTGGGGAAGACTGCTGGAGACCATTCTCCTTTGCAGCACGGGCATCTCTGCATATCGTTGTTTTTTGCAGATGCGCGTCGGGAATTTGCTGGAGACAGTCTTAGTACTATAGCATTAATATAACGGTAATGCTAGGGATAGGGCCCGACGCCTCAGTAAAATATCGGACGCCACCCACCCACCACTTCGTTTTATCAATCCACCGCTTCGTTCCCCACCCTCCCCTTCATTTTTCTGCGCTCCACTTCGACTCGCTCGAGTACCCCGGCGGCGGTGTAGCCTATCCCGACGGCGGCGCACACCCCCGATCAAGATCGGGCGGCCGACCGGGCTCCTCTCCCACCCTATGGCCCGGATCCGGTGGCGGAGCGCACAAATCGGGACATGGTGGCAGCAGGTGCAGCAAGCGACACCGGTCAACGCGCGGCGGCGGCAACTCCTCCAGGCGTCGACGGCGAGGCTTAGGGCGGCGCGAATTGAAGACAGCCGGCGGTTGCTCGGGCTCGGCGCTGCTGGGGACGGTGGCGCCTTCAGCCCGGCGTGAATCTGATGGCGGCGCAGCCGCTCGATCCTAGGACGCTCGCCGCCGCTCTCTCGCACCGCGTCGGACAGGGGCGGGCGAGCTCACACGGAGGAGGTGCTCCGGTCGAGGGCGGCCGCGGAGCTCCGGTGCGGCGGCGAGCCCATTGTGGGCAGCGGCGCTCGAGGATGGGCGAGCCGCACGCAGGGTCCGACCGTGCGTGACGGCGGTCAGGCGCGGAGCCTCCCATGGCTAGGGATGGAGGTTGCATGACGGCTAGGGGTGAAGCTCGCCGGTGACGCGTCCAAGCGGCGGGCCATGGCTTCCCCCACGCGGCCGCCGAGAAGGAGCCCCGTGCGGCATCCATTACGAGCAGTAGGCAAGTTTTGGAGCATGTTGCAAGTGTGTGTTTCACGTGTTTCGGATGTTTCGTGCGGATGTTGCAATTGTAAATCGAGATGTTCAATGTTGCGGATGTTGATTCTCCCCACCACAACATTTGATTCTCGATGTTGCAGATGTTATTTTCGAATATTGGAGATGTTTTCGAATGTTGCGGATGTTGTTCTCGAATGTTACAAAATTCTTCTTCATATTGCAATATCTGTGTTCCAGTGTTTCATTGTGCTTTGGCAAATGTTGCAATATCTGTGTACCAGTGTTTCATCGTGGTTGGCAAAACGTTGCATGAAACGCTTGTTAGATGTTGGGTGGGAACATCTGATCTGTACATGTTGCACGCAACATGCTCTAATATTTCGGTGGGAATTTTAACATCCGATCCGTACATATTGCATGCAACATGCCCCAATGTTCCGGTGGGAATTTTTCTCTTTTAAGTAGATCTGACGGTTGTGATGGATGTTTTCATCCGACGGCCTGCACGCGTCCGGTCCGGACGCTAGTGCTTCCGTTAATATAATGGGACAGAGCATGAATCCTGTAGCAACTCAATTTAAACCAAAAGATATGACTACAGTTCTCTCGCTCTCTCTATATAAAGTTATAAACCAACACAGTACATGAACAGAAGCCAAACGTATACCAGTAAGCTTTCTTATTGCCATGGCTAGCTGTCATTTCCATGGCACTTGTGATTATGCTTGCAACCACCTCGTCCTCCTATGCAGGTGTGTATAGCTAGGTACTCTAATTATGTACTCCTTCAGCTTATTTTTATAAGACGTGACAAGATTTGACACTATCTTCTAAATTACACACTGAACGTTTATTTATCATACATAACCATTTCAAATTTATGTTAAAAAATTGGCTAAATTATTGGTCAAAAATTGTAAAGTTTGAATCTTAATATGCGTAAGGGTCTTCTAAAAAAACGAGGGAGTATTTTCAGCTGTTTAAATTTAGTCAATTAAACAACCAATATTATTTTTTGATTTGTGTGAGTACTTACCTGAGTTCCGGTTGTCGCAGATAGAGTTTTGTGGACATGCAACATCTTCAGAGACTGCCAACTCTTTCCTTGCACGGAGAAGTGCGAGCAAGAATACGGTCACAATGTTTTCTTTTTTGGAAAAATACGGTCACAATGTTGTGCACGTCAAATGCATGAAAAAAATTAGGCCTAACAAGTGCTGCTGCCAAGTTCCTGAACGTGCCATTCGCCCACCGGTTATATAATGTTTGAATTAAACTAAATGGATTAATAAATAAAAGCAAATAAGGTTGGCCTGATGAGGACGGATGTATGATTTTCTTTGCAATTTGAATGAGTTATGGTTGGATCCATGCGTCGACTTCAACTCAATGTTTCACGAATATTTGTTTAATTTGTACAGTTTCCTAAACTCTGTATTCCGTCATACTTAGTTCGTGTTCCCTCCGTTTCAAATTACTTGTCGTTCTTTCTTTTCTAGATACATTTTTTTATTAGTATTTAGACATAATTATATATCTAGGTACGTAACAAATGGAATGCATCTAGAAAAGTCAAAACAAAAAGTAATTTTGAACTGATGGAGTAGTAACTAACATGACATAATAATATTTTCCTTGTATAATTTAATTAGGGATAGAGAGTGAAACATATGAGACGGAATATTTAGCAAAAAAGTGGGCTGGAAATTTAAAAAAAAATCCCAACTACCTAAAAGTACCATTCATATTTTAATAAAACATATGAAGTATGTGTTGCCCAACAGGGATGGATATAGATGCCGCGAATTGCTTATTTACGGGGCTACGAACACAGCTCGTACGTACGATCGACGCGACGAGATAGATGCCACTCTACCAACATTCTCAACACACAATATGACCTCTCGGTGGAGGCTTCGAAGACAGACATTATGATCTGCTCTCCAGGCCGGCCAGCACGGATTGCTTGACCCCCCTTCTCTCTCATCACTACTACTGCGCCTTCTTCCGGGTCTCTTCTTTGGCCCGTCCCTTGGCGCGGACGTCGAGGGCCACGCCGCGGATCAACCTGTCCGCGACGGGGTCCGGCACGAGCGAGATGAGGAGCCACAGCAGCGCGTGCGGCCAGTAGGGCGTGCACCGCGGCTCGTACCCGATGCACCGGACGGCGGCGGCGGCGTACGTCTCCGGCGACGGCGTGAAGAAGGAGGGGTTCCTTATAGACGCCATCTTCGTGGCCACCAGCATTGGTACCTGCACATGCGTACGTACGCCCATCGGCCCATGGAGATCAGAGATCGAGCGAGACAGAAGACAGCATCGGAATAAGGCTCGGATTATTGTCTCTCTGGTTAACACGGATTATGCCCCGTTGTTTCACTTGTGCTTCCACATTGTTCTCATGCGTGGCGACTGTGTTTATTTCGTCTTAATTTTGATGCAGTTGGGAGATTGAGAGGACTGATGGAATGAAAATGTGTCTAAATTGAAAAGATTTGATCTTCAGCGCATGTGTTAGTTTCTTGTTGGAACCATTTGCTAACGCCGTACATCAGATTGTGTAAATGCTGAATTGCTGATCGGTACAGGGCCAGATCGATAACATCGTACAACGGATTGTCTCTAGTACGAGTCTCACTCGCGAAAGCATGAGAAAACAATGCTCTTATGAAGGGCTTCCCTTTCAAGTTTTTTCCTACTAGGTACATGATTTGAAACACAACACGCATAAAACAAGCCTAAAGGGTTTCAAGGGGATGAATATTAATATATTATTAAAGATCGGAGAATACTGTGCATGAAAGTTTGGAAAATCTGAACAATTGGTGAAATAATTTCACAGTCAATCAAAGGATAATAGATCATACCTGGCATTGCACGTCAATTCCTTTGCTCCTGTACTCAACATAGAGGCATCTTGAAAACTGATCGATATAGCTGGTAAAACCAACGAAAAATAAGTAGTCTTATCACCTCTCATTGCAAAACATTTATTCAGTGTTAATAATTTAGCTTATTGGTTACGTATCACTTTGAACTTGTATTTAGTTATAGGAAGCTCAATTATCTAAACAAAAAGTTATATGCAGCTTTTTCAAACAAGTGAACTTTTTTTATCATCTTATAATTGTGAGAATACAACAGTCGACAGAGTAAATTAGCAGCAATGCCACATAATGTATATCTTGCTATTTTTCAAAAGCTTATTAGTTGTGTTTCACAAAGAAAGTAGGAAAATACATTCAATGATACTTTGTTAATTAGCTCAATTGTTTAAAACAAAATAAAAGGGCTAGCAAGTTGCTGGTGGGTCGGTGCTCAAGAATTTTGCAGTAGCAAATATCCATGGAGGAATGACCGCAATTTGCCCAAATATCACACCCTGTTGTTGCAAGAAACACCAAGTCTTCTATGTCAATTGTTCTATTGTCACGATTAAATTTAACACTGAACATAATGCTTAATAAACGTTCGTTATGTAACCAAACAATTTTTTCTAGTTTCATGCATTTTTAGCAACAGTCCCTTTCAGGAGGAAAGAAGAAAGGTGCATAAAAGAATGTTTGCCTATATTTAGATATTCAAGTGAATTTGCAGCACATAAACAATTTGACATCCTAATGTAAATATCAACAAATATACATATAGCAACCTATGTGTAATAACTGAGCAAAGATCAGTAAGGCTATTCTCAATCCATTATATTGTACTCTATAACCAAAGCTGCCACATCATCCACAAAACATTCATTTTTTTATTGAGTACACATGAAACATTCAATTGATGTTATTAGTCATGCCTTGTTAGCACTACTTTTCATGATTATCCAATTTTATTATTCAGTTTACAAATAAAGAATGCACCTCTCTTGAGTTTTAACCTCAAGATTTACCCCACTGCTGTTATCTAAAAGTTAACATATAAAATGTGTAAATAAAGTACGACACTACGGAATCGTCAAGCAACTACATAGTGAATGAAGAGTTTAAAGACAAAGCGAGGAGCACTCACGCCTTGGTGGCGGCGTAGACTGTGTAAAGCGGGTCGGACGGCAGAATCGCGGAGGCGCCGGACCCGATGTTCACCACGGCGCCGCGCCCGCGCTCCACCATGCCCGGGAGCACGGCGTGCGTCACCCTCGTGACGGCCTCGACGTTGAGCCGTATCAGGTTCCGCATGAGCGCCTCGTCCACCTCGTGGAAGTAGCGCGCGTACGGGTAGCACGCGCCAGCGTTGTTCACGAGCACGCCGACGTCGAGCGTCCCGACGAGCTCCCCGAGCGCGCCCACCTTTGCGGCGAGGTCCTCGGCGGCGAAGTCCAGCACGAAGGTGCGGACCTGGGCGCCCGCGGGGTGCTTCTTCGTGATCTCAGCAGAGACGGCGGCGAGCTTCTCGGCGCTGCGGCCCACGAGGACGAGCCCGAGCCCGGCCGCGGCGAGCCGGAACGCGAGTGCGCGGCCGATGCCGTCCGTGGCGCCCGTGACCACGGCCCACGCGCCGTAGCGGCGGCGCAGCGGCCGCGCGGGGCGGAGGAACGCGGCGTGCAGCCACAGCGCGAGGCGCGCCGCGGCGCGCGCGGTCAGGAGGAACCCGAGCGCCGCGAGCGCCAGCGCCCACCAGGGATGCGCGTGCGTAGCCATTGGAACGGGAAGGGAGCTAGGAGGGAGGCCGTCAGAACTCGGAAGCGTACGTGGTTGCGCGGTGGGGGAGCGGCTGCCTCTCGCGCGCGCACGGTGTGTAATCGGGACCGGAGGGAGGCTGCAGCTAAGATATAGCGCCGGAGGGCGAGGATGCCTGGTCTCTTGCTTGGCGTAGGCGGTGCACGGTTGACGGTTGGGGTATGAATGGTATGATACGTTGGCGGTTGGCGTACGTGCTACTGGAGATGCTCTAACGATGTGGCGCTTTCGGCCCGAGGAGACAGGAGAGCAAGTGAATACCATTGGCGACGGCGAGGATTGATGTTTGGGGAGATGCTCTTAGGAATGAAAGGCCTGTTTGGGAATTTTTTTATTTATATTTTTTTTATTCATTTTGCAAAATTATACGACCGTTTCGAAATTTATCAGATTTGACCACCAAACGCCAGCGATTGGAATCTAACCGCCGTGGGCCACGGCGGTCACAGCGGTTGGCCTTACCGCCGTGGCCCACGGAAGGCGGCAGGCAACGGCCATGCAGCCGCCGTGGCCCACGGAAGGCGGTAGGCAGCGGCCATGCAGCCGCCGTGGGCCACGGTGGTTGGTTTTTTTAATTTTTTTTTTGTAAACGACCTCAAATGGAGAAACTGCAAACATGAAAGTTGTGTGTCTCGAAAAGTTATGAAATTTTGTAGTTTACAACGTTTTCATTTGATGCCGTTTAGAGCCTTAAAAAGCAATTTATACTCGGCTAGGTATAATATGAGGAAAAAAGAAACTGAGTATGGACACATGTGATTGTGTAGTGTAGTAGCAAGGGAGGCTTCGCGCGAAGCCAGAGGTGGGGGGTTCCAACCCCACGAAGCGCGTAGTGTCGCGATTTTGCGCGAAAAATGCCGCGACTCGGCGGGTGGCTGGTTAGTGGGTCCTCCATTAAAAATAATTTTTTTTCTATTTATTTCGATCATTTTAACGCAGTTTTCAGGCTTAGGCGACCTGCCGCCGTGGCGCACGGCGTTTGCAGAACCCTATCGCCGTGGGCCCACGGCGGTTGGACCTGCCGCCGTGGCGCACGACGAATAGGCCTCAACCGCCGTGGGCCACGGCGGCTGGCCTTCCCGCCCGTTGGGCCCGCGGCCGTTGACCTAACCGCCGTGGCCCACGGCGGTTGGTGGTCAAATCTAATAAGTTTCAAAACAGTCGTATAATTTTGCAAAATGATTAAAAAAATATAAATAAAAAAATTCCCTGTTTGGTAGCCTGCACGGCCTTTGGGCCAGGCCCGCGCGGTGCAAGGGGGAGTGTTCGGTAGCCTGCATGGCCTTGGGAGTCAAGCCCCCACGGTGCGAAAACGGCCCGCGAGCCTGCACCGTAAGAAACGCTCAGGGGTTCGTTTCATGTGATGCAGGCTGAAGCCGTGCTCGCGAGGGGAGTTGGCGTCACCTCCGGTCTTCCTTTTTCCTCGAGCACAGGAGGCCAAAGAGTGCGCCAGCGGGCGATCGGGCACGGGAGGCGGTCCCGGTGGCGCGGAGGCTGACGGCGTGGAGGTCACGACGGGGGCCGACGGCGACGACCGGGCGCGGGATGTGGCAATGGCGAGGCGCAAGATCCAGCCACGGAGACCGGCGGCGACGACCGGGCATGGATGCCGCCGCGACGCCGCGCGGGATGCGTCCCTGACGCCGCCGGGAGGCAGCGGGCGGCGGAGACGTGCGGCTACAGAGAGGCGCTAGGGGCACGGGCCGCGCCATGTGCGAGGCCCCGAAGGTCGCGCGCGAGCCACAGTAGTGGAGGACGCCGCGCCGGCCAGGCTGCGGTGGTGCTCCGGGCCGCCGCGGTGGAGGAGGAAGAAGGCGCAGGGCCTCCCGCAGGCGCAGCGCCGTCTGCACCACCGCTGGCGATTTGATTTTTGTTGAGGGAGGAAGAAGGATTTCGAGCTCGGTTCGATTCTGTCCGAAGGAAGAAGAAGAAGAAGAAAGAGAAGGGAAGAGGGCGCACGGTTAGGGCGTTGGGCGGAGGCCGCTGGAGTGCGCGGCCCGCGGCGGCGCCGGCGTGTACGCGGCTCGCGTAGCTAGGTGGTGTGGCGCTGGCTGGCTCACGCCAGGTCGCCGCGACGGCGGTGCGCGCATCCGGAGCGCGGCGGCGCGGAGGCCACGGCGGGGCGCGGTGTCCGTGGCGGCGAGCGAAGGTCGCGGCGGTGCTCGAAGATCACGACGGTCGCGACAACGACGGCGCGCGGAGGTTGCGAGCAGCCACGGCGGCGCAAGCAGCATGGGGTGACGACGGGTGAATTTGGTAAGGCCACCGCAAAAGAAATGCAAGGTAAACCCACCAAATTGCTGCAGGCTACCAACCATGATCTTAAATGAGCCTGATTCACCGGATACAAATTTGCCAAACATAATCTTTGCATCTCTAGGGCCTGACTGGGCTGGCCAGAGCCTGGCTCAAGGGCCAGGCTGAGCTGATTCACTCTACCAATCGCGCCCAAAACAATTGGGAAAAGTCGGCAAAACAGCAAAAAATATTCAAATGTTCGAGCAGGCTGGTAGCCAAAACTTTTGGCAGGCTGGTGTGGGTGGTGGTGTAAACGAACGGGTGGATCAGCCCATTTGCACCCAACGGCCCACTGAAGCCCAATTAACGTGTCTCGGTAGCACTGCAGCAGGAGCTGACTTTTCTTTTTAGAAAAGCAGGAGCTGACTTCAAGGGGGTGCTAGATGTTTAAAAAAAAACTAAGTCGATAAGATTAAGACCGCCCCACGGTTTTTATTAAGAGAAAGAAACTGAATCTCGGGTTAGAAAACTTTCGAACTCTGGTGTCTCTGGCGAGAGGATTTTTTTAAAACTAGTCTCGTAAATTCGCTCTGACGAGGAATCAAACCCCAAACCCCAATTTACTGGTTGCAACCATACCTCAACAACCTCTAATCAATCAAGTAGGCTGGTTGCGAATGTGCTTGTAGTCCAATGGTAGGACGGTCCAGTGGGACGCTACCCACCAGGGTTCAAATCCTGGTGCTCGCACCTTTTACTGGATTTATTTCGGGATTTTCCGGCGTTATGCATTAAGTGGTAAGCGACGTTCCCGTCGACGACGAGACGCCAGTGGTGACTTCGAGAATCTCCAGATCTGCCGGTGCTCAGTCCTTCGGAGGTGCTCATAGAGGTAGGGTTTGCGTACGTGTATTCATAGGGGTGAGTGTGCGTACGTGTTGTGAGCGTCTGCGTTGTACTGTGTAATTAAAAAAAAAATCAAGTAGGCTGATTGCAACCATACCTCAGCCACCTCTCATCAATCAAGTAGGCTAGTTCGTCGATGAGGAAAACGCCGTTCCAATATTAGATCACATTGTAAAATGTACACGACGTGGTGCTACTGCGAAGGAGCCAAAAAATCCTGGTACTTGCACGCATCATCATCAGTACGATGGGGGCGTGTTGACATCTACGGAGTACTATTCCAAATAGTCGTGGTCGTCTTTCATAAAACTCAACTTGATTGTCCCAGGATACAACTCGATCGTAGGCCGATCAGTCAAGCCCATGTTATTACATAGCCGAATTACAGATCAACATTCCAAGTGTACCAACCTACTGCTGAGCAGAAGCAAATACGGTTATTGGCTTACGTGCTAGAAGCCTAGAAGCATAAAGCAGCAGCAGCTTCAAATCCAGTGATGGATCGACCGATACGGGAGACCAGAGTCACCAGACCACCCTCGTCGATCGATCGATCGATCACTGTGCCTTCTTCTTGGCGTCCTTGGCGCGGCCCCTGGCGCGGATGCTGAGGTTTCTGTGGAGGAACATCCTGTCGGCGATGGGCTCGGGCAGGAGGGAGATGAGGAACCCCACCAGCGCGTGCGTCCAGTAGGGCGAGCACCGCGGCTCGTACCCGATGTGGCGGACGGCGGCGCGGGCGTATGCCTCCGGCGACGGCGCCAGGAAGGTGGGCTTCCTGATGGACGCCAGCTTCGTCGCCACCTGTATGGGCACCTGGGCAAAATAGAACGCCGGATTCAGTCAGGGCTTTCATTCAGTAGACAGAGACACTGATCACGACTTTTAGTTAGGAAATGCTTCGAGTCATCTTGGATTGATCGATGTTACAGAAGTGACGAAACAGTCTGGTGACTAAACACATCTTGACAGCAACAGTAGTGGACACACGTCACTGTGGTAGGCTGGTAGCTGAACGGATTTTTGGTTGCAGTTGTGTAAGCGAGGCCCATCAGAGTGGTTTTAGGTCAGCTTCAGCTTCAAGTTGGTTGTGGGGATGTGTTTATTTGGTGCAAGTGCTGCAGTTGGATGTTTGCGATGGGACCGATGTGCCGGTGGGTTTAGTTCCATCTTCCATGCAATAAGTGTGCATTAGGGGCACACCGGCTGGTTTCTTGTTGGGACGACCATCTGATAGCGTATTTCAACGGATTGTGACAGCACCGATCGGCAAGAAAATCATGCTATTATGTTTGATTTTGCAAATAAAAAATCGTGTTGTTACGAAGGCCTCCTCGCCTGCAGTAGCTACTAGCTAGTAGGGATTATACTGGCACTGAAATGCAACATTTTGGCATCGATGCTCCAAAGAACAACTTGCACTTTCACCATTTATTTATAAGAATTAGTCTAATAATGTGCTAGTTATACGCCACATCTATCATTGATACTCTTTATAAGGTGTGGTAAATATTTAAGTGCTTCATGCTTTGACGATAATTAGTCAAATAGAATGTTAGTTATAAGCCATAAATTGATACTTTCTCCATCCCAAATTACTTTCCTCTTCTAGATACATAATCTTTGACATGCACCTAAAGTTATGTTTCTAGAAAAGTTAAAACAAAGAGTAATTTGAGACGGGAATACTATTAGATCCATATTCAAAATCACTTGCTAATGATCATGATTTTATAGCTAAATATTATTAAAAATTACTGCACAAGTACATCTTCAAAAATAAAATGGTGGATACCGAAGATCATGATAGGTGATGTGCATTAAATTAAAACAGTGCAAGCGTATGTATGGTACCGATGAAATGCAGAAGTTATTGCTTCGTGTGGACCACTAGACGGATTCAATGGAGAAAATAAAAAAAAATGGGTAGAACATTTTTGAAACATTTTTAGCAGTTCGGTAAAAGTGATATAGTTTTGAAAGACGACTAGTTCACACCTGACATTGCACGTCGATGCCCTTGCTCTTGTACTCGACATACAGGCATTTCGAGAATTGATCGACATAGCTGGCAAATAAACCACAAGTAGTTTTATCACTTGTTCTCATAAAACATTTGCATAATGGTAATAACTTGCTGAATAACCATAAAACTTTAGCTTGTACATTGTACGTACTTTGTTGTAGACAGTTGCATTTTAGAAATAACCAAAGTTTCTTTTCCTTATAATCATGAGAATACTTGGAACTAAAAAAGCATATGAATAAAAAGTATCTGAATGGTATATGATCGATTCTACTCGAAGTTTACCAGCCCACACTGTCCTAATAAAAAGAATAGAACTATAAATAGATAAATAAATTCGCAATCATACATTTATACACACCAAAATGTATTTTTCTGGCCATGTGCCTCGAAATAAAAACTATTCTTATTTCTTAAACCTGGCAGAATAGCTATGTGCTATTGCTAGAATAATATAAACTCTAGGTAAACCTTCAACCCATAAACATGAACAAACTGATTATCTTAGCAACTGAACATAACATCTGAAATTCACTAAACACGCATGGTATTTTTTCAGTACTGTGTGCTCTGTAGTACAGAGATATCAGAAGAACAAAAACATGTACCCTTGTCTACCGTCCAATCTAAGCATGTTTTTATGTTCACTTATAACCACAAATGGATCTAATTAAGAAGGAAACAGAGTAATTTTAACCTTAAGCGTTTTGCCACTACGGTTTATGTATTATATTATCCAGAGAAATTAAGTTATGAAACTACTATTGAAGAGCGAGGCCCAGTACTACTCACGCCTTGGTGGCGACGTAGACGGAGTACAGCGGGTCCGACGGCATGATGGCGGAGGCGCCGGATCCCATGCTCATGATGGCTCCCCGCCGGCGCTCCAGCATTCCCGGGAGCACGGCGTGCGTGACCCGCGTGACGGCCTCGACGTTGAGCCGGATCAGCTTCCGCACGAGCTCCTCGTCCGCCTCGTGGAAGTAGCGCGCGTACGGGTACGACGCGCCGACGTTGTTCACGAGCACGCCGACGTCGAGCCCCCGGAGGAACTCCCCGAGCTCGCCCACCCTCGCGGCGGCGTCGTCGGCGGTGAAGTCGAGCACGAAGGTGCGGACCTGGGCTCTCGGGTGCTTGGAGCTGAGGTCGTCCGTGACGGCGGCGAGCTTGTCCGGGTTCCGGCCGACGAGGACGACCCCGAGCCCGGAGGCGGCGAGGCGGAACGCGAGCGCGCGGCCGATGCCGTCCGTGGCGCCCGTGACGACGGCCCACTCGCCGTAGCGGCGGCGCAGCGGGCGCGCGGGGCGGAGGAACGCCGCGTACAGCCAAAGCGCGAGGCGCGCCGCGGCGCGCGCGGTCACGAAGAACCCCAGCGCCGCGAGCGCCGCCAGCGCCCACGCTGGCTGCTGGGCATTCTCGCCGCAGGCCATGGCGGAGACGGACCGGCGTGGTTTGCTCGGTGGGAGTGGGACGCTGGCACGCTGCCTCCGGTTGCGGTTTGCAGTCGGAGAGAACGAGGACACGGCATCAAATATAGCGCCGGGGGACGTACGCAAGGCAAGGGTGGCAGGTTGCTCATCAAGCGGGTTGTTGGCAGTTGGCGCGTGTTTATATCGGACCGGTGGACAGGTATCACAGTAACACACACAGACACACTGCACGGTTTGCAGTCTGCAGCGACAGCTAGCGGCTGATCCTGTTTTAGATGAGATGTAGTAAGGGCTCTCCCAATGATAGAAACTACATGGGAAGTCCAAGAAAATTATAATAGCAAAAGTTATCGGTAGAAACTATGTCACACAATAATAGAGTCTTCACGTAATAAATATCAGAGTATTCTATCTCAATCTCCCATTGGTGCGGCACGAAGCACGGAGCATATAGAAACTATTGGTTTCCTCCCAATGGTGATTTTGCAGTTTCTTGGTGGATTGATCCACGTGAGGAGGTGGTTTCTCCATGAGGAAATGGTTTCTTCAAATTTTGTTCTCTTTCTTCATTAATAAGGCTGACACATTAAATTTTTACTTAGATGGCAGATCAATTAATAGGGATAGAAACCACTATAAATACACCATTGGGACTGCCTAGAGGAGGCTAAACTTTGCTCTAGGACACGGTATTTGCCATTGGAATCACTAAATGTTGTATTCGGCTATTCGCTGATGAAGAGTATATGACTCTATTCTCATTATTAATATATATATGGTTATATAAAAAAAGTACGAGTCTCTCTCCAGTCTCAAGACAAGGAAATCGTGTTCTCTGGAATAGCTTCAATTTCTTTGTACTGCACACGATTCAGATATAGTTACTAATATTCAGTGGGGAGAATAAACAGTTCAGATGCACATGATTCTCGCGACTAATTCTCAGCCAATGTACACGAATTCAAAATTAACTGGAAGCGCCGTTTTTAAAACAAATTACCATTTTTTGTCTACTTGGGTTCATAGCCAAAATTTCCTGAAAGAACATAAGCGAGGCTAGGAGCACTCAGTTTTGATAAATATCAATTTTTGTCTGCTTTGGCTCATAACGAAAACTCCCTGAACGAAACTGCGTTCTGCTTAAAACACGCGTTTGAGAACAAAAAACTATCTTCCTGCGCTCTTCTGCTTGCCTTTCTTGGTGTCCCTCTTGGAACTAGTAGACCCGCTGGCCTCTTCCTCTGCCTTCTGCTCTGCCTCCAGCACAGCCAGCTGAACATGTTGCACAAAAGTGAGCCAACATACTACAGAGCTCAATATCCTTGTTTTTCAAACCAGATAATGTATCACGACACAGCAATTACCTCGTCGAGTATTGGTTTCAGTTCCTTGTATCGAGTAACGGCGAGATCAAAACCATCTTTTCGGAGCTCCTGCCATTAGATGTGCCGGATTACATACAACACTCACTCCCTGGAAGGTAGAGGAATTGCAGCAACAGAAACTAACCTTTCCAGTGTGTTGAGTGTGCTCGTACGCTGCCATTTGCCAGTACATATTTGTCCTCTTGTAAAAATCCCTCAATGATTCTCCAGGCTTTCAGAATACACAAATGAAATTATATAAGTAAAAGAGTGTGACAAGGTTTTGTAACAAACGGTTTATTCTGCATGCTTAGCCAAGTACTCCCTGCGTCCATTTATATATGACGTTGATCAGAGCTCAATTTTGAGTTAGCTTCACCATATATAAATAAACGGAGGTAGTACAACATTACCAGAAAATGTTCTTCAAGCATGCAGCTAGGAACCAAGGTGAGAAATAAAGATAAAAGCAACATAAAAAAAGCTTAGCAAGTACTACAACATTACCACTGGTGTCCTTTGAGAATCAGAAAGGCCAAGGATGACCCTGATTTGCTCTATCCGAGCACGCTTCTCTTTTCTACGCATGGTCTTACTTTCACCCTTCAGGAGAGAGACAGCACTAGACACGTTCTTCGCGGCATCTTCATCAGGCTAAACAGGCATGTTGAAAATCACAGATAAATAACCATGCAATGAGTAAACTGTAGTCACTAATGGAAAAAAGACACTTAGGAATGTACTATCAAGCGGGATAACTCATAATAAGCCAGCTGTGGATGAACTTTATAAACCATTGTACCCAACAAAAAACTTAACATTAACAGAATGGATGAACAGCAAAATCTTGCTAATTTCTGGAAGACAGCATGGCAGATACATCGGTCACGTGTTTTTAGATAAAAATAGTAAAGTATTTTACTCACTGGAAACTTTCAAGGGACAGAATTCCAAGCTCGAGTAGCCATTTTTCTTTGTATGCCCAAGTGAAGTCAAGTATAATGGATTGTACTGTTAGCATTAAGGATTCACTCTGTTTGTTCAAGAATAGCACATCAAATGATTATCGGTAAACTAGGACAGGAGCATCCCTAAGCTCCAAATATTTTCACTACTGACAGACACCTCCTTTCAATGCTTCCTTTTGTAAAAAATGTTAGTGTTGCTCTATGGAAAAATGCATAAAGTGGTTACTATTTCCTACAGTGGATCCTACAGGTGAACTGATTTCCTATCTTAACAATTTAAGTCAGATATAGACATCTAGTCTCAATCTAACACGGCTGGTCAGAAATTAGCAGATCATTTGGTTTCATTTTGTCCAGAACCTAATCCAGGATCTCATTGGGATTGCACAGAACCTCTTACTACTGTACTTGACTTAGGGGCTGTTTGGTTTCCGCCTCCATTTGACACGGTACAGTATCCAGCGCCACAGCCCATCTCGCCACGCTACAGTCAACAAGAAAAACAGCCACGAACTGTGGCGCAGCTTTTCCCCACCGCTGGTGTGGTGAACTGCTGCGTGGTGTGGCAGCTCGTGGCCGGGAGCCAAACAACCCCTTACTAGCGCATGCTGCATGCCTCTTCGCTCCATTTCAAAAAAAAGTGCATACCTCTTCATCTTCATCTGTCTGGCTATCATCCCCCTCACTATCATTTTCATTATCGTCAGCTTCATCGTCATCCTCTTCCTCATCATCCTCAGAAATTTCTAACCATTCAGATTCTGATGCCTGAATAAAAAGGATAATAACAATTACTTCCACACAAACAGTAATGGTTATGATATGACTAGAAGATAATCTGTTCATCTGATATTTATTACAAAATCCAACTAAATAGATAATACTGTTAATTAGTACAAAAAATGGCCAAAAAAAAACAGAAAGCCAATCTGTAACTGACCGGTATGATACACTTCCACTCATCAAGTTTGCTAAGGTTAAGTGAATATAGATCATCGAGAGTAATTTCTCTATCTTTCACTTCCATCATTCCTCCATATAAGTAGAGCATATCTTTCCCTACAGCCATGCATGCATTGATACGACCACTGGGTTTCACTGCCTGTTAGTACCAAAACAGTCAATGGGCAACAGAAGTATCTTTGCAATGCAAATGACAAATATTGAAATAACCTCAGGTGGTGCTTCTTGTACTGTTGCATCAGAGAGATCAGAGCTTTTGCTTGACCCAGCTTTAGTGATGCTCAGATTCTTGAGCAACTGATTAGAAACTCCATGGACTTCAGGTTGTCCTTCAATAGCTTCTTCTAAGTCCTCCATGAGCTCATCACCCTCATTATCAATATTAGCTTCTACATCATTCGTTGACTCTTTTCTTTTGATATCCTTTGTCTATGCATGGGATGATGGGAACCAGTATTAGCATATGAACATTTTCGAGAGCAATAAACTCAGTCACTTGCTTGAAGCAAAGACCTATGCCTTACAGGACATTTCAAGTTCAAAAAGTAAAGCATATGCGCATTTTTCTCAACAGCTAGAGTTGTGCAGTGAAGTTAGTATTGTTTTTCCAATTACCAGAATAAACTGCGAAATACTTGCTACAAATCTACAATGAATTTCTATTTTACAAATTCAGATTTACCAATCATGAACTGGCTAATTACATGATGGCAATAGAGGGAGTCACCTTATTTTTAGCAGGCTTGTCTTTCCTGAGCTCGAGTGGATACCTACAATATTCAAGGGAAATAATCCATTCAATATACAAACAGAATATACAAACTGAACAAGAAAGCATCACCTTTCAAATATAGACTAATCGCATTTAAATTGAGGAACACAGAAAAGGTAACTAGTGCCAACTGAATCTGATAGCATCACTGAGTAATGAATTATTCCACCTGATTAAAGCATGTGCATCGAAGCAAGGGATCCCAGAGAGTATTTTACATAGTTTCCAAAATAGTTAAGTTATCTAGAGAACCACAAGAAGATTACAAGGAATGTTCAGCCCAAGGTGGTGAATGAATGAAAAAGATACATATCAGTTGTGAATATTACAGTTTTCAAAACCTAGATACAAGCGTAACAAATTGTATGGTATGAGTTGAAAAAGTAGCAGTGTAGCAGTTGTATACAAGCAACAGCCTTAAAAAGCAAGCTGCTATATAACTAAATTAACTTCAGAAAAGCAAAGCCATATTGAAAATGCTAAGATAAACGTACCAACGGTGGTTATCCAATTGGAAACCGTACAGCTCATTCAGAAACATGCTCATAATAACATCACCTATAAATCAAGAATTTCAGTAGACTGGTCAGTGTAGGTTGCCAAAACTATGTAGTTAGAAATTGACTAGCAAAAAATAATCATTTACCAAGTTTTTTTTCTAGCATGATGAGCATGTATTGAATTACTTAACTGATTACTGCATGGTGCACCTATACAGTTCATTGCTGTTCTAAGAGTAATCAACTCAATTTGATACCAACATTTACAATATAAGCCATAGTTTCGTTATCAAGTATACACTACTACATTGGGTTTTAAAATATATAATGATTAAGGACAAGCTAATAAGGACATCATATATTTAGAAATCGATGGAGTATCTGTTTGCATCAGGAAACACCAATAGGAGGGCCAAGCAACCATGTGTTATCTATCCAGCTGAAGTAAAAGCAGCACACAGTTCATGTTCATGAGCCAAAGTATATATCAGTAAAATCAGTAATTGCCTGAAACTTCAGAGCACTGGGTTGTGAAACATCACTTTGAACCTTTAGAATATATACAGATCCATGACATCCTCATTGTGCTTTGGTTTTGTCAACTTTTTCAGTCTTTGGTTCAACACATCATGGTCAGCATTTTTTTCTTTTCTTCTCTAGACCATTGGCCTAAATAGGAGCTAGCAACATTCAAGTAAACAGAAAAACACCCCGAATAACTAAAATATATCAATTTAAACAATGCATTTCAAATATATAGTGAAGCATGGAGCAGAGGAACATAATTCAGTTGTGTGTTACCTTCAACTTCCATATCTACCACACCACCAAAAAGAACAGCCCTTTTCTTGTGCACACACATTGAAAAACCAGCTCTGGGACCAGGTGGCATCCCAGCCTTCTTAACCTATCAACATAAGATTGAAGAAGTAAATGGGGGCTTGTAGGTTTTGGAGCAAAGCTCTAAATATTGTCAATATATTCCTGGATGTAACAGCATGGTAAGATAGAAATCAACAAATAAAAGATTTTGAGTGTCAGTGTGGACCTTATTCCATTCCCAAGTACGAGGATCAAGAGACCACATATCTGCATGAACTGTTCCCTTTTCTTTGTCTGAAGAGACTTCTTTAAAGTATCCACCATATAGATATATCTGCAGAAAAAATGAACATAAAGACATTTGCAAATAGAAGTAGCACAAAACATGTCATAGCAAGTCGTTCTTATCAGCTAATGACTTGTCACTTAAGAAAACCCAAACGTGATATAAATTGTTGAGTTGGATAAAAGTTATAAGTTTGATTGAAAAGATATGCCGACGATTATGTCATCATGACATAAAAATGCTTTGTACAGATGGTCCAAAAGGGTACCGATTGACATACAAGAAGTTGAATATCAAAACAATAAGAGCTCTCACAAAACCTAGTAGTACATAATCATTTGAAAACCACAGGTACTGTTTAACAAAAATAGAAAATAGCATGCACCAATAAATAACTAAGAAAACAGAAAATATGTGCTTGCCTGATCTTGGTAAACAGCAAGCTGAAAGCCACTTCTTGAACTTGGCCACAGGCACCCAGGGCGAGGCTTGATTTCCTCCCACTAAAAATATCAAGAGCTCAATAAGACTATTCAAACTGAGGGCCTTGAGTCTTCTAAGAGAGAATATGCAGCTAGCAGTACTAATGAAGTTCAACAATCTTTACTCACCTTGAAATGGTCCAAATCAAAAACATGAAGATCATTGTAGTACCTGTGAGGATATAATTATCAAGCGTAGTCGAGTGGATCTTGTCAAATTCAGAAGATGTTCTATGGTATCAGTTTACTTTGCATCACTTCGTGAACTATCAGCTGTAAGGATATACTATTATTTAAGTGCTAACAGTTTATTTTGTACCACTTTGTGAATTATCAGCTGCAAGAATATACTACTATCTAAGCAATCCATAACTCATAATTTTGTGTGACTCCAATTCCCTCGAACAAGATATAACTCAAATAATCACATCACCACGCCAAAAATGAGAGTTAAAAATTATTTCTACTGACCTCACTTCCCTAAGTGTGTCATAAAAACCACCAAATAGCACAATCTTGTGCTTGTAAAGAACCTGTAAATAAAATGAAATAACAAATGGGCTAAATGACAATTCATATAGTATAATAAGGGACATGGGAAAGAAATATACATAAATATTTGTCATCTTAAAATTGGAAGATGATATTGAGCAACGGAAAGATTTGTCAACGCTTGGTAGTTATCAGGCTAAATGTATAGGGATTCCATAAGTTGAATGGTAAAGCTTGCTACTTCTCAGTGCAAGTACTGAGCTTTTCTGATAAATTGAAAACAGCAAATAACTACCAAGCATTTTCTTGAGCTGGCACCACATACTAATGTCTCCTAAAACCTCTAGTACAGCGGGAATATATCCGTCCATCCATACTAATAATGCAGAAAATATAGGAGAATCGGAACTACAACATGAATAGATGATTTCAACATAAAAACACTAACCATCCTGTGTCCTGAACGTGCACTTGGACAGCCCTTGGCAACAATTTGCTCCCATTGGTTTGTTTTCAGATCCAGCGTCCAAAAATCCTAAGAAAAATTGGTCAAGGAATAAGAAAAGGAACCTTTATTGTTGCAACGAAGATATGTAGTGCAGTTCAACATTGATGCCTCAATCCTAAAGAATTTTCTACTTCTCAAGTTATAGATTGCAGAAATAGTGCAAATATAGTGCCTACAAGAGAACTTTGAATTAAGATCATGTAAATAGTACTTTATTCCTATCTCAGTTCAAAAATGAAAATGCAAGTCAAATATATCCATATATTGCTTCTGACAAAGGTGTGCGTCTGATGCCAAGAAGACAATCCTAGAAAGGTAATTGAAAAAATTAGATTATCATACTCCGTTTTCTACCTTGTAATGATGAAAACGTTCTTGGTTTGGTGAAGTGAATTCCCCACCTAAAACAACAAGAAATGGAAAAGTTAATCGCATACACATCATGTTACTCATGGAATTCCTTACCCATAGAGAAGTTCTATTACCAAACATGTATATGTTATTCTTCCAGGCTACTGTCTGGTGAGCACTTCTTGGAGGTGGACTGTTAGGGCTAGATACCAACTTCCACTCATTTTTATCTACGTCATAGCGATAAAGATCGCCATAAACAAAAGTCTGCATGCACAGTCAGGAAATTGATATTATTCATCACTACAGGATATCATGCTTCAAGAAGAATCTAATAAAAATCCTACAATAAAAGCTAAGAAACTCATTAAATTAGAACAGGAACTGTAGTTTCAGCAAAGTAAAAAAATATAATATAGAAGGAAATTATGAAAAAACTTTTGAGAAGAGCACAGTAAAACCACTAAGATATACTAAGCATTACTAAATCAAACAAAGATGTGTTCCGCACCTTGCTACCATTGTAGAACTCTCCCCCATACAGAATCAGTTCTGTCTCTTTTAACGGGTTTATGGTAAGCTGCAAATGAGAAGACAAGATTTTAAAATAAAGATCTTCCAAACTTACTTGATGAGCTGGAAGTTTGTTTGAGGATGTTCGAGTTAAAAATTAGAGGGAAAAAGTATATATAGTACTGCAAACAATTAAACTGTAAAAAGCACTCCATCAAATGAAGGTCAAATGACAGGTTCAGCCATGTCACCGAAAAGATAGCCGGATCAAAACCTTCATCAGAGAAACTCTCTGCCGCATCATACAGAAAATTAGAAAGTCGTTGATTTAACACAATTGCAACAAGACCAAAGATATAGTTTTCTAGAGTAAAAAGCAAACAAGAGCATTACTAAACTTGAATTACAAGAATTACCATAAGACAGGTAAAGAGGGCAACAGGGTATGCAGTTCCTTACAGAGCAATTAGACCGAGGAGATGGTGCAGGGACATTCTCCTCCACATGGACCTCCTTCTTCTTCGCCTCTTCTGTATGCTCCTCTGCAGTTAAGATAACCAAAAGGAATGAAATCAGCAGAAGAGCATAAGCAGCCACAGAAGGGGATATATGGAGAAACAAAAAAGGTTGCTAGTTTGCAATTTCCCTAAGGACATCACATTATCAGGTGCACAGCAGCAGTTGGACAAAATGCAGCGACCATAAAAAGGGCTAATCCACAGATGAAACGGCGCTAAAGGGTTAGAAAAACCCGTAAATTTAGACAAGCGTAGTGTGCTCCTGTGATTTCAGACGCCGCCGGAGTAAGCACAGGTGCACGCGATGTCGCGAAAGCACAGCAAAACGTGCAGCCGCGGCGCCGCCACGAGGCCACTGGCCACCAAGCGTGACGGGACTCCTAACGCATGTGGAATGGAGCGGGAGGGATCAGGAGTAGGGAGAGATTACTGACGAGTATGGCGTCGATGTCGTCCTCCTCGCCGACCTTGAGGGCCTCGCGGCGGGCGCGCTTCTCCTCGCCCTTTGCCGTCTTCCGCTCCGTCTTCTCCTTCCCCTTCCCAGGCTTCTTCTGCTTCTTCCCCATCTACTCCCCGGCTCCCTCCTCGAGCTAGAGCTCTCTCCTCCCTTCCTCTACTTCACTTCTCAGCTCAGCTCAGGCGGCGACGCGGCGTGGAGGCGGAGGCGTGCTAAAACCTCACGGCCTCACGGGCGAGGAGGGAGCGGCGTGGTGGCGGCGCGACTGGCGAGGGCCGAGGGGGCGCGATGGCCACTGCCACCACTCGAATTGGGCCCTCACGGGTTGTCGCAAATTTGGACCCTCAGATTCGGAAAACACTAATTTGGGCCAGCAAACTTTTTTTATATATTTTTCCACAATTTTTCAAAATTAAATGACACTTTGAAGATTGTCAAAACTATACTATTGCCGCATGGCGTTTGCAGTATCTAGCACTGTATGGTATGGTGTTTAGGCCACTCGCCAGGCGTTTGAACGGGTGCAGTACCTAGCACCGTACCATAGGGCGTCTGGACCCTAAACGCCATACCATACTGCGTTTGCGCCAAACGCCATATGGCACGACGTTTGCAGGGGTGGTAGGCCTACAACCGCTGTGCCATACGGTGGTTGTTTCCCCCTCTCTATAAAACGCCGAATTTCGGTCGAAAACGTCATAATAATTCGGAAAAAAAAGAAAGAGAGGGTGGAGAAGAGAAGGGAGTGAGGGGGAGGTGGTGGAAGGTGCAAAAGCTCTGCCGATTTTTCGTCTCATTGGAGGTACTACGCTAATCTTAACTCTGTTAATCTACGTACTTAGACATAATGAGGATGTAGTTAGTGTAGATTCAATAGATTTAAGTAGATTTAAAGTATTAGATGACATAATGAAATTGCATTTTAGTGTAGATTTGGCTGTGTAAGATTTTTTAGTTGTTAACAGCGATTATTGCTTTTTATGCTACCAGCCATGTCGAAAACGGTCAGTGTCAAATTTTATTTCGGTAATGGGCAAATTAGATATGGTTCAGAGGGAGTTGACTTAGGAGAATTTAATTCGGTCGAGAAAGATATTAAAAGAACAACAGAAAGAACTTGGTGCATAACTTGGTAGACGGAAGAAGAAGAGGATTAGGAACAAATAGATGAAATTGAAGCTGGGCCTTCAGTGCAGCTTTGCTCTAAGTACAATAATTCAGGCACTCCTACAAGAGATGCACCGCAACATCTTATTATCCCAACACATCGACCAATGATGTTGCAGCACCTTCATTAGTGCAAGTGCAAGTGGACGTGGGCGTGGACGTCGTACCAGTCGCTATATCCAAGGAATGCAGTGAACGTCATTGCCGTACTTGTTTGTAATAATGGACCGTTTTATTCCTGCTATCATGTTGTAGTATTCGAACCGATGATGTTATCGTGTTGTGATAATTAAACCACTGTTTCTTGATTGTTGTTATCATGTTGTAATAATTGAACCACTGTTTCTTGATTGTTGTTATCGTGTTGTAATAATTAAACCAATATTTACTTGCTTCTTGTTATGTTTTTGTCTGCAGGTTTATGTTCTCTGGGCAGTACTCGTATAACTAGATTAATTAGGAATGTTGTAATCAAATTTCTAAATTCTCTAAAGCATGTTAGGACTAGGTAAGGTGCATGGTTAGGGTAGTAGAAGCGCCGTACATGCCATTGCAAAGTTGTGTGCCTGTTTCGTGTAGTCTCATGTTAAGTGATGAAACTTGCAATTTCATGCATTGTAGTTCAGTAAAAAAAAACAAATGCCCAGCGCTAGGTCCTAAACGCCGTTTCATAAGGCGCTAGGACCTTAACGTTTGGGCCCTGCAACCGCTCGTTTTGGCGTTTGCAGGACTGCAAGCGCCGGGCGGTAGGAGGCTAAATGCCATACTATATGGCGTTTGGGTCAGACGCCATATGGTACAGGGTTTAGCTTCATTTTCAAATGACACGTCACTAAACGCCATATCATGGGCGTTTGGCACCTTACCGCCTTATGGTATTGCGGCAATAATATAGTTTTGACAATTCTTCAAAGTGTCATTTATTTTTGAAAAATCATGGAAAAAATATAAAAAAATCCCGCTTATCAGGCAGGTAAGCAGTTTTTTTTTCCGAATTGGCTTGTACTGGTAGACGATCTAGTGGGAGTGTGGGACGTTACTAGGGCTGGACTCCAAGGAAGAAACTTGTGAGATGACTCGACTCGCTTGTAGCTCGACTCGGCTCGGCTTGGACAAATTTGTAACGAGCCAAGCAACTATTTTTGCTCATTTTGTTAACAAGTTAGCTCGAGTCAACTCGTAATCTGCTCGCGAGCCAAATGAGTTAGAAAGCAAAAGATACAACATAGAAAGGCGAGATATCGAAGCTAAACCACACCTAAATTTGCATGGTGAATATAAAGATCCTCCATGCACTGTGCAATTTAACATCTAGAATTTTGTAATTACTATTTTAAAAAATATTATATATATATTGAGATATTAATTCTAAATTAACATTCAGCTCGCGAGCCTAACAAGCTAGCTCGAGCTACTAATGAGCCAAACCGAGCCATCTTTTTTTTTTCTCGTTTTGTTAACATGCCAAGTCAAGCTAGCTCGTTAGACTAACGAGCCGAGCCAAGCCGAGCAGAGCTGGTTCGGTGTCCAGCCCTAGACGCTACCCACCAGGGTTTCAAATCCTAGCGTTCGCACATTTTTCTGGGATTTTCTCATAATTGCCGGTATTATGCGTTAAGTGGTAAGCTACGTTCCCGTCGACAACGAGGCACCAATGGTGACTTCAAGAATCTCCAAATCTGTCAGGTGCTCAGTCCTTCAGAGATGCTCATAGGGATAGGGTTTGCATACGTGTGTTCATAGGGGTGGATGGGTGTGCGTACGTCTGCGTTGTACGGTGTAATTTAAGAAAAAAAAGCATGTTTTTTTAATTAGAAAACTCCAGGGGATACTCTCTTGCATGTACAATAAAGGTGCAGACAGGGTGCGAACCCTGAGAGGGCACTCCGCCCAGTGGCTTTTGTCAAAAAAAAAAGTTTCCTCACTTTGTTAAAGTGCGGTAGTTTTCGTCAATCCACCGTGGTTTTTTGTCAAAAAGTCTCTCACTTTGTTATTAATCAACCCGTAGTACTAGGAGTTACAAGTCGCAGTTTTGACTATTTGTCAAAAAAGTCTCTTCAAACTCGTCCCATGCTAGCCTCGCTGTTTGCCATGCTCGCCTCCGTGCTCATCTACGCGCGCCAGCCCATCAAGGGCCTCACGGAGTGCGCACTCGCCATGCAGATCCCACCGACCTGACCCTGTACGCCGCCGCCTCCCACTGCGGCACTCTCATGGTCATGGCGTCGAGCCCCAAGGTGCCCATCATGGCGGCACAGGATCAATTCCTCGATGTCCGCGCCGACGCGAAGGCCCTGGATCTTGAGTCCACGTGAGCAGGCGGACCCATCGACCGGCCCTGTACGCCACCTCCTCCCGTCGCGGCGGCCTCATGGCACCGAGCCGACGAAGAAAATTAGCTGCTGCCGCCACACCACTAAGCGGGGCACGTTGACCGACGTCGACCTGCGTGACTTTCTCACAGTGAGCTTCGAGAGACCAAACAGGCGGCGTGCATATGCTCATAAGGCAGCACAAAATTGTGAGCCGCAAGGCAAGATCACGCCCCGGTGCCCAAACCCGCGATCCGACAAGTCTGTGGTCTTCCTTAATGTGCTCATGCTGCACCTATGTCGCCGATCTCGGTCCCCCACGTCTAGATCTGGCGGAGGAAGAATACGCATAGGAACTAGCTAGGAGTAGATGCAGAGGACAAGGGGGTATGTAGAGACGGGCGGTGGACAGAGTGGAGGCGTGGATGATGTTAGGTAGGTGAGAGGAGGAGAGAGCGGCGGCGCGTTGGCTAACAGCGTCGGCCTCCGGAGCCCAGTAGGGGGCGAGCCAAGCAGTTTTTTTTAGAGAAACGACAGCGAGTAGATGTGCGACCAGTTTTGGGGAGGATAAACATGGCGTCTAACGAGTTGGGTCTGATTTGGGCCAACAACGTCCATTTGCAGAGTTCGGTAGAATTGAGTGAATCTGTTATTATAAGTAATATTATGCTAAAAAGTTATTATAAATAATACGAAGTAAAAAATGTGGGTTGTAATTTAACTTATTCATTAAATAAACATACGACAAATATCAATAATTGAAATTTCGCAAAAAAAATAATCAAAATTTAACAAACAACAACAATTATCAGCCAATTTCTACACCATATGTTCGGAGACGTTCAATGCTTATTTCACTCCTCTACAAGATGAGCTGCTTGTGTTATGCTCTTCCCACCTGGTCGTCTCCCCTGAGCAGTGGGACCCCATGGTCGACGAGGTTGAGGTGCCAGCGATGGGATGCAGGGGGCCGGCCTCCTCGTGACTTCTTGCACTGGTTCCCTACCAGCCAGCCGTCTTGAGGGCGCCCCTCCTTTCGCAGCCTCTGCCTATCCGTCTGTCCTCGGTCTTTGACCGACTCAGAGGATACCTCATCTGGTTTCCCCCCTCGTCGGTCGATGTCCCCGACGGTTTCAGTGACGCGTTGCACTCCAGGTCTCCGGACCGCTCTACGATCCCCTCCCAGGCTTCGTTCCAGGTCGCCTCTCTGATTGCCACCTCTCCTCCTGAGGTTCAGGTCGTCTTGCCGGTTGTCATCTCTTCTACCCGACCACAGATTGTGGGGTCTCCTGGGGTGGAAGATGATACCTCACCTGCTATTTGGATGGCCTCTGCTTCTCTGATGCGGGCCTCTGACCCCCCTGCGGCTCCCGTCCCAAACCTTGCGAAGGCGGATGCTGTTGCCCAAGCAATGACCTTCTGCTCGTCCATCACGAGGGTGATCCCTCAGCCTGTCGTTCTGGCGTGTAAGGAATCGGAGGCTCGTAGTCTAAGAGGGAGAGGGGGTGAATTAGGCAACTTAAAAACTTAACCTACGACTTCCACTACTTTTCATGAAGTAAACTAGATCATTTCTATCTAGATGTGCAATCTAAGGTTGATCTAGTGAGAAACCCTCATTCCAAAACAAGTTTTGCAACCTATAGCCAATCCTAGCATGATACTACCCTATGAAAGTAAAGGCAAGCAAGGATTGCAAGAGAGATGCGGAAATGTAAAGAGAGATGAGAGAAAGCAAACTCTTGACACGTGATTTATCCTGTGGTATTGGTATGCACTAAGCCACCCCTAGTCCACGTTGTTGAAGCACTCCACACAAGAGTATTGCTTCCCGGTCACCAAGTCTCTCCCTAGAGCACCACTTGACCAGCCACAAAGGTTCGCCACGAAGGCACTCGCCAAGCTCCCTTGGTCACCTTGATGCCGCCTCCACTAAGGAGATTCTCCACCAAGGAAGGGGGTCTCCACATCCCCTGCACAAAGTGTCCTCACCGCTCCACACCAAGCCGGAGGGTCAAAGACGATTGCCGGCGAGCCACTTAGGCCCCAAGGCTTCTAGCACACCTTGTACAACTTGATCCACTCAAGAATCACCTCACAAGCTAGGCACACCTTGCACTCACTCAGCTCTAAGCTAAGCCTAGCACTAAGCACACACACAAAGCATGCACAAGTCTTTGGATGAGCAGTTTAGCTCTTGGATGGCTTGGATATGATCTTCTAAGTGTCTTGCACTCCTCCGCATTTCCACATAATCCAGCAACCTCAAATGGGTGAGTGGAGGGAATATAGCCCGAGGCATCCAAAGAGTCGTTGGCGAAAAGCTGCATGAACTCATACAGTCGGATGAACTGATGGTCCCTTTTCCCCACCGTCGGTTCATCTGGTGCCCCTCCACATCAGCTAGTCGTTCCATCCTGCTGACACATATCCTCCGACGCTTGCACCGACAGGGTCCTCACTTAACCGTCGGTTCATCTGGTGCTGAAGGGTTCCACGCCAAAACCTTACTGTTAGCATCTTCGTAGTCGTCAGATGAACCGTTGCTTTGATCTCTTTGACCATCGGTTCATCCGGTGCTGATACGTGCGCAACTAGCTGCTCTCTATCTTGATTTCACTGACCATCGGATAGACCGACGGTGCCTGTCAACGAACCATCGGTTCATCTGGTGCTATTGTCGTATGCGAGCTAACCATTGCTAATCCTCTAGAGTTAATCCAGCGTATGTAAAACTGGGAGCATCGGTTCATCCAGTGGTCCATGCTGACTTGAGTCTTCCTGCGTAGTGTACCACTTCATCTTGTCATTGCACTGACGCCTTCTTCTCTTTTCTTTCTTGGTTTTGACCCTCAAAATACATACTATCTTTTCATTTTGGCATGTGGCATTTTTGCATCTTTGGGACCTAGAAATGTCTACAAAGACATGCTCAACATTATGGTTAGTCCTATTGATCATGTTGTCATGAATCACCAAAATCAAACTCGAACATATGACATATGAGGCCATGTTCGCTACACGGTGCCACCCCGACTGCAGCATGCTCGGCCTCCACCTCCGGACCCGTCTACGTTGCGTCGGAGTGGTCGTGTTGCGGCTCTGGGCAAGCGCGGGGGCACCCCCCCGTCACACGGGGCCACAACGTCATTGTGCGCTAGCTGGGCGTGGTCGACGGTGATGCGGCTCCTGACGCGACTGCTTTCCAGGAGTACATGCGTCTATTTCTATAGGCCTCTCAGGCAGTCACTGCTAGGCAATCCGAGCTCTGTTGGGGGGGGAGGCCTTGGATGATGCTATCCACGCGTGTATCCTCGGGGATGAGGAAATGGCTGCGGTCGCACAGGAGTTGTTCACAGATGAAGGCGGGGTCGACGGGGCTAGGCTGTCCTAGCTTGGTCATTCGGTAGTTGTAAAGTGTTGTAATGGATGAATGCCTTGTAATTTGGAATGCATAAGGCCTCAACCGTCGTGCCCAGCGATCGGCGGTCTGGGAGCTCGTTCGGTCGGAGAGGGCATCTCTTGTTTATCTGCAGGAAACTAAGCTTGATGTAATCAATGACACTATGGTTAAAGATATGCTAGGCTTGGATTTTGATTATTTCGCTCTCCCAGCTGTGCATACGTGTGGTCGGATTTTGGTCACTTGGAACACGAGCTGTTGGTCAGTTTCCTCACTGGTTCTAGGTTCCTACTCTTTATCTGTCAAGGTCGCGCTTCCTTCCAACCAGGAGGCTACTTGGTGGCTCACCACCATATATGGTCCCTAGGGCGACACTGAGAAGGTCGAATTTTTACAAGAGATGCGCTCCCCCCGACCCTCTCTGACGGGTCCATGGGCGTTTTGTGGTGATTTCAACTTAATCTACCAGGCAGCAGGCAAGAATAATGGTCGTCTCTCTTGGAGGATGATGGGTCATTTCAGAAGGTTTCTTAGTGTTCTCGAGCTGTCCGAGCTGTATCTTCAGTGGTCGTTTGTTCACCTGGAGTAACGAGCGGGTGCACCCTACATTAGAACGCATCGATAGGATGTTCGTCTCTGATGAATGGGAGTCTATCTTTCCCTGCTCCTACCTCCAGACATTATCTTCGAGATGCTCGGATCATGCTCCGCTACTACTGCAGTTTAATGACGGATTTAACCCCAAGTGATGCTTTCAATTTCAGGCCTTCTGGCCTTAGATCGAAGGTTACCTCGAGGCTGTGGCGGCGGCTGTCGTACGGACATCCCTGGGCCCACTACTCAGGCGGGTACCGGGATCGACTACTGCGTGGGCCCCTGGGACTACTCGACTTGAGCTGCACAGCACAAGATGGCGTGAAGCACAAGGCATACAGAGGGCTAGTACTCGGTTAGGAAGCTAGACATGTTCGGATCCATGTAGAGTACTCTTAGCTGTGTACGACTAGTACTCTCCTTCCCAAACCGACTTGTAACCCTGCCTCCCAGACTATATAAGGCGAGGCAGGGACCCCTATCTCCTATCCGCATCATCTTGTAAACACACCCAATCAATCTAGAGCTACGCAGCATACAGGACATAGGGTATTACGCACCTCGCGGCCCGAACCTGTCTAAATTGTGTGCCACATGTCTCTCCTTCGAGTTCCCGATATCGGCGAGGCCACAAACGTCTACCTCGGGTACTCCCCTTGGTAGGTTGCCGGGTTAAAACACTGACAGCTGGCGCGCTAGGTAGGGGATCTCTGAGGACCGGAGCGTCTGAGGACCGGTGGATGGTCGCTCCTGGCTGTGATGAGTGATTGACAACGTGGTGTGGACTGACTCTTGGCTGAGTATTGCAGGTGCAGGTTGCGGCTTGATTTGTGTTGGTGCAGGTGATGAGCGGGCGCGAAAGGTCTATGCCTTGCGGGGCCTCCGAGGAGTGGAGAGACAAGTAGGCTCGGCTCGAGGGACCCGGTGGCCAGCGGGGTCAAGTGCGGGCCGCATGGTGGCAAGAAAAGCAAGACGAAGTCGTGGACAGGAGCCGGTGTAGGGTAGCGGCTCACGACCGGAGTCTGCACGCGGGGTTTGCGGCGGTTCACCACAAAACCGTCAGGTTACTTGGTTGAGCCACAAAACCAAGACCAGAGGCTCGGCGGGCAGAGACGGGATCCGGGCACGCCGAGAAGCTTCGATGCCGGCGGACACGTGGCGGGATCGCAGGGCTTGCGTCGGGAGGACGCGGACTACGGCGAAGGTATGGCCGTGCGATGAAGAGGAGTGCTACTTGACCTATATGCCCCTGAGGGGTTTGTATCACAACTTAAGTGCTAGGGGTAGCTTGGTCATTTGCCCAACCCGGAGGGACTCATATATATTAGCTGTAGGGTTTCTGGGCAAACCATCCATCTGGACTGCTTCTCATTTCCTTGCTCCATAGGCGTAGATTTTCTTCACCGTTTTGTAGAGAATCTGTCCTCCGAGTGTATGGAAGCATTCATGGTTGCGTTGATTTCCTTCTTGTAGCTCGTGTGATTTTCGTGTCTTTTTCGAGCTATTTTCGTTGGATTTTCGTGCGCGCCTTGTTCCTTCGATTCTGAGGTGTTTGGGTTCAGATTTGTTGGTGGGGATCATGGATAGATGTCTTGTGCATCTTTGTGCTTGATCATGACCCCTCAAACACCGAATTCGGCCTCCGATTGAAGGATTTCGGTTGGAACCCTAGCTCTTTGTGTGAGCTCGGTAGAATCTCGATTCCTCTCGATTCAGTGGGTTTGGGGCTACAAATTCATAGGTATAGCATCTCCTAGAGACGCTTCATCTTCACCTATGATTTGGTAGTAATCCCTTGGTTGATTCAAGAGATCGGGCAAAGGGAAGGAGGAGTTGACCTTTGGGAGGTCGGGCTCGGGCTGCTGTTTCCGTGCCTGGCGGACCGTCCGCGCGGGGTCGGCGGACCGTCCGCGAGGTCCTGACCGGCCAGGTGTTCGTCGAGTTCTTCGCGAGTTCTTGAGCCGCTTCATTTCGATCCGTTGGGTCGGTAGGTTTTGGTTGGATGTTGTTGGCCGGACCGTCCGCCCGGTGAGGCCGGACCGTCTGCGAGGAGCGGATTGTCCGCGGTGAGCTCGCGGACCGTTCGATTTTCGGAGGTGCAGTACTGGAAGTTCGGGGTTGTTTTTCGGACTGTCCGCGCTCTACCTGCGGACTGTCCGCCCACACTGTGCAGACCGTCCGCCCGTACCACGCGGACCGTCCGCCCCGACCTTTGCAGGTTGCCTAAGTCCTTTGCTTCTTGAGTTGCGCTTCTGTGTTGCTTTGAGTTGGGGTTTATTCCTAGGGTTGGTAGGTCCGTTGTGACTACGTGACCTTGGCAAACTCATGTGGGAATCCTAGGTTGTGAATTTGGGGCATAGGCCGAGTTCATCCTTCGGGAAGAATTTTTATTGGCTCCCATTCACTCCCCCCTCTCTGGTCGCCTAATCGGTCCTTCAATTGGTATCAGAGCCGGTTACGGATCTTCGTGATTCTAACCAGTCTAAGATCCAAAGATGGCGTACCAGGAACGGGGTATACACGAACCGGAAGAACGCTCGGAGGAGTTCGGGCATGTGCTACCGGTGCGGCAAGCACGGACACTTTATCGTTGAGTGTCCGGAAGCCATGGAGGTCAAGCCCGAGCACAAGCACCGTCCGAGGTCCGACCACAAGCACCGCTCGAGGGACGACTACAAGGGCAAGAACAAGTCCGAGCGGAGGCCGAGGAAGAGTGGCGGTCACAAGAAGGAGCGAGCGATGGTTGCTGGAGTAAGCGATATCGACTTGAGCTCCTGCTACTCTTCATCGAGCTCAAGTGATGAAGAAGAGAACCGGAACAAGGGCAAGCGGTCGAGCAAGAACATCAACGGCCTGTGCTTCGCCGCCTAAGGCTTTTGCGGCATGGCACATAGCTCTGGGAGCAAGAAGAGCAACAAGGACAAGTCGGACTCCGACTCCGAGGATGAGGTAAACAATGATCCTGCCTTCTTGATAGAGGAGAATGCTAGGTTGAATGACTTGCTTGACAACTGTGATGATGTGCTTAGAAAGACCAACAAGGAGAAGAGGGAGTATAGGTCTTTGCTTGGAGAGGCTAAGGAGAAGGTGGTTGAGCTAGAGTCTTTGCTTGTTGATGCTAGGGCTCAAATAGATTCTCTACAGTCTGCTCCCGTTGTGACCAATGAACCTGAATGCACTGATTGTTCTGTTTTCCTTGGTGATTTGACTGTGCTTAAGGAAAAGTATGCCTCGAAGGTCGAGGAACTAGATGTGCTTAGGGTTGAGCTAGATGAGATGAAATCTAGGCCCTCCTTGCTTGGTGCTTGCACTTCTTGTCCTGTTTTGCATGAGAAACTAGATGAATCGGTTGCTTATGCTAGATCTCTAGAAGTTGCTTTGAAAGCTCCTATTCCCACATCATGCTCTACTTGTGAAGTGAATGCTGTAAAGAATTTGGAGCTTGCACACTATGTGGATCATTTGCAGGATGAGAATGATGAGTTGAGAAAGATGATGGGTTGGTTGTCTGGTCATGAGCCTCAGCTCAGGATGATGATTGAGGCATACAAGCGCTATGGTGGGCAAGTACTTGGGGCAGACAAGGTTGGTGAGGGAAGTGGTGAGAATGAGGGGAAGATCGGAGATATCCCAGAGCCCCCAAAAACCCTCCAGAAAATGCCTATGCTCCTAAGCCAAATCCTCTTAGGAACCGACTAGACACAACCCCAGCTCCACCCGTGTTTCCTCCACATACCGACAACTTCCAGAAACCCATCAAGTTCAAGAGTGACTTGGGGAATGAGTTCTTTGGGAAGAAGGGAGAGAAACTGAGTGAGGAGAAGCCAGAGCCCAAAGAGAGCCCAAAACCAAAGCCAAAACCAAAACCCTTCCATTGTGAGCATTGTGGGAGGGACGGGCACCTTGCTGAGTTTTGCTTCAGGAGGAAGCGTGAGGAGAGGTTGGCTAGGGAGATGGCCAACAAGGACAGGTACCGCCCTTCTCGTGGTGTGCCTGAGCCTAGGTTGGTGCCGAGAGGTGATGGTATGGTGCGTACCATTTACCCTCGAGAGAGGCGTGAGTTTGTGCCTCGAGGTGAGCCACCACATAGAGAAGGTGGTAGGCTGTTGGGTTTGGGCGTGGTGAGTTTGCTGGACGTTCCTTCGCTCGTGGCCAATACAAGTATGGGGGAACGATCACAGTTTTAGGTCCCAGAGGAGCTACGGGACACAGTCTTCCCTTCGTGGTACGCGTAGTCCTCCAAGGGGACGTGTGGGTGTTCCACCTAGGAGAGATAGGATGGATTTTGCTAACCCCACGTTTGAACAAATGGCACGGCACTAGTTTGATTCGTTTTGTACTAACCCCAGTGCTGAGTCGTTTGCTCACTCTCGCTCTCGTTTTTGATTTTGCAGGTGGGAGGCATGGAGGGCTTTTGGTTGATCGACTCCGATTGCTCTCGACACATGACCGGAGATCGACGGTGGTTCTCCAGCCTCACCCCGGTGATGACCAAAGAGTACATCACTTTTGGGGACAATGGGAAAGGTAGAGTGCTTTCAGTGGGCACGGTGAAGGTGAGTGAGTCTGTGACTCTTCGGTGTGTTTCTCTTGTCAAGTCCTTGGGTTACAATCTTCTTTCGGTTTCCCAGCTTCTTGATGAGGGTTTTGGAGTCCGTTTCAAAACGTGTTGTTCTTGTGTTTTGGATTCTCGAGGTGATCTTGTGTGCACGATCGTCCTCGAGGATCAGATTTTCAGAGCCGATTTTTCTCAGTGTGTTGGCTCTTCTCGTTGTTTGGTTGCTGGTGTTTCGGCGGAGCTTTGGAAATGGCATAGGAGACTAGGTCACTTGAGTTTTGACTTGTTGTCACGCTTGAGTGGGCTAGGTTTGGTCCGAGGATTGCCAAAGTTGAAATACCAAAAGGATTTGGTATGTGCCTCGTGTAGGCATGGTAAGATGGTCGCCGCCTCTCACCCGCCTCTGACATCCGTTATGACAGAGAGGCCATGCGAGCTGTTCCATATGGACTTGGTTGGTCCAGCTCGTGTGTGCTCGGCGGGTGGGAAATGGTATGTCCTTGTGATCATGGACGACTATTCTCGCTATGCTTGGGTCTTCTTTTTGGCTGACAAGGGGGAGACGTTTGGTTTTGTCCGGGATCTAATCTTGAGGTTGAAGAACGAGAGGAATGGAGATGCTGTTCGAGCTATTCGTAGCGACAATGGCAGTGAATTTAAAAACTCTCATTTCGAAACCTTTTGTCGTGATTTGGGTCTCGAACATCAGTTTTCTTCTCCCTATGTGGCTTGTCAGAATGGTGTGGTTGAGAGGAAAAATCGTTCCCTTTGTGAGATGGCTCGGACGATGCTCGACGAGCATAGGACTCCGAGGAGATATTGGGTGGAGGCGGTGAATACCACTTGCCATGTTGGGAACCGGATTTTTCTCAAGGCCTTCTTGAACAAGACGTGCTATGAGCTCATGCACGGGCGAGCACCTAGAGTGAGCCATTTCAGGGCTTTTGGTTGTCGGTGCTTTATTCTCAAGAAGGGTAGGCTTGATAAGTTTGAGTCGAGGTCCTCCGATGGGATTTTCTTGGGTTATGCTAGTCATTCTCGAGCATTTCGTGTGCTCAACCTTGATACTAACCTAGTCATGGAAACTTGCGAGGTTACCTTCGACGAGACCCAGCCATGCAATTCGTCTGTCTTTGAGTGTGCAGGTGACGACGAAGTTGGCAAGAAGATTTTTGAGGACGAGGAGGATGATGCTGGAGAGGATGATGGTGATGATGGTGAAGCTGCAGTCACGCATGTACCCTCTACTTCCACTACGACGACTACGGTGCAGGATGGTCCATCCCCTACACCACCTACGATCCAGCAAGATCAAGTGGAAGCAGCTGCTGAGGGGGAGGTTGTCTCCAGGCAAGAGGCACCGAGGTGCGTTCAAGTTGATCATCCGCCCTGAAGAATCATCGGCGACATCAACGAGCGTACGACACGGTCGAGGTCCAGAAATGCTTCTCACTTTGCTCATTCAGCTTTTGTTGCTACCTTTGAGCCGAAAGACATTAGACACGCGCTATCTGATCCTAATTGGGTGAATGCCATGCATGAGGAGTTAGAGAATTTTGAGAGAAACCAGGTGTGGGAGTTAGTGGAGCCACCACCAAACTGCAAACCTATTGGGACAAAATGGGTGTGCAAAAACAAAGAGGGTGAGAATGGTGAGGTGGTGAGGAACAAGTTGAGGTTGGTTGCTCAGGGTTATAGCTAGAAGGAGGGGATAGACTATGAGGAGACATTTGCTCCTGTAGCCCGTTTGGAGGCAATCAGGATTCTTCTAGCCTTCTCTGTGGCTAAAGGATTCAGGTTGTACCAAATGGATGTGAAGAGTGTCTTCTTGAATGGGTTTTTGGAGAAGGAAGTTTATGTGAGGCAACCACCTGGGTTTGAGAGTGTTGAGTTTCCCCACCGAGTGTATAAGCTGAGGAAGGCCTTGTATGGGCTGAAACAAGCTCCCAGGGCATGGTATGGCAGGTTGAGGGGGTTCTTGTTCAGCAAGGGGTTTGAGATGGGCAAGGTTGATAAGACTCTTTTCTCCTTAGGTAAGGTGATGATATCCTAATTGTTCAGGTATACGTGGATGATATTGTCTTTGGCGGCTCGTCTCACTATTTGGTTGCGAGGTTTGCAGAGGACATGAGCAAAGAATTCGAGATGTCAATGATGGAAGAATTGCAGTTCTTTCTCGGGCTTCAGATCAAGCAGGCGAAGGAAGGAACCTTTGTGTGTCAAGCCAAGTACACGAAGGACATCCTCAAGAAGTTCAAGATGGATGACTCGAAGCCCCTGTCGACACCGATGAGTACGACTACAGCGCTCGACGCGGACGAGGACGGAGAGCCCGTGGACCAGAAGGAGTACAGGAGCATGATCGGCTCCCTCTTGTACTTGACGTCGACGAGGCCGGACATCTAGTTTTCTGTGTGTCTGTGTGCTCGTTATCAGGCGTCGCCGAGAACTTCACATCGGCAAGCCGTCAAGCGGATCTTCAGGTATCTTCGATACACTCCTGAGCTCGGTCTTTGGTACTCGACGTCCTTTTCCCTTTCGCTTCTTGGTTTTTCGGATGCCGACTTTGCGGGATGGCGAGTCGATAGGAAGTCGACTTCTGGGACGTGCCAGTTTTTGGGTTCTTCGCTTGTTTCTTGGTCTTCTCGCAAACAATCTAGTGTAGCCCAGTCTACCACAGAAGCTGAGTATGTTGCTGCCGCTAGTTGTTGCTCCCAGCTGCTTTGGATCACATACACACTGAGTGACTTTGGTGAGGAGTGTTCCCATGTACCTCTCATGTGTGATAGCACGAGTGCCATCAGTGTTGCCAAAAACCCCGTGCTTCACTCCGGAACCAAACATATAGAAGTGAGGTTCCACTTCCTGAGAGACAATGTTGAGAAGGGAAACATAGATCTCATCCATGTGCCAACAGAAAAGCAGCTTGCCGATATCCTAACCAAGCCCTTGGACCAAGCTACATTTGCGCGTTTGCGAGGAGAGCTTGGAGTCGTTTTTCCTTTTTGAGCTTTGGTTGGGAGGGTTGATGTACATATGCATGTTGCATTTTCCTTTATGTATCATATCATGCTTGCATCTTTGTATCATAGACTGCATTTCTATCATATGCTCTAGAGATGTGCTTCTCTCATGTGCTTTGATCACCATGATATGCTGGATATGAGGTTATGACTTTGCTTGTGATGCTCATGAGATGTATAGCTATGCTCTTGGTAGCTTTGGGATGTATATGCTTGTGGATGGCTTTCCTTTATAAAAAAATGCTATACGATCCTCTCTTGTGAGTAGAATGCCTCTCATGTTCAAATTGGGTACTTATGGCTATATGTTGCTTAATTTGTGCTTGGAACCATGTTCTTTTCATTTGGGGTCAAAGATCAATTTATCATCATGAATGTTTAGCCTACATGCTACCTTGTGGAGAAGCCTAAGCTTCTTTTTGCCGCAAAGGCACTTCATGTACCATGCTTAATTTGAAAATCATGAATTTGGTATGTGAGATGCCTATGCTTGAAAAATATGTTTCCATGTCATAAATGCTTTAAATTCCTTGTCTTGGGTGCTAAACCGTTGCATGATGTTCACCAATGAGAAGTCTCATATCAAGAAGTGGACACATGGCTCGGTGGCTTTGACATGACATGAGATAGCTTGTAGGTGTTTGTGATGATCTTGTGATGAGAATGTGTGACCTTGCATGAAGTTTGTGGGCTATATGTTGTTTGTGCTCATTTTGATCATGTGTAGGTCCTATGCTCATGAGAGGGAAGTTTTTGTGAAAAATACTTCATTTTGATCTTGGCTATGTCACATGCTTGTATGTCCCTATCTATCTTGTTGGCGATGCTTGTACTAAATTTGTGGCTATCTTGCTTGTCTATATTTCAATTTTAGCATGTTGTAGTGCTCTTTGTATATTTGAGAAGCACATGCTTGCATTTGTAGACTTGATTCATGCATTACCAACAAGGGGGAGGAAAGTACCCAATTCATGTTTCCAGGGGGAGTTTTGCATCAAGGGAAGAAATTTTGGAAGAAATGCATTTGTTCAGGGGGAGCTTGCATTCATGCATTTGGGAGCTCTTTTTCGCCTGAATTTTAGTTGTGTTCTTTTGCCGATGGTGTCGAGCCCTTTTGCCTCACCTTAAGGAGTCGGCAATTTCGGAGCATTTTATCTCGGTTGTGTCGAGCCGTTGCCCTTGCCTTAGGGGACTGAGATGTTCTCACTCAAGTGATCTTGTTTTGGCTTTTGTTTGGCTTTTGATCACTTGTTTGAGTCTTTCAGTCGTTTCTTTTCTTTTTCTCTTTTCTCTGAATTGGTTACTTATGCGTGTTGTCAATGCACTCATCAAGGGAGAGATTGAGGACCGGAGCGTCTGAGGACCGGTGGATGGTCGCTCCTGGATGTGATGAGAGATTGACAATGTGGTGTGGACTGACTCTTGGCCGAGTATTGCAGGTGCAGGTTGCGGCTTGATTTGCGTTGGTGCAGGTGAAGAGCGGGCGCGAAAGGTCTATGCCTTGCGGGGCCTCCGAGGAGTGGAGAGACAAGTAGGCTCGGCTCGAGGGACCCGGTGGCCAGCGGGGTCAAGTGCGGGCCGCATGGTGGTAAGAAAAGCAAGACGAAGTCGTGGACAGGAGCCGGTGCAGGGTAGCGGCTCACGACCGGAGTCTGCACGCGGGGTCTGTGGCGGTTCACCACAAAACCGTCGGGTTACTTGGTTGAGCCACAAAACCAAGACCGGAGACTCGGCGGGCGGAGACGGGATCCGGGCGCGCCGAGAAGCTTCGATGCCGGCGGACACGTGGCGGGATCGCAGGGCTTCCGTCGGGAGGACGCGGACTGCGGCGAAGGCGTGGCCGTGCGATGAAGAGGAGTGCTACTTGACCTATATGCCCCTGAGGGGTTTGTATCACAACTTAAGAGCTAGGGGTAGCTTGGTCATTTGCCCAACCCGGAGGGACTCATATATATTAGCTCTAGGGTTTCTGGGCAAACCATCCATCTGGACTGCTTCTCATTTCCTTGCTGCATAGGCGTAGATTTTCTTCACCGTTTTGTAGAGAATCTGTCCTCCGAGTGTATGGAAGAATTCATGGTTGCGTTGATTTCCTTCTTGTAGCTCGTGTGATTTTCGTGTTTTTTTCGAGCTATTTTCGTTGGATTTTCGTGCGCGCCTTGTTCCTTCGATTCTGAGGTGTTTGGGTTCGGATTTGTTGGTGGGGATCATGGATAGATGTCTTGTGCATCTTTGTGCTTGATCATGACACCTCAAACACCGAATTCGGCCTCCGATTGAAGGATTTCGGTTGGAACCCTAGCTCTTTGTGTGAGCTCGGTAGAATCTCGGTCCCTCTCGATTCAGTGGGTTTGGGGCTACAAATTTGTAGGTATAGCATATCCTAGAGACGCTTCATCTTCACCTATGATTTGGTAGCAATCCCTTGGTTCATTCGGGAGATCGGGCAAAGGGAAGGAGGAGTTGACCATTGGGAGGTCGGGCTCGGGCTGCTGTTTCTGTGCCCGGCGAACCGTCCGCGCGGGGTCGGCGGACCGTCCGCGAGGTGCTGACTGGCCAGGTGTTAATCGAGTTCTTCGCGAGTTCTTGAGCCGCTTCGTTTCAATCCGTTGGGTCGGTAGGTTTTGGTTGGAGGTTGTTGGCCGGACCGTCCGCCTGGTGAGGCCGGACCGTCTGCGAGGAGCGGACTGTCCGCGGTGAGCTCGCGGACCGTCCAATTTTCGGAGGTGCAGTACTGGAAGTTCGGGGTCGTTTTTCAGACCGTCTGCGCTCTACCTGCGGACTGTCCGCCCACTCCGTGCGGACCATCGGCCCCGACCTTTGCAGGTTGCCTAAGTCCTTTGCTTCTTGAGTTGCGCTTCCGTGTTGCTTTGAGTTGGGGTTTGTTCCTAGGGTTGGTAGGTCCGTTGTGACTACGTGACCTTGGCAAACTCATGTGGGAATCCTAGGTTGTGAATTTGGGGCATAGGCCGAGTTCATCCTTCGGGAAGAATTTTTATCGGCTCCCATTCACTCACCCCTCTCTGGTCGCCTAATCGGTCCTTCAATCTCGCCGAAGATCTCATGGCGAACTCGACGGCTTCAATCATCATCAAGCCAACCGCCGCTTTCAACCGCGGCGACACCTTCATCTTCGGCTCCTGGGTCTGCACCACTGACGGCGCTGGATCGTTCCAGCGCTACCTCACCATGACCTCGGACCCAAAGACCGGACTCGTGGCGCTTCCTGAAGTCGTCACGAGTCAACTCGTCAAAAAATTCGACGAATTTTCGCTCTACAACCAAGTCGCCGACTTCGAGATTGGATCCGCCTCCAACTCGAACTCGACGTCACCCTGGATCGAACCACGCGAGCTGGCTCCTGAGCCATCGTGCGGACCGGTCCTTCCCCACGAGCACTTCCCGTACGACCTCCGCAACGCCACTGCAGCCTACGTGGATGCGCTCGTCCCACGCCGGGCCGGCAAGGAGATCGTCTCCGAGTACTCCTCAGACTTCAGCACCGTCCCCGACTACAACTTGGACTCCTCCTATGAGTTCGACTTCGGATCGGATCCGATCGAATCCGAATCCGAGCTCAACACCATCGAGGAGCCGTTGTCAGGTCTTGTTGCTGGCCTGGTCATCACGTCTACTCCCGCCGGCAGATTCATCTACTGGCCTGACCGCAAGCCCGCAGACCTGACCGACGACAACTCACGCTGCGTCGCCTACCTCGAGACACTCCCTTTCCAGGAGGGGACACTGTTGACTCCAAATGCAGAGGAGTACTCGCCAACCGAGGTAGCAAGTACCGACTTCGGACTCCGCACGCCTGACCGAGAAGTATTCATGGTGACTGGCGAAGCTGGAACCTCAGAGGGCCGACCCGATCGGTACCTTGACGACATCTCAGCAGATGAGGAATCAGCCAATGCACCCGCGGACGAGACCACCGAAGCCAAGAACGCTCGGCGCGACCACAACAGGAAGCGAGTATATCGACGCCGGCGGCTCCGGGAATCTCTCCCCATCCGGAACCTGAACGAAGCTTTGGACCAAGTCGCCAACCGGGTCCACACAATCCCTGAGCAATGCCTTATGTCCATCACTACGATAGCTCGAACAGCTCAGGGGCACCGCGCAGGCGAACTCATCGCCAAACTCGCTGAGGACACCTACTTCATGCGGGTCAACAATAGGGTCGCCGGAGCCGGGAATCACGAAGCCACTAGTCGAAGCCGCACCCCAGCAGAAGTCGGACCCAACCGTGTCCGTGGTGAACACCAGCCGACCCCCAATCGCTCCAGAGCCTCCGCAGGAGGACCTTCACAGGGTGGCGCTAGCGGCGGTGGCGGTGGCGGCGGCGGCAGCAGTGGCAGCTCCTCCCATGGCGCTGGCAGAAGAGCCGGTGGCGGCGGCGATCGCGGAGGCCGAGGCCACGTGAATAGCCACACCGCCGGCAACGAACGTGGCGGCTACGACGCACATCACAGAATCGACGAGATACGGCGTGCCAAGAAGACTGCCGACGTCAGCGACAGTGACAGCTTCCCCGCCTACTCTGCACGACTTCGCGCCCTGCTTCTCCCTGAGAAATTCAAGCCTCTCGGGATCACCAAGTATGACGCGAAGCAAGACCCAATGCAGTGGCTCAGGTGCTATGCCCTAGCCATTGAAAACGCTGGGGGCGACTACGACACCAAGTGCCTCTACTTCCCCTTCTGTCTGGACCAGGCTCCACTCACATGGCTCGAGTCGCTCGACAAGAACTCGATCGACGAGTGGGACCAGCTGAAGGCGCAGTTCACCAGCAACTTCGCGGGCGCCATGGGACGCTCGGGTACTCGCATGGACCTGGCGATGGTCAAGCAGGAGCAAGGCGAGACACTCCGCCAGTACATGCGCCGTTTTTTGACAAGCGTGCGACCGTAGTCAACGTCACCGACAAAGAAGTCATCGACTGCTTCCAAGACGGTCTCTACCACCATCGCACCTTCGAAGACTTCGGTCGCCGTCGCCCAAGCTCAATCACCAAGCTCAAGGACATGATCACTTCATGGGCCGACGAAGAGGACAAGGCGAACGCCAAGTACGACTCCATTCTTGGCAAGAGCAAAAACAACACGAGCGTCAACAACAACAACAAGGATCAAGGGGGTGGCAACAACAACAATAACAATAACTACTCGGGTCCTAACCGCAAGCGCAAGCCAGACAACACTGTCGCGGCTGTGCAGCACCCTGCGAAGGACAGCTCCAAGAAGACCTCCGGCGGCTTCAGAGTCTTGCTCAAATAGAAGTGCCCGTGGCATCTGGATGGCAACCACATAACCGATCAGTGCTACAAGCTCCGGCGAGCACTCAAGGATATCCCTGAGCCATGACACCCTCATGACAAAAAGGGCAAGAAGAAGGTCGACGAAGGCAACGATGACTTCCAAGAACCCGACAAGACGGTGAATGTCCTCTTCGGCAGACTACCCACCAAGCGAACTCAGAAGCTCACCCTCAGGGAAGTCTTGAGCATTGAACCAGCGGTGCCGACACCTCTCAGGTGGTCGGAGGTACCCATTACTTTCTCCCGTGCGGATCAATGGACAAGCTTCTAGGAACCAGGGCGTTTTCCACTCGTCCTGAACCCAGTAGTCGCGGGCTCCAGACTCACCAAGGTACTCATCGACGGTGGAAGCGGACTCAACATTCTATTAACCAGGACCTTGAAGAAGATGAAGCTCGACATCACCGACATGCTCACAGAAAGCACATTGCCCTTCTACGGCATCGTCCCAGGCAACGCGGCTATACCACTTGGCTCAGTGGTTCTGCCAGTTACCTTCGGGACAAGGGAGAACTACCGCACCGAGTACATCAAGTTCGAGGTTGCGGACTTCGAAACTTCCTACCACGCCATCCTCGGCAGACCAGCTCTCGCCAAGTTCATGGCGGTTCCCCACTACGTGTACTTGGTACTCAAAATGCCAAGTCCCGCTGGAGTACTCGCGCTGCAAGGGGACTTGAATGCTTCCTATGACTGCGACACCGAAGCCGTAGGGCTTGCGGCAACCAACCAAGTACCCAACGCAATGATAGAGATCTACGTTGCATCCAAGAAGCTTGCTCCGACTGAACTCGAGATACCTGAGAAGACTGACACCTCCAACAAACCTCAGCCAACGGAGGAAGTCCAGGTGAAGGCCATCGATCTCGGGACTGGTGACAGCAGCAAGACTACCATGATCGGCGTGGAGCTCGAACCTAAATAGGAAGATGCGCTCATCAGCTTCCTCCGGGCTAACCGAGACATCTTCGCGTGGAAGCCAGCAGACATGCCAGGTGTGCCCAGGAGGCTGATCGAGCATTCACTCAACATCAATCCTAAAGCTACCCCCAAGCGACAACATCTCTGCCGTTTTGCCGACGACCGACGGGACGCCATCAAGAAGGAACTCACCAAACTACTCGCGACCGGCTTTATCCGAGAAGTCTTCCATCCTGAGTGGCTCACCAACCCCGTCCTCGTCCGCAAGAAGAACACCAACGAGTAGAGGATGTGTGTCGACTACACCGACCTCAACAAGCACTGCCCCAAGGACCCCTTCGGGTTGCCGCGGATTGATCAAGTCATCGACTCCACGGTGGGTTGCGACCTGCTCTGCTTCCTCGACTGCTACTCCGGGTACCACCAGATCGCAATCAAGGAAGAAGATCAGGAGAAGACCGCGTTCATCACCCCGTTCGGCGCCTACTGCTACACGACGATGTCGTTCTGGTTGAAGAATGCCAGTGCTACCTACCAACGAGCTATCCAGGCCTGTTTCAAGGAGTAGCTCAATAAGGACGTCGAAGCCTATGTGGATGACGTGGTCGTCAAGACCAGAAACTCTGACACGCTCATTGCCGATCTTGAAGAGACTTTCGCATCCCTGCGAGAGTACCAGTGGAAGCTCAACCCCAACAAGTGCATCTTCGGCGTACCCTCGGGGAAACTACTTGGCTTCATTATCAGCCATCACGGCATCGAAGCTAATCCCGAGAAGATCTCCGCCATCACCAACATGAAAGCTCCAACCTGCATCAAGGATGTCCAGAAGCTGACCGGGTGCATGGCGGCCCTGAACAGATTTATCTCGAAGCTTGGAGAGCGAGGACTACCCTACTTCAAGCTACTCAAGCACCAAGAGAAGTTCGTGTGGACCGCGGAGGCTGATCAAGCTTTGACACAGCTTAAAGACTTCCTATCAAAGCCACCGGTCCTCACGGCTCCTCGCAAAAAGGAGCAACTACTGCTCTACCTCGCCGTGACTACTCACGTGGTCAGTACTGCCATTATTGTCGAGCGGCAGGAAGATGGCTACGCTTACCTAGTCCAGCGGCCTGTCTACTTCGTCAGCGAGGTCCTGTCCGAGTCCAAGGCACGGTATCAACCGGTCCAGAAGCTACTCTACGCATTACTCATCACCTCGCGGAAGCTCCGACACTACTTCCAGGAGTACTCGATCACCGTCATCACCAACTACTCACTTGGCGACATACTCCACAACCAAGATGCTACTGGGAGAATCTCCAAGTGGGCGGTCGAGCTTGGCGCCCTCAACATCGACTTCAAGCCGCGCACCGCTATCAAGTCTCAATCCCTAGTCGACTTCATGGTAGAGTGGCGGGAGAACCAACTACCCACGCCAACAGAATGACCAGAGCATTGGGTTATGTACTTTGACGGCTCACTCAAGCTCGAGGGTGCAAGCGCAGGGGTACTTCTGATCTCTCCAACGGGCGAACAACTCAAGTACGTCCTACAGATCTTATGGAAGGTCTCAAACAACGAAGCTCTGCTACACGGGCTCCGATTCGCAATCTCACTGGGCATCAAGTGACTACTAGTCTATGGCGACTCCGCAGTGGTCATCAACCAAGTCAACGACTCTTGGGACCGCAACAAGGAGAACATGGACGCCTACTGTCTGAAAGTCCGCAAGCTCGATAACAAATTCTATGGTCTCGAGTTCCACCACGTCGTCCGCGACAACAACGTTGCAGCAGACGTCCTGTCGAAGCTTGGTTCTACTCGCGCTCAAGTACCCACTGGAGTCTTCGTCCACGAGCTTCACACGCCATCCATCCCGAAGCCGGCGCCAATAACCACTGATCCCGGGCCACCACAGCCCAGTCAGGAGGTCATGATGATCGACGTGGACTGGAGACAACCCTTCATCAACTACATCCACGAGCAGAAGGTTCCCTCCGACAAGAACGAGGCTGAACAACTCGTCCGCCGAGCCAAGACCTACGTACTAGTCGGAGACAAGCTTTACAGGCGGGGCACCACTTCTGGAGTACTCATGAAGTGCATACCCCGGGAAGAAGGCAAGGACATCTTGGAGGAGATCCACAAGGGTGTCTGCAGCAACCACGCGTCCTCTCGTACGCTAGTGAGCAAAGCCTTCCGACGAGCCTTCTACTGGCCCACAGCTCTGGGCGACGCTGAAGAACTCACCAGGAGGTGCCAACGATGCCAATTCTTCGCCAAGCAGCAACACGTCCCGGCCTACAAGCTAGTCACCATACCACCGACCTGGCCCTTTGCCTGCTGGGGGCTCGACATGATTAGGCATCTGCCAACTGCACCAGGTGGATTCAATAGAGTTCTGGTGGCCATCGACAAGTTCACCAAGTGGATCGAAGTCAAGCCGGTTACCTGCCCTAAGGCCGACAGAGTACTCGACTTCTTGGATGAACTCGTGCATCGCTACGGGCTACCCCATCGCATCATCACAGACTTGGGTTCCAACTTCAACAACCACCAGTTCTGGGAGTACTGCGAGAACAGTGGGATCGACGTCCGATATGTCTCAGTTGCCCACCCGCACGCTAACGGCCAGGTGGAGCGCGCCAACGGGATGGTACTCGATGCCCTCAAGAAGCGATTGCACGATGCAGCTAATACCAAAAGAGGGAAGTGGATCAAGGAACTACCCAATGCACTTTGGGGGCTTCGTACTCAACCTACCAAGCCAATGGGACAGTCACCCTACTTCCTGGTCTACGGCTCCGAAGCTATTCTACCTGCCGACGTGATGTGGGAATCCCTGGCAGTAGAACAATACGATGAAGGCATCTCAGAAGACAGTCGACGGGTTGACATCGGCACCCTCGAAGAAGCCTGCTGTGCTGCCCTCGTCCAGTCAGCAAGGTACCTAGAGGGTATCTGACGGTACCATGATCGCAACGTCAAGGAACACTCCTTCAACGTCGGCGATCTAGTCCTCCGTCGCATCCAAAACACGGACGGACTACACAAGCTCAGCTCGCCTTGGGAAGGTCCTTTCTCAGTCTCCAAGGTGACCGGGCCGGGCTCCTATCGTCTTCAGACACTTGAAGGCGACGACATCAGCAACTCGTGGAACGTCGACCAGCTGTGTCGCTTCTACGCGTAGTCACTCGACTACCTATCTATGGGTCCAGGCTATACGGCTACTCACGGACTCCTCGCTGTAAAAGCGGCCGTTTGGTCGTAGCACTAGTCTACGGACTACTTCTACTCAAGATCCAGCGTTAATGGCTACTAACGGATCCTGGGGCTGCTCATAGCCTAAGGGCTTGCGCGGCGGTCTACAGACCATGTACTTCTCTGATCTAGCTACAACGGCTACTAACAGATCTTCAGCTGTAAGCGGTCCAAGGACCCTAGCAATTTCTTAGCCGAAGGCGGCCTGCGGGTCCTGGCGACTTCACACTTGTAACGGCCCTGGCCATCCAGGTGTACTTTTTCCCCAGTAATAAAGTTTATTTCTACTCAAATTGTTTACTGTACCTTCTAAACTAGGCGGATTTTACTGAGTACTACTATTCACAACCCCTTCAACGGCTTGGTACTCCGCAAGCTTCGATGCAAGCCGCGGCAACGAGTACTTATCACAGCAAAGAGGGGACCAACTTCAATCACATTCAAACAAGTTCTTAACTAATTTGTTTGTCTCACATCAACTACCTGTACATGAGCTACTTCTACAGGTACAACTACTGAAGGTTAAGCTTGTCCGCGACTTGCTCCGCGATAGGTGCCATCTCCTCCAGCAGGGTCTTGTACTGCTCGTCCGAGCAGTTCGCCGCAAGGTCACCAGCTACCACATCCACCGGTGCCTTCGGGAAGTACGACTTCATGAAGGCGAGTACCTAGTTCGTTATCGACTTCGCCAAGTGCTTGACGTACATCGCCAGACGCCAGGGGGCTATCTTCAGCCTATCTACTAGAGGCGCTATCTTAGGCCCGCCTGGGTGTGGAACCAACAACCTCGCAATGGGAAGAGCGGCTTCTTCAAGTTCTTTCAGTTGCGCCCGCAGCTTCTCGCAATCTTCATTGAGCTTCTGCAGAGATTTGTAACAACGCACAAGGTCAAGATTGGAGGCTTCACGGAGCTCCATGTGCTTGATGCATTCATGGCGCAACTGCGCGTACTCGTACTCGAGTACCTCTCGGCAGTCGGTCTCCCGGTAGACGATGTTCTTGAGGTCCGTCTCAGAAGCCTTTAGCTGGTCGACTCTTGCTTCAAGATCTGCAGACAACTCGTCAACAGTGTCAGACTACACACACGCACTGCAACAAGTACTCAACGAGGGCAGCGGAAGACATACCTTTGTTTTTCTGGCGCAGAGTCTTGTTCTTCTTGATCAACTCATCCCTCTTCACCTGCATCTCTTGTACCTCGTTATGGTACTGGGCGAAGGCGCCGTCAAGTTTGGACTGGAGCAGCGCAGAATGCTTCTTGGATTTGTCCAGCTCCTTCTCGAAAGCTTCGGCCCGGATGACCATATCACCGTACCCCTTCAAGAGGTCGGTCTTCTAGAGGGATCTTTCCACTAGTCCCTGTGCAAGAACCAAGGCTCCGTCAATACTCATTACTCAATGATGTAAGATTACTCAAGGTACTCGCAACGTACCTTGATCCACTGCTCCGTGCGGCGCCACGACTCCATGCTTAGAGACACGAAGGCCGGGTCGATCAGTTCATTATTCAGCAACTCGAGCCCTCCCCGGCTTGAGGTCCCAGTCTCAGGCATTGGCGCCGAGCGAAGCGGTGCGGCGCCCTCCACCATCGCCTCACGGATGACAACTTCAGTCCCTGCTTCCGGTTGCGGGTCAACTCGTGCCTCCGCCCTTGGCTCGGGGGCTGTCGAAGTCACCGGTCCGGGGGCTGTCGAGATCGCTGGCTCAGCAACTGGCTCCGTAGCCGTCGCCTCACCAGTAGCCGTCTCCATGGCCACTGCCTTAGGGATCGCCACTCCCTCGGCTTGTGTCCCTGTCAAGATTAGCTCAGCAGTCAGTGGCCGCTACGACTACTCTCCACGATAAGTACTCGCGGCGACAGGATGCGTACCTTCCACCAGGGTAGCTTCTTCAGGCACCGGTTCTGTCGTGGCTGCAGCTTGTGGTGGCGGTGTGAGCTCTCGTACCTCCGCCGAGCGGTTCTCACCATCGGCAGGCGTGCTAGTCTCCGCCTCATCCCATGACAAGTCGGTGGATTTCCTGCATCATGGATTATCCAATCAACATTACGACTTTGACGGAGAACAACTACTCAAGAGTTCCGGAAACTTACAGAGTCGACCACACTACAGTGACGGTCGGGGCGCCTAGTATCCTGGCGATATCCACAATGCCAGGCTCGTTGCCGGCTCCTGTACTCTCTCCTCTGGCTGCCCAACGGCTGCGGCCGCAGCAGGAGGAGGGCCCTGTACTTCTTCGAATGACGGCTGTGGGTGGTTCTCCACAGCGGCAGTTTGCTCCTGTGCCCCTTTCGGCACAATGTCTTCAGTAGCCGGCGGCGGGCTGGTACTTTCCCCAGCCGTCACCCCCATAGTTTCCCAGACTTCTTCCTCGTCCTGGTCAGTAGGGTCCGAGGAAGGGATGTCCTGCAATTGTACAAGTCATGCAGTCAGCAACAGACTACCCATCGTCAGTACTCGACTACTCTAGTCGCAGTACTCACTTCTTGTCTGGTGACTTCCGACACCTTCAATTTCTTCACGGCGCGTTTGCACGCCATGTTGCGGGGCTTCCTTGGCGGCACTGGCAAGCTCACCTCAAGGCTGGATGCCTTCTCGACTACTGGCACCTGCGACATCCCAGCTCGGCTAAATCTAGAGCGGAGCTGGAAGCGCTGCTGCAGCGTCTCTTCGTCCTCGTCGTCAGAGGTGTCCTCGATGACGACGGCATCATCACCTTCGCCGACCTCTCGGTGCTCCTTCGCCTTGGACTCCGCCTTCCCCTGTGTTTGTTTCTCAAGCCATGGGGGGGGGGTGGAGCGGAGATGTACTTCTTCAGGTCGTCCTACAAGATCAAGTGAGCATAAGTACAACTACACAGGCAATTAGTACTCGGGGGCTTTGGCCACGACTACTAACCTCATTCGGCAGCCGTGCCGCGGAGTACTCTAGCACGGGGCACGGCGTGTACGCGGGCATGTCTTTGAAGACCTTTCCTAGCCGTTCGATGATAATGTCATCGTCGACTTCTTCACCAGGCATCCGAGATGAATCTTCATCGCCGGTGTACTCGTAGTCGAGATGGTCTCGCGCCATCAGTGGCTGCACTCTCCTCTTCATGAAACTGAAGGCCACATGCTCAGCCCTCAGTCCAGCCTCCCTCAAGGCCTTGATCTTCTCCAGCAACGCAGGTAGCTGGAGGCCTTCTTGCATGGTGGGCTCCGAGTTCCACCATGGCACATGCTTCGGTTGACGACCACTCGGCTTCGGCAGCTCTGGGTGGTGGTTGCTGATATAGAACCACTTCGACTTCCAATCCTGGTTGGAGTCGATTAGCTTGTACGGCAAGTACTGCCCGGCGGCGTCTTCGCGCATCTGCACCCCAGCGCCTCCAACTACTCGGGGGTCGTCCGTGCTCGGCTGCGGCTTCAACCGGAAGAATTTCTGGAATAGGATCCAGTAGGGCTTGATCCCCATGAACGCCTCACAGAAGTGCACAAAGATGGAGACATGGAAGATAACGTTGGGGTTGAGGTTGAGGTACTCGATCCCATAGTACCGGAGCATCCCCTTGAAGAAGTCACTCACCGGCAATGCGAGTCCGCGCTCCACGAACCGCGTGAACATCGGGATCTCTTGTGGCGGTGCGCCACAGATCCATTTCCTTCTCGCGGAGGAATCCGTTGTTGACCAGGGCGAGGAGGTCCTCGGTCTTCAGCTTCGCTTTCTTCCACTCCTTCATCGGATTCGGCGGAGTGGAGGGGGGCGGAGACGATGACTAGCCGGCATCACCGACCTCATCACAGCTCCTCTTCTTTGACGCGTCGGTCTTGGTGCTCTTCGCCGGAGACCCCTTCATCCTTCGAGACACGAGTGTCTTCACTCGCATTCGCTCGGGGGCTGCGGAGGAGGGCGGACTACGACGGTGGCGCGGCAGTAGATCTAATCTACTTAGCGGTGGCGGCGGTAGTAGAAGTGCAGGGGGTGGTGACTCAGATCTAATCTCAGAGAAATGCAACCGCTGAGAGTGAAAAACCCTAAGGGGTTCGCCTGTTATTTATAAGCCACCAAGCGGCTCAGTTTTGAACGGGCGGATAAGTTTCAGGCGGCTGACTCAGCGGCGGCTGACTGACCCTTCGTATTCCAGTACTCGATGCTCTCAATCTCGGGGGCTCGACTACAATCGACAGATTCAGTGGGCTAAACCAGATCAAGATCCCACTCAGGACACATTCTACAGTCAAGATGACCCTTCAATTCGAGAGAAAGTACTCGACTCAAGGCCCGGGGGCTCCGTGCCACGTGTCCTTCGGTTTTTTCTCCGGATTTTTGGGATAAGATTGGCAGAACTTCAGAGTGACCCTCAGCTTGAATCTACGATTCGACCTAAGGCTCAGGGGCTACATTCCATATGGAATGCGATTCTCCGAATCGCATTTTCCATATGGTTTTTCATCAAGACATCACGAGTACTATTGAAGACCTTCGAGAGAAGCACTCGGGGATGCTTGGGGACTACTCGAGAAGACTTCAAGACTACTCAAAGATCAGCTGGAGTACCTTCCAGCCTCGGGATGATTCAAGCATTCTTGAGGACTTTCGGCTTGTGGAACTCGGGGACGCTCAAGGACTACTCGCCAAGGCCGTCAAGACTGCTCGAAGACATCCTACTCGCTACAAAGTACTCGGGGGCTTGTCGTATGGACATCCCTGGGCCCACTACTCAGGCGGGTACCGGGATCGACTACTGCGTGGGCCCCTGGGACTACTCGACTTGGGCTGCACGGCACAAGATGGCGTGAAGCACAAGGCATACAGAGGGCTAGTACTCGGTTAGTAAGCTAGACATGTTCGGATCCATGTAGAGCACTCCTAGTCGTGTACGACTAGTACTCTCCTTCCAAAACCGACTTGTAACCCTACCTCCCGGACTATATAAGGCGAGGCAGGGACCCCTATCTCCTATCCGCATCATCTTGTAAACACACCCAATCAATCCAGAGCTACGCAGCATACAGGACGTAGGGTATTACGCACCTCGCGGCCCGAACCTATCTAAATTGTGTGCCACATGTCTCTCCTTCGAGTTCCCGATCTCGGCGAGGCCACAAACGTCTACCTCGGGTACTCCCCTTGGTAGGTTGCTGGGTTAAAACACCGACAACGGCTTGGTCGACCCCGGTCCCCTTAGCTGACCAACGACGTGGAGGTTGCGTACCAACGACCAGAGTTTGCCCTACGCAAGTTCCTCAAGTTGCGGCTTTTGGGGTTGACCTCTCTACAACGCACTATCGCTAGGGAGCGATCGAGCATGCACTGGTTGAAGGAGGGTGATGCTTGTACCAAGTTCTTTCACCTCCACGTAACCAACGGAGGAGGAAGAACCATGTCACATCCCTCCAAGTCGATGGAGTCACTCTTGTATCTGAGACGGAAAAAGTTGAGGCCGCCTTCAGGTACTACGAGGCCATCATAGGCTCCGAGCTTCCTAGGAGCGTCGTCCTCGATTTCAGGGAGCTGGGTCTTCCCCGCTTAGATCTTTCGGGTCTAGGTCGTCCAATCACCGAGGAGGGGGTCTAGGAGGCCATTAGGGACCTACTTTTGGATAAGGCTCCAGGGTCGAACGGTTTTACTGGTCGTTTCTATAGGTCAGCATGGTCAGTCATCAAGAAAACCACCTATATTTCTCGTTCTAACAGTCTCGGTAAGTTGAACAACTCGCGATCCCGCTCGCAATAATCGGCTCCTCGCTCGTCATCTATGCCGAGCGGCCTCCGCTTGCAATATCCCACGGCAGCCATTCCCACGAATCCCGCTGGCCCCTCCCCGCTCTTCCCCGTGAGAGCAGCAGCGCCCGCCCTCTCCTTCTTTCGGCATGAGCAAGAATCAAGTGCCACTGTCATGAGCAGGAAGCAGGCGTCGTGGCGGCGGGATGGAATCGGCGGCGGTGGCAGCAGGTGCCCTCTTTCCCTGCCATCCAATCCGCGAAGTTCGAAGCTCATCTGCTTGGGGCGGACTCAGAGCACGCCTTGCAGCATCCAGTGGGAACTTCATCAAGTGGCGAGCAGCAAGTCGCTCCTCGGCGAGCCGGCGATGGCCCCAACCAGACCTGCGCCAAGCACCACCTCCGCCCTGCCATTAATGCCGACGCCCTCCTCCCAGCCACCCTCCGCCCGGTCTAAGCCTCTGAACAAACTCCCCATGGTCCCCTGAAGCTCCTTGACTCATCTCTGCCGCCTCTTCCTTGCCGGACCATCGCTGGAGACGAGCACCCTGCCGCTGGAGCTCTGGCCTCCGTTGCGCCCCTACCCCGGCCATCCCCGACCCAAAAAACACTCACTCGAAGGTAGCCCTCTGCACCCTCTTTCTTCCCCCACCTTTTCCTCCCCACCGGTGAGCGAGCTCGCCGGATTCCGGCCGGACAATGCCTCCCCCGCCATGAACAGAGGACTAGGGACCTGATTGCTTTGATTGCCAAACTTATAGGGTGCTTTCTGCATAATCTAAGGACCTTTCTGTGAGAACCCGAGTTAATTTGTAAAATGAAGAGTTAATATTTGGAGAGTCTGTTCGTCTCCCCACCTCATATGAAGTTTTTTTTATTTTTTTACAAAGCTTGTAAAACTATAAATTTGGCTAAGATTATACTAGTCTGTTGGAGTTGCTCTAACTCTAACTCGGATAATTTGTTGTGAATAGCAAAACCACCTGATGTCACTAAGAAAGAAAAGAGAATAATATTTTTTAGAATTATACACAGTACAATGCAGACGCTCACAACATGCACGCACACTAACCCCTATGAATACACATACGGAAACCCTACCCCTATGAGCACCTCCGAAGGACTGAGCACCGGTAGATCTGGAGATTCTCGAAGTCACTACTGACGCCTTGTCGTTGACGGAAACATCGCATACCACTTAACGCATAACGCCGGAAAATCCCGGAATAAATCCAGGAAAAGGTGCGTGCACCAGGATTTGAATCCTGGTGGGTAGTGTCTCACAGGACCGTCCTTGCATTTGGACTACAAGCCCATTCGCGAGAAGAGAATAATACTGGGAAACTGACTACGCACACGCCGAATACAAATCAAATACTATACATTAGCACTACCGGGATCCTCTCTCTACAAAAACGTTTCGTCTCGTCTCCTCACGGAAAGGAACCACCACATTTCGTCTCGTCTCGTCTCCCTCGTCCTCTCTCCATCTGATCGCGAGCGATAGGCGATTAAAGATGACGGAATTCGATCGCAAGGAGGCGCCCGAGATCGAGGCAGTGGCCACCGTGGTAACGTATTGTTGACGTGAAAATAGGACGTCACCTCCACGCGCAGCACACGTGACTCCCCGGTCTGTAGCGAGGCGTGCCAGCCAATCTGACCTGTTGATTGACAATGGAAAATATTAGGGATCGGCTAGAGAACCGATGACCTCTTAGCAGCACGTGTACCAGCCAATCGGCCGATACGAGTAAAGCAGGATCGGCCGGCTCGAGAGCGACCGAAGTACGGGTGCGTGAATAAACAGATCGGCTGGAATCGGCCGATCGTGATGTCAGCACTCGAATAGGTCGGAAGCCGATAGTGGAAGCCGATAGGATCTAGATCGAGTGGGATAGCCTATCGTATTCTTGTTGCCGCTTCGGCCACGATGACAAACCAATCTAATCCTATACTATGATAAGGAGTACACTCGATATGGAGTAGCCCGATATTGTAACACCCTAGAAATTCGAGTGGTCTTTTATGTCCAGCAAGGAAACTACATGAGTTATGATTACAAGATTTACATGACTCAATTGAGTGCACATTGGAGCAAAGTACACTTTATATATTGGAAACCATAGAGTATTCCGAGTTTGACTAGGAGTTTGAAAGAGAGGCGAAAGTTGACTTTCTGAGTTGCTGATCGGAAGGATGATCGGAGACCATGAATGCGAAGATCTGGGCAAGTGCATCCCATTTGATATCTCACGTAGGATATTTGGAGTTAAGATTATAGTGTTATAATACTTGGATATATAAACCACAATGAGTGCAAATGAAATGCATATGCCATGTCCACTTCCTCCATACCTAACAAGGTATGAAGCTGCACCGTACCCCTCCTCGGGCAATGTACGATGCTGTACCGGTACGGTCGTATCCATCGGACTACGACAAACTTCAAGAGCACTCCGGAATAGTCATATAACTTTCTCACCGACCTGGCTCAAGTCCACTCCGGAATAGTTATATGACTTTCTCACCGACCTGGCTCAAATGCACATGCTCATGATATGAATGTACATGATGCAATGATATGTTGCAACTGCAAGTAAGCTTACCACTTATACTACATACAACCACATACACAATTATACCTCTTTCCTCATGACGAAGGAGAAACAACCACGATCTCGACAATTATTCACATATTTAAAACAACAATTTAAACTTTAGTTAAGTCAACCATGTTGGTTTTGTTGAAGTTTCAAGGTGTTGGTAGAGTAAACAACAAGTTAAAGATGTAGCAAACAACCGCTACGTTTACTTGCCTCAAAGCGATGAAGCAAAGGTCACTAGGCACGATTCGAAGCAAAACCACCTGTTTATCATCATGAAGTCAGTAGATGCAACTCAAACAAACATTTACAAACAATAGGCATATCGCTCCTATGCTCAGAACCCTCAAACAAGGCAAAAGACCAAAACCAGCAGCACCTCAATCACCCTACAAGAGCGGCAACACTTCCCTTCATTGTAACTTTTAATCCACAAAAGCAATGCTATTAAATTAATACATTTTCAGAAACTTCAGACAAAGGAGAACAATTATCATTGGTCAAAACATTTTTATTCACATCAACAACTGTCCTAATCTTCACTTCAATTCAGACTACAGAATCGGTGTTGAGTTCTGACAGTCAGTGGTAAAACCTTCATATCTCCTAAACCACTCATCCAAAAATTATGAAACCTCACCAGAGAATGAATGATTATATAGTTCACAACTTTTGTTATATGGCACTTATGCAGTAAAAATCATTAAGATCAACTAATCTTTATAACAACCTCGAGTTCTGCATCTGTCCACAAAAACCGAAAGTCCACTTTAGAATTTTATATCTGGAGTTCTAGCCAACCAAAAATTATGATCTCTAACAATATTGAAAGATTAGTAAAAACACTAAAACTTTGGTATTCATTCTGAGAACTGATCGGGCCCTTAAGATGCGTTAAAACTGAATAGATCTATTACTGTTCTGAAACTCGTCAGAACAAAACAGCCAACTTTGAACTGCAATATCTCTTAAACTGTAGGTCCAAAAAACATGGTATAGGACTTTGTGGAAAGATCTTTGAGTCCTTTACAAAAACTTCTTAAAGTGGAAAAATTAATTTGGACTCTAACATGGTCATACTCAAAGAGGAAGAACAACTGCCGAATCTGTCAACCAGCAGAGAGTAATCAAGAGATCCATCTCTAACTTCCCCCATTAATCCAACGAAAAAGGCTAATTATCAGCACTAAATCTTATCCAAAAACAGGGGATTAGATTTAAATTCTCTCACCTTGATCCACCACAAGAATCCTAGGGTTTGTGCAGCCCTATTCTTTCTTCTCCTCTCTTCCTCTTTCTCTCCTTCTCTCCCTCTTGTTTTCACGCAGCAGAATTGGATCAGCCGGGAGAGGGAAAGCACGAGGTAGGTAACCACCAGGAGGGATGTGAGTCAAGGAGTCGGCATCTATTTTTTGACGGGGAAAATGATATCTTTGGAGAAAGACAGGGGCGGCGTCGGAGAGGGGAGGGGAAGTCACGGTAGATTAGGTTTTTCTTCTACAAGCCTTCTGAACCATCCAATTTTTCATCTACTATAACACTATAATCTTAACTCCAAATATCCTATGTGAGATATCAAATGGGATGCACTTGCCCAGATCTTCGCATTCATGGTCTCCGATCATCCTTCCGATCAGCAACTCAGAAAGTCAACTTTTGCCTCTCTTTCAAACTCCTAGTCAAACTCGGAATACTCTATGGTTTCCAATATATAAAGTGTACTTTGCTCCAATGTGCACTCAATTGAGTCATGTAAATCTTGTAATCATAACTCATGTAGTTTCCTTGCTGGACATAAAAGACCACTCGAATTTCTAGGGTGTTACAGATATGGAGTGGTCCGATACACGTTCATTCACTGCTTTCTCCTCCACCGTATTGTCACTACGCAAGGATAATCATCACCGAACGACAACCTCGGTCCGTGCACTACAACGATGTATCCGCAAGACAAGACTAATCACCATGATTCGATCTAATCCTACTAAAAGCATATGGTAGCTACACATATGAATAAGCACAACTCGTAGTAGATCAAAGTAAAGACAAGGATTAATTTATATCACCATCGAATGTCGAAAGTACAAATGTCTTGATGGATCCAAGGCATGGCTCCGGAACTCCACCATGGCTTCACCACGCAGGGCCAACCATGGCGGCTAGGGTATGGCCTAAGCCATCTCCTAAGCAACTTGAGGACTTGCGGCGGCCGTCGGCTTCCTCCCAGTGCTTCTCCTTCGTGTCGGCGGCTCTCTGATGAATGGATGGATGTGGCGGCCGGCGGAGGCAGAGGCAATTTATCGAGGAGCATCTAGGTCAAAGGGCATCACGAACCAGCACGAAAACAGGCTGGGCTAGCCGGCCTGGGCCGACCGGCCTGGGCCGACTGGCCTGGGCCCGTTTCGGCCCCGGTTCGCTCCCCGACGCTTCTTGGTCAATTGTTGACTTGCTCCCTTATGCATGTGGGCCCTTAACGTCGTCTTCTCCACGGTTTAGATAGAGCTCCTTGTCGCGCAAGCTTCAGCATCTTCTGTTCAGGTCCCTGGAGTTTTACGGCTTCATGCTTCGGTCCCTGGGCCATTTGGAGTCATGTTCATGATGTGTCTTGACTTGTGCCGGGCTTCATGATCTTCTCTTGAAGTGCTTGATGAACTTATCCCGAAAGTCTCCTCTTTAGCGTTAGTTTCCTACGTAAACAATAAACTCCAAAATCGACATGCAAGAGTGAACTTGATACCTCTGGGGGGTTAGTACCGTTAGTTAGAATATCAAATATGTGCAAATGTTGACGGTAAACTCATAGCTAGGTGTACCAAAATCGACCGTCAACAATCGGCAAGTCCTGTTGACCATCTTTCTCTTTCCTCAATAGGCCGATTGCGCTTTGTTCTCATCGGCTGTTTCTCCTTATCCCTTTTGACCTGTTTTTTCCAAAAAACGGTGTCAACACGTATATCTCGCTCGCTTGCTCGTTCGTTCCTTCACCTGCCGCCTGCCCTTATACCCCTCTTGGCCTCCTGTGTGATGCATCATCAGGGAGGTTGTGCGCCGCCGTTAGGTTAAGCAAACAATCGTCGGTCGATCTTACGATGGAGTACGCATTACCCAAATGCAGGAACACAAGCAGCAGCAGGGACATCTTGCATCAAAGCATGGACATGAATAGGAAGACAGGCTCAGCAATCTCCCTGATGACATTCTTTGCTCCATCCTTGAGAGGATAAAGCTATGCGAGGCTGCAAGGACCAGCATCCTTTCACGACGGTGGAGGCGTCTTTTCGGTCTCCGTTCTAGAATCATTATAGAAACTGATGACTTCCACAATCCCAATGGGAGGCCTTCCAGTGTCACCCAAGATGTTCTGGCGCGAATTAGCAGTAACGGACGCGTGGTGGAAGCAACAAAGAATGTGTTGGCACCTGCTTACCAGCACCCCATCAGCCAGCTGCGCCTGAGTTTCTTCTTGGTCGAGGACTTCCATCGACATCATTCGATGTGTTGACACAGCCATGGCCAGCAGAGAGATCACCACGCTGCAGTTCCTGTTGCATCCAGAGATGCTGGACGTGGAGTCCACGGAAGATGACATGGTCACCTATGGAAGGAGATTCATGAGGTTCCAAGCACTACTAGAAAAACGGGCATTTGTCATTTGTACCGGGTATCCAACCGGTACAAAGCATCCGGTACAAATGAGGGATAGCATTTGTACCGGGTATCCCACCCGGTACAAATGTAAACATTTGTAACGGGGGGTGTTACGCCCGGTACAAATGTTATTTCCGTCACCTCCCGTCCGTTATCGTTCCCCTTCCTTCCTCTTTTTTTTCTTTTCATTTTCTTTTCTCATCTCATCTCATCTCATTCGTTCATTCATCCATCCATCCATCCATTCATTCATTCAATCACAACACAAATAGGATTTACAATCACAAATTCATCCACATCTCACTCATCTCATCTCATTCAAACACAAATAGGATTTACAATCACGAATTCACAAGAAACATGTGAACAAGAGCTCGCAACATCAAGAAACAACATCAAGAAAATTTCTCACCCTCGGTCTCCTCGCACCAGCACTCCGACCGGCCGCGCTCGCCCGCCGGCGCCTCTCCCGCCGAGGAGGGCCCTCCAGGCCGGCCTGATCCAAATCCCTGGAGGAAGAAGAGAGAGGTGAGAATAGGAAGAGATAAGAATGAGGGAAGGAGGAAGAAGGAAAGGCATTGACAGTAAATAGGAAGGGAGAAAGGGACCGTGGGACTTAGAAAAATCGAGGGTCACGGGTGCATACATATTAGTACCGGGTGCATACATATTAGTGTGGAAATAGCTCTCATGTGGAAGCAAGAAAAATCTTGCTAGCACAGACATCTGAGAAGTACTTGTCGGGAAGCCAAACATTTTTTTTACAACAAACATCTCATTTCATTTCAGCAGCATTGAGCTGACAGAATCAAAGGACATGAGGTGTTTACAGAAAGCAATGCATGGAATAACTGGCACGAAGAGGAGTGGGCTCCAAAGGAGCAACGTAAGTAAGAAGGCTGATGTACAGATGCAGCCTGGAGGTGGGTTTCCTTAGCTAAGGAATCATCCTCTAAATTATCACTGCGGCTAATCTTGAACAGGGACGCCTGGATCTGGGCATTACTAAAGTGGTACTACTGTGTGTAGGTCAACATTCTCCAGTCCGGTGGGTTGTTTTGATCCGGAGCCAAGAGAAACTGTTATAGAATCAGTTAAGAAGGAAACTTGCATGAAACCAAATTTGATAGCAATAGACGCCGCTATAGCCAATGCTGCAGCTTCTGCCATGACAATTGAAGGGACATCCTTAACCAGCGCCCTGATGCAGATTATATTATGAGGTTGTACCCGCAAGTTCACAAATTTAATACCTATGTCGGCTTGTCTGAGTCGAGGAGAACAGACATCCGGAGAGATAGAATCATCAGTGTAGCATAAGACACCATTACTTGGGCCATGCATGTGGTAGAAAGGGTGGTTGATGCTGTGGTCTAGGACAGTTGAGTTGAAGGTGGGCGGTTGATGCGCGAAGCTGGTGCGGCTGTGATGTTGAGCGGTAGGACAGTTGTGATGTTCTTCTCATGCTGACAGCGACATATGAGTTTGCATATGTGTCGCTGCTGCGTTGTGTACTTGAAAAGGAGTCCATGTTATTCTTTGGAAAAGATTATCATTACGAGCTTTTCATATATACCACATGAGAAATAAGGTTTGACAAAGAGTTGCTTCAGTGGGAGTAGAGGTTATGAGAGTAGGAAGAGCAAGTTGGATGCCACCAAATGTTGATTTCTTTGCCTAGCCAAGCAAGGCAAAACACGACAACGGATCCAAGCACACCCTACACTACTAGGGTATATTGATTTTTTAACAGTCCAGAGTCATCTCTGAATTCCTGATGTGTGACTACTTCAAACATCAATCTTCAACATTGGTACTAACATCTTATCTTGACTACCTGTAGTATTATAGAAGGCTGATCTGCTGATCAATTTAATCTTATCTTCAACATTGGGACTTTCCGATGGAATTGATACACTTTAAATTGATCAACATTTTTTTTGAAATTTTATTTCGTTTCAAAAAAATATGCTGATCAATTTAAAGTGTATCAAATCCATCGAGAAGTTCCAAAATGTGCTTGCAGTTGGCAACAATGCACCTTGTCCATGTCCTAAAACATGCCCACAGAAGATTAAACTTAATTTACACAGAAAGAATGTTATTTGTAAAGTAGCTGAAAACAACAAGCAAACATCAGGAAGAGAATCTTATGTAACTTGTCAATTGTTACCTGTCAACATGCAAGATCCACTGGTCATTTCAAATAGCTTAGTTTCCAAGTCATCCCGAAAATCAATTGTAAACAGTCTCTCTAAGACACCCTCTTAAAAGAATGGCATCTCATGTTGTGCCTAGTTGTTATCACTTTGAGTTTGCAACCATGTCAAGTTGTCAACAGTAGTCAACCATTCTCGATGAGCAACATGGTGCACAACTGTCCCCTCTACTTTTTGTCCTTGCACCAGACTTCCTTCAAACTTTGCTTAACAAAGCAAGATAACTCAACCTTATACAGCTCCCAATACCTCTACAATACACTGCAGACTTCCCCATAATCCAATATGATGATGACACCCTTATAGTAATGGAAGGTTGCGCCAGACAACTCTACTTTCTTAAAAGCCTGCTGCAGACTTATGCTGATTCAACAGGACTCAAGGTAAATTACTCAAAATCAATGATGGTTCCCATTAACTTTAAGGAGGACAGACTACAAATGCTAGCACGAACTTTTGGCTGCTTAGTGGGTTCTCTACCTTTCACCTATCTGGGTTTGCCACTGGTCTCACTAAACCCAAAATAGTGGATTTCCTCCCTTTGGTCTCAAGATGGGGAAAAAGACTAATTGCCACTTCTAATTTCCTCTCACAAGCTGGAAGATTATAGATGACAAATGCTGTCTTTTCAGCATTACCAACCTTTTATTTATGTACTTTCAAGTTACAAGATACAGTCATCAAGCAGATAGACAAATTTCGTAAACACTGTCTTTGGAGAGGATTTGATATTAATGCTAAAACACCACCAAAAGCTGCTTGAGAGATGGTTTGCTTGCCAAAAGCTGAAGGAGGCTTGGGAGTTCTAAATCTAAGTACACACAATGATGCCTTGCTGCTAAAAAATGTCCACAAGTTTTATAACATGGAGGACACACCTTGGGTTCATCTGGTCTGGGAAAAATATTATGCAAATGGAAAGCTACCTAATCATGTCAGGAAGGGTTCATTTTGGTGGAGAAACAATATCAAGCTCCTAGACTCTTATAAAGACCTTGCTTCAGTAACCTTGTTTAAAGGAGATACTTGCTTTTTTTGTTGGATGGATGGTCAGGCCAAGTTCTACAACACTCCTTTCCTCACCTCTTTTCCTTTGTAAGGAACAAGTTCATCACAGTCCAGAATGCCAAACTGGCTACAGACTTAACCACCCTGCTGCACCTTCCAATCTCAGCTGAGGCTTATGACCAATTATTACAGCTAGCTCAGTTGCTTCAAGATCTTCTAGATTCAGATGACAACGACATTTGGACTTACTCCTGGGGATCACCTTGGTACTCCTCTTAAAAGCCTACAAACAGCTAATAGGTCACAGAGCTGTTCACCTAGTTTATAATTGTCTTTGGAAGTCGACAGTAAAAAAAGCATAAGGTGTTTTTTGTTACTACTTAAGGATAGATTAAGTACAAGGAACATCTTGAGACGGAAAATAAGTCCTTCCATCCTATGATTGCGTTCTCTGTGCTGCACCAACCGAAGAAACTTTACAGTACCTTTTCCTAACTTGCCCCTTTGCTCAGCTTTGCTGGAACTTGATTCATCTAGCTGTTGTGTAGCCTGGAGACCCTTTTCTTTCCTGACAGAATTCAGAAACTAATTGGTAGTCTCATTCTCAAGGAGGGGAGGAGAGCTCCTGATGTTGGATGTTGCACGTAACACGGGTCGCAACATGGGTCGCTTGGGTGTTGTGCCAAGGGGAGGAGGGAGGAGGCCCCCTGATGTTGGATGTTGCACACAACATGCTCGCAACATTGCTCGCTTGAATTTAGATCTAACGACTGACGGCTGGGCATCTTAGGATCCAACGGTTGCAGATCCGTCCGATGCTAGCGCCCGGAACGAACGTCCGGACGCTAGCAATTCCCTTGTCCATATTCGTTCTTGGTTTTGCTGACTGTATCTATAACACCTATATAGAAAACCCCCACTAGGGAATTCTCTGGCCTGTGGTGAAGCCACATCATCAGCGGGTCCCACAACTCTTTAACATGCAACCTCCTATATCATCATCCACTCCCTTCCATCCATGCATGCTCTCCTCCGCTACTTCAGAAGTGTTAGATATATGGACCTGGCCTATATAAATAATTCTGAATAAATCTCAAAGGCCCATTAGCGTTAAAGGGGTACATCATCTATTAGTTCCACATTGCTAATAGACAAGGGTGTTGGGAGTTTTTCTCCTAATAAATATGGACGAACCCCTCATGAAAAGGACGTATCATAGACTACCACACGGGAAGGCCCCAAGTAAGGGTATCTCTAAGGTGATCTATACAAGTTAGATTTTGCCTCTTCTCGTTGCTGCGCCGCCGTCGCCAAGACTCCAACCCGATCGTTCGCGTGCACCTGCGACCGGGTGAGCAGGTCTCTGGAGCCGACGTCTTTGCGATCTTGCACCGGGAGAAGGCGAATAAGGTTTTTGGGAAGCGCTCTTCGCGCGACTGCTCCCAAACGACTACTTCATCTACGTCCTGGTGACTGTTCGAGGGACTTCACTGCGTACATCTTCCTGCATCGACATCGTATGACTACATCGACTGAGGTCCTCCCACGATTAGTATGGCTAATCCAGAGGATAACGGCGCATCGGTTGCCCCCGGCAACCGCCCCGCCTTTGGGTACACTCTCATCTTGATGTGGTTTTATTTGTTCATCATGATCAATCTGCCTTGTCTGTCTAGTGTACGAATCAAGCTTACACTAGTTGCTATGATCTGTGATATGAGTTTTCTACACATGCTTAATCTAGTTGCTCAGTTCGTCATGATTTATATTCTGGTTTTAATCTGGAAATTGCCTAAAATTTCAACAATCCAAAAACCTTATAATAGGTCTTTTCCAGTACCTATGGCTAGTTTTGTTGATGCGTTGAGGCCGGAGAAGTTCTCTGGTGCGCACTTCAAGAGGTGGTCTGTCAAGGTTACAGATTGGCTTACTGCCATGGAAGTTTTCTGGGTCAAAGATGGCTTACCTGAGGGAGACATCTCTGATGAGGATCGGAGTAAATTCCAGAAAGCTAATGATATCTTTGTGGGAGTTGTGCGTAATGTGCTTTTGAATCATCTGTTTGATTCAATGATGCATATACGAGACGCAAATCCTTTATGGGATCATAGCGCCTCCTTTGCCCAGAGAAATTTCAAAGGCAAGAACAAAGGAAAGGGGAAACAACAGCCTTTCAATGCCAAAGCAACTACTACCTTCAAGAAGAAGAAGAAAGATATGTCTGAGATGTCTTGTTTCACTTGTGGTGAACTAGGACATTTTGCTAAGGATTGTCCAAAGCATGCAGACCGTAAAGAGAAAAAGGTCAACCTCGTGACTGCAACCAATGCTGATGACGGGTATGGTAGTCTTCCTACCGTACTTTTGGTGTTTCAACCACCTAGTTGGTGGCTTGATACGGGTGCTAATATTCACGTGTGTGCTGATGTCTCTTTATTTTCTTCTTACCAATTGCTCCAAGGTTCTTCCGTTCTGATGGGGAACGGATCACATGCTTCTGTTCGTGGTGTTGGTACGATAGATCTGAAGTTTACTTCGGGCAAGATCGTGCAGCTGAAGAACGTGCAGCATGTCCCTACTATTCGCAAGAATCTTGTTAGCATTTCTCTTTTATTAAGAGATGGTTTTAAGGTAGTGTTAGAGTCCAATAAAGTAGTTATGTCTAAGCATGGACAATTTATTGGTAAAGGCTATGATTGCGGAGGCTTGTTCCGCCTAAGTTTAGCAAATTTTTGTAATAAGTCAGTCAATCATATTTGTGGCACAATTAGTAATAATTCAAGTGTTTGGCATTCTCGTCTATGTCATGTGAATTTTGGTTTGATGTCACATTTATCTAGCTTGCGGTTAATACCATATTTCACCATTGCCAAAGGTTCTAATTGCCATAGTTGTGTGCAATCTAAGCAACCTCGAAAGCCTCACAAGGCAGTGGAGGAGAGACACTTGGCACCTCTAGAACTCATACATTCTGATCTATGCGAGATGAATGGTGTGTTGACTAAAGGTGAAAAGAGATATTTCATGATGTTAATGGATGATGCTTCTAGATATTGCTATGTTTACTTGCTGAAAACTAAAGATGGGGCTTTAGACTACTTTAAAATCTTTAAGGCTGAGGCTGAAAATCAACTAGAAAGAAAGATTAAACGTCTAAGATCAGATCGTGGTGGTGAATATTTTCCTATATTATTTAATGAGTTTTGTGCGGAACATGGTATTATTCATGAGAGGACACCTCCCTATTCTCCTTAATCCAACGGGATTGCCGAGAGGAAAAACCGCACATTGACTAACTTGGTGAACGCCATGTTAGATACTGCTGTTTTATCTAAGGCATGGTGGGGGGAAGCTATATTGACTGCAAGTCATGTCCTGAATAGAATTCCGAACAAAAGTAAAGAGACAACACCATATGAGATTTGGGTTGGAAGGAAACCATCACTTTCATACTTGCGCACGTGGGGATGCTTGGCGAAAGTCAATGTTCCAATTACTAAGAAGCGTAAGCTTGGACCAAAGACGGTAGATTGTGTCTTTCTAGGATATGCTCACAATAGCATTGCTTATAGATTTTTAGTAGTAAAATCTGAAGTTTCTGATATGCATGTTGATACAATTTTTGAATCTCGTGATGCTACATTCTTTGAGAATATTTTTCCTATGAAAGATATGCGTAGTAATGCTAAATTTTCTACTGAAATAGCTCCTGATAATACTATACCTATCGAGTCTCCTGTTGAGTCATTTGAGCAAACACTTGAGAAGGATGACAATGAAGTTCCTGTGAGGAACAAGAGACAAAGGATTGCAAAATCCTTTGGTGATGATTTCATTGTGTACCTTGTGGATGATACTCCTACCTCTATTATGGAGGCATATGCGTCTCCAGATGCAGATGATTGGAAAGAAGCAGTTCGTAGTGAGATGGACTCGATTCTTTCTAATGGAACTTGGGAGCTATCTGAATTACCATTTGGTTGTAAACCAATTGGTTGTAAGTGGGTCTTCAAAAAGAAGCTTAGGCCTGATGGTACTATTGACAAGTACAAGGCTCGACTTGTGGCTAAGGGTTATACTCAAAAGGAAGGCGAAGATTTCTTTGATATTTACTCACCTGTTGCTAGAATGACCACTATTAGAGTACTACTATCCTTGGCTACCTCATATGGTCTGATCGTCCATCAGATGGATGTGAAGACAGCTTTTCTTAATGGAGAGTTGGATGAGGAGATTTATATGGATCAGCCTGATGGGTTTGTAGTAAAAGGCGAAGAGCAGAAGGTGTGTAAATTATTGAAATCTTTGTATGACTTGAAACAAGCTCCTAAACAATGGCATGAGAAGTTTGACACTACTTTAACTAGTGCGGGCTATGTCGTTAATGAAGCTGATAGGTGTGTGTATTATCGACATGGTGGGGGTCATTTTGTTATACTATGCTTATATGTAGATGATATTCTAATCTTTGGAACAAACATGGATATTATAAATGAAGTCAAGTCATTCTTGTCAAAGAGTTTTGACATGAAAGATCTAGGAGAAGCTGATGTAATTTTAAACATCAAGTTGATTAAGGAAGAGAGTGGGATTACTCTATCACAATCTCACTATGTTGAGAAGGTCTTGAGCCGTTTTGGCTATATGGACAGCAAACCTTCTCCAACACCTTATGATCCTAGTGTGACATTGCGAAAGAACAAGAAGGATACCAGAGATCAATTGAAGTACTCTCAAATTGTTGGTTCACTCATGTATCTTGCTAGCGCAACTAGACCGGATATCTCTTTTGCTGTGAGCAAATTAAGTAGGTACATGTCCAACTCGGGTGATGATCATTGGCATGCACTAGAAAGGGTCTTGTGTTATCTTAAAGGTACGATGAGCTATGGGATTCACTATTCCGGGCACCCAGCTGTGCTAGAGGGATACAGTGATGCGAACTGGATTTCTGATATTGATCAAATCTACGCCACTAGTGGGTATGTATTTACCCTTGGAGGTGGCGCAGTGTCATGGAGGTCATGCAAACAGACTATTTTGACTAAATCAACTATGGAAGCTGAACTTACAGCTTTGGATACAGCATCTGCAGAGGCAGAGTGGCTGCATGAGCTCTTGTCTGACTTGCCGGTGGTTGAAAAACCAATACCGGCTATCCTTATGAACTGTGATAATCAAACAGTAACCACTAAAGTGAATAGTGCTAAGGATAACGTGAAGTCAACAAGACACGTTAAAAGACGTTTGAAGACTGTCAGGAAGTTGAGAAACTCCGGAGTAATTACTGTATCTTATATACAAACAGACAAAAACCTGGCAGATCCCTTTACAAAAGGGCTATCACGGAATGTGATAGAAATTGCATCTAGGGAGATGGGTATGAGACCCATGTGAGTTTACAGTAGTAGTAACCCAACCTTTTTGATCGGAGATCCCGTGACTAAGGACCTGGGAAAAACAAGCTATTGGTAAACTGAGGAGAGTATAATGATAACCCTCTCTATGTGAAGATGCAATACTCTCAGAGCAATGAGGCACTGTGAGGTAGGTTGGCGAGGATGCCTTAATATGTTCTATTGACTTTAACGAGTAAAGATGCTGTCCTACAGAGCATTCTTGAAAGAACATACCTATATGAGCTTGACTGTTAAACGTCGCAGTCTATGAGATTTGGGTGATCTCTAGTAAACTCATGAAGAGACTAAGGAGTATGACGTATATGCTCCACCCACGGGGTAAGGCTACTGGCAGCCAAGTACTAGTTTGGCTTTGAGTAAAGCTTGTTCGCACAAAACTTGCAATTCAAGGCGTAGTCCATTGTTCAAGTTGTGGATAAGTGTAGCTTGAAGTTCTAGGTGGAAGTTCAACTTAACAGTCTCTACCGAAACACTGGTATATCAAACAGTAGTGAGAACAGGCAAATCTCTAAATGGGCATTTGAGATCTGGTGGGGGATTGTTAGATATATGGACCTGGCCCATATAAATAATTCTGAATAAATCTCAAAGGCCCATTAGCGTTAAAGGGGTACACCATCTATTAGTTCCACATTGCTAATAGACAAGGGTGTTGGGAGTTTTTCTCCTAATAAATATGGACGAACCCCTCATGAAAAGGACGTATCATAGACTACCACACGGGAAGGCCCCAAGTAAGGGTATCTCTAAGGTGATCTATACAAGTTAGATTTTGCCTCTTCTCGTTGCTGCGCCGCCGTCGCCAAGACTCCAACCCGATCGTTCGCGTGCACCTGCGACCGGGTGAGCAGGTCTCCGGAACCGTCGTCTTTGCGATCCTGCACCGGGAGAAGGCGAATAAGGTTTTTGGGAAGCGCTCTTCGCGCGACTGCTCCCAAACGACTACTTTATCTACGTCCTGGTGACTGTTCGAGGGACTTCACTGCGTACATCTTCCTGCATCGACATCGTACGACTACATCGACTGAGGTCCTCCCACGATTAGTATGGCTAATCCAGAGGATAACGGCGCATCGGTTGCCCCCGGCAACCGCCCCGCCTTTGGGTACACTCTCATCTTGATGTGGTTTTATTTGTTCATCATGATCAATCTGCCTTGTCTGTCTAGTGTACGAATCAAGCTTACACTAGTTGCTATGATCTGTGATATGAGTTTTCTACACATGCTTAATCTAGTTGCTCAGTTCGTCATGATTTATATTCTGGTTTTAATCTGGAAATTGCCTAAAATTTCAACAAGAAGATGGGCAACCAGCCACCGTTATGTATGACCTTTCCCATTTAACAACCGTATACATGCAAACCTTTCTCATTCCACAAGTGTATACATGCAATGAATATTTGCTGATTAATATCCATCTTAATCACCTTTATAAAAAGCATCCACATTCCTCTCCACTTCCTCCACTCACGCACAACCATTGTACTTTATTATTTTGTTTCTCAGCTCTCTCTATATACACAATGCTCCACACCGATGGAACGAGAACCATATTAGTTTTTGAATTCTAAAATGACAGATACCCAGGGTTCAATTTTATGTCTCTCCTAATATTCTAATATTGCAGGAATCTAAAAGCATTCGGTGCAAGTGGTGGAGCAGCTTGGTCATATGCAACAATAAAATCTCATAAGGCAATTCATCGTTGTTTTTTGAGGTTTTGTTTATTTGATCTCCTTCCTACTGTGAGCACTTTTTAGGATACGGTGGCTGCCAATTCTGATGTACAAGGTCTATACTTCAGCTGCTTAGTAATAAAAAGGGTTTCAAACTTTATATTAATATTCATATTGTGCAAACTATATATAATGTCTTTCGCACCTCATAACCTAACATTTCCATGGAAAATTTTCACTAAATATAAGCTTGATTAATTTATGTTTCATTCACAAGATATTATTTCTTAAAATTCTGCAGCAACGCGCGGGGTATTCATCTAGTGTATATAATGCATCCGGGTGTATTTCACGTAGAAAATGCACCCACACAACCGGTCCCGCCGACCGACCGAACCAACAAACCGTCCACCTCGGTCAACTCCGGCCCGGATTCCACCCACCATCGGATCAATTCACGTATCAGAAAAAACGGATCAATTCCATCCATACGGTGCCTCTCCGCTCCGCTCGACTCCGCCTCCGCTATCTAGCAGTTCTGCGCCTCTCCGCTCGACTCTGCCGGCACCGGAGTGGATTGATCTGCTGGATTTGGCAGTCTACAGCTCCGCCACTGCCGCATCTAGCCAGGCCCACCACCATCCCGCAGGCATGGAGGTCGAGGACCACGCCGTCGACGTGTAGCATACGTCTTCTCCGAGACGGCAAAGTTTTGCCCACCAGACCGCCGATCGAGCGGGCGCCGGCCGGCCGGGGTGCACGAACACCAGCGGTCCAGCGCTCTTGAGCATGGACTGATCGACGGCCGCGAGTATGTATCGCTCGAGCTAGCTACCCTGAGAGGACGGGGGCATGGGCGGCGACGGTCGGCCGCCGGGTCATCGCCGCCGCCGCGGCGGCCGACGACGACGGCGCTGGCAGGGACGCGCTGCGCTTGAGGTAGCGTTGGCGGCGCCTGGCGGCCTTGAGGGCGGCGTCCATGGCCCTCTGGTCCTCCCTGCAGTCGTCGCTGCAGAACGCCGCGTCGCCCCTGCACACGCGCGTCGCGCGCGGCCGGGTTTGATGTCAGCCAAACAGCACAAACACATCGATCGATCAGAGAGACCCGTATTATCGCTATCGGACGTACTTGTACATGAAGATGTGGCGGCCCGGGGTGATGTCCCGCTTGCACAGGAAGCAGGCGTCGAGGAAGTGGCGGCGGCGACGGTGATCATCACCACCGCCGCCGTCATCGCCGTTGCCGGCGAGGAAGAACCGGGACGCCACCTTCACGTACCTCGCCTCCATCGCTGCTGCTGCTGCTGCTGCCGCCTCGTTCGATTTTGTGTTCAACAAGCTAAGCGTCGATTGCTGAGCTCACTCGATTAGCATTTGATGACTTGGACTTTCCTGCTGCTTATTGCTTTGCAGGGGGTGAAGTGATGCCGGAGCGGAAGGGGATGCCCCGGCTGTTTTTATACGCGCGGCCGCGCCGGCTGTTTCCTCCTGAAATCGGCGGGTGGTGACTGGGCAAGTTGCGTATTCCGGCGGGCGTCGGCCGCCGAGGCATTTTTTTCCCTATCCTACAGTACAAACTGACGGCCACGCTCTCCCGCCGGTTTGCTTGTTCTGTCAGTTCAGTTCGGTCGGCCGGACAGGACACGCCTCAGCCCGCCGTGCACCCGGGTCTCCGGTGAACGTCACGCCGTTGTATCCTTCCACTACGGCCGCGCGGCAGACGCAGACGAGTAGGCCACACGAGAAAACGACGGTCCGCGCCGTGCACGCGCGCGAGCTATCTTGTCGGGCTCGCAAGAGGGTTGCAAGTTGTGAGCAAGAGGAAATATCAGTTGCTTCCCCTGCTACAGCAGATGGAACGCTTCACCAGCAAGCAAATCATTACACTGTGAATGTATAAACCAATAGAAAAAGTTCAAATTACTACCTTCAAATATAACGAAAGTTCAAATAACTCTATAAATTATTTTTTGATTCAATTTACATCTAAAACTTAGCTATTTGATTTAATTTACCCCATAATGTAATTTGTCATTTTATTTCTCCATACACAAGTTGAATTTTAATTTGAGACTTCGCAAGATGATAGTGGACATCATAATCTATATTAGAAATTTTTTTTGTAATTTTTCCATCATTTATTTTTAGATAATTTTATATCTCAACGATAAATTTTATCATTAAATATTCTACCTTTCAAAATAGTGATGAAAAATTCATGATAGGTTGGGTTGAGAGAAAAAGAGAGATGGGGAAAAGGTTTAGGGTCGTTTTGGGGACTTTCTATAATTTTGAAAACCACACTCATCAAACAAAAACCATGCAAACAAATATGAATGCACCACACAAAAGGATCCATTTTATTTAATTTCAAAAAAACAATCAATTGCTTTTCCCTATACTAAATTTCCTGTAAAGAGAATAAATATTTGGGACAAATTTAAATTATGAGAACATCGTTGTTTAATTATTCTTTCTATTAACATCCTGAAATCAAAAATTACAGTGGGTCTAATCCCAAGATGATTTTTCCTACTCCGAGAATTAGTGGATCCTGGCCCTGTCACCCTGATCCCTATAGGGATGATTCCGAATCGAGTTAATCCCTGACGTAATCCATGTGTGCGTTTGGTTAGGCGGGATCAATACAGGGATATTAATTTCACTCAAAAAGTAAGATTTTGCACCACTAGAAAAAATAGCAAACGAGTACAGGAAGTTAAGAGAATACTTGAACTACATGCCTTGACCTTGGCAGCCTCCTACAAATCATACATTGGTAGTTAGTTTAACAATCTATGCAAAAGATCAGATGGTAACTAGAGGCCATTGTTCTGTCAAAGACTCATACTGAAAAAAAGCTTCCCACAACACCAGCTCATACATCTGACTTGCAACAATCACGGAATCAATTCCATTGTTGCCTGGAAATTGGCCTGGCATTTATAGTAAATATAGAGAGACCATTTCTTGATGCAAAGGTTATGCTCCATGGCAGGAAATATAGATAGTAGTTATAAATCTAGAATAACATCATGTTCGATGCCAGGAAGTCATTCCAAGTACAGTTATCATCATATACTTGTGTCATCAATAATTGCAACCACTTATCATACAAAACTATATAAGAGCTACCCACTAAGGAGTTCTCTCAATCCTCAACGCGCCACGTCACCATCCATTATGTCTTCTCTCAACATGCAAGGTGTTTACATCACTATCCACTAAAATCATCAATTTATTTCTTCTATCGATTTTCTACGGCTAATAACATCCATGTATGCAATGTGTTGTTTGCAGTAGAATGTTGAGAAGCAATCACTTTAGTTTCTACTTTCAAATGTTATCTTTAAAATTTGTTGAAATTCCCGCAGCAACGCGCGAGGTTATACCTAGTAATCTTTGAATTTGGAACCAAGTAAAAGAAAAGTACTTATGCTTCATCAAGAAATGTGGATGTAGATAGGCTCCGATCATACTGCAGTGAAGTACTACACAATGCAACATGGACATTTTAATGAATCACATACATGGAAATTAAATGACATTAAAAATGGTAATGATAAGCAGCAGTGGATCGGAAGATTGTGACAACATGTAAAAAAAAGTAGTTGCAAGGAGGGATTACCCAGAACAACAGAAATATAATATAGTGAGGAGAGCAAACACAGATAAACTTGGTCACATGCTACTGACACAAATTAGAGCCACATTATGTCGGAATTATTCTAAAGCTTGGTACAAAGCAAACGACAGTTCGAAGTGAGATCCTACAAATTTGCAGTCTCTAGTCTTGATTCACTGCCATTGGACCATTCCCTTCAGGTGGAGTCCAGGAACAACTTACAGTACTTCACGTCTCTGGAATTGATTTGGCACCACGAGCACAAGTGATAAATCGAGAATCAAGATTCAAGAACTGGATCTTAGCAACTGAATTCTAGATCGGCCCATGTGCATCAAGGACCCTAGCACCTACGAGAGAGAAAAGGTGGATGGCGAGGACGGGTGACTCACCGGCGAGAAGACGACTACCGGAAGGGACGGGCTGCCGCCACAGGGAAGAGCCGCTACTGGGACGGGTCGCTGTGGAGAATGGTCGGCGTAGGGAGGAATCACCGTAGCCACCGCCATCGGTCCTCCTGCTCGCCAACACGCTCCCCACCGTCGCCGCCACCCCACTACCCTCGCGTCCGTCGTGTCTATCGCGGTGTTGCGCAGTCGCGTGGAGATGGGTTTTGAACCGGTATCAAACCCACTAGAGGGGTTAACACAGTTTTTTTGGGACGGTGAAGAGTATCTTGGCCCCCTAAGTGGGTTTTGGTGATTTAATGACACACGCTTAAGTGGCTAATGATTTATCTAGTGTATGAGCAGGAATTAAAATTGTATTGTGGCATCATGTGTTATTCATCGACATGCAAAAAAGGAAGTGATGCTACATAGGGTTCCTTTGAAGGCTTATTTATTTTATATTTTGAATTTGAGTCCTAGGAACGTCGTACTATAAAGAGGGACAGGAAATGTATCTTCCAAGAGTTGAAAAGGTGCTCTAGTTGCCAAAACAAAACCTATGAGAGACACCTTTGCACCAACACGTTCACGGGGTTAACTTTTTGAGTGCTGACCTTGGGAGGCCGGAGTTTCCGGGTTTTCTCGGAGTCTCCGGACTTCCCGGAGTTTTCGAGGTTTTCCCGGATATTCCGGGTCTTAGAGCTGTAATGGCTCTTTTCTGTGTGAGGAGGTATAAAAGCCCCCTCCACCCTTTCCTCTCTCTCTCGCTTGCCCATTTCGACCTGCAAGCTTCAGAACACATTCACTCACCCTCTTTACTCCCCTTGGCCTTGGTTTGGTGAGATTTGTTGGGGATTCAAGGAGGGATTGAGAGCAAGAGCTTGGAGAGTGCTAGTGAGCTGATTTCCCATCTCTAGAGCACCTCGTTCTTCGCTTGGTTGGCACATTTCGTGTTTGTTACTCTTGGAGCCTTGAGCTCCTAGCCGGCTAGGCGTTGCCTTGGAGCATCCAAAGGTTTGTGGCTGCCCAAGGAAGTTTGTATCACCCCGAATTTGAGTAAGTAACTCTAGCTTGATCTTTGTGGTCGCTAGAGGGAGGAAAGTGACCTAGGTGTAAAGGTCCACCCTTTGTGGGTTCCTCAACGGAGACGTAGACCTCAAGGTGTGAGGTTGAACTTCGGTAACAAATCCTTGTGTCTCTTTGTGATTGTTACTCTTATTGTATGCTTGTATATCTCTTGAGCTCATTTCTAGGGTATGGTGCCGATCTACTCCATGTTGAGGTGTCTGCAGGTTCTAGGTGGAGAAACAGACTTGTCTCATCCCATTGCATAACCTATTTTCGTAGATCTATGTTTGAGCAAGTTTGATTTCTGTCGATTTAAATCCCCCCTCGCAGGCCCGGACAATCCGGATATTTTCCCGGATTCTCCGGATTTCCCGAACTATCCGGAAAAATATCCGGAAACTCCGGACTTGATTTAACAGCTACTTGAAAAGTTTGTAAATTTCAGATTCGACTATTCACCCCCCTTCTAGTCGATATCTGGATCCTTTCAGCCGGTGTCTTTCCCAGGCCGGGGTACCCCGTGCCGCAATACCGGCCGGGAAGTTTGGAAGCGTACAAGACCTCGAAGGATTGAAAACCCCGTAGGTTTGAACTTTGAAAGCTAGTCTAATCTGGTAAGAACGATGCATACATTCCAATCTAAAGAATTATTGCCATGTGTTTTCCAATCCAATGCCACTGGCGATGAGGCCGTGTTGCTAAGAACGATGCATACATTCCAATCCAAAGAATTATTGCCACGTGTTTTCCAATCCAATGCCACTGGCGATGAGGCCGTGTTGCTTTGCCCTCAAGACGTCGCTCGTCGGGGGAAGCTCGGCGGCTGGAATTCGGCGTCGGCAGCATCAGATTGGACCTGGTGGGAGGCTGGGATGGCGTGCGGTGCAATGCCTGATCGTAGTCCTTGGCCTCAACCTCGGCAGGAACCCGTACGGCAGCCTCCCTGACGACATCGTCGGCCTCAATTCGATCGTCCTGCAGACGCTAAGAGCTTGACGTCAGCGACATAACTTAGGGGGCACCATCCTGGACGAGCTGTGGCAGCTCCCTAGCCTGCAGCTGCTCAACCACAAGAGAGGTAGCTCAAAGCAACCTCAGAGAGAGAGAGAGAGGTAGAAGCTACAGTAAAAAAAAGCAAACAACGAAAATTGGTTTCTAAAATTCGTTGAACCGTGGAACTACTTTAGAACAACTCCCTCACCGGCCCTGGTCGATGTACCGACGGTGCCCTCCGGCATCTGCTAAGCTTATCTTGTTCAGCGCAGGCCAATCCCGGCCGGTCATACCGACAATCATATCATTCAATAAAGTGACAACATGCTACGGTGCAAACAGGAACAAACATGCTAAGGTGCACAGAGTGGTCAGCTAACGTTATTTGATATTTCTCGGAATTTCGGTGGTAGCCTGCCCTCATTTCCAGACAACATCTGTGCCTGTGCGTCAAACAAAAAAAAGTGAAGCCGATGTTTGTTTAAAATATCCTGGCACATAACTAACTGCACCAAACAGACCATTTTGAATAAATAACTACTGTTTAAAATGTTCTCATGTACACGATTTATTTTCTCATGTACAAACGGAAATAGTCAAACAAACAACAGCACAAAAGCGCACGAATATAAGCAATCTATATGCTTTACGACTGGGAATCCATAGATCAACAACAACAAATATCCTAAACAGGCAAGCATACTACCAGAACTCTAAAACTAGTAAACGGCAAGATTAATAACAAAAACAAAACACAAAAGCAGGAATGGTCGCATTGGAAGAATAAAATGCAAGGTCACAAGCCACAAATTAATTACTACTACGAGGTCCACGTTGTCATGTCGCACGACACAAAAATTCAGTGCCTCACATTAGGAACAAACCATAGACCCATGGAAGGAAACAGTCGCATGACATTCGCTGAGACAGCAGAACCGTAGGCGCAGAGAAGTGAAAGTACCTTGATGTCGCCTAGAGGGAGGTGAATAGGCGAGACGACCGACTTAAACTTTTCGTCCCCGAAAACTTGAACTGCCAGGCGTCACCGGTCAGACCGGTCCTTGGCACTGCTCAGCAGGTGGCACCGGTCAGACCATTGACCTCCACCGGTGAGACCGGTGAGCCACAGAGAACCTGCAAAAACAGCTTCAAGCTCCTCTTTGAAGAACCGAACTGGCGACTAGAGAGAGGGGGAGTGAATGGGAGCTGATAAAAATTCTTCTCGAAGGAGATGGCTACTCCAACAAGATGAACTCGGTCGGGTACCCAAAATCACACGCTCCGCACACAACCTTCCGTTTGCCAAAACCACGTAGCCACTGGAGTGCTACTGGTCCTAGGAACAAACACTACCTGCAGCCACAACTTCTACTCACACACGGCAGCGGAAAACAACTCGAAAGCTGTCTGGCCAGCAGGGGTGGTTTAACCAGGGTAGGGGGCGGTTAAACCGCCTGCTCCTGGGCAGGCAAGAAATCCCTCAAACAACCCCTTCCGAGCTCCAAAACTCTCCACGGTTTCACCTGCAAGATCCTCTGGTCAATGCCAAACTAGCTACCAGAGAATCTTGGCGAAAACCAAAACTTCACCCAAGGGCCTAGGGGCGGTTAAACCGGCTCACGGGGGCGGTTTAACCTCCTGTACCCAGCAACGAACTCAATGCAAGAACTCCTAGCAAACAGCACCAAAACGAGCCAAGATTTCACCTGAACGCTCCTCTGATCAAGGCGAACAAACCCACAGAGGAAAATCCGGTGAAATCAAAACTTCCACCTGGGAGACCCAGGGCGGTTAGACCGCCCCTCCCAGAAAACTGGCCGCGGGTCAACCCTCAACTTCCCATCGCCCGATCTCCCGATTCACCCCACGGATTGCAGCGAAACTTCGGGGATACCTGGGTTACCTCCTGGGAAACCTCTCCCTCAAAGGAATCGAACCGAAACGCTCTCAATCAAAGGTTATCACGGATCTTGACCCTCTAGGTCATGAGCTCGAGCAACTCGAAAAACCACCAAATCAAGGTCGATTCAAGGGAGTTCTCGGGGCAAAGTCACCAGCCAAAGAGGCATAAGATCTTCATACGTGACACCAAACAAGAATCCCGCAAGAAATCACCCTCAAAACTCCGCCACGAAAATCACAAGAAAGAGCTCCGAAAATCACCAAAAAGAAAAACGAGAGAGGCAACACAAGGCCTTGAGGAACCACGCCGAATCATCTATACATACCATGAAGGTTCATACAAGGTCTAGCTTGCCACCCGGTCATCCATCCCTCTCTCTAGATCTCACATAAAGCTCTCAAGCTAGTCCTAGAAAAACTAGAGAAAATAGCAAACGAAAATGAGTTAGGGTTCCAAGAGATAGCTGCCATCCTCTCACCACTTGGGTTATATGGAGGCAACCGAAAGACGAAACTACACCTAAGGCCTAACACTAGGATACACGCCCCCGAGGGGCACTTTGGGAAACTTTGTCGTCGCACCATCGGACGGATGCCCAGCGACCGCAAACTTGCTTAGCCTCGACGCAAGTCTTGCGATCCCGACACGTGTCCTCCGCTTCGAAGTCTCCGGACTGCGTTGTCGCACACCGGTCAGACCGGTGCTCCTCACCGGTCAGACCGGTGCCAACCGGTCAGACCGGTCAGACCCACCGGTCAGACCGGTCCGATGCTGCTGCACCTCCGTCTTCGGTCTTCGGTCTTGGCTTTGTGGATCAACCAAGGAACCCAGTGGTTTTCTGGTGAACCACCGGAAACCCCGCGAACTCGGTGTAGCCTCCGCCAATCTTCACTCATGACTCGGCTCCCACGAAGTCCCGGCTCGACCTTGGTTTTGAGGCTCTACCAAGAAACCGTCTATGACTTCATCTTGCCGTTCTTGCCACCATGCGGCCCGCACTTGACTCCGCTGGCCACCGGGTCCCTCGAACCAAGCCTACTTGTCTTCTCCACACCTGGAGGCCTCACCGGCAATGACCTTTCGTGCTTGTTCTTCACCTGCACTAACACCAGTCAAGCCGCAACCTGCACCTGCAATACTTAGCCAAGAATCAGTCCACACCACGTTGTCAATCACTCATCACACCAGGAAGCGACCCACCACCGGTCCTCGAACCACACAGGCTCTCAATCTCCCCCTTGATGAGTGCATTGACAACACACACATATGGGTAACCAAAGAGAAAAGGAAAAGAAAAGAAACGACTAAAAGAAACTTCAACAAGCGATCGAAAGCCAAAGGAAAGGCAAAGAGCCAGATTACTTGAAGAAGGACAAATCTCGGTCCCCTTAGGCAAGGGCAACGGCTCGACACAACCGAGACAAAACAAGCTCAAGCAAAGAGCACAGACCATCAAACCAAAGCTCGAAGACCACAAAGAGCTCCCCCTGCACACATGCAAGCTCCCCCTGAGCCAAAGCACACTCCCCCTGAACCAATGCAGCAATGCAACATGAGAATGCAAACAAGGAGCAAACTTTGCTCACACTGCCCAGGGCGGTCAAACCGCCTGCCTGGGCCGGTCAGACCGCCCCTCTGGGATCTGACCGCTTGGGGCGCGGTTAGACCACCCCAAGAAACCGGCCTTGCACCAAACTTTTCAAAACCTGCCCGAACCACTTTGAACACCTTCCAAAAGCTCCCAGGTGCCCAAATCATGCACAAACTTCTCCCCCTTGTGGACAATGCATGAATCAAGGCAAAATGCGAAAAGTTTCAACATAGAGCTTCTCAAATATACAAAATTCATTACAAGATGCTACACATATCCAAATGAGCAAGTCAGATACTCTATAGCTTCGTATGAACATAAACTACAGGATCACCAAGTTTCACAACCATTGGGCGAAGCTAAGATAGAATTGATCATTTTTGCGAAAAAATTACCCTCTCATGAGCAAAGTCCTAAACATGAGCAAAACATGTCAAAATGGCAAAGTCACACAAACTTCATGCTAGGACAACCATTCTAAGCATAAGATCATCATAAACACCCACAAGCACCTCATGTCATGTCAAAGCCACCGAGCCATGTGCCTACTTCTATATATGGGACTTCTCATTGGTAGGCATCATGCAACGGTTTAGCACCCAAAGCAAATTAAATTAAGCACATATGACATGGGAGCACATTTTCCAAGCAATTTACATTTCATTTTCAGATTTATTTTTGGTACATGAAATGTCTTTGCGACAAAAAGGAACTTATGCCCCTCCACAAGATAAAGCATGGGGGCTAAACATTCATGATGACAAATGAGCCTTTGACCTCATATGCTCAAAATAAGCTATCCAAGCACAAATTAAGCATGGAAATACCACTAAAACATGTCAAGATCATATAAAGACATTTACTCACAAGAGAGCATACATGTGACATTTTTCAAAAACATAGCCATCAATCATGGATATAAATCAAGATCATCAAGAGCTAAGCCAAACTAACCATAGCATACCAAACTAGCTCACAAGATCGTATATAACACATCATGGTGAACAAAGTATATAAGAGAAGCTTTTCCTATAAAATGCATATGATACAAGATGCATGCAACCTAAGATACAAAGATGCCTATACATCATGATACAAATGCAATGCACATGCAAACTTGCATAAAAGGAAAGTTATACATATTCTACAAAGGAGCTCCCACACCCAACTCAAGAAATCAAACAAACACCAATTTCTCCCCGCAAACGAGTGAAAATTGCTTGATCTAGGGGCTTGTTGAAAATATCAGCTAGCTGGTCATGTGTGGGTACATGGATCAGAGAAATTTTCCCTTTCTCAACGTTGTCTCTCAGGAAATGATATCTCACTTCTATGTGCTTGGTTTTGGAATGGAGCACTGGATTCTTTGCAACACTTATGGCACTAGTGCGGTCACATTGAAGTGGGACATGGGTATACTCCTCACCAAAATCGCTCATGGTGTATGTGATCCAAAGGAGCTGAGAGCAACAACTGGCTACGGCTACATACTCTGCCTCGGTAGTGGATTAAGCAACACTCGATTGTTTGCGGGAAGACCAAGACACCAAAGAAGAACCCAAAACTGGCAAGTCCCAGAAGTGGACTTCCTATCCAACCGACACCCGGCAAAATCCGCGTCCGAAAATCCATGAAGAGCCAAACACGAAGACGCGGAGTACCAAAGGCCGAAGTCGGGAGTGTGTCACAAATACCTGAATATGTGCTTGACTGCTTGCCGATGCAAAGTCCTTGGAGACGCTTAAAAACGAGCGCACAGACATACCGAGAATTGGATGTCCGGCCTCGTCGCCGTCAAGTAGAGGAGTGACCCGATCATGCTTCGATACTCCTTCTGGTCCACGTGCTCACCTTCCTCGTCCGCATCAAGAGCTGTAGTCATACTCATAGGCGTCGCCATGGCCTTGGAGTCCTCCATCTTGAACTTCCTCACAATGTCCTTGGTGTACTTGGCTTGGTGCACAAATGTTCCTTCCTTCGACTGCTTGATCTGGAGGCCGAGGAAGAACTGTAACTCACCCATCATGCTCATCTCAAATTCCCTGATCATGTCTTCTGCAAACCTTGCAACCAAAGAGTTAGACGAGCCACTAAAGATAATATCATCCACGTATACCTGCACAATTAGGATCTCTTTGCCCTGCCTGAGGAGAAACAAGGTCTGATCTACCTTCCCCATCTCAAACTCTCTCTCAAACAGGAACCCCCTCAACCTACCGTACCAAGCTCTAGGCGCCTGCTTCAACCCATAGAGCGCCTTCCTCAACTTGTACACCCGGTGGGGGTACTTCTCACTCTCAAACCCCGGAGGTTGCCTCACGTACACTTCTTCCTCCAAAACACCGTTCAGGAAAGCACTCTTCACGTCTATTTGGTGCAATTTGAACCCTTTAGCCACGGAAAAGGCTAGAAGGATCCTAATCGCCTCCAAACGAGCTACGGGAGCAAAGGTCACCTCGTAGTCGATCCCCTCTTTCTGACTATACCCTTGCGCCACCAACCTCGACTTGTTTCTCACCACTTCTCCTTTCTCTCCCTCTTTATTTTTCTACACCCATTTTGTCCCAATCGGCTTACACCCCGGTGAAGGATCCACCAACTCCCAAACTTGGTTCCTCTCAAAATTCTCCAACTCCTCATGCATCGAATTAACCCAATTATGATCAGATAGCGCGTGTCCAATGTCTTTGGGCTCAAAGGTAGCAACAAAAGCAGCATGAGCGAAGTGAGAATTGTTTCGAACCCTCGACCATGTAGTACGTTCATTGATGTCGCCGATGATCCTCGAAGCTGGATGATCCACTTGAACTCGCCGGGGAGGTTCTCGCCTTGATGCTACCTCTCCCTCAACAGCAGCTTCGCCTTGATCTGGGTTTGTTGTCGTAGGTGTGGGAGAGGGCCCGTTCTCGATTGTATTCGAAGTAGTAGGTACATGCTCAGCCGTGGGCGCCACACCGCCATCTTCATCATCTCCATGTTCATGCTCCTCCCCCTGAAAGATCTCCTCGCCAAGTTCATCGTCACCTGCACACTCAAAAATAAGCTGACTATGTGGTTGTGTCTCGTCGAAGGTTACCTCGCAAGTCTCCACGATTTCGTTAGTTTCAAGATTGAGCACACGAAATGCTCTAGAATGAGATGCGTAACCAAAGAAAATGCTATCGACAGACCTAGCCTCGAACTTGTCCAACTTCTTCCCTTTCTTAAGAATGAAGCATTTACAACCAAAGACATGGAAGTGACTCACCTTGGGTGTGCGACCGTGCATCAACTCATAGCAGGTTTTCTTCTTGTGAACCCTGAGGTAAATCCTGTTGGACACATAGCACGCGGTATTGACCGCCTCAGCCCAAAACCTTCTCGGAGTCCTATGCTCGTCGAGCATCGTCCGAGCCATCTCGCACAAGGTTCTATTTTTCCTTTCCACCACGCCATTCTGGGGAGGCGTATACGGACTCGAAAACTGGTGTTCAAGACCCAAGTCATGGCAAAAGGTTTCGAAGCGAGATTTTTTGAATTCCGAGCCATTATCACTGCGAATCGCTCGTATGGCATCTCTGTGCTTCTCGTTCCTCAACCTCAAGATAAGATCTCGAACAAAACCAAACATCTCCCCATTCTCTTTCAGAAAGAAAACCCACGCATACCGAGAGTAGTCGTCCACCACAACTAGGACGTACCACTTCCCACCCGCAGATCGCACACAAGCTGGGCCAACAAGGTCCATATGGAGTAGCTCGTATGGATGCTCCGTCATCACATCAGTGAGGGGCGGGTGAGAAGAGGCTACCATCTTGGCATGCCTACACGGCGCACAAACCAACTCTTTCTCAAACCTCAACCGTGGCAATCCTCAGACCAAATTGAGTTTACTCAAGCGAGACAAAAGGTCAAAGCTCAAGTTGAGAGCTTGTGTGGTTCGAGGACTAGTGGATGGTCGCTTCTTGGTGTGATGAGTGATTGACAACGTGGTGTGGACTGATTCTTGGCTAGGTATTACAGGTGCAGGTTGCGGCTTGACTGGTGTTGGTGCAGGTGAAGAACAAGCGCGAAAGGTCGTTGCCGGTGAGGCCTCCAGGTGTGGAGAAGACAAGTAGGCTTGGTTCGAGGGACCCGGTGGCCAGCGGGGTCAAGTGCGGGCCGCATGGTGCTGCACCTGCAATACTTAGCCAAGAATCAGTCCACACCACGTTGTCAATCACTCATCACACCAGGAAGCGACCCACCACCGGTCCTCGAACCACACAGGCTCTCACTCTTGACTTCTAGCACGAATCGAACTTGGTGAGTTGCCTTGGTAGATGATAACACGCAGGGTAATGAGCCATGCACACACAAGTAGCACACCCAAGTAGATCAAAGCGGAAGCAAATCAAATATGCTAGAAAAACAACTTAGAGAGGCAAACCACAAAGAGATGCAAGGATTTGTTTCCCGAAGTTCACCGCCTACTAAGGAACGGCTACGTCTCCGTTGAGGAGCTTGTAAGGGAGAATTCCCACAACAAGCCGAGTCTCTTTCAACCACTTTCCTCCTTTCCACTAAGGCGATCTTTTTCATGAAGATGCAAGATCACAGCCCTCACAAACTTCCCACTACTCAGCACAACCTTGGGAGCTAGCCGTCTAGGAGGCAAACCTCCAAGAGTAACAAATGCTTCAAAGCTTGTAGACGTGAAACCGAAGTGCTCAAGCTATAGGAATGCTCTTGTTAGCTCACAAAGACGTTGAGCTCACTCTCTCAACCCAACACAAAGGATATGGAATGAATCCACAAAACTCACAAAGAGAGGTTGGGGAGAGCCACTCAGGCTTAGGGCTTGCAAGAAACAGCTTAGGAACTCAGCACAACCACTAGGAACAGTAGCCCTCCACAGAAGAAGGCTTGGGGTATTTATATCCCTCAAAGGAGAAAACTAGTCGTTAGCTGTCGGGCGGCACCGGTCAGACCGGTGCCCTACACCGGTCAGACCGGTGTTTGAAAAACTAGCCGTTGGGCCAGCCAGCACCGGTCAGACCGGTGCCCCTGACTGGTCAGACCGGTCAGGCCTGAGACACCCCAAAAACCCTTTCTATGATTCTAACACTTCACCAAAGAGATGAAGTGGCTCAGGTTAGGTTAGGAGGGTTTGTTAGCACACTCTAAGGCTCTCAAGGCTAGATCTCACTTAGGTCAACTAATGAGCACTTGACTTTGGTCAACTTGCTAATGTTGCATCCCTCTTGATAGTACGGCATACATATACTCAAGATGAAAATAAAAACACCTTGTCAACCTCTTGAGCTTGAATGTCTTCAATCTTGCCATACTTGAGCAATATCCACTTGAGGGCTTTCAACTTAGCCTTTGTCTTGAGCACGTCCATACTTGAGCTAGTGACTTAGAATCTTTCCATCTAGCATAAGAATGCACACTTGGATCCACAAGTCACTCCATATTGCTAATCATAACAAATAGATGAGTTGCATTGCTTCCCTCGGTTAAGGCTTCGATATGATACTTCGAGACCCCACGGATGTTAGAACTTCACCTTAGCAAAACACTAATGGCGGCTTAACTACGACCCCAAAGATTGCTTAGTCCCTCACCCTAGTCATCTCAGTTGATCTCTTCATCACTTATCCAATCCACGTTGAGTTTCACTTTGCTTCATCCATAACCAAACTTCATTTGAAATCCCGCTTCAAATGTTTGTTCTTGATAGACAACGAATGTGCAAGCTTCCAAATAAGGACCATGAAGTTTACACTCATCCTTGTGTCCTCTTTCAATTGCCACATGAAGCCTTGCACTTAGTTTAGAGACATATCGTCTTTTTCTTTTTATGATCCTTGTAATTCAATCAAGCTACCATTTGTACCGGAGACCATGAATTGACCTTCTCAAAATATCCCCAATATTTATCTTCTTTTGTTGCTTGATATTTGCCATTATGCCTTAGGATCATCCATATATTTGTCTTCTCCAATGTGAGCCATATAATATCCATTCACCAATACACATTCCAATAATAACTCATGAATATATAAATAAAACCTGCTCACAATCTTAGACAAATATATTAGACCTTTAATCGCTTTGTCATTCAATTCACCAAAATCCACTTAGGGGCCTAGATGCACTTACAAGAAGTAATCAGTATATGACACTTGCGATGCAGCATCCGCATGGCAGGCCAAAGATCCCATCACGTCCTGGACGGCCATGAGTATCACAAACATGGATCTCCATATCATCATTGTAGACCATGTTGTCTAACTCAGACATCTTCTCTGAAACAAACCAAAAAACGAGACCAAAATTAAAGTTGTTGCATTGTACATCAAAGAAAGAATGTGTATGCAGAATGGAATCATGACAGACTTTAAGTACTGATAGACCTACAGATCCATATATACATTCAGACAGACTCTACACACATGTGGAGAACTACACAATTGTATTAACTCTAAAAAGACAAGGAAGAATTTCTTACTCTGGTGCTTGGCCTTGTTGATCCTGTACTGGTTGAGCTCTCTCTCCAGGGCAATCTTCGATTCAGTAGCACGAACCTTAGCGATGGTTTCCTGCAGGTTATCCACCACTCCACCAACAGCATCACGGTACCTGCAAAAAATAACATTGCAACTAAGATTCAATATACCAGCAACACATTTCTCAAAGACAGAAAGCAGACTTTAATGTAAAGAAAGGAACAGATTTTCAAACATACCTGGTCCCAAGCACTGAGCGAATGCTAGCTTGAGGACCGAGAGCAGGACGTTGGTGTTGGTTGGCCTCTGGACCAGAAGCCGCGTTTCTGCAGACAAACAGTTTACAATCGGAAAAATGAGAAAGTTGAAGACAGTATGTGATCCATACATTTTTCATCATCATTTATGAAAATAGAAGAAAACAACAAATAATCAAATTATTGCTATAACAAAGTAAACAAAATAGCTGATATAACCACAAGACAGCAAGTAAACACAATTATTGCAACCACAAAATAATGTCATAAAAATAAAAGCAAAACAAACATCAAGCCTTTGCAAACCGTGTGATTTAGAGAAACAAAACAATCAGTTTATTAATAACTGGGAACTGAGTATTTATGTGACGATAATGACAAACACAATTTGGGTGTTTAATTACTTGAATGAGATGTGTGCAGGAGGAAAAGTAAAAAAAATATTCATTGACCAAAAGAAGACCCCCCTCCCCAACTCGCCTAATCAGTGTTGAAGCTCATTGAAGATTTAAACTCGTTTCTATTTTGAATTTGAGTATAGGAAACACCGTACTATAAGGGGGATGTGGATTGGAGTACCAGAGATACTAAAAGTGCTAATTTGATATGCCTCACAGACCTAGAGAGACACAAAGCTTACACGTACACATGCTGATCTTTTTGGGAAAATTTCAGTGTTTGTCGGAAGTTCCGGCCGCAGGCCGGAAGTACTGATAAGGGCTCTCGGGTTTAATTTCTGGTCACCATCGGAAGTTTCGGCCCTAGGTCGGAAGTGCCGATAAGCCCTCTCTGTTTCAATTTCCAGCGACCATCGGAAGTTACGACGTCACGCTGAAAGTTCCAATAACTGCGTAACTAGCACAATAACAACTAGTTTTTGAGGCAGGGAACTTATACCCCTTCACCTCTCTCTTCATTTGCTACTGACCTACAACGAGACAAACACACCCTTTAGCATTCACTACTCCTCCCCACTCCCTCCTTGAGCTAATTCTTGAGTGGTTTGAGCTAGGGCTTGGGTGAGAAGAGAATTGAGGTTTGAGATTGAGAAGCTTTGAGTTACCGGTTCATCCCCTTCATCTCAAGAGCACTTGAAGCATCGCCGGGTATCGATTCTCGTTTGTAACTCTTGAAGCTTGCTTTTAGACGGTTAGGCGTCGCTCGCTGAGTGTCCTCTTCGTGTGGAGCATCCTGGATCGTTTGTGTTACCCTCTTCTTTGTGGAGTGTTCTTAGTGAGCACCAATCTTCCTTTATGGGGATTGGGTGAGGCAAGATGCTCTTCGTGATAGCCCTCCCTTTGTGGGAACCTCAATAGAGACGTAGTTTCTTTGGTAGTTCTAACCTCCTTTTAACCGCTGCATTTTATTTCAGAAATTTGAAGTGAACCTATTCACCCCCCTATAGGCATTGTTGGGGGATTCGGAATCAAGCTTAGCAGGGTTAATATCATAAGATTGTCGCGTTTTGCATGGGTAATCCAAAAGGCCAACAGCGAAACCCCTAGAGCCAATCAACGTCTTTTCACCCTTTTTACGCTAGCTTTCGCCAGGTACCCTTCGTCACCCGAAAGATTCAACATGGGGCGAAGGGCTTAATTTCCCAACCTTGATGTTATCAGTTTTCCCCAAGACGAAACCCTAGGGTCGAATCTTCTTTGATCAATGAGTTTTAGCCCAACTATCGCTCGGGGGTTTCGTCGCCGCTGACAGTTTATTTCTTCACATCTGGTTTTATGTATGTTTCAGGTGTGGGGATTCGCTAGGCGAAAGGGATGTCTCCAAAAATTGAAGGTCTTCACCCGACAGGCGCACGTGCTGATGCCGGGAAAAGCGCCGTAATATGCGGCGTGATGTCAGGAAAGCGCCGATTACGTGAAGACCCAATGGAGAATTCCCAAAATTAGCCTAGTACATTCTTGTTTGATCCGTTTTACACGAGGTCAATTTCGGTATGTAAAAAGTCCGTTCGTCTCCCTATAAAAGGAGGCCGACCGGCACTTGTAAAGGGGATCGTCTTTTGAGAATTACACTGTTGAGAGTTTGTTTTCATCATCTTACGGTTTCAGTGCTTCAGCTCTTTTGTTCCCTTTCATTGTTCGTGTTAAGCTTCGCTATAGCACAACAGGCATCACAAGATCCTTTCACTCTGCCCTGCCCCGCCCCGCCGGCGTCTCCGCCTCCACCCAGCTCTACCCCTTCCTCCTGCCGTCGACTGCTGCTGCCGCGGGCGCCACCCGAGGACAAAGGCCGGAAAAGGGGTGGGCGGGTGAGGCGGAGCCAGATGGAGCCACAAAAAACGTGGCTCCGCCTCCCCTTCGAAAGTCGTGACCCGCGATGGGCTCCAGCACCAACTCCACACCCGGAGCCAGTGCCACTTTCACCATTTGGCAGGGCTCGACAGGAGCCGCTCATGGAGCCGCTGATGGAGCCTGCCAAATAGGGCCTAAAATTGTATGACATGAGACATGACTTGCCTATCTCTTTGGACAAACCAACACTAAAATTGTATGACAAATATAATGTTACAATCCAATGAAAGAATAATGAAGTTCTTCTCGCTGGTGCAATGAGCATTTTTTACACAATCCTACTCCATAATATTAGCTTAAACTCGTGGTCCACGCCGAAACTACATCGTGTGGTGTTATTTATTTTTCTTCACCAATTATAGGCTTTCTTAGTGTACAACTTCATGTCTTCATTGCACTATCACCAAGATTGAGAACTTAGTAATTGTACCTATTGGGTGGCATTGAGACTGATCTTAGAGGAACTGATGGAGAGAAATGCGTGAAAAAAGAAAAGAAAAAAGTTGTGAGTTTGAAAAAAAAGGGAGGGTTGTACCTGGTAGATGTAGTAGATGGGATGGTTGATGATATCAGCCATAAAAAGAATGGAAAGAATATGCAGATGAAATCATGGAAACCATATCATACTATTATGTATTTTCGTATATACTCGATAATATCACATGTTGGTATGCGCGTGATTGTAAATGACTAAAGAAGGGATATCTATAGTCATTTCTGTACATGTGTCTAAATTACTTCAGATTGGATAAACATATCAACTCTATGTTGTCCAAGATGTTGGCACCACGAAAGTAGCAAAGCAAAGCATATCAACTCTATGTTGTCCAATATAATCGAAGTTGGTACTCACATAAAGGTAAAAGGTGACTTTGTATTTGCAAATTACATATTAATATGTCATATTCTAAAAAAAACTAGGACCGGCGGGATAAGACCGCCCCACGGGTTTTCATTAAGAAGAAGGAACCTTCTCCGGGTCTAGAAAACTCCCGAACCCCGACTTCACCAGCGAGAGAATTTTTTTAAAACCAACTACATAATTCGCTCTAATGAAGAATCGAACATAGGTCTCTGGTTATGACCATAGCTCAACCCCTCACCTCTGACCAAGTAGACTAGAGGAGCTTTAGTAATATGTCATATCCTCGTAAATGGGTGTGTCAGAATTGTAAGAACAAGGACTCTCGTGTTTCTCATGACCACTTCTCTCTAGAACTCCAACGATGCCCACTTTACTGGGAGTCACGCGCTGTCGCAGCCCCTGGTCAGAGCCGGTGGCAGCGGTTCCCTGGGGAGGCACGCGCGGCCGCTGCTCCTGGTGGGAGTCGGTGACGGCTCACGGCAGCACCCCCCACGAAGGCGCCCCACCGAGGGCGCGCGGTGGCCCCCGACTCCACGACGGCGACCCCGGCGGTGGAGGCCCCTCCAGTCCTCTACTACCACACCAGCGACGGCGATTTGATTGGAAGTCGACCTAGAGGAGAAACTAAAAAGGCGAATGCTCACCCTTTTCTTTTGGATATTCTTGTTGAGCACATCCTGAATCGATCACGAGAACATGTGCTTCTCCAGCTCGCTCTGCTCCCACATCCGGTACCTGGTGGTTGTCTCCTTCTCCCTCGCTCGTAGTAGTAGCTCATTGTTGCCCCTCCGGAGAAATGCTCGATCTCTTGTAGATTGTGAAGACAAACCTGTCTGGTTTTCCAGTTTACGCTGGTGATTTAAAGGGAGCGAGCACCAGTGGGAACCTTCGGAAGTGTTGAGTAAATTTTGAGTTGGATCGGAATGCCAGGAGCTAAGCGGTTGGTTAATGCAACCCATTGTTCCAGGTCATTTCAGTTCTTTGTTGGGCCGCATAATTGAGTGCGGATGATGGTAATCAATTCATTGCCCGCGGGAGGAGTGAAGGCTTTTGACCTGCTCGGTGGTGACGCGGTGGGGGAGTAAATTACCTGTGAGTGGATGAGGTAAGCGGATGGCGTGGCTGGCTAAGGATGGAGAGAACGAGATCACTTATATAGTTTTGTATGATATGGACTAATCATATTAACTTTAAATATTGGTATTTTATTTTTATTTTATTTTGTGATAAACTATTTTTGTGTGTGTGTCAATGTACTTATTTGTCTTATTAAATATGTAGGGTGAACGTTCGAAAATCTCATCTGATTGCTTATGTAGTGAGGCTATGTTTATATGTCTCGATGGTAGGTTATGAGTAGAATGTTCCATCAAAATAATCTATATATTCACATCGTATAGCAACCCACTATATAAGACACCATATCATCATCATCCACTACAACCAGCTATTTATGTCTTCCACTATTTTTTTTACTAATAGCATCTAGTCCTTGCGACATGCTATAAAATCCCCACAATATAAATACACATAGCATGGATCATTTAAGAGTTATTATCTCTCAACAAAATGAATATATTTTAATGTATAATATCACTCGTAAAAGAATGTTGTCATGTAATCACCTCAGACCAGTCTTAGTGGCAGGGTCATCAACAATTAATAGATTGCCACATAAGTTTTTTTATGACATGACACCAAATTAATGAAGGGAGAGAAGATCACATGGTCATGGTGATGACCCTAGGTGGGTACAGTCAGTATGACCCTGCATTGAGAGAAGATCATAGGGTCATGGTGATGATAAATGCAAGATTTAAATGTTGCATTCTATCTCTGAAACTGTGCTTATGAACTTGTTTCTACATGCTTTCAAATTTCACTTACATGACTTTTAACATAATCTCTATAAATACACCATTTATATGAGTAATTAAACAACCATATTAGTTCACAGTTTATTGAAAAAAGTACTTTTAAATTCAACGTGTGAGCAATCATAAAGTTACCAATTATAGTTATTTCAAGGTATCTCGCCTCTTTCATATTTGATAATTTTGTTAAATTATTTATTTATATCCTATTTATTTTGATGCATTCATTAATAAATATATTATTTTGATGATCTCTTCTTGTTTACATGTGCTAATATACTCATATTTTATCCCCTACTTTGTATCGTGATTTTGATCTATTATAAGACTATTCAGGGATCGAATTAATATTTGCTATGACGCTATCTTTAAGATCGAGTAGGTATATTCGAACTATTTGTTATGTATTCATATGCTATCCTATCTATATTTGTATGTGAATTCAAATTAAAATATGGTAAATGTGTATCCAACCCGAATTCATCCTTCTATTTTAAAAGTTTAGAGAGGATGGGCCCACAAATAGATAATTTGGTTGTAATTATAATGTTGTGTGATGTTTTTTTTGAAATTATTGGATTGTGCTAGTATTTTTAGTCTGTGTATATTTTTGCTTCCAACAGTTTTTGATAAAGTTCTAAAACTATTTTTTTTAAACTCAATTTTTAGGTACTTTCAGAGATACTCTTAGAGCATCTCCAAGAGTTTGCCAAATTTTACTTGGCAAATCTTGTGTTTTGCCAACTTGTAAAAAGATATGCAAAGTAAAAAAAGAGTTCATCTCCAATATTTTGGCATAATTCACTTGCCAAAACCAGATCTAATTTACATCAGGAATCCTGAGAGAAACAAAATTATATTTGTGCCCTTCCACCTCTTGAAAACTTACATCAGGAATCCTTCTTTATTCTTTATTTCTTTTTTCACCCTCCCACCTAGAGGGAAACGACGATGACAACCACGATCCGCGCGCGGGGAGGTGAGTTTTGTCAAGTTTCTATTTTTACCAAGTTGGTTTGCTAAACTATTGGAGGTCAATTTTTTTTGTTTTGCCAAAATTAGATGGATGCCAAGTTGATTTGCCAAACTGTTGGAGCTGCTAAAATTAATTTATCGCCAAAAAAATTTAAGCAAGCCCTCCAACCGTTGCCCCGCCGGCCGCCGTCCCAACGCCTTCCCTTGCTCCACCGGCGGCCGCAGCGTGTTGAGCGCGTGCGCGTCGTTGCTCGGCGGGCTACGCGGTGCGCGTACCACGCGCCTGTCGGCGGACAGATTTCCGCCTGAAATCACTTCTCTTCCTCCGCGCACCTCGGGAGCTGCCTGCTAGCCCACGACGGTGCCGGTCAGGCGATGGAGCAGGACGACGCCGACGGCAGTCTCGATTCGTGGGCTCGATTCTGCTCTCTCTCCAATGAGCTTCTCGGCGGCGACGGTGATCTCTCTGTTGGGCCGCGCCTAGCGCCCGTCGTCGCCGACCTCTGCGCCCGCGGCCTCGCCACGCTCGTCCGCGACTACTTCCTCCACTCCATCGAGGTCGAGACTATCCATACCCCTCCTCTCATCCCCTCTCTTTCTCTCTCTCCCCCTCAGGCGCGTACACACACACGACGGCTGCTGGCTTGCTGTTCCCGTGTTCCAGTGGAAATTTGGGAGGTGATAGATGTGAGGTGTGAAGGTTCGCATCTGCTGCATACTAGGTGTTTGTGAGAATGCTCGCACCAAATGGCGATGGAATCGACGTCCTGACTCCTGAACTTGGGTGTTTATGGAAATTCCCCAAGTGAGAAGTAGCCCTAGAGTAGTAGAGTGTACAGTTTAGTATTGTTGTGCTCAGCTTCCGTTTTCAAGTTCTTGCAACAGTTAAATGTTTCTGATGATTTCAAGTTTTTTTATTCAATTTCTATTGGTGCAGGAAACATTTCGAAACAATGCAGTCAAGAAGTTTTGGAAGCACTTTCATCCTTATTGCAATGCCTCTGCAGTAGATCGGATTAAATTCTGTGTAAGTTATAGAAAACCTAATTTGCTTGTCTCATCACACCTCTTTTGGAATTTGCAACATGAAAATCTCAAACTCGTAAAAATGGATGTCTTGCAAGTTGTCTATTTATATTTTATTTTCACATACAACAAGTATGTTGTACCCTACATATGTCATGTCAGCAAATTGAAATGACCTGTCATCAATTCATCATATATGGTTGTAGTTTGGTGGCTTCACGCCTACACCTGGTTTAACATGTTCTTTTTCAATAAAAAGGCCTCTCAAGTCATGCATTACAGGTTAAAGAACATTGGCCTGAGGAAATCTTAAGTGGAGCACTGGAGGACATTTGCTTGGAAAAGAGTTACCAGGAAAAATGTGTTCTTGTTCTTGTCCATGCTTTACAATCACACGAGGATAGGACTCCCAAAAGAAAATTCAAAGCTGTGGAATGTAGTTCCAGTTTGATGCCTAGGTACCAGTTAATGGTATCATCGGTACTTCTGACAACACTGCCCTTGAGCTTTCCTGGTCAGTGCCATTTTCTCCTCTGTTTTGTGGGCAGTGAAGACCTTTTTTAAATGCTCTATTGACTATTGGGCACAATAGTTTCCACCAAGTGTAGACCATGTTGCACTGTTTCTTTGAAGTATGCTCTACGAACATGAAAAAATGATACAGAGCACAGCAATGCCATATTTTCTCTTTGTTGTCCATGTACCAGTTGTTCCTCTCATTTGTTCCTGTGATGTTAGCACCTGGTCTGGCACTCTGGCACTGAGCTGTTGGTTGGGTCAAGTTAGCTTCACTGATAAATATGCAATATATCAGACCTCCCCGTTTCACACACAGTTAAGAGTCATAGGGTTAGCTCTCATATTTCCTTGGGGAATTGGGATTGATATGTGGATTTTATAGCATTTGTCACCTCCCAACCCTGCTGGTAAACTAGATACCATTATTGTTCTGGAGTACTTTAGTGAGTATATGCTTGTGCGCGAATTAATATCTGTGCAAAATCACTGGCAAACTTATTTCAACTATAATTTTACCAGATGCATTCTTCATTGTAACTGTTGATTCAAAATTACAAATCGGAATTAGTATACTGAACAGTTGTTTCACTACTGCATAAAATGCTGCTGAACTTTGTAAAATGGAATAATGTTCATTCTTTTTTTGTCAATTTTCAGAGATATTAAATGTCTATTTTAAGAAGAAGCTGGAAGAACTTAATATTGTTATGGCTGGATCATATGAGAGTGACCAACTTGGGAATCATGAGCTTTATGAAAGTAGTAATACCTCTGACTGGCATTCTAGAATGGATATTGATGGTCAAGAAGTTTCAGAAAGTAGCTGTTTGGTAAAGAACATTGGAAAAGTTGTTCGTGATCTCAGATGTCTTGGTTTTACATCAATGACAGAAGATGCTTATTCCTCTGCAATAATCTGGCTTTTAAAGGTCTCTGCACCCTGCTGTGTCTGCATCACATATTTTGGCATAGATACTCTTGAATTTCTTTTACTAACCTTGTATTGCCTCTCATTCTCATTCTGCAGTCTAAAGTTTATGAACTAGCCGGTGATGATTACAGAGTTCCTGTCCTTGGGTCTGTGAAGAAGTGGATTCAGGTACCGTCTCATCTCACCATTTTGCAAAGTATGAAATTTGGGTTTTTTGATGTGGATTTGCTCCTCTAGTGTTCTCTGACATAAAATTCTGATCTTGTCAGGCTGTTCCTCTTCAGTTTCTGCATGCTCTTTTAACATATCTTGGCGACTCAGTGGACTATGATAGTGGATCTTCTGGTCTCAAATCACCATTAGCCTCACGTCCTTCTTCCTTCCCAGGGATTGGCATTCCTTCTGAAGCCCTTGTGAGATGGCACATGCGCCTTGAGTATTTTGCTTATGAAACCTTGCAGGACCTACGAATTGGCAAACTTTTTGAAATAATTGTAGATTACCCTGAGAGGTCAGTCATTTTCCCCTATATGGTGCTCTGAGCTTTAATAGGGATGACAATCCAAATACTGTTTATGCTTTAATATATTTCTTCTGTTCTGTGAAGCTTAGCATACACAGACTTTGGTGATTTGATAGATGAGATAACTTTTGCAACGCCATCTGGACAACATTTATGTTCTCGTATAGGCTAACTGGAAGAATTGCTTAAAATCATGTTGTGGCTCGTATAGGCATCTCATCATTTCTGTTGTTTTTTCCTTCTGTATGGCTAATGAGTTTTGTTCTTTACTTCACCTCGATGCCTTAAAACAAGCATCCTATTTGTTTCATCTACCACACTGCATTTATTTTTAGGACTCTTGTCATCTGATCCTTAGGTATTCATCAAGTTTGTTAACACATCTGCCTGAAACTTCTGATCTACCATATGAATGCTATCTTGGTTTCACTCTCTTATTACTATCTTATGTCTTTGACTGATGTCAAATCCATATACAATTTTTGGCATTCATGCAGCTCTCCCGCTATTGAAGACCTAAAGCTGTGTTTGGAGTACACGGGTCAACACTCTAAGCTTGTTGACTCATTTATCTCATCGCTTAGATATCGTCTACTTACTGCTGGTGCATCAACAAATGACATACTGCATCAATACGTGTCCACTATCAAAGCATTGCGGACAATTGACCCCACTGGTGTGTTCTTGGAGGCAGTTGGTGAACCAATTAGGGATTATCTGCGAGGTAGAAAAGACACTATCAAATGCATAGTGACGATGCTAACTGATGGATCTGGAGGAAATGCAAGTGGAACAGGAAATGCAGGTGACAATCTTCTGGAAGAGTTGAACAGAGATGCTGAAAATCAGGAAAATGCTGATTATGACAATCATGCAAACATTGATGAGAAACAAGCATGGCTGAATTCTGAAAGGTATGCCTTTTTCATGCTGTTGATCATAATGTCACATTATGTGAGTTCTGAGCACTCTAAATTTTGTATGTTGCTGTGATTTGAACTTTTACAGCTGGGAACCTGATCCTGTAGAAGCAGATCCATTGAAAGGCAGTCGGAATAGAAGGAAAGTTGATATACTTGGACTAATGGTCAGTATAATTGGCTCAAAGGACCAATTAGTCAACGAATATCGTGTAATGTTGGCAGAAAAACTTCTCAACAAACCCGACTTCGAAATAGATTCAGACATTCGCACGTTGGAACTCCTGAAGGTTAGACTATTAGTTTTGTGGTAAACCTTTTCTTAATTCTTTTTCCAAGAGATTTGTCTGCCACATGGTACATTATTCCTTGGCCATAGCAATGATATTTTTATTTTGGCAGATACATTTTGGTGAGAGCAGTATGCAGAAGTGTGAGATTATGCTTAATGACTTGATTGACTCCAAGAGAACCAACTCAAACATTAAAACATCTTTGCTAAAGACATCTCAAACTGGTACTGCTCAAGTACTGCAAGTCCTTTACGTACAAATAAAAGTTCAATTATACTACAACTACATTTATACACTTTTTTTTAGTTGCTGGGCAAGAGGAAGCAGAAATATCTCATGATGTTCTTGATGCAACAATAATATCATCCAACTTTTGGCCACCAATTCAGGTATGCCCTAAAGATATTTAAATCATGATTCATGACTAACAAGTCAGAACCTGTCTTTTTTTTTCTTGAGTGAGAACAGTAGGTGAAATCCCTATGGTGGTATGTATTTATATCTATAAAAAAAAGGCTGTACAAAGCCCAAGAGAATAATCTCGGTATCTTTGAATCTTCGAGCAGCCAAAAGTTTAGCAAGTTCTGACTCTTAATTACTGAACATTGCACCATAAATTACTAAAATATTCTCCATGTTATCTGGATAATTGAGTAAATGACTATGCTGAAACACCTTTTGCCACTGCAATTATTCAATCATGGTCACACATGTACTGCAGATGATGGGAGTCATTTCTGTCACTGCCATCAATAGCTGAGTTTCCTTGTAGATAAAACAGTTTCTTACACTGGTATTTCGTGAGAGAGTATCAAATCTTTTGGAGATAATTTAAACAGTGAGTATTTTCAATCTCTTATATGTACTGTTTATTTATCGGGCTCTTGGCATCTGGGGCAAATGCAGACAGAAGACCTTGTTGTTCCAGCTTCAGTTGATCAGTTGCTATCTGATTATGCAAAAAGATTTCATCAGATAAAAACTCCACGGAAGCTATTATGGAAGAAAAATCTTGGAACAGTCAAGGTTAGGAAAACAAATTTACTTGATGGGTGCTATGAAAATTGTACTCATATGAAAAGAAGTGGGTATAACACGTTCTTTGCTTTTCCAGTTAGAACTGGAATTTGAGGGAAGAAGCATGCAGTTTACTGTGGCTCCTGTTCATGCTGCGATCATAATGCGATTTCAAGAGAAATCTAGGTAATGAAAGAACTGTCTTATTGTATGTCTCATGTCATATGTATTATTTTGACTAAATCTATCAAACTTTTCAGTTGGACTTCAAAGACACTTGCTACAGAAATTGGCATACCCATGGATTCTCTGAACAGAAGAATAAGCTTCTGGACAAGCAAGGTCTGGCACACAGCACACATCAATGAAAATTCAATTGTTTATATGAAACATGCCTGTCATTATGTAGATCATGGTAACATCACCGTCACCATTGAATTTACCAGCAAAGATGAAATTGGAGTCTAAACAGTATTATTGTATGCTGCTGTTTTGACTAAAGTCGGATGAACTAGATAGTTGATGACACATAGATTTAGAGTTTGACATGAGTTATATGTGTTGTTTTCGTTTTCTGTAACAGAAATAAATTACAGGATATTCTTAGTCTTAGACATGGCCTAACCTGCATGATGTCTGTACAAGCATTTTTCCTTGATACTTCTTAAATGCAATCTGTTTAACAGGCATATTTAACAATATTGTAATATGATATAGGGGGTCCTGACAGAATCAGCAGGGCCAGATGCTGATGATCACACCTTTACTGTTGTTGATAGCATGGCTGACGTCAACAAAAACAGTATTGCAAATGAACGCTTGGCAGAGTATCAAATGACTGAGGAGGAAGGTGAAAGCTCTGTAGCTTCAGTTGAGGAACAACTTAAGAAAGAAATGACTGTGTACGAGGTATGGCTTGAAAGGAAGAAATGATGGATAAATCAATATTTACATTCTATTTGTTTTTGTTTTCAATCATTTGAATGCTGTATGCACTGCAGAAATTCATCATCGGAATGTTAACCAATTTCGGGAGTATGTCGCTGGACAGGATACATAACACTTTAAAGGTAAGATCAAAACCATGTCAGTAGTGCCTTTATCTGATGTTTGTCTTTTTATCTACTTCACCTTTTGATCCCTTTTTAATTGCTCATTTTTCAGATGTTCTGTATAGCTGAACCATCATATGACAAGTCACTGCAGCAGCTGCAAAGTTTTCTTTCTGGTCTAGTGGCGGATGAAAAGCTAGAAACAAGGGATGGGTTGTACTTGCTAAAGAGGTAGCAGTAATCGGTTAGGAGAACAAGTTGTTAGACTAAAGGTGTTGGTTAATCAAACAGAACATACTTAATTGTGTTCTTAGGTTCCTCAAATGCTTTAGTATCTTAATCTAGGAACTCAAGATCAGCATCCTTGATGCCCACCATTGTATTTTTCTTCACTGTTCTGTGCATCTTTGAATGGAGGTGTGTGATATCTGATATCATGAGCTTTTCCAAATTGTTGAGGATCGGCGCAGGCAACTATATAACTATCGAAGGATTAGTTCCAAGACCCTGTAAAATATTTGTCTGGATTAAAATTCACTGAGCTCCAGCGATTATCATAAATCTAACGCTCGATTTTCTGGAATCGAAAGTTCCAAATCGCCCAAGCAACCACCTATCCGAATGCCACACAAGCAACCACCTACCCGAATGTGACCTCTAATTCCCTTGCCCTTGGCAGCAGATGGCTCGGTCCAGATCTAATATATTTTTTTTAATAAAAGGCAGGAGCACTGTCATATCATATAAGAAGAAGCAATGTACATAACGCGTCGAAGCGAATACCACACAAACAACGCATGCTAACACACACAACAAAACACTACACCACCTCCACCGGATCTAATATCTTTTGTGACAGCCTCGTGAATCTACCTTTTTCATGGAATTATACTTTTGAAGATAGGTTTTGTGCTTTTAAAATAATTGTATTTAATATTGAAACATTTCTCAGTTTTAATTAATTAAAATTCAGTATCAATATAAGTGACCAATACAACTAGAAGAGTTTATTCAGTATCCTTAGTTGTAGATTTCAAACCACTTAGCATCAGGAGACAATATTTTCATTTGGATTACTCATTACTCAACACTGAAAAGGAGGCCAATGATAACATTTCAAAAACTACAAATGTTACATGACAAACACTGGTTTTTTTTACATTATCCCATGAAAAACGGAGTTACATTATGCCAAACATTTGACCATGTAAGGCCCTTCTAGCTCATAACCCAACTTGCGGTAATAGTGTCGAGTACCAACTCCTGATATGACAGCCAATTTTTTTGAGCGGTGCTCCCTTCGAGCAATTCTTTCCGCTTCTTCCATCAGTAGAGTTCCATAACCCTGTTGACACGCATAGATGAACAGAGGTTAAATAGCTGTAAAAGCAGAACCTTCTTATACATATATAAAGAATTTAAAACCACAAAAAAAGCAATGACGTGGTGATGAAAACTAGATATAATAATGTTACGAATGCCTGCCAGTCACTATCACGGTAATTATTCCATTTGAATTTCACTAGACTGAAAACATGATACATTTTAACTAAAATGATTTTACACTTTATTTGGCTCTTCATGAATCTCCCAAATCATGTAAGCTGGGCCTGTGTCCAAAAGGAAATTGATAACACCTGTTGTGCACAAGAAAAAATGGCTATGGTCGAAATGCTTATGGACTGTAGTTGATCCATTGTTAAAGAAATAAATGGCTTAAAGCACCACATTTAGCAAACTAGGAATTGGCAAAAAAAATTTATTATTAAAGAATTTAAAGATGAATCAGCAGAAAGCACTACTTTCCATTTTCATTGTTTCTCCTGGCTTTTACCAGCGTGTTCAAGAATGCTTGAACCTTAGTGGTGTTTCATCTCTGTTGTGACACGAACGACTGACCTCTATCAGTAAACACTTTGCTCTGTTCCATTCCAGTTAACATGTATTTCACTCAATCAATTCTTTTGTTTCATGGTGGGTAAATACAACCCCAGCAGATAACAAAGACACCACGACAAGGGTGAAACGTAACAAAGATAAGCGCACTAGACAATAGTTAGCTGTCCTTACACTAAGGAGTTCGAATATTTGGCTCGATTAGAACAGTGACTACAATTGATCAAGCATACCTTTTGAGCATCTAATTTCCAAACATGGTAGCCCAAGGACCAAAATCCTGGGTAGTGATCATATATAGTCTACATGTAAATTAGCTAGAATCACCTGGTGCTGTAGTTTGTCTGCATCACGACCATGCACAGGGACTGCAGTTCCATAGACATGAAGCTCACGGACAATTGAACACCTCCCTACGAGTTCAGGGCATGTAACATTACGACCACATTTACGCAAGCGCAATAGGCCGACCAGGATATCCTGTAAAAAATTCATGAAATAAGTTGTGAGTATATTGCATAAGATCAAGAGGCAAGAGATTGTGCTTTAGCTAGATGCTAATCTCCACAGAACAAATGCAACATCAAGAATGAATGATCCAGATCAATGGAGAAAACACTTAGATTATAATCACATTAGAAAATACACAATACAAGCATGTATCATACTCCAGAATTACATCCTTATGATCCCACAAATTGACTGGCAGGCTATCAATACCTGTCGTGTATCCTCATAAGAGAGGAACGTCTCCCAACCCTCATTTGCAGCATAGTCACGCCTGACAAGCTCTACTTCGTCTGGCCTGATTTTGTGATGGATATCCTACATACAGATGCACAGCTAGAAAAATGAAGAGACATCCTTATTTAATTTAGGTGAATAATTCTACTGCATTTCGTATTTACCTGAATCCCTGCCTCACGGGTTCTGACATCTCGGCATTTCAAGCCTAGATCTTCCATTCGAGCCAAAGCAAGCTCACGAAGGTTACCTTTCTCGACACCAGAAGTGACGAGAGGCATAGGAATATCTCTCTGGACACGATACACTCGTGTCCACGGTGGTACCATAGACAGAATCCTAGCTACAATATCCACCAACAGCTCAGGTGGATAATTTCTATATCTGTAACACAGAAGATACTACCATGTTAGCCCGGCTTTCTGATCCCTTGTCACAAGTAACCCTAGTATAATATAAAGAATAACCACGAGAATGTAGATACAAGTTAGCAAGACACGAGTATCAAGTGCTAGTTTAGTTTAGTACCTGCCAGTTTTCCAGAGCTCATAAAGACCAGTTCCACGAATCACAAGTGTTGGATAAATCTTTAGACCATCGGCCCGGAATGCTGGACTTTCAAAAAATTCTCTGAAACTTTCTAGGTCTCTTTCAACTCCAACATTAGGTAAATCTGGCATCATGTGGGCAACCACCTGTTAACAAGGTGAATCAAGACAATTAGAACAATCATAAACAAAATGAGCAACAAAAACAATCAAACAAAGCTATGTCTGTGTGACTAAACAAGCAATCACCTTAAATCCAGCATCTTTTGCCAAACAAAAGCAATCAGCAACAGCAGCCACCGTGTGGCCTCTGTTTGTGTCACGGGCGACATCCTCGTATGTACTTTGAACACCAATTTCTAAGCGGGTACAGCCATAAGATAGCATCTGGCGCAGATGAGGCCCCAAGCAATAATCAGGTCTCCTAGAATTGAGAAAAAATCATTTCAGGATTGGAACTTAACCATAATATTTCTAGGAAAGAGGAGACGATAACAAATACATTTCAAATGAAAGTAAGAAGCATGATACAGTTGTAAAATGAAACTTACGTCTCAATCGTCATGCCAATACACTTGACAGCACTGTGTTCTGAATAACAAACAGCCTCCTCAACATTTGCAGAAGTGTGACCCGATAAAGCATCATGAAGATTTCTGATAAAATAATCGCGATAATCAGCTGGCAAGGACATGAAAGTCCCACCCATCAAGATGAATTCGACCTGCAAAGTATATTAAATTATCTTGCACCGCTGGTTGAAAGTTATCATAGCATGCAGTGAACATAAGAGAAAATAAATAGAACAGGACAGAGTGCTCTCTTAGGCTACAGACAAACCTTATCCACACTATGCCCTAGCCTCTTGAGCTGATCTATCCTGCTTCTTGCTTGAACATATGGATTGTACCTAAAATTACAAAGGCGGATCAAAAAAAAAAAAGAGGCAGAGTGTATCTATAAAGAACTTTAAATAATCACAGTTCAAGAACATCTGTACCACTAAACATAATCCATGGTTAAAGAATACCGTATAAAGATTCCTAGCGCATGGTGTAACTTTAAAATTTCAAGAGCAACTAATAGAGAACTTTATTCAGTCCTTAATGAATGCATCATTTGCACTCTTCTATTGACTAAACCCCGGAACATAGCATACCCCCATAATCGTAACACAGTAAAATGTCCAGTGCCTCATTTAGCAAATCCATAATAAGTTTTATGAATTATAACATGATTTACCTGCTGTCTAGCATAGCATATAACTACAAATTCTTCTACCATGCTACCACAACTGCAACACTAACTGAAAGTTACTTACTGGACTCCTAGGTGCAGAAAGGCACAAAGAAATTGAAGGGAACATGGATGCAAATCAACCTCACCCTTTCTATTGCATCCATTTCGATGAATAACAGTGCAGTTCGTTTAGACTTGCAGTCCAGACTAACTAAAACGAGGTTACTCGCCACAAGCTCACAACCTCCCTCATTCAAGCAACGCAAGTAGTATTTTTCAGTGGCATCAGCAGCCAGTAAGCTAAATTACCTTGCCCGAATGGCACGCATGCTAGTGGGCTCATATCCAGTGTAAGACTGCGTGCTGTACTCGAAGTCGGAGTCGGGGCCGCCCGGGCAGTACACGCAGATGTTCCCGGTGGTGGCGATGTGGGGGCACCGGTGCGGCTTGGACATGACGGCGACGACGGCGATGCCCGACGCCGTGCGCACGGGCTTGGCGCGCAGCCGCGGCAGCAGCGCGGCGCGGTCGGCCTCGGGCACCGCGGCGATCATCTCCACCAGCTTGGGCGCCCGCGCCAGCCCGTACTTCCGGCACGCGGCGGACTTGAGCGCGTTGAGGTCCACGTCCTCCCCGCGCCGACTGACCTCCCCCATCGCCGACACGATCTCCGCGATGGCCCGCACACGGGCCTCCTCCTCCGAGAGTCCCGCGGGGAGGACCACGCCCCCGCGCCCCGGCGCCGGCTTCCGGCGGCGCGGCTGCTCCGGTGCCGCCACGGCGGCGGCGGCGGCGGTCGCCATGGGAGAGAAGGGTTTCCGAGAGCAAAGGGGTTTTGGGCTCGGGTCGGGAAGCGGCTCGGTAACGAGTTGGGCCTGCCCTTTCGCACACGGTTCAAAAGCTCTCGGCCCTACACAGCCGTCCGATCGCACCATGAACGGTTCGGATTGGTACTTGTTGCCCAGCAAGATGTGCTAGCACTAGTCTGAAAATACAGGCCGAAAATATATTTCTCCACCTCCTATATCGCAGGAAAAAAAATTCTCCTCTGGTCTGTCTGTCTCTCTCTCAATCTTCTTGCGGCGGAAGCAAAGCGAGCGCGGCTCAGCGGCGGCGAGATGGACATGGCCGGAGATGACGGGAAGCAGCAGCCGCACCTGGTGCTGGCGCACAAGCTGTTCCTACTGTCGCACCCCGATGTGGATGACCTCGCCAAGGTCGACCTCCGCGCCGACGTTCTCGCGGCAGTCAAATCCGATGGTAGTGCCAGCGCCCCCCTTTCCTCAAGTCTGCTTCTAACTGCAAGCGAGATTTTCGATTTGATCTGACTGGCGTGTTCGGTGCAGACATGGCGGCGCTGTACGAGTCGCTGGCGGCTGACGGCGTGCTCGAGATGGACGCGGCGCTGCTGACCGAGATGCGCGCCAGGATCGACGAGGAGATCCGGAAGCTCGACGAGAAGTGAGTAGATCTCGCCGCTTGTGACCTTTTTCCTGCCCGATTTCCAGGCTGGTTCTAGGGTTTCGTATTGCAAGTGCTGATGCATCTAGCTCTGTGACCCCACTGTTAGTAATTTGAACATTGTTATTGTCCAGTTCAGTGATAAGTGAGCCTTGGAACTCACTGGGTTTGTGATTATAAGGCATTCGTCTCATTGCTTGGTTTGATTAGCTCTAGCAGGGTAGTTGTTCTGGTTGTCTCGAACATTGCAATTACTAACATGTATGTGCTCTCGACCTTATGATCCAACTCAAATTACATGGTCAGCATCAGGAGACATAGCAAATTGTGCTTTTTAATGTAGACAGTAGATTGAGAATTCATGTTTTTACATCCAACTTTTATAAGATCACAATGAACGATAGATGTGGGGCAAACAAATCAATGTTCTACTCTCATGGAAGGCTGTCGTTTCATTAGCTTCTGACTTTGCTGCAAACATGCTCCCAATTGTTGTCCAAATAACATTTTAATCATGACATCTAGGCTCTGAAATGTACTATCCTCCACTTTGGTGCATCTCGGACTCTGTCTAGCTATTATGCTCGAGTATCAATATATTCAGTTAGTATCTTATTTTGGTTAATTCTTCTTCTTGTTTATGAAGAATCGCTGATGCTGAGGAGAATTTGGGTGAGAGTGAAGTGCGTGAGGCCCATCTTGCCAAATCCTTGTATTTCATAAGGGTTGGGGAGAAGGTATGTATATGAGTATATCTGCTTTCTTTTTCCCTTTTTATTAGGATTCTTTTTATTTTTATGTGTTCCAAACATGCTTGGCTTACATGAATATTCTATAAATTTCAGGAAAAGGCTCTGGAGCAGCTTAAAGTTACTGAAGGAAAAACTGTAGCTGTTGGCCAAAAGATGGACCTTGTTTTTTACACATTGCAAATTGGACTTTTCTATATGGACTTTGATCTCATCTCAAAGTCCATTGACAAGGCCAAAAAGTAAGTCTCAAGTAATTTAGCTATTTCACTTTCTGCTTGATTCGTATTATGGAATTTGGTATACTGATATATTGCTTTGCGTGATGGAAGCCTGTTTGAGGAGGGTGGTGACTGGGAGAGGAAGAACAGATTGAAAGTGTATGAAGGATTGTACTGCATGGCAACTAGAAACTTCAAGAAAGCTGCTAGCTTGTTCTTGGATTCGATTTCAACGTTCACAACCTATGAGCTATTCACCTACGATACATTCATCTTCTACACAGTTCTTACAAGTGTGATCTCACTGGATCGTGTCTCTCTAAAACAGAAGGTATGCAGCTTCATTTGTAGAAGTTCTCTACATTCCCTTGGCTTTCTGACCAACATGGATCTTTGCAGGTTGTAGATGCACCTGAAATCCTCGCTGTAATTGGCAAAGTACCTCACCTCTCTGAGTTTCTCAATTCGCTCTACAACTGCCAGTACAAGTCATTTTTTATTGCATTCTGTAAGTAACAGAATCATAATATCTCTTCCACATTCTTCCATTTACTCGTGATAAATGATGCTCTTGTGGATAATTTGTGGTTGGCTGGTTATCATGGATTTCATCACTGCTTCTTATTTTTCAGCTGGCTTGACGGAACAGATCAAGTTGGACCGTTACCTGCAGCCTCATTTCCGCTACTACATGCGTGAAGTGCGCACTGTTATCTACTCACAGTTTCTGGAATCATACAAGAGTGTGACAATGGAAGCGATGGCTGCTGCGTTTGGCGTAACCATTGATTTCATTGACCAGTATGCAGTTTATGCCCAATGCTCATATTCTAGATATAGTGTGTTACCCATAAGCTAGTGTATGACAAATTGCATCACTTTGATGCAGGGAACTGTCACGCTTCATCGCTGCTGGGAAGCTCCACTGCAAGATAGACAAAGTTGCTGGCGTCTTGGAGACGAACCGACCTGATGCCAGGAATGCCTTCTACCAGGCAACTATCAAGCAAGGAGACTTCCTGCTGAACCGCATCCAGAAGCTATCACGAGTTATTGACCTGTAGGCAAGCCATTTGAGCTCTTTTGCCAGGACTTATTGCTGGTCCCGGTGCACAACTTGGAGTGTATTATTTACTTTGGCTGTTGAGCGTACGGGCAGCAATTGATTTACATTGGCCACGGTTGAAGATGCTTTAGGTTGTGTTATGAGATTGTAATCTTTTACTTTTGTAGCCTAACTACATGGATCAAAACCAAATACAGGCATTGCTTGTAGACGTTTCATCTGTGATGAATTCATTCTTTACTTTGTTTCAGTCTTATTGTTTGGTCACTAAGAGCTCTTGTTTGCAGTAGCTGTTGTTACTCGTCGTGGCAATCTCTCTGAACGGATCAGAAATACTACTTGCTTAAAACGAGTTCAGTGCAGCAATTTAACCATGCTACGTGGAGTAAGAGTCAACTGATTAACCATGCTACGTGGAGTAAAATTACAGTAAAACTGAAGTGGGCAATCCCAGTATATAATACACATGAATGACATGATAAACTCCCACTGGGCCACTACCATTTTTCAGTATAACAGTGAAACAATAACACGATGCGCGCTGCGCCGCTGCCACTAAAGTGTAAACCCCACCCAAGACTGAATATCCGCAATCAAAATCAACGCTGTTTATTGGACTATATGTAATGTCACTACACATGCCAAATCTCTCGGGAATCCTTCTGTATGTGTACATTTTGATCATACAGTTCTGACGAAACCAAACATGTCCTACCCGCCTACAACAGGGGCAATCCAACGCACCAACAAAAAAGAAAATTCCAACACTAAAATCACAACAACCTGAGTTCCAGGCACAAGGGTCAAAGAGTTGCACGGCCACGGCTGTCACTGTGGGTGTCCTAGCCAGCAGCTTGACTGGATCTGCCATTGGGTGTGCCCGAGGGGTTGTTCTCACCGGGTTTTGAGGCGGCCATTTCCTCCAGACGCTTCCACAGGGCTTCTCGCTTCGAATCAGATTCCTCCTGCTTCAGCTCCTCGTCGTTGAACCTCTGAACGCACTCCCCGAAGAATGCAGAATCATGATCAGAGAATATCTTGCGTACATTCAATGTCAGGCTACGAACAGCTTGGTTCCAGTGATCTCTGGTGTTTCTCTCGAGTGCTGGATAGATGATAGGTAGTAGCACCTTGTAGTTTTGCTTAATTAGGTTTTCAATATGGTCATTGTTCCAGAGAAACAGAGCCCGCTCTGCCACCTATGAAAAGAGAAAAGGAGAAAAACATCAGACACAAATGCTGAGTATATAAAAGAACTGCATTAAGCTAATAAGGTATTTCGTTGGCAGCTAGCTAAAAGTAACTATCATAGATAGGCTAAAACTGCTCAAGTGAAAACATACAGCTGAACAAAACCACCAGAAACCATGAACGATGATTCCATATAAAAACTACAATCTGACCTACAGAATTAGCGGGATCCAAGCTGAACACCAGAATTAGCTAGAATGGTAGGGCAGGCAGAGGATAGCAAACAATCATGCATCCAAAATATACAGGTTGTCTAAAACCTGTGTTACAGATAACCAGAATGGGAGCAACAGTCAGAAAATAGATAAGTTTTGACGGACAGGAATAGATGGATGGGATTTTACAAATAGCTAGGACAGGAGTGACAGTCAGAAAATACACAGGCTTTGATAGCCATAAATAGACGAAATACACATAGCCAGGACGGGAGCGCTTGCCAGAAAAAGCAGACTTTACAATCAGAAATTGATGGAACAGGTTACACACAAGCAGTTCAGTAGTAAGACTAAATGAAAACCATCAAGAACAGAATGGAGAACAGATTTGCACCACATGTCATAATTTGCGAAAAAAATGGGGCTTATTTGCTATCTAATCTGGGTGGCATGGATATCTTTTTTGCTGCATGAACATGAGACTCCTGGTTCGAAGCAAGGCCTCTATTAACATGAGACTCAAGAAACTGTTGTCTTACAACAGACATAGAAAAAAGAAGTTTGTTCAGTTACTAAACAGAATCCTAAGAAAGAGGGCACATAAAGGTCTATATGCAACACATCAGTTTCTAAGCCTTCAAGGCAAGAAACACAAAAGGAAGGAAGAAAATACCATGTGTATTCTCCAGATGATTGCAACATTAAACTACAAAACTAATATGCTACTCTGTAATTATAACTCGAAGGACACTGACTTAAACCAATGTTTTCTTTTACTGCTCTTGATCACTGATTAGTGATTATAGAGTATATAAAAGCAACTGAAAATCCAGGTGTCTAAATTATACAAAAACATAGACACAATATCTTAATTCTTAATGGCAAAGGCTGGCAACACTAAAAATATCAATCTTTCCCACACTTAGGAGTAGACTTATACAGATGCTTGTGTTGTACAATATATATAAACAAGATTAGCTTGCTACACCCCTAGTACAAGAAACATCAAAATGGATGGAAACAAATTATCATGCGTACTATCCAGAAGATTCCAGCTCTACTACAAGTAATTGATACAATATTTTGTAATTATAACTTAAAAGACAAACAACCTAGCACCAACACTTTCTTTTACACTTAATTACAGATTGGCATATATCAAACAACTGCAGCTCTATCTGCACAAAGTATACATAAGGAGACACACTGTGCTGTGCAGAGAAGGTATCTTAACAGTGAAGCCTGGAGACACAGTCAATATTATTTTTTCCATACTTAGGATGCAGAATTCTAGCTAATTAAATGTGTGCAAGCAATCAATGTGCATGCAGGCAAATAATTACGGAAGCAGAGGCTTAAAGCTGTAAGAGCACATGTTCAATGGGCTCGAAGAACCAACAAACAAGTTTGGTAGAAATTGATGACAAGCTTATGTAAAAGTATAAGCCCAGTAAGATTTTGACCTGGAAATGGGAGCTGTTCATGCTACGGGCAATCTGACGGAAGAGTGGAACCATGCATCTTTGAAACTCTGCAAGCTGTGTTGCCTCCAAAACCTCTTCTAACTCACCCAAGAACATCACCTCCTTTGAACTGTTTGTCACAGGCCAATATTTCAGTAAGCCCCTAATAACTGTGTCAGCGAGTTTGCAGTCCTTCTCAACAAACTGTGTGATGCAATAAGATAGCTGCTGATGGTACATAGATACACACTTTGGCTTGTGAAGAGGGATCAGTGCACGAACAAGGAACAACTTGTGTTCTTCCTTTAGCGGAAGGGCAAAACCGTTGATAATACTGCCCAGGATCTCCAACAGCTCCGCAATACCATTATGCTTTTCTGTTTCAAATATGAATCTGTAGAATATGTTGTTAATTGCTTTCCTGATGAATGGGCGATGAACCATGAATTTACCATATATTCTATGAAGTATTGTCTTTAGATAGTCCCTTTCCCTGGGGTCCTCTGAGTCAAAAAGATCTAGCAGCCTAAGAATGAAGGAGTGATCTATGTATCTCTTGGCGAGCTTTGCATCTGTCTCCTGCGATGCAACAAATCTCAAGAAAACCTCATACACAATCTGCAAGTGCGACCAAGCCGGGTCCATGAGGGGCTCATCCTCCTCCAGATCAACTCCCTCAATGGCCTTGTTCTCACGGGGCGTGGGGTTGGAGCTCCGGAACAGGTTAATGGACACCATCTTGGTGATCTCCTGCATGACGACCTCGGAGAATTTGCCATTTGCCGATGTGACGTAATCGACCAGCTCCATAAGCGTCTGGCGCTTCACCTCCTTTTCCTTCAGGTTCTTTGTCGGATCCGTGAAGTCATACACCGCGCAGCACAGGTTCACCTTCTTGACAAACAAATTCTGCTTCTCGGACGCCGCCACATCCTTGAACGCCGGCAGCGGCTCATTGGAGTGGTACACCACAGTCCCATTCATCACCAGGTTAGGAGCTACCCCAGGTGGCACAGCATAATCCCCATTTCCAGCCCTCTTGTTCCCCGGGTCCATGCTCCTGGCAACACTGTAGGAATTGGACGGCTCCATGCCGTTCCCCGCAGCCGTAGCAGCAGAAGCAGCATCCCGGCTATCCCCGGCCTTCCCTGGCTTCCTTGGCAACCGGCCAAGGATATTCTTAATCATCTTCCACCACAGGCAAGCAAAACCTAGCGGCACAAATCAGACACGGGAGCGAAGCGGGGATCTACGCAGACCTGCGGCTCCTGAGCTGAACCAACAACCCCAAGATCTCACCAGACCCGAGCTGGCGAATCCACCGCCCGGCCAACCAAGAACCCGCACCCTAGCTCCGATCCCCCGGCGCAACCAAGCAAGCAATCAGGCCGCCCAGATCATTTGAACCAATACGAATCGGACCTGGTCAGGGAGCCACTCCAGCGCCCGGGCCTGAACGGATCAGGCCACGCCTCCATGGGCAGAAAAATCCAGTCTTTCCCAGCTCCCGGAACCGCCGCCGCCGCCGGCCGAGCAAATCTAGGATCCCAGCAGCGCAAAGAACAATCGGATGTGGGAGGATGGTGGTGAGGGCGGGGACGGGAAGGAGGGCAGGAACCTTTTCTTGGGCTGGCAAGCTCTCTCTCTCTCTCTCTCCTTTTGGTTCTCTGGATTTGAGAGGCCTAGAGGTCCCCAAAGGTAGCAAGGGTAGGAGTAAAAGCTCCCGCGGCACTGCGATGCGACTGCGAGGAGAGCGAGATGCAAGGGAAGGGACGGCAGCGCCAGGCAGAGCCCAGAGGAGGGAGGACGGGGACGGGGAGCGTGACGCTAATGCTATACTACCACCACGCTAATTGCAATTTGCAATACAGCTGCTGCTCGGCTGCTGCTGCCGCCGCTGTCACTTTTTTGTTTAGTCTCGGCCTCGTTTTGCTGTCCCCGGAGACCCTGCCGTGGTGGAAGCGCTGCTGGCCTTGAACTCTGACAGTGTTCTCCTCCTTCCTCCGTCACTTCAAAGTTCAACCCTCGTTTTTCAGCACTGGCTTCCTGTTCTCCGAATCTCAACGACGTTGAGCAAAATTTTAGTCAGCTGATTGGGAAGAAAGCAAAGCGATGCACACTCTGAGCTCTAGCTGTGCAGTGATGAGTACGGCACGGCAAGTTTAGAGTACTGACTGACCCCGTTGAATAAACAAGGATATCGTGACGGCCGAGCGAGGGTCGGCTACCACACTACCAGAGGAGACGTTTTATCATCAGTTTATGCCGGCACTCGGTACCCGCTGACAGACTGTCGGTGTGGGCACCTGCCGCCGCTCTTTCCTCCGTTGCTTCCAGTTCCAGTGCAATCGATTTGCAGTTACCGCCACGCCGTACCTCGGTGCGATACCGATACCTCCCCCAAAGTCTTCCCTCGCGTGCCTTTGATCAATAATCGCTTTGAACTCTGTATTCTATTCTATCGCTCCGAGATCAATTAAGTTTTTGTTTTGAGCAAGAGATCAAAGTGTGTGTGTGTTTGTGTGACACTGGTTTGTGTGGCAGAGCAACCAGTAAGTAGGATCTTGACAGCCGGCTGCTGCATCTGCATGCTCAAGAAAGTTCAGTAGTTCGCCACCGCTACCACTGCCGCTACCAAGACCATCATGCGAGATTAGCCGGCACGCCACGCGCCGAGGAGATGGGCACCGGCATCGGCAAGTGCACCGAGCGTAGCAGCAGCAGCTAGCTACCAACCAAACGGCGCCAGACGACCTGATACATTCCACTGCCACTAGTGCGTCCTGTAACTGCTGCAAGGAATGCCTGCAGCGACACGTCGAAACGGGAGAGAAAAGGAGAGAACTCTGAAAAGCAGCGAGGCGGATGGGGGAAGGGATGCCAACGTGCGGGGGAGAGCGTGCGCGTGTCTGCCAGGCGCCAGCCAACCCCGTCGCCGCCTGTCTTGTGGCCGACGACGACGACGCCTCACGCGCTCGCCTGCCTGCTGCAGCAGCTGCTGCCCCGTGGGCCGCCGCTCCGGCCTGGCCCCTGCTGGCCCGGTCTGGCTCTGGCTCCGCTGCGTCTAGCCTGCTAGGGGATAAACAGCGACAGCGCTGCCTCGGATTCGGAGCGAGCGGGTCGATCGGAGGCAACGATGATGATGATGATGGGTAGGATTAGTGACAGCTGACAGACTACTTGCCCGGACTTGGACTTGCCCGGAGTATGTGATCAGGCTCAGGAGACAGCTGTACATCTATGCTTGCATTGTGTTTTCGCTAGGGAGGTCCAGGACATGATCTCGAGGTGGCTCGTTGGCGCAGTTTTTGTTCCTGCTCTGAATGTTACCATTGAGGAGTGGTGGAATTCATCTCTTCAGACCTTGTTTTCTTAAAAAAAAATGGATCTGTCTAGTCGTCAAATGATTGAGTTTTAGCAATTCCTCAATCACTTTATTTTAAACCATAGATGCTAGATCGGATGGCTGTGGGGAGGCACGTTTTTTTTTTGTGCACATTAGAATTGATTGAGATTTAGTCTGCTCTCAGTCACTTTTCCAAAAAAAAAGGACCCGTCACTTTTTTGTCAACCCGTTAAGGAAAAACGGGCGGGGTTATTCAAAGTGAATCATGTGGTTTTATTAATGGGACTTTAAAGACCTTTTAATGGGCTTTTAAAGAAAAAAGGGCTAAATGATCACAAGCACGCAGGAATAAGAACATTTTTTAGCCCGCTAAAACTTTTTTTTTTTGCCTATTTGATGAAGCAACCGAAAAAGAAAGCCGTGAAAAGGGCTAAATCTGGTGATAGAAGCCGTGAAAACCCAAATTCACAAATCTAGATGAGAAAAAGAAAAAATTCTGTATGAATACAACATAAAACCAACAATTCTGATGATGGGAGAAGTTGATACGAAACAACAGTTTTTTTCCTTTGAAAAAATATACGAGTACAAGCATTCTTCAGGTTATTCCTGTTGCATAATTTTCTTTCCAGCCATTATAAACAACTTAGTAGCACAACACTTTGGGCCCAATTTTGCTTTTAATGAAAAAATAAAAATGATAACTGCTATCCTGAGAAACATTATCATGTGCAACATCTGTGAAAAAAACGTACTTCATGAAGTTGCAGCTGGTGAGACCTAGCATATTTCAGTTTGAACATTCAGTGCTTCAAAAATAACAGAAAATGAGACATTGATAACCATTTCCTGAAAAAGAGTCTATTGTTTTTATGTAAATAAACATGGGTGTCTATATTTCTAATTTGACACGGCTGGTAGTGCTAGTGAACATTGTGGAAACTTGCATAACCATTTCCTGAAAAAGAGTATATTGTTTTTTTTTGTAAATAAACATGGGTGTCTATATTTCTAATTTGACACGGCTTGTAGTGTTAGTGAACACTGTGGAAACTTGCATATTTCATATACAAACTATATACGACTCCTTAAACCTTATCGTGGGTATAGTTTCTGATAATGAGAACAGAGAATAACATGAACTGAAAATGAAATTAAAAATGTTTCAGGGAGAGGTTGTGGCACATGTTGGGATGGGTCATCAATCACTGTCCCTTGGTATACTTCTAAACATACAGAGGTTACTCTTGTAGGGGGGGGGCATCACTGCCCCAGGTATGTTTTTTTTTCAAAAAAAAATTATGCACTGCTCCATGGAAGTATTACAGTGCATTGTACTAAAATTTACATGTATGATGGTAGAGATAAATACTTGCATATTTTTCCTATATGCTAGAAATTGTGGTGACAAGATGTTTGGAAACACAATTGCAAGAGAGCATGGATGTCTATTGAGGTTGAGGGCAGGCATTTTCTATGAACAACACAAGCATGCTAAAAAAGCAGGGCGGATATACTGGGTAGATATATAATGGAACAGATAAGAAACTCACTGAAACCATCATACTATCCTAATTCATGTTGAGATATATATAGCTTTCAAGAAAAATTGTGTTGCGTGTGGTTTGTATTAAAAAAAGGTAGTTTATTTAAAAAATGGTTGTCTTGGAAGCTTATAAAAATAGGCTGCAGATAGTTGATGGAACAAAATAGGCTGCAAAGGAGGTGGAATCATTAACATTTTCATCAATGATTTATGATCAGCCTACATGATTTGAAGAGAGAAAAATGTTGGCATATGTACTGGTAATTTACATACTGTTTCTAGATTTGCAGTGTAGTAAAAGTAATGATGATAATCCAAACTTGTAAACATTTTAGGTGGCTGCTACAGGTTGTTGTGGAGTGTTGCATGGACCATGGAATATATGGACAACTAGAAGTCAGTGCAATGTGCACATGAAAAAAAAGATAACAAATATTAGAAAGCTGGTAGCAAGTATGTTTGAAAAAAAAAAGACAAATAGCTTTACTGAGAAATATCTGTTTTTATTAGTTTTGTAGATTATGAAGAAAGAACACAAATTCAGGACTAAAAAATCAAACTTGGAGCAGATATAAGACTCCACGGTGATGAAGGTGGGCTGGGTTCCATTGGAAGTTTGGAACCATAGAAGAGGGGACTGTTAGTGAGCTTGACAAATAGAATAACTATGACCAATTGCTCTTGTTTGTAGGAAATCCTCAACTTGCTAATATGGTGGTTTTAGAAACTACGAAATAAAACACTCTTGTTCAAAACTGAGTTTACTGAACACCAAATATATTTAGAATACTAAATCTATCAAAGAACAATGAATATTCAGAAACCCAAAATAGACCGAAATTGAAAACGAATACATGTACATATATTTAGATACCACAGTTGATTGGCCTAGTGCTAAGCATAGGTATTGAAAAAACCAACATGAAGGACAAATGGATTTTAAAAAGCCTAGTATAGTTGAAGGAATAGTACCAAAACCATTCGTTTAAACTCATGGGGACAAAGATGAATATTCAGCCTTTACGAGGTAACTCAATGCTTAAACTTGCACATATAGTACTGAAATGGATTTAAATTTGTGTTATCAAGTTTTTGGAGAAACTTATTGAAATGCTAGTGTTTGGAAACTAGAGTAGATTCCATTAATTAAGGTTTATATCCAGATAAACAAAAAATAAAGGGCATAAAGAAATGACAAAGAAAGTGTCAATGAAACAAATAATGCATTGAAATACTATAATTGAGATCATAGAAATGGGGTGCCCCACACTAGATTGAAATGGAAAAGTATACAAAATACAAAAATGCTAATGGTGTAATTTTAGAACAAGAGATATTCTATTCTTTTTGGCCCATCCATCTCAATCTGTTATCTAGGAAAAAATTATAGCAACATGTCAAATACAAAAAAACGTCTAAGTAAGATAAATAGTAATAAAAAAACAAATTAGTGAACCCAAACAAAAAATTAAAAGATTGGAAAACCTTATTTCATGGATCACTCAAGAGAAAAAGTTAATGATACAAGAACTTAATTTGGTCAACCCTGCACAAAGGTCAATTGGTGAACAAGAAAATCTAAACTTGATAGAAACTTATGCATAATTTTGTGAACCCCTCCCTATAAAGGAAGGAAAAGGTTACAGCCACAAAAAACAATCCATGTTCAATGCATGGCAGTGGACGTTATTATAACAATCTCTTAGTTAATATCTCAATAAATATTGGTAAAATAATTGCTAACAGTTAACTTGCATTTGACACTTCCCCTCAAGAAAAGGTGATATACTGATATGCCCACATTATTGATAAAGATAAAGTCTCCAACATCCCCTCTAGAACTCATACATGCAAATAGAATGCCACAAGGTTCTATCATACATCCATCAGATCACACTAAAATCCAAAACATAGAAGAAAGCTCAAGGAGGTAATCTAAAAATTACTAGACTAAATTACTAGACTAGCCTGACACACATGGTACCAAGAGGATGATGATGAATATTTTAACTCCACTATGAGTTTCATAAAACGTGAATCAGGCAAAGGAGGCCAAATAACAGTTCAAACACAACCCCTGTCAGAATAAGTCACACCCAGTCACCCACGTTTCCTTGCTAACTCTGAGTCATAGTTTGTTTGTAATGACCTTGCTTCCATGTCTTCATTGTACATGATGCACTCACCAAATGAATTGAAGAGTAAAGCTTCCAGGTAAACACAAGAGCGGAAAAAATGCTGAAATTTTTTTCATCAAATTTGCATTTTTTTCAAAATTTGAAAGTTCTCTAATTCAACATACATAAAACCTGGTACATCATTTATCTCGTCCCACATAACTTTTTTTTAGAAAATGGAATTAGTTCCGTCCCAGATAACAGAATTGAGAGAAATGAAAGATATTAAATGGAAGAGAAAGAGGAGACAACATCAAAGATCTGAATGGCTCAGGTGGAACAGAAACCCCAAACCAAGTAATCTAAATGGGTACATGGGGCCACAAACTAGGCATTAATCCCCAAAAATGAAACCCTAAACTGAATTAAATCGACTGCTAACAGGCAAAAAATCCCAAAATCAAACTCACATTTGAAGCATGGATTCACAATCAAATTGCCTAGATATTGGAGACAACCATCATTGAGGAATGAGGATGATGAGGTCGTCGGTTCGCCGCTCACATGCCTGCTCCACCTCCTCCATTTCACCTCCCCGCTGAATCTTGAAAGGAAAGATGGAAATACACAAGCAAAGTGAGTGGTCAGTTACTGGTCACACACACATGGACCCAATAACAGCCAAAATGGGCAGATACAGTCACAAACGCAAGTCCAAAAACACAACTGATGTTGTCCAACAAAACTGATACGACAGACCACAAAATCGATTGACAGAAAGACATATCTCAAGCATTTGAGAAATAGTAAATCTGAAACAAAAAATCTAAAAATAAAGAGAAAACATATGAAACATATAGGCAATTGGGATGCCTATTTATTCAGATGAATCATGTGACTATGGAACTACATAGAAATCAACATTTAACTGAAAAGTTGTCGGTAAAAAATGACATAATATCCTATTGCTAAATTTATGGAGAACCTTAGAAGATTTTCTACTAGTAGTTAAAAGTCTATTATAATTCTATACCTGATATAAGAAAAGGTGATAGATACACAAAACCTCTGCACTCTGTAGTTCTGTCAACTCTTAGATTGTAGATTCTCCACTTGGACAACACAGCTGGAAGGAAAGTAAAAGAAAAAAATGTAGTAAATTTAATGTCATGACAATCAGATATTTTTTGTCTTGGATGAAATATTCTGATAGGGTTTCAATCCCCTTCATTCCCGTCCAGTACACCACAGGTTTTTTAATCAGAGCTACTCATGTTAAGTGGCGTCTCTTGTCTAAAATACTGAATTTCTAATAACTTATTTTAATCAGTTCTTAGATATGAGAATTCGCTAGATACATTATAAGAACCTATTGTGTCAATAAGTTGAAATATTTAAAATACTTATTTCTACAAAATATAGAAATGTAGGGCATATGGAATTGAAATATAGGCAAAAAGCAACAATAAAAAGTTAAGTAATGTAGCATTTCGCACATTACATCACCAGAGATCATGGAAAACAATAATCTAGTATGATAATATGCATGAAAGAAAATACACATCATATACTAGAAGAACACTCACCATTTTTGCACTACTTATTATAAAAAATGGTTTTAAGCTACATCAACAAATCATTTAATATGTAAGATTTTAAATAAGAAGCACAATAACAAATGGTCCAAAGCTATTAGGTAACCTAAGGCTAACATGCACAACACATACACAAAAAGTAAAAGTGTATATACCTAGTGTGTATATACCTAACTGAACAAGATTTAGTCATTTACATTCTGTGCTTGTGGGGAATTCCCTCACAATGATTCTTAAAAGAAAAACAAGGTTTAATCATTTATATTTTGATGAAGTGCAAGGTGCATGCTCATCAAAACCAAATGATAAATGTGTGTTTGATAAACAAGTAGTACATCTTCGATGCCAGTTGAAAGATATATATGTTCAGTGTCATTCTCTCAAACAGAATACCGCATCAGCTTACTTAAAAAGTCACTCTCGATTATTTTAAGCAAGCATGATGCATAGTATAAATAAGAAAGTGAAATGTTGCTTGCATGAAAAGGCAGATCCGTAGTGTCTACTTATTGGTGTAACCTTGTATAGATGATATATATTCCAAAAGAGAGGCATAAACAACAAATAGTTTGATATTAGTAGGAATATTTGAGCACTTAAGTTGAACAAAATTACTTGGCAGAAATTTCAGCACATAAGCAAAACAAATTATCTATTGGCAACCTAAATTAAAGGAAAAGACAACAAAATTTACTAATAGAAAGGCATTAAAAAAATTTAACCATAGTAGCTGAAATGACAACTTGGGGACAACAAAATGATGCAAAAACCAGTTCATCTTGTAATTGCACAGTCAAGAAAAAAAAGTAGATAAATACCAGTGCTCAAGTGTCCATACTATCCAGGCTCACATTCCTGGGCACATTCAAGAACTGCATCGTCACTCACATACACTTCGTAACCCTAATTAGCAAGAAATTGTAGGAAAGTAGGAACACAAATTGATTAGAAATCCCTAGAAATTGAACTCTAACATACTTGAATTGAAGATAACATACCAGATTGTTGGCCTCCTCGTCTACCTCCAAATCACCTCTCCTCTCCGAGGAAGCGCAGGAGGCCAGGGAGGCACAGAGTGTTAGGGACAATCAAGGAGGTGCAGCCGTACAGGGGACTCCACTTCACATCCCCTCTCTGGAGCAACACAGGGTGGGTCAGGGAGCGCGCAGAGGGTTGGCCGGTTGGGCGGGATATGCAGAGGACGGCGGCGCCTACGCATCCGTCGGGAGATGGCCGCCACTCGCGTGTGCTCGCTCCACCGTTGCCGCTTTCACTCATTGAATCGCCTCCCTGCCGCCACCGACCATGACAAACTGACAAAGAAGAGGACAGAAGAAATGAGAAGCACCGCAGGACAGCCAGGGTCAGTAGCTTCGGCTCCGCCTAATGGGTTAATGGGTTTTGGGTGAGGTGGCGCAGGTGCGGTTTGGGCCCGAAACGGAGGAAAGACTGCAGAGATGATGGATTTAACCGTACATCAAAGATCTAATGGCTCAGAGAAAAGTGATTGAGACAAATCTAAAAATCAGGCATTTGAGCTCTAGCAAATCTGAAAAAAAATCACCAGCTACCCGTCACATCAATCTCCAGACACTAATTAGGAGTATTAAATATGGATTACTGACAAAACTCATTCCACAACCCCTATCTTAATTTTCGAGACGAATCTGGCTCCGGCTCTGCTGCGTCTAGCCTGGTAGGGTATAAACAACGACAGCGCTGCTGGTGTCGGCCGGTGGCCAGAGGCGTGGACCACGGCGGTGCGGAGCCTGCCTCGGATTCAGAGCGAGAGGGTCGATCGGAGGCAACGATGATGATGATGCTAATGATGATGGTGGGTAGGATTAGTGACATAGGGCAAGAGCGACTCCGTCCAGCTCCAGGTGTGACTGGCCTTTTGGTCCATTGTCCTTCTCCATGTGACAGCCGCCACCGCCCACCAGTCTCCACAGCCATTCCCAAGTTGCTACACGCATGGTACCGAAACAACCCATGATCACTTGCTCAGTGCTCATCATCGTGTCCTTGCCCCGCTCATTCCCGGTTCTTCCTAAAACTGTAAAACACGCTCCCCATGGTTCACTAGGTGATACCCCGCGCGTTGCTGCGGGAATTTCTTAAAAAATAGAAAAATGATTGCATCGCAAACTAATTGAATAACGACAATTGCAGACTTAGAGATGCTAACGAAGTTGGAGCAGACATCATTACCTGGTTCACTCTCTAGTAGCAGCACCTCGATTTTTATTTTGAAACGTATCTGTTAAGCGTGCACATCCAGCAAAATAAAGGCACCTTCTAGACAGGTGCAGAGAGGACAGCTGTCCAACCAAACTTACACAAAAGACCCTAGAAAAAGGAAAAATTACAACCAGGTCCTCAGGATCTTTTTTGTCTGCCACACACTCTAGACTCTGCTTGTCTTCCACCTCTGTCTCCGACGAAGCCACCGCTGGAGTTGGAAGAGAACGGCAACTCCAAGGTCAGTAGAAACACCAAGGCTTTGAATCGAGCCGCAAAAGAAAACGGCTGGGGACGCACCCCCATGCTTCTCTGACCCAAGAACCATGCACCTCGATTTGGGAAGGGGGCAAACAGATCAACTAACCTGGAGTTCGAAGGTAGCTGCGGGCGCATCGCCGACTATCACCGCAGTCCGCGGTGCTGTCCTTGGGGCGTCGAGGTGTGGAGGTATAGTGAATTGGTGATCGTCGGCTCGCCGCCGTGTGGGGCATCAGAGGCCTCATCTCCGGAGCGGCGACATCTGGGCGCGGCCTCCTCGGCGTGGCGCAGGGAGAGCAGCAGCCGGTGGCCTCTCAACGGTCCCGTCTCCGGCGCAGGGCGTGGCTGGTAGCGGTGGGTCATCCAGCGCGGCGAAATCTGGGCGCGGGATGGAGGCCGACGACCCAACCTCCGCCGCCGCCGCCTCCCTACAACACGGTGGGCAGTTGGGCACGGCCATGACAGCCTACCCCTCCCTCCCTCCCCTGCTTCTGCCTGGCTGTGGCCCGCCGGATCTCTACGGGCGTGTGGCCTCCGACGGCAGGAGTGGAGGTCGATGGGATAGAGATTTGTAGGGTGATAAACGGGTGGAGAAGGCGAGGAGGCTGCGTGGTGGAGAGGCGAGAGGGGTGGTGTGGTGGGGAGGCGAGGAGGCGGCGGCGGGATTGAAGGGGGTGGGGGGCGTGGGGCTGGCGTCGCGGTTGAATGCGTGGCGGCGGCGGTGGGGTCGGGTGGAGAAGCGAGGGCGGCAGAGTCCGCGGCCCGCGGGGATGGCACGACGCGGTGTGCAGGGCGCCGCGAGGGGGTGACATGCGTCTGGACTGTGGGCCCGGGGGTATGACGTGGATAGCTGTGAGTTCAGAGAATTGGCTAGTGGGGTGCTCTTATTAAGTTGTGTATGATTTGGGGGAAGGAGGAAGGGATCACAATACTTTATTTTCCTCAAATACACGTACCATGATGCTGGTCTAATAAATGAACTAAAAACCATCTCCTACCTCCATCTTCTCTCCCTGATTTCTTCTCCAAGTGCGCCGACATCTCCCGCCACCCACGTAGGTGGGTGGTTCTCTCTCGTAGATGGATGCTTAGGCCAGTCTCAACTCTCAATAGTGAGGGTCATCACACATTTATCAAGACTGTAACTTGAGAACTGTGCCAGTGGAGGGTCATGGGGATGACACTCCTCTCTCATTCCATGACACTCTCCCTCCTCTCTCCTCATAAATTTGCTGATGTGGCATGATATTTAATGCTCACGACCTTCCTATGACACTTCCCATTGAGACTGGCCAGCGGCAAGGTCATCAACAATTACCACATAAGTTTTTTTTATGACATGACACCAAATTAATGAATGGAGAGAAGATCACAATGTCGGTGATGACTCTAGGTGGGTACAGTTACCAATACTCATGACCCTACACTGAGAGAAGATCACATGGTCATGGTGTTGACAAATGCAAGATTTAAATGTTGCATTCTATCTTTGAACTGTGCTCATGAATATGCGCATTGAGAGTGACAGGGTCATCATACTGGAAAGTTGACGTGGCAGACTAGGTAATTGTGCCCATGACACTGCCACTGAGATTGACCTTAGATCCACCACCTCCTGTTGGACAACATCAAAGCCTCCATTCAGTGGATCTTTAACAGATTTGTACGGTAGATATGTTGTTAGAGAAAAATACTATGTGCAGATTTTTACTATAGATTTGTTGTTAGAGAAAAATACTGCAGAAAAAGTCGAATAAAAGAAGCCAAACGGAGAAGTCAACTCACCTTTCAAAACGAGCTAGCACACTGCTGCACTGACCGGTAAGTGGTCGCTGGTGTGTATGAATAGTGTTGGAATCGGGAAAGTTACTGCATTAGATCGCGTGTTGTGAGAGAAGATGTGACTTGATGTGTCAGGTGAATAGAGAAAAGTTGGAGGAATTTGTCCAACTAATTTCACAACCCTTGTCACATCAATCCTCAGACATTAATAGGAGTATTAAATGTGGAGCAATGACAAAACTCATTCCACAACCCCTATCTTATTTTTTAGACGAATCTAACGAGCCTAATTATGTCATAATTAGACAATGTTGTGCTACAGTAACCGGTCTCTAATGACAGATTAATTATACTTAATGGATTCATCTCGCGATTTTCAGTCTATACATGTAATAAATATTGTAGTCCGTCTACGTTTAATACTCTTAATATATCTTAAAAGGAAACTAAACAAATTCTCCAAAAAATTTCACCAAACTAAACAACAGCTAAAAGGCCGGATCAAATTCACCACGTCAGTCGACAGACGGTGTTGTCTTGTACTATTAAATGGTCTACTCATCTCACCCTTTCCCCAAAATTTTGAGGGAAAGGTTTTGCGAATCCCTTTCAAGACCTATTAGGGGTAATAAATGTATATTAGTTAGGAAACTAATCACATGAATGGATGCAAAATCACGAGATAAATCCATTAAGTCTAATTAATATGTCATTAGGGATTATGTACTGTAGCATGATGTTGTCTAATCATAACATCTCGTGATTCGAGGAGGAGTTATAGAATGGATTTTGTCATTAATCGACGTTTAATACTCTTAATTAGTGTATGGAGTTCGATGTGACAGGTGATTGGAGAATTTTTTGGAACTAAACAAAGCTAGGCTCTCGATCCACCAACTAAATTTTAGCTGGCTAAGCTGCTATAGATCCAAACATGATCCACCTAAAATTTAGCTGGTTCAACCCAGCTAGCACCAACTAAAGTGGTAAAAGACCAACAAGTACCATTTAGTTAGAGGATCCAAACACCCCTGCTAAGTTTTAGTTAGCTAAAAGAAAATTCTTAAACTTTAGCTAACTAAATTTTAGTCAGGTGGATTCAAACAAATCCTTAATTTATAACATTTACATTTTTTTATTCTGGTTGATTGAAATGCCCATTTTAATCACGTTTACAAAAAAACAATACCCAAGTTTTGAAACAATGGTGCCATGCACAAATGAACCCTCTCTTCTCTGCAATTCTCACCCCTGTCAGCTACTCCCTCCATTTTTGTTTATATGGCGCACACATATATCAAATTGTAACATAAATTTGACATAGTTGTTTGTAATACAATGTACTTTTCAATGATTATAAACTTATAACCATAAATAATATAATATAAGGTAAATGAATGATCAAAGTATAATTTTGAAGATCATGCTATGTCCCCTCGCGCCTTATAAACAGAAACAGATGTAGTACTTGTCATGTGCTTCTTAGAGGTGTTTAGATGTGCAAATTTGCACTACAAATGTACTATTCACCAATTACATCAAGTACATCTTCTTACACGACACACAACTCAATGCATTCTTTTACAGTACTTTTACATTGCAACTGCGCTATCATTGTATTAAGACGAAGAAAAAATTGGCACAGTGTTCGATTACAACCCAACTGGACCGGACTCCAGCTGGACACAAGCTGGCAAGCCAGCTGAACACAACCCGAACCATAAACTCGAACATGAACTACTCATATCCCACACAACCTAAACGAAGAAGAAATTTGCAACACTTTAGCTCTTAGACTACCCGCACTGGCGACGCCATCCGTCTCCTGCAGGAGACGGATGGCGTTTTTGGCCCTGCAGCGGGCGACGCCATCGATCACGGGAAAATGGCGTCGGCCCCAGATTCCTTCAGATCTGGGGGGATCGAGGACCTCCTCTAGCTGTCACATCAAAGCGGGGCCCACCTTCCCAACCACCGTGCGCCGGGAGATGGAAGCAGAGGAGGCGCTCCGCAGCCCGACCTCGTCGCGTTCGCCGCCGGAGAGGAGGAAGGAGCCACCTCGACGACGACGTCCCTCTGCTCCAGTGCACGGAGCTCGCCTCTGCTATGCGTCCGCGCCGGCCGACGAGGCAGAGCCCGCCCTCACCGGTGGAGAGGGAGAGGGCCGCCGCCGCTCCAACGGCTGACGCTCCTACCTCCGAAATTCCGCCGGCGAGCTCGCCTCGGATCCGCCGCCTCACCTCCTCCGTCCCCGCTCCGGCGAGCGCGGCAGCGGATCCAGGCTTCCCCTGCTCGCCGAGAGGGGCCGAGCCCCCGCAGCGGCGACCGACCTTGGAGGAGGCCACACCAGAGCTCGGCGTCGCACGCCGCTGCTCGACGTCGGAGAGGAGGAGAGGGAGAGAGATAGCCGCCGCTGCAGCCTCGTCGTGGAGCTCCGCCCGCCGCCGCCCTCCGCTCCTCCTCGAGCTCACCGCCCCGCCGCCCCCGAGATCCATGCCGGCGCGACCTCCATCCACCCCGAGATCCACGCCGGCACGATCTCCATCGTCGGCACCGGCGACGCTGCCGCTGCCCCTGCTCGCGCCGGGTGCGCGGGTCGCTCCTCCACCGCCGCTGCCGGGGAGGACGGCCGGGAGGTCTGGCGGCCGAGGGAGCTCCGCGCGGCGAGGGAGGAGGCCGCCCCCCGCCTTGGCTCCTCCGCCGGCCAGGAGCTTCTGGACGCCGGCGCGCTCGGTGGGTGAAGGGAGGGAAGGGGGGAGAGAGGGGTGTGTGGTGGGGATGGGGGTGCGCCGGGGGAGTAAAAAAAGAGGGAGAGAGGTTGACGACTGGGTCCCACCACGTGTTGGTTGGTATAGAGGAGAAAAATGAAGGAGGATGGATGCGGGAGAAGGAAATATAAAGTAGAGAATCTCGATGACTAGGACAACGTATTCCGTTTTGAAGGAGGAAATGAAGGACGACGAGTGTGGATGCTCTTACCATCATTATTTTACAGTTTGCGACCCCAAGCAAACATGGTTTTGAAGTGTGAACTGTTTCCAGTTCACAGCTTGACACGTTCGAAAGATGTGCGTTTATCATGCATGTCTTCAGTGTGAACACTGAACCGCTTCAGCTAGCTATTATGTTCGTTCAGCCGGCAAGGCGGGCCACATGCGTCTGGGCCGACGATACCCAAAGGTCCAGCCCAAAATTATTTCGAGCCGTTTGTTTGGTCAGGCGGATGAGCAGTATAAAAACGTTGGCCGCCGCTCTCTCTCCCAACGCATCGGATCCGAGTCGGAGCTGAGACCCGCAGCCCGAAACCCGAACGGGCCCGTCTCCACTTCGCCAAGGCGTCCTTTCCCCTCCCTTCCCTGCCAAGATGGAAGCAGAGTACCCTCACCACCAAGCGGGCCCCTCCTCCACCACCACCACCACCCTCCTCTGGCCGTACGCGACTCGCCGCAGGAAGAGGGGCGAGGACGGCGACGACGACCTCTCGCCGGCGTCCGTGGCCATGGATCTCGACGCCGACGCTCAGCGCGCCGCGGTACGTGCGCCCCCCCTCCCGGCCTCCCCCCATCTCCCGCTTCCCTCCGTTACGCCACGCGCGTCCTGCGCGATTATCCAGTTGATCGCTTCCGTTCTTTGCTGGACGTACGGGTGCTTGCTCCGGGTAGTTTTGGTTCTTGCCTTCTTGCTGCGGCGCGCGGTTCCTTGGGCAGGGCCGCAGGGTTCTTGGAGGATTGGCGCCCCTCCCCCCTGTTATGTTCGTTCGGGTTCGCGCCGGCCCTAGGGTCCGGAGGGGAGGCTTTGTTCAGGTTCTTTGGCTGGAGTTGGGGATGGGCGAAGATTTGTTCGTCTGTGGGTTTGGGGGATGGCGCTGGTTCTTTAGGGCTCTCTCGTTCTGCTAGAGGGTTTAGGGAGTCCACTTCTTGTTGCGTGTTTAGTTCCTGAATTCGTGTGTACAGATAGGTTCTTTGCTTCCGATTTGGTCATCTGGGGAATAAACCGGAGTAATGCGTGGTTCGGTGGTTCTACAACATTCCCTAGATTACAAATTTGACTTGTTTTTTAGCAGGGTTTTAGTTCCCCGGTAATGATCATGGTTTCCCTTTGGATGAAAGTTGAAACCTTTGTATTCTCAGTTCTCAACTGACAGGAAAGGTATGCGACGAGGCCTAACAATTTGTTTTCTTTGGATAATCACAGGACAAGCTGAAATCCGTGTCAGAGGAACTTGGACACCAGATCCGAGTCTTTTCAAGAGAGAAATTTGTCCAACAACCTAGCAAGCTGCCCAGTGCAGATCATGGTACCAAAACTTTATCTGCTATTTGTTACTACCAAAACCTTTCCTATTGTCTTTATGCTAGTTCTCTTGTGACATCAAAACATTTTTTTCTCTCCCAGAGGAAGATGATGAATTTTATGAGCTTCAGCCTGCTGATTTCTTCAACTTGACTTCGAGCGCGTTGGGAGGTACAGAATATGGTTTTGGATCTTTTAAGTTACTTTAGTATATCAACTTAGATTAGATTAATACTGGTTAGTCTTTACCGTTCTACTTTCTGATTGACATACTGTGACGCTATTCAAAATGATGAATTTGTTCAGAGCAATCTAAAATGCTGAAGACTCGCAAGATGCGTGAGGCAGAGCTTGCTGCTCAGCGAGCAAAGATAACAAAGGTAGGCCTATTAGATCCCACATTGTTCTCATGATCAATTAATATGCAACGCTTCTCCGACTGGTATGCTATACAAAGAAACTATTTGAAGATGGCAATCGTCATTAGCAGTTCTTTTGTTCCTTTTCTGTGTAAGTCCTAGTTAGCTTCTTTTTAATCCAGCATTATTAGAATTCAGAAAAAAACCCTAAGAGATGCTTGAAGAGCAGGTGATCCTTCTTATATTTGATAGATAAATATATGTGCTTAATTAACTTCTAGCATCTGAAACTGGCTTGGAATAATATGGCATAATAATACATACATAGTCCTAACTTAAAGAACTTAGTTCTAGATATTCTCTTGCAACATTGTTGGTAGGCACTAATAAGGGTGCAATTCTCTGATGGTTACATGCATGATTGTAGGCAGTAATGAGGGTGCGATTCCCTGATGGCTACATTCTTGAGGCTGACTTTCTTCCATCAGAGAGGATTCATAGTCTAGTTGACCTGCTCATGAAAGTACTTGCTAGACCAGATCTGCCATTCTATCTTTGTAAGTTCTGCTTCTCTTTTAGGGATGATGTAGAGTGTAAATATCATGTGTTTCTATTTCTCCTGTCCTCCCTTCACCATTGATCATTCCTTTGTATTTTAACATTTTTGGCAAGAAAATATGTTGGAAATCTTGGCAAGTAGGGAAACAGCTAACTGACAAAATTAGTTCGCACGAAATCTGGAAAAAAACGTTTAATACATCATTTTGTGCAAAGAGTTTTCTTCCAATTATGAGACAATTATACTATTAAGTGCTATTGGAATAATTAGATCTATACCATTGAAAGATCCAAAAGTTAGATATATGCCATTGACCCCACATGTCATTGACTCATGTGAACCCCACATGTCATTGACTTGTAATGGTTTATATCTAACTTTGGGATCTTTTAATGGTATGGATCCAAATTTCCCTAAAAATAATGTCGTAGAAGTGTAAAACCAATGGCAACACTGATTCATTAAGTCTGTACAACAGTGGCAGATGGGAGGTCTCTCCTCATTATGTTTTGTTCTGACATTTTTGTGCCTATTCTGGACCACATGAACAACAGCAGCATATAAATATGATTACCATTAAAAATCTGTGCCATTGAACTTGTATGCCAAATGTTCCTTGTGTTGAACTTGTGACTGAGGCTCTATATATCTTCCATACTCGTATTTTTAGACATGTACTGTTTACGATTTCTTAATGCTGGCTCTATTCAATTCCACAACAGATACAGTACCTCCAAAGAGGCGAATACTAGACACAACACAGGACTTCTATACAGCTGGTTTTGTCCCTGGAGCTAATGTCTACTTTTCTTATGACCAGCCTGAAGGTATAAATCATCACGATGACTTAAATAGTTACATCTCAGCTACATGTTTTAAATAGTTGCTGTGCATCTTAACAGAAATCAATTTCAGTGTCACACTTTATAAAGTTGTGTTTCCTCTCACACACCTGTTATCCAAAAATTTTCATGGTTCTCACTTTGTTAGGCGTTCAGTATTCATGAGTTTTTCTAATGAGATAATGCTTTTGGACATGTGCAGGTTCTTTGACAGATGATCTAAAATCAGGACCTTTCCTCCGTGAAGAAATTCTTTGTTTGGATGGACTATCACTTCTGTTGAAACCTGCTAGTCAACCCGATGATTCTAGGATGGACACTTCTGCCATTCAGTCTGGTGTACCTCAATCTAATCCTGCACCAACAACAAATAAGAAGCCAGGCAAACCAAAGTGGCTCAAAAGGTGAGGTGGTTCTCAATTGCAATCTTTTTTTTTTCGAGTGTTTTTTTGTCAGTCTTCTAGTTTCACACTGTTAGGAAACTAGGACAACTTATACATGCAGATACATCTGTGAAGTCCATCACATTCTCTGGTAGGAAAATCTAAAGTAATCTTCATTCCATTGTAGTTGAATAGTTAAAAGGAGCAAACCTGTCAAGTTTTTGTTGATTATTCTTGATCTTGTTTCAATCAGCATTTCAGAACATCGTTAGAATTTACAAGGAGCTTTAAAGTGGTTTCTTGCCTAGTACAGTTGTCGGGGACGGTCATTAGGGGTCCCCTAACTAAGGGGATAATCACCCTCGTTAAACGCAAAACCGCCTAAGGACCCTTTGTCCTTAGGTACAGGACAGCACGGACCCGCGGCCCACCACGGCCCAGCAGCGGCCTGGGAGGCCCACTCGGCCGCCTCACTCGAGGGCACAGACTCCACACGCGGATCTCCGCCTCGCTCGAGGATTCCGACCCCTCGAGCGGGTCTCCGCCTCGCTCGAGGGTTCCGACCCCTCGAGCGAGTCTCCGCCTCGCTCGAGGGTTCCGGCCCCTCGAGCGGGTCTCCGCCTCGCTCGAGGCTTCCCCTCGACCCACGGACCTCACCTACTCCCCCGACCGGAGCATTAAATACCGTGGCCCGCCGCGGGCGCCTGGGTCAAAGGGCGAATCCTCGCCACGCTGATCCCCTGACGCCGCCTGGGAATCAGGCCCCGGCGCTGTGCTCGCATACCGCCACTGTGCGGCCATCCCCGACGCTGTGCGGGTGCTGTGCGGAGTGGCCGGCGTCATTCCTCAACACTGTGCCACCCGCTCCTGTCCTTCCTCCCCGCCATACCCCTCGAAAAGGGATGGCAACACCCTCGAGGGGCGTACGGCCGCCGCCCTGACGCACGCCCATGACGGTGCCGTGGCGCAGGGTAGGCAGAGCACGTTCCCTCCGTCACCTTCGGCGCTGTGCGGCCACCCCCAGCCCTGTGCCACCATCCCGGGCACCGTGGAACCATCCCCGGTGCTGTGGAGCCCTGTTCCGATGGGACACCGCCACGCCGGCCCCTGTGTGGCATGGGCGCTCCCGCCATCAAGGCCCTCGAAAGGGCATGGGGCACCCTCGAAAGGTGTACGGACGGCGAGCAGGCGCGCACACTGACCGGCACCGCCGCACGAGCGGCGTGCGCCACGTCCCCTCCACCAACTCCGGCGCTGCCTGGCCATCCCGGGCGCTGTGCAACTGACCCGGGGGCTGTGCGGCCATCACCAGCACTGTGCCGCCATCCCCACCGCTGTGCGACGGCACAAACGACACTGTGCGGACACGCCGATGACGCACCGCCGTCCCGCGCCACCAACTCCGGCCCTTCCTCCAGCGGATAGGCCCTCGATCCAACGGGGCCGCCCCTCGAAGTCAAAGCAGGATGGGTCACGACGACCGCCACGACGCCCGCGGAAGCCGGAGGACGCCACCAACTCGCGCCAGGAACCATGACGCGCGGGACAAGACCGCCGACGCCATGCTTATTAGTACATAACCACTGTATCGGCTGCTGTGCAGCATCCTGTAACTGCCCTCCCTTGGCCTATAAAAGGGAGAGGCAGAGCCCCCTGCGCGGGGACACGACGACGCAACACACTCACCGCGCACAACACGCCACTTTGTTCCAGATATTGGCACTTGCCCCAATCGCTTAGTCGGGACTTGGGGGAATTTCCTCCTCTCCCACCGTGCTTGTAGCCCCCCCTCTACAGGCACCGCCGGTGCTGGTTAATACAAGTGCGAAAGCACATCTGCTGGACGTACGGCCGCGTGGTCGGAACCAGGATAAACATCCGTATCATCTTAGCCAGCGCCGACCATCGAGGAGCCGATCGCAGCGCAAATCACTAGTTGGTGCCGGTGCTAATCCGGACATCGACAGTTGGCGCGCTAGGCAGGGGCTTGTGCTGTGATCATCCAACCCGCTCTCTCGATGGTGATCGTCACCGAGCAGACGTCGGAGAGGCCCGCCTGGGGTGAATCTGACACGCTCCCGGCCGGGTTCGAAATCTGGTTCGGGAGCATCCACTACCAGGCAACTGGCAACGGCTACCACATGCGCATCCTCAATCGGGAAGCGCTCAGGGCAGCGCCGCCCAGAACGTCGGTTGCTCCGATGCCCGCAGTATTCCCACCGCCAGCCCGACGCCGCAAGCGTTCGGGGAAGCGATCACGACGAACGCGCACAGCGCGGCGCCAAGCGGCGGACGCTGGCTCCCCCCAGGGGGTCGAAGCCGGCGAGCTCCCGCCCGTCGGGGCAGAGCGAGGAGACACACCTCCACCTGCGAACCCCACAACACACCCCGCGGAGGGGACTGTGGCTGCGCAGCCGCGATTCCCCCACGGGATGCGCGGAGCCACCGTGGCGTATTCTTCGTCGGTTGGCACCGACTTGGCTGCCTACGAGGGCCTTCCGGACCGCCACTTCTGGTCCATCCGGAATCTCATCGCCACCACGCCCGACGACTCCTACCGTGACACCGACGGCGAGGAGTACGGGTACGGGCGTGGGGCGCCAGAGTGGGACTACTCCGGGCTGCGGGACCCCGACGCTTTTAGGCGGTTCCAGTCTGCAGCGACTTACTGCCTCACCTGCTCCGACGACTCCAGCGAGGGGGATTACGATCCCACCCGTGAATGCTTTGTCGTCGTCATCGGCGAGGGCGAAGGCGAGGTAGGCGGAGCAGGCGACGCTGCGGTCCGCAACAATGTGGCAGTTACCCCGCCGGTGGGGGCGACGCCACCGCCGTACGACGCCGCGCGTACCGCGCAAATAGCCCAGCTCCGCGAGCTGGAGGCCAAGCTGAACGCAGAACGCGAGCAGCTGCGACAGCTGAAGGCCACGCTCGAGAGGGACAGGGCCGGCCCCTCGACCCAGGGGGCGCGCGCTGCGGGTCGCGTGGCCCGCGAGCGCATCAACGCCGACGCCGACGTGGACGAGACGCCGAACCTGGCGAGGGCCAGCCAGAAGCTCGTGGCCGCGGCAACTTTGATTCGGGCCATGCCCGAGCCATCGACGCCCGAGGGACGCAACCTGCGCCATAAGACGCAGGCCCTCATCGAGCAGGCAGCGGTGCAGCAAGCCGAGAGCTCCGCGTCCCGCATGCGCCATCAGTCTGCCACGAGGGCTGATGGGGGCGGACGGGACCAGGAGGCATCGGTCCACACTCCGCACCGGGCGCCAACCGTCCACGAAGGCAACCAGAGGACCCCTGCCAAGGATCGGGTTCGGGATACGCGCGGCGCGCTCAACGACGGCGACGCCCGCAACATCATGAACAAGAAGAGGCAGGACGCTACACCGTCACACGGCTACCACCCACGGCGTGGCGGGCGATACGACAGCCGAGAGGACAAGAGCCCGTCGCCGGAGCCGCCGGGCACGCGTGTGTTCGGCCGAGCGATCCGCACGGCCTCGATTCCCTCGCGCTTCCGCCAGCCGACGACCGTGAACAAGTATTCGGGGGAGACGGACCCCCGGGTGTGGCTCAACGACTACCGCCTGGCATGTCAGCTGGGCGGCGCCACCGACGACGCCATGATCATCCGCAACTTGCCGCTGCACCTCGCAGACTCCGCGCGGACATGGCTCGAGCACTTGCCCGCGAACCAGATCCACGACTGGGATGACCTGGTCAGGACGTTCGTGGGCAACTTCCAGGGCACATATGTGCGCCCCGGGAACTCCAGGGACCTTCGAGGATGCTCCCAGAAGGCCGGTGAGTCCTTGAGGGACTTCATTCGCCGCTTCTCCAAGCGCTGCACCGAGCTTCCAAGCATCGGTGAGTCCGAGGTCGTGCATGCCTTCTTGGAGGGCACGACTTGCCGGGACCTCGTGCGCGAGTTGGGGCGGAACCCTCCCACCAGCGTCAACGAGCTGATCGACATCGCCACCAGCTACGCTTCCGGCGAGGAGGCGGTCGGGGCGATCTTCGACGGCAAGAAGGGCAAGCGGGCCGAGGAGGCGCCCGCGGAGGGCAGCAAGCCCAAAGAGCCCTCGAAGAAGCAGAAGCAGGGCAAGAAGGGCAAGAAGAACCTGGGCAAGAAGCCCATGGAACAGGACGAGGGCCCCGAGGAGGTCAACGCGGTCGACGCCGCCAACAGGGAAGCTCGAGGCCCCCCTCGAGGTGGAGTGTTCGACGACATGTTGAAGAAGCCCTGCCCGTACCACAAGACCCCTGTCGCTCACATCCTCGAGCAGTGCGACATGCTCAAGAAGTACTACAGCCGCGTCGCCGCGAAGGAGGACAATGCCAAGAAGGACGCGGGCGACGGGGGCAAGGATGGTTTCCCGGAGGTGGAGAACGTGTTCTTCATCTTCGGGGGGCCCACCGTCGATATGACGTCGCGGCAGCGCAGGCGTGAACGTCGAGAGGTCTACTCCGTTCACCCGGCCGTACCGTCGTATCTCGACTGGTCGGAGGAGACGATCTCCTTCGGCCGAGAAGACCACCCGGACCACATCCCCAATCCGGGGCAGTACCCGCTTGTTGTCGACCCCATCATCGGCAACACACGATTTTGCAAGGTGTTGATGGACGGGGGCAGCAGCCTCAACGTCATGTACTCCTCCACCTTGGAGCTCATGGGGATTGGCCTGGACAAGCTGCGGCCCAGCAAGTCGCCGTTTCACGGCGTTGCGCCTGGAAAGCGAGTCCAGCCGCTCGGGCAAATCGATCTGCCCGTTTGCTTCGGCACCCCGAGCAATTTCCGCAAGGAGATCCTCACCTTCGAGGTGGTGGGGTTTCGAGGGGCATACCACGCCATCCTTGGTCGGCCCTGCTACGCCAAGTTCATGGCGATCCCGAACTACACGTACTGTCACACCCAATTTTACAAGGAAAACCGAATGCATCTCATATGTGCGCCAGGATCAAGTTACACACATACGATAGACAAAAGAGTGTAATACCATAACTGTAATCAAACGTACAAGAGTTTAACTGATACAATATTCATTTATTACACTCAGACGGTGGACACGAAGGTCCGAAAACAAACGATAACTAAACGAGCAACTTCAGCTTCATCTTCCACAGGCACATGACTGGGGGATCCGCATGCCTTAGAACTCCTCAAAGTCGCTCCAGTACTCCTCACCGTTGTTCTCATCTGAACAGCGGTAAGCAAGGGTGAGCACTCTTATGGTTGGAGCTCAGCAAGTGGGGGAAACATGCAAGGCTATCAAGGATAGGCTAAGGTTTACAGCGGTTAGCATTTTATAAGTTGGTCAAATTTTAATTAACAGCACCTAGTTACTAGATGTAAGTTCATACCAACCCACTTAAGCATTATAAAACATCCCATCTCAAAAACCCACAAGATCCACGATTTACATCCATCTTTAAGTTTGATTATCATGTGAGGGTCCAAGCCGCTCTTGACCGTGAGCACGGCTGATCGATCAGTTTTAACTCTGCAGAGGTTGTACACTTTACCCATAGCTCGTGTTCCCCATGTTGCCCGGGTTAGCTAGACCCTTAAACACTTTCTAGGTGAGTGGCTAGGGGTCCACTACGAAGCCTTTACAAAGGAATGCAGAAGACCAACAGCCCGCGACAGTTACAGCAGCGGAGCGGACCATAACCCTCCCTAATGGTCAGCACCTTAGCAAAGGCTGCTACCCCAAAAGAACCGGGCTATACCCCTTCAACTCCGGCCCCCTGTGCCCCCCTCGGGAAAAGGCTATCAGATAATTCCACACCCCTAATTAATTGGCTAAGCCAGAGCCATTTGGACTATGGTTGTACTGTTTTCTTGGGTGGTTCTCCATGTTCCAATTAAGTTATATGATCTTGTCTTAAAACACAACCAGCATTTCATAAACATGGAATACTGTATCATAAAACCACTATAACCAGCCTAAGTTTAGCAACTAAGCAATTATCTACCCAAAACATTTATTAAAAGAGTTAATCAAGGTAATAGGGATGAAACATCTAGTCATGTCCTTAAAAAGGTGATTTCCCATCAAGTTCATGCATAGCAACAAGTAAAAGTAAATATTGTTTAAACATGCAGTTATATAGGTCCAAAAAGAATATGCAGAGGGGGAAATCCACTTGCCTTCCTCTCCGAACTGAGTATTCTCTTCTTCGAAGATAGGCTCTTCTTGATCTTCTCTAACGGGGTACTCAGTCGATACAGGCACGATATCTACGCACAAGCATATACAAACAAACAATAAATAAAACAGTACACCAAACAGTTCCAAAAGCTAAAAACACATTGTTTAAAAGGTTCTACTCGCTGAGACGATCATTTCAGTATATAAAACGCTAAAAACGGAGTTAAAATATGAAAGATATGATTAAAACAAGATACAGAGACTTTTCTGTAAAAAAACTAGGCCTACAGGACTTATATGAAAGAAACCAGGGACTAAAAACATAATTTTAAAAAAAAACAGAGGGGTTCATATGTAAAAGAAATGAAAAGGACCTCTGTTAAAAGAATCTAAGGTAGACAGGGGCTAGATCATAAAAATCAGGACTTGTTTGTGAGGGTTCTTATAGGTGGAAGGACCGGCATGTAAAAACAAGAAAGTCCAGGGGCTCTTTAAAGAAAACGACCCGGTTGACCGGTATGAACTGAATTTGACTCAGGGCTCGGCTTGATCTGAGCCGTGGATCGTCGATCCGACGGCCGCGGTGGCGGTGGACCACGCCGTGAGCTCGGCTCACGGGTCCACGGTGGACCAGGCTTTATAAACGAAGGGGTATGTGATCCGAGCCGCCCGCGTGCGATCGAACGGCCCTGGTGGCCTGCAAGCGGGTCCCTGTAGGCCTAGTTTTCTTACAGAAAAGTCCCTGTATCTTGTTTTAATCATATCTTTCATGTTTTAACTCCGTTTTTAGCGTTTTATATACCGAAATGATCATCTCAGCGAGTAGAACCTTTTAAACAGCGTGTTTTTAGCTTTTGGAACTGTTTGGTGTACTGTTTTATTTATTTATTTATTGTTTGTATATGCTTGTGCGTAGATATCGTGTCTGTTTCGACTGAGTACCCCGTTGGAGAAGATCAAGAAAAGCCTATCTTCGAAGAAGAGAATACTCCGTTCGTAGAGGAAGGCAAGTGGATTTCCCCCTCTGCATATTCTTTTTGGACCTATATAACTGCATGTTTAAATAATATTTACTTGTTGCTATGCATGAAATTGATGGGAAATCACCTTTTTAAGGACATGACTAGATGTTTCATCCCTATTACCTTGATTAACCCTTTTAAAAAATGTTTTGGGTAGATAATTGCTTAGTTGCTAAACTTGGGCTGGTTATAATGGTTTTATGATACCGTCTTCCATGTTTATGAAATGCTGGTTGTGTTTTAAGACAAGATCATATAACTTAATTGGAACATGGAGAACCACCCAAGAAAACAGTACAACCATAGTCCAAATGGCTCTGGCTTAGCCAATTAATTAGGGGTGTGGAATTATCTGATAGCCTTTTCCCGAGAGGGGCACAGGGGGCCGGAGTTGAAGGGGTATAGCCCGGTTCTTTTGTGGTAGCAGCCTTTGCTAAGGTGTTGACCATTAGGGAGGGTTATGGTCCGCTCCGCTGTTGTAACTGTCGCGGGCTGTTGGACTTCTGCATTCCTTTGTAAAGGCTTCGTAGTGGACCCCTAGCCACTCACCTACGGAGTGTTTAAGGGTCTAGCTAACCCGGGCAACATGGGGAACACGAGCTATGGGTAAAGTGTACAACCTCTGCAGAGTTAAAACTGATCGATCAGCCGTGCTCACGGTCAAGAGCGGCTTGGACCCTCACATGATAATCAAACTTAAAGATGGATGTAAATCGTGGATCTTGTGGGTTTTTGAGATGGGATGTTTTATAATGTTTAAGTGGGTTGGTATGAACTTACATCTAGTAACTAGGTGCTGTTAATTAAAATTTGACCAACTTATAAAATGCTAACCGCTGTAAACATTAGCCTATCCTTGATAGCCTTGCCTGTTTCCCCCACTTGCTGAGCTCCAACCATAAGAGTGCTCACCTTGCTTACCGCTGTTCAGATGAGAACAACGGTGAGGAGTACTGGAGCGACTTTGAGGAGTCTAAGGCATGCGGATCCCCCAGTCATGTGCCTGTGGAAGATGAAGCTGAAGTTGCTCGTTTAGTTATCGTTTGTTTTCGGACCTTCGTGTCCACCGTCTGAGTGTAATAAATGAATATTGTATCAGTTAAACTCTTGTACGTTTGATTACAGTTATGGTATTACACTCTTTTGTCTATCGTATGTTTGTAACTTGATCCTGGCGCACATATAAGATGCATTCGGTTTTCCTTGTAAAATCGGGTGTGACACGTACTTGAAGCTCAAGATGCCGGGGCCCAAAGGGATCATCACGGTGGGACCTTCATTCGAACACGCGTTCAAATGTGACGTCGAATGCGTTGAGCACGCTGAGGCGCTCGCGCTCGACGAGGCCCTCGTGGCGGACCTGGAGAAGCTGGCCAACGAGGCCCTTGGCTCCCCCAACAAGCACGCCGGAAGCTTCGAGGCTGCGGAGCATACCAAGGCCGTGCCCCTCGACCCCAGCACCCCCGAGGACAAGACGCTGAGGGTCAGCTCCTCCCTCGACTCGAAATAGGAAGTGGTGCTCGTCGACTTTCTCCGCGCCAACGCCGACATCTTTGCGTGGAGTCCCGCGGACATGCCGGGCATTTCGAGGGAAGTCGCCGAGCACTCACTTGATATCCTGCCCAACTACAAGCCGGCCTCTCAGCGTCTGCGACGATTTGACGAGGAGAAGCGCCGGGTGATCGGAGAGGAGCTGCGAAAGCTTCTGGAGGCCGGGTTCATCAAGGAAGTGTTTCATCCAGTGTGGCTAGCTAATCCTGTACTAGTTAAGAAAAAGAACGGGAAGTGGCGGATGTGCATTGACTATACCGGTTTGAATAAAGTATGTCCTAAAGTTACTTTTCCTTTGCCACGGATCAATCAAATAGTTGACTCCACCACGGGGTGTGGGTTGCTATGTTTCCTTGATGCGTACTCCGGTTACCACCAGATTAAGATGAAAGAGTCCGACCAGCTCGCCACCTCCTTCATCACGCCGTTTGGGATGTTTTGCTACGTAACAATGCCGTTTGGTCTCCGGAACGCCGGGGCGACATACCAGCGATGTATGCTCCACGTCTTCGGGGATCACATCGGGCGGACTGTCGAGGCGTACGTCGACGACATCGTAGTTAAATCCAAAAAGGCGGGTGACCTGGTGAACGATCTGCGCATTGCGTTCGAGTGCCTCCGGGCAAACGGGGTTAAGTTGAATCCCGAAAAATGCGTCTTCGGGGTGCCGCGCGGCATGCTTTTGGGTTACATCGTCTCCCAGCGAGGCATAGAGCCCAACCCGGAGAAGGTATCGGCCCTCGAACGGATGGGGCTGATACACGACCTGAAGGGAGTACAAAGGGTCCTGGGCTGCCCTACAGCCCTGAGTCGTTTCATCTTACGCCTCGGCGAGAAGGGCTTACCCCTGTACCGACTTCTTCGGAAGAGCGAGCGTTTCTCCTGGACCGCCGAGGCCCAGGAGGCCCTCGACAAGCTAAAGGCGGCGCTAGCCCACGCTCCGATACTGACCCCACCTCAGGAAGGCGAGCCTCTATACCTCTACGTCGCCGCCACGACCCAAGTGGTCAGTGCGGTCATCGTGGTAGAAAGAATGGAGGAAGGCCATGCCCTGCCGGTCCAGAGGCCGGTCTATTACATCAGCGAGGTGTTGTCGGACACCAAGACACGATACCCCCAGATCCAGAAGCTGCTCTACGCGGTGGTGCTCGCGCGGCGCAAGCTGCGGCACTACTTCGAGGCCCATCCTGTCACCGTGGTGTCCTCCTTCCCCTTGGGGGAGATCGTCCACAACCGGGACGTCTCGGGCAGGATAGCAAAGTGGTCCGTGGAGCTCATGGGTGAGGCGCTCACTTACACGCCGCGAAAGGCGATCAAGTTGCAGGTCTTGACGGACTTCGTGGCCGAGTGGACCGACATTCAGCTGCCAGCTCCTCAGATTCAGGCTGAATGCTCGACCATGTACTTCGATGGGTCAGTCATGAAAACGGGCGCGGGCGCGGGCCTGCTCTTCGTTTCACCCCTTGGGGAGCACATGCGGTATTTGGTGCGTTTGCACTTCCCCGCGTCAAACAATATGGCAGAATACGAGGCCCTCTTAGGCGGCCTCCGCATCGCCATAGAGCTCGGCATCAAGCGCCTTGACGTTCGGGGAGACTCTCAGCTGGTTATTGACCAAGTGATGAAGAACGCGAGCTGCCACGACGAGAAGATGGAGGCGTACTGCGCCGAGGTACGCAAGCTCGAGGACAAGTTCTTCGGGTTCGAGCTCAACCACATCGCGCGCAAGTACGAGGAAGCGGACGAGCTGGCCAAGATCGCTTCGGGGCGAATCACCGTTCCCCCGAACATTTTCGCCCGCGACCTCGCCAAGCCCTCCGTCAACCTCGACAAACCCGCCGCTGCTTCCGGAGAAGCCCCAGGGGCTGACCCCTCGAGGCACATAGGCACCGACCCCATGGACGAGGACCCCACGAACGGGGAACTCGAGGCCTCGGGCCTCGAAGGGTCCCAGACAGATGAGGCTGAGGCGATGGAGATTGACAACCTCCCGCCCCCTCCGCGAGACTGGCGCGACGAGTACCTCGCCTGGCTGGATCGAGGGGAACTTCCCCCAGAACGAACCGAGGCGAGGCGTGTCGCCAGGAAGGCCAAGTCCTTTGTAGTCATCAATGGCGAGCTGTACAAGCGCAGCGCTTCAGGGATCATGCAGCGTTACATTTCCATCCCTGAAGGACGGGAGCTGATCCAGGACGTTCACGCGGGCGAATGCGGTCACCATGCCGCTCCGCGTACCCTCGTCGGAAAGGCGTTCCGCCAGCGCTTCTACTGGCCGACGGCGGTCGCCGACGCCAACGAGGTGGTGCGCACCTGCGAAGGGTGTCAGTACTACGCGCGGAAGACTCACCTCCCGGCGCACGTGCTACAATCCATCCCCATCACATGGCCCTTCGCCGTGTGGGGGCTGGATATGGTCGGGCCCTTGCGAAAGGCGCCCGGGGGCTTCACCCACATACTCGTAGCCATCGATAAGTTCTCAAAGTGGATCGAGGTCCGCCCCATCTGCAGCCTCAGGTCCGAGCAGGCGGTGCTTTTCTTCACGGACATCGTGCACCGCTTCGGGGTACCCAACTCTATCATAACGGACAATGGCACCCAATTCACCGGCAAGAAGTTCTTGGAGTCCTGCGACAGCTACCACATCCGCGTGGATTGGTCAGCTGTGGCACACCCACAAACTAATGGACAAGTGGAGCGCGCCAACGGCATGATTTTACAAGGTTTGAAGCCAAGAATCTTCAACAAGCTTAACCAATTTGGCCGGAAATGGATCCAGGAGCTGCCATCAGTTGTCTGGAGCCTCAGAAACACCCCAAGCAGGGCCACGGGCCTCACTCCGTTCTTCCTGGTCTACGGCGCGGAAGCCATGCTCTCCACGGATTTGGACTACGGATCCTCGAGGGTCAGAGCATACCAAGAGGGGCAGAACCAGCAAGATCGCGAAGACGCGCTGGACTGCATCGACGAGGCCTGGGTCAAAGGGCGAATCCTCGCCACGCCGAACCCCTGACGCCGCCTGGGAATCAGGCCCCGGCGCTGTGCTCGCATACCGCCACTGTGCGGCCATCCCCGACGTTGTGCGGGTGCTGTGCGGAGTGGCCGGCGTCATTCCTCAACACTGTGCCACCCGCTCCTGTCCTTCCTCCCCGCCATACCCCTCGAAAAGGGATGGCAACACCCTCGAGGGGCGTACGGCCGCCGCCCTGACGCACGCCCATGACGGTGCCGTGGCGCAGGGTAGGCAGAGCACGTTCCCTCCGTCACCTCCGGCGCTGTGCGGCCACCCCAGCCTTGTGCCACCATCCCGGGCACCGTGGAACCATCCCCGGTGCTTTGGAGCCCTGTTCTGATGGGATACCGCCACGCCGGCCGCTGTGTGGCATGGGCGCTCCCGCCATCATGGCCCTCGAAAGGGCATGGGGGCACCCTCGAAAGGTGTATGAACGGCGAGCAGGCGCGCACACTGACCGGCACCGCCGCACGAGCGGCGTGCGCCGCGTCCCCTCCACCAACTCCGGCGCCGCCTGGCCATCCCGGGCGCTGTGCAACTGACCCGGGGGCTGTGCGGCCATCACCAGCACTGTGCCGCCATCTCCACCGCTGTGCGACGGCACACACGACACTGTGCGGACACGCCGATGATGCACCGCCGTCCCGCGCCACCAACTCCGGCCCTTCCTCCGGCGGATAGGCTCTCGATCCAACGGGGCCGCCCCTCGAAGTCAAAGCAGGATGGGTCACGACGACCGTCACGACGCCCGCGGTAGCCGGAGGACGCCACCAACTCGCGCCAGGAACCATGACGCGCGGGACAAGACCGCCGACGCCATGCTTATTAGTACATAACCACTGTATCGGCTGCTGTGCAGCATCTTGTAACTGCCCTCCCTTGGCCTATAAAAGGGAGAGGCAGAGCCCCCTGCGCGGGGACACGACGACGCAACACACTCACCGCGCACAACACGCCACTTTGTTCCAGATATTGACACTTGCCCCAATCGCTTAGTCGGGACTTGGGGGAATTTCCTCCTCTCCCACCGTGCTTGTAGCCCCCCCTCTACAGGCACCGCCGGTGCTGGTTAATACAAGTGCGAAAGCACATCTGCTGGACGTACGGCCGCGTGGTCGGAACCAGGATAAACATCCGTGTCATCTTAGCCAGCGCCGACCATCGAGGAGCCGATCGCAGCGCAAATCTCTAGTTGGTGCCGGTGCTAATCCGGACACCGACAACAGTCCATGTTTTGGTTAATTTTTGTTTGCATTGAATGTTTATCCTTAAACGGTCATACAATGATACAAATGCTTAATTAGTATATTGCAGTTTCATTTCGGTGCATGCATCTCATGTTGTGTGCTGCAGCAACCCAACCAAAGGATTGCTCTACTTCTTTTGTTTCAGAACATCTTTGACTTGCCAGATCACAAAAAATGACTGTTATCTACCAAATATTTGCAGGTGATACCATGGCTCTGTTAGGCTTCTAAACACTCATAATTCATGGCTCAACAAGTTCGAATCTGAACAGGCCGCACTGCTGCAGTACTATCCTCAAGACCTCAAGCTGTTGGGCCGTTGGGGCATTAGAAGTGGGTCCCCACTTTTGCAGGTGGGAGCCGGCTAGCATGTAAATTTGATGTGTTGCGAGTCGTCAGAATGGTGCTCTGGCTAAGTGCTTTGCCACCTTACACATCGTGTAAACCCCATAGTAACAGTGGAAATAATAGTCAGGTCTTCTTTACTCTGCTTCACAGTGCGATGCTGCACCTGCGCCTGTCTTCACACGATACATTTCAGAAAACTGGAGTGCTCGACTGTCTGAAATATGCTAACAAACGTGGGCTTTCAGGTCTGGATTTTCTTGTAATTGATGGTGATGGAGACCTCATCAGCGACTGATTTGTCGCTAAGTGGCATGTATTCTCTTCAACTGATTGTGGTCGGTGGGCCAGCTAGATTATGCGTGATCGCGATATCTCTGTGTTTCTGTTCAATGTTTAGGACAGCAGGTGAATGAGGATCGGCATGATGCAATCTTGAACCATAGGCAACCGGGAGTGGAGAGTTTCGCAGCCACACGTTGTAGCTAAGCACCCAACCACCAGCTACTGGAGCGGAATGCGACTGATCTGGCAATTTGTTGTCCAGGATAACTCGAGGTTATTTGAACCAACGTTCAGATGTGTTGTACTCCTCTCATTCCAAATTGTATATCTTAACCAAAACGATCTACAATTTGGAATTGAGGGAGTACAACAATCTTTAACCGTGGAAGTAGGTTTCGAGGCTGAGGCGAGCTGCTGACTTGAACAGCTTTGCGGGTCCGTCAGAACTCAAAAGTTTGCGTTGCAGAGTGTGGTGTCTGGTGTGGTTGGTTGGTAGGATAGCAGCCGGGCGGAGACGCACCGGCACCCTCTCGTGCTCCGGCGTCCTGCCACTAGCTCATGCTTCCCGGCGGCCGGCGGCCAGCGGCAAAGTCAAAAGGCAAACAGGGGCAAGGAAAAGGAATCCGGTTCCTTTCAAGCCTCTGTCAGTCTCTGCGAGTCAGCGCGCCGAACCTGCCTGCCGAGTGCCGACGAGAACAAAACAGCTTTTCGGTCTTCGTCACTCCAGTCTCGACTCGAGAAAGCGAGCAGAAGTGCTGCTGCTGCTGCCTTCTTCTTCAGATTTTCCAGTAGATCTGCTTCGCAGTTTGGGCAACGCTTACAGTGAGATGTGTCACACTTTGATTGCCTATTTTCCAGAAAGGACAGCACGGATGACAGATGTGTGATGACCATGCCACGGTACAGTACTGCGAGCCTCATGAGGCTGAGGCACATGCAGATCGGTGGTTAGTTGTTGACGCATTCCATCAGGAGCACGGACGCCCCCGGGCCAGTGAGTGACTGACCCAAAAGAGGACGAGCTGTCCCGCACGTGACCCAAAAGGGAGGTGACAGGATTCGAGCAAGAGCTCGCGAGAGCTGGCCACGGCTTGGCTCTGAAAAAACGAGGATGAGGAGCGTTCGGCCAGAGCCAGGAGAGAGAGAGGAAAATGGCTGCCGGCAGCCTGGCTCCCGACTCGGCCAACGATATCAAACAAGCGAAAATGACTTTGGTGGGCTTGGTCGGGCAAAAGTGGCCCATATCAAACACGCCCTGACTGACCCAAAAGAGGACGAGCTGTCCCGCACGTGACCCACGCGCCCACGAGAAGCAGAAGGCAGCAGTTCGTTTTCAGCGCTGCTGCAGAAACCTGCAGCGAGATGAGAAAAGGAGAGAGGGGAGTATTAACCACCCGAGAAAGCTACAGCACGAATCGATCGAACGAGACAGCAGGCAACCAGGAGTGACGAGCAGGGTTATTGTTACCGGCCACCGGTGGTAGCGGCTAACCGTTGTTACCGGTAAATACCGGTCAAATTCAAATTCCAAACCGAAATACGCAGTTCAACCGGCCTCGGACGAGGGCCAAGTGGAGTGGACTCGGGAGGCCGGCCACCTCCTCCTCCTGGATAGGATTGGCGGCCCTACCGCGCTGCATGTTCTCGCGCCACGCGGCGCCAGCGCATGACATGTCTCGGCCGACAGCCGGCACACAGATCGATCGTGGCGACCGCACGGAGCGAGGAAAGAGGTCTGTGAGCTGGAAGGAAGGAAAAGGGCAGAGACGAGAGAGGGGGAGCTGCTGGAACGACAGCCATGGGGGCTGGCAGGACGACGACAGAGGATCCGATCCGGCCTGGAAGCCGAGTTTATCGATCGCGTGCTCTCTGGTCTGTGGGCCGCTGGTATGATCAGACGATATGGTACGAGGTGAGAGCGACGACTCACGTCACGCATAACATAAGAGTCACACGGCTCGCAGTCGCAGGTTGGTAGCGTCGGAGTAGTCCAGATTAATTGATGAGTATGTATACATATCAGCAAGCCAGCAACGCTTTCGGGCCAGCGAAGGCTACGATGCCGCGCCAGAGATATTTTTCTTTGTGTCTATGAGAGGGTGTGTGGCTCCTAAAAATGTTGGATTTTGTGAAGAACGCGTCAACATGTCGAATCACGCAGAACAGAATCCTGCGGAAAGAATCGCAAAAAAGAAAAAAAAAATCCTGCTTGAGCTGCAGTGCGTCTGCCCGGCACGTGCAAACAGTAGCGTCAACGTCCACACTCTGGATCCGCAGTCAAAACCAGGAGAACGCCCATGTGTGTGTTATACTCCTGCATTATTTTCCCATCCATCGCTCGAACAAATGCGAGTCATGGGCACGGAATGAAAAGGGAAAGAAAAGGAAGAACGAGATGGACCATATTTCTGCATCGAATCGAACATACGAACGTCGCTCGTGACGTGACGCAGATATTTCTGAAACGGAATGGTTTTCTTTCAAACTTGACGCATGATCACGAAGAAGCGAAAATCCAGCAGCGATTAGCAGGGGGGCCAGCACGTAATAAACCCCCGCGCCATTAAACTTCCTCTGCCGTTTGCCAGTTTCCACACCAAGACCGAGCTGTGTGGCCGGGGTTGGTGGCGGCGCAGAGCACGCCGGTCTTTGGTCGCGTCGCGCGCAGGTGAGCCGGGAAAGGTAGGTAGGTGGCGGGCAGGTGAGGTGAAAGAGGAAACGAAGCGAGGGGACAGACGGGCCGCCCCGCCGTCGAGGTATAAAAACGGGCGTGCCGCCGAGGGGGGACCGGCCGAAGCAGCGACAGGGTGCCAGCCTCCCGCCTCCCTCCCACCACCCGTCCCGCTCCAGCTCTCCACCCGGAAATCTCGCCGCTGGTCAGTGATCTCTCTCTCTCTCTCTCTCCCCCTCCACACCCGCCGCCGCCTGCTGCTCCTTTTTCCTCGCCGCGGAAACAGAAAAAAAATCCCGCGCCTTTGCCTGCTTCGGCGAGTCCGAGGTTTCTCGGTCCGAGTTAACGGGTGCTTCTTCTCAGGATTTTGCCTCTCTGACGGGTGTTTGCGGGGTAGTGGTTCGCGCGCCTTCTAGTATGTCGCTCTAGATTATTTTTCCTCAATCGCTGACGGTTCCGCGGCGGCGGCTCTGCTCGCCGCGGATCTTGTGCTGCCGGGGTTGCAGATCTTTTCTTTTATTTTCTTTTCTTTTTCTCGCTTTCACTTCGGCAAACGAATTCTGGTTCGGTTCAAGTGGGTCTGCCTTTGCCTTGAGGTTTTAGCAATATTATATCTGCTCGTCACCGGTTGTTCCGTCGGAACGGCCGGTTTGGGCCATGGGTTGGGAATCAGCGGAGGTTTTGGCATATTAAATTGGGACGTTTCCCTTTTAATTTCCAGTTCCACGATTAGGCTGGACCACAGGTGTGCATTTCTTACACCGTAAATGGGTTTAGCAAGTAAAAATTCCAAATCAAAAGAGTGACGAATTGTACTGTTCCTTTTGATATTACTAGAAGATTAGAGTTGACCTCTGAGGTTTAAGTCAATACTGCTATGTTGACCTTCAGTCCTTAGATACGGTGCTTTTAGTGATCTCGGTGGCTAGAGAAATAAATTTGATATGCTTGTTCGAGAATACAATAAGCCGACTACCTTCTGTGATGATACAATAATCTGATGTGCTTTGTCCCAAAAAAGCATGAGGCGCATGCCATTAGATCTAGTTCACTTAAAAAGGGGGGCAAAAGGGGGTTTGATCTTGGATCTGATCATGCCAGTTTTTGTATCCAGTTCGGAGACTGCAGTAGCTGCCTGCTCCTTTTGGCATAAAAGAAATGGCATTGCATTTGCATGTGACAGCTTAACTACAGAAGTTATTTATGTGCTCTGCTAGCTTGTTTTGTTTGTTGTTGGATATTGCGTGAACAGCATGAAAATGTCTATGGTAACCCTAATGGTGTATTTCTCACTTGGTTAGGTGCATCATTGTAGCAGGTAGAAGAGGCTCGTCCTATTTATCATGTCAGGAGGATCTTCACCATCATCAAGGCGGAACAGCTCTAATTCTTTATCTAAAGACCTAGACCTTCCTTCAGAACAAGGGTGTCTCTCTATTGTTGTACTTGGGGCTTCTGGTGACCTTGCCAAGAAGAAGACTTTCCCAGCACTCTACCACCTTTTCGATCAGGTATCTGACAGCTCTAAGTACTAACCATTCCCTGAACAATTTTACAATTTAAACAAAAAACTGAAGCTGTAATGCACATCTACTTGAGCCATTTCATAGCATGTACTCTGTACTCGACACTTGATTTCTTGGGATGATTGCATCACAATTATAAGCGCACGTAATTCTAACTTTCTCCCATTTGAGATAGGATAGTGTAGAAGACAATTTGAAGGGCTAGTTACTAAAATAGATCAAGCTTCAATACATGTTGTAGTCCATCTTTGAGAATATAAATTTAGTCTTTACAGACATGCGGCATCTATGCAGTTCCTGTTTTTCTAGAATATGTCCAGTTCTGTGTTTGACACTATTATCAAGTTTATCAATATACTTATTGAAGTTAATGTTCATGTGTTACAGGGATTTATACAGTCCGGCGAAGTGCATATATTTGGTTATGCTAGATCAAATCTTTCTGATGATGGGTTAAGAGAACGCATTCGTGGGTAAGGTTTTCAGATGGCTGAATCTAGTTCTCAGGTTGCCTAACACAGCTGTTTTATTCTGCAAAGATTTTTCTTTGTTTCCATATTACTGCATTTAGAAAATTATAACCTCGAAAGCTGATCTGAAATGTGTTGTATATATATTCCTAGATCTTCAGCAGCTTCATGGAATTGTTGAGACGTGCACCTTTACTCTTTGAACTTCACTGACAGGCGTTTTTTTTTATACAGGTATCTCAAAGGGGCCGCAGAAGAAGATGTTTCAGAATTTTTGCAATTAGTAAGTTCTTATTATAACCACACCACACTGAGTTTAATTAAATGGCACAGGCATCATCGTGGTAATTTGTGTCTCAGATAAAATATGTCAGTGGTTCCTATGACAATGGAGAGGGATTTGAGAAATTGAACAAGACAATATCAGAGTATGAGGCATCAAGCAAATCAGAAAGCTATCGCAGGCTCTTTTATTTGGCATTGCCTCCATCTGTCTACCCTTCAGTGTGCAAAATGATCAGAACATATTGCATGAATCCATGTAAGCTGTTACATTTCATTTGTTTAATGAACAGATAAGCATGGCGAAGTTAGTGAAAGGTTCAGCTTTGTTAATATCTGTTTTCTTTTGCTTTGCTTAGAGCGCAATAAACTTTTACATTTTTTTCAAACTTCTATTTTTCAGTGATACCAAGAGCATAATTATTTTTATGCTTTGGTTCTTACCTGCCATTCACTTCTGTCTTTGTGCAGTGCTGACATTGAGATTTAAAAAATAAACAATCTGTCAAATGTGAATTTGTTTTGGAATGGATACAAAGGACATCCGTGCTATTTATCAACTAAATCCCGTATCAGTTCCCATTGTAGTAATATATACACATTCGAAATGTCGAGTGGCATACTACTGTACTCAATTGCACAACTACATCGTGTTTGGGCTTGACATTAGTGTTGTGCATGCAGCTTCTCACCCTGGATGGACTAGAGTCATTGTTGAGAAGCCCTTTGGAAAGGACTTGGATTCTGCAGAAGAACTAAGTGCCCAACTTGGGGAGCTATTCGAGGAACATCAACTGTACAGAATAGACCATTACCTGGGGAAAGAGTTGGTCCAAAACTTGGTAATCGCTGTAACTTTGTTTTACTTACTGTACATTTCACCAACACTTGTCTAACTAACATTGATCCAATCACATTTTACAGCTTGTCCTTCGTTTTGCCAACCGCTTGTTTTTGCCTCTTTGGAACCGTGATAATATTGATAATATACAGGTAAGCTGATTTTGTTCAGTAGCTAGCAGTAGGCAACTTTGTTTTGCTGGTATAAGGTTCCATGTACATAACTGCAGTTCCTTTATAATTCAAGAAGGCATTTTTGTAGTTTCTTTTATAAATTGTTTTACCTGACTGTTTTTGTGACTATAGTAGAAAGCTGTTGTATTCTACTGCTACAATTTAGTGATCTTTGAAATGAACTAAATTGAACCTTAGATAACTGAAAGCATGAATGTCTTTCCATAGATAGTCTAAACTTATAGTATGAACAGCATGGCATGCTAATTAATCCAACCCTGCAGATTGTATTCAGGGAGGACTTCGGGACTGAAGGGCGTGGAGGATATTTCGACCAATATGGGTATGACCAACATTGTTTTTAATTTAGTGTATTTCAATAACATTTTTATGAAGTTGTCTGATCTAAGACCATGCTCTTATTTAAAATATTCATCTCCTTTGAAACATGCATATTATGCATGGTAATGATGACAAATTTGAGAAATATTCAGTCATGTTAGGTCCTTATTAATGTACAGATGTAATTATATTTGAAACTGAGAATGCATGCTTTCCATTGTTGCTTAAACTTTTAGAATCCAGAGAATATAAAATTACAATACTACAGCAACCAAATAACATGGAAAATGATTCCCTTTGATACTGAATTGCAAAACAAAGGCTTTCTGTCACTCTCTAGTCTCTCCTTCAATATGTAAACAGATGAGTTAAGGATAAAACAATTGGATGATATCACCCATCTCTGGCACATTGTTTAAACATTTTCGCATATTTTTTCTGCATACCTTCATTACTTGCTCTATAAATATCTGACTCTGCGCCTGTTGCTACAGAATCATTCGTGATATCATTCAGAACCATTTATTGCAGGTAAACATAAATAAGATATATTGAACATTCATATACTATGATTCAGCATGTGTTTTCCATAATGGAGTCCAGCTTTTAGAGTTTTAGTATTTTAGTGACTAGAATAGAGGGGGCTCCTTTTACTGTACCATTTTTTCTGCTTGCCATTTCAAATACTTAAAACTTATGGATTATTACATGCTGAATCTTCTGTGGAATAGCTAGTCTGATATAATTATTGAAGAGTACTGTATAAATTCTTATTACCTTCTTCAGGTTTTCTGTTTGGTTGCAATGGAAAAGCCTGTCTCTCTTAAGCCTGAGCACATCAGAGATGAGAAAGTCAAGGTCCAATCTCTCTTAACTCCCTTCATGTTAACACTATATTGTTGTTCTACCAATTCTCTTGCCATTTGTTTGCTCTCTGAAATGTAGCAGAGTGTGCATCTTATATTTTGTTGCTATGTTAGTGCTTAGAGAAATACATTCCGTATCTTATTGTCAGGTTCTGCAATCTGTGAACCCTATTAAGCCTGAAGAGGTAGTCTTGGGACAATATGATGGCTACAAGGATGACCCTACAGTTCCAAATGATTCTAATACCCCAACTTTTGCGTCTGTTGTTCTTCGGGTGCACAATGAAAGATGGGAAGGTATCTCTGTCACCCACATGACCACATCTTTGCATGTTAGAGTAGAAAAGTATATAACTGGTGTTTGAAGGATATAATTGAAATACTTGCTCTGTCCTTTTCTTCTTTAGTTCAGCATGCCCTTTTACTTTCAGTATCAGCCCTCTAATATTTCATATGCAGGCGTTCCATTCATTCTTAAAGCTGGTAAAGCATTAAGCTCAAAGAAAGCAGAAGTTCGGGTGCAATTCAAGGATGTTCCTGGTGACATTTTTAAATGTATGTGCATATAAGTTAATGTTCACGGTGTAGTTATTTAGCATACAATGGCTAGTACCTAATCAAGTAGTAGGTTTTAGTACTTGTACAAAATGGAGGAAACTTCCTGTACATAGCCAGATGGAGGAAAGTTAGATGTCTTTCATGAGTTAAACCATGAGATCTGAAACTACCAAAGGATTGGTTAAAGGTTTGTTCATAATGCTGAAGGGGTAGGACAGATCAACTAATATTGGCTAGGAAAGTACTTACTTTAGGTGGAATAAATCACAATGTGCAGAATGTGTGGATTGCCTTTAACTAGTCACTGAATGTTGTTTATATTAGCTATCATATAGGTAGAATACGAACAATGTGGGTGCGTGTGTGTGTGTGGGGGGGGTTAACTTGAGCTGGACGCCTAGACTAGATGCTAAGGGCAACAAGCAAATGTGAATTGCAGGGTGTATGGACGAACCGAACTGAGAACCAGAATAATACTAGGGATCACAATTTTGCTCACCTTATATCTTCATATTTTGCAATGGATATTTTATTTGATTTTGCAATTGATCTTATAGTTGAACTGAATATAAGTATAACCTGGTGAAGGTAAGAAGCAAGGAAGAAATGAGTTTGTCATACGCCTCCAGCCATCAGAAGCCATGTACATGAAACTAACTGTAAGTCCTGATATTTTCTTGGAAAAAAGGGAAATCTTGATGGGATTTGAATGTGCAAAAGAATTCTAATATACTCCTTGAAAATTGAACAACTGCAGGTTAAGAAACCTGGGTTAGAAATGGCTACTGAACAGAGTGAGCTTGATCTGTCATATGGGATGCGCTACCAAAATGTCAAAATTCCTGAGGCATATGAACGCCTCATCTTGGATACGTATGTGTCATCCTTTTTGTTATTCTATCGTATATGTATATCTCTTTACAAAGAAATTCCCACTTTCCATTTCATGCTGGATACACCATGCCTTAGACTCATATAACCTTGCAAAGCTTTCTGCTATGCAAAGTGGCAGCTTATCTTTATTGCACCAATCGTCTGATCGATATCCATGTTTGTGCAGAATACGAGGAGACCAGCAGCACTTTGTTCGCAGAGATGAGTTAAAGGTTTGTGCCACCCTGCATATTTTTGTCTTTGTGGTTATATGTGGAGTCTTTTATCTTCAAGAACTCTTCTGATTCCATGTCACTCTTAACACCATACCTGTTGGTTCTCAGGCTGCTTGGCAAATCTTCACTCCTTTGCTGCACGACATCGACGATGGCAAGATGAAGGCCGTCCCATATCAACCTGGCAGCCGAGGCCCCAAGGAAGCCGACGAATTGAGCGCTAGAGTTGGTTATGTCCAGACCCACGGTTACGTATGGGTACCACCCACCCTTGCATAGAAGAGAGGCGTGTTTGCATACACCCTCATAGGAATTGTGTATCTAGGAAGAGTGCCCTACAATAAGGCCACGCATATATATCACCCATTTTCATTGTACCGCCAACCAAGTACTGCTGAATGTTCCAACTACGATATGAAATAAAAATACATGTTTCAATAGATATGCAATGGTCAATGATGGATTTTCTCTCTCCAAAACGTACCAATGTATGCAATGGTCAATGATGGATTCTTTTTTCTCCAAAACGTACCAATGTAGGAACCTTTCCTATGGAAAGAAGTTGCTGAATCCTCCATTCCAAACACTTCACAGTAGAAAAAACTTTAGGAATCTGATTACTACAAAATTCACTTGAAAATAGTCCATTCCAAACAAGCCCTTGAATGGGAAAAGAAACAATGTACTTTGATGGACTGCATTTTCCCATGTTTTTCTTATTGAAGATTTGTTCACTAAAAGTGCACCATAAAGTGCTAAAGAACTGCATGTTGATGATGTGGACAATGTCTGGACCAAAACGAGATCGTCTGGAGATCTAACTGAATTTACCGAGCAAGGGGAGTGATCACATCCATGGTTTTTTTTACCGACTGTAACCAGGCCGGTTACCGCTGGAACCGGTCCGGGCCGGTTACGGTTCCGGCCGGCCCCAAATTCAAAATTTCAAATTTGAATTCAAAAAAAAATGAAAAAATCCCAAAAATAGCTCAAGTTGTCACGAATTTAATGGTGTCAAAAATTTTCAAATATTCGTTCGTTTAGTATACTTTGCGGGCATTAGAAGTTCAACCAAAAGTTCAACCAAAAAAGTTCAACCAAAAAAGGCTGGTTGAACTTCTAATGCCCGCAAAAAATACTAAATGCACTAATATTTGAAAATTTTTTGACACCATTAAATTCTACGCACCTTGAAATACTTCTAAGTTGTCAAAAAAAATACTTTTAGGAATTTTTCTTTTGTTTTTCAATTTTTAATTCAAATTTAAAAACACATCAAATGCTTCATTGTTCCGTTTTTTTCCCACAGACTGGTAACCAGTCAAACCGGTCCGGTTTACCAATCTTACCGTCCGGTAAACCGAATAGGGTTGGTTTGAAAATTTGAATTTGAGCGGTTTTTCCGGTAACCGCTCAAACCGCTCCGGTAAACCGTTACCGGAGGCTGGCGGTTTGTCTCTAACAGTCGGTAAAAAAACCCTGATCACATCAACTCGTGTTAAGAAGGGGAGTGATCATATCATAGCAATCTGCTCCTTTTCAGAATAATCATTCATTTAGATATTTTTTTCGACCTTGAAATCACGGAGTCCATTTGCCATCTAAAAAAAAATTAATGAAGTTCAATCCCGATTCCGGAGCAAATACCTGCAGAAGCAGGTAAAGCTAAAGTAGTGCCATAACCACATCAATTGCTTAAACTCCTATAATGTTATGGAACCATATGTTATATGGCCGGAGGCCCAATCAGCATCATGAGTCAGCAGCAAAATTTCATTCACGTGGACCAGACCCCATCATACTATTAATATAACATTGCCCTCTTGATAGTCGCTCGTTTCCTTCTGACCAGCTACAGCATTTTCTTCTTTTTTATCGTTGCTCGTTTCCTTCTGGCCAGCTACAGTACCTTCTTCTTTATCTTTGCTCGTTTCCTTCTGACCAGCAACAGCATTCACTTTATCTCTGCTCTTTTCCTTCGGGGGAATGACAGGAAAATCTTTCTCCGGTTGCCGGTGCCATCGGAAATTGGCGGCTTTGATCCAGCGCGGGTGGACCAAAAACTTCTTGTTCTTCCAGCGGGCCTTCTCTGTTCCCAGATCCACAGCCACGACATGAGTCACTGTGGAATCCACGTCTGCGGAGCAAATGGCACCCAGTGTCTCGGCCATCTTCCACATCATCTGCTCCTGTGGGCGAGAAGTGTTCGGGAACACCCGACTGAAGACTACTTTGCAGCCTTGCAAGATCATCTGCATAGGGGACACAAACACAAGCAACCGATAACAAAGGAAATCTGTAAGCCATGCCATGGTAAACAAATCATATCAATCATTTTAAAACTGATAAACACAACTGTATTTGTTAGTAATAATAGTTCTAATTATTTTAATTACGAATAAATCCTATCGGTTAAAATTTATTTTTGCAGGTGATAGTGATTACATCCGCATTCCACAAAATGATGGCAACTAGTGCAAGCTAAAAGTGATAATTTATTTATAAATATCATAATAACTCTTAAAGCATAATCGCAAGAAAGGTCTCAAGTCTAGTGTTCTACCTGTCTTACATCCCGTGAACAAAGATCAGTTTCAACAGCCTACAGACGAGAAGTACAAGAACAAATGGTTAGACAAGAAAAAATTTTATACTCACAAGATTCAGGTTACTGTGAGGAATAGACAAGCAGAAAGAAAGAGGGATACGATGTAATAAAACTATGTACTTATAAGCAACAAACCGTGTCAAAGAAAATTGTGTGTATGCGCTTCAAGACATCTAAAACGGTAGCCAAAGCACCATCACTCTCCCTTTCATCTTGCATCGACTCTGACAAAGATCTAACACCAAAACCAAATTGGCGGCAGCTTGAAGCAAAGTAATGATATCTCTCCATCAGAATCAGGTTTTCTTTATGCTTCTGCCAGACCTGCAAAAATTATAATTTTAGGCTGGCCAAACATGAATGGTGAATTACAGTAAAAGCAGGGTTATCACTCTAAGGAATAAAAGGCTCCAACCAGCTTCTAGACACTGAAAAGCGATATCGTTATACTTTGATAATGGTGCATGGATGTTTCTGTTGTTAAGTTTATATATGTTCGAAGAGAAAAATGAAACACAGCAGTAGCTATCCAAGAAAACTTAACAGCAACCCGAGTATTATACAACAAGACATCAGGAACTTGACCAATGTACTCATGACAAATAATGTGACTCTGTGTACATGAATTAAAAAAATGTTTCAAATTAGGTTCTGCTGTTGCATAGAAAATGGCATAATTGCTGAAAATAGTCAAACACTTACATACTCAGTGTCATCAAGAATCACAGCAACACTTTCAGCCCCAAGAATCACATCAAGACCTTTCTGGTGCTGCTGAGTGCAATCCGAGTTCGAAATCACTTTAAAAGGAAAATAGACATTACTTGGGTCAAGAAGCTTCGCTATTTCAATTGCATAAGCTTTGTCACCCATGGTGTATATATACATCTCAAACATATTGCTTGCTTCTTTCAAAAAATTACGAACAAATGGTCTCAACTTCATGAGCATCTGCTTTGAATCTAGTGAGAAGATGCCTCTGTTCGGATCATCTGTAATTAGTACACAAGGGGTTCACTAGCTAATATTATATATGCATGGATAAGCAACACCAGTTATAGAAAGGATCAAAGGACATAAAATAAGGGCAACAGGGAAGATAATAATTGTTTACCCAAAAAAATCTAGCACGAAACTAGAATTTAGCGATCGCATAAAAGCTGTTGATTATTGTAAAGTGGGATCAAAGAACAAATGATGCTAAGTGGGATCAAAGTTAGAAAAGACTTGTAAAGTTCATTTATGGGTAATATCAAATGATGCTAACTGTACCAAGCCATAAAAAAGGTTTGTCTAAGAACAAATGATTGAGGCACTAAAGGGTCAAGTCCTTAATAATATCAATCTCTAACTAAACAACATTATGAGTAGCAGCATTTAAACTTCTATGTAGAGCATTTGGCTCTGCCCTTTCCTTAGAAAAAATGTATGCATTCCAGTCAAAATTCAGACATACATGCGATCATTTCCTTTTCATTGTCTGATAGAGCAACGAGACGTTGACCAGTATTTTCAAACATAATTTTGTAAATAATACAGATTTCAAAATTATGACGTAATACAGTATTCATTTCCCCGTGTATTCTAATAATTTCAAATAAATTAGTGTAAAACAAAGTTGACTAAATGAATCATAACAGCATACTAGCACCTCTATAATTGGGATCAGAGGCGGTACCTATAAAGGAATATAAATTTACAAATAAATTTTCTTGGAGCTTAAAAATACAACCAGATACTATTACCTTTTGAAGCAGCAGTTTGAATACCCAACTCATTCTCAGCAGAAAAAATATCTTGGAGCTTAGTCGAGTTTATCAGTGTATGGTCAAGGTCTAAAATGAGAACTAGTTTTCTTTCACGCAGAAGATTCTTCAAATCAGCAACACGCAATCTGTCGACTTCTGAAGAACTTAGCCTCAAGCCCTGCATTTTAATAATTCACCTAAATTTATAAAAATTGCTTGAAGAGGAGGCACTATGCAAGTAAAACGGAAATGAGAAATAAATGGAAATACAGTACCAACAATAGTCCAAGAACAAACATTACATAAGCCAGGTGCAATAAGGAAATACCCCACTCTTGAAATATATTCCGAAATACTCCAAAAAAAAATATCTGTTGCATTTGGTTTGACAATACCTTGCGGATGTAACCAAAAGCAACTCCTGAAACACCTTCCTCATCTTGTGGCTTGCCACATCCAAAGCAAAGTCCCTCAATATATCCAGGATGTGGACATACCTCAACTTGAACATTTTTAGATGGGCCTGATAAATAATATATTCAAGAATTCAACATGCCATCTGTCACACTTGGACAATTGGAAATTCAGTGTTCAATACACGATGAAATAAGCCGAAGGCAATTTTAACAGAAGAAAGAAAGGAAGATACCCAAAAGTTGGGGATATCATGTAAAATATAATAGCCCCCGCAGCTGGATAATTTGTTGTAAGAAAAATCAGGAATATAAATGACTGACCCGTTCTACTATTAACTCAGAACGAAAAATGTGAAAGGGAAGCTATTTGTTGAATTAGTGCTTTGAATAAAATGCATAGCCAGCCAACACGAAACAAAATCCCTAAAGTAGAAAATCTATCCAGAAACACCAGTCTTAGTACGTGAAATATGTCCTTTTTAGCAATTAAACTTACGAACAGATTTGCAAAGTGAGGCTAACAAGAATACCAGTGGCCATTTTGTCAGGCCTAACTGAAGCTCCTTGATCATGGAACTGTTCCTCAACTCTACGCCTTTTAGCACTGCATTTTGCATGCCGTTGACAACATTCAGATTCACATTACAAAATCTACATAACAAGTCATGATTAGTTCTTTCTTAAGACAACTTCGTTCAATGCCTTTTTTTTCTCATCCATTTTCCCGGACAGTAGCATGCTCTCGTAGTCATCATCCTCAACAATCTACCTGAACCTCTTGGATTCAATGAACTAAGATTTAGATTATTAAACTAAAATCCAAATTCACAAGTAGGTGTCATCCTGTTCTAGGAGCACTGGAAGGTATGTTTGCAATTGAAATTCAAGTTGGGCAGGATTCACATTTTATTGGGACTGTCTTCCCCTTTGAAATAGAAGACTTAATAGGCCTTGCAGCAACAAAGCACATGGGAATTCGATCATTTACCTCATAGATAATTAGATAGGATGACCGTGTTGTCAGTAAACAGAACAAAAGTCCAGTAAGCAACAGTATTTTTTGTTAGCTCGAAGTTTTTTAAAAAATGATATCATAAAAGGCTTCACCTAAAAAATCCTCCAAAAAAAATCTGCAGGTGAATATATTTGGAGACTGTAATAGCATAAGCTGGAGACTGAACCAGGACAAATGCAATCCATCAACCTTGCCTACCGTGAGGGGAAAGATGCCTTTACATTACTAGTACATGAGATTGTAAGACAGCAATGCTATCAAATCAACTGGTTACACGAATTTTAGATTCCAAAATTCCATATTTCACATAATAGAAAGTTTGACTGGATAGTCAATATGATTTAAATTCGCTCAGTACAGGAGCAATACAAAATCCAGTAAACCTTAGAGGGAGTTTAAAAGAAAACTTTCAGATTCACAATAGCTTATCCACCCAGTCTAACACACCATGATGCAAGTAATAAGGAAGCAAAGATCCCTGCACTCAAGCATATGCTTCACCCAATCAAGGAGGGAAACAGAGGCAAATCTGCTCTTCCCTACTCCAACAGCGAAGCCGATCATCTAGCTCTAAATGCGCGTGGAATCAAGGTTACAATCACGTAGCCGGAGCCCGGAGCTGCCAAACTGATGGGTCGTGTAGTGGTGAAGTGATAGGAGGGAGGAGAGAGTAGGCGGAGCGTACCGGTTCTGTTCTAGAACTTCAACTCCCACCTCTGAATCCTCATCCTCGCCCTCGCTGTCAGTATCGGGCGAGACAGAGGAGGGGTCGCCGGGGAAGGCGGAGCCGGCGCCGGAGACAAGCTCGAGCTCGGAGTCGAGGAGGGTGGCAAAGTCGTCGCTTCCGCTCGACGACGACGGGGACGGCGACAGCGCCTCGGCGAGGCTCATGGACGCGGAGCCGAGGGCCCAGCCGCACAAGAAGCTCATCAGGTGAAGCCCTCCCGAACGGCAACGAGCGAAACGGCTTCACAGCCGAAGGCCCGGATGGCCGGATTTCGTGCAGAGAGGATCAGAGGAGCCAGAAGATGCAGCGGGAGCCGAAAAAAACGGCTCCCCTCCCCGCTGCTGCTCTCTTCCTTCTCGTTGTAGAATGGGATGATTGGAACGTAGTTCGAACACATGAAATATGGTGCAGCATTAAACTTGTACATAGGACTCCAATTTAGAAGTAGCGTCTCTCGGTTACTGCAGCTCCTATACTGCTTTTTCCCAGTATCAAAACAGAGCGTGGCAGAATTTGGCACGCTCTGGTTTGCAAATTGCAAACCACTATAGAAAGTTTATCAAAAGCTTCTGGTCAAAATGCCTGGCAAGTTGTTACAATGGAGCACACGTCACTACGTCACGATATCTTCTTACTGTGGTTTGACCAGCTTCTCAATTATTTGTCTAAGAGCTGGAGCACTTGCACTGCACTTCTTATCAGTGAAACACGACCTCCCTTCCTCCACTGCCTTGCCGAGCTGGGGATCCATGGGCACCTTCCCAAGGAAAGGGACCCCCATTTCATGGCACATCTTCTCGGCACCACCCTTGCTGCTGTCAAAAGCCTCACTGCATGCGAGAAGTGATAAAAGGTCGGGAGCTTTCTCCTTAATGTAGTTGAAAGCCCACTCCGTGACGTCTGTCTCGCCTGACTCACTTGGCTTCACAAATCTCATATCCGAAATTGCCTGCCTCAAGCCACTCATGTTCTCAACGACACCCAGGACTGGAACACCAGCCATCTTGCAAAAATTTATCCCCTTCCTCACATCGATCAGAGAAACTTGCTGTGGGGTGGTGACGATGATTGCCCCATGAATTCCTGTGCTCTTGAGGCATTGCGCAATCGTGATGTTTTCATCTGACGTCCCTGGTGGGGTATCCACCACAAGATAGTCAATGTCGCCCCAATCAACATCCTTTAGGAATTGTTTGATCAGATGATTCTTTTTAGGACCCCTCCATACAACAGCATTGTCTTGGTCGCCAAGCAGGAAGCCAATTGACATAACACCAAGGTTTGACTCAACATAGACAGGTTGCCAGCCGGAGTTGCTTTCATGAATACACTGACCTTCAAGGCCTAACATTCTGGGGATGCTAGGACCGCACATGTCTATGTCAAGAAGTCCAACCTCATAGTCCATATCAGCAAGGGCAAATGAGAGCTGGGTGGAAAATGTACTCTTTCCGACACCACCTTTTCCGGACATCACCAGTATCTTATGTTTTACTGTACTCATACGCTCAATGATGGCAAGCAGATCTGAAAAATAAACAAAAATACTGGTTAATGAGTTGAAAAATCATGATCACTTGGGAAAGCAGCATTGACATATAAGAGGAATAATCACAGTAAAACTCATAACGTAAAACACAGACAAGTGTAGTAAATGATGCAGGCTTCTGGGATAGCTATGTCAAAACTAACAGTAGCCTTTTTGGGTTATTATATACATTATGCTTAGCTTATACTCCGTATGTACATCTATAAGAATCTTGAGGATTAGTGATTTCTTCTAAGCACTCCGCAGTTTCCAAAATCTAGCCTTTTGCAACGTATCCAGTACCATGCAGCATGGATCGAATCGAGTTGGTAACTATCATAAGCATTGCCTGAAGTAGGCAGACGCAGAACCATAACTACAATCTTCATAAATCAGTCAGATCAATGTGCTTCTTTTATACACAAAAACCATGAGCCTTTGTTCACCAAGTGAGCTACCAACTAACAAATTATCATCTAGATGCAGGACGAGTGCTCCACTGAGTAGTGCGCTACGGCGAGGCTTTCCTAGTATCAAGCATTGGCCAATATACAACGAAGTAGTGCTCACTACTCCTGACAGGCAAATAATACCGGCGAACTGCGGCGGGGTTAGGAACTTAATTAGGGTTTGGGTATGATTACCTGGGTCAGGACCCTTGGGCGCCGTGGCACAGACCTGCTGGTTGGGGCACCCCGCGCAGGCCTCCGCCTTCCCCGCCGTCTCCGATTGTGTCCCGGGGCAATCTGCGGCGAATGCGAGACCGGTCAGAAGGGGGTCGCGGAATACTAAGACCCAAAAGCTCCGCGCGAGCAGCGAGATGTCTTACGGTCGTTGGCGTCTTCCGGGACGTTGCCGCCTCCGCTGCCGCCGGCGCCGCTCTCCATGGATTCCTCGCTGGTTAGCTGCTGCCGCGTCGACGGGGGGTTTAGCGTTAAGACCTCTTGGGTTTGCGGGAGACAAGCGGCTTGGGCTCTAATGTAACGGAGGCAACGGAGCGTTCTGGTACCGTCCGATTTCTAACGGACGGTCGCGGCGGCTGTCTAGAAGAATATTAGGGGGATTTTGCGACGGGACGGGCCCAAATACACAATCTCTTTGTGCTCACTGAGGCTCCGCGCTCTCTCCGCTCCCCTAGCTAGTCGCCGGCGGCTAGCCGCAAAGCTTGCCGCCGCGCAGAGCTCGAACTCGCGGCGCGTGTTTGGGGGGCGCGCAGCATGAGAGCGGCGGTGAGCTCACCCGCTCCGCACTGCTACTCGCGCCGCCGCGCCACGCTGCTGGACGCCCGCCATGTGTTCGACCACGCGCCCCAGCGGCGCCTGCCGCCCATGTCCGCGGGGCTCCGCGCGTCGGCCTTCCGGAGGCCCGCGCGGCGCTCGGCTGTGTCGGCGTTCGCCCCTGCCTGTCGTGCCGCTTCATCAGGTATTAAAACTGCATTTCCTGGCTTCCGCCTTGTTCAGATAAGCTTTCTCCTCTTGACACACGTGCTTACCTATATAGCTCCCCAATTTGTGCATTGGAGTATAATTTGGTAATTACCTAGTGGTAGCATCGTTGAATGCTTGCATGTGGTTCAATGGCTTTTAAGGCTTGGTGAGGAATTGGGGGTTTAAAACAGTGGTATCTTTTTATGACACAAAATGAATGAGTGCTCAAAAGCCAGTAAACTTCAGTCTAGTTGATAACTAGCATTCTCGCAAGAAAACTGCGAAATGCTACCAAGTGATTACTTAATTGGGCTAAACTAAGAGTCCAGCACATGTTGAATTTTGCTTGTTTGATTTGAGGAGTAATGTTGAGGACATGACTCTTGGCATTAATATTGGAGTGTTTGAATTGGTAAAAATGAGGCAGAGGAGAAAGAAGGGAGAATATGATGATTTATAAGGTCCCTGAATTCATAATTATCCCCTCTATGTAATGTCATTTTGTCAGCTGACAGGTGGAAAAAATGAAATAAACTTTTCAATGTGTTTCATGTTTCGTTGTTGTGCTGTTTGCAGTCTTGCTTGCTTCCCTTAACCCCGTTGAACCAATTCTTCTCATTGTTTTGATAATCTGTAGTTGCCATCAATTCTGGAAATGTACTTATCTATGCTTAGGCTTTATTCAATCATGTTACTTCACTTTAGCCTAGTAACTATGAATATTTGGCTTAAGGAGAGTGGCGAATTGAATATATGAACTCAATCACCACAACCATATGTTTTGCATTAGGAATTTCCTGTTTCTTAATTGCATAGAAATACTTGTGACAGAATAGCATAGATGATGGTTGAATTCCCTGATAAATGAAACACGCCTTGAACTTGAAAAATGCTTAGACACATACAGAAAATTTAAAGCTGGAAAAATAGTTCTCTGTTACTTGTAAGTGCCAACTTTCCTATATGGTTGGGACATCATAGCAATTTACATTGGCTGGGTGATCATGGACTCTTGACTTCCTGGAGTTTGCTTCTTTGTAGTTGATACCATTGCTTGAGAGTCTGGGATCTCTATAGCTAGCTTTCTTGCCCAAATCTTTACTTGTCCCAAGCAATGTCTTCTTGCTGAAATTGGGTAAGGTATAAACCCTTGCTTGCAATATACTAACATGCTTCATTCAAGAAGTGAAGGGAGTTCATAACTTCATATAAATGAAGCATACTATTGTCATGTACTGCATGTTCTGTGGTTAACCATTCTTGTTGAGTGCTTCCTACATGCTTTCCCATATTAACTTCTCACCTTTGTTAGGATACAACATACATCATCATTCCACATGCTCCCTAACCATTGAGCAGTTCCTCGTTTGTTTAGGACATTCCTTGAAATCCCAACAGCCTTTTCAACTCCTCGCGTGTGTTTGACTCCATCGACATTCTTGCCATCAAGACGGAACTTTGAAGGCTATATTCCTCGAAGCTGCTCAGGTTCATCATTGAAGATCTATAGCCGGTCATCACTGCTAACCTTGCAGCCATCTTCAGCTCTCATGGTATCCTCGCAGCTCACCTCTTCTGACGTGGCCCAACGGTCAGAGGAATGGTTTGCTCTCCGCAAGGACAAGCTCACCACAAGCACCTTCAGCACGGCCTTGGGTTTCTGGGCTGGTAACAGACGGGCAGAGCTGTGGAATGAGAAAGTTTTTGGACAAACGGAGATCAAACTGGCAGATACAGCCAGGTCCGCCATGGACTGGGGAACAAATCATGAAAGCGTGGCCATAGAGCAGTACACAAGCATCACAGGGAAACTGGTGGGCACCCTCGGCTTCGCAGTGCACACCGAGGTCAACTCCGGATGGCTGGGAGCCTCACCCGACGGAATCCTCGGATGCGAGCCCGACGGCGGGATCCTGGAGGTCAAGTGCCCATTCAACAAGGGCAAGCCCGAGCTTGCCCTGCCATGGCGCGCCATGCCGTACTACTACATGCCGCAGGTGCAGGGCTTGATGGAGATCATGGGCAGGGACTGGGTGGAGCTATACTGCTGGACTCCCAACGGGAGCAGCCTGTTCCGGGTGCCCCGGGATCGCGCGTACTGGGAGCTCATCCACGAGGTCCTGCGCGACTTCTGGTGGGGCAACGTGATGCCGGCGCGGGAGCTGGTGATCCTGGGGAAGGACTCTGAGGCAAGATCCTTCGAGCCGCAGCCCAAGCACAGGCTCACGAACCTGGTGCTGTATAGGAGCAGGAAGCTGGCCTCCGAAGCCAAGCTGTTGTGTATGGATGTTGGCGGCCATGTAGAATTCTTCAAATGAGCAGTTTGGCCGATGATTGTACTCTGTATTATGATTATTCTTTAAATTAAATGATGAATGAATGACTCCAAGTTACTCATTTCATCCTCTTGTTATATTAAAGAGTGTAATGTTGTGCCGTGTGCCTTGTGATCGCTTTACATGTTCAGACTTGATGAATTTGCATCCGCTCAAATGAAGATTAAAGGTTTAAAGGATATCCTAGCCTATGAACCAGGTGGATCGGCCGAACATAAAGTGCAGTCGTACTAATTCTTTACTCTTATCCTATTTGACATAGCTGCCCTGTTTAGTTCACCAAAATTTCACCAACCACCCGTCACATCAAACTTCGAACACTAATTTGGAGTATTAAATGTGGATTAATGACAAAACCCATTTCACAACCCCTACCTTAATTTTCGAGACGAATCTAACGAGCCTAATTATGTCATGATTAGACAATGTTATGCTGCAGTAAACAATCTCTAATGACGAATTAATTAGACTTAATGGATTCGTCTCGAAATTTTCCGTCCATTCGTGTAATTAGTTTTATAATTAGTTTATGTTTACTACCTCTAATAAACCCCGAAAGAGGTCCCAAAAATTTTGGCCCCAAAATTTTGGGGAACTAAACATGCCTGTACTCTTCTTTTTTCTCAAATGGTTTCGTGGCAACAGGGACTACTACCTGCCTTGCCCATTGTGAATTGCAATGCTTGTTAGTTGGCCTTTACTTCCGCTAGCACGCGAAGGAGAAGCAGTCCGCTGGGCATGGGACAAGGGACATCTGTTGCTTGCTTCCTGGATATTCTCATTCCCTACGCCCTGGATATCCAAAACGGCAAAACGGATTGCTCCTCTTATCCATCCATCCAATCCACCTGCGGCTGGTTGCTTCCGACTTCCGAGCTCTCAGGAATCGACGAATCGTTGTCTTGCCCTTGCCTGTCGGACAAGCAATGCTGTCTGGAAACCATCCACGCACGGAACATGTGGCCGGCACCTGGCACGCCACGGCCAGAGCCTAACCTGGTCAAGAACACCGGCCAGGCAGGAGCAGACCAGTTGGAAACTCCAAACCAAGGCCTGCCTGACCGGTAAACCGTGCGTCCGGTAACGCGTTTTGCTTGTTATAGCGCAGCACGCCGCCCTCCTGCCGCTTTTGTGATATCTTATAAGCCATGTGCTCACGAGAGACCAGCACTTGTTCGGCTCAGCATGTTTGCAGTGCGCCTCTATAATTAGAAGAGTAGCACAAGAAGCTTCTATTTCTGGGAGCCAGCGCTGCTCGCGCTGCTGTTCTCCGTCCACGACACAGAAAGGCAACCCATTCCACATGTCGAAACGGAAAACACACACCCTGCGCCTCCAGCAGGTGCTGTTTGAGCGACCAAGCTTCTTTTCCGTCAGGAGAAACAGGACCGGACACTTGGTCACGGAAGGCAGCATAGCATGAAAACATGATACGCAAATATAACAAAGAGCGGACACAACCACAACCTTCCGCATGCGGTTGTTTCAACTTTCACCAGCATTCAGCAACAGCGAAGGACGTCCCATTTATGCACCCAGCAGCACAAAAAGGACGGCCACACTTTCAAAAACTTGCCAGAATGATATCACAACAGACAACCACCAGAAACAATCTTTGAACATGCATCTAGCAAAAAAAAGGTGCAATAAGACTCCAGCAGCTAAGTTAGAAGTCAGTTTTTTTTTTATTCGAATGGATCTGGCACAAGTCAGATGGCACGATGTTTCTACAACACTGGACAGTAGTACGGTAAACATAGTACACAGGTAAGTACATCAGATTTTATTTTGGGGGCCACCGAAAGCAAATATCATCCATCTGAAGTTCCAAGCACATGCAGCATCCCAAGCAGCCCCACTCGAACAATCTTACACACAGTACTTCCACCACAGTCAGAGCACTTCACATACCTGAAACAAGAAAACAGAACATGGTAAGCAAGTGCTCACAGGAGCTGAGGCCAAAAGAGGCCAAAAAAAAATCATGAAAAGCATAGCATCACCTACCTAGTCAGTTTGGCACTAGCCACTGCTTGCAGTTGAACAGCCAATCCATCCTTTCACTTTTGTTTTTCTGGTTTTTTTCTTTTTTTTTTCTTTTTCTTGCAAGTAAACACAATATATCCACTGCATCTACACTCTCATAGAAAGCTATACCTTTCTTTTTGTTCTTTTCCTTGTTAGAGATACTCTGTCAAGATGGCCCCACATGGATGGGAGCATCAACAAAAGAAATGCTGTGTTAGGACTGTATCCATCCAATCCAATGGATAAGACGGAACATTTATTTTTCAGAGGAAGATGAATCTCTAGGCGGCTGACAGATAGGGCAGACACTCTCCAGATGAAATGTCTCATGATACACACCGTCTATACATTTCCCACACTTTATACATCTCTGGATGCAAAGAGCACACCCTCTGCATGTAACAGATCCACTGATCTTGCATTCCTCTGATGGACAATCGAAAACAAGCTTGTAGTTTGAACAAAGAGGGCATTTCTCAATATCAAGAGAGTATTCATCATGAAGATCTGGCATAAAACCATCGGGAACATATCCACCCTGAGAATCCGGTAGAAAACTATCAGGATGGTAGATCCGTGGCTCCTGTTTGTGCAATGCCTGCCCATTGTCAATTCGCAATAAGGGCAATAATTCCTCATATTGCGCTTCTGATAAAGTGAAGCGGTTTGCAACTCTGAGTTTCTTAATACCAATATCTGCTACCATATTAAATGACCTCAGATTGTCAATAAGACCTTGGTAAGTCATCCGGTATGCACCAAAAATGCCCAACTGTGCCAAAAAAAAAACAGCTTAGTGAATAGAGAATTGTGAATTACCCCTAAATTGGTGGCACAGCTTTTCTTACTGGCCCCAACAAGGCGTAGCTAGTAAGCATTTATGTGTTAACAAAATATCCATTTTTCACTGAATAAATAAATAGTTCAAATATTTTATTTGGGGTTTTCCTATATACATCTCCTATACATGGTACAATCCCAGATTCGTTCGTTAATTTACTCACCTTCAGATGCACAGAACTTTTTGCATACTCAAATCTAGTTCTTTCTGTGCTACTTAGTCATTTTCTTTCTTACTGGCCCAGCATTAAAACGAAAAATTTGTAAGTCCTTATTTTAAAATTAACTAAACCTTCTTTGTACTCTTCAGCAAAAACATGCAATACTCTCAAGCTAACTGATACAGAGCATGTATGTAGTTTCCTCAAATTAGTTTGATTTTGTGATCATGGTCTGGCAAATACATGGACAGATTAGTAAAATTAGCAAGCTTCCAGTTCATCCCATAGACAAACCGGAGAAACTGAGAATATACAAGGTAGTAGCCTTGTTCCAAACAAATAACACTGAAGATGTATTTCTAGCAAGCAGAACCATATTGCAATTCATTCATTTTTGAGCTATAATGAAGAATCTTTCCACAGCAGTAGCAATCACATAAAATGGTGTTGTGGTAATAGTGGAATGGCAAGAATTTGATATGATACAAACAACATAAGCCAGTAAGGTATAATAAAGAAAACTATTCAACTACAAGACATGAACCAGTCACATCAGTTGGAAATATTTGCAAGAGGATTAAACCATACTAACCTTTGTTAACTGTAGATTACTTTCTAAAACAGCCTTCAGTCCCCGATCCGAGATTTCCGTGCAACCCTCAAGACTAAGGCACTGCAAAGAACCCGGGGACTTTTGTGTCAAGCGGAGAAGATTAGCATCTTTAATCTTCTTGCCCAACTGTGAGTCAATATGGATGCACTTCCATAAAAATGGTTCATTCCGAACAGCTGAACGCAATGACTTGCACACCATCTCAAGAGAGAGGATTTCACGTAAGCCAAGATAGCCCAGAACAAAACCCATTCCCTCATGTGCATCATTTCCTTCTTGGACAGGAGCAGCAACAACTGTATCACAGCATGCCAAAGTTGCCTCACCAGAGCTAAATGGGTCCTCCATGGACCCAGCAGGATCAAGAGGCAACCGTGAAAAACTGTCCATGCCTCCACCACCAGAGAGGCCTCCAAACCCAAAGGAGCCCTCAAAAATACCCATACAGCCACCAATACACGGCTCCGGAGCAAACACAAAAGCCTGATTGAAGTAATGATAACTCAGGTCGGCGAAGAGATCATCATCGCCGTCATTTCCAAAATGCCCAGCACTGGACATGACAGTTAGGTCCTCAATGCAACTGGCAATCGCTGCAGTGAACGAGGTCTCCAGGTTCATCCCAAAGGGGTCTGTGGGTAAGAGATCCACAGGGTCGGACTCATCCACCTCCTCCAGCTCCAGGTCATCCCACCACAGCGAATTCACCCCGCAGGATGACAGCGGGGAGGCCTCCTCCGACCGGCACCCACACCCAAGCATCATGCCGGCACAATCATCGGTGGCCAGGAGCGGCGACCGTGATGAGCAATTCAGCGCCATGGCCTCCAACCTCCCTTCCACTACTTTCTCTTTTGTTCTTTTTTTCTTTTTTTTTCTTTCTTTTTTTTTTTTGGACTATATCTACAGAAGAGGACGATAGAACACACGGCCCTTAGATCTCCTCAAAGAGAAACCCTCTATTCCTGGTCCGGGCCGATAAAAAAAACACAATCCCTAGGACCAAAAACTTCACCGAGCAATCTCGATCATGGATCCCAATCCAATCCAATAGCAGAGAAACTAGGGGCCCAAAAATTACTAAACCGAACCACCTCCCCGACCAACCCCCAAATCTAATCACCCGACATCACCAACATCCACTCAACCCTGATAATCACGCCCAAATCGCCAAGAAAACAATCGCTCCAAAACACAACACTCCACCCAGATCCCCCAGAGCACAACCAGCAACAGTGGGGAACCGAAATCCCCAAACCGGTACGAGGCAGAGGCTCCTCTGGCGGGGTAGGCGGCGATTGGCGACTCGGCTGCAGGCAGATGCAGAAGCTCCGAATGCGGCGGTGGTGGGAGGACGGGCCGGGGGGGTTGTGTCTGGGATTGGGTAGTGGAGGCGGTGGCGCGCGGAAACCCTACACGGGACGCGGGCTAAAGAGGAGCGCGGTTGTGGTGGTGGTGTGGTGGTGGAGGTGGCGTGGGGGTTCCGCAAAAATCTCGAAGCCTCTTCCTTCCTCTGCCGTCCCCCTTGGCCTTCTCTTCCGCGCCGCGCCGAGGGGAGCGGAGGGGTAGGAGGAGAGGTAGGGGTGGGGAGGAGCCGAGGAGAGGGGACGAGAGGGAGTGGCGGCCTCTGCTCTGGTGGGGGCCGGGGCAGCGGGCGGCTGGGCGGACGCGATCTGGTTTTTCTAGTCGCGGACTCGCCTTTTCGCTTGCGTTCTGGTGGGGATTTTCCTCCTCATCTTCTCTCTCCCGCGGCCGTGCGAGAGGGGGGTTTCCGGAAGATTGCCCGCCCGCCCGCGGTGCGGACAGCGGATTCGCGCCGTTGGGGTGCCCGTGGAGGGAAACTTGCGGCGGAGCGCGCGAGGCGCGAGGCTGGATTGGAGCCTGGTTTTGGAATTTCGGAAACCCTATGGGCTTGGTTTTGCATATCTGCGGAGCTCGGGAGGAAGGGGATCAAAGAGCGTGAGTGCGTTGGATTCCCACAGTGATAATGACAATCCTAAATTCATGGCCATTCTAGATGCCACGGAAGAGTCTGGATCCAAAAGGAAAATGATTCGATAAGGTACGAATCGGCCAATCCAACCGGGGGGGTGCCGCAAAAGTATATGGTAGAGGGCACGCCGTATGTGTGCAGTGGCAAATCAAATGATGCGGGTGGAAATTTTGGGCACACGAAAAATCGTAAATATTTCACCTAAGATTATTCCATCCCATTTTCTCTATCTAAATTTTCACTGCGAGGAATTATGAAAAAGAAGTGATCATACGGAAAAACATACCACGCGTGTGAGATTATGCATTATGCAGCTATGCTCTTGATACGATCCTCCCTTAATTTGTCGATCTTCCTATCACACGTTCACACTCTAAGCAAGTAGTGGCACAACAAAGATATATAGTGGAGTCACCGTGAACTACAAATGAACGATACATTGAATCAACGATTAATCCACACCACATGGATGGTAACTACACCAAAGATCATGTCAGATAATTGAGGCCACTTCTACTCTAGATCTAAGGTGTGAAACTATTCGTAAAGGAAACAAATGACGATCAGGAGAATCAATCCAAAGCACAAGGATGGTAACTACACCAAAGATCACGTCATCATTAACCGAGGCCACTTCTACTATAGAAAGGTTGTTCGGCTGGTAGAATGAATAGTGTTCGGCTGATAGATTGCGTAGAATTGTGTGAGAGAAAATAAGCCTAGATAAGCCGAGCTCAGGTCAGCCGAACAGCCTCAGAATCATAGATCTAGTGTGTGGAGCTATTCGTAAGTAAATAAATAGCGACCATGAGAATAAACTAATTTCTTGGTAAGATGCAAACCCTACAAGAAAGAAAAGGTGAGCGAAAAGATTAGATCTACTACCTGGCACCACCGAGATACCTATACCTACCTTGGCACATCGCTCTCGCCACCGCTGCCTCCTCCGCTGGTGCCAGAGAAAGAAGAAAAGATTAGGTTTACTACTTGGCGACTGGCGCCATCGATATGAGCTGTCGGCGCGGCCGCTTGTCGAAGAGGATGATGGGGGTGATAGAGTTGATATTGCGAGTCTCGCAAGAATATGTATAATTGCCTTGGTAAGTCGGCGGCGTAGAAGAACGAAGCAGTGTAAAAAAGGTAGGGTTACCCTCGCGATGACGATGAGATATTTATAGCGGCGTCGGTAGACTATTCACGTTAGGATTCCTATCAAACAATATCGAAATATCTATAATTGATTCGGTAGGCATCACCGTAGGATCGGTAACGATAGGGAAGGACTACTGCCACGTTACCACCCACTACAACAGTAAAATGGAGAAGAAATTCGTTGTCCATGGGATGGAATAAGACGCATTTTGCTCCCCGCAAAGCCTCGGTAATACAGTTTGCCACCTCTCGTGTTTTCATCAGAGTCTGGGGTGTTCTTTGCAAAAGCACCAGAACCGTTTGCCCGTTCCTTCCCTCCACGGTTTCAGACTCGTGCTCCGTCCCTCCCGCGGGCCGCGGTCCCGCCGGGTCTCCGGTCTCGCGCGCTGCCACGCGGGGGCCATTCGCTGCCACGCGTAGGGCTGCCTGACGCGTGGGCCACTGCTGACGACCGCGCCCGCCAAACGCCGGAACCCAGCCAGAGGCAGGCTGGCAGCTACGGGGTGGATTTACGTGACAGCGGAGATGACAGCGATTCAGCGAAACGCCTGTTGGGAACATGGCCTTCGGAAGATTTCCGCACGGTCGGCTGGGATCGTCAACTTCGAACCACCCGTACGAAGGGTCTTCGGTATGCGCAATAAAGATTTGGCAAGGACGCTAACTTGGTTTAAACCGCATGTGTACTGTTCACAGGTGCCGGCTCGCCCGCGGTTGGTTCGGCATTGCGGGGCTTCGTCGCCGAAGGTGCCGGCTCGCCCGCGGTTGGTTCGGCATTGCGGGGCTTCGTCGCCGAAGGTGCGGACCGACCAGGAGCCCCGCTCGATGACAAGGCACCAACGTCGAACGGGAAGAGGCCATATGGGAGGCTTCGGAGCCTTCCTGTGGCTGAGGCGGCGGCGTGAATCGCTTCGGTGCCGAAGGGACGTCTTGCGCGGTGGCCCCAGTCTCGTCAGAGGGGCACGCCACACGTAAGCGCGTCGGACGTGTAAAGGGCGCCGTACGAAGAAGAGATAAAAGGCGCCGCGTGTAAAGGGGCTCGACCGTGCGAAGACACGTTGGAGGCCCGTACGAAGCCAGGAGTTACCGTTGTACCCTTAAAAAGCGTGTAAAGTCGTTTGTCAGGAATGGAAAAGGTGTAATTGGGGTGATTGAACACCCCCAGGACCTCCTATAAATAGAGGTTCCCTTGTAACTGAACGGACACACATTAATAAGAAGAGAGCTCCGAAGGCTCCAGTTCGATTCTGGCGCTTTCGGTTTGAGTTTTTCGTTCTTTCCTAGCGTAAGGTAGTAGTAGTAGAAGTAGAAGTAGGAGTAATTTAGTTGTAGTGTAGAGTTAGCTGGCTTAGCAAAGGAGAGGGTTTCAGTAGTGGATTCCGTTCGTCTCCGAATGGACCTTCGTTCGTTTCCCCTTCGGAGGAGAGCGGCGCTACTAAGGGGGCTGTTGTGTCGGAGTCCACCTTCGGGCCCGATTTCCACCAACAGTTTGGCGCCCACCTCGTGGAAGAATCAAAGACCGCATGGTAAGGACGCGTTCAGTAGGGGCCGAAGCCACCACGGCCCAGGCCCCGAACCCACCCCAGCGCCGGAAGCCGCCAACCCTTCGGCTTCGGCGGTTCAGCCTTCGGCAGGAACCGGCGCCGAAGCAAGACCCCCGGAGGTCGAGCACACCGCTTCGGGGGTGTTCGAGGTTAGCCTCGAGGGGCTCGGAGCTTCGCTGAAGACATAGAAGCATTACAAAGGATACGGGCCCTCATCACCGGCAAGGCCGTGGCGGCCCAGCAAGAGCAGGAAGCTCGACCGTCTTCATCACAAGCACAGCCACACCAGCAGCAGGGCGCGGCACCGACGCGGGCAGCAGTTGGCGACGTCGACTTCAACATCAGGCAGGCTGAGCGCTACTTCGCTCTACTGCAGGGGCAAATCGCCAGCGCGTTGCCACAGCAGCACACAGCTCCTCCGCCAGCCACCCCAGCACCAGCAGCCGCCGCGCAGGCCGCGCCGGCGTCCCAGCAGCACGCCTGGCACACGCTACAGGCCATGCAAGCCCAGCTGGACCAATGGAGGCAGCAGAAAGACGCATCCGAAGGCCAGAGTATCGGACACCGACAGGAACAAGGACAAAGGTCGGAACACATCTTGCTGGACGACGCCCCGTTCTGCAACATTGTCCCAGTGTCCCCACTCTCGGTCGAGCTCGAGAGTGCACCGTGGCCTCGTCGCTTCAACGCCAACACCCTGCCTCAGTACGACGGAGACTACGATCCAAAAGAGTTCCTTATGAAATTCGAAGCTGCAGTTGAATCCAATGGTGGCGACGCCACAACGAAGGCCAAAGCGCTCGTGATGGCCCTGAAAGGCGAAGTCCAGTACTGGTACGCCAACATACCGAAGGGTCACATAACTTCATGGTTTCAGCTCCGCAACAAGCTGCTGTCCAGCTTCAAGGGCATGCAGGTCGATGAGCTGGATTCCAACGACCTTGTCAACATGTGTATCCAAGGGGACAAGGAGTCGCTGCAGGAGTATATGCACAGAGTAGTCAAGCTAACAGCGCGGGCACCTGGAGTGTCCGAAAGCAGCACCATTGATGCCATCGTGGGGGGCCTGAGGGTAGGCAACTGCCGGGATGTGCTCGACAGAATCAAACCAAAGTCCCTCCAAGAGTTATTCGAAGTGATGCAAGAATACTGTAAATCTGACAAAGGCCGCCGCCGAAGGCTGGACCGAGCCAACGCAGCCAAGAAACAAAAGCAACAGGGTCAGTGGGATGCACCGAAAGGATGGCAAAACCACCCACCGAAGCAGTCGTATCGGCAAGTCAACAACGTGTCTACACCCAACGACAACAACCAAAGCAAAGGCAACGGAGGACACAAAGGTGGGCATAAGATCAATAGGGGACCGAGGCCCCTGCAGCCACCTCCACCACCTCAAGGGGGCAGTGACAGGTACTTCTGTTGGCTCCACGGGACCAATGCGTACCACCACACTCACCAGTGCCCTTCGGCAATCAAGAAGAAAATAGAATGGGAAGCTGAGGAGAAGGCAAAGGCGGCAGGGCTGGCCGTAAACCACGTCATGAAATACCAGAACACGGGGCAGTTCAGAGCTTTACCACCGCCATATCACCCGCCCCAATCTTTCCAACCCTCGGCGCCGATGCAGCCGTTCCAATCACCACAGATGTTCACCCCCTCGGCACCGCAGCTTTCCCCGCCCCCACCGCCACCTATGCATGCGCAACCGCCTTCGGTCTTTGTACCTTCGTGGCCGAACCCCCCCGTCCACCCTCAAGCAGCATACAGCCAGCCACCACACCAGCCACCACCACCACCGAAGCAGGAAGCACCAGATTCTAATGGCCCGGGGCTGATGGGCATGGTCAATATCATCAACGCAATTTCGGGGGGCTCCAACGAGCCGGTGCACTCGACGAAGCGTCAGAGGCAAGAGTACTACCGAAGCGTCTCGCACATTTGCTCGGGAAAATACTTCCACCTGCCATGGTCCCACATACCAATAACCTTCACAGCTGCTGATATTAGGCTGCAGCATTACCCTCACAATGACCCCCTCGTCATAAGGGCGAACATTGGCAAGAATACGAAGTACTACTTCGGCAACGACGTGGGTCGAGTCCTAGTGGATAACGGCAGCTCCGCAGATATTTTAACCTGGCAGTGCTTCTCAGACATGGGTTTCAAGAAAGAGGACTTACAGAAGGCAGAGCACCCGTTATACGGCTTCGGCAACAAGAGAATCGAGGCACTGGGCAAAATCGATGTCAACGTGACCTTCGGGCAAGATGCCACTATGAGAACTGAAGTCATCACCTTTGATGTCATTGACTTCGTATACCCATATAATGCCATCTTCGGGCGCAACACAATCAACAAATTTGCAGCTGTCATCCACCAAGGCTATTTGCTAATGAAGATACCAACCGCGGCTGGGGTCATTTCGGTGTATGGCAGTCAGGAAGACGCTCGAAGAGCTGAAAGAAACACTTCGATGCACAACAGACAAGTGCATGTTATTGATGAGGCCGAAGGCAATGACGTCTTGCCAGAGGCCGAGCAGAAGGCCGAAGCTCAGATGAGGCAGTCAATGAAACAAGCCGAGGCTGAATGTATGAAAGCAGTTGACGACACCAGGACAGTTCCCTTGTGTGCAGATGTACCAAGCAGAACCGTCATGATAGGCACCGAAGTCAGCAAGGAAGAGGAAGATAGACTCCTGGAATTCCTTCGTCACAACCAGGACGTCTTTGCATGGTCCAAAACAGACCTGACAGGGGTCCACCGATCCGTCATAGAGCATGCTCTCAACACTGACCCGAAGGTGAAGCCGAAGGTGCAACGGCAAAAGCCAATGTCAGACGATAGAGTCAAATCCGCGGAAGCCGAAGTGCAGAAGCTGCTTGACGCAAGAATCATAAGGGAAGTCCAGTACCCTGTGTGGGTGGCCAACGTTGTAATGGTGCCGAAGAAGAATGGCAAAATGCGCATGTGCATCGACTTCACAGAGCTCAACAAAGCGTGCCCGAAGGACCCCTACCCGCTTCCAAGAATCGACATTGTTATCGACCAGGCAGCCGGCTGTGAGATGTTAAGCTTGCTTGACTGCTTCTCCGGATATCACCAGGTGTGGATGCGAAGGGAGGATGAGGCAAGAACGGGGTTCACAACTCCCTTCGGAGTCTTCTGTTTCGTCAGAATGCCAGAGGGCCTTCGTAATGCTGGGTCTACCTTCAACCGTATGATGAAGCTAATCCTCGGCAGCCAGCTGGGTCGGAATGCTTCGGCCTACGTGGACGACATAGTCATCATGAGCGTGAAGGAGACAGACCACATCGCTGACCTGACCGAAACCTTCGACAACATGAGGCGCAATGGGCTAAAGCTGAACCCAGAGAAGTGCATTTTCGGTATCCGCAAGGGACAGTTGTTAGGCTGCATGGTATCAAAACGAGGCATACAGGCCAACCCTCAGAAAATCGAAGCACTGCGCAGAATGCAACAACCAAGCAGCAGAAAGGAGGTGCAAAGACTCACGAGCAGAATTGCATCATTGAACAGATTCATTTCCAAGGCAGCTGAGCGAAGCCTACCCTTTTTCAAGGTACTTCGCGCAAACACAACTTTCCAGTGGGGTAGAGAGCAGCAGCAAGCCTTCGAAGATCTGAGAAATTACTTGGAGGAGGCCGCGGTCATGTCCAAGCCGTCCCCAAAGGCCGACCTATTACTGTACATCGCTGCGACCGACACGGCAGTCAGCGCCGTTCTGGTAGAGGAACGGATGGAGGCAGACGCTCTGAAGTAGTTCCCCATTTACTATGTCTCCGAAGCCCTAAGCGGTTCGAAGCTCTTTTACTCAGAAATGGAAAAAATGGCATACGCAGTCGTAATGGCGAAAAGGAAGCTTCAGCACTATTTCCAGAGCCACAACGTGTCAGTACCTACTTCATACCCCCTTTGGGACATGTTTGAAAATAAAGAATCAACGGGTAGGATAGGCAAATGGGCCACAGAACTCGCGGAGCACGTCATAAACTTCGTCTCCCGCAGCGCAATCAAATCTCAGGTCTTGGCTGACTTTGTGGCCGATTGGACACCTTCGGTCACGAAGGGGGATCCTATAATCCCGGAGCCGGTATGGGAAGTTCAATGCGACGGGGCATATTGTCATTTGGGTTCGGCGGCAGCGGCAGTTCTCAAGTCACGCTCTGGTATCAAGCTTCGGTACGCGCTGCGGCTGAACTGCGACAACTGTACCAACAACATGGCAGAATACGAAGGGCTGCTGCTCGCTCTTCGGAAGGCCAGGGCAGTTGGAGCGAGGAGACTTGTCATCCTGACAGACTCCGAGCTGGTAGCCGGCCACATTGGCAAAACTTACAAGGCCAAAAAACCAGACATGATGAAGTACCTGCAAGCAGTACGAAGCATGGAGAAATTCTTCCTCGGCATCACAGTCAAGAGCTTTCCTCGGCTTTACAATAAAGAGCCCCTGCCACCAGACGTCTTTTACGAAACGACGACAGTGAGATCTGCGGCTGACGAAGAGGCACCCCCAAAGTTTGTGAACGCCATACACAGCGAAGATTGGCGCGCCCCGATAGTAGCAGCAATCAAGGGTTACTATGAACCCGAAGATGGCGTGGTCAACAAACGAGTTGCCATCAGGGCAAGAAACTATCACATCATTGATGACAACTTGTACCGAAAGGGAGTGTGTGCTCCACTGCTCAAATGCATATCAGCAACTGAAGGCAAGCAACTGCTCCATGAGATACATAGCGGCATGTGCTCACACCACATTGGCACGAGGGCTCTGGTACAGAAGGCTTTCCGCCAGGGGTTCTACTGGCCTTCGGCAGTAGCCGACGCTCACGACATCGTGCGCCACTGCCCAGAATGCCAGCGCCATGCTCCATACAGCAAGTTCGCCGCCAACGAGATACAGCTAATACCTCCAGTGTGGCCCTTCGCTCGGTGGGGAATAGACATCGTCGGTCCGCTACCAACCGCCCCAGGCAACTACACCCATACAGTAGTGGCAGTGGAATACTTCTCCAAGTGGGTAGAGGCAAAACCATTGTTGAGCATCACTTCGGCGACGATACAGAAGTTCTTTTGGCAGAACATCATTTGCCGCTTCGGAGTGCCATACGAAGTCACAGTGGACAATGGCAAGCAATTTGACAGCATCGACTTCAGGGAATTCTACACTTACTTGGGCACCAAATTGTGTTTTGCTTCGGTCTATCATCCGCAGTCCAACGGGGCAGTAGAGCGAGCCAACGACGTCATTTTTGCCGGTATCAAAAGGAACATCACAGAGCTGCCAAAAAGCAAATGGGCCGAAGAGCTACCGAGGGTGATCTGGTCTCACAACACCACAACTTCCAGAACCACGCAGTTTTCACCCTTCAAGCTACTTTACGGTGAGGAAGCCATGCTCCCCGAAGAATTGTGCTTAGGAACTTGGAGAGACGCCCCTCCCAACGACGAAGCACTTAAGGCTTCGGTCCAGAACATTGAGGAAGCGCGGCTACAGGCCGGAGCCAACCTGTTGACCTACCAGGAGGAAACCCGAAGATGGAAGAACAAGAAGATTCGACCGAAGCTCATCCAGTCAGGAGACCTCGTTCTGCGCAAGATTCCGAAGGGCAAGTTGAAGGGCAAAATGCATGGCAAGTGGAATGGCCCGTTCATAGCAACCGCGACGGCAAACGAAGCAGCTTTCAAGCTGCGCAGAATGAGCAGCAAAGAAGAGCCATACACGTGGAACGTGGACATGCTCCAGAAGTACTTCGTCTAACCGCACGAAGCCGTGGCCTTTTGTAGCTTCACCTTAGTTTTGTTCATTTCCATTTTGAAGTTTGTAATATATGAACAATAAGTAGGGGGACGTACTCTTTTCCTCACGGGGGAGGCTTCGCGGATTCTCATTGGATTCACGAAGTGTGAGGTTTTTAACGAGGCGGACCCATGTACCTTTTGACATGTAATATAAGTCAGTCTTTCCCCCAAGCTCGGCGCTCCCGAATGAGTCTTCGCAGCTTTTACCGAAGCTATGCTCCCCCTACACGCTTCGGGGGGCATAGTCTCCGGAGGGTATCGTTCGAGGTAAGTAACGGTGTAGCCCTGGACAGCATTAAACGTACCAGAGCTACGCCTATCACTTATTGCGTAGTCCGAAACCAAAAAGCCCGCTTGAAGCGGTGTGATGGCCCCGTCATGGCCGAAGGTGAGAGCCCGCTTGAAGCGGTGCGTCGGTCCCGTTATGGCCGAATATGAAAACTCCGCTTGAAGCGGTGTGATGGCCCCGTCATGGCCAAAGGTGAGAGCCCGCTTGAAGCGGTGCGTCGGTCCCGTTATGGCCGAATATGAAAACTCCGCTTGAAGCGGTGTGATGGCCCCGTCATGGCCGAAGGTGAGAGCCCGCTTGAAGCGGTGCGTCGGTCCCGTTATGGCCGAATATGAAAACTCCGCTTGAAGCGGTGTGATGGCCCCGTCATGGCCAAAGGTGAGAGCCCGCTTGAAGCGGTGCGTCGGTCCCGTTATGGCCGAATATGAAAACTCCGCTTGAAGCGGTGCGTCGGTCCCGTCGTGGCCGAAGTTAAAAGCCCGCTTAAGACGGCGTGTCGGCCCCGTTCTGGCCGGAGATGGAAGTCCGCTCGAAGCGGCATGGCGCCCCCGTTACGGCCAAGACCGCTCGAGGCGGGACGTCGGTGCGTCGGTCACGATACAACCTAGTACGTGAAACAAAAGGTGCCACCACGAAGGGCACAGCGAACTAACAATACAGGAGCAAAACTCACAATAACGCAATCACCATCTTCAATTTATTACCATGCAACAAGATATAAAAAATCAATACAACATGTTTCAGTTACACTTCACACGCCAGCTCGGGTCGTGTCATTCTAATCAGCCGCGAACACTTCCGAGGGGGGGGGGAGTTCCGAAGCAGGCACTTCAAGTCTTCGCGGCTTGCACACGTATGACACGAAGCTATCTTTTACAGGAAGACATCAGCGACGAAGGAGTACGAAGCGTACGCCAAGGGGCTAGTCCTCGTTTAACACAGCTTCACAAATCTCGTCGATTAACCGAAGCGCCGCCACATCTATTATGTCCAGCGCCAATTGGCGCAACTCCTCCTCCGAAGGCATGCGTCCTGCGCCGAAGACAGGGGCACAATCAGGCGCGCGAACACTTACAACTGCTCAGTCTTTACAATCGCAGTGCCCTCTGGCGAAGCGTCAGGAATCAAATACACATACTCAGGAGGTCCGATAATCCCCTCCTCAACAGGCTCTGACTTGGGAACCAACCCTTCGTCTACGAACCACGCTTCGCCGCTCGGCGAGCGGCGCGCTCCCTAAGAATCGCATAACGACGTCCCGGATCATTTGAAAACTCCGCAAAAAATCGTTTAGCAGACTCATTCCGAACCTGGTAGCGCTGTGCGCGGTACGACAAAAACTCAGAATACGACACGCCAGGATGGCGGATGCTAAACTTCGTCCACACGTTCGGCGCAACAAAAAATGAACTCAGCGACAAGGATGGGTCACTCGCACCTTCGGTTCCCTGCGCAGGCACCACCGAAGGGACCTGCGCAGAGGCAACCTAGATTAGTTTTGAGTACAACCGCAAGGGCAAAAGTACATCAGTTCACTGAAATCTCAACCCTTCAGACCTCGGCTTCAGCAGCAGTGACCAAATGGGGGGCGGTCTCGACAGGTTCCGCGTCGGCATTAGCTTCGCGTTCCGGAGAGCCGACGGCAAGGAGCGCTGCTTCAAGTTCGGCCGCGTGCGCCTCGTCGTCAGCATTACCCCTCGTGGACCCGCGCGCAGCTTCACCCACTTGCTCGACCGACACGTGAGCGGCACCTTCAGCATTCGCGGCATCGGCACCGGGAGAGGCATCGGCCGTGGGATCAGCATGCTCGGCCGTCGCGACGCGCTCCGCGTCACTTGCCCGATTCTCCTCCGAAGGGACGGAGCGCTCCACCCCTCCGCCGCGCTCAGCTTCGGCACCTTGTTCAGCTCCGTCGCCTTGCCCCGCTTCAACACCTCCGCCTTCTGCGTCCTCGGCGGCCACATCTTCGGCGGCGGCACCCTCGGCGGCAATCAATGGGACCCCGGCCATTTCAATCCAGCTGCCCTCCTCCATGAACGAAGGCTGGAGTGGCCCCCCAACGGGATGGCGAGCCCGAAGGCGCTCCGCAACACGTGCCTGGAGACGAGGCGCTATCCGTAAGACAACAAAAGAGCACAGCCACTTCATAAAAAACCGAAGGCGGGTAGGTACGACAAGACAAAAATGCAAGTTGCTTCGTCGCACCTGAGCACTTAGACGAACAGATTCGTCAAGGGTAAGACGGGACCCGCGTTCGGCGAAGAAGGTATTCATGAAATTCTTGGCCAGGTTCTTGGCGAGCACAGGAAGCTTCGACACATCCAGCTCCGCATCGCTCGGCCACCCGTAGTCATCCTTCGTTAGACGCCGGATGTCACTCTTGCTAATAGTCTTCTCCGACGAAGGGCGATCCACGAGAACCAGCGAGCACACGGAGTACGCCAGTGTACGAACCCCGACTGCAGCCCCAAGTTCACCGAAGATCTTTGTGTTCATTGCAACCAGATCAAAGCAAGCGCTCACCCACTCGTAAAAAGATCCAACGGTGCACTGAGGAAACGAAGTTGGAGGGGATTCAAGGTTGCACTGCGCCAGTAACTCCAATACCTCATCGCGAAGCACCTCCGCACTTCGTATATGTCGGGTTCGGTACCTCTCCAGGAGATCTTTCAGACGGCCTGCCTCGCTTTTCGCGCCGGCCAGTTCGGTGTCTTTGTCACGAAGCTGGCCGCTCAGGTCCTCCTTCGTACTGGTCAGCCTCTCCACATCGGAACAGAGTAAATCAATGGCGGCCTGTGACGCCTTCGCACCATCCTCCTTCTCCTGCTCAAGCCGCTTGCTTCGGTCTTGCTCTGTGGACAGCAACCTTTCAAGTTCGGCCACCCGGGTTTTTAGGGATGCGACCGCTGCGGTCGACGAGTCCTTGGCTTCCTTTTCCTCTCGCTCCAGCCTTCGAGCAAGACATCGAGAAGCAACGAAGCTTTTTAGCGCCAGGTCCCCGCACGCAGTGACCAGGTCTTCGGAGCTGAAGCCGCTGAAGTACTCCTCTTCATGAGGAATCGCAAAACTGGACCCAGCCTCCTCCAAGAACCTGCGCTCATGACCGCCGCTCATCAGTCCCAAAAAGCGGATCTGTTTCCCACTAATCAGCTTCGCCTTCGACGGGATCTGGAGCCGAGCAGCGGCAACTTGGGGCTCCTCCGGTGTGACACGATAGTTGCTGCTCTCGGGCTCATCTTCCTCCTCGGCCTCGACAACAAAATCGTCCTTTTCGGCGCCCGTGGCCAATGGAGAGGCGGATTGGCCAGTATTCTCCGTCGATGAACTTGACGAACCGCTGGACGCCGAGCTGGACTTGCCTTCATCGCTAGGGGCTTCGTGGCCGAAGGTCTGGGGGCTTCGGTCACTAGGGGCGTCTCCAACCGAGGATACCACCCGGACATCACTATCATCGTCGCTGTCCTTTTCCTTTGGGCTCAGCGGCACAAGCAATGGGCCGCCAGTCTCTCCACCACCACTTCCCAAAGGTGCAGCAGCGCGCAAGGGCACGGCGGCAATGACGGTCCCCACAGCGCCGGTCTCAAGATCGACGAACCGCGTCTACTTGGCTGCCGGAGGTGAGCCCGTCGGCCGGGCACCCCTTTTCTTCCGGGCTTTCCCTTCGGCGGCAGCCGTCGCTGCGGCGGCGGGAGCAGTTCTCTTCGTAGTCTTCTTCGATGGCACGCCACCGGCGCGAGGAGACGTTGCGGTCTCGGCAGTGTCAGCGCCGGCGGCGGCAAGTGCGGCAGCCTTCCTCTCGGCCGCCTCGCGATGCTTAGCGAAGCCGACGCGCTCGGGCGCGGTAACCTTGAAAAACTCGAACACACGGTTCGTTCGAGAACCATTCAGCTCCGCCACCATGTCCTTGTACTCCTTCGGCGACACGGGGCCAAGGATGAAGTCGCCATGATCCTCCACCTTTCTCTTCTTTAGCACTGCACACAAGCAGACAGAAGCGGCAGTTAGGTAAACCCAGACAACATGCCAACCATACACCAAACCAGGGAGTCAACGAAGGGCGCGAAAACTCACGGGCCGAGGTGAAGCCAAAAACCTTCGTCCAATCAGGGCGGGGGATGCCGCCGATTTCAGCCGCCCAGGCATCGTCGGCCACCGCCCACCCATCCAGTAGCGCGCACACTGGAATGCAGCGGTACTCCTCCACGATGTCGCGGGTGCTATATTTGCGAGCAAACCGGCGAAGCATCATAACAAACTCGTCCCCTTCGGGACAAGCCGGATTCTTCGCATATGAATCGTGAAGAGCAGGCAGCACCCTTGTAGCCAGCGGGTGCGGCTCCCCCACGACAAGCGGGGTCACGAGGTGGTACAGCCAGTGTTGTTGCCAATCCGAAGGCCACTTGTTGCGATATGCGGTCACGGGGCTGACAACTCCGGACTTGTACGAAAAGTTCAGGCAGCCGAACTGGCAGTCTTTCTCCACGGTTTCGTCCCCTTCCTCTTCGAAGACAGTACGGCGCTGATGATGGACTTGATGCGCCGAAGCGAAACCTTCGGCCGACAGCTTAGGATGGCATTGGGGGTGAGTTGATGCAGATAGATGTCGAAATACCGGAGGATTTCAACAACGGCGGGGTGAAGGGGAAACCGAAGCCCTGCAAATAGTAGATCCCGAAAGATGACAACCTCATTTTCCCGCGGCTTCGGCACGGTCTCTTTTCCGGGAGCCCTCGCTGACCCAATCATCCGGTTCTTCTGCAGGGATGCCACGTCCCCTTCATCTATCAGGCTCCGCCCGAAGGTGTACGTCTTCGGGATTTCCTTCGCGACGGCGTCCTGCCTCCGCTTCGGAGCCATAGCTACAGACTATCGCGAAACAAAGAGAAGACGGCAGACGAAGAAATCCTTACAGTACTGCTACGAAGGTGTGCGTCTCTCGTCGTGGACCGCAGCGGTAGAATGGGGCAGGCCAAAGGTCAGGCCCCCTTTTATAGTGCGGCGCCCCCCGATAATCTCGCGGTTAACACACGATTTTACCTTTTTACCCCAATGCGCCAATCTCTTAACGGTCACTTCCTTAAGGGCAATTCACGTCTTTCTCCCGGCCAGAGCACAGTGCGGGCCGCCCATGGGAGTTCCGAAGCCCATATTCGCCTTATGAAGAATGTTCGTAAGTTCGGCCCATCTAAGGAGCGGGACGGCCCTCACTGACGAGGGGCTACTGTTGGGGAACATGGCCTTCGGAAGATTTCCGCACGGTCGGCTGGGATCGCCAACTTTGAACCACCCGTACAAAGGGTCTTCGGTATGCGCAATAAATATTTGGCAAGAACGCTAACTTGGTTTAAACCGCATGTGTACTGTTCACAGGTGCCGGCTCACCCGCGGTTGGTTCGGCATTGCGGGGCTTCGTCGCCGAAGGTGCCGGCTCGCCCGCGGTTGGTTCAGCATTGCGGGGCTTCGTCGCCGAAGGTGCGGACCGACCAGGAGCCCCGCTCGATGAGAAGGCACCATCGTCGAATGGGAAGAGGCCATAGGGGAGGCTTCGGAGCCTTCCTGTGGCTGAGGCGGCGTCGTGAATCGCTTCGGCGCCGAAGGGACGTCTTGCGCGGTGGCCCCAGTCTCGTCAGAGGGACACGCCACACGTAAGCGCGTCGGACGTGTAAAGGGCGCCGTACGAAGAAGAGATAAAAGACGTCGCGTGTAAAGGGGCTCGACCGTGCGAAGACACGCTGGAGGCCCGTACGAAGCCAGGAGTTACCGTTGTACCCTTAAAAGCGTGTAAAGCCGTTTGTCAGGAATGGAAAAGGTGTAATTGGGGTGATTGAACACCCCCAGGACCTCCTATAAATAGAGGTTCCCTTGTAACTGAACGGACACACATTAATAAGAAGAGAGCTCCGAAGGCTCCAGTTCGATTCTGGCGCTTTCGGTTTGAGTTTTTCGTTCTTTCCTAGCGTAAGGTAGTAGTAGTAGAAGTAGAAGTAGGAGTAATTTAGTTGTAGTGTAGAGTTAGCTGGCTTAGCAAAAGAGAGTGTTTCAGTAGTGGATTCCGTTCGTCTCCGAAAGGGCCTTCGGCCGTTTCCCCTTCGGAAGAGAGCGGCGCTACTCAGAGAGATGTTGTGTCGGAGTCCACCTTCGGACCCGATTTCCACCAACAACGCCCCCGGAGGGACCCTCGGATGCGCGCGCATTCATGGATACCGATAGAGCGGGAGCGCGGAGGGGAGAAAGGGCTGTTGGGCGCTGCTCCTTACACGTGTTCCCCGCCGGCCACACGTGGATCCGCCGCGAAGGCGAGCGTGACGCCGGGGCGGGTGGCGTCGGGATCCCCGACGATAAGGCGGAAGTCCTGCGCGCACGCACCGGCCCGTAGGCCGCCGTAGCCCGTATAGGAACGAAGCGCGGCGGCGGCGTACGGTCTACGTGATGGACCAGTTCCACTGGAACTCATCCTTTTTTCCCGTGTCGCGTAGCTGTTTCAGTGGTTCAGGATGGGTTCACGTCAATTAATCGTAGCAGATATCTCACCATTTAAAAAAGATCGGGATATTTTTCTCCATCTTTTAATGCAGCAGAATAGCAGATGATATCCTTTCTTGGTTCCTCCCGGGGAGATCGATGGAGATTTTGTGAGAAGTACTAGTAATTACGAGATTCTTTAATTTCAAAAATTACGAGATTCTATTTCTTTAAGGGCGAGTTATTACGAGATTTCGCGGAAGATCTTCTCCTTCCACCCTCCTCTGGTTGACTCTCTCCATGTCAGAGCAGAGACCGATAACAAACGGCTTTCAACAACAGCAGCAGCAGAAGCAGTTGAGCAGTAAATCGTACGTGTCATCAGGCCGTCGGTTAGAGCAGTAAACAGATGACGTCGACCGAAACGTGCTACTAGTGCGACGTGACGGAACCCGTGGGGAGGAAGTAGAAGGCGAGACCTCGCTTTCGGGTTCGGTGGCATCGGTTCGTCTCAGCGTGGTAAAACTGCCGTGGTCCTGGGGACTTGGGGAGCGCTAGGCGCACGGCACCTGCTGTTTTTTTTTTAGCCTGGACTCCTAGTATAGAAGTCGTAGTCTACGATGCACGAGCGGGGCCTTTTTCGGCTGTCGCATGTACTACTGCAGAACACAGGCCGGCCGGCCGCTGTGGCCTGTGACAGGATCATGGTAGGATGACGCATCTGGCGAGTCAAAGGTAACGGAACTCCTTTTCCCCGGGCCCCGGATTCCTTCGTGGCCAAGTCCCCGCCGCTCCAGGTCGCGCCCGGACGGTTAAAAAGAGGGAGCAGCAGCCTCGGTAAGCGCTGACGCGCGCACGGGCGCGTTGCGTGTCCGCGTGCGGCCGGGCGTGGCGACGACGGCAGCGGCTTGGCGGCCACGAAATTGAAGGCGGGTGCCCCGGCCCCGGTGGTGGTTCGGTCAGAGTTGGTGCGTGCGTGCGCGCCGCGCGAGACGGTGACGCGCGCGCGGAGAAAGCCGGGCCCGGGGGAGCCCGGGACGTTGCAGGCGGGCAGAAAGCCGCATCGTTTTGGCGGGTTTTCGTCTGCCAACCAACACCAACTGATCATTCACAGTCACAGGAAGCAATTCGCTTACCTGCAAATTGCAATGCGGTGCGCGCTGGAGCTCTCTGCTTGGATGGACGGACCCAACAACCTTCCCAACGTGTGGTGTTTTATGTCTGGCTGGAGTCTGGACCATTTTGCGCGCTGCGAATCTACCCCGGCCGTGGTTGAATAGGCCGACATTTTCGCTCAACGCGAAGGTCCTCACTTTTGCAGCGGATGTGTGATCGGCGCCATTGTGCTACTCTTCTGCATCGGCAGCCACGGTTTAAAGACTTGTACTATCTTTCAATCGCCGATTATTCTTTTGAAAAAAAAAGGTAAATTTGATGTACAGATTGATACCATTGGGTTCGTACTTAAAAAGCATTGTGTCCCATTTATGATTTCATCGGTACAAACATTACGTAATTTATGATTTTGTTGGTACAAACGTTGCGCATAAGAGAAATTACAAGTCAATGTTTAATTTTATAGAGCCTACCAAACGTGCTTATATTTGCAACTGATGAAGAAAACACAAGATGTTACTTCACATTACTATAGACGTATCCAAAACACAATTTTTATATTACAACAATTAGGACGTTCAAATCTATATCCGATAGAAATATTGGCAGCACACTAATTTTACTTACTACCTCCGTCCTTAAATATATGCACCATGTTCGTTTGGCCACCAGCCAGCAGTACTTTTCTCTCAAACAAATCAGCCACCAACAACCAGCCAACAGTACTTTTATCTCAGAACAAACCAACACTAGCCACCAATCAAACGAACAAGCCGATGATATTCAAGACAAATTAGTTAGTTCGAAAATGAATTGATTTACTTGTCCTAAACGTCATATATTTAAGGAGTGAGTACAAGGCATATGTAGCCCCCTCTAGCCTCCACCCGGAGGAAGAACAAAGAAAACGAAAAAGAAACTTGGCTCATGAACGAAGGGAGAGATGGATGAGAAAGAAGGAGCTGCCTCTCCAATTTTTTCTTGTCAAATGTCTCATATCCCCATAAAGTATGCCATGAACCTGTCGCCTTGTTGTTGTCATCACTCGTGCGGTTTCTTTTACAATTTTACCTCATAGAAAATATAGATTATTCCACCGCATTTTTATTAACTATGAGGAAAAATTAAAATTAGTGGAGTATACATTTGATCACTTGAATGTTTAGAAGTATTGTGACCAGTTTTTTTGTTACCTCGGCACAATAAGCCCAAAAACATAATAAAAGGATAATATGGACGGTTTTGTTACAGAGGAAAACGTTTTTTGTTTTTTGGATGAGGAAAACAGATACAGAGTTTGGAGCTTAGCGCGTTAAGTTATTATTCACACGTATCACGTCAGAAAACAATTTGTTTTTTTGAGAGGAAGAAAACAATTTGTTAAACTAAGGCTTGGCTCAGTTGGGCTCATTCTCAGAGGCAAAAAGGCCGGGCTTGCTCCTCTCTTCTTCTGCATGGAAAACCGGGAAGAAGGAAGAAGATCCATCCATCATCCATCCATTGATCCATCCGGGCTTGCTCGGGTCGGGGCCCCACGAGTCCTGCCTGCCCGTCGGTCCCCGTCACCGGCTCACCGCTTCCCAGTCTCCTCAAGCACCACGCCGTCGTTCACCTCACAGGCTCACACTGCCACTCCGAAACTCCAAGCGCCACCCGCCTCCTCACTCCTCCCCGCGCGCCGCCGCGGGCCCGCGGCCATGCTCCTCTCCGGGCCGCCGGCGGCGTCCACCCCGCCGCTGCTCCTCCCGGAGAGCAGCGGCGAGGACGGCGGCCACGACTCCGCCCGCGCCGCGGCGGCGGCGGGGTCGGCGCCGAAGAGGCGAGCGGAGACGTGGGTCCGGGAGGAGACCCTCTGCCTCATCGCGCTGCGCCGGGAGATGGACGCCCACTTCAACACCTCCAAGTCCAACAAGCACCTCTGGGAGGCCATCTCCTCCCGGATGCGGGACCAAGGGTTCGACCGCTCCCCGACCATGTGCACGGACAAGTGGCGCAACCTCCTCAAGGAGTTCAAGAAGGCGCGCAGCCACGCGCGGAGCAGCGGTGGCAGCGGCTCCGGCGCCGGAGGGAACGGCAACGCCAAGATGGCGTACTACAAGGAGATCGACGACCTGCTCAAGCGCCGCGGGAAGGCGAGTGGCAGCGGCGGCGGCGGCGGCGGCAGTGGTGCCGTGAAGAGCCCCCCATCCAACTCCAAGATCGAGTCCTACCTGCAATTCACGACAGATAACGGTGCACCTCTGCCTTATGGTAGAGAGAATAGAGATTTTCATGCTTTGCTAGATGATGAAACGATGACTAGATGTGTCTTGAACTCCACATCTGAGATTTCGACATGCAAAGCTTTGTGTCTTAGATACAAGCCAACCATTTTGGTATATGACAGTGTGCATTTATGTTGTTGCAACGGTTTGTTAATTGTGTAACAGCTTCACTAATAACTTAAGGTGTACAAAAATGCCTTAAAGTACAATTTCTTAAAATTAAGATTAATATTGCAAGTTCATTGGTGGACCATTGGTACATATGTGTAAATTATAAGGTAGCTAAACTTATCAAGCTTACTGAGCCGTTTGAGAATATATGACCTAGATATAGCGATAACACTAATAGTACTTAAGCAATATGCATTTGTTTTTGTTTCCGAGTTCGCTGGTGTAGTTGTGTTTTGACGTAGGGTGTGCGCTGATTTGATAACTTTGCGAATCATATGGTGTGTCTCTGATATGCCTGAGTTACTTTGCATTGATAAATAGTTTTTGATATGCTGAATGGCTAAATATTTGGGCTTTGTGCTTTATTTGATTTTTGGATGCAGTACTTTTTGTCAGCTCATGGACTAATATTCTCTGCATTCACTCTAGGCTTTGAAGATGCTGGCATTCGCTTTGGTCCTGTTGAAGGTACTGAGCTATCTTGCATGTGCAACATACCTGTTAATTTATTTCATGTAGAAACTTTGCCAATTTCTTGTTGACTATACCCTTTTATGTTCTGCAGCAAATGGTAGATCATTACTGAATATTGATGATCGTTTGGAGGACGATAGGCATCCACTTCCATTAACAGCTGCTGATGCAGCTGCAACCAATGGTGTGAACCAATGGAATTGGAGAGATACCTCAACTAATGGTAATAATCTGCACACTGCACACATAACAAGCTAAATTGACTTCAGATGAGTGTCCTGTAACTTCTCACCGCCGAGAATTCGAGAAATTGATACAATTTGAACTGTTGCTATTCCACTGTTTGGTGTCTGAATTGTGTTCGGTTTAACCTCTTGCTGTTCTAATGAACCCTATGGAAACAAAAGATCTAAAACTTCTGAACTTGATTAGAGCTTAGTCTTTCTTATAATCTTCATTGTTGTACTTTATGGAATGTGGCTGGGACTTTTAACTCTCTGTGTATTATCTTTTTTTCCCTATCGTTCAATATGTTACATCTACTGAGATAAATCAGCCACCTAGAGAGACAACATATTCCTAATTAGTATTTTAAGCTGCCACCTAGAGAGATTTCATATTTTATATTCGATAGATATGTTACATCCACTGAGATAAATCAGCCAGCTAGAGAGATTTCATATGCCCCCTTTTGAGAAAAGGGTTCCCAATATTGGCAAGGCCATAAATTCTAGTAAAATTGAATTCTGGCATCAATTTGCAAAAACATTCATTATAGTTCAGTAAAACTGGTTAGTTCAGTGATTATTTTGGTTAATTTGTTGATGCATTTGGAATTCTGCGTAAATCTATACAGGTGGAGATAATCAGGGCACTTTTGGTGGAAGAGTCATTTTAGTCAAATGGGGCGATCACACTAAAAGAATAGGTATTGATGGTACGGCTGAAGCGATTAAGGAAGCCATCAAATCAGCATTTGGACTTAGAACAAGACGTGCTTTCTGGCTTGAAGATGAAGATGAGGTTGTCCGTACCTTGGACAGAGATATGCCAATCGGAACATACACACTTCATCTTGATGATGGTAATTGTAAATTCTCTTTGTGGCCGTAGAATGATATTATTTACTTTCTGAATAATTGGGAATAACATACAAGATCAGTATATGGGTGTAGGGATTCCTATTCCTTGTCAAGGGAAATGCTATAAATTCGAAGAAAAAACATGAGTCAAGGGCAAATAGTCCATCACTACATGCTAACTATTACTCTTCTTTTATTTTGGTCTTTGGGAACTCTCTTTCCACATGGATATAACATAGAACAGAGAAAAGAAAATGTTTTTGTCTTGTATGAGATCTGCACATTAGGTTAGAAAAGAAAATATTTTTGGCAACATTTCTTACAACTTGTGTTGCTTGGACAGGGGGACAATCAATAGGGCTTTATCATTTCAGATGCTTTTTAACTAATGATGAAGTTTAAGTAGTTATAATCTATTATCATTTTGATGGCAATATATTTGGTGTTTCCATTTTTTTCAGGTGTGACAATCAAACTCTGCGATGCAAGCCGCATGCAGACCCCAGAAGACAAGACGTTCTACACCGAAGAGGACTTCCAAGATTTCCTAGCATGGCGTGGTTGGACACTCAGGGAGTATGGTGGCTACAGAATTGTTGATAGCCTGGACGATCTCCGCCCTGGTGCGATTTATCAAGGGTTGCGGACCCTTGGGGATTAATTTTGCAACATCTACTTGGGCAAGGCATAGTATACTAATTTGTGTAATGTAAGTCAGCCCGATACATGTAAATGTAGATGATGACACTGTTAACTAGAATAGTAGAACGTATATTCAATTATATGCAATTGGAGTGTGCAGTAAGTGATTCTCGAGTTGACTTGTTTATCAATGTTGTATGACATCTGCAAGAAAAGGGTAATTGCTTCTTGATGAAAAACGTTTCAGCTGTACGCTGAAAAATCTGCAGTCCTTGTTTTCTCAGTTGACACCAGCACATCGTGGACAAGATAGTTTTTTGCTTTCACTAGAGGGGAATGTTTTTTGCTTTCACTAGAGGGGAATTTCAATCTCAGAATTACATGCCTCCCAGAGGTGCAGTAGTAGCGGTAGACTAGTACAGTGCGCGCCTAGACGTGAATGAACGATTCACACAGCCTTCACGCCAAGAGCAGGGGTGTACTTGATGCAGCCTTCACACGCCAAGAGCAGGGTTCTTGATGCTATCGAGAACTTCACTCTTCGTCGTCCCACTCGTCATTCTTGTACGAGACCAGCGTGTCCACCTTGTGAATCTGCAAAATCCATCACAGGAACGTGCCTCTCAGCAATCGAATCGAGCATTGCAATACCGAAGCCCTGATTAGACGGATCTAAGAGAGAGATGTTGCAGTAACATTAACATACCTTGGTGTCGAACGAGTGCAGCTTCACCATCTGAGGGTTGCTGATAAGCTTGGCGTCGCTCTCGACCCAGGTGCCGGGGGCGTCGACATCCGTGTCCGTGTAGGCCAGCACGTCGAACACGCCTGGCAGTACGACGCGAGAGGAGAGGAAATTAGAGTGTCACGGCTGCAGTCCCGGTTCTAAAACAGGCGAGGGTTAATGGGGGGATGTCAGTTCCTGTTCTTACATGGCTCGTCGAGGCAGGGGAGGTAGGTGATGCAGGACGCGATCTGGCGCATGATGGCCTGGATCTCCCGCATGATCTCCTTATCGCTCTTCTCCTTGATCGCCCTGACAAATATCAGAAGAAGACAGCAATCAAGCCATGACACAACGCACGCCGGCAGGTTGGGATCAATCAGGGAGAGGGCGAAGATGGGGATAAGAGCGAGTGTGGCGCGCACCCCTTCTCGACGACCTCGGCGTCAGTGACGATGTTGAAATTCCAGCGCTCGAGCACCTCGTTGGTGGCCTTGCTCATGATCACCAGCACAATCCTCTGCAGCTTCCCGGCCTCCAGCCACTCTGCAACATCGACCGACGGGAAACCAACGGGCAAACCTCATCACATTCGCGAGCCATCCAAGGACGGGAGATCTCAGATGGGAGGAACAACCTACCTGAGAGCTGGGAGGTGAGGCTGGTGATGAAGGTCTTCACCCCCTCGTCCTGCGTCAGCAGCATGGTGAGCCCGTACTTCTTCACCTTGGTGAAGCTCTCCTCCGGGTACACCGCGCGGTTGTACAGGATGCTGCACGCCAACAAAAAAAAAAGCAAAAGGAACCGAATCAAATCAGTCAGCCCAAAGAAACCCCCAAAACCTTTGTCACCTATCAAATCCCCGGCGAATCGGCAACGGCGCCGCCGTCCGCTCGCCCGCCAGACATCGCACCGTACCTATTCGCCGCGTAACCTGCAATGCCAAGCGAAGCATTTCGTCAAACACCCGCCAGGAGGGGATCGAGGGCTCAGGATAGGGAGGAGGAGGAGGAGGGCGGCGCCCGCGCGTACCGAAGAACTCGCTGACTATGGCGGCGGATCCCCGCAGCGTGATGATGTCCTTGGACGCCGTCCGCGACGCCATTTCTGGTCTCCTCTCCTCCCTTCTCTCCGCCGCGCTCGTGCGAGGACAACTCCTTGGGAATGGGAACCGAAGGGGAGCAGCAACGGGCAACGGCTAGTGCGGCGGCGGCGCAGTGCGATGGGAACTCGCGTCTTTTCGGAGCGTTTTCGAACGGGTCGACACAGGTGGGTGGTGGTGTTGTGGTTGATGGGTGAGACCGTGCGGGGGACTTTATAGGTGGGCCGGACCGGCGCGTCCAACGGTCGTGTGGGGTGGGCCACAACTGGGCTTGGGATGGCACGATTCGACCGAACTGTTTTTTAATTGACTGCATGTCCTTTCTTGTAAAACGCTAAAACAGAGTGATTAGTTGATGATACCAGTGTTCGAGATCCTCCTAAATTACCACCCAATCAGATCAGAGCTACAACCTTTTCTCCTTTTACTCAACGGACATGCATATTTTTCAAGAAATAATAAAAAGGAAATATGAACAAAAGTTGCCTTCACGGAGAAGGTTGCCAGATGCTGAAAACCTTTCAGAAAGTTCGAAGTAGAAATTAGTCAGTCGCATTTTGTTTCGAAAACGTCAAGAGGCACCATTTTGATTTGCCCCTCATTTTGAAGATGTTCAAAACGTTTCTTTAAGTGGACCAAATCAGGGCCTTGTTTAGTTGGTTGAAAAATTTGCAAATTTAATTGCTGGAACTCCTGTAGCACACTGTAGCACGTTTCGTTTGTTTGTGGTAAATATTATCCTACCATAACCTAACTAGACTCAAAAGATTCGTGTCGCAAAGGACATTCAAACTGTGTAATTAGTTATTTTTTTACCTATATTTAATACTCCGAACATATGTCTTTTGGCGTATTTAATGTGATGTGATGGAGAGAGTGAAAAAAGTTAGAAACTTTAGCCATCTAAACCAGGCTCAGGTGGGAAAAGCAGCATGGGCTGGGCCTGGGCCGCCCGGGCGAGCCAGTTCCTTCTTCCTCGCTCGCTCGCTACAGCTGCCGGCGCCTTGGCGGGAAGTCGCGCAAATCTCCCCCAAATCCCCCGCCCTGCCGCTCACGAGTCACAAACTCACGACTACGGCGACGAGCACCGCGTCCTCCCCCCACGCGCCACCTCCGATGTACTCCCCGCCGCACGCTGGGGACTCCGATTCGGAGGGATCCCTCCTCTCCGGCGTTTCCGCCTCCCCTCCCCGCGGCCGCTCACCGCCTCCCCCGCCGCTACCCAAGCCCCGTCCCAGCACCAAGCACACCGCCACCGCCACCGCCACCGCGAAATCCAAACCCAAACCCAAGCCCAAGCCCAAGGCCAAGGCGAAACCAAAGCCCACGGCATCCGCCAGCGCCGCCGCGGCGTCACCGCCTCCCCTCCCCTCCGCGGCGCTCTCCGATCCGCATGGCCTCGCTTCGCGCATCGCCGCCGTTCCCACGCTTGTCGCCGCCACCAGCACCGTCTCCTCCTGTTCCTTCCGCCGCTTCGTGCAGTCGCGCAACCCCTCCTTCGATCCCGTCACTGCCTTCAGCGCCCCGCCCCCTGCCCCTGTGCCTAATCCAGCTCCCGCTCCCACGCCCACTGAGATACCAACCGCAGCGGCAGCGCATTGCCCTGCGCCCGACGCGCTGCCGCGGGCCAGGCCCAAGCGGGTGCATCCCAACTCTGTGTCGGAGGTGCCCGCCGCGGTGGCGGAGGCGGAACAGCCAAAGCGCCCGAGAGGGGGCGGCGAGGGGAACTTCGTGCGGCTCAACATCAATGGGTATGGCCGGAGGAGGACGTTCAAGAACGCGCAGACGAGGCGCCCGACGAAATACCGCTCCTGGCGGCGGCAGCGAGCTGGTGGTGTGAAGCCCCAGGGATGTGGCGACGAGGAAGGTAATTTGGTGGCTGAGGCACTGATGGAACGGGAGAAGAAGGGAGCGGTTGGTGACATTGATGTCCTTAAGGCCGTGGAAGCGGCGAGAGAAGACCCATCCGAGCAGAATCTCGAGAGCTTGCTCAGGTTGGTCTATGGGTACGATTCTTTCCGCGAGGGGCAGCTTGAGGCAATCCAGAAGATTGTTACAGGGGAATCAACGATGCTTGTGCTGCCCACTGGTGCGGGCAAGTCACTATGCTATCAGGTTCAGTGAGAAATTTTGAATTATTGAGTTTGTATCTATATAATTCTTACTTTCTTAGCTGATAGCTGATGATTTGTTTAGATTCCTGCTATGGTTTTGTCTGGACTGACACTGGTGGTGAGTCCACTGCTTTCCTTGATGGTGGACCAACTGAGGAAACTCCCTGCATTTTTGCCAGGAGGTCTTCTTGCAAGCAGTCAGGTAAACAAAAATGTATATATTTTCTTGTTGGTAGTCATCGTACTCATTCTTATTTTGATCAGTGTGTTCATTACTTTATGACTCAGACAAGTGATGAGTTCCATGAGACATTACAAAGGTTGCGTGGAGGGGACATAAAGGTACATACTCCTGGTTTTGGACTACCATTGTTGCATCCTCTGTCATTTTTGTTTGAGTTAGTTAGGAATCCTGCCTATAAGGGCTATGTTCACGCAGTATAGTATGTTATGATGAAGTGACATGTAATTCAAAATTAAATGTAAGACGGACAGCAGCAGCTGCCGCAGCAGTCCCAGGTATGCTAGAGCTGAAACACAAAATGAGCTGAAATGAGTCAATATACATTGGAAATGAATCCAATTCCAATCTGATACGCTTCTTCATTATCCTTTGTGGTGGTGATGTCGGGACCGACCTGTTTGACAATGCTGATTCCCTTTCCATTTGTGGCCAGGTGCTTTTTGTTTCTCCTGAAAGATTCTTGAATGAAGAATTTCTGCTCATATTTAAGGATGCACTACCAATATCTCTTGTTGCAATTGATGAAGCTCACTGCATTTCTGAATGGTGAGTTGATGCAGCCTTGTATTTCAGTATTTCAGCTATTATGCTGCACACTAGAAAGATTTTGGCAGTTTGCACCAATTTTTTTACTACTCTGCTCTGTGTCTGCTTGTTTCATCTTATACATCCTATTATCAGTTTATCACTGTTCTTCTCTATTCTTATTATGTGCTTGCTGCTCATTATTTAGTGTTAATTTAGCAAAATTTGTGACTTTTTCTTGAACAAATGAGCAGGTCTCATAATTTTAGACCTTCGTATCTAAGGCTTCGTGCGTCATTACTTCGGAGAAAGCTTAATGTTCAATGTATCCTTGCAATGACTGCAACTGCGACAACTCAAACCTTGGAGGAGATAGTGAATGCCTTAGAAATACCATCTGGTAATCTCATTAAAACATCTCAAATAAGGGACAATCTACAGCTATCTATTAGCACAAGTGATAATAGGTAGGTTGTTTTCTATCCTACTATCTTGATTGCGATCAAGCACTGCTGGTCTCTTTAATTGGTTTACTATGAGGCTATGAAAGAAGCCACATGACCCAGCTCCCGTGGGCACATGCTGATAATCCCTTTTTCCCTCAAACAGACTAAAGGATTTGATGGTATTGTTGAAATCTTCCCCTTTTGTTGACATGAGGAGTATAATTGTCTACTGCAAGTTTCAGGTAGAATTTTTCTGTTTTCTCAAGATGGTTTGCACTGTCCAGTACCTAAATCCGCTGGATACAATTCTGTTGCAAAAATATAACAGTATTTGTCTTCAACAGGGAGAAACTGACTATGTTTCAAAGTACCTATGTGACAACAACATTAGTTCTAAGGTTGGTATTCATCCTTGACATGGCAGACTTTTTGTTGCATTTATTGTTTCTTGACATTTGATTTTGTTTTGAAGAGCTACCACAGTGGACTTCCTATGAAGAACAGGAGCCGCGTTCAGGAGCTTTTCTGCTCTAATAAAATAAGAGTGGTAATGGCAGTTCCTTGTGTGCCTATTCTGTTATGCTTTATGTAGGCATTGACTAACTTTTTTGTCTGCCTCACTGTGACCAAAGGTCATTGCAACAGTGGCTTTTGGAATGGGTCTTGATAAAAGTGATGTTGAAGGGGTATGACTAGCATAAAATATTTACGTATTCTTCCAAATAGACAGCTTATGACTTTAAGGGAAGTTATACTCCTTATCACTTGGACTGATTCAAGCATTCTCCCTTTTAAAGGTGATTCACTATAGCTTGCCAGAAAGCTTAGAAGAATATGTACAGGTACTGAACTTCTAGTTCAATGAATGACCTTTTTCTATTTTCAGTACATCTTACTGTGCTCTTTCCAGGAAACTGGCCGTGCTGGGAGGGATGGAAGGTTGTCTCATTGTCATCTACTTCTTGATTCAACAACATTCTACAAGATCCGTAGTCTTTCACACAGGTGAATGTTATCATCTTTTTGTTAGATTGATCAATCTAACACTTATAATTTACATGGTCAATCTGCTTTAAGCTATCTATCTAATGACTTTCCTCAACTTTTTTTTTACAGTGATGGTGTTGATGAATATGCGATAAGCAAATTTCTTTACCAGGTGTTTTCCTCTGGAAATTCAACAGGGTCCATTTGCTCTTTGGTTAAAGAGTTGAATTCACGCAAGTTTGATATAAAAGAGGAGGTTTGTACCTGCATCATCACTTATCAGCTGTCAGCTGAATGCACCTAGTTTCTTTTTCCATGTGTTCGTGCTACATTTTAGTCAGTTATGTGGTTATATTCCGTTTTTTTATGAAACAGAAGGGGGTGAGCCCCCAACTGGTTATACAAATTAAAAGAAACGGGGAGTTGTACAAGTAACCCAAAAGCACAAGAAAAAGAAAATTACAACATTGATTGCAGCCATAAGCTAATTGCTGGTTGATATTTAGCCTTTGCTCTATAGATAAGTCTGGAGAATTCTATGTGGTTATATTCTAGCGCAACATTGTGTTGCATGTGGATGTGTTCTGTGCATATCATGGATCTTAGAGTTAGAAACTCTTTTATATGATGTGATATACTTTTATCATTTTCATCGTATTACTATAGATATCCTCTGTTCATTTGTTTAGAGTACTAAATTTGTTGGCATCTGCCTCAGGAAAGTTCTAGCCCCCTAGCCTCTAATCTAGGTGTGTTGCTTCCAAATGCTACAGATCTTGCTGTAGCATAGCTATATGATTGTAGATCACTTTTCTATTTTGACATGGTGTCAACTTAGTGCAATCATGATCACCATGATAGCTGTTTTCTGTGTTATCTATTATAAACACCTTGAGCAAGTATTTAGGCATTCTTTCTCTCTAAAAGTATCTATTATTTGCATTGCATTGTTATCCAGTATGAAATCCTGAGTAGTACATACTACATAGACATCAATTTCCAGATGTTAGTGTCAAACTTGATCATTTCATCCTGCAGGTGCTTTTGACAATCCTAACACAACTCGAAATCGGTGGTCAGCAATATCTCCGTTTGCTTCCTCAGTTCAGTGTTACCTGCACATTATATTTTCACAAGGTAAATCTAATGCTTCTAGAACGATCCAGCGATCTGGAATTCTGAATGTGGTTGGTTTATTATAATTCGCACACTATGAGCCAAAATCTTCCTTAGTGTGCTCAACTGATGACCATGGTACTAGCCCAGTAATCAAAGAATGACCCTTAAAGGGACACCTTCACTTAAGCATTCAATCACAGGAATATGCCATGAGCCCATGAACACTGTTCTTTTGCTAGGCTATTATACTTGTCTACTCTCACTTCTGATTCATTGAATCACGTTGATGCAGACGTCAGCACAACTGCTTGCAGACAAGGATGTACTAGTTCGATCAGTTCTGAATAGGTAAACATGATCTGCTTTTGTTTTATGTGGCCTCTCCTTTCCTGCTGCACTTCTGAGATCCTGATTCTCTATTCTTGGAAATACAGGTCAGACACGAAGGATGGAAATTTTGTCTTTGACATGACAAAAATAGCTAATGATCTGAACATCACAGTGAATGAAGTTATTGATCATTTGCAACAGTTGAAGGTTTGCCTGAACCACACCACATACTTTTTTTCTTATTAATACAGCTGTCAAGTGTTCATTCAGTTCTCTTCATCCCTCAATGTATTTCAACTATCATGTGAATAGTGCAGACCTTATCAAGTATTGAAACCAAAATTTAAACCTTTTGAATTGAATTGCTAGTGTAATATTCGGTGCACTGCACACATAAGGATGAATTTGTGTGTTGTGGTGCATTTATATACTTTTTCACCCCTTTCTTTCAGCAGCCAAATCTGAATGTATTGTTCGAACTTCGAAGTACACATATTAGGTTGCTGTGGGGTGAAAACATTATATTACAGTCACTAGGTATTAAATTGTGATTACAGGTTGTATTTACCATTTGTATTTGCATATAGATAATGCACCTTGTTTCTAAGAAAATACATATATTTGACTCTATACTTTTATTAGTCTTCATCCATAGGAATCGCACAATATACTTTAATTTTATGGCTATTGCTCTATTTATTGAGGGGATACTCCTAAATTTGATTCTGTACCTATAGGTTTATGCAGTTAAGAACAGAAGTTGGCTTCCTAATGTCATTGTGTACCATTTTTGTTTGTCAATTGTATAAATCTATTGCCTCAGATTTCTACAATTGCTTCTTTGTTGACTCTTTGTATTTTCTATCTTCTTCTGCAAATCAGTTCTCTGGAGAAATTTCATTTGAATTAAAAGATCCGGCCTACTGTTACATGATCTTAAAGAAGCCAGATGACTTGAACACACTTTCAGCAAATATCACAAAATGGCTTTCTGAAGTAGAAAGCTCAAAGGTGCACAGCAACTCCTTGCGCTGCCTCCTCCAAGTGTTCCCTTATTCCATAAATAGTGATCTCTTTGTTTCTTATGCAAATTTTAGCTGGCATTATCCAGTATCCAAGTTATTTTATTTGGTTGACCAGTATACTTGCAGCTCTCAGCTGTACTTCTAGTTTGCCTTAACTAATCCTTGTTGCTTTCCTGTCAAAACAGGTCATGAAATTAGATGCTATGTTTGCTCTAGCAAACTTTGCTGTCAAGGGGTGCCAAAGGACTGATGGCTGTTCTGGTTCCCAGCACACTCAGTGCATTCAAAAGAAGATAATGGAGTACTTTAGCAAGAACGAAGCCACCTCTGTCAGTGACTACTCTGCTCAGCTGCCCAAGAGCAGGTTTGTGTCCTTCATCTTCCTAATCGATAGTTCCATGATCCTTCACTTGTCCTTTGGGTTGCTCTCATCACATCTGAACATTTATTTGACTTGGTGTTTTGTTTTGGTTACTGCAGCCCATTCTTACAGGCCGATATAAAGGTAAGGGGTTATCGGTGCATTTTCCATGGTGATGTTCATCTTTATCCCATCTCTCAATGCACAATGACAACACCTTCACTGCACCGCAGGTGTTCCTTCAGAGCAACTCGTTTGCGAAATTCACTCCGAGGGCTGTTGCCAGGATTATGCATGGCATATCGAGCCCAGGTTTTCCATCCGCCACTTGGTCCAAAAACCACTTCTGGTCTGTCTGATCTCTTCCATCCCTCTACCATCTATTTTACCTTCCCACAGATTTCAATTTCTCACAGGCCGAAATTTCTCTGGCAGGGGGCGCTACGTGGAGGTTGATTTCCCGGTGGTCATGGAAGCCGCCAAAGCCGAACTAGTCAAACTCGTCGGGAAAGGAGAGTAGGAGAGTAGTCCTCATGAGCACCACAATCAGAACTAGGGCCTTTGCTGGCGGCTTGTCATGTACATAATCGAATGCTGGACTCGCAAGCTGGAACCAACGAAAGTGATTGACAGATAACACAGGTTGGTCCTCGTTTCCCAGCTCTCTGTTCGTTGTTCAGCGCTGTGCCTGCTTTATGCTTATATGCATCATTCCGTTAAGCGTTACCCGTTATCATTTCTCATCGTTGCTTCTATTTCATACAGGCACTTGGACTAGGTGCTAGAAAGCGTCCTGAAAAAGAAGCGCCAACCAGATCAGGTCCTTGTTCTGTTCAGTGGAGCCGTGGTATTTATTCGAGCATGCAGTGCTGTCAATCAAGCTTGCTACGTGGGAGACTTAAGCCGTGTGGGGGTTGCGGTTTGATTGAAGGCGCTGGGCGAAGAAAGTGACGGACACCTCTGAAGCCTGAACCGTAGAGCCGTAGAAGTCACTGTTTCAGGAGGGGAAAAAATTGCGTAGGAGTGTCCACGAAGCAAAGATGGGAGAGCCAATGAGCCATCATCGCTGTAAAGAAACAGGCGCGTCGGTTGCTGATGCGATATAGGAGTATGCTTGATCTGTGGAACAGTTTCACAACGACGGGAGGTCAGAAGCTGTGCGTGATCCAGATCCATCGTTCGTCCGCTTTCATGATAACTTTGTGCTCTCCTTACTTCGGTTGTTTTCCGCGGTCACGATCGATGCTTGGCCATTTCAGTTTCGTGTTGGCATGTTTCGCTGCCATCGTTGTGGTGTGGACAAGGCCAAGGCACCCGGAGCAAATTTTGCTTGGTGGGTCGTCTTGCATGCGGTTCTGTTCGCTAGATCTGGTCCGGCATTGATTGCACGCCTCTCTGCAGCTTTCGATGGATCGATTGATCGATCGCTCGACTGCCACGGCTGTGGACCTGCGCCTGTCTGGAACTCTGGATGGGTGGGACGCCGCGGGCTGCTGACCGGACCATGTGCCCTGCCCATAATTCTCCCGGGTCCCGGCGTTTGGCTTTCGTGGATTAGCGATCGAATTGTTCGGTGAAGAAGGATCAGATCAGATGCACGTCCATGTCGTTTTGTTAATACTTCTCACTATCATATTCACACCAGTTCTGCTTTTTTTTTATAGCGTTATTTAGAGCATCTCCAAGAGTCTTTCTAAATTTTACTATCTAAATCATCATTTAGAAAGTTATTTGCATAAAAATTGTTTTCTATATCTTTTCATTTTTTCTATTTCTTATGCGCACTTAGAGAGTCATTCTTGTCTTATATATTTGACTAGCGAAAAATCCGAAATAGAAGATGTTGATGACCACTTAGATAAGTTGTTGAATGCATTTTTCCACCAAAATCTTTATATCTACCCTTTAGAAAGAATAGACTTCTATCAGGTTATTGCAATTCGGAATTTCGGATCGGTACTTGTGTAGGCAGCCACAGCATATTCGGCTGCTAGAATCTAGCGGCTGGAGTATATCCGGCAAGAGGGACCACGCGCCAGCCTAACGGCGACCGCTTACACTCGTTGAGCTGGTGGCTGGTGCGCTTGAAGAAGGAATCGAGAAGACAAACCTTTCGTGCTTTGTTCTTTCTTTTTCTTTGAAAAAACAAACTTTCCATGATGGTAAACACCACGGCGGTTTGGAGTGCAATATCGTACATAGACAAAGGATCAGAAGCCTGTTTAAAAAAACACATTGAGAAGCTTCTTTGACAGACAAATTGATTAGGAAGTACTAGTAGGCTAGTAGCTTAAGCTTCTACTTCAACTCCTAAACCGTATCGGCGTAGCGGAGCTGTACACGATACGGTAGCATTTACGAGAGAAAAAAAGGACAGAAAAAGAAAAAATTACTTGGCGAAGAAAAATAAGGAGGGGGAACCCAGGGAAGGGAGAAGAACCTACGACTACGAAAAGCACAAAGAAGGGGGGAAAAAGACGAGGCCCTCGTCATCAAAACAAAACAAATCGTTAAGTTGGATCCATACCATTAAAAGATCCAATTATTCCAATCGTTAAACCCAGAAGGCTCCTCCTCTCTCTCGGTTGCTTCCTCGCGGCGGATTCGTGTCCCCCGCGCCCGCGGCAGGGGTGGATCCTCCCTCCGGCGAGAGGAGAGGAGCTCGTGAGATGGGGATGGCCGCCGCCGTGGTGAACTACCCGCTCGTCGCGGCGCTCCTCGCGTTCGCCATCGCGCAGTCCTCCAAGGTCTTCACCACCTGGTGAGTCCCATTCGCCGTCTCCGTCGCCGCCCCTCGTCAGTTCAGCCGTACCGCTCCCGCTCCTGCCCGGCTCCCTCCGTCCCACACTCCCACCGCCGCATTTCTGAGCGGGTGATCCGGGCCCCCTGCTGGCCGCGTCGCTGTCGCTTGCTCGTACGGTGCCCCCCGTGCGGGCAATGCGTAGCTGGAGGGAAATCATGTGATTGTTTTGGTGGTTCGGGGGTTCGTAGATCGTTTGGTGAGCACATGATTTAGGATTTGTGGTTCATGGGTACTTGTAAGTCTTCTGTTAGTTAATGTTTCAGTTCTGATGCTCGGCTTGGCAGCTTAGACATATCCTCTGGGTTGTTCAGCCTGACACCATTCCACTGTATCAGCGGTTTTTTACTTCGTCGCAATAGCATGGTCTCCGCCCCCGCGTCCCTATTTTCGTACTCATGACTCGGGAATTCCTCGTTCCTGTGGTTCAGTACTCTGAGATGTCAGATGTAACAGAAACGCCTAGTTCATGTGGTTTGGTACTTGGACGGCAATTACAACGGCATACAATAATTTTCCTGTGCCTTTTAGTTTTAGGCATATTTTGTACTGATGTAGTGGAGACACCACTTGTGGTGCATTATTAGTAATTTGACTTTTGCTGTTACCTGTTAGCACTCAGAACTATGTGTTGTGCAAATTAGGTTTGGAGTATTTTGCTGCTCAAAGCCTGTAGTAGGATTTTATTGTGAATGCTAAAATAAGTATCCCAGTATGTTCGATCATGTGTTTGGTGGCATACATGCTGGTTACAACGGCTCAGTAGTTAGTGCCTTTATAATATTGATTGAGAGATTGTCTCAACATAGACGGTAACTTGATATTGGGGTATGTGGCATCAAAATTATACACTGTCCTTGCATTTGAATTTCAGTTATCTCAGCCTTTTGGCTTTTTGCAGCGACACAGTACGTTTTCTGATATGATGGATATCGTTGAAATCAAAATTGATTGATTGGCGATTGTTTTATATGTACACACCTAATTGGCATCAAGGCAGAAATTTTGGTAACACTGCATGTATATTGTAATGGGAAGTTGATCACTTATACGCCTTGTTCGGGTCTAGTTTGTTAGGGCAGCTCCAGTGCATCTCAAAATCAATTTGTGGGAGGAGAAAAATGAACCGTGCACGCATTGAGCATCAGATCAGCCTTTTGTTTGTCAGACTGGAAATCAACTCCAACTAGTAGTCGAACACAAGTGATTAAAATACTACTTCTTCTGCTGCTTTCCACTTCCTGCGCTCCTCCTCCTGGTCACGGAGGTGCGGTGCAGACAGGCCTTGAGCTGTTTTCTGAAATTTTCTATTGTAGTTGTGAGCCCTGCGAATCAATGTGTGCATAGGAGGAAGCGAACCGTAATTCTGTTCGAGTGAGAAGTGACGCAGCACTGGAGCTGCTCTTAACAGTTTGTTTCCTTTGCTCTAATCATATGCCACATTCAAGCTGGATCTGGAAAGGGAGTGAGAAAATTCATAGAAGCCTGTAAATTACTCGTGTTCTGACTTTCAAATGACAATTTTTGAATCCTTATATTATTCTGCAATAGATTATAGAAGTCGAAGCGTAGGAAAAAACTATTAAAAATCTGGAACCCAAAACCAAATTTAAATGTTATTGGTATCTGCTCCTGATTACCTTGGTGTATATATGAGATGACAGCAGCTGTCGTATATTATATGCATGTTTTTTTCAAAGTTTTCCTAACACTCACTCTAACATTGATTTGATGTAGGTACAAAGATAATCGTTGGGATGCCAAACAGTTTATAGCTTCTGGAGGGATGCCATCGTCCCACTCAGCTACAGTGACAGCACTTGCAGTGGCTGTAGGAATCCAAGAAGGCTTTCGTAGTGCCACCTTTGCAACTGCACTGGTCTTTGCATGTGTGGTGCGTATTGTGCTTGAAGTTATTTGTTCATAATTATATTTCTTGTCTGGCATGATAATTTTACTATAGAGAAGGTTAGAGTAGTTGTTTTTTCATAATTATCTATTTGGTTTCATCTTGATTGAACTCTCCTGCATTTATAATTATATATTGCTCAACTTCTACTCGAACCACATTTTGTTAACAGTACTCATAGTTCATGTCTTGAAAAATAAGTCAAGGATGCACATATGTTGCTGGAAGTCAACTGTGTTTATGAATGTAACCTTTGATTTTTTTGACTTTGCTTAAACTTCTGTTTGCAGGTGATGCACGATGCATTTGGAGTTCGGTTGCATGCTGGAAAGCAGGCCGAGGTTTGTCACCCTCACCTTAAGATGCCATTAGGCCTTGTGCAAAGTATATTTGGCTTTAATTATGTAGATAAGTACTTGGCTTTTGGTATAAAAACTTGGATTTATTTCTGGATGGCATCCATCTTATTTGAAGGGACATTCAACAATTTGGTGATGAGTATCCATGTCTGAGATCAGTTATGTACTTATGTGGTCAAGTACTGCCTGTCTGTCTCCGTCCCAATTTATAGGTCCTTTTAGGTTTCTAGGTTCATAGCTTTTGCTATGCACCTAGATATATGTTATGTCTAGATGCAGAGTAAAAGTTATGAATCTAGAGAAAGCCAAAACAACCTATAATTTGGGATGGAAGCAGTAGTTCCCTTTGTATGAGCAGTAATGAATTGTGAGTATAGTTTGAAGTTCTCCATTGACAACCAAAATTAATCAGCATTAACTATGAATTACCATTTTCTCCATTCTTAGCAAATACCCTATAATGAGATGCTGTTTTTGTCCTATTTGCATGCCCATCTCCAGGTAATATGAAATTTATTTGGTTAAGATTTCTGTTGATGTATTCTCTCCTTCACCACATGATATGTTCAAGGTTTTGTGACAGTAAGGCAAGATAGACACTAACATTTTGTTTATGGAAATTGCAAATCGTTTCAGGTGCTGAATCAAATTGTCTATGAGCTGCCAGAGGAACATCCATTATCAGAGACAAAGCCATTGCGTGAAATTCTTGGACATACTGTTCCTCAGGTGAGATTAAATTCGTCAAATTGCCATTCTTGACGTTCTAACTATTTTGTGCCCTTGCAAAACAATGTACAGTATATATGAAGGTACTTAATGCACCTATTTAGTTACTGTATTTTCACAACCTGTTATTGTCCATCAATTTCAGTATGGTGTTTTCGTCATCTTGTTGTCCTCTATACCACCATGATCAGTTGATCACCTCAAATGATTCCCCTTTTCGTACAAGAGAATTACAGCAGTCAGTATCAGATACATGCAATATATATGCTAGGTGTTACATTGTTCTCTCTTTGGACGTCTCAGGTTGTGGCCGGTTGCATCCTTGGAATCCTAATGGCTATCATTATGAACTTAGCTCTGGGGAGGAGTTCTTAGTCAAGTGGTGTTCCTGGATATTGGCGACATGTGTTCACCAAATATCTTCTTGGTGGTGACTTGTAAAGCGTGAAAGCATGATCTCACTGGTTTGCCAAAGTGGTTGGATCATCAGGATATACAAAGTTCTAACTGATGTAGATCTACTCTATATAGGATAATAGTACGTTGTAGCTTGAGTTGGTGCTGTCAGAAGCATTCGTTATGCAACCTGTCAGAACTTGTGTAACGATCAGAAAGGCTGATGTCATGACATCACCTGTGCTTTCTTCTAGCTTAGCTTTACAGTGTGATTCATTGGCAGTGGTACCTTGAGGACTGCAGAGTTGTACAATTGTTGGTTTTCAGAGAAGCCTCCGTTTTACAGTCGAATCTGGCCAACTGATAGAGAGCGAGCTCATTCGATCATGGTGCTCTTCTCTTAAGCACTTTGGTGGCTAGAGTAGTGAGCATGGGGTACATCTTTATTGAATCTTCTTCAGTTTCAGTGTAAATGCAGTGAGCATAGTACATGGTAATATGCAGTGAGCATTACAATGCCTGTTGATTTCAATCAAGCTTCAAGCTTTATTCAGCCTTACAGGTAGCCGCAGCAAACAGCAAAGGCGTTATTCTAGCGCAACAGCGATGCCAACAAAGCACGCTCTGCACTCAGCTTGCACGGTGACGACGCACCTCCGGGATGGTGCGCGACGATGAGGTTGTACGCGTCCAGCGTCAGGAAGTCGTCCAGCTCCGGCGCGGTGCACTGCCGGCCGAAGATCCTCCCGGCCTCCGCGTACCGACCCTGCCGGAACCTCTCGGTGCCCACCTCCGCCTCCACCCTGGCCATCTCCTCCTCGAGGACGCGCGCGAGGAGCTCCGGCGTGGCGCGCACCGGCACGCCGCCCGCGTCCAGCTCCACGCCGTGCCGCAGCCACTGCCAGTTCTGGACGCGGCTGATCTCCGCGGTGGCGGCGTCCTCCATCAGGTTGTAGAGCGGCACGGAGCCGGACCCGGCCAGCCACGCCGCGAGGTACTGCACGCCCACGCGGGTGTTGAGCCGCAGCCCGTCCACCGTGCGCGAGCCCCGCGGTGGCTGGATGAGATCCTCCGCCGTGATGCCGGCGCCCGTCGCCGCCTCCTCGTCGGCGATCTGGTTCGGCCTCCCGCCGAGGTGGCCCTCGAAGACCTCCCGGATCGCCGGGATGAGCCCCGGGTGCGCCGCCCACGTGCCGTCGTGCCCCGCGCGCACCTCCCGTAGCTTGTCCTTGCGCACCAGCTCCAGCGCCGCCTCGTTCGCCGCCGCGTTGTCCTTGATCGGAATCTGAGCCGCCTACAATTCATTTGCACGCAGTTAACGAAGGAATGGTGGTGTCTGTGTCTGTCATCGTGAGCTTTGTAGGTGCGCGTGAGAAGCTGTGTAAGCTTACGTACCATGCCGCCCATGGCGTGGACGCCGCGGCGGTGGCAGGTGCGGATGAGGAGGTGGGAGTAGGAGCTCATGAAGTGCTGTGCCATGCCGACAAGGGCGCGGTCGGGGAGGAGGCGGTCCGGGTGGGCGCGGAACGTCTTGACGTAGCTGAAGATGTAGTCCCAGCGGCCGCAGTTGAGCCCCGCCGAGTGGTCGCGCAGCTCGTACAGGATCTCGTCCATCTGGAACGCCGCCGGCAGCGTCTCCACCAGCACCGTCGCCCGTATGCTTCCCCTCTCGATCCCGGCCGCCTGCTCCGCCCTCTCGAACACGCCGTTCCATATCCTCGCCTCCCTGAGATGAGCACGTACGTGTCGTTCGTTGCAAAAAACGAAGCGTGCAATGAGTCGTCGCTCGCGGCGCACGTGTGTGTATATATATGCGTGGTGCACCGGCGTGTCGCGTACCTGGAGTGCTCCATCTTGGGGAGGTAGAAGAAGGGGCCGAACCCGGCGCCCTGGCCGGCGCGGAAGGCGGCGTGGTTGTGGAAGAAGTAGAGGCCGAAGTCGACGAGGCAGCCGATGGCGGGCTCGCCGTCGATGAGGACGTGCGCCTCGGGAAGGTGCCAGCCGCGGGGCCGGACGAAGAGCTTGGCGGTCCGGCCGTTGAGCTTGTACTCCCGGCCGCGCGCCGCGTCGCGGAAGCTGATGGTGCCGGCCACGGCGTCCCGCAGGTTCACCTGCCCGTGCATCAGGTTCTCCCACGTCGGCGACAGCGCGTCCTCGAAGTCAGCCTAGAGCCACGGCACGCGTACGTGATAATTCTCGTCGTCTTAGAACAGGAAAAAAAAACAAAAACGTGCAGCTACGTCTCTATCCATCCGTACGCCGGCCGCCGGCGGCTCGCACGGCCGTGCGTGTATATTTGCTTACCATGAAGACCTTGGCGCCGGAGTTGAGCGCGTTGATGACCATCTTCCTCGGCTCGGCGGGGCCCGTGATCTCAACGGTGCGGTCCGCGACGGCCGGCGGCACGGGCGCGCACCGCCAGGCCCCCTCCCGGACGGACCTCGTGGCCGGGTCGAACCGCGGCTCGCCGGCGTCGTACCGGCGCTGGGCCTCCCGCCGCTGCTCCATGGCGTACCGGACGGCGCCGCGGAACTCGCGCTGGAGCGCCACCACGAAGGCCAGCGCGTCGCGGGTCAGGACGGACGCGAACGCCGGGTCGTACCGGCCCCGGACGTCCACGCCCTCCGGCGCGTCGTAGCACGGCGCCGCCGCCGCCGCCGCCGCGGTGCTTGCAGCCATCGGGGCGCGTCTGGCGCGTGATGAGCAGAGCACTGAGCAGGTGTGCGGGGGAAGTGGGAAGAGTACAGTGCGCAGCTCGAGCTCGGAGCGCGTCGCGTGTTTTCCTTTGGGAGCCAGGGTCGAGCCAATATATACGTGCAGTGTACGATTTGAAGGCGAGCTCTATCTTAGCATGGTGACAGACTGACAGTGGCTGCGGTCACGCGCATCACGGCCTCACCCACCGGGGTCTCGTTCCAGCAATTCCACCAGCCCCAAAAGTGCCGAAGAGGCTGACATCATGCGTGACAGAGACTGGCAGAATTATCATTGATGAGATAAATAAGTTCAATTCAGTGAAGAATGACGAGGCGTCCATTCAGTTTCTCAGGAAAAAAGGAGAGAGAACAAACGAAAAGCATGGAACCCGAGACGAGGTGGTTACGATAAGGCAAGTTGCCTCGCGCGCTTGGTGCCTCAGCGACTCGGCGTTCGGCTGTAGTACGGAGATAAGCATAAGCATTGCGTACGTGGGTAACGTAGCTTGTCGCTCCGGCGCACCGGCACCGCCGCGGGTGGGCAGGAGAGTTGGCTCAACCTCTAACAGCTCGCGTTGGCCGCTTCTGCTCCCGTTCTTATCCGATCCGCCCCTGTCCCGGCCGGCCGGATGGGCGTCGCTCCGGAGACGCCCGTGCGTGGCCGTGGCGCTCCGCTGCTTATGCGTTGCGCGCGCGGCGCGGCCGGCCTGCATGTAGATGGAGCACGCGGCAGCCACGCCCGGCATTGTTCGTGGTTCTCTGATCCTCTGACGAACGGGGTCGGAGTTCTTATCGTAGATCACTGGCTGCCTCAACATTATTGGGTCTGTGCAATGCAATTGTTGATCTAATCTCTTCCTTTATCCTCCAAACTAGGATCGTGCCCGTGCGTTGCTACGGGCAGTAAAATCTTATATTGCAATTCATAGAGTATTCAACAAGATAATAATTATGTCAAACAATGTAGTTACATAATGAAACAAAGTCATGCACACTACACAACCATGTACTGATATTAGATGCACTACTTCAAAAACTGAATGGTAAATAAATGGAGAAATTTGTTTCACGAAAACTTGTATAGCCAATTGATGTTTTTCATAACATTTAATATAGAAAGAGGCAGTTATTTGGTTCTTGCACCCACCCTTACACTTTCAATATTCATGGAAACGACAAAAACAAAATGCCTTTATTCAATATCTAGAAGATAGTTCAGGATATACTTGAAGCACACCTTGTTCGTTCGATTGGTAATAATATTATTGTAGCTTCTAGTACATTGACAACAAGAAAACCAACACTAAAATGACTATTGTGAACAGTTGTCAAACGGGCATGGTATCGGCAAATCTGTAGTATACCAGTATAAATGAAAGCATTACTATGGAGGACAACAGAACAAAAGAGCAAATCATCAATTAGAAGTTGACATTTAGCAGCAAACTGGAGCATAAAGGAATGCATCACCTTTGATTTTTCCATTACTTTACTTCGAAGGCTTGAAGAATGTTCTTCGAACTTTCTAAGCAGCCGAGGATTCATCACCAAGCCTATCCCTTCCCTTCCTGAACCACTTGTTTGAGTCCTTTTGAGCAGACTAGATGCAAAGAAGAAGGCACTTGTTTGAGTCCTTTTGAGAAGAACAGTCACAACTGTCATCTCGGAAATGAAAGTGGCAACTTAGACAAGAATGCCATGAGGTGAGAAACATACAAAAATGTAGGAACTTAGGCCGGAAAATCTGTTGTGCAAGAAACATTACTAAACCGCATGACCATTTTGGGAGAGCCAACCACACAAAAGCAGCAAATGTAAAATACAAAGGTCGCTAGTTGTGACTTGGGCATTCATTTTTCAACAACTAACAACTGAGCTAAAACAATTTGGCGATGAATAAAGAAGTACCAACATCACTTAATCAAAAGGATGTTACCAAAATGCAGCATTAGCGTTACCTTGGCTCGTATCGTAATTTGCATGTCAATCCTGCACCTTAGACTTGATGTTGAACCATTTCCTCACAAGGTATTTCAACCACGAGAGCTGCGCTTGAACAAGAAAGACACAACAACTCGATCAGAGACACAATAAGTTGGTCAGAGTCACAACGATCATGATCAATTCCACCAACTGAAACAGCTAGCCAGAAAAAAAATATAGTAGTAACATAGTGCATTGCCACAAGATAGTGTAAGCACATGATTGATGGAGAGCAACGACTCAAATTCAATATATCTATGAGGTCACGTTGTGCAATGCATAGCCATGCAATCGCTTCAGCACCCACCTATTTATGTATTTGAGCTATATAAGATGACAAACTTCTCAATAAGATGAGTAGATGACAATACATTACAGGCCATCAATTAGTTTGAATTTTAGTGACCAATTAGCTCTGCATTTTTCACGAGGCAACAATAAATTGACAATGTTCATGGTTAGCATTTAGCTAGGCACATACTTTTTAAACACCAATATATAATGAAAAGTCGATCAAACTATGCAGCTACTGAGCTTTGCTTATATACTTGAATCTGGTCAGCAGAACAGGCACTCTATGTGCGTCCATCCATGATATTCACAGTATATATTGGCTGCATTTATTGATAAGGCAATGTGAAAACAAATGAAACTTGCACGTGAGAGATTGTAACAAAATGATTTGCAGGTGGGTTTATGAAACTGATACAAAAAGTTAGTTAAAATTGCACATAACAGAAAGTTAGTTCTCATAAAATTCTCAAAGCTTCATTTCATGACACCTGGAATAAATTGTCCGATTACACATAAGTTACACTTTTTCCTTCAAAAGAATTGATAAATGCCTCACCAGAAAGAAAAAAGTAAATTAATAAATGTAATGCATTTGGTGAACTTGCAATGTTGTAAGGAGTTTAAAATGCCATCTATACTAAGCAAAATAGGATGCCAAATACACTATGGCAGTTGGCACCCACTCTGGTGTAGCTACTAAGGTTTTCTCACACTGTATTCAATTAACAGAACTTCAACAGTATGTAAGCATACTAATAAATCGATGTCACATGCACATAGTATTTTACCCAAACCTAATGATACCTATCAAAAACTTCATTTTTAGTAGCAAGCACCTGATTATACCTACTTCACAGTTCACACATCAAGTGCTACTTGGCTGGAAGTAAACAAGATGTGAGACAGGCAACCTGATTGTTTTGTTTTTCCAAAGGTATGTATGGCATGCCATGAGATAGGTCTGAAGTGACCAAAATCCCCTTTATTGTGATACCAACATTCAGCTCAAAGAGAGACTTTACTGCCACAAGTGAAGAACAGGCTAGCTTAGCAAGAAGCCCAATCAGATTCTGCAATCGCAAGACAACATTTAGCTCCCTTAACACATAATTGAGCATAACAAGAAGTTGTGGAGGAAACATACTGACGAGGGCTCGGATTAGGGCCCCCTTGACGGCGAGATAATCACTCTTGAGGTGGAGTCTTCTGACACCATTGACAACGTGAAGGCCAAGATTCAAGAAGAGGAGGACTAAGGACCCCTGTTAAGACCATTACTGACAAGACGCCTTGTTTCCGACTAGTTGGGAGCTTCTCCGACAAGTCTCCTACTAAGAGGAAGCTTCTCCGACAAGTCTCCACCTCGCACGACAAGTCTCCGCCTCGCACGACAACCAGCCCGTTCGCACGAGCACTCTCCGTCTCCGACCAAGACGCGGCCCATACCACGTGGCGCAACCTCGACACACGGACTCTTCCGCTACGACGCGTGGGGCGTCAGTTCCCCATGCCATGCAAGCGCACCAGCTGGCGGCACGCGCGGGCAGCCGGCTCTGACAGGAGCCTTAATGCAGCTCTGCTCAGCCGCGCAGCCATCAACACGCCGTCACATCCGACCCTGCAGCACGCCAACTCCAACCGAGGCACTCGAGTGCCCCCTACGATTAGCACTGGCCTACGATTAGGCCCTAACGTGGTGAGCTCATCCCGTACTCAGACGGGTTGAGTCAGCTCCAAACTACTCGGAGGAAGCGCCAGGCGTCCCAAGTGAATAGTCCTGCCGAGCCATGCGGCGGCCTCGACGACAACATAGTGCGGCCCCTCTTCAATACGCCATGACGGACAGCGACGCACGAGAGGACGTCCCAGCGGCCAGCACTGTAATTCTTACTTTATTTCCTTTTTTGCCCTTCCCCCTTGCGTCTATAAAAGGGAGAGGAGGGCAACCGTCACAAGGGCTGACGAACCGAACACTCATACTCCAGGGACTTGGGCTCGATACCCTCTCCCGACCAGTTTGTAACCCCTACTACGAACAACCCTAGCACGGGAACACGGCAGCTCGATACTAGACGTAGGGTATTACTCCTCGGAGGCCCGAACCAGTCTAAATCCCGGTGTCTCCTGTGCTAACCATCCGGGTTGGACACACGATCGATACAAATTTGATGAGGGCCCGGATTAGGGCCCCCTTGACGGCGAGATAATCACTCTTGAGGTGGAGTCTTCTGACACCAATGACAACGTGAAGGCCAAGATTCAAGACGAGGAGGACTAAGGACCCCTGTCAAGACCATCACTGGCAAGACGCCTTGTTTTCGACTAGTTGGGAGCTTCTCCGACAAGTCTCCTACTAAGAGGAAGCTTCTCCGACAAGTCTCCGCCTCGCACGACAAGTCTCCGCCTCGCACGACAACCAGTGCGTTCGCATGAGCACTCTCCGTCTCCGACCAAGGCGCGACCCATACCATGTGGCGCAACCTCGACACACGGACTCTTCCGTTACGACGCGTGGGGCGCCAGTTCCCCATGCCACGCAAGCGCACCAGCTCGCGGCACGCGCGGGCAGCCGGCTCTGACAGGAGCCTTAATGCAGCTCTGCTCAGCCACGCGGCCATCAACACGCCGTCACATCCGACCCTGCAGCACGCCAACTCCAATCGAGGCACTTGAGTGCCCCCTACGATTAGCACTAGCCTACGATTAGACCCTAACGTGGCGAGCTCATCCCGTACTCAGACGGGTTGAGTCAGCTCCAAACTACTCGGAGGAAGCGCCAGGCGTCCCAAGTGAATAGTCCCGTCGAGCCACGCGGCGGCCTCGACGACAACATAGTGCGGCCCCTCTTCAATACGCCCTGACGGACAGCGACGCACGAGAGGACGTCCTAGCGGCCAGCATTGTAACTCTTACTTTATTTCCTTTTTTGCCCTTCCCCCTTGCGTCTATAAAAGGGAGAGGAGGGCAACCGTTACAAGGGCTGACGAACCGTACTCATACTCCAGGGACTTGGGCTCGATACCCTCTCCCGACCAGTTTGTAACCCCTACTACAAACAACCCTAGCACGGGAACACAGCAGCTCGATACTGGACGTAGGGTATTACTCCTCGGAGGCCCGAACCAGTCTAAATCATGTTGTCTCCTGTGCTAACCATCCGGGTTGGACACACGATCGATACAAATTTACTGTCTGGTGGTAGAGAACCCCGACAGTTGGCGCGCCAGGTAGGGACACATCGTGTGTCTCGACGAACTTCACCAACGACTCGGATGGAGGGCCGCAGGGTTTCGCTAACCCCTGGGGCCACCATGCGCTTCGGCTCCCTCGGCTTCATCTACGCCGGGCCGGCGGAGTCCGTCGTCGGGCGCACCTTCGCCCGACCAGCCCGTCCCAACACCCTGACGGGGGCAACGGGATGCGCGGCGTTCGTCCGAGGCTTCTTGGACGAGACGATCATGGCCATGTTGGGGCCAAACCCGACGCAGGAGCGTTTTAGGCTCGCCGCCTACTACCTCACCGACCTCGCCTTCTAGGCTAGCGGAGCCGAGCCGCTCGCCTGGGGGGAGTTCATGGAGCGGTACACCGCTATGTACCCCCGTGGGCAGCCAGGCCTCTCGGACGACCCGGTGACGGCCTACGTGAACACGCTGCGAGCGTCCCGCACCACCCCGGGCTCCGCGACAGCCCGGAGGGCACCTCAAGCACCCGCGCGCGACTTCACGCGCGAGTGCTTCGTCTGTGTGGCATCGACCTCGAGCAGCTCCAACGACGCGGAGCCGGCGCCACGCCATCGCGCCACCGACACCCAGCGCAGGGCACGCCTTGACGAGCTTACCGAGGCCAGGCGCCAGCTTAACGAGGAGCTGGCCAACCTCCACCGGGAGCTCGGAGAAGACCACGGGCCCCGCAACCCACGGCCAGCCCCGCTACCTGCCCCGCAGCAGGTCCCGGTGCAAGAACAACGCCGCGAAGGAAACGGCGAACGGCAGGACCGTCGTCCCGCCGCCGAGCAACCCAGAGCCTGCGCCCCGACACTGCCGGCTCGAGGGCGCACGCGCGAAGAAAACCGACGCGCCAGTGAGGGTGCGAACGTCGACGCAAACATCGACGCTGAAGGTGTCACCCCGCCACTCTTCGGGCGGGCGTCGCAAAACTTGGCCGCGGCGGCCATGCTGCTACGCGGTTGCCCGGAGGCGGCTACCTCCGAGGAGCGGCGAGTGCGACAGCAGCTCAAGGCCCTCCTCGAAGTGGCGGCGGTGCAGCAAGCGGAGAGCTCCGCATCGCGCCAACGGTCGGCGCGTGACGGGAGAGCAGCGCCCTCTGTGCACCGCCAGGACCCATCTCTCCCGCGGCATCGAGGCCACGGGGACGGAGCCGGAGGCGGGGCGTCAGCGGTCAAGAGCCGTCTCGGGCCCAACCGCGACGCCCGGGACACCATTGAAGCTCACCGACGGGTAGCGAGCGTCGACAACTATGGCGACGACGACAATCGCAACCACCGCGACGAGCACCGCCCGCGCCGACACGACGACCGGGGACGCGGGCGACGCTACGATAGCGACGACGACCGCGAGCACAGCTGGTCTCCGAATCAAAGGGGTCCGCGGGCTTTCGGACAGGGCGTGCGGGACGAAAGGTTCCGAGCTCCGACCAACGTCCCCAGGTACGACGGGGACACAAACCCCAGTGTGTGGCTGGAGGATTACCGGCTCACATACCATGCGGGTGGAGCGACAGACGACCTCTTCATCATCAAGAATCTGCCGCTCTACCTCGGTGACTCTGCGCGGACGTGGCTCGAGCACTTGCCCCGCGGCAAGATCAACGATTGGACGGATCTGCGCCGAGTCTTCGTCGGCAACTTTCAGGGGACGTACGCCCGTCCCGGCAAGCAATGGGAGCTGCGCAACTGCAAGCAGCAGCCGGGGGAAAGCCTACGTGACTACATCCTGCGCTTCTCCAAGCGCTGCACCGAGCTTCCCGGCGCGACGGACAACGACTCCATCTCGGTGTTCCAGAACGGCACGACCTGCACCTCCCTCATCCACCGACTCGGGCGCCACACACCCCGAACTACTCGGGAGCTCCTCGACATCGCGAGCAACCACACAGACGGCGAGGAGGCGGTCGCGACGACTCTCAACACCCCTCCGGGCAAGGGGAAACAAGTCGTGGACCACGGCGAGGGGTCGTCCTCGCGCTTCAAGAAGAGGAAGAAGAATGACAAGCGTCGTCGTGACGACAACTTAGTCGCGGCGGTCAAGCGCAAAGCTTCGCGCCCCAAGGGCAACCCAACAAAAGTCGCTCCTCCAAAGGACCACTTGGAGAGGCTGCTGGAGGCGCCATGCACCCACCACGAGGTCCCCGCCAAGCACGCGCTCAAGGACTGCCATCTGATGAAGAACTACATCAACGACATGCTCAAGCCCAAGGTGGCTGATCCACGGAAGAAGGCCGCACCCGTCCCCGATAACGACGACGACAACCTGGAGGCCCAATACCCAGACGAGGACGGCGTGGTCCACATGATCTTCGGCGGGTCCCCGGCGCGACCCTCGAGACGCCGGGAGAAGCTGATCAGGCGCGACGTCTTCAACACCGAACCCACGACGCCGTCCTATTTGAAGTTGTCGGAGGTTCCAATAACCTTCGACCGCAAGGACCACCCCGACCACGTACCGCAGCCGGGAGCTTGCCCACTAGTGGTAACTCCCTTGTTCAAGTCCAAGCGGATCCACAAGGTCTTGATGGACGGGGGAAGCGACATCAATGTGCTCTACGCGTCGACGCTCGACGACATGGGCATCCCGCGGTCCAAGCTCCGGCCTTCGACCGCTCCGTTCCATGGGGTCATCCCTGGAATGGAAGCACTCCCGATCGGGCAGATCGATCTGCCCGTTACCTTCGGGACGCTGCAAAACTATCGCACAGAAACCCTCACCTTCGAAGTGGTGGGGTTCCCGGGGACGTACCACGCCATCCTCGGGAGGCCAGCTTACGCAAAGTTCATGGCCGTGTCCAACTACACGTACCTCAAGCTGAAGATTCCCGGTCCGAAGGGGATCATCACAGTAGGGACTACGTTCCAGCACGCATTCGAGTGCGACGCTGAGTGCTTTCAATTTGCGGAGGCACTGATCCGGTCCGAGAGGCTCCACACCGAGCCTCACTCTGAGGACCAAGATATCCCCGAGTCGTCCAAGCTAGCGGTCTGCTCTTTCGAGCCCGCCAAGGACGTCAAGGATGCGGTCGTCTCCGACGATGGCCGTACGTTCCGTATCGGGACGGCGCTCGATCCTAAATAGGAAAGCGCGCTCGTCGACTTCCTCAAAGCGAACCTCGATGTGTTTGCATGGAAACCTTCCGACATGAAGGGAATCCCGAGAGAGGTTGCCGAGCACAAATTGAACATCAAGCCGGGATCGAAACCGGTGAAGCAACGCCTCCGCCGCTTCAATGACGAGAAGTGCAAGGCGATTGGCGAGGAGATCAAGAAGCTCCTTAGTTCAGGGTTCATCCGAGAAGTATTCTACCCCGAGTAGCTTGCTAACCCTGTACTTGTAAAGAAGAAGAATAAGAAATGGAGGATGTGTGTTGACTATACGGGCCTTAACAAGGCATGTCTCAAGGATCCGTTTCCTTTGCCTCGCATAGATCAGGTAGTCGATTCGACAGCTGGATGCGAAACCCTCTGTTTTCTCGATGTGTACTCCGGGTACCACCAGATAGCGATGTGCATAGCGGACCAACTCGCGACCTCGTTCATCACTCCGTTCGGCGCTTACCGCTACAAGATGATGCCCTTCGGGCTCAAAAACGCGGGCACCACGTTCTAAAGATGCATGCGACGCGTCTTCGGAGAACTCATAGGATGCATCATCGAGGCGTACGTCGACGACATCGTGGTCAAATCGAAAAAGACCGGCGATCTAGTCCCAAACCTCACAGAAGTGTTCGCGAAGCTGAGAGAGCACAGGGTAAAACTTAACCCCGAGAAGTGTGTTTTCGGGGTTCCGAGGGGCATGCTCCTCGGCTTTGTTGTGTCGGAACGCGGCATTGAAGCTAACCCCGAGAAGATCTCGGCCATCACAGACATGGGGCCGATCCAAAACTTGAAGGGCGTACAGCACGTCACGGGATGCCTCGCGGCTCTTAGCCGATTCATTGCACGACTCGGAGAGCGCAGCCTGCCACTGTACCGTCTAATGAAGAAATCCGACCACTTTGCGTGGACTCCCGAGGCTCAGGAAGCGCTCGACTCCCTCAAGAACATGCTCAAGAGCCCACCGATCCTCACGGCTCCAACGCCTGAAGAGGCGATGCTCCTGTACATCACCGCGACAACCCAGGTGATCAGTGCTGCGCTGGTGGTCGAGCGAGAGGAATCTGGAAGGTCCCTCAAAGTGTAGCGCCCGGTTTACTTCGTAAGCGAGGTACTTTCTAACTCGAAGAGTCGCTACTCACAAATGCAAAAGCTCGTGTATGCTGTCTTGATGGCCAAGCGCAAGCTCCGCCACTACTTCGACGCGCACCCCATCACGGTGGTGTCCAAGTACCCGCTCGGAGAAGTTATCCAGAACCCCGAGGTCGAAGGAAGGATAGCCAAGTGGGCACTCGAGCTGATGGGGCAGAACATCTCGTACGCACCTCGTAGTGCCATCAAGTCCCAGGTGTTGGCAGACTTTGTCGCTGAGTGGACGGAGATCCAAACTCCGCCGGCGCCTATCGAGCACGAGACATGGACGATGTACTTCGACGGCTCGGTCATGAAGGAAGGAGCAGGAGTAGGCCTTGTCTTCATCTCGCCTCTGGGCGTGCGTATGAAGTACATGGTTCGACTACACTTCCCGGCCTCCAACAATGTCGCCGAGTACGAGGCGCTCATCAATGGCCTTCGAATAGCGGTCGAGCTCGGGATTCGCCGCCTCGAGATCAGAGGAGACTCAGAACTTGTCATGGATCAAGTCATGAAAGAGAAAAACTGTGTTGATCCGAAGATGGCGGCATACTGCCAAGCCGTACGCGAGCTAGAAGGCAAGTTCCACGGGCTCGAACTCCATCACGTGCTGCGCGACTACAACAAAGCTGCAGACGTCCTCGCCAAGACTGCGTCGAGCCACAAGCCTGTACTGCACAGGGTCTTCGCAAGCGACCAGCATGCGCCCTCTGTGTGTGTCGAAGGGGAAAAGCCACCGGAGCCTGAAGGACCAGAAGTCATGGAGATCGATCAGACACCCGAGCCAAACCTCGAGGACCCGGACTGGCGCTTCCCCATCCTCGAGTGGCTTGTCGAAGGGAAGCTACCCTCCGACCAGACGGAGGCACGCCGCATCGCGCGACGAGCTAAAGCCTTCGTCCTCATCGAGGGTGAGCTCTACAAGCGAGGTGCAGCAGGCATACTCATGCGGTGCATCCTCGGAGATCAAGGCAAAGAACTACTTCGCGAGATCCATGCCGGCACGTGCGGGCATCACGCCGGCCCGAGGACTCTTGTCGGAAAAGCTTTCCAACAAGGTTTCTATTGGCCCACAGCGGTGGCGGACTCCAAGGACATCGTGCGTCGTTGCGAGGGGTGTCAATTCTACGCCCGACAAACTCACCTCCCGGCGCAAGCGCTTTAAACCATCCCCATCACATGGCCCTTTGCTGTGTGGCACCTCGACATGGTGGGGCCGCTCCGACAAGCGCCCGGGAGCTTCACGCATCTCCTCGTGGCGGTCGACAAATTTTCTAAGTGGATCGAGGCTCGACCCATCGTAAACGTCTGCTCCGAGGAGGCCGTAGCGTTCTTCACCGACATCATCTACTGCTTCGTCATACCCAACACGATCATCACCGACAACGGCACCCAGTTCACGGGGAAGAAATTCCTCAACTTCTACGACGACAACAACATTCGCGTGGACTGGTCTGCCGTGGCGCACCCGAAGACGAACGGGCAAGTCGAGAGGGCGAACAACATGATTCTACAAGGGTTAAAGCCTCGCATCTTCAAGCGTCTCGAGAAGTTCCGAGCAAGATGGGTGGCTGAGCTACCGTCCGTTTTATGGAGCCTCCGCACCACACCTTGTCGGGCGACCAGCTTCACGCCTTTCTTTATGGTACACGTGTCGGAAGCGGTCCTACCTACGGACATCGACTATGGCAGTCCACGAGTACGAGCCTATACCGAGGAGGGCAACCAAGTCGCACTCAAGGACGCGATCGACCAGCTTGACGAGGCGCGTGACATGGCACTCCTACGCTCCGCCAAGTATTAGCAAGCCCTACGATGCTACCACGAGCGCAACGTACGCGCCCGCAAGTTCCAAGTCGGGGACCTGGTCCTTCGACGAGTTCAAGGAAGCAAGGATCGGCACAAGCTCTCGCCCCCTTGGGAGGGGCCATTCATCGTCGACCAAGTGCTCCGGCCCGGAACATTCAAGATCCGATACGAGGACGGACGGGTCATCTCCAACGCATGGAACATCGAACATCTGCGGCCATTTTACCCTTGAGTAACTGTTCAAATCTTATAAATCAGTGAATAAGTGCCGTATGCTTTGTTCATATATCTATAAGTTCGTAAACTTCTCGGTTGCCATGATTCCGTATGTCGCAACTTGTCTGAAGGCTGAGCGGCGAGCATCTCTATACCTACACAGAAACGCTCCCGCTCGGGGGCTACCCAGGGCACGTTGCCTTCCTTTCGTTTTGGGCACGATGCCTTCCTTTCATTTTCTACATTTTTTTCAAAACAAAATTCGACATCTGTGTCGCAACCGATCACACGGGCGAAAGGTTTTTTGGCGGAAAGCCCGACCTTACGAGAAGTAAAGATGGCGGCCTGCGCGGGGCTTGGCACTGCTGCTCGTTCAACGCTCCTAGCACCTACGCCTCCATGGCTACGGTGCGAAGGCTTGAGAGTACAGCCCGAGCCCACAGGTTCACATCCGACCTCTTTTCAAAAGCGCTCGAGCAACCGCCCAGACTCCGGTCTAAAACGATTTTGACGACAAATCTCGTGAGTTACTTCTCGAACTTCCCCAAGTGCTCGGGGGCTGCGAATGCGTGGCACCCCTTAGCGGTTCGAGAGGGCCGAGCTTCTCGACTCCTACGCCCCCACGGCTCCAGAGTAGAGCTTGGTCATCTCAAACTCCTAAGGTCTACTACACGTTATTGTGGTCGACCCTGGGCGCTCGGGAGCGTTCAAGTTGTAATACTTTTTGAGTAGGTTCTCGATAAAATGAAACTGTTCATGAGTTCACACATACGAATTGTTTCCTGATTACCTACGCCTAAGTATGATACATCTAAGATGAAGGCCTGGAGCTCTCTAGGTCTTCTGGTGTGTCTCTTGGTAGCAGGTCCAGGTCCTTCATGGCGGAGTCGGCCATGTCGCGGGCGAAGGCGGCGCAGTCTTCCTCGAGCTGGTCACAGTGCGCGTTGGAGATGCCAAGGGCCCAGCCGCCGCTCAGTGCCGTGCGGTCCAACCCCTGGTAGTGCGAGTCGAACATGGTGAGCACTCGGTGCACCACCCTCCGAGCAGTCGACAACTCCCGCTCCTTGATCACTTCCGGGAGGCGCCCGACCTCTTCGAGAAGCCTATCGGGGAGCATCGGCCCGAAAGGAACGCCGAGCCCGGTCAGGACCCTGCCAATGGCCCTCGCAAGCTTGGCGAGATCCTGGATGTTCACCTTGCGAGACTCCTCCGACTCGCGCCGGGCGTCCCTGGCCTGCTCCAGCTCGACTGCGACCTGCTCCCGAGCCATCTGGGACTGCTCGCGCTCGGCTCTGGACTCTGAAAAATTTAACAAGTCGAAATCAACAAACATGGCATGACCAGTTCAGGAGAAAAGTGAGATCGGAATCAAAAATGGCTTACTCTCAAGCTGCTCCGACAGCTGCTTGATCGAGCCGTCCTTCTCGAGGATTTTGAGCAGGGCGGCGTTCACCTCCTGCGTCTTCTCCGTGAGCTTCACGGTCATCCCGGCGCGATACGTGCGTAGCCCTGAAACCGCGAGAAGATGAGTCAGCACCGACTAGAATGAATAAAAGGAGAGGAGGTCGCAGCTGGAAGCATCAAGGCTCGCTCACCATCGACATCCTGCGACAACTTGGAGTTGTTATCCCGAAGCCGGGTCGCCTCGTCAGTGACCTCCTGGAGCTTGCTAGTCACCTCGGAGAACTGTCGATTGGCTATTCTGAGGTCCGCTCCGGCAGTGGCCAAGTCTTGCTCTAGCTCCGTCACCTTCGCCTCGAGTGCCGCTTTCTCCTGGGTGGCGTTTTGGGTGGCGGTCTCAGCAGCGGCGGCGGCAGCTGTGGCCTTCTCGGCGGCATCATTGGCAGTCGTCGTGGTGGCCCGCAACTCTTTGATCTTCGCCTCCGCCTGGGCCAACCTCGCCTCGAGGGATTCCCGCTCCGTTGTGGCGGTGGCAGCAGTGGCTTGCGCGGCCGTGGCGCGGTCTTCCGCTGACTGCCTGGCGGCCTCGAGCGCGGCCCTCGACGACGCTTCGCTCGCCACCACCCCGGCGGCGGCCACGACCACCAACTGCATCTCCAGTTGGGCCCTCTCTGCTCGGAGCTCGTCGACTGTGCGCGCTCTCCTTCTGCCGGACTCCGCGAGCGCCTGTTCCGGGCAAGAGTACATCGGTCACAAAATTCGGAAGAATAGAAAAGACAAGAGTAGGCTACTGCTTCAAAGGGACTTACCGTTGTCGCAGGGAGGATGAGCTCGTCGAACGCACGGTGCGCCCACAAGAGCCCTCGCTCGAGGCTGCGGCAGGCCGCAGTCTCTTCATCCTCATCACCGGACGCGTCCGCCTCAAAAGCGGCCGCCCACGTGGAGCGGGCAAGGTCGGAGACCCGCGCACCGCCCTCCTCGAGCTCCAGCAGCAGGCCCGCGCCAGAGCCCTCCCCGACCTCTTGGATTTCCGGGGAGGTGACCCCCGCTGCGCTCCCGGGAACATCGTGTTCTTGCAGGGCCGGGAGGGCTGGGCTCACCGCGGGTGCCACCTCGTTGACAGGGGCGGCAGGCCGGAGAGACGGTGATTCCGGTGCACTTGCTGCGGTTGAACCCACAACCGTGGCCGGGGGCAAGGATACGGCCGGGGTCAGCTCTGCGCTGGCTGCGGGATCCCCGAGAACCTCCTTGGCCGCCTCCGACGTGGCCGAGGTCTCGGGAGCCCCGACAACTCCAGCCAGGCCCGGCATCAGCTGTCCCGACGTAGTTGCATCAGGCACGGGATCCTCGTTGGCAGGCTCCGCCGCTTCAGCTGAGGTCGCGGCCACAGGTACGGCGGACTCGGAAGCCTCGGCCCCCGACTCCTCCGGCTCGCCCAGCATCCGCTCCAGCACGGCCTCGTAGATGTCCTTGTCGTTGTCCGGCAGGTCGGGCGCGTCAAGATCGATGACTTCTAGGGGGCCGGCGGCCATGGCGCCCGCTGCCGGCGCCTCCGCTGCATCCCCACCCGCCTGTGGCGCTGCAGGCACTGGAGTTTCCGCCGCCGCCGATACCTCGACTTCGTGTCCGCTGGTCGGCGGCGGGGGCGCGATCTGCTCGGAGGACGCCACCGCGGCATCACCACACCCCGTGGTGGCTTCGACCCGCGGCTTAGTCGACGCCCGGGCGATGTCCGCCTCAGTAGCCGCCCGCCCCTCGGCCAAGTTGTCAGCGTCCGGCGCCGGCGGTGGCACCACTGGTTCTGCCACCTCGGTGGCCACGACCAGCCCGCTCTTGGCCTGCTCCACCAGTGGTTCGGCATAGGGAGGCAATGGGCGGGACACGGGCTGCGCGTCGCGCGCGCCCAGCGCTGCGCGTTTTAGAGGCGCGAGGCTGAGCACGCCAGTGTCGGCGCGGCTGAACCAAGTATGAATCCAAGTCAAGAAGCGAGCAGGATTAAGAACAGAAAAACGACAAAGAATGGCGAGCAGGAGCTTACATGCTGGATCGGACGCGGGCCCGTTTCACCGGCCTGTCCGACGAGCCCTGCTCGGGGGCTGACCTCTTGGCCCCAGCCGACTCGGAAGCCGGCTCCCGGTGCTCCGCCGGCACGGGGGCTGGCCCGTCCTTCCCCGCCGACTCGAGGGCGGCGCTCCGACCCCTTGGTGGCTCGGGGGCTGTCCTCCCGACCTCCGCCGCGTTGGAGGCCGACCCCTGACTCCCGCCGGCGGAGAGGAGAACTTGCACGGCCGGGGCCCCGTGCGCCCCGGATGATTAAAGATTGGAGGCGCCACGGGGGAACGTTCGTGTCCCCTCCTTGCGGCGTGCTCGGTGCGGACGCCGGCGGGGTCGACCTCGACTTGGATGACGAACGCCTCTTCAAGGAGTCCGAGTCCGGGCGGTCGGAGCCGTCGTAGAGATGACAGGGGGAAGGCTCGTGCTCCGCCGGCCGCTTGGGCGGGTCGTCCCGGCGTGGAGGATCTCTCCGCCCCTCGGAGGCACGCGTGCCGCCGGGTGACGCCTGCGAGCGGGTCACCCTCTGATCTTCTCGAGCGGGACGGGCCCTCGACTGCGAGCTCGAGCCCGCACTCTTCTCACGAGCAGCTGGCTCTGGCCGTCGCGATGAGCTCACCTCTGCCGCCCGACGCGGCGAAGGTGAGGGCGACCCGGACATGTCGCTCCAGTCGACCGCCACGCTTGGCTCGTCTCCGCTCCATGACGGCGACGGCGACGGATCTTCGTTAGAGGAGACGTTGTGCTCCCCCGCCTTGCGGCGCTTGATGCGGTCGTCGTTCCGATCGCGCTTGGCGATCTCTTTCTCCTTGTGCTGCTCTTTGCGCTCGGCCCTTCGCCTCTCCGCGGCCGCTTGGTTGCGCTTGAAGATCGCCTCCTCCGGGAGAGGCGCCTTCGCGGGCACGAGATGGGAGCACTTCAACTGGAAGAACAAGGAGCGAAGAAGTTAGCGGTCGTCAATAGTCTCAGAGGAGACCAAGATCGATTGAAGACACCAAACTAGTCGGAAAACTTATCGGAAGAAGAAGTCACTTACGAGTTTTTCAGTCCCCTCGTTGGGGAGCATTGGAAGAAGCCGCGACGGCGGCCACACGAAGGTTGACTTCCCGATGACCACTGACACGCGACGCTGGATCTCGTCCAGCGATGGGAGCTCAGGCGCGGTCACGGTCCCTTCCCAAGGGGCCCTCCTAGCTGTCATCTCGCAAAGGCGTAGCGGCCAACTCCGGAGCGGGACGACCCCCCGGGCGTGGTACTGGCCGATGACAGCCGCCAGGTCGACCCCGGCATCGCGAAGGCGGGTCCGCACCGCCCAATGCTCCTTGAACATCCTCTCCTGCTTCGCCTTCGGAGGACCGTCAGTCCAGCTTCTTGGCGCCTGCCCGATGGAGTTTCCGGTGAACGCCGGCAGCGCGTGCTCGGGGTTGTTCCTGAGATAGAACCACCCCTTGTGCCAGCCGCTATTCGAGCTGGTCAGTGAGAAGGGGATGTACTTGTTGCCCCGGCCTTGCTTCATCCGGAGGTTGGCGCAGCCAATGGTCGCCGCGATGGGGCCGTCCTTCAAGCACGCGAACATGAAGAAGTACCTGAAAAGGTGCCAGTGGGCACTGATTCCTAAGTACCCCTCGCACAGCGCCTCGAACGCCGCCATCTGTTGAACATTGTTTGGGTTGAGGTGCTGAAGCTGAAGCCTGTACTCGAAGAGGACCGCCCGGATGAACCGACCAGCGGGGATGGAGAAGCCGCGCTCGTGGAACACCACGAACGAGACGACGTATCCTTTCGGCGGGCGTGGCACGGACTCCTCCCCGGTCACCTTCCACTCTACGGTGTCGGTGCGCGGAGGTAGCTGCCCGACGGCAACAAGGCGGTGCAGCATCGTGCGGGACACGTTGGAGCGCGACCAGTTCGACATGGTGACGGCGAACGTCTGCGTGCGACTCCGGCGAAAGCAGTGGCGGCGCTGCGGGCGCGAGGAGCGAAAGAGGCGGACGGCGAGGGCAGAGGAAAAGGCAGGGGAATAAAAGTCCCAAACCCTCAGCTGGCACGCGGTTAAAAAGGGAAGGGGCGCGGCCACCGGCCTTAAATGCCGGGCCCACCACGTCGAAGAGACTCCCGCGCGCGCACCCCGGCGTAACTGGAACCCGCCTGCGCGACGCCTCGATCCACGTTGGGCCCAGGTACTTGAACCGCCCTGCTCTATTTTTTCAAACCGTCTCGTCTGCCACGTCGGCCACAACCCCCACGACGCCCACGATGCCCACGACCGCCACGACTACCTCGACGGAACAACCTAGAACCACGACAACGCTACTGAAGTTCAAAACCCCACAAGCGAGTCTACAACTCACTCGTGGGCTCGAGGGCTACATCCGGCGGATGCGCTCGCGCGCACCCACCGGGGAGATCAAGAACAGAAATCGACGCAACGCCTTTCAACTGAGCCTGTGTGCGAGTCCTTGACTCCCTCTCAGGCTCGGGGGCTACTGACGAGGGCCCGGATTAGGGCCCCCTTGACAGCGAGATAATCACTCTTCAGGTGGAGTCTTCTGACACCATTGACAACGTTAAGGCCAAGATTCAAGATGAGGAGGACTAAGGACCCCTGTCAAGACCATCACTGGCAAGACGTCTTGTTTCCGACTAGTTGGGAGCTTCTCCGACAAGTCTCCTACTAAGAGGAAGCTTCTCCGACAAGTCTCCGCCTCGCACGACAAGTCTCCGCCTCGCACGACAAGTCTCCGCCTCGCACGACAACCAGCCCGTTCGCACGAGCACTCTCCGTCTCCGACCAAGACGCGGCCCATACCACGTGGCGCAACCTCGACACACGGACTCTTCCGCTACGACGCGTGGGGCGCCAGTTCCCCATGCCATGCAAGCGCACCAGCTGGCGGCACGCGCGGGCAGCCGGCTCTGACAGGAGCCTTAATGCAGCTCTGCTCAGCCGTGCGGTCATCAACACGCCGTCACATCCGACCCTGCAGCACGCCAACTCCAACCGAGGCACTCGAGTGCCCCCTACGATTAGCACTGGCCTACGATTAGGCCCTAATGTGGCGAGCTCATCCCGTACTCAGACGGGTTGAGTCAGCTCCAAACTACTCGGAGGAAGCGCCAGGCGTCCCAAGTGAATAGTCCCGCCGAGCCACGCGGCGGCCTCGACGACAACATAGTGCGGCCCCTCTTCAATACGCCCTGACGGACAGCGACGCACGAGAGGACGTCCCAGCGGCCAGCACTGTAACTCTTACTTTATTTCCTTTTTTGCCCTTCCCCCTTGCGTCTATAAAAGGGAGAGGAGGGCAACCGTCACAAGGGCTGACGAACCGAACACTCATACTTCAGGGACTTGGGCTCGATACCCTCTCCCGACCAGTTTGTAACCCCTACTAGAAACAACCCTAGCACGGGAAAATGGCAGCTCGATACTGGACGTAGGGTATTACTCCTCGGAGGCCCGAACCAGTCTAAATCCCGGTGTCTCCTGTGCTAACCATCCGGGTCGGACACACGATCGATACAAATTTACTGTCCGGCGGTAGAGAACCCCGACACATACGCTGCAAGTCGATGGGATAAGAGTTGTGAGTCCACCAGTGTGGATCAAAGGAAGGACCTTCTCTATGATGCCTTGGTGACAGAGCTGGTCAAGAAGATCAACTGAACTGCTAAAAGAGTCCATGGTGTTTATCAAGCAAGCTGCAACATTCTCCGCTGCCTGGAAATTTACATCACTTAGAAACAAAATAGAGCAGTGTGTACATACCAAACAAGAACTCAGTTAGATGGGGGAACAGAAGTACCGTCTTATCCTCTGATTGCAGAAGAATACGCAGTGTTGGGACTGAATCCCCAACAAAATGGGAGCTATCTGTGGGGACTTTTTTCCAGGCATTTGCGACAGCAGACACTGCACCTCTCTGAAAAATGGAAGCAGGAATCAAATTAGCAAATACACTAAATTCTCGCCACCCAAGATAACTTCTTTAAAGTTCTGACCTGAATACTTGCAGTGAAGAAGTCAATGTATGTCAGCACAACGACGATCGTGCCTGCCTGCAAGCACTGGGCAGGCTGCCTCCGTGATATCTTCTCAAATGCTTGCAAGCACTGCATACCCAAAAGAAGGATCAGATAAAGCACCTCAGGGCAAATGTGATCTCCTGATTAGGTCGTAAGAGCGCATTTGGCTTACCTGCTCAGCGACATCAAGGTATTCGATGGCGAGGAGCCGAGAGCAGAGCAAGGGGAGGAGGTCGTGGCCGACGACGGTGTCAGAGACGCGCGGCATGGCGTCACCGAGGTACGTGATGGCGCGCACGGAGAGCAGAACCACGTCGGGGGAAGCCTCCGCGCCATTGCCGTCGGCGCCGCCGCCGGCCCGCCGCGCCAGCACCCGCGCGGTCGATCCGAGCGGATGGTAGGAGATTCGGCGGCAGGCGACGGCATCGATCCGAGTGGATGGGAGGAGAAGGCGCAATTCCAGCGTGAGGCGAGACGGTGGCGATCCGGTGGGGCGGAGGAGGCGTCGATGGCGATCCGGTGTGGCCGAGACGGCGTCGATGTCGATGGCGATCCGATTGGACGGCGGCGGCGGTGGAAGGAGCGACGAACGCGGGATACCGTTGTCGTCGTGGCGGCGCGGAGGAACGGTTGCTGCTGCGGGTGGAGGAGGTGTGGAGGGGGAGGTGGAGGCTGTGCCGTGGAGGCGGATGCGGAGGGGTAGGTTTCGCGATGGACGCGGGGTGGAATGGTACGGAGGGAGGGGGGCGCGACTCGCGACGCGGAGGACGCGGGGGTGGACGCGCGGTGGGCCCGCAAGCCGAAGGCTGACGCCGCGGGGGCGAACGCGCGAGCGGAGAGGAAAAAGACGTACCAAGTTTTTCTGGTAAGTTCATTCTTTTTAGGAGTAGAGATAATCTGGTGACGAAGTAAGTGTAATATAGTGTTGTACAAGGGTATGCTATGAGATCAGGTGTTGCTGGGGTTGTTAGGCCAATCTCAGTGGAGTTTCATAAAAAGTTTCATTACATTAAATAAGCTGATGTGACGAAGAGAGAGAATGTGAGAGTTTCATGGGATGTGAGGAAAGTTTCATCACCATGAAACTCCACTGGCACAGTTACCTAGTTTTCAGTTTAGGTAATTATGTTCATGAAACTTGCACTGAGACTGACCTTAGTGTCTTTTTTTAATCCAGGTGTTGCTGGTATAGTGCTCGATTTTGAAGAGTAAGCTACGCGTTGCAGTTCGCTACAACATGTACTATATGTTGGCATTGTCATTTTTTTTCTTTTCTTATACAGGTTGTGTGTATCTTTCTCTAAGATTAATAAAACTTTCTCTTATCGAAAAAATGGTGCAAGTGAATTCGACACTAGTCTTTGTTGAATCTCTCCAACATGTCTATACACAAAGGTATCCCCCAATCCAGCACACATCCTCTTCGCTCGAATGTTTGGATCCAAAAAGTTGTTGCGCCTTTAAACTTCAGCTCCGAGAAGACCTCGAAATACACTACGGGTGCGTTTGCGAGGGTGGCTCGGGCCGGCCTTGTGCTCTCGGGGTGCAGTCTCCCATGTTTGCGGCCTTGGCCCGCGAGCGAGCCCGGCTCTTACGAGCCAAAATCGACGTCGGAGCCTCGCTCCCGGGAAACGCCAATTTCTTGTGTTTCTCCAGAGCCCGGTCGGATGTAGCGCGCGTGCGCTCGCGTGGGCGTGTTGAAGTCACCTCCCCATTCCCCACTCCTTGTCTCTTATCCATCGTGCTCGGACGATGCGGCGGTCTCTGAGCTCGGCCTCGACGACGGTGGCACCGGTGTTCACCGTCGCGGCGTACTGGAGCACGACGCGCGGGCCCGCCCCTCTGCGTCCCGCCCAGCACCAACTGCTCTGCGGCGTGCCGCAGCGCGGCGTCCCTCGGAGGCACGCACCGCTCGGCCAGATCGTCGGAGAGTTGGCGGCGCGAGCATGCGGCGCGACGCGAGTTGGCGGCGTGAGCAAGCGGCGCGCGCTGGCCCATCTTGCGGCACAACGGAAGGACGGCCTCGCCCGCTGGTGCTGGTTGCAGGTCGCGATGCAATTGGGCGAGCTCGCTTGCGCTGGTTGTCGGCCGACATCCTCGGCACATCGCTGTCTTCCTCCCCCATCTTCTCCTGTCCTAAGATGGCGCCGGAGATGGGCGGCTGTAGTATCTTCTAGGCCAATGTGGGTGAGTCCGCGTTAACCATGGTGCTCGCCCTCCACATGTTCGATGAAATGGCAATAACAACCGTTCGGGGGTAATGTTACCACGTTCTGAGTCCAAGGTCATTATATCCATCTGTGCAAGCGAGACAAATACGATCACAATCGAGCTCTACTTCGCTGGACTATGTTCACAAACACGAGCACTTGCACCATTTGGACCGGGCTATGGGTGGCCAGGCCGGCGAGGTACACCCTCGCAAACGCACCCTACATTTCTCATCGGGCACGCGATTTTCACCATCCAACTGGGGAAATTCAATTTTGGGTTGGGGCATGACTCTGCTCACGCTTGTGACTTCCTTCACGCGACTGAAATTGAACTTGGTCAGATGATATACCCGTGACTTGACGCGTGGCGGATGAGATCCAGTGATCCCATCGCCAACATCCTGGTTTGTAATTCCGTTGTGGTGCCCTGGGCTGTTTCGGGGCCGGTGTAAGTAAGCCTCCAGACCACTGATCTTACCTAAGGATTGCTCCATCATCAGTTTGAAGCCCTTGAACTTTTTTGTGAGGTATTCCAAGGTCTTTCCCACTTTGTCAGCTTCCTTGGTGACGCCAGGTCACACAGATCTCAATTTAGGAAATTTCTTTTGAGGAGTGCGGAGGAGCCGGGAGGGGGGAGGTCGAGGGCCTCCTCCTTCGACCTTGCCCTGTGCCGCTTAGAGGGAGGAGAAAGAGATAACTGCCATGTGGGACCCACCGAATTATGTGGGGCCCACTGCCACGTCAGGGGAAACCACTGTCAAAACCAGCGAGTGACCTAAAACGAACGGGTTTGGAAGTTGAGGGATGCTAGATAACCAGTTTTGTGGATGAGGGACAAAACTCAAACTATGGCGATAGATGAGGGACGTCGAAACACTTTTTTCCTAGTCCCTCCCTTTAGCTGGGCTCTGACGGCCCGTTCTCATATACACGGCCCCATGGCCCATGATCACAAACGCCTGTTAAAATCAGCATCAACTGCTTTCTTCCTTCATCTTCAGGCTATAAACGGCATGCATATTTTTATTATAATTTTATTGCTTACATTTTTCTGTTTTTTCTTTTCATTTACTTCCTAGAAACTGACTATAAACATATATCTATTTGGAAATGGAGCATCAATATGCGAGGTTGTCGGGGGCAGCCACGGGGTCCCCTAATAATGGGGGAAATCACCCCCATTTTCGAAAAATAACGAAAGTGAACGAGCAAACCACACCACGCACGACCGCGGCCCAGGGCAGGGCCCACGGCCCAAAAAGCCTCACCGGCCCAACGAACAGTCGACCCCCGGCGCTCCTCGAGCAAACCTCCGACCCGCTCGAGGGCCGGGCGCTGCGCCGCGAATCTTCCACCTCGCTCGGGCGAGTGTCCGCCTCGATCGAGGGCTTGACGCCCCTCGAGCGTGTTTACGCCTCGCTCGAGGTCTCCTCTGATCCGCGACACCGTGCCTGCTCCCACGACCGGAGCATTAAATGCTCTGGCGCGTCGCGGGAGCCCGGGTCAAAGGCAAATCCACGCCACGCCGGCCCTCTGACACCGCCTGGGAATCAGATCCCGGCGCTGTTCGGCCAACCCGCACTGTGCAGCCATCCCCGGCGCTGTGCGGGTGCCGTGCGGGATGGCCGGTGTCATTCCGTGACACTGTGCCGCCTACTCCCGTACCTCCTCCACGTCGCGCCCCTCGAAAGAGGACGGCGGCACCCTCGAGAGGGGTACGACCCCCAATTCCCCGCCCGCCTGGGGTGATGCCGTGGCGCAAGGCCAGCGAGGTGCGTCACCTCCGTCACCTCCCGGTGCTGTGCAGCCATCCCCAGCGCTGTGGAGCCCTGTTACGATGGGACGCCACCACGCCGGCCCCTGTACGGCATGGACGCTCCCGCCATCGAGGCCCTCGAAAGAGCATGGATCATCCTCGAAGGGTGTACGGGCAGCGACTTGGTGCGCACACTGACCGGCGCCGCCGTACGAGCGACGTGCGCCGCGTCCCCTCCGCTACCTGCGGCGCCGCCCGGCCATCCCGGGCGCTGTGCGACTCGCCCAGGGTCCGTGCGATCAGCGCCAGCGCTGTGCGGACATCCCTGGCCTTGTGTCACCATCCCGGGTGCTATGCTGCCATCCCCGGTGCTGTGCGGCCATGCTTCGATGGGACGCCGCCGCGCCGGCCCCTGTACAGCGTCGGGTGCCTTCGTCAGCAAGACCCTCGAACGGGTGCACGAACGGCAGTCAGACGTGCACGCCGAGCAAGCTACCCTCGAAGCTTTTCCCAGACCAGCATATAGCCACCACAACACCGGTAAGTGTTGAGACGTCAGGACGCCATCAAATCGCAAACACTGTGTGCCAGTACCACGATACTGTGTAAAACCCCGAGCGGCACGTTTGTAAGCCGCCTCCCATTGGTCTATAAAAGGAGGAGGCGGTCGCCCGGCCGCCGGGGGAGGAGATCATCGCTTCACACTCACTCTTACTCGCATACTCGTTCCCATCGATATTGGCACTTTGCCTCAATCACTTAGCAGGGACTTGGAGGCCTCTCCTCCTCTCCCGCCTTGCTTGTAGCCCCCCTCTACAGGCACCACCGGTGCGAGTCAATACAGCGCGCACGCGCCAATCTGCTGGACGTACGACCCCGCGGTCGGAACCAGGATAAACTCGTGTCCCCTGTGTTGTCATTTGCACCGACCATCGAGAAGCTGATCACAGCGTAACTTACTAGTTAGTGTCGGGACTAATCCTAACACCGACAGTTGGCGCGCTAGGTAGGGGAACTCGCGCTGTGATCGACCCCTCACCAGCATTCTCGATGGTGATTCGTACCGAGATGACGTCCCAGAGGTACGCCTTGGGCAGCTCGGACCCTCTCCCTGCTGGATTCGAAATCTGGTTTGGGAGCCTGAACTTTCAGGCCACAGGGAACGGCTACCTCATGCGCCTCACCAACTTCGACGAACTCCACCCGTGGCGGTCGACTGGGCCGGGCCTAATGCCCGCCACGCCTGCTACTGACGCTTCGGCACCCACCCAGGCGGCTGCTGCGAGCACCTCGACGCCCCGGCGCCGCAAACGCCCAGGTCAGCGCTCGCGTCAGGCGCGCGCGGAGCGACGCCGGGCAGCACGCGAGGCGGCCCGGAACGACGTGCCCCCGCCGAGCAACACGGCGGCGCACCCTGCGGGGGAGCACGCGGCCGCAGGGCCGCAGTTCCCCTACGTGATGCGCAACCCTGCTGCGGCGTACGCCTCATCCGTCAGCACTGACATGGCTGCATATGAGGATCTCCCGGGCCATCACCTGCTGTCAGTCCGGAACCTCATCGCCACCACCAACGACGAGTCGTATCACGGCTCGCCCAGCGAGCTGCCGCCCTCGACCTCGCACGGCTACGCGGAGTGGGACTTCTCCGGCGTACCGGACCCTGTGGTCTTCCGGCGGTTCCTTGACGCCGCGGACTACTGGTTCGGTTACTCCGACGACTCCAGCGAAGGGAGCTACGATCCCTCGCGCGAGTGCTTCGTTGTCGCCGCCAACGAGCATGCTGACGGCGCGAACGGAGCGGGCGACGGGAACGCGGCCCAGCATCCGGAGCCGAACCCACCACCGGCCCCACCAGCGGGCAATGCAGATATTAATGCGCAGCTGGCCCAGGCGCGCGAGCTCGAGGCGAAGCTCGTGGAAGACTACCGGCAGGTGCGGCTCCTGCGTGCAACCATCGCAGGGGAAGCCTCGGCACGCGGCGAACGCGCCCGAGAAGCCGGGAAGCAGGCCTGCGAGCGCATCAACGCCGACTTCAACGTGGACGACCCACACACGCCACTTCGTGCCAGCCAAAAACTCATCGCGGCGGCAACACTACTTCGGGCCATGCCCGAGCCATCGAGACCCGAGGCACGTAACCTGCGCCGCGAGGCGCAGACTCTCATCGAGCAAGCGGCCGTGCAGCAGGCCGAGAGCTCCGCGTCCCGCATGCGCAACCAGTCCAGCGCGCGGGGCGACGGCGGCGCGAAGGACCAGGAGGCATCCGTCCACGCGGACGGCGCGGCGGAGCAGCCGCCAAACCGGGACAGGACGCCTGTCAAGGAGCGGATCCTTGACACGCGCGGCCAGGCCCACGACGGAGACGCCCGCAATGTCCTGAACGCCAAGAGAAAGGGCGACGCGGAGGCGCGAGCGGCGGTGGGCTACCACCCTCGACGAGGTGGTCGCTACGACAGCCGGGAGGACCGCTCGCCAACACCGGAACCCCCGGGAACCCGAGTGTTCAGTCGGGAGATCCGTGCGGCGAGTTTCCCCCAGCGTTTCCGCCAGCCCACCACCATCCACAAGTACACGGGGGAGACGGACCCTCGTGTGTGGCTCAAAGACTACCGTCTGGCTTGCCAGCTGGGTGGAGCCACCACCGATGCGGTGATCATCCGCAATCTGCCGCTGCACCTTGCGGACTCGGCCAGAACGTGGCTCGAGCACCTACCGCCCAGCCAGATCCACAGCTGGGATGACTTAGTCCGCACGTTCGTGGGAAACTTCCAGGGCACATATGTGCGCCCTGGGAACTCCTGGGACCTGCGAGCGTGCACCCAGAAGCCCGGCGAGTCGCTCCGGGACTTCATAAGGCGCTTTTCAAAGCGCTGTACTGAGCTCCCGAGCGTTGCTCAGTCCGAGATCGTGCACGCCTTCCTTGAAGGCACGACCTGTCGGGACCTCGTGCGCGAGCTCGGGAGGAGCCCGCCGGTCGACTCTAACGAGCTGTTCGACATCGCCACCAGCTTCGCCTCCGGAGAGGAGGCAGTGGGGGCCATTTTCGACGGCAAGAAAGGAAAGCGCTTGGACGACGCGCCCGCGGAGGGCAGCAAGTCCAAGGAGCCCGCGAAAAAGCAGAAGCGGGGCAAGAAGGGCAAGAAGCCCCATGACGCACGCGTGCACGGGCGCGGCGAGGACGACGAGGCCCTCGCCGTTGACCCTGCCCGTAAGGGTCCTCGAGGGGCCCCTCGAGGCCCCGGCGTTTTCGACGATATGTTGAAGAAGCCCTGCCCGTACCACAAGACCCCAGTCAACCACACCCTTGAGCAATGCGACATGCTCAAGAAGTATTACCGCCGCATCGCCGCGAAGGAGGACGAGGCCAAGAAAGACGGAGGTGACGGAGACGCTGATGGCTTCCCCGCGGTGGAGAACATCTTCTTCATCTTCGGGGGACCGACGGTGGACATGTCCACCAACCGGCGCAAGCGAGAGCGGCACGAGGTCCTCGCCGCGGAGAGGGCTCCTCCTTCCTTCCTCGATTGGTCGGAGGACGCCATCACCTTCAGCCGCGAGGACCACCCGAACCGCATCCCCAACCCGGGCCAGTACCCGTTGGTCGTCGATCCCATCATCGGCAACGCGCGATTCTCCAAGGTGCTGATGGACGGCGGCAGCAGCCTCAACATCCTCTACGCCCACACCCTACGGCTGATGGGGATTGGGTTGGACCAGCTGCGGCCCAGCACAGCGCCGTTCCATGGCGTCGCGCCAGGCAAGCGCGTCCAGCCCCTCGGTCAGATCGATCTGCCGGTCTGGTTCGGCACCCCGGACAACTTCCGCAAGGAGGTCCTCACCTTTGAGGTGGTGGGGTTCCGGGGCGCGTACCACGCCATCCTTGGCCGTCCGTGCTATGCCAAGTTCATGGCGGTCCCGAACTACACTTACCTCAAGATGAAGATGTCGGGGCCAAAAGGCGTAATCACCGTGGGCTCGTCGATCGAGCACGCATTCGACTGCGACGTCGAGTGCGTCGAGCACGCTGAGGCCCTGGCGCTCGACGAAACGCTTGTCGCGGACATGGAGAAGCTGGCCAACGAGGGCCCCGACTCCTCCGCCAAGCACGCGGGCAGTTTCGAGGCTGCCGAACAAACGAAGGAGGTGCCCCTCGACCCTGCAGCCCCCGAGGGCAAGGTGTTGAGGGTCAGTTCCACCCTCGACCCGAAATAGGAAGTGGTGCTCGTCGACTTTCTCCGCGCCAACGCTGACATCTTCGCGTGGAGCCCCTCGGATATGCCAGGCATCCCGAGGGAGGTCGCCGAGCACTCCCTTGATATCCTACCTCACTCCAGAGCCGTGCAGCAGCGGCTGCGGCGCTTTGATGAAGAAAGGCACCGCGCGATCGGAGTGGAGCTGCGGAAGCTCCTCAAGGCCGGATTCATCAAGGAAGTTTTCCACCCTGCGTGGCTAGCTAATCCAGTACTAGTTAAGAAAAAGAATGGGAAGTGGAGGATGTGTGTGGATTACACCGGTTTAAATAAAGCATGTCCCAAAGTTCGTTTTCCTTTGCCACGAATCGATCAAATTGTAGATTCCACTGCGGGGTGTGAACTCTTATGTTTCCTTGATGCCTATTCGGGTTACCACCAAATAAAGATGAAGGAGTCCGATCAACTCGCGACCTCTTTCATCACACCGTTCGGCATGTTTTGCTACGTAACAATGCCTTTTGGCCTCCGAAACGCGGGCGCTACGTACCAGCGATGTATGCAGCACGTTTTCGGGGACCACATCGGGCGAACCGTAGAGGCATACGTAGATGATATTGTCGTCAAAACCAGGAAGGCGGACGACCTGGTTACCGATTTGCGTGTTGCGTTCGATTGCCTGCGGGCAAACGGGGTTAAACTCAACCCCAAGAAGTGCGTCTTTGGGGTGCCGCGTTGCATGCTGTTGGGATACATTGTTTCTCAGCGGGGCATCGAGCCCAACCCCGAGAAGGTCTCCGCCCTTGACCGAATGGGCCCGATTCGAGACCTAAAAGGGGTGCAGAAGGTGTTGGGCTGCCTAGCCGCCTTGAGCCGTTTCATCTCACGGCTCGGCGAGAAGGGACTGCCCCTCTACCGACTCCTGAAGAAACACGAACGTTTCTCCTGGACCGTCGAGGCCCAGGAGGCACTCGACAAGCTCAAGGCGATGCTCGCACACGCACCAATCCTCACGCCGCCTCGAGGCGGCGAGCCTCTGTACCTCTACGTCGCGGCAACCACCCAGGTGGTCAGCGCGGTCATCATCGTGGAGCGAGCAGAGGAAGGGCACGCCCTACCAGTTCAAAGGCCGGTTTACTATATCAGTGAAGTGCTGTCCGAGACCAAGGCGCGGTATCCCCAGATCCAGAAGCTGCTTTACGCGGTGGTGCTCGCGCGGCGCAAGCTGCGGCACTACTTCGAGGCCCATCCGGTCACGGTGGTCTCATCATTCCCGTTGGGAGAGATCATTCGTAACCCGGACGCTGCGGGCAGGATCGCAAAATGGTCCGTAGAGCTCATGGGTGAGACGCTCACCTACGCGCCGCGCAAGGCAATCAAGTCTCAGATCCTCGCGGATTTCGTCGCCGAGTGGACGGATACACAGCTGCCCCCGTTGCAGATCCAGGCCGAGTGCTGGACCCACTATTTCGACGGGTCGGTGATGAAGACCGGAGCGGGCGCGGGCCTGCTCTTCATCTCGCCCCTCGGGGAACACATGAGGTACGCAGTGCGCTTGCACTTCCCCGCATCAAACAACATGGCGGAATATGAGGCCCTCCTCTGCGGCCTCCGAATCGCCATCGAGACCGGCATCAAGCGCCTCGACATCAGGGGAGACTCGCAACTCGTAATGGATCAGGTTATGAAGAATGCGAGCTGCCACGACGAGAAGATGGAAGCCTATTGCAACGCCGTACGCACCCTCGAGGACAAGTTCTACGGCATCGAGCTCAATCACATCCCCCGCAAGTATAACGAGGAGGCGGACGAGCTCGCGAAGATCGCGTCGGGGCGAATCACCGTTCCCCCGAACGTTTTCGCGCGAGACGTCGCCAAACCGTCCGTCGACCTCAGTCCAGCCCCCTCGAATCAGGAGGAACCCTCGGGGGCTCCCTCGAGTCCAACGGGTGCGGAACCCATGGACGAGGACCCCTCGAACGAGGCGTTCGTGCTCTCCCTACTCGAGGGGTACGGCGCGGACGAAGCTGAGGCCATGGAAATCGAGCCGACCCCCCGCGCGGAGGATTGGCGGGCCAAGTACCTCGCCTGGATCGATCGAGGGGAACTCCCCTCAGATCGGACCGAGGCTAGGCGCATCGCCAGGAAAGCCAAGTCATTCGCCGTGATTGATGGCGAGCTGTACAAGCGCGCCACGTCCGGCGTCCTGCAGCGGTGCATTCCCATTCCCCACGGCCGGGAACTCATCCGTGACATCCACGCAGGCGTGTGCGGCCATCACGCCGCACCGCGCACCCTCGTGGGCAACGCGTTCCGCCAGGGCTTCTACTGGCCCACGGCGGTTGCCGACGCCAACGAGGTTGTACGCACCTGCGAGGGGTGCCAGTTCTACGCGCGTAGGACCCTTCTCCCAGCTCACGCCCTACAGACCATACCCGTCACATGGCCCTTCGCCGTGTGGGGATTAGACATTGTCGGGCCCTTGCGAAAGGCGCCCGGGGGCTACACCCACCTGCTGGTTGCCGTGGACAAGTTCTCCAAATGGATCGAGGCACGCCCAATCACTAACCTCAGAGCGGAGCAGGCCGTAACATTCTTCACCGACATCATCCACAGGTTCGGAGTGCCGAACTCCATCATCACCGACAACGGCTCCAAATTTACCGACAGGAAATTCCTGGAGTTTTGCGACAACCACCACATCCGCGTGGACTGGGCGGCTGTTGCACACCCATAGACTAACGGCCAAGTGGAACGTGCCAATGGCATGATTTTACAAGGCCTTAAGCCCAGGATCTTCGACAGACTGAACAAGTCCGGCCGGAAATGGCTTCAGGAGCTCCCAGCGGTCATTTGGAGCCTCAGGACCACTCCGAGCAGAGCCACGGGATTCACACTGTTTTTCCTAGTCTATGGTGCAGAGGCCGTTCTCCCCACGGACTTGGAATACGGATCGCCCAAGATTAAGGGCTACGATGAAGGTTCGAACCAGCGAGCTCGCGAAGACTCGCTGGATCAAATAGACGAAGCCCGTGACGTGGCCATGATTCAATCGGCGAGATACCAGCAGGCGCTGAGGCGGTATCAAGCTCAGAAAATCCGGTGCCGAGACCTCGACGAGGGCGACCTAGTGTTAAGGCTGCGCCAGGACAACCGAGGCCGCCACAAGCTGTCACCACCATGGGAGGGGCCCTACGTCATCGCCAAGGTGCTCAAGCCCGGCACGTACAAGCTGGCGAACGAGCAAGGCGAAGTCTTCACCAACGCTTGGAACATCCAACAGCTACGTCGCTTCTACCCTTAGAAAGGATTTCCAAGTCTTTTTGCACATATCCGACACCCCAGTCGGCTGTACAAATGTGAAGTTTTCTTTTCGATAAAGTCAAGGGCGACTCGGCTTTCTCCCCGAAAACCAAGTCCCCCTCGGGGGCTACTGCGGGGGGCACCCCCCCTAAACGGTCCCATTTTTTCGCAATTTTCGCAAAAAATCTTTACTTCGAAAGCGCCAAGTACGTCTCGACCCGGAAGTTTGAGCGAAATGACGCAGGACGCGAATGGCCAAAGGGCGAAGACGGGTGAGTCAGGGATAGCCTACGCCTCGCGGTAGGATATGGCCCTTCCCCCTCACCACTTTGCCTAAGTGCTACTCGTGAAAACGAACGATTCCAGTTGAAATTCGCCTAAACGACAGGGAGAGACGGAACGGCGCAATCACAAAAAACGAAATGGCACTTAAGCTTACAAGTACTTTAAGCAAATTGTGTTTATTACATAAAGCCACGAGGCTCGATTCCTAACTACAATCTAAGGGCCTGAGTGCCCAGCTGCTTTCAGGGCTCGAGGGGCCCGGCGGGGGGAGCTTCCGGGAAGACGATCTCCGCGAAGTCGTCGGTGAGGATGTCGGCGGCAGGAGCGGCAAGTGCGTCCAGGCGGCTCGCCTCGGCCTCTGCACCATCATCGTCGAGGTCGTCAGCGATAATGTAACCCGTAGCCAACGCCGCAAGGTTAACCCGGTAATGCGATTGCACCACGCCAAGGGTCTTCTGGATCCCCAGGCGGAGCGCACCTAGCATACGCCGGGCGACGTGGCCGCCCAAGGCCCGGAGGCGACTTGCCACAGTGCTCCCGGCCTCCCCATCGCCCTCATCGACGCTTTGGCACGCCTCGAGGGCTGCGTCCTGCAGAACCCCCCAGCTCCTGCTGGGAGGAATTGTAGGCCGCCTGGAGCACCTCCGCCTGCGTCGTTGACGTCCCGAGAGCAGCCCGCAAGCCTGAAAAACGGAAGACGAATAAGTTGAGAGCGGATCTCGACGAACCCAAGCAGCAAACGAAGAATCTAAGAGAGGCGACTTACCCTCGACCTGCTTCTTCTCTGTCTCGAGGGCCGCGCGCGCGGTCTCGGCCGCCTGCCGCAGCTCGAGGATAGCGGCATCCTTCTCCTCGCTAGCCTGCCGCAGCTCCTCGAACGACACGGCCTCCTGGACCAACTCCCCTTTGAGCCGCGTGACCTCTGAATCCTGGAGTTGGAGCGCGGCTTGAACCTCCCCCAGCGTGGTACGCTCCCGCTGGAGCTGGCCTTGCGCTTCCTCCCGAGCCGAGCGCTCGCGCTGGAGGGCGGCCTGAGCCTCCGTGAGGGTGGACCGCTCCTGCTGGAGCTGGCCCTCTGCCTGCTGAAGCGCGCTCCGCTCTTGGCGAAGCTGATCCTCCACCGCGGCGAGCGACGTGACCTTCTCCTGCAGATCAGCGCTCAGCTTCTCGGCCTCCTGGGCCTTCTGCTCGGCCTGAGCCTGCCAGGACCTCGCCCCCTCGAGGGTGGTGCGGTCTTGCTGGAGCTGGGTCTGTGCCGCGACGAGGGCAGTCTCTTTCTGCGCCAGTAAGGTCTGCGCCTCGGACAAAGCAGCACGCGCTTTCTGCAGCTCGCCGTTCGCTGCCGTCAGCACCCCCTCCTTCTCTAGGAGCACGGCCTTCACTCTGTCGACCGCGGTGGCGCCCTCCGCGGTCAGAGCACGCTGGTCCAGGAGCGCGTCCTGCACGGCCATTAGCCGGTACTCCAGCCAGCCGTTGTCCGTCTGCAGGGCCTCCACCAGGGCGTCCAAGGCTTCGTACTGCCCCCGGTACCAGTCGAGGCTCGAGCTCAACTGGGAGAGGCGGTTGTACTTCTCACGCGCCTGGCCCTGCAGCTCCTGCGAGCATCAACCAAGGCGGAGAGAGGAATCAGAACGTGAAACACTCGAACGGGAAACAAACGAGAAAATGAACTCCAACCAAGCAAAGACGGTCACCTCGAAGAGCTGGAACGACCGGCCCTCGTGGAGACGGAGCGCCTCGGCCAGCGTAGCGTTGAGGGAGGCGCCGTGCTCGCGGAACTCCTGCCACAGCGCCTACTCGGCCTGGGCCTCGTCGATCAAGGTTCGCGGCACCCCGGGGGACGCAACCCCTGTTCCGACTGCGACGCGGCGGTGTTAGATGCTGGCGGCGCGGCACGAGACGTCGACGCCCCGGCGTCGTGCGCCGGCCGCTGCGACATCACGCAGCCTTCAGCCCGCATCACCAGCACCTCGGTCGTAGGCCCGGGGGCTGGCCCGGACGACCTCCTCGACCAGCCCCTCGTGGGGGCACCACCAGCAGGGGCCCCGGCCGCCTCGCGGCCCCTGATGGACCGGCTCTCCGAATGAGCCAGCCCGCGCCCTTGGTGAGGGTCGCGGAGCACCAGCGCCTGCTGCGGCATCGCGGCCGCCACCAACACCTCCTGCTGCGACCCCGCGGCCGCGGTCATGGTGCGTGATGGATCACCCGCCGCTGCCATGCTCACCGCCGCCCATGGCATCCTCTCCGAGCGCTGCCCAGTCATCAAAGACGTCCTCAACTTGAGCGCCTTGGCGGGCGCAAGATCGGGGACGGCCGGCGACGCCCTGACAACGAAATGAAAAGGGGGGATGAGCGGCTGTTTCTCGAAATCGAGGGCGTGTGGGAAACGTTGCTACTTACCTCAAACTGGAGAAGCCCCGCTTCCTCTTCCTCGAGGACTGGGGGGCACCTCCACTGCGCCCACCGGCGCCTCCGCGGTGCCCGCTGGCACCTCCACCGACGACCCGGTGACGGGCGGCACCGTGCCCGCCTCGAGGGTCGATTCCGCGGCCGCCCCCTCGACCCGCGGGGACGGGGGCGCCGCGGGTTCCCACCTACCAGAGATGGGCCGCTCCCCGTCGCTCTCCTCCTCGTCCGAGGACGAGTTCTCCAGCACCGGTGGGGGAGAGAGACCTTGCTGCTCACGCAGCCGGTACTCCTTGTTGTACTGATCAAGGCGCTCCTGCCACCTGATCCTTCTCTCCTTCGCAAGGACCGCCCGGTCCCGCTCCCGCTGCTGCGTGGCGCGACCGGCGGCCTGAGACCGAGGCGTTGGCGGGTCCGATCGGGAGGCCTGGACGGTCACCAGCTGTGGGCAGGGATTGTCAGGACGAAGAAAAAATGCGAAACAAGAATCAAAAAAGAAAAAACGGTGCTCACCGGCTCGGCGTCGGGGAGCATCGCGAACGACCAAAGGTCGTCGTCGGTATGCGGCACCACCTTGAGGTTGATTGCGCGCCTCGCCCGCGTGGCCGCATACCCCTTGGGGAGAGGCTCCTGCAACAGCCGTGAGCGCGCCAGCGACGTGGGGTTGGCCGCATCACTCATCTCGAAGATGCAGAGCTCCCTCTCCATGAGGGGAATGACCCGCCGGTGGTGGAAGTTGGCGATGATCGAAGCCACCCCCAGCCCGGCGTCCGCCAGCTGGCGCAGGGCGGAGGTGAGGGACTCCAACCTTCGTTGTCGCGACGGGGGCGACACGCCGTGAAACCAGGCGTCGGACTTCCCCATCAGCACCTTCCCGGTGTACGGTGGAAGGCCAACGCCGTCGTTGCGGAGGTAGAACCACCCCTTCTCCCAGTCCGCGTTGTTGGAGGTCATGGTGCACAGCGGGTACAGCTCCTTGCGCGCGTCCCGCAGTGCGAGCATAAGGCCGCTGGCGCGAACCGCCCGGCGCGTCCCCTTCTTGGCCGTGGCAAGGGTGTGGAGCTCGCCGCGAAAGAGGTGGACCCAAAGGTCCCAGTTCGCAGGGATCCCCAGAAATCCCTCGTAGACGGCGACGAAGGCAGCCGCCTGCGAGATGGCGTTGGGGGTGAAGTTGTGCAGCTCCACCCTGTAGTGGTGGCACAGCCCCCGCATAAACCGGCTCGCCGGGGCGGCGAAGCCGCGCTCGTGGAGACGGACGAAGCTGACGACGTAGCCGTGCGGAGGGTTGGGCTCCCTATCCGACGCCGGCGGGACCATCCACGCCGGGTGTGGGCCGTCACCGGCCGGCATCAACTGCCCACCGTTCACTAGCTCGTTCAGCGCCAGCGGCGTCACCATCGACCGGGGCCACGGGAAACGCTCCACCACTCGAACCGGAGGGGCCATGGAGGACGAGAGCGAGAAGCAAGGGTGGCGGCGGAAGCGTAAAGAACGCGAGCAGATCCGAAGCGGCGGAGCGCACGGCCGAGAGGAGGACGAGCTGCGTGTGGGGCTGGATGCGAATGGCAAGGTAAGGGACCTCGCCCCTGCCTCCCCCCGCGATTTACAGAATCTAGGGGAGCAACGCCCCCGAAAACTCCGCACACAGTGCCGATTAATGCGAACGGCGCCCCGCGTCGCTGACGAGCGGGGCCCGCCGTGCCGAAACGGTCGTACACACGCGCGCCTGCTATCATTACGACACAATAACCGAAGGGGCGCGGTGTCCCGTCCCGTCCGCCCCCCCACGTCGCCCACGACGACTGCGGTGCGCCACCTGAAAAGGCGCGCCCGCTTCGCACGATCGGCGCCCACGATCTGCACCCATTAAATGGCTGGGTTCCTTCCCGAGTAAGGATGACCCCCTCACGAGACTAGAGCCAAGAGCTCGAGGACCGACCCCTCGCGGGTGCGATCGATGCCCCGATCTAAAAAGGGCGGAGCCACGGCTCACCGAACGAACTCGAGGGCCGAGCCCCTCGAACGCTGCATTTACTGATCAGCGGTTCCAAGACCTGCCCGTCAAGTGTTGGCGCCGCAGATGCCCCTCGAGCGGGGATTTACTGATCAGTGGCTCAAGGGTCGGCTCGACCACGGCCCAGCAGGCTCCACAGATCAAGCCAAGACGGGGGCACGTTAGTGCCACCCCGCAGAGGCCCTACTGATCAGAGGTTCGAAGCCTGACCCTCGAAGGGTTCGAACAGGCACCTCAGATTGACAGAGTCAGGGACGACCAGGGCGCGCGCATTCGAGCCTGACCTCGAGCTCGCAAGCTCGGGGGCGCCCCATAGTTCGTGTTCAAGGCCAACGAGGGCAGCTAGTCGAGGGATCCCACTGAGGGAGAGCTTCCGCGCCCTCGGTCCCAATCGAACGGGACCGAGCCCTGCCTAGCACACCCGCGTAAGTGCTCTTATGGACGTGTCTCCGGACCACGAGCCGACCCTTATCGAACGGGGCACGGACGTCCACTTGAACTACCCGCTAACAGCTCGACGAGGAACCCATGATTCGCGACCCGTTCGATGGGAGTCATGAGCACCTCACCCCTCCGCCCCGCGAAGGGGCAGCGAAGGGGCGCACAGACAAGTCGGAGAGCTCGCCCCGATCGCCTTGAGTGGGCCCAGGCTCGGTGGCTCGACGCATGGCTACACCTCCTGAACGTACCCGAACGCAAGCAAATACCGGTACACGCGCACGGCACCGCCGAGGCCGGCTGAAATAACGCCGAGGCCGGCTGAAATAAACACCTCGCGCACCGGCCGCACGCTGCGAAAAAACCTTGCAGGAATGCACACACTCCTCCAAGGCTTCGGGGGCTACACCCGCGGGTGCGCTAGCGCGCCCCCACGGAACGCCACAACGCCCAGGAGGGAAGAAAGTCCCATCAGAAAGCACCAGCCTTTGCAAGTTCCTACGGATACTGTTGCAAAGGCTCGGGGGCTACTGTCGGGACAGCCACGGGGGTCCCCTAATAATGGGGGAAATCACCCCCATTTTCGAAAAATAACGAAAGCGAACGAGCAAACCACACCACGCACGACAGCGGCCCAGGGCAGGGCCCACGGCCCAAAAAGCCTCACCGGCCTAACGAACAGTCGACCCCCGGTGCTCCTCGAGCAAACCTCCGACCCGCTCGAGGGCCGGGCGCTGCGCCGCGAATCTTCCGCCTCGCTCGAGGGCCTGACGCCCCCTCGGGCGAGTGTCCGCCTCGCTCGAGGGCTTGACGCCCCTCGAGCGTGTTTACGCCTCGCTCGAGGTCTCCTCTGATCCGCGACACCGTGCCTGCTCCCACAACCGGAGCATTAAATGCTCTGGCGCGTCACGGGAGCCCGGGTCAAAGGCAAATCCACGCCACGCCGGCCCTCTGACACCGCCTGGGAATCAGATCCAGGCGCTGTTCGGCCAACCCGCACTGTGCAGCCATCCCCGGCGCTGTGCGGGTGCCGTGCGGGATGGCCGGTGTCATTCCGTGACACTGTGCCACCTACTCCCGTACCTCCTCCACATCGCGCCCCTCGAAAGAGGACGGCGGCACCCTCGAGAGGGGTACGGCCCCCAATTCCCCGCCCGCCTGGGGCGACGCTGTGGCGCAAGGCCAGCGAGGCGCGTCACCTCCGTCACCTCCCGGCGCTGTGCAGCCATCCCCAGCGCTGTGCAGCCATCCCCAGTGCTGTGGAGCCATCCCCGGCGCTGTGGAGCCCTGTTACGATGGGACGCCACCACGCCGGCCCCTGTACGGCATGGGCGCTCCCGCCATCGAGGCCCTCGAAAGAGCATGGATCATCCTCGAAGGGTGTACGGGCAGCGACTTGGTGCGCACACTGACCGGCGCCGCCGTACGAGCGACGTGCGCCGCGTCCCCTCCGCTACCTGCGGCGCCGCCCGGCCATCCCGGGCGCTGTGCGACTCGCCCAGGGTCCGTGCGATCAGCGCCAGCGCTGTGCGGACATCCCTGGCCCTGTGGCACCATCCCGGGTGCTATGCTGCCATCCCCGGTGCTGTGCGGCCATGCTTCGATGGGACGCCGCCGCGCCGGCCCCTGTACAGCGCCGGGTGCCCTCGTCAGCAAGACCCTCGAACGGGTGCACGAACGGCAGTCAGACGTGCACGCCGAGCAAGCTACCCTCGAAGCTTTTCCCAGACCAGCATATAGCCACCACAACACCGGCAAGTGTTGAGACGTCAGGACGCCATCAAATCGCAAACACTGTGTGCCAGTACCACGATACTGTGTAAAACCCCGAGCGGCACGTTTGTAAGCCGCCTCCCCTTGGTCTATAAAAGGAGGAGGCGGTCGCCCGGCTGCCGGGGGAGGAGATCATCGCTTCACACTCACTCTCACTCGCATACTCGTTCCCATCGATATTGGCACTTTGCCTCAATCACTTAGCAGGGACTTGGAGGCCTCTCCTCCCCTCCCGCCTTGCTTGTAGCCCCCCTCTACAGGCACCACCGGTGCGAGTCAATACAGCGCGCACGCGCCAATCTGCTGGACGTACGACCCCGCGGTCGGAACCAGGATAAACTCGTGTCCCCTGTGTTGTCATTTGCACCGACCATCGAGAAGCTGATCACAGCGTAACTTACTAGTTAGTGTCGGGACTAATCCTAACACCGACAGAGGTGATAAAAGAAAATAATTTTTTTTACATAATATGCTTGTCAAGCTAAAAGGTTAGTTTTCTTATTCTGTGATACCTTTGCATATTTTCACATATGATGGTGACAAAACTAAAGGCTTATATTTCAACTATTCAACGGCAACCTTTTTTCATATGCTTGAGGTTGGTAATAAGGATGGTTGAATGCACAATTTCTTATTAGTATTCTTGACTAATAAGTAGGCAAACGAAACTAGCCACGTCGTCAGCAATTCCCGGCCGTCGGATCAGGCGTGCGGACGGCTCAGATCGACCAAGCCACGGTCATTTTGCAGAAAAGCTCTTCCATTTAGCAAAAATCATGCCCGGGGTCCATGGATTTTTACATATGAACCCCTAAACTTTCGGGAAAATATGTTTGTTGCCCATTGTCGGGGTTCTCTACCGCTGGCAATGAATTTTTATCGATCGTGTGTCGGGCTCGGATGGTTAGCGCAGGAGACGACGGGGTTTATACTGGTTCGGGCCTCCGAGGAGTAATACCCTACGTCCAGTGTGTTGCAGCCGTGTTCCTGAGCCAAGTGTGCTCGTAGTAGGGGTTACAAGCCTAGGCTCGTGCGCGTCGTAGAGGGTGCTTGAGTGCCTCGGGTTGAGTCTTGCGTGTGGCAGAGTAGGAGATGATGGCGATGCGATGGCTGAGCGGCTTGTCAGACCTACATTAAGGCTCTTGCTGGGGCGGGCCGCTTACATGGCCTCCAGCTGTTGTTTCCGCGTGACGTGGAGATTCGCTCCTCCCCGCGCATCGGTAGCGCCGCCCGAGTAGTGCGCCCGGGTCCACGTACCAGTCGGAGCCTGGACTTGTCGTGCGAGGCGGAAACTACTCGGAGGGACTTCTCCGAGGAACTCCTCGGAGGATCTTGTCGTGCGAGGCGGAGAGTACTCATGCGAGGCGGAGACTTGTCGTGCGAGGGTTCCTCTAGTGGGAAACTAGTCGGAGATGCAGCCGTCCGGCCAAGGACTGGTCGACTTGCCAGTGAGGGTCTTGACAAAGATCTGCATGCCTTCCCTGAGACGCAGCTCCAGGTGAAGGATGGACTCCTTCTGGATGTTGTTGTCAGCAAGGGTACGACCATCCTCGAGCTGCTTGCCAGCAAACGGTTGACTCCACCTCGAGGGTTGTGGTTTTGCCGTTGTTTTTAGGAAGATAATCTTGCCGTCAAAGGGGACCCTAATCTGGGTCCCCGTCAGTAGCCCCCGAGCCTGAGTGGGAGTCAGGGAGTCGCGTTCAGGCTCAGTTGGTGGATCTTGGAGTTGAAGGTGTTCTTCGGGTTCTCGGTGGGTGCGCGCGAGCGCATCCGCCGGATGTAGCCCCCGAGTTCGTGAGTGAGTTGGAGACTCGCTCGCGAGCTTTTATTTGTAATTGTAGCCGTTGTAGCCTTGGAGGTTTCGTCAGGGCAGTTACGACCGCAGTGATGACGTGGGCGTGGTCATGGGTGCAGGTATATCGGCCGACGTGACCGATGTGACCGCCCCATCAAGACCGCGCTCAGGCTCTGCAAGTCTGCACGTCGCGGGAATCAAGGCGTCGCGGTTGCGTGCGGCTGTTTCACCGGGACACGCGTATGAGCGAGCGAAAATCTTGCTGACACGGCGGGCCCGACGCTGAAGATGAAGAGTCAGGCCTGTCCCCTTTTAAAACCGCGCGTCGAGCGCTGGTTCGGGACTTTGCTTTCTGCTCGCTTCCTTTCTCCCTCGCGCTTGCCCCTTGAGCTCCGAGTTCTTTCGCCTCCACATTTCCGCCGCCGCTTGCGTTCCCAGCTCGCCCGAGACTCTGCCGGCGCAATGTCGAGCTGGGCGCGCTCCAATGTCTCCCGCGAGCAGCTCCTTCGTCTCGTTGAGGCGGGCCAGCTGCCTCCCCTCACCGAGGCAGTCGAGTGGATCGTCCCTGCCGACGAGTCCGTGCCACGCCTTCCTAGTGGGTACGTGGTGTCGTTCGTGGTCTTCCATGAGCACGGCTTCTCCGTCCCCGCGGTCAGGTTCATCCGCGGGGTGCTGTTCGCATACGGGCTGCAGCTTCAGCACCTCAACCCGAACAACATCCAGCAGATGGCCGCCTTTGAAGCGATGTGCGAAGGGTTCCTTGGCATCGGCGCGCACTGGCATTTGTTCCAGTACTTCTTCAGGTTCACCTGTCTGAGGGACGGCTCCCGCGCGGCGACGATTGGCTGCGCCAACCTTCGAATGAAGCAAGGCCGCGGCGACGACTACATCCCGGCGCCGCTGACCAGCTCGAACAGCGGCTGGCACGGGGGGTGGTTCTACTTGCGGAACGACCCCGAGCACGCGCTCCCGTCATACACCGGGTGCTCCATCGCGAAGTCGCAGCGGAACTGGGCCGATGGCCCGGCCAAGAAAGAGCAGGAGAAGATGCTCAAGCCTCACTGGGCCGTGCTCGGGCGTCTTCGGAACGCCGGGATCACCTTGGCGGAGGTGGTCGGGCAGTACCACGCCCGAGGTGTTGTGCCGCTCCGGAGGCGGCCGCTCCGGCTCTGCGACATGACTGCCGACAGGGCCCCATGGGTCGGGACGGTGACCGCGCCGGAGCTTCCGTCGCCACTCGAGGTTCAGCGCCGCGTGGCGCAGGCGATCGGGAGAGCGTCCTACTCGTGGCCGCCGTCGCGGATGCTCCCGATGCTCCCCAACGCGGGGACAGAGAAATTTGTAAGTTGTCCGCCTTCTCAGCCAGTTTCATTCGCCTTTTGTCGTGGGAAGATCTTCTCGGATTTGACCTTGGTGCGTTCTTGTTGCGGCAGTTGAAATGCGCCCACCTCGTTCCGGCCAAGGCACCTCTCCCGGAGGAGGCGATCTTCAACCAGAACCAGGCCGCGACGGAGAAGAGGCGCGCTGCGCGTAAGGCGCAGCATAAGAAATGCTAGATCGCCAAGCGCGATCGCAACGACGACCGCAACAAGAGGCGGAAGGCGGGGGAGCATGGCGTCTCCTCCGATGAGGATCCATCGCCCGAGCCGTCGTGGAGCGGCGATGTCGCCAGCGCGGCGGTCGACTGGAGCAACATGTCGGGGTCGTCCTCGTCGTCGCCGCCCTGTGGCGGTGAAGTGTCATTGTCACGCCGGCCACGAGAGGCGGGTCACGACAGGACTGTGGGCTCGAGCTCACGTCCGGCGGCTCCCCCTGCCCGAGTGGACCCGCGGTCGACCCGCTCCCGTATGGTACCCAGCGGGACGGGCGCTCCCGAGCCGCAGAGATCCGCGCCCCGTCAGATCGATCCCCCGAGGAGGTCGGAGGAGCGATTGGTGTCCGTCCGCCAGTTCTATGATGGCTCGGACCGCCCGGACACCGACTCCTTGCAGAGGCGCCGGTCGCGGGGGAGGTCGTCGGATTCGGCGTCGACGCCGAGCGCGGCACCGGTGGCGGAACCGAGCGATGCCCCGCGGCGCTTACAGTCATTGCTTATCCGGGGTGGCGGGGCCCCGGATGTTCATGTACCCCTAATCGCAGGCGGGGGCCGAGGTCCAACCCCAGCCGTAGCGGAGACCGGAGGGACAGCCCCCGAGCGAATGGGGGAGAACATTGCCGCCGTAGAGGCGGCCGGCCGAAGCAGAGGAGCGCCCGAGACGGTGGACTCAAGCCACGCCGTTCCCGAGCAGGGCTTGAAGCGCGCCGCCCCCGAGCAGGGCATATCGGACCGCCCAGTGAAGAAAACCCGGGTGCGCTCCAAGCTGTAAGTCTCCGACTTCAGCTTTTGCCTGTCATGTCTCTTCCGACTTGTTTGTTGATGCTAGCATTTGTCTTCTCATAGTCATGCTGATACTGGCGTGCTTAGCCTGGGGCCCCTGAAGCGACTGGCACTGAGGGCATAGGTGATCTCTCCCGAGCCTCAGCCCCAGCCCCCGAGCGCCAGGTCGGTGTCGTTACAGGCCGAAGAGGCGCCGTCGGTGGTCGTCGAGACGAGGACGCCAACCGCGCTACCTCCACCAATCCCCGCCACCACCGTCGAGGAGGGTGAGGCGGCCACGGAGGCGACCGTCACTCGGGCAGCCCTGGAAGCGCCGTCCGAGGCTGGCCCGAGCGTCGAAGGGGTGGTGGTAGTCTTGGATGAAGACTTGGTGCCTCCCCCAGCTTCGGAGAGTCACGATGCCGCGGCGACCCTGGCGTTGGAGCCGGCCCAGGCGCAGGTGGCGTCGAGCCTTCTCCCGGCTGTGGAGGTGCCGGTGCCCTCTCCGGCAGCGATAGTTCAAGGTCCTCCCCCGACCGTGGAGGTGGCGGAGTCCTCTTCGGTCCGAGCTTCCCTTACGGTCGAGGAGATGATGGATCTGGAGACGTGCCGGTTCATCGACTTCCCCGGCGTCGGGGTAATCGACATCGAAGCGCCCCAACTCCCGGAGAAGCAGTATGAGGTGGTGGTGGAGCGGAGGTCCAACGAGCCGACGACCATGGAGACAGTCGCGTCGGTCTCGAAGGCGCTGCAGGAGTACGAGCGCGCCGGCGGCTTCGCCTCAGCTGCTGCAACAGATGCGGAAGATGTGGCCCTCGCGGCACCTGCGGCTCGTGTGGAGCCGACAGAAGATGCGTCCGCACCACCGCATGTCGATGAAGGTCGGGAGGCGTCGTCTCCCGAGTTGGTGGAAACCGCCGAAACTCCAGCCCCTGTGCCGGAGCCTGGCGTGGCGGAGCCCGTTGTCGGGGAAGAGGGGGCATCATCGCCCGGTCCGGTCGCTGCTGAGGCCGAGGGTGTCGAGGCTCGCGTGCTTGACGAGCCGGCCGCCGTTGCGCAAGAGTCGGCCGTCCCCGAGACGGTGGCCAGGGCCGCCACCTCGGAGATCCAGGTGGCCGAGGAGACAGGTGCGTCTCTTTCTCAAGGCGCGGCAGGCGGCGAGACCCGAACGCTTGAGCTCGCGTGCACTTCGTGGGCGGCTACCTCCGGGCTTGACTCCGACTCCGAGGACGACGAGGAGGCCGAGGCGCGCCACACCTTGGAGCGTGGGATGACCTGGGCGCGTCGGGCCTTTGACGAGCTCATCCTCCCCGCGACCTCGGTGAGTTTTCCTGTCAAGGATTCTTTTTTGATTCCGCGATCTTCTCGAGCTACGCCAGTTAATTCGGTTCTGTTGGCCGTAGACCCTCGAGTCTTCAGGTCGGAGACGCACCCGCGAAGTGCACCAACTCCGCGCGGAGCGGACCCAGCTGGAGATGCAGCTTGTCGTGGCCCGGGTAGCGGCAGCCGGTGCCGTGGCAAGCGAGACGTCCGCGCGGGCGTCCCTTGAGGCCGCCCGTCAGTCCGCGGAAGACCGAGCCATCTCCGCCGAGACTGCCGCCGCAGCGGCTGCCACCGAGCGGGACTCGCTGGCGTCGAGGCTCGCGCTTGCCGAGGCTGAGATCGAGAAGCTCCGAGCGGCCGCAGCGTCCGCGGAGGAGGCGGCTGAGAGAGCCAAAACCGCCGCGGCTACAGCGGAGACCACCGCCCGAGAAGCCTCCCAGACCGCCGCTCGTGAGAAGGCGTCCCTCGAGGCAAAGGTGTTGGAGCTGGAGAGTGACTTGAGAACGGCCACGACGGACTTGGCGACGACGAGCCGCCAGTTTTCCCAGGCCTCGAACCAGCTCCAGGTGGCAACCGAGGAAGCGTCGCGGCTTCAGAGTTCCAACGCCAGGTTGTCGCAGGATCTCGAGGGTAAGTCGGACGATCTCCGGTTGTTGTCCAGTCCAGCGCTTGCTTCTTGTCGGGACTTGACTTGATGACCTTGGTGCAGGGTCGCGCGTGATCCGCGCAGGGATGGTGGTGCAGCTGGCGACGGTCAAGCAAGAGCGGAACGCCGCCATCCTCAAGGTTATCGAGAAGGACGGTGTCCATAAGCGCTTGTCGGAGTAGCTCCAGAGTACGTATCGAAGTTTGGTGTTATCTTGTTGTCCTTTTTCTTCCTCTCGAGCTCTCCGTGACTCCCTGTCTCCGCTTGTTCTTCAGAGGTCCAGGCCGAGCTGGAGCAGTCCCGGGCATCTCGAGAGCAGGACGCGTCCGCCCTGAACCAGGCCCGCGAGGCCCGGCGCAAGTCGGATGCCATTGCCGAGAAGGCCATCGGGGACATCGCCAAGCTGGGCAGGGCGATGAGTTCGGCCATGGCCGCGCTCGGTGTATCGCTTGGTCCGCGGACGCCCGAGATGCTGATCGAGGAGGCTGGTCGTCTTCCCGGCGTGGTGCGAGAACTTGAGTTGTCGACGGCTCGTCGTGCGGTGCACCGGATCCTCGCCATGATCGAGTCGCACTACCAAGGGCTAGACCGCATGGCGCTGAGCGGCGGCTGGGCCCCTGGCATCTCTGATGACCAATGCGACGAACTGGAGGTGGACTGCGCCGCCTTCGCCCGCGAGATGGCCGACGCTGCATTGAAGGATCTGGAACTGCTGCCACAAGACGAGTCAGAGGCTCCAGGAGTTCCCGGGCACCCGAGTTAAACATGTCACAAACTATTTGTAATAAATTGAACACGTTGCCAGGTTATCGCGTAGCTAGGCTATTCATCTGGCGCTATCTCTCGATCGCTTCCGAGCGCCCGAGGACGACTGCAGCCACGCGCAGTCGAACTTAGAGAAGCGAAACAGTCAAACCATGCTCTGGAGCCGCGGGGGTGTAAGAGTCGTAAGGCTTGGCCCCTTCGAATCGCTAAGCTCAACCGTTCGTTCGCAGCCCCCGAGTCCTCAGAAGGTTCGGGAGATAACTGAGGTTTTAGTTGTGCAAACTCCTCTTTTGGACCGGAGCCCGAGTGGTCATTCGAATGTTCTCGGAAAGGGGTTGGATGAAAGCCGGAGACTAGAGAAGTACTCGCAAGTCTTCGTGTTGTAGCCGCGGGGGTGTTAGCACTAGGAGCTTTGAACGAATAGGCGACTCGCCGTCTCATGCAAACTGTCATCCTCACCTTTCCCGAGTTCGAGTTTCCACCAAAAAACTTCTCGCTCGTGCGATCGGTCTCGACAAAGTTGTCGGAATTTTTTGAAAAATTTCGAAAAAACGTTGAGGACCCGAGGGCATTGTGCCCTTGGTAGCCCCCGAGAAGGGAGCGTCTTTGACTTGGTGCAAAGACGCTGCCTGCTCAAGCATAAGTATTGCTATAAAGAAATAAAGCGCACAACCGAATATAAACTTGAACTCGGAGACAAGTGCACAGAAGCAAACAACATGTATTTATTGACGTACGAGTTCAGAACATTTACTCAAGGGTAAAACGGGCGTAGGTGTTCGATGTTCCATGTGTTTGTGACGACCCTCCCGTCCTCGTACTTGATCTTGTATGTCCCTGGTCGGAGCACCTCGTGGATGATGAAGGGCCCCTCCCAAGGTGGCGACAGCTTGTGCCGGTCCTTGCTGGCTTGAACCCGTCGGAGAACGAGGTCGCCGACGTGGAACTCGCGCGGGCTCATGTTGCGCTCGTGGTAGCGTCGTAACGCCTGCTGGTACTTGGCGCTCCTCAGCAGTGCCACGTCGCGCGCCTCGTCAAGCTGGTCGATCGCGTCCTCGAGCGCGACTTGGTTCTCTTCTTCAGTATATGCCCGCACTCGCGGGCTGCCGTAGTTGATGTCGGTTGGCAAGACCGCCTCGGAGCCATGTACCATGAAGAATGGCGTGAACCCCGTGGCCCTGCTTGGCGTAGTGCGTAGACTCCACAATACGGACGGCAGTTCGGCCACCCATCGTGCTCGAAACTTGTCGAGCCGCTTGAAGATTCTCAGCTTCAAGCCTTGCAGGATCATACCGTTCGCCCTCTCGACTTGCCCGTTCGTCTTCGGGTGAGCTACAGCTGACCAGTCCACACGGATGTGGTTGTCGTCGCAGAAGTTGAGGAATTTCTTCCCCGTGAACTGGGTGTCGTTGTCAGTAATGATCGTGTTGGGGATGCCGAAACGGTAGATGATGTTGGTGAAGAACGAAACGGCCTCCTCGGAGCGGACGTTGACTATGGGTCGAGCCTCGATCCACTTTGAGAACTTGTCGATCGCCACAAGGAGGTGAGTGAAGCCCCCGGGTGCTTGTCGGAGGGGTCCCACCATGTCGAGGTTCCAGACCGCGAAGGGCCACGTGATGGGGATCGTCTGCAGCGCTTGCGCGGGGAGGTGAGTTTGCCTTGCATAGAATTGGCAACCCTCACAACGCCGCACAATGTCCTTTGAGTCGGCGACCGCTGTGGACCAATAGAAACCATGTCGGAAAGCTTTTCCGACAAGGGTTCTCGGCCCGGCATGGTGACCGCAGGTGCCAGCGTGTATCTCTTGCAGCAGCTCGCGGCCTTGATCTCCGGGAATGCACCGCATGAGTATGCCGACCGCCCCGCGCTTGTAGAGCTCGCCATCAATGATGACGAAAGCTTTCGCGCGGCGGGCGATGCGCCGGGCTTCTGTTTGGTCGGAAGGGAGCTTCCCCTCGATCAGCCACTCGAGGATGGGGAAACGCCAGTCGGGATCCTCAAGGTTTACCTCCGGTGGCTCGTCGATTGCCATGACCTCGGACCCCGGCTCTTCAGGTGGTTTCTCGCCCTCTTCTCGTACAGATGGTTGATGTTGATCGCTCGCGAAGACGCCGTGTGGAACCGGGCTGCGACTAGATGCCGCTTTCGCAAGCACATCGGCCGCTTTATTGTAGTCGCGCAGCACGTGGTGCAACTCGAGGCCGTGGAATTTGCCCTCCAGATCTCGTACGGCTTGGCAATATGCCGCCATCTTTGGGTCAACACAGTTCTTATCCTTCATGACTTGTCCCACGACCAATTCCGAGTCACCCCTGATCTCGAGACGCTTGATCCCGAGCTCGACAGCAATCCGGAGACCGTTGATCAGGGCTTCGTACTCAGCAGCATTGTTTGACGCCGGGAAATGTAGTCGGACCATGTACTCCATGCGCACGCCCTGGGGCGAGACGAAGACAAGGCCTACACCGGCTCCTTCCTTCATGACCGAGCCATCGAAGTACATGATCCAGGTCTCATGCTCGATTCTTGCTGGTGGAGTCTGCATCTCCGTCCATTCGGCCACGAAGTCTGCGAGTACTTGGGACTTAATCGCGCTGCGCGGAGCATACGTGATGTTTTGCCCCATCAACTCAAGCGCCCATTTAGCGATTCTTCCTTCGGCCTCGGGGTTCTGGATGACCTCCCCGAGTGGATACTTGGACACCACAGTGATGGGGTGTGCGTCGAAGTAATGCCGGAGCTTGCGCTTGGTCACCAAGATCGCGTACACAAGCTTTTGCATCTGTGAGTAGCGCGTCTTGGAGTCGGAGAGTACCTCGCTGACGAAGTACACTGGTCGCTGCACCTTCTGGGACCTCCCGGGCTCTTCCCGCTCTACCACCAAAGCCGCACTGACGACCTGGGTCGTCGTTGAGATGTACAGTAACATTGGCTCTTCCGCGGCCGGAGCAGTCAATATCGGGGGACTCTTGAGGAGGTTCTTGAGTGAGTCGAGTGCCTCTTGCGCCTCGGGGGTCCACGTAAAGTGGTCGGACTTCTTCATTAGCTTATACAACGGCAGGCTGCGCTCTCCGAGCCGCGCTATGAAGCGACTCAAAGCCGCGAGACAGCCTGTGACGCGTTGTACGCCCTTCAGGTTCTTGATCGGCCCCATGTCCATGATGGCCGAGATCTTCTCGGGGTTAGCTTCAATGCCGCGTTCCGACACGACAAAGCCGAGAAGCATTCCCCTCGGGACCCCAAAAACGCACTTCTCGGGATTCAGCTTCACCCCGTGTTGTCGTAGCTTCACGAAGACTTCAGTGAGGTCGGGGACCAGATCCCCTGTTCTCTTTGACTTGACTACGATGTCGTCGACGTACGCTTCTATGATGCGGCCGATCAGCTCCCCGAAGACGCGTCGCATGCATCGTTGGAAAGTTGTGCCCGCATTCTTGAGCCCGAAGGGCATCGTTTGATAGCAGTACGCGCCGAACGGTGTGATGAACGAGGTTGCGAGTTGGTACCCGGAGTACGCATCGAGAAAACAGAGGGTCTCGCACCCTGCTGTTGAATCGACTACCTGATCTATGCGAGGCAAAGGAAGCGGATCCTTGGGACACGCCTTGTTAAGGCTCGTATAGTCAACACACATCCTCCATTTTTTATTCTTCTTCTTTACAAGTACAGGGTTTGCTAACCACTCGGGGTGGTAGACTTCACGGATGAACCCTGCACTAAGGAGCTTCAAGATCTCCTCGTCAATCGCCTTGCACTTGTCGTCGTTGAAGCGGCGTAGGTGCTGTTTCACCGGCTTCGATCCCGGCTTGATGTTGAGTTTGTGCTCGGCAACCTCTCTCGGGATCCCCTTCATGTCGGAGGGTTTCCACGCGAACACGTCGAGGTTCGCTTTGAGGAAGTCGACGAGCGCGCTTTCCTATTTAGGATTGAGCGCCGTCCCGATACGGAGGTTGCGGCCGTCGTCGGAGACGACCGCGTCCTTGACATCCTCGGCGGGCTCGAAAGAGCAGGCCGCACGCTTGGACGACTCGGGGACGTCCTGGTCCTCGGAACGAGGCTCAGCATGGAGCCTCGCGGACCGGACAGTTGCTTCAGCGAACTGAAAGCACTCAGCGTCGCACTCGTATGCGCGCTGGTACGTAGGCCCTACTGTGATGATACCCCTCGGTCCGGGGATTTTCAATTTCAGGTACGTATAATTAGGCACGGCCATAAACTTCGCGTATACCGGCCTCCCGAGGATCGCATGGTACGTCCCCGAGAACCCCACCACTTCGAAGGTGAGAGTTTCTGTGCGGAAGTTCCGCACGTCCCCGAACGTAACGGGCAGATCGATCTGCCCGAGGGGAAGCGCCTCGATTCCAGGTACGACCCCATGGAACGGCGCCATCGACGGCCTCAGCGCGGACCGCGGGATGCCCATCTCGTCAAGGGTTGACGCATAGAGCACGTTGATCCCGCTCCCCCCATCCATCAGGACCTTGTGGACCCTTCTGGTTTTGAACAGGGGGGCTACCACTAGTGGGTAGGATCCAGGCTGGGGTACGGTGTCGGGATGGTCCTTGCGATCGAAGGTTATTGGAACCTCCGACCACTTTAGGTAGGACGGCTTCGCAACGTCGGCGTTCATGACTTCACGCCGGATGAGCTTCTCGCGCCGCCTCGAGGGCTTCGCCGGTGATCCACCGAAGATCATATGCACCGTTCCGTCTTCACCGGGGAACACAGCCCCCGTGCCATCATTGTTGTCGCGGGATGGGCCTTGCTTGTCGGGGTGGTCCGCCGTCTTCGGCTTGAGGGTGCTCTTGACGTAGTTCTTCATCAGCCGGCACTCCCTAAGCGTGTGCTTGACGGGGACCTCGTGGTGCGGGCATGGTGTGTCCAGGAGCTTCTCGAAGTGGTCCCTGGTCGGTGCAGGCTTACCCGGGTTGCCCTTTGGGCGCGTCGTCTTGCGCTCCGCTGCCGCGACAAAGTTGTCATCGCGGCGGCGCTTGTCATTTTTCTTCTTCTTTTTGAAACGCGAGGACATTCCTTCGGTAGGGTCCACGACTTGCTTCCCCTTGCCCTGAGGGGTGTTGAGCGTCGCGGCCACCGCCTCCTCGCCGTCGGCGTGATTGCTCGCGATGTCGAGGAGCTCCCGCGTCGTGCGCGGCATGCGACGTCCGAGTCGATGGATTAGGGAGGTACACGTCGTCCCATTTTGAAATGCCGAGATGGCGTCGTTGTCGGTTGCGCCAGGGAGCTCGGTGCAGCGCTTGGAGAAGCGCCGTATGTACTCGCGAAGACTCTCCCCGGGCAGCTGCTTGCAGTTGCGCAGCTCCCACTGTTTGCCAGGGCGCGTGTACGTGCCTTGAAAGTTGCCGACGAAAACCCGCCGCAGGTCGGTCCAGTCTTGGATCTTGTCGCGGGGCAGGTGCTCGAGCCACGTGCGTGCAGAGTCGCCGAGGTAGAGTGGCAAGTTCTTGATCACGAAGAGATCGTCGGTCGCTCCTCCGGCATGGCACGCAAGTCAGTAGTCCTCGAGCCATACGCTGGGATTGGTGTCCCCGTCGTATCTTGGCACATTGGTCGGGGCCCGGAAGCGCGAGGGGAACTTCGCGTCGCGAATGCTCCGACCAAAGGCCCTTGGACCACGCTGGCTTGGCGACCAACTGCGCTCGCGGTCGTTGTCGCTGTCGTGGCGTCGGCGGCGCCCACGGTCGTCGTCACGGCGCGAGTGGTGGTCGTGGTTGCCGTCGACGCTTTCCGCTCGTCGCCGGGCTTCTAGGGTATTCCGAGCGTCGCGGTTGGGTCCTAGACGACTCTTGACCGCCGATGCCGCGGCCGCAACCCCGCCCCTGTGTCCTTGCTGCTGAGGAGGAGGCGGGTTCGGACCGTGGGTGGATGGTGCTCCAGCTCGTCCGCGCTCCGAGCGCTGGCGCGAGGCGGAGCTTTCCGCTTGCTGCGCCGCTGCAGCTTCGAGCAGCGCTTTCAGCTGCTGGCGTACTCGTCGCTCTTCCGTGGTTGCTGGCTCCGGGCAGCCGCGCAGCAACATGGCCGCGGCGGCCAGGTTCTGGGATGCCCGCCGGAAAAGCGGCGGTGCGCCAGCGTCGGCGTTGACGTTCGCGCCTTCGTTGGCACGCTGGTCGTTGTTGGGCTCCGGTGCGCGCGCGGGTGGTGTCGGCGCACGGCCGTGCGGCTGGCTTGCGGCCGGACGGAGCTCCCGCCGGCTTCCGTTCGCGTTGCCGGGCTCGCCCTGAACAGGTTGTCGATCGCGAGGCTCGGCGTCAGTGCCGAGTTCTCGATGCAGAAGGACCAACTCCTCATCGAGCTGGCGTCTCGCCTCCGCTAATTCGTCGAGTCGGGCCCGCCGCTGGGCTTCGGCACCACGATGGCGTGGTGCATGCTCCGATTCGGAGCTGCTCGACGCAGTGGCCACGCAGACGTTACACTCCCTTGTGGGGTCGTGACGTCGCGCAGTTGGCGCCCTCCGAGTAGCTGCAGACCCGGGGACGATGCTCGTGGCGCGGAGGCTGTTGACGTAGGCCGTCACCGGGTCGTCCGGTAAGCCGGGTTGTCCACGAGGGTACATTGTGGAGTACCGCTCCATGAATTCCCCCAGCCCAGCGGTCCGTCTCCGCTGGCCTGGAAGGCGAGGTCGGTGAGGTAGTAGGCGGCGAGCCTAAAACGTTCCTGCGTTGGGTTTGGCCCCAACATGCCGATGATGACGTCGCCCGAGTAGCTTCGGACGTAGGCCTCGCGCGCCGCAGCCCCCGAGAGGACATTGGGGCGAGGCGGCCGGCCGAAGGTACGGCCGACAACGGACTCCGCCGGCCCGGTGTAGACGCAGCCGAGGGAGCCGAAACGCAGGGTAGTCCCGGGAGTCAACGTGACCCCGCGACCGTCCATCCGATCCGCTGAGTTCGTCGAGACACACGATGTGCCCCCTACCTGGCGCGCCAACTGTCGGGGTTCTCTACCGCCGGCAATGAATTTTTATCGATCGTGTGTCGGGCTCGGATGGTTAGCGCAGGAGACGACGGGGTTTATACTGGTTCAGGCCTCCGAGGAGTAATACCCTACGTCCAGTGTGTTGCAGCCGTGTTCCTGAGCCAAGTGTGCTCGTAGTAGGGGTTACAAGCTAGTCGGGAGAGGGAGTTCGTTCCCAAGTCCCGGATGGTGGTGTCTGGTCATGTGTAGATCTAACCCTTGTGACCGTTGCCTTCCTCTCCCTTTTATAGTCTCAAGGGGAGGGGCACAAGGGGGAATACAAAAGAGTTACAGTGCTTGGCAGCTGGTACGTCCCGTCGTACGTCGCTGTCCGCCGGGGCGCATTGAAGCCGAGTCGCGATGCCTTGTCGGGGAAGCCGCCGCGTGGCCGGGTTGGACTGTTCCCTCCGGGACGCTTGGCCTTCTCCCCGAGTAGTTTGGGCTTGTCTTAGTCTTCCCGAGTACTTGCCTAGCTTGCCACGCCCGAGCCTAAGCCTAGGCTCGTGCGCGTCGTAGAGGGTGCTTGAGTGCCTCGGGTTGAGTCTTGCGTGTGGCAGAGTAGGAGATGATGGCGATGCGATGGCTGAGCGGCTTGTCAGACCTGCATTAAGGCTCTTGCTGGGGCGGGCCGCTTGCATGGCCTCCAGCTGTTGTTTCCGTGTGACGTGGAGATTCGCTCCTCCCCGCGCATCGGTAGCGCCGCCCGAGTAGTGCGCCCGGGTCCACGTACCAGTCGGAGCCTGGACTTGTCGTGCGAGGCGGAAACTACTCGGAGGGACTTCTCCGAGGAACTCCTCGGAGGATCTTGTCGTGCGAGGCGGAGAGTACTCGTGCGAGGCGGAGACTTGTCGTGCGAGGGTTCCTCTAGTGGGAAACTAGTCGGAGATGCAGCCGTCCGGCCAAGGACTGGTCGACTTGCCGGTGAGGGTCTTGACGAAGATCTGCATGCCTTCCCTGAGACGCAGCTCCAGGTGAAGAATGGACTCCTTCTGGATGTTGTTGTCAGCAAGGGTACGACCATCCTCGAGCTGCTTGCCAGCAAACGGTTGACTCCACCTCGAGGGTTGTGGTTTTGTCGTTGTTTTTAGGAAGATAATCTTGCCGTCAAAGGGGACCCTAATCTGGGTTCTCGTCACCCATGATTTTACACATGAACCCCTAAATTTTCGGAAAAAATATATTTGCATTTCATAATTTTCCAAAAGAGACCTCGAACTTCGTAATAATCCACCCAAAAACTCCACTGTCTATGAATTTTTACATAAGAGTCCGTAAATATTTGAAAAAAAATTGCAGTCCCTAATTTTTTAAAAAAAAGATCTAAAACTTCAATGCAACCCACCCGTAGACCCCCCGACTTTTACAAAAAACATTCAATGTCCCACAAATTAACTTAACACCCACACATAATCGCTGGCCTCTCCTGATCGTCGGATCGGCCGCACGGATAGCCCAGAATGGCCGAGCAACTGTCGTTTTGCTAAAAAACCTTCCACTCAGCAAAAAATCATGACCATGGTCCACGATTTTTTACATATCAACCCCTAAACTTTTAGGAAAATATGTTTGTTGTCCATGACTTTACATATGAACCCCTAAACTTCCGAAAAAATATGTTTAGAGTCCATGATTTCCCAAAAAGGACCTCAAATTTTGTAATAATCCACCCGAAAACCCCACTATCTATGAATTTTTACGTATGGACCTCTAAACCGTTGGAAAAAAATTTGCAGCCCATAATTTTTCAAAAAAAACCTCAAACTTCGATACAACCCACCCGTAGACCCTAGACTTATTAAAAAAAAGCCTTCAACTTCCCACAAATTAATAAAACACCCAAACATAATCAAACAACCTCAAAGTTTACAACCATCGCTCCATACTCCACACTATCAGAAAGAAGATGCTGCCGAATCAATGAAGGACACTAGCCTCGAGCGGCAATGCCGCGTTCCCTTTTCTAGTGCATGTAAAGATTGGAATAAAGAGATTCCTTTATACTAGCGCTTTGACTTTCTTATTGTCAGCCTAGGATTTACTTAGATCATTCTCAGTGCAGTTTTTTATATTTATGTTTGTATAGATGTCACATAAGTAAGAGTGCATCTAGTTGATAGATGAAATAACTCACACAATGCATGTTTCTATTTTTTTGTTTTAAAACAATATACATGGACACAAACTATATTGTAAATATGATACACATTATTAATCCATGTGAAACTAGTTTCTTCTCAAAGACTCTAACCTTAAATAGTGTACCATATTATCATAATTATTTACATATAAACTCATTTATTGTTAATGAAAACTACCGTAAAAATGGATTTAGACCTTCACACGTCGAACACCAAAATTGCAAGTACTTCAAGCTTGGTGCCGCTATCTTAGTGCTTTTTGGGACTTTATCATAGGAAGAATGTGAATAAGAGAGGGAGGTTCTCTAGAATAAAATTCATTCTAAAGACTTAAGGAAATATTTGCAGGAGCAGCAAAATACATTTGTACCTCTAAGTTAAAGGTAGTTGCACATGATAATAAACTTATTTTTATTAACAACCCACCAACCAGTCATCCTTATCTTGTTAACTATAAAAAAATTAAATCACATTCATCTAAATATGCCTACAGTATGCTAGATTGCTAATGTATTCGAACTCTTGTGTGTTTTTTTTTTGCTAGCATCATATTTTCTTCTTCGCACGCTTTACTCCAATCATCTGAAACAAAATCCAACAGGCAACAGATGTCCTGCTCTGCTACCGTATACCACTACGGTAATGCTATATACCAGACGTCCGCGTGGAAAAAAAACGGACGGACGCTTGGCAGCAGCCCCATGACTACTTCAGGCCCCTTATCCTTTCGCAGGCTGTCAGACTTATCCCCTTCCTTCACTCATCTGTTCTCCTCTCTCTCCCCGGCCAACAAGCTAGCAACAAATGGTGGCGCTCGGAGCCCGCGCCGCCGGCGAGCTCTCCACGCCCGTGCCGCGGCGCCGCCGGAGATAGGGGCGGGGCCGCCCGCGCCCTCCCATGGATGGAGGCGCTCCCCCGCGGCGGAGCCCCTGTGGGCCGCGGTGATGAGAGGCCACGGTGGTGAGGAGCATGCGGCGGCCAGGGGTCGAGCTCGTGGCAGCCATGGCCGCGACGCGGAGGAGAAGGTCGCCTTGGACCCGGCCGTCGCGCCTCCTCGCTCAGGTCTCGATCCTGTCGCATCCGGACCCTGGCATGAAGGAGTTGGGCGAGGCACTCGGCGTCGAGCTGCGCCGCCGACCCCTCTCCTGCTGCGCCAGCGACCGGCGAGCGCGCGGGTCCGCCCTCCTTGATCCACCCGCCGACGAGCCGCGGGGTCCGCCCCTCCCTTGATCCACCCACCGACGACCCCGGCTGCCGCCGCCGTCGCGGGCGCGCGGGGGAGGTCGACCCCGGCCGCCGCCGTCGCCGGCGCGAGGGGAGCTCCTGCCTCCTGTTTTGAGATTTTCTGTTTTTGATGTTGTAATTGTTGTATATCGGTGTAGCAACAAGTTGTTGGTATGTTGCAATCGTTCGTCTTCATGATGTAATCGTTTCTCGTTTATGTTGCAAATCGTTGTGCACATGTTGCATTCATATTCTTGACATGTTGCGAGTGTCCTATGCGAATGTTTCAAAAGTACATATAATTTTTTCGATGTCGCAAACATTAATTTTCGATGCTGCAGATGTTGAGTCTCGATGTTATAGACACGTGTTGTTGAGTGTTGTAAACATGAAATTTTAATGTTGCGGATGTTGAGTTTCGATGTTACAAACATGTGATGTTGGGATTTGTGTCGAGGAGGAAGGGAGGAGAGCTCCTGATGTTAGATGTTACACGCAACACGGGTCGCAACATTGATTGCTTTGGTGTTGTGCCAGGGGAGGAGGGCTCGCAACATAGGTTGCTGCACTTTTCGATCCGACGGCTGATGGACTGAGTTACTTTAAATCCAACGGCCACGGAGGCATGCGATGCGCTAGCAGTCCGATACTACTAGTCATTCTCTCTGCACACGTATTCACCGACCACTGGGCCACCTGCACCGCACTGCAACTCGCTCTTCCGCCGCGCCGGTTCGCCGTTAATGCCACCGACGCCCTTCACTCCCCCTCCGCGCCGCGTCCACCTCCTCTAGGCTAGAGCCTAGCCGGCCGCCCATGGCGAGGCCGGCGGCGAAGGCGCGGCCGCCGAAGCACCTGGTGGCGCTCGCCGTCGTCGCCGTCCTCGGCCTTGTCCTCGTGGCCGACTACCTCTGGGCTTCGTCCTCCTCCTCCGCACCTTCCTCCGCCGTCTGGTCCTCCAGGCTTACCCTCCCAACCAGCCCCTCCGTGCAGGCGCCGCCCGTCGCGAAGGAGGTGAGTGACGCCTCCCCCCTAGGGATGAGATTGCTGCCGCTGCTGAGGCTCAAGCGATAGGCTCTTCGGGGTAGGGTTGGGGAGCGTTCCCACAATGGGCGTACGGGATTAGTGAGATCTGGGGGGATTCAGGGAGGAATTGGGTGGGTTTGCGCGTTGATCGGCTGAATTGAAGGTGCTTGCTTGGTTGGGGAATTTTACTCGATCTGCTGCAGTTCAGATGCGCAGCCAATATGATCCTTGGCCATAGAAGCACCTTGCTTATTACTAGAGCTTCTGGTTGTAAATCGTGTACATTAGTTTTCAGCTAGAGCAATGCCTATGCTTTGCCTTGGGTTTGCTTGAGTGATGTTTGCGAACTATCAAGAATTCTATAGTATTTATAATTTTTATAGGTTGCCATAAGAACATATCATTTTTGGTTTTATAAGCATATCCGACACTTCCCTGCCATTTAATTTGAAACTTAGGTCCTGTGTGTAAAAGTAGAGCACAGTTACCAGCAGATTCAGAGGGGAGTGTTGTCCTTTTAGTTTCCATGGTCTGAAATATCTTGTCTATTCACTGTTGTTATCATGCTTATCCTAGATGACGTTAGTTTGGTACCATAACAATGGTAGATAATATCTTGTGTATGCCTAGTTAACATGAATTTGGCGTCACACATTTTTCTTCTGAGCCATTTGGAATACAGTAGTAAACAATGTGTAAAGTTCTGATCTGTACTTGGATGATCTGCACCTTTCTTTCTATTTGTAAATTATATATGCTGTGAAGAATTGTTAGCTATTACTATGGTCTAAAACTTTGTTTCTGTTAGATTGGATTCTACTTGCAAATTTACTTTTTTTTTTGTTCTCATCATGTTGGTACAATGCCTTCTAACAAAACTAGCCTGTCTTGTAATTTTCTTGTACAGAATACAAAGAAGGACAAGAAACCTGTAGGTTCGATGGACATAAATGCAACTTTTGCAGACTTACCGGCTGCAGAATTAAAATGGGAGGAGATGGCTGAAGCACCTGTTGCACGTTTGGATGGCGCTGCTATACAGATTAAGAATCTCTTATATGTATTTGCTGGATATGGCACCATTAACCATGTGAGAAACCTGCCTGATATGTCTTCCATAGTTCATACCTTATGTTCTGTGTCTTAAGATATCTACGTTTCTACAATTTATAGCATCTGATGCTTGAAGAAGGGGAGCGGTGATATACTCTTGCACATGAAATTTTTTGCTTTATATATTGAAATACGTAATAGAGAAGTATTTGCCAAATTGGATTTGAATTCATTATAAATTGCCTTATTAGCTATTTATATTGTTGAATTCATTATAAATTGTATTATTAAGTTGCCAAGTTGAGAAAGCACATATTCTCTATATGTTCAACTGATGTAAGTCACGTAGAGCGACTGGGGATTGTGCAATGATCTAGTAAGACTTACCACTCACTAATGCCTGCTCTTACATAATGAAATACATATGAATTACCTGTGCTGTGTATAAGAATCTGTACTCTGATCCGATCTGTAGAACAAACGATAACTTTGCTGGACTATCAATTATATTAGTAAGACCATAATGTAAATTTCACCCTGGTGTCCTATTCCATGGTGTTTTCTATATTGAAGATATCTAAGCAAGTCGCCTTCCTTAAGATTTTCCCACGTTTTTTTTGCATTTGTAGGTGCATTCTCACGTTGACATATACAATTTCTCGGATAATACATGGGGTGGAAGATTTGATATGCCCAAGGACATGGCACATTCACATCTGGGGATGGTTACTGATGGAAGATTCATCTATGTGGTAACAGGACAGTATGGTCCGCAATGTAGGGGACCTACAGCTCGAAATTTTGTATTGGACACAGAAACAAAAGAATGGCATGATTTGCCTCCATTGCCAGTTCCTAGGTACTAATCTTGTTTTTTTATTAAAAAAATCAAATAATAGGCTGGAAGCTGTTATCTTGTTGCTAGGTACTAATCTTGTTATCTTGTTTTTTTTATTCATCTAGGTACACATTACTTGCACTTGAAAGCTGTTATCTTGTTGGTCCCATGCTCACAGTAATGCAAATAATATGTTTGAATATTTAATCAATTTGTAGGCTGGAAACATCAAACCAAATCTCTTTCCAATTTAAATTCTTATGTTCAGATATGCTCCAGCAACACAACTTTGGAGAGGCAGACTTCATGTGATGGGTGGCAGCAAGGAGGACAGGCATGAACCTGGGCTTGAACATTGGAGTCTGGCGGTAAGGGATGGGAAAGCATTGGAGAAAGAGTGGAGGAGCGAGATACCAATACCACGTGGAGGTCCTCATAGGTTTACAACGTTCCCTTCTTATGTTATCAACAGTTTCATCTTCATTGGAAAGCAATGTTACTAGATACCTATGCCTAGATTGTCTTGGCAGTTTCCTATTGGGTGCATTTCTGCTTTTCTTATGCTGTGGGCAACATTTATGCTGCTAGGAAATGCTTTCCTATAAATTTGGTTGCATTGCATGATACAATGAAGTTGGTTTGTGACTTCTGAGAACACTATCCTTTGTTAATTTGCTGAAGTTCATATAAAAACATTTCATTTTATTGCCAGGGCTTGTGTTGTTGCAAATGATAAACTCCTTGTTATTGGTGGTCAAGAAGGTGACTTCATGGCCAAGCCTGGGTCTCCTATATTTAAATGTGTTAGGAGGAGTGAGGTATGTTGATATTCAGTTCAATCTGATAGCTAATTGATGCACCTTTCTGGCTTCAATGTTTTAAGATCAACTGCCCTGCAAAGGACATCTTATGATCTTAACCTTATGCTATGCATGATTAAGTCTAGTAAATACGCATCTAAACACCAAGCATGCTGTACCTGCTTTGTTAAATAAATAATGGTGCACCTGATTCTACCTGAAAGTGGATTGGCATCATGTGCACTGCATTTTCTTTTCTAGAAAAAAATACACAAGGGCATTTAGTATGGTTTAACTTTTAAACTATCATATTATCGCACATATTCAAGCATTGCCATAATTGATGATTTTCAGTTGAGACTAGAATCAATTGGGGTACCTTTTAAATGTGACATTCTAGTTCCACTATATTCTTAGTGACCCTTCAGATTTGCGCTATTCTGATTATCTTTATTATGTCCCTTCAAGCTTTACCGTAATTGATGATTTTGAATTGAGACCAGAATCAATTGAAGTACCTTTTAAATGTGACAATAGTTAAGTTTCACTATTTTCTTAGTAACCTTCAGGTTTACATTATTCGGTTTATCTTTGTTATTGCCCTTCAAGCACTGCCATAAATGATGATTTTGAGTCAGGACCAGAATCAATTCAAGTATCTTTTAAATGTTACATGTTCTAGATCTCTAGCTTTACTATATTCATAGTGACCTTCAGATTTGCACTATTTTCTATCTTTGCTATTGCCCCTCTTTAAAAAACAGCATTCTGCTTGTGCAGGTTGTGTATAGCAATGTTTATATGCTTGATGATGGGATGACGTGGAAAGAACTTCCATCTATGCCAAAACCAGATTCACATATAGAGTTTGCTTGGGTGAATGTCAACAATTCTCTCATTATTGCTGGAGGAACCACCGATAAGCACCCAATAACTAAAAAGATGGTTTTGGTTGGTGAAGTATTTCGGTTCAATCTGGACACACTGGTACATATTTTTGCTCCTTAATTTCTGTACTTCCCGTATTATCATGTTAAGATAGTTCAGAAAAGGATGGGAAATTGTAGGAAGCATAGCATGTTTGTTGCATATTTGTTTCTTTTCATGGTGGGTTTCCTTGCTTTTGTTAGCAACAGATGGTATTTTGACAATATTTTTCTGTTTAGCTAATACAAAAGCAACTAAAATCTTTTAAAACTTTCTATGTTCCTGTGATGAAGAAAAAACTACATAATTAGGTACACAGCAGAAAGCATGAATAGTATCAAAGATGCATTTTGTAAATCATTGTCTCCATTTATCTGTCTGCAGCAATGGAGTGTGATTGGGCGGTTACCTTTCCGTATCAAGACCACGTTGGTAGGATACTGGGATGGCTGGCTGTATTTCACTTCTGGGCAACGAGACAAAGGACCAAAAGACCCGTCTCCTAAAAAGGTTGTCGGGTGCATGTTTAGAACTAAGTTGCATCTGTGATTTCCTTATAACGGACATGACCAAACCATTCTTTCTGTTCCTTTTTTTGGCACATAACTGTTTCAATCCCTGGTGGCGGGGCGAGTTCTTTGTTACCATACGGGAAGTGGCTAAATGGATGGCTTTGTGCATGTCACATCATGTTATTGCCACCAGTGTGTTGTGTGCCCATTCTTTTATTTATAGAGTAGAATCACCCGCTTTCACACCATTTTGTACAGAGAGCATCGATCGACTATACAGTGACTGTCACAATCTTGCAAGTGGGACCTTGGAGCATATACCTGAGCCTTTACACACATCTGTAGTGGGTATTGAATCCATTGGTTATTTTCTAAAATTAGTTTCAACATCAACTTGAGCTATTCTTTTGGTTGACTTCAGCCCAACTTGCGGTCACATGTTTTCTGTGAGTGATGAAAGTGTGTTCCTCTGATTCCTGGTACTCTACACCCGTGTTAAAATCGTAAAGTGGCTGGATGCACATGTGCCTAAAGGATTGCGTTCATTAAGGATGCACATGCTGGGCTTGTTGCTGTTGATGACCACAAAATCCATTCGATTCCCATGAATATCAGCGCAGGGCCATGCTCACATCGCAAATCCAGAGGACAGCTGCAGGTGCTGTGCTCGGATAGCGCCTTCTGGGTTGCGCTGTTTGCCGGACCTTTTATTCTACTGGAAATCCCTGCAAGCATTTGTTTTGACTTGTCAGTATTTCAAGCTCTCGACATCTTGATGCATCCAGCTCTAGCACTATTCGTGCAGTACAGTAATACAGCCAATAGAAAGCTCAGGTCAGGGCCTGATGAGCAGCTGGGTGCCTGGATGGGTACACACACGCACATCAGTAGGTCTTGCCGTGTCACTGCCGGCTCCAGCATGAAGCCATGAACTGTTTCTTTCGATGCCCCCGTTACGTTTTGAAACGGTAAAAATGCAGAAAAGAGACGGACCAACGAACCGCACATGCGCGAGACCTTGACTCGCTTGGTCGACGGTCGCCCGCAGGCATTGCGCGGGCTCGGACAACCATTTCCCAATCAGACTACGAGAAAATTCATTAAATTTGCGGGATTTTGCTCACGCACATTTCACGTAACGACTTTTTGCTGGAGACCGAAGTGAAGAACCTTCTCCCGTCCGACCCTGGTGTAAGCCTCTCCGTGCCATTCTCTAGTAGCAGAGAAAAGAAGGCGTAAAAGAAATCGCTGCGAACTCTGAACAAGCTCCATTTATGTTAAATCCCCCGATAAATCCGGAAAAGAATGTATTTAATCGGGCAGATAAGTGGGCTCTGCTCTCGCTCTTTTTCTTCGCAAATTGTGTTGGAGTTCATTTTGTATCAGCGGCTTAGATTGACTAGTTCTACTAGCACCAGGTGCACAGTTTTCTCTGCTGAGTGCTGAAGTATAACTGAATTGTCATCGGTTTAGACTTGTACTGCTGCCGCTGATCGATAGGTGGTGCTCGCTGGTGTGGAGATCAATGGCGCGCGCCTCGTGCAAAATGGCCACCGGGCTAGCCCAGCACGCCACACAACTCCTGACCGAGACAGTCAAAATTTCCAAGCGGCCGGTCGCGATCCCCATGGACGGGCGGGCACCGCAGTTGGGCACGCACCACCGGTCTACGCGTACGCCGTCTTTTCGCTCTGCGACGGCGAGCTAGCGGATACGTTTTGCACGAGCACGACCGCCGGGCGCGTTGGCATGGCGCACGCAGGTCGCCACGGTTTGGGTTCGCTTTGCCCGTGTGGCCGAAACACCCTTGCACCTCCCAACGTGCCAGATGATGGATTTTGGGTACGATCCGCTCGTGGGCTCCTCGGTCAATCGCGCGATTCCACGCCGTGGAACCTGAGAGATGGCTGTGGCCTACGCCCCAATCCGACCCCTTCCGGCCGGCCGGCCGGCCGCGCGCCATGTGCTCGCCGTCCAGAGCCGGGCTCCAGGCGTCGTGCGTGTGTGCAGTGCCAGATGCTGCATGATCAGCCGCGATCTTCTTGTTGCGGTGTGGAGCCCCCGGGTGCTGCGATCAGCAACCGGTCAGAGCTCGTGACGCCGAGCTACGGGTGCCTGTGCCAATGCGGCAATGCCCCCCTGTGAACGGCTTTCAAGCGAGTCTCAAGTCGCAGCCAATCCATTCCGGTGTCAGCTCACGAACCTCCAGAGCGTCGTCCTGCCCTCCAAAGTGGCATACGATACGAGTGCTGCTGAGTTTGGTGGCATACGATACGATACGATACGAGTGCAATATCATTTTTTTGGGTTTTCTGGCACCGACCAAACTAGTCGATCGGTCCCAAGGCAGTGTGCCCGTTCACACACAACCATCGGAGTGTCTGAGTTACCTGCAGATAAAACCTTGTTTTATGTTCAGGCAAGGTGAATAGGTGATCATCAGATCTCTAATCAAATAAAAGAGTCGATGGCAAAGTGGCACTCCCAACATAAGCGAACGGGCAATGTAATAGGTGTGTCACTTCTTCCAATCCAACATCCTAGCTAAGGCACATTAAGTTCTATGGCACATCAACAAATTTGCTAACTTGACAATGTATTTATGAGGAGAGAGAATGCGAGGTTTCATCATAAGTGAAGTGAAAGGGGTTCATTCTCATGAAACTCAAGTGGTACAACCTTGATAAAATGTGTAATGAAATTGTACACTAATATTGACCTAATTAAGGTAAAATTTCACCCCGCTCATCCCATGGCAATGGCAAGATTGACTCGCAACCACCAGGCACATGATGTGTGATGCATCTAAGTGTTAGGACTAGACCTGAGCATTCCACGGGCCGGGCCGGGTCGAAAAAACCCAGTTTTTCGGGCTGAGAAAATACTGCCCATGACTGTCCCATGGGACGCATCGGGCCTCAGTTTTCGGGCCGCGCTCGGGCCGGGCCCAGGCTTGGGCGGGCCGTCCGCATATTTTGTAGTGTAAAATAGCTAAAAACAACATTTCAGGCCGGGCTCGGGCCAAACTTTTTCGCAGGCTTCAAGATCTCTGCCCATACCCGTCCAGCAAGGTCCATGGGCGGACCTGGTTCGGGCCGGGCTAAAAATGCTCAGGTATAGTTAGGACTGGCCGGTACTACTCGAAGCGCAACCGTTTTGACCCCTATGGCCCTTATGTGCGATGTACCATCTTTGTATACATATGTATTTGCTACCTTAAATTGAAGTATGAGTTACTATTTATCCTTGCATTAAAAAATAGTGATAGTTGACATCTCCTTATACTTACTATTGTCTCTTGGCGTGGTGAGTGAAATTCAATAACACAATAACATTTGATGGAATGCATCATTGGTTATGAAGTTACACAAATAACGAGCTCCGCCCTTGGAAAGAAAAGAAAAAACATTAGAAAACAGGTCACAAACTAGAAAACGAATGAGACACCCTGAAAGAGAAATTCTTGAGGGATTTCAAAATTCGGAAGGGATTTCAAAAGACCTTTTATAGCAGTCTTGTGCTTCTAGAACCTTGAAACATTTGTTTTGGTCTCGCAGCCACTTGTTTTGATCACTAATTTGTTTTGTGTGAAAGGACCTCTAGCCTAATGGTTAGAGCACCTGTGTAGCACCCAGTTCGACTCCCTCTGAGAGCAAATTAAACAGGATTGAAATAAAATTTATTTAAAAAATAATTAGGGGGTTCCCATGCTGACTAATTAGTTTTTATTTTGTTTTTCAAAACACAATACAGAAGGACATACTCATATATACACATGCACATTCACCTCTATGAATACAAACACGCCACTCTATCCTTTCGAGAGCTATAAATCGGCAGTTCTAAGTCACCACTGTCATCTCGCTGTCGAAAAACACGTTGTCAACCATTAAAAATAGCTCCATACAATTCTTGTAATAGATCTAGAAAAAAAAAGTGAAGGTCCATCACAATAAAATCATACCGATTGAGCTAGACTTATTCTCACCTTTTATTTTCAAAAAAAAATCTTTAGTGAGATTGCCTTGTTCGTTCGGCTTATCAGCCACCAGTCAGCAGTACTTTTCTCTCAGAACAAATCAGCCACCACCAACCAGCCAGCAATACTTTTCACTCAGAACAGACCAGCACCAGCAATCAGCCACCAGCCAAACGAACAGGCTGCTGATCGAGTATCTCACGACTCTCATGTCAAGACAACTCAGATAATAGTGTGGAAAATAAAATTCAACAACCTGGATTTCTATAACCTAATCCAATATGGCTCCATCTAGCTAACAACAGATAAAACAGGAGAAAAACATTATAAACAACTATACTCCTATAATTAAGCCACCCATAATTCACAATCTATATCCAACATAGCAAAACAGTCCCCACTTTATTACTGCCTATATATATTTTTAGTATCCAGCTTTAATCCATAAGGTATCTCTACCCTCTACAAGCCATAGGTAGATTCTCCCGATTTATTACCTTCCTCAGCCAAGCCAGGCAACCGACGCGGCCCCGTGTCAAGCCATCTCGCCCCCTCCCGGGTTTTGGTCACTGACCCTTTTCACCGCGCCGTCCCCGTCCCGTGCCCCCTCCTCCCCCACATCGCGGCGACCCCGCGGCGCAGTCCACGCACGACGGCACGACCCCGACCCAACCCAACCAAAAGCCAAACCCCCACTAGCGCCGAGCGCGCACACGCCGCACGCCAGACGACACGGCGCACCGGTATCCTAACTCCTCAACCCCTGCCCCTCCCGTCGTCCCTCGCTGCCTGCCTGCCGCCCTGCTACAGAGCTCCTCCCCATCCACTCCCCTCCCTCGCCAGGCCGCAGCACCAGCACACCTAGCAGTAGCAGGCAGTCTTCCTCTCCTACCCGGTCAAACCACTCCCCCCCTCTTCCTTTCCCCCTCCCGCACCACCACCACCACCGCGACGCACCAATCCCCGCGCATCCGCCCGTCCGCCATGCCTCCTCCCCGCCTCCTGCTGCTGCTGCCGTTCCTCCTCCTCCTCCTGGCCCCGCCCGCCGCGCCGCAGCCGCCGCCGGGGTCGGGGTCGGGGGCGGCGCCGCAGGAGGACGACCTGCGCTGCCTCCGGGGCATCAAGAAGGAGCTCGCCGACCCGGACAACCGCCTCTCCTGGGACTTCAGCAACACCTCGGCCGCCGCCGTCTGCAACTTCAACGGCGTCACCTGCTGGAACCCGCAGGAGTCCCGCGTCATCTCGCTCTCGCTCTCCGGGTTCGGCCTCCAGGGCTCCCTCCCTTCCTCCCTCCAGTACTGCCGCGCCGCCACCACGCTCGACCTCTCCCAGAACGCGCTCGACGGCTCCATCCCGCCCGCGCTCTGCGACTGGGTCCCCTTCCTCGTCAACCTCGACCTCTCCTCCAACAAGCTCTCCGGCACGCTCCCCGCCGAGCTCGCCAACTGCCGCTTCCTCAACTCGCTCAAGCTCTCCGGGAACCAGCTCTCCGGCCAGATCCCCGCCTCCCTCGCGCGCCTCGACCGCCTCAAGTCGCTCGACCTCTCCGGGAACAAGCTCGAGGGCCAGATCCCGTCGCAGCTCGGCGCCAACTTCGGCAAGGAAGCCTTCTCCGGGAACTCGGGCCTCTGCGGCCGCCCCGTGTCCTCGCGCTGCGGCCGCGGGCTGGGGGGCACCGGCCTCGGCATCGTCATAGCCGCGGGGGTCTTCGGGGCCGCCGCGTCCCTGCTCCTCGCCTACTTCTTCTGGCGGTGCACCGGCAAGGGCAAGGGAGGCCGCCGCCGCCAGAGGCGCGGCGGCAGCGACTCGGGCGGCGCCGCCGTGGAGGACGGGAGCTGGTGGGCGGAGAGGCTGCGGGCCGCGCACAACCGATTGGCCCCCGTCTCCCTCTTCCAGAAGCCGATCGTCAAGGTCAAGCTTGCTGACCTGATGGCGGCCACGCAGGACTTCAGCACCAGCCACATCGTGGTCGCCGGCAGCTCACGGGCGGGGACGGCCTACCGTGCCGTGCTACGGGACGGGTCTGCGCTGACGGTCAAGCGCCTGCACTCGTGCCCGCTCTCGGAGAAGGCTTTCAGAGCAGAGATGGGGCGGATTGGGCAGCTGCGGCATCCCAACATCGTGCCATTGCTGGGGTTCTGTGTTGTCGAGGATGAGAGGCTGCTGGTGTACAAGCGTATGGAGAGCGGGGCTCTTTCATCGGTGATGAAGAAGCCAGGAGAAGCGCCTCTGGATTGGGCAACACGGCTCAGGATTGCCGTTGGGGCAGCAAGAGGCCTTGCGTGGCTGCACCATGGATTCCAGGTCCCGCAGATTCACCAGAATTTGAGCTCAAGTGCCGTGCTGCTTGATGAGGATTATGAAGCTCGGATCACGGATGTTGGGTTCACCAGGCTGGTCCGGATGGCACCTGGCGAGGGTGGTGATACTAGTCCATTCCTGAATGGGGACTTTGGAGAGTTTGGTTATGTTGCCCCGGAGTATGCTAGCAATCCAGTTGGTACAATGAAAGGTGATGCATATGCATTTGGAGTGATATTGTTTGAGCTTGTGAGTGGGCAAGAGGCTGCTGCTGTGGTAACTGATGTGACGGGCGATGGGTTCAAGGGGACATTGGTGGATTGGGTAAATCAGCTCAAGGCTTCTGGGCGGATCAGTGATGTTGTTGATAAGCCATTGCGCGGAAAGGGCCATGACAAGGAGATTGATGAGTTGTTGAAGGTAGCTTTTGCATGTACCCAGCCTCGTCTGAAGGAGAGGTACTCAATGTATCGGGCTTACCACTCTCTGAAGGGCATTGAACAGGGCCGTGATGTCTCAGAGCAGTTCGATGAGTTCCCGCTGGCCTATAACAAGGAAGATTCAGACACCATGTAGCTGATGCCGATCATGCATTGGATCGTGAAACCTTTAGGTGAGGCTCAATGATGCTATACATATAGCCTTGTTATGGACAGATCAGAGGCATAATGATTGGTAAGCCAAACATATTGAGGCACTAAAATATCGCTGGATGCCAGGTGGTCAATTCGATCGTTGCATCAACTCGGGGTGCGATAATCATGTAAGCTGTAAGATCGCAATTCTGTATCTCCTTTTCAGTTACCGCTAATGCTTGTAGTATCTGTATGGAACTGTAATTCTTGATGTGCCTAAATCCTGATATCGCATTTCAATGTTCCGTCTTGGAACAACCAGCATATGCTGTTGACTCATTAGATTGGCACTTAAAGTTTCATTACCATAATTGAAGCTTAGCTATTAGTATCATCTGGGTCTTGGGTAGTTAGAAACATTATATTTCTTATGCTTAAACTGTCAGAAAGCTGCATACCCATGAGCCCAGGTACTGCAGCTATAAGCTTTCAACAAGCTGCTAACTGTGTGCTATACACTAGTGAACCTTGGGCCATCTGCTTGTTGTGGTCTGGTCTTTGCTCTATATTCTGAACCTTTCTATTTGGAAGCACCAGCTGAAGGAGAAAATGGAACTTTCAACATCACCTCTTTGCGGGGGGTCAGTTCTTTCTGCTAATTTTCTAAGCTGATGGTATACTGGTCGAGTCTTATCTAGCTGTCTTTCCTGTTATATTCTGCCGTTCCATGCTTTCTTTGATTTGAAAGTCAGCTCTCTGTGACAAAACAAAGGGTAATCAATCCCTGATTCCCTGCGCACATGACAATTCACACATAGTTGTCGCCCTCAGCCGCAGCTAAATCCTAAATTTGACCTCGCCTAGTGATAGCGAGGGCTATTCGGTGCCTTGACTATTCTCAAGTAACCAAGTTGAATCGAGACAAATTTGAAGTGACAGCAACGATATTTTATCTTTCTACCCTTCGGGAGGGATTTTACCTGGGTGGAGCCGGACAAACAAAGGATTGCTGCTCGGATCGAAATTCGAATCACGTGCTTCGCTGGCGACTCCAGTCGTTGTACTAGAGTATTACTGTTGTTTTGTCCGCATTGGGAACAGCACGTTGGGGCCTACTATAGCAATTAGCAGATGGCTGGGGCAGTGGGGCTGGAGGAAAAAAAACAGCTGCACCGAACCCTTGTCAGTCAAAGCAAGTGGTAAAACCCAGTAATTTGACTGTCACTGTACTTTGGTAGTACGATGCGTCATTTTGTTCGGTTTCTTCTTCTGTCAGTGCTTACTGCTTAGCATTAGCTAGCTCCCGCTGGGTGTTTAGTTCTCAAAAATTTATGGACAATTTTTTTTGAACTAAAACAACCCCTGTTAAGAGGATTAAACATATATTAATTACAAAAATAATTACACGAATGGATGGAAAATTTCGAGACGAATCCATTAGGCTTATTTAATTTGTCATAAGAGATTGTTTAGGGCAGTCCAATAGAGGAAACTAACACGGTTTCCATAGCATAAGAAATCATCTGTAGAAACTATATTTCACAGTGGTAGTGTCTTCGAGTAATAATTGTTTTCTTTTTCTCTCTTCCAATTTGACCAATGAGGAGCGCTGCATTAATCTCATAGAAACTAGTGGTTTCTTCCTAATGGCAAATTCAAGGTTTCTTGTGCATTGGGTCAAGCGTAGACATGGTTTCTCCATAAGGAAACCATTTCTATGATTTATGCTCTTTTTCATCATTAATTAGGCTGCTACATCACTATTTTACTTAGTTGGCAAGATAATTAATAGACATAGAAACCACCATAAATATCCCATTGGGACTGCCCTTACTGTAGCACAACGAGATGAATCCATTAAGTTTAATTAGTTCGTCATTAGAAATGGTTTACTGTAGCATGACATTTTTAATCATGACATAATTAGTCTCGTTACATTCTTCTCATGATTTGACATGAGGTTATAGAATGAATTTTGTCATTAATCTACATTTAATCCTTTTAATTAGTGTCGTTAATATTGCACAATGTAGGCTGGGTGGCCTGTTGTGCTGAGTGAGCTCGCCAGCTGTCAAAGACATCCGCCGATCCGCTGCAGTGTGATGATTGTGCCTGGCCTGATAAACCAACATCTGACCTCCCCCACAATGCACATGATGGGAACGGGGACATACACGAATTGTGTGATGGTGAGCGAGCATGGATTGTGTTGGTGTTCCGTGTCGGCCCCCATCCCCTTTTGAGTTACTGGTTCCAAAATACAAGAGATTTTACCTTTACACTGAGCCAAACAAATTTAAATCTGATCAAATTAATAGCAAAATACACCAAATTTTACAATATCAAATTCATCCATTTGCAATTTTTTGGAGAATAGGCCTTTTGGCATAGTGATAAGCTCCCAGCTGTGAGAGTCCAACGAGCACCACCGTGCACGAGAGATTTTGCTCCCGATAAAACTAAAAAAATCTTCTGCTAATGTTTTGATACGACGAAGGGAATAGCTTTTCCTTAACCGTGGTGCGAGCACAAGGTGGCGCAGATTTTTCACCGGTTAACACGTGGGTGGACTCACTCCCGGACCGAGACCGGAGAGGCTGTGGTCCCTCTTTCTGCCTGCCATAGTGCCATGCCTGCGCACAGTCCGCACCACGAAGGCCGGAGCAAAAGCCCTCGTTGCGATCTGAATATTCTCGGACAGATGGATGATACCAGCATGGTTTTTTTTCCCGACCTAAGGGACCGAACCGTCGGCGTCCAGTTCCGGTAAACCGGACTGGTTCGACCGGGAACCGGGGAAAACCGGTTGAATTCAAAATCCAATTCAAAACACCCAGTGAAAGTGGTTCGAACCGGTATTCCGGACCGGTTTGGCCGGTTTCCGAGGAAAAAAGGGGAAACAACCGATGTGAGAAAAATGGTTCTCCGGTGTGAAATAAATGGAAATTTTGACATGAACTATGCACATATTAATGTAAAAGACCACACCAAAGCAACAATGACATAGTCTCATACACAATTACATAGTCTCATACCTAAATACACAATGACATAGTCTCATACACAATGACACATCAATAAAAGTTCAACGTTGGAAATGGAAGACCCCCATTTGGGTCGCCATCTGGTATTCTGCGGTGGACATCACATTGATACCTCGTTCTCGAAGCAGGTTAGCCTTGTAGTCTTGCCAAGTGTAGCCCGTCCACGACGATGTTGTCTGCCATTCTTGAACTGACATAGTGTAAAAATAGGTGTCTTCCCAGTCATACACCCATCTCGTCTCTGGCTGCATGCTCAGGTCAGGTATGTGATAGTGAAAAGACTGCGAGGTATCGCTGTAGGAGGAAGAAGAGTATTGTGGAGTGTCATAATCCGTCGGTTCAACTGTTCCCCTCTGCGATTGCGGTGCTCCATGGTCGCGGTCCTGAGTAGCATGTGTGGACTCAGTCTCCCCTGCATCCAACCATATATCATAATTAGTACTCAGAGTCAGAAACATGTGTGTGTGTGTGCAGGTGCAATGTATACCTGTGAAACGAACACCTCCACCACCACCACCACCACCACCACCACCACCACCACCGTCACCGTCATCACCATCATCAGCTGAACTGCTACCCGCAGACTCCTGATATGGTGGACTACGCTGACCATCCCCGTCATCAGTGGAGGTGTCGCTGGTCACTAGTTTTCCTGCTGCTTTGCCTTTTCCTTTTGTTTGTATTGGTTGTCGTTGACGCTTCGGGCCACTCTGAGTAGGCCCCTTATGCAACATCCTCTTCCCTAGGTGAGTGTTACCCACATGTCGACGCCATCCGGATAAAGTTTTTCGCCATGTTCCCATACAACATCTTTATCTCTGCCTGACATTGTCTACCTGCATACATAGACAACGACCAAAAATCAACCAAATAAATAAAATTTAAATCAAACCTCCCTAAAGGACCACAATACACCTAAGTCATAAATACACCTAAATCAAACCTACAATCCTACATAAGTCATATACTCATATATATAGCTATACATATGCAATCTACCAAAACAATATGTACATCTAAATCAAACATACCTAAAAACCATTTAGACATCTAAATAATATTTTCCTAAATGATATATTGACCTAAACCAAATGTACCTAAACCATATATACATACAAATAATAGGTTACCTAAATCCTAACTGAAATCATTCACATCTACATGAAATGGTACCTAAATCAAGAAATTTTAGGAGCTACATGTGCCTCTGCTTGCTTCCTCCGGCCACCCGCCCGAACTGGCCGGCCTCCCGCCGCGCCCGGGCGGTATACCGAGCCGACCGAGCGGTTAACCACCGGCGGCCGGTAGATCCATTACCCGGGCGGCTTACTGGCGGCAGGGACCGGCTCGGCGGCGGCGCGGACGGCGAGCGGAGGGGGGGCACGGGAATGAGTGGAGGAGGGGGGTCACGGCAGCTGGGGTGGATATTTTGCACCCCCCCCCCCCCCGAAGCGGGCCTGTATTGGGCCGTCGTTTTTTTTCGTTTTTGATTTAACTTCCAATTTACGCAAAATATACTAAACGGATGAATATTTGAAAAAATTTCACACCTTTACATCTGTCGCAAGTAGAAGTATTTTTAGGAATTTTTGAAGATTTTTTTATTTTTTTGAATTCAAATTCTACATTTTGAACTCTAGCGGTTTGAAACCGGCCGGAACCGGACCGGTTCCGGCCGGTTTGGTTAACCCTCGATACGAGTGAATGAGTGATGAGCGACACATCGCCCCTTCGGCCCATCATCCGCCCATGCATGGCCGGTGGCACGCGGCGCGGGGGGCATGTCGCCGTCGCCGGCGTCGTTGACTGACTTGGGCGAGCAAGGACTTTTCCCCTGGCAGCGACTTTCTGAGAGGCCCTGGAGGCGGATGTAGGCCGGATTCTAATCTTGCCGTGTGGTTCTCGCAAACGCACGGCACGAGAGATCAAAAGAAAAAAATCGCCCTTTACTGAAGCCTACCTTCCAAAGTACTCCAAAAACGATGACCGTAAGAAAGGTTTTAGTGCTTTTAGATACTTATATTCCAAATCGACAGCAGCCTTGGAAACTGGCAGGATCGTGCAATTCCGTTGTACTTCCTTAGTCGTCGATTAACTGAATTGACACTTTAGCAGTTCAGCTAAACAAGTAAACGACTGTTCCCCTGCCACCAAGGACAAACCATCGCCAAACAGAACAAAAGCAGCCTAGCAACTGGAAGTCAGGCGGGTCAAAACTTGTCCTCTTCAAATCGACACAACAATTCACTAAACTGAGATGGAGCACAGTTAAATAATGCCAATCAGTTCTCAGGGAGGGCACTTCAAAGGTGCTTCTGATTTTCAGAGGCTGCAATGTTTCAAAGTACGCAACGAGACTAGCAACTACTTGGGGAGAATTTTCACTTGCTGAAGTTCGCGGCGGAAGCGTCAAGCCATGAGAATGTAGCGAAGCTCAGACAACATAGCGGTAGGTGACGTATCTTCCAGCGGTTTCACTGGCACGGATGATCTTCACGACCTGCCCACGTTTCATGCCGTAGTACCTTGCTATTGGGTCTGTAATCTGAATCCGGGGAAGCTGCATCATAGACAGTCCGATATCATCAGAACACAGCATGAGCAGAGGTTGCAATGAACTGGGATGCAAGGACCTTTTTCCATGTAAAGCTGAATGTAAGTAAGACAATGACACTAGCAAAGACCGCCTTGGAACATTATATGCTCTGTAAAAGGACGTAACACAAGGAGCAAATTTATGATATTAGGAAACCAGATAATTTATGCTAAGCAGTACCAGGGGGCAGAACCAGACTATAACATGAGGGCTGCCAAGTTGGTTGAAAACTAAGCTGCAGTGTACAGTTTTATTTGATATTTAAGGTCTACAACATGAACTTTGGAGTATGAGGCGATGTGGCCGTGGTCGTGGCCATTGTGGAGTCATCCCTAGTTTCACCACTGGTTGGTAGAACTTATTCTTAACACTAAAGTTAATATGCACTGCAGTCAGATATCAGTTGATTAGAGCCAATAACTTTTGAAAGTATTATCTTCTGATTACATATTTGAATACTAGTTGCCTATAGATGAATTTTTTTAGATTTCTGTTCAATTGGTTTTGTTTTACTACCACTGTGGTGCCTCTGATTCTAACCTATTGTTTTAGCATAGTGCAGATACATCTTGCATATTATAGTTAATCACTTTTCTATAGCGACAGTCTGAAATCATATATAACTCTTGTAATCCTGAGTGATGATAAAAAAATTGCACTTAACAGTCTTGTTTTGCAAATCAATGGCAGCAAAAAAAAAACGATAAGGCTAACTGTTGTTTGACTAATTTTCTTCACAATTTAGGGGAAGAATACGTAATTAAGCCAGATAATTTGCATGTTTACCACTGGTCCTATCCAGCAGCCTCTGGCGCTTTAAACTTCTCTACCACATTTTAGCAATCAATACGTGTAACAAGTTCTTTTGCTTGATCTAGTACTACTAATGCAGATTGTCAACTGGGACTCTTATTGGGTGCGCGTTCGCCCCAGGCGAACGGTGGCCCCCCACCCCTTCCTTATCTCTTCATTTCTTTCCTTCTTCACTGTTCATCTTCTTCAATCAACTTGCTCGGGCCACCCCACCGCCACCCCCTCAACCCCGCCCTTCCTAACCAATCTCTTCCTCACCCCCGCCGCCATCCCTTCCCACCGGATGTCCACCACCACCCGGCCGGCGGCGCCATCGCCGCCCGGCTTCGCCGCCCACAACCCACCTCCTCCGCCGGATTGGCCGCCACCCCTGGCCATCTATCTAAGGCCGCCGGCCATGGAGCCCCCTCCCCCGAACCCCCGGAAACCCAAATCCCTAACCCTAATCCCCCTCTATCCCCACCGCCGCTGACCACGGTCGGCGGCTACTCGCCGCCGTCCGTTCCGCCCACCACCCGCCATGGCCTCCCCCGCCCTTCTCTTCCCCAACGACGGCAACAAGGATGAAGAAGACCCCCGGCAGATAAGGCTCACGTGCGGGAGGGCGTTCGCTGCTAACACATAGCAGCGCGCGCGCACCCGATAAGGAATTTGCCTTAACACAGTCAATTGCAGTTCCCAGTGGGTAACTACAATTAAACAGACATTTATGTGCTCTGTAAGTTCCCAATGAGGTAACTGATAAAAACATTTATCAGGCTGAAAAGCTCAAAATAGCTTAAAGTACAACATCATATTGCTTTGCGCAAATCATGGGAGGTAAATCGTTCACAGATATGCATACCCAGGTATTGTTTCGTGCAAACACTGTACATAAAACCTTAACCCGAAAAGTTAAACACAAGAATAAATTTTAGAATGACACTATTTTTTATAAACATTGAAAGAATAGGCAACGTTTTCTGACCTGGGTTTCCTTCACGGTATATTGTTGCAGCAGCTTCTTCTTCTGCTCTGGTGTGAGGAGCTCGTGGTCCGGCACTAGGACATGCTCCTTAATGTTCACAAGAAGCTCAGCTTCCTGCACAGCCATCACACTAAGCATCAGCCACAGTTTTTCAGGAGCAGAGCACAAACTGACATAGAGATATGCCGATGCGGCAAAGAGGAATCATAGAGCGGACCTGGAAGACCTCGAGATGGTACTTCTGGGAGACCTCCTGCACGGCGCTGCGTGCGAACGCGCTGAGCGCCTGCTGCACGACGAGTATGGCGGCGAAGACGTTCTCCTGCTTCATCTTCTCGACGTAGTTCCTGATCGTCTTCACACCGGGCTTGGGATCGCTCGGGAAGAACACGAAGATCTGCAGCAGGGGGGGCGACAAGGCTAGGGTTACGCTGCGGCGGCGGTAGCGGAAGGGGCGAAGCAGGGGCAGCGGAACAGGGGAGGGACCTGGTCGGCGGGGTCGTCCTTCCTGCTGCGGTTGATGTCGAGGTCCTCGCGGCGGACGGGGTCGCCGCAGCGGCCGATGAATTCCTCCCGGGTGTAGCTGATGTCGGAATCACTGATCATGTACCCGCGGTCGCGCAGCATCTGCATCACCGTGCGCCGGATGCGCCACAGCCGGTTCGTCTCCCCCTCCGTTGACGCCATCGCCCTCCGTTTCCCGCTTGCCTCCGGTGGGTTCTGAGAGGGGTGTTACGGGAACGGTGCGGCGTCGGCGCCGACGGAAGGCAGGAGCGGCGCGCGGGTGCCGACGGGTTAGGGTTTGCGCGGGCTGGGGTTTGCGGAAGGAGACGCCGCGGCACCGAGCCGTTTCTGGATGGTTCGCTGTGATTTGCCGATGGCGGTTTGATTGGGCCGACAGGGACCTCTTCTCTTTCGGGCTGGGTGGGCTAAATTCGTCTGCGTGGGAAGCCCATTTTTAACAGACGGAAATCCTGTTCAACTCCAAGATTTGCTCCGCGCGTTTTACTCAGATCACAGCTGGTGCGCAGCTAGTGACTAACTAACTACCAGGGCATCTGTGTTACTGTGGACATTACCATGAAGTTCATGATGCTACAGTTAGAGGAACACACTTCACAGTTACACCGGCAGACATGCTGATCATCATCAGCGGAAGCTCCACTTCTTGAGAAGGCAGGTGAAGGCTTTGGCGAACCTCCTGGACCCCGACCTGCGCAGCCGCGCTTTCTTGCCGCCGCTCGGCTTGCTGGCCGCGGCCGGCTTCACGGCCAGCACCATCTCCTCCTCCACCACCTGCTGCTGCTGCTGCTGCGCGGCCGCGGCCTGGCTGGCCACCTCGTGCAGATGCACCCGAGGCTGCATCTCCTCCAGCTCCCGCTGCCGCTGCTCCCGGAACAGCCTCAGCAGCCGCTGCGCCTTGTCCCGGGCCCTGGCCGTGCCGTTGGCCGTCACGGACACCAGCGCCGGGATCACGCCCTCCTGGAGCACCGTCTGGCTGCTGCCCTCTTCGCCGCTGCAGATCACGTACAGGCACGACACGGCCTTCTCCTTCTCGCCGGGCTCGCCGTTGTCCAGGATGAGCACGATGGCGCCCACCACGGCCGCGTCGGCCGCGATCTCCGATTTCCCCGCGCGGGTCAGCGCCAGGTTCAGCAGCACGGCGAGGGCCTTGTCCGTCCACGAGGAGGACGGCGCCAGCACGGAGCGGAGGCCCTCCATGATGCCGGAGGCCATGAGGAACGGGACGTTCGGCGCGTGCAGGGAGAGGTTGTACAGGGTGAGGAGCGCGTCCAGTCGGCAGGTGTCGCTCCGGGAGCAATCTTCCCTCAGGCCTTGGATGAGGAAAGGGATGGAGTCGCTTGAACCGATGATCGCCTGCGCCTCGGAGATGCAGGAGAGGTTCAGGTACATGGCGATGGCAGCCTCGCAGGTTTCAGGTTTCTGTATCATCTGCTCAATCAGGGGGATAACGCCAGATGAGAGCAGCTGTCTCTTGTTCCTGCGTCCAAAACGCAGAGGTGAAATTGTGAGGGCAACTGAGCTTAAGTCGTTTAGCTATGAAGAGCAACAAAGCAAAGCTGATGTTTACCTGTCGTTGCTGACAGCAAGATTGAACAGAGCCATTGCGCCAACTTCCTGAGATTGCACATCTTCTCTGAAGATAGCCATCTTCAGAAAGTGGATGAGTGGTTCGGTAATACCATTAGCACCAGCATAGTCCCTAAGTTCATCGTCATTCTTTAACAGGAGCCTGATCTGCTCGACCAACTTATGTTGCTCGTCTACACTCTCATCATTGTTCTTGTTCAACACGCGCATCCACTCTCCACATATCTCAGACACGGTCTCCTTAGAATTCTGATTAGAGCATTTAATCACAGAGTCCTCAACTTCACATGTCTCTGGAGTGACTTCATCTACACGAACCTTGGTTGTGGCCTCCGTGGAGTTCTGACGAGAGAATTTCTCCACAATAATCGCACTGTCTGACTTCAGGTCATCCTTTGCATTTGTGTCTTCAAACAAAACCGTGTTGACGCCACTAGTTCTCAGGGATGAGATCCTCAAATATTTTAGCTTGGGAGATTCTGGTGCTGCAGATGGAACTGGAACCCCATTCTGTTCACACCAAGATGCTATCAGACCCTTAATGCAATAATTGGGTGTCACCGAGAGCTGGGGCAACTGTTTGCGAGTTTTCGGGCAGGTTGTGTTCCCACTGTTGAACCATTTCTCAATGCAAGCTCGTTCATATGTTTGACCAGATGCGATAACAACAGGATCATACATAAGCTGCAAGGAGATCGGGCACCTCAGTTCCTCAGGTGGCAATGGCATGCTCCCTGATAACCCTTTAATGTGTTTCAAATTGAAGGGGCCAGCCCTTGGAAGTTGCCTATCAAGTGCCTGACAGTTCCCATGGAGATCAGTTGAGCTAGACAGTGAACGATGGAGGCCAATTGAGCTGGACAGTGAACTGGAGGAACAAGAAGGACTTGAGCACTGGGAATTAGTGCTATCTGTTATTTCGCTCTTAAATATGTTCGGGTATTTCCTCATGAGGTGAAGTAGGTAGGCCGCAATCGATTCCTTTTGTATGTCCTCCTCTGCATGGGCTCTCTCAAGCAGCTTTCTAAGTGCCCTTCTTTCAGTAAGAGCTGCTGCCGATGATGTAATACCAGCCCGGAAAGCAGTTTGGCGGAAATATTCAAGTTCATTCTCATCAAGGAATCCATTGACTTTTGATTCATTCTGGATTAGATGATTCACTTCATCACCGACTTGCTTTTCAGACTGATCCAAAGAAAAATCAGCTTTATCCAGCTCTTGTACAATCTCAGTGATCTACAATTCCATGAGAAAACAATATCTAAGTTAAATCAAAATGAGACATTTAATGGCTGTAGAATGCATCAGTAATCTCTTCATCAATAAGGAGACCATATCAAAGTTATTAAGGTTCTGAATATAACACTGAAAATATGCTAACACTGGTAATTTTTTGATCCTTGCAATAGAGAAACAATGTAAAACTGCATCCCCTGAGGATTAATGAAGCCATTAGGCCATTAGGGTCCATTACAATATGTAGCAGAAGTTCTAGATATATGGTTCAACAAAATAGCTGGCAAAACCAAGTTTATGTAAGATTATGGATAACCTTAGAGCCTATTGCTTCTGGAATTGTTTCTTCCACCTGGTGAAGACTTTCCAGAAGTGCGTGTCTTGCATTCTCAAATTTTGTTAGAACGCATTCCGCTGTAATAGCCTGCACCGCAGTGTTAAGTAAAGATGTTGCATTTAATAATAAACAAAAAACTGTCAAAACTTGTTCTCTTCCCTGAAAGATAGCTAGCAAATTTGACAAGAACCTATATTGTTCTCCAACTACGCATTGGTTACATGATTTACAAAAGTAATTCATGTATCTACTCTTTATTCCTTTATCACTTCTCATTTTTCAAACTAGGACTAGGATAACACATACGAAGATTATGTACCAAGTAAAGCTTGCTGCACTCTGAGCAATACTGTAGCAGATTCTTGGCTTTTTCAACAGCTATGCTCAAGGAACTCAATGCCAGGAGTCGAGAACTGCATCTTGATTTTGTAGTCTCAAGGGCAGTAATGGCATCCAAAACTTCATGGACTACTGTGTAAAGTTGGTTGCATAGTGCTCCATGTAGCTGCAAAAGAGGCAAAGAACAATCCAACAGTCCAACTTAGTCTACCATCCTATTAAATATGAAAAGGAAATTTGTAAGGAAACGTCAGGAAATAGAAGAAAATAAAGGGGAAGATCTACAGTCCTGTTATCTATCGCACCTAAGAAAATAGAAGAAAAAAGGGAAAGATCTACAGTCATGTTATCTATCACACACACTTACCGACTTATTGTTTCATAATATTCACATAAACACATTTAATAGGGCAAATTGCATAACTGCCCTCGTTTTGGCTCTCAACTGCACGTTTGCCCCTCTTTTTCAGACTTTGCACGTTTGCCCCCGTTTTTTGAATCCAGATGAGCCGTCTACCCCCATTTCTGAACGCCGTGAGCCGTGACCGATAAAATCAGAAGAAAAGAGAGGGTAAAAAGAAAAACAAATAGGAAATGACTTATTTACCCCTGCTTCTTATCCTTACAGACTCCTCTCCCTCTTCTCTCGTGAGCCCGTTGACCCTTATCCTCCTCTTCCTGCGACGCGGTGGTAGGGCAGGGATCCGTCGGGCGGCGGCAGGGCAGGGGGTCCGTCGGGCGGCGGCGGCACAGGGGTTTGGCGGGCGGCAGGGGGCAGTTGGGTGTGCGGCAGGGCGGGCAGTTCGGCGGGCGGCAGTCGGGGCAGGAGGCTGCGCGAGGCTGCGGCTCGCCTCCCGTGGACGGGCGGCGGCCGGGGCAGGAGGCCGCGCGAGGCTGCGGCTCACCTCCCATGGATGGGTGGCGCGGGGTCGCGGGTCGGCTCGCGGGGACGCGGGTCGGCTCGCGGGGACGAGCTGCGCGAGGCCGCGGCCTCCCGTGGATGGGCGACGCGGGGCCACGGGCCTCGCCGGAACAGGACGCCGGCGCGTAGGGACTCGACAGCCTCGGCTCGCGACGAGATGCAAAGTGTGGATGGGTAAGTTCTTGATCCTTGGCTTCTGTAATGGCAATTGAATTGATTCGGTTCGTAGGTCGATTTGGCTAACTGAAAAGTATGGTAATTAGGATATGCTAACAGTAGCGACTACTGTGATTTGTAGGCTCAATCTTAGTGAATTTAAGCTTGTTATTAACATTCGCTCACACTGGAGCTTGCCGGATGGGGGGGCGAAGACATATATAAGGAGACAATCTCTCACAAACATTGTTGATATATATAGCTATAGCCTGCTGCAATTAGTTGATTTCATTGGTGAACACTTCGTGTGGGGTTCGAAGCAGTACATTTCCTTTTGGCGGTCAGTGGAGGATGCATCTATCGAGATTAAAAGTGATGAAAATCTGTTGCAGTGGTTTGAGCTAAACCAAGAGAGTAGAGTTGTGAACATTGATGCCCAAATTGATGTCTTTGAGGGTCCCTTACAGTTCTCACCCACAAAACGTAGATGTCCCAAATTGAAGACATGTAGTTGCAGGGCTTGGCAAGTCAGTGGAAAGCCTTGTAGGCGTGCTTTGGCCTTCATTGCCAGACTTAGTAGAGAGGTACACATGGATGACTATGTCCATGAATACTTCTCAGTTGATAAGTTCAAAAAGGCCTATTCAGGTGTGTTCAACCCAATGACATCCAAGCAATTTTGGCCACGTGTTGATCTGGGCTACCAAATCAAGAAGCCAGTATTGAAAAGAAAGCCTGGGAGGCCAAGGAAATCTAGGATTAAGGCATCAGATGAGCCAGGCAGTACAAAGCAAAGGAGGTGCAGTGAGTGCCTTGAACTAGGCCATATAGCAAAGACGTGCCAAGGAGGCCTAACTGCTAAACAGAAGAGGAGCCGCTTATCTTCAGATAATGCATCTGAGGGAAGCAATGACCCTACAACTGCATATGTATCATCAGCAAGGCGAGGTAGAGGTAGAGCTAAGAGGTCATCACCTACTGAATCATCCAAGTAAGTGCTTCTACACTATACAATTTCATATCTGTATGATGAAATGCATAATTACTGATACATTTTTACTCTATTGTTTTGAAGTGCAAGTCAAGGAGGAGAAATGCCACCATCTGGTAGGGGGAGAGGAAGAGGGAGAGGGAGAGGAAGAGGTGTCTCAAGGCTTGCTGAATACTTCAATGCCTAGAAATGACTAGTTCAAGTTCTTTTGTCTCTTGTAATAATAGTACTTGTCATGCTTTGTATGGTCTGTGCTGTGCATGTACTCTCATTATTTTGGATATGTGATCTGGGCAACTCTCATTATTTTGGCGACCAAATGTGATGTGGACATGTATGTAGACATGGGATCTGGGCATAGACCATGCAGTGCCCACCATGATCTGGGGATTCCATTGTGAAATATTATCTTTATAAATACTTATCTCTTCTTTGTGCTGTCATGTCTATGTGAGAATGTGATACGGAGATGCATGTCACGTGGTTTATTTGTACTGTGTATAGGTTGCAAAAGTTTAATTTAATTAATTTACTTGAATATATCACGTGGTTTATTTGTACTGTATAGGTTGCAAAAGTTTAATTTAATTAATTTACTTGAATATATGTTCTTGTTTGATTAAAAAACTCCAAAAAAGATTCATATACGCAAATCCTTATGGAATATGGGGTCATTTATGCTAAGGGTATATTTGTCTTTTCAGCCTTCAGTTAACCCCGTTACCTTTGTTTCACAGAATAGGGGCAACTGCCTGTTTCGGATTCAAAAAACGGGGGCAAACGTGCAAAGTCTGAAAAAGAGGGGCAAACGTGCAGTTGAGAGCCAAAACGAGGGCAGTTATGCAATTTGCCCCATTTAATATGATTGGCCTAAAGTTTTGGTTGAGATATGGGTAATACTTAATAGGTGTGAACTTGTATTCTCAAAACTGAAGTGACTTAACTAAACAAAATATTAAAGGCAGTAGAATGTAAGAAGTACTGCATCAGTGTCCTGTAACGTCCCTATGCATAAATAGAGTCACACAAACAACAGGAGTACAGGACTCTAATCACACCAACATTGTAGCATTACCGCCGTTAGGTCAAATGAGAGATCATGGGGATTACCTTCCAATTGCCACCAGCAATAAAGTTCCCGTCGACCTCAAGTCTCTCCATGGTGTCCTATTCATCAAATTTCATCTGGCAAGTAAAAGGTGGGGTCAATTTCAATCCGCCTAAAGGAATTAGTGCTAAGCGCAGGTGTGTGCTGTCGAATCAAGAGAATAGTGTTCGTGTGTATCCTGCAATTGTATTGTCCATCATTTGTTAGAAATCTCAAATCCATCATCATGCATGCAAACTGGTTATAAAAAGTTATATTTTTTACAACAGCAAAGGTATACTAACGTATGAAGTGCAAATTTGGCACAAAACTGAAAGAAAAGAGACATATTTTGTAATAAATGGCAAACTTTAATGCAAATTTCCATGAAATGAGGGCAGCACAAAATGGCTTTGAATATTATATTAGATACAAGTATACAACGAGTCAATGAAATTAGGACCTGGAAGTAAAACATATCGGTTACACTGAAACTATCCAAAGCTGCAGCCCCAAACTAATCAAACATCATCAGGAAACATAAAGGAATAGGTGAAAGGACCATATTCATGGCTTGTGAGACAGCCAGACAGGGTAGTTTGTCAACAGAACTGTCAGCTAATATATGGACAATGATTCAAATGCTTATGCTGCCCACTGGTCAGCTAAAGTAAGATAAAAAAATTTCGTTTGTGACAGGCACACATATGCAAGCTAAAATTTAATCGCTTATACCAAAGTTCATACATTTCTAGAACGGCGCCTTCTAGAACAAACGGTTCATCCAGTTTCTTGTTTAGCGTCAACATCAAATCAAATGCTAGGATTTGCAGGCTAGACATTCCAATTACAATTTGGCCGCATGTTGAATAAAGAAATTGGTGAAACTGCATTAACTTTTGAGGTACACGAATCCAAACATGACCCAGTGTTGCATACATTTATATCTAGAGGGCAAGCACAACATGTTATATGATTTAACAATGAAATTTAGCAGGATTTGCTATATAATTGAAGGAACTATACTACCTATTGCCAAAAATTTTGGATATGAAGAACAAATTCAGCATTCTGACCAACCAACATTGCAAACCGATGCCAACATTCAGAAAAAGAAATGCATTGATTCAGGCTGAAGAAGCATATAGAGATATTATAATCGTACCAGGGGTGAACCAGGTGGAGAAGGAGCAGGCCTTGAATCTCTCCATGGCCTCGACAGCTTCGTTGACCGGGCTCCTTGCCACCCCGGCGACGCTGTTTCAGAGGCAAGAAAACACGGGGAGGGGAACAAGGGGACGATATGAGAAATGCCTGGGCACCGTGTTGAACCGCGAATGGCGCCCTGACGGACCCGGAGGCTGCCAACCGCCATTGTCGTCGGGGTCCGGAAATCCCGCGCGCCGCACCAGCTAAATGTAGGACGAGGCTCCTCTTCTCCCGCCCCCCTCGCGGAACCAGCGAGGAGCTGGCTGCTCGGAGTCAATGGGAGCCACTGAGTGCGCGCCATGACCCCATTGACTCAAAGCAGCCAGCATCGGCGGCGCGGCGCCGCGTGCTCAGCGGTGGTCGGCGTGGGCACGTGCAGCTGCTGCCACGGGAAGAGGGGCCGGGCAGCAACTGCCTAGGGTGCGGCGGCGGGTGGATTATACTCGATTTAATTGACAATAGTTTCATTTCTTAACATCAGCTGGTTTGCCCGAGTGGTTAAGGGGGAAGACTTAAGATCTTCTGCACTGAAGTGCGCGTGGGTTCGAACCCCACAGCCAGCATTTACTTTTTCATTTTTCCTTTTTTATTCATAATGTAAAGCCTATTATCCCTTCTTTTCATTTTCCTTTAGTTTGCGACCAGTGTGTTATTTAGCTTTATTCTTCTTCTTTTTATTATATTTTGCAGAATATGAACAAAAACCTTCACAATCTAGCAGACTAACCAATAACTTGCAAGGAAAATTCTTGAAATAGTAGTAGCTTCAGTTTTTCCTTTTCATTCATAACTTGCAGATAGTCTTTTTTTTTTCCATTTTCTTGCGGATGTGAACAGAAAACTTCAGAGTCTAGACTCTACCACAGCTAGCGAGAACTTGCAAGGAAAATTCTTGAAATAGTAGCTCCTTACATAGCCTAAAGTCATCTTGCAATGTCAATACCTCCCCTACTCCTCCTGATTTTTTTTTTTAACTTCTGCTCATCCATATAAAACAACACAAGAGCTACAATTCTAGCTTGAAGGTAAACACTAGATTGAATGAATGCAAAGGATCTTGCCCATCTGCCGATCAACGTCGGACCTTCCTTGGACGCTAGACCACTTTTATCCTAGAAGCTTAATTTCTTTTGGTGAGGTACATATGCCAGCAGCCACCTTTTCATGCTGTCCGGCAAATGCGCAATGCCGCTGTGTATATGCACCCCATTTTAGCAAATGTTATCTCCCAGATGGATGGTGATGTTTGCCGCGGCAGGTGCACTTCTCCTTGTCTTGCTTCAGAGCCTGCGAGTGGGTAATAGGAAAAATTCAGTGTCGTTGCCCTGTCCCAGACTTGAAGAGCAGATTTTTGTACAGAATGCTGATCACTTCTCTATAAGTCTAACTGTCTAAGGCATCATGAACTTGACATTGAATAAGCTAGATTATTGCATTGCTCACTGTGTGATGCTGAAGCCATAAGTACGACGGCTTCGTGTGTGTTTTCCTCCCTCTTAACAATGCGTAGTTTTTGGCTAGTTGCGAATCAAAATAGCATGACAAGCTCGTTTGTTTCTGACACTGACGATCGGATCACGCATATCTACAGTTTTACATACCTGCAGCTCGCTCTGAAGTCCTCTGATGTGATCAACTGCTAAGTCCAGCATGTCCGCCGTACTTGTTTGCTGCCACATTTTAAAGATCAAAATAAGGTCAGTATATATATTGAAATGTGCATATGCCTGTAAATTCGAAAATACAGGCTAAATTACAAACAGCTACATGTAGAAACAAAGATATCATTTCTACGCAACAAGGGCCTGCAGCTTCCTGAGCTTCTCGTCGCTGTCGATCCTTGTAAAAACAGCTACTGTTTACAATTGATCACCGTACCTTGTCCATGTTAGGCACAAGGGCCTGCAGCTTCCTGAGCTTCTCGCTGATCCTTGTTCTTCGCTCCTACAAAATCATTCATCACACATGCCTGCTGAGATTAAACTTAAATACTCTCCAAAAGCAAAACGGATGCAAATGTCAAGATGCAGAAGATCAACTTGAAAGACACAGCATATATGACTACCATGCCTGGTTTCAGAGTTTCGTTTAGCACAACACATTTCATGAAAACTTCTTATGTTACTGCACCACCGCATGCATCATGTATATCAGGAAGATGATCATGGGATTTGGAACAAACATGCCATGTTTAAATACATACCCGCTCTGCAATGCTCCTCGGGTGCGTTGCACATCCACGCTTGGCTCGTACTCTGAACGGAACCTGATTTTGCTGCATCTGCAGGTATCTATCCAAGCCTGGCGTCTCCTTCGTCGACGTCGCGCCAAACTGAATGCACAGATCCATTAACATGAAATCATGCAGGTGCTACGCACAACTAATTTCCTCGTGGCTGACTGCTACCTTGTAGATCAGTATAACCTCGTATAACTGATATATTTCAGACACCTTAACATTCAGGGATTTTTTTAATAGAAGAAAGGTTATGAAAGATGCTACCAAACCAAGCATGCTTTGGTTATAGGAGAATAGGAGGACGGTAAAATTAACACGTGCAATTGCTGATATCATGGCATATCAGTGTATTCCACATTCCCTTTATTATGAACATGATAAAATATGTCCAGAATTCTTTCAAGAAAAAACTTTCAGCATAAGGACAAGCAAAACATATGTAAAAGAGTAAAATACACTGGCGGTCCTTCAACTTGTCCAGTTGTGTCATTTAGATCCGCATACTCTCAAAATGCATTTCTGACTCTCTAAACTTGGGCTCGGGTGTGTCATTTAGGTTCAAATACTCTCAGAGTGCAGATTTATCCCTGTAAACTTGCCATCTAGGTCCATATACTTTCTAAATGGCATTGCCATCTCAATTGAATTGATAAAAACATAATTTTACACATATATAATTTAACTGTAGTAAAATAAAATGTGTTTCAACTCACCGTATGTGTAGAATATAGATATGTTGAATCCAGAAAGATTGATACTCTTTTACTTTGGAGATAATATCATATAAGTGCACATGACAGGCATGCTCAATTATTCTTGGAAGATTGTTCAAATTTGAATAACTCGTGGTTGCACAATACTAAACTAAAATCAGGATTTTTAAGATAAATTACTAGAAAAATAGGGGTGAAGCTAAAGAAGCAATAAAACAAGTAAGAAAATATGCAAATGAAAATGATGGATTGCTTTAAAACATAAAGTTTGATCTTATTATATTCATTATATTAGTGAGATGACAATGCATTGCAAGTTTAGGGACCTAAATGACACCTGAAGTCAGGTTTAGGGGGGTCAGATCTGTACTTTGAGAGTATATGGACCTAAATGACACCCATGCCCAAGTTTATGGAGCCAGAAATGCATTTTGAGAGTATGGGGACCTAAGTGACATAGCTGGACAAATTTAAGAACCATCAGTGCATTAACCAGCACAATTAATGGCAAGAAAACACTAATTTTGTGAAAGATTGTACCTGTAATTCATAATTACTAAGGCTGGCTATGATGTCATCATTGTTGTGTATTCCTACTTTGCTTGTCGAGTTGGAGAACACAATAGAATTTGAATCTTCCCATGTTCCAATTGAGAACCCATTAGAGAAGGATCGTGCTACACTGTTGGTGGTGGTGTTCTCTTCAGAGTGGCCACTACCATGAACATTATTGGTGAGATCTGGAAATCCATCCTCTGAGATATGAGAGAGTGTAGTTCCTTGTCCGGCTAGGTTGTTCATGGGAGACTTCATCTTCTTGTGATAACTACTCATTGCATGGTGAACGTCACCACCAACTCCAACTCCAGCTCTTGCACTAGGAAAACCTACTTCCATAGATAAAACAGAGACAATTTATCTATCATATAGCTAATAATTGTGGTCAGGAATACTGAGAGTTATTATAAGCTAAATTTAATACACGCTAGCTATGTATAACAATCAAAGTAGAGAAATGACAAGTGTTTACGATATGTCCCCAAAGTTATTAAGCCTAGATCATATTGACATCATAACTTTATATGTCGCGACAAACCACTGCTTCATCACTATAATAATTCAGAGTTCTATAATAAACACATACATATATACATAACTGACTTAACTCGGTTTCGTGAAAATAGTTTTTTTTTTAAAAATGCACCACAGCTTCAAGTATTAAAACAAACTTCTACTGCTGCCACGGTTGCATATTCTTCCGTCAATCCTAAAATTATATGTGGAAAAAAATTCAGTCTAGCTTGCTTTCAACTTTCCATCCCAACATCTTACCTTGCAACTAATGAGTTCTAATATGTTTGTAAATTGGATTCACATTGCAGAAAAGGTGTTGTAGAACTTGGTATCTTACTATTACTAATTGGACACTCATTTTGAAGCCTCTAGGTGAAGCCACCTAGGATCCTAGGTGGACACTCTAGAAAAATAGAGAAATCTTAAAAATTCTCACAAAAAAGCAAAACATTTAGCCATCAATTGGTAGGCTCAAATCATCATAGCCATTAGATTGATTATATTTTCTAAAAAATTATCCAGCATGCCATTATGAAAACAACCTAAAATAACCCCCTAAATCTATATCTAAATTACCCACTTCTACCATTATAAAAATATTTCAAAATAAACCCTAAATTTGCAACTAAATTACCTACAACTAATAATACTTAAAAATAACTTAAATTAGCCCCATAAATTTGCATCTATTACCCTTCAAGATTTAAATGTGGATGAAAATGTTGTAGAGTAAATAGTAAATCCTAACTAAAATATATCAATGGGATGGAGATAATAAGTATATATTCCACATAAATATTGTGTTCGAATATTTAACAATTGATAGACAACATAAGGTAATAGTTTATAGCTATGTAGCCCTTTTTTCCACCATTACTTCCCACGAGACATGCTAGAAAAACATAAAAAATTTCTCACAAAAATCTAATGGTCAAGACTCCTCAAAATAATAACCCCGTGCGTAGCATGGGTTGGTGGGCTAGTTTGTTTTAGCTTTTTTCTGTGATAACTGCTAATCAACTATAGCTTGTCTCCATTTGTTTGGCACCATAGCTTTACCTTTATATGGTTAAAAATATGCAATAAGTTAAGTTGATTAATTTTACCGGAAAACACTATTGGAAACTATGTTTACCCTGTGTGCCGACTAATTTTACCCTGTGGTGTTCGTAGCTCCCAATGCTCAACTTGTGAATTCCTTTGTTGTATCTGCATGTCTCCTGCCCAAAGGTTCTGGATCTACAATTCTTTTGTTGTTGATGTCTATTTTATAATTCCCATAAACATTGTTGCCATAGTTACTTCTTTTTTTAGATCCATGAAGATAATGTGAAATCCTTTTGGTAGAGTCATGATTCATGAATACATTGCTGACAGTCAAACTACTACATAGCTCAATTTCACTACATTCTTGATTGTAAAATGCAATTGCTTAACAAGCTAATTTTTGTTTTTTTCATGTACAAGGACAGAAGACAATTGGAATGGATCGTGTCAATTGTGTTGAGCAAACACAAGTCCATGTATCTGTCGTCCATAATGTGTGTTTCTCACTTTCTCTGAAATGGAATAGAGCTGCATTTGATGTGTATGTGCTGATCATATAATCAATAAGAATGTTGCTTCTATGGATTGTACATATATTTAATATATTTGTGGGACTAAACATGAAATGTGAGTTAAATGATGTAATTTGTGTAATGTTTTTTAATTCCCTTTTTAATTATTGTTGGTATATCTCTGTGTGGCAACTAACAGGAAAAATAATTTAAGTTGTCAGTTCCTAACATATTTGAAAACCTTACGGCAGAACAACCCTGTGTGTAAACTGACAGGAAAAGACCGTCAGAAAAATATATTATGTCGGTTTCTCGACAAACAAATTCATTTTTTTCTGTCAAGCTAAACCTTTTACCTGTCGGGTGGCCATCAGAATTATTTTTCCTGACGGTTTAACCCCATTTTCCTGACGATTTTCGGCACACGGGATAAAATGGTTTCTAGTAGTGAAAGGTTGGTCACATTTTAAGTCAGACTAATCACCATCTGACATACACATGATATATATAAATTATATAGTAGTTCAGTATGATGCAGAGAGTTCAGATTTTGTTATGAGTTCAATTCATTAATCGGACTAATTATTTATTAATGAAAAAATTTAGAGTGCTTGAAATTAATGATAGTCGTCCATCCGATGAATCTAACTGTGGAAGTACCTAAAGGGAGGTAGAAGTACTAATTTGGTGGGACCAAATACCAAAATAGTGGGACTAGCAACCAAATTTATCTATTTATTTTGTAATTTTTTATTAAATCAGCTGGTGGGAAAATCATAACACAAGCTACTTTACAAGTACTATAACAAAACTCTTCATTAACTGTATAGTGACATACATATCAAGCTTCAGAATCGTTATTCCACGTGTGTTTTTTTACCAAAGATGAAAAAAATCACTGCATCTCATTTAATTTTTTTGCAACGAGCTTTAAATTGCATTATTGCTGGGTTCTTCGATCTACAGTTATTTCTGTGAAAACATTTATCTACCTCACAGACTGTGCTTCAAACCTGAAAATATCCACTGCACGCAGCACAAATAATATTATTTGCACAGTATGCTCCTAGTTATGAACTTATAATTTCTTATCAGATGTGTGTGTGTAGACGTCAGCAAAGGAGCGATCAGCTGAACCTAGACATGCGACAGCATCGCAGCCATGCTGGTCCCCGCGTGCAAAGGTCAGTGGGCCTAATATATTCAGTCAAGTGGGAATTACTTGGACACACTCAGAGCAAGTTGTTTGGACGACTCGGAATCATCTATTGTGAGCGGTTTGGGACCCATGCAATAAGCATCCACACTGAACAAGTAGTATAGAGTACGTAATCATTTTGCCATTGCATTTTGAGACACTGATATTGATATAGTCTATAAGTAAAAGCGACCAATCTCTTTGTATCAATAATTATTGGCCAGTACCGTCACAACTTGTGACCTATGAGTATATATGAGGAAAGCAGCTCGACAAACATCGTCATGTGCAAAAATAGCAGTTATTTTGTGAAATAACTATAAATGAGCAAGCACTTTGATGTTCATATGATTCTACTCTTTTGTAGGTGTGTCGATCGTGATGTTGATATTAAACTATAGTGTATTCACAGTTCATTCATTATTACAATTTGTCATTTTTATATTTAAGTAGATGATAGACATTACACGTCGAGTGATCCCACGTACCATAAGAAGTGGCTCGAGCTGGACAAAAGCTCGAGCCAGACAAAAAAAGGAGCGTAGAGACTTCAAGCTCTTGGTGCAAGTAGCAGATATGCACAACTTAATTATATGTTCAAGTACGTACGGAGAGGCAAAATCTGAACTAAGAAAAGGTACGAAAGATTGCTATTGTGTCCGCATACCCATGAGCCCACGCTTTTCTACGCAAAAAGAGAGGGGTCCTACTATGGAAAACCATGGTAAATACGCAGCACCTAGTTTTTCCTAGCCAGCCGGTTTCAGGCAAACCCAATGTGACGCCTCTCCATGATCCAAAGAAAACGAAAAACGGATACAAAGTGTGAAATCAGCAGCTTGCCAAATCAATCTTGGTTCAACAAGATCGTACCATACTGTTTAGTTTCTCAAAATTTCACCAACTACCCATCACATAAATCTCCGGACACTAATATTAGAAGTATCAAATGTAGATTGATGACAAAGTCCATTCCACAACCCCTGCATTAATTTTCGAGACGAATCTAACGAGGCTAATTATGCCATGACTAGACAATATCATGCTACATTAACAATTCTCTAATGACGGTATAATTAGACTTAATGGATTTGTCTCGCAATTTTCGGTTCATTCGTGTAATTATTTTTGTAACTAGTCTACGTTCAATACTCCTAATAGACCTTGAAAAAAGACCAAAATATTTCACCTCACGAACTATTCGTGTATTAATTTGTTTTTCTGAGCGGACCTATAAATTTCAGATGAACCAAGGAAGGCCATTCCCAATAATGGGGTGTTTCATGGGCCATAAATGAGTTGCCATGTAAGTAATTTTGATGACATGACAATATTATATATAGGTGAGGGAAGAGACTAGTTTATTAATGTGTATTGTATGTATAGGCTTGAAAACAACAAATGATGGAACAATGCATTGTATGGGCTATTTCATCCTAAACTAAATGCACGCTGTTATATGTGGGATTCTTAGGGGGAAAACATGAAACCTCTAAGAATGGTATAACTGGTACACTAAAAAATGCATGAACAGGAAGAACACATGATTGAAGTTGCATAATGGAGTGTTTGGAAGCAATGCATTGAATGTTAAATTTCCTTCAAAATTCCTATAATCTGATCGAGCCATTTCGTAGGAATTGTAGAATTCCAGGCTGATCGATCCTTTTAATTTGTTACAATAATCGACGGGATCATTAGTGTGATCTCTGTGAGACAGCGTTGAACAAAGCCTAATAAACACTACCTACAATGGATCACAAAATGATAGATATACGTGTGCAGGATTTTTTTCAAACACAGCTATATTTGTTCGTAGAGGGTTCTAAATGACCATATGTGGAGTAAATTATGACACTTGGATTTATTCTTAAAAGCAGGTAATAATAAAGCATGCATGCCCTATTGTCATTAACAAAAGTCTGAAATAACACATCAAGCTTTTATTTCCAAATACTGTGACACTTAGATTTATTCTAAAAAGGTAATAAAGCATGCATGCCCTGACGGTAAATATATAGTAAAATGTTTTTGTTTCCAAATATTGGGCAAGAAAAACTTTCTGTCCATCATGCACTAACACCAGCTTTTTGCCCACTAATATAAACGGAGCAGGATGCCACTATATATGCCCCCAAAATCAAGTAACAGCAATTGCGCCACCAGTTTCGTCTCCCACAAAGAACGAAGAGCACAAAACAAAACTGAAGCTCAAATCTCTTCCTATACAAACACACATGCGGTGTAAAAGAATATGGAAGAAGAAGGCATCTGCAAATGTATTGGATTAATACATTGCTCGGACCGATCAGTTTCGTTCGTGTTACCTCTTGAGAGGCAGAAATATTCCTCGGGACATTCGAATAGATATATGAGGGACAGAAATGGAGAAGACAGACAGGTCGAAAGAAAGAAAATGATGATGTTATTTCCTGTCGGACAGAAATCTAGAAGAGAATTCCAAAAGCGATTAGAAGGAATAAGTTCGTAATGCCAATGATGACACAGCGAAATATAGATAATTCTGTCCACATATATAGCTAGTTCATCAAGAATCATGTGGAGTTGGAGAGACTAATAAAGAGAGCAACATTTGGAGTTTCAAGTCGTTGTCGAGGGTGGAGACGAACAAACACGGGAGAGATGGCACTCACCGTTATCCACGACGGGGCTGGAGAAGAACCCCGGCGGCGAGCTGCTGTGCCGCGGCGCCGCAGCCGGGCCGCCGTCCAGCTGCTTCCCCTCGACGCCGAACTGGTGGTAGTAGCGGTGATGATGATGATGATGCATCCCTTGCCCGTGGCCCAGCGAGATCTCCCCGTACCGCTGCTGGCCCGGCGCGCGGTCCCCTGACGACGGCGGCGGCTCCCCGTCGTGCGCCGGGAAGAACGCCCTCACTGCCCCCGCCGCCTCCGTTGGGTCAACAACGAACGGGAACTGATGCTGCCCCGAGAAGCTGCCGCTGCCGTAGCGCGACGACGACCGGCCCCCGCGCGGCGGCGGCGGCGGGTCCATTCCCGCCAGCCGCTCCCCACCCACGCTAGGCGCGGCAGCTAGCTGGCTGCTGGTTCGAACTTTTCCGGTCGTCGCGCGCTAGCCGCTAGCTTTAGGTCGTCTGGGGCGTGTGGGTGTGGGTATTGCTTTTCCGCGTGCCGCCGTGCGAGCGCCGCAGCGAGCGAGGGAGCCGAGAGCAACCAACCAGGCAACCAGCCCTCCAACTCCAACCCACGGGGCCAGAAGAGACCAACCAACCAACGCGCGAGGAAGCGACCGGATTGGTGGCTCCTGGCTCGCGACCTTGTCGTCGCGTCGTGCGTCGCCGGGAGGGGGGAAAATATATGGGGCTCGGGGGTGATCGGCCCTGAGCCCCTCCCTGACCCCTGGTGTGTCTGGACGTCTGGTGGGGCTCTCTCGGGGGCCCGGGGGCGTGTGGTGGTCGCGTGTTGAGCGGAGCCGTGGCGCGCTGTGCGGCGGTGGCACTCGTCGTGCTCGTGCCTCTTCCCTCGATCGATCGGTTGGCCTCTTCTTATCTTCGCCTTGCTCAAAGCGGCAAGTGGGGCGCGTGGGGAGGACGGAAAAAAGGTGGCCGGCGCCGCGGCGGCCGATGGACACGGGCGGGCGCACTGCACGCATTCGGAAACCCACGGCGGCCAAAGCCGGCAGAAGCGGCCGCTGGCGCTAGCTGATCGCGGCGGCCACGGCGCGCGCCGCGGGTTGACGGGTTCAGTGCACCTCACGCGACGATCGACGACACCGGCCGAGCGAGCCCCATCGGCTGTGATGACTATTATTCGAGCAACTTGCTGCTGCACTGTGAGTAGAGTAGGTGGTCTCTCCTCCCAGCAACCCCGCAGCAACTTGCCGCTCGATCGATCGGCGCGGCAACTTGTGGCGTGGCGTTCGTTTTTCCGTGCGGCGACTGAGAGCGCCGCCAGGAGGCTTTGCTTGACCAAACTGTGGGGGTTGACTCCCCTACACAGAGGAGACGATGATGAACAACACATGCCCAATCGCAGATTCGCGCGCGGTGTATATATATCCAATTCGCGGGCAAAAATTAGCCCCCTTGCAACTTTAATTTTGCACGCTAAATAACGTGGAAATTCCAAGACCGATGATGATATGGTCATAATGTCGACAGTCCACGAGTTTTCCTTCCTCGACCCAGCGAGCAAAAGTTGCGTTGTTCAGCGACTACTGCGTGCCGCCACATCGACACTGCCGCGTCGACGGTGATCATTTTTTTTACTAGGTCTTGTTTAGTTTGCTAAAAATTCTAACGTTTTCTCCACTCTCTCTCCATCACATCACATTAAATACGTCAAAAGACATATGTTCGGAGTATTAAATATAGGTAAAAAAATAACTAATTACACAGTTTTGATGTACTTCGCGACACGAATCTTTTGAGCCTAGTTAGACCATGGTAGGATAATATTTACCACAAACAAACGAAATGTGCTACAGTGTGCTACAGGAGTTCGAACCGTTGAAAAGTTAAATTTTTCCACAACTAAACAAGGCCTACCATACGTGTACTGCCTCTGATCGGTCTCTCGGATATATATGCTTCAAAACCGGAAACTGATCGAGCCGCACCGCACACAACCGGCGGAATTAAATCTTCAGATTGCGGCGCGGCGGGCGGTAGTGATTGAGATCATGCATCAGGAGAGGCGGCCGGCTAGCTATTGGCGAGATAGATAAGCGTGTGTCCCATCCCATGGTGCATTCCCCCTGGCCCTGGGAAGAAGAAGATGCCGAATGCAAATGGACAACTGGCCCTCTTTTTTTAACGCCAAGTTGGAGCAGCTACCTAGCTAGCTAGGGGGATACTTTTACTCGCGCTTGCGTACGGAGCATTTCGCAAACAAACGGCCGGTGACAAAGGGGTGGTGGGGTGGTGGTGGACGTCGTCGGCGATCGGTCGATCGACGATCAGTGGCAACAACGACGTCGTCCCAAAAGCCTGTGATGATACGATGATGACGGTCGTCGTTGGTGTGTACGTACGTCGGGAAGACATATGTTTCTTCAGCGGAAAACGGGTTGTGGATGCTCCGTGTGTTCGGTTCCGGTGGGCGAAACCCGATTCGGTTCCGCCGGCCCGGAAACAGCACACTTTCGCTTTGTTGCGTTTGCACTCCATATGATGAGTCAATGTTGCAGCAAATGCTCGATCTAGTACCTTTTTTAGTATTAGAGACCAAAATCGAGTGATCCTCTATACAGAAAGCATCATGAGAGTATTTGAGGCCATCAGTTTACACACTTTAGTATTTAAGGATCCAAACAATTCCTTGGTACTCGTACAATCATATACACTCCTAAGCTAGCTACTTGATTTCAAGACAAATCAATACAGATGCGGTACCCACACCTTTGGAGCATCAAACAAACTTGAGCAAAAAAAAACAAAGAAAGAAAGAAAGAAACAGATGCTTTCCTCATCTATGTATATTTTGGAAACATACAGATAGATTTTTTTTTTTTGAAATTTTGATAACCTTTGCCTTCTCATAACCAATATGAGTAACTTCCAACGATATCATTAAACTAGCTACTACACCTTTAGGAAGAAAAGGTGTTGGCTTTGAAAACGAAATATTAATTTCTGGTCAATATCAGTGTCCAGCAAGTTGCTCCAACCAAAGTGAGCGGCAATCTATTAGCTTTCATGACTGCTGTGCTAGCTTCATGTGGCTATCATATGGCCGGTAATGTGCTGCAAGTTGCTCCAGCAGGTCAGATGGGCAGCTTCCTCCGTTTAGTTCGCGAGGTGAAACTTTTGGATCTCCTTTCAAGGTCTATTAGGAGTATTGAACGTAGATTATTTACAAAAATAATTACACGAATGGACTGGAAATTGTGAGACGAATCCATTAAGTCTAATTAATCCATCATTAGATATTTAGTTACTGTAGCATGATGTTGTCTAATCATGACATAATTAGGCTCGTTAGATTCGTCTCGAAAATTAAGGTAGGGGTCATGGAATGAGTTTTGTCATTAATCTATATTTAATACTCCGAATTAGTGGAAAGAAGATTGATGTGACGGGTAGTTGGTGAATATTTGGGGAACTAAACTGGAATTTTTTCACAAGATCATAGTACATAACATTTCCCATCCTATATTCAAAAAAAACATTTCCCATCCAAAATAATTTATTTTTATACACATTGCAGTTCAAAATGCCGTATTTGAAGACCCATCCCATCAGGAAGTAGTAGTCAATCACTCTTTTATAAAGTGCTCCTTCTGTTCTTAAATGTAAGACGTTTGAACTAATTTGTTTGTCCTAAACGTCATATATATCAAAGGACGGAGGAATTATATACTTTTTATTAAACTGGTGTTATTCTCGTGAAGTCACACAAGCCGTCTAATATTGCTGAAGAAGAAATAGTAGGCACTGCTACTGCTACATCTCCAGCGTACGTATTAATAAGAGTAAAATACATGGCCGGTCCTTAAACTTGTCTAACCATGTCACTTAGGTCCCTATACTCTTAAAATGCATATTTGGCTCCTTAAACTTGAGCTCGACTATCATTTATGTCCATGTATTCTCAAAATGCATATCTAACCTCTTAAACTTGTCTTCGGGTGTTATATATATAGGTCCCTAAACTCTCTAAAATAATTTTCATGTCAATGAAATATATAAAAACTTCATTTTACCAAGATACAATTTAGTTATAGTAAAATAAAGTGAATTTCGGGTCAAAGAATATTAATGTGGTGAACCCAGAATTTTAATATCGATGAACTTTTACTTTGAATTTAATATCTTAACTTGCTAGGTGCTTATCACATGCATATTACACTATTATTCTTGGAAGATGATCGAATATTGAAACCACGTGTTGCACTTACTAAACTAAATTAGGAGTTATAAGATAAATTACATATCAAATTTGGAAGAAGCTGACAGGCAAACAAATTAAGTCTGGATGTACCAATAAAAATAATAGCTTGCTTGAAGGCTTGAAATATAACATGTTCTGTTAGTGGAAGGACACGACATTTCGAGAGTTTAGGGACCTATATAACACCCGAAGCCAAGTTTAGGGAGCAAATCTGCATTTTGAGAGTATAGGGACCTAAATGGCACCCGAGCCTAAGTTTAAGGAGCCAAATATGCATTTTGAGAGTATAGGGACCTAAGTGACACAGTGGGACAAGTTTAAGGATTGATCATGTATTTTACTCTATTAATAACTACAGAAATGAATTAGTTAATTAACAGGGAACAGTAATATAGTATCAGCTTAATTAAGTTGTGCCCCACATATAAAACTTGCCAATGCAAATCAAACGCATAAATCGGCATGCATGCAGAAGTTCTGTGTCAATAGAGCAGAATATACGACACGCCGGTACTAAAAAGTGCTCTGCCTCTGCTGGTTGGTTATATGTTTTCTTTTTCTTTCGAAATATCTCTGGTTGTTGGGTTATCCGTTATCATCATCATAGCATACCCTGGACATGACGGCTACGTACCGCACCTGCTTGCTTGCACGTTTCATGCTCAACGGATCGGAGGAGAGAGCTTTTCGGGGGCATTTATATTGTCGTCGATCGTCCTAGGATGTGATGTGAGAGGGGCCGGCATCCACCCGGTGCCGTAATCATGGCTAGCTCATCAGCAGGGGGAAAAGATGCTATCCTTGAACCTTAATCTACGCAAACCAAAGCTGATCGATGAGTAGTCGCGCATGCAATGCATGAGCCTTTCTTCATGATATGTCGTTGGCAGACGGCGGATCGGATGTCCTTCGGGAAAGGGAAGAAATGGATCGACGAGCATGCGGTGCGGGAACGGAGAAGAGCACACAGGCAGAGCGAGAGACAGGCTGGTGCCGTGGTGCGCGCAGCCTATGCTGCTGGACCAGCAGCAGCAGATGCAGATCACACCGGCATATATGCATGGCGACAGGCATGTAGACCAAGCAAACGAAAGCGCATAAGCTATGTAGGTTAAAATAAGGATAAAATAAGTATGTGCAAAACTGCAAATGATGTGCATAGTTAGTTCTTCACGTACGGTTGGTGCGCGCAAACGACGACGACTGAGCGACAGAGCGATGATGATGGAGCTGGACGTAGGGGTGGTAATGGGCTCTTCATCCTGTACTAAGAAGTATAAGGATCGGACGGGTCATAATTCTATTCAATTTTGAATAAAAAATAAAAGAATTTATTTGGATTGTGAATGATGCATTAGGGTCATGACCCTTTACCACCCCTAGCTCGACGACGGCGCGCACCAACGAGAGCTGCGTGCTTTGATTTTGCCCATGTGGCAGGTTATTAGTTTGGTGTGGGATTTCGAAAGGGTCGCGACGACTGGATTTGATTCCTCCGATCCATTTATATTTGCAAGTTGAGGGGGCGTATATGCGGAACAGTGGGAGTGCAAGCTATAGCTAGTAGTAGCTAGTATATCGACTTGTGTATGTATACGGGACACAACAAATCTGCGTGCGCGTCACGCACTCCCTAATGGTACCCACTACCAACGTGCATGCATCGACCGATCGCAAGTCGATTCATCTTTTGGCCTGCATCTTTCCCCGTGACTGAACAGAACAGTTATCGTCGCCTTGCTCTGTTGTGAATTGTGATGATGAGCTCGAGGTTTTTTTTTTCTGAGACTCGCCCCATGCTTTTTGTGGGCCAGTAGAACAAAGAGAAATCTGCTTGGCCAATTTAATGGGCCTATTCTCGTGTACAATTAAATTGTGGAGCCAGTCGGCCCATCTAATGATTATCTGTCTGGATGGAGTCGGGCTCGTCACTTCCTACCTAATTCGGCCGTGCCTATTGGGGGCTCCTATACGTCTTCCGGAAGGTGGATAAACATACGAACTTCCAACCCACTAAAACTCATCTAAATAATATTTTTTATTTTTCCACCGGCCCACTTCATGACTATTAAATTAAAAATGTTCCAACAGTTTTCAAAAATGTTACAACATTTTTTCCTTCAACATTTATAGTAATTTTTCGTCAACATTTTACAAAATGTTCCAACATTTTTGGGACTAACATTTTTTTAATCAACATTTTTCTAGAGGCTTCTTCCAACATTTTTCAGAAATGTTACGACATTTTTAAGAAATGTTGGTTTTTTAACTATTTTTTGTCAACATTTTGCAAAATGTTGCAACAACATTTCTCTCCATCTTTTCTTGAGGCTTCTTGAAACATTTTGCAAATATGTTACAACATTTTTAAGAAATGTTGGTTTCGTTAACTATTTTTTGTCAACATTTTGCAAAATGTTGCAACATTTTTTAGAAATGTTGGAACAACATTTTTCTCCTTCTTCAACATTTTTGAAACAAAATGTTGAACCAACATTTTACATAAAAAGTGTTGAATCCAACATTTTTCCAAAAAAAAACCATCAACATTTTTTTCTCAACATTTTTTAAACTTCCTTCAACCTCCCTCCAGCAGCCACGGGACCACCCCGCGACGGCCATGGCGCCCGGCGACCAGCGGCCTCGTCGGCCTGCGCCCCCGCGGCAGCCACCCCGCCGGCGCACCGACGCGCGGCGAGCTCGCGCGGGGGCAGCCATGGCGCGCCCGCGCACAGCGGCGTGCCGGGTTGGGCAGCCATGGCGGCGGGGGCGCAAGGCGGCGGCGGCTCCAGGACGGCCGCGGCTGGGCGCTGGAGGAGGCTCGCCGGCCGGCCGTCGGGCGCGCAGCTACGGGCAGGGCGGCGGCAGGAGGAGGTGGAGGAAGATGATGGCTAGGGTTTAGTACTGTTGGGCTACGTGGGCTGTTATTTAGGCTTCTATTGGGTTATAGTTGCTTAAGAAAAAATCTTCCGGAAGGTATATAGGATCTCCGGTGCCTACCCGCCGATTTCATTGAGGCCCGCTAAAAAGAGAAGGAAGAAGAAGAATAAATAATTAAGGAGTGAAATGCACCGTGGACACCTGAACTTGCAGCGGTGTGTCAAATAGGTCCATGAACTTTGAAACCAGACATCTAGGCCCTCGAACTTGCAAACCCGTTCACCCCAGGTCCAACCCGGTTTTGCATGGCGGTTTTGCATGGGCACTGTAGCGATGCTGACGTCAGCGATGACATCAGCACTCCTTAATTTGCGAAATTGATATTTTTTATTCGGAGCTTCAAATATTGCAAATAATATATCAAATTTGATCGTCTCGACAAGCTCTTTGCAATGATGTACTCTGTTTTGTTATTTGAGATAGTTTTATTTAGTGTAAAATTAAATATTTCTATAAAATAAGTGATATATTATTATATAAAACGACGTACCCAGCCCGTAAGGCCGAAACCCGAGAACAGGAACAAGCATCTTTGCACACGATTCTGCAGGGCTTCCACGGGATCGAGATTAATGCACAACATGATTAGTCGGACACTAATCATGCTGTGCATTATAGAAATATATCACTTATTTTATAGAAATATTTAATTTTACACTAAATAAAACTATCTCAAATAACAAAACGGAGTACACCATTGCAAAGAGCTCGTCGAGACGATCAAATTTGATATATTATTTGCAATATTTGGAGCTCTGAATAAAAAAAATATCAATTTCGCAAATTAATGAGTGCTCACGTCATCATCGCTACAGTGCCCGTGCAAAACCGCCATGCAAAACCGGGTTGGACCTGGGGTGAACGGGTTCGCAAGTTCAAGGGGCTAGATGTCTGGTTTCAAAGTTCATGAACCTATTTGACACAACGCTACAAGTTTAGGTGCTCACGGTGCATTTCACTCATAATTAAGGGTAGAATTGCACTAGCGGTCTCCGAACTTGTCATGAAGTGCCAAAATGCTTTTAAGGTCTATGAACTTGTCCCAAAATGTCATCCAGATCCCTAAACTTTTAAAACACATGTATTAGGTCCTCTAACTTATAATAGGGCGTCATGCAAGTCTTAAGCTCTCAAATAGAATTTTTAAGATCCCCAATCAAGCAGATAAACATATGTGTGATCACTAGCATATGGTGGTTGTGAAGGCGACAAGATAGAGGCAAGCATTACCATCAGCGATATGTGACAAATTTTAAGATTTGAAAATGTGTTTTGAGGATTTAGGGACCCAAGCCCAACGACAAGTTTTGGGATCTAACTATGCACTTTGAGAGTTTATGGACCCAAATGATACCTTAGACAAGTTTGGGGATATAAAAACGCATTTTAAGAGTTTAGGGACCCAGATGACACCATAAGACAAGTTCAGAGACCGATAGTGTAATTTACTCAAGAATTAATTCCAGACGGTGAATTGGTGAAGTAGGGACATGATTGTCATCGTCCTACTCCGAGATCATCCGGAAACTGGAGTTTAATAGCTTCAGAATCTTGGGGTATGCCACAGCCCACAGCCTACTACATGTACATATTCTAGCATATGCGTCTCCATGAGAGACCCATAAGACTGTCCACAGCAAGGATAGTCATCTGCAAACTCAAACTACCCGCATGAGGAAGGGAGAGAGAAGAACTCCATCACTCAAAAGAGGGAGCTTTCCAGCAGTATAACTCATCCCCGTCGCGCATCCGCCTGGCTATTGGCTCCCGCGTTCCCCTTCTGCACGGGGATGCCGAATCGAGCCCCTCCATCATCCCCGGGGAGGGTCGGACCGGCCAGAGAGGGACGGCCCTACGTTGCTGTTGCAACCAGGCCCCACGTGGGGAGGGGGCGTTGGCACGAGCAAGTTGGGGAGGTCGATGCCGTCTCCGTCTCCGCGTCCTCGCCGGCGCGATCGAGGGAGCCCCGTCCCTACTTCGTGGCAGCCCCCTGCTCGAGGCGAAGAGGAGATAGAGGCGCCACCGCTCCTGCTCCGCCTCTGCGTTGAGGTGGTTGTGCGGGGGCCGCGGGCCTGTGCCGCCGCGCGCCTCGCCTTCACAGGGGGCTGCCGCCACGGAGCGCGTCCGCGAGTGTCTCCTTGCGGGCCTCCGCGGCGGCGACGAGATGGCACGACACAAGAGAGAGAGGATACCAACGGTTGGAAAAAAAGATGAGGGAGAGGAAAGAGGTCCCGAGGTTGAGCGTCGGGAGGCCGTTGTCTGCATTATTGAGATGCAGATGGGTGGGTGGTTTGTTGGAGGGGCTACAGTGCACATTTTCCCCTTATTTTAAGTATAGTAAGGTGTTGGATTTTTTTTTAAGTATGAGTGTGCGGATGAGTAAGGTGTTGGAGTCAGTCTAACAGACTTTTTCACACCACGTCATCCTGAGGCTGCTGCAATCTGGCGCAGACACTTGTCTCCTGTGCCTGTGCGTGCGTCCCCCATTTGCCATCCACCGCACCCAAAACACCCTCGACACACGTCATCCTTCCGCGAAAAGCGTGCCCTGCTACGGCTGCGCATTCCACTTGGGGACCTGACTGCCCATCGTGCATCGCATGCACCCCAAGCAAACGGATGCAGGACTGCCACTGCCAGGGTTGCAGGAGCACACCATCACCATCCTACTGGCGAGGGAACACGCTATTCGATCTGTTCCGCCTACGCCGCGCGCCACGCAAAGAAGCATCCTGCTGGCACGCCATGCGCCACCACGCGTCCACGCGCGCTAGGCCGCCGCCTGCCGGCCCGTTCAAAAGCCGCGCGCGTGGGAAGCGATCGAGCTACTTGCGAGCGCGAGGCAGCAACGTACAGGCCGCGCGCGGCACGCCGCCGTCTCTCCCAGTTCCTGTCATCCTCCCCTCGCGCGCCGTCAACCTGCTGCTTAGTTGCTTGCCAGCATGCGGCCGACGACGACGACGCAGCGGCGGCCGTTCGGGGGCCTCCGCGCGCTGCGGCGCCGGTCCGTGGCGCTGGCGGCCGCGAACCTGGCGGCCGCGGGCGTCGGGGTCGCGGCCGAGGTGGCGGCGGGCGCGTGGGCGCGCTGCGGGGCCAGGGAGAGGGGCGCGGTCGGGGCGGCGGCGGCGCTGGCCGCGGCGAGGATCGCGGCCATGGTCGGCATGGCGCGCGCGCAGGAGGTGACGGCTCTCGCCGTGGCCTCAGACGCCGACCGCGGCGGAGGCGGCGACGGGCCGACGCACGACTTCGCCAAGCGGGAGGCCAGTGTGGGTCTCGTGAGTCGTGACGTCCTGCTTTCTCTCTCAGCTTGTGGCATATAATGATATAAGCATAAGAGTCCATGGAAGGTTCCTTTAAAACAAGAGATAATGCATGTGTATTTGTCAAACATCTCTCTTGATAAGGCATATTAGGGAGCAATCAATGTTTTATGAATACTGAACCTGTGCATTTTCCATGGTAAGTCTTTTTTTAAAAAATGGTCAAAATTGGAGGAGCCTACGAACTAGCCATATATCGTCTAGTGAAATCAGAAGTTCTCGCTGCTATTTCACATTGTGGTGTAAAAACCCAATGATGCATTTTGTGGCAAAAGCGTGTAGGTACGATATTATGTAAGGGGACTCTTCGAGAAGCGATATGTGTACATATTTTGGGACGGAGGGGTATAAGCACTAAGACATTCTAGATAGACAAAATGAACTTGTCAACTGCCATAATTTTAATTTTTCCCTAATTGGAACATAATATCAAATAAATGCACTATAAAACTTTGTTTATATGGATTTAGTAAAACCATTTTTAATGTTATGTGAGTTTGTATATTTTTATAACATTAAAGAAATTTCACTTAGGAAAATCAAGAAAGTCACCTTAGATATTTATCTCTACCCCCTTCGTATTGCAATTAGATGATGTTTTGGACAAGGTTTGAGTCAAACATTGAGAAAATAAATCATGAATAACTTTTAAGTCGCTGAGTTTGAAAATGTGAAAAATATATCAATAGATTTGTCTTGAAAAATATTTTCATAATAATATACATATATAACTTTCCAATAAATATTTTTATAGAAAAGAGAAGTCAAAGTTGTACTTTGGAGACCGTGTCGCTGTCCTAAACATCATCTAATACCAGTAAATCGATAAAACTACAAGTTAAATCTAAGGTAGTACAACTGACAACAGACGTAATGATATATATATTTACTTTAGTTAACTAACTTGTTCAATAGATATTGGTGGTCAAAATTAGAATAAAAAGTCAACAACGTCCTATATTTAAGAACGGAGGAAGTATTAGTAGTTAAACGGCATATTTTCTATGAAAATTTGTATGCATATTCGTGTGTTTGGTATCCGTCCAACAAAAAAATAGCGGGCAGAAGTCACCTTTGCTTCGAACGAACGCCAGGTGGTCCCCAACAACAAAAGTTTCAGATCCACAGGAACGAATTCTTCAAAGAAAAAAATGGAAAAAAGGAAACTTTGAACCCGCTGCGAGGTGCCTGCCAGTCAGCAACAGCTCAACGCCTCAACCTCGGAAACATTCTGAGTCCAGGCGGAGGTGGAGACGGCGCGCGGCGCGGCGCGGCTCGTCCTCCTCCGACCGCATCGACCCACCGCCCCCCGTCCTCCCGGTTTCTATTTCCGTCCCCGTCCCCAACCACCCGCGCCCCCCGCTTTCCGTGGGCATGGCCGCCGCGCGAGCGCAACTACCTCCGCCGCGGCCGGATGCCTAGAAAGTCCCTCCTCCCCACCTGCGGGCCCACCGCCCCTCCCCCGCTCCTCCTCCTCCGCCGCCTCCTCCCCCGCCGCAGCGCAACCTCCTCGCCCCCGCCGCCGCCGCCCGCCCGGCGGAGGACCGCCGCCATGGCCCCCCGCGCCGGCGACTCCGCCGCCGTGGCGGCGGCGGCGGCCGCGGCTGCGGCCTCCTTCCGGGTCGGGATGGTGCGGGTGGTCTCCTTCCTAGTGGGCGGGCTCAACCTCGCGGTGCTGCTGCTCGGGCTCTACCTCATCGACGCCGTGCTCCCGCCGGGGTGCGGAGCAGGCCTCGCCATCGCCGCGGCGCCCGCGCTGGCCGGGGTCCGCGTGCTCGGCATGATTGGCGCCGCGCGCGCACAGCACGCCACGGCCGACGCCATAGCCAAGCGCCACCTCCACGAGGACGACGCCTCTGTCGCAGCTGATGCCGTAGCTCGCCACGAGATTAGGGTGAGAGCTCAACTTTCAGCCTCGGATAGATTGCTTTTGGTGGGACAAACGGGGTCCCGGAAACGTGATTTAGCTTACAGTGTTGGTTTCACACAAGCTCATGTCCTAATGTCTCGAGCTGCTGTTGTCAAATGTCCTCGTTGATGTGTTTGCTTAGTTTTCACTTTTCAGGTGATTTTCGTGCAAATATGGTGGTGTAAGTGATGTGGCTATAGCTTAAGTTGGAACTATAATATAGCACTTCTCTAGCATTGACAAATCAGTGATCATTAAGTTTGCGTCAATAGCCAGTGCCTAGTATTGGGAGCTTAATATGATGCATATGAGTGGACAGTGAGCCTATGAGGTAACATAAGTTGGTTTTACTGTGAGATCAAGACAGGAAGCTTCTTCTGATGACAGAATTTGTAGTTTGATGTGGTTTATGAGATAGCACTGGAAACCTGATTTCACATCTATAGGCCTATTGCTACCATTTTCATTGATTTGGTTTTGTTGGTATAGCCGTATAGGCAAGGAGGTAGTTTCCTATCTAATTTTGAACCACTCCATGTTACCCTCTTCAAGTATCCAGTTGTTCATGCCTTCATTGAGTCCAACTCCATCCCTGAGCTACGAAACACCTCCACTATCAAAATTGTGTGGATAACCCTTCTTTTTGATTGTTGTGATGTCAGTTGATATCATGTTTCCATCAATTGGAGTGTATTGTGCTGTTGCATTAACCATTTCTTTCTGCCAAAATATTCAAAAGTGATGCTAACATGTCAGCACTCTATTCAGAGTTCAGACACATTAATGAATCCTTGAATGAGTGCACATTCATGGTTGCATTGTTGCGAAGGTTACATATAGGAAGAGGCAAAACAGAAAGGATAAAAAATATGAATGGAACAATAAAGTGATGGGATAACGATGGAACATAAACATTGTTTAAATGCAGCTATGCATTTCTACTTCCATTCTTTTCGCCCAGGTGTTGCAACTAACTTACCACATCGCTACTTTCATCTTGCTGAACAGGTGAGGTATAAACGCTGGTTGTGGTGGACCAGATTTGGCGTGGCAGTTGGTGCATTGCAGTTGGTTGCGGCAATTTATCTCATGTTTGTCATTGTAAAAGATCTCTCAAAAGAAAGACGATCTGAGTCCTGCTTCTTTGGTATGTTCGAATTGGTTTCCATTATTAATCATATATTTCTTTGAATTTTGTATGTAACCTTTCACCTTTGACAGTAAGTTCTTGTGTACTGGTAGCTTATTGACAAGTGAGTTCACACATACACACCCAAGAAAGGAAAACCAAAACTTGTCAGCAATTCTTTCTTGAGGTTCCATGCAAAAATTTTCGTGTAAATGATGCAAGATATGATAACTACTCTTTCCTTGGCAGCGTTTTCCTCTAATAAATATACTGAAAGATAGTCAATTAATACAATCTAGGAACAACTTTTAGGTTACACATATTTCATTTCTACTTTGCTTTTCCTTTTTTTTGCTCTGTTAGTTCAATACATCTACTCGGGCATGAATAATTGATTTGCATGACTTATAATCACTTATAATCTAGGACAGGATGAAGCTGATCGGAACTCAGGGCGAGCACTTATTGCTTTATTTCTTATCCTTTCCTGGGTTGTGGTCATCGTCCAATGTTTCACGGGTTCTGATATATTGAGGTGGCGGTCATTTTACGCGACACATGATATGGCCTGGAAAGCTCATTACAGGGAAGTGTTTGACCATGGAATTCGAGAAGCTTTGTGCTGCCTAGGACGTGCTAAATATTTGTAGGTCTCTACAATGATTTTTACACTCTGTAACTCCAGTGTTAATATTATGTTTATTTGAACTGGGTGTTTTTTTTACTGATTTAGAACCGTAATGGAAGAAGACGAGGTTTATTCTGTTGCAAGACTTCTTGGTGATTTGGTTGCATATCGTGCTTCTGGGACAGGACATTTGGAGCTCTTAGCAGGTAGATCTTTCACCCTGTGCTTTCATATCAAATTATCTCAGTGCTAATGTCTTTTTCTCTCAATTTATTTGACTTGCAACTAGTCCGCACAAGCATTCTGCACTTTGCGGCATGCATATAACTATATTAGGACTTTATGTTCAACAGACATGAACAAGTAATTTCTATTAGTGACAAAGTCACCTTTAAATTTAAACATACAAATCACACGGGATTCACTAGTGTGTGTTATATGTTTATTCTACCTCGAAAAATAATACGAGAAGGACATTGCTACTCTGATTGGATGTGCATGGCCACCCTATTTTTTTGCTTTCTAATATGAGTGTTTGACTCTTGCCTGCTAAATGCTAATACATGTTTGTGTTGCTAGCTTCTTTGCTTTTTATCCATGGATGATTAACTCGGACAAGACTGGAACTGTATTGTATTCCTTTTCCTTCAGATGGGTTGCTTTAGCTAAAAAATCATTATGAATATTGATGAAAGAAGGAGGATTGGTGGTTGGCACCACATTATGACATGAATACATTTTGCAAGTGTAGTACTAGTCTGTGTCTATGTATCATCTCTTGGTTGAATTGTTGTCTTCTATTTGTGTATCTAGAACTGAATATCTCTTTTATTGCACGTGCCATAGGGCTCGCTCTATTGCAGAAGCATGGGAATTTGCCTGAATCACAGACCGACCTAATGGAGGCATCCCATGAGCTTATGCAAGAAGCTGCTTTCCTCCATCCATTTGCTGAAGCTTGTTACACGGTTAGATACTGATACTATTGTGCTGGGACATGGTTTCTGCTCATGTTAGCCTTTTTGTGATTGCACCTGACACGGTTTTAATGCAGGGACCACTTCTTGATTTTGGAAGAAATCCTATTTTGTTTCCCTGTGCATGGGTTTATAGACAAGGTGTGCTGACTCCATGGGCACGCGGAAGGTATCTCATAATCTCTAATGTTCTACGACATGTTATTTTTAAAAATATTTATGTTAATGGTTGCCTTTAGTCCAGTCCAACTTACTCCCTCCGTCCCATACTATTCATTTTGGCGTTCCTAGGTACATAATTTTTGCTACGTATCTAGACTAGACATGCATACATCTAGATCCATAGCGAAGGCTATGTATCTAGAAAAGCCAAAACGAAAAGTAATTTGGGATGAAGGGAGTATTTCTTTAAATTGGCCTAGTGAATTAAGCTAAACTTGAGTCTTATCCTGCTTAGTCTTCTTTGTGAAGTGAAATCTTGTTATGTTTCTATCTAAAATTTTGTCCTCGTGATTCGTCATCTGTTTTGATTCTCTTATCAATTGCACTTAAATTCCTTTTGTTGAGACGTTGAGAAAAGATAGAACCAAACAAAAAAAATCTCGACCTGCGAGGCCCCCCCCCCTCCCGGCATTGCATGTAAGAAGGCCTTTTCACGCAGGCCAAGAAAATCCACGAACCCCGGTCCCGCCCTGACACTGGGAAACGTAACCCGTGAGACTCGTGCCTGGGCCACACATGGCCCTCAGGCCGACCTGGGCCGTCTCTTGACGAGTGCTTTGGCACACTGGACCGGCAAGGGGATTTTTTTTATTTTTCCACAAATTGTGCAGCACCTAGGGATTGAACCCTGGGTGGGAGCTCCCCAGCCAGCGGCCTTTGCCACTGCACCGTGAGCCCCTTTGCAGAAAAGGTAGAACACATTATTAATATTTTGCTGTATAACAACTGCATATTAACCTTTGTGCAGGCGCCCTGCACTTGATGGTGATAATTGGTGGCGAGGCCATGCTGCAGCTTTCCTTAGATTTGTTAATATACCACCTAAAGCACTTCTGCGAGGGCGTGTTTGCCAGGTAATACCATATTTTTAGTTGAGTGCAGACATAAGTGAAATGATGATTATTTCAACCAGTTACATGTTTCACTCTAAAGTTCGTGTAGCATGCCCTTTCATTTTTATCTTCATCTAGATAATCCTTCATAACTGCTAGAATCTGCTTGTAACCTAACGATGTTTCTTATATATAATTATTTGATGAGTAGCTTAAAGGAAGATCATTCTTTTAGGGTCTATGAATATAAACAATCAATCTATCTTGAGCAGCCTGGAACCTGACTGTAGCATGAGCGATCCATTAAGTTGAACCTTTTTTTGTGCACATTAAAGGCATCGCGACACAATTTAACAAAGTTGTCAGCGAGCATATACTTGTTTTCTTGCAAGTTCAACTCCTTTGTGTACATTTTCCCTTCATTCTCTTTGTTGAAGGCATTGTGGCATAATTTAACAAACCAAAATTGGTAGCGAGCATATATTTGTTGTCTTATAAATCATTGATTTTATAATGACCCATTTTACTTATCTTTGCAGAGCAAGCGGGAAGCTGCTTACTTTGTTGTGGTCCTCCACGACAAAAGAACTGTTGTCATCGGGGTTCGTGGAACAGAGACACCGGAGGATCTCATAACTGATGGATTATGTAGAGAATGTGCTTTTACTATGGAAGATTTGGATGGACTGATAAAGTAATTCCCTCTTAGTTCTGTCTCGTATGTTCTTACCTATTCTCCCTTGTGCGATTGAAATTAATTGTTCACAATAGTACTAGCTCTTTACTGATTCTTTGGTATATAATATGTACTGTACAACCCTGTGGTTTTGTCATGTCAATTTTCCATTTATTTTATTCCTTTGGGACATAGAGCTGACATCATTAATATGATTTTTTTTAGAAAATGTTAATTGCAGAATTTGTTTATTTGTTTCAAAACTCGTTTCTTTTGAATATATCATTTTTTATTTTCCGTACTTATTAGATAAGCATATTTTTACCATCATACCATCTTTCTCAATAGAACTTTGTCCAAGGAAAGTTGTTTTGCACAAAGAACTTGGATATTGTAGGGCTTCTTATATCAACAAGTCAGAGTCTATGTGATGAATATGAATACTAGAGCATATCATTTGTCCTACAGCTTGTTTTCTCTCTCTCAAACATGTAGGAGAGCTGTCTGTCATTTCATTAAAAAGAAAGAGTAACAAAATCCAACATCGCCCTACTCACCACATTATTGACAATTGTGCCACAATCAAGGAAAAAGGAAAAAAGAGAAAGAAAAATGACCTGAAAAGGTATTAGGAAGCATCTCCTAGGCTGTAGAGATAGCATTTGTTGCACCACAGTATGTTTTAATTGATGAACTGATAAAAGAATGATGATTAACCAATTACGTGACAAGGGGGACCAAATCAACAATTTTTAGATGATAGAGACCAATTCATGGAATAAGACTATTTTTGCTGGTCTTTGTTATCAAATGTTGTGTGATTTCTTGTGCTAACCAACAACCTTTGGTTTTTATACTATGCTCTGTTTGTTCAGTACTGAAAAGTTACCTGCAACTACAAGAGAGAGAGTTATTTCAACATTTCCACATTATGGTCATGGTGGAATTGTAGAGGCTGCCAGGGAGCTTTTCATGCAACTAAACGAATGCACAGGAGGTTTGGTTTTTAACGCCAACCACTATTGCAAAGATTAGAAGATTAGGTGCAAATACATTAATTAATTTCATTGATTTTATATGCATGGTCACTAATTTGGTTTGTCTTATTACAATGGAAACCCAGAAAACACATCATCTGGAAGAATAGGATTCCTTTCCACACTGCTCAGGGAGGGCAGTGAGTGTCATGGATATAAAGTTCGTCTTGTTGGGCATTCTTTAGGAGGTGCTGTTGCTACAGTCCTAGGAATGATGGTAAAGTTGTTGATCTTTCAGTTTTATTTCAAGCCTTTTCTTTGTTAGTCATAGTCGTTATACAACCTCTCACTGCCTCCAGTGTGAGGGGGCGTCTACTCCCTTCCCTATCTCGGTAATCTAGCCATATCAGTAATTACAATCTAATTTGACTTTTCACCTAAATCTGGGCGCGTTGTTGTAACATTTGGCCTAATTAGCTAGATATGTAGTGCGGCCCTTTAATTATTGTGTATATGTATTAGGAAGACATTTGGGGTTTGGATTGGTTGCAATATGCTGTCAAAGCAATAAAACTCTGGGGTGGACCACTCCGTTTGTTATATTTATGTCCTTTTGAGTGAAAACGTGTGTCTTTTTTGTTCTCATATGAGTATATGACTAAACAAAATTTTGTATCGCAAACTACTATATATGCTATATTCTATCAGCTTAAACTGCAAATTGGTACCATTTCAGCTCATATGTTCATTTATTGTGAATTCTTTAAATGTATTTGCCTTCCCTGTTTCACTGCATGTGTTTCCTGATCAGTTTTTAACTTTGTTGTTTTGTGGTTGACCAGCTCTTTGGCAAATACCCAGACGTGCATGTATATGCATATGGACCACTTCCTTGTGTGGACTTTGTAATAGCGGAAGCATGTTCACATTTTGTCACTACGTACGAGTAAACTGGGATCTTTCCTGTTATCTATGGAACTTCTATTTTGATGGTGCTGCTCTCTTATCAAGGTTCACTAACTTCTGAGATGACTAAATATGTATGTTTCTTTGCAGCATTATTTGCAATGATGAATTTTCCTCTCGCCTTTCAATCAATTCAATCCTCCGGCTACGATCTGCTGCAATAAGTGCTCTTTCAGATAACTCACCAGCTGATACTGCAATGATACAAAAACTCGCTCGAAGAATTTTGCATGTGAACAGGTACCATGATAATGGAACTCATGGTCCTGGTGATGACATAATTGAGGGCTATTCTGATCGTACAATAGTGGCAGGTAGGCATATATTTGTGTGGAACCCTCTTTTATCTTCTCTTTATGCAGTCTTAAATTTGTCTGGACTCTGGTTTTGCAAAAGATCATCCAACTTTTCCGCAATCATCTCTAACAGGCCTGTTTTGCTTTACAGGGCCAGCGATACCTAGTGAAAGATCAATTTCTCATCAAGATCCATTATGCAATAGTGAGCCAGGACTCCAAAATATGCAAAATGGCTTTGTTGGGTATAGTAGATCCAATGCATCTACAGATGAGCATCTGAGCTATGAAGGCCTAAACAATGACCATGATATGCAAATAATTCCAGTTGATGGGTCTGATTCTGGTTTCAAAGAGCACCCGGCATCTTACAGAGAAATACCAGTGGAGCCTCCTGAAATGTTTCTTCCAGGCTTAATTGTTCATATAGTTAGGCAAAGAAGAGGCCTCTTTCCTCTTTGGCAATGCTGGAACATTCAGCAAACTGGACCACCATACAAAGCTGTTTTAGCGAAAAGGGAGAACTTCAAGGATATAGTGGTTACTCCTTCCATGTTTACGGATCACTTACCATGGAGGTAATACAACTTTATGTTCACTAAATAAACTAGCACACATGGTGTAATGTGTTTAATAAACTCCATCAACCTGTAATATTCTTTAGGAAGTGCTTGAATTCCCTTCAGAGAATAGAACCGTACACATGCATATCCAATCCCAATTTTGACTTGTCCAGTGTCAAGGTATTACATCAGTTCTTCCAGTGCTGTGGCTATAGCACATCAAGCCATTGCACTTTCATTTCTAGGGCGCATTTGTGTAACTTTGAACAACTAGGGATTTTTGCTGCATATTTTTCTTAATATTCTTCTACCTTACATGCCTTAGCTGAATGTAAGGCGGCAAACACAGTTGCTAGGCATTTTTCACTGATTTCATCATCTGCAATCATGCTGATAACCTATTCCTATGTCATTTCAGGTGCCACCTTGCTATGCAGAAAATTCTTGAAGCGCAAACGCCGAAGATATCCACAAATTCTGGTTCACCCATACAACATTTGGTCTGACCAAGACAACTGTTAACCTTAACCCATGTACAGTAGAGTGCAGTGGAGACAGAAATTAAGAATTATTGCATCAGTAACATGATTTATTCCAGGCTGGAGGGGTATTTCAGGCATCTAGTGTTCAAGATACAGGAGATATCTGTGACAGGTCCAGCATTGTGTTAAGCATATTGACCGTTAGAGGCGAGAGGCAGGCACAGGTGACAAGTTACTGAGATTTGATTTCTGGCGGAATATAAATCTAGTTACTCCATGTACAACAATATGTAATCCATCTACTCACCCTGGCAATGGCCTGCGCGTGTACATTGATTTCTGACGCAGCCGCCAGCCAGAATACACATCCCTGTTAGCCCTGGTTTGCCCCCCCCCATTCGTTCTGCAGCTGTCTGCTTGTCCATATCCATTTTTTTCTGTTCACGCCAAGTTGACATGATGTACATAATCACACTGCAGAATTAGCTATACTGACTGACTGACAAGTGACGGTCAAGATTTGATTGTCAACGAAAGCTGAATACTGATGGAAGCTGTGACTGAAATTTGTGCATTATCAGAACTGTACCGCCTCGAAGTAACAGAACACTCACACATGCTACAATTATGTCTTGAACCATCGATGCGCTATATTTACGTTCTGGCATGGTTCCTGAATGGCAGGGGTACTGCGTGTGTATCACCCACATCATCGATTCATCGCATCATGTGTTTCCTCGTGCATTGAAACACCAAATTCTGACCGAAACTGAGGTTGCAGCATCTTGTCTACGCGTACGGATGATGCAGTGCATTCCCTTCTCTTTGTCCCGATTCGTGAAACCAGGGGAGGCAATTGTGGCTTGTGGCCTGTTTGTCCCGCCTTGCTTGAAGGAACAAACCTACCTGGAACAAGGGGGGAGCGTGCTGCGACCACAGCCCACAGGCTCTCCAGTAAATGCGTCGCGCCAATGACAGCGCACCGGGGCACTGCAAAACCAACGGAATGGCACTTCAGCATCTCCTCCTCCTCGGGAATAATTGGTACTTCCACATTGATGATCTCATGACCCCCCCCAGCTGGACGCAGGACGCTGCCGGTACAAGTGGGTAAACATCCCCTGTGGCCCGTGCGTACAGGGCCACAGGATCAACCAAAGTAGGGAGTATGATCCGGCTGAACTCTTGACACTTCTGCAGCAGCTGCTGCTACGCCAAGACGGCTCCCAATTTCTGGCGACGGGTGCCGCCGCGCGGAGGACACCGGTTGGGCAAAGGAACGCGCGCGAGCACGGGAAGGCGCGTGTGCACCAGGGGCCAGGGGCAGGGGGGCGCGCGTCGTGGACTCGTGGTCGTCGTGGGCGTAGGCGTAGGGTACGCTTGCTTTCCGTGAGCCAACCCGATCCTCCTCCACCAGCATCCGGGCGGGGTCTCGTCAGTCTTCACCTCTCACGGAATGCGCGAGGGACCACTGCCCCCGCGAATCGCAAAGCTGCGAAGGCCGAAGGCCATGGAGATGGAGACACGGGGGGAGCGGAGGCTGTTGCTCTCGCCAATTAACACCTCCAAAGTTGGAGGTGGCGGGCGTCCGCGCGCGGGGGCAATCAATGGAACAGGACCGGAGCGACACAGCACCCCACCATTCCCCCGGCACGACACGACCACGTACGCCGGTGACACGACGGCAAACCAAGGTGTGGCGTGTGAGTGTGACCCGGCGCCGCGCGTAACGCGAGCCCGGTGCCAGGGGCCAGCGACGACGCGCGCTCGATCGCTGCCGTGCGGGTGGCGGTGGTCGGGCGTGCGTGATTTGGGGTGTTTTCCAGCTCGATTATTCCCCGGTTGGAGAGCCACCAGTCCACCACACCATTCAGCTTCAGCCCCGCCGGGATCGGCCCCGAGCCGGACCAGCATTTCACGTGAGGCTTCTCCTGCCCAGGAGATTGTCCTTAGCTCCTTTCCACATGCCTTTCTGTGTGGCCACGCACGCACGCTCGCGTCAAAAAAGAAAATCGAAACACTACCTCCTGTGACACACTGACACTGACTGAGACGGAGAGTTTGGAGCCACTCGAGCTCTTTTAAGGAGGGAAGACAGAAAGTGATGATGATTAATCAAGTGATTCTGGCGAAATTTTCACACCACACGGGCTCAACTCAAATGCTCGATGCGGAGTTTTGCGTGCGAGGGAGAAGGAAATGTAGATTGGTTGGAACGACCCAGCCCCACCATGTACGTACTAGCCGTGAAGATCTCTGATTCTGAGCAGTCCTTCTCGGTCGGCTGCGCCCAACTGGAGCCTCAGATAGGTCGCTCTCCCGACCACAGATCGATCTGACGGGCGACGACGCCCAGTGGGCACCAGGGCAGCGCAACGAACTTTGCAGGGGTGCAGACACCTCGATCGATCGTGTCCTCCTTTTCTCCCTCGCTTTATTACGTTCGGTTTTTATCAGCTGTCACGAGCTCCCCCCACGTCGTCGGTCGTGGGTGCAAAAGTTCACGGCGACCTTCCGATCACCTTTTGCTTTCTGCTAGCAGTACTCTAGCTAGCACTCTGTTCCGTGCACTTCTACCTTCATTCCAGGAGGGCAGGAGGATTTTATTAATGCAAAGAGTAGACGACGGAGCTACATTTCAAAAGGAAAGGTCACGGCGTAGCAAGGTGTGAGATAGCACTATTTTCGTTCCGTTCTTTTTTTAAAAGCTAGTTTCTAAATTGTAAGTCGTTTTGACATTATTAGATTAGTAACTTTTGTTATTTATCATCCGGACACATAGTAAAAATTATGAATATCAAATTGTCAAAACGACGTACAATTTGAAACTGAGAGGAGTAACACATAGGGTCCTACATCTATGAAACCATCATTTTCTCATACCAGACCTAGGTCAGCAAAGATCAAAATTGAAATCCACGGTTAAGAAAATTCTGCACGACAACTATATTATTAGTGGATGTCTCTATAGCGGGTATCATATCATCAGGGCATCGTTACCGTCGAAAAGTTGCGATGAGTTTTCCGAACGATTCTCACATTCACGAAGAATCTCCAAACCCATCCACTACGCTGCTACTAGTAGTTAGCAGAGCACAAGGACATCCAGTGCATCAGCCATCAGGTAGTGGCTCGACCATTAGGCCATTTGAATTGTGAAACGGAACGGAACGGAAAGCAACGCGGAAATCGTGGGCGAAAGAGCGCATAAAGATGACGCCAAGCGAGGCTTTAGATCGCCACTACGAGCAGGGAAGAAATGTAGAATATTGGCTTTGCTCGTCCGGCACGGCCAGTGATGGCTAAAGTTGGCCCTTCTCCACTTATGAGAATGATGAATATAATTTGTGCAGGCACATGATTTTTTTTTTGACAATAACCATTTATATTATATTAAAGCAGCAGTCTTACAACTAGGCCCTTAACAAAGGAGCCAATTACAAAAAGGTCCCTATAGGACGCAGTTCCAGATCCTTGAGGTCGCCGACGCACACGCCGGTGAGGACGCCGCCGTTGATTGATGTTGAAAACGTCAGGGCGGAAAGGGCCTCCTGCTTCAGAGAGCTGAGGTTGAGAAGGGGCCACCGAGACCACAAACGTCGAGCATCTTCGGCGAGGTGGATGATGTTGAGCAGAAGCGCCGAAGGGTAAAAGGTTGGCTCGAGGAACACCCATGGTGGCCAGCAACGAACTCCGGGGGCGATGGCACAGCAGATCTCGAGGACGCAGAGGACAGCTCGTTGAAGTAGCTGCTGCTTGGAGATGAACGGTGGTGAGGGCGGCGATGGGATCCTGACTCGAGTCGGAGTTGGTGTCGAATCGGTGAGCAGATACTAGATCTGCAGCACCTGAGACTTGATTTGCAACTCCAGCGTCCAGATCGACCTCCAGACCAATCGAATCAGGGGCGGAGGAGACGGTAGGATGGGTACTCCGGCAGCAAAGGGTGGAAGGGGAAGAAGGCGAAGCTGCAGGAGATTGTGAGGGGAGGATTTTTATTTTATTACAACTCACCGGGAAATCAGCGACGCCGGCGACGAGATGGCCAAGAAGAATCTCGGCGACGACGGAGGCGACGAAGACTCCGAGGTGGTGCTTACCACAGTGGGAAGGGGCCATGAAGGCACAAAGGGAACTAAGAACTACCTATTACTACTAGCTTGCTGCGAAGAGACGACGGGCCCCGCTCCCGACGCGCTCCGGCGAGGTCGCCGGAGGCGAACGGGAGGGGGGCGGATGGGAGGCGGGTGGGAGGGGCTGGGTCGCTGGGAGGTGGCTTCCTTCCGAAGGAAGCCTTGAGCCTTGAGCTCGGGCCCCGCAGGCACATGATTAGTGCTCCTGGGAATAATTTGACCATGCAGAAAAAAGGGGGTGCTCTTACCTGTCACTTCAGCGACAAAACAGGAACCTGTCGCTGAAGGAAAAGGGACATGGAGTGCATACATGCAAAAGAAAACAAAACTGATGACATCAGCCACATGTAACATTGATTGAAACTAAAAAAATCTATAAATCACAAACCAAATATCAAAATTAAATTTCGATGGCACCATTGGATTTCTGACAATAAAAACTTCGAAACAAGATCCCACTTGACTATATTTTGACAAATTTTTTTATTCTTATTTTTTAATTACGGTTATATATTCTGTTATGGCTAGAACAAAACGAATGAAGTGCCAGAACAAACGAGAACAACTGTCGGAACAAGTTTATATGTCATCTCGAACAACAAATGTGGTGTCAGAACAAATCAGAACAAGGGTCAGACACATGTTATTATTATAGCCAGAACAAGATATTACTATAGCCAGAACAAGATATTATTATAGCCAGAACAAGTTTATATGTCATCTCGAACAAAAAAATGTCAGAACAAATGAGAACAACTGTTACAACAAAATCCGATTATAGTCGGAACAACTTTGTATGTCATCTCGAACAAAAACAAATGTAGTGTCAGAACAAATCAGAACAAGGGTCGGAATAAATTGTTATTATAGCCCGAACAAGACACTTATAGCCAGAAGAACTTATTATTCTAACGAGAACAAATTTACATCTCATCTCGAACAATAAAAATATTAATGGAGGGAAAAATATTAAAAAGGAAAGAATATAAAAAATGAAAATAGGAAAAAAAAATAAAGTAGAAAGTAAAAAATAAATAAATAAAAAGAAAAGAGAAATAAAAGTGAAATAAGAAAAATAAAAGAAATAGAATAAAAAGAAAGAAGAATAAAAAGAAAGAAAGAAAAAATGAAACAGAAAAAATAAAGAAATATAAATAAAAAATAAAAACAAGAAGAAAAAAGAAAAACAGAAAAAATAGAAATAAATAAAGAAACAAGAAAAAGAAATAAAGAAAAAGAAACAAGAAACAAGAAATAAAAAAGAAACAAAAAATAGAAAAGGAAAAAAAAGAAAAGAAGGAAAAAAAAGAAACCCGGCTCCCCTCCCACCCGCCCACCCGCGCCGCTTCAGCGACAGGCGGCGAATCTGTCGCTGAAGCGACGTATAAGATTCCCGGAAAAAAGGTGCCGAGTTCAGCAATATCGTAAAGAGAAAGGCCTTGCATTTGGACCCAATCTCACGTTTAATAAATCGGTAATGCTACGGTTAGGACGTCCGACAGGAAGTAAATTTTCCGGACACCCTCGTGTGGGCCTATCCTCATCACAAAAGCCACGACATCATTCTTATCTCTTTCACCTGCTCTCCTCCCCATCCACCCGTGACCCATTCCATTCCCCGTCTTCTCTCTCAATCAAATTTTCTCTCACCTGGCACTAGAAGCTGCAGGTGCGCACAGTCGGAGGTGGCAGCGGGGAGGAGTTGCTCCGCCCTACCGCTCCCTCGCGGCGAGGTCAAGGGCGAGCCGCGCGCCGGTGGCCAGGGAGCTCCGCGCGAGGAAGAACGCGTGGGGCCTGACCGCGGTGGGGTACGCCGGCCTCCCGCGGCCCGCGGCGGAGCGCAGCGGGCGCTCGGGCTGAGGCGGCGAGCGCGGTGGCGAGCGGCCGCGCGGGCTGAGGCGGCGAGCGGCCGCATGGGCGGAGGAGGCGCGGGGTGGCAACGCGGGATCAGCGAGCATGCTCCTCCCCGTTGACTTTGCATCTCCTCTCCACCTGTGCAACATCTCTTTTTTCCGGTTTATTTGCATGTTGCATGCTTAGGGTTCCAATATTCCGGATGTTTCATGTGAGCGTTTCAAATGTTTTGTGTGGATGTTGCAAAGAGAATCATGATGTTGCGAATGTTTCACGCGCGTGTTGCAGGTGTTTCATTTGAATATTGCATTTTCAACAAGGCATTTGAATGTTCCGGTCAACATGAAGTAGATGTTGCGGCGGGTTTTTCCCCATTTATCGACAGTTCATTATCAACAATTTTTTGATGTTGCAAACAGTAAGTTTCGATGTTGCGGATGTTGAGTATCGATGTTGCAGACACATGATGTTGGGTGTTGGGTAGAGGAGGAAGAGGGAGGGGGCTCCTGATGTTGGATGTTGCAAACATTAATTTTCGTTGCTGCGGACGTGAGTTTCGATGTCGCAGACATGTGATGTTGGGTGTTGTGTCGAGTGGAAGGAGGAAGTGTTACCCCTGATGTTTGATGTTGCAAACATTAAATTTTAATGTTGCGGATGTTGAGTTTCGATGTTGCAGACATGTGATGTTGGGTTTTGTGTCGAGGAGAAGGGGGAGGAGAGCTCCTGATGTTGGATGTTGCACGCAACACGGGTCGCAACATGATCACAATATAGTCGCAACATGCTCGCAACATGGGGGGTGGAGGGAGGATGTCCGCTGATGTTTGGATGTTGCACGCAACATGGCTCGCAATGACTCGCAACACGCTCGCAACATTTGCTCCCTGGCTTTGAATCGGACGGCTGAAGATTGATTCGATTCCCATCCGACGGTCACGGACGTGTCTGATGCTAGCGCCCGGATCGGACGTCCGGGCGCTAGCAGCTCCGTTAATAAATTGAGAAAACAAGAAGACGATCCACTGGTTTTCAATCAGGTGCCGATGATACCCAAATCCATCATATCGTGTGCTAGCTTCTAAACAACTTGTAGTTGTGCTCTACTGCTCTCTCGTTCCTTAAGTGGGGACATGTGTACAATTCACAGACGAGACTATAAACAAATTCAGAACTGGCCATTTGAATGGCCAGCTAGACCAAACCTTGGAACTTCGCCGTGGCTGTCGACGTGGAACGTTAGTTGGTTTTCCTTTTAGCTGAAGCATCAAGTCTTGAGCAGGTCAGTCAGTTATTTACTCCCCTGTAGCGGCGGATCAGAGCTCTGGAATCGCGATCAGCGAACAGCGCGGCCGCGGCCATCAACCGACCCACGTCGCCGCCGTGCGCAGCAGCTTTTGCGTGTGCGGCCTCGGCGGCCGTCTGCCCATCTCGGACGCGCGGCGCCGTCAGCGAAACAGCGGTGAGGTCGCAATCGGGGTCAGCCCTGGCGAGCGCAGGGCCCTTTTGATACAGGCACGGGTGTTTCTGTTGTGGTTGTGTGTATTGACTACTGACGTTTCCCCTTTGACTTGTCAAGCAAAGCAACGCAAGTCGATGGGCGGCGCACGGTTCGTGTAGGAGCCACGAGCGTGGATGGATGGAAAGCCAAGCTGAACTGCCCTGTGTGTGCCTGGCCCTGGCGTGAAGCCCATCCCGTCTCGAGCTGGCGAAAGCACGAGTTCCGTGGTGCCATGCTGCGCCACACCCGCCAAATCCTCCGGTGCTCCGCCTCCTCAGGTCGACAGGTCCTCACCGGCCAACAACCCGGACCGCGACCGCCCCCCAACCCAACCGCCTCCGGCCTCTCCCCCTCGGCACTGTAGCAGCGGTCAGGCCGCCACGGAACCACACGAGCTCCACCGGCTTCCCACGGCACGCCACCGGTTGGAAAGCTCCTCTCGTCTTTAAACCCGGACCATCTTTCCTGATGCGAACGGGATCGATGTGCCGATGCCGACGACGACGACGATGGGTGGTCTTCGATTTCGCGGACAATGATGTGAGGCTTGGACATTGATCAGGCCTGGGCAGGAAGCGGGGTTGAGTAGGACGTGTGCGCGCCGGCGCCACTGATCGCCTGTATCGTAGCACGAACCCCCAGCGCCGAACTGTAGTACTGTACGAATGAAATTCGGGGCCAATCAGCGCTGCCACTTTGACATCTGGTTCTCAGAAGGCTGAAAAAGGGCTCGTGCTCGTGCCTTGGCTGATGATCCTGCCTGGCGGTTGTGAGATCAGGCCAACTGCTCCAATCAGGAGGTTATGCATAAAAGAGCAGTCCCCCTGTACGGGGCGTTTTAAAAATGGAGAGGCGGCTCGGCTTGTGCAACATGCGGGGCTGTGACACTTCGACGAGAGGGGCACGTGCTCGGATCTTATAACTAATTTGATCTGTTATGAGATGTGATTCTCCAAGCATATCGGGATACTGTGGCCCTGAGATGGGCAGGTTCCTGTCCGGATCATCTCTGACTCCGGGGACGGAGTTCCTTTGCAGCGGGCATGTGAATAAAGCTAGCAAATCGGCCTCGCTGGAGATACTCATGAATTTTTTGTCTCTCTTTTGTTGGCTCCTGATACTGAACCTTCAGCGTGCTCATCTTGTTTTTTCGCCCTCATATGATCGGCATGCTGTAGCCATTCGATCATCAAGTGGAATCAGACAGACAGAAACTACATTTACGTGACCCCACTGGACGGTGAAGGTCCATGCGTCCAGCCCTACGATTTTTTTCCCCTTAAAGAAAATGCTCACCGTCGTCCTGCCACCTTCTAGAGAAAGAGTCTTGACCTTGATCAAACAGGCTTCCTCAAAGGGCGGTCGATCGCTGAGAACTTCGTGTATGCGACTGAGCTTGTGCAGGTCTGCTTCCAACGCAAAGTTCCTACTCTTGTGCTGAAACTGGACTTCGCCAAGGCCTTTGATACTGTCAATTGGGAGAGTCTCCTTGCTGTCCTCCAAGTGCGCGGCTTCAACAGTACATGGTGCAGATGGGTCTCACAGCTTCTCAGCTCCTCCCTCACTGCCGTCATGGTGAATGGGTGCCCCGGGCCGTGGTTCAGCTGTCGACGGGGGCTGCGGCAAGGCGACCCCATGTCGCCGTACCTCTTCTTGTTGGTGGCGGATGTGTTGCAGACTCTGATCAAGAAGGATGGCCGCGTCCGGCACCCCCTGACGGACTCTCCGTGCCCAATCCTACAGTACGCCGACGACACACTCTTCCTGCTGCGGGGGGAACTACAGGATGTCTGCCACTTGAAGCTGCTACTCGATCAATTTGTGGATGCCACCGGGTTAAGAATCAACTTCGACAAGAGCACAGCTGTGCCCATGCACATGTCGGAGGACGCGCTGCCGGCGTGCATTCAAGCTCTTGGGTGTCGCCAGGAGGGGTTTCCACAAACCTATCTGGGGCTCCCGCTGTCCAGCACCAAGCTCAACCTCTGTGCTTTTGATCCATACATCAGCAAGACGGACCGCTTCCTCGCTAGCTGGCAGGCCTCACTACTGAATCCCATGGGGCGCACGGTGCTGATCAACGCCGTGCTCGATGGGCAGCTGTCCTACCTGATGGGTGCCATTCCTCTGCCGGTTGGGGTGATCGACAAGTTTGACAAACGGCGCCGCGGGTTCCTGTGGACCGGCGACGGCGACGCCCACGGCGCCAGTTGCTTGGTGGCGTGGGACACGGTGCGGCGCCCCCGCGAGCACGGCGGCCTCGGCATCAAAGATGTGCGCGTGAAGAACTCATGCCAACTACTGCAGCTCATCAATCGTCTGCACCAGGCCGCGACATCCTCCTGGGCGCGTTGGGTCCGCGAGCATGTCTGTCTCGCGAGCATGGAAGGCGAGCTGGCTGGGCCTCACTGGCGCGCGCTGCGCGCTCTGCTCCCCATCTACCAGGCCATCACCACCGTCAACCTGGGGGACGGCGCCACGGCGTCGTTCTGGTTCGACGTGTGGCTGGACGACGACTGCCTGGCCGATCGTTTCCCGACCTTGCTGACACACTGCTCCGACACCACACTGACGGTGCGCGAGGCCGTCCAACGTGGCATCCACCGCCATCTCGTGCCTCGGCTCACCCCGCTCGCTCGGGCGGAGCTTGATCAACTGGAATCCGCCGTCGCCGCTGTCGCCCTGTCGGATGAAGCTGATGGCCGCACCAGCCCGCTCATGCACCCGGATGGCCGCCTACAGACGGGCGCGCTCTACCACTTGCTGGTGGCGCGCGGCTCCGGCGAGGATGCTGCGGCGCGGTTCGTCTGGGACAGTGCGGCACCACCGCGCGTACGCTTCTTCGGATGGTTGCTCAGCCGTGACAGAATCCAAAGCAAAATGAACCGGAAGGTCAAGACGGTGGTGCCTGATGCCACCTGTGACCTGTGCCACGCCGAGGATGAGACGGCGCGACATATCATCTTTGGCTGCCCGTTCTCACGATCCTTCTGGTCTGCGTTGGGTGTCTGCATACCTGCAGGGCAGACGGTGCAGGAGCTCCACCACCTACCTCGGCCCCGGGCGATCCCGCCGCCCTGCTACTCGAGCTTCGTCCTCCTCTGCTGCTGGCAACTGTGGAAATGACGCAACCACTTCATTTTCCGGCAGGAGACGATCTCCATGCGCCACTTGCTCCGGCTGTGTAAGGAGGACGCCCAACTCTGGAGCCACAGACTGCCGCGTTCCCAACGGGGAGTCACCCAGCTTTGGTGTAATCTTTTCTCTAGCGCCATGTAACATGCACATTGACATGTGTTTATCTACCCCGGCCGGTTGAGGCCAAAATGAATGAAAATCGTTTTCAGGTGGGGGATTCTCTCCCCCTCCGTTGACTAAAAAAACCTTCTAGAGAACCATACTGCAACAAAATTTCCCTCGATAAGAAGAAAACCGGCGCAGGATGGCCCGTACCGACGACCCGCAGCCGTCCGGAGGCAGACCCCGACCGAATCCACTTTCCTGCCCGGGAGTTGTGAAGGTAGTTTTGTAAACTGACTTTATTTAATACCCTTAAGTAACGGTTAAAGGAGGTGTTAGAAACTAACACCTGGGATCCATTCAGGCCCGATATCACGATCCGCCACGACCCAAATCCAGACAAAGTTCTGCCCCCGGACGTTTCCAAACTGCCACGCCTTTCCCGGAAATCCCTCTCGCTCCCGCACTGTTCGGCGCTTCGTCCCCAAGCAAGCGCGGACGCCGTGCCGCCGCCTAGGCCACCACCACCCCGCATAAATCCCCCGCTCCCAACTTGTGCTCCCCATACCCGAATCGAATCGCGACCAAATCCCCCCTGCCCTACCCGGAACACCCCGCGCGCACGCACCAACCCCCCCACTCGCGTCCGTCCTCACTCCATCCGCCGCACCGCCCCAGCCGATACCCCCTCGTCGCGTCGCGCGGGCGCAATGACGGCCGTCGCGGCGCCGCCGCCGCCGCGGCAGCTGAGCCTGGAGGACCTCAAGGCGGTGTCCGTGCTGGGGCGCGGCGCCAAGGGCGTCGTGTTCCACGTCGTGCTCGCCCCGGCTGGGGAGCCGCCGGAGGGCGGGGGCGAGGCGGCCATGGCGCTCAAGGCTGTCTCGCGGGACGCCGCGCGGCACAAGAAGGCGGCGGGCGGGGACGGGGACGGGGACGGGGACGGCCACCGCCGGATCTGGTTCGAGCGGGACGTGCTCCTCGCGCTGCGCCACCCGCTGCTCCCCTCTCTCCGCGGCGTCCTCGCCACCGACGCCGTCGTCGGCTTCGCCATCGACCGCTGCGGCGGCGGCGACCTCAACTCGCTCCGCCGCCGCCAGACCGAGAAGATGTTCTCCGACTCCGTCATCCGGTACGCGTCCGAGTACCTGACCAAACCATGCGCCGTTCGTTTGTTCGTTCGTTCGTCGAGCGCCGCCGCGCGTCTCGCGCGCGCCCGCACGACTTGTCTGAACAATTTCGGTCGCTAAATTTTTGCCCCCCGGATTGTTGTTGTTGAATCGCAGGTTCTACGCGGCGGAGCTGGTGCTGGCGCTCGAGTACCTGCACAGCCTCGGCATCGTGTACCGGGACCTCAAGCCGGAGAACGTCCTCATCCAGGACAGCGGCCACATCATGCTCGTCGACTTCGACCTCTCCACGCGGCTCCCGGCGCCGCCGCAGGAGCCGGAAGCCCTGGCCGCGAGTCCCAAACCGGCGCCTCCGGTCGCCGCGCCGTCACCGAGCCGCGGGAAGCCGAGGAAACCCGCGGGCGCGGCCCTGTGCTTCCCGTTCCGCACCGGCGGCTCCGCGAAGCATACCGTCCCGGCCGCGGACTCGCCGTCGCCGCCGTCCACCTCGCGGACGGCCTCCTCGTCGTCCTCGTCGTCGACGGCCACCACGTCCTCCGCCGGCGCGCGGACGCCGAAGTCGAACTCGTTCGTGGGGACGGAGGACTACGTGGCGCCGGAGATCATCGCCGGGCGCGGCCACGAGTTCGCCGTGGACTGGTGGGGGCTCGGCGTGGTGCTGTACGAGATGCTCTACGGGCGCACGCCGTTCCGGGGGCAGAACCGCAAGGAGACATTCTACCGGGTCCTCGCCAAGCAACCCGAGCTCGTCGGCGAGCAGACGCCGCTGCGGGACCTCATCGCCCGCCTCCTCGAGAAGGACCCCGAGAAGCGCATCGGCGCGCGCGGCGTCAAGGCCCACCCCTTCTTCCGGGGCGTCGACTGGGACCGCATCCTCCACGTGGCGCGCCCGCCGTTCATCCCGACCCCGCCGCAGGACGAGGACGGCGACGAGGCGCTCGACGTCGAGAAGGTCGTGCGCGAGGTCTTCGCGTCCAATGACGCCGAGGCCGCAAATGCGGCGGCCGATGGCGAGGGCGCGAAGTCCTCGCCGGAGGCGGACGGGGGCAGTGCCGGCGGCGATGGCGTGGGGAGGAGAGATCCATCAAAGGATGGTGATTTCTCTGTGTTTTTCTGATATTATTTTTTCTATTTTTATTTTATTTTCTTCTTCGAGAAAAGGTAACTGCCGCTATTTGTTGATTATCGAGTTCCTTTTTCTCGAGGATAGCGGATGAGATTAGGAGTGAGTACGGCGCAGTGGCCGGTGGAGTACATAAATTAAAGAGGTGCTCCTGATCAATGGGGTATAGCCGTATAGTCCCTATAGTTTTTATTTCTTTCTCTTTATTTTCTCCTATATCATTTGCTTCTCTGTTGGATATACTTTGCTTCGTACATAATAACGAATAATAAAGAGCAGAATGGGCTCGTTGAATGTAGATTATCACCCAAGTTTTTAGGTAAAGCTATCTTGTTTCTTGGGTGAAACAGACCACCTCCTCACACAAATTTTTTTCTCACCTCCATCTCTCCTCATCCATCCATCTTCTCCAACTCCGGCGAGATTCCGGCGAGGTTAGGATTCGGGGTTTCCGGGGGCTGCTGCTCACCGCCGGCCATGGAGGGAGGGCCGGTGGCGGCAGGCCGGCCCGGCGTAGGTGGCGGTTCGCCGGGCGGCGAGGGCGCCGCCGGCCCGGGCGGGGGAGGCTGGCGGTTGGGGCTAGGTCGGGGCGGGGGCTCCATGGCGGCGGTGCGGTCGGAGCTGAAGAAGACGGTGGCGGCGGCACGAGGCGGCGGGGTAGGGACTGGGGGCGGGGCGGTCGGCGCCGGCGGAGGGGCTGGGCGGCGGGGAGGTGGATGGGGGCGGCGGCGCAAGGAAGACGACGGGTCGGGGGTCGGTTCCGCGTGGGAGAGGATAGGGAGGATAGAGAAAAGAGATAGATGGGAAATGGATAAGTTTGAGGGAGGGTAGGAGTAAAAATAATAGATCTGAGGTGTAAAAAGTTGCAAAAATTCGTGTGAGGAGAGGTCCAGAATTGCGTGAGTGAGCTATAGACATACCCAAGTTTTTATACTTGTCCTGGAAAAGGCATTTCGATTATCTTGTCAATGCTGCTCCATCCTAAAGCATCCAATGGTCGCATACATTTTCTGCTTTAAAGCGATTACAATTCTTCTCGTTATGATGGAAGCATGGAACCGTTGAATCGGGAGCAGATTCCTGTTTCCATCTTTAATGTAGAATCCCATCATTGAAATTTCTGCTGACAAATCCACGCCGTCAAATTCCAAACTGAGGCGATGGCAGAGTCAGGCAGAGCCTTCAATTACAGATGAACCTGCCGTCCCAGGGCACCAGGTCAGCAGTAGGGCCCCTCTGGCCGGGCTCTGGTGGAGTAGCATGTTCGCACAGTGATGGCTGGCTCATCGGCACGGCACGCGGTTGTTCGTGGCAGCCATCATTTTTGAAGGGGGCAAAGGCAGGTGTTCTGCCTTATCATGTTGCAGTGCGCACGGCCAGTACAAATGCAAGATGTGTTGGAGCCGTGAAATGCTGAATTGAAGTCCACTAACCGTCAAGACTTTGGATTGCACAACCCAAATGCTTTACCAAACCCTTTTAATTTAAACGAAACAGAGCAAATGCAGCCAGTCACCTGCTCCTTAGACCCAGAGGGGTAGCACGGCGGCGCGGCAGAGCTCTACCTCTACTCTACGGCATGAGAGTGGCGTGATGCCCTTGAATGGAATCGCACGAATATATATCAAATATATAGAGTATCTTCGTCCCGAGGCCACCAACTATTCCTTCCCCGTCGTCTTCGCGCTCGGCCCACGACCTGCGCGTGGGCGTTCGTCATGGAGTGCGTCGCGTTATCCCGTGCTCACGACGTGCTGTATTTTTGGAATGACGATAGATGCGCTGTGTTGGCTCCAGGGTCCCGTCCTCCCCGAATCGAATCGGCTTCCCTGCCACGAATTCGCTCGGAAAAAAGGTGCCAAACCGCAAGCCTCTGCGCGGACGCCTGCGGGCTGCGGAGGAGTGCGTTCACGGTGCACGGCAAGGTTTGTTAATTGCTCTCCTGGGGGAGCCAGCAATAAGCCAATAATCTATGCCTGGATTGCTTAAGCGTATTTAGCGAGATGTCAGTTAGGACGTAGGGGGAGTACTAGTGCTTAATTTTGGATTTGTTGCTCTCCAGATGATATTTGGACCGCATGTTAAAACAACAGAGCAGAGAGCAGCAGATCCAGGTTGAATGAGACGTGTCTATACAGTAGTACGTTGCGGGAGAAGAGACGTTTTTTGTACGCTTCAGCCTTTTTTTCCCCCGCCGTTTTCGCCGACCACCGCTTTGTTTTTTTTTCTAAGTATAGTACGTACGCTTCAGCATCTCGGGCGTCTGGGCACGCCTGGTTCCGTCAGACGACGGTTTCGTCGGCTACCGGGGCATCGAGACACCGGATAGCACAGTAGCACACCGCTCCGCTGACATCACCGATATGCCGCGCGCCAAGATGCCGGTGCCGCTCCCCGCGCTACCGTCCAAGGCAACCGTGACTCCGTGCACGACCGCACGTACGCGTGTGCGGACGAACGGTACGGTGGACGTACGTGGACCGCCGCGACCGAGAGCGCGACGCGCCCAGCGGCGCTGCGGCGGCAGAGTATCGTTTTGTTCTTGTCATGGATCCGCTCAGCCTCGGCGAAGCCCTTCTCCTGTTCTGCTGCCGCCGGGCGCCGGCCCGCCGCCCATCCAACAACGGCTCTGCCAGCTCTCGTCTGCTAGTGGCGTGGTTGTGCGTATACGTGGTAGCTGAGACCGTATCCCGTTCCCGTGAAGGCACGCGGAAAAGCCGTGATGATTTCCCAGGACTTCGCGGACTTTTCGGCATGTGAATCATGTGGCTGGCGACGATCGTGCAGTGCGTGTGCGTACGAGAGTGCTCATATTTTTCTCCACGCTCTTTGCTTAAACCGTTGTTGTTTTTTCAGCTGATGGTGAATTGGTGATGATGACATTTTACTAAAGAATACCAGTCAAGTGCTCGTATAAAACAAACAGCTAGCTTTGCGCCAAAAGCATCTCGCTGATCCTGGACCTTTTCCCCTCCCGATCGACCACCTCTTTTTGCTTGACGAGCAAGGCGCAGGTACGTAGTCGCGTTCCTCCTCTCCTGCTGCCGCTGCCGTGCGTGTGTACGTAGGTAGCTTGGCGAGCAAGGCCATGAGATCGACGACGGAGGTCAAACTAGCTGACCCTGGGAATTGACACGACGAAAGGCCATGAGCTAGTATTTATTCTCTCCTGACGATCGTTTTGTACTTACGCATGCAATGATGCGATGTCTAGAAGGTCAAACGAATTGAATAGTGCCGTGGCTTTCTATAAGGTCAGCGCGGTACGTACGTACGTACGTACTACGCGGCCCTGACCTTGTTTTTATTTAATTTTAGCCTGGCCGGTTATTAGTTTGCACTACGGCACTACCACCGTACCTGGCCAAAAAATTTAATCCAGAGACACTCGATCTCTCGTCGGTAAAAAAAAAAATGAATACACTATCTACCTAGCTATATGTGGCTGGCCTGATGCGTCAGCGAGTCAAGCCAAGCCACTTGCTTCTTTATTCTTTTTTTTTATGGAAGACCTTCTGAATTGACACAGTTTGATGACATTGCTTTTCGTCATCATCATCGCAGTATTGCGTTCCTTGAGGTGGGGATCATTACACGTACAGGTAAACGTTGGTTAAAAAAATAGAGGTCAGAAGTACCTAAATCATTTATAACAATATTTTTGGTTACAAACTGCATATTGCGTTCCTTGAAAGGGCAGCCGAACACTGAGCCGAGAACCCTCACTCGCTGACGTCTGGCCTTACAAAGAGCCAACAGTGTAGAGCTAGAACATGCAAATTCCATGGGTCTGGGAGACGTTTAAGTGTTTAACTACCAGAGGAAGCAAGCACCAAACGCAGATCAGAAGCACCTCGTCGATTCAGCCCTTCAGGTACCAAATCACGAGAAGGAAGATCTGCCGAGCTGCAGCCAGCTAGCGGATCAACTCGCGGTATAAAACCGGCATCGTCTCGATTCAGCCGATGTGGCGGCCAGCAAGCACATGACATGAGCGAGCAGTCAAGCACGGGAGTGGGACGGCCCAGCCGGCGGATTTTTTTTTAATTTTAACTTTTTAAATTATTTTTAAAATTAACCTCTGGACAACATTTTTTGCACCAGGTGACCCTTTTGGCCGCGCCGGCCGGCGTGGCGCGGCAGACAGCCTTTGCCGCGCCACAGCATGTGGCGCGGCAGCTGTGCCACGCTGGCGAGGCGCAGCGTGCGGAGGCGACGTGGCCCCGGGACTGCCGCGCCACATGCAACGGCGCGGCAGCGTTGCCGCGCCATCCCGCCTGGCGTGACAGAGGCGGGCCTACAGCCGCGCCGCAGCCCCCTTTCTTCCTCCTCCTTCCTTTCTTCCTCTCCCAGCGCCCGACCACCCCGCCGCCGCCGGCCGCCGCCCCCCAATTCCGGCCCCAAATCCGTCGATTTGGGGTGGGAAAAGTGAGGGGAATCGTTCCCCGCGTCCTTGTGAAGGTATTCCCCTACTTCTCTCTCTCTTTTACCGTTGCATTATGTAGATCGGAGAAGATTTAGGTGACCTAGGGTTAGCTCTAGTATTTTGAAATTTAGACGAAATGCAATTTTGTTTAATGTAAATGATGATTAGTTCATACGCAGTAGTATCTCTGCCCGTGTTATTGACGTGTAGAACATGTTGCATGATTCGATTTAATGTTGTTTGTGGTGGTAATGCTTAGTGTACTTGATAATGGGTGAAGGTACTACATGGATGCATGTTTATTAGTGGGAATACCTAACAATTTTGTAGAAGAAGACAATATGCATAATGTGTACATAGAGATATATATAACTTATTGAGATAAATTGATTATTTGTTAGGTACCATGTTTAATTGACATGTGTATATCGTTGAACACAATTTTAGTTTTGCATATATATTTATAATAAAATGTCTATTTTAGTAATATGTAGTTATGAAACATCAGGTTCCTGAAGTTGTTTAAATTTTGTAGATGGATTGTTTAGTTCGCATGTTTCATGGGGGCACAGTTAAAGAAAATGGAGAGTTTGAGAATATGACAGAGGTAGTGGAAACATTTGATGGTCCACCAACCTTTAAGGATGTAGTTGATTGTGCAATGGTTAAGTATGGAGTTGGATTGCATGAGGTGACATTTAGAGGTCGTTTTGATTGTGGGAAGGCTAGAGCTCATTATGTCTTGATGAGCTTGTCGAGTGAAGAAAATTGGAATCGGTATAAGAAGGTAGTTGGTCAAGTTAATGTGTCATATCTGGAGGTTGTGGTAGATATTACTCGTGGGCCTAGTGGTAATGTTAACATGAATGAGGAAGTCCCGTTGGAGGTTCTAAATGGTACACAAGAGTCTACAATTGTAGAGGATGACTTAGGTTCTATGGAACCTCGTCGGGAGCTTGGGATGTTGGACGATGATTTTCCCAATGATTGTTTTGAGCGGGAAGAAGAAACCATGAACGAGGATGATATATCTGACAGCTCTGAAGAAGGTGAGTCTCAAGATGAGTCTGATGAGGAGGATGTGGAAGAGCAAAATGATGCCAATGCACATGCGGCTGAAGCACTCCTTGGTTTAAGTGAGGTTCACGAGGATGGTGTTCAACATGATGATGTTGGAGGACCCTCGGTGAACCATACAACCGTTGAAAGGGAAGTGCACATAAGTAGGCCGCCGGTCAACACTAGAATTGGTGAAAGTGAACAACACCTACCTAGGCCCCCGGTCAACACTAGAATTGGTGAGAGTGATCAACACACCCCAGCTCAGTACGACTTTGGACTCCCTTCTGTTTGCAATGACAGAGACTTAAGTAGGATCGATAGAGCCATTTGTGATTCTATTATGTTGTTCACAGAAGGATTAATGTTTAGTACTCAGCCTGTGATACATGAGAAAATGTTGTTTGACTCTCTTGAGGAACTTAAGTTTTTCTTGGCTGACTATGCAGCGAAGCATTATAGGCCTTTCACTGTTGTTCATTCGGATAAGAATCTTAGGTATGAAATAATGTGCAAACAAGTGTGCATGTGGCGTGTATGGGCACGACTGCAAAGAGGGACAGGGAAATGGAAGATTACAAAGGTTGTGGAACCTCACACTTGTCGTTCGTGTCAGGTGAAGGGAGTTCACGCACAATTGACAGCAACGTACATTGGAAGGTGTATCTTAGGCGTTGTTCGTGAAAATAGTGATGTGACGGCCAGCAGTTTGATCGAGTCCATATTGTTGTTTGCTGTATATCGTGTGAAGTATTCAAAGGCATGGCGGGCTAAGCAACATGCTATTGCCCTACTTTGGGGTGATTGGAAAGAGTCATATGCAAAAATTCCAAGGGTCTTGAGAGCCATGAACCACTTCAATCCTGGGGTTAAATGGTTCCCTTACATGACCGGGTTGCGTGTTCGTGACGGTTGTGTTTTGAAGCCCGTCCTACTACGTGTTTTTGGTGCTTTCCACAATGTGAAGTGGCTTTCCAACACTGTCGTCCGGTGATACTTGTAGACGAAACCTTCTTGACCGGCAAGTACAGAGGTACACTCATGATGGCAGTTGCTGTAGATCTTGAACAATAACTTGTGCCTTTAGCTTTTGCCTTGGCCGAGAGTGAGAATGACGGCAGTTGGTCATGGTTCATGCGGCTCGTTCGCATTAACATACTTGGTCGAACGCGACATGTATGTATGATCTTAGATCACCACCATGGCCTCATGAAATGTGCGACCGAGCACATGGATGGGTATCCACCACTTGTTCATAGGTGGTGCATGAGGCATTTGCCACCAACATGTGGCGTCGTTAAAGGAACAAGGAGGTAATAGGAAAGTTGAAGTTACTATGCTCAGTACATACGGAGGACAAATTTAAGGAACTGTACAAAGACTTACATAAGGACTTGAATGAGGCAGCTAAAGATTGGTTGGAGTATGAAATGCAGGATAAGGACAAATGGGCCCAAGCGTATGATGAGGGAGGTATGCGTTGGGGTATCATGACAACAAACTATTCTGAAAGTGTGAACAACGTATTTAAAGGGATAAGAAGTAGACCCGTCTTGGGGATTATTGAATACTCATTTGGAAAATGCAACGCTTATTTTATGGACAGATGGCGGAAGACACATGATCTATTGGATAATGGGGGTAAAATATGATCCTTTGTAGATGAGAAAATGTATGAAGCCGCTTTAAGATCCGTGAACCAACTTCCAGAACCATACGGTCCAGATAGAATGATTTATTCTATTCGAGGTTCCGCTACGACTAATGTTGGAGGGGAGAGTCATGGCGGTCGACACTATAAAGTGGACCTCCGGGCCGGTTCTTGCACCTGTAACGGTCCTCAATTGTTGCATCTTCCTTGTTCTCACATGATGACAGCTTGCAATGCTAGAGGTCTAGACTATGAAAATGCCATGTACATGTCTCCTTTGTTTTTTAGAGAACACACCATTAAGATTTGGGAATCCAGCTTTGAGCCGTACCTTGATCCGTCACAATGGCCTGAATACGATGGCCCAGAGTACGTGCCACTGCCATCTTTGAAGAAAATGAAAAAGGGTAGGAGGCAAAAGAAGCGTTTGAAAGGGGACATGGACGCGTGCCAAGGAAGGCATGGCGTTGATTATGACTTCAGCGATTTTGAAGCTGGTGCGGACAAGACAGAGTATCTTTGCTCAAAATGTCACAAGGAAATTAAAAACTGCAAGTGTCAGAAAAAAAAATCAAAGGGCAAAAAATCCAAGTCCACAAAATCAACGGGGACAAATAGAAGGAAGGGTGCTTCCAACTCTAGGGTAGCTGTCGAGGTAGTATGTTACTAGCAAAAAAATTATGAAATTTTGCATGTAATATTATTTTACATTGTCCATTGTCGATATTTCTGTATACTTAGCTTCAAATTTTTTATCATTGTTACTAACTACATTTAAATTTTTTTCAGGATGGCGCACCCAGTGTACCCGCTCCTTGAGGCTGCCTATGATGGCAGCCATCGTCCACACCTTCTCGCCGACCTCCACGAGGTATTTACATAATGTTGGTCATTTCCTTTACAATGTTGAGCTTCAATTTTTTTGGACTACACATTGCTAATGTTGGAACTATTGGATTTTATTTTTTTCAGGACTTGAAGCCGTTGAGGGTGCGAGAGCACTGTCCACTTCCTTGGGATGAGAGATACGCCCCTTACTTGGCTAGAGCGGGCTTTTTGGACATTGCTCTCGTGGTGGTTCGTGGGCTGCCTACGATGGACGGCCCATTGCTGTCCGCCTTGGTGGATCGATGGCGTCCGGAGACCCACTCTTTCCACCTACCTTGCGGGGAGATGACGGTCGGCATGCAGGATACAGCCATGATCCTTGGTCTTCCACTTGAGGGGCTGCCAGTGAGTGGGATCATTCAGAGTGCTGGTTGGCGTGACATGATGGAGTTACACATTGGGGTGAGGCCACCATATGCTGACGAGGGGGATGCGTCGAAGAAGACCTCCAGCGTCAACATAGTTTGGTTGAGGCAGCACTTCACCGTATGCCCCCAGGGAGCTGCTGAGGCTGTTGTAGAGAGGCACGCTCGTGTTTGGCTGTGGCACTTTGTGGCCACGTTCTTGCTACCAGATGCTGTAGGAAACACTGTGTCTTGAATGGTTCTGCCACTGTTAGGTCAGGATTGGGATAATATCCGTGGCTACAGTTAGGGTTCGGCGGTTCTGGCATGGCTGTATAGATAGTTATGTGATGCCTGTAGGCGGAGTGGCCAGGACGCGAACCTTGGTGGATGTGCTTACCTCCTACAGATTTGGATTTGGGAGCGTATTCCAGTAGGCCGACCACACCGTGGGCCTGTTGAGGTACATACAGATCTTTTGTTCTTTATTCATGCAGACTTCAGTTACATTATATTCATCATTCATTCATGTTTAAATTTTTGGTACTTTTTTGCAGGCATGGACTCGGCAGGATTCTCGACCCACATTTGGATTTGTGTGGAAGACAGCGACAACGGTACGTGGTCCTCCGGGGAGGAGGTACAAGTTCTACACAAACGAGTTGGATTGTCTTACTCAGGCACAGTTAAAAACCCATGTCAACCAGTTCATTTTCAAAATTATGATTCATCAAATATTCTCTAAGTATCCACTATTTTTGTAGGTGGAGTGGCTACCGTACTGCCGCGACTTTCCTGACCACGTCCAGTTCTCAGCAATGTGTTTCAGAGACAGACTTTTGTGGAGGTCAACGGTGCCACTCATCATATACTATGTTGTTGAGTGGCATTTGCCAAACAGGGTGCTACGTCAGTTTGGGAGGGTACAGCCGTCGCCTCCAGAGCTTGTATCCACCGTTCCAGCGTTGCACAAGTAATAAATCAACTCGATGCATTTTTCATTATTCTCAGTTGCCATAAGTTGGTTTCTAAATATTGTGACAACCAATTCTGGTATTTCAGGGTCAACAGGCAAAAAAGATACAAGGAGAATGATTGGACGGTGAAGCATGCTAGGTACTTGGACCTTTGGAACAATCGCCAGAGGATGGATCCTCAAGATGGCCCTGCTTGGCGTGCTGGACCACATAGGGAGTACTTGAGGTGGTACCATATGTAACACCCCCGGTGTTTATTAAAGATAAATACCTTAATTAGTTGTGTTAATCAAGTTTAATTGGCTCCTAAACATGTTTGACATGATTTGGCACACATTTGCACAAAAGACCTTGGTCAAAGTCATAATTCTTGGTCAAACCCCTATAGATCCAAAAAGGCTGATTTGGTTTTCTTACGCGTTCTCCAAATTTCACTATAGAAGTTCAAAATCGGCCAATATAAAAGTTCTTTGTTATTTCCGGGAACACATTTTTCATAATTGGCGGATATTCCAATTTTGAGTGAAAAGCCGCTTAAATTTGAATTGAAGTTTCTGCGCACAGTAAACCGGGGCTGAGAATTCCTGAAAGTTCAACGTATTTTTGCCACGAATCCGTTGATCAAAACATATGACGCCCTTTGTGAAAGTTGTAGGTCTATAGCTCCTCTACAACTTTTATTTTTGGAGAATTTCAACTTAGTTGACAAATTTTGGAGTTTTGCTTGGTGGAAAACATTTAAATCAAATGAGATTGACGTCGGGCGCCGACGTCGCGCCGCTCCCGCGTCGTGCACGCGTGTGCGCCGAGCGCCTGTCCGCCACGTGCCGTCGCCTCCGCGCTCCGGCGTACGGATCCTCGATCCCGTCGCGGTGGACCGTGCACCGTGGTTCCTCCGCCCGTTTCCGCGCCGTGAGCCGCGCCTACGCGCACCCATGCGCCGGGCCGCGGCAGCCGCCAGCCGTGCGACGCGCGTGTGCCCCCGCCCCAATGCGCCGCTGTGTATAAAGAGGGAGAGAAAAGGGCCGGCGCTCGTTTTCCCCGTCCGCATCGCCGTGCTCGCCGCTGTCCAGAAAAATTCGGCGCCGCCGGCCACCTCCATGGCCGCCGCCGCATAGCTCTCTTCCAAACCGACCAGTAGCCACAATCGAGCTCCTACCCCTCCCCGAGGACACACCCGACCCTTCACCACCTCCTTTAACACCACATTGCGCCGCCGCCGCCCGATTTCCGAGCTCCGGCGGGAGCTCCCCTGCTCGACCGCCGTCGGCGCCGTTCCGGCCATCTACGGCCCGAGCTACGCCACCAATCACCACTCTCTAGGTGCGCACGCCGCCCACGGTGGCTCCCCGGCCGGGTCCGGCCGAAACCCACCGCCGGCGAGACCCCAAGGCCGGCCAGGGGCCGCATTGCATCTTTTTCTTTATTTCCAGGGTGTTTTTCGTGACCTAGGGGCATATTTGTAATATCAAAAAATTAATCCAAGGGCCCGAGTGTAAAAGCTGTTTTAGGTTTTCTCTGCAACTTCAAAAATCCATTAAAAATTGTAAAAAAATCGTAAAAATGCAAATCCAATTTTGTTGGTTTCCTGGTAAAGAACTCTACCTTTTCTAGAAAGGTTATATAGGGTTTTTCTATGCAGTTTTTGAATTAAAAATTCAAACTCAGTTTGAGGTATTTTTAGTGTGGTTTAAAATATACACATGCTATGGACTTGAATTTTGGATATGTTGCTCTTTATGGCATGTTTAGATTTGTGACCAAAGTTGGCATGAGTTTGATGTGTAGATAAGTAGTTATGATTTATGTAAGCTTTATGCTAGTTTAATCTTGATGCTTTTTATAGCCCTTTTAATAAACTTTTCTTTAAGCACAAGTGCACCCTTGGGCTTTGTCTTGATGAATAGTGCCTCTGGTAGAATGGTTATGTTTTTAGGATGTGTTTTGGTTTGTGTTTTGGATTTAATCTTGTGTATGAGTTTAAATTCAAAATTTCAAAAATAATTTGAATCTGCACTTATGCCTTGGCCAGAGGCTTATATTTGACATGTATGACTTGTAGTAGAAAGTTGAGCTCAAAAATTTTAGTAAATATTTTTATAAGATTTAATTAAGTTAAGCTAGGCTGAAATTTGTCTTTTTCATATAATTTAATTTATAGGTTATCTTGAGCTAAATTTTGGCATGTGAGCTTAGTTTAGGTTTATGTTGCTGTGTGCAAAAGCTTAGGCTCATTTGAGGTGTTTTTGATTTTAATATGGATTTATGGTTGTAAGGCTTGTTTTAATTAATTAAATAAAGATAGGGCAAATAAGGTGTTAAATTGTGAAAACATGTCATGTTTCTGTTTTTGAATTTTCAGCACGCCCCCTTGCTGTTTGGTGAAGTTAAATAATTTAATTTGCTTAAATATGTACACAGTCACCATCAAAGTTAACCTTTAATTAACTTCTCCCACCCTCACCATAACCTAATGCATATGCATGTGTACGTGTAGATTTACTGGACGGTACATACACGCTCACCCAGGAGGGAGACGGGACGGTAGATGGTGAAGTAAACGAGTTGGGTGTTCATCAAGACCTGGACCAAAGTCCAGAAGAGCCCAAGGCTGTTGCTAGAAGAAGGCAAGCACCGGAGTGCATATAACCTTTTTGAATAAACTCATATCTTTTACCTTTTCAGTATTTATGTTATGTTTTGTGCATTTAAGTTTCAGGAGTTGTTTTGAAACCTAGATACATGATCCTTAGGATTCCGATGCTCTTATACTAGTATGTTAGGTCGCTAGTGCCATGCTTTAAGGACACGGTACAAGTCGAGTAATGACTCATTGCTCGCGAGATATAGGTTACTTATGTTGGAATCATAAGTTGGTTAAATTGACTCGCTCATGTGGTAAGAGCAATGGGTTCGGTCTCGACCGAGTAGCATTGTGCTGGTTTAAGCTATTGAACGTACCAAGTGCTTGTCGGGAATGGGACCGGTAAGCCTAGTACCTAATGAACCAGTGCGAGGACTTTATTGCTACTACTCTTGAGATGCTTCACCCGGTTTGATCCCGGTAGTGCAAGTGTGATCCTGGACGTGCCGTGTGAGGGCGTTCCAGTAACCTTGTACTTAGGACTGTGGCGCCTGTCCCTAATCTGGGGAGTGACGGGAACCGCCTGGTTGGGGTAGACCCTGCATTTGGTCTACCTTCTTCCGTGTATCTTGGGTTTACCTTGCAAGGATATAAATCGATCGATCGTCGGTCACTCGCCGTTATCTGAGTCGGCTTGACCACTGGCTACCCCATGTATTTATGGAACAGTTGGATTAATATTGTTGCCTGTTTAATATTGTTTGCACAACATGCTTGTTTAGTACAGGTGCTCACCTAGAATGGTTAACATACTAGAAAATGAGCTAAAATTTGAAATTAAGGATCAACTCTTAGTCGCTTTTGGCAAAACAAACCCACCAGCCAAAAAGCCTTGCATGTCTAGTTGTACTTTCTTTTTGTCGGGTAAGTCTTGCTGAGTATTAGTATACTCAGCCTTGCTTGTTTTGTTGTTTTCAGGTAACCCCATCTGGCCTGGTTCTATTCCAGATGGTTGGGAGCTTGAGTGGGAGCAGGATGACGATGAGTGATACATTGTGGATGGCCTCCCATGTGTATCCCACACTTAGTTTAATTTCCGTTGTGTAAAACTCTGAACCATGTTTACTTTCTTGTATCAAAACCTGTTTTGTAATAATGTAAACTTGTGATCTTGTATGTAATGTTGTACTCTGGTCCCGCCTTCGTGTGGGCTTAGCGCATATCTCGATCCTGTGTAAGTGATTTACCAGGCATGACCCGGCAGAGGCGACAAAATAGCTCCTGGCTATTGAAAGGACCTTGTGATGCCTAGAGGGGGGTGAATAGGATCACTTCAAATTTCTGAAACAAATGCAGCGGTTAAAACTCCTGTCGGTACTACCGACGCGGTGCCGGAACTACCGAGGGGTCGGTACTTCCGGTACCGGACCGGTACTACCGACAGGTCAGAGGGGACTAAAACGAAATTTGAAAAGTAAAGCAATTCTAGCAATTCTACTTGAATCAAGAGTTTAGATTAGAAACTAAGAACCACCTGCAACCAAAGATATGAGTTGGAACACAACCAATTTAGAGATCGGGCTCAAACAAGTTCTAGGGCTAGAGAGAAGCAAAGAATTCAAGCAAGCAAAGGAGACACAAGAATTTAATCCGAAGTTCACTCCCACAAAGGAAGCTACGTCTCCGTTGAGGATCCCACAAAGGGAGGGCTATCACCAAGAGCCTCTTTTCCTCACCTAACCCCCACAAAGGAAGATTGGTGCTCACTAAGAATTCTCCACCAAGGAGAGGGTAATACAAATGATCCCGGGTGCTCCACACCAAGAGGGCACTCAACGGGAGACGCCTAACCGTCTAGAAGCAAGCTTCAAGAGTAACAAACACGAATCAATTGCCCGGAGATGCTTCAAGTGCTCTTGAGATGGGGAGATTCGAAGGGGCTCTCAAAGCTTCTCTAATCCTCACTAGGAATCACTTCTCTACCCAAGCCCTAGCTCAAAGGAATCAAATCTTGGCTCTAAGGGGAAGGGGAGAAGTGGAGTGAATGCTCAAGTGAGGGTTTGTCCCGTGGTTGGTCAGCAATGAGTGAGGAGGAAGAAGGGGGGTATTTATACTCAACCCTGAAAACTAGCCGTTACTGTGCAAAATCGGGATTTCTCGGTACTTCCGACACGGGGTCGGAACTACCGAGGGGTGCCGCAGAAACCCAACAGTGGAGCCATATCGGTAGTTCCGACCCCGGGTCGGTACTACCGAGCCCCTGGCTAAAACTCTCCGGTGAAGCCATATCGGTACTACCGACCCGGCGTCGGTACTACCGACAAAGGCTGGGAAGATAAGATACGAGAAGCAAAGGTGCATGTGTCAACTCGAAACTCTTCTCACTCACTTGGGTCATCTCCTAAAGCACTTTTAGCATCTCTTGGCTATCAATTCGCATCCCCCTTTATAGTACGGTGTTTCATATACTCAAATTCAAAATCAAAATTAAATTAAGCCTTGACTTGAGTTGAAAACGCCGAATTGGAGTTGGGGGCCTTCTTTTGGTCAAAACCATGATTTTCAATAAAGTAAATCCTGCACACATCTTATTCAACCATTAAATACAACAAATTGTGTTTGTCACTATCACCAAAACAATTAGGGGCCAAGATGCACTTTCAGTTATCGCTTATGAGCCACGCGGACCGGCTTAGGTGATAATCTGGAATTATTTTGGGCGGTTCTGTCACACCATACCTCTACAAGAACAAGGATCAAGCCAGCTTTGACAGACGAGCACATCGAAGATGCCCCCTCAGACTCCGACGACGACATAGCGGATGAGTACGACACCATGACACGTGTGGGAACACAGCCAGAGCGAGCATCTTTGCACGACTACTTGGTAATTTTATCCCACGATAATGTTATTTCATCACTAGGGTATCTAAAAATTTATAGGTGTAACAAGATTTTTTTTGTAGGGACAACAACTTGCAAGGCTTGCCAATGAGGCAGGAGTGGTCATGGAACATGCAAGTGCATCCGAAGGTGGAGTCCTACGGAACTTTGCAGAGGTAGTATTAGTTTTCAAAAATTTAATGCTTTAGTATATCCATAGTGAACATATATTGAATATGTATTGAATTTATACCAAATGCATGGTGCAGAGGGTCCGGAGAAGCTGCAGACGTATGGCAATGAAGTTGAACTGCATGACGGCCCCAGAACGGCGGCAATGGTCAGGGAACTTCTTCAGGATCCCGCCGTACTCCAGTCCACCACGGGGCAAGAAGCTCCACACGGACCCCATCTCGTAGCAGCGCTCGCACCGCGTCAGCATCTGTAGGTCGTGTTGTTGCTAGTGGCAGTCGTGGTCGTGGCAAGGCAATCGGCACCCCTCAGCCAAGTGATGAGGACGATGGAGACGACTCCTCAGATGCAAGTGCTAGTGAGCATGGAGACCCCACGTACCAGTTAGAGATTCCGATGGAGGTCCTGTTTGATGCCCCACGTGCTACTCAGACACAAGGAGAGTCGAGTCAGGTAATGAATCTAATCACATTTCCTTCTAAGTCGTCAATTCTTACTACCTTGCATTTTATAGTGTTATGTCCAATATTTGCAGCCCCGTCCACCTCCTGCTAAGAAACCCCACGGGCGTCATCCCCGTGGGCCTGCGGATGTTGGCAGTCCCAACGTCTTGGACACAGAACCGGGGAGGGATCGTCGACCGAAACAAATTTTCAGCCCCGAGGACCAAATCCGCCGCCGTTGTTGAACTTATGGACTTTCTATGAACTTTGTGTGTGTCGGACTATGTCGGAATTGCCTATGCATGTGTTGGGATTAGGATGTTCAAGTAATGGACTTTTCGTGATGTTTGTGTGTCGGACTATGTTTGAACGTATGTACTTTGTATGGAACTATGTTTGATGCATGGCATTTGTGACCATATTGGCTTTTGGATGAGTGAAGGTGGTCTGTGGTGTTATGTGCAGGTGCGTCGAGACGAGAGGGCAACAGAAACCTGAAGAAACTGATGGCTGTCTCAAAAATCAGGCTTGCCGCGCCATGCGCCACGGCGCGACAACGTGTTGCTGCCGCGCCAGCAGCGGTGGCACGGGAAACCTGGGAAACCATGGGTGCGTGGGGGGATCTTTACCCAGGTTTGCCGCGCCATGCGGCGTGGCGCGTCAGTACCAGGCTTGCCGCGCCAGGTGCGGTGGCGCGGCACAAACGTGCTGCCGCGCCGGGCAATTGACAACCCAAATTTTGTCGTGGTTGCGTACTGGTGGCTGCGCACCGGTGGCGCGGCAGCTCGTCCTTGCCGCGCCACAAAGCATTGCGCGGCAACATTGGCTTCCCGCGCCAGGCGGTGTGGCGCTGCAAATGGGGCCCACACAACTCTACCACGTCCGGGCTCGACGTGACGTAAGCAGGCCGCCGCTGCCGCGCCGTCACGCATGGCGTGGCAGCGTCAACTTGCTGTGCCACTCGTTCCAAATCAGCTTTTGCCGTGGGGTCGTACTGAAAGTTTTACACAAACGGCGCGACAGGCCACTCTTGTCGCGCCATGGAGGCTGGCGCGGCAGTGGGTCTTGGTGCCGCGCCATTTGTGGTGGCGCGGCGAAGGCTTACCTGGCTTCCCCTACATATAGGAGGAGGTTGCTAGCCTCCACTCCTACCTCACAGGCAACCTCCACTCCTACCTCACCTCCGTTCCTTAGTGTTTCGAGCCAATCGTCTGAGAGTGTTGGTAGCCAAAAAAAAACCCCCAATCCGAGATGGCAAGAGGGTTCATGGACGTGAGGAGGGCCATGAAAGCAATGGAGGGGGCGTACCCAAATGATCCCAATAGATCCATACTCAGTTTGAAAATCCGCCCAAAGGACGAGATCCTCCCAGAGTGCCATTGTGGCATGAACGCGGGATGCAAGGTCTCCCATGAAGATGAAACATATGGCAGGCGTTTCTGGTGCTGTCAAAACATCGATCAAGCTAAAAAGGAGCTTGCGGCATTGGCAGTAAGTGATATCATTACGTAACATTCCAGCGACTTTGTGGTGTTGAGTTCTGACTTTGTATTTATGTGGCCTATATTGTAGGGAAGCAGTAGATCTGTTGCTCCAAAGGTGACGAGGGCGTGCCACTTCGAGCAGTGGATCGATGACTTCATCAGTGGTCCAGATGCCGTGCTTTTGGCAAGGGGGAAAAATCGATGGAGACCCCAGCACAGAAGTTCGTTTGAAGAAGGAACTTGACGACTTCGAGAAGTGGAGCGATGACTTCATCAGTGGTGCATGATTGTTGTTATGTATAGCATGTGCCATTGCTTGTGTGATTTAAATTTCCTAAGGCGTGCTAGGATTAGTATTGGCACATGTGCCATGCATGCCACTGCAAACTTGTGTGATTTAAATTCCCTAAGGCATGCTAGGATTAGTATTGGCACATGTGCCATCCATGCCACTGCAAACTTGTGTGATTTAAATTCCCTAAGGCATGCTAGGATAAGTTATGGCACATGTGCCATGCATGCCACTGCAAACTTGTTATGTAAGGGCACTGTCTAATGAAGTAGCAATGGCGAGAGTGTGGACAAAACAATTGTTGTGCCAATTGTTCGATACAATGCCTTACTGAAAAGCCTAAACATTCGTACTTGCATAGACTTTTCTGTTTTTCCAGTTGAAATGATGCCTCACTGAAAAGCCTAGGGATTCCAAGAAGCCTAGGGTTTCATGAGTGCATAGGCTTTTTCAGGGTGTTGTCAAATCAAATGTTGTACAACGGGTACATGACATGCTGACTCACTGAAAAGGCTAGGGATTCCAAGCAGGCTAGGGTTTCATGACTGCAGGGGCTTTTTTCAGGGTGTTGTCAATTCAAATTTTGAAGCACGGGTACATGACATATCGTGTCTCTCACTCAATAGGTTAGGGATTCCAAGCAGGCTAGGGTTTCACGAGGGGGTTGTCAATTCAAATGTTGTAGCACAGGTACATAAGAAACACAAAGTTGCAAATGGCGTAGCTAATAACCTATGTAAACATGTGCCATTTGCGAGTCCTAGCATGCCTTAGGGTAGTTTAGAAAAGAATTACAACACTAATAATCTACTGGTACGAGAACTGTCCGGATAACATAGAGCCAAAAGCACTGGATTCCTGCGAAGGCATGTAGTAGTTCCCAAATGGGGGTGGAGGTGGGGGTGAAGGTGGTGGGGATGGACTTGACGGTGGAGTGTTCTTCCTGTGACATCTGCAGGTGCATAGCGCGTCGTCGCTAGATGGTGGATCGGGAGGAGTCAGTGCCTCCGCGAGCTCATGCTTCAGCTTCTCGATGCGTCCTTCTAGGTACGTGAAGTACTCTTCATATGGATGAATAGCTGGCAGATCGACCCATGTCGCGAAACCGCAGTTGTTAGGGTCATACAAGTACTGCAAATACCAATAGTATGTTACTTATCAAAATAAACTGATGGAAAAACCGGTGCCAATGTTGCTTACCCACGCACGTGGATAGTGCCAAAAGCGATGACCGGAGTAGTAAAGTCCAACTCCCTCATAAACTTGCATTACACACAACTCATTGTGCATGCATCTTGGCCACTTCACTGGTTTCTTCGAATCGTACGGTCTCACATCACGCAAAGATCGGAAATAACTCTTCTCTCTTGGTGGGAAGTACTCTTTACACTCGGGGTCCTGTTCTGTCCACAAGTCTGGACCGAGAGAACTATCCTCACTTGACAAGGGATCCATTGCTGGTTATTATGAACAACAATGGTTAACTGAAGGGTGACATATATAGGGAAAGAGAAGAGGTGGTGGGCCATTCGATCCGTGGGAGAAAACACACCCTACCCTAGGGTGTCCCCTACCCTACTACATGTGATGTGAGTCCAAGAAAACACACCCTACAGCCATGGCGGATGGCGGCTGCCGCGCCTATATAAAGGGCGACAGCAGCCGCTGTCCCGCCCCACCCAGCCGCTTCCTCCCTCTCCCCACGGGCTCATCCTCCCTCTTAGGTAAGTTTCCTCTCTTTATTAATTTAATGTAATTAGTTTAATTAGTTTAGAATAGTGTCATTAGTTTGGGAATTTAGAAAGTAGTTTTCAATTTGAACTTTACTTTTTTTAAATTAGTTTAATTAGTTTACTTAATTGAGAATCATTATGTTGTGTAAGAACGTACGCATGGTATCATTTTTATTTGTCATGTTGATTTTTTAACAATAACTAGCGATGTCTACTGCTGCTGTCGGAGGGGGTGAGGATGGTAATGGTGGTCGTGACCGTGATACCTCACACCAAAAGGGGGAAAACACAAATACAACACCTGATCCGAAGAAAATGAGCACGTTAGAAAGAGGCATGCTTCGATATATGCAAGGAAAAACTGCAGATGCCATTGCAAGAGGAGAGGAACCTCCTTGGGATGCTCTTTATGCTCCACCAGACATGCATCATTATTTGCAACGAAAAACTGCAGATGCCATTGCAAGAGGAGAGGAACCTCCTTATGGTGGTCTTTATGCTCCGGGTGGTCTTTATGGTCCACCAGCAGACCCGTGTGTTGCTAAACCTTCGTCGTCACATCGCAAGGATGGCTAAAGTTTGTCACTTTGTATGATGTTGTAGTCTTTGATCATGCGGTGTTGTAATATTTGAACTACTATTTCGTTTGCATCATAGTACTGTAATATTGTTCTATAAGAACTGGATCCTATTGTGATTGTGTTGTAATAATGGTACCAATATTCCTCAATTTCCTATTTTTGTAATTTCCTACTCGATTATTATAATTTCGTTCCAATGTTTAGATCATAAATAAAACGTCCTCCTATGTACTTTCCTACTATAATTGAGTTTTTTGTGCTTCTCCAATTTTGTGAATAAAAACTCATCCAGAACTACATCACATAACAAAGTGTTCATTAATACAACACAACCAAACACACTTGTTCATTGAAAAATAGTCCACTACAACACATGCAATTGACACTTGAGGACCATTCATCGTCCTCCCACAATCATCTTACCTTTTATGTCGGCCTCTGCCTTTCTTGCCGCTTCATCCCTCGACCTATCCGTGGACCTCTCCGTCAATGCCTTCCACTCCTCTTACTTTTTCTTCCTCTTCTCACTCTTCTCGTCTGCAGTCAACGGACGTATCCCCTGTTCTAAGAACTTCTCCCTGTTATGACACCAATATGCCACAACCTTCTCGTAGTTGGCGTAACCAACTACAAATTCCAGCTGCACTCCAGTTTCACGAACCATCTCATCACAAATTGGACCACTTAGATCCTCCTCTTCCGGTAAGGGCACACCATATTTTGCTCTTATCTTGTTTTTAATTGTTTCAGTTTGAAACCGCCTCCCAGGTTCAGAAGTGCGTCCCAACTCTAACATTAACTCACGACAACCAAGAAATTGCTCCCAATCACAAGTCCTTCCCTCCTGAAAAAAGAAGGTCGTATCATACATAATGAAATCACAATGAAGACAACAACAATCGTGCTAACAAAAGCAAAAAAGAGGCCATGACATGCTCACCCAATAGTCTCCATATGCATTGCCACAAAACATTCCAAAACCTAGCTCAGATGGCACAACACCTTCCGTGGCTACTATGCCGCACTTGCACCGTGAAGGTGGATAGCTCAGGCAAGGCCAGGGCTTCGTCCCGGACTCGAACTCTTTCACTTCAGCTTCGGTTGGCCACTCGGATCTTGGTCCATGTATGTATTCATTGAAGTCACACCTAGGCCACCCACTCTTAATTGCACAACAACCATTACTAACAATGAGCCATGCAAACTTATAAAACTCAAATGATAAGAACAATATGGAATATACTTACAAGAGTCTTTAGGGAGCAACGAAAGAATGGTGTAAACTTATTCGGGGCCTCAATGTTTGGCCGTTGAAGATACGCACGCACTCCACAATCACACAATGGAGGGTTGTTAACTCGCTCAATGGCGGCCAACTGCTTCTCCTCATAGGTCATCGGTGGAGGATTCGGTGGAGGAGGAACCCATCATTGAAACTCATCATATGACTTCAAGACATGACTCACATACGGGAAGAGACGTATCCTAGGATCAAACTTGTCCGGTCCGTCTATCCACTGCAAGAAATAACAAGGAGCTGCCGGGGGTGGTGCTTCCCTAATCCAACAACAGTAGAAGGCTCTACCAGCAGTAGTAGCACACCTAGACTGTTTCACATAAGCTGGCACACCACATAAACAATTGGGCACAGGGAGAGCTCGAGGCACAGGAGCGTCTTCATCCCACTCTTCGGGAAACCTTCCTTTACCACTAAAAATGGCACAATAACGTGGGTTTTGGTGGTTCATGTCTACTAATCCTGCAACAAATAATATTCAAATGAACAATTTCAAATATGGTACAACAACCAATGTAACATAAACAATATTAAAAATCTAACCTACACTAAAGCATCTAGTAATGCAATGTATTTTCAACGTAACAATCGACGGCAAAATTACTACTGCGACTACCTAAAGCATCACTTTAAACTCATCCAACATCTAACACATCACATTTTCAAATTATTGGCAAACCCTAGCTCACCTATACATGCAAAATCCTACCAAATGAAGCGGTAAAACTGAGATTAAATAAGGGCAATACCTTCCCAAGGATACGAGGATCGATTTCCCACACTATCCCCACCCAAATCGACGGGTTTGGGGGTGTGGCGGCGGGCGGCGGCGGGTACACGGTGGATGAGGTCGGGCTCGGCCAAGGAGGAAGAAAGGGAGGAGGGAGAAGAAAGGGAGGCTGCCGCGCAACTGTAGTGGCAGCGCTGCCACGCCAGGCGGGGTGGCGCGGCAGCGTTGCTGCACCGCTGCATGTGGCGCGACAGCCCCGCGCCCACGTCACCGCGGCCCCCGTACGGGCCAGCGTGGCACAGCTGCCGCGCCGCTGCAAAGCCTAGCTGCCGCGCCACGCCGGCCGGCGCGGCTAAAAGGGTCACCTGGTGCAAAAAATGTTGTCCAGGGGTTAATTTTAAAAATAATTTTAAAAAAAGGTTAAAATTAAAAAAATCCCCAGCCGGCGAGCGTGGATCACCAGAGCTTGGCTGCTAGGGGTGTGGAGGCGCATAGGCCCAAACGAATTGTGTCATGGCCTCACGAAATGGCCGCTAAGTTTCAAGCCGCTCTGGACTGCTGCTTAATAATGCAATTTGTTACCTTGCTTATTACACGAATGGACGATGGCACTTAATACTAAGGATTGTCAAAATGATATGCTAAAAGCTGGAGACACTAGTAATTTGCATTGCTAGCAGCATATAATTTGATAGGAAGGTAAAACAAGACAAGCAAACAAGAAGGCTTAAAATAATAATATTCTTGTTCATTCACTTGAAGATCAAACCTGTGTGTGCCAAAACATTGCAAATCTTTTATTGACTTCACAAGACATATGACCTTAAGATTTCATTTCCCACCTGCATCTAGAAGCATATGTTGAACGCGCACCTTCTTACCAAAGGCGTATATGCATAGCCTTTCACAGATGGATTTTCACTGAATAAGTTGCAGATTTCCTTGCATGCTCTAATACTTGGTTGATTTTTGGGGTGTGGTTTCAAGGTCACTCGCTTCATCAGCGGTGCACATCTGAACAGAAGCTTCAGGAGATCAATTTCATGGCTCTTTCCACCAAAACTTTCAATTTCTACGGCTTCAAGACATTTCAAGGAGACACTCTGACTTCTCCAATCTTGGGGCTGATCGCAGGCACAATTTGGTGCGCATGCTTTGTAATTTTTCTATAAAAAAGAAGAAGTGACAGCATCCATAAACACCATTTGTAAACATTGTGACAGCATCCATGAATGTAGGGAAATATATTTCCTGAAAAACATGTAAAGCTTCTGAAGTGCAGAATTACTTACAACAGCGCATAGGACCAACTTAATCTTTTTTACATCAGCACAAATCCCCATAAGCTCCAACAGCATTGGTCCATAAGCATGTCCAAGTGGATGGTGGAGAAATAGCTCCAAGACAGATATGTTAGGAAGGTGGACTATTTCTTTCAAACTCCGCGGGTGTTCCATGGAATCCTGTAAATGGATAAAAAATCAGTTGTCAAAGGACAGTCAGTAAGATATAAAACAATAAATATATAGAGCATGAACAAAGTGGAAAGGGTAAATTGCACATTTGCCACTTTGCACACCAGCCTGTATGGCAGAGTTTTCATTAAAAAAATGTAAACCTTGAAAATTTGCCATTTAAACTGGACTTTATTTCTTCTGTTTTGTTGCTACTTCTATTAGAAATAACATCTGAGACGTGATGTAAAATCACAAAATTAAAGAGGATAATAGCATTCACGTGCAAAGACTGCAGTGCCCATACTCCTATGCTCCTATCTTCTTTATGTCTTGCACCATCAGCCAAGAACCCTAGATGCCCAAATCCCCTTTTCCTCTCTTTAATATGACCTCAAATCAAATCAGTCACAGCTTGCAAAAGAAATTTTTCGAAAAAAAACAGCTTGCAAAAGAAATTTTTCGAAAAAAAACAGCTTGCAAAAGAAGGGATGAAGACACCATGGTGATGAATTGGTGCCGAGAGGGCGAGAAGAGTGGTGCCAGGCGGGATTAGGGGCAGAGTTTTTTTTACCGACCGTTAGGGTGAAACCGCCTGCCTCCGGTAACGGTTTACCAGAGCGGTTTGAGCTATTACCGAAAAAACCGCTCAAATTCAAATTTCCAAACCAAACCCCCCGTGCAACCGGTTTCTGGCGGTTTACCGAACGGTTGGAGCGGTAAACCGCAACGGTTTGACCGGTTACCGGTCTCTGGGACAAAAAAATCGACGCAGTGAAGAATTTGATGTGTTTTCAAATTTGAATTAAAAAATGGGGAAATATAAGAAAATTTCCTAAAAATATTTCAAGGTGCGTAGAATCTAATGGTGTCAAAATTTTTCAAATATTAGCGCATTTAGTATTTTTTCGTGCATTAGAAGTTCAACCAAAAAAGAAAAAGATTTGGTTGAACTTCTAATGCCCGCAAAGTATACTAAACGAACGAATATTTGAAAAATTTTGACATCATTAGATTCGTGGCAACTTGATCTATTTTTGGATTTTTTATAAAAAATCAAATTCAAAATTTTGAATGGGGGCGGTTACCAACCGGCCGGAACCGCTACCGTCCCGGCGTGGTAAGGTCGGTAACCGCGGTTACCGAGCAGTATTTTTCGATATTTTTAACCATGATTAGGGGTGCTGAAGAGTGTTTGAGACCGGCATCGACGTTAGACCGGGACCCACCGACCATAAGACCAAAATCTGTTGTGTAACTTGTGTTTAAGACCCAGGTTGGTTTTAAGTGGGCCCCACTTAAAAAATACAAAAAAGATTAACTATGGGTCTCATCCATGGGTGGGAAATCTTCTCCTTGCGGCAATGATCTAACGGCGCCAGCGGAAAAAAAACATTTGTTTACTGGATGATGTCAGGTCTTTTTTCATTAGAACCTCCTCTAAGGCCCGTCTAGAGTGTATGAGGTTGACCTTACGGCTCATGCTCATTCGGGTCGGGAATAAAAATATAACAAAGATAGATGATAGATACAACTAAAGACTAAGATTTATTACGAGTCAAAACTAATCTACTCACAAAAGGTACACTAATTATGAGACCAGAGTAAATTCCACACCTCTCAACTCATGGAGTGATTCCCGATGTCATGTTGTATCTAACATGAGTAAATTAGTTATTGGTCCGAAATAAATCCCGAACTTTGAGCTTGTTCGGCTGATACGAAGAATAATATTTGGCTGGTAGATTGAATAGTGTTATGTGAGAGGAAATAAGCCAAAATAAGCCGAGCCGAGATAAGTCGAACAAGTTGTTTTGTTCTATCCATCATAATTTGTTTTATAATATGTATCATTTCTGGCCGGATTGAAATACTATGTAACCGAACAAGTCATTATTATGCTTACGACCCCCTCATTTCATACACTCGGAATGCCTTAATGGTCTCAAGTCCTACGTTTAAGGCTCCAACAGATTATAATAGGAAATTTGCAATTTGAGTTTTTTTAATGCCGTAGCTGTTCAAATCAAGGTCAAATAAGCATTTTGCCCAAGCAGAGATTAAGAGACGCACCATTATCCATAGACGCAAGGATAAGACATGGGCATACTTTTTCGTCCTCACTTCGAAGTAGAGCAATCGCCATACCCTGTGAATCATTGTGCTTCCGAAGTCGTCGCACCGCCATGACAAATACTCCATTGTAGGCGCTGAGACTGTGATGCTCGAATTGATCGAGACCATGTCGGCACTCAAGGTGAACCTCTTCAGCACCGGGGCTACCACATGGAGACTCCCCAGTCGAGCAGTGGTCACGGTACAGGTCTTCAACGAACGGGCCACGATGTCGATACCTCCAAGCAGTTCCCAACCGTCCAATAGTAGCTCCTCTATCGTGGTGGAGTGCACTAGAATTTTGTCATTGGCAAAATAGCCAAAGACGTCCCTGAATTATTGGCAAAAGGTCAAGTTCGTCCCTCAACTCTTGCGCCGACCAGTTTAGTCCCTGAACTCTATTTCTCTGCGTCAGTTAGGTCCTTCCGTCCGATTTGGCCGTGAACGCCGTCACGCGGTAGATAACGAGCAATCATAATGACCGATTTGCCCTTCTGCTATGCGTAGCGCCTCCTCCCTCCTCCATCTTATCCGCTTGGCCGCCAGCACCACAGCGAGAGACGGATCGCGAGCGACGGCCACCGCGAGTCAATGCGAGCGACAGCCATCTCTAGAGCTGCTCCCGCCACTCTCCTTCCCGTCCGGCTCTTCCTTTACCCATCCACCTCCGTGTGCGTGGCGGTGTGCGTGGAGGGCGCCGGCGGCGGATCAGCGCGGCCGAGGCGGTTCGTGGTGCGGGTGGTGCACCTCAGCCACCCGGCGTTCCTGGAACTGCTGGGGAAGGCAGAGGAGTAGTACGGCTTCCCGGCCGTCCCGAGACCCCTGCGACGAGGACCACTTCATTGACGTCCTCCACCGCGTGTCCTCTTCCTCGTCGTCTACTCCTGCTGCTGCGGCCCGGTCGTCACGCGGCGTGCGTGCTGCGACGCGCGTTCACTGCTGCAGGGCATGGCGAGAAGCTCGCCTGCTAATCTGTCACCTCATCAGCAGCCGCCAGATGAATCGACTATAAGACAACCTACACGGTCCATTGGTGATCTATTCTACTGGTAGCTGGTGAATGGTGATTAGTTTGAAATAAAATTTGGAATTGTGCAATAGCAAGATTGTGATTCGTGGCACGCTAGGAGCCGATCCGCCCGTCGCCACGTAGCCGATGCAGCCAGCCAGGGAGCAGCGAGATCGTCAGCGGGGTCAGCTCCGGCCTCCGGCGAGCGGATTTCCGGCCAGTTACACTGCACTCACTGGTGGTCGTGGAGAGGCATGGGTTCGTTATCGCGGCGGTTACCCTGTCCGAGCTTGGAATCCGCCGTGGCCCGCGGCATCTCCGCTCGTGCGATGAGCTCGCGCGATCGAGACCGGCGGGTAGTAGCAGTAGCAGTAGTCCGCGCGGCGCGGCGCCGAACATGCATGCGAGCACCCCCTGAACTGGATCTGCGAATTAAAAAGCAGCAATTTGCTTACCTCCTGCAGGCGGTTCTTGCAATCCGTCGACTTGGAGCAGCTCTAGGGCGGCGACGAGGAGAGCGGTGGGAGGAGCTCGACAATGGCCCCGCCACGGTGCCGCGGGCGAGGATGGATGGCCGGCGGGCCGAGAGGGGCGAGTCCGTGATGAGTTAACTGACGGTGTTGACGTGTACTCAGACGGAAGGACCAAACTGACGCAGAGAACTAGAGTTCAGGGACTAAACTGGCCGTCCCAAGAGTTGAAGGACGAACTTGATCTTTTGACAAGAATTCAAGGACGAATCTGCCTATTTTGCCTTTGTCATTGTTGGAGAAGGTGGCGGTGGAGTGGCGAGGCAGGCTAGGTTTGCACACTTGTAGGCAACGCAGCCGTGGTGCTCGTGAGATGATGTCAGCAATGCTGACATGATGACATCCCCGAAGAGAGAGGCTCTCAAGCACAGGAAACTCGCCGCCCGTGATACTGATACACAGTCCCTGAGTATATTGTGTCAGGTCTAGTGCAATCGACTTGGCTCGCCGGAAGCATGGCAGCTGCAACTCGATGGGAAGGTAGCCGTTCTCAGAGAATCCATACAGCTCAGCTGAAACGACGAGCTTCACCGGTGCGAGACGCGCGGCGGTGTCGAGCAACGACGCCATGCCCTCCACCTTGAATCTAGAGTAGCCGGTGCAGATGTCGAGGAGGGAGAGCTCTTTGCGGGCGACCTGGGCGAGCGCGGCGGGGATGGCGTTGGCTGCGACGTCGCGTAAGGAGAGCTCGGGGAGGCCCCTCCAGAGGCCGACCCAGCGTCTGGAGATGATGCCGGTGCTGGCGGCGGTGCGGGTGCAGCGGAGGCGGCGGAGAATCTCTTCGAGCAGGTGGTCCGCGAGGCCGCTGATGCGATCCACTCCGTCGCCGCCGCCTTCCGGGGAGCGCGGGAGGTTGGGGCGGCGGCGTGGCGGATCCGGGCCGGGGCGGCGGTAGAGGAAGCCCTCCCTGAACTCCATGCGTCCACCTAGCGGAGGAAATGGGGGCGGTGCGGCGCGATTCGAGTGGAATGGGATGGGAACTGGCGGCGGTGCATTGCAGGGGACGGTGGTAGGGATGGGCGCGACGCCGGCGCAGTTGGCGGCGTGCGATATAGGGATGGAGACGCGGAAGTTGCTGGGCTTTCAGCATCCAGGTCGGGCTGAAACTTCTAGTGGGCCTCAACTCATCTCCAAAAAAGGCTGCTGCTTACTTGTAGTTGGGCCGAGCTAGTTGCTGCCCGACCGTTCTTGTTACTTTGTTAGCGGCTGCAAGCTTGTCCTATTCTTCATCACGCGCCTTTGGTTCGCTGGACAAATGACGATGTTAGACATCAACTAGATTGTCTTAAGTATATACTTCAATAAAAAAAGACTTACCTTTAATCTCTCATATTATAGCTTACCCTCTTACTTTAACATGATGTTATAGACAAGTAGCGGCATCACAAAGATTCATCGTCATCGATCGACTATTCGACTTTGCTTCTTGGATGCATCAGGTGTTAATTTACTGGGATCATTTGATTACTCATGGTACTGGTAGCGTGTAAACTTCACACCATTCGACTTTGTAAGGGACAGAGATAGACACACGATCTTTGGACTTCGGATTAAGATGGTAGGTGAAGAAGGTGAGGGACCATACATACCTCGATGTCGGCTGTCGTTTAACTTTAGGCGATGGTAGGTCTTTTGGGTCTTGAAAACTTGGTTCGATGGGACTCCGATGATGAGGACTGGCTTTGACAAGAATGGCAAAAGGTATCTCGGATCGCCGTCGCGGCCCTGTTCACGCCATCAAGTCTTTCCTCCAAGATTTATAAAGAGCAAAGTCGGCAGCGTGCCTTTGTTGATCGACACTCAGCGTTGTCGCATCGGCATCGATCGACAGTTTGCGAGCCACAGCACTCGTGATGTCGTCCACTTATATTTTAGGAAAGCACCAACAACTGAGGTGTTCTGGCTTCATTCCAACACTCGCAAAAATCAACAGACTGGCCTCATCTGAGCTTAAGTAAGGTCAGAAGTCTTGGGCATTTTGCTCCAAGGGGCGACGGTCCAGTGGGACGCGACGTTCCCGTCGACGACGAGACGCCAATGGTGACTTCGGGAATCTTCAGACTGTCGGTGCTTAGTCCTTCGATGGTACTCATAAGGGTAGGGTTTCCGTACGTGTATTAATATGGGTGAGTGCGCGTGCGTGCGTGCGTGGGTGAGTGTGCGTGCGTACGTGTATTCAGATGCCAGCGAAAGCGCGTAATAGAAAATGGTTCGAGCTTTGCACCAAACGGCGTGAAGAATTGGCCACACCACCGTTGCCTAGCAGCCTAGAAGTAGAAGGTGCCGTCGACGCCGATGAAAAGAATATATTCAGAGTTCGAATGGCTTTGTCTGCTCCAGAGTCCAGACCTGAAACAGAAGCGCACACACACTGACACAGCGCAAAGGTGTTCATGCACCTGGCCTCGCCTCCACATTTGGCTTTCAACTTGCCTGCGCAAGAGATAAACAGAGGAAGATTGGGCGCGCAAAACGTAATGCGCGCTGCTCCGCCGGAAGCAGACCTGGACATGCTTATGCTTGCAGCGTCACGTTGCATTCAGTGCCGGAATCCTGGAATATCCAAGGTGCTGCGCCCATGCCGGCCTTTGGTGCGCTGCGTCCCTTTGGATCAAAAGTTTGTAATCCCGTCTTTGCTTATTGGTGCTCACACATTTGCGCCGCATCTTCGTTTGGATTTGTTCGTTAATGTTTGTTTCTGTTTGGCAAATGTAATGCTCGTTTCGAATGGGCTGCCTAAATCCAGTGCTACCTGGGCCCAAAACACTGACGAGTGACGACGACCGGAGAGGCACCGAGCGACAAATGGCCATGAATGACTCTGATCCGTATCCCATCTCCAGGCTCCACAGCAGTGCTGGTGAGCTGGCCCATTGGTCCCTAATTTTTTTTCGAATATGCAAGAGACCATAGTCACAAAGTTCCTGAGTCGAATGGGTCGGGGGACGGGATCGAGGATCGAGGGTCGATACTTTTGAGTGGGTTTTACAAGGCAGGGAGGAAAATGACCCCGCGTTCCCGGGTCGGGATCGACGTTCCCGGGTCGAGGGTCGATGGCATCGACCCCAGTTTATGTGACTATGTGCAAGACAGGCATACAGCTTATTGTATTTATTAAGAAAAAGATGAATTTGTTACGCAAGGAGTGGTTGGGCTAATTAGCGACAGGCATAGTATACGCTATTGCTCCCTAATTAAACAACTTAAGTGTTTTGCTCCAGCGGCAATCCAATTGTCCCCTTCCTGCTTGATCATCCGAAGCAATGCCGCCGCCTGCGTTGTGGTGTTCCTGAAAACTCGTGCATTCCGCTCTTTCCATAGCTGCCAGGCGCCCAGGCCCAGGCCCAGGCCCCATTGGTCGCTAATGGCAGCAGATGGTGAAGTCATGCATGATCTGAAAAAAAATGAGTCCTAAGCACAAACAACTTAGCGCCCAAGACACCAAGTATATTTTGCGGTGCAAGAAGCTGACTTCCGTCCCGTGCGTGTTGCTTGGCAGCCAAGGCTGCGCGCGTGGAGCCAAGCCAAACCGTGTGATTCGAATTGATGCAATTAGTTTTTTGGTTCCTGAGATTGTTATACTCAAGCATGCAATGCAATAGTATTGGGAAATCATCGCAGGTCAATACATACCTGATTAAATGTTAATTGTGAGTGCTCGCTAACCATTTTTTTAAAAATCTAAAGTCTCAGAGCAGGAGCAGTTGACTCGGTTGTCGGTGTAAATAGTTTAAGTTTGGGCCTCTTGACTTGACCAAAGCCCATGCACTGATGCACGGACCACGGCCGGCCTTGAATTTGATCTCGAGGCCAACGCGCGATCCCCGGTGTTTTTTTTTCCGAATGATCCCCGTTGATTATTTAAGCAGGCTCCGGCGCTCCGCCGCCTGCCAAAGCCAACTCGAACAAGCACGAGCCTCACCGCCGTCGCCCGTCGCGTCGTCAACCACAACATCCACCTGTCCATGGAGACGGAAGCCGTGGCGCTACCGGAGGACGCCCTCGCCGGCGTCCTCCGCTGCTTGCCGCCGCGGAGCCTCGCCGCGGCTCGGTGCGTCTGCAAGGCGTGGGGCGACGTCGTCGACCGTCACTCGCTGCTCCTCCCGCACCAGCTCCCGAACACAGTCCGCGGCATCTTCATCAACTACGTCGACCACGGCCGCCCGCACCTGTTCGCCCGCCCTTCAAGTTGTTCCGCGGCGACGGCGGGCCCGGAGATCGACGGCCTGCTCAGCTTCATGCCGAACGACCCCAGGGCGGACTGGTGGTCGGTCATGGACCACTGCGACGGCCTCCTCCTCTGCAGTGTGGACTGGGACCGCCGGCTCTGCGTCTGCAACCCGGCGACGCAACGGTGGGCGCTGCTTCCTCCGCCGCGCTCGGAGTCGGAGGCTACCACCATCAGCCGCTACGACGCCGGCGCGTGCCTCGCGTTCGATCCGGCGGTCTCGCGTCACTACGAGGTGGTCTTGCTTCCCGACGTGCCGAGGAAGCCGATGCGTCCGGATAGCTGGAAGGTGCCCAAGAAGCGGCCGCGGCGCCGGCCGCAAGAGATACACGGGCCGTTCTGCCTGGACTCGTTGTTCGCGTCGCTGGATGGCGGCAGCACGTTGGTTGCCGAGGAGACGACGTACGGAGAGGAATTTCAACGGGGATCTCCGCCGCCGCTGCCAGCGTCACCTGATCCATCCGTGGATGAGGAGGACAGGGAGCCTGATGACCCATGTCGCTTGATGGAATGGCCGCCGTCGCCATTCCGGCTGGATGTGTTCTCATCAAGAACGGGGCAGTGGGAGGACAGGTCCTTTGTCCGGGAAGGAGAGTCGGTTGGGACGGTCGAGGACATGCGGCGGGATGTATCGAAACGAATGGGGTCGACAACACGCCGGCGTTGCGCTGTGTACCGCCGGAGAGTGCTCTACGTTCATTACCATCGTTCTTTCATTATGAGGTATACGTCTATGCAGAATCCAACACCACACAAGTTCCTTCCAATTTTGATTCTTTTTCTTGTGTGCGCGATGGCTTTAGTTTAGTATCTACTACTCCCTCTGTCCTAAAAAGAATGTCATTCTAGGAATTTTAGAACAGATTATTAAGGAGGTCAAATGACCTCGATTGCCCCTATTTATGTGCCATATTAGGTGCTAATTGATTGTTGCATGCCTACATGCACATGCACACATACCAAATTAAGTAAAACGTCATTCTTTTTGGGACAAATTTTAAATCTTAAAACGTCATTCTTTTTGAGACGGAGGGAGTACTTGTTTTCTTAGACAAGTTTAGTATACTTGCTTAAAAAGGATACATGGTTTCCCTACTCTGTAACTCTGTTAGTTATACTACTAACTTTTACAGGTTAGCATTGTCAAATGGTAAATACCGACTTATCAAAACACCAACAGATGTTGAGAATGTGAAGCCATATCTAGGGAGATTGGACAAAGAGGTGTGCTTTGGATTTGTTCGTGAGGGCCATTTGCAGATTTGGACCCTCATCGAATTAGGTGAGAAGGCAGAGTGGGTCTTGAGGTATCAGCATGATATTCGCTACTGTGCCCACTATTCAAGATCACTCTACAGAAGTGGCATACCGATGGTTGGACCTTGGACCGTTGTAGAAGGAGGTAATGTTAGTGTGGAGGGCAGTGATGACAAGGCTGAAACTCTACCAAAAGATGAATTGGAGTGGGACTCTGATAACGATAATATACTGTCATTTGACGTCAGAAATGAGGATTCCTACTGGGGCATGTCCTTGGACATTCTTGGATTCCATCCCTACAAGAAAGTTGTCTATTTGACTGAGCCCTTCGGGGTATTGGCCTACAATTTGGATACATCAAACGTTCAATACCTAGGCAACTCACGTCCAAAATGCTATTACCGCAATCATTCGAATGGTATTTATGAATCGTTTGTGTACACTCCATGTATGGTCAGGGAGACTTAAGAATAAGACGATAATATTCTGGAAGTTCAGTTGTCACTTGTAAACTGTAATGTGTGGCGGTGTCTGTCACACCATTTCTTTCAAGAGTCCCAACTAACTCTCATGTACCCCCGTCGTTATGTGATTAATTTTCATTTGATCACCAAAATAGATCATTTGTTTGCTCATGTGTCTCAGATTTTATGTTCTTCATAGAAAAAGTCTGATGTCTATGGCAGTGTCCAATTCTTTGGTGGAAAAATAATCAATTAGATTTAACCGCGTCCACGGAAGGTGGCCACGAGTTTCCTGATATCCTGGGAATGCGCATCCGATCGATCTCGCACGGCCGCACGCGCCGCCGCCCGCTCGTCAAATCCTAAGCTTTAGCACGATTTCCCCATCATCCATTGAAAGCCAAATCATGGGCATGAGCTTACACAGTGGAGCTGTTAGTTAACGCTCCCAATGAACGGATTTGGAGGACCAAAACTGGTAAAGTTGGCGAGGAACTAACTATGCAATAGCAAAGGCAAGTAGAATTGCTGTACATAACAGGAGAAATTTCTACGTCTACGAACAAACCGTAGTCACAGAAATTGCCAATGAGCAGTCCAGACACACTGATGCCACTGAAGTCTGAAGGCCTTTAAACACATGTGTGCAACAGGAATACAGGATCAACAGCTTGCAATTCAATAGTAGTTTCACAGCCTATCGATTCAGACTTCACTTAAATTAGCTTGCAATATGCAAATTTTGAACACCTGAGATACAAATTCCATGCGTCATCTGATAACAGTAGTCTAGCAGTTCCAACAAGAATGCCAGTAGTGGCCAGTGGGGTCAATCTTCACATAGGAGAATAGGACCAAGGAAGAAAACACAATGTCACTGGAATTTAAATCCACACAGTATATGCCATATATCTGCCATGTGTGCGGTAATCAAGAGTGCGAGAAGAAGCAGCCAAGCAGGAGATAATGCAGCTCAGCTAGCAAGCTTGAAGGCATCGATAAATAGGCCATATGTGAAACCCATCTTGAAATTGTTGAGGAGTGCAATGGGAAAAGTAACTTTAGCCCGGCTGTAATAGAACTTAGTCACATACTCCGTCAGCAGGACGCAAACAACTGCGGCTATAACATCATTCACAGCCAATGCACCAAAAGACAGAGAGATTGTCTGTGCGACATAAAAGCCACCCAGCAGAGCGATGCCACCAAAAAGGGTTCTTCTTGATCGGCTTCTGAAATAGTTCCTTGACAGTTCTGGGATGATTCGGATGATGTCAACAAGCCTTCGACGCCCATCATTTCCTTGCACAGCACGGATTCTGAGATATTTATAAGAGGATCTCCGTGGGAAGTTCCTATAGCTCTGCGATAAAAACCTTGTCTCTGCATATAGCCCATAGCTAGGAAGACCAATGGAAATAGAATTTGGAACACTTGTCATTGAGATGTTTGCACTGCATAGACAGAAGCTTTTTCATCAAATAAACAGCCAAATGATGCAATGGATATATAGCAACGCTTTCCAACACAGACACGAGTGCGAAAGGAAACCATTCAGGCTAAAAAAAGATGGCATGCACAAGTAATATGAAGGATCAGAATGACTGGCTGATTACAGGTGCTATTTTTGGCTGTGCATTGCTCCAATGATATAGATATACAATGTGCTTAACGGTACTACTTCTACCGCTATATACTAATCTATCAAGCTATTTCCAATAGCTGATAATTCTAGCCCTGAAGAGGTGCATTATAGAAATTCTAATATCCTAGTTTCCAGCCATTACACACATCAAGATTAATGGGAGTAACACATTAGTCAACAGAAGAGTGTAGTAGTTCACATCACATAATTATACTCACAATGTAAACTAGCTCTTAGTTTCCACGTGTATTACTTCCACAATAATCTAAGCATAAACTGCAATCTGGACTGTGAACAGCATACAATATTCTGAGGAGAAACAAGGCACTAGCGCTCCATACAGTGAGCATGCAAGATCAACTCCAACAGCGACCGGCACAATTCACGAATAGGGAAGAAAAAAACAATAATGCACTAGCAAAATTCACCATACAGAGCAAGCTTAAAAAATTAACAAAAACTGAATATTGAAGGTCACATCTCCAGCATCTGACCATATCACAAAAATAAAAAAAAAGAAAAAGGGTGACATTTTTATTTAATAGCAGACTTTGGCTCCTACGTACCACGAAATTCTCCAGTTCCATTTTAAACAACATTTCTGCTGCTTTGGGACTAACAGGTTAAAGTTGGACAAAACTCCCTCATCAAATACCCATATGGTCTTCAAATTATTAAGCACTTCAGAGTTTTATCACATAAGCAAAGCATATTAATTTCAAGAAGCCTCTTATTTTCATCCACATACAAAAAAAACAGATTCTCAGAAAGGAAGAACCAGTGGCAGACTTCAATTGGGCCCTAGGGGTCAGATCGTCCACGGGTCGGGCACTCCATAGTTGGCGTCACCCAAGTTTTTCTGGCACAACGCAATCACTGTACCAATCGTAACAGATCATAGGCTTCACAAGTTGAAAATTAGGCTAATAGGCTTGTTCAAACCAAAACATCAAGACCTAACAAGGAAAGATTGCATAATTCTTTCGGTCAAGAAAAAGATTTGGTGATTCTCAAAGAAATTTACAGCAACACGCCACATTCTCATACTCTGGAAGTGCTTGACTACGTTTTCACATACAAATAGCTCATCTTTCTGTAGTCCAATACTCCAATTCGAAAACCCACTAGCGGAATCGAGGGGAAACAATGCTAATCAGTTAATCACCAGATTTAAATACACGCCAAGGAGAGGAAGAGGGGAGGACAAAACCTCGCCGCCGCCTATTGCAGATTTTTTTTGTTCTCGCTACCCCGCCGTCGCTCAGCCGCCCTTCGCTGGCTCTGGCCGCTGGGCGCTGCGCGGCCGCGGCCGCGTCTCCTCGGCTCCCGGCTGGGGATAAGCGGCAGCGCACGGACCGGGGAGTCCCAGGCGTCGAGCACTAGCAATACTCACGCTGCATTGTGTGACACGTGCCACACTGAGCCACAGCCCACGGGGGAAGAGAAGGGGGCTGGCTGGTGCGTGGGCAGCAGCGGTGGAGATGCTGAGCGCGGATGCGAAAGGCGGTAGCGAAGGTGCAGCGTGGCGAGGGGCGGGGTGGGGTGTCTGCAGCCTGCAGGGCACTAGCAGCAGCAGCAGCAGTTGCTGCGGATTGCAGCGACGGGAGAGGTGGGCGGCCGGTGAGGGAGCAGTGCGGTGGTGATGCAGAGAGGCGGGGTAAGGAGTCAACGATATTTGTGCGGCGGAGGAAGAGATGAGGATTGGATTCGGTGGATAAGGAGAGGACAAATGGTAGCCGTAGCCCACAAGGCCACAAGCCCACAGCCCGGCGATGGGGAACGAGATCCTTGAGGTCCCCGCTGTGAGCGACTGCCGGAGTGTCTGTCGCTGGGACTGAACGGCAGAACAACCGGTTTCGTGATGGTGACAGGGGCACAACCACATAAGCAGAGGTGATCAAGAGTGTGGTAAGGTTATATATTTTTATGGAAAACAGAAAAAAGAGGCCGCTTCGCCTGGCGTCGCCTCGCGCGGGCGGCGCTAGCCGAGCCCTAACCACCGCCGCCCCTCCTCCCGCCTCCATCCTCCGTCGTGCCGCCGCTCGAGGGTGCCTCCGGAAGCCTGTGAGAGTCCCATGAAGGCGGTGGTGCGGCCCTCTTCCTCCTCCACGGGACTCCGCGGCAGGCGCGGCCGTCCGGTCCCCGTGTCGGCAGCGGCGACGGTGGGAGGCCATGGATCCGAGAAGCTCCCGACCAGATCTGGTGGCCTGCGCGGTAGGGGGCGCGTTTGCCCTGTGTGTTGTGTAGAAGGGGGCCGAGGACGACAGCAATGGCGGCCGGCAGCCTGCGGCGGTCTCGGGCAGCATCTGCAGCAGCCTCGTGCGGCGGTAAGCTGCGGCCGGCGGCGACCTTGGAAGCATGCGGCTGTCAGCGGTCTTGAAGCCTGCGGCCGGCGGCGGTATGTGGCAAGTTCGACACCGGCAGCCGAAGTGGGTCTGTGGCGGGTGCAGTTGCCGGCGGCGGCGGAGCCGGCACCGGCCGGCGCTTGGTCTGCCCGTCGGCGGGCCATGGCTGGCCGGCAGCTCCCTCCTATCTTTTCGCCTGCGCTGCCGGCTTGGAGTCGCTAGGTTGGTGTTTGTTGCGGCGTCATGGTGGTGCCTCGGGATGTGTCGGGCCTCTTCCGGTGGCGGTGGTGCAGTGGTGAGGGGGAGTGGGCTTCTACCGTAACCACGAGCGGGCGGCAGGCGTGGTGCATGTAACACCTCGTGTTTTCAAATAGTGTCAATAGGTGCTAATTACCTTCCTAATCAAGTCAATACACACTAATGGTCAAACCTTGGTCAAAGATCTAGTCAAACCCTAGTTAACCCTTAGTGCACATAAGTTATCTCTAGAACTTTTACCACGTTCTCCAAATTTCACCTAAACACTTCAAATTCTCCCAATATAAAAGTTGTGCAGTTTTTCGCGGGACACAACTTTCATGTTGAGTGGCATTTCAAATTCGAAGTGGAAATTGGTGTAAAACCTTGGTCAACGCCCGCAGGCACTATTCACAAGCGCCGAGAAAAACTCCATCTTGGCGAGCTGTTTATGCAAAAATCCATTGAGAAAACCCCTATGAGCCTTTCTAGAAGTTGTAGATGGTAGTGAGATGTACAAGTTTGGTATACACTTGTTTGAGCACTTTAGTTCAAATTTTGGGAGAAAAACATGGTCAAATGGTGTCAAACCGAAACGAATTCGCGCCGGGAACATGCGCGCACGACGTCGTCGCGCCGCGTCGGCCCGCCGCCGTACATGCACGCCGAGGCAGGCCGACGTCCATCGGTCCGAGCGCTGCGCTGGGGCTCATGTGCGTGACGTGGGTGGACCCCTAGCCGGTGCCACGCGCCAGCCGGCCGCACCGCCATGCGCCATTGGCCGCCGCCCGTGCACGTCGCCTCACCCATGCCGTGACCATGCTTTGACTCGACAGACGCGAACCGCCTCTCCGCGCCGAGCCATCTATTTAAACCCTGCCGTTCCTCTCGCGCGGAAGCACACGCCGCCGCGGCCGCCATTGACGCCGCCGTGACGAGCCCGCTTCTCCGCTCGCCTCCATCGCGTTTTCCCACCTCTAGAGCCTCAACTAGGACCCCCTGGAGCTCCCACCGTCGCACATTGCCTAGCTCCACCCCTCACCTCGCCGGGATTCAAGCAACCGCGGCCGCGCCGCCACGGACTCGCCGCTGCCGCTCACCGGCGACGTCTCCGGTCGAGCCATCGCTACCAATAGATGCGTGGTGAGCCTAATCACAAGCCCATGCCATTTGTTACCCACCTCCGGCCGTCCCTCGCCGCCGGCGAGCCCGCCGCTGCCGCCAAGGGCACGATTGTGAGGGTTTTCGTTTGCAAGGGCCTAGCTCTTATTTCCGAGGGTATATCTGTGAAGCCTAAAACTTCCCAGGGGCCTTCATAGAAATAGATTCTACCCTTTTTAAACCCTTTTGGCCAGATCTTGTAAAAAATCGTAGAAAATCACAGAAAAATCAGAAAAATGCAAAACCAATTTTGTTGGTTTCCTTGTGAGTAGATATACAACTTTTGCACAGCATGACCATACGTTTGACTGATAGTTTTTGCATTAAAAATTGAAATCAGTTTAACCTAGATTTGCTGTAGTTCAAAATCTATATGTGATCTTGAGTTGAATTTTGGATATGTTGTGAGAAATGCCATGTGTAGGACCTTCACCAGAAATTTACACAAAGTTACTAAGTAAATCTTTTAATATGATTTATTTTGTATTTATGATGAATCTGTCCTAATGAATTTTATATCTTACAATAAATATATTTTTGTGCCCAACTTCTGGATATGGTCTTAATATGCCTAGATACACCTTTGGTGAATTAATCATGATTTTATAGCTACTAGAAATATTTATTCTTGATTTATGTTTAGTTTTGAATGTAATTGCATAGTTCAAGTTCTAGAGCAGCCCTTGATCCATTTGTTGTGTGCTTAGATTAGTTTTAAGCCAGAGAATAAGTGGGAGAAAGTTTGGATCCAAAAGTGGTTTATTTATTTTTATATGCAATTATCTTGTTTTGGCAAACAAAAGTTGTTATTTTTGGTATAATTAATTTATAGCTTAATTAAGTGTGCACTTGTGTTCAATAGCTTTGTATAGGTATAAAGAGCTTAATAAATGTCACCCACTGTATTTTATGAATAAAAACATTGGAAGCCAAATTAAGCTTAATATTAAAGTTAAATTGGAAAACCACCAACACCACACCTAAAGACCCTATGGATGTGATGTGGAGCATGCTAAGAAACTTAAGACCACTCCCTTTGCTGTTTTGTGAAATTAAATTAATTATTTTATATAAATGTGTACACAGTCACTATCAAAAAGAATAATTAATAAAGCACCGCATATTGTTCCATTATTGGAAGAGTATGCTGAATATATTATTATCTAGGTGAAGGTGGTCAACCATGCACCCCGTGGTTGTTATGTGTTGTTTTGTAATTAATTAAATCAAAACCGTCAATTAAATCTTGCATATGCATCCTCGTGTAGATCTTCCCAACGGTAGCTATACGCTCGTGCCAGAAGGAGGAGACGAAGGAGTTAACGGGGACGTGCACTACGTCGCTGTAGAGCAAGACCTGGACCAAAGTCCAGAAGGGCCAAAGGCCAACTTTGCCAACGAAGGCAAGCCCCGAAACATTAACCCATGTTTTATTTTAATTTATGCAACTATCTTTTCTATGCTTGTGCATCTATGTTTCAGGAGTTGAATGAAACCCTAGTTGCATGATCCCTAAGTACCTATGATCTTTTACTAGAATGCTAGGTCGATAGTTGCTATGCCATTGGACTCGGTAAAAGTCGAGTGATGTTCATCACTCGCGAGAATAGGTTCTTATGTTGGAATTATAAGATCTTTATAAATGGATTGCTCATGTGGTAAGAGCATGGGATTTGGGCTCCGGTCCAGTGCCTTTCGTGGGCTAAGCTTTTGAACGTACTAAGCACTTGTCGGGAATGGGACCGGTAAGCCTAGTACCTGAGTGAGGCGGCAAGGGGTTTTCCATTACTAATCTTGAGTATTCACTTACCCGGCTCATAACCGGGAGGGGGGTACATGTGTGAGACTGGATGTACTGAGTGGGGGGCATACCAGATAGCATTGTACCCAGGACTGTAATATCTATCCCAAACTGAAGATCGACGAGAACCGCCTGGTCGGTGTCAGCTCGGTTGGGGCACCGCTCCGTGTGTTTAGGTTTACCTTGCAAGGGTTGAATCAATCGATTGTCGGCCTCTCACCGTTATCCAAGACTGCTTAATCAACTGGCCATGGTATCCTTTAATGATGGAACTATGTGAATTCTTCTGCGTGAATTAATTGTATTGTACAATTTTTGATTGCAATAGTTGCTTATTTAGTAATGGGTAACTCACTAGAATTTGAGCTAAAATATTGAAAGTAAGGATCCATGATTCTAGTTGCTTTTTGGCAAAACAAACCCACTAGCCAAAAGCCTTACATGTTTAGAGGTAACTTTTGATGGGTAAGTCTTGCTGAGTATTAGTATACTCAGCCTTGCTATAATTGTTGCTTTCAGGCGAAGTTGTTTGGCCTGGAGAGATTCCACCCAGCTGGGAGCTGGAATGGGTGGATGACGACAAGTGATGGCATCACAGATGGCCTCCTGTGATGTCTATCATATCGTAGTTTAATTTCTGCTGTTTTAAAAACTTTGAACCTTTACTTATCATGTCATGAACCATGGTTGGTAATAATTAAACCCCTAGGGGTGAAGTTGGAATTAATTGTGTAACGTACTCTGGACTCGCCTTCGTGTGAGTTTTAATGCATGTGCTCGATCCTTTGTACTATGTAAGTGATTTCACCAGGCTTTGACCCGGCAACTTACGACGGGATGGTACTTTATTATCGCTTAATGACCAGAGTGGATTGGCTTAGGCGGTAGTACGGTATTTTCCCGGGCGGGGTTGTCAAAGTGCATTCGGGCGAAAACCTTCACTGGTTGACGGTGGGTATGATGGCGGCATCCTTGGGGTGTCGGTCTCCTTGCTGGGGGCATCATGGCGAGGCACTATGCTCTTACCGTGTGGGGCTCTCAGGGTGAAGACCTTGTCCATCTGGACGTGCGATGGCGGCGTCTTGGCGTCATGACCTTCTTGGAGGCGTCGTATTTGGAATCCCGCCGTTTGTGCTAGTGGTGGTGGAGGTTGTCTGGAGGCGCTGTGGCATGGGGCTTGGTTCGTGTTGCTGTCAGTGTGCAGAGGGCCCATGGGTGCTTGAGGGCTTGAGCTGTTGTGCAAGGTGCAATGGTGAACTTGGTTTCAGCTAGGCGGAGGAGATGCTCTCATTGCGGTCTTAGATATCTGAGTCCTTGGCAGAGGAGTGAGGCGGTGGGTGAGGCGAGGCCCCACGCAGTGGTTGCCCCTGGTACTAAGATGGGAGTGTTTGTTGATGCTTCACTGGATATAAGGGATTGACGATCGTGTATGTGCAGTTTGAGGGTGACAGTCCCATAGTGGAGGAGCTCAGGGGGCCGTTCGGGCCTGCAGCGGGTTACGGCTTCGGCATGACACAGCGTTGGTGACGACGGTGCAGGTGTCGGCGGCCTATTTTGATCTTCTCTCCCAAGTGGTTGCGGTTGGTGGTGTGCTACGTCGAGTGTGTTTGTTTCATTTGTGTGGTGGTGTTCGCTTCGGCGCGTTATGTACCAATGCTCCTTCTTCTTATATGACATAGCAGTTCTCCTGCTTTTATTTAAAAAAATATTTTTATGGAAATATTTTTCTCATGAATCAGAATCACTTTCGTAAAATTATTTTACACATTTGGATTCTTAAAAGGTACGTAGATAACACAAATGCTAGTGTAGTGTGGAGGCAAGAATCAAAATACAGCGAAACAACCCTACGGTTGTTTTAGGTGCATGTAAAAACAAAGGAGAATCGATTGGTAGTGAATTACTAGTGAAACGTTTCACTCTCCACCCATTTGGTAGTGATTCTACCGTATAAATGTTTCAACTTTCAAGTTGCCAAATGGAACCTAAAGATGACAACATATGTAATGACTGTTGTAAAACAACCGGACTTCGTACCGATAGAGAGTTCGTATGGATACGAAGTAGGAATGGAAGTTGTAGTCCTTGTTCGATTGCTTGTGGGTTCTAACCAAAACTATAGGCTTAGTTCGGAGTATATATATTGAATGATTATCTCTATTGTAATACATCGATATTCAGATAATAAAGAGAAGCTCCGCCTATATTGTCTCTTGTCTACTTTGTACTTGTTCTTATGCTTGTTGTGAGAGACGTGAGAGGGAGAAGATCCAACCGCTGACGGCATAGATGTAGTCGACGTCGTCGAAGTAGTCCTCGGTGTGGACGACACAGCGAGATCGTCGGCGTCGAGCTTGATGCTGTCTCCTCCAGCGTAGTCGATGAAGAACAGTCGTGTTGATAACGTGTTGTGAAACACGTCGTCAACGGTTGGATCTTCTGTCCAATTAGAAATTGGTTTACCCAATTAGAATGGGTTTGCCGAAAAATGAAAAGAAAATGGACATGATAGTCCATTGTGTGGAACACAATTTTGTATTATGGATTCAAAAGCGAATGGGATAATACGAAAGCAATTAAATTTTTTAGAAGATTTTTCATTATATTTTACATAAATTTTAAACTTGAAGTTTAATTATCAAATTACTTGAAGTAAATGATATGAGTACTTAGATGAATATTTTGGGCTAAATAAATAAAGAATCTAGCTAAACATAATAGTGTTGTAGACTTAATGAAATCTAGCTCACTGCATAACAAACAACCTCTAAAAGTTTTAACAAGTGTGTGTAATTTTATTTCACCATCATAGCATACAAATGGGCATCAACTTAAAGTTGGAGAAATATGGAACTGATTTTCCATTACATTAACCTTATAGGGATATCATTGTAAGTATGCTATTTATGAAGATCTAATACCGGCATTAGGGGAGAGAAATCCCATATGAATGTCTTGTATTGAATGGAAGAATAATCTTCATAATATTCCTGGAAGCTTGAAGCTGGAATAGAAAACGCATTGAGTCATACTCGCATGAAGCGAATTATAAATGCTAGAAAATTAAATTGTGAGGAAGCCTATGAATGGCACCACCTGATGTGAAAACACACTTGAAGTGAAATTACCTGAAGAACTTTTATCCCGGTGAGAATGTGCACATATAATGAATACTCATAAATGGAAATATGGAAACTAAGAGATACAACCTGAAGTTATTAACTAGAAGTTAAGCTTACTTGTAGTAAACAGAATACTATGTGTGGTATGTCCCGAGTATTGAATAATATACTCACCATGGCAAATGACTTTATCATTAATTTAAAATCTACAGGGACATCTGTTGGTTTTGGATCAAATGAACTTGTCAAACAATTTATTGAAATCTCTGTAGAATTCTAGAAAGAAGACCATTACGGTTAAATACCTCACAAACTAAGAAATGGTCATCTTGAAGATGAATGCCTAACACTATAAAGAACACTCAGTATTTTGTGTTGGGATAACAGATGCTAGTTGACTATATCACAGTCTTGTCCTGAAGATATGGAAGAGAAAAGAATGAATGTCGACAACATATTACCTCTATCATTACAAATATTTCTCTAATGAGAATATGGATCCATAAATAAAGTCCATGCAGAGTTGCATGAAGCACTCATGTAGGATCAAATTGAAGAATGCAATTGAGGTTGAACCATGAAGAAAGTATTTGAACCTGAAAGTTCAAAATCGATGAATCATTATGAAATAATGGCATGGCAAAATGCAATGGTTCATAAGTTTTTCAGAAGACTAGTAAACTCCCATTATGTATGAATGAATATCCTGCTACTTAACTAGCATATGGAATGAATAAATGAAATTTATATTACACAATTAATTGATGGATTCTAAAAATCCATAAGAGATGATCCTAAAAGGATTCATCATTCTTCGAAGGAATAAAAACATAAATAGAAATTAAATCTCATACTAAGTAATAAATGCCTAAAATTGATAATATTCCTGAATGAATATTAATAGTCTCTAGAAGAGTAATTCCTCGAAGGAAATAAAATCACAAAAATGACTTATTGTGAATAACACGTTCCAAAAAAAAATCATAGAAGAGCTTAAATTAAAGGATCGGGTAAATCCCTTATCCCTTGCATGAGGGAATTTCTTACATAAGAGAAATGCCATTCTCGAAGAATTAGGAAATCCTTAAAGGATATAGTTAATGAATGACTTATCAGTCAATTCTTGAATGAACACCAATACTCCTGAAGATATGAATGAAAATTCATACATACCCAAGTGATTGAATTAAGAATGACATGAGGATCCGTATGGTCCTGAATAAGCCATACGAGCACATATAAGTGCATATGCAATTAGCTAGCATTGGTAGCATGTATCCTCACATACCATAGAAGGTATATTGATGATTTGCAATCTGAATTATCCCCTCAAATGCCAAACTCAAGACTGATTATCTAAAGTGAAAGTGTGGAACAAGCCAACTTTATAAGATCTACCGAATAGATCATCGGCGTGAACTTATAATCCACTTAGATATGTTGCTATTAACCAAACATTGAACTTTGAAATGTAATATCTAGAAGAAATTTTAGCAAATTATTATCCCCAAATTCCTCTGAAAGGATAAAATTTTCTTTTGTGTTGCACAGTTAAATAAAGCGGTCACTAATGCTTGCAGCATTGCTCCTAATATAGTCTAGAAGAATTACAAATTAAGTCTTTGAAGGACTAATGCACATTTATGAAGAATGTGACTTAGGCATTTTGGAACACTGAAGTTCAAAGGATGTTATTATGAAGGGGAACATATGTTTAATCATATTTGGATCTGAAATCTAAGTTGTACCTAGTAGGAATCAAATTTATGATTAACAATTGAATTTACAAAGGTATACCACTTGTTGATCTCCATTGCAAGAATCATGAAGTTCATGCATAAATCTTGAAGATTAGTTACTATTTATGAGGAATAGAAACTATATAATATTGTATAACCAAGAAGGTTTTTATGTTGTACTCTTTTCTCTCTTTTCCCTATGTGAGTTTTTACTTGAAGGTTTCTAACATTAGGTTTTTGACGAGGCAACATGTGCAATACAAAATGTGGTTGATATGTACTCTTTTCTCCAAGAACCATTTTTTCCCACTGGGTTTTCGGATGGAGTTTCTGATGAGGCATATGCATTCGCGGTAATCGCCCAAGGGGAGTGTTGTAAAACAACCGGACTCCGTATGGATAGAAAGTAGGACTAGAAGTCATAGTCCTTGTCCGGTTGCTTGTGGGCTCTTTCCAAAACTATAGACTTATAGTTCGGAGTATATATATCAGAGGATTACTCTTGTTGTAATACATCGATATTCAGATAATAAAGAGGAGCTCCGTCTATATTGTCTCTTGTCTACTTTGTACTTGTTGTTATGCTTGTCGTGAGAGACGTGAGAAGGAGGAGATCCAACTGTTGACGACGTGTTTCACAACAATGACTAATCGGTTGGTGGAGAAAAACTTGCACATCCGCCAGAATATGTGGCGTGCTTTTCCACGACCGGCAACCAAGCAAATACACTTGCACTGCTCGCCGAACAGGGTTCGTATGACCACGTCTGCGTCCGTCACCCGCCACGGGCAGCACAACACGCCCGTGCACTCAAATCCGCGGGCAAACACTCGTATTTCGACCAGCCACCAGCTTGCATTGGACAGGTCGTCATGGAGCACACAGCCCCCTCCGGCTGCAGGGCCGGGAAGGTGCAGCCAGCGGCCGCGCAGCATATGGATGGGGTCGGGGGCAACGGGGAGGAGATCAGGGGGCGACTGGCCGTGAGAGCGTAACCAAACCGTGTCTCACGCAGGCGAGCGCTGGGCTTCAAAACTTAACGTCATTCGAAACAAAAACGTGCACGTCGGTATCCGGCGTCAGCTGTCTCTGAACCGAGGTGAGAAGAGAACACGTACGGTCATAAGACATTTTGGACCAGTAGCGAAACCTGTTGTACGTACGTAGGAAAAGTATACGTACTCTTCTAACTTTGATTCGTGTACAAGTTGGTCTCTTAATTGGTACACACATGTATCAGCTACTACACATGTAATTAAATCGAGAGGAAATAACCGTATAAACGAAAGAAATCTTCAGAGGACAAATGATTTTCTTTATTTCAACATTATAGTAACTGTTTTCGAGCTTATAATAATATAAGAAGGCTATATTAGGAACCTCACTTACATAATACACGCTTGCATGATACGACATCGACACCACCTCTTATTCTCTAGTATTAGTATTTAAGGATGATGACAGCGTTGATGATATCTGCACTTATTTTTGACGTTGGATGATCATCAGCGTAGGCTCACACGAAGTTCACGTACAGCGAAGTCATGGCGTCCTTAAGGATGTGTGGGAGGGTGTAAGCATCTTCGCGCTTGTATATGAAATCCATTGTGCGTGCAATATTGACCACCTTCTCCAAAACTGCCATGGGATGTTTCTGCTCGAGACATTCCTGGACCATGTCCATCCATGCTTCTTCGACTATTTCTCCGAGCTTCTTGTTTGCTTGAGCCACCGTGAACCCATGCTCTTTCATGCAAGTTTGGACCGTGGATACCACGTGATCCGAAGCTTGCTCTCGCTTCAATAGGCAAAAGAAGGTTATAGAAATAAGATATACTACTTATGATCGATTCTTATTTTTGTCCTTTCATAGCAACAAAAGAATCGCTGTTTTAATTTAGCTGTGTTAATTTTTAAAAAGTGGAAATTGCAAGTGTTTTGAAGTGCATGAACTAACTATATATATGATTATTGAAAGAAAATGTTAAAGTGTTTATGTTGAGTGGATCCGTACTTCTTGTGAAACGATGTCATTCATGACGCGCCCGATGATACAGAGTCCTCTAACAATTTTTGGGTAAGTTCTCGTCCACTCGATTGCCTTGCTCGTAGCTACATCACCCATTGAAATGAGTGCAAAAGATGTTATGTGCATACATCCACTGCTAGGCACAGAAAGCTGTAGGTGCTCTTCGACCTTGGTTGGCACATAGTGCTCATCCCTCCACTTCACTTCGGCAAGGTAGTTTTTGGCAAGGTCAATTACCTAAGTATGCACATGTTACACAATAATGTTAAAACCTAAAATGTGTTGAAGATTGGATATTTGGTGCACGCACCTGTGTACCATTCTTATATATATGTTCATTACCAGTTCTTTGACCAATTCAGCGTCCTTGTTGTTCTGAAATTTTAAGTCTTCCTCGATTCCATTTGTACTGCTAAGTATATTGAGGTAGAACTCCCTCAGGTGTTCTGGGAGGTGCTCAGTGGCCTGTTCATCCCACCTGTCATCGAATTCATGCAAATATTAATGTAAATTTCGTATGAGAGTCTGTGCGTCCTCAATTTATTTTCTCAAGATGATGTGAGCTAGGCCAACCTTTCTAGGGCTGCAGTAAAGACCTTGCTTTCCTCCGTGGTGCTGTAGTTGTCGTAGAAGTCATCAAACAAGGACGCCAGCATAACCAGCTTCGTCAGCATTATCCGGGAGTACGAGTAATAAGGCTCGTGAAAAACTCCCGTCATCCAAAAATGCATCTCCCACATTCTGTCCCGGGCGAACCCTAAATCTGTCACCGATTGGAAGTTCCTCCACCACCTACGGCGGCGCAAATCATGTATCATCAATGAGTAAAGGCATTAGTGCAATAATTGCACGGCATACAAAATTAAGTATCATCACGTTGTTTTAGCTAATTTTAACGTAGAATATAGCTACGTTTAGACTTTTTTAACTTTGACCAACAATAACTCTTAAAATAATTTATTTTAAATATAGAAGATTACATATTTTGATAGTTGGTTTCATTGTAATTACGCCAATATCATTTTTATATTGTTAGTATTTATAATTATTTCGTTATTCACGATTAAAGCAGAAAAAGTTTGACTTTGAAAAAAAATCTAAACTTAGCTATATTTTGGGGACAGAGAAAATACATTGTAAGAGCCTTCAGCTCCTCGCAGTATCTGGTCTGCAAGATGTTGTAGTCCAGCTTGGCGAACTCCAGCAGCGTGTCGTTCCGTGTGGCCTTCTTCTCGTAAATCGAGATGAAACGTCGTGCCTCGACCCTCTCGACCCTCCTGAAACTCGGCGTCTCCAACGTGCACCTCACCTCTTCCGCCACCTCCGGCTCCAAGCTCTTCATCAGAGACTCGAGCCGAATCCTGGCGAAAGCGATGGCGCCGTCAAGCACATCCTCGCCGCGGACCCTGAGGTGCGCCGCATCGAACAGCATCAGCAGACACTTCACGTCGTCGTCCCCTGTTGCAAAGTTGCCTTCCTCGTCTCTAAACTTGGCAAACACATCTGCATCATTTTGTAGAGATCGTGTTAATTAGTCTAACATCACTATCAGCAAATACTATTCATTTCGTGACATTCTTACGTGAGGTGACATTGAACCCGTGCTTCCTGAGCAAGTAGAACCGCAGCGAGGTGAGGTAGAGGTCGCCGCCGTCGTCCTCGTCGGCATCGTCGTGGACGACCACGGCGCGCAGCAGGCCGTTGATCTCCTCCCCGAAGCGATAGGCCACCCCGATCCGCTGCAGGGCGTCGACGAGCTCCAGCTTGGCGGCCAGGTCGGCGGAGGCGGCGGCGGCGGCGGCCAGCACGGCCCGCCTCACCACCTCCTCCTTGGTCCGCGCCTCCTCCTTCATGGACAGGAGCTCCGCCGGCGTGCACGGCTGGTGGCCGAGGAAGAAGTCGCCCCAGGGGCTCGGGTGGTAGGCCCGGGGCTTGTGGCGCTGCTCCGCCGCCTGCACCGCGGTGCCCAAGCTGGAGGCGGCGGGGGCGGCCATGGCAACACCTACGACTTTGCTTGGGCTGATGACGTACGCACGGGGACGAGAGCTTGCTGCTAGAGCCTAGAGCTGGGGTCTGTAGCTTAGCAATAGCAAGCTTGCAAGCAGTGGCGCTCAGCTCGATCGGTTGCTGTGTGACGGTGGGAGGCTTGGAGACATGGATCGGAGAGTGCCTGGCTTTATATAGGGCCAGCCGGCTGGCCATAGCTTAGGCTACAGCCTACAGCTCACCATACGACGCCCGGCCGGGGGCTGGGTGGCCGGCGGGCCGCACACATGTAAAAGATGCGCATGCAGGCATGAACGCACGTCTGACACAGACTGCTGGCAGCCCCAGCGTTAGATTTGATGAGGCTGCTAACAATGATTCCTACCGCCTAACTCCTCCGTCTCAAAATAAATATAATTTTAAAATTCAAATTTTGTTTAAAAAATTAATTTTTAATAATCAACTATAAAAGATAAGAGACTCTAAAACCTTCTTACACAAAAGACAAATCTATATCTACATCTTTCTCATGGAAGACAAGAGATAATCTGTCATTATGCATCTCACATTAGTTTGCGTATACTTAGTCCTAAAATTGCATTTAGAGTCTCTTTTGCACCCGGATAGAATAATATTTTTGTGGTTCTCCTTATCGCACGCATGACGGAAACGCCGAACAAGTGAAAGAGGAGAGAGAGGTAGGAAGACTTTTCTAATCTGAGATAGCACTCCACCTCTAGATCTATGTGTTCTCTGTAGCACCTAGCTGACGTGTTCCTTGCTTGAAGTTTTGAAAGGGATATACGCTGGCCTTGCTCTGCACATGAAGGTGACGCTACGTATACCGAGGAAACTAAAGAGTACGTATTGGCTTTGCAAGAGTATTGCGCGAGTAGGGTTGGGCGCCAACGACTACTATGTGTCTATGTGCCATCGAAGCAATAGAGAACAGAGAGGCAATTCATCACGCTGAGTTCAACTTATATTACACCTGGCCAGCGGAGGTGGCTTGTAATCATTTGTATGCATATAAGATGGTGTCAGTTTGTAATCATTGCGTGCATGTGCATATGTGGAGTGGTATTAGTTCTAATCATGCTGCATGCACGCCTAGGTGTGTTTCTTTTATTATTTATTTAATTTTAATTTCTTGTCTCTTAGGTTTTATTATCTTTAACTATTCTTTTATTTTTATTTTTCCTTTCTTCTTATCTCTATTATTTATTTATTTTGTTCATTCATGTTTTTCTCTTTTCCTTCTTTTATTTTCTAGAAATTATTCTATTAGTTTTATTTATTTTTAACTATTCTTTTATTTTTCCTTTCTTCCCTCTTATTTTATCCGTCGTTGCCTTTTTTCATGTGTCCTTTTTCTCTATTTTTCTTCCCTCACATGCCTTGCACTTTCATTTTCTTTATTTTTCTTTCCCACATTATTTCCTTGCATATTTTTTCTTACATGCATCTCGCTACTATATCATTTTTCTCTTATGATGTTTTTCTTTCATACTGAGTTCTATATTTATGGTTTTTAATTTCTTACTTCTTTTGTTACTTATTATTTTGTTGTCTTTCGCTTTGTTTTCCAATGCTGGTCTTTAACATTTAATTAATGTAGCACGTCACGTCATGATTCCTTTTCCATTACATATTTTTTCTCCTCATTACCGATTTATTCCTCCTCAATAAATATATATTGTTTCTCTATTAATATTTATTTCACCTCTGCAAATATTTGTTCAGTGAATGTATAGAATTTGTTCGATGCATGAATTTGTTTTGTTATCTAATTATATATAATTTGTTCGGTATGTATCGCTATTTTGTTTTACAAGTATACATATTTGTTTCACCAGTTCAAATAATTTGGTCTGTATACAAATATTTTTGTTTAGTTTGTAGAAATTTATTGATAAGTATACAAATTTGTTCATATAATTTGTTCGGTAGTACAAACTTTTTGTTTCAATGGTTTATAAAATTTGTTCCACAATTATATCTCACACATAATATATAATCTTGATTAAAAATATGACATTATAAGAAACTATTTAATCCGTGACGCAATCATTTTGTCGCAGATCGTTAAAAAATCGTCGCAAATCAGTGTTCGTGACGATTTAAATTTTCATGGTGGAATGGACGTCATTGATTAAATCGGTCGACGCTTCTTCGAAAACGTCACAGATTGAAGCGATCCGTGACGATCTTTTATCGTCGCAGAACAGCCCGAAGCCCAATTAGCCCAATCCAAAGCCCATTTTTTGTGACGAAAATAACCGTCGCGGATTGTTGCTGACATGGACAATGATGTGGCAGCCTCCATGGACGATGACGTGGCTGCTACATGGACGATGACATGGCTGCTACGTGGATGATGACGTGGCAGGTGACTTAGCAATTGATGACGTCATCATCATCAAGGTGGCCACTAAATTTTACATACACAACCCATGTAAAATAAAATTAGCACACCAAATTTTAACCATTTTTCCATCTCAATTCATTCAACAGTAAGCAATTAGAAAAGTTTGCTAAAAGATAATTAAGTGAGATCTTGTTGTGAAACTTTTATTGTCAGAAATTTAATGGTGCAATCGAAATTTAATTTTAATACTCGATTTAACATTTATAGCTTTTTATGTTTAAAACAACTTTGCATATGGAGATAATATCCATTTTTTTTGTTTTGCATGAATGACATGAGCAGCTTAATAATTGTCCCACCTCCACACCTCCGCACGCGCACGAGCCTCAACCCAACATGACATGTGTTTTTTGTGGCTGTGATGACACCTAGCCGCGTTTGGGTTGGGCGGCGTCCGGTCTAGCAAAACCGAACCATTGGCTCTCAATTTTTGAAAACTGGTTATACAAAAGTTTGTATCGATCGGTTCCACCCGAACCGTCGCTTCCGCTTCCAGGCTTTCTGGCCACAGTTTGAGGGTTATCTACAATGGTCGAGTCTGTGTGGAATGCTCCTCGGCCAGATGTGGACGCCTTGCGCATGGTCGACCACTTGGTGCGGGGGACAGCTAAGGCCCTGCAACAGTGGAGTGCTAAAGCGGTTGGGAACATCAAATCCCAAATTGCGGTCGCTAAGGAAGTTATATTCCGGTTGGAGGCTGCTCAGGATACCCGGTCGCTCTCGGTCGCGGAGGCCGCTTTGAGGCGGTTTCTGAAGATCCGTTATTTGGGTCTCACCTCGCTGGAGCGCACTATGGCCCGACAACGCTCCAGTATGCGTTGGCTCCACGAGGGGGACGCTAACACCAAATTTTTCCAATTGCATGCAAACCAGCGTAGACGGAGGAATCATATTGGCACGCTGGAGGTCGAGGGGGCCACCCTAGTAGCGGAGGAGGAGAAGGCCGAGGCCGCTTTTAACTACTTCTCCGGTATCTTGGGCACAGCTCATGATAGAGAGGGTCGACTGGATTTCGAGACCCTGGGGATCCATCAGAGGGACTTATCCTCTCTCGGTCGCCCATTCACAGAGGAAGAGATTTGGGCGGTCGTTAAGGAGCTGCCCCTGGATAAGGCCCTTGGGCCTGATGGGTTCACGGGTCGCTTTTACCGCTCTGCCTGGTCGATCATCAAAAGGGATGTCATCCGTGCTTTTGATGCTCTCTCCTCTATGGATTGCCGCAGCTTCCACCACCTCAATGACGCCCTTCTCATTCTCTTGCCCAAGTCACCCGATCTAGTGTCTCTGGGCGACTACCGCCCTATTAGCCTCATCCACAGCTTTGGGAAAATTTTTTCCAAAGCGCTAGCTAACCGCTTTGCTCCGGTGCTGCCTCTCCTGGTATCCCCAAACCAGAGTGCTTTTATCAAAGGTCGCCAGATTCAGGACAATTTCCGGTGTGTCCTCGGGATGGCAAAGGTTTTAGCTGCCAAGAGAAATCCACGAGTCATGTTGAAGATTGATCTAGCGAAGGCTTTTGACTCGGTCGGGTGGGTCTTTCTCTTGGACCTTTTGTCGGCTATTGGCTGTCCGAGGAACTGGACTAACTGGATCTCCACGATTCTCTCCACCGCCAGTACAAAGGTCCTCCTCAATGGCTCGCCCGGTCGCAGGATTTGCCATGGTCGGGGGCTAAGGCAGGGGGATCCTCTGTCTCCTATGCTTTTCGTGTTGGTCATGGAGTGCTTCAGCGCGCTCGTCACAACGGCTGAGGCCCGGGGGTTATTCTTGCCGCTGGGGACGTCAGCGATTAAGCATCGCATTTCGCTCTATGCGGACGATGTGGTCGTTTTTGTATCACCGGTCGAGACGGACCTCCTCCTTATTAGGTCCATCTTGGACCTGTTCTTCAGGGCCACGGGCCTGGTAGCGAACTTTGTCAAGAGTCAGGCGTTCCCCATCCGTTGTGACGCTAGGCATACGGATCTGATCTCGGAGTTGCTGGGCTGTGCGGTCGCTTCTTTCCCATGCACTTACCTTGGGGTACCCCTCTCGCCGGGGAAACTGCCGAGGGCGGCAATGCAACCACTGGTCGATAAGGTCGCCAACCGGATCCCAGCTTGGAAAGAGAGGTTGCTCAACAGAAGCGGTAGGCTAGTGCTCGTGCAATCTACCCTTTGCGCCATCCCAGTGCATATCTCCATGGCACTAAAGGTCGCGCCCTAGGCGGTGAAGACCATCACAACCCTGATTCGAGGTTTCCTTTGGAGCGGGACGGAGGTCGCTTCTGGCGGAAAGTGTGCGGTAGCCTGGGTTAACACATGTTGCCCCAAGGAGTTGGGAGGCCTCGGCATCCCCAATCTTCAGCTGATGGGTATGGCGCTCCGGATGCGCTGGCTCTAGTTTGCTAGAACAGACCCGCAAAGAACTTGGTCCGGCTTCAAGTTTGGTCATGAGGCGCAGGCGGAAAGTTTCTTCGAAACTTCCATCTCGGCCGCAGTCGGAGATGGGAGGAAGGCCCTGTTCTGGTCGGATAATTGGATTCAGGGCACCTCTATTCGTTCCATCGCCCCCAACCTTTGGGGGGCGGTGCCTCAGAGGGTTCGTCGTTCTCGCGCCGTTAGGGATGCGCTCTTGGACCAGGCATGGGTGCGGGACATCACCGGAGCCTCGACGGCTCAGGTGATCGTCCAGTACATCAGGGTCTGGGACCTGCTGCTGGACTTTGCCCTCACTGAGACCCCGGATCGCTTCATCTGGAAGTGGACAGCCTCAGGTGAGTTCTCCTCGGCATCGGCCTACCGAGCGCTTTTCTTTGGTAGGTCGCCTCTCCTCAGAGCATCGCAACTCTGGAAGACTCAGGCGCCTGGCAGGGTGCGCTTCTTCGGTTGGCTTGTCTTGCATGGTTGTTGTTGGACGTCCGATAGGCTTCGACGTCATGGGTTGAGTGACAGAGACGTCTGCGCTCTCTGTGCACAGGAGGTCGAGACTTTGGATCACCTTCTCCTTGGTTGTGTTCACATTCGAGAAACTTGGTTCCGCGTGCTTCGGTTCTTCGGCATGGCGGATTTGGCTCCCTCGCGGGAGGAGCCGGTCGCGGTCTGGTGGTTGCGGGCACGGAAGGCGGTCGCCAAGCCCTCCCGTAAAGGTTTCGATACCCTGGTCTGGTTGGTCGCGTGGTCGCTTTGGAAAGAGAGGAACCACCGCGTCCACGAGCGGGCGGCCTTGCAGCCGGTGGCCCTCGCTGGGGCCATCTTGGAGGACGCGCGTCTCTGGGCTAGAGCGGGCTTCGTATCGATAGCCGCCCTGTTGGGCTTTCGTCGTCGGGTTGTGGCACCTTAGCTTGTCGTCTTTTTTCGATGTTTTGACTTTCCTCGGGCCCTGGGCCCTGACTCGTCTGCTGTAACTTGTTCCAAACTTTTTTCTTCTTAATGAAAAACGTGCTATGCACGTCTTAAAAAAGTTCGAGTCATATTCAATCTTATTAGTCCGGCCAGCAGAGAACACATGTAAATTAAAGAACCGTCCAAATTAAATATCTCAAATAAATCAGGTTATCATTCATTGATCACTCGATTATTGAAATAATCTTGGTAGCCCCTGATATGTGCTGCAAGCGTCGCCCAAGAACAACTTTCTCATACGAGATGCAAGACGAATTATATACCATAATCTTGATCCAGGATAAATGTTGATCAATGACCATCTCTACTAATTTTTGAAAGAGAAATTTAGAGTTACATACGACATAGCTTTGTTCGGTTTCTCTTTTGTTTCAACTTATTGCGCAAATTTTTTTATCAGAACAAATCGATGCGTAATTTTTTTTCTCTCGGAACAGATAAGTTGGAAGTTGGGCTGCGTGCTAGTTCGTGTGTCCCACGTGCGGCCAAGGACTACTGCATGTTCTTTCTCGCCGCACGAGTCTCTTTCTTGCTTGACCCAGCCCAGCTGGCTGCCTGGCTACCGTCCCTCTCACTCGACGTGCCCCGGCCCGGCACAGGCGCACAGCCCTGGCACGACGAGCAGACAGAGGCGAGAGGTTCTAGTCTTCTAGATGAGACGGTTAATTCCATGAATCCACGAGGCGCAACCAAACCAAACCATGGCGCTCAAGCTGGCGATCGAGCGTGAGCGTCAAAACGACAAAGGAAAACGTGTGCGGGCGCGTCAGGCAGGTATCCGGCGTCAGTTTGTCTCGAAAGTGAGGTGAGAAATTGAAGTACAGGGTCACAAGACATTTTGAACATTTTTGCACGTACATAGTACTCTTCTAACTTTGATTCGTGTACAAGTTGGTCTCTCTTGGTGTACACACATGTTGTATCAGCTACTTACACGCGTATAAATCAGAGGCATATATAAGTAGCCGCATAAACCAGAGCAATCTCACAATATGCTTCTTTATTTGCAACATTACGTACCGGAAGGCACTTTATTACCAATGCATCCTACAGGAACGAATTACAGTGTGAGGCTATATTACCAATGCATACATGGTATTTATGAATGGCCGTTGATCTTTGTGACTCTGGATCATCAGCAGGCTCATGCGAAATACACGTACAACGAAGTCATGATGTCCTTGAGGCTGTGTGAGAGGGTGTACGCATCTTCACGCTTGTATATGAAATCCATTGTTCGTGCAAGATTGACCGCCTTCTCCAAAACCGCCATGGGATGAATCTGGTCGAGGCATTCCTGCACCATGTCCATCCATGCTTTTTCAACTGTTTCTCCGAGCTTCTTGTTTGCTTGAGCCACTGTGAACCCGTGCTCTTTCATGCAAGTTTGAACCGTGGATACCACGTGATCCGAAGTTTGCTCTCGCTTCAGTGGGGAAAAGGATAATTACATTAGAAAGATACTTTGCCGAAACCATATATAAACATATGATTCTCACTACTATTCTTTTCAACAAAAAAGCACATATTTGTTTCACTACATATATTCATTATTAAAATGGGAAAATTATCGAGCATTTTGAAGCAATTGAAGATGGAGTGGGTTTATATATTATTTGAAGATTGAACATTTTGAAGTTGAAAGAAAATGTCTAGGGTGTTAAAGTGTATATATTGGCGTGAGTTGGTACCTCATGTGACACGATGTCATTCATAACACGTCCGATGATACAAACACCTCTAACTATTTTTGGATAAGTTCGAGTCCACTCAATTGCCTCGCTCGTAGCCACATCTCCCATTGAAATGAGTGCAAAGGCCGTTATCTGCATACAACCACTGCTGGGCACCGAAAGCTGTAGGTGATCTTCAACCTTGGTAGGCACATAGTGTTCATCCCTCCATTTCACCTCGGCAGCGTAGTATTTTGCCAGGTCAGTTACCTAAACATATACATATATACAAACAGGTTAAAACCATGTAGAATATTGGATATTAGCGCCATGCACATGCACCTTTTTCTTCTTCTTCTTATGCTCTGAAAGGCAGGGTGTGCATGTCCCATTCTTTGATCATTTTTTTAATTAGAGCATAAAGTTTGTTGGTGGTAGACGATCTTTAGTAGAGCATAAAGTTACCAGTTCTTTGACCAATTCAGCGTGCTTGTTGTTCTGAAATTTCAAGTCTTCCTCGATTCCATTTGTACTGCTAAGTGTATTGAGGTAAAACTCTCTCAGGTATGCTGGGAGCTGCTCAGTGGCCTGTTCATCCCACCTGTACGTCATCAAATTCATGCAAATATTGTAAATTTTAAATGATAGCAATTCGTCTCAAATCAATATTTTTTTTCAAGATAACGAGAGCTAAGCTATATATTAGGGCCAACCTTTCTAGAGCTGCAGTGAAGACCTTGCTTTCCTCCGTGGTGCTGTAGTTGTCGTAGAAGTCATCAAACAAGGACGCGAGCGTAATCAGCTTCGTGAGCATTATCCTGGAGTATGAGTAATGCGGCTCATAGCAAACCCCCATCATCCAAAAATGCATCTCCAACATTCTGTCCCGCGCGAACCCTAGATCTGTCACCGACTGAAAGTTCTTCCACCACCTGCATATAGATCATTTATGTCAACGAGTGAGTGTGATTATAGCACATTAACTTAAATTAAATACATACATAACTAACTGCACAAGCATCAGTACTGAGCTAGTTTCAGTATGGTTACATTGTAAGAGCCTTGAGCTCCTCGCAGTAGATGGTCTGCAAGATGTTGTAGTCCAGCTTGGCGAACTCCAGCAGGGTCTCGTCCCGCGCAGCCTTCTTCTCGTACACCGAGATGAAACGCCGCGCCTCGACCCTCTCGACCCTCCTGAAACTCGGCGTCTCCAGCGTGTACCTCACCTCTTCCGCCACCTCCGGCTCCAAGCTCTTCTTCACCAGAGACTCGAGCCGGCTCCTGGCGAAAGCGATGGCGCCGTCGAGCACCTCCTCGCCGCGGACCCTGAGGTGCGCCGCATCGAACAGCATCAGCAAGCACTTGACGTCGCCGCCGCCGCCGCCTGTTGCAAAGTTGCCTTCCTCGTCTCTAAACTTGGCAAACACATCTGCATTGCATTTGTAATGATCATTAGGGTTTTTTTATTAAAAAAACATGGTGATCATTAATTATTTTGAAAATGTTGTCCATCAGCAAAAATTCAGCATGCATGCATGCATTGTTTGCCGTCATTATATTGTTCCTACCGGAGGTGACACTGAAGCCGTGCTTCCTGAGCAAGTAGAACCGGAGTGAGGTGAGGTAGAGGTCGTCCCCGCAGCCGCAGCCGCCATCATCGTGGACGATAGCGCGCAGCAGGGCGTCGATCTCCTTCCCGAAGCGGTAGGCCACGCCGATCCGCTGCAGGGCGTCGACGAGCTCCAGCTTGGCGGTCAGGTCGGGGGAGGCGGCGGCGGCCAGCACGGCCCGGCTGACCTCCTCCTCCCTGGTCCGGGCCTTCTCCTTCATGGCCTGGAGCTCCGCCGGCGTGCACGGCTGGTGGCCGAGGAAGAAGTCGCCCCAGGGGCTCGGGTGGTAGGGCCGGGGCTTGTGGCGCTGCTCCGCCTGCACCGCGGTGCTCAACAAGCTGGCGGCAGCGGGGGCCATGGCCGGCGACACTACTACGACTGGGGCTGATCTCGGACGCGCGCCGCCACACGAGAGATTGTACCTTAATTAGATTAGCTGCTTGTTGCTAGAGTTGCTGTCGATTTGCAGCTGATATGATCTTGCTGGGAAGCAGTGGTGAACTGGTGGTGGCTCCGCTCAGTTTCGATCGGTTTGCTGTGTGTGATGGGAGGGCTTGGAGAGTGCATGCATGCCTGGCTTTATATAGGGCCAGCTAGCTGTAGCTCGCCGGCCGCGCCGTGCGAGGCCCGGCAGCGACAGGATGGCCGGTCGGCGGGCGCCGCACATGCAAAAGATATGCGTGGGTCCAATCGCACACATCTGACGCCGGCCTGGCTGGCCGACCGGAGGAGGGAGCCCATGCGTAAACATCGGTGTACTCGTCAACGTCATTGCATTGTGCGCCCATCAGCTAGGCAGGAAGATGACGCGAAGTACTACTACGCGCGAGTCGTTGGTCGTCGTAACGTTCGTGTCGCGGCAGCGTTGCACGATCACCTTTTTTGACGCTTTTTTTATATGACCGCTGAACATGTTAATTAGACAGCGAGATTGTTAGGCCAGGCGTCGATCGAGTATGGTGAGAGATTATATATGTACTACTGTATCACAGCTCCGGATTCATTTGTTTTTTGTCTAAAGTGACATTATTTTAAAAATTATAAGGTGAAACTAGTTTTTTTTGCTCTTCACCGTTTTATACTTAATAATCTCATGTGAATTAAGCGTAGCTCAACTCTATAACATGTTCATGTGTTTTCAAGTCTTCGATTCCGTACGTTATTCATTTTTCCAAATCTATTTAAAAAATTGAATAGTGATATCCTTTTGAGTGGTAGGCGATATACTTGTCGACAATCAGAGATATCTATGATGACTTCATGAATCTTAAGATCTACAGCCAAGTCTCAGATATGTTCATGGGGTAGGTTCATGTGTGCATTTACTTGAGTAGGTGTATGCGTGTATGTATATATGTGAGTGCGTGCCTGTATTTATATTGTGGTTAAGAAAATCTCATGATCCGGCCAGCCGTCACCCTTATTTCCATTCCACAATTTTTTTTAGGACAAGCATAGAACTTTCATTTGTTGATTAGATCATTACAATCCCGTAGGAAGGCACAATTAAAAAGGAAGAAGATGCATGGTTGTCGACTTGTCGTTATACAAAGAAATTTACAGAGACGGAAGTGAGGATGAAGGCGAGAAATGAGCGGGTAGATAGGTTTGATTGCATTGAATTAATTCAAACGAGGAAAATAAAAGAAAATGAAAAAGTCTAAATTACTCCTCCTCCAACCATGGGCTAAGTCCACATATAACCCTCTAAACTATAAAACCGTTCATTACTTGATCCCCTAGATTTTCTAAACTAGCTCATTCTATACCTTTGGCATGGAACTAAAACCAGTTTTGACCGTGTGGAAGATGGATTTGCTTGTTACGTGGACTTCAATCATAGTTGATGGGAGTAATTTAGACTTTTTCTAAAGAAAAACATGTACCGTGAGTTTATACTTCCATGATTCTTTAAATTCTATAAAAATATGTTAAATTAACGTAGACTAATTACAAAACTAATTATATGGATGAACGGGAAAACGCGAGATGAATCCATTAAACTTAATTAATCCGTTATTGGAGACTATTTACCTAGCATAACGTTGTCTAATCATGATATAATTATGCTCGTTAGATTCATCTCGAAAATTAAGATAAAGGTTATAGAATGAGTTTTGTCATTAATCTACATTTAATATTTCTAATTAGTGTTTGAAAATTTAATGTGTGGGTAGTTGGTGAATTTTTTGAAAACTAAACACATTATGGACATTTCAGCTTGTTTTCCCAGAGTTGCGCTTGCGTGCTGTCCATCATCAGTCGCAGAACCTTTTTTTTCCACGACGCTTTGTCAGTATTGTCTTGCGGCGTGTACAATACTTCCACGCTTTTTTTACGTGACCGCTGAACTTAATAGTCGTGTAGAGCAATTGTTCGGCCCGGCGTCGATCAAAGACTCAAAGTATATATGTAGCGAGAGATTATACCGTCTCCAGATTTATTTGTTTACGAAAATTGAGGCACTATAGTTAGATAAAACAAATAAATTTAGAGCCAAATAAAACAAGCTTTTTTTTTCTTCTCCAGCTTTGATTTTCACTAGTATAGATGTTTTGGAAGAAATCCTTCTAAATAAAGCACCTCCAAGGGTTTTCTAAATTCTTTCCTAATCCCTAGCAAGAGGAGAGAAAATACATCTCCAACGACTTCTAATCCATCCTTCTAATCCTTTAGGACTTGAAAAAAAATCAGCCTATTCCGTGTAAAGTTACGCGCTATTTTGAGTCAGTGAGTATCTTCTCCTAATCTAAGGTGGAATTGCGTGGAAAGAATAATAGTAGAAAAGGATTCCTGATGCAAATGTAAAAAAAGAAAGAATATATAAAAGTGGTTAAGATAATTAAGAAATAGTGCAAGATTTCTGATGTAAAATTGTCTTATATTCCGTGCATCAGCTGAGCTTTATCCCGCGGCTAAGTGTAGTTATGCTGTACCGACGTGGGAGTTTTATGCGTGAGGTGAGGTGGACGACAGCTGTTGTTTGACGCGTTCCGTTATGTCCAAGGGCAAATGAGTCCTTTTACACAGTTCCTTAATCTCTCTTTAATTGGCTTCGTGTAGCTATATTCTGGGACAGAGGGAGTATATCTTAAGAGTGAATTATTAAGAATTCTTGGAGATGTTTCTTTATTCTTTTCAATATTTTTTAGAAGTTGTAAAATTTCATATTTTTAGAAAGAAAACATTTCTAGTATGTTTTTCTCTTTTATATTTAAACTTATGTAAATGCATGGGCGCTCTAACCTTGTTGGCTATTTCATTTTGAATTGAAGAGTGGAGCTAGCAACCATGATTCGAATCCCCATTTGCACGTATATTAAGCCATCAAATATGGCTGGGAGATAGACCCTATATATGTTTTATATTGACTTTATGATTGAACATGTATTATATATTTTGTAGTGGTGGGCGTAACGAGACACCACACCTCAATTTCGGATGTGCTAATAGATACGACTGTGTATGTGTGTGGGTAGGGTATATATATTCACCACGCTGTGTGGTGAATAATATTCAGCGCCCACCGTTTACTTTGACGGGAGGTCCTAGGAGCTCTGTTAATCATGTAATTATTCATTTCCCCTCTTGAGTAGTAAAATGAGGTCACCTGCTATTTAGCTTCTCGTTTTGCTTCGTGTGGGTTGGTGAACCTAAATATGCACCGTGGGCGTTCCTTACCGCACCTTCGGTGAGCCTCGACGGTAGTAAAAACTTTTTTTTTATAACTCAATCCTTTCGTTGAAGCTTGTCTCAGTTGTATGAAAATGTATGCGTGTGAGGTGACCTAGTCACGATCTCAGTTTCTTCACCAGAGCAGGATGATGACGCCACAGCTCGCATCACGGAGGGCGGCAGCGTCGAGCTGCTTTAGAAACCGTTGTAATTTTGTGGTCGAGGCATGACGAGCAATGGTTGATGTGCAACGAGAATGCGCTACACCACGCGCCATGCTACAGCCGCCGTGCAGCGTGGACGAAGAAGCTCTAAAAAAATTTAATCTCGCATGGACTTGAATTTGTACGTGCATGTTCATTATTTATTACTCCATGATTTTTCATTGTGACCCTTATGATGTGGTCCAATTATTACATATTTTTTCACTATTTATGTGTTATTAAACTCTCGTGCAAACTGTCAACCTTTAAGATTCAAACTATAATTTGTCGGCTAGCACTGGCGTGATTTTAGCAAGATTCCAATGAGCAACAATTGCATGCGTGCATTATTCAAACAAGATTCAAGGTAGCAATTACACTAGACACGCGTAATTCATGAGGTAGTTTATGGACTAATCTATCAAAATACCTTGAGAAGTAATATTCTACCTATTTGGTTACCATTATTCACAACAATGGTAGTTCATGTTAATGATTTTAATTCCTTACTCGTAATTACTCTTCTTTTCAAAATTATTTATTTGTCTGCAAAATTACTTCTCAATCCGATTTAAAGATGCACTGTCACCATGTTGCCATGGATTTGCCATAATATTCAACGTGCAGGTGGCGCCACGGCTGGAGGTCCGACAAGCCTTCATGGTAGTAAAAATCCTCCGGGGATTTGCATAGGAGTAAAATCTTTGGAGTCACTGCTCACACACTAAAAATCCTCAAAGGATTTTGTGTAGGAGTAAAATCTTTGCAGTCACTACTCACACACCAGCTAAAATCTTTGGAGTGGCATGTGGATGCGAAAATCTTTTGAGCACGCATGGAGGGTCCATTATTGCAATTAACATAAATAATAACAAGAGATGAATTTGAAGAGCCGTCACTGCTTACACATCAGCTAGCTTGGCGAGATTTGGGAGAGTGATGTATGCATGCCATTATGTTTAGGAGGGAGGTTTCATCCTTGCACGGATTGCAGCCATTGTAACGTGGCATAGAGTTAAGTTTGCTGGATTTTAAAGCATTTAAGATTGCAAACTTTAGATAATTTCACCTTTTTTAGGTAGTAATAATTCTTTATTTGTGCTAACAACTGGAATGGGGCATGATTGAGCTGGTTACACATGCCTGGCATATCGTCTGACTCCCTACCTAACCGGCATAGGAGAGAATGAAGTAATTCTATCATTGGAAATTACTTATTTATTCATTAGACATGTTGAAACAATAATTTGCGTTCTCGTATAGAAGCTTTTGGGATCGTAAAAAATATTGCTTATATGGTGTGGATTATTAGAAATAATCTATATATTTACCCAGAAAACTTGATGTTCAACATGATGTAATTACTACTTTTCACTCATGAGTACTCTGGAGCTGTAAAAATGTCCAGCGATCCCTCCAACTATCGTAAAAGCACGTCAAAATAGATCGACGGTAGTAAAATAGTCCCTCGGTCCAGGTTTAAGACGTACTACGATTTTTGCCAAATATTGATGTATGTGAGTAAGTATTCATGATAATGGAATTCAGATATAACATTTGAGACAAGATAATTACTCCAACCACAAATGTCATTTTTAATTTTCGAGGAGTAAAAATTTAACAAGAAATTTACAATTGAGGATATGCATACAGGCAAGCAAGCATTAATTGCTTAAAAATCCATCTATCTCATGCAGCAAGGGTGCGATTACAGCTTCAACCAATCGGATCAACCGGAACATTTTTTGTCACCATAAAAATTGAACCAGAACAAAAATTGGAGATCCACGGTCGACTCGATGGCGGCCCATTCCCCTGGGAAAATCAACGACACCCTCCTCCACATACGACGGCGATTCCTATGGAGGGGCAGCGGTGGCTCCCATCGGTGGGCACCAGCGGTACCCGGGCACAGCTCGCCTGCACTGCGCACACATGCCATCAATCTTCTTACATTAGTGGAGGTGATTTAGATTCATTTTTTCTCCTGGTATATCCATTGAAACATGCAAAATCTAGCACCTCAACTAAAATTTAGCAGCATGATTTTGCACGGAAACATCTCAATCTCTCGGGATTTATCTCAAAACATAAAAAATAGATGCAAAAAGCCATCTGGATAATTTTTTACAACTCAAGAATGAAAAATAACAATTATGTGATTAACAGGGCTAACCATAGCTCTAGGCGTGGCATCGATGCACACAACATGCTGATTCATGAAGACTGTCTTCGTGTGGCCGCGTAGGAAGAGTTCGAAGAAATCCAGCGAGACGGTGAAGGTGCTGACTAACAATCTTGTCCATGGGCGGTGTGCCACTATCACCAAACGGATAGCTATAGAATGCTTGACGTGAGAGAAAAAAGAGAGCGGAAAGAGACACAAATGAAAGATAGACATGCATGACCTTTGCACTTTATAGCCAATTGACTAGTTCGGCTTGCAATTTTGTTGAAAGTGTGTGCATGCAGAGTTAATTAAGTCAATTAATATGAATGCGGATGATCAAAGGAGTAAAAGATAAAAAAAACTAATTGCACTTGTGAGGATTTAACAACCACGCACAGACGGAGGACTAACGTTCCGTTCGCAGCAACACACAGTGTGCTAAATATACATTACCTATATATATATCGAAAATAACCTCCTACCACCGGTGGTAGCTAACCACCTTCAGGTGGCTGCTACCCCTTCCATCTACACCGTCCGATCACCATGCAAGCCTATCTGATGGTTCACGTGGAGTAGACGGTGAGTAGCGGCTTACACAACGGCGTCAGTCACTGTGTGATTGGTCCCCCCGGTCTGCAGGAGTGCAGGTCCAGCGGCGCAGGGTACTCACATGCGTGCTTGCCTTCTGGCGCAGGAGCGAGATGGCCCTACCACTACAAGTCTACAACACGCACTGCAACACGCATTAGACTGACTCCAACAACGTATTGCAAATTGGAGAGGCAAAACGTGGTTTGCATCGTGCGCACAGTACACCGAAGAGAAGGCAAAAAAAGGGGATCTCCAGCAATGAGAGGCATTTGGAGAGAGGCAAATCGCCTGCTTGCCGCGACGCAGAAGAAGCCGAAGAGCGCGGCAGCGACATTCCGTCGAACAGGTGACCTGCACAGCAGTCGTTGGACACGTCTTGCACGTTGACGTCGAGGTGCTCGGCGAGGAAGGCGAGGAAGGTGGGGAGGAGGCACGAGGTCGAGCCGCCGCTCCCGTGTGCGCCGGCAGCCCCGCCTCCACGCGCGGTCGCGCCGCCGTCCCGCACGAGCTCTAACCGTCGCTCCCGTGCCCCCCGGCGGCCCTGCCTCCACGGGGGAGAAAAGAAGACTGGGTTGCGCCGCCGGAGCCGCCTCCTGCTCGCACCCTGCTCCGCCCACCGGAGCCGCCTCCTGCCGCGCCCGGTCGGATTTCGCTCGCCGGAGGCTGCCCCGACCCACCGCCGTCCGATCCACGCCATCGGAGAGGGAGGCCGGGACGAGCTCCACCCATGCGCCGACTTGAGACCTCCGCCGCCCACCGCCCCTGCTTCTGGAGTAGAGGAGCTCCGCGCCGAGGGATGGAGCCTCTAGCGCGGCGCCGCAGGCACCTGGTCGTCCCCGCGCGCCCGCCCCGCCGCCGCGGCCCTGCTCGTTCGTCGCGGCGCCCCGAATCGAGCGTTGTCAGGCAGGCAGGTGAAGCCGCCGCCGTTGATGCGCTGTCAGGCAGGCAGGCATGCAGGGGAGGTCGCCGCCGTCGGTGCGCCCCCTCCCGCCCTCCTCGCGGCAGACCTCGCCCCTGCTCCGCTGTGCTCGCGCCCCCGCGCTCCTCTGTCGCGCTCGCCTCACGGTCCTTGTGCACCGCTAGCCAAATGCATCGGAGGAGAGAGGAGATATATTTTTACCTCTCCTCTCTCCTCGAAGGGCAAACTGCATCGCGAGTTGTCTCGTTTGTTGGAGAGGACTTCCGTGGTGCACAGTACCAATCGGAGAGGCAAAAATGGATTTGCCTCTGCTGTTGCGGTCAGTCTTACCTTTTTATTTTCCTTCACGGCAATGCATGCTACCCTGCCTGTACGTCCCCCAAATGCTAGTGGTCCCCATGGAGTTTTTATTTTTCGTTCACGGCAATGCATTCTATTTTCAAGTGCTCCGTAGCAGGCTATAGCACCGTAGAGCTGCCTTCCACCAGTAGGAGCTAGGAGCTCCTCAACGACACTCATATTTCCCTAAAAAAAACGACACTCATATAAATTCGTCTAGAAAAAGCACTCATATAGCCATATAGTACTTGACGGTATAATATAAAATGACTACTAGCTGTTGCTCTCGTGCTTCGGCTTTCCATTGTTTGCTGCGTCGCCATAGGCCACAACACAGTATACATGTTTTGAAAAAAAAAGATGAAACTAGTACTAGTAGAATGTACTTTGAGGCCTCATTCGTTCCCACCGGATTGATTCCAACTGGAACTGATAAATATAACAAAAAAATTATGATAGCTACTATAAGAGATTCGGATTTATTCCGGATCAAAAATTAATTTACTTATTATAGGTGCATCAAAAGACTCGGAATTAATCCACTAGTCAAAAGGTGTGGAATCAATCCGGCTCTAATAAGTAAATTAAATCTCGATCCGGAATAAATCCGAGTCTCTATCATAATTTTCTTGATGTATCTATTATTCCGGTCGGATTAAATCCGATGGAAGCGAACAAGCTCCAAGGGGAAACTAATCAGTACGTACACATACTAGTGAACTTTGAAGTATTTTTTTATTTTTTCGAGATTTGTGAGATTTTTTATCTTGATTGGCACGACTGAATACAAAAGTCTACTGCAGACATTAGTACTTTTAATAAATCTTATTTTATTGCAAAAAAGGTTTGACAACTAAACATGGGACGTTTCGCTCCATCTAATAAATCTTATTTTATTGCAAAAAAGCTGGCTTCAGATGGAGTGCCAGAGCTGACTGCAGGAATGCATAGGGACGGGGAGGAAAGATTATTTTGTTATGCACGGTCACATTTTGCATGCGTCGTCCCAAGCAAACGCTACAGTCAGCGTCACCAGTAGGGTGCGGCAAGAACCTGTCCCCAGCCTGCTGCCTCCCCTGCTATTCGCGTGACCGACCTCCTACCACATGCATGTGGTCCACCGACCCGCATGCTTGCTCCACTCAAAATTCCAACGCCGCTTGATGCCGCCCGTGAGTAGGAGACGGCAGCTACCTGACGGCGCACACACGTGGCAACATAAGAGAGTTTGGGTAGCTACCACACCGGGGGAGGTAGGTAGCACCGGTGATAGCAAATCCACTCCTTTTGGAGTCAATTTTGGGTGCCAACATATATATATTTATTTATGTATTTGTATTGTGTTTTGAAAACAATTCTCGTACGTGAGTACGTGACCCAGCCGATCGATCGGTCACCATTATTTCCATTCCTCAGTTCAAACTTCAAAGGAAGAAGTGCACGGTAGTCAGACTTGGGTCTAATGCGATCGAGGAAATTTCCAGGTACGGAACTGCCAGTGAAGTCAGTTTAGTCCTAGCTCGCGTTAAGAGTTGCATGACCGGACATTGTGGTACTCACTAACTCACACCGTCACACGTGCCAAGACCTTCTCTTGCGTCAAGCACATGTGAAGTGGACTGAACTGGCCATTGTTTTGTTCGTCATGTCAATATGTCATCAAGTCGATGGAGAACAGACTCTAAGCTTCTTCGGTCAAAAAGCACTTTTTGTCTAGCTCGGTATGCTTGCCAAGGAAGCTGTTTCCTGGAGAAGCACACATTGTATGTTTGGCGTTTGGGCTTTTTTGACCATTCGCTTCTGCTGTTCTGCAGGTCATCGAGGGGACTCGATGGATGGAGTTGGGCGGCGCCGACCATCGGGGAAGGGAAGCTCGAGGCAGCGTGCCGGCCGTCGAAGGAAGCGTCGATCGGTTGTCAGTGGAGGGGAGCTCGAGGCAGCATGTCGGTTGTCGACGAAGGGGGGCTCGAGCCATCGCGCTTGTTGTCAAGAGAAGAGGATGAGGGTGGGCAACGGAGGAGGGGTGGGGATGGGGTGGGGGTGGGGGCAAGCGTGGATCAACGTCAAAAAAAAGGAAGAAAAAGTATGTGCATACCGTTTTTTAGTCTCAAATTTTAGTTTGCAAGTTAGTATTGTACCCTGCACAATGCACTCACCGCTACACACAGATTTCTAAAAGGAGAACGTATCTAGTGCAAACTACAACTTTGTAGAAACCTGTGCAAACCATGGTAAATAATTTGTCTAAATTCACCAAAAAAAATAACACATGTGGATGAAATAATGATACACAACTTTGTAATATATCTTGTCCTAACTCGACTTCGTTTGTGAGATATAAAAATAACGAATTTCAAACCAGAAAGTTGTCCAGATGATTTGTTAGAAAATTGTTATTTTTATATCTCACAAACGAAGTCGAGTTTGGACAAGATATTTTACAAGGTTGTCTATATGTGTGATTTTTTGGTGAATTTGAACGATTTTTTTTATCATGGTTTGCACAAGTTTTCATGAAGGTTGTAGTTTCCACCTGATACGTTGCCCTCTAAAAGCTACAAATATACATAGTAAACATCCTTCCAAAGATCACCGAAGCTCACAAGTCTTGTAGACAACGGGCACGTCATAATTCCATTGTAGCGTCATGTAGATTGTTCAACATCTGCACCAAACAAATACTCCCTCCGGTTCCATATTAGAAGTCGTTTTGTACAAGGTTTGAGTCAAACATTGAGAATATAAATCATAAATAACTTTTAAGTCGTTGAGTTTGAAAATGTGAAAATCATATAAATAGATTTGTCTTGAAATTTACTTTCGTAAGAATATACATATATAACTTTCCAATAAAGATTTTTATAAAAAAGAGAAGTCAAAGTTGTGCTTTGGTGACTTCTAATATGGAACCGGAGGCAGTATGGTGAAATACGCATGGGACACCCACTCGTCCCAGTTGGGAATCGAGCTCGGGTGGGCACGCTCCGCAACCGGTGACGGCGCTAGCGTTCGCTCAAACCATCCGCACTATGGCTGGCATCCTTTACGGCAAAAGGCTTACCAGTTACGGCAATAGGCTGCAGCACCATGCGGTAATACCTACGGCAAAAGACCGTAAAGGTCGGGTTACGGCACAGCCAGCGTAAACGCTGGCTTACGGAGCACAGCACGCAGCCACGTAAGGCTGCAAAGGGGTAACCGTTAGGTGCACCTCCGAACTTCTTTAATTCAATTATTTGTACTACTTATTCAAAATTGAACTGAAGTCGTACAAATAATTGATCTAAAGGGGTTCGAAGGTGCACCACATTATAACCAATTTGCACCCCTATAGCCACGTACGTACATAGGCACGAGGGCCGGCGGTGCAAGGGCCGTCCGTGGCCCTAGCCGGCGGATGGAGGTGGCAAAAAGGATTCGCCGGAGATGCCCTCGCCGGCGACGCACCCGCCTGGTGAAGGAGCCGCTAGAGAGGGGCCACTCACCGGTATGCAGGTCGAGGCGACGGCGGAGCAGCGGGCGCGGTGTAAGGAATCGGATGCTCGTAGTCTAAGAGGGGGAGGGGGTGAATTAGTCAACTTAAAAACTTATCCTATGGCTTCCACACTTTGCATAAAGTAAACTAGATCATTTCTATCTAGAATTGCAATCTAAGGTTGATCTAGTGTGAAACCCTCATCCCAAAACAAGTTTTGCAACCTATAGCCAATCCTAGCATGATACTACTCTAGGAAAGTAAAGGCAAACAAAGATTGCAAGAGAGTAATGCGGAAACGTAAAGAGGGATGAGAGTAAGCAAACTCTTGACACGCGATTTATCCCGTGGTATCGGTAGGTACTAAGCCACCCCTAGTCCACATTGTTGAAGCACTCACACAAGAGTATTGCTTCCCGGTCACCAAGTCTCTCCCAAGAGCACCACTTGACTCGTCACAAAGGCTCACCACTAAGGCACTCACTAAGTTCTCTTGGTCACCTTGATGCCACCTCCACTAAGGAGCTTCTCCACCAAGAAAGGGGGTCTCTACGTCCCCCACACAAAGTGTCCTCGCCACTCCACACCAAGTCGGAGGGTCAAAGACGATTGTCGGCGAGCCACTTAGACCCCAAGACTTCTGGCGCACCTTGTACAACTTGATCCACTCAAGAATCACCTCACAAGGTAGGCACACCTTGCACTCACTCAGCTTTAAGCTAAGCCTAGCACTAAGCACACACAAAACATGTGCAAGTCTATGGATGAGCAATTTAGCACTTGGATGGCTTAGATATGATCTTCTAAGTGTCTCACACTCCTCAGGTCTTCCTCATACTCCAGCAACCGCAAATGGGTGAGTGGAGGGGGTATAAATAGCCCAAGACATCCAAGGAGCCGTTGGCTAAAAGCTGCAGAAACCTGTACCGTCGGATGAACCGATGGTCCCCTTTTCCACCGTTGGTTCATCCGGTGCCCCTCCACGTCAGCTAGTCGTTGCACTTCTCTGACACAAATCAACCATCAGATGAACCGCTGATTCATCCCATGTGTCGTCGGTTCATCCGGTGCTGAAGGGTTCCACGCTAAAACCTTTCTGTTAGCATTTTCGTAGCCGTCGGATGAACCGATGCCAGACCGTCGGTTCATCCGGTGCTTAAGCTTTCAAGTCCAGAACCTTACTATGTTGCTTCTTCAAACCATCGTATAGACCGACGGTGCCCATCAATGGACCGTCGGTTCATCCGCCGCTTCCGTCTTCGCTGCTTCGTCTTCTGACAATAATCCGACGGAACTAGCAGATGGACCGTCGGTTCATCCGACAGTGCCCATTCACTTGAGACTTCTCGCAGTGTACCAAATACACCGACGCTTCTTCCTAGGGTATCGTCGGTTCATCTGACGATGTCATTTCTTTTCTTTTCTTTGCTTGGTTTGGTATGTGGTATTTTTGCATCCATGGGACCTAGAAATGTCCACAAGGACATGCTAAACAATATGGTTAGTCCCATTGATCATGTTGTCATGAATCACCAAAATCATACTTGAACTAATGGCATATGAGGCCATGTTCGCTACACGCGGGCGGCAGTAGAGCCAGCAGAGGGGGAGCTAGGGAGGGGAGGTGCTGGTGCTGGCGAGCCGGTTCTCCGTCGTAGGGGGCCGCGCCGGTGCACCGTCGAAGGGCCCTGCAAGAGAGAGCGAGAGAGTAGAAGATATGGTAGGTTTTTTTTATTTTGGCCCCTTACTGTTTTGGTAATTATATTTTAGTCCATAGAGCTTATATTTCCTCACACTTTGATCCAAAAACTTTCATTTCTTACATTTTAGTCTCTAAAGAGGTAACAAACGAATTTTTTTTATTGAAGATGGTAGTTGAAGATGGGTGAATAGAATATATGATTGTTGGATAGAGTAAATATACAGAGTAACATGAGTGCGAGAGAAACTGATGTAGAGTAAAGATTCTTACTGACGTGACTAAAATATTCCTTTTAAGGTAAACATATAGAGCAACAATAGTGCGGATGATCATAATGTGGGGACTCGGTGATTTTTTATTTTAACACTTTTTAAACGAGAATATTAAAAATAACCCACTCTCAAACTATATTTCTAAGAAGTAGCCCTTTTAGTCGCTCCAAGCTCCGTGGCGTGACGTATAATTGAGTCACGCCACATGAAGTGGCGCGACTAATGTACACGGTGGCATTAAAAAAAAGTCACAGCCAACGTGGTGGACAGAGTCGCGTCAGAATTTGTGAGTCACTCGTTACTCACCTGGGTTGCTCTCATTTAGTCGTGTTTTATTCATCATTTTAATTAGCAAATGAACTCCTAAATTTGTGAAATTCGAGATGCATGATCTATAGAGTGTATACGTTCTATTTTAACTATTTGCACTCCAAATCATGGTGGATAGAGAAATCTATTTCAAAATAGACTAAGTATTATTGGATCAACACATCAAATGTGCTAAGTTCGAAAATAGAGCTAACTAGTCAACTTTGAACCTACTTTTTGAGAAATTTTACATTAAAGCCTTAAAAAGCAAAGAATTCATAGTTTAAGGGAGCCTTAAAGTTGGAAAGTTGTGTTGTTTTAACAACACAATTTTCCAACTTTAAGCCTGTCTTAAACTATGAATTCTTTATTTTTTTCAAACAACTTATCAAAACTTCTTGATGAACGTCAAAATTCACTTGTAGTCCAAAATTGTCAAGGTCTTAATGTAAAATTTCTTAAAAAGTAAGTCCAAAGTTGACTAGTTGGCTCTGTTTTCGAATTTAGCACATTTGATGCATTGATCCATAATACTTAGCTTATTTCTAAAATAGATTTCTCATTTTATCCACCATAATTTGGAGTGCAAATAGTTAAAATAGAACGTATACACTTTATAGATCATACATCTCGAATTCCACAAATTTAGGAGTTCATTTACTAATTAAAATGATGAATGAAACACGACTAAATGAGAGGGTGAGTGACCGAGTCACGCGAGCAGTCGCGCCAAGCCCTGTGGTGCGACTCCGTCCGCCACGTCAGCTGTGACTTTTTTAATGTCATTGTGTTCATTAATCGCGTCACATCATGTGGTGTGACTCAACTATTAGTCACATTACGGAGCTTGACGCGACCAAAATGCTACTTAATATAATTTGGAAGAGGTTATTTTAAAATTTTATTTAAAAATGGTTAAAATAAAAAAAGTTCGGACTCGGTGCGCTAGTAGACGGAGTGCAAATTGATTATAATGTGTTGCACCTCCGAATCTCTTTAGTTCAATTATTTGTACTAGATGTACAAATAATTAAACTAAAAAGGTTGAGAGGTGCACCTAAGACTGACTCCAATAACATAGTGCAAAAGGGGAGAGGCATCCCAGTTTTGCATCGCGCACAGTAGAAGGCAAAAATTTCGGTCTCCAACAGCAGGAAGGCAAAATCCAGCACTTCTCTTCCGCCGCCACCTCTTTCACTCCTCCATCAGACGCCACCTTCCCTTCTCCCGTCGGTGGCCGCCGTCGTGGCTCCCTCCTAGCGCGCGTGTCCTCCTCCTGGGCCGCCGCCTCCTCCACCTCCCCCCGTGGCTGGTGGCAGGGGTCGAAGCCGACGAGCTTCCCGTCCATCACGTGCTCACCACGCACCGACGGGCTCACCCACGGCCATCTCCGCCGTCTTCCCTGTCTTCTCCGTCACGCTTGCCTCTGCGGGCCCTACTTGCTCCAGATCTGAAGAAAGGGCGGGAGGGAGATGCGACCGCCGGCTTCCTGCGCGGAGGCGGGGGCGGGGTTGACTAGGAGGCGCGCCGCGGCCGTGGGTCCGACGCGGAGGCGGAGAAGCGGGATCGAGGCCGCGCGGTGGCTCCTCCTCCTTCTGTTCCAACGCGCGGCCGCTGCCTCCTGCTCCTTCTCCGGCGCGCGGTCGGTGGCTCCTCCTTCTTTTCCAATGCACGGCTGCTGCCTCCTGCTCCTTCTTCGGCGCGCGGCAGCTGCCTCCTGCTTCTTCTCCGACGCGCGGCCGTCCCTCGCCCTCCGTGCGGCAGATGCATTCCCCTCCGGAGGCAATTTGCATTGACATTTGCCTCATGTGTTGGAGCACCTCCCACACATGCACAAATACCGCGGTGAGGCAAAACTGCATTTGTCTCACCTCTAACGGTTTCCGCTTTGCACCCTTGAGTAGACCTGGCCCCATAGCTGGCCTCCCAATGACATGTCGTTCCCACCTTCAGGACTGTTTCCCCAAATTATTTACCAAAATACCCTCACACTCCCTAGGGTTTATCCCCCTTCTCCGGCACCGAAAACCTCCATGGCCGGAGCTCCAAATTCCACCGCCGCCGCCTCCGCCTCCGCCTCCCCCTCCACACCCCTACCGCGGACCCTCTCCAAACAAACCCCCAACGCCGCCGCTGCCGCCGCCTCATGATCCGCCGCCACGCGGCGGCGGCGACAGCCCTTCGCGCCCACCTGCGCCGCGCCTGCTCCTCCCACGCCGCCGACCCCGACGATCTTCTGCTTGGCCTCGTCGAGGCCCCCAAGAAGCACCCCGGATCCCGCCTCGCAGCCAAAGACTTCGCCTTTCTTAAGGAGCCCACGCCAGCCCTCCCCGCCGCCGCCCTCCCGCCCCCGGAAGCCGTCCTTATCTCCAAGGCGATTAGAGCCTACGCCACCGACTTCGACGGCAGTGCGGAGCGGTTCCTGCGGCGGCACCGGGAGTACCTGACCGATGCTGTGGTGGTCGCCGTGCTGCGGTTGGTGCGCGCCCCGGAGATTTGTGTCAGGTTCTTCCTTTGGGCTGAGCGGCAGGTGGGGTACAGCCACACTAGTGCCTGCTACGACGAGCTCGCGGAGGTATTGAGTTTTGAGGACCGTGCTAGGACTGCCGAGAGGCTGCTGAGGGAGATTGGGGAGGATGACCGTGAGGTGCTCGGCAGATTGCTCAATGTGCTTGTGCGGAAATGCTGCCGTCATGGAGCATGGACCGAGGCATTGGAGGAGCTTGGGAGGCTGAAGGATTTTGGGTATAGACCATTGGGTGCGACCTACAACGCTCTGGTGCAGGTGCTTGCAACAGCAGGGCAGGTGGACATGGGGTTCAGGGTGCAGAAGGAGATGTCTGAATTGGGATTCTGCATGGATAAGTTCACAGTTGGGTGCTTTGCTCAGGCTCTATGCAAAGAGGGGCGATATTCAGATGCTCTTGACATGATAGAGAGGGAGGATTTCAAACTTGACACAGTGTTGTGCACCCAGATGATCAGTGGACTGATGGAAGCCTCCCTTTTTGATGAGGCGATTTCATTCCTCCACAGGATGCGGTGCAACTCATGCATTCCCAATGTCGTCACATACAGGACATTGCTTTCTGGGTTTTTGAAAAAGAAGCAGCTTGGCTGGTGCAAAAGGATAATCAACATGATGATGAAAGAGGGTTGTAATCCAAACCCTTCATTGTTTAATTCACTTGTGCATAGTTATTGCACTGCCGGGGATTACCTATATGCATATAAACTTTTAAAGAGGATGGCTGCTTGTAGTTGCCCTCCTGGCTATGTCGTATACAATATTTTTATCGGAAGCATCTGTGGTGGGGAGGAATTGCCGAACCCTGAATTGTTGTCTTTGGCAGAGAAAGTTTATGAGGAGATGCTGGCTTCCAGTTGCGTTCTTAATAAGGTTAACACTGCTAATTTTGCTCGATGCCTTTGTGGTGTGGGGAAGTTTGATCAGGCGTTTCAGATCATTAAAGTGATGATGAAAAAAGGTTTTGTACCTGATACAAGCACATACTCTAAGGTGATTACTTTTTTATGTCAGGGTATGAAGGTAGAAAAAGCTTTCCTTTTGTTCCAAGAGATGAAGAATGTCGGTGTCAACCCTGATGTTTATACATATACAATTTTGATTGATAGCTTTTGTAAGGCTGGTCTCATTGAACAATCGCAAAGCTGGTTTGATGAGATGATAAGTGTGGGCTGCTCCCCAAATGTAGTAACATACACTGCACTGCTTCATGCTTACCTGAAAGCGAAGCAGCTATCTCAAGCTAGTGCCTTCTTTCACAGAATGGTTGATGCTGGCTGTCCTCCCAATGCTATCACCTACAGCGCTCTAATTGATGGCCTCTGTAAGGCAGGTGAAATCCAAAAGGCTTGTGAAGTCTATGCCAAATTGATAGGAACTTCTGGCAGTGTAGAATCTGAATTTTACTTTGAAGGCGAGCACACAGACGCCATTACTCCAAATGTTGTTACGTACGGTGCACTAATAGATGGTTTGTGTAAGGCGCACAAAGTGGCCGATGCTCATGAATTGCTAGATGCTATGTCATTGACTGGGTGTGAGCCAAATCACATTATATATGATGCTTTGGTTGATGGCTTTTGCAAAGTTGGAAAGATTGATAATGCTCAGGAGGTATTTCTGAGGATGACTAAGTGTGGTTACTTGCCTACTGTGCATACATACACCTCCTTAATTGATGCAATGTTTAAGGACAAAAGGCTTGATCTAGCCATGAAAGTTCTCTCTCAGATGTTGGATGGTTCTTGCACTCCTAATGTTGTCACTTACACAGCTATGATCGATGGACTTTGTAGAATAGGTGAAAGTGAAAAGGCCTTAAAGCTGCTTTCAATGATGGAAAAGAAGGGATGCAGCCCAAATGTTGTAACTTACACTGCTCTAATAGATGGATTAGGAAAATCTGGTAAAGTTGAAATAGGCCTTCAGCTTTTTACACAAATGAGCACAAAAGGGTGTTCTCCTAACTATGTTACCTACAGAGTACTGATAAACCATTGCTGTGCTGCTGGTCTTTTGGACAAGGCCCATTCACTGCTCAATGAAATGAAGCAAACTTACTGGCCAAAATATTTGCAAGGATACAGCTATGCAGTTCAAGGTTTTAGCAAGAAGTTCATTGCTTCTCTTGGATTGTTGGAGGAGATGGAGTTACATGGCACGGTGCCAATAGCTCCTGTTTATGGATTGCTCATTGATAATTTCTCTAAGGCTGGCAGACTGGAGAAAGCCTTGGAGTTGCATAAAGAGATGATTGAAGGCTCACCATCACTAAACATAACCAGCAAGGTTGCGTATGCTTCATTGATCCGGGCGCTTTGTTTGGCATCTCATCTTGAAGAAGCCTTTGAATTATATAGTGAAATGGCGAGAAAAGGTGTTGTGCCAGAGCTAAGTGTCTTTGTTTGCCTTATAAAGGGCCTAGTCAAAGTGAATAAGTGGAATGAAGCCTTGCAGTTGTGTTACAGCATATGTCACGAGGTTAGCCCACTTCGTCAAACTGCTCCAACAAAATAAATCTCTTCATTCTTAGGCAAAAGTTCACATTAACCCCCTGAAAATATCATCTTCTTTAACTAAAGCCTTAAGTTCTATTAGATTGATTTGAGCCCCCAGACTGTTTGGGTTAGTTTGCATTATGACAAGTTAAGATGGTAGAAAACTTTTGCCACTGGGATGCCAAACAAGAGACTCATTCAATATGCCTGTATCATATTCAACAATCAATTATTGATAAGCTTATGTTTCAACTTTCACTTCACATGAAAGTGACTCACATTAGCAAATTGAACTGGATTCACTTATGAATAATAGTGGCCTGCTTAAATAGCTTTCTGTAAGTGTAGAGGTAGCGCCTGATGATGCAGCATATGGGCACAAATGTCCTAGTTGTAGTCATCATATTTTCCCTACTGTGGCTTCAAATAAAATTGTATATCATATTTCTAGCTGCACTAATTTGTGACCTACTTTTACCTTTTAATTTTCATGCTGTGGTCTCTCTGGATGTTACTAATATTGGCTATTGGATCAGGGTGTAAACTGGCAGGACAGCAACTCTTTTGATGGAGGATAGAGCTGTGTTGTCTTATTTGTCTTTCTCCAAGTGACAGCATTGTCCATAAGAGCTTATTTCCAATGGGGCTTTTTGGTCCCATGATTTAGTTCTCTCTGAACAGTATTCTAAATAAATACCTGAACGCTGCCTCTTCCAAACATCCCCCCATGGAGCCATCCTGATCATTGGAAGATCACAGTTGGATGTGGTGACCTAGGAGAAAAAGAGCCGAGGATGAAAATGTGCAAAGAGAACAGAGGACTCAAAGAAGCAGTACATGATGACTGAATTGATTTAAACTGTTTGTGGGCATATATGGCCTTTCTGGATGCTGAAGGATACTGTGAAGACCTTCCAAACATTGTACATCACGAATCTGCACTCATGTAAGAATAGCTTTACTGTGTAACTGAAGTGAATCTACAAAGCTATTTGCTGCTTATCATCTTATATGTGCTCTCATACAATGCAAATTATCAAATTACTTGTCATTTCAGTACTGCACGCCATTTACATTTCCTTTTTGATCCTTAGGTTTCTCTGTTTTATATGGTATATGACTAGCTGGTTTATCTTCAGCTCGACATAGGATCATATCAATGTTTACCAAGATGATGGTTACATAAAAGCCGCAATGTGCAGTGAAGGCAACTTCTGAAGTTCATACTTCACAATTCTCTATTCACCAATTTGAAATACATCCTTCTGCTTCCTTTGAATGCTGCTCTCATGATAGAGAATACAGATATTATGTAACAACAAAGGCATACTCAAATGCATTGATGTTCACTGTACAAATGTAAGAATTATTTCAAATTAAACTTTATTTATTTGTTGTTAATATGTGATAATATCCTATCATAGCAAAACATTTAAACTGTTTTTGTTAGATTATAAAATCTTTCACCTCTTTTTTATGTTTCCAGTTTATATACTTTTGATTCCCAGCATGTTCTAGATTTCTAGCTTGTTTTTGTATTTCTTTGTTCAATAATGTGAAGATAATGCCCTTACAGTAGTTGTATTTAGCCCGTCAACTTTGCGAACACAATTTCTTTTCAGGTTACTCTTTTGACTAAGCATATTATGAATTGGATTGCTGTGGTGGTGCCTCAACACTACCTTTTGTAGAGGTTCTTGTTAGCGTGTGCATATAATGCCCGGCTGTTTGGGCCTAGGGTAGTTGCCGCACAGGCCTTCCGGTCGTGCGCTTCCCTCTCCAGGGACATATAGATGGGTTTAGATTAAGCAAGGATCTCCTCTGATTGGTGCTGATTCTATAAACGAAACACTAGGACCTCCTTGCCTATTTATGCACTTGAGCTTTGCCTTAAGCCATATTCTTTCCTGATTACCTTGACTTCCTTGCATTTATTTGCTCATATATATTGTACGTGCTACTGCTTGCATTTTAATACACCACCTTTTCTAGATGCTGCCACAATGCCTAACCCAATAATAGAGCAGTTCATTGGTCTATGTTGCACTGATATTTGAAAATGTTCCAGGCTTGTTTAGATTCTAAGAGCATCTTCAAGAGTTTGCCAAATTTTACTTGGCAAATCTTGTGTTTTGCCAACTTCTAAAAAGATATGCAAAGTAAAAAAAGAGTTTATCTCCAACAGTTTGGCATGATTCACTTGCCAAATCCAAATCTAACTTACATCAGGAATCCTGAGAGAAACAAAATTATGTTTGTGTCTTTCCACCTCTTGAAAACTTACATCAAGAATCCTTCTCTATTCTTTATTTCTTTTTTCACCCTCCCACCTACAGGGAAACGCCGATGGCAACCACGATCCGCGCGCGCATATGCGCGCGGGGAGGTGAGTTTTGCCAAGTTTCTATTTTTGTCAAGTTGGTTTGCCAAACTGTTGGAGACTAATTTTTCTTATTTTGCCAAAATTAGATGGATGCCAAGTTAATTTGCTAAACTGTTGGAGTTGCTCTAAGGTAACTGAGTATTGTATTCGGTATTTCTTTTTTGGCTCGATCTGCATCTATTATTTTGCGCACTAGATGAAAACATAGGAAAATGTTTCGCAAGGCCTTTCCAGAAAGAAATTTTGTTTCCCTACAGAACCTTTTAACCTTTTTATTATGAATTTGCAGCACTAACTGAAGAAGTGAAGATATCCCAAGCAATGCAGGGCTCTTCATACAATTGATTAGCCAGGGCGGTGCTGCGTATTGAATTGCTAAAGTAGTGATTGGTAGTCGCATCATGTCGGAATGCTTCTGGCATTCTGTTACATGTGCTTTCTTACCTGTAATTTCCAATAAACATTGTATCTTTAGTAGATGCTCTAAATGACATAAGTTTCTGACCGACGTCATGCCACTGCCCACTGGATGGTCTATGCTATCAGGATTGCTGGTGTGTTGTTTCCTGCCCATTGGATGCATTTTGGGGATCTGTTTATATTTTATATGAAAAGGAAAGATTAACTATTACCGAGTGTTGCATTAAGATATGCAGCTTCTTATGTTTGTGAAGGCTGTGAAACAGACTTGTGGGTTCATACGGTTATCATGGAGAGTTGCATAGCATAGAAAGAAAGTTGATCATGATGCAGATGTGCTGATTTGTTCTTTTTTGAATAAATCCGAGGTCTCATGGACGATTTACTTTTGGACGTCACAAAGTTTGTGTTAACTATTTTTATTCTCTTTTGACTCATGATCCTTATAATTGATGACATTGACGATGTTGAAATTTCAGAGTAGCGACTAGTCTTACTGGCCCCCAAAGCTGAGTATCAGACTGTTTGTTAGTGTCTTAGTGACGAATCACGGACACATTGGCCCTGTTTGGATCCATGGGTTAGAGTTAGTTTTAGTTAGTTGGAGCTTAACTAGCCACAAAGTATTCAAATATGAGGGTTAGATTGAGCTAGTTTGCATCTAACTCACCCCAAAAAATTATCCCATCCAAGAGGTGTTTATTGGGGCTAGTTCATGTTGGGTCCACTAAAAAGTGACTTTTCTCTCTCCCTCCACCCACACCTAATGATTGAAAAAAGTACATTTAATATCATTCTAACCCTTCCGTCCAAACACCTCTAGAGCTAGAGTTAGTTTAGGGCTAGAGCTAGAGTTAGAAACTAACTCTAACTCTAACCCTGCTGGAGTATCCAAACAGAGCCATTACCGGGAACTTTGTTCAGCGCATCTATATGCTGTTCTGCCTCTTCATTTTTTTTTAGCATGAACCCCACATATTACGTGCACGGGGCAATGCATAGTTTTTTCAACAAAACAAAAGTCTTACGTCCTTTTAACAAGGATGCATGATTGTTGCAAAATTTTACATATGTTCTTGTGCTGTTACTTCTCAACTTTGCCAGTAAATTATGCATGGTACTACGAAACAAACAATATGCATGGAGAGATTGCATGTTTAATCCTGAAATTGAAAATAAAGTTAGATATATACCATCTCTATCTCACTTACATGTGAGACTCACATAGCTGTAGTAATGGACCACTCAATTTAGCTTAGCAAATTTGAGGATCGAGCCTTATAAGAGCCAAACCGTAATAATACACAATTTGAGCTAAAAAAGTTGCAGAACTTAGTTGGATTGTGAAAAATGCATTAGGGTCATGGCTCATTATCACCCCTAGGCTCACACAAGTCAATGACATGTGGACCAGAGATGGTATATATCTAATTTTGCAATCTTTTAATGGTATATAACCAATTTTTCCTTGGAAAGGAATAAGATGGTGAAGGATAGCAAGTTTAATAAAAATGCTGTTATCGTTTGGATTGTTCCCCAGCAATATGGGAGGAAATGAGGGTGTACTAGATTCCGATAGAGCAGTAGCCTCTGTTCCACGCAACGTATATGTACTGACCTCGCACGCTACAGTGACCACTGTCCGGAGCATACTGATCAGGCGGTCTCTTCGGATCACGCGGCAAATCAGCTTCTTCTCCCCCCATATTAGGATCCAGTCCACTCTCGAGCCTGAAATCAGTCCCAGATAAACAAACTTGCCATTGCTGATTCCACATTCCATCTGATCTCAGTGGCCTGAAGCAGCCTATCTCCACGAGCAACTAGTGGATAAAAGTTGGGTTTACCAGCCAATCCCGTTTGCGCAGTGGAGAAAAGGCGCCACTGGCCAATGTGCCATATCCCTCGCCAACTGGATGGATGAAAGCACACCAGATCGTCTGCATCACTCCGCCGCTGCCCGTGCCCGCTGGGGGAACTTTTCCCATTCCATGGCACCGCCTGTCCCCCTCCTGGGATTTGGGTTTGGGGAGGGAGGGTGCCGAGGCTTCACTAGTTCACTTGCCTCAAAAGAGGTCCCCCTCCGTCTCCGGCGACAGCGACCCGTCTCAGGACCACACGGCCCCTGCAAGTCCTCATCCGTCACGCGACGAATGGGATGCTCCCACGTGAACGCGCATGGCGCCCGCCGCCCGGCTCACCTGTTCTCCGGTCAAGATTGTCACGCCAGCGACAGTTCGGCACCCGTCGATTCCCTCAAACCTGACGATTCACTTCGTCCACGTAACCGGCCTCCGTGCCTTTCCTGCTCCGGATCTTTATCAGAAGCCCCGTGCCTATCAACCGGTGGGAGAACACGCACTGTGCCTCGAGAGAAGAAGGGCGCCTTGGATAGTGGATAGTGAATCGCCTTCGGTTGATCAGATGAGATCTTTCAGCCAGACACTGATGGAGAGCCTTCTTCAGCTGAAGGGCAGGCCTAGGCCTGTATCTGTATACTGCAAGTGGGAACGCGACATCAGAAGGGGGGCGGTTGCCATGGAGCATATGGTGTAAATCACAGGAATAAGATGAGATTCCAGGGACCCTCCCTATTATGCAAGAACAAATGTAGTAAAACCTTATCTATTTCCCCACTTTCCGCCCCCTCTTTATCTCAAGCCCATCAAATCCGCAGACAAATTCTTGTTATGATAGAAAGATTAGGACAGTGTGTTTTGCAAATCATATTCTATCAGAAAGCTGGAAGGACGGCTTGGAGTCTCGACAGATAGGCCAAAGAGCCAATCTGCCTCTGTGTGAGAGCTGTTCAGAAGCTACACTAAGAGCTGACCGTCAGGAGATCATATTCCATCAGACAAACTAGGGGGATGTACGGAGTACGACTGAATTTGCGTACAAAATTTACTAGCACCATATGCTGCAATAACTTCTACGTCACAATCCGCACTACCTCTCGAGGAAGTGCCATAGGAGCACCAGAGATGCTCCAAGTGAATCTTCCAGAGTGCTATGGTGGTTCCAGTCAGGACTGTTACCCTAGTGAAGTAAAAGTGCAGTGCTGTGATAATATGAGAGTAAAAGGTCTATTGTTCATATTACTCAGGTGACTATAAATCATAATTTCCACAGACGGGGGAATTAAGCAGCATAACTGATAAGCAAACTACATTTAGTTTCATTTTTTCTGGCAACTAAAAAAAAGAACTTGCATGTTTAAATTACATCACTAGATTTCTCTGGGCTGAAATAAAGGACAGAAACAACCATGGAGAGATAGGTTTAGATAGAAAGATTTGCACATATGAGAGTAGACATACCAGAATAATATAAGAAAAAATATGTCAATATATCACCTTGTCATCATTATCTAAACAGAAGCACTATTTTATAACCTTTGGAGGATGAGCAGGACTTTGATTCTGAGTTCTAGATGTCGGCATGCACTGAAATAAGCCACACAGCTGTACCACTAATTTGCTTCCGAAGCATCTATCTAAGTAAAAGCCCACTACCAATGAAGAAAGAAATTATTATGTTGGGGGAAGACACGGACAAGTGTCAAGAAACTCCCTTATCACCTTTTATGGTTGAAATATAATATTCCTAGCAAACAATGTTTCAGTCAGGGAACTTCGTCCTTCATTTATACTGATTACTGAGAAGGTGATATTTGCTACAACATTGCTATAATTGAATCTTTAATATGTATGCTCCAGTAAAAAAGCTTCATTCACTTAAGGTGGAAGTGGGCACCTGAGCTGAGGTTAAAGTGTTAAACAGACCTCCCACCAGGTCAGTAGCCTCTTCCCAAGAATGTATGCTCTACCTCTACAAAGCAAAGAAATAGAAGCTTATCAAATGCTAAGGGACTTGATGCTTGCCTGGCCCATTCGCCAAAAACTTAAATTAATAAAAGAGTGAAAGAATGTTCATGCCGCAAACAAAGAAGATGAGGTGTCAATCTGATAGACAAGTCAAAAGGCTGCCCCCTTTTCACGAGGAACGTATCATTTTTAGGGATATAGGGAATAAGTGAGCGTGGTCATCAGATTTTATTCATCGATATGGAATTGCAATGCACACTCCTATTTTGTAAGCTCAGATAGTGGACGGGCCAACATATTTCCAGTGATGACGACCAATATCATTGTATACATCTTAAAGTTGAGATTCTAGGGAATCTGGAGCACAACTCCTGATATCATGAATGCCTTCAGCACTTCACGTTGCAAGTATAAATAGGGCATGAACCTGCGCCCATCTGTTCAACCAAGTTCACATTTGAGGCCAAGCCAGCTTCTGTACCTTAGAGCACAAAGCCTATAAGAAAGACTCTAGAGCACAACCATTTTTTTTTACCTACAACCTCAAAATTATCATTCCTCAGTAACCATGTCAAGGGACCCACTAGTAGTAGGACATGTAGTTGGTGACATTTTAGACCCATTTATCAAATCAGCCTCACTTAGGATTCTGTACAACAATAAGGAACTGACCAATGGATCTGAGCTCAAGCCGTCACAGGTAGCAAATGAACCAAGGGTTGAAATATCTGGGCGTGACATGAGGAACCTTTACACTATGGTAAGTCCATCACCAGTTCATTAATACATTGAGCAGTATTAAGTTTAGGGAAAAATAAACCTTAAGTTCAACAAGGTCAATTTAGGGTCATGAACATGCATATATGTGCAACTACACAGGATGTCCTATGTGTAGAAGTTGCTGTACAATCTCTTATTTGTAATATCTGCTTTTGGAGCTCATTGCCTTTAGTTGTTTTCAGTGCCTAAAAAGCACTGAAAGCAAAGAATCTCAACTTTTTGTAAGTTGTATGCTCTTCTTTATGGATTGAAAAAGACATCTGCACTTCCATTTTGTTTCTATTGTCCTTATACTTGATAGCGTTGGCACATGTACCTGCATCTTGTGCATTATATGCTGACTAGAATAAAACTAGGCGTTCAAGAAGTACAGGAATCTTGAATAACTATGATAAGATGCAGCAATACATGTCACGCCACAGTACGGAATTTCGCATTTTATTAGCATGGTGAAGATGCCATCATAGTAAACTACTTCAAGAAGTCGGGAACAGACAAATTTAATAGCATTACTGTGATTTGTTTAACCTAAAATGCATCAAAATCAGTAGTTAAGTTGAATGTCCAGATTGCAGGTTAAAAGAGCAATGCCTTTAATCCTATGAATAAAAGATAAGGAATTGCGGTGCAAATTTCAGAGATCATAATGTTAGGCATCTTTTTACTTGATAAGGAAACTGTTTCATTAAGCTAAGAAAAATACTTCCTCAAAATAACAAAGCTAACTTGCTACTAGGTGATGGTGGATCCAGATTCTCCAAGTCCAAGCAACCCAACAAAAAGAGAATACCTTCATTGGTAAGACCTGGAACATTTCACAATTATTGGAAATTACTAATACAGTTTCAGTAGTATGATATGACAATTCTGAAATAAAAGTTAATGCTTATGCTATGTGCTGTGTGCATATCACAGGATGGTGACAGACATCCCAGAATCAACAAATGCTAGCTATGGTGGGTTTTACCATTTCTGTAATTTTCATACTTTAGGTGTTCCAAAGTTCCATAGATTCAAGAGCTATCTAAGATTCCAAAAAAATGATGGTGTTAGTTGATACGGCATTTATATGTACCTCCTTTCTATATAACAAAAAATTAGCATGTCATCTGTAGCTTAAGGGAATAAAACTCAAAATGACAATTATAGGTGCAAAATTAGGAAGGATAAACATTATCAAAAGTAGGGCATACCTGAATAGTAAGAAGCTGGTTGTCATGTGCATGCTGATGATACTTTGGATTGTGATTGCAGTAAAAATTGTACAATCGAACTCCACTGAAATCGGATTTGATCTGTTCAGCTGGAATTTTATTTAGCTCAACATGAGAATTTCTGTAGTTTCCATATTTTACAAATTAAACTGTACCATAATGATTGTTTATATATCTCACAGTATTTCCACAGATGAGTTCATGTTAACTCACTTTGGCATGTTTGCACAAATGTTATTACAGGAAATGAAATAGTCAGTTATGAAAACCCAAAGCCAACTGCTGGAATACATCGCTTTGTCTTTGTACTTTTCCGCCAATCTGTCCAGCAAACTGTTTATGCTCCAGGATGGAGACCAAATTTCAACACTAGAGACTTTTCAGCACTTTATAATCTTGGACCTCCTGTGGCTGCGGTGTTCTTCAATTGTCAAAGGGAGAATGGGTGTGGAGGTAGACGGTATATTAGATAAGTACCGGATCAATGGCAGTGCTCTGCAAGAAGGAATATTTGTTAAACATTTAAATATGCACAAGCTCAGGGACGTCGTGAAACGATAGTAAATACTGGGCCTTGAGATGTAGCTTCAATTGGATGTTACTTCGACCTATCTGCCAGTGCAAAACAAGGCACTTGGAGAATGAATTTATCTTACAATTTCGTCATCTTGGACACCCATCTATGTCTTCAGTGAGGGAAACTTAATGTTAATGCGTATAAAAATTGTTGTTCCATTCATGTTCAAATTTCAAAAGCAGATACCCTTCATCAAACTAACAAGTTAACTGCAGGTACAATAGCAAAACAAATATTGCATCAGGCCCTGCAGCTCTTCACAGAGCAACTGCATTCCAGGGTTGCTTGTTTGAGGAGGTTTATATGACACAGTGCTATGTCTGCATGACAGAACTCTACCACTCCCAATACTGTCAGTGACCAATGTCTGAACCTTTTCACCACCTGATATAGAAGTATCACAACACAATTCTCTTTGGGGCCCTTCTCTTTGGATTCAATTACTCAAATCATCTAAGAGTCAAATCTCTTTTGTCCATCAACCAGTCATGATAATGGAATCACCGCTAATCTTGTCCAAGCACTGCAGAGTCAAGAAATTACAAATGTTACAAAAGTAATATACTCCCTCCGTTCTCTTATGCCATTTGGCCATTCAGCTTTAACACCAGAATAAGTAATGCATTTGCATAGGAGTGAGAAACAACTACCATAAATATGTAGCCCCTTAGTGTTAGTCTTGATCACCAGAGTAACTCATGAGGCCTTGGGAATAGCACAGTAACCACTTAAATCTTGTGTCATCTTCTTTAGATCAATTGTAGATGTTATCTCGATCTTCAGAGAAAACCAATAATTTGCCAAAAGGACTACAGGCCCCCAAAATGAAATAGCTTCATTGCTATGGACAGAGCAGCCCACATCTCATGAATACGCGAACGATTCTTCTGCCCAACTAAGAATTCACTGGTTTTCCTATGCACCTCAATTCATTGGATCCTGGCTCCTTGTGCATTTCTTCCTCGTACATCAATCCTCTAGCCCTCTTCACATCTGTCCATCTATCATTTACAGAATATACATTAGATAGGAGCACATAAACCCCACTATCAGAGGACTCCCAACTTCTGAACATGCATAAGAATCTGATGTGAGAAATCCATTTGGCCATGACCTTGGCATGCACTCAGGAAAGCTTCCCATGTGAAACAGCAGATCCCATTGGCATAACACCAATTACTTCATATGCTTCCTGAACTCGGCTAGCTCTGCCAAGAAGATCCACCATGCAACCATAAAACTCTTCCAATCAAGATAGCTTGTATGACACTGTCATCAACTCAAACAACTCGATGACCATCTGACACCAAAGCAGAGTGGCAACATTTGGATGCTTGCACTGCACCGATCCACTGATCGCAACTGTCCAAGAGTCAATGTCCTTCACAGGAATCCTGCCAAAAGCCCGTCTGGCATATCTAACACGCCATTCCCAACAGTGAGGCTCAGCTCCCTCTCCCTCTCGACATACCAACTGTGAAACGTCCGCCCAGCCTGCATTGCCCCCAGCTATACACAACGTCCCGGTCGGCCATTTCGTCGAATACCCTACTCGCGTCCCCGCACACGCCGTAACCGTGACCAGTGCGTTTTCGACCGGCGGCAGGCGATCCAGGAATACGGCCTTTCCCGCGACTGCGTGCACCTGCCGACCCTCGCCGATCCCCACGAGCCGCGCGCACGCCTTGAGCGCGGAGAGGAGCGTGTAAGAAGCGTCGGGCCGCACGAGCGCAGAATCCCCCGTTGCGAGGCGCGAAAAGCGGTGGACGGGTCGCCAGCGAGGACGAAACCGAAGCTGGTCATGAGAGCGCTGAAGGGGTGCAGCCGTGCAGGTGGCGGACGAGGGCGTCGGCGGTCAAGCGGAGGCGGAGGCGAGGTACCTGGCAAAATGCGCGCGAGTGCGCCCGCGGCGAAGCCAGAGAGGTAGGGAGGAGGGCATGCATGAAAAAGTCTACATCAGCCACCACTACCAACCTACGGGAGGTGGATTACATTACTCCCAACCTATGAAATGGTATATATCATCTACGAACTTTCTAAAACTGGTCAAATTACTCCTAAATGTTTTTGAAAAATCATAATAAATCACAGAAAAGTCATAAAATGGAAAATCCAATTGTATTGGACTCCAAATGAGTAAATCTACACAGTGAATATATAATATGATATGCTTTAGTATATATTTTTCTTGTAGCTTTATATCTATGTTTTCCTTCATGGTTGTAAAAAAATGTACTAAAGCATATCATTTGACCGGTTTTAGAAAGTTCAGGAGTGACATATATCATTTCATAGGTTGGGAGGTTATGTAGTTCGCCCCTCATAGGTTGGGAGTGAAGTAGACTTTTTCAGATTTATTTAATAAGCAGAAGTGTTTATGACAAATGTCGGATCGTGATTAGCAGTTTTCCAGAATTATACAATCGACACATCCCGATGTCTCGCCGTCTACCATTAAAAGTACAACGCAACACGTGGGGTCGAGTCTCTACTAGGATTGTACTTTTATGTTGCTACCTTGTAAATAGTTTATTTTGTAAACTACATAGTACAACGGAGACACTCATAGCGCAATCATACTCATCCTTATGGACGCACGCACGATGCAGATAGTTTTTCATTTTTTTTTCAAAATATACTGTACAAACGGAGACACGCACAACACACGCACACTCATCCCTAAGTACGAGAACGCACACACGCAAATCTTCAAGATGAAGTCACCACAAGCCCCTCCGGGAATGCCGCCACCACTCGCTGCCGCCCACAACGCATCCATACTCATCTTTATGAACCCACGCCCGCAGATAGTTTTTTTTTAATTACATGATACAAATAGAGACACCCACAACGGCACATACACTCGTCCCTATGAACGCATGCACACAAATCTTCAAGATTGAAGTCACCACAGGCAGTTCCGGGAATGCCGCATACCACTGAAAGCACATGCCGTTAAATCATGAGAAATTCACTCCCATAAAGGAGTCGAACTCAGGATCTGAAGTGCTGCTACTGTGACTCTTGTAATCACTAGACTACATGTCATTTCGCCACCATGTAGATAGTTGAGCTAAATAGTATCTACTTTTTGAAGTCTTCGCCGCAAGAAGCAATATCTCATTATATTTAAATTTTAAGATATAGCCAGATTCATAAGGCTGATTTGGATAAACCTGCTCCAATCAGAACTAAACATTTGTAGTGGGTTTGTGTGGCGATTGTGTCATTCTCTAACATTAGCAGTAGCGATGATAGCATGTTGTCTCACCTACCGAATAGCAAGGAGCAAGTTGTTAGGAGATGTAGCTTTAAAACGGCCATGTTGATTTCAGTGCCCTTTTTAAGTTTTAGGCTAGAAGTTTTAGCAGAAGCCTCTCACACGGGGCATTTCACTATAGTAATCAAGGCCTTCCATTGATGCTCGGTATATGGTCTCTTCGTCAAGAAGATGGTAATGAGCTCGTCTTAAAAAGAATAAAAGAAATCTTCCAGGAAACAATTACACGCAGAAATAGTAGAGCCCTGCGTGATGCTTCCCAAAGTGTTTCGCAATTTCTGCTCGCAACCGCATGGCAAGCTCCGAAGATTAAATGGCCCATGCATGCTGTCAGTCTGTATGCAATTGCCTCATGAATACCTCAATAGTTCTGAAACAACACTGACAACATTTTACACTGGAGGCAATTACATCTATAATTTAAACTAAACTATGAGCTCAGACCATATTCTTTGCTCCTAACCAGCTAACGCTCATACACATGCCCATGAGCAGCTCATATATACATGTGAACAGCCATCTAGAAGATGCTACGGTAGATAATGACGAGGTGAAATTCTACACTCCGGTCAGGTCAGGTCAGGTCATAAAACTAAGGAGCATCTTAAGTTAATCTGAAGATTAGTTCCCACAGCGCTGAACCTCTGCTTCAAGTTGCGGAGTGGCTGCGAGTATTATATCCGAATAAGGCTGCCCTTGGTTAACTTGTAGGAGCCCACGGCTATTCAGAATCTGCAGAAGGAAAACATGTGTAAGGGTACGAGGATTTCACTGTTTACTAATAAGCTGCAAAGTACAGATAATGTTTGGTGAACATGGTGGAATTACAATGGATTGAGATGCCCAGGATTCACAGCTTCATGTATATATACTGATCACTTCAGTAAAGAAATACACTATAAATTTGGTCTCAAGGAAGGAAAGGATAGCTCATGATTGGAACGGAAATGTGAGGGAAACTTGAACTATCATTTCCCAATAGCAATATAAAAGCAAATCGATCGTTGAACAAACAAAACATGATGCCATGCAGATTATCATCCAAGCAGGAAGCTACAGAAACCATACCAGAGTTTCATAGAAGAAAGTTGCTGAAGTTCTCCTCTTTGTCCCTTCAAGGACTTGATTAAGACTTAAAGTATTAGTTCCGTCCTTGCTCTTCTGATCCAGGAATAGCTTATGGAGGCAAGTTGCTATTCTCCTAAATGAGTAAATTTAGATAAGCAGCAGATTAAGAAACTGTGGGAGGCAGGAAGAAAATAATAATAATTTATAAGCAACAGAACAATAACATTAGATACCTAGTTCGAGTTGAATTCAGCAAACCTGCAAAACAACAGTGTGCATATAAAAAAGCCTGACAAAGTACCAAAACATTTATAGAACAACATAAGCTATAGCAGTTTATAATCATTACCTTCGTCATTACCTTCATCTCTTGTAGGCTCTTCATTAGAAATATCCTGCATGTGAATTTCATTTCAAATACAACTGTTTTCATCATAAATCATGTGAGTTTGATGCATGCAAAAACTTACCTCATCTAAATTATCTAGAGCAGCCTTCGGCGCTTCATTGTGCAACAGAATCTGAATTTCTGATTCATGCAGTCCCTTCGTCGATGGTATTTCTGAACTAGGTTCATCTCCTTCAACTTGAGGGCCCTTCTTTTTGGCTGTATCTTCATTGCATTCACAAAGGCCATCTTGAACAGGCCCATTTTCTGTGTGAGTGTGACAGCCAACAGAAGACTCAAAATCTATTCCCTCATCCAGCTTTCTCTTTCTCGATGCATCAATGCTTTCTCGTTCTGTACTTCCAGTATCCTTGCAACAATGGACAGATTCAGCATGTTCATAGGAAAGATGCCTCCTTGCGTTAACTGATTCCTCCCGCAAGCTTTCAGGTGCCTCTGGTGCAGCAACACATGCAAGGGGGGTTGAAGTCTTATCTGTCAAAACAAAAGGGCACACTGAATTAACACTGAAGTTTCACCTCAACAATTGCGCCTACTAATGCCTGAATATGTGACCTACATGGAATCAGTGGATCCATGAATGTGTATGGTAGAGAACCAATTTTTGCCACCTTCCAAGAATCAAGATGAGTGTGAGGCACCTTCCTTCTGTGCCGCACGAGATCACTTGCGTCGCCTATTGCTGCTCTCATTATCCTAAACCAAAGAAAAAATGAATTAATATTACACTTACAGTTTGATGAAAGAATGGAATGACCCATAATATTCTGAGAACCACTTCCAAGGAAATGCAGCTTACCATCTCACTAGTCCCAACAAAGAGGACATGAAGAGAAAACAGACAAGTGATAACTGTAAAACTTCACTGTGAAAACTGAAAGCTTCTATGCTTGTTTGACTAGGTTACGTTTTCTTGAAACGCTTCATTTGGTTTATAATTGTAGCAGCTAAAGAAGTCCACTCAACTAAGGTCAACAAGCCCTAGTGAGGCTATACAGTTATACAGTTAAACCCCAATAGAAAACCCAGATTTGGGGATTTCAGTTAGCAAGACATGAAATTAGTTGGAATCATTTTTTCCATGTTGGTTTTTAGTTCTCAAGCGAAAATGTTCTTTTTTTTTCAAATGATTGCATTAGATGAGTTCCCTGTTAAAGAAGACAGAGAGAAGCTCTCTTACGGAAATCCAACCAAAAAGTTTCTATGAGATAAATCATATGTACCTTGTCTTAAATATTCATATGAAACACAAATGAGAACCTAGATTTAACAGCTTAAGACAAAACACGCCTCCAAACCAGCATGTACGGGTAATGCAACTTGTGAAAGAGTCTGAGCTAGAAGTTGTTCTTACACATTCGATAGCACAGTAACCTCATCGCACAATGGCCAAGTTAACCTTCTCCTAACACTCCGCCTGCCTTCTCGTTCTGTCGGTATGTAATCCTCCTTATTGCACAACACCCTCCTTTTTCTAGTAGCCTGGCTCTTCTCAGTTTTAGCTGGTGTCCTAACCCTAAATCTAGAAGACGATGATGGCGCTGGAACAGAAGCAGATGAAACTCACAATGTGTACTAATACCATATATAGAATATATAATTTTGTCACAAAGCTGGACCTGGGACGCCCTCTGGGAAGGGCTCTGGAGTAGAAGGTGGTAGCTCATTATCTGCCCCTGTTTCACAGCTTAAGACAGGAGCTTCAGGTGACTCATGTTCTCCAGTGTCAGGCTCTGGAAATTCTGTTGCAGGTGGAGTTGTGTTCGATTTTTCTACCAGTGAATTATTCCCTGATGCTTCAATTAATGGGCTATTTTTTTCACTAAGACTCCCACAAGTATTGTTCTCAATATTCTCTGAGTTGTGCCCTTCTTGACTTCTGTTTCAAAGCAAAGCCTATTTGATCAATATCTATCAACAGTATGGTCCAAAAATCTGGAAGACTTGCTGAAAAGAAAATTTATGGGTACAAAGTAGCTTTTACTCACTCTTGCGGAGGGATAGGAGCCATAGAGCAGGCGGAACCCCCATTAGTCTCATCCATGTTCAATTGTCTTATAGAATTATCCCTAACTTTGCTTTTGTCTGAAGGGTCAGTCGCTTCAGATACCATATCCATCATATCAGGTGGAAGAACACTGTTCCAAAATCATTTTAGGAACCAACAAAAGAAGAAATGTGCTCTTATGCTGTTAGGACAGACAGGCAACAGAGAACTATACTTACTCCTTCACTGGTGTGAACCAAGCAGAATCAGCATTCTGGTTTTCTCTTTCAGGTTTATCCCCTTTGGTACTCAAGTCCAGAATATTGTTTGCTTCACTAATGGAAAGCATCAGTTCATGCGGGACAGCACTGCATTACAAGGAAACTCAGAAATCCAAAGGACATTCTTTAACTATCATTAGGAAAAAGCTCAAGTTCTTACATGTATTCCGGCATAAAACATGTAGAATCAACATCGTATGAACATGACGCCCTCTGATAAGACTGTGCCATTGAATAAACATTAAGCTTCAGTTATCTAAAGAACAGAATTATTAAAAAATGAAGCCAGAAAAATTGAATCATAATATTGGAAAAGCAAAGAGTAGCACATGTCTAAGAAGCAATAGTGAGTCTAATCATTTTACAAAATAGTCCACAAAAGAGCTGAAACTAACTTATACTTGCATATATCAATGAAACTAACACCACATGAGACAGCAGCAGGCTAGAGCGCTGTACAGGTCACACAGGTGCAGGCACCTAGAGCAGTGTCAATTTGTTGAACAGACCAAACCCCATCAGTCAGGGGCGGATTTAGGGGAGGCAGTGGGGGCTCCAGCCCCACTACTGTGCATCCAATGGAGCCTGAGGAGATGGTTACCTCATACAAATAGGGGACACGATGGCGCTCATCCTCCAATAAAATATCTATAAAAAAAGAAAACAGGAATGTATAAAATGTTTCACAACCAAAAGGAAGCAGGGTACCTATTTGCAATTTTTCTATTGCATGCATGCTAGGTCCAAAATGCAAAGGTCTGGTGGAAGTATCTCAAGAAAACAAAATGGATGGAAAGGAAAAATAACAAAAGCAAAGGAAATGCTAATGGTATCAATACCTTGAGGTGCTGACTGATGGTGATCCTCACCTTCATCATCTCTGCAAAGAAAGGTTAAAAGGATAGCTAAGCTAACCACATTCCATGTAACAAACTAATGAGACTAGTATATGACCAAGAATGCTTACGTATCTTCAGAAATCCCTAAATCGAAAGAGTCAAGCTCAAATCTTTTAGGCCTTGTGAAGGTTGGCAGATCATCCCGGATTACCACAGATGTCCGTACAATAACTTCTGTTTCTACCCTTATAGAGAGGCCTTCACTTGATACTGGACTGGAGACTTCAGTTCTAACAGCACGAACAGTCTTCTTGACCCTGCTGGTGTTTTGATGGCCTGCCACCGACCTTCCAGCACGGACAGCTTTATTTGCTTGCTTCGAAGGTCCACGCGTCGACCCTCCAGTTAGCACACTAGGTTCCACACATAGCTTTAGTTGCAATGAGCGAATTTCCTCACAATCAAGGTGCAGGTAGTGCACTTTTTTGGAGTATATCCTAACAATTCCAAACAGAAGCTGTGCCAGTATTCTCTGGGAAATTCCGTGTGGGCCCAAGACATCAGACAAAATCTTCTCTGCCAACGATGAAACAGAATGTGTCAGCATTATAACCTACTAGGAAAATCCCTGAACAAAATAGCTTGGTCTACAAAAAGAAAGCTGACCCCTTTCTTTAAACATCACCAACAGTTACAACATGTAGAGATCATCAGCTCATCAAAGCTATAGGTTGGCGTGTGGTATGGAGAATTGGTTCACATGGTAAGTCTGGTTGGCGCACCCAATTCTTGGGATTATGCTCAAGTCATCAAGTGCCATCAACAAAACCCTTCCTGACCTAACCCCCCCCCAAACCTTCCTTCCACTGGTGAAAACCATCTAAAGAAACACCACCCAACACTGAGATGGCAAACAGAGTTACAAACGCCACATCAAAGGAAAGGGCACCAAACACAAAAGGAGTCATTCCTCTCTAATCGAGCCCAAATCCCACTCTCGTCCCAGTTTTAAACCTAAACCCCACCATAAACCCCTCCCTTTATCCCCGCTTCTCCCACTGGTGCAAACCAACGCCACAATCACAAATTACTAGATTGATTAGAAAGGTGCCCTCTTACCCAACCCTTATCCCCACCTAAACTACTCTAAAAATCCAGCGAAAAATGGGGGATTGCTCTCGCATTGCAGGAGTTGACATCGAGTCGTTACCAACGGAGGCGACGATGTCCGTGCGCGCGACCTGGCTCCGGCTGAGCGCCGCCTCGACGCAGAACGCCGCCACCCACACCGCCCCGAGCGGGCCCTTCTTCGACAGCAGGTCCTTGGAGTAGAACATCTCCGCGGCCCCACCCTCCTCGCCGCTCGCTCGCCGACGCCGCTGCCGCTACCGCCCCCGCGCCAATGCAAGCGCCCGCCACGGCCTATCCAACGCCGCCGAGAGTGGATGAAAACCAGCGCAGCCCGCGTGCGAGGCGTGGCCGGCCGAGCGGTTTTTGGTTGGTTTCGGGGGGAGTCTGAGTGTCTGACGAGAGCAGAGAGATGAAGAGCGGCACCAGTGGCTGGCTTCAAGGGGAAGGAGAACGGGGGAATGGGGGGGCGAAGTGAAACGGCTCGCGGGCGTGCGGAAGTGACGTTATTGCCCCTCGATTTGAGACGTTGGGGCTGAATTTTTGGAAAACTTGTTGAGATTTTTGTTTTTGTTTTTATACTTGCTTATCTGTTTTGGATACATGTTATTGCAATAGGGCATGAATGGTAATGAGATTGGCAAGAAAGTTTCATTTACACATTTCTTAAGTGGTGTTCTGACGATGCATTGTAGTACTAGCATAGCGTATCATTGTATTAAGATAGATAGGAGTTTGTACAATTTCAGTTACAACTCAAATGGAACGGACTTCAGATGAACACAAGCTACGTAGCTAACACACCGGCTGAACACAATCGGAACTAAAAACTGAACTACTCACATCCAAGATGACTTAGACGACGGCTATATTCAAAGCCATCAGCCAACACTCAATCTCATAATGGAAGAGGTCTTGCTCTTGTTCATCAACATCGGGAATATATTCGGCGATGCATCAATGTTATGTTGAAGGCTCTTGTTTGCTCAACCGCTTCACGTGCAACATAGGTGCGCCGACCTCACCAAGATGGTGCATTAGGACCACCTCTCCTCATTTTGCCACCTTGACGGTCGAAAGAGGATCCACAGCTTGACGACGGCTTCACCTAAGACCGTACGCCTCAGACAAAGGCTGCTTTGGAGGCATCTTTACAAGACCTAAAGTGAGGGGGATTTTTGCCCTCCCATTGCGCCACGTTATCAAAAAAATGTGAGTCGTTGGATCGCGCATTGATGGCTCGGATCATCCACAGGCCACGGATATTGTTCATGTGGGACCCACAATACGTTTAGGTGGGACCCACGTGCGGGATCCATGTGGATTCATGAGATATTCGTGTGGGACCCACATCAGGTGGGACCCACACATTTTGGTTTGTGGGGCCCACATTCTATTATGGGATTCATGGTTAAAAATTTATGTTTTCTCTTCTGTAAGCGGAAAAGACCTTAACAACGATTTTTTAAAATTATGTATTCCTATTTCATTTATAAATTATATCATCCAGTATTTTCCCTCAAATTTTGTTAAGTTACAAACGACTTTGTGTTGTAACTTCTTAAAAAATAGTCCTCTCAAAACTATATATTTACATAAATTATATAATATTTTACAAACTTCTTATTTATTTTATTTACATAAAATTATGATGTAAATCATTATGATCGGCGCGGTGTAGCGTGTGTGTCAGCCTATGTAGTATGTAATCCAGCCATCACTCAAATAATTTTACAAAGACCCCCTCGAACTTTGTGAAAATAGTATTTGATCAAACCACCTTTCAGGTTTTGTGGAAAACACCTCAAGTTTTGAAGGAATGCCAACAGGGCTGCCACTTTTACAAAGTCACCCTAAAACTTTAGCAAAATTAGTATGTAGTCCATCCCACAAAAACAATTTTATGGCAACCCCCTCAAACTCTGCAAAAATATATTTTCATTTCAACCGCCTCTCAGACAGCTTTACGAAAACCCCTAGAGCTTTGAAAGAATGCCAAGAGGGCTGCCAATTATATAGAACCCACTCAAACTTTATCGAAAATAAATAGTAGTCCAACCACTACTCCGTTAAGCCCCCTCAATTTTAAAAAAACTAACATTTCTTTAAGTCACATTTCAGAAACCTCGATCAAGCCATCTCTTATGTAATTTTATTATAATAACTAACTCGCGATCCATACTTCTCCAACAAACTTGAACTTTACAGGAACTAATACAAGGCACATGGTCCACGGACTTTTATGGAAAAGACCATAAATTTTCTACAAATCTAACCACAACTCGAAAATTTTGCAAAAAAGTCCCCTAACTCTATCATAATGAATCCACGGTCCGTGCTTTTTAATTAAGAAATACCATAAACTCTTAAAGAATTAATCCACAACCTAAAATCCTGTAAAATATCCACAACCTTCGTATCCATCACTGGGCTACATGTCATGACGCGCAACGCCACGCCAGTCTTTCTAGTGTTCACGAGAACGGGATCAACACGATGGCGACGAGGCGACTTGTCCACGAAAAAGCGCCGATGACCCCTCTCACTCTCAGCACGTTTTGCTTGTATATATCTACCGAATAGAGAGGCAAAGAGCACTTCACCGGTAAGTCACATTTTAAACCTGGAGGCACTAGAATCTACCTGAAAGCCCGGAGAGGTAGCCGTTGTAAATTCCTTCGGTAAACTGCAAGGCCCTCTGCGGTAATTTTTCCTCCTCTCGGATGAGGAGTATCAAACTGCGGATCAGCGACGGGACCAACCGGAGGTAAAAGCGAGGCCGACGTGACCAGCTGAAGTAAACGACGGGGCTGACTCGACACTCGAGGCAAACACCGAGGAGGCCCGAGACCGCACTGGTGGTGAATCGCTCGCTTCCAGGTAGGGACATGCTGTGTCCGGGGCCACCCGTAAGCCACATCGTTACACAGGCCGCTTGTACGGTGGCTCTCGACGGCAGCGCATTGTTTCTTCATCGTTCGTTACCGCCCTGCGACGCCCGCTGGGTGGCCAACACGTGGGCGACAGGTGCAGTGCAGGAGCCGGGCTCGTTCTCGCCTTTCTCGGCACCGGCGAGCCCTGTCGGTCGGCGACGCCCTGGTAAATAACTCCGGTGTCGCGAGCGCCAAGGGCAGCGTCAGCCGTCCTAGAACGGTAGAACCATCGAGGCCTCTCTGTTGGTCGCCGGCAGCAAGCTGCTTATCCAGTTACCACTCCAATGGATGGCAGGGTCAGCCCAAGCACAATTGAAATCTAATCAATCATGGACTTTGTTTAGATATGCTTCGTCCAATCACAATTAAATTGAAATCAAGTGAAAATTTTCTTTTTTTAGAAGTCACCGGGGGACGAAGCTGAATTTCATTCAGGGCTTTTGTCAAGCCAAAAAAACAGTACATCTTGGTTTCAGCATCTGGAAGGAAGAAAACTTTTTTAACACCCCCCTATTTTACATTGAGTGTATTACATGGATGAGAGTAAGCTACACCAGGACACAACAACATTGCGATCAGCTTCCGGCCACCGCTGGCTCCACAGCCGGGCATCTTCCTTGCACTGAACCCTGAACCTGGACATAGACGGCGGCGCATGTTCGAACACGACATCATTACGGTGCTTCCACAATTGCCGGCAGATGAGGAGAATGAAACATTTAGAGTGTTTGCGCGGTATCGAGACAGGGCGCTGAACTTCCCACAGCGCCGTTACCGAGCTGCTTGAGGTGTCGATACCCAGGGATGCCCACACCGAAGCAGCGAAGGGGCATCGAAACATGATGTGGTTGCAGTCCTCCTCCTCAGCACATATTTCACAGGAGGCTTCATCCAACACATGCTTCTTCAAGAGGTTCACACGGCACTGGTTCTTCTCCTGCACCAGCAACCATGCAAAGAACTGGATGCGTGGGGGCACCCGGGCACCCCAGACGAACTTAGCAAAGGAGCATGGCGGCGCACCAGTAGTAGCCATCAGGAGGTTGTAGACCGGTCCAGAGTGGAGGGCACCCCCTTTTGCTCGCCAAGGCCGAGTTGCGGCGGTCATCTTGATCGGTGAGCACAACCTGGGAGAGGAGCAGACGCATTTGTTGGAGCTCATCAATCGCCGCACGGGAGATCCTGGGCACAAGCTGACTGTCAATGCCCTCATGCACCACCACCGCCACGGGGACTTCCTCGCGCATAGCGTGCGTGAAGAGTAGTGGGAAGGCGTCGCGCAGGCGCCCAACGAACAGCCACCGGTCCAGCCAGAAACTCGTCGATCTCCCATCATGGACCTCGCTGACAGTGATCGCTCGATAGAGCGGAAGCAGCTCCCTCATCCCCTTCCAGTGTGCACCGTCAATGTCGCCGTTCAAGGACGCCAAGTCGATGCGCTCCCGCGCCCAGCGTGCCCACGACGAGTCACCGGGGTGGTGCAACTTGTGCAAGAGCTTCAGCAGCAAGCACTTGTTGTGCGCAGAAAGGTCTTTGACGCCAAGCCCCCCTTGTTCTTTAGATTGACAGGCCTTCTCCCAGGCCACCAAGCATTGGGCGCCATTGACCGTTTCGGTCCCCAACCAGAGGAAACTCCGTCGCTTCTTGTCTAGCGCGTCAAGGGTCCCCTGAGGGAGTTGCAGAACAGACATTGCATGAATCAGTTGGCTATCGAGCACACAGTTAACCAACACCGTCCTTCCCATCGGATTTAGCAGAGAAAGCTTGCCATCCCGCCAGGTACCGATCTGTCTTCGCGATGAGCGGTGAGAAGTGAAAATTTTCTTGCTTCACATAGTTCAAAACTCTGAAATGGCTTACCACATAAGCGAGATTTGATAAAAATAAGCAAAAAGTTCGACGAAATTCTTACTTGTTTCCACCATTAAGAGAAAAAAATAGTGTGATGGCAATGATTTCTTTCAAACTCCCAAGGGGAACACAAGGAATCGTAAATTACTCCTACAACACACGCCCCGCCACTACAACAGATTTTCCAGCGACCCGCGCTGCATCAACCGGACCACTTTTACGTGCGTACATGATCTCTGCTTCCTGAATCCTGACGTCCTTTTATATGATGAAATGATGCAAACGCTGCCAAGTTGTGGAGACAGTGAGCTGCCCACCCATGTCGGTTTTCCCAAACGATCTCCACAGGCCACAGCCATGGCCATCAAAATTACACCAACCGCATTTACATTGCACCCGTGAAAAGTGAAGACGAAGAAAAATGCAACTTCAGGCCGGGCCAGCGCAATTTGCAATCCATTGAAGCAAGGGGGCAAACGCAGCTCAATCCTGTGACTTGTGCACTGTCCGGCGTCACCACGTTGTTACTGGAGGGACTAGGGACTATAGGGCGCCATCTAGCACCTCCAGTACAAAGCCTTGATCATTAACTAATAACATGATATGGTCAACGAAGCTCGCGCAATATACATATGAAACGCTTCGCCTGAGACAGCCCCGATCGAAAACCATGTCCCATCCACAAGCATAGCGGCAGATTATCAAATATGTATCCTGTGAAGTTGGACGGGAGCACAACAGATAGAAAAAGCACAAAGAATATTTTCACAACCACAACTAGATGCGATTAGATCTTGTGGACCAGTGCTTTAAAGTCTAAACCAGATGATGAGATTAATAAAGATAATACTCTCCACAATCATTGCAACTGCCTAAACAAACGTGAAGGTGTAAGTTGAAAAGCGAAGAAATACAGTCTACATGAATGTGGGAACTGCCAAAGAGAGCACCTCCTAAGACTCACCTAAAGAGCTCTCTTCCACGTTGCTCTCCAAAAACTTAGGATGGATTTGATCAAATCTCACATGATAGTCTACTAATATTCACCTGATTCGCTGTTATTTACCACCAGGAACCACTTCACGTTGTGTTTTTCAGTAAGCTATGTTTGAACTGTCAAGTGAACATAAACTACCTACCATACAAAAATTTTAGAAGAATAATCTCCAAATCAATTAGAAGAATGTTACTGATGTACAAGGAAGGATAGTACACTGACCAACATGGTTCAATAGTAAAAGATGAACACATTTTGAATGTCCTCCACAAATTTAGTCACTTAGGTACAACAAGCTGACGGCCATCAAGCTTCCTATCTTGAAGCAGCCACAGCTCAGCTGCAGACGTGTCATACAACAACTGTAGTGAGTTTAACAAATTCTCCCAGCCCTTGGGTGGTGTATAAAGAAGTAACTATCAAGGTGTAAAGCGCTAGACAAATAGCAGAAAGGCAATGTCCCAGAGTCAAGGCTACCAAAAATCTTCGTGCAGGTGCAGCAAGCAACAGGCAAACTACCATAAATTCATGAATTCAACTTTAACCATGGTCACAAATGTGCTCAAAATGCTAAGACACATATGACCAGAGTGGAAAGCCTTTTATTCAAGTACTAGCCCATTTGGTAGAAAGGATACAGACTTCTATTTATTTCTATCCAACATATGTGCGTTCATACTTATGTACTTATACAGGGAAGCAAAAGAGCATACAAGAATGGTGATGCACTGCATGATGAATAGCAAGAAATCTACCATAAATTCTCTATTTGATGCCAAAATTAATACTACCAAGATCAAAGTCAAAGCAGATGTTAGATCCACACACTAAGTTCAAGTTCCAAAATTGTTTTATGGACATATTTCGAAACGATTCACCGATACATCTTGGTAGTGAAATGAAAATAAGTGAAGAAAAGCACTCCAACATCGGCCATGAAATGTCACTGATCTCTTGTAGTTGAGATGGCAAGGAGAAAACATCCATGTAAGAAACATCTCACTCGGCTCAGTTTTCTTGTCATTTAATTCAGTTGTTTTCCTTTTCAATTTATTATTTAGAAATCTATTTGAAATTGACATGGAAGCAGCTGCTCCATAAATGCTATGTGCTTGAACTCAGGTCTTAAGAGATCACACATCAATATTAAGTCCAACATGAAACTGAAAGATATGACATTGATATTAAGTCTGTTCACCTAAAGTCTTAAGAGATCACATATTCCAAACTAATCTTTCAGGAACCTAGATAAGTTCCACGCTCATTAGGTTTCTGCAGTACTAGCAATTGGCTTTTGCATATATTACCTTTCAAGTTGTATTAATGTCCATTGATTTCCTGGTGAAAAGCAAAATGCATCCTTCCCCTGCGCTTCTTTCGTCTCTTGCAAACAAAATGCAAAGATCAAAAGAAAAGGCACGAGGAGCATAAATAAAGTATAACGATAATGATGATGTTTTATTTTAATCCAACAAACTGAACATTGTTTACAACGTACCAATCTGGAATATTTTACATACAGAGAAGTTCCAAAGGTGAAACTGGTGTAACCAATAAAAGCCAACATGCCACACCTTACGATGCAGGCAGATTACATTTGCTTTTAGGATCAATGTGGATGGAGTGTTAATTCCTGCAACAAAATTTCTATGATGGGCCATAAGGAGAAACCTTATCCACTTAAACCGGCACCAAGCCTGCTAAAGAACACTATCAGTCGCTGGTAGACACCGAGAAGATGATACTTCATGTCCATGGCACATCTCACCTCAGAAGATATCTGACCTTGCTGATTCAGGGTGAAGCATAACAGTTAGTATGGATAGGAACCGAAGCAAGTGGTCCTAGTTCAGCCAAAAAGCCCACGGTTGCCTATGTTGCCTTGCAGTTCTTTTAAACGTTGCTCTTCTAGAGGGTCAGGGCTCTTCAGGTACCGTTTGGATCGCCTGTGTATTTTAACAAAGTCATAAAAAATCAATTCTGGATGTATAGAATTTGAACCATGTAATATTATTAGGCTAGGGCGGATAGATTTAAATTACCTGTCCAGTTCATTAAGTGCAGGGAATGTAGGCATGAAGTCCTTTGACTTAGGCAGAGGAACTTCAGAGAACCATTTGTGCTTCAGAGCATCATCTGCCGATATTCGCTGTACGAGATAAACAAGTGTGCTTAGACAGGTATGTCAATTGGAGATTATGCATGATGAGAATACAAGAACACCAAATTAAATGTCAATTGGAGATTATGAATTGCACCTTGTCAGGGTCATAAGTTAGCAGACTGTTCAACAGATCAAAACCAGCTTCAGACAGGATTGGTCGCCCCGAAAAAGATGCAGCTGGGAACTTATCCCTTAGCCTGTTATACCTGATAAGACCAGAAAATCGATGCTATCAAACAAAAACAAACACTAAGCAAAATAACAACAAAAATACAGTACAAATGTAGAGAAACTCACGGTTGTTTGACAAAATTGACTTTCACACCAGGTAATTTGGCATAGCCAGGCCAAATCTTCTCATTAGGTGTGCCAAGTGTTCTAAATATCTGCCAAAGAAGTAGCTTCAACATGAGATATCATCAAATAGAATTGATATCAAGAGCTGCAAGACTGGGGGATATCGGGACAGATTAAATACCTTATCTAGCTGTTCAAACTCTGTTTTTCCATTGAATAATGGTTCTTTAGCTAGAAGCTCTGCCATTATACAGCCCACAGACCACATATCAATAGCAGTAGAGTACTCCCTTGTTCCTAGCAATAGTTCTGGGGCCCTGTAGCCACAAGGAGCAATAAAAGTGAGTCCTTGGTTTAGCAAATAGAACTTGATGAATAACTTTAGAAGAAAACCGAAACACTGCTGAGGAATCTGATGTTGGCCCATGACCTACCTGTACCACAAAGTCACAACCAGTTGAGTATAAGGTTTTAGTGGGCTCCCATATTGACGAGACAGTCCAAAATCACATATTTTCAACTCACCGCGGTTATTCAGCAAAAGATTCGAAGTCTTCAGATCCCTGAAAAAATTGTGGGTGTGTATCAGCAACATTAATAGATTTGACTTATGCGAACAAAAATGAATGTAAACAACAATTACCTATGAAGTACCCAATTGTCATGTAGATACTTTACACCCTCTAACAGTTGAATCATCAAACATTTGACCTCACTTTGGGTATATGGCTGTTTCATTGTCTCCATGACACCTTTTAAATCATGTTCCATGTACTCCATAACCATAAAGATACTATCTAGACTACTTCCAACTACTACTTCCTTAACATCCACAACTGAAGGATGATGGAAAGACAAGAGGATATTTATTTCCCTTAGAGAGGTTAGCGGGAAACCTTCTCGCTCTTTCTCCATCTTTACCTTCTTCAGAGCAACAATCTCATTTGTCTTCTTATCCCTTGCTCTATATACGACACCATATGTGCCCTCATTAATTTTGTTGAGCCTCTCAAACTCATCAACACTTCTGCAACCTTGAAGCATATTGATACACCTGTGTGGTGCCTTCACTGGTTCAGGGGTTTCAGGTCTGCGTGCTTCATCCTCTGAATCAGTATCTGACATTCTATTTTCTTCATCACCGTCACTAGCCTGCCCCCTGTCAACATCCATATAGTCATCTTTATCTACTTCAAAATCTTCTTTCTCATCATTACCCATTCTCCCCGAGTCAGATGACCTAGACATGGTCCTTCCTCCAGAGATATCACTGACCACAACCTCACCAAGTTCTGGGCTTGCCCTTTTCCACTGCCCCGGCACAGAGTCTGCAGGTGATGAACTTTTCTTCTTCATTGGTGCTGCGTCATCTTCCTCGTCCTCATTAGCACCAGCCCACCTTGAAGTTGATATGTTCCTTGTTGTTGGATACTCCTCTTCCTCCTCTGCCACCCTATTCTCCTCATGTCCCGGCAACTGCTCAGCACTCTCTGTACCAACAGTAGGCTCCACATCCATAGGTAACTTCTCCACAGCTAATCTCACTGGGACATGGTCTTTCGGAGGCAACGGCGGAGGCGGAGGGAGCTCAGCAGGCACAGATTCTACCACTTTTTTGCCCCTTGATGCATCAGAATGTGGCGGCTTTGGGCTATCCCTGTCCCAAATTATAGGTGAAAATTTCCTCTTCTTGCTCGGTGACGAGACCGCTGAACCTGCTGCTGCCAACGCAGCCGCAGACTCGCCCTCCTTGCTAGAACTGGGAATGCCATTCTCCCTTCCTCTATGAGGCCTCCCACCAGAGTCATCAGACGCACTGCCGCTCAGCACTTCCCCGGGCTCACGGTCCCCAAGCCTACCCGCGAGACGGCTCCTGGGCGGGGGCGAGCGGCGACCGTGGCCGTTGGCGAGGTCCCTGCCACCCCTGCTGCGCCCGCCGTCGCTGCGGCGTTCCGCGTCACGGTGGCGGCCGCCAAGATGGTTGTGCTGCTCCTTGCTCCTCCTGGAGCCCTCCGCGTCGAGCTCCCGCTCCCTCGCCTCGTAATCCCTGTACCCTCCGTGGCGCCCAGCGGCCATAAGCGAACCGAACTAGAGACCCACACGAGATTCCGGGGCAAACCCTAGATCCGTACCAAAACCTAGAAAAAATCGGCGTGGTTTGGACCAGGATGGAGTTCGGATCTGACCTTTGGGATCGAGCGGCCTCGTGGACGCCGACCGCGCACGGAGGAGGACGCGAGGAGGGTCGGGAACGTGGCGGCAAGGGGTGCGGTGGTTTGGTTCTGCGGCGAAGCGAAGGAGAGGAGGAAGGAGGAGGAGGGGACGGAAGCGACAGCTTCTAGGGCGGCCGCTCCGCGTGGTACAGGTCGGCTCTCGGCTTTCCTTTTCGGGACTTCGAGGAAGCCCGCGGCCTCCGTGCGTACGTGGTTCGCGTGTGTTGTGGGGCCGTGGATGATGGAGGTCGAGTGGGTCCAAGATGTCAGCTAAGCGATTGGACACGTGCTTAAGATACTTTGGGGCTTTGGGCTGGGCCGCTGGGTCTGGGTATTCAGAGAAGGAAAAAGTCTTTTCTACGTCCCTCAACTATCAAGGAAGTATGACTTTCGTCCTCGATCCGCCAAACTGGTTATCTGACATCCCTCATCTGTTTACACCGTTTGTTTTTCGTCCCTCGACTATTTTTAGAGCAGTTTACGCTTACGTGGCGCTTTGGTCCCACACATCAGAGGGCTATTTCTCCCTCTCCTTATCTCTTCTTCTCCACCCAGCCATCTCCGATCACCACCTCCTCCCGCTGTCTTCTAGGAGCGTGTCGCGGCGACCTGGCCTGCCCTTATGGCGGCAGCCGACCGTGGTCCTGGCGGTGTTCCCCCTGGCGCGGTGCCAGGCTGTGGCTTTCGAGTTTCGATGGCGATGGAGGATGGCGTGACTGTCGGTCCTACCCCATGGCCGGCGGCTTGCAGGAGCAGATGAGCATGCGGCGGCACGCGGCGAGGCGTGCGGCGCTCGCAAGAGGTCGAGCCAGGGATGCGGAAGCGGCGTCCCCCACGGCGCATCGCTAGGTTGTGGCCTTCGGCGACAGTGGAGGCTGGCACGACTGTTAGCCATACCCCATGGCCGGCGGCGCGCAGCAGCGGCTGGGCATTGGCGGCACGGGACGAGGCGTGCGTGGGCGGCCGAGGCAGGAAGGCGGCGCTCGCTCTACACCCGAATGGCCGTACCTCCTCCTTGTGCCGCTCGGCCTCCTCGTCGTACTGCTCGTCCTCCCAAGGACGCTCACGCCTCTTCGCGGTGCCGCTCGCGTCGGCTGGCAGCACCGGGGCCGCGTCGCACCGGGTTGTGTCGCTCGCATCAGCAGCTCGTGCGCTAGTCTGCTCTGCGTGCCGCTGTCGGTGTTGCCGCGACCCTACCCACCGGGTGTTAAAGGTTGAAGAAGGTAATGTACTTTTTTGCAAGGAGAAAAGAAGTTTAGGGAGCTATGAGTAAATGTTTACACACGTACCACGTCAAAACAGGGGGAAGGACCAAATGTGAACAGATTGGATAGATGAGGGATGCAAGATACCCAATTTTGGAGATAAAGGATGAAAGACAGACTTCGACAATAGTTGAGGGAAGTCAAAAGGACTTTTTTCTTCAAAGAATCTCTCTATACTATAAGGAGCGAAAACAATTGAAAACTTTTCTTACCCAATTCGGGCCCGCCTTACCCCTCACGCCGGACCCGCCCGTCAAGTTATAGGAGGACTAAAAAGGTGGAACAGCCATAAAAATCATAATTTGAGGAGCGTTTCTACCAAAAACATAATGTTTTCTCACCCACCCCGCATCTACCCACCTTATACCTGTTTTGGGCCCACCCGTGCCACCCGCGTCTCGCGCTCGACATCAGGACTCGCTGCACATGGCAATCAACACTTTTACGGTGCGTAATCTGTACAGAGTCTCCATGGTAGGTTCATAATACATGGGAGTCCCAAACGTAATAATATACTACTTAATTATACTAATTCAGGTATGTTCTGGTGATGTTGTCTTTACCAAGGATACAAGAAGAACGTATAGCTATAGGTTCACATTGACGCACCTATTCTCTTCTGCGACACATTAGACCGCGCGTGCTACCGACACGGCGAGGCGGTGGTGTGTTACTCTGGGTTCACCCTGACGTGGACATGGACCTTCTGCGTCATCGTCAAGGATACCCGGGACGTGCCAGTCGTGGCATGGGTGGACGGCGTCAGGTTGCCCGAGCCGATCCGTGACCGGATGGCGGAAGAGCGGCGTGCGGGCACCGTGGAACTCGAGGTTGCCGCACCCGCGTTGGGGGAGACTCGCGAACGCGTCGCCCGCGGACAGCACCCTGGCGAAGAGCGTCCCGTCGGCGGCAAGGAAGTCCGCGTGCATCTCGCCCTCAACGACGGTGAGCACCTCGCGGCGCGCGGGTGCGGGCAGGTTGATCCCATCGGGCGCCAGGTTGAGGAGCGCCATGGAGACGCCCAGCGAGTTGAGCCCCCACACCGTGCGTGCGTCCACGAGGGTCACCTTGGAGCCGAACCCGTTGGACATGTCGCCGACGATGTGGAGGCCGGCCAAGGCGAAGTCGTCCGCCATCACCTGCGATGGGTCCTTGCACACGTGGTTGTTCACGACCACAACATCAGAAGCGGTGTTGGCGACGCAGAAGTCCTGGAGAGGGCTCGGGTCGTAGGTGAGAGCAAGAGGACACGCCATTGCTGCCACAAGAAGAGCCATGAGAACGAGCTCGCATGACCTTGCCATGGCACTGCCCTCGTGCCGCACTCCCCACACGCCACCGCGCCACTTCCAGTGGCAAACGCTTGGCAGATCAGCTTGGATGTCTCAGTCGACGACGCCGCCTCCCGATCCCAAATCAGCGACACTAGGCCATCCAGCTCCTCCTCCTGGCATCAATGGGTGATGCATGGTGGCAGCACTGGTCGACGGCAGTCAGCAGGCAGTAGTAGGTGCAAGCTGATCGGAGGTGTCCGCCACCGTAGGCAAGTTCCATCTTGGAATCAATGGGTGACGAAGGGGTGGCGTTGGTCGATGGCCTACAGCAAAATATAAATGGTTCAATCACCGGTGGTATTTATTATACTTATAGGAAAGAAAAGATCAATTAAGATGAACCTCTGACTATCAATTCCCAGCGCATTATTAGAATTCAAAATCAAGAGGAAAAAGAAAGAAGTACAATCCATCGTTCTCGATAGAGAATAGCAGAAGCAAGACAGAAATGGAAAGTATCAACTCGTTGGGAGGATGGGAGGACGAGAGCAGGTCACCGAGCATGCGCCATAAAAGTATCGATAGGAGAAGCGAAGAAGATAAGGACGAAGGGACAATGATGACAGAGAATGGAAATGATGGTGAATGGATTGAGTCCATAGGTTTGGCTCCCACATGCAAGTGTGTCACTTAGATAAACTACAATGCCAAAAAAATATACCATATTGAATCATATATTTTTCTAATTCATTCCATCATCAAATAGCAATACTTCATTTATCATTATTATTTGATTTATTAATTTTTTCTTACATAATTTTTTGCGTTCCAAACATATTTTTTTATTTTTTATTTCCTCTGTTACATTCCTTAGTCCCAGCAAATCCTTATGGGCACGAATGATCAAGAATATAATGTGATAAATTTATGGCTTCACTCGTCCTAGCTAGCATAGCCACTTAACAAATACTAATTTTATTATATATCCTTGTTGACAAAGAAACTTTCATATACTTTGCTATTTGGTTGTTACAATCATAGTCACACTAAACACTTTATTATGTGTACCTAAAGAAGCTTCAAATGTGCAATTTTACATTCATTTATCAAAAGCATAGAAAGACCCGAGAATCCCAATCCAAATGATGCAGACGAATAGCCATCCATGGTGGTATGCAACATATAAGGACTTACATATTGGTATGATTAACAATTATCTACTGCAATAATGCTCACGCTCTCATGACTATAAAAGGTAAATAATTTTTTAAATGTGTCTATACAAGTTATACTAAAACTATGATGATTTCAAGACCGAGAGAGTTACTGATCTATCTATTTGTTTTTATACTATAAAGATCGAATAATTTGAAAAACCTTTCTCACCTAATTTGGGTCTGCCTTAACCTTCATGTCGGACCCACCTGTGACGTAATAGAAGAATCAAATAGAGGTAGAACCATAGAAACTGCAATTTGGAGAGCGTTTCTGTCAAAGTCGTAATGTTTTTGTCACCCACGCCCCACGTACTCACTAGCGCGTACCCGCTGGGCCCACCAAATTTGCATTGGCAAAAAAAAATTCCCCTGGTTTGCGCACCCGTGCCCCATCCGCAAGCCGCCGCCCCGCGATGCGGCTCCTCCTCTGTCCCTCACCCTCCACCACCTCCTCGTTGGCATCCTCCATGCGCGCGGTGTCATGCGGCTCGCCTCCTCTGAACCTCCCCCTCCACCACCTCCTCGTCGGCGGCCTCCACGCGCCGGCGTCGTCTGACTCGCAGCGGTCCCAGGAGCTCGTCGTCGGGAACTCAGTCTCCCGATGCTGCATCTCCATCCCTGCACCTCCCTCGCCGCTTTGTTTCCCCTCACGGACAGCCTCGGCTCGACTCCCTTCCAACCCGACGTCCTGGCAAATCTCAACTCCCGAAGCCGTCGTCGCAACATCAGGTCGAAGCCACTGCCGCACGAGGTGGTCGCTGAGGTGGCCACCGATCCCACTGTCGAACCCAAGCCACCGGGGAACCCTGGGCGCGCGCTTCAGGTGGAATCGCGAAGTAGAGCTCAGCGTCGGACGCCCGGCGTCGTTGACGCCCACAGCGAGGAGCACGACCAGGTCGACCACGACGGCGAAGGGACATGCACAGCGAGGAGCGCGGCTAGGTCGACCACAATGGCTATGAATACGTGTGTCGCACATGTTTTCTATCCTTTCAAGTGATAGTATGTATAAGTAAAGAACTAATATAATCTAATCTGGATTAAAGAGATTAACGTAGAGATCAATGGTGTGGAGATCACAGGATTTGTAGAATGCTTGTACAAGGGATCTAGGATCACTTAGAAGATGTAACCACCTAGCAAGAACAACCCGATTTAATCTATCAAAGGTGAAGGTGCACCGAGTCCAACCCTTTCCCTCTCGCGTACTAGTCACTACACGAGAGTAATCCGTGATTGAACATCAAGAGCACAAGACGTTGATGTGCTCTAGGTATGCAAGACTAACAGTGTGAACCAAGTTCAATATGCTTTCCCTTCTGCGTATTGTCACTACACGACAATAATCAAATAACGAACAAAAGGAACACGATACGTGAAGCTGCGAGCGATGCTTCCCCAAAGCAAGCCAGCCGACCATTAGGATTGAAGCACCATCAACATGAATATGGTAGCAAATAGATCCAAAACATAGGTTCAATGGTTACAACTAAAGCTCCGCCTTCAACCTCAAGGACAAACAAGGACTTTACCCCATAATGTTACACACTGTAGCGTTGAACATGGTGTAGAATTCTCCAAAGTAGATGTAGACCGACGAGGAAGATGATCCGGGGGAGAGGAATCCCTTCACCGGGACAGCTAGGGGTGTTCCTCCTCCTCTCGAGCTCCGCTTTGCGGTATCAACTCATCCTTCTCAATCTTCACAACCGTTATTCCTCCCTTCTTTGGCACACAATGCACCAAGCTTAGCCATTCACTATGTGGCATGGGGTATATTATTCCGACATCCAACAATTTGATCACCTCCTTCTTCACCACATCGATGGAGCCTTCTGCACCTTTGCATGTGGGCTTTAAACGTCATTATCCCTGCGTCAAGATAAGAGTACTTGTCGCATGAACTCCGATCTTTTATCACGATCTTCGGGAATATCTTGCAGTTGCATCTTGGTACTTGCTACCCTTGGGAGCATGTTCATCTTGTACTTGTATGGAATCGGGGCTTCATGATCCTTTTGCAATGCATGCCCCGAACTTAGTTCAAATACACTCATATGATTCTCAGATTCCTACATAAACAATATTCTTCCAAAAACACGTGCAAACACGAATTTGTTACATCATTATTATGCCTAGTGGCGGGTTAGTTCCAAACCAAAGACGAAACCAAAGTGTAACAAATGCCCTAGGGGTGTCATATTTGACCGCCAACAGTCCCTACGCTACTTTAAGTCCCATAAATATCTTGAATAAAATATGTATGGACTAAATTTAGCAACTCTGAAAAAGATGAAGGAGACTAAAGTAAGTGACTTATTGAATCCAAACAGAGCTTAAGACTCAACTTCAAATCTTTGCTAAGAGCATCTACAAGAGTTTGGCAAATTTTACTTGACAAATCTTGTGTTTTGCCAACTTCTAAAAAGATATGCCAACTTAGACCTGAGCATTCCACGGGCCGGGCCGGGTTCGGGCCGGGCCGCAAAAAAACCCGGGTTTTTCGGGCTGAGAAAATCCTGCCCATGACCGTCCCATGGGACGTGTCGGGCCTCAGTTTTCGGGCCGAGCTCGGGCTGGGCCCGGGCTTGGGCGGGCCGCCCGCGCATTTTATAGTGTAAAGTAACTAAAAACAGCATTTCGGGCTGGGCTCGGGCCAAAAAAAATTTTCACGGGCTTCAAGATCTCTGCCCACGCCCGTCCAGTAAGGTCCGTGGGCGGGCCTGGCGCGGGCCGGGCCCGGGCCGGGCCAAAAATGCTCAGGTATATGCCAACTTCACCACATCGATGGAGCCTTCTGCACCTTTGCATGTGGGCTTTAAACGTCATTATCCCTGCGTCAAGATAAGAGTACTTGTCGCATGAACTCCGATCTTTTATCACGATCTTCGGGAATATCTTGCGGTTGCATCTTGGTACTTGCTACCCTTGGGAGCATGTTCATCTTGTACTTGTATGGAATCGGGGCTTCATGATCCTTTTGCAATGCATGCCCCGAACTTAGTTCAAATACACTCATATGATTCTCGAATTCCTACATAAACAATATTCTTCCAAAAACACGTGCAAACACGAATTTGTTACATCATTATTATGCCTAGTGGCGGGTTAGTTCCAAACCAAAGACAAAACCAAAGTGTAACAAATGCCCTAGGGGTGTCATATTTGACCGCCAACAGTCCCTACGCTACTTTAAGTCCCATAAATATCTTGAATAAAATATGTATGGACTAAATTTAGCAACTCTGAAAAAGATGAAGGAGACTAAAGTAAGTGACTTATTGAATCCAAACAGAGCTTAAGACTCAACTTCAAATCTTTGCTAAGAGCATCTACAAGAGTTTGGCAAATTTTACTTGACAAATCTTGTGTTTTGCCAACTTCTAAAAAGATATGCCAAGTACAAAAAAAGAGCTCGTCTCCAGCAGTTTGCCATAATTCACTTGCTAAACTTAGATCTAACATACATCAGGAACCCGAGAGAAACAAATTAATTATGTTTGTGTAATTCCACCTCTTGAAAACTTGCAGCAGGAACCCTTTTGTATCCTTTATTTTTTCCCACCCTCCCACCTGTCTCCACCCATGGGAGAAACGTCGATGCCAAGTCGAGTACGCGCGCGTATATTTACGCGTTGGAGGCTGGATGATTCCAAGTTGCCAAAAATTACCAAGTGCTCTGCCAAACTGTTGAAGGGGTGTTTTTAGCGTGTGGCACTGGACTGCACCTCATGTGAGATCAGGTGGTATTTTGCTAGGAGTTAACCTAGATGTGTTGGATGTAGGTAGTATTGATGATGGTATTTTTTTTTGTGAAATTTAGATTAAGAGATAGGAAGAGTGATTTTAAATGGGTTTTGGTGGCTGTGTACGGGGCAGCCCAACCGGAATTCATGGAATCATTCTTGACTGAGTTGGTGCAATCTTGCAGTAATGAGAAATTACCCTTGTGCATTGGGGGCGGATTTTAATATCATTCGGAACAGTAGTGAAAAGAACAATGACAGATTTGAGGAAAGGTGGCCCTTTCTTTTTAACGCGGTCATTGATAGTTTGGACCTACGAGATATAGAGATGTCAGGTCGTAAGTTCACCTGAGCTAACTCTCGTAGGGTACCTACCTATGAGAGGCTGTACAGGGTGTTGGTTAGTACGGAATGGGACCAGAATTTTCCTTTGGTGACAGTCGAGGCCCCTAATAGGGAGATTTCAGATCATACACCTCTCCTGCTAAGTACGGGAGAAAAGGCCAATTCCAAGAAACAACTACCCTTTAAATTTGTGCTGGGTTGGTTGTTGAAGGAGGGCTTTTTCGAGGTGGTTTCTGAGATTTGGAAAAAAGAAAACAGGGGAGATACCCCGATGCAAAGGTGGCAAAACAAGATTAGAAGGTTGAGACAATTTCTGAGAGGATGGGCGAAGAATATGAATGGAGCCTATAAAAAAGAAAAGCAAGAATTGTTGAGGAAAGCGGAGAAACTAGATAAGAAGGCGGAGTCTCAGCTGCTAAGTCAGCATGAATGGGACTTAAAGCAGAGCATTCATGAAAGAATTACGCAATTGCTCAGGGAAGAGGAGGTAAGGTGGTTTCAAAGAGCTAAGACCACTAAAATTTTAAAAGGGGATAACAATACGAAGTATTTCCAGATGATAGCAAATGGAAAGAGGAGGAAGACTAGAATCTTTCACCTCAAACAAGAAGAAGGGATTGTGGAAGGTGAGGAACAGCTTAATAGCTATATCACGAAATATTATAAGAATCTTTTCGGGGGATCACAAGTTAGCAGTTTATCACTCAATGAGTCTTTGGTGGAGGATATTCCTCAGATCACCAATACAGAAAGTGAAATGCTAGTGGCTGGTTTTTCTGAAAAGGAAGTCAGAGATGCCATTTTCCAAATGAAACATAATAAAGTACCGGGGCATGATGGTTTCCCTGCTAAGTTTTATCAAGTGTTTTGGAGTCTCATAAAGGATGACCTAATGTCCATGTTCCGAGACTTCCATGCTGGGGACCTACCTCTCTTGTGCCTCAACTTTGGAATAATAACATTACTTCCAAAGGAGAAGGAGGTCAAAAAAACTCAGCAATACAGGCCCATTTGCATGCTTAACGTTAGTTTCAAGATCTTTACGAAGGTGTTGGTGAAAGGATCTTGTGATGCCTAGAGGGGAGTGAATATGATCACTTTTAAAATTTCCTGCACAAACTTAGCAGCGGATCAAATGTCGGGTCACCCTAAGTCTATGTTTGGGTCACCCGCGGGGCGGGTCACCCTAACTAGTAGGCAGGGTCACCCTGAGGTAGGAAAACGAAAATGATTTGCTCAAGAGTTAAGCGAATTTACCGAAATCCTTTGAATCAAAAGTTCACTAAGGAGGATAGGAACAACCTGCACAAGATGATATAACAAGCAACAACACAAATATGGAGATCGATTTAAAACAAGCTTCTAGGGTTAGAGAGAGGGATGAACTCAAACAAAGCGAGAGACAAGCGATTTAATCCGAAGTTCACACCCACAAAGGAAGCTACGTCTCCGTTGAGGTACCCACTAAGGGTGGGCTATCACGAAGAGCCACTTGCCTCACCCAATCCCCACAAAGGAAGATTGGCACTCACTAAGAGAACTCCACACAGGAGGGGTAATACAAACGTTCCCGGGTGCTCCACACGGAGAGGGCACTCAACGGGCGACGCATAACCGTCTAGAAGCAAGCTTCAAGAGTAACAAACGCGGATCGATGAACCAAAGTCACCACAAGTGCTTCTTGAGAGGAAGGAGTGAAGAGCTCTCACAAAGGGGCTTAATCCTACACCTCAAAGGTCTCTCACACCCAAACCCTAGGAGAAATCTTAGCTAGGAGTGCTTGGAAGGGAGTTGGGAGAGAGGGAAGCAAGCTTGGGAGGTGTTTCTATGGAAGGGGAGGCGGAACCCTAGAAAGGAGGGAGAAGGGGTATAAATACCACTTGCCCCGAACTAGCCGTTATGGGCTTGCTGCGACCTGTTAGGGTCACCCGCCCATAGGGGGTGGGTCACCCGCCCCTACTCAGTAGCAAAACGGGTCACTCTGACTCCAGAGGGCGGGTCACCCTGCCACGCAGGGTCACCTTAACACAGGGTCAGGGTCACCCGCCCCACACAGGACAGCTAAGAAAATGTGTTCGTGAGTGCGATGTGTCTCTCATAGGTTGTTAGATCTCCTCAAAAGCACTTGTGACAAACCTAGATCAATCAACCACGTCCCTATTTACAGTACAGTGTTTCCTAAATTCAAATTCGAACCGAAAATTAAATCAAACCACCATTTGAGCTCCAACACCAATAATAGAAAATTGACGGGTCATCCATTGTGGTTCACATTTCTTTTCTTTTATCCCTGCACACATCTCATTAAAAACATCAAATACCCAAATTGTGATTGTCATTATCACCAAAATAATTAGGGGCCTAGATGCACTTTCAATCTCCCCCTTTTTGGTGATTGATGACAACCATAATTTGAGCTCACAAGAGAGGAATAAAATACAAGAATGTGTCCAATTATTTAGATATGAGCTCCCCCTAAATATGTGTTTTTTCAACTTGAATGGCCTCAAATGTCAATTGCACATATTTAGAATAAACTCCCCCTAAAATATTGCACACAACGCATGGTGCATAAGTGTGATAAGCAATATACCGTGATGCATATGACAAGATATATCACAACAATAAAGTGAGAAATAACAAGTCATCAACCAACACATGCAACACACATAATAATTAAGGTCTTACATCACACTAACAAAATAGAGTACCACAAATAGATCTTACAAATTGAAAGGTCTCACTTGGCACACATCATGCATCACACCAAACATAGTTCATTACATGTCCATAAGCTAAAACAAGAATAGATAGATAGTGAGGGGCTTCCATCCTTCAAATTCACTCCTCCTTTGGCAACAAGCATCAAAAAGTGAGCTACTCGGCGTTGTCGTCATCCTCCGCCTCATCACCATCGTGCTCACTACCACCATAGTCGTCTTCTTCGCCTTCATCCTCATCCACTGGAATCAAAGAGCCAAAATCTTCCCATGGATTAGCAATCGGAGAAGGAGGATCAAAGACCCTAGGCTCACGGAGAGGAGAGTAAGGAATGTTTGCATTTGCACAAAGCTCTTTCTGACGCTTCTCAATCCTGTGGTACTGCTCAGCATGCCATTTCCTATCTCTTTCTCGTTCCCTAGCATTTTGCCTTCCCATGTTGAAACAAGCAAAGATGCCTCTAGCAAGATAGTCCAATTTGCCTTTCTTATCCTTTGGAACACCATGAGAGTGAGAAGAGCCCTCAACTGGTAAAGGTCCATAAGAGTAACTCTGAGATGAAGCTTGAGGGTGAGCTTGTGAAGAAGAGGGACCGACAGCACTAAGTCCTTCCACGGGATAGTCACTCGGAAGGTTTCCTCTAGGTTCAAGACCTGTGCGATGCTTACCAAGGTGAAAAGACTCATTGAGCATCCCTTTTGGAGTATTGTACGATTTATGCTCAATGTCAGCCTGGAGGTTGAGTTTTGTCACATGCTTGACAAGATGGAAGATATAAGGGGCATAGTGACATGCGGAGCCCTTGTGAGAACACTCAATAATTTCACTCCATAGAAAGTGACATGCATTGAATTGCGGTTGAGATGGTGCCATTTGAAACAGCAAATTCCTTGCATACTTGGATATTTTATCCGAGTTCCCACCTCTAGGACAAAGAGTGTTCCGGAAGAGAAGATAGAACAACTTATAGTATGGCATGAATCCACTAGGATGTCCATAAATGATAGATCCATAAGCCCGGTCATACATGAACCTCATCTTGCTAACAGCTAGTTCACCATCATCATGTAGGCAAACAAGATTGCTGAATATGTTGTTATCCTTAGCACCATGAAGACGGAATAGCATAGCAAACTCACTCAAGGTGATAGAGAATTTCTTGCCCCCGAGAGAAAAGTGCATGGTGCTTGCATTGTCATCAACATATAGGGTGGCATAGAATCGAGCAACGACCTCTTCATTCCAATCACATGATAACCGCATAAGATAGGATAAGCCAAACTCACGGCAATGAGTGTAAACAGCTTGAGCGATATTTCCAAGAGGAAGTGTCAAATCATGCAAGTGTTGCCAATCTATCCACCTCATTTCCGTGGTAATGCGTTTCTTAGTGAGGATCACGGATTCATACCAATCAGCTTGGTGAGCACACCAAAAATGATCATCACAAAAGAAATTTCTTGGAAGTGCCCACGGATCTCGGAATCGGAAGGACTTGATGTCATTTGCGTGCTTCGAGTAGTCAACCAACTTGGGATCTTTTCTAGTGCGTGCCGGAGGATGAACGGGAACCAACATCTTCTCATAGATAGAGAGGTCAATATCATCATCATAGCGGTCTCCTTCATCCCTGGTGCTTGCTTTCTTTGTTCTTGCACCAATTTTAGGGCCACTAGTGGTTCTTTTCTTTAGCATTGGGTTGCCACTTTCACCTCGACCACAACTTTGAGCACAAGCAAGAGGATCTTGAGGCATGTTCCTCTTGGAGTGAATATTAATACGATAGTCTTCATCGGAGGCACGATCTTGTTCTTCACTTGAGGAGGATTGGTTGTCCCGAACTGCCTTTCCCTTGCCTTCACCTCTTTCTCTACCCATCTCAGCAAGATGTACAAGAATTACTTTAGATGGAGTGCTCGAATCAAAGGAAAAGTGGCATCCAGATCCCGGGCGGGTCACCCTGCCAGAGAGGGCGGGTCACCCGGCGGAGGCGGGATGAACCCTAATCGAGCATACCGAGAGATTGAGTTCATGAATCGAAACAGGATTATAGGTATGAGTTCTAGGATACTAGATGAAGCTTTTGACCAAGGGAAATCTCCTAGAACGAACTGCATTGAGAGACCGGGAAAAAGGGATTTGAAATTGAAATACCTTCGATTTTCCCGCGCAAAGATTTTCCGAAAGTTCTGAGGGAAGGAGCTTGTTGATGGCTGTTAAGTACCACTTTTACACCGTCAACTCCTGCATAAAATGAATGGAAAATGATCATCAACACTAGAATAGGCCTTTATACTGACAAGTTCTACAAGTGTTGGTGTTTCTATCTTTTGTTGCAGGATACATGAAAATGCACATGGAATGATACAACTGAGAGCAAGTAAGCCAATGGCATAGATATGGCATCATCATAAACAACCTCAATTGCCAAATTGGTCTGCACCATTGCAACGGGCTCGTCGAGACGATCGAAATGGATATATCATTTGCATACATCAGAGCCCGGATGAGAGAGATATGCACAAGACATCATGTGGACCCGGTGGGACCCACACTAGGCCACGTGGCGACGTGCTGCCACACAGGCGCCCACGTGGCCATGACACCTCACCGATCCAAAGAAGCACACTCTCGACCAATCAGGAGCAAGCATGCGGATCCAAGGGCCCACAACCACGATATAACGGGCTAGAAACAACGCAAACACCCCCATACCCACCTTGGGACCCACCTGGCAGTCACCTGGACGAAAACCGACGCGATCGGGGCCACCCCGGGATCGGCCGATCCCCTAGGTCGGCCGAACTCACTCTGAGGCCTCTCGCGCCGCCCTTCCATGTGTCGTCTTGTCGTGACGAGCCAAAGGCGGTGCCAGGTGTATGCCCGAATATCCGCCCGAAAGCCTGCAGCTCCTTCTCATGGAAGATTCACCAACTTGGCCCCACTCCTATGCACCACGTGTCACCACCTCATTGGTGCATTGGTTGCGCCCAAGGCAGCCTAGGGAGCTCCTCTTGGCCTATAAATATGAGGGGAGGTGGTAAGAAATGGGACACACTACACGACTTCACCCAAGGATGAGAGCTTCCCTTCAAAGGAGAGGCCTCTCCTTGGTAGATTAGAGAGTAGAAGAGTGAGAGAGAGAGTTGTATCTCTATATATGCTTGTTCTTCAATTAGAGTAAAGTAAGTATTTCCGCATTTCCTATTTAGACTAAAGTAGCATTCATGCATAGGTGATATGTTCTTATGTTCTTTGTTTGTTCTTGATTTAGAGGCTTGTGTTCTTCGCGAACACAACCTTTCGATCTTGTAGCATAGGGTCACATGTGCTCATATCCGTTTGTATGCATGTTCATCATTTAGAATAAAGTGGATATGCTTGCATGCTCTGATTAGAATAAAGTGTGTTCTTGATTCCTTTCTAATAGTTTATGCTAGGTTGTATGAGTAGCCTTTCTCCTCTGCTAGTGCGTAGATCCTGGGTTTATGCGTTCGTCTGTTGCAAGTCGTTCATATACGTTGGAAGCATAGTACGGGACCGAGTGCTCTCTCGTATGCCGTTAGCATAAGCTAGTAGTATCTATAGTTGTGTGAGATCAGTTCTCCTCCTTGCGGGTTCGTCGCTCTATATTTAATATAGAGTGCCATAGGTTGCTACGCACCGCGGGATAGCGTAGCCAGGATACGGTAGTAATCAGTAGCATAGACGTAGTGTCTAAGCTAAGGGTTATCCTTCGTTTGCCCTATATCCCACGGATTGGTAGAGGTAGATCGCAGGTGGTGACAGCCCTGTTGATCCTTTGAAATCCTCCACGTTCGAATATAGTGCAGGTTGAGGTTCGTCTTAGATCCGTAGGCCGGAGTCTCCTGACAGATCAGGGGTTAGCCGGTGCCCGAAGCAAGTTCTTGAGAGATTGACCTTTAACCTCATCTGTAGAGCTCTCCATAGGAATCCTCTCTCTATCCTTACCTCTTATCTGGGTGTGTCCTTGGACCAACTGTACGAAGTTAGTACACACACGTTCCCTTGGATTCGATACCCTTGGAATACTCTGAGGTGAAAGCTACAATGGTATCCGTGCGCTTGCAGATTTATTTCGTGTGTCGCTAAAATACCCAATAGAGCTCTGGATGAATCGAAGAGAATCACGAGCTCAAGAATCTGCACAAGCTCCACTAGCAGGCGCCGGAATAGGGGGCGGCAGCGCTAGTCCCTGAACGGGCGGCAGCGCTGTCCTGCACAGGGGAGAGCGCGGCGCTTGGGGCGCGAACAGCGAGGGACGCAGCCTGTGCGTCGTAGAGGAGGGGGGCGCGGAATCCGAGCTGCGGTGGCTGCAGGCCCGGCGCAGCGGCCCGAGATACGGAGGAGCGGCGCGGGGGAGGACGCGCCTCGCGACTCGCGAGGCGACCCGAACTCCTGTGCGCGCGGCGAAGGAGAGCAGGCCTGCGGTCGGTTTTGTTTTTTTTCTTTCGCGTCACGAGACGAACCAGAGGAGAGCGCGGAAGAAAGAAAAGGGGGGATCGACGCCCAAAAAAAAGAAAGAGGGACCCGTGGGTGACCCGGCCTGGGACAGCGGGTGAACCGCAGGCTTGCAGTGCCAAAACGGGTGACCCTGTCACCTTGGCGTGGGTGACCCGCCCCTATGCAAAGGCGAACCAGGTGATCATGCACCTTGGTGAGGGTGACCCGTGGTGCTCAGACAACTTCTCCACAACACTTTTGAGATTGAGATTTAAGATTTTGGTAGAAGTTTTGATAGAGATAACCTATGGACAAATAATAAACTCTTGACGACAAGTGGCTAGCAACAAACAATCATACAAAACCATAACCACTTGAATCAAGATTCGATCTATAAGATCTCAAAATCCAAATCTTTTGAAAAACTCACCCAAAGAGAAGAAAATAAAACGTTTTCAACCTATCTAGGCAACAATCAAGGATGTGCAATAAGTCAAGCCAAGTTACGAGAATGCAAGATATTTAGCTCACTTCTCAAAGCACAAAACCTTTGCTCATCTAGAGGCTTAGTAAAGATATCGGCAAGTTGCCTCTCGGTGCTCACATGACGTAGAGCAATATCTCCCTTAGCCTCATGATCCCTTAAGAAATGATATCGAATATCTATGTGCTTTGTTCTAGAGTGTTGGACCGGATTGTTTGCTAGCTTGATGGCACTCTCATTGTCACATAAGAGTGGAATCTTACAAAACTCACAACTGTAATCACTCAACGTTTGCTTCATCCACAAAAGTTGTGCACAACAAGCACCGGCCGCCACATATTTGGCTTCGGCCGTGGATAAAGCAACCGAATTTTGCTTCTTTGAGCTCCACGACACCAAAGACCTACCAAGGAATTGGCAAGTCCCGGTAGTGCTCTTTCGATCTACTTTGCAACCAGCATAGTCCGAATCGGGGTAGCCATGTAAATCAAAAGTGGAGCCCTTGGGATACCATAAGCCTAGGTTAGGAGTGTGTACCAAATATCTAAAGATTCTCTTAACGGCCATTAGATGGCACTCCTTAGGATTGGCTTGAAATCTTGCACACATGCACACACTAAGCATTATATCGGGCCTAGATGCACAAAGATAAAGGAGGAAGCCAATCATGGAACGAAATACCTTTTGGTCGACCGACTTTCCTTCCTCATTAAGATCAAGATGTCCATTCAATGCCACAGGAGTCTTGATGGGCTTGGAATCGGCCATGTCAAACCTCTTGAGCATATCCTTTACATACTTGGTTTGACACAAGAAAGTCCCTTCCTTCAATTGCTTGATTTGAAAACCAAGGAATAACTTCAATTCACTCATCATAGACATATCGAACCTCTTGGTCATGATCCTACTAAATTCTTCACAAAATTTATCATTAGTAGACCCAAAGATAATATCATCAACATAAATTTGACAAATAAAGATATCTTTTCCATTTCTTTGAATGAAGAGAGTAGAATCGGCTTTGCCTATTTCAAAACCGTTCTTGAGAACAAAATCCTTAAGGCATTCATACCATGCTCTAGGAGCTTGCTTAAGCCCATAGAGTGCCTTATGAAGCTTGTACACATGGTTTGGAAATTTTGGATCTTCAAAGCCCGGTGGTTGCTCAACATAAACTTCTTCTTGGAGAGGTCCATTGAAGAATGCACTCTTCACATCCATTTGATGAAGCTTGAAATCATGATGAGTAGCATAGGCCAAAAGGATATGAATTGACTCAAGCCTTGCTACCGAAGCATAAGTCTCTTCAAAGTCCAAGCCTTCAACTTGAGTGTAGCCTTTGCCAACAAGCCTTGCCTTGTTCTTTGTGATGACACCAGATTCATCTTGCTTGTTCCTAAACACCCATTTGGTGCCGATCACATTTTGCTTGGGTCTTGGCACTAACTCCCAAACTTCATTTCTCTTGAAGTTGTTCAACTCTTCCTCCATGGCAATAATCCAATCCGGGTCCTCGAGAGCTTGTTCCACACTAAGAGGTTCCAAAGAAGAAACAAACGAGTAAATTGCACAAAAATTTGACAATCTTGAGCGAGTTGTTACCCCTCTTTGGATACTTCCAAGTATGTTGTCGACGGGATGGTCCCGTTGAACCATTTGATGTACTCTTGGGTGTGGTGCTTGAGATTGACGTTGAATGGGTTCATCATCATCTTCAACTTGTGGAGCTTCTCCTTGAGCTTCACTACCTTGTTCTCCCCCTTGATCAAAGCCCCATCCATGATCGTCACCATGAACTTGACTTTCTTCTTGATGAACTTGAGAACTTGGAGGTTCTACTCTTGTTGATGATGATGGATCTTGATTGCTTGTGTCAAACCGGAGCTTGAACTTGAACCTCACGAGGCATCACTTCACCGGTCCCCATTCTAAAGATTGATATACTTGGGGGTTCTTCATCATCTACAAGGTTTTCACTAACTTGCTCTCTTTGAGAGCCGTTGGATTCATCAAATTTCATGTCTACCGTGGTCTCAACACAACCGGTGGTTTTGTTGAAAACACGATAGGCATGTTCGTTAGTTCCATAACCAATGAGAAAACCTTCATCAACCTTGGATGCAAACTTTGAGGCTTTGGGTTTCTTGTTAAGTATGAAATACTTACACCCAAAGACCCTAAAGTAGTGCACACTAGGCTTCTTACCGGTGATGATCTCGTAGGGAGTCTTGTTCAAGTACTTGTGGAGGTAGAGGCGGTTGGCGGCATGGCATGCGGTGTTGATGGCTTCCGCCCAAAATGAGTCCAGAGTCTTGTACTCATCAAGCATTGTTCTTGCCGCTTCAATCAATGTACGATTCTTTTTCTCTACAATGCCATTTTATTGAGGAGTGTATGGAGCGGATAGTTCATGCTTGATGCCTTCTTCATCGAGGAACTCTTCAACTTGAGTGTTCCTAAACTCTGAACCGTTGTCACTTATGTTCTTGACCTTGAGCTCGAACTCATTTTGAACTCTTATAATGAACTTCTTGACCACTCCCTTTGCTTCACTTTTATCTTGCAAGAAGAATACCCAAGTGAAACGGGAAAAGGCATCAACAATTACTAGACCATATTTATTACCACCGATGCTTATGTAGGCAATTGGTCCAAACAAGTCCATGTGTAGTAGCTTCAACAGTCTTGATGAGGATAGGATGTTCTTGGCGGGATGATGCGCTCCAACTTACTTCCCGGCTTGACAAGCACTACACAACCTATCTTTCTCAAAAACAACATTTGTTAGTCCTAGGATGTGCTCGTCCTTTTGAAGTTTGGTCAAGTTCCTCATGCCAACATGGGCTAGTCGGCGATGCCATAGCCAACCCAAGTCGGATTTTGCCACTAAGCAAGCCTTAGGGTCCACCTTCGCTTTTGTGAAATCCACATAGTAAAGCTTTCCCCGTAGATGACCCGCAAAGACAATAGAGGAATCCTCCCTTCTAGAGACGGTCACACCCTCATGGGTAAAGAGACAATTGTAGCCTTTCTCACAAAGTTGTGAAACCGACAACAAGTTGTATCGTAACCCTTGAACATGATAAACATCTTCAATTGAATTAGTTGTTGAGATAGCAATTTTACCAAGACCGACCACATCTCCTTGACCATTATCTCCATAGATGATAGTTTCCGTTGGGGTGTCATAATGATCAAGGGATGCAAATAAGCCTTCATCTCCGGTCATATGATTAGTGGCACCACTATCAATCAATCATGCGCTTCCACCGGAGGAGTAGGCCTACAAAACAAGTTTAAACTTTTGGTTTAGGTACCCAAAAAGATTTGGGTCCTTGGAGGTTAGAAGCATAAACTTTTGGAACCCACACACTCTTCCTCATAGCCTTCTTGGTGTAGGCTCCCACATACTTGACCACTATTTTACCATTGTGGTCTAAGGTCACAACATAGTCACACATATAGTTGGGAGAGGGCTTGTGTTCAACCACATTCTTTGATGCCTTAGGTGGAGAATTAACCCCGCCATTTCCTTTTTTGGTGTTCACAACCTTTGGCTTGTCCTTTGTTGTGGTAGAGGTGGTGACTCCATGGGCAATGTCCATGATAGTGTTGAGGTAGCCTCCCTTGTTCCACAAGGGGATCTCATGCCCTTTCACCACCACCCTACCATTGACCTTGTTGTTCTTGTAGTGCCTAAGTCCTTACTTGTCAACCACCTTAGGTATGGACTTGGCACCGTTCTTGCCTTGAGTGATCAACATGTTCAACTGGGCTATCTCTTTGTCTTTGCTCTTGATTGTCTCTTCAAGCCTTGCATGGTTAGTCTTGAGAGCATTTATATCAATATTAGAGCAAATAGAATAACCTTTGCTAGTGGAGGCACTAGTGTCAAGTGTTGCCTTAGGATTGGCTTTGGAGCTTTCCCAAAGAGCACTATAGTTTGCTTTAAGATTTTTATGTTTATCCGTCAAGCATGAAAAGCTTGTTTGAAACTCACTATGAGTGGCCTTTAGGGAAGCTAGAGATTCATTTGCCAAAGTGTAATCCTTTGACATCCTCTTGTTGGAGTCATTGGCCAAGGACAAGTCCGTGGTCAACTTCTCCACCTTAGCCGCCTTTTCGGCAAGACGTCTCTCTAGAGCAAGGTTTCTTTCCTTCTCAAGGATAAGCAAGTTTTCTTGCTCATGGAGAGACACTTTCCTTTTCTCTAATTTCACCAAAAGCCTTTTTATTTCCTTATAGCCCTTTTTACTAAATTATTTTATCATGTTGGCTTCAATTTCTTCTTCATTATCTAGATCATCTATGTCACTAGGTGTGGATGAAGAAGAGGTGAGAGAAGATGAGGTGGTTGATTCTTGTACCTTGCTCCCCCTTGCCATGAGGCAAAAGTGAGAGTGGTCCTCATCGTCGGAGAAGTTGTTGAAGAGGCGCGTTGAAGATGATCCTTGTGCCATGGCAATGGTTGTCATTCCTTGCTTCTTTGGTTCTTCATCTTCATCACTTGAGTCCCATTGTTGACCCACGTGAGCACGCTCTTGGTACTTGTTCTTGTACTCTTTGCTCTTCTCCTTGTACTTCTTCTCTTCCTCATTCTTGTTCTTGTTCTTGGGACACTCGGCAATGAAGTGCCCATACTCTCCACACTCATAGCATTTGCGTTGAGATTTCTTCTTCCTTTCATCACCGCCTTTCCTTGATGCCCTTGATTTCGAGAATTTCTTGCACTTTCTTATGGCAAAGGCGGTTTCTTCATCCGTGCTTCCTTCTTCACTTGTATCTTCATTCTTGGTCTTGGAAGTCTTGTGCCTCACTTCCACCGCTTCACTAGAGCTAGCATTGAGGGCTAAGCTCTTGTTTACCTTCAAGCTTAACGACTTCTCCACATCTTAGTCAACTAGCTCTTGATGCAAGATCTCACCAAGAAGTTGATTGGGGGTCATCTTGTAGTAGTTTGGATCTCTTCTTATCACAGTTGCTAGGTTTGTGTTCTTCGGGGTGAAAGCTCTTGGCAACTTCTTTGTGACCTTGGAGTCATCCCAATCATTACTTCCTAGTGCCCTTATGTCCGAGACAAGGATCATGAGTCTATCATACATTTCTCTCACGGTTTCTCCATCCTTCATGATGAATAGCTCAAGCTCTCCATTGATAAAATCAATCTTCCCTTGTCTCACATGCTCGGTCCCCTCATGCGCTTCCTTGAGTGTGTCCCAAATCACCTTGGCAATTTGGATGTTCCGAACCTTGTTGAATTCTTGAGCACACAAGGATCCCGTGATGACTCTTGTTGCTTGTACGTTGCGGTGGAGGTCTTGCTCATGCTCAATTGTTAAGGCTTCTCCTTCATCGGGGATTGTCACACCTACACACACAATCTTCCAAAGAGAAGGGTGAAGCCCGTAAAGGTGCATTTACATATCATAAGCCCATTTGGGATAGTCTTTCCCATCAAAATGGGGAGGCTTTCCCAAATGTACAGAATAGAAATTTTCGTTAGGATGGTTGCCCGGAAATTATGCGTAGTTGTGGGGCACTTCATAGTAGCCGGAGTGAGTGTACTTGGCTTGCTCCTTCTTGATTATCTTCTTGAGGAGTTTCTTGGCCATCTTCTTAGCCTTCTTCTTCTTCTTAGCCTTTCTTCTCTTCTTTGCCGCTTTCCTTGCCGCATCATCATCACCATCCTTGATGTCTTCATCGCTTGAGTCGGAGTCCGAGTCGGAGTCGGATGATGGGTCGTCGGAGCTCTCGATGTTGGATGGTGTGCGGCTTGGAGCCTTCCCGGTGATGTCACCGACTTGGGCTGCCTTGAGTTCTCTTTCTTGAGCTTCCTTGGCGGCGATCTCTTCGGCGGTTTGGTTGCCTCCACTCCCCGACATCTTGATCCCTTAGCGGTTAAGCCTAAATCAAGGGATTAGGCTCTAATACCAATTGAAAGGATCTTGTGATGCCTAGAGGGGGGTGAATAGGATCACTTTTAAAATTTCCTGCACAAACTTAGCAGCGGATCAAATGTCGGGTCACCCTAAGTCTATGTTCGGGTCACCCGCGGGGCGGGTCACCCTAACTAGTAGGCAGGGTCACCCTGAGGCAGGAAAACGAAAATGATTTGCTCAAGAGTTAAGCGAATTTACCGAAATCCTTTGAATCAAAAGTTCACTAAGGAGGATAGGAACAACCTGCACAAGATGATATAACAAGCAACAACACAAATATGGAGATCGATCCAAAACAAGCTTCTAGGGTTAGAGAGGGGGATGAACTCAAACAAAGCGAGAGACAAGCGATTTAATCCGAAGTTCACTCCCACAAAGGAAGCTACGTCTCCGTTGAGGTACCCACTAAGGGTGGGCTATCACGAAGAGCCACTTGCCTCACCCAATCCCCACAAAGAAAGATTGGCACTCACTAAGAGAACTCCACACAGGAGGGGTAATACAAACGTTCTCGGGTGCTCCACACGGAGAGGGCACTCAACGGGCGACGCCTAACCGTCTAGAAGCAAGCTTCAAGAGTAACAAACGCGGATCGATGAACCAAAGCCACCACAAGTGCTTCTTGAGAGGAAGGAGTGAAGAGCTCTCACAAAGGGGCTTAATCCTACACCTCAAAGGTCTCTCACACCCAAACCCTAGGAGAAATCTTAGCTAGGAGTGCTTGAAAGGGAGTTGGGAGAGAGGGAAGCAAGCTTGGGAGGTGTTTCTATGGAAGGGGAGGCGGAACCCTAGAAAGGAGGGAGAAGGGGTATAAATACCACTTGCCCCGAACTAGCCGTTATGGGCTTGCTGCGACCTGTTAGGGTCACCCGCCCATAGGGGGCGGGTCACCCGCCCCTACTCAGTAGCAAAACGGGTCACCTTGACTCCAGAGGGCGGGTCACCCTACCATGCAGGCTCACCCTAACACAGGGTCAGGGTCACCCACCCCACACAGGATAGTTAAGAAAATGTGTTCGTGAGTGCGATGTGTCTCTCATAGGTTGTTAGATCTCCTCAAAAGCACTTGTGACAAACCTAGATCAATCAACCACGTCCCTCTTTATACTAAGGTGTTTCCTAAACTCAAATTCGAACCGAAAATGAAACCACCATTTGAGCTTCAACACCAGTAATAGAAAATTGAGGGGTCATCCATTATGGTTCACATTTCTTTTCTTTTATCCCTGCACACATCTCATTAAAAACATCAAATACCCAAATTGTGATTGTCATTATCACTAAAATAATTAGGGGTCTAGATGCACTTTCAGTTGGCTAACAGACTTACTTCAGTTGCGTGTAGGATTACCAAACCTTCTCAATCTGCCTTCCTGTCTGGAAGATATATTTTGGAAGGGGTGGTTGTTTTACATGAAACTATTCATTATCTAAAAAGGAAAAAGCAAAAAGGCCTTATTCTCAAACTAGATGTTGAGAAGGCGTATGATAAAGTTTGTGAGACATGGGTACCCCTGGGTCCCCACCGACCAGGCTCACTGCCGTCCCCGACAAGTGGGTCCAGCCCACCAGAAGACCCGCCGACCTGTCAGTAGGCTTGCCCGACCTGATATGTGGGCCCGAAGATGAGAAGACAGCTTGGCGTGCAAGCCAGGGAAGTCCAGACGGATTAAGGCGGCTCGGATAAGCCTTCCATATTGTACCTGACTAGAGATAAGTTTCCCTGTTGTAACCGACTTGGACTCCGGTCCACCGACCTTGTCCGTCGCCCAATATAAGGCAGGCAAGGGCGCCCTCCTGGGGACAGACCACCTCCACATCGACACCACGGGTCACCATATAATCTCGCCACGCCAGCAATACAAACCGAAGAACTGGACGTAGGGTTTTACTCTCCGGAGGCCCGAACCTGTATAAAATCGCCTTGTCCCTTGTGTCTCGCCGTGATTACCGTGTGCTACGTTAGCATAACCATCGCGTTCTTAGCTCCCGATCTCCCCGCTGAACAAATAAACCACCGGGGTTAACCCCCCTGTGGACTGCTCAGATCTAAACATCTGACAGTTGGCGCGCCAGGTAGGGGTGATTGGGAGTTCTTCGTGTAGCGTGATGGCAGCTCGCTCCGGCGACCTCTTCCGCGATGACACGATGGATTTCTGGCAAAGTTAATTGGGAGTTCTTGCAGCAGGTCCTTAGGATGAATGGTTTCCCGAGTATGTGGTGTCAGTGGATGGAGAAAGTGGTCACAGTGGGTAGTGTGTGTGTTCAGGTGAATGACGACTTGGGTCACTTTTTTCAAACCAAGATGGGTTTGAGGCAGGGTGATCCTTTGTCTCCTATTCTATTCAACCTAGTTGCAGATATGCTGGCCGTGTTTATTGAGAGGCCAAAAAATATGGGAGTCGTTGATGGGTTGGTTTCTCACTTAGTGGAGGACGGTTTCTGTTTTTGGACGATGATTTAGAAAAGGCCAAAGGCTTGAAACTAGTACTAAGTGCTTTCGAAAAGCTATCAGGTTTTAAAATCAACTTCCATAAAAGTGAGTTATTCTGCTGTGGGGAAATAAGAGATAGGTCTGGGGAATATGTGGAGCTTTTTGGATGTAAGAAGGGTGAGTTTCCTTTCAGATACTTGGGAATTCCTATGCGTCCTAGGAGACTTTCTAACAAGGATCGGAGGGTGGTCGAAGAAAGATTTCAAAAGAAGCTTAGTAGTTGGAAGGGTAAGCTGTTACCATCAGGAGGGAGACTAGTCCTAATTAACTCGGTCTTGTCTAGCTTACCAATGTTCATGATGTCCTTCTTAAGAATAGCTAAAGGTGTTTTGGAGAAACTGGATTATTATAGATCGAGATTTTTTGGCAATGCAATGAGCATAAGAAGAAGTACATGTTGGCCAAATGGAGTATTCTTCATAAACCTAAGAGTGTTGGGGGAATGGGCATTATTGATTTGGTATCAAAAAAATGTCTGTTAAGTAAATGGATTTTCAAATTAGTCAATGAAGATGGCATATGGCAATAAGTACTCAAGAAAAAGTACCTTAAGGGCAAAACTTTATCACACGTAGAGAGAAAGAAAGGGGATTCACATTTCTGGTCGGTTTAATGGAGGTTAAAAAGCTTGTGCTGGAGAGGGGTAGGTTTAAAGTACAAGATGGTACCCAGACTAGATTCTGGGAAGATCTTTGGTTAGGGAAAGAACCTTTAATGAAAAAAATATCCGACCCTTTATAATATAGTGAGGAAGAAGAATGTGTCGGTTGCCGAAATACTAAGTACTACCCCGCTAAATATATCCTTCAGACGTGCCTTAGTGGGGGACAATTGGGACAAATGGCTCAGTCTAGTGGGGAGTATTATTATGGTGCGTCTTAATGATCACATGGACTCCTTTATTTGGACGGCCAATAAAATTTTTTCGGTGAAAAACATGTATAATGATTTAGTTTTGAAATCAGGGACTCCGGTTAATTGTTGGACATGGAAAGCTAAGATCCTTCTGAAGATTAAGACCTTCCTTTGGTATCTTAAGAATGGGGTAGTGTTAACTAAGGATAACTCAATAAAAAGACAATGGAAGAGTTTATTAAGTGTTGTTTTTTACGGAGAAGAAACAATTCAACACATATTTTTTGATTGTCCTATGGCTAGACTTATGTGGGGGATTGTTTTACATCAGGGGTTACAACCAGTGGATGTGGAGAATCTCTTTGGTCCTTGGCTTAGAAGTTTTTCGAGCAAGCCAAGCAAGCTTGTGCTGATCGGAATGACGGCATTTTGCTGGGCCTTATGGATTAGTAATGATTTGGTGTTTCAAAAGTCACAATATAAATCTATTTTGCAGGTGATATTTAGGGGAACGTTCTGGATCAGAAGCTGGTCTGTCCTTTCTAAAGAGGAAGGGAGAATCATTTTGAAGAAAGGTTGTCGGGCGTTGAAGTCAGTGGCTTTGGAGATCTTTCATAAGTCTGGGTGGGATGCTCTAAAGCGTATCGAGAACTAGATTTTAAATTGTTATATGTCTTGTATGCATTGTCTACTATCTTGTTTAGGGAGAACTTCGTTTGTCAAATGTGGTATAGCCTAGATGCTGTTGTGAGTGGTGTGTGGATCTGAACTATTGCAGTCTAGTTGCTGCTATTTTGCTATATGTTGGCCGCAGACAATTCTCGGATTGTTGAGACCGGAACGATGTTCCGTTATCTTTAAAAAATAGTTTGAAGGAGTACATTGACTCTAAAAGCAACTCCAACAGCTTAGTTAAATTTTAAAAATTCTTTAAAAGATAGAAAGCTTCCTAAACGGTGGGGAATCCAACAAACTTTTCAAATTTTGATTATGTAAAATCAAATTCCTGCCATGTCAGATATTTTTCTTGCGATTGGGTGCCGTCCGACGCCGTCAAGCTGGTGCCTGGTGGACGCCGCAGGGACATCGTCGCCTGGCTGCTGTCGCACGGCCGCTTGCCGCTCAACGCGTGGCCGACGATCGCCTGGACGCTTGCAACCGGTCTTTGAATCCTACTAGGCCATCAAACAGCCGGTCCTTGAACCTTTGGCTTCAGGATGCCTTTATCGTCAGTCAGGCTAGACGAAAAGCTCGAAGCTGGTTAGCTCGCTCGAACTCGCTCGTTAGTGGCTCGGCTCGGTCAGGGTTTTAATTACCAACCGTTGCAGTGCTACCGCCGCTGAGCGGTAACGGTATACCGCTCGGTATACCGCCGTTACCGCTAATTACCGTTCAAATTCAAATTCTTAAGCAAAACCCTCTATTCAATCGGTAGCGACCGGTATACCTTTCGGTAATAACGGTATACCGAATCGGTTGTGACGATTACCGGTTGAAAAAGCAAATTACTGCTGATCTTTGTATGGTTGCTACCGGTATACCGGTCGGTAATAACGGTATACCGGACTGGTTGCGGCGGTAACCGGTCGGTAAATACAAATTACCAAATCAATGAAGAATTTGATATGTTTTCAAATTTGAATTAAAAAATTGAAAAAGGTGCATGGAATCTAATGTGTCAAAATTTTTCAAATATTAGTGTATTTAGTATTTTTTTTGCTGGCATTAGAAGTTCAACCGGCTGCATTTTTTTCTTTTTCTTTTTTGGTTGAACTTCTAATGTCCGCAAAAAATACTAAATAAACTAATATTTGAAAAATTTTGACACCATTAGTTTCTACGCACCTTGAAGTATTTTTAGAGATTTTCTTTCATTTTTCAATTTTTTGAATTTAAATTTAAAAAATTTGAAAACCACCTGTTGGTAACCGGCCGGTACCGTTACCGGTCCGGACCGGTAACACCGGTTACCGCGGTAAACCGGCCGGTTACCAACGGTAATTAAAACCCTGGGCTCGGCTCGTTAGTAAATTTGAACCAAGCCAAGCTCAAGTTTTAGCTCGCTACGATAACAAGCCGAGCTCGAGCTGGCTCGCAAGCTGCTCGCGAGCCCTAATGAGCTAGTGCAGCAGCCAACAAACGAGTTGATTGCTTGTTGGCAGAGTAGATAGAGTAGTAATTTTCTTGAGTACTAGATTGCTTGTTGGCTACTTAGTTTTATGATTTGTTGTCTTGTAAACATATTATATTTGTTAATTTCATATTTACATATTCCTTTGATTTTTTTGAATTTACAACTGCTAACGAGCTGGCTCACGAGCTTAACGAGCCGAACTGGGTTTCTAGCTCGCTAAGATAACAAGCTAGAACGAGCCGAGCTATAACGAGCCGAGCCTTAGCGAGCCGAGCTCTAACGAGCCGAGCCGAGCCGAGCTCGATATCCAGGCATCCAGCCCTAATTGTCAGTGAGCAATGCAACATTTTTGACCTGATGCACAAAACTGAAGAGTTGACCATACGCGCGGGAGGGAGCTGCCAAAACGAGCACGCGCGGTAACGAGAGTACGCGCGCGGAAGCCGCAATAGCGAGCGGCGTTGCATCGACAAAGATGGCTAGCGGCTTTCACGGGATGGCCAAGTAGAAAGCGAGTCGACGATTTTAGCAGTTCTGTTCGAATGCAGTTTAAAAACTTATACCCCGGTCTCAGGAGGCTAGCAATCTGTGCCAACGGGGTTCGAGCCCTGGCTATTTTTACCGCTCAAATCATTTACGTAGTCTAAATTTAGATAGTTGGGATAAGACTTCTTTCTGAAAAAAAACACCCTCCTAAGGAAAAAAACTGAAACAAACACGGTTAAGAAAACGTGCTAGTACAATGTAAATACCCAGAGCAGTGGATTGGAGGTGGGTGATATACAAACACAAAAACATGGTCAGCCTGATAGCGCCTTATTCTGAAAAAAAACTGAATCAGATTAATTTCAGGTGGAGCCTACATGTCACCTGCACTAAATTTAAATCTCGCTGAAGAACCACACAGAACTCCGGCAATGTTTGGAAAGCTTTTAAAAAGCTCCAAAAACCAAAAGCTCCCTAAACGGGTCACCTACTCAGAGAAGCAAAAGCTGAAAAAGCCGGCCTAAGGCTAACACAGTAACACTACAAGCTGAGAAGTGAGTCCCAGGTTGCTTCCCGAACTTTGCTCATCCGTCCGTCCGTTCTTTTCCCCGCTCGGGATTGTCTGACTTGTTGTTGGCAAGTCAGCAAAACCCTGTAGCGGTGACTTCCCCCTGCTGCGAACTGTTCGTTTGCAGATGGATGGATGAGATCAATCGGAACAACGGCTGTGAATAGTACCTGTGCTACAATAAATAGGAACAACACCATGTTCTACAGTGAAACGGCGGGGGCATTGTTCGCATAGACTCATTTTACTGTGCTCTTCCGTGACTTTTCTGTCACTCCGTGTAGATCGATGCAGCTGGCCTTCCCCTTCACGGCGAACACCACCGTCCCGCCCCTCCGCTCAGACCGTCGTCGCTCCTCCCGTCGGCGCGGGTCGTCGGCGTCCCTCCTCTTCACTCGGGCCGTTGGCTAACCTCTCGCCGTCCGCGCCCAAGTCCCTCTCTAGCCGCAGCCGCCCCCAATTTATCCCCGCCAGACGCGGCCGCGGCTCGGGGCCAGGGTCCGAGGCCGACGAGTGCGCGCGAGGTTCCGAGCACCGCGACGGAAGGCGAGCTCCCCTGGGCGGCGCGGTCGGGGACCAAGCCCGGCGAGGGTGAGCTCCTCGCCACTCCATCTGAAGACCACCGAGCGGTCCGACCTCCTTTCCCTCGACGGCGGCCGTCGCTCCGGCCTCCCTTTACTCAACGGTTGTTGCTGGTCTAGCCTTCCTTCCCTTCATCTATTTCCTTAACTACCACCACCTCTGGTCGTCACTCGGAGCTCGTCGTCTTCCTCAATCCTTACATCGAAGCTCGTCGTCTTCCTTAATTGACAAAAAGCAAGTCTGCCAGACAGACCGTTTTTGATTTAGAGTTTTAGCTGTATGCCACTAAAAAAGTTGCTCTCGACTTGTGTGCCACTGGAAAATTCGTTCGCACCTCTATGTCACTGACTTGAACTTTTCAGACCTGTGTGTCATTCCGTCCATCATCTGTTAGATTTTCACCATTAAGAAGCTTTGACATGTGGTACCATACATGTGAAATGCCCATATTACCCTTTTGAGTCGTTGTAGAGTGGTTCCCGCATGTCATTCTTTCAATGTTTTTTTTTCTTTTTTAAATTCTTCCATCACACCGGCCTCCTCCTTCAACCTTCTCCACACCACCCACTGGTATGGAGAGGGGCTTTAGTCTCGGTTGGTAGAGGCCTTAGGTCTCTCAAGTCCAATCGGGACTAATGATGAGAGACAAAAGGCTCCCCTTTAGTCCCGAGGAAATGAACCGAGACTAAAGGGGTCTTTTGTCGGACGCTCTTAGGCATCGCTTCAGCGACAAAACGGCACATTGTCGCTGAAGGAAAGAGCATGCCGGAGAAACAGAGACGCAACATACAGTATGGGTGGGTGAATGCATGCATGTAAAAAAGTCAAAGGTAATGATGTCATAGTCATGAAGCTTAAAAAATATATAAATCACAAATTAAACATCAAAATTAAATTCTGATTGCATCATTGGATTTCTGACAATAAAAACTTCGAAACAAGATCCCACTTGACTATATTTTGACAAACTTTTTTATTCATATTTTTTAATTAGGGTTATATATTTATATAACCGTAGAACAAAATTTATAAACTACCAGAATAAAATATTTGTACGTACCGAACAAGTTATATGAACTGTCGGAACAAATATGTATATGTGTTGAACAAAAGGTGATGATGTTGCATGCAAGTTGTTTGAAATTAAAAAAAAATCTATAAATCATAAACCGAGAATCAAAATTAAATTCCGATTGCACCACTGAATTTCTGATAATAAAAACTTTGAGACAAGATCCCACTTGACTATATTTTGACAAACTTTTTTTATTCGTATTTTTAATTAATGTTATATATTCTATTATCATCAGAACAAAACGAATGAAATGTCAGAACAGACGAGAACAACTATCTGACCAAGATCTAATTATAGCCAGAACAAGTTTGTATGTCATCCCGAACAAAAAAATATAGTGTCAGAACAAAGGTCAGAACAAATTATTATTATAGACGGAAGATGTTATTATTATACTCCAAAACAAAATATTATTATAGCCAGAACAACTTATAATTATAGTCAGAACAAATTTGTATGTCATCTCGAACAAACAAAATAAAGTGTTCGAACAAATGAGAACAACGATCAGAACAAGATTCTATTATAGTCAGAACAAGTTTGTATGCCATCTTGAACTGATAAATAGAGTGTCAAAATAAATAAACTAAGGAGAGAAAAAGAAAAGAACGAAAAAACAACTTAAAATTATATGTAACTCTATGTAGTCACGAAGTGTTGTGTGGTACAATGATTGCTAACTATCTTGTTTACTTGAAGGTTTGAGGTTCAAAACTTGTGATTGGTGATATTTTTTCTATTTTAACTTCCAATAGGATAGAGAAGGAAAAAAACGAGAAGAAAAAAAGACATCACACGAGATGGAAAAAAAGAAGACGTCACGCAAACGCAAGAAAAAAAGAAAAGAAACCAAAAAGAAGAAAAAACAAAAAAAAAATCCGGAAGAAAGAAAAGCCGGTAGAAAAAAAACCGCCGGCGCGATACCTTCAGCGACGCGATGTCAAATTGTCGCTTAAGCGATATATAAGATTCACCTCTTTTGTCTCGGGTCATAATACGACCCGGGACTAAAGAGTTTTCCAAAAAAAAAAACTCCCCCCCGTCCCTATCCCCTAATCTCTTCCCCCAATTCCCATCTCCTGTCCCGGAGCTTGAGCTCCAGATCAAGAACACAATCTTTAGTCTCGGGTGGTGTTACCCTTTTGTCTCGGGTGGGAATACCACCCGGGACTAAAAGGTCTCAAACAGCGGTTGGACGCCCCCCTTTAGTCCCGATTGGTAATACCAACTGAGACAAAAGGTAGAGGGCGTTCGCAGCCGTTTGAAGCCACGTCGATGAAAAGCTGTTAGTCCCGACTTCAAAATTCAACCGGGACTAAAGGGTCGTACCAAAGGTCCTGACTCTACTAGTGACCGTCCCCAGCCGGGCACCCCTGACGGCGGCGGGATGCTCCACGCTGGCCGCGCTGAGTCCTCGACCACCTGCGCCTGAGCAGACGACGCCCCTTCGCACGTGTCGCCGTCGGTCGGCAACTTGCGCACACCACCATCGGCCAGCCTCCTGAGAAAGCGCAACTGCCGGCCCGCCTCCTGCACACGCGCCGTAGCCTGCCAGCTTCCTGCGCACGCCCGGAGCCCTGCCCTGCGCGCGAGCCACCGACGACCCGACCCCCTGCGCACACGCCACCGCCCGGGCGACCTCCTGCACCACCGCCCCTTCCCTCAGTTTTGACTGCGGCCTCACGGGGCACGAGGCACCCACTGGTGGTGTTATTGACCTAGTTTGAGGGCTGCGCAAGGACGCCTGACGACGGCCACAGCCATGGTCGGATCTTGCCAGTGTGGAGAGGTGAAATTGAGGGGCGTAGGGGGTGGTGATGAAGTTGTGGGTGCAAGGAATTGGAAGGGAGGCAGAGACGCTCGAGGAATCGAGCATGGGGCAGCTTGTCGCCACCGCCACCGGCGAGGCCGTGCAGGCCGTTGAGGTGGAGCATGAAGGGCTTGTCCCCGCCGATCTGGTGGTGGCGGACCACGCGACCGACAACGTGGACAGTCGTCCTACCCGCCGCCGCCCTGCATTGGACTATACCTGATCATGGGCGACCCGATAAACCCGACTGAGCCGCTCAGAAAAACCCGACCTGACCCGACCGTGCGACGGGTTGGGTGCGGGCCGAAATTTTCACCCGAATTAAGAAAATAACCCGACCCAACCCAACCCAAAAATAATAACTAAAAAACCCGAACCCGACCAAACAGTGTGACGGGTCGGGCGCGGGCCAAGATTTTTGACCCGGTAACCCGGCACGACCCGACCAGAACCCGAACCATGATCATGTATACATTGGACGGATAAGACCCCACTTAAAGGGTAAAATGATCATTTCAATCGTCCATTTGACACTGTTAGTAGTAAAATCAGACAGAATGGCACACAGGTATGGAAAATTGAAGTCAGTTGCATCCTTGAGCGCGCCGCTCGGCAAGGCATGGGCAAGCGCGCCGCTCGGCAAGATGGAGGCCGACGTTGCCGCATTGCAGGCCCTCGTTGAGCCTGATCGAGCTTGCCGGGTGGGACTTTGCTTTGCTTGGCGGTGTGGTCCGCCTCTTCCCTGTCTCCCATGGCTTCGGCTGCGACAGGTTCGGCGAGTGTGACGACTTGCGGAGAGCTCGCCCACGGCTCTAAGGGCGAGGGCGTCTTGTCCACCGGCGTTGTTAACAGCAGGTAGGGGATAGGATTAGAAGCAAGGGAGTTGTAGACAGGAAGCAAAGTAGAAGGGGAATTCAGAGAATGTAGATGTCTGGTGAGGACCTGCTTGAGGAAGAAGGAAGAGATACAGTGCATCTGTTTGTTACATTGATCAACGATGCCTTCTCTCCTCTCCATCACTCGTTTAAGTATTAGCTAGATAGCGAAACGCTTACATGGGCTCTGCCCAACGCTTGTGCACGCAGGCACTGATAACCTGACTACTTGGCCCATTCGTCGCCCGAGTACTTGGTGTTTTCTTTCCTGGCCCTCGCGCCTCTTCTCGGCCCATACGCATCCACTGGGCTGGTAACATTCCCCGGCTGATGAAAGCCTGCTTGTCCCCAAGCAGGTGTAGATGGGAAGACATGCATGATTGATTCCATATCCTCCCAAGTTGCCAGATCCGCTGACCAATCCGACCACTGCACAAGTACTTGAATGATTGATTGATTACCTTTAGTGATGACACGTTTGCTCAACACCTTCTCTGGAACACGTGGAAGATCAATATCATCCGGGACAGATGAAACCACTTCAGTGCCAGGGGCCATCTTCTTGAGTTGAGAAACAAGAAAGACCGGATGGATTGATGATGTTGCTGGCAGCTTGAGCTTGTAAGCCACAGTACCCACTTTGTCCAGGATTTCATAGGGACCAAAGAACTTAAACGCCAGCTTCTGATTTGCCCGAGGAGCTAAAGAAGACTGAATATAGGGCTAGAGTTTGAGGAATACCATGTCTCCAACAGCAAATTGCCGCTCAGATCTGTGCTTATCAGCTTGCTGTTTCATGCGGTGCTTGAATCTGATGAGGTGTTGTTTGATTAAGGACTACATCACTTGCCTATCTTGCATCAAGTTAGACAGAGCCACAGAGTGAGCTGCATCTACAGCATCGATTCCAAAGTGCTTAGGGGTATATCCATACAGTACCTGAAAAGGGGAACATCCTAAGGCTGAGTGTTCACAGCAGTTGTACCAATATTCTACCAATGGGATCCACTCCAACCACTTAGAAGGACAGGCATTGACAAAGCAGCGAAGGAAGGTCTCCATAGTCTGATTCAGATGCTCAGTTTGGCCGTCAGACTGAGGATGGTAGGATGAACTGAGCTGAAGCTTAACATCTGCTAAGCGGAAGAGTTCAGACTAGAATTTGCTTGTGAAACTGCGGTCCCTATCAGAGACAATAGCAGAAGGCAATCCGTGGAGGCGATACACTTGATTCATAAACAGCTTGGCGACTGTAGAAGTAGTAAAAGGATGGTGTAATGGGAGAAAATGACCATATTTAGTGAAGAAATCCACTACCACCAATATGCAATTGGCCTGGCCAGATTGAGGAAGTCCCTCCACAAAGTCCAAGAAAATTATCTGCCAAGCCTGAGAAGGAACAGGTAAAGGTTGCAATAACCCAGGCAATTTAGATCTGTCAGGTTTGGCTTTTTGACAGGTTAAGCAAGTGTTTACAAACAGCTGCACTGCAGTCTTCATACCAGGCCAAGCAAACATTTTCTTGATTCTCATATAGGTGACAGGTATGCCAGAGTGCCCACCTACAACACTAGAGTGGCAGGCTGTCAATATCTTCTATTGTAGTGGAGTATTGGTTCCCACCCAGATCCTTGACTTATATCTGAGAAGACCATCAGCCAAAGCAAAACCAGAAATAGCATTGGGGTCAATGGATAGCTTAGATATCATTTCCAGAGATGACTGATCATTCTGGTATCCTTCCAATACTTCCTGAATCCATCTAGGTTTAACCACTGAGATAGCAACACACATGGAGTCATGAGAAGATTTCCTAGATAAGGCATCAGCCACTCTGTTGTCTGTGCCTTTCTTATAGACAATCTTGTATTGGAGACCCAATAACTTAGTAAATACTTTTTGTTGCCAATGGGTATGAATTCTTTGCTCAGTGAGTTGAGTCAGACTTTCTGATCAGTGAATATAAGGAATTCATTATGTTGCAAGTAAGGCCTCCACTGCTGCACTGCCAACAAAATAGCCAAGTACTCCTTCTCATAAGCAGATAACCCTTGTGACTTTGGGCCCAATGCCTTGCTGATAAAGGCTAATGGGTGGCCCTCTTGCATGAGAACAGCTCCTACCCCCAGCCCACTTGCATCTGTTTCAATAGAGAACACTTTGGAAAAGTTAGGAAGAGCAAGCACAGGAGCAGAACACAAGGCTTTCTTAAGGGTATTGAATGCTGCCTCATGGTTGGGTGTCCAGACAAAAATAGTGTGCTTCTTGAGTTACTCAGTCAAGGTTTTAGATATCACACCAAAGTGTCTGACAAACTTTCTGTAGTATCCTGCTAGGCCTAAGAAGCTTCTTAACTCTCTTGCATTTGTTGGAGTAGGCCACTGAGATATTGCAGATATCTTGGCAGGATCGGTGCTTACTCCCTGTTCACTGATGACATACCCAAGCAATTTGTTTTTGGGCAAAAGTACATTTAGAGAACTTGACCTTCAACTGGTCCTTAGCTAACAGTTCAAACACCAACTTGATATGTATGAGATGTTCTTCATAAGTCCTGCTATAGATGAGTATGTCATCAAAGAAAACTAACACAAAATTTCTCAAGTATGGAGCAAGAGTGGAGTTCATGGCTTCTTGGAATGTCCCTGGGGCTCCAGTCAGTCCAAAGGCCATCACCCTAAATTCAAAGTGGCCGCAATGGGTCTGAAATGCAGTCTTGTATTCCTCTCCAGGCTTGATTCTGATCTGGTGGAACCCTGCTCTAAGATCCAAACTAGTGAACCAACAAGCCTGAGACAACTCATCGAGAAATTCATCAATTATTGGCACAGAATATTTGCCTTTGATGGTAATAGCATTAAGATGCCTATAGTCCACACAAAATCTCTAGGAGTTATCTTTTTTCTTGACTAACAGAACTGAAGAGAGCCAGGTGTGGTTCGAGGACCGGTGGATGGTCGCTTCCTGGTGTGATGAGTGATTGACAACGTGGTGTGTACTGATTCTTGGCTAAGTATTGCAGGTGCAGGTTGCGACTTGACTGGTGCAGGTGCAGCTGAAGAACAAGCGCGAAAGGTCGTTGCCGGTGAGGCCTCCAGGTGTGGAGAAGACAAGTAGGCTTGGTTCGAGGGACCCGGTGGCTAGCGGGGTCAAGTGCGGGCCGCATTGTGGCAAGAACGGCAAGATGAAGTCATGGACGGTTTCTTGGTTGAGCCTCAAAACCAAGGTCGAGCCGGGACTACGTGGGAGTCGAGTTATGAGTGGTGATTGGCGGAGGCTACACCGAGTTCGCGGGGTTTCCGGTGGTTCACCAGAAAACCACTGGGTTCCTTGGTTGATCCACAAAGCCAAGACCGAAGAACCGAAGACGGAGGTGCAGCAGCTCCAGACCGGTCTGACCGGTGGGTCTGACCGGTCTGACCGGTGGGTACCGGTCTGACCGGTAAGGAGCACCGGTCTGACCGGTGTGCGACGACGCAGTCCGGAATCTTCGAAGCGGAGGACACGCGTCGGGATCGCAAGGCTTGCGTCGAGGCTAAGCAAGTTTGCGGTCGCTGGGCATCCGTCCGATGGAGCGAAGACAAAGATTTCCGATTTCGCCCTTGAGGGGCATGTATCCCTAGTTAGCTAGTAAGGGTATTTTCGTCTTTCGGTTGCCTCCATATAACCCAAGTGGTGAGAGGATGGCAACCATCTCTTGGAACCCTAGCTCGTTTGCTTTCCTATTTTCTCTTCCTATTTTCCTTAGGATTTTCTTAGGACTAGCTTGAGAGCTTCATGGTGAGATCTTGTGAGAGGGAAGGATGATCGGGCAGCAAGCTAGACCTTGTACGAACCTCTTTGGTATGTATAGATGATTCGGCGTGGTTCCTCAAGGCTTGGATGTGTCTTTCCCGTTTCTTCTTTTTGGTGATTTTCGAAGCCTTTTCTTGGCGATTTTCTTGGAGCGATTTCGAGGCTTTTCTCTTTGGGATTTGATGAGGGATGTATGCATGAACCCTTCGTGGTTCTTTTCCCTTTGATTCCCCTCCCAAATCCGTGAGCAAAGGGGCTCGATTTTGGGGTTTTCGTGACTCTAGGGTTAGAGGCGTTCTTGGTGGGATTTCTTCGATTCCTCTTGATTTAGCAAGTTTTGGTGGACCAAATCTTGGCTATGGAGTGCCCATGAGGTGTTCCTACTATCCCCAAAGTCTTGCACAAATCCGTGGAGCGATTCGGGAGATCGGGAGTTGGATTTGGGGGAGTTGACCCGCGGGTGCTGTTCATCCCCGAGCGGCTCAGCCTGACCGGTCTGACCGGTGCTGCTCACCGATCTGACCGGTGCAGAGGCTCTGTGGGTTTTGCCTCGGGTGAACGTCTGGGTGAGTTCGTTGTTGTCCCGTGTTGCTGCTGTTTCGAGTTTGGTCCTGTTTGGAGCTCGGTAGGTCAGTTTGGTGGATTTGGGATTTCCTGGCTTGGACCGGTCTGACCGGCGAGCTACACCGGCCTGACCGGTGTAGAGGCCTTCTATGGAAGTTCTCAGATTTTGCCAGCAGGGACTGGTCTGACCGGTGCTGCTCACCGGCCTGACCGGTGTAGCTCAGTAGCTGCTCGAGTTGGTTTTTCCGCTGCGTTCTCGAGTAGGTGTAGGTAGTTGTTGGTTCCTAGGACCAGTAGCACTTCAGTGGCTGTGTGGTCTTGACCAACTTGGGTAGTTGAGTCGGAGATGTGTTTTGGAAGCCGTGTTCGTCTTGTTGGAGTCCTCATCTCCTTCGAGAAGAATTTTTATCGGCTCCCATTCACTCCCCCCTCTCTGGTTCGCCTAATCGGTCCTTCAACTGATGAGGAAAAAGGACTGTTGCTCTTTTGAATAAGACCATTTGCCAACATCTCCTTAACTTGTTTTTCAATTTCAGACTTGAGAGTGGGGGCAAATCTGTAGGGTCTGACCTGAACAGGAATAGCCCCTTCCACTAGTGGAATAGCACGGTCACATGCCCTGGAGGGTGGCAATTCTGTTGGTACTTGAAAGATCTCAGCAAATCTGTCGACCAGTTCCTGCACTTCCTCTGGGATTGACACATTAACAGATTCAGCAGCAGTAATTTCCACAAAGCAAACATGCACCACAGTTCCTTCTGGCACAGTAGGAGAAATACCCTGGAGAATTACAGTAGCACCACCATAAGGAATGGCCATCCATTTTTGACCCCAGTGGACCTTCATTGGACTAAATGCCTCAAGCCAATCCATTCCCACAATTATATCATAAGCAGCAAGTTCCAGCACTTTAAGGTCTGAATGGAATTCATAATGCCCTACAGACCACAAGGCATTAAGGAGCATAGACTGGCACTGGAGCTTTTGGCCATTTGCCACTTGAACAGGTAGTTTTGAAGCCACAGGTACCACCCCTTCCAATTTAGCAGCCATTTCTTGACTAATGAATGTATGAGAACTGCCAGAGTCCACTAACACTCTAAGTGCATAACCCTGAATCTCTCCCTGCAAGCAGATAGTTTTGGGAGCAGGAGAACCATCAACAGCTGCCAAGGATATAGAGAGGAACAATTGACAATCCTCTTGCTCTGTAGATGAAAGCACATATTTGCTATCCTCCTCAATATGAAACAATTCCATCAGCTCTTGCAATGCATGTAATTGAATTGTATCAGCACACTTATGATCTTTGGTCCACTTTTCTGCACAGAATTGGCAAAGGCCCTTAGCCCGACGATAAGAGCGAAGTGCTCTCCAGCGATCATCAGTGGACTTAGCACGAGCTGCATCAGTTGCTCTTCTGTCGTCGGCTTGCACACTTGGTGACTTAGCCGCCTTCACAGGAGGAGTAGGCAGAGGCAATGCAGTCTTGAATGCCGGCCTCTGATGAAAACCATGATCAGAGCGGGCATACTCTTTCCTCTTATATGGTTCAGCCACCTCTTCCTGCAATTGAGCAAGAACAAAAGCAGTATCCAAGGAAGATGGGCGTTGCATCAAGACAGGCGACTTAAATTCAGGTTTCAAACCATTAATGAATTTCATGGTATAATGCAAGGGATCCTGGATCAGGGGATGAACCAGGGTCGTGACTGACCCAAAGCCATCCTCCCGGTGACTGTCGAGGAAGCCGTGCCCATGGGGCCTGTCGGTCTCATCCGCAGCAGATGGGCGCTCGGACACCGACGGTAGTATGGAATTCACCGCGGTGGACTTGTCAGCACGCGGCGATGGAAGAATTGTAGCCGGGGTCGACGGAAGGAGCGGTGGAGACCGATCACGGACGGATCGCTCCCAATGCTTGGAGAGCCTCCCGACCTCGATCCTGATGTCGTCCATGGTCCCCTCCATCTCTGGCTTCCATTCTTCCAGAGTTGCCGTGACGCGCTCGAGCTGCGCAACGCGGGCATCCTGAGAGATCTTCAGATCGGCGAATTGGCGCTCCCACTTGTCGTCAGACTTCTCGAAACGGGACTCCCACTTCTCATCCGACTCGGCGAAGCCCTTCTCGAGCTTCTCCTCGAACTTTTCCTCTGCTTCGGAGAAGCTCTTTGCCCAGGTAGCCTCCAGGTCGCCGAAGCGCTTTGTAAGCTTGTCGAGGACGAGCTTGGTCTCTGGATTCATGGCTCCCAAATGACGCTGAAGACGGGTGTAGTGATCATGGGGAAAACGCGAATCCAGGGTAAGGGAAGCTATCCCAGATCAAATCGCGGTAGATGGGAATTACAGGCCACGACTGCGATTTCGGCGAAATCAAGCAGACGTGCTCACCAAACCCGATCTGGTTGCAATTCGATCGATAGGATCGCTGAAACTGATACCAATTGTTAACAGCAGGTAGGGGATATGATTAGAAGCAAGGGAATCGTAGACAAGAAGCAAAGTAGAAGGGGAATTCAGAGAATGCAGATGTCCGGTGAGGACCTGCTTGAGGAAGAAGGAAGAGATACAGTGTATCTGTTTGTTACATTGATCAACGATGCCTTCTCTCCTCTCCATCACTCGTTTAAGTATTAGCTAGATAGCGAAACGCTTACATGGGCTCTGCCCAATGCTTGTGCACGCAAGCACTGATAACCTGACTACTTGGCCCATTCGTCACCCGAGTACTTGGTGTATTTTTTCTTGGCCCTCGCGCCTCTTCTCGGCCCATACGCATCCACTGGGCTGGTAACAGGCGTGCCCCCATCAAGCATAGGCAAATGAATCAATATTTGAGTAGCCAATTTTGCTTGTCCGCCGGCGTGCCCCCAGCAAGCATAGGCAAAAGCGATTGAGCTTGTAGTCCAATGGTAGGACGGTCCAGTGGGACGCTACCCACCAGATTTCAAATCCTGGTGCTCGCACATTTTCCTGGATTTTTCAGGATTTATCGGCGTTATGCATTAAGTGGTAAGCGACGTTCCCGTCGACGACGAGACGCCATTGGTGACTTCGGGAATCTCCAGATCTGCCGGTGCTCAGTCCTACGGAGGTGCTCATATGGGTAGGGTTTGCGTACGTGTATTCATAGGGGTGAGTGTGCGTGCATTTGTCAACGTCTGCGTTGTAATGTGTAATTCTAAAAAAAAAAGCAAGCATAGGCAAATGAAGCAATATTTGAGTAGCCAATTTTGCTTGCTTGTGTGTCGTACCTTTTGCAATTACCATCATATGGCAAATTGTACATGCTCTTCGATAGGACAACCTGAACCAGCGAATCGCATCAGCTAGCTGCTCATGTCCACACAGCACACAGCAGTACCTCCATTAGGCCTGGGCAAAATACCCGATACCCATTACCCGTACCCGAATTACCCGAATCCGAACCCGAATTACCCGAACCCGAGGTACCCGATTTCAAGTTCGGATAGTGATTGTGATTACCCGAAATTAGTTTGGGTAATTCGGGTAATACATTCCGGTACCCGAACTACCCGAAATTTGCCTTTGTCTTTGTATTTATTCATGTGTTGTTAGTTGAACACTTGAAATTGTCACTTTATTACAATATAATTCTCTTAGTTTGAACAAGTGACTATAATATACTATTCTTCTCAACTTGTAGTTGAAATTCAACACAAACTACTAGTCTATGGAACATTATGTGTGTTTGAGTGTATACTTTGATTATATATTTCGGGTAAATTGGGTAACCCGAACCCGAACCCGATTTTTGCGGGTACCCGAACTTGCGGGTAGTATTTTTCTGGAGCTGATATCGGGTAATGATTCTCATTACCTGAATTTCGTAAAACCCGAATTACCCGACCCGAACTAATCGGGTAACCCGAACACCCACCCCTAACCTCCATGAAGCAGGAGCAGGTACCTCCGCGCCGCATCGAGGACGTCGTCCCAGCTCGCGAGGCAGCGGCTCCCCCGCTCCACCAGCGGCCGCCGCTCCCGGCCCCCTCCAGCTGACGACGCCGCGATGCGGGAGGCTATGCGCGCAGTCATCTCTGCCTCATCGTCCTCCGTGCTCCTGAGTCCTGACTCCGTCCACGGCGATGACGACGGTGCATCCTACAGGTAACCACCACCACCGCGCGAGCGCTAGTGGCCGCAGCGGCGGGGCGGGACGGCACGCCCGTGCAGTGAATCGGCCGAAGGCCAAGCGGCGGCGTGGAGGAACCGCCGAAGAAAGAGGAAGACGACGACGACTTGTACTTGGGCTGAGATGGGCCGCTAGACCCGCTTCGCTGCAGCCTGACTGCCTGAGACGGGGCGACTGCTGAACCCCAAACGGGGCTGCGTTTTTTCCACGCGGCGGCCTGCGTCCCCGCTTCAAAACTTGCATAGCGTTGATTTCACGCTCCGATACCCCTTCAAAACCGGCCGGCCGACGCGCCTCTCCTCCGAACGCACAAGTGCAACCCCCTGAATCCCTGATCCGAAGGCGAGCCGAAGCCCGGACCCTAGCAGCCGAGAGCAATGGCGCGCCCGAGGGGCAAGAAGCGGACGGCGGCCGAGGCGGCGGCCACTGATTCGAGCAAGCCGGAGGCGGCGGAATACTTTCCCGAGAAGAGGAATCTCGTGAGTAGGCTTCTGGCTTCATGATGGCCTGTCCAGGATGCGTCCCTCGAAATCTCGAATTGTGTTAGTTACAGATTTTGGTATCCTCGAGTACCAAGCGTGGATTCGTCCTGATCTGCAATTGATGCTTTATGCCGGCATTGATCAAGGGGTGATGGTTCCTTTCTGCCGGCATTGATGCTCAAATGTGGCATCTCATAGTTATGTAGGACTAGATTTGTTCGGCAATTGTATTCTCCTCATCTCACTAGGAAATCGGAATGCTCTAAGTTGGTGTTACATAATTCGTTATTGATTAAAATTTTCAAATATGTACTGCTGTAGTCTTAATTTTATTAGGTCAGCATTTTCTTCTGTCCATTGCTAGTGAATGGTACACATGTTTAAGATTCATGCCAGATTAGCACCAAAGTTTAAGGTAGGACTGCAGGGCAATTTTCCATGGCAAATAGAAACATTTTCTTGCATGTTGGCTCAAAGAGGATGAATTTTGCAAATTACTGTTATGATTCAGATTCTGCTTGCCTGTCCTGTATGCCTTGCTATTTTGCTTCAGGGCATTTTTGACTAATGATTTGTTGCTCTGTTCAGGAGGATCTATGGTTATCTGCTTTTCCTGTTGGCACAGAGGTTCGCTCTCATCCATGCCTTCTTTTATTTGTACTGTGTACGTTAGAAATGCACATCTGGACGTAGTTCACAGCTTTTCATTAAAACGTGTATATTTCATTAATGTGCAATATCATCTGCAGTGGGAAAACATTGATAATATAAAGGAATTCAACTGGAACTTCGAAAACCTAGAGGTATGATGACCGAAGTTAATCTTTTAATTCCTTTTGCTTTTTGAATGCTTTAAACGCTACTCTTTGCGGCACCTTTCCCTCACACTTTTCTCTGGTGGTTGTTTTTGTTGGTGAACAGAAAACATTAGAAGGGGGAGAACTTTATGGAAAAACAGTCTACTTGTTGGAAGCACTGAGCGTATGTGCACTTCCTTTTCAGCTAGTTTTTAAAGTGACTTGATCATGCTTGTTGATATTTGTAGTATTTCAGCAATGGCACACTAATGCTATCTTTGCTAAATTTAATCTAAACTTTATCTTGAAGAGCCGTTAGTCTTGTTTAGTAAGATTCTAAAGTTCTATCCGTGCAGTACCGTTTATATGTTGGATGTATAAAGTGGATTTTAGTATAGGCAATCTGTTTCATTTGCTTACCAGTTGAGCCTGTTGAATATTGTTCCATACAATTCTAATTAGCTCTTGTTGACATGCAGCTCAGTTATTGCATTTTAACGGTGACGCAAAGGTGGTGTTGATTCCAGTTATAATCGTTGTAAGTTTTTATCTACCATCTTGACCGAACAGCGACACTATGATTATATTATTCTACTATTTGAGTTCCAAAATTTGTTATTCTATTTGCCATGGAAAATTGCCCTGTAGTTCTACATCATCTTAAGCTTAACACCTAGCTCATGAGTCATGACTATGCCAGCTAAAAAATTCTGCAATTATGTTTGTACTTTTGCATCACCAAGTAATTCATGCCATCTTTGGTATATACATTACTGTTTCTTAATTCTATGTAAAATCATTGATTGCACTAGATAAAAAAAAATGTATGTCAGTTTTTAAGGTTAAAGTTTGTGGCAAACTTTTTGAAAACAAAGAAGGGAAGAAACTCTGTTTTAGATTGCTGGTTGGTATTACCAAGGGGGCTATATTTGGTAGGCATATTTAGTACCCTCTATACTAGCTATGTAACAATTTTTGTGCTCATAGTTTTTCTATTGTTAGTTCCTGGTTTCATGGCCGCTTCTCTTCATTGGTGTTTTGACTCTAATATGCAGTGATGAGCTTATCATAATTGTAGTTTGTGGTGGCTCCATCAAATAACTTGTTGAAGGCCTAACGTATGTTACTAGTTATCGCTGGATGTAGGTCTCATTTAGCACTTGTTTTTTTTGGCAGGTAGACTGTCCTTTCCCTCCATCAGATAAGATTGGCATAAATTCGGTCCAAAGAGAAAATGAAGAAATAGTGCCAATGAAGGCGATGAAGATGGCATGGGTGCCTTACATTCCCCTTGAGGACCGGTATGGTACTTCTATGTTATATGAAGCTATATTTGTTGCCTATTGTTTTTGTTGCCCACGTATTCCTTTTCTCTAGTCATCAAAACTTATATTTCTCACTTTGGGTATTGCTTTGTCTACAGGCTCAGCAGGATCGACAGTTTGAAAACAAAAATATTCACTCTCGGTTGCACCCAGCGAAGGTCAGTTGATTTATGAATTTATGTTTCTGCAATTTCATGCTTTAAGGTCGGAGCATATATTTTCATTTCTGCTGTCTATTATTTATGTGGCATTTTCTGTTGTCTATTCATTTATGTGGCATTTTCATTCTCATCCAATGAGATGCCTGCTCTGCTATTCCACTGGTTACTATTTGTATGAAACTCAGGTTTATACCTTTTGCAGGTCTGCGCTTAAGCATCTCAAAACTGAGAGAGTCAAGAAGTTTGACTACTGTCTGCCTTGTAAGCTGAATCGGGTTTATTTTTCATAGGCTTATTGCTTCTTTGGTGATACACATTGTTACTTTAGGATCCCTGAAATGCCTTTTTATCCTTGGGCCGAGGCTCGAATGCTGTACTTACCCTTGGCAGTGCTTCAGTCCAAGAACATGTAAATGACACTGCACATAATATTCCATGGAGCTGCACTAGTGCACTACGCCTTTTTTTAAATGGTTGTGATGTAACACTATGTTCATTCATAGGAATGGCAATTGAAGTGATACGTTCACAAACAAACATAATGTTTTCTAAATTAAGATCTACTTAGCTGGCTCATCTTGTTGTTGGTTGACTGTTATTTCGTGCTACTGAATCATCATTTACAGTCGCATGTCATTTTTTAATAATTCGATAGCACGCAATAGTGAACCTCAACTTTGTTTGGCGTTATGCCTTGATAATGCTTGCAAGTCAAGATGTAAAGAGTCCAAACATTTTATGTTATAAAAGCTCTAGGCAGGTGGTGAGGTGGACTAGCGAGGCAGCCACCTGGACAACAAGCATAATCTAGGTCGGATGGTGATGGCATGGCATGTCATTAATCATTTGAAATAAACCAACACTCCCTAATCCCCGTGAACCCTATGCAGCAAATGCGTTCTCAAATAATAGCACATACCCTCGAACTGTTGTACTAGTAGTCGCTCAGTTTAAATATGTATGACATTATATGGTTTTTATGATCACCCCCATGTAACCTTAATATGAAAAAACCTTGTTTGTTATTGCTGCAGATTATACGCCACTGCAACCCGTCGAAGATGAACATGACACGGTCATCCATTTCTTGTATCCGCAAGAACCACCGGTAAGATCCTTTTGTGGGTTTGTCTCCTTGAGCATTATTACCTAAAAATCAAGAATTGTTCCTTTTTATTTTGTTGTTAAATCATGGAGGGGACATCATTCCCAGGGAAATAAATTTAGAAAAAGCAGCAGTGCATCACAGTTTACACCTAATATAAATTTATTGCGAGCGTAACTAGGCTTATCTTTGGAATCTTTCTGTTGAATGAAGTAGAATAATCACTTTCCTACCACACCTTGCTGCATACTCCCTCCGTTCTTAAATATATGACACCGTTGATTTTTTACTTCGAATTTGACCACCAATATATATTGAACAAATTAATTAACTAAAGTAAAATGTATATCATTATATCTATTATCAAATGTACTTTAGATTTTCACGTGTTGGCTTATCGATTTGCAAAAATATTTGTAGAAAAGATGAATAGTCAAACGAACGAAAAAAAGTCAATGGTGTCATATATTTAAAACAGAGGTAGTAGGTGTCAATCCACATGCTGCTGAGAACAGCTCTGCATCTTCCATTACCGATATGGTTGCATGTTTATTGCTCTTATTATGCCTCCTTCAATATTGTTAGCTGTGTCGCAATCAGTTAGATGCTTGACCTCTAAATTATTTACCAAATCACAATTCAATCGTGCAAACATAAATGGAGTGGTGGGCTGTTCTCTCTATTCACGTGGGAGTGACAATTATATTTGCTCACCCTGCTTTCCACTTTTAGCTGATCCTTCATGTTACAAATGACATCAGTATACTTAATGCCCCCTATTTTTTGCATGAGTTTTAATTTCAATTAGCTGTAGATTGTCGCTATGTGCTAGTGCTACTGCGTTTACTTTGTTCTGCTTCCTGCAGATAGTAGATGAATTTAACTGGGAAACGGATGAATACGAGGTTTGTATTGGATTTTGTTTTGCTCCACTCTGATACACTAGTCACCCATGGAAGTACATCTGTGTTGAATGACTTGAATCATTGTGTTGCAATGCAGGACTTTGCTGATCAGAAGGTTGAAGAGGAGGCCCTACCGGAGGATGAGAAAGAAAAATTTAAAGTACATCATTAATGTTTGTGATTAATAAGCTAAATTTACCATTGTTCACAGCAGTTCCTTAACCTTCCTAATTTTGCCGCTGCATTTCTCTTACAGAAATTTTTAAAGGAGCAGGTCAGAGAAAGGAAGAGAGAACTGAAACAGGTCCACAAACACATTTACAAGAGATCTACTTACATTAGTATTCGCTGTTTTTTTTTTGAAAAAGTATTCACTGTTTCCTGAAACTTCTGTAGGCTAAAGAAGCCAGGAAAAAAGCCATCGATGATATGGATCCTAAGGAAAAAGAGGCATTTGAAAATATCAAATTTTACAAATTTTATCCTGTGAAAACCCCGGACACGCCAAATGTTGAAAAAAAGGTATGGAGTGGTGTTCTGTCTTCATCATTAGTTAAAACATATGAACCTGCTTTGGACTGGATCTAACTCTGTATCTATTGTTTTCTGTAGTCACCGTTTATCAACAGATATTACGGGCGCTCGCATTATCTGATGTAGGCATTCGTGATCTCACATGTTTGGCGAGCTTCGTGGATTGAGCTATCCAAATCGAAGAGTTGGTTCCAGAAAACTTCGGAACCTGGGGAAGATCAGCTTGGCAATATCTTGGAATGTGGTTTCTCATGGGCCCCATCAGACAGCGTGTTGCATCTCCTGTCTGTTGTAGTGCACTTCTGCTAGAGTTAAACTCACCGAGTAAACCCCTACTTAGGCATCTTCCTTTGTTGCGGGCGTACACCATCTTGAGGTTATATTTATTGTACAATTAGTGGGTCAAGGTAGTTCTTGTAAAGAGTAAACAAGCAGATCAGGAACAATTTGTTCCATTTTTCATATAGTAAAGTTTAGGCAGGGAATTCCTGGATTTTTCTGATACCTTTGCACAACAGTTTGTGCCCGTGGTACTGTATTACTTTTGCTCTGGGTTGTCAATGTCAAGGCAAGTACCTGCATGCAAGGTATGTTACCTTGATGCTACGTGCACGACAATTTGTACACAGTATGTCAGTATGTGTATTTTCCCAAACGAATAGTACTCCGTACTCGATAGCCTTTGTACGACGGTACGAGACCGAGACGTAATTCACAAGACGTTTATGTATGTTCTCAAACAGATACTCCTGGAGAGAGAGAGAGAGAGGAGGGCAGATCGGCAGAGAGGTCTCTTCGCCACGAACCCGGCCGCCGGGGCCGGCGCCAACGTTTCGCCAGAGGAGGAGCCAGGACCGGCACTGCGCACTCCAGGATTTTCCCCGCGACGCTCCTCAACCATCAAAGGGTACGCTGCGGCGAGTTCACTTCGATTTATTCCCCGACCCCTGCCTTCCGCTTGTGCTCCGCTCCGGCGGTGTATGAAACTATGAACCCCAGATGCCTTTTTCCCATCTTATATTCGTCAATGTTTCATGTTCATATCGCTCAGGTTTTGCCACATGAGATCAATTGGATTATTAACTGCAGTTTTGGACTTTTGACCAGTAAGATCGCTACGGTGTCTCTTTGAGGGGGAAAGCCATGATATTTCTTTGTGCTTTGTATAGCTTATGTTTGTTAATTCCAACTACACTATGAATTGGCAATCGTTTGACACCTGATGTGTAGTAAACGTGCTCAATTTTTTCAGGTAGGCACACCTATTGCTCGAGCAGATGGAGAACAATAAGGTCAAAAATATAAAGCGGTTGGGGAATTTTGAGCTTCCGGGCTTCTTCAACAACCCTCCTTATTTCACGTAATTAACCATTTGCTTGAAATCTGCGCACTTGAAATTCTTGGACCGTGTTGTTGTTGTTATTGTTGTTGTTAAGGTTTCAGCAACATGTTGTCAAAAAAAAAAAGGTTTCAGCAACAGACGGTTGACAGCATAATTTTTGCCACTCAGCTTGCAGCCGTCCAGAGCAACACGTGAAGTACAAGTGCATCTATGGAAAGAACTGATACTTGAATATTGTCGAAGCCAACAGATATACATTGTCTCACTTGAACAAGATTTCCCGTTGTTCTCCAATCCTGTGATCGAAAGTAATAAACTCTTTTCTTCCCTTTTTTTTCTTATCCTATTATCATATATGATACTCACTACCCACTAATTTCAAAATTAATCGCTTGTTAGTACCGATAATGCCTCAGCTGGTTATCAAAGTACTTTGTTTACCATCATGTGTATTTTATCAACATCATCGTCCTTGCCTCCTGGGTGATTGCTGAGTTGGCTTTCACATTTTTTGTTTTCTGAAATGCAACTTATCAGCCTTTTTGTCTTGATGCAGGATCTCTATCCCGCGAGGCAAAAGAAGTTTTCCTTTCAGCTCTTGTTACTGAAGGTAATGTTAATATCTAAGCTCAGTTCCTGGTCCATATGCATTTAGAACTATTTAAGATGATGAGTTGCATGATTAATTTTCAGGGCGTGCCGAGTGGATGGACAAGAATTGCAACAAGTGTCTCATTCTCTGGCTAACAATACAAGATTGGGCCAATTACATATTGAACTTTGTGAGTAGTTGCACTTCTATAAAATTTTGAAAACAAGAAAGTATCCAGTGCCTTCATAAAAAAAACATCATACATATTAACCATGACTTATTTACTGTGTTTTGTCTATAGGTAAAGGAGAATAGATTGGGGAGCACAATGCCTGTTGAAGATATCCGTTCTGGATTTGACACACGTGGAACGGGTAAGGGAACATAGTCTCTAGACGTGAGATTTTGCTGATTCTTGAACTGGTGCAGTGGTGCTACCCGCACCCAGCATTTATTATTTTTGTCAAACATGATTGTGTGCCAAGTGCCAACTGACTTTCCATATGCACATTAACTGCCAAACTATCGTTGTAAAAGCTGGAAAATATATGTTGTTCAAAAGAACTTTTCATTTTAACAGAAGGGCAAAACCATGGCTGCATTTCTTCCTTATTTTTAGGGCATGTTAAAAATTATTATGTTGTCGTTTAGTGGTAGATATGGAGCTCTTAATCTTTTTAAGTGTATCTAATCACTTGGGAGTTGCTGAGACATTTTAGTCACACTCAGCCTTTCTCCGGAACAGAACTCAGAAAAAAAAAAGTGTGTTACTGCTTTAGGGAAGTGTTACTGTTTTTTTAAAGGATATGCTCATTACAACTTAATAAATTGAACACCCATAAAATGTAGCATCCTCCTATTTACATGAGCATAGTACTACAAATCTTGGAATAGTTTCCATTTGTATGCTTATCCGTTTTAATTTCGTTTGTCATGCAGAACTTGCAGGAATTGATAGCATCGTTCTAATGCGTGCTCTGCGGTTGCTGGAACAAAAGGGAAAGGCTGCTATATTCAAGGTCAATGATTGTGTCGGTGTAAAGTTCTCTGTCTGAATTATGTACATTATGGTGGCAGCATCAACTATATTGTTTTTAAATTTTAATGCAAATCAGCTATCTGAGTCGATGCTTTGGCAAACCGCAAACCATTGTCGTGACAAAATCTGAATATTTACAATGCACGGTCATAGGACAAACAAACATGTAATGGCACGAGTTTGGATGATCAAGAGTGAAGGAAAAAACCTAAATTGTGTCCGATCACCATATTTTTCGATGTGAGACTAAACCTAACAAGTTTTTTTGAAGTTCGAATCAAATTTAGCTATGCCGAGTTTGGATGATCAAGCGTGTTGGAGATGCTCTTGTTTCTCCATCCACCAGTTACCTGCTTTGTTGCCGAAACATTTCCCCTGTGCCGTGCTGTGGATTCCTTCCTACTCCAGACTACTAACAGCAGCTACTGCTTCTGTTTTTATTCAACAATGTACAACAGCTACTGCTTGTGTTATTATTTTTAACCGAAGGTTATTATATAGTACTGCTTAATCCTCAACTCTTCTGCTGCATGCAACTGCTAATCTGTCAACAGTTTTAAGATTCACCTTTGTGTTTCTCCACCTCAATTTGGAACATCAATCAAAGTTCAGCAGAAAGTGAGCTCTGCTTTGTGTCGAAATCTAAAGTATGTAATCTCCTTGCGATGCATATCGTTTCCAAATCCCTGATGCCATTATGCTTTCTTTTTCTCCACATTTCCTCGTGTAGTGCTAGTAGCAGCACAATTTGCTACAGAAAAGTTCCTCTGCCATGCCTATGTTTCTTAAGCAGCTCTCTCTGCTGGGCCATTTGTTTCGTCACTAATTTTCAATCGATTGATGAACTTTCCATTTATTTATTTTTTGTTTCTTCACTAACAGTAACAGTTTGTTTCGTCAGAAATTAAGTTTTCAGTGCCACTCCTCTTTCACAGTGGCTGGTGAAGTCTCGATGTATGTTGCTCCTGTCAGCCCTTCCATTGTGTGGTGTGTGCACAAACCCGGGCAGAGTTTGTAGAGATTTGAATGTCAAAGCAATTCAAACTTTCAAAGTTGGTCAGGCTTGATTGCTCCGTTGATGCTAAATATTGCTGCTCCTTGACTACGCGATTCAAACTTTCAGGAATTGTCAGGCTATTGATGTGATTCAGACCTTGTGGTAGCTAGAGGTCTCAGAGATCCAGAGTGATTCATGCACACTGCATTCCTGTTTGTTTCTTCAACAATGTACTCGACACCTTCAGAGCTCGTCAGACTGAACTGCTGAATAGCTATAAAAGCACTAAGAAAAACACTGAATCCGTAAGCCTGATGGCTCCGCCCGCCCCCAGCGGCCTCGGCCCGTCCACGCCACGGCCACGGCAGCCTACGAAGACACCGTGCCTCTATCACAATTCACAAGGTCAGCGATCACCTTTCACCCAAGAGCTGTTCGACGAAATGATCACTACGCGTAACACATGCAGCGGACGTAAGCCAAACCCAAGCACCCGATCAGGTGATCACCACTTCACCAGCGTCCTTCCCTTCCATTTCCGTCTCCGACCTTCCATCCCAACGGCCTCCGTACGGTCGCCATGGGGACTCGAGCCCCGGGGCCCCACTAATCAGCAGGGGCGGACGCAGTATAGGGACATGGGTGTACAGATGTACACCCAATAATTTTGCAAGAAAAGTATCACGTACTGTGTATATACATATATGTATACAAATAATAGGTCAAACTGTGTATATTGGAGTCCAAATCAAACCAGCTTACTGTTTCCCCTCCCCTCCTGTGTTGGGCTGGCCCAAAACAGCACCATCGCACCACACGCAGGTCCAGTAGAACACCGCTGGCCCTCTTTATTCGTGCTAGCAGGCTATTGGTCAAATGCCCAATGCCCTGGTGTGTAATAGCAATGGATTTTACAATTCAAACTCATGTTCATGCAATTAGTTGATCTAAATTTGTTGAAGCACATTCATTTAATATGTAGGCTTTCTAAAAAAATTAATATGTAGGCACTTAGTTAACAAAAGATTGAAGGATATTAATTCGATCAAGAAAAAGAGGGAAAGATATTCTTAATGATGTTACACTCGTATCTTTGAAAAAAGACGTCTATTTTCATGCATCTACGAGTGTGCTTGGAGGGCTGTTTTTTGAAAATCTTTCCACAGTTTTTTCCCACAAAATTATCTGCAAAATCTGCCTTTGCTTCTCTTGCCTTGCTCAAATTAGTGATGTTGAAGCTCGATTTGGTGGAGCTGGAGCTCATAGGCGACACCGGAGCTCGATTTGGTGTCGGCGGAGCTTAAATCGACATCGTCGGAGCTCGAATCAACGACGGTTTAAGCTCAAATCGGCAGTAGGTCTATTCGTCGACAACACGTACGAGCGAACCTTGCCAGCGCAGGTGAGTTGATTGCCTTTGACCAACGAGGTGAGAAGAGCGCCGAAAAGGGTTCCAAGCACGACCAACATCTTTCGTATGCTATCACTGTTTGGTTTGCAAAATTTATGTACACCCAATCCTAAAATCCTGCGTCCGCCACTGCTAATCAGCCTGCCCCGCCGCACCAATTGTCCAGGCTATGGCTATCCATCGTGCACAACACAATCCAAAAGAGCGACGCTAGCGAGCGAGCAAGAAGGCCGGAGCGTCAAGAGAGAGCGAGAGGAGAAGAGGCAAGAAGAGAGGGAAAGGGGAGCGAAGCCGCCATGGACACCGACGACCTCAGCCTCGGGAAGGCCTTCGTCGTCCTGCTCGGCGTCTCCTCCCCCGTGATCATCTTTGCGGGCTACCAGGCCTACCGCACCGGCCGCCTGGCGAGGCGTTGGCGGCGGCTGCGCGTCTGGGCGCTCGGCAGGAGCTTGCATCTCAATTCAATGATGCGTACAGCAGCTGTGACTGTTATGAAAATATGATAAGTGAATGTTGTTGTAATGCTGCTTAATCCTCTACTCTTCTGCTGTATGCCCGTATCACTGTATGCATCGCCTAATCTGGCAACAATGTTAAGATTCAACTTTACTTTGTATTTCAACCCATTCAGCTAGCAGTACTAGTGCCTATGTTTGTCTACTGAAAAGCTCTTCTGTCATGCACTAGTCATGCATATGTTTCTTAAGCAGCTCTCTCTGCTTTGTTTCTTCACTAATTTCCCGTTTAATGAACTTTCATTATGTTTCATTTATCTGTCTCTTCACTAACAGTTTTTCGTTGGTAATTCAGTTTTCAGTGCCACTCTATTTTATAGAATTGCAGTGATTGATGAAGTGGCGAGGTTTCTTGCTTCTGTCAGCCCTTCCATTGTGTAGTGTGTGACTGTGTGCAGAATCTCGGACAGAGTTTGCAGGATCTGAATGTCATGGCGATTCAGAATTTCAGGGTTTGTTAGGCTGAATTGTTTCGCTGATGTTAAATATTGTTGCTACTAGTACTAGTTCCAGACTTTCAAAGCGATTCAGACCTTGCGGTAGATAGAGGCCTGACATTATGATGCATACTGCGTTCCTGTTTCTGGTTTCTTCACCAATGTATGACGGGTGGAGCCCCCATAGATTTTGGGGGGCAAACCTTTTGACAACTTCAGAGTTCGTCAGGCTTAAAACGCTAAGAAAAACAAGCGGCCCATTTTGACACAAAAGAAAACGAGGCAAACTCCCGAGCGCTATAGCAAACCAAACTTGTCCGATCCTTATGGCTCCGCCGCCGCCCACGCCCGTCGGCCCCGCCCCGTACTCGCCATGGCGGCCTACGACGCCATTGCGCCTCCATCGCAAGGTTGGCTGCCGGCGCCAGGTCAGTGATCGCCTTCCCCTTTCACCTGGGAATTGCGTTTTGGGTGCTTCTGCCCGAGAGCTGTTCGACGAAATGATCACTTCGCATAAGCCAAACCCAAGCGTCCCGCCTTTCCATTCCAACCTCTCCCGTACGGTCGCCATGGGGACTCGAGCCCCGGGGCCCACTTGGTAACTAACCGACCAACGAACTGACCAGCCGCCCCCCTTCGTCTTCGTCTACAAATAGCCGCCGCACCAATGCCCAGCCATCCCAACACGGCACTGCAACACGCACAACCCACCCCAAGAGAGACGCGAGAGCGCGAGCAAGGAAGGCAGAGCATCTCGAGAGGGAGCGAGAAGAGAAGAGCCAGGGAGCGCGCAGGCCAGGCACCATGCCCGCCACCTACGCCGGGCTGGCCGTGGGGATCTCCGTTCCCGGCGTCCTCGTCGGGAGCATGTGCGCGTTCGCCTACCGCAGGAGCCTGAAGAGGGCGTGGCGGCGGGCGTGGCGGTGGTTTCGCGTCAGGACGCTCGGCGGCGTCACCACCCTGGAGCGGAAGCTCAGCTACAACTGCGCCATCTGCATGGACAGCATGGACGTCCTCGAGGTGGTCCGCACGCTCTCGTGCGACCACGTGTTCCACTGCGGCAAGAGCGACAAGTGCAAGGACCACATCGACAAGTGGCTTCGCGATAAGCCGACGATGTCCTGCCCGGTCTGCCGCAAGACCCCTCGCCTCGTGCTACCGTGGAAGGCGCCGCCGCCGTCGGCTCCAGCACCAGCGCCCGCACCCGTGCCGCCAGTGGCGCCAGTGCAAGCGCCAGCACCCGCACCCGTGCCTTCGTCGTCGGCGAACCAGGAACAGCCAGAGTCGTCGTCGGGGCTGGAGGACACAGCACCGTCGGATTTGGAGGATCCGCCACTGCCGCGGTCCTCGCCGGTGTTGGAGGAGTCACTGCTGCAGCCGTCACAGTAGACATACTTGATCGAGTTTGGAGGGAACGGTGTTGGTGGGTCTCGTCGGGGGCGGTCTGGATCAGTTCTTGGAGAGGTTCTTGAAGGATTCTTTGGTTTGCTTGTTTCTGCATCCTTGGTGTTGGTGGGTCTCGTCGGGAGCGGTCTGGATCAGTTCTTGGAGAGGTTCTTGAAGGATTCTTTGGTTTGCTTGTTTCTGCATCCTTGGAACTGGTATGTTGGTGCCTCTTGTCTGAAGGTCATAATCAGTTGTAGAACTAGAAGGATTAACTATCATTTTTGTTTCTAAGTTCTTAGTAGAGATCTATGACGGGGATTGTGAGTGCTCTCTGATGTTCTGGATCAGTTCTTGAATTCCTTCGGTGTGTCTGTATTCTGAATTCTTGAAAGTGATCGAGATTAGCTGGTTTCCTGATTTTTGTTCATAACTATATATGTTTACTCCTGGATGAGTTCAGACGTTATGACGAAAGATAATAGATTCTTATCGATTCATTTTGTAGTATTAGTCTGTACCATTTCATTATGCCCCAATGTGAAAATTTATGCTGATGAATGGGCATGTAAGGATGAGAATTGCAGCATTTTGGTATAAACTGTTCTCAGCAATGCTTGCTAATTTCTCGCAATGGTGCTCAACATGCGTTCCTTACTCTGGTTATTTTCTTGTGTGCCAAAGCCCCGATAGATTTGGATGTTGAGAATATTACTAGTCATTTTGAAGACTTGATGCTAAGTCTGTCCCTGAAAATTACTATGTCTACTCTCAGCTTATATTAAGTTTTAACTTGAAAAAGGTAATGAAAAACACCATTCCAGTTCCTTGTGTACAATCAGCACAATTTCCTACTCAAAATGTCAGTTATATCAGATTTGTGTTACTTAGCAGGCCTTTATTTCCTGAGTTGATGAGCTTTCGCAGTTTGGATTCTAGTGTTTATCTCAAATGCATTCACTTGCAAAGGTCATGTAGGCTTGTAGCACCACCAATATGTTGTCTGATGCTCTTGGTTCTGTTGCAAAGTAAATTGACAGAGTTGGGAATTCCGACCAGTGTCTTTCCTCAAAGTGTCAGCTATTCATACTGTATAGTTATTGGTGAATGTTGTCTGATCGATGAGATCAGCTCTGAGGGCTGAGTTGTGAGTTCTGTCAGGCTTGAGTTAAACAGCTCTTATTTGTTTCTTCACAGATTTTCCATTAGTTGATGATTATTGTTTGTACTGTTGACCTCAACCTCAAGAGTTTGTTTTGGTGTGAATTCGATTAACCTATGATGATGCTTACTGTGATGCTGGTTGCTTGTGAACTGCGATCGGTAACTTGGTCGTTGCAATCAATGTGATAGTGTTGAGTTTTCAGAGTTGCACTGCGTTCAGAGTTTTTCATGCACATTGCATTGCCGTTGCTAGTTCTTCAGAATTATTTGAAGATTTTGCAGCCGGATCGTTTCGTTTCTCCAGTTCGGTTTTGAAGTAAGTTCATGTGGCGCTGAGGTGCAATTACACTTGCCGGACTTACGCTTTGCATTCAGTACTTCAGTGTCCAGAGCTGTTGAAACTTGTTGTTAATTCACACTGCACTACTGTATTGCCGATCTTAATTTCTTCAGGACGTATGAAGCGTCGACATCCCAAAGATTTTGCAAACCAAACTGTTTTCAGTTGCTCTAGATCAACTTTGAAGCAAGTACTCGCGAATTGCAGTTGCAGGCTTCAGGCATGCACTGCCTCGTCCACGCCGTGGCGGCCTCGGAGGACCCCGCACCACCGCCGCGAGGCCGGTCACTAGCGTCAGGTCGATGAGCCCTGGAGCAGGCTGACGTGAATTCTTCGACGGGCAACGCGCGCGCCGCCAACGGAAACGAGGTTGAGATGATTCTCTGGGCTGGGCCGCTTCGGTGTACATAACTATTTGAACTATTTTGATAAATGGGTTGCGCCACACATGGCCTGTGCAAAGTTAAGTAGGATTGGTTGTATACTGGCCCAAATATTTGAATTTTCAAACGGCTAAGCTCCGATTAATGACCAAAGAGCTGGACAGTATTTTGCTAATCACCAGCCCGTTTAGTTTCCAAATTTTCCCAACTATCAATCACATCAATATTCTAATACTAATTAAGAGTATTAAACTTCTAATACTAATTAAGAGTATTAAACGTAGATTAATGGAGAAACCCATTAAAAAACCCCTCTCAAATCACGAGACGAATTTAACGTGCCAGATCATGCCATGATTAGATAACGTTGTGCTAGTGCTACAATAAATGGTCTCTAAGGATGGATTAATTAGGCTTAATGGATTTGTTTTCCCATCCATATGTAATTAGTTTTGTAATTAGCCTGTGTTTAATACTTGTAATAGATCTTGAAAGGGAGCCCAAAATTTTTTGCCCCAAATTTTTGGGCGACTGTATAGGTACAAGTAAATTATGTGGACCGATTGTGTTTAGCATTTTTTTTCTTATTTTCGCTAGTCTTATTGGTGTATCGTGTGTAGCAGGTGAAATAGTCCATCATCTATATGCTCACATCTTCCTTGTATGGTGCAATTGTTGCAGTTATCCTACATATTAAGAACATGTGCGCATGTATAAAAAGTATTGTGCTTCACTCAATGACTCAAAATTACGTACTTGATTCTTCTATGGAGAAGTGTGTACATTTACATTAGAGTATTATAGATAAAAAAATTCACAATATATGACCCAAGGAGGACTAGGAGGACTACAAAATTTGACGCGAAGAAGAAAGGCGACACATCTTCCATAAACATAAGTTTCTCATTTATTCTCGCCGTTTTTTTTTCTGGAGCTTTTTATCGGAAATTAATCCGGCACGCCAAATATACAATCTCCATTGTCAGTCTAAAAAAAAATACATTTACCATTTCCAGATGCAGGTGAACACGTTGCTACGACAGAATCTACAAAATCACATTTAGATATTGCCAACATCCCAGTTCCAACTACCGCCGTACGGTCATCCTTGGGGGGAGAGCTGCGGGGCCCACCTGGTAACGAACTCACTAACCGACCAACCAGCGCCCTCTTCGTTTACAAGTAGTCACGGCGCAATCTGGCCAACCTTTCAAACGAGCACAAACTCAATCCAAGAACGAGAGATCAAGAAAGCCAGAGCAGGATATAGCGAGAAGAGGCAAGGCAATCAGGAGCCATTAATAAGAGCCAAAGGGAGCGAGGCAGCGACGGACCAATGGACGAGGACGACGACGACGACCTGAGCATCGGGATGGCCATCGCCGTCGTCGCGGTCCATGTCGTCATCGCCGTCATTGCCATGGCCGTGTGGGTCTCCATCGCCCTCATCATCCTGGTCGTGGACTTCAGCTTAGCGAGAGGGTGGCGATGGCTGCGCGTCTCGACGCTCGGCGGCGTCACGACCCTGGAGCGGACGCTGAGTGACCTCTGCGTCCTGTGCCGCGACACCTTGGAGGCCGGCGACGAGGTCCGCACGCTCTCCTGCAACCACGTGTTCCACTGCGGCGACGACAGCGAGAAGTGCGAGAACCACATCGATAAATGGCTTCGCGTTGCCCCGAGGATGTCCTGCCCGATCTGCGAGAAGACCCCTCGTCCCGTTCTGCCACGGTGTTGGCGCGTCTAGCGTCTCGTCGAGCGCTCTGGATCAGTTCTTGGAGAGGTTCTTTGCGGGAGTCTTTCGTCGTTTTTGTATCTGCATTCTTGGAACTGATAGAGGGTACTGCTTCTTGTCTGATGGTCTGGGTCAGTTCTTGAATGATTCCTTCGTTGTTTCTGTCGTTTCCTTTCTTTGAGCTGATTGAGCTTAGCTTGGGTTGCTCTTGTCCAGACTGCAGAGTTGTGTTCACCTCTGATGAAACAATTGTATTTGGCCAAGAAATGGCGATGTGTTCGTCCTTGGATCAGTTCTATAATTTTGACAAAATGAAAGCAGCTAATAGATTCTTGTTGATCGATTTGTTAGTCTGTATTATTTCCTTGTGCCCCAATCTGGAATTAAAACTGCTGAGTCGGCATCATCTTCGATGAACATGCAGGATTTCGATACAAACTGTTCATTGCAACGTTTGCTAACTTCTTTCAATAGTGGACGTAAATACTTCCTTCTGTTCAAAGTTTTCTTTAGTGTCAAATTTCTGTAGATTTGGCTGTTGCACATATAACTAGACAGTTTCAGGGAAAAAACATATGACTGCTCAATCTGAAATTTTGTGACCTAGTTTGCTTGTTCATATTCTGAAAACATCTCTGTTCGCTTCATATAGTTTTTGTTATATTGTGTTTCTATTCAACAATGCGTGCAACAGATACTGCTTGTATTATTATTTTTAACCGAAGGTTATTATAATACTGCTTTAATCCTCAACTCTTCTGCTGCATGCAATTGCTAATCTGTCAACAATTTTAAGATTCACCTTTTTGTTTCTCCCCATCAATTTGGATCATCAATCAAATTTCAGCAAAATGTGAGCTCGCTATATGCCTATATGTCGAAATCTAAAATATGGAATCTCCTTGCGATGCATATTGTTTCCAAATCCCTGATGCCATTATACTTTCATTTTCTCCCTTTCCTCGTGTAGTACTAGCAGCAGCACAATTTGCTACTAAAAAGCTCCTCTGTCACGCCTATGTTTCTTAAGCAGCTCTCTCTGTCTCTGCTGGGCAATTCGTTTCTTCACTAACAGTTTGTTTCGTCAGAAATTCAGTTTTCAGTGCCACTCCTCCTTTACAGTGACTGATGAAGTCTCGATGTAGTGTTTGCACAAAACCGGACAGAGTTTCTAGGGATTTTAATGTCAAAGCAACTCGAACTTTCAGAGTTGGTCAGGCTTAATTGCTCTGCTGATGCTAAATATTCCTGCTGCGAGATTCAGACTTTCAGGATTTGTCAGGCTATCAATGCTACTCAGATCTTGTGGTAGCTAGAGGTCTCAAAGATCCAGAGTAATTCGTGCACACTGCATTTCTGTTTCTTGTTTGTTTAACAATGTATGACAGTGGAATCTTCTTCCTTTTCACACATTCAGAGTTATTCAGGCTGAATAGCTAATGACCACAGCTTACCTTGTGATAGATACAAAACACTAAGAAAAAATCGGTAAGCCTTATGGCTCCGGCTCCGCCCGCGCCCGGAGGCCTCGGTCCGTCCACGGCACCGGCAGCCTACGAAGCGCCTCCATCACATGGTTGGCCGCCGCCCGCCGGCGTCTGGTCAGTGATCGCCTTTCGCCTGAGAGTTGTTCGACGAAATGATCACTCAAGAACATTCGCCAACCGACTCTAACACATAACGACTCGTTGCCGTAATCCAAACCCAAGCACTCGATCACCAGCGTCCTACCCCTAGTATATTCCAATGCCGTCTCCGATCTTCCATTCCAACGGCCTCCGTACAGTCGCCATGGGGACTCGAGCCCCGGGGTCCACTTGGTAACTAACCGATCAACAAACTAATCAGCGCCTGCCCCTCTTCGTCTTCGTCTACAAATAGCCACCCCACCAATTGTCCAGGGCTCCAGGATTTCAATCGCGCACAACACAAATCCACCAAGAGCAACGCTTGCGAGCGAGCAAGAAGGCCAGAGCATCAAGAGAGAGCGAGAGGAGAAGAGGCAAGAAGCAAGAAGAGCGGGGCAGGGAGAGCGAAGCTGCCATGAACAGCGACGACCTCAGCCTCTGGAAGGCCTTCGCCGTCCTGCTCGGCGTCTCCTTCCCCGTGATCATGTTCGCGGGCTACCAGGCCTGCCGCGGGAACCTGAAGAGGGCGTGGCGGTGGTTGCGCGTCAGGGCACTCGGCGGCGTCACCACCCTGGAGCGGAAGCTCAGCTACAACTGCGCCATCTGCATGGACAGCATGGACGTCCTCGAGGTGGTCCGCACGCTCTCGTGCAACCACGTGTTCCACTGCGGCGAGAGCGACAAGTGCAAGGACGACATCGACAAGTGGCTTCGCGATCAGCCGACGATGTCCTGCCCGGTCTGCCGCGAGACCCCTCGCCTCGTGCTGCCGTGGAAGGCGCCGCCGCCGTCGGCGCCAGCGCCCGCACCCGTACCTGCGCTGCCGGCGGAGCAGGAACAGCCGGAGTCGTCATCGGGGCTGGAGGACACAGCACCGTCGGATTTGGAGGATCCGCCAGTGCCGCGGTCCTCACCGGTGTTGGAGGAGCCACTGCTGCAGCCGTCGCAGTAGACATACTTGATCGAGCTTGGATGGAACGGTGTTCGTGGGTCTCGTCGGGTGATCTAGATCAGTTCTTGGAGAGGTGCTTGAAGGATTCTTTGGTTTTCTTGTTTTTCATCCTTGGAACTGGTTGGTTGGTGCGTCTTGTTTGAAGGTCAGAATCAGTTCTAGAAGGGTTATTTCATCATTTCTGTTTCTGAGTTCTTAGTAGATATCGAGGACGGAGATTGTGCGTGCTCTCTAATGTTCTGGATCAGTTCTTGAATTCCTTCGGTGTGTCTATATTTTGAATTCTTGAAACTGGTCGAGATTAGCTGGTTTCCTGATTTTTGTTCATAGCTATGTTTACTCCTGGATGAGTTCAGATGTTATGACGAAAGATAATTAGATTATTATCAATTAATTTTGTAGTACTAGTCTGTACCATTTCATTATGCCCCAATGTGAAAATTTATGCTGATGAATGGGCGTATAAGGATGAGAATTGCAGCATTTTGGTATAAACTGTTCTCAGCAATGCTTGCTAATTTCTCGCAATAGTGCTTAACATGTGTTCCTTCCTCTGGTTGTTATTTTCTTGCGTGTCAAAGCCCTGTATAGATTTGGATGTTGAAAATATAACTAGTCGTTTTCAAGACTTGGTGCTAAGTCTGTCCCTGAAAATCAGTACTGTCTAATTCTCAGCTTACATCTGAAAAAGGAAATGAAAAAACACCATTCCAGTTTCTTGTGTACAACCAACACAATTTCTTACTAAAAATGGCATTTATACGTCAGATCTGTGTTACTTAGCAACACTTTATTTCTAGAGTTGATGAGATTTTGTAGTTTGGATTCTAGTGTTCATCTCAAATGCATTCACTGGCAAAGGTCTTGTAGCACCGCCAGTATGTTTTGTCTGACGGTATCTTGGTTCTGTTGTAAAGTAAATTGAGAGAGTTGGGAATTGCGGCCAGTTTCTTTTCTCAAAGTGTCAAAACAATTCATACTGTATAGTTATTGAAGAGGTTCTTGAAAGATATTTTTTGGCCTTTTTGTTTCTGCATTATTGGAACTAGTCATGGATGGTGAATGTTGTCTGATCGATGAGATCAGCTCTGAGGGCTGAGTTCTGTCAGGATTGAGTTACCGAATAGCTCTCTATGCTTGCCTATTTGTTTCTTCACAGATTTTCCATTAGTTGTCTAGCTGATGATTTTTGTTTCTAGCTGATGATTTTTGTTTCTGGAGTTTACAGCTTTGTGTCTTTTCGGTTCTAGGAATGTACTCAAATTTCTGATTAAGCTTCACAGTATATTGTTTCAATTTTCAAGCACTAAATATAGACAAATGTATGCTTACTGTTTGCCATCAGTGACTCGTGCGTGGCAATCAGTGTGACTGACTGACTGTGCTGAGTTTTCATTGTTATTTAGAATGCTTTGAAGATTTTGCAAGCCAAACATTTTCATTTCTCCGGTTCAGTTTTGGAGTGAGTTCATGTGACGCTGAGATGCTAAGTTTGTTGCCGAGTTGCTCTTTGCATTCAGTATTCAGAGTTGTTCGGACTCCCGGTTGTTGATTCTTTTTTCGAAAAGTTGCCCGGAGAAATTTCTTGCCAATCTTAGTATCTTCAGAACATATGAAGCATCGACATCCCAAAGATCTTGCAAACCAAAATGTTTCAGTTGCTCTAGATCAGCTTCGAAGCAAATACGTGCAAGTTGCAGGCTCCACCGCTCCAGGCGTGCACTGCCGCCTCCACGGCGTCCACGCCTCGGAGGCGAGGTCGGTGATCCTGCGACGCGCCGCAACGGAAACGACTGGGGGTTCTTCTGCTCGCTCGGGTAACACAATAGGTTCCTGGGGGTCCGGGTTGTCAGTGCTACATTTTTTAGACGTGTCAATCGAATGGTCCAGTTTTTTTTAGGGGATCATATGGTCCAGTTGGGCACCTATGAGAAGATGCTTTGGGCTGGGCCGCTTCGGTGTAAATTAAGGGTTGGGTCAGCGGTCTGTGCAAAATTTGGGTCAGGCTGTTTAGTAGGGCCAAACAACACCCCCCCAAGGTGGATGGTCGCTTAGATCGGATGGCTCGTCTCGCGCCTCGCGAGGCGACCACCTGCGGCCCCGGCGCCCCTCGCGTCGGCGCCGCCCCCTGCCCCCATCCACCTCCCGCGCCCGCTGCTCCCCGTCGACTACACGCCCCGGACTGCCGCTCGTGTACGCCGTTGCTGCCGACACCGCCTCTGCCGTCCGTGCCAGGCCGGGCGCCCGTGTTCAGGAGTTGCTGCTCCGCGACTTCTTTGTCACGGCCGTTCCAGGTTCTCTCCCTCCTCTTTCCCCCTCAGTTTACGTCTGGTTCACCCCGCCCTTCCTTGCTCCCCGCTTCAACTCCTTTTTCATGACGTCCGTGATCTCGTACTCGCTAACTGCTCCTCCTGATCTTCTCCGTGCGCACCTTATCCAACCTGGCGTTTTTCGCGTTAGAATCTCTAACCAGAATGTCGCTAACTACATTGTTGCGCGCGGTGGCCTGGTGTTCAATCTGCTTCGCTTCAGTGCACATGGGACTGAAGCCACCGCAATCGCCATGGCAGGCGAGCTCAAGGAGGAAGACGCGGTTATTGCTTCCCAACCACCACCTGGCGTGCTTTCCTCTTTGCCCCCTGCTGCGCGCACGGCTCAAGGCGCTGCGCCAGCGAATGGGCGCGCTAGGATTCGGGGGCTGTCTCGGGGACAGGGAGAGCGTATCTCTCTGGATCCGGCCTTGACTTCCCCCTCTGGGCCCGGCCTGCTCCCTCTTCTGCCTCATGTCGGGGTTTATGGTGGCGGTACGAGTCCAGCGGCCGGGATCACGTCGAGCGTTACTCCGCCCACCCCTCGGGGCACCAAACCCTACCTTTAAGCCGTCCTCGCCCCCGCTCAACCACCTTTCGCCACTCCTCCCCGCCGTCCGCCTCCCATCCCCCTCGCCCACTCCGGCTGCTTTCGCTGTCTGTCCCGGGACCACAGCGTTCGCGACTGCCGTGACCCCATCTGCTGCCGCATTTGCCGGGGCTCCGGCCACCGCGGCTACTCCTGCCCCATGGCCTTCCCTCGCGAGCATACGCCGCACCCTCGCCGTCGCCGCCCCACCATCCCTCTGCCTGCGTCCAGGGTGTCATTCACCGCGGTCCCCTTCTCCCCTCGCTCCTCGCCCCGCCGTCCTCCACCCCCACCCCGCCGCCGACCCCCCTGAACCTCCCCCCTTCACCTCCGCCTTCGACCCCCTTAACATGCTAGCCTCCTCCAGCTCGGCTGCTGCCGTGAGCGTACAGCTCTCCCCGCCTGCTGACGCGGACGACACCCCTTACTTCCTGGGGGACCTCTTCCGCGAGCCCGCTGACAAGGGCAAGGGCGTGGTGCGCGACGCGCTCCCGCAGCGGGTCCTCCGCATCCCCAAAGCTCGTGACATCCCCATGGTGGGCGCCGCCTCACCTACCTGCGCACCCCCTGCCCCCGGCAGTCCCGGGAGTGGGGGGAGGTCCCCGCCACCATCCCCACCTCCCCCCCGGTTGGGGGCTGCGGCGCCGGCGGCCGCATCGCCGCCCCCTGTGGCGGCCCCGGCGCAGGATGGCAGCGACGACGACGCTGCGCTCGAGGAGCCCTTCGAGTACTCGGATCCGTCCCTCGACGGCGACGACGAGGAGTTCTCGGAGGAGAGCAATGCGCACGACGTTGGCCTCGAGTACGTCGAAGTTTGGGTTGACGAGGGCGACTGGGAACGCGCGGCGCGCTTCGCCTTTGTCAAGATCGAGCCGGCCTTCGCGGGCTCCAACCCCGCGCCTTCAACAGGGCGGCGCCGGAACTGCGCTTCCAGATCCTCCCTTCGGCGCATGGGGTTGCGCTACTCCACTTCGGCTCCCCCGCTGCCAGGGAAATGGCGATGCTTGCCCAACCCATCCAGATCCAGGGCACCACCGTCAAGCTTGGCCGGGTCGAGGACACGGACGACCGTTTCGTTCGGGAGCCGGACTGGCTTGGCCTGCTGATGGTCTGGAACTTTCCTGAGGAACACTGGGAGGAGGACCGCGTGCGTGAGATCTACAAGTGCATCGGTGAGGTCAAGGAAATCGATCCCTTTTGTATCCCTGGATTTGACCGCTCCTGCATGCGCTTTGTGATCGAGCTTCAGCATTCGCGTGTCCCGCTCCGCGTCGGCGTTCACCCACCGAGCGGGAGAGGGATTGTTCTTCGTCAGGAGGGCATTTCGTTCTGGAGGCGCGAGCTCCAATACGACGATGACGGCGTGCGAATTCCCTTCTTTGGGCAACATCCGCCGACGGCCCAGGATCCTCCGCGTGGGTCGGGCCATCTCCCTCCTCTGCCTCCGCGTTTTGGCCCGGCACCACCCCCTCCTCAAGGCGGCGAACGCGGGTAGAACCCGCCTCCACCGCTCCACCCGGCCGCCTTCCTGGGGGCCTCCGTCCTTTACCACGGTTTCATCAACAACTTCCCACTCCCGCCCATGCCAGGTTGGCCGATCATCGTCCACTTCCCCTCTGTTGCATCCTCTGCGTACCAGCCACCCCGATCGGCTTCCATTCTGCTTCTAACTTGGCGCCTGCATCCCGTTGCAGATCCCACCCTGGTGGTGCCGCCCCCTTCTCTGATGTCCCCTCTCGGTGGTGGTTCCCCGGGTGCTGGCGGCTTGGAGGGTGGGCGGCCTCCCACCCGTGCGTCCCCCGCGCGTGCACGCTGCCACCGCTTGAGAGGAGGAACAGCGCCAGGCTCGCCGCTAAGGAGGATGGCAAGTTCGTGGATGCCACTGCAAAAGCCTCCCAGCTGAAGGCGCTCCAGAATAGCCTCGCGCTCTGCTCCAAGCCGGTGCAGGTCCATGTGGAGAAGAAGAAGTTGCTGCACAAGTCAAAGAAGCCGATCGCCGCCGCGGATCTTCGTAAGCTCTCTGACGCGGTTGGGCTGGGCGACACCACAGCGCTCGCCCTGGACCGCGTGCTGGCTATCAGCACGGTGACGTCCCAGGCCTTGGACTCGGCGCTATCCGGTTTCCATGGTTGATTCCCCCTCTTGCTGCGCGCGGACTGCTTTGACCTATCCTACTAGCAGTAGCGTGCATCACACCCTGGGGGCGCCGCCCTGCTTCAGCTTCGCCCCTACCCGTCGTTTTATCTGGTTGATGTCTGTGTTGTTGAACTATTTCCTTTGCGGTCCGCTGAACTCTGTCCGTCTAGCTGGCTGCGCCGGCCCTATCCTGTGCTCTGCGGTCTGTTCCCAGAGCTGTAACTTGGCGCCTACGCCGTTTCTATGAATGCTGGAACTATTAATCTCCCGCTCGTGTCTTGGAACGTCCGGGGGCTTGGTGATGACGACAAGTGCACCACCGTCCACGACACGCTCTTGGTGGCGCGGGCGGCCATCGTGTGTCTGCAAGAATCCAAGCTCTGTGCCACTGACGCGCGTAAAGCTCGATCCTTTCTCCCAAGGTGCCTCTGACTTTAGGTGCGTCGATGCCTCTGAAACGCGCGGCGGCATTGTTACTGCCTGGGATGAGCGCTCCCTCACGCTTACGTCTTTCACTACCCGTCGCCACACGCTAACCACCGCCTTCATCTCGACGACTTCTGACTTCTCCTTCACAGTCACTAACGTTTATGCGCCTGCTGACCACAGAGACTCCCAAACTTTTCTTGATGATTTAGCTGAACTCGCTACCCAGGTCTCTGGTAACTGGTTGCTGGCTGGCGATTTTAACTTAACACGTGGGGGTGAGGAAAACTGCAACGGGAACGCGTGCACCACCCTCTGCGATGCGTTCAACTCGTGTCTCTACGATCTCAGCCTTTTAGATATCCCGCTGCTTGATAGATTGTTTACCTGGTCTAACCATCATTCTGCCCCAACTCTTGCCCGGCTTGATCGTGTTCTCTTCAACGTCCCTATGAGCCTCGCCTTCCCCAACTCCACCCTCACTTCCCTCCTGAAACCCACCTCGGATCACACCCCTCTCTAACTCCTCATCACCACAGCTATCCCGAAGTCCAATGTTTTCCGCTTTGAGAACGCCTGGCTTAAGAGCGAGGACTTCCTCTCCTCCGTGCTCCCGGCTTGGCATGGTACTGATGAACGCGGTGTCACGGCGAGCTTCGTCAGCTCACTCAAGACAGTCCGCGGCGCGTCCAAGATGTGGGCGTGACGTAAGCGTGCTCCACCCTCCCTCCACTCCAACTGTAAATTTGTGATATACCTTCTTGATGTCCTCGAGGAGGACCGCTGTCTCTCTGCAGGCGAACGGCTTCTACGGCAAGCGTGCCAGGATCGCCTCACCCTGTCTCTCCGGGAACGCGCGACATTCTGGAAGCAACGGGGCAAAGTGCGGGCGGTCCACGAAGGTGACGCGAACACGACATTCTTCCAGGCCCAGGCGAGTGCACGGTTGCGGAGGAACAACATCCGGCAGCTGGAAGTCGACGTCAACACCATCTCCTTGCACCAAGCCAAGACGCGTGCGCTGACGGCCCACCTCAAGGGGTTGTTGGCGGCGCGCCCCGCCACGCCGGCCGCTGTCGACGTCGCGGCGCTGTACCGCGGCAAGGCGACGGTGAGCGGTGTCCTGCTGGTTGCGCCTTTCACCGCAGCCGAGGCTGGTGCGGCGATCCGCGCGATGAACAAGAATAGCTCGCCGGGCCTGGACGGGTTTGGCCCCGGTTTCTACAAGGCAACATGGGGGATTGTGGGTCAGCAAGTCATGGAGCTCGCCTGGGCGGTGCAACGCGGCGACGCCGAGCTGGAACGCCTCAACCGCTCCTACGTCGTGCTCATCCCAAAACATGATGCTGCCACGAAACTCGGGGATTTCGGGCCGATTTGCCTCCAGAACTGTCCGCTCAAGATTGTCACCAAGATGCTTACAAGCCGGATGCAACGGGAGATTCCGTGTCTCATCGATCTGAATCAGACGGGTTTTATCAAAGGGCGCTCAATTTCAGAAAACTTCATTTATGCTGTTGAACTTGTGCAGTGTTGCAATCGGTGGAAGCTCTCCACTCTCGTTTTGAAGCTGGACTTCGCCAAAGCATTTGACTCTGTGAATTGGGACTACCTGGATCTTGTCATGCGTGAGTGCGGCTTCCCGCCGGTCTGGTGCAATTGGGTCCGTGAGATCTTGGAGACCTCGAAGCTCGCTGTGCTTGTTAATGGTTCGGCTGCCAACGTGGCCTCCGTCAGGGGGACCCGATGTCACCATATCTTGGAGTCCCTGGTCCATGGTTCGGCTGTCAACGTGGCCTCCGTCAGGGGGACCCGATGTCACCATACCTCTTTCTCCTGGTGGTGGATATCCTTCAACAAATGGTGAAGAGCGACGGCCGCATCAAGCATCCTGCAGCCAGCGACCTGCCGAGCCCGGTGTTGTAGTACGCTGATGACACGCTTATTCTCCTCCATGCGGATCGGGAAGGACTGCTTGCCCTCAAAGATGTGTTGGATCGGTTCTCTACCGCGACGGGCCTTCACATAAACTTCGACAAGAGCACGATGGTGCCAATGCATGTTGAGGCGGAAGCGGTGGAATCTCTTCAGGCAGTTTTGGGGTGTCGGATTGGGGGCTTCCCTCAAACCTACCTTGGACTCCCTCTCTCCAGCGACAAGCTTCGGCTGTCGGCGTTCGCCCCGCTGATAGCGAAGTCGGACAGGTACCTCAGTGGGTGGCGGGAGTCCCTGCTCAACGGCATGGGCTGCGCCATGCTGATCAACAGCGTGATGGACAACCAGCTGACCTATGCCATGTCGGCGCTCCAACTGCCTCAAGGTGTCATCGACGCGCTAGATCGCCGGAGAAGGGCCTTCTTGTGGGCCGGTGACGACTCTGTGAGCGGCGCCCAGCGTCTGGTGGCGTGGGAGAACGCCTGTGTGCCCAAGGACCGCGGCAGGCTAGGGATCAGGGACCTGGCAGCGCAAAACAAATGTCTTCTCCTGAAGCTCTTGCATCGCCTACACCATCCAAGCGACTCCGCCTGGGCCACTTGGGTGCGCGACAAGATCAACCTCGCGACGCTGAACGGTGATGTCGTCGGGGCGCACTGGTCTGACCTGGAAGAGCTCCTCCCTGCATACTGGGCGATCACTGCCAGTGAAGTGTTCGACGGTATGTCTACTGGCTTCTGGCATGATCAATGGTTGTCCGCCGGGCGGCTCAGTGTCGTGTTCCCCCTCCTCTACACCCATGCCATGGACGAAGAAGTCACAATTGCTCAGGTGGTGCATGGGGGGCTCGCCGCCTTCCTCGTCCCCCGGATCACCCGGGCTGCTACTGACGAGCTAGCCAAAATGCAGGAGATGCTGCGACGTGTCTCCCTGCGTGATGGCCCTGACCGCCGCCATTGCCCTTTGGCCGGCAAGGACAATGTGCTGCGTTCGGGGGTGTCCTACCCTGCCTTGGTTGTGGCGATGGGGCTGCCGATCTGCTCCTTCCACGGGTTTGTCTGGGGCAACCGCGCCCCGCCGCGCGTCCAGTTCTTCGCTTGGCTCCTGGTTCAAGAGCGCGTCCAATGCCGCGTGAACTTGGTGCGCAAGCATGTGCTAGACGACGACGCCTGCGAAATCTGTGGACACTGCGAAGACAGCAATCACATCGTCTTCCGCTGCCCCTTTGCTGCACACATATGGGCAAAGCTGGGTGTAGAGACGGACACCGCCTCCGTCAGGTCTTTGTGGTCAGTGCCGCGCCCCGCCTCCATCCCGAAGCAACGCTACAACTGCTTCTTGCTCTTGATCTGTTGGATGCTGTGGAAACACCGGAATGATGTGGTGTTCTCTGCGGCCTCGCCTCCCATGATCGGTTCTGGGCTTCGTGTCGAAGCGAAGCTCGCCTCTGGTGCTACCGTCTGCCGACAGAGGATAGGGTAGTTGTCTACACCTGGTGTATTGCATTGTCTCCTATGTAGAACACACATGTAACACACACAGTGCACCCCCCTTTTTAGCTTTACCTCCCCTGCTTAACACTGTAATGTATTGGCTTTTGGCCGTAGAACGGCCCTTTAATCAATATATATTCAGGTGGGGACGCTCTCCCCCGTGACCCTCTAAAAAAGGCTGTTTAGTAGGTAAATAGTGGCCCAAATATTTGAATTTGCAAACGGCTAAAGCTCCGATAGCTGGCTCTCGTATTTGGACAGTATTTTACTAATTATAATTAGAAAAATATAGTCACAAGTGAAGTATGTTGGCTGCTTGTGTTTAGCATTGAATTCTTCTTTATTTTGCGCTAGTCGTATTTGGTGTATCGTGGGTAAGCAGTTAGCAGGTGATATGGTCCATCCTCTATATTTTCATATTTTCCTTGTATTTATATTAGAATTAGAATATTATAAATAGAAGTGCATATACTTTTATTAGAATGTTATTATGGATAGAAAATATCCTCGCAAAAAGAAAATTTTGACCAAAGGAGGACTACATGATTTGAAGTCAAGAAGAAAGGCATACAAATCTTCAATTAAAAGTTTCTCACGTAAGTTGTGTTGTCACCGTTTTTTAGTTTGGACTATAGATGACCAAATGGGCGGCCCGACACTACACAACACGAACACGTATAAGCATGACACGATTAGGCACGACACCTTAATCGTGTCGTGTCGTGCCGCCACGTCGTGCCGGCTCATCGGCCCAGACATTACACGATCAAGGTTTAATCGTGTCGTGGCGACACGATGACACGGCCAACACGGCGTGCTAGTGCTGGCCCAGGCACTACAAGGAAGATAGTGAAAGAAGAGTAATCCGAATCAAGATGTAAAGATCAAGAAATTCATCAGCAAGAATCACTAAAGTTCATGAATCCATCGCATACACACAAATCAAATCAATCCCATGCACAGAAATCATGGTGGCGCCCTGTGCTCTTCCCAAGCACGGCCGGCGGCAGCGGTAGCCGTCACGCATCGAGGCCGCACCCCCACAGTGGTGCTGGCCTACGTGCCCGGCATCAGAGAAGACGACAGGCGGCGATCGTCGTGCATCGAGGCCGCACCCCACATTGGTGCCGGCGTACGCGCTTGGCAGCAGCGAAGACGAGAGGCGGCAACGGCGGAGAAGATGAGAGATGACAGGGGAGATCCACCGGCACTTGGTGACGGAGAAGACGAGAGGCGGGCGGCGGCTCAAAGGAGACGATGAGGCAGGCGGCGGCGGTGGCTAAAGCGGGAGTGGTGCTAGGGTTGGCCGCCCCCAAGCGCGCGGCTTATATAGCTGCCTGGCTTAGTGGGCTGTTATTGGGCCACCAACAACTAGTAATCGGCAGCAGGCCAAAATTAGTCGTGTTTATATGTGCCACCTCTTTTTCGTGTTGTGTTCGTGTTGGCACTGCGTGTCGAGGTCGCAGCCCAAACACAACCCAACTATCGTGTCGTGCCGGCACTGACACTACGACAACGTGTTATTGTCATGTATCGTGCCGCCCGTCGTGTCTGGTCCATCTGGACATCTATAGTTTGGACCTCCAGTCTTTTAGAACAAAACTATCATAAATTAATCTGTAAGCGTGTTCGACTTATTTCTTCTCACACAACACTTCGTACCAGCCGAACACGCTGACAAATACGCTGCTAGTACGACAGAACCTACAAAATCACATTAGATTGCCAGCATCCCAGTTCCAACTGTCGTCGTAGAGGTGCAGGACCCACCTGGTAACGAACTCACTAACCATTCGTCTACAAGTACTCACGGTGACAATCCGTCCAACCTTTCAAACGAGCAGAAACTCAATCCAAGAACAAGAGATCAAGAAAGCCAGCTAGAGCAGGATATATAGCGAGAAGAGGCGAGGCAATCTCAGGAGCCAAAGGGAGCGAGCCAGCGAGGGAGACCAATAGACAAGGGCGACGACCTGAGCATTGGGATGGCCATGGCTGTCGTCGTGGTCCATGTCGTCATCGTCGTGGTCGTGTGGGTCTCCATCGCCCTCATCATCCTGGTCGTGGACTACAGCTTGGCGAGAGGGTGGCGATGGCTGCGCGTCTCGACTCTCGGCGGTGCACGACCCTGGAGCGAACGCTGAGCGACCTCTGTGTCCTGTGCCGCGACACCTTCGAGGCCGGTGACAAGGTCCGCACGCTCTCCTGCAAGGCTGCAACCACGTGTTCCACTGCAGCGGCAACAGCGAGAAGTGCGACAACCACATCGACAAATGGCTTCGCGTTGCGCCGAGGATGTCCTGCCCGATCTGCAAGAAGACCCCTCGTCCGGTGCTGCCATGGAACTATGGAAGGCGCCGGCGCCATCGTCGCCAGAGCCAGTGCGCGCGCACCCGCCTTCGCCAGCGCATTCTGTTTTCGGCGTGGGCGCCTCCGTAGCCACAGTCATCGACGGGGTTGGGGGCCGGTGTACGCCGCCACCGCAGTCGTTATCAGCGTCGAAAGAGCCACCGTTGCTGAAATCGTCGTCGGGATTGAAGAAGACGCAGCCGCTGGAGTCCTCGTGGGGGTTGAAGGAGACAACACCGCCACAGCCGTCATGGAGGTTGGAGGAGCCACTACAAAAAACTCGACCGGGGGGTTTGACGGCCCCACCGTATTTCATTAAGAGGAAGCGACCCACGACTTCCCGGTCGAGAAAACCCCCCGAACCCTAGCTACGCTAGCGAGGGGGATTTTTTTTTTGAGACACCGGTGCCGAACCCAGGGTTCGAACGCTGGCGGGCAGCAAGCCACGACGGACCGCTGCCTCCCGCTAGCCAGTTGGGCTGTGGTGCGGTTCTCGAGGAGCCACTACTGCCGTGATTGCAGTAGGCATACGTGATCGGGCTGCGATGGAATGATGTCGGTGCTGTCAGCTAGTCTGGAATTCTGGATAAATTTATGGAGAGGTTCTTGAAGGAGCCTTTCGTTAATTTAAGTTTTGCATTGTTGGAACTGATAGAGGGTAGTGAGTGCCGCTTGTCCAGGGTTCACGTTAGGGGTGGGAACCGGTCTGGTTACCGCGGTAACCGGTGCTACTGGTCCGGACCGGTAGCGGTACCGTCCGGTTCCCAACCGGTCCAATTCAAAATTTTCAAATTTGAATTCAAAAATTGAAAAATAAAAAAAATCCTAAAAATACTTCAAGGTGCGTACAATCTAACTGTGTCAAAAATTTTCAAATATTAGTTCATTTAGTATTTTTTTTGCAGGCGTTAGAAGTTCAACCAAAAAAGAAAAAACAAAAATTGGGCCGGTTGAACTTCTAATGCCCGTAAAAAGTACTAAATGCACTAATATTTGCAAAATTTTGACACCATTAGATTCTACGCACCTTGAACTATTTTTAGAAATTTTTCTTGTATTTTTCAATTTTTTATTTCAAATTTGTAAACATGTCAAATTCTTCATTGATTCGCAACCGACCGGCTAACCGGTGTTTTCGACTAACCGGTTCGACTGACCGACTAACCAGTCTGAACGGTTAGCGTCACAACTGGTCTGACCGGCCCGGCTAACCGGTCTGACCGACCGGTCAACCGGTCTCTATCGTTTGCACTAGTGTTTCAATTTGAAAATTTGAATTTAACCGGTTTTTACCGGTAACCGCTCCTACCGGTCCGGTTAACCGCTACCGGTGGGCGGCGGTAGCCGGTCTCGGAACGGTAAGAGAAACCCTGCTCTTGTCTGATGGTCTGGACTGGTTCTTGAAGGATTCTTCGTTGTTTCTGTCTTCTTTTTCTGGTTGAACGGCCTCACGGAACAGCTCCAATGACAAAGCCCTCAAATCCCGCTGACTAGACCGATTTGAAGGAGGGGGAGTTGAGAAAAGTAGCTCCCCGCAGCTTCTCCGTGCCCTTTGCCAGGCCTGCCGTCGGGTGGGGTCCGTCATGGTGTGCCCCGTGAGGAGGTGGCTGGTGGTGGCTGCAGGGGTGTGAGGAGGAGGTGACCTGAACCTGTTCGTTTGGCTTATAAGCCACCAGCTAGGAGTACTTCTCTCAGAACAAATCAGCACCAGCCACCAGCTACCAGCCAAATGAACAGGCTCGTAGGGCAGTGCCGCGGAGGAGGTCGCAACTCGAGCTCTGGGGTGCAGGTGGAGGTGGCCGGCGGCGGGCTCCAAGTGGCGGGTGGAGGCGTTCGACGGTGAGCTCTGGGGGTGCACGGTGAAGGCTGAGGAGCGCTAGCGGCGGTGTGTGTTGGAGGACGAGGAGAGCTCCAAAAGATAAGGAAGAAAGAGAAAGCTAGAGAAAAGAGAAGGAAAGATGAGGGAAAGGAAAAAACGAATAAAAAGAAAAGGGAAAAAGAAAAGAAGAAAAGAGAAAAAAAAGAAAAGATATTATGAACATTTTATTCTCTTATCTATGATGCACAACTATGAGAAGTTGTTTTGACAAACATTTCTTTAAAACAATTTCATTTGAGCCACACCTACAATCCTACCCAACACAATTTCACCTTCCCGCTTCAGACAGAGTGCTTTACAGATAGGTAGCTTTACGAATTGAGCGTGATATGTACTTGCTCATGCTTCTTCAGGTCTCAGGGTTGGCTGGTAAACTAGACTGCTAGAGTCTTTAGTACTAAGCTTAGGCTTGGTATCTCTGATTTGCTGCCGACCTTAATAATTTGTGTGTTGGCTGCTGCAACAGATGGAAGGCCAGATCTTATGGTGATAATGAATCTAGAACTCAGCTATTGGCTGCTACTTAGGTGGAGGTTAGAGCTGTCACAAAGACAAATTGTTGTTGTTGTTACTGCTAAGACCATCATGGAGCAGAGGAAAATGAAGAGGAAGCTGTTGTTAACTGAGGAGACACTTGGAAGCCAAAGCAAAAGAATCAAGAAGGCACATACTGCCTGGCGGATGCAGTTGGTATGTATTCCTTTCACGAACCACACATTTCTCTATGATAGCAAAGTAAAATGAATGCAATGTTAACACTTTATGTCATCCCTCTGCCACAGGCAAAACCTTATGCGTTGCGGAAGTTCAGGATCTCTAGATGATCACACACAGCTGAAGAAATTTTGCCCAAGGAATGAGAAAATACAAATTTTGTGTTGAGAAATCGGGGTCTCCAACCTTGACACCAACTTCCTAGAAGTGGCACCAAAGTATTATGATACCACTTCTTTGCAGTGGACCCTTACCCACACTACTTTGAGAAGACCTTCACACCGACACTAATACAGGAGACCAACTCTCTTTGGGAACTCAACTTCTCTATTCACAACACAACTTGATACACTACTCAGTCTTACACTCTATGTGTGGCTATCCTATCATGATACTACTCCACTATATGGCAACCTTTCCATCTCCTACTTGACACCTCTTATGCCATGGTATAGCTAGGGGTGGTAATGGGCCATGGCCCTAATGCATCATTCACAATCCACTAGGCCCTTTTATTTTTCTAGTTCAAAATTGAATAGAATTATGGTCCGATCCTTATAGGACTCGACCCTTAACTTTCTTAGTACAAAATGGAGGGCCCGTTACCACCCCTAGGTATAGCTAGGAGGAAGGAGAGCACCTCTATTTTATGGGTGCTCATGATCATTGTTTTGTTGCCATGTGACAACTTCCACACTCTTCCTACAAAATATCCTAGCTCTAAATATCCCAATCCTTATATACTTTCTTGATATTTCTGCCATGCTAAAATATCTAGCTTCTAGAATCTTCTATACTTGCCATGAAGCATGGTGTTGACGGTGAATTTTGGTGCTCCAAACATATTCGTTACATTTTGGTTTGAGCTTTATTATGGAACTAACCTGCCACTAGGCACACTAATGATATAACAAGTTCAATTTTGTATGTGCATTTAGAAGTGTTGTGTTTTTGCAGAAAAACATGGACAAAAGGGATGGAGTCACAACGAGTTCAAAGGAGTAAATGACGAGTTCCGTTCGTGTTCAAGTGCAAGGCGAAATCACTCCCAAAGGTGGCAAGGACCAAGGTGCTACGGCGGATCATCCCCGGGGACTAAGACATAAAGATCGGACTTCATGCGAGAAGACCCCCTATGTTGATCGCGGGGATGACGACGCCAAAATGACACAAATGAAGGGGCATAAATCCAAAATGTCAAGATGAGCCGCGGGGAGGAAGACGGGCCCGAATTGAGCTGAAAAGGGCCTGGGCCGGCTGGCCCATGCCGACTGTCATAGGGTGTTTTCATGTCAGTTCGGCCTCCCATTTGACCTAGGGGCTCCTCGGTCTATTAATAGCTGCTGCCTCCGACGGCCGCCGCATCCAATCATTCGATCGACGTCCATTCTCCAGAAAGCCGCTGCCGCAAGATAAGGGAGAGAGTTAGATGAGTTCGTCGCAAGGATCAATACCGGCGGAGGGAAGGAAGCAGGAGGAGGACTCCAAGTCATCGGTCTAGGGGTGTCCCCGAGCTTCACCGCCACCATCTTCATCCACGACGTTCTTCGGAGTCTCCATCACCCCTATGTGCTTCAATCCGTGTAAGATGATGGGTAATGTCTCCGTTCATCCCTAGGGTTATATGGACACATGATATGTGATCGCTACATGATTTGCGGTTTCAATCTATTGCTTTCATGTTGATGATGCTTTGATGATTAAGGCTAGCTACCACACTTTTCGGGCGTATGGATCCCGCTACTCCCGTAGACCCCCTCAACATGCCGTGTCATTTGTAGGTTTAGATAAGAATACCTTCCTGTAGTGACAGTACGGTGGAAGGGAAAAAGCGGCCTCGTGTTCACACCCCCTCAATAGATTGGTTTACCACTCCCGTGTAGTAGATGCATATTCATGAAATCCTAGATCCTAGGGAGGGAACGCTTATCTATCTTAATCACTCTCTTGTATCAACCATTGCAATGTAGATTCAATTTTAGACTAACATAGATTAGTTTGCCTTTACTTTTAGATTAATCTTTCTCTCAAAAGTTTACCTAGTTACTTGGTTAAGCGCTAGTAACCCCCTTGCTCCGCGGATTGACAAGTGTTGACGGCTGTTAAGCACTGCTTTTACACTGTCAATTCCTGCATAAAATAATTAGAAAATGATCATCAACACTAGAATAGGGGTTTATACTGACAATTTCCACAAGTGTTGGTGTTCCTAGCTTTCATTGCAGGAAGCATGGAAATACGTGCTAAACGATATATTCCCAGAGCAAGAGAACCAAAGACATAAAAGGGCGCCATTAGAAACAATGCCAAATGCCAAATTGGACTCCACCATTGCGACGGGCTCGTCGAGACGATCGAAATGGATATATTATTTGTATGCATCGGAGTCTGGATGAAGAAGATACGGAAGAGACAAAATAGCTTACGTTAGCACTGCGTCACCTCGTCACCCGGTCGTCGTCTGCATGCGCGCCACGTGGCGGCGTCTGGTTGGCGTGACGGCGACGACACGGATCACCAGAGTGGTTTGCGGGCGCACGCGGGATCTCCCCCGCCCGCCACGCGTCGGCACCTGAGCGGCCGGCTACGGATCAACCGCGCGCGCGCACAGGCGCCGTGTGGGGAAAGCCGCCGCCAGGGCACGTGGCTGACGCGGAGAGAGGCAGTGCCGCGGCCCGCGCTGGCTCACCCGGGTTCGGCCCGGTCCGGCTGGCTGGACCGCCCGGTTCACCTCCTTTTGTGCCGGTTCAGCACCCAAACACCCCGGTTCTCTCCGGTTCTCTCCGGTTCTCGCCCCTAGGAGGTCGGTTCCCACCAGGACACGTGTCAGCGCAGCAGTGGTGGCGCCCAGCAGCCTTGGAGGCCCCTCCTACCCTCTCTAGCCTATAAATATGAGGGGAGGGGGTAGAATTAGAGACATCCATCCTCTCCTCTCCTCTCATTCCCCATGTAGGGTGTGTGTGTGTGAGTGCTAGGTAGAGAGGGAAGTGAGGGTGATGATGAAGGAGTTCTTCTTTGTTCTTCATTTAGAGCAAAGTGAGTATTTCTGTATTTCCTATTTAGACTAAAGTTATATTCATGCATGGGTGATATGTTCTTGAGTTCTTCGTCTGTTCATCATTTAGAGGCTCGTGTTCTTCGTGACACGATCTTTTGATCTTGTTGACTAGATGAATAATTCTGCATTCCGTTTGTGTGAGTTATCTCGTTAGATCTTATTGGAATACAATCATTGGCGCTTAGTCGTTCGACCTCGCGCCACCTCAGGTCAATGACGGGTGAGGTATAGCCGTACTCGCGAGTTTGTCGCTCCATATTTATATGAAGTGCTATAGTGTTGTTACGGGTCGACTGACGTAGCCGTGCTATAGTAGTAATCTGTGGTGCAGACGTGGTGTCTGAACTACGGGTTATCCTTCGATTGCCCTGTATCCCACGGTTTGTCTTGGGGTAGGCCGCAGTGGTGACAGCCGTTGGACCCTTTCGGAATCCCCCACGTTCGGATACAGGTGTAGGCAACCCTTTGCTGTGAACCGACTGTTATAGCCAGGAGGGTCCGGTGTCTGAAGTGAGATCCTTACAGCTTTACTCCCCTAGAACCGAGCACCCCATCATCTCTCTACCCAAGCAGGGGCTTGGTGTCCTTGGACCGTTCTTCTAGTATAGAAGGTAGTACACACCGTTCCTTGGATTCGATACCCTTTGGAATACTCCTGAGGTGAAGTGCTACAACGGTATTTCCGTGCGCTTGCAGATTCTTTCGTACCCGTCGGTATACCCAGGTGGATCTTACAAGCATTTCTGGCGCCGTTGCCGGGGAACGGTTGCTGTATCTATCTTCGAACCTAGTGGTCCTCGTATGTATCTTTTTCGTTTTCTTCTACCTCTACCCCCGTTACCCTTCGAGATATCCTTTTCTGTTTTCTTTACTTCTACCTTTACCCCCGCTACCCTTGGAAGGTTATCCTTGTAAACACCTTCCACCTTCGAGGAGTGAACCCTCAGAGCCACCCTTGTCAGAACTCATTCCTTCATCTGGCTATCGGATTCACCCCTCTCTCATGAAGCTAATTCAGGATCTTTCCTTCTCGGGGTCAATTCATGAGAACCCCCCTCGATCATGTGAGAGACTACGAGTGTCTGATTGAAACTCCGAGTGAAATCGAAGAATCATCAGATGCTCGGAAAAGGGAATCTTTCCCGCTATCCCTCTCTGGGGGAGCACGGGATGGACATCGTTATTTACGATGTGTTGTCTCGTTGAGGATAAGGATTCTCAGTCTCAAGCAAGGTGAGGAGGAATCGCTAGGAATGGTATGGCATCACTTCGCCTTTTTGGTGGAAGATTGCCCAGTCCTCCACGTTCCCGATCGGAAGCTGCTTCAGCACTTCTGGTATGGGTTACGGAAGGACAATGCCATGCAGCTTAATGCTCTCTTTGAAGGCTCTTTGTGCACTTGGACGCTGTTGAGGGAAAAGAGATCGTGGAAACCCTCCAGGATTTCAGCTCCCCCTTGCATCCCAGTCGATGAGGTGCCCGTCAGAAGAAATGTTGAGCCACCTAGACTCATCATCAGCCGAGCTGAGGCTTTAAGCTCCGGTTGAAGATACCATTCCTGATTAGCAGGAATCTAAGGGAAAGATTGCTTAGCGCAGAGTCTACTCTTGGGTTCCCCTCTCGTACCTCTTCTTAGACCTTCTCCCCGAGACCGTGTCTTGTGGGAGGATGGAGAGAGTAATTAGGAAAGGATGAATCATTCTCGACCGGGATGACTTGTCTGATCCTAGTTATGATCTCCTAAGGAGAGTACGATTGGCCTATCATGTTCCTACGTTGAGGTTTGAGCTAAAGTGCCTTGCACTGAAGTTTCGTATAAACTAAGACATCGGTCTCTACTTTATAATCCAGTGGGTTCATTTATCAGACCGAAGGAGCACGATCATTTACCGATCGAATGGAGTACATTCACTTCATAACTTAAGCCCATCGATCGATGCCGATCAGTCAGGAGAAGCTTAAACTTCATACCTTATGCTTGACTTGATCGATGCCCAATGGGAGTTGCACTTTCCAGCTTATCCATAACCTCCTATTGGAAGCTTAGGTTAGACCCGGGATGGCTCATCATTTTGGTGAGAACATCGGTCCATCTACCTAAGGAAGGATGAGCTTAACCTCACCCTTCACCCGAACTCTAGCTCCTGAACGTACGCCGGCCGTTCGAGTTTCTACTCTATCCTCTTTTGGAGGCCAAGTATTTTCCTGAGTTGAGTTCAGTCGGAGATCAGTTGCGAGAGCGCTAGCCTCAGTGCTCAACCTTCCGTCTCCGAGGTTCACCCTGGTGCTATAGCTTCTCGAGTCCCGTGATCGTCCCAGGAGCTGTCTTAGCCTCCCTGGAATGATCATGTCTGCTTTTAGCTTTGCTATCTTTTGGACTCGTGTTCGTATATGGCACTAACCTTGCAGCTAGAGTTTCACTGATTCATCGATGATTGGTGGTGAGATGGGCAGGACACCACCAATGTGGCTGCAGGAGAAATCTCCCATGGTCGAGCTTATGACCATAATAAACAAAGCACTACCAGGAGATAGCCTGGATTAGCATAGGTTTTATTTCCCTTTCGAATAAGAGCAAGAACATGTTTTTAAGATAAAGTTGTCCTTCGGGTATTTTTGGTCGCTAACCTTTCAGGTGAAGATTAAAAAGAACGGTGGACAGCGACGCCTAAGAACATGTGAGCTGCATCAACTACAACACTGTGGTAAGATTTTGATAAGGGAACGTTTACAAGGGAAGCTTGATCTCCACACACTTGAGTTTCGTTGTCTAGCAATGCACACTCCAAGTGTGGGGGAGGTGTGTGAGCACCCCAAGTAAAGTTCCTCTTATGACAAATCTTATCCTGCTTTGGAGATGATGTTAGCTCTTGCATCTTGCCCGATTAGCTAGGTAAGTCCTGCTTTTGACTTTAAACAAAGCCCTTCCGGGAGGTTGCCCGAGGTTCACCGTTATGCACTCATGCTCATGTTCCCCTTGGAAATAGCTTAATTATGCTTGCATGCTTCCTTTATCTCAGATCACATGCTCTGGTTTGAGTGTTTAAGTTAACACACATTCATAGACCATTTTAAATTAAGCATGGTGCTTAGGTTAAAATTGTCTTCTTCAGTCAAAACAAGACATGGTGTCGAGTTTTGATTGATGAACCTTAGAGTTATGTTCTCATGGATACTGGATGCATGTATGTGGACTAACCCCTGCAGAAATTATCAAATTCAAAAGGGTAAGTCATTGAGCTATATCTATTGGGGAAGATGAGTTAAGGTGTCAGATTAATTTTGCACAACATATGAAGGAGGTACATTTGGCCCCGTAAAGGTCTCAGGTAAGTATACCTTCTTCATCTATGAAGTGCATTGTTGATCTAACCCTGCTTGAGTAAATGACATGGTGACGATAATAATTAAAAAAACCAAGAATATTTGCTTTCAAATAAAGACTCTATGGTTCTTGAACCAGTAGAGTCCATCTTTTGTTCCCACCTTTGCTTGAAGAACAACATCAGATTCAACCACTAGTGTGGGGGAGTTCTCTCGAGCTCATCATCGACATATCCACTCGAGAATTCCCACACAGGCACTGCACAACATCGACTACGCCTTCATGACAAGAGCAAGGTAAACTGGAGTGACTCGGCTGCCTTCTGGTCAGTCGAATCACCACTGGTCTCCCTTGATCTCTTACCCTTCAGAAGCGATGGTATGTGCACCCTCTACCTCACTCTCCGTTATCCATGAGTTTGATTGATTTTCAATTCATATCCTTTATATCAACTCAGTGGTTTGTGCTATGCTTGCTCTACATGTTTCCTATGGTTGGCTTGCATATGTTTTATTCCTTACTCATTGTCTTGATGATTGTGAACAAATATCATTAGGGAACTCATGCTTATCTAAGTAGTTGATGTCTGTGATATGGTTTGATGATATGATCTTCGCTCTTTATGTTTGAGTGCTTGGGAATTTTATTTGAAAAAAATCATAAAACCCTTTGCAAAGCTCCTCTTTGATGTGTCACAGTCCTACCAAAGCCATATGATGTTTTTAGTTGAAAACCTTATACTCATATGCTGCTTGTTGTTACATTGAGCTTTGTCAAATTCTGTGACCCTTGTGAGAATTCTTTTCATTACTTTCATGATCAAGATTCATGTGCAGACCACCATATTCCCCTTGCTACGCTTCTATAAAGAAAGATAGCATTGTACCATTCATCCATTTCAGAAAAATAAAGCTCCATATGTGGTATGACATCTCTCTCCAAAAGTATCCTTCAAAAACAGGCATGGGCTATGAAAAAAAGAAGAAAAGAAAAAAAAGAGACACATGCTCAAAGCATGAGTAAAAAAAAGAAGAAAAAAGGGGAAATGATAGCCCATGCCCCAAATAAAGGAGAAGAAGGAGAGAGATGGTCATAAGTTACATATCTTAGATGGTAATAACTAGTACCTACTCCGGGACTAGTGTCCACCTTACCATCACCACAGTATTTCATCATGTATGGTAATATCTAGAACCCATTCCGGGCCTAGTATCCACCTTACCATATCCATCGCATCCATATAAGTGCACATCTTGATCTGATTGTATGAATTGTTTTTCTCCTTGGATCCAGTTTTTGACTTTGCAATATATGTGAAGCAAGTATGCCTTATCTTTCATACCTACCTTGAGCTCCACATATAGCCATAATTAGAAGTAGGATGAAGAAAGGCAATTATAATGCCTTGGTGAGGATATATACACTTTGAGCGATCTGAGAGAATCAAATGAGGAGCTAAGCAAGGTTTATTTTGAAAATCATTGCAAAACCCCAAGTTACTTGACATGATGAGCAGGAGTGACTTGATTCATGACCGTTCCACTCTTCAACTACCCAAGATGGCATGATAGACACTCCACATAGTTCACAAGTGCAAGGTATGGTTTGGAATATCTCTTATGCTAGCTTCATACCTTTGGATATCATGTACCACCTTGATCTGACTCCCTTCACTCGGGACGAGCAAAGGTCAAGTGTGGGGGAGTTGTTGACGGCTGTTAAGCACTGCTTTTACACCGTCAATTCCTGCATAAAATAATTGGAAAATGATCATCAACACTAGAATAGGGGTTTATACTGACAATTTCCACAAGTGTTGGTGTTCCTAGCTTTCATTGCAGAAAGCATGGAAATACGTGCTAAACGATATATTCCCAGAGCAAGAGAACCAAAGACATAAAAGGGCGCCATTAGAAACAGTGCCAAATGCCAAATTGGACTCCACCATTGCGACGGGCTCGTCGTGACGATCGAAATGGATATATTATTTGTATGCATCGGAGTCCGGATGAAGAAGATACGGAAGAGACAAAATAGCTTACGTCAGCACTGCGTCACTTCGTCACCCGGTCGTCGTCTGCATGCGCGCCACGTGGCGGCGTCTGGTTGGGGGGACAGCGACGACGTGGTTCGCCAGAGCGGCGCGCGGGCGCACGCGGGATCTCCCCCGCCCGCCACGCGTCGGCACCTGAGCGGCCGGCTGCGGATCAGCCGCGCGCGTGCACAGGCGCCGTGTGGGGGAAGCCGCCGCCAGGGCACGTGGCGGACGCGGAGAGAGGGTGATGATGAAGGAGTTCTTCTTTGTTCTTCATTTAGAGCAAAGTGAGTATTTCTGTATTTCTTGTTTAGACTAAAGTTATATTCATGCATGGGTGATATGTTCTTGAGTTCTTCGTCTGTTCATCATTTAGAGGCTCGTGTTCTTCGTGACACGATCTTTTGATCTTGTTGACTAGATGAATAATTCTGCATTCCGTTTGTGTGAGTTATTTCGTTAGATCTTATTGGAATACAATCATTGGCGCTTAGTCGTTCGACCTCGTGCCACCTCAGGTCAATGACGGGTGAGGTATAGCCGTACTCGCGGGTTCGTCGCTCCGTATTTATACGGAGTGCTATAGTGTTGTTACGGGTCGACTGACGTAGCCGTGCTATAGTAGTAATCTATGGTGCAGACGTGGTGTCTGAACTACGGGTTATCCTTCGATTGCCCTGTATCCCACGGTTTGTCTTGGGGTAGGCCGCGGTGGTGATAGCCGTTGGACCCTTTTAGAATCCCCCACGTTCGGATACAGGTGTAGGCAACCCTTTGCCGTGAACCGACTGTTATAGCCAGGAGGGTCCGGTGTCCGAAGCGAGATCCTTACAGCTTTACTCCCCTAGAACCGAGCACCCCATCATCTCTCTACCCAAGCAGGGGCTTGGTGTCCTTGGACCGTTCTTCTAGTATAGAAGGTAGTACACACATATCCTTGGATTCGATACCCTTTGGAATACTCCTGAGGTGAAGTGCTACAGCGGTATTTCCGTGCGCTTGCGGATTCTTTCGTACCTGTCGGTATACCCAGGTGGATCTTACGCTCCCACTAGGTGTACAACTAGTGGTGAGGTTAAGAAATACCAACAACAAGAACCTTGGGATCTCCCGTAGGTGAAGAAGGGCATAAATGATCTGTACGCTTGCAGATCAAAACTTTATATGAGTTTTAACCATCAACACATGGCAACTATGGCTCATGTAGTCTCTCCAATCTTCTAGAAACTTCCTTCTTTGCCATGATTTTTATCCTCTCACTAGTAAAGTGCACGTGCGGCACGCACATGTGTAAAAAACCATAAAAAATAAACATTTATATTTATAAATAAAGATATGAGCATATAATGACAAAAAATTAACACATATTATAATAATTTTATTTGACATCTAACTATGAACCTAACAATTTATATATTCATAGTTTAACTATGAATCCCACGTACTCTTATATGCATATGAAATGTTCGAACAATTTATGAATAAATGTCTGATTCGTTGTTGCTAAAATCGAATGATACATAAATAGGATGGTTCACTTTGATTCCGATCATACAAGCTGATGAGTACGAGGTGATGTGGGGACGAGAGCACCGCGAAAATGTAATAAAAATAACAATAAAAAATATATGTAATACCGCTACAAGGACACAATTTATTCAAACTTAACAATTTGTGACAATTAATTAACTAATTCATATAAGCACACGTAAAAAACTACAACATTTCATCTTAGTCGCGAAAGACGTGACCCGTGATATATGTAATAAAACACGTACTTTAGGGAAGAACATGAAGACTTCATTTTGGACTCCGCATATGTTATATTGAATAATATTTGCAACTCTCCCTCCCTTAAGTCTTCATCATCATATTCTTTGTCCTCTTCTTTCTCGTCCTCCGGGTGCCGTTCACTGTCAGCCTTTCTTGTTTGGAGCTATCGTCATCCTCTTCTTCTTGATGTGATTCGTCATCTTCTATAGTGTTGTCTGTGACGATGTGGACTTTGATGTAGTTGTCCATCAGCTTCTCATTGTCGACGGCCACCTTCGTCCGCGGTCTGTCGCGCTTGATCTCATAGTTGATCTTGTTGGACCACAATGATAAAAAAACATAAATTTAACATCTCTAATTGACTCGATATTATTGTAGTTTATACTAAATAATCACAATTATATCTGTAAAAGAAATTTCATGTTACATGTATTGTTTTGATAGTTGATCCATCGCTCATGTCCAACTCCAGATTGATCTCTTGACTGTCCTCTCTGTTAATCATCTCAACATCTACTTGTGTTTCCTGTTTGATTGACACCTCATTGAGAACAGGTGTCGAAATCTCTCCCTTCACCACATTTGAATTGACACATGACAGCTTGCTCTATATGCAATATTAAACAACCAATGTTGTTTCTCGTGAAGAAGAATTTATGAAAAATTAGCAATAGTTGCATACGAACCTCCATTGGGACATGCTTCATCTGCAGGTTTGGAAGAGCAAGATGTTTCTCGCTGTATTGTTTTGGCGGCGATGGAGATAAGGGATTGTAGAGCGAGATATAAACGATGGTTTTGTTATATAGTCGGTTGTTTGTGTAAGTTCTTTGTTTTGAGAAGTCGGAGTCTTGTCAGGAATCAATGCAGTTTTGTTTTCTTTTTTCCTTTTGCAGTGTTAACGTCCTGGTCTGATTCCACGTCTGTTTTGCTTTTTTGATTCCACGTCTGTTTTGCTTTTTTTTTGTCTTTGCATCCTTCGTGGAAACCAGCATATATTGGCATGAGGACTGATTGTTGTTACACACTGATTGCTAATAAACTTAAATCGAGACAAATTATATCCCAAAAAATACATCAATCGATGCCAATCATGTATCCATATGAGGTCTTGGGTATATGCTACGTCCGGACAATATCTAATATAAAAATTATTTTATCTAATATTTCAATAATAAACAGACCACATCGAATTGTTCAAAACTATTAAATCAGATAACAAAATAAATAGATTATATATGAAACAAAATTCAAGACATATATTGCCATGACTATTTTAATGTATCCAGTTGTGATGAATGGCTCTCCTCTACAATAACATTCAGAAAACAAAAAAAAATGAAAGATACCGCAGCCATGTGATATCAGCTAGCGATGAAATGAGCTTCATAAATATGAACACCAGTGTCACCTATAAGATGTCAATTTAATCTCTGTGAACAAAAACCTAGTGCGCATGTTAATAGTTTAATCACCATGTGCATCATACAAACAAAAAAATGTTTAACGCTGAATGAAGCCCAAGCAACAGATTCAGAGCATCAGAATCCAAGTTCTGAACAGATTTTCATATAGCAGTAGCATGGGTTCACAATTATTATGTGATGCCACATCATTAAACAAGAAACTGTCAAGGAATCAAGTGAAAACATTTCGTAATGCACATAACCACTTCAAGGGTTAAAAGGCTATTAAATAGGAATTGCAGTCATCCAAGATGTTGGCCAGCGTTGCTTACTCCAAAACTTCTTTGAAGTGATCAGCACATTTTTTTTGCAAGGATATAGTCTCGAGATTATATGCATCTGAACATGCAAACCAGTAGCAATGTTATCTTTGTGTGTAAATTGAGTAATCAAAAGAAAGCAATGCACGTCGAAAAGGAGAAAACCTTCAGGAAAAGAAAATCATGTTGTTAATGCACTAATGTCTAACTGATACATTCCTGCACCTCCCGAGTAACTGTTTGATTTCTTATTAATGCACTAATATCTAACTACGGCATTCCTGACCCTCCCTAATAAGTGTTTTTAGTGTACAGTTCCTGATGGAAATTTAATGGTAGTCTGCTAATACATAGCTTATGATATTTTATTTCTAAGCGCATCATCTAAATCTTGTAAACCAAGAACACTTATGAAATCAAAGCCTAAACAAGGAATAAAGAAAGGATTAGACCCTGGAGGACTCTGTAAATGTACTCAAATCATCATGAAAGTTATCCTCTAAATTTTTGGGCTGTAAGACTGTCCACAGCAACCACACCCATAGGCACCTTCAAATCCACCTTATGAGGGAGGAGAGAGAAGAATCCCATCCCCCAGAGAGTAACGCCCACAGCAGTCCACACCCATCCCCTCCTGCATCCTACCGTTGGCTCGCGGGACGGCGATCGATGGAGGAGCCAGCAACCGGATCCGCCGCGACGGGCGGCTAACGGGCGGAGATGAGGCGGGGCGCGACGAAGACCGGACGGGCGGAGCTGCTGCTGGAGGTGACGACCGGACGCCGAATCGAGGAGGCCCCGCCGTGGATCGAGGGAGCCCCACCGTGAATCGAGGGAGCTTCGCTACCGAGCCCACCCTCTTGGTCCCTGTTGCATCCGCCGTTGTGGAGGCGGCCGCGGTGCCGCGGCGGTGAAGACGTCGGGGAAGGAAGCGGCCGCGGGGTGGAGAAGATGACAGGGGAAGGAGGTGGCCAGGGAAGGAGATGGCCGCGGGGTGGAGGTGGTGGTTGGGGAAGTGGAGGCGGACACGAGGAGGAGGCGGCGGTCGGGGAAATGGAGGCGGCGGCGGGGAAGTGGCGGTGGACGCGAGGTGGAGGCGGACGCGCGGTGGAGGAAGGGGAGGGAGGCGGGTGCGGGTGAAGATGGGGGAGAGGAGAGAGAATACCCGTGTGTAGGGGACGGGAGGATGCGAACTGCAAAATGAAGGTGGTGGTGCGGGAGCTGTTGGAAGGGATACAATGTTCCTCTGTTGCTCATTTTGAGTTTGGGGGAGTGGATGAGGGGATTGCTGTGGACGGTCTAACATCAACAGAGTAGCATTTTAGAATTGTAGCGTCTATTACTGAGCATGAGAAAAAATTACAAGTTGCAGCAAATCTTTACACGTCCTCCAAAATAGTGGCACATGTTCTTGAGATTTCCAACACTAAAGCAAATTAGCCGGGTTGTCTCTCATACTTACCATCTCCTTCACATCCCGTTTTTGCTGCCTCGTTGGTTCCTCAGCGAACTGAAACAAGAATCGCGTATTTAGTAGGATAGGAAACAAATTTGACAGCTAATGAGACCCAAAAGAAACTCACAAATCAACAATTGATTCCTTTTCACATCCCTCAGATACACATCAATGTATGTCAACTTATCAATGTGTTATGATGTATGAGTAATTCTCACCCTCCATTCACATTTCGTCGATGATCCTAATACATAATGTGAACTACTCCCTAGAAAGTACTGTCTACAAGCAAATGCAAAACTGATTTCGTGTTTCGTCCTGCTAATCAATGTACATACTGATTTTGTATTGTACATACCAATGTGATTGACCGATACGCCTATTCCTGTACAGTGTGCCAACAACACGACATTGACTCCACACAAGGCCATTCTCAATAAGCCTGCACAGTTGTGTAACATGGAACCACCAACAGCTTGGACTTTCTCAGCCTTTGTGGTGTGTCACCGGTTAGTGACCTAAAAAGTATGAGGTAGTACTTTTGAAATATAAACTCCATGCTTTGCAAGCAGATAAGAACTTGCAAATTGTGAAGTTCCAAAGCCCTTCTTTTACCTCTATCACATCCTAGCGCATGTAACAACATGACATGATTACTGATGAAAGTATCATGCATTGTGTAGAGAAGAAAAGGAAGCATGACAGACTATTTGGAATAATTTAATCATTTTTTCTATATTACTCATAAGTCATAACTAAGACCTTTTAATCTTAGACAACAGTTATATAATGATCAACCTGCCATGTGGAACGACAACCACTAATTTTGATAGGTTCCTTCAGGAATATCATTGCATCAATCATAATAAAACTGAAAGACCTGAATAGGTTAATGTTAGCAAGAGGCACCTCTGTCTAGGACAAAACAAATTCACCATTCGTCACCTGGACCCTGTCAAATGAATCAAAATGCAGAGATTATGTATGGAAATTCTACAACCTGATGAGCAACAAAGCAAGCCACCAAGGTAGCCATGCTAGGCATTTTTCATGAACATCTCATGCACAATCACGGTTCCGTGAATTCAGGGTCAGAATCTGCCAATTGCCCAACCGAGTGGATAAAAGCGCAAACCTGTCAACAAGAATAGTAAGCAGGGCATGGCTACTCCTCTTGGGTAGGCACTAAGGCTGACTGGAGAATGGGCATATCATCATCCCAGAGAAGCCATGAGGCGAATAGGGAGGAGGAGAGGGAGAAGAAGCAGCACATACACGCGGTCGATGCACCCCTGGATTCCTAGAGAGGATGGCACCTATGGAGGTAGCGTTGAGGTGGCACCGTCGCTGTCAGAGAGTCTGGGTCCCGTCGCCCCACGGGAGCTCCTGCACGAACAACAGACCCATTCAAGATGACGACGAGGAGCCTGCCACGGTGGAGCTCGCCCTGCAGAACCTGTCGGGAAGGGCCGGGGATCGCGGCCAACTCCGGCGGTGCTCCCAGTAATGTCTTCCCTCCCCATTTGCGCTACCCCCTGTCTCCCTAGTGACGGATCAGGTGCTGCCCACCTGGTGCGGCTCCTCCTCCCACGGTGGCCGGCGACGCCGTCCCTCACCATCTCCCCCACCTCCGGCTCCTTCCCTCCGCATCGGCGGCGGGCCTTGAGCTCGAGACACCGCCGGCGACAGCTCCACTGCGCGCCGCCTAGATCCGGCGGCCCTCGACCTCTCCGGCGGCGGAACAGTGGCTCAACGACGAGAAGCGGGGAGCAGCAGTGCCTACCGGACGAATGGAGTTGACGGCGGATCCTGACCCTCGACGACCTCGCGCTCGGGCGACCATGGGGCTCCCTCAACGGCCGGCCCCGCCCTCTCCCCGGCGACTCCCTCTCTCTCTGTGGCCGTGCTGTTGACCGGCAGGGGTCGTGCGGGGGAGCCGGTGGGGGGTGGGTCGACGCGGCAGAGTGCGGGTGGTGGGCCCAAGGCGGGTACACATTACGGGTAAGGCCGCGGACGGATGAGAAAAGAATTATGTTTTTGGCTGAAACGCTCCCCAAATTGCGATTTTCATGGTTGTTCCACCTTTTTGTCGTCACACAACCTGACAGGTGGGTCCGGCATAAGGGGTAAGGCGGGTCCGAATTGGGTGAGAAAAGTTTTCAATTGTTTTCGCTCCTTATAGTATAGATACATGACAAAGTTTGTATCTTCCACAATCTTCTAAAACTACTGGAAGGGCACGTGCGGCGCACACGTGATATTAAAAAGAAGTACGTACAAAATGTTTATGTAGCTATAATATGTTTGCATTTTTAATAAAAATGGAATCGTATGATAATAATGGAGGAACACTAATTATGATCTAAACCAATTGTCATTCAACATAAATGTTGAACACACTCTATATGCAAAGCACCAAAACTTTTAGTTCGTAGTTCACTGTTTTAGAAGATGGAACACATTCTATATTTTTAACAAGAAACAATTTGTAAAGATAGAAAATAATAGTCTTCCATGTAATAGAATCCACAGTACACAAGCATCATCTCATATAGAAAAGCGGGGCACATGAAAAATATAATATAATATAAAGAAATAGATAAATAATATAAAGAAAGAATCTTTAAAAGTTGATGAAAAAATAATAACAACCGAGCTCTAGAAAAATAATAACAAATTATCACAGATACGATAATTGATGAAAAAACATAATGATTTGATATGGTCATTTCACCATCTGCAACTAACCATCATTTTTTCCAACATTTTCTCTTGTCAGAACTTGAATTGTTCCATAAGAAGAAGCAACGAAAAAACCAAAATCAATAGAACACCAACACTATATTGAATCAGACAAAAGCATGGCAAGTGCATCACAACATACCTGAAAGTGGTGTACCAATTGCTATTCCACCTAGTACAACAGAGAATAATAAAATATTTCTAAAAAATTAACATATTAAAAAATCAGGAGATTTCATGAAAACAAACCTGAATGTTGTGTTATGGTTGCAATCCTAGATACAAGAACACTACCTATTTAAATGCAATGGTTGAATTCATGAAAAAAATGCTTTTAATAATTAATTGTGTGCGTGCATCTGTGTGTGAAATGGTAGTATGACAAATAATTCTGCAAAACGAACCTGAAAGCGGTGTTACAGTTGCAATACCGGATAGAGGTACACTCTCTGTTTTCATAGAATCAAACATGAAAGTGGTGTAACAGTTGCAATATACATGACTTCATTATATAATATATATATATACATTTTTCTTGATTACGGTCTCCCAATCCAGATAGAGCTGACATGGATAGTGGAGTTGTAACAGAACTATCTATTTGAATGTTACATGCAGGTCACTACTACATTTTCTCCCTAATGCAACACATGAAATGTGTTGCAATATGCCATATTTGGTTGCAATAGCCTCAATTGCAACCAATTTTTTTCGTCAACCATGTGATGCGAAAGGCCGCGCTGCATTAGCCTGTAGCAACCGTGGTCTTTTTGTGGTTGCAAAAGTTTTTCTATTGCAACGCAATGCGGCGTTGCAACTAGCATTTTATACCGCGTTCGTGTTGGTTGCAAATTATTCTATTGCGACGCATCTAGTGTTGCCATAGGTGCAATTGCATCGTACACACCACGTTGCAATTTTTAAAATATTTCGTTGCAAAGTATTATATTGCTACGTTCTTATTGTGGGTGCAATATGGGAAGCACCTCTATTGCCACCAACTTGTTTTGGGTGCTATATGTGGTTCCATCTATTACCACGAAGTTGATTTGGGTGCTATAGTCGGTGACCTCTAATGCCACGCAACAGAGATGGTTGTTATAGGTGCAACATTCTATTACAACCAAAATATATAGGTTTGCGGCAATAGGTGGGGCACTCTAATGCCACCTTTTTGTTTTCTATTGCCACGATACGTATTTGGGTGCTATATGTGTTTCCTTTTATTACAACGAAGTGGAATACGGTGCTATAGGCAGTGTTCTATATTGCCACGAATCAGGGATGGTTGTTATAGGCGCAACTTTCTAATACCACCAAGATAAATATGTTCGAGGCAATAGGTGGGGCACTCTGATGCCACCTAGTTTACTTGGTTGTAATATGTTTCCTATTCTGTTGCTTCGAAAATGATTCAGTTGCCAAAAGTTCATGCCTCTATTACCACCATAATACAAGGTTGCTACATGTGGAACCTACTATTGCCACAAGCCTTTGTGACACCGAAAAATATTGGTTGCGATAGGGTGATTTCTCTTTTGCAACGAAAGGAGTTGATGCCATAGTTTTGTAGGTCACCATATGTTTATTCTGCCACGCTCATTTATTTGTAGCAGCAATAATTTAAAACATTAAAATACAGGATCTTCAATAATAATTATTATGCATTTATAATTCATGGCGTAATAAGTACTGAAATACTAATTAGCAACCACACTGATAAATGAAACCATCCACTGGGAACATTCAACCATCCACACTGATAATTAAGTTTAATGACACACGAAGTACTGAAATACTACTAAGTTTTGAAGAGGACATTGTTTCAACACAGATGATGTTGACTTGAAGACGATCACATCAGTTGATCAGCCAAGGATTGTTTCAACAAAGAGTTGGGTGGCTTGAAGGAGATCCCATCACTTGATCAGCAAAGTGTGACTTCAAGAAGGTCCCACCACCTGTTTGCTCCATTCGAAACGGCTTAGCTTTCTGAAATGAATGAATAACATTTGTAAGCATCAAGTAAACTATAATATTGGAAACGGTGCAACAACAGCATGTACCAAACCAAAGTTTTATTTTCATTCATAAAATTATCAAAATGATATCAAATAATCAACACATCTATAAACACTTTGACAGCTGAAACATGAACATTCACAACAGGCAGAGGAGTTACTAAAATTTCACCTCCTGTTTTTTTGGCTTGTTGTCGTCTCCTACTTGCTGCTTGTGCCTGTAGCTGTTGAGATGAAATTTTTGCATGGGGCTGGACGGAAGGTGCTTCAGGATTGGTACCAGAATTATTACTTCTTGTATTGCGAATGGTAGCCGCCCTTTGTTTAGCACTGACTTCAGGTTGCTTCTCCTGAGAACAAAAAATATATGGGAGGGAAAAATTAGGCGCCATTTTGATCAGTATCTGATGATAGAAGTAAAAAGTTGTCAATCCACAAAACAACCTGACTAGAAGAGAGCACATTCGTTGGGTCTGTCTGCACATCTTCAGTTCTCGTGACTCATGCAGCCGCCGCCGCAATGTCTGCAGATGCAGTGACATTGTTGTTTGGCTGGACAAATGTTGGCAGGACAATCTATGAAAGGATACAGACATTTAGATATAGAACCTAAGGATAGAAAGTCATTCATGCAACTAGCTTGACCAGTACCTGTGGAATTTGTGCCTGTCCATTTGTTGCTTGCAGCATTGATAGGAACTCTTGCCTAAGCTGTTGCAGATCAGCCTCCCTTTTCTTGTTACTTTCTTCAAGTTGTCGTGCATGTTCTCTCCTTTCTGCTTCCCTTTCATCTTCCCATGTTGACATTTTTTCTTGTAGCAGCCCAAATGCGTCCATGAGCTTGACGTGTTCCTGATGCTGTAGCTCTTCCCTACGAATTTGTTCCTGGCGCTCCGCATTGAGCAGCTGCCTTCTAGTTGGGTTTTTTTGCCAGGTACCCATTACCATGCAACTTGGTTGATTTGCACTTTGTGACTTCCTTGTATGCCTTCTGGAACATCTCGTTTTTTTTCCTTTTGGGAAACGAAGTTGTTTTCTACATTTGATTCCGCCTCAGCAATAACGCTGCTTGCTTTGTCCTAACATTTACAAGGCACAAATGGAGGAGTTAGTTGAACAAGAAATTGCTTGCATTCTATAATTGCATGGACTATGTATAGTAATGTATGTACACATTCATTGAGAACTCGCATAGACATTTTTAGATTGTTCGTCTGTCCATTCCCCATGCTTAGTGTGAGTTAACCACCAAAGTTCCATATCATCGGGCTCGTCACCAGTTTCTGGGTCTCTCTGTTAAGCCAAGAACATAACAAATTAGTTATTCATGCTGCAAGACAGATTAGAGATGTGCTTCTCCAGTTATTACCTTCTCATAGCTGCGCTGAGAAAAAGGCTTACAGCCTGACAAATGTCTTGTCCTTTGTTGGTCTCGAATTGCAGAATTTTGTACGCTCCTTTCCTATATAGAATGTCAAGATTTGAACAATAATCTTAAAGACTCAGACATTGCCATTTGTATGAAAAATGTATTGCTCAGTAATAGTAACAATGTGGAACAAACCTTGAATTTAGCAGTACTGAAATACTTCAGCAGATAGTGCCATTCAACAATATCTAATTCTTTAGGCTTATGTAACATTCTCTGGTGGTAGCTGTCATTTGTCTTGGTCGTAGCACTGAAAGTTGAACGCCATCCTTTGTAACGCTCCGCAGCAATGTTCCATATCTTTTCCCTTGAATCAGCATTATCCTCCATGTCCCACTTTGCCTGTTATATAATCACAATAGCATGCAAATACTATGTGAGTTGTTACGTTAGTTTATAATTGAATTGTATTCAAAAGCAAAGTTTATGATTATATACCAATACATCAGTTGCTATTGCGTCTTTGACTTCTTTCTTGACATGTTTCCACGATTTCACTCCAATGACTGGCGTCCTTTTCCTTGTATACATGACTACTTCATCAACAAATGAGCGGTAGTTACTACCTATCGGTCCTCCATGTTTTGAGAATTGAATGTCCAACTGCTGTTTGCCCGCCTTGATTCTCTTGGCGATTACCTTCAAGGCTCTTACGGGACCGCATCCTCTTTTCTTCACATTTTGTGAGCCTATTCCATGGGAACAAAATGTAATAATACCCACAAAAAAACATACTATGCATAAACAGGTAATTTCTAATAAACACAAGTTACCATCTCCTTGCTCCTGCTGTTTCCAACGCCGAGCATGAGATGGAGGTTGCACTGGAGGTGTTGGGTTCATGTCATGCCTGTGTTGCAAAATAAAGGTGGGGTCCACATACCGTTCTGCAGACAATTTTGTGGCATGATGAGCTAGCATAATTTGTAGTCTGACAAAGAATGGTAATTTGCTTGCCAATTAGGAGAGGGATATTACCGATGTCATCAAGTAGTCCTGCAACATTCAGGTATTCTTGGTATGTGTCGATGGTGTCCTCCCTGAATATGTCTTTTAATTCTGAAAAAGGATCCATAATTAATTTCAATCATGTGAGTTAACTGGACAATCATGAGTATATATATACAAATATTGGGCTGTACCATATCTTACCCAAGGCTTTCTTCTCTTTATGCAGTGCAGCTAGCCAAACTTTGTATTCATCTAATTCAGATTCTTCGATTTCTTCATCATCATCATCATCATCATGTGTGGAAACACTTTTGGATTTCAGTGGTGTTATGGGCATGGTATGGTTTTTAGGTATTGGCTCTCTGGATACAACTAAGCTGATCACCATCTCCTCCTCGTGAATCTTTTTCATTTTTGCTACATCGACCTCGTAGTCGATCTCAGTGAGTGTTGCTTCCGCAGGAGATTCAGGAATTCTAGTCTTGTAGTAAACCAAGTCCCTGTTCCGATACCCCAATTTTGCTTTTAACTTGTTTATGGTTTCCAGGGTGATTTGTTTCCCAAGAGGTTTACATGTATGTTTTTCATCTCCCTCCCCATCTCTACCCTTTTCAATCATATACATGGCCCAAATCTGCTCATCTTTTGATCTGCGCATTCATCGATGGCATTTCAATAATTTGAAGAAATTTGGTGTGCAAATCGTGTGAACAAATGCATGAAATCTAGGGTACCAGTGCGTGCACAAATGCATGAAATATAGGTGGCAGTACGAGGGGTAAGATCGAACACAGAAATAGCGTACCTGGCCTCGGTCGTCTCGTCCTGAGACGAAGGTACCACATCTTGGTCTGCATCTAGGCCGTCGACGATCGATTCTGCGTCACCCGAACCTTGTGATACTATTTGAGATGAAGGTGATGACCCAAAGAGCGCAGTCGTCGCCCTAGCCCTGGTGGACATGCTGAGGGGAGGTTCAGCAGTCGCCATACCAGAGGTTGGTGTGAACATTGGAGGTAGCATCGCCGACGAAGGTGTGCGCAGCGCTTCAGACGACGAAGGGGTCACCCTTGTCGCCTCGCTGGACGTCGGCATCCTCGTGTAAGGCGAGAAGCAGCTTGGCGGCGGCGCCGGTCGTCGTCGACTACCCGGCCCTAACTGACCGAGATGTAGATTGGTTTTGCGAGGGGATTAGGGAGGGAAACTAAAGACGCACGACTTATTACTACTCTAAAAACCCGGTGTTTCGCAACAACGTGGTGGCCCCAGTCATGGTAGCGCGGTAGTTTGGGCCTTTGTTAATTATTTCGGAAGGAAAAACTGGCGCCACATTCCAAATCGTTGGCTACCAAATTTTCTGAACGCTTGCCGTATTTTAGGGGTGCTTTTTCGTGTGTCCCGCTGACGAGTGGGTCCCACTCAGTTTCATATATATTTGTTAAGACGATGCGTTGAACATAATCAAGTTTTATAAATATAATTTTATATAAGTTATCTTAGTTTACTTCTTGTTTACTATGTAACTGCACAAGATGACACATGTTATTGTATATTGCTTATAGAAAAGTTTTTGTGGTCAAAGTAAATTTTGAATATCATCTTTCCACCTACTTTAGCAGAATAACATTCCTCACATCAATTTGTACCACAGTAACATGCATCACACAAATTAAGTAACCAACATTAAGATCGGCATCTAGTGTGTACGATATATGAGGACTGAGTGTACACATAGGCTTCCCGAGGCACGATGACACCACAACAACTAAGGATCATCAAAAACATGCTCCACATCGACACAAGTAGAGAGACACATCGACCAAAGACACAACTTCAGAGACATGCTTCGAGTTTATTTGCTGGATTTCTTCAAAGTATGGCCTAAAATGACGCCAAAGGCTCTCCCCAAGGTCCCTCCTCAGTGCCAGATAAATTTCCTGAAAAAAAGAAAGCATTCACCGAACTGTCAGAATAATTGAATTCCTGATAACTGAAATCCTTTGAATTTAAAGAATTTTTAGTAGTCAGCTGAAGTTTCAGAACATAAGAATTCCAGATGTAAAGAGAATTCCTGATGAGTAGCAGACAAGAAATAAAGCAAACATGTGAACTGAAATCCTGAATGTCTTTTATGGTGCATCATGTCTGGAACAAATTAATCAAAACGTATTAGCAATCACAAACTTTTTACCTTGTATCAGATCACATTAAACGCTTCCTTCATTGTGAAGAAGAACCAATCACACTCGTTCTGGATCCTACACTCCTCGCTGCAGAACCTACGCCACGAGTAGGAAGCATGCCATCCTGCGTGGTTGCCACACCCGCGACCTGCACACTGAAAATCGTCCTGGCGAGGTACGGGCGCCGGCACCGGTGGCACGACAACCGCCGCCCACGGCCGTAAGCGCCATGTCACCGAAATGATCCTGGAGCGGTGTTTCGTACAAGTCAAGTTTTTCCAAGGAAGCGTCGTCGCCCCCTCTTCGGGTCCCTCGACCAAGTGCAGGAGCCGTCGGGCCTCGTCGTCGTCAGCATCACCGCTGTTGGGCCTGTAGAGGAAGAGGGCGAGGGCGTACATCGATACCTTGTGGCCCGCCTCTGCGGCGCGCCTTAGCTGGTCGAGGCATGGCATGATTACGCCGCGCTTGTTCCCCAATATTGCGAGGCACAACCCGCTGCAGAACAAGGCCTCTGGGTTGCCGATGGTGGCCAGTGTGGTGATGAGCACCGCGTGAAAATCCGGGCCGCGGTTGAATCGACGCCGCTGTTGGGGAATTGGGTAAAAACCTTTCACCCTCGAATCTTCGGAGATTTTGGGATTTTCATGAATTCGGTAATTTGAACGAGAAAGGGCCAAGCAGTGCGTTTTGTTCCGTGATTTCCGAAGAACGCGGTCTCAACTTTCATGAATTATAACTTGTGCGAAATATGAACAGAAAACTTTCTAACCCAGTTGAAATCTTCGGGCGAAAGGTTCGCTGAAGATGCTTGAGTTCACGAAATTGTTCGTGAATGTGTTCACGAAATTGTTCGTGAATGTGTTCGCAGTTTCAGGAGGATGAAAACTTCGGGGAACCTTGCGGCTCGGGAAACTTGGCCTCGGTGCCGGGTTCGGACCTCCGAAGCGGGAATCTATACGCTCAGTGATCTTCACGAATGAAGGCAAGAGTCATGAACGGACCAAGTCAAAGGCGCGGCGTCATAAGTCCGGGTTCGAGGTGTGAACGAATGGCAAGCTTGCAAATATCTGAAGTTAGCTCCGTAAATTACGGGATGTAAAAGACATTCATGTACATGTTCCCATTTGGAATATTCTTTAGATCCGAGGGCAATATCAGAATGTAAAAGTCCCTTCATCTCCCTAGGGGACCGGGGGGCACGTGTAAAGGGGTTCATAACTTTTGAGGAGAAATACTGGCTTTCCGAGATTCCTTGTCTCCGAATTCTTGAGTTCCTTCACAAATGTATTCTTGAGTTTCTTCTTATAAATGTTCGGGGGTTCCATCCGATTCTTGAATCCCCAACATTGGCGCCCACCGTGGTTCTGCACGAAACAAACTTCATGATTACCATAGCCAAACAATTTCTTCCAAAGATCGAAAATGCTAGCCATGATTGTTGACGTGGTTGCTACCATCTCATCACCCTCGGTGGTGATTTTTCAATTTTTGTGCAACGCAAACTCACATGAAGCAACAATCATCACTAATTCACAGGAAGCAGCAATCATCATTATGCGTCATGAACTTCAGATGTCTACTCCGAGGGTCACGGTACTCTTGCTACGTCAATCATTTTGGAAGCTCTTACTCCATTTCTGAGGAACCTCGAGAACCTCGAGCAAGCAAAAGAAGCTGGCCGCCGTTCCCAATACTCTACAGTAATCATGAACATGCAGAACGAGTATGAACCTCGACGAAAGGAGCTCAAAGCTTCTTGTATATATTTTACGAGCACTTGTTCAACCTGCAAAGTTTCGGCTGTACACAAAACAAGCAGAGACCTATAGAAAGGCTGCAGCCTCAACTAGTGAACCAGCCAACAAAGCTGCAAGGCAACCACGTCACAAGTTCTGAAGTTACAGAACAAGTTTTGTTTTCTACGCAGAGATAAAATCAGTTTTTATGACTCAAAACTGCCATCAGCCTCGTGCGTCTAAAATCTCAGAATCTCGGCAACAACCGCAAACAGCAAAAACATGTGCGAAGCTTCCGTTTTGAGTGAAAAAGTTCAATTCCGAGAATTTGAGAGTCTTGGGAATCTAAGAGAAGAGAAGAAATCTAGACTTTAGAAGTGCGGTTTCTTTCCGCGAGGCTCAAAAAGTACGCATCGGAACGAGTAAAATCTCGGAATCACAGAACGACTAGAATCTTGGAATCTCCGAAAGGAAAACTCACAGAATCTCAGAAGCAGAAAAATCTCGGAATCTTAGAAGAAGAAAAACCTCGGAATCATAGAAGGAGAAAAATCTTGGAATCTTGGAAGAAGAAAAATCTCAGAATCTTTGAACGCGCGAAACTTCGGAATCTTAGAAGAAGAAAAATATCTCGGAATCTTGGAAAAAGTAAAACATCTCGGAATCTCATAAGAAGAAAAATCTCGAAATCTTTGAACGAGCGAAACTCCGGAATCTCAGAAGAAGAAAAATATCTCGGAATTTCAAAACGAGCGAAATCTCAAAATCTCGGAATGAGCAAAATCTTGGAATCTCGAAACGAGCAAAATTCTGGAAACTTTGAACAAGAGAAACTTCGAAATCTTAGAACAAGCTTTTGCACGAAATAAAGTTCACGATTACCACCACAACAAAGAATTTTCAAACGATCGAAGATACTAAGGATGATTGTTGGCATAGTCAATTCAACTCATCACCCTCCGAGGCCAAGCAAAATCTTTAGGAAGCCACAACCAGAGCGAACAACTTCACCTTCCGGTCCATATGGATTTCTCCCCCGATGAAGCTTTTTCTCCACACCACCCTCGCAGCCTGCAAATAAACACAGAACAGCATGTTCCGGAGACAAAGCTCCCTCGATAGTTAAGAGTTTCCAAAGTTCTGATGACTTATGATGACGTCACATTTTTTCAAACCAATGATTATAGATGAGAAAGAAATAACTTCTCACCTTCCGAGGCTCATAGGGAGTTGGGGAATATACGAAAACAATTTTCCAAGACCTTCGGATGCAATTATTCCATGGATTTTGGCGATTGAAAACCAAAAATCAGAATTTAGTCATCACGCCTAAAGGCTCAAAGGCATTCGAGCACTTAGTTGTTTTCACTCCGAAAGTTCAAACTCGAGGCTCTACTAGCACCTTCACATCGTCAAAAATTATGATTTATGGAAAAGGTCTGAACTTAGCAAAGACGATTCTCAGAAATGATGTTATGGCGATCTCAATCTCGGAATCTCAAAAAAAATCTTAGAATCTTGGAAGAAAAAAAATCTTAGAATCTCAGAAGCGAAAAAAACTCGGAATCTCAGAAGAAGAAGAGAAAAATCTCAGAATCTTGGAAGAAGAAAAATCTTGGAATCTCAGAATGAGAAAAAATATCGGAATCTCAGAAGAAGAAAAATCTTTGAATCTCAGAAGAAGAAAAATCACGAAATCTCGGAATAAACGAAGTCTCGGAACAACCGGAATCTCGGAAATCTCGGAACAACTGGAATGTCGGATTCTCGGAAGGAGAAAAATCTCAAAAATCTTGGAACAACTGGAATCTCGGATTCTCGGAAGGAGAAAAATCTCGGAATAAGGAAAAAATCTTGGAATCTCCGAAAGATAAATATTCTGGAATCTCACTATACCTCCACCAAATGGGCATAAAATTCATGAAACCCCTACTATTGTGCACGATTGAGACACAAAGCTCTACACAACCTTTGAACAACATTTCTTTTGTCCATTAGCTGTTCTTGTTCCCTTGAACAGCGATGATAAGCAACCATAGGGCCCCGTGAAGGGACGTCACTTCGAGAGGCTCCACAAGATTAAAAAAAATAGTAGTACAAGAAGTACTCGAGGCTGATGATCTATTCGCCATAATGTTATCTTTGGGGCAAAGAGGCTGGAAATCTCAAAAATATTTTGCTAACGTGGGCACATGCAAAAATGGTTGGAAAGATACTCAAGCAAAAATCTCATTCCGGAAAGAAACAACTGAAATTACACTCCTCATCCGAGGCCCACATATGGTTAGAAAATGTATGAAAGAGGCTTTACAGGATCCTCAGTTGTGAAGATTCTTAGAGATTTGGTCACATTGAGCAAGGTCTCAAAATCTTGGAACATCGAGCAAAATCTCAGAATAAGCGAAATCTTGGAATCTAAGAGTCTCGGAATTTCAGAAACCTTAAGCGGAATCTCTGAATCCTGAAATCTTGAAAACCTTCGGCAGAATTTCAGAATCTCGAAACCTTGCTACCTCAAGCGAAAACTCATAGAACAATAATATCAAGCTATCTATACTAACTTTTTATGCTTACAGGATGAATTTTTTTCCAAGAATCTGAGAGTTTAGGGAAGCTGACTATTCCGGGAATCTGAGTTTCAGGAATTTGAGAGAAGAAAAGAAATCCAAGCTTCGGAGACTTCATTTCTTGATCCGAGGCTCATGAAAGCAAGCGTCACGGATTTATGAAGATAGAAGTTCACCATTACCACAAAAAAGTTATTTTTCAAAGTTCAAGTGTACTACACACAATTGTTGGTGCCGCCATGATCATCCCATCTCTCTATGCTGATTTTTAAAGCCACGAAGCTCTTTCTATTAATCATTAGGAAGCTAAATCCAATATCAACCTGGATGAAAAGAGCTCAGCCTTGAGGCTGCTAGTACCCTTGGAGGTTTGAAGGAATCTTAGAATCGGCGAAATCTAGGAATTTCAGAAAGGGCAAAATCTCGAAATCTCAAAGCAATCGGAAATCTCAGAATCTCGAAACCAGCAAAATCTCGGAATCTTGGAGTGAGCAAAATCTCAGAATCTCGCAAAACTCGAGCGAAGTCTCGGAATCTCGGAAGTCTTGGAATCTCGGAAATCCCAGAATCTAGGAATCTGGAAACGACCGAAATCTCGGAATCTTGGAAAGAGAAAAATCTCGGAATCTGAGAAAAAAAATCTCGGAATCCTGTAAGGAGAAAAATTTTAGAATCTCAAAAGAAGAAAAATCTCAGAATCTCAGAACGAGTGAATTCTCCGAATCTTGAAATGAGCAGAATCTCGAAACAAACGAAATCTCGAAATCTAGGAACGAGCGAAATCTCAGAATCTCAGGATGAGTGACATCTCGGAATGGAAATTTTGCTCAGCAGTTGGAAACTCGATGACATGAGAAGAAAATCTGGAATCTTTAGCAATGAATGGAACCTTGCCAAAATTCAAGAACCTGCGAGCTGAGAGACAAGGAAACTGCGATAAAAGAAAAAAATCATCGAAGCTATCTATCCTAGTGACCAAAGTGAATATTCTATGATTTTCGTATATTGCTCAATTGCACCTACGAAGGTTATACATATTGCTATATGTGTATCACTAATGTATCTATTTTGCAGGTCGTATCCTTTAAAATATATATTATTTAATCATATTTACATATTGTCATCTCTTTTAGAAGTTTTTGTTATGTTGAAAACTTTTCTAGAACACTAGAGGGGCTATGCTTAGAAACTCATTTTGTTCCTTAGAAAATTTTCTTGTTAACCTACAGGACTTCACCTGTGTGAGTACTCGTTTTCAATGAAATTTTCATCCTTCATAGAACTAAGTCCAAAATTAATAGTCGAAAGCAACTTAGGGTTGCTATATCGACTAAAGCTAAAGTAAGTCCACAAAAGCTTTTGGTCAAGCTTTTGTCGACTTATCTGTTTATTTGTGATGATATCATACTTTTGATTGAAATATCCTTCAAAAAAATACAGATGCTTCCTCAATTGTAGGTATATTGGCTCTCATCGAATTGGGACATGATATTTTTACAGATGGACACTTCGTCTCATCATCTATTGGAATCATCTTAACAACTTGGCTTTCATCATCTATTGGGATTACCTCTTTTGGTATTCATCAATCAATGGACTCTTGTGAAAGAATGGTTTTCAAAGCACCAGATTATAACCTTCATGATTCCGAACATTCTCAGAACTTAAATAAATCTATGCATATCCAAGCATTTAATTAATATGCATCAGCATGCATCATAAGCATCACATTACATGAATACATCTCATGCATGAATTAGAAAGATCACATTACAAGGAAATAAGTTTACATTCTTCTACAGTGCTACTTTCAAATGCTTACTTTCCATTGAAACCCACTATGTAATACTATGTAAATACTCTTTCTATCATTTATGAAAGGAGTTTCCCCCCAATTCGTATGTTTTGAGAATTTCCAAATGAGGTGAATGATTCCATGAAATGGCCTCGTGATGGCCGAAATCTCAGAGTGAAGGAATGATTCCATGAAAGGGCCTCGTGATGGCCGAAATCCCAGAGTGAAGGAATGTTTCCATGAAAGGGCCTCGTGATGGCCGAAATCCCAGAGTGAAGGGATGATTCCATGAAAGGGCCTCGTGATGGCCAAAGTTCCAAAGTGAGAAAGAAAATCCGTGAAAAGGCTCCGTGATAACCGAAATTCCATCGTGTGAAAGAAAAGTTCGTGAAAGGCTCCGTGATAGCCGAAATTCATCGTGTGAAAGAAAAGTTCATGAAAGGCTCCGTGATAGCTGAAATTCCATCGTGTGAAAGAGAAATTCGTGAAAGGCTCCGTGATAGCCGAAATCCATTTATGTGAAAGAAAAGTTCGCGAAAGGGCTCCATGATACCCGAGATTACAAAAGTGAAAAGAGAAGTTTTAAGAAGAGGCTCCTTGATAGCCGAAGGCTCCGTGAAAGCCTAGATCCCACCTTAAAGGGACATCCTACCAAAAGGCCTGAGACAACAACAAGTTGTGGACTAGATCCCACCTTAAAGGGACATCCTACCGAAAGGCCTGAGACAACAACAAGTTGTGGCCCAAATCCCAGAGCAAAGGGATATCCTACCAAATGGGCGGAAACAACAGAAGGTTGTGGCCCGGAAAATCTCAACGTCTTGGCTTGAAATTTTCGTGAGAAAATTCATGAAGTAGCAATTAATTTTTTGTCAGCTGTAAGAATAAATTAGCATAGTGGCGAAAATACATGAAAAAATCTATGAAGTTATGTCTATCCAGAAAAGCTTTTTTAGCCGAAAATGTTATTCTATGAGCTAAGGGGCTCAGTTATCTTCGTAAAAATAGCAATCGCACAATCCGGTTGAAGCAACTGAAGGTTGCGATATCAACCTAGGCAAGTTTGCCATATAGGCGCAAGTCCACAAAATTCGTGAAACAAATTTTGTTGACTTTCTCTCTGATGAAATGCAAATCATTACGCGATGAGAGAGAACAAAAGAAACCAAAAGGAAACATCCATGAAATTTTGCATGAAAATGGCAAGGTGGGAAGGGTGACGTTTTTTCTTAAAAAACGAGTTTATTGCCTTAGTTTCATACAAAATTTCATAGAGTACGTTACATAGCTTCGGTGAGCCAAAGTTCAGAAAGGCAACTCAACAACATGACCTGGCTTACGACCTCTATTTTCAGCAATATTGCAAGCACAAGCGAAGTCGCAGTCATCACTAATGGGGCTTAGGGGCTCCGTCTTCACGAAGGTGCGCGAACTTGAAGCCTCAGTTGCAAGGGCATAACCATCACGAAAAAGAAAGAATGAACCTAGCTAAAAGCTACGCATCGAAAAATACTGACAGCACAAGAGACAAAAATCAGAGTACTTGCGTCCAGGATGAACTTCCTTGTACAAACGCCAGGATTCACCACTAACTACAGTGTCTTAGCGATAGAAACGTAAAGGTATGACGTCCTGCACAGGCCCACCTTGCAGGACCTACGCAGGTTAAAGTTTACAAAACAAAGTTTAGAAAAGCGGGTCATGACCCACGATTATACAAATTCACAGTTCTAAAGAACAAAAGCAATAGTTTGAGCAAATTCTGCTTCATTCGTCAATGACAAACTTCGGAGAACTGGTACGAACTGCCGTCCTCCCCGTCATTGTCCTCGCTGCTGCTACTGCTGCTCGAGCCATCTTCAGCATCACCTTCTTTGCCAGCTTGATTGTCAGACTCAGAACTTAGTTCAAGAGCTTCGCGAATTTCATCGCTCGTTTCCTTCCTCATGAGCTGAAGGAAACCAATAACCGAAAGAATCAGGAAGTGACACATTAAGCAAAGTCACAATAGAGTAGAAAAAAGGAAGAATTCAAAGTTTTAGGAGATAGCCACCTCTTCAAGTTTGTTGCGAGCAGTTTTCTTCGCGAATTCTCTGCCGCTGGCAATCCAGAATTCTTTCATGAATTTGACTTTAACTGCCCGAACATCTTCATTTGCTCGAATAAGAGAAGTACTTGAAGCATCTGGAAATTGCTGAATCGTTCCACAAAACTTCTCATGATCAACGCAGTCATAATTTTCAAGAAGTTTGAGTAAGCTCTCAACACTGAAGACAGCAGCAAAATCACTAGCACCAGAGATGACTTCAGGAAGAGCTTTGACTTTAGTTAGCATCCAATCCATCACTACTGAAGCATCTTCATTCTCAGGGAAAGGGTTGGGACGAGTACCGAACTGCCCAAAAGCTTCGCCGTATTTTTCAAACAAAAGTTTGATATTCTTCGAATGCCATCAGTGCCCTTACTCATAGCTTCGTGCCGCTCATTAAGTGCTTTCTCAAGCTTCAGAATAACCTTCTCTTTTATACCAAGAGTCTTGGCAATATCAGCGTTCTGTGTGACAAGTTCGGCATTTGCGCCGCGAAGAGTGTTTATGACGTCAATACTCTTTTGAACATCCTTCCGAAGATTTCGAACCAATAAGCTCGTTCAGATTAACTTCGACGTTCGAAATATCCTCATCATCGCCAGAATTATTCCTAGATTTGATCTCCCCCATCTTCGCGACGTCCAAATTCTTGAATAGTTTCAGTAATTGGGTTTTCGGCACTTGGGGGAATGTTCTCTGATGTTGGAGCGAGGCCGGCTGCGGCTAATTCTTCGGCAATCATTGGTCTGGTAGTGCTTTTAGTGCGAGCCACCTCCCAAAAAAATTAAATTTAACAAAAAGTCAAAACAAGGGAGTAACGGAAAATCAAAGAAAACAAAGATGACATTCAAGAATATAAGAGAGGAGAAGAAATTACCTTCGAAGAACGAAAAGATTGCAGAATTTCCGAAATCTCAAGATGTGAAGATCGAAGCGCAGATGACCAAAAAATTTCAAAGAAAATGGCGGAATGGTGATACAAAGTTACCGCGTAGAGTTTCTATTTATAGGGGAGAGGGGGTAGTTTCGAGAAGATATCTCGATATAACCGTTGCACCGCCCAAAGGGGGACGCGTGTACACTCCGACGTTCCGAGGGTGACGTTTTTTACCACAATTCAAGAAATTTTCGTGTAAAGGATCGTCGGAGTCAACCCGCTTCCCCGAGGGGCTAGTGTGGGGGAATTGGGTAAAAACCTTTCACCCTCGAATCTTCGGAGATTTTGGGATTTTCATGAATTCGGTAATTTGAACGAGAAAGGGCCAAGCAGTGCGTTTTGTTCCGTGATTTCCGAAGAACGCGGTCTCAACTTTCATGAATTATAACTTGTGCAAAATATGAACAGAAAACTTTCTAACCCAGTTGAAATCTTCGGGCGAAAGGTTCGCTGAAGATGCTCGAGTTCACGAAATTGTTCGTGATGTGTTCACGAAATTGTTTGTGAATGTGTTCGCAGTTTCAGGAGGATGAAAACTTCGGGGAACCTTGCGGCTCGGGAAACTTGGCCTCGGTGCCGGGTTCGGACCTCCGAAGCGGGAATCTATACGCTCAGTGATCTTCACGAATGAAGGCAAGACTCACGAACGGACCGAGTCAAAGGCGCGACGTCATAAGTCCGGGTTCGAGGTGTGAACGAATGGCAAGCTTGCAAATATCTGAAGTTAGCTCCGTAAATTACGGGATGTAAAAGACATTCATGTACATGTTCCCATTTGGAATATTCTTTAGATCTGAGGGCAATATCGGAATGTAAAAGTCCCTTCGTCTCTGTAACATCCCAGAAATTTTGAACATTTTGCCAAGTGTGAATTTTCACAAAAATTTAAAACTTTTTGTTTGAACATATGTGCTACCAAATTTAATCCCAATTTGCTAGTTTCTCATCTTAAATCCATATAATGTAAAACCATATAAAAATTATTTTAAAATTATAGTATAAATGTGATTTGGATTTTATTTGGATTTTATTGAGTGTGTTTGAATTTGAAAGTATTCAAATTCAACTATGGTTTAAAACCCTAAATTCAAAACTAATTTCGAAACCCTTTTACTAACTTGGGCCAGCTAACAATCTTCGAAGTCCGGCTGACCTCCCTCACCTCTCAGCCCATGTTCACCTAACACCCTGGCCTTCCTTCCCAGCCGGCCCATCGGCCCAACTCCACCGCGCCTCGCGCCCCGCCGTCCTCGTCTCGATGACGGGTGGGACCGCATCGGCCCTGTTCTTCTTCTTTCCCTTTCGCCGCTCTACCGCGCCGCACCGCTCCGCGTCTCCGTGCCGCCTCACCCTTTCGCCGCGCCAGATCCGCGCGCCCAGCAGTGCTGCCCCGCTGAACTGGCACGCACACCGAGAGCCTGCGCGCACGCCAAGGCTGGCCCCACACGCTCTCACCGCCTCTCAATCACAACTCTGCCCCTGCGAAATCTCGCGCGCCGAGCAAACCCAACCCCGCGCGCTGCGCCTTCGCCGCCAAGGCAAAGGAGAGGGAACAGCCTTGCCCCACGCTGTCCCCTGGTCCCCTTGACCCGCGCGCACCTAAAGCCCCAGCAGCCGAGTCCCAATTGGCCTCATCGCCAGTTGGGGATCTTTTCCCCTTTGCTCCTGCTCCGCCGCCGTGTGAAGGGAAGGAGGGAAAGAGGAGGAGAAGGGGGAGGGAGGAAGAAGGGGAGGCGCGTCACCACCGCGTCATCTTGCCGGAGCCGTAGCACGCGAAGCCGGAGCCGGACGAGTCGGGAGGAAGGTCGTCCACGGGCACGCAGGAACCGAAGCAGGGGAGCACGCGCGCCGTCATCTTCACCTCACCGTCGCCGCCGAGATCTTCACCAACGCGGACTCCACGGCTTCGTCTACACCTTCGCCCCTTTGTAAGCCACCGTCCCGCTCTGCTTCTTCCCTCATCCTTGATCCCCCTGTGTTGCACGGGAGCACTCCACCAACTCCACCCGTCCGACACGCCGCTAGGGCAGGAGGCCAGGTCGCATCTCCCCTAGACAGGCGTTCACAAGTAACCAAAGCGGCTCGCTCCCGCGGTAACACGTCAAGGATACACACTCACCCAAAACACACGCTAGAACACCGAGATATCCCAATCTCAGTCCCAACCAGAAATCCATCCATATCACGAAGCAGGTAAAATATATGGGTAGTAAATATAGGGAACTAGCTAGGGGTCTGTAGCTAGCTCCAAAGGTAGGAAGTTCAAGGAACAGGGTATATCAAATCCAAGGCACGGCTAAAAGATTGTCTATGCATTTCAATCATTCAAAGCATCATAAATAAAGCACTAGCAACTAAATAGCATGCATGGGATCTACATGGTCGGGAGTGACATGACACCTGCGCGGTAGTCGTCGTAGAGTAGTAGAGGTTGGGCCCTTCCTTCGGGTTAACGGTCTTCCCGATCGTCATAGCTCGGGTCGTCGTCGCAGCTCGGGTCTTCAAACAAGGTTACAAGCCTACACGAGATGCGATGCGGAAATAAATAACGACAATCATCTAGGCAATAACTCCAAATAACATCAATTTAGAAGAACCAAATAAATCCGATTCTAGCTACAAGCAGCACTAGTTTAATTTAAGGAAATCAAAGTAATTAGTTTTATACTAAAATAGTTTTAAGCTACTAGCTTTATATACTAGGAAAACAAGTTAGAGAGAAGGGTTAGATCAAGGTTGGGTTGCCGATCAAAGGCTAAAGGTTTGGTGATCGCGCCGGAAAGGCATTAGCGCGACAGATAAGTGCAACAAAGCGGAAGCTCAGAGGATGACGAGAGAGAAGTAAGGCGAAACGAGCTAGGCAAGACTCTATCAGGCCAAAGTGTGCGGCAGCAGCACAACGAGAAGGAAAGGATGGACTCGAGGTCGATAAAAGGGTGGTGATGCGGTTAGGGCGTGCTCGGGAGCACGGTGGAGCAAGTGCTAGCAATACGACGATAACCATGGCGTAGTATCTAGGTTGCAATGCGGGGTTGCCATGCTTGAAGCAGAGGCCTCTGCTCTCGGCACGGCCGTCCATCATGCGCGGCGTTCTGGGTACTAACACTTGGTACGACGTGTGCTACACGGCTCAAAGCAGAGCAGAGGGAGAGCAGGTATGCAGGTTGCGGTGGAAGCGGTGCAAGCAAGAGAAGCGGTGCGAACAAGACTTGGAAAAGTTATTCTTGTCCGCGGCAGGCCAGTGGCTAGTTGCGGGGTTCTGGCGTCCCAGATCCACAAAAGCGCAGTGGCAGGCAGTGGCCACGAATCCTACCCCAAGTATGCGGGGCAAAAAGGAGTTTCGTTCAAGGGCAAGAGAAGATAAGGATAGGGTAGCAGCGAGCATCTTGAAATTATGAAACCAACGCAAGTGGTTTCATAATTTTCGGAGCTCCGGATAATTAGTTATGAATTTTTAAAGGAAAAGGAATTTATAAATCATTTATTAAACTCTTTTATTAAAACAGAAAATAGTTTTATTAAAAATAATGCTGACGTCATCATGACGTCAGGGGTCAACAGGTTAGTGGGCCGTTAGGTGGGCCGAAAGTGTTAGTGGGCCTGAGTCGGCCCAATGGACTCAGCCCCTAGAGCCCAACAAGCTCAGTCCGTTGATTCCCCCTGGACATCTATCAGAGTCCACGAAAATAAGAGGAAAAGAGGCCGAGTGGGCCTTATTGGGCAGGCCGGCCCAATTCCCCATTCAGGCTTCCACCGGAGAAGTCCGGCGGAGACCCTCGAGGTTTTCTGGGGCACACAGGTGCCCCTCCGCCTCGCACGCACGCGTCGGCGCGCCCCGGCGTGGGTCCGACGGCAACGGCGGGCGGCGATCTGCGGCGGCGCTCGAACAGGTGTCCGAGCAAGCTCAAGGATAGGTGCGCTAGGTTCTTGTGAGGGGTTTGACGCAGTCACTGCCCCGGGTTCGAGCGCGTGTGGGTGATGTGCGGTGCGACACGAAAGAGATCCCAGCGCGGCGCGGCTCGCGATGGCGATGCCACGGCGCGCGGTGAACCAGCAGCAGCAGCGACGGTGATAACGAGAAGAAGCGATGCGGCGAAGCGGCGTTGGCTTAGCGGCTTCCTAGCTCGACCGGGTTCCTGCCGGGGACCCCTGGGGTCGGCTCAGTGCGCGGCGGTGTCGCGACGTAGCGCAGTGCGGCGTCGGCACGACGTTGAAGCGCGGCTTCGCTTGCGCGGCCAAGCCAGCGAGCAAGCACGTGCTGCTACTACGGCCCTGCGCTAGAGTGCACTTGGCCTGGCGAATCGTGCGCGCGCACAGGGCTAGCCCCTGGTCGCGACACGGCCGGCCGGCGTGCGGGTTCTGAGCGAATCAGAGACGTGACGCGCGGCGCGACTGCGGTGGCAAAGCGGCGGCGCGGCTCCTGCATACAAACATACGGCACGAAGGCCGGCACCTGAACGAGACGGCACGGTGTGTGATGGTGTCGAGGTTCGGCGCGACACTGGGGTGTGCCACGGCGGTGGCTCGCAAAAGGGGCACGACATGAGGGTCGGCCGGCGCATCACTGGGGTGCGCTCCCGTGCAACACAGGGGGATCAAGGATGAGGGAAGAAGCAGAGCGGGACGGTGGCTTACAGAGGGGCGAAGGTGTAGACGAAGCCGTGGAGTCCGTGTTGGTGAAGATCTCGGCGGCGACGGTGAGGTGAAGACGACGGCGCGCGTGCTCCCCTGCTTCGGTTCCTGCGTGCCCGTGGACGGCCTTCCTCCCGACTCGTCCAGCTCCGGCTTCGCGTGCTACGGCTCCGGCAAGATGACGCGGTGGTGACGCGCCTCCCCTTCTTCCTCCCTCCCCCTTCTCCTCCTCTTTCCCTCCTTCCCTTCACACAGCGGCGGAGCAGGAGCAAAGGGGAAAAGATCCCCAACTGGCGATGAGGCCAATTGGGACTCGGCTGCTGGGGCTTTAGGTGCGCACGGGTCAAGGGGACCAGGGGACAGCGTGGGGCAAGGCTGTTCCCTCTCCTTTGCCTTGGCGGCGAAGGCGCAGTGCGCGGGCTTGGGTTTGCTCGGCGCGCGAGATTTCGCAGGGGCAGAGTTGTGATTGAGAGGCGGTGAGAGCGTGTGGGGCCAGCCTTGGCGTGCGCGCGGGCTCTCGGCGTGCGCGCCAGTTCAGCGGGGCAGCGCTGCTGGGCGTGCGGAGCAGGCGCGGTGAAAGGGTGCGGCGGCACGGAGACGCGGAGCGGTGCGGCGCGGTAGAGCGGCGATAGGGAAAGAAGAAGAACAGGGCCGATGCGGTCCCACCCGTCATCGAGACGAGGACGGCGGGGCGCGAGGCGCGGTGGAGTTAGGCCGATGGGCCGGCTGGGAAGGAAGGCCAGGGTGTTAGGCGAATATGGGCTGAGAGGTGAGGGAGGTCAGCCGGACTTCGAAGATTGTTAGCTGGCCCAAGTTAGTAAAAGGGTTTCGAAATTAGTTTTGAATTTAGGGTTTTAAACCATAGTTGAATTTGAATACTTTCAAATTCAAACACACTCAATAAAATCCAAATAAAATTCATAAAATCCAAATCACATTTATACTATAATTTTAAAATAATTTTTATATGGTTTTACATTATATGGATTTAAGATGAGAAACTAGCAAATTGGGATTAAATTTGGTAGCACATATGTTCAAACAAAAAGTTTTAAATTTTTGTGAAAATTCACACTTGGCAAAATGTTCAAAATTTCTGGGATGTTACATTCCTCCCCCCTCACAAGAATCTCGTCTCCGAGATTAAGCTCGTACCGGGGGTGGTGAGGGTCTTCTCTTCGGTGGGACTTCAAGATGTTGATGTACATTGTCGTTGTAGAGCTTTGTCGTCAAGGCTTCTTATCTTCCACATCTCTTATTCCCATGATCTATACTCTTATTCCATCTCGCGACCAAGTCCAAGTATAGGCCAGATATCTCTTTTTCTTAATCCATATTAACTAGCCATGCTACTTAAGCTGGGTAAGCTCATAGCAGTTTGGAGCTTGATGGTCTCATACCACTCCAATCCTTCCGCGCGAGCTTTCATCCTTCTTAACAATTAAGCTTACTCCAAAATTGTTCCCTATGAGCTCGGCCATATTCTTATGGCGTCTATTATGTACTGTTATCCAATTAGGCACGAGTCTCCCACTTCTTTCCATATAAGGGAGCCGTATACTTTATGCCTAGCAGAGGTCTGCAAATCCGACAATATCTCTGAGCCTAACTTGCAGTAGGTAAATAGTTGGTATGTATTTAGCAGGCTCTTATCCAAATTGTTGCCTTATACCAACGCTCACATTCTTAGTGTACCCAGGGATATATATTATGATCTTTGTCCAAATTTGATTGCTTATCCAAAGCGGGTACGCTAAACAGAAGTTGAGTCTCATAAATATCTTTTCTCCATCCATATTTTCATATATCCTCTAGGTTTTCCTAGTTTATCCAAGAAATCTTCTTGAAGCCGTATCCATCTGGGATATGTTGAAGATATAAAATATTATCTCTTGATCCATAAGTAGATATGCTAGTTTTTCCAAAACATCAGTGCAGTCGCACGTCTTGTGGCGTGCACTCTCAGCAACTAGCTGCATTTGGGTGATCATAACTTCCTTTTTACTTCCTCAGTCATCTCGAGGCTTAGGAAATGCCTCTGCTTCTTATATAAGCTCATCCAAATAGTTGACCCTGTTGCAGTACTTGTACTCCATCGTAGGGTCTTGTGTGGTTAATTAATGTTCCTCATATTCCAGGGCGATTTCTCATCTTCCGGAAGTTCTCTGAGTGTCCAGTAGTCTTTACCAATCTTCGTGTGCCTCTCTTATAGAAGTCCATTTGTTGGTTTAGCTCGTCTTCGACGGTTCTCGTTAGAGTGCTAGCAGCATCCGACATGTCCAAATAGCTCTTGGTCGTAAATACTATGAATGGTTACTCCCCATTCATGATAATCCATGTTAAGAGGGGTTATCTGCAACACCCTCAACTATGTGAGTGACTATTCCCATCCAAAATCTCACACCAGTCAATTTGGTTCCAATTTCTTGGGATGGAACTTCACGGGGGAGTCACATATATCTTACTCTTGTATACTTAGCAAACTCTTCTGACTAATTCTCCAATAGGGTGGTTGGTTCCAACCGTGAGGTCGAATAGCTAACCTGTGTCCGGTAGTTACCAAAGTAGTTCTTCTTCCCACTAGTTCAACATACGGTGTCCAGTAGAGCTTCTTTATTAATTGCTTATTCCAAAAGTGGGATCGACTGAACTTATCCAAAATGCATTGCTGACATCTTAGGGTACTCAACTGCTCTTAACCAATATATGCTTCCATAGATGTACATGCACTTCTGACCTTTCGAGGTTTCAAATTCTCTGGTACTCATTCTCTGGTTTGCGAACTCGATTCCAATGATCATCGGGTAACTCATTTGAAACCTTGGTCTGATTTGTCAAGGTTGTGAGAACTTCTTCTTCTCTTCTGAAGATTGGTCTTGTTATTAAGCTTGACTCATCAGCCTCATTCTTCAAGCTCTTGATCTTGCAGGATGGGGAGCTAAGGTCTCTAAAAGGAGTCATCTAATGAATCTAGCAAGCATAGCACTCAGTACAATTTCACACAAACATGAAGAGGCATAACAACCATAAGAGCATTAAGATCCAATCACTCAAGCAATGCACCAAACAAATGTGTATCTCGAGGCTGACTCCTAAGACCTCCGAGAATACACCAGGGAAAAACATTCTAGTATATCGTGGCCACTCCAGGGATTTCACTAAGGTTAGTGTGGCATCACTTGAAAGGATACGTCTATCTAATGTCTCGGTGCTGAACTTTCCGAAACAGGCTGGTGAAGTTCTTATCCATGCTGGCTTGATTTAGAATGGGTAAATTGTGTTCCATATTCCTATTCGAGTCACATGGCTTATGGTTATCCATTCGACTCGTGTAGTACTGATGTTGTATCCTGTAGCAATTGCTACCTTTACGATCCTCCGGGTTAGGGTCCATTTGCTTAAATCATCTTTTCGACTGAAGGGGTTCCATATATGGCCTAAGAGGTGCAGAGGTCCTGTGGGAGGAAGCTAAAATCTTCTTCATCTTAGTCCAATGCCTCTTGTCCCATTCTTCCATTCCAGATACCCCATCATAGTTGGACTACTCTTCTTCGTCCATGGTCCTCGTTGCTTTGTTCTTCCAAAGGGGGTACTCTATGTTTATCATTGCATTCGTGCCCCGTGTTTATTCTCTGTTCATCTTAATCCATCGTCATCCTTGGGTCGGTTAGGGAGATTCAAGTCGAGTCATCCAAGTTTCACGCTTCATGTTCGGTGTATTCCATAATGGGAGTTAGCAGCTCTTTAGTCCTTGTATGTGATGCTTTCTTGTAGGGTAATCTGAACTTATCTGTTCAATCCAACCTTTGCCTCTGGTAGCTGCAGCTTGTTTCAATACCTTACTCCTTGGTGACTCGGTTATTCGTATAGCTTCCAGTCGATGGGTCTTTCTCCAAATGCTGAGCTACGAGCATCTCAGGGGGTTCCATCTCCTGCATCCATGCTTACATGTGCCACATCCATACAATAGATATCCAGTTCCTTATGTGGGCGCACGTGGAATTAGAATCTTAACTCATCATTATCTTCAACGTGGTGTCATCCACGCTTTGTCCTCAGCGGAGATGGGGGTTGTAAGGGTGCATATTGTTCTTATTGCTTCTCTGGTATGCAGTCTTCCTGCGGCATTAAGGAGGGGCAGTCTATTCCATCTTCGGTAGTCTGAATTCCAATGTAGGGCAACTGTAATGGTGTAATCTGGTATTGAGGGTTCAACAGGGGATAGTCCAGGTAAGTCCTGTAGAGTTATCTTTATCTTTTCCCTGTACCCAATCTCCATAGTTGTCTTTATAGTAGTTGCCTTCGTCTTGTACGAGACTCCCTTCCGTAGTATGACTTGATCTTGATCAAGCAACATCAGTCGTTCTCCAAAGGTCAGCAAACACGTAGAAGGGTTGTTAGTAAGTCAGTTAGTTAGTTAGTGAGAAATCAAGGATGTAATAGTAGAATTCAAGGGGTTTATATAGAATTCAAGGAGTATATACTCAATCAAGGATGTTTAGGCTGTCCTAAACTATCGGTCATTGCTAGGGCTCGTCCTACGGTCAACCTGGCTCTGATACCACCTGAAACGAACCAGATTTCCAAAACTGGAAACCCGATCCTCTGTCGCTAGGGCGGGAGGCCAGGTCGCATCTCCCCTAGACAGGCGTTCACAAGTAACCAAAGTGGCTCGCTCCCGCGGTAACACGTCAAGGATACACACTCACCCAAAACACATGCTAGAGCACCGAGATATCCCAATCTCAGTCCCAACCAGAAATCCATCCATATCACGAAGCAGGTAAAATATATGGGTAGTAAATATAGGGAACTAGCTAGGGGTCTGTACCTAGCTCCAAAGGTAGGAAGTTCAAGGAACAGGGTATATCAAATCCAAGGCACGGCTAAAAGATTGTCTATGCATTTCAATCATTCAAAGCATCATAAATAAAGCACTAGCAACTAAATAGCATGCATGGGATCTACATGGTCGGGAGTGACATGACACCTGCGCGGTAGTCGTCGTAGAGTAGTAGAGGTTGGGCCCTTCCTTCGGGTTAACGGTCTTCCCGATCGTCATAGCTCGGGTCGTCGTCGCAGCTCGGGTCTTCAAACAAGGTTACAAGCCTACACGAGATGCGATGCGGAAATAAATAACGACAATCATCTAGGCAATAACTCCAAATAACATCAATTTAGAAGAACCAAATAAATCCGATTCTAGCTACAAGCAGCACTAGTTTAATTTAAGGAAATCAAAGTAATTAGTTTTATACTAAAATAGTTTTAAGCTACTAGCTTTATATACTAGGAAAACAAGTTAGAGAGAAGGGTTAGATCAAGGGTCTCCCTATAAAAGGGGACCAGGGGGCACGTGTAAAGGGGTTCATAACTTTTGAGGAGAAATACTGGCTTTCCGAGATTCCTTGTCTCCGAATTCTTGAGTTCCTTCACGAATGTATTCTTGAGTTTCTTCTTATAAATGTTCGGGGGTTCCATCCGATTCTTGAATCCCCAACAGCCGCAGGACACATTTCAGGGCTAGTCGTCGTCCAACCGTGGTGGCGCTGCACACCACGCACATTGCCTTGCATGTTGCGCGCAGGTTCCGGAGATCCTGCATGGCGTCCTCTGACTGAGTAGCGACTCGGGAGACGTTGTCAATCGTCAGCTCCTTCGGCAGTTCCACCAGCCTCGACGCCTCATAGGGTGCCGCGGTGACCTTTTCCATGGAGTGATTGCAGTGATTAGATGTGCGAGGCTATGCTCCCCGGCGAGGATGCGGTAGAAGATGAAGGTGAGATGTCAGGGGAGATGGAGAAGAACCGCCGCCGCCAGATCAGGTTGAATTAGGGGGGTCCTAGGGTATATTGGGTTTAAGAAAATTGCGCTTTCTTAGGGAGGACATGTAAACACAGAGTTGTGGGTCCCACCTGTCAAATGCAAGACCGACCAAAATAAAGATTGTTCATCTCGATGAGCAATGAAACTTTGGTATTCATCACTTTTCGATTTGACATCATCTACTTTTTCAAAATCTTGATTCTAGTTTTGAATTGTACTATTTCTTAATTATGATTGTTGAAATATACTAACATGAGATGCAGTGGACACCATGAGCTAGATTATTGTTTTATAAGAATGTAGGAAAAAAATTTCCTGATTTGGACGTCATTTGTGAAATCTATACAAGTTTCTAGCTGTGATAACGAATCAAAGAATCAAGTTAATTAGGTCCATGAAAAACTCAAGAACACATCACAATCTGGGCGCCGACAGGTGGGACCCAAACTATGCCGACAGGTGGGACCCACAACCCTGGCCCCCGTACCCCCGAGCCCGCACGCCGAGGCGCCGGAAAACCCACCGCCTTAGGACCATGCCGCGACCCCTGTAGACGACGAAGGTGGGCGAAACCGCCTCTCCACATCGCTCTGCCGCCGGTGAACCTTCCCTCCGCTCACATCCGTGACCAACCCGTGCCTTAGAGCTCGTCCCTAGGACACAATCGCACCTCCCCGTCGCTTGTTTGCCTGCTCCGGTCCTACCTCGCCGACGGCGAGCTCACCCCCGCCGCCGAGGGTAGAGTTGTGAAGGTCACAGATTTGTAGGGACCCCAGTAGAAACGTCGAGGGCATATCTGTGAAAAGTTTAATCTTTGTAAGGGCTGGGTTGCAAGTAGATTCTTAACCTTTTCACCCATAGGTCTAGATCTTGGAAAATCCATATAAAATCACAGAAAAATCGTAAAAATGTAAAACCAATTTTGTTGGTTTCGCCGTGAGCATACCTACATCTTTTGCAATGCATGACCCTACTTTTGACTAATAGTTTATGCACAAAAAATTGAAATCAGTTTGGCCTACTTTTGCTGTATTTCAAAATCTTCTTGTGATCTCAAGCTGAACTTTGGATATGTTGTTGTATATTCCATGTGTAGGCTCTGCACCAAAATTTGCACCAAGTTACTGAGTAAATCTTTGGATATGATTTATCTTGTATTTATGCTATTTTCTGACTTAGTGATTTTTGTAGCAAAAATTAAATAGATTTTTGAGCTCCACTTTTGAGTATAGTCTTGAAATGCCTAGATGCACCTTTACTGATGCGATCATGATTTTAGGACTGATAGAAATATTTGTTCCTGATTTATGCTTGGTTTTCATCATAAATGCCTAGTTCAAGATCTAAAATGGTTGTTGGTGTATTTGTTGGTTTCGTAGCCTTGTTTAAGGTCCGAGGTGATGTTGGAGAAAAATTGGATAACACATCTGCAATCACAAGGATGATGAAGGGTAATAATAATACTAGCATTCACTAGCTACCAAATATTTCTGGTAAAGTAATGCCATTATACATGGTCATTACATATAAGCCGCATTCATCAAATCTAGATGTTAATGAGGGAGTAGTTCACTACACAAAAGCTATCTATCATTGCTTGCAGCCGTGCCTACGGGATTGCCCAGCGCTTCAGCGCCTTCCGGACGTCCTCCACCTTAGCCTCAATCTGAAATGGTTTTACAATGCATTATCAGTGTGATAAGTACATCAAAATTTGAATGAAACTGAACATAGTCAACATAGGGAATGAAGGTAATACCTCGGCATCAGTGGGTTTTTTTTGGTAGGGGCCCGGGAGGCAGAGCTCATCGTCGTTGTCGTCATGGCATTCGACGAATAGCCTAACTCGTGGGAAGGTGAACTCATAAGTCACCTTCGGCCCAAGATCCTGAATTAAGAAATCAAGACATGAACAGCAATATTCAACTTGTGAACTTAAGATTAATCATGTTTCAATCAGAGGTGATCAAATATTTGTTTCAAACTGTCCAAGATAAAATTCACATAAACACTTGTGTACCAAGAATTCTACTACACAAAATTTTGAGATGGATTTGCTCAATGATTCTTAACTGGATGATTTCTACCAAAAATTTCCATATGTACCCTAGTCAAGAAATCCTAAATTGCAAGTCCCAGAATTGATTATGACTCATAAACAATTTCGCAATCACACAAAAATAATCACTTCAGTGAACTTAGCAACCAGAGGAATTAAACACTGAGTTCTCGAATAATAAAGGGGGAACTTCAATTTGGTACGAGTAAGAAAAATTACCGGACGCTCCCATCCGAAGTCCTGCCATCTGGGGGGAACAACTCCTCGCTGGACGACTCCGCCGGCTTCGACTTCTTGGCGGTGGGGTGCCGAAAACCCTCATCGTCGGCCTTCCGCTTCCGAGGCATCCTAGCGGATTCAGCGTCCGCTTCCTCGGATGCCCCGCGAACATCGGGGCAAGGAAACCACCCCAGCATCACCTCCTCCGCCGCCGGTCCATTCGACTTCGAGGACCCCGTCTTCCGGCTCGGCGAGGAGGATGCCGGCAATGCGGCGTTCGGCAAGGCACCGCGAGGAGAAACCCTTGACGCCGCGGGTGAGTCCGGCTCCATCTTAGCGTGCGGTGGGGAGGTTTGGAAACTAATCGGAGTTGGGCGACGGCAGCGACGGTGGGGAGTTTTGCAAAGTAATCGGAGTTGTGCGGCGGTTGGGTGGTTTCTACTATAGCGAGGTGCTTGGGAAGGGGCGAGACAAGAAGCGAAGCGTCGGGGAAGGCGGGGGCGTCTATGTAGGCACACACAGGGTGCGGTTGACACCAGCTGTTTTCCACCTCAAGCGGCTGACAAATGGAGCCCACCACGAAGGGCCCACACAGAAACCCCACACCAAAGGGATGCGACCCACGAGTACCTCGCGTGTGCTTTTTCATCCTTGCGTTTGACTTGCGGGTCCCACCTGTCGGCAAGTGATGAACTTATTTTTGTATTTGCACTCATAATCAAAACTTAAAACATGTTTATATTACACGTATGATGCCCAACTCAGGTGGTTTTTCCCTAACATTCTTACAAAACAAGAACCTATCTCATGAGTCCAATGCAATTCGAAATTACAAAGTTTGAACCATCAAATTTTCGAAATTCAAAGATTGATATCTAGAATTGATTTTTTCAAACACTAGATGATGTCAAATGGAAAAGTGATGAACACCAAAGTTTCATAGCTCATCGAGATGAACAATGTTTATTTTGGGTGGTTTTTCATTTGACGAATTGGTACTATCATGTAGTACAAAATTGACATGTCCCCAACCAAGTTTCTTAAACTATGTGAGTGAACCTACGTTAATGAACAATGTGTAGTACCACTTTGTCAAATGAAAATCCAACCTAAATAAAGTTCGTAGATCTTGTTGAGATATGAAACTCTGGTATTCACCACTTTTCCATTTGACTTCATCTGGTGTTTAAAAATATCGATTGTAGATATCATTTTTTGAATTTCGAAATTTGTCCTATTCAAACTCTGTCAAATGGATTAATGACTTAAATAAAGATTGTAGGCCTTGACGAGTTGCACAGGTTTGGTATTCAAGAAATTTTCATTTGACAACGTTTGACAACCATATTTAAACTCTGTCAATTTTTGAAGGTTTTTGATAACAGAAGTAATCTGTGTCATCTTCCCCATGTGTAGGACCAGGTACCCGCACGACTACACGAGCGCTCGTGGTGTTGACAAAGCTGTGTCCCCACTTCCTTTTAGCTTATAGACGAAGCTGAACAGACAGCAGAGAATATTGCTTCATCCCTGTTCCCCCAAACCGTCACATCAAAACTTGGGGTTTTCTTGCCTTCTACCATCGCCGGTGACCGCCAAGCTTCCAATCTCGGATGCCATTGCCACGCCACCTAGCTCTGAAGCAAGATTGGCACCCGCGATGACCCAATGCGAGGAAGCGGAAGGCAGCGCCGCCCCTGAAAGGAAGGGGGATGCAGTGGGGGCAACCGCCACCGTCGGCCCCCACACCAACCAAGGTACTGCAGGCAGAGCAAGCGCCACCGCGTCAGCAGAGCGCGTCAATTTCTAGGTCATCCCTTCGCGACCAGCATGTACATTGTCGTGGATTTGTAGCGAGATTGAATTGTTTGATTAAGATTCAGAACTCTGTTTTCTTGGATTGGTACTGTAGGGTCGCAAGCGTCGCGCTGTGGATGTGTGGGACGCCACTGCTGATGCTGTCGACGTTCGAGTAGGCAGTGGCTGGGATGAATGGCGCCCGCCGTCATCCATCCACAACGATCACCGATTCTGGGACCGCCCCCAACTTCGGTCTACGAGGTCAAATTCTTCAAGGAGCGGTACCCGATCATCAAGACCACAATCACTTGCGACGCGGAAGTAGTGGTGGAGTACATCAAAGAAATCAAAGGTAACCCTCCTCCAGATCGTTTGCTCGTCGGATTGGACACCGAGTTCATTGAGCTTCGCAGTGGCGAGCACAAGGTCGCATTGTTGCAATTGTGGGTCGGGCCGTGTTGCCTTATTTACCAGGTGCTTCATGCCGGCTACAAGCTACTTGATGTCCTAAGCAAGTTTCTCAGCGAGTAAGGCCACATCTTTGTCAGAGCGCATATCTCGATTGATGTTGAACGCCTAGAGCAGGACTGCGGCATCACGATTTCTAATTGGAGAGACCTTCAACTAATTGTTTCTGAGGATGATGAGAAGTACAGCAATCTGTACCAAAATGGTTACAGGTCATCACTGGAGAAGATTGGAAATGTGGTACTAGACCTACCTTTGTTCAAGAACAGAAGAGTGAACCACAAGCTGTGGGGTTCGAGGTGTTTGGCAGACTGGCAGGTGCAATACGCCACCAAGGATGCATTTCTGTCTTTTGAGATTGCAAATCAGCTTGAGATCAAGCATGGTTACCGATTTGTGCCAGATGATATATAGTTAGAATTAGTAGTGTAATATAATCCATAGTAACAAGTAGCATTTCTGGGTTTTGAGAACAAGTATCTGTGTATGTATATCTAGTAATGCAGTGATCTAGTTAATGCTAGTACATTGCTACTACTTTGATATATATGTGCAAGTCTTTTTAATGATGTCAAATGGAAACTTTGGAATCATATGTTGCCACCACACCACATGAAATGACACCCAGCCATGCCTGGCCGTGCCCAGCCACGTTCCCCAGCCGCAGTCGGCCAAACCCGAGCCACGGCCGGCCGCGGCCAAGCCACGGCCGGCCGCGGCGCCACGGCCGGCCACAGCCACGCAGCGGCCGCGCCCAGCCACGCAGCGGCCGGCCACGCCACGACACGCCAGTTCGAACCCACGACACGACACGCCAGTTCTAATGTTCAGTTGTTAATTTCTTTGGAAATAACTTGAGAGGCCAGGGCCGATTATTGGAATCTCGAAAGACGCCGTCGGTTCTTGGAAAGTCCTCTCTGCCTGCATCTCACGCTCCCCCGCCATGCCCTCTCCGCCCACACATCTCACGCTCCGCCGCCGTGCCCTCTCCGCCCACATCTCACGCTCCGCACCGCGCGACTTCCCTTCAATGGCATCGAGGGAACACCCCCGGTCGCTCGCGGAACTCCCGATTGAGTTGCGGGCAATCATCGCTGGCCGAGTCGGTGCAACATCGAAGCAGCCAATGGAGGACCTCTGGAGCCTACGTGCCACCGGCAAGAGCATGCTCGGCCCCTGCCGCGACAGAGACGTCGGTAGGCACCTGGCACTAGGTCGGGTTCCAATCGAGCAGTTGCAGAACGCCGACCCCGACGGCTATGACGTCTTCGTTCGTAGCCTGGCTGCAGCCGGCAACCCGGTGGCCGACTTCCTCGTCGGGATGGATGACATCTTCGGCAGGAACCGCGGACGGCGTCCTCCCCTAGACGAGCTACACCGCGCTGCCCACGTCGGGAACAGAGGGGCGGCCTATGTGGCGGCCGTCCTTCTCTACAGGTTCTATAGCGGGGCCGACGCTGACGCCACTGCATTTGCGTACATGAGACAGGTTGAGGGCGAGGCTCAAGGTCCGCGGATGATCAACAACTTGCAGTCTGAATATTTCCGGACTCGTGCGGTTAATCTTGCAAAGCAAATGAGGAGTATCGCCCTCCGCCAGGGCCGCCGCCGGCCGACGCTGCCACTGGCGGTGGCGCGAGGCAACATTCAACACTGCGTTGGCCGAACCTTCTGTGGTAGGGAGCCGAGCCAGAGGGGGTTTGTCTTTTATTTCTGTAGTGATGAAAGTAGGCTTCGTTTCGAATGCGATACCTTCTTCTTTAGTGTTAATCATGTTACAGAGGCTAAAATGGTGTAAAGTGTATCATCTGCTAGAACTTCCTATTAAGCTTCATGCTGATGATGTGTCCCAAGCAGAATAATGAAAAAATTACAGTACTTATTATTCAAATGTAGTGAGAATGTAACAGATTGGGAATAGTGCCACAAATACACATCATGCTTTAGTTTTGTGGCACGACATAATAATGAAAAAAATGTTGAAAACAAATGTCATGGCAAGATTAAATTGGCTCTTAACATGCCAAACAAAATCGACTAAATATCAATCAAAAAATTCATCATCTTGGGCATCTTGAACAATTGGTGCAACAACTCCATCATCAATGTACGTGTCATCTGCATCATGTTCATCATCATCATCAAATACATCATCGTCTGGTTCATCAACTGCCTCGACCCGCACCTGATTAATAACTGAGACATCCCCGGTTGTGCCTTCCTTGTCCGATCTTGACCAATTTGTCAAATACTGGTGTTCACCGAGCAAATTAATACCTTCGATACCCACAGCAATTGAGTCCTCAAGATCTAATTCAGGCATGGCAAACAAGTTCCTTGGTTTCAATGAAATAACACTGCTCCAACCAGGTTTGTTCACCAGATTCACATAAAACACCAGTTCTGCCTGTGTTGCCAGAATATAGGGTTCATTCTTATACCTGTGTCGAGTAGTATCGATGTCAATCACCCCAAATTTATCTTTACTGTATCCTTTGCCTCTGTTGGTACTTGTGGCAGCAGGCACATCAAACCAGTCACACTGGAACAGAATAACTTCTTTTTGTCTAGGAAATTCCAGTGAGATCATTCTTTTAATCACCCCATACCAGTTCGTGCCTCCTTTCTCACCCTTGACAAGCACACCACTGTTTTGTGTCACGAGGGTTTTCTCAATGTTAACGGTTCGAAACAACCAATTATTGATATGACATCTATTCATTGTACGAGGTCGGGGATCCGGTCCTTGAGCAAGTGCAAACAACTCTGAACTTACTACCCCTCTCGCATGTAGACCTCTGATTTTGCCTTCAAACCATCTTATGAGTTGATCCTCATGTCGCTTATCAAGATTTCTGGTTCCATATTCCTTTAGTTCTTCCAAATGCGCACTGCATAAAAAAGAATATTATAGTTAGTTTGAAATTCAAAATTACAAGCAATAAATGATGTTGAGCAGTGTATCTTACTTGACATATGGTCTAGCTTCATCACAATTGCAAATTATTTAGTGCCTCATCTTCCGAAACTCATCTGGTGGAATTTCGTCGATCGTCTGTCCTCTCCTCTTGTAATCCATTTCAGAAAAAATGCTCAAACCAGATGGTGGCTCATTCACAGTAACTGTTTCATGTCGATCAACACGATTCTCTTTGGTGTCCACGTCCAAGAATCTTGAGCAGAATGTAAGGCACTCCTCGAGTATATATCCCTCAGCAATTGAACCTTCAGGGTGAGCCTTGTTCCTCACATATCCTTTCACAGTGCGTAGGTACCGCTCCACTGGGTACATCCATCTGTAACACACTGGCCCCCCAATTTTAGCTTCCTCAGCTAGATGAACAGGCAAATGGATCATGATATCAAAAAATGCAGGTGTGAATATCATCTCAAGTCGACAAACAGCCTCCCTAATTGAACAGCTTAGCCTGTCCAATTCTGCTTCCACCAGCTCCTTTGAACATAGTGCATCGAAGAAATTACTAAGCTGAATCAATCTGATGACAACAGGTTCTGGCAAAATCCTACGCACCACTAAGGGTAAAAGTTTCTGTAGAATTAGATGGTAATCATGAGTTTTCAAGCCAGACACCTTACGTGACTTTACGTCAACACATCTTCTTATATTTGAGGAAACCCCATCAGGCATCTTCACTCCATATAGAAATTCACACAAACTTTCCCTGGCTTTCGTATCTAACTCATACAAGGCTGATGGCAAGGTATACTTATCATCTTTAATCACAGGGTCCTGATCTGGTCGTATCCGTAGATGCTCCATGTCAAGCCTGGCATTCTCCCCGTCCTTACATTTGCCGTCCAATTTAAGCAGAGTGCCTAGTATGCTCTCGCATATATTTTTCTCAATGTGCATGACGTCCAAATTATGCCTGATGAGCAAAGAATACCAGTAAGGGAGCTCAAAAAAATACTCTTCTTCCTCCAGTTGTGCCATCTGTTGTCTTCGTCACGCTTCCTTTTTTTGGATAGCAAGGTCTTTCCAAATTCTACTTGTTCAAAGGTATCATACTGCTCAAGTACCTTTGCACCAAATAGTGGTTCTGGTGCCTCCCTGGTTTCGACCTTGTTGTTGAAGCTGACCGCGTTGTTGCGCCATGGATGGTCGGGGGGCAAGAAATGTCGATGTGCCATGTAGCAGTGCTTCTTCCCATGTTTCAACCACAAATAGTCAGTATGTTTGTGGCAGTATGGACATGCAAACTTTCCTTTAGTGCTCCAACCAGACAGCATAGCATAAGCTGGGAAGTCATTAATTGTCCAAAGAAGGATTGCGCACAATGTAAAATTCTTCTTAGTCCCTGCATCTCTTGTTTTAACACCATTATTCCAAAGCTCCTTGAGCTCCAGTATAAGGGGCCTCAAATATACATCAATATCCAGTCCAGGAGATTTTGGACCAGGTATCAACATTGACAAGATCCAGTTAGATTGTTTCTGACACAACCATGGAGGCAAATTGTAAGGTATCAGGTTGACAGGCCATATGGAGTATGTAAGACTTTGCATGCCAAAGGGATTGAACCCATCAGAAGCAAGACCCAGCCTAACATTACGACCTCCTTTTTCTGAAAACCATTTAAACTCTGAATCCATGTGCTTCCATGCCTTTGAGTCAGCAGGGTGACGCATTTTGCCATCGTTCACCAATTCTTTCTTGTGCCACTGCATATCCTCTGACATTTGCTTTGACATATACATTCTTTGCAGCCGAGGAATAAGAGGAAAGTAGCGTAGGATCTTAACTGTTAACCGCTTCTTAACAGTAGTAGCACCAACTGCACTGTCATTATTACCACAGGTTTTTTCTACAACTTTCCACCTTGACTGCTTACAAACGGGACATGTCTCCAGATTTGCGTATTGCTCAAAAAATAACACACAATCATTTTCACATGCGTGTATCTTGACATAGTCCAAGCCCAGGTCTCGAACCACCCTTTGCACTTTATCCAAGGAGTCAGGAATACAATGCCCTTCAGGTAGAACCTTTCCGAAGAGCTTAAGTATGGCCTCCAACGCCGCGTTACTTAAGCCATACATGCACTTTATCTGAAAAAGCTCCACGATAAAAGAGACCTTAGTTGCATTTTTGCATCCTGGATACAATTCCTTCTTTGCCTGGTCTAATAGTTTCAAAAAAATCTCTGCCTGCTTATCTGCCTCGTCATCTTTGGTTTGTCCATGAAGTATAGTGCCACTGATAATGTTTCTAATCAGAGTATTAGTGGCAGCAGGGTTATCATCACAACCGTCTTCTTCATCGTCTTCTCCGAAATAAGGTGTTGTATCATCAGCTGTAGGTTGTGCATCACGATTGTTGAGATCAGGAGTGACATCATGATTCACACGACCATCAGCTGATGAAGTAATCAGCAAACCCTCTACTCGCTAAATGAATTTGAATGGGAAACAAGGTGTCATGTCTGATCATGCATTGACATACAGTACATGGGCACGCAATAGATCAACCTCGCGCTGATGTGGCGGTAAAGGTTTGAAAAAAGATCAGAAATTGTTCTGCTAATCCGCCGAGTGTCGAGGCAAGCGCATCCAACTCCGATCTTCGTGTGATGCCATTAATCTGCATTCATGTTTCAAACGACCTAGATCATGATATAGCAATATGCATATATATGCAGGGAACGAAGATATATACGAGATCAAGACAACAGTACCGGCTGTTGTACCACACAGATGTTGATTGATCGCCGTGGAGATCTATACGTACGTCGTGGAGATCGATCTAGATGGAGACCTATACGCTGTCGTGGAGATCTTGATGGTGACCGAATGGAAATTCATCGAAGACTTGGAATTTTGGAACGGTCCCGATGAGTCCCTATCTAATCGTCGTTTTGATCTCCTGCATAAGCGTCGCGATAGACAAATTACATTGCAACCAAGGAATACCTCGTTGCAATATTTCTGAGGTTGTACGTATTATGACCTTTCACAGGGTCCACATTATGTGCCTCGGGTTTTCAACAGATGCGTAATTCATGATTTTTCTTTTCCGATCGGCTACTATAGAGGCTAACAATAATACACAAAATTCAGGAGTTCTAGTGAAGAGTCTCCAGATTGTTGATCACAAAGATTTGTGAATATACACTAGTCTAGCATAAACAATAGCATGTCACAATTCTGAAAACAGACAGATGGTTACTCCTAATATGCATGACAGGACCCAGCAGATTTCAATTTGTGTCACTCATAAGTTAAAATATTTTGCAAGGGCTCATCCAGATCCAAACACATATAGACATACGAACAGGCATATATACAAGTTTTAGCACACAACCATACTTAGACGAAGTACTACAATTACAATATAGAGGTTCGAAGTTATTACTTAGATGTTGGCATACTTAGATGTTGCCACATACATAACCATTCTTAGACCATTCACCAGCATCTGCATAACATCCACCTAGGACCTGGTTATGTTACGTACTAAGCTAGATTACTACTACTTGTGATTGACTTTATCCTGAAGCTTGCGGATCTTCTTCTCCATCCCTTCTAACTTGTCAGCAACAGTCTCCATGAATTCCTTCAGGGTCATCTCCATGTCTTCCTGCGTTCCAGCAATGTCCACGCTTAGGTTCTCAATCTGCTCCCGCAAATCATCATAGCGCTCCTTCAGCTGCTGAACCATTTGGTGCAAGGGCATTTCCTACGGCAGGCAACAAACACAAGTTACTAACATGAAATGTGTTACAACAGCAGTGGCCAATGCAGCCAAATAATCAAAAAAATGCACCTTTCTTTTCGATGATCCCAAAGCTTTCGATGGCGATGGTTTCTTGCTGTTGTCCTGCTCATCATCCGAGTCCGGAATGATGATCCTCACCTGATTAGAAGTGTTCACTAGCCTGACCAAACAAAACAATTTGTTGTTTTTCATATTTGTTTAAAACAGCCTATTCAATCTCTTGACTCATATTGTATACCAATTTACCCGTGATCCCCCTACTAGCTGCCAGAAAAGGCCTAACCTACTAAATGGGACAGCCTACGCAAACTAACTTCATTTGGCTGGCTTTGTTTTCAGTAATGTGATCAAATGTACACAGGTCAGATTCACAGCAAAAGATGGCAAGAAATCAAGCCAATTATCATTATCATTATCTAGTATGAGGTGAGATGGATCCACACAAAAACCCAATTATCATTATCTAGTATGAAAATTTGATTACTATGAACCACTAATGTTTTTCTAATTGCAAAAGGAGTCACCCGATTCCTGGAAAGTCAAAGAGGGCAGGGCAGTGTACCTCACTTCACTTCTGGACCGCTTGCATCCGACTAGGGCCTGCTTACCCTTACCGGATGGATCGACTTGGCGATGTGGGCGTCGGATGACGAGGAGGAGGTGGTGGCGCCGTCCGTACCGGAGGACGACGAGTTTGGGGTGCCGCCGACCGTACCGAAGGACGACGAGGTCGGCGGTGTGGTAGACTTGAACCGCCCGCGTGCATCGCGCTTCTGCGTGGCGGTGATGTGGCCCCTCTGTACGCCGCCGCCGCTCGCCTGCAAACCCTCGGTGCGGCCTCGCCGTCCGCCGCCGCCGCTCGCCTGGATCCCCTCGATGCGGCCTCGCCTGCCGTGGCCGCCGCTCGGCTGTGTTGCGGCGCTGCGGCCCCTCCGTCCGCACCCGCCGCTAGCCTGGGAAGGCTCGATGCGGCCACTCCTGCCGCTGTCGCCGCTCGTCGCCGGGGAAACCTCGATGCGGGGCATCTCGATGTGGAGGCGTCGGTCGGAGCTGACGAGGGGGATGGTCGGGAGCTGAAGTGTATTGGGGGTGGGGGAGCTGAAGGTTATGGACGATTTGGGCTGGCCCATCCTTGTTTTTATTACTCTCACCGGCCCATTTGGCTTCTTTGCAGCGGCGTCGCACTCCAGGACCTTTAGTGCCACCCCGGAAACTGAGAATGGGGTATCCCAGCTTAAAAGGGAAGGCATGCCAGCGCTCTCGAACTCCAAATTACCGTCATCCACTACTGCTTGCTACTTGTGCTATGGGGCTTAATGGGCTGGCCGGCCCACTCGGGCTCCCGCTCGCTGGGCTTTACGCTCGCCGGTTGAGCCTGTTGTGGCCTGGCTTAGCCCACATCCCCATAGCACACCATTTTTTTCATCTAAACAAATCCTCTCTTTTTTTTCATGGTACATATAGTCTATACCATATTGTTAAAATTCATATTTTTCATAATAACATTTACCTATTAAATCGCATTTTAAATTTCGCTACAGCCCCATAGCACAATTTTTTTTCATCAAAACAATTTTCGTGGCAATACGTACACGATATTCCTCCTTGAGGCTAGAAACGAAGCAATAGCCCTCCATGTATTGCAACAACGCAAAGATATATTTGCAACCCAAATAAGACGTTGCGATATAGCCATTCAAACGCAACCAACCCTAGTATGGTGGCCATAGCAACTTTCTATTGCAACACACGAATTGCTAGTGCAACGCAGAAATGGGGTAGCAGTATTTCCTACCAAATGCAACACAATTCCTCATAATAGGTGCATTAGTGCCAACCTGTTGCAACATCGCAAAGATATATTTGCAACCCAAATAAGACGTTGCGATATAGCCGTTCAAACGCAACCAAGCCTAGTACGGTGGCCATAGCAACTTTCTATTGCAACTCACGACATGCTAATGCAACGCAGAAATGGGGTAGCAGTATTTCCAACCAAATGCAACACAAATCCTCATAATGGGTGCATTAGCGTCAACCTGTTGCAACACAAAAAATAAATATTGCAACTCAAATTTTGTGTAGCAATAGACACGCATATTACAACCAAATCACTGTTTCGGTGCCATAGTACCCCCCTAATGCAACCAAATTTGTGGTGTTGCCTAAGAGTCGTGTTGCAATAGGGGGAAAACCTTGTAGTGGGTGTTTCCAAACCTAGTTTACACCACAAATCATCATGCAAGAGGTTATGAATCATAATGTGAATCGACACTAATGTAATTATAAAAATACATACCATGACCAGGAGCAGTGTCTGCAATTTCAGTTAGAACTGGATTCGTAGTGGGAGTTGTCATTGAACCATTTATCCTGTTGTAAGTGTGACCTAGTTAAATTAATTCACAAGGTGCTGTCATGTGCATCCCAGAAATTATTTCAGCCCCAACTGCGGACAAAACATGTGTATGAAAAGTATACATACCAGGATCAAGTGTAGGATTTACCAAACCAGACATGGTTAATGTTGCTGCTTCTTTCTCTACCTTTTTCTCTAGTAGTCCTCTCTCCTTTTTGCATTTTTCTCTGCCCTAACCGCTGCTGGAACATTTGCATAATTCTCTCGTCTATGTTGCTTCTTACAATCCTCCTTGGATATAAAATCATTACTTCCATCTTATGATAAAACAAATATAAACATCAATCATGTATGAGGAAATGAGGAACGAATTTAAAACAACACTCATCAGTAGCAGAATCAAGTTTCCTCTTGTTATTTCCCGGTGGACAGTGAGATCTGGTGTTGGTAATGTCCTTGAAGGGAACCTGTTTGCTCATTTTTGCAAAAAAACATGCATTGTGTTACAAAACAAACCTTTCAAGATCTTCATGCTATCCACACAATTCCACGATTAGTTCAGGATTAAATTCCATTGGATAGAAACATGTGGTATGAACCAAAACCTTCCAAGATCTTCACGATGAAATATCTAGACGATGGGGCGACCAACAGTACCAACAACGATTTCACATGTAACAACAACATGAAGGATTGCCCATCTTGCAGCCACAATCAGAGCTAGGATAAACCTCGAGGGATAGCAGTAGGTAGGCTGTAGGGAGTTGCTGCAAGGAGGAGCGCTGCATCCGAGAGTGGAAGGGCACGTCGTCACGTCTGCAGTGATAGCGGAAGGGCGCGCCTACTGCAGTACGCCAGCACTCGAGGAGGAACGTAAGAGTTTGGAGATGAATGCTAGCAAAGGTCGTGGATGCCGAAAGATTATGGTGCACTACTATGAGTAGATTTATATGCACCTTGTGAGTCTAGCAAGCAAGGAAAGATTTGCGTGATTTGCATGACCAGCAAAAAAGGAAATTCCTTAAATGATGACGTGTGACAACAACAAAGGAAAGATTTGCAAGAAAATATTTATGTGATTTTTGTGAATTTGCATGATTAAAGAGTTTCCATGCGAGATTAAAGATCTAGTAAGAAAGGAAAGATTTGCTTGACCAACAAAAAAGGAAGTTGCTTTAACGATGATGTGTGACAGCAACAAAGGAAATATTTGCGTGATTTCTGTGAATTTGTGTGGTCAAAGAGTGAAGCGTCCCCTCATCAGAGGTGACTAAATGTGATACAAATACCAGTCCCAGGAGGCTGGTAACACATTTATTACATCAAATGGTTCATTGCCGTACAACACGTCGAGGCTGTGGGCATGGGAGCGCCACTGCCTCGAGAAGCAACATAAGAACTACAAACCAAACTATGATAGCAACAGCATCTAAGATGTCTTTAGAGTCTTGCGCCATGGAAGCTTCCTGTGGAGACCCTGAATCCACAGGCACGGGTTGGGTGCAGGACAGCAACCTACTCGACGTCTTCGGGGACGAAGTCGGGATCCACCTCTGAAAAACAGTTAATCAAGCAAGGGTGAGTACATACGTACTCAACAAGTTCAACCCCACCCACGGAGGGGCTAATAAGCAGATTATGCACAGGATATATCAAGGATCCGGATAAGGTTTATTTTGCAACCACATTTACTCATGCAGGGGTTTGTTTTCGAAAAGGTTTTCGCAAACAGTTTTTATAACCCAAGTAACTCAGTTGTTTTGTGAAAACCAAATGAGGACTACCGGACTCCCCGTCCGCAGTAGCCCAGGCACACAGCCACACACTTTTCCAGAAAACAACTCACGCCATGAAAATCATCCCAAACCCAAACACTAGTTTTGTGACCACACCGTGACTCGTCCAATACCGTGGACACGGCTATTCGAATAGGTTTTACACTCTGCAGAGGTTGTACATCTTTACCCACAAGTAGGGTACCGCCACACGAACACCTTAGTGCCGGCGCATATCCTATCAAAGCCATTACCCACCTTAGCTAACCCTACTAGCCACCACGGAAGCAACCAAGGGGTTATATAACCAGGGCGTACCTCACACAGATCGTACCCCTACTCCTTGATCTCCCGCTGCTCACCCGCACTCCTGATGGCAAGTAGACTAACTAGTGGGATTTATGCTAAGCCGTTGCCACATAGAACGGTCGAGTGGTAGTACGATAATTGGGTCAGGTGAGATGTCACACAACCCGGTCCTTAACGACAAGATGGACATCTCCAACACGCTCAACCACAAAGGTACGAGCACACCCATACTCCTGACACACGTCCATCCCGTCTACCCAGTTCTTTACTCATTTTCCAAAATATCCCATTCCCATTTTTAAAGCACTCACACATTTTAAAGAAAGCATTTAGGGCAATCAAAGATCAATCACAGCAATCAAGGGTGGCTATCCTACCAGGTTTTAATAGTGAAATAATATGCAATTTATAAAACGGGTCATAGGGTTGTATTTATAAAACTGGGATCAAAGCATGCATCAAAGGATGAGATTGAACTTGCCGTCTTCGAAGTCCTCGGGGAGTTCCTGCTCGTGGTTCGGGACTTCGGTCTCCTGCTCGCAGTACTCGGCTCCAAGCTCCGGCTCGCGGCACTCCTCCTCAATCACTCCGTCGGCTATAGCGCACACACAAGCAAGCATGCAATCAATACAAGCACACAGGATTTTACCAGCTGAGCTCGATAAGAAAATAAATAGAAAATGGGGGGAAAATATTATTTAGGGAAAGTTGGTGAATGGTTCGGCGGAAAAAGACCCGGGAAAGATGTGGTGAAGTTTGGAATTGATTTGGGTTAAAACGGTGCATGAAACGATGGATTAAAGAGATATTTAGGGCTAATTAAAAGGCTAAGGGCCTATTTGTAATTGTCTTTGGAAAAGTAGGGGCTGGTTCGTAATTCGATTCATTGGATAGGATTTATTTGAAAGAAGAATAGAGAGGGGGGGGCTGCGGGTGAAATGGAAAAGGGGCAGGGGGCTTTGGAAAAAGGCCAGAGAGAGAGCGGGGGTCTCGGCGTAAAACAAAGGGAAGGGAGGGGGCTCCTGGCAAACGGCATCTCCTTCCTCCCCCCTGATTCAGAACAGAGGAAGGAGGGGGGGATCGACCGGGCGGCCGGCCGGTAGGGATGCTCGCCGGCGGCCCAAGCCATGGCGACGGCTGGGAGGTGGGGCAAAATGGAGAGGGAAGTGAGGGGGTCCTTCTCCCCTCCTCACCTTGGGCTGAGGTACGCTGTGGAGGCGGTTCCTCGTGAGCGGTGGCGGTCGGTGGGCTGCAGGCCGAGGCGGCACTGGTGGCGGCGGTGGAGAGCTCGGGAGGGAGAGGGAGGTAGGTGTGGAGGTGCGAGGCGAGGCGGAGAGCGGCGCCGGCTATATATAGGCAGGGAAAGGCGGTGGAGTGGCCGGGACAAACACGCGGACCACGTGCGGCCGGCGGCGGCAATGGTGGTTTGCTGAGCTCGGTTCGGCCGGAGTTAAGGCGCTGGTGGCCGGGAGCGGCAGCGGTGCTGTGGGAGATGACCCGTCGGGCAGTGAGGCGTCATGCAGTGATGTGCAAGCTGGGTGGCTGCAGCACGAGCGACGGCGTGATGCGGACGGCGGCTTGCGGCGTGGAGTAATGGCGTCGCGACGAGCTTGGCGTGCAGGGGCGCAGGGGATGTGACGGTTCGGCGGCGTCGCGACGTGGTTATGGCGGCTTGGCAGTGGACTTGATGGCTCGACGGCGGTGTGGGGTTGGCGGGGCGCGGCAGTGCTGCATCCGCGGGTCGGTGACCGACGGTCCGCGGCGGTGGGACCGGCGATGTGACGGCAGCGGCAGGCGCGGTGCAGAGGGTGCGGCGCCCACACGGCAGCGCGACGGGCCCGGCGCGGTCAGCGGTGCTCCGGCATTAGTGCGGCAGAGCGCGGCCGGCGCGTTCGCCCGGCGCGTCGCAGCGCGGTGCGGCGTCCGTGGCACGGTACGTGCGGCGATGGCGAGCGTGGCGTGGCGTTGGCGCGGGACGGCCGGCGGCTTGCGACAGCCGTGGCGCTCGGAGATGACCGGGCGGGCAGGCGTAGCAGTGTTTGGAGCGTGGCGAGCGGCGAGCTCGGGCTCGGGCAGAGGAGGGCGTGGCTGGCGACCGGTGCGGCGTCGAGCGGCAGGGACGCGTCGCGTCACGGCCAGGCATGCAGCGTCCCGAGGTGGAGGACCGGCGTGCGGCGCGCCAGGAAGGGAAGCAGGCCGGCAGGGCCAGAAGTAGCAGCGCAGGGCTGGCGGCGGCGATGGCTCCGGGGAGATGACGGTTCGGGCAGGTGGAGTAAAAGCGGACGTGCCAGAGCACGGTCACGTCGTGGGGCCGGTGCGGCGTGCCGGAGGTGCGGGGCCGGCGCTGAAGGAAGAAGGAAGGAGGAGGAAAAGAAGGAAGGAAAAAGAAAAAGGAAAAAGGAAAAAGGGAAAAAGAAAATAGGAGAAAGGAAAAAGGAGAAAAAGAGAAATAGGAGAAGGGAAAAAATAGGAAAACCTAGGAAAAATTAGGGGAGAGGGAAAAGGTATTTTGGTGGGATTTTTCCCGGGTTCGAGCACTCGCGGGCTGATGCGGTGTCGACGGCGAAGCGGACCGTCGCGGGCTCGGGATTCCCGGCGAGGTGGCCGACAGCGGTGCTGCAGCGGTGCTGTGCGACACGACGCGAGTGGTGGCGTGCGGGACTGGCGGTGCCGGCGGGATTCGCGTCGTGTGCGCCGAGGAGAGGGAAAAGGAATTGATGATCGGGGTTTTCGGGGAAACGATCGAGCTCAGCGGAGAGGTTTTGAAAACACACGTGATTTAGCAGGTGATTTATTAGGGGCTAAAAACGCGGGCGTTACAAACCTACCCCACTTAAAATGAATCTCGTCCTCGAGATTCGGCTAGTTACTGAACAAGTGGGGAAACTCTTTCTTCAGCGCGTCTTCTCGTTCCCAAGTGGCTTCTTCTACTCCGTGTCTGCTCCATTGGACTCTGCACATCCGTACTTCTGACGTCCTTGTCCTTTTTACCACGGTGTCCAAGATTTTAACGGGTACCTCCTGGTACCTAAGATCTGGCTGCAAATCTATTGTTTCTATTGGCACTCGTTTCTCTTCGATCACTTTCAAACACCTCCGCAGCTGAGAAATGTGGAACACTGGATGTATATCTGCCATTTCCTCTGGTAGCTTCAACCGGTATGCTACTGCTCCAACTCTCTTCAGCACTTTGTACGGTCCAATGTACCGAGGGGCCAATTTCCCGTGCACTTGAAATCTTCGAGTTCCTCGGATAGGTGAAACCTTGAGGTAAGCGAACTCTCCAGGATTGAAGCTTACTTCTCACCTCTTCCTGTCTGCATAGCTCTTTTGTCGAGACTGGGCAGCCTTCAATTTTTCTCGGATCTTGGCTACTCGTTCCTCGGCTTCTTTTATGAGTGCGGGTCCAACCAAGGCACGTTCTCCCACTTCTGACCACATCAATGGGGTTCTGCATTTTCTCCCGTATAGGGCTTCAAATGGTGACATGCCTAGGCTGGCTTGATAACTGTTGTTGTACAAAAACTCTGCATATGGTAAGCTTTGTTCCCAATCTTTGCCATAGGTGAGGACACATGCCCTTAGCATGTCTTCCATGATCTGATTCACCCTCTCGGTCTGTCCATCCGTCTGGGGGTGATAAGCTGAGCTAAAATCCCACTTGGTTCCCATGGATTTATGCAAGCTCTTCCAAAATCTGGAGGTGAATTAGGTTCCTCTATCCGAAACAATCCTGCTGGGTACTCCGTGCAGCTTCACTATGTTTGCTATGTACAGCTTGGCCAACTTCTCCCCGCCATAATTATTCCGTACGGGTATGAAGTGAGCGACTTTAGTGAGTCGGTCCACTATTACCCATATGGAATTATATCCCTTCTGTGTCTTGGGCAAGCCTACTACAAAGTCCATGCCTATCTCATCCCATTTCCACACCGGGATGGGTAAGGGCTGCAACAGTCCTGCGGGCTTCTGGTGTTCTGCTTTAATCCTCTGACAAGTATCACAGTGGGCGACAAACTGTGCAATGTCTGCTTTCATTCCATTCCACCAATACTTCTGCTTTAAATCCATATACATCTTAGTGGATCCCGGGTGGATGGAATACGCTGAGTTGTGTGCCTCATCCATGATGGTCTGCCGAAAATCTCCGTCTTCAGGTACGCATATCCTGTTCTCATACCATAGTGTACCGTGACTGTCCACCCTAAAGTCTGGGGCCTTATTCTCCCTCGTGTGCCTGCGGATCTTCATTAACTCCTTATCAGACCCTTGAGCTTTTCTGATTTTGTCTTCCAGGGTGGGCTGGACACTTAGTTGGCGGACGTAGCCCTGGGGAACAATGTGCATGTTGAGTCGTGCCATTTCTTCTTGCAACTGGGCACTCTTAGGCACTGCTTTTTCATAGGACTTTCTGCTTAAGGCATCTGCCACTACATTGGCTTTTCCTGGGTGGTAATGGATTTCTAGGTTATAGTCCTTGACTAATTCCAACCACCTTCTTTGCCTTAGGTTTAGGTCAGGCTGGGTGAAAATGTATTTCAAGCTCTTGTGGTCCGTGTAGATCTCGCACTTATTTCCAATCAGGTAATGTCTCCAAATCTTAAGGGTATGCACTACGGCTGCAAACTCCAAATCATGGGTGGGATAGTTCTGCTCGTGGGGCTTGAGTTGGCGGGAAGCATACGCCACTACTTTCCCATCTTGCATAAGGACACATCCTAGTCCTTGTCGGGAGGCATCGCAATAGACGACAAAATCCCGTTGAATGTCCGGCAAGGTTAGCACTAGGGCGGTTGTCAGTCTTCTTTTCAACTCCTAAAAACTCTTCTCACACGACTCGGTCCAGACGAACTTCTTCTCCTTCTTGAGCAACTCTGTCATGGGTCGGGCAATCTTGGAGAATCCTTCAATAAACCTCCGGTAGTATCCTGCTAAACCAAGAAAGCTTCTGATTTCGCTCACATTGGTTGGTTGTCGCCAGTTGGAAACTATTTTGACTTTCCCAGGGTCTACTGCTACTCCTTCTGCTGTCAGAATATGTCCAAGGAAGGATATTTTCTCCAACCAGAATTCACACTTGCTGAACTTAGCGTACAGCTTGTGCGCCCTCAGTTTCTCCAGTACCACTCGAAGGTGTTGCTCATGTTCCTCCACACTTTTGGAGTAAACAAGTATGTCATCAATGAAAACTACGACAAACTTGTCTAGCTCCTCCATAAACACCTTATTCATGAGGTTCATAAAGTATGCCGGTGCGTTAGTGAGTCCAAAGGACATCACGGTGAACTCGTACTGTCCATAACGGGTGACGAAGGCGGTCTTTGGGATGTCACTCTCCCTAATCTTGAGTTGATGGTATCCTGACCTTAAGTCGACCTTCGAGAAATATTTGGCTCCCTTCAGTTGGTCAAATAAATCATCTATTCTAGGGAGAGGATACTTGTTCTTGATAGTGACTTCGTTTAGTGAGCGATAGTCCACGCACATCCTCAGGCTTTTATCCTTCTTTTCGACGAAGAGCACTGGGGCTCCCCATGGTGACAAGCTTGGTCTGATGAACCCATTTCGCTGAAGTTCTCTCAGCTGCTTCTTTTACTCTGCCAACTCAGGGGCTGCCATCCTATAGGGTCTCTTGGCTATGGGAGAGGTTCCGGGGATGAGGTCAATGACAAACTCTATATCCCTATCTGGTGGCATTCCGAGGAGTTCTTCGGGAAATACATCTGGATATTCCCGTACTGCTGGGATTTCTTCTAGGGACTTGGCCTCCATGCTAAAAACCATTATGTCTGGTCTGCTTCCTCGGGTACGGCAGGTTACTTGCACTCCGTCTGGGTTGGTTAGCTGTACTACCTTATCGGCACAACTTATAAGGCCGTGGTGAAGGCTTAACCAGTCCATCCCAAGAATCACATCTATCCCTTTGGACTTCAGTACTACTAGGTCCGCTAGGAACTCTACCCCACTTAAAATGATTCTTACCCGAGAGCAACCCAGTTGACACTTGATGTCACCTCCGGGCGTTCGGGTTAACAGGGGTGCTTTTAGTAGTACTGTAGGTATGTTGTGTTTTCCCACGAAACTTGAGGATATGAACGAATGTGATGCTCCTGAATCAAATAATATGGTTGCCAAGACTGAGCTGACCAGGAACTCACCGAGCACTACGCCTTGCGCTTCTTGAGCCTCTTGTGCATTGATGTGGTTGACGCGGGCTCGTCCATAAGACTGCTGGGGCTGCCTCATCTGCTGGTTGTTGTTGCCGAAGTTGTTGTTGCTGCGAACTGGCACGCGGTAGGCTCTAGATACAACCGGTCTCGGCCCATTCACTGAGTTGGAGAAGGCTGAAGCTGCTGGCTTTTTGGCGTATGGGTAGTTGGCAATGAATTGTCCGGTCTCACGGCAGTTGAAACATACTCGGGTGTTGTTGTTGTTGGCAGTGACCTGGCTAGTGTTGCTCTGCGGGGGCTTCATGGTGCTCTGGTTGTTGTATTGTTTGAACTGGGTTCTGGGGCCCTGAGAGCCCATGGCTTGTGACTGGGTTTTGTACTGCATGGGGGCATGGAACCTGGACATGGGATGACCAAAGCTTCTCTGCCTCTGGGCACGTTCTTGCTGCTGAGCCTTGTTCTCCATGAACTTGCGCTTGTTCTCCCTCTTTTCATCTGCTTTGGCTCTCTCGGTGAGGATGGCCATGTTCATAAGGGTGTTGAAGTCTGGGTAGATCTGAGGGGTAAGCAGAGTCCTCAGTTCCGGAGTCAAGCCCTTCTTGAACATGTCCTGCTTCTTCGAGTCCTTGTCCACTTCTTCGGGGGCATAGCGGGCTAACTCTATGAACTGGTAGGTGTATTCCTCCACGGACTTGTTGCCTTGGCGAAGTTCACAGAACTCGTCTGCCTTGCGCTTCAGTGTGGCTTCTGGGATGTGGTAGCGACGAAATTCCTCCACAAACTCATCCCAGGTGATGGTGGAGGGATCTTTGGCCGCTGCACAGTAGTTTTCCCACCAGGCTAAGGCTGTTCCAGTGAGCTGGTGAGTGGCCAAAAGAACCTTGTCTCGATCCTCACAGTTGAATGGCTCTAGTTCCCTTAGGATGGCCCTCAGCCAGTCATCTGCATCTAAGGGATTCACGGATCCGCCAAAAGTGGGTGGCTTTGTCCGGAGAAATTCTATCAGCTTCTCATTCATGCCCAGAACACGGGGCTTTGGGCGGTTGATGGCATTGGCTATGGCTTCCAGCAACAGTGTCTGGTTGGCCAACACTTGCGCCAGGTCTACGGCAGGTGGTGGCGGTGGCGGAACCATGTTTTCTCCTCTATCTTCACCCTGATTCACTTCCTGGTTGTTATGGCGCTCCCTTCGTTCAGCATGCGATCCTTCCGCGTTTGGGTCCATACGACCGGAGCCTTGGAAGCTCCTAGCGGGACGCCTTAAAACCATCTGTAGGGGAGCGGGTTTCTATTAGATTTTATGTGATGTTTAAGTTGATTAAGACGGGTTTTTTGAAAAGACAGGATCTGATTCCTGCCGTCAAGCACACAATAAGCACACATGACAAACAAGCACAAACAACTGTATTTCAACCATGAGAGGAGGATACATCCCGAACTACTCGACTGGTACAACGCTGGTACACTACACGACTTGGCACTACGACAAAAGCTAAGGGTGCGGCTCTAGGCTCGGACCAACACGGCTTCATTCCTTGGCAAGGGCTTCTGGGGCATGCTACTCGCGGGGCGAGCCATCTTCCGGGGCGGAGTGTGCTTCCAGTGGAATGAGCAGCTCATCACCGTCATCATCCTGGGGGTTCCCGTTCTCTTGGGGCTGGGCGGAAGTTCCTTCTTCGGCGGTTGATGTTGGTTGCTCGGCGGCTACAGACAGTGTTGGGGTCTCAGGAACTCCTCCCCATCCTATGAGGGGCGTCCCAACTAGGACTTGTGCTTCTCCAACGGCCGAAACGGGTGTTCCACTGTTGGTCCATTCCTGTATGCGCTGATCCTGGATCCGCCTGAGGCTCTCATGGGCAACAGCTTCACTACTTATGGCGGCCGCGGTCCTTACTTCAGCTTGGGCTACTCGAACCTGGTGCATCCTTACTGTGACTTCCGCTTGCTCAGCCCGACCAATTTGCTCTCTCAGGAACTTGGCCTGATCATCAAAGAGTTTATCCAGGGAGACGAGGTAGGCAACTACATGGTACAAAAGATCTTCTTGGTGACGACGCCGTTCCAGGTTTCTCATGCGGGCCTGCCAGACTGGAGTCCGGATGGCGGGAGGATAAAGCCTCATCGGTGTGGAGACGAGGTGCTCCTCGTAGATCCGGCACAGGTAGCGGAGAGTTTTCCGGAGGGCCAAGGGGTAGGTATCTCGGTGTCGGAACCCTGTGGCGGTCACGCGCCACGGCTCGATGTTGGGGTAGCGGGCGCTTCTGGCGATGGAGAGGACCACCCTACAGCGAAGAGTGCCGAGTTGCTCATACTCTCTACTGTAGTACCTTGGGCGCTCAGTGATACCGAGGCGCACCAGGGAGTTGATGAGAAGGCGGGCAAAACCAGGCTCCACCTGGCACACGCCCTGGGTCCATCCATCTTCAGCCATCTGAAAACAAGGGTAGAGTTGAACAAGTTGTGCAAAGGCTAGGATACAAAAGATCTACCAGAGAAAAGGCTCAGCAAAGGTCTCGGGTCCTAAGGGTCGCGTCCTACGGCCAACCTACGGCTCTGATACCACCTGAAGCGTCCCCTCATCAGAGGTGACTAAATGTGATACAAATACCAGTCCCAGGAGGCTGGTAACACATTTATTACATCAGATGGTTCATTGCCGTACAACACGTCGAGGCTGTGGGCATGGGAGCGCCACTGCCACGAGAAGCAACATAAGAACTACAGACCAAACTACGATAGCAACAGCATCTAAAATGTCTTCAGAGTCTTGCGCCAGGGAAGCTTCCTGTGGAGACCCTGAATCCACAGGCACGGGTTGGGTGCAGGACAGCAACCTACTCGACGTCTTCGGGGACGAAGTCGGGATCCTCCTCTGAAAAATAGTTAATCAAGCAAGGGTGAGTACATACGTACTCAACAAGTTCAACCCCACCCACGGAGGGGCTAATAAGCAGATTATGCACAGGATATATCAAGGATCCGGATAAGGTTTATTTTGCAACCACATTTACTCATGCAGGGGTTTGTTTTCGAAAAGGTTTTCGCAAACAGTTTTTATAACCCAAGTAACTCAGTTGTTTTGTGAAAACCAAATGAGGACTACCGGACTCCCCGTCCGCAGTAGCCTAGGCACACAGCCGCACACTTTTCTAGAAAACAACTCACGCCATGAAAATCATCCCAAACCCAAACACTAGTTTTGTGACCACACTGTGACTCGTCCAATACCGTGGACACAGCTATTCGAATAGGTTTTACACTCTCCAGAGGTTGTACATCTTTACCCACAAGTAGGGTACTGCCACACGAACACCTTAGTGCCGGCGCGGATCCTATCAAAGCCATTACCCACCTTAGCTAACCCTACTAGCCACCACGGAAGCAACCAAGGGGTTATATAACCAGGGCGTACCTCACACAGATCGTACCCCTACTCCTTGATCTCCCGCTGCTCACCCGCACTCCTGATGGCAAGTAGACTAACTAGTGGGATTTATGCTAAGCCGTTGCCACATACAACGGTCGAGTGGTAGTACGATAATTGGGTCAGGTGAGATGTCACGCAACCCGGTCCTTAACGACAAGATGGACATCTCCAACACGCTCAACCACAAAGGTACGAGCTCACCCATACTCCTGACACACACGTCCATCCCGTCTACCCAGTTCTTTACTCATTTTCCAAAATATCCCATTCCCATTTTTAAAGCACTCACACATTTTAAAGAAATTATTTAGGGCAATCAAAGATCAATCACAGCAATCAAGGGTGGCTATCCTACCGGGTTTTAACAGTGAAATAATATGCAATTTATAAAACGGGTCATAGGGTTGTATTTATAAAACTGGGATCAAAGCATGCATCAAAGGATGAGATTGAACTTGCCGTCTTCGAAGTCCTCGGGGAGTTCCTGCTCGTGGTTCGGGACTCCGGTCTCCTGCTCGCAGTACTCGGCTCCAAGCTCCGGCTCGCGGCACTCCTCCTCGATCACTCCGTCGGCTATAGCGCACACACAAGCAAGCATGCAATCAATACAAGCACACAGGATTTTACCAGCTGAGCTCGATAAGAAAATAAATAGAAAATGGGGGAAAATATTATTTAGGGAAAGTTGGTGAATGGTTCGGCGGAAAAAGACCCGGGAAAGATGTGGTGAAGTTTGGAATTGATTTGGGTTAAAACGGTGCATGAAATGATGGATTAAAGAGATATTTAGGGCTAATTAAAAGGCTAAGGGCCTATTTGTAATTGTCTTTGGAAAAGTAGGGGCTGGTTCGTAATTCGATTCATTGGATAGGATTTATTTGAAAGAAGAATAGAGAGGGGGGCTGCGGGTGAAATGGAAAAGGGGCAGGGGGCTTTGGAAAAAGGCCAGAGAGAGGGGGTCTCGGCGTAAAACAAAGGGAAGGGAGGGGGCTCCTGGCAAACGGCATCTCCTTCCTCCCCCCTGATTCAGAACAGAGGAAGGAGGGGGGGATCGACCGGGCGGCCGGCCGGCAGGGATGCTCACCGGCGGCCCAGGCCATGGCGACGGCTGGGAGGTGGGGCAAAATGGAGAGGGAAGTGAGGGGGTCCTTCTCCCCTCCTCAACTTGGGCTGAGGTGCGCTGTGGAGGCGGTTCCTCGTGAGCGGTGGCGGTCGGCGGGCTGCAGGCCGAGGCGGCACTGGTGGCGGCGGTGGAGAGCTCGGGAGGGAGAGGGAGGTGGGTGTGGAGGTGCGAGGCGAGGCGGAGAGCGGCGCCGGCTATATATAGGCAGGGAAAGGCGGTGGAGTGGCCGGGACAAACACGCGGACCACGTGCGGCCGGCGGCGGCAATGGTGGTTCGCTGAGCTCGGTTCGGCCGGAGTTAAGGCGCTGGTGGCCGGGAGCGGCAGCGGTGCTGTGGGAGATGACCCGTCGGGTAGTGAGGCGTCACGCAGTGATGTGCAAGCTGGGTGGCTGCAGCACGAGCGACGGCGTGATGCGGACAGCGGCTTGCGGCGTGGAGTAATGGCGTCGCGACGAGCTTGGCGTGCAGGGGCGCAGGGGATGTGACGGTTCGGCGGCGTCGCGGCGTGGTTATGGTGGCTTGGCAGTGGACTTGATGGCTCGACGGCGGTGTGGGGTTGGCGGGGCGCGGCAGTGCTGCGTCCGCGGGTCGGTGACCGACGGTCCGCGACGGCGGGACCGGCGACGCGACGGCAGCGGCAGGCGCGGCGCAGAGGATGCGGCGCCCACACGGCAGCGCGACGGGCCCAGCGCGGTCAGCGGTGCTCCGGCGTCAGTGCGGCAGAGCGCGGTCGGCGCGTTCGCCCGGCGCGTCGCAGCGCGGTGCGGCGTCCGTGGCACGGTGCGTGCGGCGATGGCGAGCGTGGCGTGGCGTTGGCACGGGGCGGCCGGCGGCTTGCGACGGCGGTGGCGCTCGGAGATAACCGGGCAGGCAGGCGTAGCAGTGTTTGGAGCGTGGCGAGCGGCGAGCTCGGGCTCGGGCAGAGGAGGGCGTGGCTGGCGGCCGGTGCGGCGTCGAGCGGCAGGGACGCGTCGCGTCACAGCCAGGCGTGCAGCGTCCCGAGGTGGAGGACCGGCGTGCGGCGCGCCAGGGAGGGAAGCAGGCCAGCGGGGCCAGAAGCAGCAGCGCGGGGCTGGCGGCGGCGATGGCTCCGGGGAGATGACGGCTCGGGCAGGTGGAGTAAAAGCGGATGTGCCAGAGCACGGTCACGTCGTGGGGCCGGTGTAGCGTGCCGGAGGCGCGGGGCCGGCGCTGTAGGAAGAAGGAAGGAGGAGGAAAAGAAGGAAGGAAAAAGAAAAAGGGAAAAAGGAAAAAGGGAAAAAGAAAATAGGAGAAAGGAAAAAGGAGAAAAAGAGAAATAGGAGAAGGGAAAAAAATAGGAAAACCTAGGAAAAATTAGGGCAGAGGGAAAAGGTATTTTGGTGGGATTTTTCCCGGGTTCGAGCACTCGCGGGCTGATGCGGTGTCGACGGCGAAGCGGACCGTCGCGGGCTCGGGATTCCCGGCGAGGTGGCCGACAGCGGTGCTGCAGCGGTGCTGTGCGACACGACGCGAGTGGTGGCGTGCGGGACTGGCGGTGCCGGCGGGATTCGCGTCGTGTGCGCTGAGGAGAGGGAAAAGGAATTGATGATCGGGGTTTTCGGGGAAACGATCGAGCTCAGCGGAGAGGTTTTGAAAACACGCGTGATTTAGCAGGTGATTTATTAGGGGCTAAAAACGCGGGCTAACAAAGGAAAGATTTGCAAGAAAATATTTGTGTGATTTTTGTGAATTTGCATGATTAAAGAGTTTCCATGCGAGATTAAAGATCTAGTAAGAAAGGAAAGATTTGCTTGACCAACAAAAAAGGAAGTTGCTTTAACGATGATGTGTGACAGCAACAAAGGAAAGATTTGCAAGGAAATATTTGCGTGATTTCTGTGAATTTGTGTGGTCAAAGAGTTTCCATGCGAGGTTAAAGATCTAGCAAGAAAGGAAAGATTTGCATGACCAGCAAAAAAAGAAACTCCTTTAGCGATGACGTGTGACAGCAATAAAGGAAAGATTTGCATGAAAATATTTGTGTGATTTGTGTGAATTTGTGTGATTAAAGAGTTTCCATGTGAGATTAAAGATCTAGCAAGAAAGGAAAGATTTGCGTGATGAGCAAAAAAGGAAATTCCTTTAACGATGATGTGTGACAGTAACAAAGGAAAGATTTGCATGGAAATATTTGCGTGATTTGTGTGAATTTGTGTGATTAAAGAGTTTCCATGCGCAAGAAAGGAAACACAACATCACTATGCATGGTTAAATAATTTGCGTGATTAAAGACTTTCCATACTTGGGGACGCCCGGGAACCAAATTGCACTGAGAAACTACGACCAAATCAATCTCCCCCCCCTTGGTTGGTCGTCCTGGACCTGAAAAGTGGGGCCTCTGTGAGGAGGGAAGTGGGTCTAATCTTGATGAGAACTAAACTCAATTCTTTCGTTTCTTTATAGTAGAGATGTTCCAAGTATGCATTGCCATTTTCAACATTTTGGATGTACAGACACTGATTGCGGATGACGGAGATCCTTCTACTGTGCAGATGATAGTTTACGTGTAGGCATGCAACAGTACCTATATGCTTGTTTGATTTGTACTTGCACCGTACCATTATTTTGGATTTGCATTTGCACTTGTTGCATTTATCTAGTCATCACTGGTGTATAAAACTAGATTGTACTAGAATAGAAGAATAGTGTTGACGTCGTTGCCTAAGAGCAACTCCAACAGCCTCTCTAAAAAGATCTGACTAGCTAAATTTTTAGAAAAATGTCAAAAACTAGGAATCAACAGACTAGCTATCTTCCTCACTCGGTATACCACTCGTAATATCCTCCTCCTCGTTCGTGATAGATGACGAGCGGAGCCGCTCGCAAAAACTCCAAACAACCTCCGGTGCCCCCCTCCTCTTCTCGCGTGAGCAGGAAGCAGGCGCCGCAACCCTGAGCATGAAGCAGGTGCCGCGGCCGCGGGGATGGAATCGGCAGCGGCGACGTCACTGGAGGCGACAGCGGTGACAAATCGGCGGCCAAGATTGCAATGGAGGTTGCGGGCTTGCGGTGGAGCGGAATCGCCGGCCGAGGCCGCGCTGGAGGTTGTGGCGTGGCGGAATGGGCTGCGGCGGCGCCAGTGAATCTGCAGCTGCGGTCGCACTGGAGGCTATAGTGCGCTGGCGGAGCGAAATCAACTCGCTCTGGAGGCTGCGGCGGCAGTGAATCGAGGGCGGCTGCGGCGAATCAGCGACGGCAACGGCGCTGCAGGCGTAGGCGGCGAATCGGTGGCCGCGGCCACACTACAAGCTGCGGCGGCGACGCATCGACATCAACGGTGAATCGATCCGGAGCCTCGCGTATGGCGGCGGGGAGGTCGGGCTCCGGCCTGGTGCAGTGGGCTGCTGCCGGCTACCGCCATGGCGCCATGGAGAGCACTGCACAGGAGCCGAAAGGAGCGGTGCACGCTATGGAGAGCAAATGAGAAGAAGGAGTGGGGTCCACACAACACTGAAAGACAGTTGATATGAAGAGGGAGATTTTTCTAGTCAGTTGGATCTCCGTCCCTTGAAAAGTTAATTGGCTAGCTAAAGCACTAGCTAAATGAGAATTTAACTAGTGTGATTTAAAGAGGCTCTTGGAGCTGCTCTAACAACTCGTATGCAATCACCATTAGTTTGGTTGTGTGTTTCTGGTACGTTGCCTGATACTTCTTGCGTATCTGTGAATGCTCGAGGCCATCGGGCGGCGATGGCCAGCGGACGTACGGGACGGAGTCGGAGAAGAGAGCTTGGCTCATGGAGTGGCATATAGGGCGTGTTTGGTTCCCTTCTCTGTTTTCCTAGCCTGCATCCCTCCAGCCAGGCTCTCTCCGGCCAGGCTTTGAGCATGCAAAGTGTCATTGTTTGGTTACCAGGACATCCAGAGCTAGGCTAGAGAGAGCAGGCGTTTGGTTGCTTGTACGAGATAAGTCACATGAGATAAAAAAATGTTAAAAAATTATGATTATAATTTTTATTTTGTACAAATACAGTTTTAAAGGACTTATTTTATAACCATGTCTTAATTATCCATAAAATACATTAATATCACTTGATATTTACTAATTATACACTAATGCATCATTAGTTGGAGAAACAACTGCATCTGCCGAGCCTGGCTCGGCGGAAACGACCGATTTGGAAGCTTTTGGGGATGCAGACAGCGAAGGAAAATACATCTGGAGAGCCTAACTCTGGGGGCAGTGCAGGCAATCAAACGCCGCTCGCCCAACACCCCGTGGGCCTGGTTGGCCCATAAACAGCGAACCAAACGCACCCATAGCCGCTGCACAGCAGATGCAGTGACATGGGAGGAAGACGGCCACCACCCACAACACATAACGGGGTACGAACGACTTGACGTTACATTCCCCATCGTCGGTCGCGGCGCCAGCACCACCACCGATACAATCCTCATGAGAATTTTTTTAACCCTTTTTAATTTAATATTTTAAAAATAACCCCTCCCTAACTAAATTTCCAAGAAGTAGCTCTTTTGGTCGTGCCAGGCCGTGTGGCGCGACTCCTAACTGAATAGGAAGAATAATTAAACAACGATTTTCTCATAATTTTAAAATTTTGCCCAACATTTATTTTATTTGCAGGAAATTTAGCAAAAATAAATTAATTGATTGATTTTATAAATTAAATAAAATGGCTCTCTGAGTGTTGCATTCTTATTCGTTTGCATGTTTTTTGGTTGATGTTTGTAGGTTTAAAAAATCCCAAAACCCACCCTAAAGTTTCTCTCTCAATCTCTTTTCCCCCTTCTTCTTTTAGCCCAACCCGACTCCTCTCTTTCGGCCCAGCCAGCCACCTCTCCCTTCTCTCTTTTACTTTTTTTTCGAATCGAGGGATGACCCCCATTTCCATTATCAGGATAACGGAAATACCAGGTTCTTACACGGATAACCAGACAAAGAGAGAGGAAGGACTGCCGAACTTCAGCAGGTTTAACACCAGACAAGTTCTACCCACCACAGGGGTTAACCTCAACTCACAAGCGCTACAAGACTTAGGCCTTGCTAACAAAAGAAAGTCCAGCTAACAAAAGCTATCATTTTCTTGAAGTGGAAGATAGCCCAGCGCCCAACATCTCCCTTGTTGGTCACTCGGGCACCCTGGATCCATCTCCGCCCTCTTGGCCATCATCCGGGCACTCCGGCGCTGGTAGCAGCATCAAAGGTCTTCTCTACCCCGCCAGAAGCATGCTTGCCGTCGCCAGGAGTACTCCGATTCCTGCTGCCATTTGTGCTTGGAACTCCTTCTTGTATAAACCTGTCCAATGTTTCATCAGAGCACAAGCATGTATTACAACCTCTGCTGGGTGTTTGATAGTTTTATGCTCGAAGCAAGCCCTGTTTCTTGCTTTCCAGGTTGCCCAACAAATGGCTGCCAAGCCGAAGGTATGCTCCAGAGTTCCACCTGGAGAATGTATTTTAGCCCACTCCCAGTAGGAGTTGCAGTTAGATGGGATTTGGTTAGTATTTAGGCATAGTGACACTATCCCCCATATGCACTTGGCTACAGGGCACTGAAAGAACAAATGGTCAACGCTTTCATTTGCCTCGCAGAAGTAGCAAGTCGGTTCTCCTGTCCACTTTCTTTTAATCATGTTATCCTTGGTCAAGATTGCCTTTTTCTCAACCAGCCACAGGAATATTTTAATTTTGTATGGGATCTTTGCTTTCCATATTCTATAATATGGTTCCCCTTCATCACTCCTGGTTAGCATGTCATACATTGCTTTAACTGTAAATTTTCCTTTCACTCCACATCCCCACCTGGACTGATCTTTTTTGTTGTTCAAGTGAGTACTCATTACTCCCTCTCTCATTTCCTGCCACTGATCATTTAGGAAGTCAGGTAACCACCTCCTGAATTGCAGCTCCCCACCACCCAGGATGAATTCCCTGACTGTAATGTCTTTGTTCATGCAAAGATCATACAACACAGGGAATCTCATACACAGTGGGCCCTCATCCCCCCAATTATCAGTCCATAGCAGGGTACTTCCTCCATTGTTTATTTCACATTTCCTCCCCTGCAGATACAGGTTTTTGACTTTGAGCAAGTCAGTCCAGACAGGAGAGTCTCCTAGCCTATGACTAACATTGCCAACAACTTTATTTTTCAAGTATTTAGCTTTCACCAAGTCTTGCCATAGCCCAGATTCATTATCTAATCTCCACCACCACTTACAGAGTAGACTTAAGTTCATTTTCTCAATGCTCTTGATCCCCAATCCACCTTTCTTCTTGCTTTTACATATTATTTCCCACCTGAGTAAGTGGTATTTCTTTTTATGACCACCACCCTGCCAGAAAAAAGTTCTCCTTTGTTTGTCTAACTGTTTAATTACAGTCTTAGGCAAGAGGTACATAGACATATGGTAGATAAAAGTACTAGTAAGGCTAGAGTTTATGAGTGTAGTTCTACCAGCAATAGACATGGTTCCCCCTTTCCAGATATCTAGTTTCTTCCTATTTTTTTCCATCAAAGGGGACCAATCTATTACATGCAATTTGCTAGGGCTCACTGGCACTCCAAGATATCTTATGGGGAATCCCCCTGTTTGACAGTTGAATAGTTCAGCATACTGAATTTGCAGCATGTCATCACCATTTATTAAGCAGATCTCACTTTTAGACAAGTTAATTTTTAGCCCAGCCATCTGTTCATAAATGTACAGGAGCATTTTCATATTCCTGGCCTTCTCCATATCATCCTTCAGGCAGATGATTGTGTCATCTGCATATTGCAATATTGCAACCCCATGAGGAATTAGATTATCTACAAGGCCAGTTATCAGCCCATTTGATTGGGCCCTTTTCACCATCTTTGTTAAACTATCAGCAACAAAATTGAATAATAGAGGCGACTGGGGATCCCCCTGTCTCACCCCTTTGTGGCTCACAAAATAGGGACCCAGCTGATCATTGACCTTAACACACACTGTGCCCCCAGCCAAGATCTGGTGAATCCAACTACACCATTTCTCACTAAATCCTCTCAGTTTCAGGCATTCCATCAGGAATCTCTAACTGACTTTGTCATAGGCCTTTTCAAAATCAAGCTTTAAGACCACACCTACTTCCTTTCTTTTTTTGGTTTCATGTAGCACTTCACGTAGGGCCAACACCCCTGTCATAGTATTCCTTCCTTTTATAAATGTAGTCTGTTCTGCACATATTAACTTTGCAGCTACTGGAATCAGCCTGATGGTCAGGACCTTTGTGATCCACTTGTACAGACAATTCAGTAGGCAAATTGGTCTAAACTGCTGGATTTTGTTAGCATCAGCAATCTTAGGTAGAAGGGTTATTACTCCATAGTTTAGTCTACTCACATCCAATTTCTTCTCATATAGATCCTTGAAGATTTCCATAATGTCTTTTTTGATTATGTCCCAGCAACTTTGGAAGAAATCCACAGGAATCTTGTCAGGACCTGCAGCCTTATTGCGTTCCATTTGGAACAGGGCATGTTTTACCTCATCCTTTGTGAAAGGTCTACCCAGCCACTCATTGTCCTCCCCTGACACTCTCTCCTCATGATTCCATAGAGATGGATCAATAGGGATGTTATGGTCAGGAGCTGGGCCAAATAGGTTTTTATAATAATCAGCGGCCAACCTCAGTAAATTTTGATCCCCTTCCACAATCTCTTCCCCATCCTGAAGAGAGAAGATGGTGTTTTTCCTTTTGCGGCCATTAGCCATTCTATGAAAAAACTCTGTATTCCCATCTCCCTCTAACAACCACTTCTCATGTGATCTTTTATACCAATATAACTCCTCTTCCACTAAAATATTCAGAGACTGACTCATCAGGTCAGCTTTTCTGTTGTATTGCTCATATGTCAGGGGGACCTTCTCCTCCTCCTGCTCCAGGTCCCAAAGTTCAGCTTGAATTTTTTGTTTTAGTTTCTTTTGTTCCCCCAGATGGTTAAACCCCCATCCCTTGAAGTATTGTTTGAATCTCTTCAATTTTATCTGCACCCTGTCATATGCTGATGTAGCATGACATCTTTTCTCCCAAAGCTCAGCCACTTTTTTGGAGAACTCTGGATGTTTAAGCCATGATAATTCAAATCTGAATTCCAAGTGCTTTAGAGGTGTATTATTTTCTGTGGTCAGAATTAAAGGATTGTGGTCAGATAATTCTCTTGTCTGTTTCCTCACCATCACCCTAGGGAAAATATCTTCCCAGCCCTTACTCATCAGGAATCTATCCAGTTTTTCCAGGGTGGGGGTAGTTTGATTGTTTGACCAGGTATATTTCCCCCTAGTCATCACAATTTCTATCAATTCATATGCATTGATGATAGCATTGAAGGTTTCAGAATGCCTGTGCATTTTGCCTACTTTGGTTTTTTCTGATGGAAATCTAATAATATTAAAATCCCCATTCAGCAGGAAAGGTTCTTTACTTTTGCTGCAGAAGAGAGCTAATTCAGCCAAAAAATTATTTTTATTTTCCTCTTGAGCAGCTCCATAAACACTTATCAAGTTCCATTTACTTCTCTTTTCTTTGTCCCACAGGTTCATCTGGAGCATATAATCCCCTTCTGTGAATGAACCTACATCCAGGAATCTAGTATTTATCCCTACTGCTATTCCTCCTGATTTCCCCTTGGCAGGAAGTCATTTCCATAGGTATGATTGACTAATATCAATCTTTTTAATAGTTCTATCATCTATATCTTCCTGCATAGTTTCCTGCAGGCTAATGAAATGGAAATTGTGATCTGATATCAGATTTTTTAGGAAAGAGGCAACTCCTTTTTTTAATGCCTCTGCAGTTCCAAGTGATCCCTCTCATTTTTTACTTTTGGATTTTCTGCCTTTTTTGTTGGGAGGATGGGGGTCAAGATTTCCTTGCTCCTTCCCTTTCCTGCCCTTTGAAGAAGTAATCATCTCTCTTTCTTTCTTACCCTTCTTGGGTTTCCCAGAGAGTGATAGTCTGGAGGGTTTTCTTATCTCCCTTTTTTTGCTCTGAATTAGAATGAAATCCTGCTGCTTATCCCACTTTTCATCCTCAGATTCAGAATTTTCCTCTAGGATTTTTTCAAAATCAGGTAACTCTTCTTCAGATATTGGATTATTTTTTTCATTATCCTTAGCTATCTTATTATCAAGAGTATGTCTGGCAATTTCCAGCTCTTTCATAAAGTCAACCACCTCAAAATTAGCCTCCCCCATATTAATTCCCATCCCTCCAGCAATAGAAATAAATTCATGATTATCTAAACCAGAGAAGGAATTTGATGTATTCAGATTAGTACCTTCAAGGTTCCTTTTCTTTGCCATCATTTTACTCTTGTCATCAGTTGTCAGAGTAAGCTCCTTTTGGAGTCTTGCACATCTCCTCCTTTCTTCTCTTGCAGGAAACTTCTCCACATCTCCAGCAGCTTGCTCCCCCACTTCAGCTCCTTCCTTCTCTTGGATAGCTTCCTGGGTAGTTTCCTCCTCTTGCACCCCTGGGGACATCTTGTCACCCTCTTTCTCATCTGAGTTCAGGATTTCAGAAATCGTTACAGTTTGGTTGGGCTTTTTTCCCCCTTCCCTCTCATTCATCACCTGATCATGGCCCTGGATGAAGTTGCTTTCTTCACATCTAGACAACCATGTCTGGCTAGCACTAGTTGAGCCACCATCATGATACAAGCTTTGTATCTTAGCCACTCTGATCTGGAAATCCTCACTTTCATCTGTATCTGTTCCAGAGTCTAAACCAGAGACCCTCTCTTCTTCCTTATCCTGTTGTTCAGGCTCTTTCACCACCTCCTTGTCCTTGTTGTTGCTTTTCATCATGTTAAATTTGCTGGGTGCAGATGCTGCTTCATGAGTTTTGCTTGACTAATTTTTGTAGCCACTGCTCCCAATCTGATTCACCATCTTCCCCTGGTCTGACCCCCTTTCTTCTGATGCTATTGGACCCTCCCTTTTTGGTCTTTTTGGGCTTGGAGGATTCCCAGAATCATGTACAGTAGTGGCTATCTTGCCACCTTCTTCCACATTTACTTCTCTTTCAAAATAAAAGTCATAAATCACTAGCCCAAGGGTTCCTTCAGCTGTTTCTGGCACTTTTGCAACATCTCTGCAAGCTATCTTGATCCTCACATACTCAGCTTTGTGCCTTGTGGCCTCATCAATCTCAACTGCTTTGCCCACTAGTCCAGCAACCTTGGCTACAGTTTCGACAGCCCTCTGGTCAATTGGTATTCCTTTCACCCTAAACCAGCTCTATTGTAGCATCCCTTTTGCATTTGCAGCTGAACTCCACGGAGCTACCTTGATATGAGCATCAGCTGCCTTCATCCCCAGAGAAGTGAAGTTGCTGTAAACTTGCACTAATCTAGCATCTGGGAATCTCATAGAGAATCTATTTTCTGCTATGGCTCTTGCTGCCCACCTCCAAGTACTGCCTTCAGACACATGCTTGAACTCTTCTTCAATCTGTCTCGCAGTTGCATTACCCCTCACCACTGTTATGATTGCTATGCTTGACTTTTCTTGTAAGACTCTCTGGTCCAGCTTTTCTTCTATGAAGAAGAAGCTTTGATCTTCCACCTGCGCAGCACATAATTCTGGACCATCATTCCAGCTGGGATATCTCTGGCACTCATAGACACTATGGTTATTGAGTCCGCAAGTCTCACAAGACATTTTCTTGTTGCAATCTTCCGAGGCATGATTCTTGAATCCACAATGGATGCAGCGCACTCTCTCCTGCTTCTTCTGTTCTGGCTTTGTCTCCTTCACCTCTTCGGGCTGGTACTCATCTCCATCTTGGGCTATCTCAACCCCACGGCTTGCTTCAGATGCGATCTTGTTGTTGTGCATCTCCGGCCTGTGACTCCATTTGGATTTTCCTTCTCCAGAATTCAAGCCACCACCATACTTCTCAGCCTCCCGCTCCCACCCAGATTTCGCTGAATCCCACCCCCCAGATTGATGAGATGCGCCTTCTTGCGTACCTTCTGCATCCTGTCCGGGGCGATGTTGTTCAGGATGATCTCTTGCATCTTGGATCTTCTTTCTCTTGGCTTCATGTGCTTCTTCCTCCCTTCGGTTGTCTCGGCGCTGCCAGACATTCATCCTCCCGCCAGTGCGCCCCGCACCACGCCCATATCTGCCAGATCCGAATCCATCACGGCCACTGCCGCGAATTCTTGCCGGATACACCATCACCACAGGAGCCTTCGTAGCAGCTCCAACCTTCACTGCCTGCACATAAGACTTGGGCGTACTCGAGATCTTGAAATATCCCACGAATCTCACGAGATTTCTGAATCTAGGTTGTGGAGATGGGAGAGGCGACTGTGTTGCGGGGGATTCTTGGGAGGGGAAAGGAGCACGATCCCCAATCAGCTGTGTCAGCTGTGGGAAATCCTCTCTCGAGTCCCCCTCATCCACCCGGTGTTGCTCACCTCCTTCTCTCGCCCATGGATGTTCGCCGCGTGTCTCTGCAACAGGAACCTGCCCCACGATACCCTTCGGTATAGCCTGCTGTGGCGGTGCTCGGACCTTCAGCTCCACCGTGGGGACAGGGCCAAATCCCGCTCTGTGCGGGTCCCAGAATGGCCTCTCGATCACCTTGTTCGGCGCCGGCGATCCCCGTTCGACCGCCTGTCTTTTCGGTGATCTCGCCGACCTCCATTGGAACAGAATCGGTGCTTCCTTCAATGTCACCGCGCTCTTTCCCAAACTCCTGATGGGAAATCTCTCCTCCGAAAACGCTCGGTGGAAGGATCTCGACGAGGGATCAACTGGAAAGCCGAGGGGACGGCCATAGAGGCACGCCTCCGCCGTCGCCGCCGACCTAGCCATGGGGACTCGGCAAGCGAAGAAGTCGGGCTATGTCGAGGATGGATCCCGCTGGAGAAGAGGAGGGCGAGGACGGCAAGGACGAGTGCTAGGGAAGAGACTCCCCTGGTCCCTTCTCTCTTTTACTGGAAACCCTTTTCTTCTTTTTCTTTCTTTCAGCCCAACCTTAAGCAACAGGCCGTCGGCCCGTTTAGCCCAGCCGGCCCAACTCCATCTCTCCCTCCCTTACATCACTGACAGGCGGGCCCCACCCGTCAGGTCTTTCTTCCACCTCTAGTCGGCCGCCTCCCCCTGGCCATGCCGCACGCCGCCGTTCCCCCTGGCGCCCGTCCCTCTCCTGCGCCTCTCCCTATCCTCCACCGAGCGGCCTTCAATGCTTAGTGGAGCACTCGCACCACCGCCTCGCCTCCTCTCCCAAACCGTCTTCCCCACCCAAGCTCCACCGAGCTTTCATGGTGACCTCCACCGCCAGAGCTCCACCGTCCTACCGCGCCCCTTCCCCTACCCCTCCTGGCAGTATAAAAGAGGAGCCGAGCCCCTGCACAACCCGCACCTCCTCTCCGCTCTCTTCCTCGCGCACAGCGCAGTTGCCTCTTGAAGCTCGGAGCGCCGCCGGAGCTCTGCCGTCGGAGGCTGCCTGTTTCGCCAGACAGGAGCCATCTCGAAGCAAATCGACACCACCACGGGAACCACGACGTCGATCTGCATCCGTTTCGCCCCTCCCCGTCGCTGGAGAACTGCCGGAGCATCACCGGCCAGTGGAGCCCGAGCCGGCCTTCTTCTCCATCGCCGTCCGCCCTCCTGCAAAATTCGGCCGCCTCCCTTCACATCCGCCGCTGGTGAGCACATCCGCACGACCTCCTCATTCTCCTCTCTAGTTTCCCCACTGCGACCGTGCTTTTCCTCGTACGGAACGCCGTTGATTTTGGCCAGCCAGGGACCTTCTGTCCGCTAGCCATGCCATTCTGGATGGCATCCGATGCAACCGTGAAGATAAGGCTAGGCCACTTTGCCTTTAGGTCCCCAAGTTTTCCCCAAACCAAAACTCTATAGTTTGTCTCTTGTAGCTTTTGTCCATAACCCCCTAGAAAGATCCCACTTTCACACATAAATCCCACTCTGGCTCTTTTACCAGCTAGCCCCTGTCTTCTACTCTTTTCGTGAGCACTATTTATAGTGTCTTGCAAAACTTATCAGCTAGCCCTCCTGATCTTTAGCTAACTGCGTTTAGGTCCTTCCTACCTTGTTTAGTCCATAGATCCTTCGTTTTAGATCCGTTTAACCTCGTTCTTGTTGCGATAGTTTCGTCTCACAATAAAATACGCGCTAGTGCTAATGTTTACCCTAAAATGTGTTTTAAGAATTTTATCTCGAATTAATTTGATTAACACCTATTGGAATGTCTTTTCTTAATAATAATTTATTAGGACCTAATAACGGTTTTCTTATTTAAATATTAAATTGACTAATACCTAGTGGAATTGTTTACTAATAAAATCTATCTAGAGCTACGCTTCGGCTTTTCATAATATAAATGTTAAATTGGTTAATATTTATTTAATCTGCTTTCTAAATAAAAGCAACATAGGCTATCTCGAGTTTTCTTAATTCAATGTTAATTTGATTAATATGAATATAAATGTGTTTTTGAATTATAATTTGGTTAGTTCAACACGAATCATAAAGTTACATACTTAGATGCTTTACATGCTTCTTTCAAAACTAAATGTTTAATTTGCATAAATCATACTTGAATAATTATAAATAAAATTGGCTTAAGTTCAACATCATTTTTTTATACAAATATAACTTGCTTAATTCTAAATAGGGTATTTCTTTGAAATATCCTATGCGCATGGTTTTATTTAATTAAAACATATCAAACACATGGCTAGCCTTTGTGTGTTATAATTCAAATCTCTCGATAGTTTGTCTTTTCAACCATAGTTCCGTTCTCAGCGTTTCTTGCGTTTGCGTTCCTAGAACCGAACCTTGTTCTCTTTTAAGCCCTTCTTGTTTGGTGTATTGTCTCTTAGTTGTGCTCATTTGCTTTTGCATGTTTGTGCCCGATGTTTGCCTCGAGTAGAAGATCGAGCTGCTGATCGGAAATCCTGAAGTTCAAGAGTTTTAAAGAGCAAGAGCGGAAGAGCAAGAGTAGCTTTTCGTTGGAGAAAGGCAAGTGACCCTAACCATCCTTCTACCTATGCTTTAATACAAGAATACTATAAATTAATCGGAACATGGAGAACCACCCAGGAAGACAGTACAACCACAAGACATATGGCTCTGTCTTGGCCAATTAATTAGGAAAGTCTTGTGTGGCTATTAGCCTTAGTAGCTTGGGGTACGGAGGAATGCATTTATGACTCTTCTACTCTGGACAGGTAATGGAACAGAAGTGCTCTTCTAGGCTCACCTGGTCCAAGGGTAGAAGGAGGGTACGAAAGATAGCCTCTATAATGTGCTACTATGGACTAATACACATGGGAGGACTCTTTGTAAAGGCCTCGTAGCGTCCCTATGCAACCACACCTTGGAAGTGTGGTATCGTGCCTACTTTTGCATAGCATGGTTGGGTTCAAAGTTCTTCGGAACTTTTACGCGACTTGTGGTGAAAGTGTACAACCTCTGCAGAGTGTAAAACTGTTATAACAGCCGTGCTCACGGTCAAGAGCGGCCTGGACCCTCACATGATTAATGAACTTAAAGATGGATTTAAAATTGCTTCCGGTTATTTTTGTGGCCTTGCTGAGTACCAACCATAAGTGTACTCATCCTTGCTAAACCGCTGCTCAGAAAAAGAAGAAGAAGGTGTATGAAGTCCAGAAGATGGTGCTAGGCGTACGCGACCCCCAGTCGATTGCCTGTGAAGTTCGGAGCCTTTGTTTCCCAGGATTCTGCTGTAAATCTCTGATAATCTCTCTTTCTTTACGTGATATTATTTCTGTTATTCACTTATGATGTCACTATATGTATGAAACTTGATCCTGGCATACATATAGTTAAGCACTTGGTTTTCTTTGGAAAAACAGGTGTGACAGTCGCGCCAGAGCATGTGGCGCGACTGGGGTGCCACGTCAGTCGGGCGCGCGTGGCCAGCTGCTGAGGTGGCGAAGCGAGTCGCGCCACATGCTCTGGCGCGACTGAGTCACGCCAGGCAGCGTAGCGCGACTCACTTAATATACCCCGGGCCGCTGGACCCCTTTCTTCCCCATCCCTTCCTCCTTTTCCTCCCATACCCGTCCGAGGCCATCGCCATGGCGTCGCTCCGCCGCCTCCCCCTCTAGATCCGGTCGTTCCTCCACCGGATTGGAGTGGATTTGGGTTTGCTCGTTGAAGGTACCTCCTCCACTTTAACCGAGTAGTTTTTGTTGATTTGGTTGTTATTCTATGGTTTACTCATTGCTTGGGTTTGTTGACTATGTGGCTCCAGTGGAGGATTGATTACGAATCAGTCATCGTTAGTTGTCTTGTATCGATGCATTGGTTGATTGTAACACCCATGTATCGTGTAGTTTGCAATGCATGTTTCGGTTTCGATGGATTTGGATGGTGTAGATGTTTAAGTAATGTTGAGGATTGTGAACAAATGCAATGTAGGCTCATGTTTTATTGTCACTACCTTTGAGTAGTAGTAGCTTCGAGTAGTAGTTTTTGCACTAGATTTTTTTCACTAGTAGTAGTTTTGCACTAGGTTATTTTAGTAGCTTTGAGTAGTAAGAACTATATTTTGAGTACTTTTTCACTATAATTTTTCACAAGAATTGAGTACTATTTTTCACGAGTTAGTAGCAGTTTTTTTAAATAGATGTGCAAAGCAAAGTTGAAACACTAGATAAGCAAGTGAGTTGATTATGGTATAGATGTGGAAGCTTTGTTGGAGAGCATGTGCAAATACAATGTAGGTTGTGGAGTACTATGATTTAAGTTGGTGAAGAAATTTAGTATGTTGCTTGTATGGTCCTTTGCTCATATGCTCATTTAGTTCATATGCCATGATGTGGTTTGGGTTGTAAATTCATTTCGTACTAGAGTTGGAATTAGTAGTTTTTTCACTAGTTTTGCAATATAGGTAGGAGTAGTGGTGATGTGAAGAAATTGTATGTAAGTTGTAGGTAGTAGTATGGTCATGTTTTTTTTCACTACCTTTGCTCATTTAGTATTGTTTTTGTCACGAGTTTTTATCATGAATTTTAATTCACTTTAACATATCCAAGTGTTTAGGTGGGTTAATAATCTTTAATTTTGTTGAACATATGCAAGTGTTTATTATAGGTGTGTTGGCACTTCTTACGTCGTTACTAGATTTGCAACGACACCAGAAAGCCTGTTGGTATACTACACGATCACAGATAGATCCGCAAGCGCACGGATACCGTTGTAGCTTTCACCCGGGAGTATTCCAAGGTATCGATTTCCACGGGGAACGAGAAGTGTTGTGAACCTGAACTAATTCGTCCGGGGGATTTGGTGACGAAGGATAGAAAGGCAAGGGTAGATTTCGGGTAGAGAGGGGATAGCTGATGAAGTTTGGGACTCGTGAGAGTCACGGAAAGAATCAAGGCAAAACTTGTCGCTCGTCGGGGCCAGAGGGAAAAGAGTCACGGAAAGGGATGAGAAGGGGGCTCTGATGTCGTATCTCCTACCTGCCGGAACTAACGTGGTGGACTACAGAGCCCGTCTGGAGCTATCACCTCCCTAGGGTACCACAACTATTCCTTTGAACCGGGAAGCATTCCAAGGTACTGGAAAGCCTAGACACCACGTCTACACTAAACAAGCTCTACTTTACTCGAATTCAAAGCAAAGCAATCACAACGAGTAGAAACTACTAAATGCAATCGAAGAACCTAAGAGCGAATGATGAAATGACTTGAGACTTAGTTACTCACGAATCCGAACTTACAAAATATCCCAGGTGTGGACGACCGTAGTTGTACCGCACCCGCCGAGGAAGGGGAAGAAGACCGACACTCCGGCTTCTACTCCAACACTAGGGAAAGAAGACCGACACTCCGGCTTCTACTCCAACACTCAACTCTCTCTCCCTACTCTATGAATACTAACTTATGTAGGGCTTCGCCACTTGCTTCTAATCACTTGTGTCCTTCTATGAGGTGCCAGGCTCTATATATAGGCCCTCTGGGTCGATGGCTGTAGGAGGGGGTACTTGTAGGCGAGAGGGAGCTGCAGTGACGAGCAAGGAGGTGCGTCTGTATCTCCAAGTGCGGCCGGCCCTCCAATTTCCACCGCCTTCGATTGTGCGTTCGTGATTTGGTCCCTGAGGCGGTTTGAAGACGGTTGTGGGTCGGTCGGCTGTGTGAAGGAGGTGCGGCCGTACCTATTGGTGCGGCCGGCCCTGGGCCCCCTTGTCATACACTTCGGATCATGCTCTAGTGGGTAGATGAAGTCTTGGATGCTGTCCCACATTGGTTGTTCACTGGCTTGTGGGTCCATGAATCCAAGTGAAGCTAATCTCAACCTCTGGATCAAACCGACCTTGTTTCCTCGATCAGGATCATTTCTAGCTGTGCTTCCTGGAGTGACCGAGGCTTGGTGGCACATTTGGGCGTGTCGGGCAGGTGCGGCCGGCCCTAGTGGTGCGGCCGGCCCTGGAGGTTCGGCCGGCCCTAGTGGTGCGGCCGGCCCTGCCTCCTGGCCCCGGTGCATCTCTCCTGTGGTGTGGTTCCTTGATCCAACATGATCGTGACGATCTTAGCCTTTTGGGAGCTGGTGTACGGGGCTATACTTGGTGTGAACCTGAATGGTGGTGCAAGGTAGGGCCGGGCGCACCACTAGGTATGGCCGTGCCTACCTTATTTGGCCCAATGCCCCGGAATTGTTCCCTAATCTTAATCCTGCAGATAAAATCTCAACACAACTCGTGGAACCTCGTTAGCACCTAAAACATGCATGAAATTCGTTATAAATCGCTACCGTAGCCGAGATGTTGACGGTCAAATATTTGTTATAATGACCGTCAACAAGGTGGGTTCTAAATTTTGTTTTCTTTTTCTAGGACCATGGCGCAACCCGAGCACCATCCACGATATCCACTCCTTGAGACGTACTATGATGAGAATCACCGTGGGAGGAAGTTTGAAGAGCGTTTGGAGGTAGGATGAGAATCACTCGTTAATTTTATGATGGATGGAATGAAATTGGAATGTCATATACTAATCATGTGTTGTCAACGTTGATGTTTGTTTGCAGGTTTTGAAGCCTTTACGACTCCGCACTCACACTCCTCTACAATGGGATGATAGATGCACTCCTTTCCTTCGACGAGCGGGTTTCCTCCCGCTTGCCACATTGATCAAGACGGGGCTGCCGAAGATGGACAATGCAGCTGTGACAGCGCTAGTGGACCGGTGGAGGCCTGAGACACATAGCTTCCACCTTCCCTGTGGTGAGATGACTATCACACTTGAGGGTGTAGCCATGCTCTTTGGCATTCGTGTTGACAGGTATGCAGTGACTGGTCAAATAAATCCACAAGGATGGAGGGACACCGTTGAGGCTTTGCTTGGAATACGGCCTGATGAACCCCAAAAAGGTGTGAAGGATAGGAAAACCACAGGAGTGAATTCGTCTTGGTTGGCCCAACACTTTGGTCATCGTCCACCGCCACATGCTAATGCCCTTCAGGTTGAAATGTTTGCTCGTGCATGGTTGTGGCATATGGTGGGTGGATTTCTATTTCCTGATTCTAGCGAGAATACCATTTCTTGGATGTGGCTACCAATCATCGGGCAACAATGGGAGGTCATTGCAAGTTATAGCTGGGGGAGTGCAACTCTTGCATGGTTGTATCGACAGATGTGTGATACATGCAGGAGAAGTGGTCCTAATGCTAATCTTAGTGGGTGTTTTTACCTTCTCCAGTTGCGGATGTGGGAGCGGCTTCCAATTGGTCGGCTAGAGCGCTACCATTTGGTGTACGTAATTTGCATCTCAACTATTGTTAAGCATTTGTCCTTTGAGTTCTTATTTAGATTTGGTATTGTGTTGCAGGAATTGCCATATGACGCCGAGGTTCCCTTGGCTACCGTCAGGTATCTTTGGACTAATATTGCAAGGGTCCATGGGAACCCAGGACGGCGCTACATAGACTACACCATCCCCATCCTCTTCCTCATCATCCTCATACTCACCAAAATTATTGTTCAACCTACATCTATCAAATCCATCTTCCACATCAGAATCATGAGAACATTCATCATCATTATCACCCTCTTCATCATCTTCATTCTCATGAACCTCATTGTGTGCTACCATATCTTCCTGAGTTAAGTGTTCCATGGGCTCATCACGAGGCGGTGAATTTACCGGAGAGCAAACATCAACAACTAACATGACACAACGAACTTGAGATTCTTTCATACACTCTTTGTAAAATAATTAATCATCACCACATGTAATAGGCATCATCACATAGTGACTTCTTTTGTCACCGGAATCAATCCTTCCATGAATCCTTAACCCCCCCTCATTTCCAACATTGAACAAACAATTCACTCGGGTTTTAAAATCTTTGGAGGTCTTTCAAATCTTGCTACTTGTTGCCTCATGCTTGTAAACTCCCCATTGTCATCAACCATGCCACCCGAAAAAATACGAACTAAACGGTCCATCTACACACAACCACAAATTAAATTGATTACATCACAACCCTCATCTCACTTATTAATAGCATCTACACTATCCAACATGAAAATGATAAAATCCTACCATGCAAGAGAAACTACACGATAATAAGGGGTTAACATCGGCCCCTTGCACGATATACTACACTTAATCATACCCGATTCGTACTCAGTCAAGCTATACAACTCAAATCATACACAAAACCTAACCACCTCAAATCTAATGAAAACGATGGAATCCGCGAAAATTGATTGGTTAGATTGGAGGAGTTACCTTCCCGGAGCTATTTCCCACACTTTCCTCTTCAAAACGGGTGAGGGATGGAGTGGATCTAGAGGGGGAGGGTTGGGGGCGGCGCCATGGGAGGAGAGGAGCTCGGGTTAGGTCTTGCGAGTGAAGGGGGGAGAGAGGAGGAGAAGCAAAGAAGGGCCCGACGGCCCCGGGTGATTTAAGTGAGTCACGCCAGAGCATGTGGCGCGACTCACTTCGCCACCTCAGCAGCTGGCCGCGCGCCCCTGGTCGACGTGGCGTGACTCAGCGAGGAGTCGCGCCACGCGGCCTGGCGCGACTAAAAATCTACTTCTTGGAAATTTAGTTGGGGAGGGTTATTTTTAAAATATTAGATTAAAAAGGGTTAAAAGAAATTTCTCCTCACGACGACTTGATCCATCTGGCAGAGACGTGAACCGTAAGTCCGTAATAGACGGGAAACTAACCACCTTTAATTTGATTTGTCTCTCGGTCAGTCAAATGTTGCAGTTGGGCGTGTTTGAGATGATGCTTTGGGCTGGGCCGCTTCGCTGGGTTCACATGCGGCCCGTGCAAAGCTTGGGCCATGCTGTTTAGTAGGATTGTTTACATATTGGCCCAAATATTTGAATTCTCAGACGGCTAAGACCATGGATGCTGGCAATCCGAGAACGAGAGCAAGAAAACCAGTGCAGGAGATAGCAAGAAGAGGCGAGGCAATCTTGGAACTTATATCGAGGGTAGTGGCTTTTGTCTGATGGTGTGGATCAGTTCCTGAAGGATTCTTCGCTGTTAATTTCTTTTGGTAATCTCAGTGTGTCATTTCTTAAGCTGGACACTAGGCGAAGAATCCACGGACTTCACCCCGCGCCTGATCCACGGACTTCACCCCGCGCCGCTCATGCTCCACCGTGGGTCCGTCATCCGCAGCCATGCTCCACCCGATGTCATCATCCATCGCGGTATCGCCCAACATGATCCTCCGGGAGTTGCTAGTGCGGGAGCAAATGTTCCGGCATGGAGAGACAAAGGTTTCTTTTGCATATCTTCGGATTTCCACGCATCATGCATACTAGAAACTGCAATGCGGTGAGCGCAAGCTGAAGAACACGCTGACAGCAATAAAGAATGAGCTACTCTGAAGCGATGAGGGGAAAGAGGAAGCTAGCGCTGGGATAATTCATCGAAGGCAAGCAGGCAATGCAACAAGCTGTGGATTAGTTTTTCGGAATGTATGGCAGATTAAACGAATCATTTGACCTACAGAAGTCTGAAGAATGACATATGAATGCAATTTATTGGGTAGTTCAGGAAAACCCGAACCCGATTTTTTGGGTATTCTATATTTTCATTTTTAAGTAGTGTTCGGCTAGCTACGTACTTTGAAAACCTGAATTTTAAAATACCCGACCCGAATTTTCCGAATGCCCACCGCTAAGCAGACCGCACGAATTTTAAAATACTGGAATTACCTGACCCGAATTTTACACAGAGAACTGCAATTTTAACAATTAAATTAGAGTAAAATGCACTGGAGGTCCATCAACTTGTAAGAAGGTGTCACTTAGGTCCATCAACTTTGAAAATGCATTTTTAGGTCCATAAACTTGTTGAGTCGTTCACCGCAGGTCCATAACTGTCCACATATGCTTCTACCGGTGACATGACATGATGAATTAGCTAGAAGAAGCACATCCTAATTGAGGTATTTCATCAAGTAGCTTACGAGTGACACGTGCTTGATATTTCCGGAGCTAAACGGCAACAGCCTACTCCTGTCGTACATGCGAGGAGGCTACCGTTATTCAACCTAAGGAATGTCTAAGTATATGTGTCGCCCATTTGTAACCTACTAATTGAAATGCCTCAGCTAGAAGATGCTTCTTGAGCCAAGGCATGATGTCATGCCACCAGTACAAGTATATCTGGACAGTTATGGACCTGCGGTGAATAACTCAACAAGTTCATGGAACCAGAAATGCATTTTGAGAGTTGATGGACCTAAGCGACACCTCCTTACAAGTTGATGGACCTCCGGTGTATTTTACTCATTAAATTATACGCAGTGTCAGTTCAGAGTTCAGACTTTTCGGCACAAAGAAATCAGGGGCGGAGCTAGGTACAAAGCTCTGGGTGCGGCCGCACCCACAAAATTTTGCTAATCCTTTATAGAATCTAAAATTTCACCATGTTAAGTTAACTATCTACATATCGCCGCACCCCCCTCCATTCCCCTCCAGCTCCGCCCCTGGTCCAGCGCGTGCGCTCCCACCGGAGGTCGCCGTATCTATAGATGGCCATATGGCTTGTGGCCCGTGAGCCGGCCCACGGCACGAGATTTTGGCCCGGTCCAAGCACGGCCCGGCACGACTTAAATGGGCCCGGGCCGGCCCGGCCCGTCCCTTAGGCCATGCCTGGGCTGCTGCTCTAGCCCGTGGGCCGGCACGGGCACGGCACGATTAGCAGCTGGCCCGTCGGGGCACGATAGAGGCACGATTAATCACGTTTAATTGCACTTTGCATATATGTTTTTATGTTCAATAGCTCTTAATATATATGTTTATATGTATGTGTGTGCAATACTTATAAATTCTTGCCTTAAAATTTTAGTTTGATGAATAAATCTTCTTTTAGTTGTGTTGGGTTAGAATAGGCACGATGAGCCTCTACGAGCCCGACGGGCCACTGGGCCGGCCCGGCCCGGCTAAATGCCCTTTAGGCCGGGCCTGGGCCGCAGTGTTGGCACGTGGGCCGGCCCGGCCCGGCACGATTAGTACCCGGACCTAAACAGGCCGGGCCAAACCAGACCCGGGCCAGGCCGGGCTGGGCCGCCCATTTGGCCATCTATAGCCGTATCTGCTTCCTTGGCGACGCCGCCCACGTCGACAACGTCAGCGGCGGGCTGGTCATCGGCGTCACCATCTCCGCCTGCGCGAGCAGCTGGTGTGCGATCATAAAGGCCTGCCGCGAGGGCCGGTTCTCGAGAGAGCGTGGCGGACTGGCGGCGGCTGCACGTCGGCGCGCTCGGCGGCGTGACGACCCTGGAGCAGTCTCTGGACTACGACTGCGCGCTGTACCACCGCTTCCTGGACCAGCGAGAGGAGGTCCGGACGCCCTCCTCCGAGTCCGACCGCGTGTTCCACCGCTGCGAGAGCGAGAAGTGCTAGAACGTCATCGACGACTGGCTCCGCGGGAACCGCGTGCGCTGCCCAGCCAGCTGCAAGCCTGCAAGACCGCCTACCCCGTGCTGCCGCAGAAGGATCCGCCAGCTCCGGTGCCATAGCTAGCGCATCCGCCGCCGTCGGATTTGGACCTGCAACTACCGAGGCTGTTGGCGTCGGATGATGAGACAAGAATTCCATCGCAGTGGTTCCGGGATACAAATACACACGCATGATCGAGCCTGGATCAGTTCTTGGAGAGGTTCATGGAACGGATCGAAGTAGTGCGTCTTGTATGATGGTCTGGAACTATGGATCAGTTTTTGAAGGATTCCTTACATGTATGATGCTTCTGTCGTTTGCTTTCTGCCTTTTGGGGGGAGGAACATCCCCACCTGATTTTCATTCCAAAGGCCCTTGTGCATTACATTTTCAGCAGGTTTTGGGAATAAAACTAGCATTTTGCCAAGAATCAATCATTTGTTCGTTATTGGACTAGTTCTAATGTTCTTATGAAAGCTACCAATAGACTGTTGATTTGGTAGTCTGAACCATTTCTTATATTCAGCAATTTGGTATAAACTGTTTCCAGCAACGTTTGCTAATTCCTGCAATATAGTGCATGTATCAGTTGCTTCCTCTGGTAGTTTTTTCTGTGTGCCAAAAACCAATATATTAACTGTTGGGACTTGTGAGTCTTTCTGAGAATGTACCATGTCTGTTCCTGAATGTCTGAAAAGCTCTAGTGTTAGGCTAAAAATGTTTCACATTTGTCTCTTCATTGTCGTTCAATCCAAGTGAAAAAATTTATATGTACTCGTAGGTTCAGAATTCAGACACAATCATAGGGTGCCTTTGGCACAGCTTCGCGAGCAGCTTCGGCAGCTGTTTCGCGCGAAGCTGTGCCAAACAGCCTCCCGAAACAGCTTCCCCCACGAATCGCTTCGCCTCCTCCCGTGAATCCCGCTCTCTAGAGCGAAAACGCCCGGACGCAGCTGAAAAAGGGAGCTTCACCCGCTTCGTCTGCGGCTCCTCACGTCCGTGGACTACGGTGCCCTTCAGTGGGGCCCGCCAGGACGCCCTCGACTTCCCCTCGGGCGCGGCTCGGAGCTCGACGGCGACGGCGCTGGAGGACGGTGGTGCTGGCGCAGGGGAGGTGGAAGCCGGCGGCGGTGGAGCCGGGAAGGGAGGTGGAGGCGGAAGGGGCCACAGGACGCCGCCGAGCCCAACTGATCCGGGAGATGGGCAGCGCAGCGAGGAGGAGGGCGGAGGCCGTGGCGCTGCCGGAGGTGGCCGGCGGGGGCAGATGAGGCCGGCGGCGGGCGCAGCTAGAGCCCGTCGGCGGGGGAGACGAGGCCGGCGGCGGGCGCAGCTGGAGCCGGCCGGCGCTGGGAGAGGTAGGTGGCGGAGGCGTTGGCGTGGGTGGTGGCGCAGGCCCGCGCGGGGGAGGACGCCGACGAGCGGTGCGGCCGACCGCCGGGGCCGGAAGGAGTGGCGGGGGCGGAGCTCGGGTGAGCCGTGGACCGTGGTGGAGAGGGAGTCCGGTGGAGAGAGGATAGGGATGAAATGAGTGGATAGGGGATGTTAGAGATAAATAAGGGGAGAAAAGTTGAATAGGAAGAAAAAACAAAAAAGAAAAAGAAAAAAGAAAACGAAAACGAAAACGAAAACGAAAAAAAAGAAAAAAGAAGAGGGAAGGGTATTATAAACATTTCACTCTTTACACAGCCAGAAGAAGTTGTTTTGTCAAACGTTCCTCTAAAACTGATTCAGCTTCACCAGCGATTCCGCTTCACCAGCACAGCCACAGCTGAAACTGCCACAGCCACAGCCACAGCCGTGCCAAACGCACCCATAGTAGGCACAGGCGTTGCAGACTTGCAGAGTTGCAGTAGTACCTCCAGCAGTTAAATTCAAATGGTTTTGTTTATATTTAAGTTTCAGTGCACTCTCCTTTTTCTGTGGTTGAAGTGTATGTACCCCTGATGTTCTCTGTTGATTTACTTTGGCTTCCTTCCCTTCTGAACTTGGGTCAGCATTGAGTTCCCCTCCTAGATTCGGTCTCAAAGCATTCAGAGTTCTTCAAACTTCTCAATTAGCCAAGTAGCACAGTTTCCGTTGCGGCAACTAACTTGTAGTGACTAGTTCATACCATAGGCCACATAAATACTGCGACCTCAACATCCAAAATAATTACAAATCCATGTTCATATAGTTCACATAAATCCTTAAAGGTCATGTCATTGCACCTACTAGTCCCCACTAGTTTTCTTCTTCACTATATAATAAGGAAAAAAAGTACATTCAATCGAACAAAATTTGAGACTATTTAGTTAAATACTTTCATACACCGATCTCAATTCTAACTTGTGAGGATCTGCAGTCTGTTATTTGCTTCATAACCAGGTCTTTTTCCACAGCGGTCCGTGGATACGTCGTCGTTGAAGGACGAAACAAACAGCGAGGACATGTATGACTCTCAAGCAGTGATACAACTTGTAAATTCACCGCCACTTCCATGACATGTCTTATGTATCTAATGACCTTGGCTTCTACTTGAAAGCCTCCCACGGTGAGACTTGTCAGATTATAGTGCTTGAAGCCATCATATACTTCCCACCTTAATGAAGGATTCGCCATGGGATTGGAAGGGATCTCACCTGCAACTGGGTCTGCTAGTTATTCTCACGCTTGTTTTATTTAGATCTCTGTTGACCTATAACTTCGATTTATTGAATATGGTTGATTTTTCTATTCCAGATGCCAATTAGGGCCTTGTAGATTTATGATTTTTTTGGTGTGCAAGGACGTTATGATGCATATCTTATGGCCTGTTTTTTTTTGGGTGAATTTCAAATGAACACCTCGATTTGTATGGCTGGCAATTAAATTATATAAATCATTCTTTCAGCCTTTAATGCAAGTAGTTTATCCTACCTCAAATTGCAATGGTGCGTTTACTAGTGATTTTGTTGTGGGCTAGCTGTTTTAAGGTTCCTGGTATTTTTAAAGACCTGATGATGGCTAGATCTTTTTACTCTAAAATCATTCATGCCAAGTGTTATACTAAGTTATTTATTTTTGTAGGATCCTGATAGGGACTATGGAGGTTCAACTTCCTAGCCAGGTTGCACCGCCAGTCGGGTGAGTGTACTTGACACATGCATTGGCTACTTCATGTTAGGGTGTTGTACCCTTTTTTAGATTACTAAATTAGCATGGCCTTGGAATAAATTGGTCAAACACATTGAAATATTTCTTCATGTTTAAGTATTGTAAATGTATGTGATGTTTGTTGCAGTCTAAATACATTATTCATTCTGATACAAAATTCTAAAACATTCTTTGCAAGTGTGACATCAATCTCATTACTTTTTGCTATGAATGCGGCTGGCAGTACAACTTTGGTTTCATGGGTTCTGATGACACCATTTTATTTAAATTGTCTGCTTGTACTTGCACTAGAGTACCTATGTTTGTAGATTGTTCATATGCACCGGTTTTTCTGGCAAACATTTTTAGTCGTTCAATATAGTGGTTAAACTGATTTTAGTTCCTCAGTGATCAGGTCCAATTGCCAGCCATACAATCAGTTATTATTCCTATAGTGGTTATCATTGGACCTGTTATTAGCCATACAAACTGTTATATATAATTATTCCTATGAATAGTTGTCTGTTTCAATTATCTACTAATTGAAGATTTGACTATTTTGTCGTATGTCAAACTGTTGTAAATTATGTCGTATCCCCTCCTTTTTTGAACATTTGCAGTGTTGTCAAGTTAAATATATGTTACTGAACTTGTGTTTATGTAAAATTCATGTTTGATCTTAAGCTTCCTTTATGACGGTTCATTATTCCCTCTTGGTATTTTTGTGGGGTGACCTTTGTCATTCAATCCGTATGTTGCTTTAGGTTTTTGGGTGATCATCTATTGCTACTGTTAGCACTATATCGTGTTGCTATTATTTTGTGCTACTACTGTTAACAAGTTGTATATGTTACCTTGCAGTGTAAACCCGGCTCTGCTCAATTGGTATGCCCAAACTTGGCTGAAGTGGAGCTAACTAATGGGTGAGTTTATGCGTTTTGAACTGTCTATTATGTTTGTTGAATGCGAGCCGCCTTGTGTAGACATAGACAATTTAGTGTGAGGTAGATAGTATGTGGCCCCAAAGTCTCGGAAATGAGCAATACAGAATTCCCTTTTGCTTGCAGTTTTGTTTGTGATCTTGTGGGTAAAATTCACATTTTATCTTAAGCTTACTTTATGGTGGTTCAGTATTCCCTCTTGATCTTTCTGTGGGGTGACCTTTGCCATTTAATTCATCAGTTGGCTTTATGTTTTGGGGTGATCTTCTATTGCTACTATTAGCACTATATGTTTTGTCTACTCCTTTTAGCAAGTTATATATGTATATATGTTATACCTGGCCATGATGTTGGGTGCACAATCTAGGAGGTTTGTCCCATTGTTGTGATAACTCTTCTGTTTTGATAAACATTAATCTGATAGCATACCTTTTAAAGCGTTAATCACTTTGTTGAGATGGCAATAGATTTTTGTGAAGCTTCTACACACTCTCTGTTCTGTTCCTTGACATATACATATACAAGGTACAAATTACAAGGAAGTCCCTTTATAACTCTGCTATTTATTGAAAGAACTGCCAACACTCCCCCTCAAGATGGGGCAAATATATCTAAAAGCCCCATCTTGTTACAAATTTTCACAAAAGACACCACATTAACACCCTTAGTCAAAATATCAGCTAATTGATCTCCAGATTTAACGAAGTTAATCCGTAACATCCCATCATCCAATTTTTCCTTGATGAAATGCCTATCTATCTCAACATGCTTAGTTCTATCATGATGGACTGAGTTATTCACCATATTAATTGTAGCTTGATTATCACAATAAAGTAGAAGAGGTAAGCCACAACATAAATGGAGTTCAGCCAACAGTATTCGAAGCCACATAAGCTCACATAAGCATGATGTCATGGCTCTAAACTTAGCTTCAGCAGTAGATCTAGCAACCACACTTTGTTTCTTGCTCCTCCAACTAACAAGGTTACCACCAGCAAGAGTGCAATACCCAGATGTTGATTTCTTATCATCTAAGCACCCGGCCCAATCAGCGTCAGTATATCCCTCTACCTTCAGATGCCCGTGATTAGAAAACAAGATGCCTTTTCCTAGACAACTCTTAAGATATCTCAAGATTCTGTGTACTGCATCTAAGTGGTTAGATCTGGGATCATGCATATATCTGCTAACAATACTAACTGCATATGCAATATCTGGTCTTGTATGTGACAAGTAAATTAGGTGACCAACTAACCTCTGATATTGATGTTTGTCCACTGGATCGCCTGAATCAGCCAAAATACGATGATTATGTTCAATTGGTGTTGCCACTGGTTTACAATTCAACATGCCAGTATCAATGAGTAAATCAATTACATATTTTCTTTGTGAAAGATAGATGCCTTGTGCCCCATATGCTACTTCAATTCCAATAAAATAGTGAAGATAACCCAGATCTTTGACTTCAAAAGATTTTGCCAGGGCCTTCTTTAGGCATAATATTTCCTTATCATCATCGCCTGTAATCACAATATCATCAACATACACCACAAGAATAGTAATCTTGTCATAATGATTTTTTTCAATTTACATACTTTGCCCTCAGTTTCTCTACTATTGAACCCTGGAGGAATCTCCATATATACCTCTTCTTCCAATTCTCTATGAAGAAATGCATTTTTAACATCCATTTGAAATAGTTTCCAACTACGATTAACTTTTATCGAGATTATTGTTCTGATGGTGTTCATCTTTGCTACTGTGCAAAGGTTTCATCATAATCCACCCCATATGTCTGACTATACCCTTTTGCCACTAATCTAGCCTTATATCTCTCCACCTTGCCATTTACAACCGACGGCTCTCTTATTTGCAGGCAGACTTGTAAGTACCCAAGCAAGTGTTATTTTTATCAAGGGCAGCCATTTCCTCCAACATTGCTTGCCTCCACCGTGGATCTTGTTTTGCTTCCTGCCAGTCATGCAGTACAGACACAGATTGCAATGCTCCAATAAAAGACTTATACTGAGGAGATATATATGAAACATGATTAGAGATATCATACGAAGATAATTTAGGAGGCAACTTTCCAGCAGTAATACGAGGCTCCTTTCTATGAGCTATAGGTATATCTAAGTCATCATGTGGAAGAGAAATTGTACCATCAGTTGTAGGACTTGAGTCTGAACTATGTGTATCTGGCTCAACTTGAGTTTCATGATTCCTCTCCAATGGACTGGCTTCCTCCCCCTGCACACATTCCTGCTCAACCTGATGTCTTCGTCTCCGTGTATATACTCGAATATTTTGTTCCTCATTTGGTCTTGGGCATTGTAACACTTCGTTTGTACTTTGATGCTCACTTTGTGACTGTTCTTCTATAGCATCTCTGTCAACACCACTATCCTCTAGTGAAATTACTCCCACCACTATTCTCCTTGATTCACTAGGATTGTTCTCTTCTTTTTTATCTCCCCCTGTCTCATTGTCCCAATCTGAAACATCACTTGAGGAAAGTTCAGAAAAGACATCTGTTAAATCTTGAGGTTCACCATAAAAAGGTTCATGTTCTCTGAACATTACATCCATGCTCACAAACATTCGCTTTTCTGATGGGCACCAACATTTGTACCCCTTTTGTTTCCCAGAGTATCCAACAAATATGCATTTTACTGCTCTAGGATCTAATTTCCCAACCGATGGTCTATAATCCTTCACAAACAAACACAACCAAATACCTTTGGGGGTACGACATAAGTAGTCTTACCAGTTAGACACTCAATTGGTGTCTTGTTGTTGAGTACTCGAGATGGCATTCTATTCATCAAGTAAGCAGCTGTCATCACAACTTCACTCCACAAATATTTAGGAACATTCATAACCATCATAATACACCTTGTAATTTCCAGAAGATGTCTATTTTTTCTCTCTGCTAGACCATTTTGCTCTGAGGTTCCAGGACAAGTAGTTTGATGAATAATCCCATAGTGTGATAAATACCCATCAAATTCATTATTAACATATTCAGTACCGTTATCAGTGCGAAATATCTTCACACATGCATTAAACTGGGTCATAATTAGATTATGAAAATTTTTAAAGCATTCAAATACATCACCTTTGCTTCTCGATACATAGACCCAAGTTGTCCTAGTGCAACAATCAACAAAGGTAACAAAATACCGATAGCCATTAATTGATGGTACTCCACTAGGACCCCATACATCTGAGTGAATGGTCTGAAGTGGCACATTACTTCTATTATCAGAAGATACATAAGTACTTCTAGTTTTTTTCCCACAGTGACATGCATCACATATTAGACTCTCCTTGCTAACTTTATTATAAAGGGTGGGATAGAGCTGGCCCAGAGTAGTAAAGGACATATGTCCTAGCCTGCGATGATGGAGAAGGAAAATCTTTTAATTGTGCAGGGGACAAGATAGCAGCAACCTTGTGTGACATATTATCATCTAGATAATATAAACCATCACGTATGTTACCCATCCCAAGTCTTCTTCCAGTCCCAAGTTCCTGAAATAAGCACAATGATGGGAAAAAGATTACAGCACAATTAAGTTCCTTTGTAATGCAGCTAATGGATAACAAATTAATCGGGAATGAGGGAACATGTAATACAGATGAAAGAGACATATTGGAACCACATGTGACTGTTCCTGTCCCCAACACAGTTTGAGAAGAGCCATCAGCCAATTTCACTCTTTGCCTCTTCAAATCAGGAGCATATTCAACAAAATTTTGATATGACCCAACCATATGTCTAGAGGCACTGTAATCTATTAGTCATGGTATATCATCTGTTTTGCAACTCAAAGTGTGAGAAATATTACCACCAAAGTTTGTAGATGCAGCAGATGTGGATGCATTGGAGGCCTCAGTACATTGCTTGTCCTCTAGACGCATTCCCCTAAATTGACGCCACTTTTCCCAATCATCAATTGACATTGCCACCCTCATAGTTTGAGAGGCCTCTTCAGCAAATGAGGTGGTATTTGCCCTACCTCCAAGTCGCATACCACGACCTCAGGTACCACCACGGCCATCAAAAATATGTCCACGTCCTCTTCCACACCATTCCTGTCCTCTGCCCCGACCTCCTCCAATTAATTCAGGACAGGAGTTCTCAAATGCCCCGGCTGTCCGCACTCAAAATATTTTCTATCATATGTGTTTATTGCTGATTTCTGGAAATTTGCCCCTTCTGTAGCAACAAAGGCTGAGCGCCTCTGTGGAACACTCTGCATAGCTGCCCCTATGGCCTCCAACTTTAGACGTGTTTCCTCACTAATAATTGCAGAGATTGGTTGTTCCAAGCTGGGTAGATTCTCGCTGCCATATAATGATGCCCTTCTATTATCAAACTTTGGATTAAGTCCATTCAAGAAATCCCTCACACGCCTCTTTTCAGTCCACTTGCTATACTTCTCAATGCACTTGCCGCGCTCCAACTCTATTGGATCATAGTAATCTAGGTCACTCCACAACTTTTTTAGCTCAGACACATACTCAACTACAAATTTATCACCTTGGCATAGCCCTTGCAACTCCTTCTGAATTTTGCATGCCAACATCTTGTTTCCAACCCCTGAATAGGTACCCTTAAGCAATCTCCATATCTCTGCAGCTTCTTTGATTCTCTCAACTTGTTTGGCTATTTGAGGTGACAACAAACTCAAAATCCATGCTCTTACTAGTGCATTGCTCATTTTCCATTTCTGGCCCTCTCTTGAGTTCTCCTCTTCCGACTTTTTTCTGTGCCAAGAATGTAGCCTTCCAGTTTCCTGGAGACCAAAATGGTCTCAGCATGCTCCACCCAACTTGCATAACTTTCAGCTCCCTCCAACTTCACATTAGGCATCTGTAATGGATGAATCTCTTCCTTGGTTTCAACCTCTGATCTTAAGCTTCCTCCCTGTCTACTGAGTACATCAAACAATGATCTATATTTTTCATCCATTGCTTGCAGTACAACAGCAAGCTCCCCGGCTGTAACCCCAGCTGAAGCCTCTGGTTTATCTCCCATTTCTGCACTTCGATACACAAATCTCCTGCAAAAAATCCTCCTATCTACTTCCTGATTAACCAATTCAATCTGAAACCACCTGCAAACGCTAGCAACCAGCAACCAAATCACTACCCACAGTATCAACGCTCCAGCCTGTCAGCCCCCTTGTTCACAGTCTTCAAATCTCAGTTCACCACTCGCAGAGCAGGCTCCTCATGCGCCTCGCCTTGCCTCGCGCTACCCGCGCCCGGGCGGCTCCTCTGCACCTTGCTCCGCTGCACGCCTCCCGCACCCGTGTGGAGCCGTGCTGCCGCGCGCCGCCCACACCGCCAAACCTCCTGCCGCCGCAAGTCACCGGCACGGAGCCGCGCCCCCGCACGTCGCTCGGGCACGGACGCCGCCGCCGCCGGCTCTGATACCATGTTGAGATGGGCAATAGATTTTTGTGAAGCTTCTACACACTCTCTCTTCTGTTCCTTGGCATATACATATACAAGGTACAAATTACAAGTAAGTCCCTCTATAACTCTACTATTTATTGAAAGAACCACCAACACACTTGCATTAATTTTTTTTTTACAATTTTTGCTTTCAGTAGCTCCTCTGATTCTTTGGTTGATGTAGCTTTCCTGTTTGCTCCTTGTAGTGAACACGCTCTAGTGTAAACTGGACCACATTCATTGAACTGGGAACTTTTATTTTTATCTTTTTATTTGACATGTGGTTGCTATTATCTGTGTACCTTTTTTCCTCTAAGTTACTTTGTGTTGCCAGGAACACATCAAATGAGGACGTAATCTGGCCTCCTCTGAGTCTGAGTACTGTTCCTGAGAACACTGTGGGACTTGTTTTTGATGAGAGGTAACGATGACTTAAAGTTAGCTAACTACTCAGTTTATGGTATGTATTATAACTGTCAAATTGATCCATAGGTATGTCGATGCTGTTGGACGTAACCACTCTGTTGATCTAGAGGAGCTTATGAAGTACTCCTTCCGCATCGAAATACTTGTCACCGTTGACTTTTTCTTCCAACTTTGACCATTCGTCTTATTCAAAAAATTATCGCAAATGTGTAAAAGGATAAGTCAAACTTAAAATACCTACAATAATAAAGCATGTAGCAAGCAAAGTAAACGATATTTGCATAATTTTTTGAATAAGACGAATGGTCAAAGTTGTGGAAAAAAATCAATGACGATAAATATTTTGATACGCAGGGAGTATTCCGCTAGGCGCCTGCTTTACAAAGGCTATGCGAAGGGTTGAGAATTTCACGAGGACAAGGTCCAACGCTCTGTTTGTAAGTGCTTTGCCTATTGCCTTGTGACAGCATTGTAAAGTATCACAAAACTAGCATGTTGTGATTGCTATGAACTTGCTTTCTTTCTGTCAAGTCTTCTGTTAATTTTGTATCAGTAAAGATAATCAGAGGTCCTACCTTCATTGATTTTCAGGTAACAGGAGAATCCGGCAGGCAGAAAAGGGCCACTTTTTGCATGGCGGGGTCCCTGTTGACGCCTTATGTGGAAGACATACCGAAGTCCGTCGCCAAATCAAATGTGGTTACCTGGGTGCTGGCCAAGGTGCCACAACATTCATCTCCCACCTGTGAGTGAATTTCAGTTTATGTAACATTATTTCTTCCCGCCATGGTCAAAGGTTTAGGATGTTCTATTTGACATCATGGCTCAAATTTTGCTAGCATGTGCTATCATGTTTTGTTCAGTGTGTGGTTATCTATATGCAACAGTTAAATGTTTGGGACAGTACCGTGTTTACATTTCAAAAGTTTACAATGTATGTAAGAAATTATTTCTTGCTCCCATGGTTAAAGATTTAGGATGTTCTATTTGGCATCATGGCTAAAATTTTGCTAGCATGTGCTATCATGTTGTGTTCAGCATGTGTTATCTATCCACTGCCTTATGCTAATTATTTATGGTTCTGACTTGTTTGTTTCATGTTGTGACAGGAGAAACTGATGGAGATGGAAGTGCGTCATTGGGTGGTCTGGATCAGTTCTTCGGGAGGTTTTCCAAGTATTTGGGTTGGTCTACTAAAAAAAAAAAGTATTTGGGTTGGTGGAATTTGTGGTTGGGTGGGTAGTGCATCTTGTGTGATGGTCTGGATTAGTTCCTAAACAGAGAGGTCAGAGGTGTTCTAAACGTTGCGTTTATGCTCTTTTGTTCATAGTTGCATGCACCTGTGATGTCTTGAATGATGTGCCAAGTAATGATAATTTGTTAGTACTTGGATCGGTTATGATGTTCAGATGAAAGCATAATGTTTGCTTGCTATTGCAAGATTTTTAGTATTCTGCACCATTTCTTTTTCACCCAAATACAAGATTAATACTGCTTGGAAGGCATCTTAACACTAGAAATGCAGAATGGTTATTTTCTTGCAACAGTGTTTGCCGTCCTCTGGTAATTCTTTTCTTTGACTGCCCAAATTCTGAAGTTTGTTGTCAAACACATGACCTGCTTTGCCTTTTTTAGTGCCATTTTTGTTTGTTTCCTATGATTGGTAGGGTCCATTACTTTCAAAAAATGATTGGTAGGGTCCTCTCCATGTTCAGTTTAATTGATGTATGCGGCTCATTAGGTGATCTTAGGTCCCAGTATTCCTTGATGTGTAGTCAGGAACAAGTTGGCTGATTGATGGTCTCACAATTCCCGAACATCATATCAGTGAAAGTCATATCAGTGAAATGTTCTCAAATTTCGGTAGGTGTGAGCTTTCCTGCAGAAGAATACTACTGAGAAACTTGACCGTCCTATTTTTTCTTCATTAATTTTCAATGAATGTTATAAGGTTTAATCTGCACTCTGATGTTTAAAATTCAGATTCAGTCAGTAGTAGTAGTACCGCAGCTGTTAAATTCAGCTGATTTTACTTCACCAGTTACCCTGTTCAATTCATTTTCAAAATAGCAAAAGAGTTCATGCCTTCCGGCTTACAAACGATGGCATATATGCCCCAAGTCAAGTCCGACACTGACCACTCGGGTCCACACACACGCTACAGCTAGCAATACGCACGCGACACGTTTACATTTCAAACCCGACGTCGAACGCGCCTTTGTATTCCCCGTCTTTTATTCACCACTCGTTACAAGCTCCACCATGACGGAGGGTAAGATCGTCTTCTGTTCTGGGCCGCCGCCCAGGGCGACCACGTCACCAAGGGCCCCTCGACGTCGAGCTCCGCTTCTGCGGCCCTGTACTGCCTGAACACGGTGGTCGAGGGCGCGCCCGTGGAGCTCTGGCCTGACGCGGCGGTTGAGCTCGCCAGGAAGTGCGCATCGGGCGTCTTCGACCTGGAGCTCGCTAGAGAGCGCGCGGCGGCCGAGCTTGCCAGGAAGCGCGCTCCAGCCACTCTCGTGCCCCGGCGTCCGCGGTACTTTTCTCTCAGAATAAATCAGCACCAGCCACCAGCCGGCCGAACAGGGCTGAAAGTTAGTCTTAGGTAGGTCTTCTGCTGATTTGACATGCAGATTTATTGTGAGAGAAAAATAATATGTGTTGATCGGCACGGAAGATTTATTTTGTGAGGAAAATACGAAGTCAAAATAGCTGTGCCTCGGCGGTCATTGCCGTGGGAGGCCATGTGTGTGGGGCGCATGTAGGGCCGGCTGCTCTAGGCCATGGTGGTCTGGAGGTGGTGCCGGCGGACATCTGCGTGCGGGCAGTGGGGATGGTGAGGAGATGGTGGTGCTCTTCTTCTCTGCTTCTGGATGTCTGTGCGGTTTCGGCGCCGCCTCGGTGGCGGGGTCGGGTGGCTTGCGCTGGGGTCTCCCAGCACCGGTATGGCTAGCGGTGTCGTGGCGGCATTGTTGGGTGATACGGAGCCATCTTCTCGGCAGTGGAGTTGCGGAGGAGGCGTGGAGCTTGTTGTTGTTGCTTGTCCGAGTGTGTATGGCGCGGTGTCATTCCGGGCGAAAGCCTTCACCAGTTCTCAGGCTGGTGGTAGTGTTGGCGGCGCCATTGGGACGTCGTTTTTCCCGTTGGAGACAGCACTACGGGGCACCGCACCTTGATGCATGGAGTCTCGGGTGAAAACCTATTTCAGTTTGCTGGACGGCGACGGTGGCGCCATCGGCGTTGCGTCCCTCTTGGGGGCGTCGCTTTTGGAGACTCTTCTCGGCTTGTGGCTGTATTGGAGGTGGTTTGGCTGGCTCGTACGCAGCGGCAGTAGAGGTGCACAAGGTCAGTGTGTTTGGCGGCAAGGAGCAGAGGGGCCATGGGTGCTGAAGGTCTTGTGTTGGCATGCATGGTGTTGTGGTGTTCTTGGTGACGGTTGGCTGGAGGTGATGCTCTCTTTGCAGTTTCAGATATCTGAGTCCTTGGCAGAGGAGGTTGAGGCGCTGGATGAGGCGAGACCCCCACGCAGAGTGGCTAGGGATCAGTGGTTTTTCTATGGTGCTGCGGCGAGAGTATTCTGCTGTGTCTACGCCGGAGCGGAGGGCTCACTGTTTCGTGTGTGTACGGCTTGAGATTGTTTGTCCCATGGTGGAGGAGCTTTGGTTGCCGCTCGGGCTTGCAGCGGGTTACGTCTTTGACGTGGCACAACACTGGTGTTGGCGGTGCAGGTTTCGACGGTTTTCTTTCAGCTTCTCTCCCAAGTGGTGGTGGTGTAGCGTTGTGTTTGTGTGCGTTTGTTTGTGTGGTGGTGTACACTTCGGCGTGTTATGTACAATTATTTCTCCTTCTTATATGACAGAGTAGTGCTCCTGCTATCTTTTAAAAAAAATAGCTGTGCCTTCCTCACTTCCTCGACACATCTGCCGCCGCGAGGTCAGCCGCCATCGTTAGCGGCTCAGCGCCCTGCGTCAGTCAGCGAGAGCTGCTCTGCTTGTTCCGGCTCCAAATCTGGGTGTATGCCCGAATCTACTCGAGGAAAGTGGACTTCGTGGGTAACCATTTGGGTTCGCCAGAAAAAATAGGGGGTGCGCGCCCCGCGCACCTTACGAGGCGTGCGCGTCCCTGCCTCTTGCCGCTGCTCGGTGGGCCAGGGCCTGCCCTGCTGCTGCCTGTGCGCACGGGCTTCGAATTCTGATTTGCCCGCTTTGGTGTGTGCCTAATGCGATTATTTATTTATTTTTACGATTTTACAAAATATATGTGTTCCAAAAAATTTGCAAAAATATATCTCTGAACATTATATCATTTATTGAAGCACGAGTATAATTTCAAATGACAAATACTTGAACTACAAAGTTGTAGATCTTGTTCAGATTTACAATTTTTGTATAATGCTTTTCTCCGTTCTGAGTTCGTATAAAATAGTTATGATTTTTTAAAAACGTGAAGGAGAGCTACTGCCGTTTGAAATGGCGATCGATGTCGGTGCTATAGTGCTCCGCCGGTTCATTTAGCAGTTGGTTGTGCTACATTGACCAACCGCCATTTTATTGTAAGCCTCAACCGTCGTTTCATATAGCAGTAAAGGTTTATTTTTGCAAAAAAAACTTGAAGGTCATATATTTTTGTAAAATCATAAATAAATAAACTAACTTACGCTCTTTGTTACAACGCTGGACGAATGTCAATTCAACCAATCTGATGGGGTGCCATGACGATTTAGCCTATCATTTCCAGGTTATTTAAACAGATTTACAGATTATCCCAGATTTAATTAGGCACATCTGAAACCCTGGGGCCCACGTGACTATGAGCAGACACCCCTTCGTCTACAAATAGCCACCGCGCCAAGGCAACCGTTCAAACAGCACAATAAAACAATTAAGAAGTCGGGTGAGAAGCAGGCGCCATGGCCGACGACGACGCCGCCAGCCTCGAGCAGGCCGTCGCCATCGTGGCCTTGGGCAGCGTCTCCATGCTCCTGGTCGTCGGCGCGGGCTTCTGGGCCGTGGAGGCATACGGCACCGGGCGGCTGGCGAGGTGCTGGCGGTGGCTGCGGGTCACGGCGCTCGGCGGCGTGACGACCTTGGATCGGAAGCTGAGCTACAACTGCGCCATGTGCCAGTACAGCCTGGACGCCCGCGAGGTGGTTCGCACCCTCTCCTGCAACCACGTGTTCCACTGCCGCGAGACCGACAAGTGCAGGAACGTCATCGACAGGTGGCTCGTGCAGGAGAGCATGGTCTGCCCCATCTGCCGCAAGAGCCCCCTCCCCGTGCTGCCGTGGAGGGCTCATCGGCCGCCGTTGTCGCCGGAGTCGGCACCGGCGCCGTCGGATTCGGCGGAGCGACCAATAATGCCGGTGCCGGAGGAGCCGTCGACGTCGCGGGGGTTGGAGGATCCGTTGCTGCAGCCATCGCAGTAGACGTACATGATGGGGGCGTCGATACGACATCTTAGACAGTCTGGAGCTCTGGATAAGCTCTAGTTGGAGAGGTTCGTTGAATGATTCTCTCTCATTATTCTGTTTCGCGTTCTTGGAAACCGATCGAAACCTGCCTGCGTGTGAATATGCCACGTCATCCTTTGCTGTCCATGTGTCTTTGTTCATACGAAAACTGAGAAGCATTTTCAAGTTTCTTGTGTATTACTGTAGCTATGCAATAGCACAATTCACTGCTGAAATGCTCTATTCTGTCAGGCCTAGTAGCATGTATGTGCTCTTAGCTCAGATTTGATCATGGTGCGTTTAGTTTCCCAAAATTTTTTGCCTCCTTTCGAGATCTATTAGGAGTAATAGACGTAGATTAATTATAAAATTAGTTACATGGATGGACGGAAAAACACGAGACGGATCTATTAAGACTAAAAATGTGGAGATAAATGGGGTGTGTGCCGCGCGCACCGAGAGCGGCGTGCGCACCGCGCCTCTGAGTCCATGCCATGTGGACCGGCATGCGCACCCCTGCCTCAATCGCCACGGACACAAGCCGAGCACCCCCTCCCGTGATTCCCGCGCAGCCCCTCATGTGATTCTGCACATCCCTCCGATTGTAGCGCGCCATTGTCTAATCGTGGCATAATCCGACTCATTAGTTTATATTTAATACTCTTCATTAGTGTTGCTAGTTTGATGTGACGGGTGCACCCCCAAGTTGGAATATGCTGAATTTTCTCGGTGTATAAGCAGCAGTTGGCCACTTGGCCCTGACAATGTTCTACTATTATACTTGCAGTATTAGTTCTTTGTGTAACTAAGCATTAAGCAACATATGGGTTGTAATTTTATTTGCCTATGCATGTTTCCGGTAACTTTGATGATTCCATGCATTGCTAATCCACAACAAGGCAAGATGCATGATTAAGGAGTGTACGTAAGCGAGCTTCCATAGGAAAGTTTTCCATGACCTCAGAGCCATTTTCTCATTCCTCTAAAAGTACTGGTGCACATGCCATTCCTTTGCAAAGTTTTGCGCCAATTCCTTTGTCCAAACGGTGAGAGAGAACATCATTCTTACGGAATGAGTTTCCTGTACTCCTCCTACATTTTTCCAACGTTTTAGAGGAGGCCTGAATATGTCATTATATAAGACCTCTGACTAGCCTAGGCACCTCTCTACGTTCACCGCATGTTTCTTCATTTTTTTCCCTTCACATTTGATGGGCTACCAACACTTGAAAATTGAAGCAAAGAAAGTCAGGAGGACTGCATGAGCCCACCCTGCTCGTAAGCGGGGCTCGGCCCAGCATCCAACTTTCTAAAGCCGACAAAACCTCAGAAATCCTATCTAGACTCCGGAATTTTTCCCCCTTACACGACTTCTAATGTTTGAGATTCTTGCAACAATAGGATCCCTTGAATCTTCATCTTCCACCTAGGTTTCCTCCTGCCCCCGCATCCGCCACCACCCTACCATGCACGTCGCCGTCCCCCGAGCCGTGCGGCCCCTAGTTGCGCGGCACCGACTCGGGCCATGAGCTCCGTGCGTCGCGCCTCCGACCACCGCCCTACCGTGCACACCGCCGTCCCTTGCGCCATGCAACCCTTACCTGCGCACCGGCCCCTCCCCGCGCGCCGCCGCCCCCTCCACGGCGCGCCGCTGTTCTGGTCGCGAGCTCTGTGCGCCGCCATTCCCAGAGCTCAAAAATGTTGAATGTTATGTCTAAAAATATTTGAAGCCATTTTGATAAAATGTTGAAAGAAGCACTGGAAAATGTTGAACATAGTAGTTTGCAAAAATGGTGAATCTATTCTTTTAAATTGTTGAAGTATTTTTTAAAAAAATGTTGAATCTACTCTATAAAATGTTGAAATTTTGAAAGGAGGCCGACACAGGTCGTGAGGAAGAAGAAGGTTATTGGTTTTCGTGAGCTTCTATTGTGCCTAATCCAAGTAGCTTATCTGACTTCCTGAAATCACATAGGAGCCCCCACAAAAACTAGGTTTATTCTACTAAGAAAATCTGTAAGTTTATTCCCTCTGTAGTTTTTACCTTTTTATCCAAATTTGACAACTCATTAAAAATTATGCAAAATATCATTTTTTTGGCTTGCTTTATTGATTAAAAAATCTTCAAACATGACTTAAATTTACTATGTTTGCACCTATTTTTTAATAAGACAAGATCAAATTTGAGGTAAAGGATCAAACGACCTACAATTTGGAACGAAGGAAGCACTAACTGATTTCATTTTTACTATATGCAAACAGCAACTACTGTGCACTTGAAATATGGCCATTTTCAAAGAGCATAGCAAAAATCCACTCCGCTTGGCTGCAAGTTTCAGCGATACCAGACTACTACCACTATACCACCACCACTACACCAGCCATGGAAACGGCGTGCGAAACGCCGGAACCCACCGGATGACCGGAAAGGTTTTGACCTGATAGCCCCCAACGCTACGAGACGGCGACTACCGACTAGTCCATCCCCGCCCTTGCCAAGTTCCCCAGCGAACTCCGATCCGCGCACTAAAATCCCCATCCAAACTCCAAATCAAATGCTCTCTTCTTCGACTACCACCACCGCCTACTCCGCTTCGTCACATCCTTATCGCCCCGCCCACCCACGCGCCAGCCTCCGCCCCGTCCTCGCGATGGCGGGCTCCGACGACCCCCGCGCCGCGCCCGCCAGGTCGGTCGCCGTCGTCGGCGCCGGGGTCAGGTGAGTGAGCGCTCGCTGCCTGCGGGTTTCGCTCCGTGTTTGCTTGTGCCTGTGAGGTGTTTGATGAAATGGTGGCGGGGGGTGTGCTCTGTGTTGTTTCGTGCAGCGGGCTCGCGGCGGCGTACAGGCTGAGGAAGAGCGGTGTGAACGTGACGGTGTTCGAGGCGGCCGACCTTGCGGGTGGGAAGATACGGACCAATTCGGAGGCCGGGTTCCTCTGGGACGAAGGGGCTAACACCATGGTGAGTGCATTTCGGTTCTGCTTACAATTTGCGGGCCTCGGTTGTGCTAGTCTGCATTGGTACTTCACCCGCATGATTGCTATTGTGCCACTAGTCACTTAGTAGTCGTTGAAACGAGCCAATTGAACAACCTGCTGTTTGCTTGCATTATTTAGTAGTTAGTCACTTAGTCTGCATTGCCACATCGTCATGAAAGCATGTGCCCTGCTTCTGTGGGCAATTTGTCTGCTGATTGTGCATTTTTGGTGGTGAACATGGATTTATCTCCTTGTTTAGCTTCGAATTTGGTTTTGAGGTTAGCACAACAGTTGACGAGGTTGCTTAATACTTTGCCTACAGACAGAAGGTGAATTGGAGGTCAGCAGGCTAATTGATGATCTTGGTCTACAAGACAGGCAGCAGTATGTATGTGCAAGTGTTGCCCTCCAAGCATTACTTATTTTCTTTTTCTTTTTTTTCCATTTCATATAGCTGATGGTTCCATATATGTTTCAGCCTAACTCCCAACACAAGCGTTACATTGTCAAAGATGGAGCACCAGCACTGGTAAAAAAGGCTTTGATATAATCATGGGTGTCTTTTTTTCCTCACATATTATCCTCACCTTCACCTCTACCTTTTGGTTTCAAGATTCCTTCGGATCCCATTTCACTAATGAAAAGCAGTGTTCTTTCTACAAAATCAAAGGTATATTCAGCTATCGAATACAAAAGTACCTAATTGGCTGATTTGCATAACAAAATACCATATCATTCCTAGTATCAGTGCCTACCTCCATTACTTGTAGTTACTTTAAGTTAGCTACTAAACAAAATTTACATTTATTCAGATTTTTTGTCCAAGCCATGTAATTATGCTTATGTTATATTCTTTATATTGAATTATTTGCTATCCTTGTCTCTTCGCAGCTTGCGTTGTTTCTGGAGCCATTTCTGTACAAGAAAAGTAACACAAGAAACTCTGGGAAAGTGTCTGATGAGCATTTAAGTGAGAGGTGAATCTTCATGCTTCTTGTGTCTTGCATTGCTGCTGATTTTCAAATGGCAATAAACTCTTATTTTGTTCAAGTATTGAGATATATACTTCGTGTTTGCTCAGTACACATATCCTTGCATATCAATATGTACATCATTGCAGTGTTTTCTTTTGGGTGCGGAGATAATAGAATTGCATTGTTTCAAAACATTCGCAGTGTCGGGAGCTTCTTTGAACGCCACTTTGGAAGAGAAGTGAGTTATCGTTTCTTAAAGAAACTACAGATACAAGTGACTGAAAATTAACAGACTTAGTTAGCATCAGAGTTGGTTGTGACTAAGAACATCTTAATTTCTTACAGGTTGTTGACTATCTTATTGATCCATTCGTAGCTGGAACAAGTGCAGGAGATCCTGAGTCATTATCTGTGAGCAACTATGCCCTTTCCCATATCACTTTACATGTTTCTGCAGTAATGTAACTTGTCTGTTGTGCATAACAGTACATCCCTTGGATTGTGTGGTGTGTTCTTAGTGATGATATTCCACAAAATTACTGGCCCATGTGATTCGATCATATCATTAGCTTCTGAATTGGTTATGAGTAATTGTTCGATTGTGCAGATTCGTCATGCATTTCCGTCGTTATGGAATTTGGAAAGAAAGTAAGTTGCATATCAATTTTCCTGTTCATTCCTTTAGTATGTTTTATTACCTTTTCAATATAGTTTCTTTTTCATATTCTTGTTTTTGCTATGTCATTCCTTTATATTCATTCTTATGTTAATACCTGCATGCTGCTGTATCATATTATCATTTTAATTTCAAAATCCTTCAAGTCAGCATTCATGGTATTATCATCATTCCATCAAATTTTTAGTTTCTTGCATGCCTTCATTGTCTCATGCTGTAATCTGGCTACTGCACTTCTATTTTTCTGCTGTAATTTTAGGAATTGGGCATTGGCAGGCGATACCTATTGATACTGCTTATTGTTTGCATCATACTTGTCTTTTAAATCATATTTTCCGATAACCTGGTGGAGTTTTTCTTTGGCATTTATATTTCAGCACTTATTTGTGATAAGCATGGTCAAAATCATCTTTTATGTTCAATTATATTTTTTTTAATAATCTTTTATTTTCTAATCATATTACTTCATGTTCCTTCTACGCTCCCAGCTATGGTTCTATCATTGTTGGTGCCATCTTGTCTAAGCTAGCAGCTAAAGGTGACCCAGTAAAGACAGGAAGTGATTTATCAGGGAAAAGAAGGAATATACGTGCGTCATTTTCATTTCATGGTGGCATGCAGGTATTCCTTCCCTGTTGCTTTTCAAACTATTCCTTGATGGAGATACTGTAATCTGTTTTAGTACTGTAAAGAGTCGATTTTATTGGAAACCCCTTCAAATTTCGTCAGTCCTAGTAATGATGTTGCTGTTGGTGCCACTTAAAAAAGGTGAATTCAGATTTCAGATCATGCAACTAAAAGATTTTTTGTTTGCGCCGCTCAAGGAATTCCATGAAAGAGTATCACTTCTTTACTAAGTCTCACAGGCCAGAAAAGCTTGTACTATGTGGTTATGGTTTATATCCATGTCCAGCTCAGGTCACCCTGTTACAGCCTTCCATAATCATTATTTGTAGACTTGATACAGGTTTATAAGCTGCATATATGTATTTCGAACAAATAAATGTCTGAGTGAAAATATGTCTTTCAAGGAACTAAATTTTTTAGATGTTTCTAGATAGTTTGCATGGTAGAAATAATGAATCCTGAATATACACACTTATCATGAGAATACTAACGATTCAGATTCAATACTGCCCTGTCTTTTTATCTGTCTAAAAAAAGTCCGTACAGCATGGAATGCATTTTTTGCAGTACATTATCAGTACCATCTAACATCTATGCAGTTAAAATTCTCTATATTTATCAGTAATGTCTAACATTTATGTTGTTAAAGTTCTCTATTTTTTCTGGTTGAGAAAGCGTAAAAGTTTCTTGTTATTTTCAGTCACTAGTAAATGCACTTCACAATGAAGTTGGAGATGATAATGTGAAGCTTGGTACAGAAGTATTGTCATTGGCATGTACCTTTGACGGGCTCCCTTCAACCGGTGGGTGGTCGATTTCTGTTGAGTCGAAGGATACTGGTAGCAAGGATCTTGCTAAAAACCAAACCTTCGATGCTGTTATAATGACAGTAAGAACTTATAACCTGGATCCGTCTTTTTGAACTTCTAGGCTCTGATCTGATAGATTTCTTGCCATTGATCTGTAGAGTTTGCCAGATTGGTACTTTTGTAATCAGCCAGGCTTTCATAAACATCAACTATAGTCATGAAATAATATTTTCCCTCTGCAATTTTTCTTTCAGGCTCCATTGTCTAATGTCCAGAGGATGAATTTCAGAAAAGGTGGAGCCCCCTTTGTGCTAGACTTTCTTCCTAAGGTCAGGTTAGGATCACACTTTTAGGTTACAAAATGCAGTATTGACATTGTTGTTCTTTCAAGCTGTCATATTTAAATTTTACAATCATGAGCTGAAACCACTTCATTATCTACATTTCTTTTTTTTTAATTATACAGGTGAATTATCTCCCGCTATCTCTTATGGTCACAGCTTTTAAGAAGGAAGATGTCAAAAAACCTCTGGAAGGATTTGGAGTCTTGATACCCTACAAGGAACAGCGAAAACATGGTCTGAAAACCCTTGGTAGGTTAGCTTAGCTTCAATCGGACTGTTCTCAGTTTGCAAGTCTTGTTGCCATGAATTAAATGGTATAAAGTAGCTTGCCTCTTTTTATTTGGACTCTGCATTTATACTTTGGTTTGCTTTAGTATATTCTGTTTGTCATCTTTATACATGCCTTTGTTTATTGTGTAGGGACTCTGTTCTCCTCAATGATGTTCCCAGATCGAGCTCCTGATGACCAGTATCTGTATACGACATTTGTTGGGGGAAGCCACAATAGAGATCTTGCTGGAGCTCCGACGTATAAATCTTATTTTGATTATTTTTTTCTTTCTCCGTTTTAGCTACTTTTTTTTCTGATAATATACCTGTACAGGACTGTTTTGAAACAACTTGTGACTTCTGACCTTAAAAAGCTCTTGGGTGTAGAGGGGCAACCAACTTTTGTGAAGTAAGTACTCAAACATGCTATTCTAATTATAGATATTCAATTGCTATATGCTGCTTTCTTTTCTTGTGGTCTGTCATGTTGTAGGGAGTAACATTTGTGCACTTCATTTAACCACCACATGCTCATATTTTTCTACTTTATCTTTATGTGCTTATATACTCAGGCATATATACTGGAGAAATGCTTTTCCTTTGTATGGCCGTGATTACGGTTCGGTATTGGAAGCTATAGAGAAGATGGAGAAAAATCTTCCAGGGTTCTTCTACGCAGGCAAGCCACCATTCTTTTGTTCAAAACAATTGTTATAGTTTCCCTTGCTGCTGCGTTATTTCTGGATCTTCTGAAATGGATTCTATTATCGGAGAATGCATGTCAACAAACAGTCTAAACAGTTACTAGCAAACAAACCTGAGTCTTTGTGTTAGCTTGAAAAGTTTATGTGAGCTTTTGTGCTGTCATATAGGAAATAACAAGGATGGGCTGGCTGTTGGTAATGTTATAGCTTCAGGAAGCAAGGCTGCTGAGCTTGCAATCTCTTATCTTGAATCTCAGACCAAGCACACTAATTCTCACTGAAGGTATCTTCTAGCAATGGCAGACAAAATTACTCGGTTCATGCAGAATAGAAACCATCGTGATGCAGTCCCAGAACCTCTTCATGTATTATAGGCTTTCGTTAAACATGGGCCAGAAGTGTAGTCACATGCGTAAAGTGAAAAAAAAAATGTAAAATCTATTCTGATGGCTTATGTGCTTCTTTTCTCCCACAACAGTGACCCTTGACAAATGCTGCTGGAAATAATTTGATTTTGTTGACATGTTTGAGAATACGTGCTGACAACTCTACCTGTAACATTTGTCCATTATGATTTTAGCAGCGCAGCCTTTCCAGGTTTGTGATTTACAGTGATCAAGGGTTCCGTATAATTTTACTGCAAAGACGCCCCTTTTGTTCTTTTACCTCGGTTGTGCAGGACAACAGGGAGGAAGATTTTTATGTTCGAAGACCAGACACTTAAGGTTATCTGATTGCTATGGTCGGTACTGAATAAAAACGTAAGCCTACTTCCTGCAGACATCAACAACCATTCCCAGCCTTCGGAGTTGTCTGGTCAAGCAAATGAAGCAGTGGCCTTCCTGCCGTTCCTAGCGGTGAATTTGCGGTACAGTAATTGTAGGAGGTCCGTGACAGATAGCATCCCTCATTGACCAAAGGTTGATGCCTCCCTCAGATCAGCTTTGCGGTCGAACTGAAAGTCTCTGGTGAGGATCCAGGTAAAAGATACGTCTGTACGACATGCGTGCTCGGCTGCTGTGTCCATTATCATGATGCTCCTAGCTCATCCCCTTTTGTCCTCGGCCCCTCTTTTTGACGTGGGGAGTACTCCATAACCACCATGGGCCATACAAGGATTACATGATGCTTGAAGCTTGGGTTTGGTTCATGTACAAGCACTATTGCTGCATCATTTCTTTTTCCTAGTTTCAGAAAGGCGTGTTCATGCATCTTAAACTCAAAGTGCACTCTATCTCTCTCTCTCTCTCTCCAGTTCAATCGGAACGGGAGACACGCATGCAATGCAAATCAAGACATGGTTTTCTGAAGTAGCGCAAAGAAGAATTGCACAGAAGTGAGGGGATAGATGAGTGGGAGTGACAGGAGCCCGGGACACGTCCTGGGCCATGGATCTTGGATCTTTGCTTGCTGGAATTGCATTTGGTTTGGCTCGGCGTGGGAAAAATTAAAAGAGACATTTGCTTGGCCCTGGGAGCTTTAGGGCACAAGCAAACATGAGTAGGGCACTCCTTGTCCTTGGGAGGCCTTTATGTCCTTGGTTGCCCTTTTCTTTTTTTGGGCACACCCTTCCCAGTGTTATTGTATCAGCAGTTTTGAGCATGCATGGCGGCCACTGGCCATAAAAGGAGCCACTATGAGAAAGTTAAAGGTAGGCATTGCTCCTTCTTTGTTTCCATGTCTCAAGGAGTGCGATGATTGACCACCTTATCCATCAAGCAGCCTGCTTCTGTTTTGTAGTGTTTTGTTATCCCAGTTGTCCCAGAATTTTAGCAACGCAGGCTTGATTACGATGCTTATAAGTTGAACAAATGGCAGGCTGCGGTCACTGTAAAACAAATGGGTTCCCTGCTTGTGTTAACTGTTAACGTAACCTTTGTTTAAGAAGAAGCTAGATACACTGATATTTTCCTCCCATCAACTTAATTATATTGTAGGCTTTGTACCCAGTCAACCAAGGATGCCGCCCACAGCCTGGATTCTGGTTAAAAGCGCCAAATGGTTAGCTCGAGCTGTGATTGCGATACTAACATTATTGTAAGCAAAAGCATGGAGCATCATTGAAGCACTAAAAGTAATCTTGCCTACGAAGCCTAGCTAGGTTACTAACTTAACCCCAGCACCGTGTTGATCCGTTCAATGCCATGCAGGAACCAAGGAGAGCCGCCCAGGCCAGAGGCTATGGCCAAGAACCAAGAGGGTCTCGACACAGGAGTTGAGCTCCGTACCTTACCATTTTCAAAGCAAAATGGCCAGCAGGAGAAGACAAATTAAGCTCCCTGCTTATCAGTCCATGCTGTTGCAAAGTACCCATGATTGGTTCAACGAAATGTGTCATCACCGGCCTAGACATATTTGTGAATTGTGATCGATGTTGCCGGTGAATATCCTCGATCAGCCACAACTTATTAAGCCCCTTGCGGCACATGGCTACAGCAACAATTACAAGCAAATCTCTGCTAGTCCCCCACTCAAAAACTTACAGCACGCCCTAAAAGCATAGGAAACGGCACCTACAAAACGATGCTATATGAGGTACCATGCCAGCCATAAGAGGATAAGGCCTCTCAACTGTTTATGGCAAATGTTAGCTGCGTGCTTCGAGGGAGATTAAACAGTCTTGACAGTGTGCGTCCGCGAGCCATTTTGTTGGTACGTGCGTGGCTCGGTAGCTGTTGGACCGGAGCATGCACTCCGGTACGTTACGTACAGATGGTTACTGCTAGATCCTGCATTTTTCCAGGCACCCAAAGCAAAGCTGCAAAGGTGTCCCAAATGGCAAGTGTGTACGAGCTGGTTGCATCATCCTTGTGTGCCCCGTACCTCATTTGCGATCCAGACGTACACATCATCTGCACCCATTAATTCTGTGTGCATCAGCCACACTGCCCCAGATTATGCTTTATGTGTAAGTGCAGGAGTACCTGAATCTGAAAAAATGCAAGCAGTACGTGTAGGTGTAGCTTTGCGTTGCTGGGATGCTGGCTTGGCTACAGCGTCGCTACAAGAGACGAAGGGGAGGGTACTAGTACCAGTAGAATATACAAGCGGAGCACGAAGTACAGAATCTTGGCAGCTTAAATGGTGGATCCCAGACCCAGCAGCTAGCGGCACGAGCAATACGATCCCCCCTACTAGCCATGTGTTGCCGAAATTGAAATTTTATTCAGGCCTGTAGAGCGTCGTCGCTTCCTGCTAGCTCGAATAGATTCGCGCCGTGCCGGGACAGACCCAGAGACCCGGTGCACACGCACACGTACGTGCTCGTACACAGCAAAGCGACGCAGCTAATACAGATTTTAACTGCATGCAAGCCATTGTCCATCGCGCAGCTGCATGAGTTTAGACACGGGGTAATGATGTTGCTTGGTTCCATCCAGCTCCAAGCTAGCAGCTGCTAGCCTTGCATTTTTTTTTTTTTGGCCGGTGGTGCTGTTCCCAAGCATGCCACGCACTTGAGCCTACTACTACTAGCTACTAGCTAGATAGTGCTCCATCAGTTAGAGTAGAGCCTTAGGGGGGGCATGCATCATTAGCCCGGTCTAAATTACTGCTACAATTAACAGTGCCTAACCAACCGATGTGATGTTTATGTTAGCCGACAAAACCCAGCAGCTAACACACACACAAAGGCAGTGTAACACTAATCGACCGGCCGGCATGGCGGCATCCAGGAGTTGACCCTAGCTTGCCATCGACCCGGATCTCTGCGAGACTGTGAGTCTGTGACTGACGCAGTCGATCGTGCTCAGGCACGCATGGATCGATCTTCACCTTTGCAACAAGGCAGAGATCTGTTTTCCAATTTTTCCACCACACCTTTCACTGACCCCCGTACTTCAGTTGTTGTTACCTCAGTGGCGAGCTTTATCTACCGCCCTCCAGCCCTCCTCGGTCTCTTCCGCCTCACGTCACGTACGCAGGCCACCACGCCGAGAAGGAAAAGAGAGAGAGCATGAATTGCCCAAACGACGTACTAGACGCCGAGCAACTTTCTCCTTTTCCTTTCTTCTTTCCGTAACCCCTCCCCGGCCCGGCCAGGGTCGGAATCGGATGGACGGGATGCGTGAAATTTCGGCAGGGAGAGGAAAAAAGAAAAGGCGGTTTACGCAGGCAGCGCGGCAGCCGGGTACGGACCCAGCGTCTGTCCCCCTAGCACGGTACAGTACAGTCACCGGCAGCAGCTAGCCACCTGCTGCCTCATGATCAGATTGCGATCTACGGTTAGCATGTGTTGTGCCGGCCAGCAACTGGCGCGGCGGCACACACTTGGATACCAGTGGATACCTGCAGGCTGCAGGCTCTCTTCATTCATCGTCGTGCTACTCATGCATGTCAGCATGCGTGTACTATAATACGAGAGCACCTTGCCACCTTCACATCTGGTCTGGCCTGCTGGGCTGGCCGTGAGAGTGACCAGGTGAGTACGTACACGGGCGGGCGATCTCTCCAAGGCCGCGTCCGGCCGCCCTCTCGGCGGCGTCGCCTTCGGTGCGGCTCCGCGGCAGAGAACATTGCCAGCCAGCCCAGCCAGCAGCTGCTGCTGCCAAACAAGTAAACAACCATGGCAAGTTGCTGGGAGCGGCTCGCCACGGCCAACGGGGACGGACGCAAGCGGCGGCCGGCCCGGGGAAGGAAGGACAGGCGCAAGAGCAAATCGCGGATCCGTTCCACGCACGCGAGTCGCGACGGGCCTGCTGACGGTTTTATACCGCGGCGACGTGCCACAGCAGGTTCGCTTCGAGAGGAATCGGCTGCTAGCGCTGGCATGGCATCGGCGTATCTTTCGTTGGCGATCGCGCTCCCGTGTTACTTCCGGTTGCACCGCCCGCCCCGCTAGCTCTCGATCTCGACTCGTCGCGCGTCGGTAGGTTGCTGTGGACCACCGGCGCGCGGCGGCGTGGGGAACTGGATGTCTTGGGGGTCCGGGCCGGTCCGGACAATCGACGCAGGACGGCAGGAGGAGGCGCGGCGGGGAGCCGGGGAGCGATCACGTCACGTACGCTCTCAGCGGAAATGCATGCAGCGCGCCCATTCCCTGTCGCGGGGGCGTACCGCGTACAATGCGAACGCATTGGTAGTCTGGTACAAGCGGCCATTCCATACGGTCTCGGCAATAATGAGCTGACGCTGCACACAGCTAGCTAGGCAGTCCATCATGCTCCACGAAGAGCGTTATGTTCTTTTTATTCGTCGGGCTTATCAATCACCAACTATCGATTATTTTCCTGAGAACAAATTAGCATCAGATTGAGTCACCGGATGGTGGCATCTCGAATGGACCCTTGGATTGGAGGAAGGCAAACTGGACAGTACTAGATTTTGACAGCATTTTTTTAGGGACCGGAGTACTAATGGACTTTTTTTTTGACAGCATCTGTGACAGGCTTTAAGCCCCCACCAAATGGTCCGCAGGAGGAGGCAGGGGCAGCACAGAGCTTCCGTTCCCAGCAGCGCGCGCCGGCCGCGGCTTTCTCGGGGGCAACGACGCCCACCCCATAAACAATGCCGCAGCGACCACCACCCAAAACCCAAGTGAAGCCAAGCCAAGCCGACTCCAGCGCCCCGCTTCTCGGCTTCAGCCCTGGGCTCCCGCGCCGAACCCGATCGGAGAAAGCCGAGCTGCCGAGAGCCCGAGAGCTCGGTGTGTGCAGTGTGCGTGCGGGGAATCCCGCGACTCGTGTAGTCGTGTGCTGTCTCGTCAACGCCGGAGCGGGGGAGCACAGCACTGTTCGTGTTGCATGGCCATGGGCGCGCTGGTTCGTTGTGAGTTGTGACGACGACGAGACGAAGGCTGCTGGCGAATGGCGATGCAGCAAGGCAAACAGTGGCGCGCAGGCGTGCAGCTGCGGCGGCTGCAACTACTGTTACCGCACCAAAACACTGCCGCCGCAGCCAAAATCGGACGGTGCATATATGCTTCCAAAATCCAAACCCGATGCCAGAGCGCACACGCCCGGCCTGTGGCGAGCTACATTAGTATAGTCTACAGCAAAGACGAGACCAATCGATCGGGCGTGGTAGAGTAGTACTGTGGTCGGGACGTGCCCGATCGATCACTAGTGCGCATTAAATCTCCAGCTAGCTAGTACAATATGTAGTAGCTACTCCGTATATATCTTCGTGAGCAATCTCGATCAGTTTCGCAAGTTCGTGTGTACAACTACGGCGAATGTGTGTACATGCACGACGCAGTACGCACGCACGGGATGTCGATCGCGTTCACGCACGGCGAGTACGAGTCGTTGTCCTAAGACCATCTGCACTGGCTCCTTCATCTGCCTCCGGACGTGGATAAGGGAAAATGCCCCGCAGCGGCGTCCTGTTCCCCACAGTGGCGTCCTGGAGGACGACGGTAAAAAGAAGGACGCCCCCCGTTTCCTTTGTATCCCCAGGAGACCTAGACTCACGGGAAAGGACGATTCGCGGGACCCACGGGAGGCTGTTGTTGTTCCGTGCCGCCAGCAGGAAGGGGGAGGAAGAGGAGATGAGCTGTCGTCGACGGCCGAGGCTGGCCGGGCCCCAGCGGTGGTGCGTCGTCGTCCTTCGCCGCCGGTGGTGAGCTCCCGGGGGCAGGGAAGTCGCCGCCGCCGCCGCCTCTGCCCTGTGGACGGCTTGCGCGAGGAGGCCCGCACCGCTGAGCTCTGGATCCGGCCGCTGCGGCTTGGCCGGCTTGACCCCTGGATCTCCGCCCGTCCGCCATCATCGCCCGCGCGCACCTCGGCCGAGGGAGTCGCTGCAGATCTTGGCCGAGCCGGAGGCTGTGGACGCCGTCGCTGTCGTTGCGGAGCTCCAGCGACGAGGTCGGGCTGGCGGCGCAGGGAGGGAAGGCCGCGCCGCCTCGCCGCGCCGGCCTCCGCCTCGAGCTCGTCGTCGCGGATCCGTACGAGCCCTGCTTGACCGCCTCGCCCTCGAGACCGCCGCCGCCGGAGAGAGAGAGGCCCCAGATGGACCAGGGGCCTGCAGCTCCGCAGGCCTCGGCTCCTCAGCGCTGGTCGGGGGGAGGCCTCTGCCCCCGCCGCGCCCTTCCTCCGCCGGCCAGGGAGGCCGCCGACACCGGCAGCCCGGACGCCATGGTCCTAGTCCCCGAGCTCTTCGCGCCCAGATTGGGGGAGGAGAAAGGGAGGGGGAGGCGCCCGGATGGGTGGGTGGGGGTTATTAAAATTGTGACAGCTGGACCCCACTGTTGGTTGTTGGGATGAAGGGGAAATATGAAGGAAGAAGGATGCGGGAGAATTGAATATGAAGAAGAGAATCTCAGGACGGAATATTCTGTTTTGAAGGAGGTTTCGAAGTTTCACGAGTGTGGATGGTCTAAGACCATCCACACTCGTCGTCCTTCATTTCTTCCTTCAAAACAGCATATTCCATCATAATCATCAAGATACTCTTCTTTATATCCACTTCTTCTGTATCCATCCTCCTTTATATCTTCACTCCATCCCAACAACCCGCATCCGGACCCACTTGTCATATTAACCCGCAACCCCCCACCCACCGGCCGCCTCCCACACACTCTCTCTCTCCCTCCTCCGTCCCACCTCGCTTCCTCCGCCCGTGGCCGATGCGGTTCCTCACTGCGCTGGCGGCCCCATCCCTCACCGACCGACCTCCGCCGCCTTCTTCCCCGGCGAATCGAGCTCTCCCGAGCTCCGCTCCCTCCTCCTGCATCGGTAGACGGTAGCCCCTCCTCCTGCGCACGGGTGACGGCTGACCTGCCACTCTCGGCGAGCTCGATCCATGGCGGAGGAACAGGGCCGGACGAATCGAGCTTCAAATCGAGGCGCGGGGCAGAGGAATCGACGAATCGAGCTTCAATTCTCGGCGACGGCCGGCCTCCCACTCTCGGCGAGCAGCGGCGGCGGGAGGGAAGCGGCGGGCGGCAACAGCTCGCCTGCTCCTTGTCCTCCGGCGGCCGGGCTGCGCGACGAGGACGACGACGGGGAGCAGGTCGGTGAGCTCCGCGACTCCTCCCCTGCTCCGGCGGCTCCAGCGCGGATCTGCGAGGACGAGCTCCAGTGCAGGATATGGAGGTCTCGGCGGCGGCCCGAGCCAGAGCAGGTTGACTGCGCCGTCTTCCTCGCCACTGTGGCCCATGTCGACGCGCGAGGAGGTGCAGACCCCGGTGGCGGCGGCACGACGCGAGCTTCATCCCCGGCGTGAGTGGGTGCGCCGGCGGGGCTTGTCCCCCCTGCTCGTGTGGGTGCGCCGGCGGGGCTTGTCCTCCCTACTCCCTCCGCGGCCGGAGGTGCTGCTGCAGCGCTCCCCTGCCTCCCTCTGAGGTCCGCGGCGGCGGCGGCCTCCCTCCCTCCGGCGCGAGCTGCTGCAGAGGCGAGATCGTTGGGGGGCGCGGCAGGCGGAGCTCCACGACGAGGTTGAAGCCGCGGCGGTGGGACGAGCGCGCGAGGAGGAGCAGGCCCCCCGGCGGCGGGCGGATGCGCGAGCTCCTCGACGGCGAGCTCCTCTGCAGCGACGACCGCGCATTCCGAGGGCAGGCGCGACCGCGTGAGGAGTTGGGAGTGTGGGCCCCGCGTGGATGGCGTCGCTCCGCCATCCCCCTAGATATGGCATCGACGGGGGCTGACGGGAAAATGAAGGAGGGGCTCCAGGACGCCGCTGCGGGGCAAAAAACGTCATTCGTCTCCTCCAGGAGACGGATGGTGTTGCCGGTGCGGATGGTCTAAGGCACCTATAGTACAGGGCTACAACATCTTACATGGAAAAGAGGACGACGACGTACATACGTGTGGAGCAGCACGTGCGCACGTACGTACGAGCGCTGTTGGACGACAACTCATCATGGGAGATGGATCGACGGACGCGAATTTGTTGGGCTCGAAACACGCCAACCAGCAGTAGTGAAACACACTGCAAAGGCTTGTCACGACTCACGAGAAGACACTATCGGATTCGGAGCCTTCGCCGAGAGCGAGCATCCTCTCGGCGAAGGGCGTTTTCCTCTCGGTGAGAGACATGGGTACCCATGGCCCCCCACCGACCAGGGTCCCAGAGGTCCCTGTCAAGTGGACCCGACCTACCAGAAGCTCTGCCGACCTGCAAGTGGGCCCGGAGACCTTATCCACAACCCCGGCGACCTTGGAAGACTCCAGAAGACCTTATCCAAATCCCGGAGGATCCGCCGGGCTTGTGGCGCAAGACTCGTCCCTAGGTCGCGGCTCAGCGCCGTCTATAGGTCCGCAGATCGCGGGATTCACCTTGTAATCACGGAGGATGACCTTCTCATTTTGTAACTGACCCCGATGAGGGTCCACCGACATCGAATGGAAGCCCTAGTCCGTTGACCATATAAGGCGGCCTAGAGCTCCATTCGGGGGGACTTATCTTCCACGCATAATTCCACCCCATACTGGACGTAGGGTTTTACTCTCCAGAGGCCTGAACCAGTCTAAACCCTTGTGTCCCTCACCATTCTCGCCGTGTTCCGAGTTCCATCCGTGAACTACCACCTACGCTCTTAGTTCTCAATCCCCTCCAATCAACCTACAACCGCTTGGGTCGCCCCTAGCGGATCTGTCCAGGTCTCACCCCCTGACAGTTGGCGCGCCAGGTAGGGGTGATCGGGAACTCGCTGTGCAGCATGGTGGCCCGATCTGGTGTTGTTTTTTCGGCGAGCATGACGGACATCCTCGCTAACCCCGTGGAGATCTGCTTCGGTTCTTTCGTGGCGACCTGACTGTTCCGGCGGCCACGACCTCTCCGGTGACCGCTGCAAAGATCGTGATGGCACCCGTCGCCGCCCCTGTTTCCGATCTTGCATCGGAGACCCACCCGCCCAAACCCTATGACATCGTTCAGGGAATGGAGCGCGTCATCAGCATGATGGAGGAGACCCTCCAGATCTGCGAGATAGCTCAGCGCTCAACGCAGATGGCGTCGCACCGCAAGACCTTCCCTTTCGGCCTGCGACCACCCAGCGACGTCTACGCTCGCCAGGCGGCCAAGTCCTCCCAGATCCAATCTGGGCGGCGGCAACCACCTAGCGACCTCAAGCCCGAGCTCCGCGCACGGCGCGATCCGCTCGACGTACCGTGCACCTACCACAAGGGCGCATGACATACCCTCCGCGGATGCCGACTGCGGAAGAAGATTGATCGGGAGCATACTCCCCATACCACGCGAGCTCCCACGTCTCCGGACGGCGGCGAGTTCCAGAAGGTCCGGATCCACGTCTCCCCCAACGACCAGGGCTCCATCCTTCGCCGGGTCCTGGTGGTGTCTGAAAATGAACAACCACGTCGCGGTGCAATAGACTCCGAGGATGCGCGACGAATCCAAGGCAACGCTAACCGCACCCAGCGACGTGCAGAGGAACAGCGCCGCGCGGTAACTCCTTGTGCCCGAGACCTTCACCTCGAGTTTGAGGAAGCGGGTCCACCAACGTTCAACAGCCCCCAGGCCAACCTGGGTGCTTCCATGGCGCGCCTTCAGCAAGCCAACCCTACACCTGAGGCCGAAGCAGCCATGGCCTACCTTCGGGTTGCCACGGCCTTGGTGGAGGAGAAGAGCGCAGCAGCCAAGTCTGCTGCATCGTCGTCAAGCCGTCACTCGCGCAGCCGATCTAATCAGCCTGCGCGTAGCAACCTCCCCCCATCCAGGAGGAGGTCGATCAAAACAACCCTGATCAGCCTCGGGCGAACGGCGCAAAAGACGGCGACCTCCGCGCCAATCTCGACAAGAACAGACGTGGCCGCGACGCCCGTGGCTACATCGACTAGTGCCACCACGAGCGTGAGGAGCGGGAGCTGCGACATCGTGCGGAATACAACCGTGAGTACGGATCTCCCGGCGCCATCCATCGCATCATGGAGCGTGAGGAGCGCGACCACCACGACGTCGAGAACAGGCGCCGCGCTCAGTACGAGGTGGACTACGGCCACCCGGAGGGTGGTATTCCAAATCCAGATCGCCAGCCCATATCCCAGATCGTGGCCCCTGCGCAGAGCAGAGGCGGCGCTCAAGTTGGAGCCGCCGCCGACGACATGGCCATCACCACCTTCCCCGCGTTGGCTCCTCGCCTTAGGTTGGTGGCGTACCCCGACAACTTCAAGCCCAACATCCAGAAGTACGACGGCCGCTCCGACCCCTACATCTGGCTGCACTACGTCGCCATCAAGGCGGCGGGCGGCAACTTCGAGCACATGGCGGGGTACTTCCCGCTGGTGATGGGTGACGCGCCATCACTCTAGCTCAACAACCTCCCGGCGAGCAGCATCACGTCTTGGGCCGACCTGTTCCAGGCCTTCACATCCAACTTCCAGGCGACCTACAATCGCCCCAACAACGCTTTCAACCTCGGGAGTGTCACCATGAAGCCCAACGAGCGGCTCCGCGACTACACCAACCGGTTCTTCGATAACCGCAACACCTGGTCGGTGTCAGGGACGACCAGGTCGTCGAAAGCTACTAGAAGGGTGTCAGAGATCGCAAGATCTTTGAGAAAATCCACGAGTCAGGAGCCACCACCTTCGCAGCCCTCATGGACGTCGTCAACAAGCTGATCGACACTGACGAGGCGCTGGTCAACCAGTTTGACCACGACGCCAAGCGCGACCATGGCACTTCCGGCACTACTGGCGATTCGAGCTCCAAACTTCGCAAGCGACCTTCAGAGGTGCTTGCGGCCGAGGCACGTCGACCTTCGACGTTCAACATCGACGAGTTCAACGCAGCGCTCGACAGCCCCTGCGCGTTCCATGAGGGGGCCACCCATACAGTCCGTGAATGCTCGCAGTTCAAGAGGGCGTTCCGTACCCCCGACGACCCCAAGCGACCTAGAGGTGACGACGACCGATCCTCTTCACGTCGCTACAACAACAAGGGCCGTGACGACCGACGCGGTCATGGCGATGACGGCCGCCGCGACGACCGACATCGAGACGAGCAGCAGCCGGAGGACCGCCGCGATGAGCGCGACCTACCTCCTCCACCTGTAACGGGCAACCCCAACGGCCCCTTCCAGCAGGCCAAGAGGTCGATCAACATGATCGTCGGCGGCCTCAAGTCCAGCGTGAGCAGAAGGCAGTATCGCAAGGACAAGCGCGAGATCCACCTCATCCACACCAAGCCGTCGCAGCCTCTGCGTTGGTCGGAGCAGCCAATCACGTTCTCCAGGGCTGATCATTGGGTCCACATCCCAGATCTAGGGTCCTACCCGCTCGTCGTCGAGCCCATAGTGGAGGGCGCCCGGCTCCCTCATACCCTCATCGACGGAGGAAGCGGGCTCAACATCATCTTCGTTGAGACCTTGAAGAAGATGGACTTCGACTTCAAGAGGTTGACAGCGTGCGACGAGCCTTTCTTCGGCATCGTCCCTGGCAAGGCGGCCTACCCCATGGGTCGGGTCTCCCTTCCTGTGACCTTCAGTACGGAGGACAACTTCCGCACGGAGTACCTCAGCTTCGAGGTCGCTGACTTCAAGTCCTCCTACCACGCCATTCACTACAAGAAAAACGCCGACTAGTGACGCAAAAAAAGGCCGTTTCTCGTCATAAACCGTGATTAATGACGCCAGTTGTTACGAAAACACGTCGTCATTAATTGAGCGTCACAAACCGCGATTAATGACGAGACCTTATTTCCCGGCGTCATGAGTTTAATGACGCGTGGAAATTCGTCTATACAATGCATCATAACTTCGTTCCTGCAGCTTTGCCATGTTGGACAGAATCTGATGTGGCATCCGATGTGGCAGGCCAATTGTGACAAATCGTATGCGTCATAAAATGAATTTGGCCCGTTTGTAGCTGGGTTGAGCCCAAAACTGTTCCTGTAGGCTGGCGTTATTCATATAGCCCAAAAAAGATTTTGTTGGGCCCAATTGTAGCTTTTTCAGATGAAATTTGATTAGGGTGGGCCCGTTTTGGTTGGGTCGAGTCCAACAAGTGCGCACATTGTTGCGGCCTTCTGTGTCATGTTAATTTGACAAAAAATGACTTTTGGCCCAATTAAAAGTGGGCTAAGCCCACTGAAGGACAATATAAAATTAACTAATCATGCATCAGTATTAATGGATTTAATTTCAATTCTGATCCTTTTTTTGAATAATTCTGATCTGGTTGGCAAAATAGTAATCAGCACATATTTCTTTATACAATAAAGCAAACTATTGTTTATTATCAAGCACGACCATATTGTTCATCACATATCACAAACTATTACAAGATAACAGTATCACAAGGAACATTGATTGACAAAGCTAAATCCAGTTCATAATCACAAGAGAAAGTGGAGATTTGATCTAATGATCTTAACCTCTTCATCTTTTACTGCTAAGCAGTAGACGAAGGAGGTTCTCACTGTCTTCGGTTAGCTTCTGCAACCTCTTAATCTCAGCAGACTGCATTTTCAGAGTTGATTCTGATTCTTCGGTCTTCTTCTTCAAGCAACATAACTCTTTCTGGTGAGCAACAAACCATTGTCGAAGTTGTACCCCATCCTGATTGGAAGCGTCAACTCGCTCTTCATCAACACTACTACATAAGGATTTGGTACCCATTCTTGAGTACTCGGCTGCCTCTGTTTTAATTTGTTCGGGAAGAAGCATCATTAACTTGGTAGCTTCCATCTAGCAACAGTGGATCCCAAGTCAGATTAGGACCTTGTAATTGATTCGAACTAAGGAAACAAAGGTGTTAAGTTTGTTACCTTGGAGCAGATCTGCACAGGAGCGACTTCAGATGTTGACCCTTTGGCCCGCTGAAACAAGTACAAGAACAAGAGGTAAGGGTTGAGATCATTCGTAATCGGAAACAAAGGTGTTAAGTTTGTTACCTTGGAGCAGGTCTGAACAGGAGCGACTTCAGACGTTGACCTTTTTGCCCGCTGAAACAAGTACATGAACAAGAGGTTAGGGTTGAGATCATTCGCAATCGGAAACAAAGAAGGTGTTGAGTTTGTTACCTTGGAGCAGGTCTGAACATGAGCGACTATAGATGTTGACCCTTTGGCCCGCAGAAACAAGTACAAGAACAAGAGATAAGGGTTGAGATCATTAGCAATCAGAAGCAATTTCATTTATTAAGTTCAATGCGGTACATAAACGATCACACCCAATCCATCATCACCCAAGCATGCAATAAAAATATGGAAAGCCAAAGAACATGGGTAAGCAATATAATAATTTCATCCTTTAATTTCTACAAACCTCAAGTAAGTTGACTTGGAACAATCTCTTGCAATAGGGAACAAAAGATCCACAATCACCCAAGCATGCAACAACAATATTCAAAGGCAAAGAGCATAGGGAAGCAGTCCAATAATTTCATCTACAAATTTCTACAAACCTCAAATAAAATGACTTCGAACAAATTCTTGCGATAGGGTACAGTAGATACACAATCACCCAAGCATGCAACAACAATATTCAAAGGCAAAGAGCATGGGGAAGCAGTCCAACAATTTCATCTACAAATATCTACAAACCTCAAATAAAATGACTTCTAACAAACTCTTGCGATAGGGTACAGTAGATCCACAATCACCCAAATATGAAAGAATATTATAGAAAGCCAAAGAGCATGCAGAAGCAGTCCAATAATTTCATCTACAAATTTCTACAAACCTCAAATAAAATGACTTCGCACAAATTCTTGTGATAGGGTACAGTAGATACACAATCACCCAAGCATGCAACAACAATATTCAAAGGCAAAGAGCATGGGGAAGCAGTCCAACAATTTCATCTACAAATTTCTACAAACCTCAAATAAAATGACTTCTAACAAACTCTTGCGATAGGGTACAGTAGATCCACAATCACCCAAACATGAAAGAATATTATAGAAAGCCAAAGAGCATGGGGAAGCAATCTAATTCAATCGATCAATACAGGGAGGAGACCGCAGACCTGACGAATACGACGGGAAGAAGGTGCCGAATGCCGTCTCGATTTAGCAGCCTGACCTTGCGCCTTCAGCACGATGTTCTGCGCAACTGTTGCAAATCTGCGGCCGCTAGGGTGAGCCTCGGGGGAGCCAACGGAGCAACGAGTTTGAACCATCTTGCAGCTTCAAGGATGTTGCCGAGGAAGGTCGCCGCTCGTAGAAGAGGAAGGCCGCCGCTCGTAGAAGAGGAAGGCCGCCGCTCGTAGCAGAGGAAGCCGTCGTCGGTAGCTAGGCCTCTGTTGCTGCTTCCGCTGCAGATCTAGGTCTCTTCGGCGGTCGAGGAGAAGATCCTCTGATTTTGGAAAATTACCAGGAGGGAATTGGGAGATCTGGTTTCCCTCTTTGTTTTATATATAAACGAGGAGGACCAGAAGGAGGAGCGGGGAATTCAAATTTTCAAGTCCCGCCTTTGTGGTCCAGAGCGGGAAACGAAAGACTTTGGATCATGGACCCAAACGTCAGTGACCCAAACGAAAGACCGCTTGGGTGTCGGACCCAAACGTCAGTGACCTTACGCAGAGAGGCAAGTTATTGACTGGGTTGTCCGTGCCACCATGGATCATGGAATAGACAAACACACACAAGACTATACTCTACTTCATATTCACGTAAGACAGATGATCCGATATTCGCATTACAAATGTACTCACTGCAACAAAATAACGTACCGTTTCAATTGTTTATTACATGACTACAAACACTTAAATAAAACATGAAAACTACAGGGGACCCTGGTACAACCCTTCAGGTAATCTTCTACGGAGATTGTGCATAAATTCGGGATGATTAGTGCATACAACCGCCCAATCATATGTGAGTATTTCGTGAGGAAAGATTCGCTCTAAGAGAGACATGCACTTGTCCTGCAATTGTGTGCAGTTAGCCTGAATTGCCCATCGTAGAAATGAAGTCACAGTTTCCTCACTTGCCATGTCCCACATCTTTGATGCACAGTGCAGCTTCAACCTTTTGACTTGGTACATGTCGGCGACCGAGAGTAAATAAGGCCAGGCATTGGCAGGAGCGTCCCATAAATCAGCCTCCTCCGGGAGTGATCCTTCACTAGCATATTTGATCAGGACCGAGAAGCCATCAGGGTGTGTGTCAATAATTGTAACAGTTTCAGAGCTAGACTCCACTCCTGGGCCGTAGAGCATTGCCTCCATCACACAAGATACTTTTGCCACATCGGCACGTATCGCTCGTATCACCCGGCATTCCGCACCTACGTGGAACACAACTTCCACAGGGGCTTGGGCTGCAATGGTGTGGCATATGCTTCTTTCCACTGATGGAGGAGGAACTTCAATGCAGTCGTCCTCCAGTACTGAAACAACACATGATATGTGTATGCGATCTTCACTGGATGTCACGCGCTCAATGTCATGATGCTCCACCAGACATTCAAATCCTCTTGCTTCTAGATCCCGATTCATGAACCAAACTTCTTTTGTAGCTTGAACTCGAAATGTATCATCTTCATCGTTTGGGTCTCCAGCCATCGCACGCAACAATACTCGCACCTACGTGGAAGTAGTCACAGGTTTGACAAACAATAACATAATGCGACCGTATCGCCATGTGTGAGTGTGTGTTTTCATGGCAGCAATGAGACACGTACCATTTGGGATTTGTGCAGAGGAACGAGGATGACGACAATGCCATCTGGAACATCCATCCACTGATGATCATTCATACCTGTAGGATAGCAATGTAGTTTCCATTGACGGCCTCCCACCATGAACGTACCGGATTCCTTGAAGTTGCCCGCGGTTGCTTCGGCTTTCACTTCCTGGCTTGAGACTGAGAAGTCGACTTGCATGGAAGGAATCATTTTAGCGTCTAAAGCCATTAACACAAATGGCCTACATTGATCGTCTCGTGCCTAAAGTGTCTCTTATTATAGTGGGCCGGGAGTGAATGTGTCATTCCGAAACGTCCTTCGTGGACATCAGTTACCACTCGGAATGGACGCGTCCCTTCAGAGCGGGTGTGGCCACATTCGGGTCATGAACTTCCTGGTTCTAGTCCTTAAGTGCGATTCACAATGATCGACACGTCCGTTCAGAGGGGGTGTGCTGCATGTGCACACAAGTTCGTTGGTTAACGCCCGGTGCCAGTGCTTAACTGCAATTCTCAATGATCGACACATGGATCAACTTGTGCGAGCGTGTCGTTCCCAAACGCCCATTCGAGATGCCCTTCTGTGCTTATATGCATGTTAATATTACACACACACACACACAAAAAGATATATTGCTATTCAAATTCCAGCTTATTCCGTTTTGGTCTTGTCGCGTCAACAAGTTCATCACGTTTCTCAGTCTCCAAGGCCAGCGGGAATCATCAAGTGCGAATCCTGACCATTCGTAGACCTTTACAGTCACGACTCATGCAGCGTACCTGATTGAGGAGGACTTGTCACATCATCCCGCACACTGCGTGTTGCAACGCAAGGACCATCCGGTCCCTCTGATTACAGCGCCCAATCTTGTTCTCCAGATGCAATTGACACCTAAACCATTACATAAATAAACGGTAGAGAGTTGTCTCGTTGTTGATGCGGCATGAGCTAACGCAGTGAGACAGCCATTAGATGCAGCTGATGCGGTGTGATTTGTCTGCAGGACTTTCTTGTGCTCTATAGAGAGGAAAGTCCAGAAGTAAACACATACCTAGACACGTCGGGCTCATCCCGTGATACCCATCGTCCACACATGTAATTGTTGACGGATAAAACTCGTATCCACCTACGATCCGCAAGCGTACGGACCTACACCTTTTTCACCACAGGGATTCCCTAGGTTCTTATCAATCCGTGGAGCAAGGGGATTACAAGCGTTTGATCTAGCACTACTAACTAACTTATACAAACCCTAATCTACGGTTAATCTAGAGAACAACTACGCTACACTAGAGAGAACGATTAAACTCACAAGATATATAAAAGACACTTGCCCAAGGGTGTACGATACTTGAACATGCAACCGCTTAAGATATGAAAACCGATCTAATGTATCGGGGGTTGTGACCACGGTTTCGCCCTTTCCCTCCCCCCGTACTATCACTACGCGGAGGTATTCGTGACTAGACCTATGATGATCACGGCGTATTGAATGGTTCTAAGGGAGAAGTGAGATCTATACTCCCTACACGGCATGGTAGCTACCTTAAACATGAAAACATCTTCAACACTAGATGATAGATAGAAACCATACAAAGTAGTGATTACATCTCAAGATCGATTACAACCCATAGACAAATGAGAAGATCACCCCATCAAGGTGCTAGGCATAGCACCGTTGATCATGGTGACGCTTCCGACGGTGTCTTCCTTCTCCTCCGGGGGTGTCTTGGCAGGGCCTCGACGTCCTCCACCACTTGTGGTTGCTTCCTTCGAGTAGAGCGATCTTTCTCGCGAATGATCTCCCTCCTCTTCTCCCTCTCTAGCTTGTGGACGGCCTCTCGGGCGAATGGCTCTCTCCCTGTGAATGGCGGCACCTCCACGTACTTAGGGTTGCATCATCTTCACACTCAAGAAATGGGGGCCGAACCGACGTCGAAACAGGCTGGGCCGGCCGGCCTAGGCCGACCGGCCCAGGCCCATTTCGGCCCGGTTCGGTCGCCCCTTCGCACACGTGGGTCCTCTTGACATTTTGCACTTTGCCCCCTCTAATTGCACCATTTTGACGATGTCATCCTCACGTCCAAGACGGAGGGTCTTCTCGCATGAAGTTCGGTCTTTTACGCTTCAATCCTCGGGGATGTTCCTTTGTAACACTTCGGTCCTTGCCACCTTTGGGAGTGATTTCATCATGCTGTCGAACACGAACGGGACTCCTCAATTGCTCCTTTGAACTTGTTGTGACTCCGTCCTTTATGTCCATGTTTTCCTGCAAAAACATAACACTTCCAAATGCACATACAAAGATGAACTTGTTATATCATTAGTGTGCCTAGTGGCGGGTTAGTTTCATAATCAAGTCCAAACCAAAGTGTAATGAACATGTTTGGTGTACCAAAATACACCGTCAACATCTCCCCCACGCTTAGATCTTTTGTCCAAGTACTCGTAAAAGAACTTTTGTCCAAGGTGTTGAAATCGTGCTCCGCTATTTCTTTCTTCACAAGTTAGTCAATCCTTTATCTTTAATATAATAAACATAAAGCAACGATCATCATACATAAACATGGGCGTTTAGAATTTTTACCAAATTGAGATTTACCCCACAACTCATACCTTTCACTCGAGGTCCTCAATTCCAGCCATGCTTACTTCTTTGCTTCCATCGGAGGGTTTTCATGATTGTTCAAAAATAAAATTCCTGCAATAAGTATTAGACAAAAACCTTTCTCCAAGTTCTCACATGTCGCTGATATGAAGTGGCTATCCTAAACAATTCAAAAACTCTCACTTCCCATAAGTCTCTCATATATTATGTAAAGTGGAGCTATAGGTATGGCTAGTGCAATTAACACGAGTATTGTCAAGCTAAGAACTTCCTCTAGTGGTTGTTTACATTTCAAAGCCAATGATCATGAGAATAAAACCATAATGCGGGGATGTCAAGGATAAGAAGATATAGAATGGTGGACATGTGCAAGGGCAAAAGAAAATAAGACTACGAGGCACCGATGACGTCCTCGTTGTCGGATTGCACATGGTTGGAAAAAGAATGGAAGTTTCATCTCTCAACAACAACGCGGCATCCTTCCTTACACTTTACTTAACCTTCACTTGATTCATCCCTCTTCATATCTTTCTTGCCTTTCCTCTTTCTTCTTTCTCTTCTCTTTTTTTTCTTTTCTTTTCTCTTTCTTTTCTTTTCTTTCTTTTTTCTTTTCTTTTCCATAAACATATTTTTTCTTTACTTCTCTCTCTCTCTTTTGACATCTTTACCGCTCTTTCAAAGCTCCTTACTCATCTCTTCTTGCATAAACACAATCTGAATTTTAAATAAAAACCATCCTAGAGACGAGACGAAACTTCGAACATAGGTTATGTTCAAGGAATATGATGTACAAAAGAGATATTATGGTTTGGGTATGGAATTCGGCGATGTACGGGACTTTCGATGTGAGAGTCTCGTTACCGAATACATGACGAGGCTAGCAATAAAAGATAAACACAAGGTCATGATCATTGCTCGAAATTAAAACTTCCAAGAGAGAAGGATCCTAGCCCAACTCATTATGCTAACCGCACTTATGGTGGAGCGAATATTGAATTGGCTTTGTATAGGATTTTTCTTTGTCTCTCAACTTGGAAAAAGAGAATTCGCTAACCTTTATTACAAGGGTTTTTCATATAATTTTCAGAATTAAATTCCTCCAACATTAGCATCAAACTTAGCACAACCGAAACGAAGTTCTAGATCAAAGCATGATGCGGGTACTTTTAAAGGTAAAAACTCCACTAAGCACCACGGTAAACGTTTCAAACCAATCCCTCATGTTTATATATCAAAAACTAAAGACAAACATACAAGTAAAGAAAGAAAAGCATTGCAAGAGACAAAAATTTAAAGGACACTTTTTATTTGATTTTGTTGACTCGAACACTAAATTTAAGACACTTTATACTTTGAAAAATTAAAAAGCACACCTAAAAACTTAAGACTCTCAAACTCTCGCAAAATCTAAACCAAACCGAACTAAACTTACTAAAGCAAAAGGATCTAGCTAGCTCGCTCTCCCCCACGCTAAAACCATACGACGTCCTCATCGTATCTTACAAAATTCCTAAGGGGGAAAGACCCTACTTCCTAGTGGAACTTTCCACAGCTCTTGCACCACTTGTTCTTCATATTGCCCACCATTCCAAACAACTTCTGCACGTTCCGATTGAGGAATTTGTAGTCGTCATCGACTACTCGTTCCAAATCTTCCATACGTTGCCTCATTGCCTCCATTGCCTGGAAACACTCCTCGACCGATGCGTAGAGATCCGAGATGGAGTGACGGCAAGCCGCACAACATAACAGATGCATCCCGAAAGGGTCGACCTCGCTAGGGTCGTCGCCGTTGTCGCCGTCGCCGCCGTCGTCGGGATCTCCGCCACCGTTAGGACCTTCGGGAGTCTTCTCTTTGGGCACCTCTTCCCAATAGAAGAGGTCATTGTCGTCCCTCCCGGCGGCTGCCCACGAGCTTGGGCTGCGGTCGTCGGAGTAGTCACTCCCCCCGTAATCTTTCGGCTCGGGCGACACCTCCTTGTAGTCTTTCCTCTTCATGCCTCGGATTCGCTCCGATCTACGGATGGGAGTAGAGACCCTCTCCTCCTTGACGTGGTGGCGAGATGCGATTGGCCCGGTCGGGACACGCCCTCCGCAACGGATGCGGGTAGTCCTCTTGATCTCCATTGATGGCTTGAGCTCGCATTGCTTCGCCTCCTCCGGCTTCAAAGGCTTCTCGGTGCCTAGCTTGATCTCCACGCTCCTTGGGGATGTCATGGCTGCTGCTTGGGTGCAAAAGGATGTGAATTGGGATGGATTCCCGAGCTCCAACCTCGTCGCTTTAAATAGTCCGGGAAGGAATGCCCTAGAACCCATCTTTTCCTTTTCTTGACTTCCCTAAAATTTTCTGACCAAACAAGGAAGTCGAAGACGCGCGTCCCAGAGAAAACCGGGGGCGAACCGCCACCCAGGCCCCCTGGGCCGATCGGACCGGGCTGGCCGGCCTGCCCTGTTTCGCGGGCCAGTTCGGTCCGGTTTTTCGCGTGCCCCACTATTTTTCAGTTGCTAGCCCATGTGAAAAAGTTGGCCTGGTAAAACTTCGCGAGAAACTCTAGAAAAATAAAAGAAGAGCTATTTACAAAATGCTCACCTTGTTTTACGTGCTAGGCTTGATGTTCGGGCTCATCCTCCATGATGAAAACATCAATATGGTGAAGGGGCACAACGTCGGGTTCGTAATAAACCTTATGCCGTTGACCATTCACCATGAATTGATCACCTTTCATATCCATGATAGTAACCACTCCATTGGAGAGCACTGAATGAACAATGTAAGGTCCATCCCACTTGCTTTGCAATTTCCCCTTTCTGAAAGTTTTAAATCTCGAATTATAGAGGAGGACCTTATCTCCTTCTTTAAACTCCTTCTTCTTTAGTCTTTTGTTATACCACCTTTTGATTCTCTCCTTGTATATGCTTGCGTTTTCATAAGCTTTCAACCTCATCTCCTCTAGCTCGCTTATTTGGATTCTCTGTTTTACTACCGCGGCGTCTAGATCGAGGTTCATCTCTTTTATAGCCCAATAGGCTTTGTGTTCTAGCTCAACCGGAAGGTGACAAGCTTTGCCATAAACAAATTGATAAGGGGTCATACCTATCGGTGTCTTGAACGCCGTTCGATATGCCCACAAAGCTCCATCCAACTTCTTTGACCAATCCTTGCCTCCCTTCTCTATAGTTTTGTTAAGGATGCTCTTTAGTTGCCTATTCGATGTTCCCGCTTGTCCGTTGGTTTGTGGATGATAAGCCGTAGAGACTCTATGTTCAATCCCTAACTTGGACAAGCACTTCTTAAAGTTCTTCCCGGTGAAGTGAGTTCCTCCATCGCTTATCAAAATTCTCAGAGTACCGAAGCGAGGGAAGATCACACTCTTGATCATTGCAATGGATTCTTCCGTGGAAGCTTTACGACCTAGCATGGCCTCTACCCACTTGGACACATAATCAGCCATGACTAGGATGTGCTCAAATCCGTGTGAATTTTTGAAAGGCCCCATGAAGTCAATTCCCCAAACATCGAATAAATCGATTTATAGATTGTATTTCAAGGGCATGGCATTCCTTTGAGAAATGTTTCCGGTTCTTTGGCATTCGGGGCATGATGCAACATATCTTTTAGTATCTTTATGCATCTCCGGCCAAAAGAATCCGCTGGACCACACCTTTGCTTGGGTCCGAAAATGGCTATAGTGTCCACCGTACTCCGCCGAGTGGCACTTTCTCAAAATCTCTTGCCTCTCTTCTCTTGGTACACATCTTCTCATAACTCCATCATTCCCAAGTTTGAAGAGATAAGGCGAATCCCAAAAATATTTCCGGCTTTCGGAGACTATCCTCCTTTGAGTGTTTTTATCTAAGTGATCAAGAGGCATTCTCTGAATCGCTCGAATGATATCGATCATCCAAGTATCCTTGTCAAGTATTCGGCAGAGGTGGTCATCTCTCATCTTATCTTCTTTGGGCTCTTTATCATCTTGTCCACGGTTCATCCTAGACAAATGATCGGCCACAACATTTTCCACCCCCTTTTTGTCACGAATTTCAACATTGAACTCTTGGAGAAGAAGGATCCAACGAATCAATCTTGGTTTAGCGTCCTTCTTAGCCAAAAGATACTTGATGGCCGCGTGATTGGTATAAACGATGACCTTCGAGTTCACGATGTAAGATCTGAATTTTTCAAAGGCAAACACCACCGCTAGCAACTCCTTTTCCATAGTGGTGTAATTTAATTGTGCCTCACTAAGAGTTTTACTAGCGTAGTACACGGCGTGAACTCGGCCTTCCTTTCTTTGACCTAAAACCGCTCCTACGGCGTAGTCACTTGCATCGCACATGATCTCGAAAGGTTGACTCCAGTCCGGAGGTTGAATGATGGGAGCACTCACCAAAGCATTTTTCAAGGTCCAGAATGCCGCTAAGCACTTCTCGTCAAAGTCAAAAGCCACATCCTTTTGAAGAAGTTGTGTTAAAGGCTTAGTGATCTTTGAGAAGTCCTTAATAAATCTTCTATAGAATCCGGCATGGCCTAGAAAGCTCCTCAAGGACTTAACATCCGTTGGAGGTGGGAGTTGCTCAACCGTCTCCACTTTAGCTTTGTCCACTTCAATTCCTCTCTCGGATATATTATGTCCGAGCACTATGCCTTGCTTTACCATGAAGTGGCACTTTTCCCAATTTAGCACTAAGTCTACCTCCGCACACCTTGTGAGAACCTTATCTAAGTTTGTCAAGCAATCCACGAATGTTTTCCCATAAACAGTAAAATCATCCATGAACACCTCGACAATTTCTTCGATGAATTCCGAGAACACTGCCATCATGCAACGTTGTAAAGAGGCCGGAGCGTTGCATAAACCGAAGGGCATCCTTCTATATGCGAACGTTCCATAAGGGCAAGTAAACGTTGTCTTGTGTTGATCATTCGGGTGAATGGGAATTTGCATGAACCCCGAGTACCCATCGAGAAAGCAAAAATAAGCGTGGTTTGCTAATCTCTCGAGCATCTCGTCAATGAACGGTAGGGGGAAGTGATCTTTCTTCGTTGCTTTATTTAGCTTTCGATAATCGATACACATCCGCCATCCGGTCACGGTTCTTTGCAGTATTAACTCATTCTTCTCATTCTTCACCACGGTTAAACCTCCTTTCTTCGGCACACAATGTACCGGGCTCACCCATTCGCTATGCGGCACCGGGTAGATGATTTCGGCATCAAGTAGCTTGATAACCTCCTTCTTTACTACCTCTCGCATGGCATGAGTTAGCCTCCTTTGATGGTCCACTACAGGCTTACATTGGTCTTCCATAGGTATACGATGAGTGCAAAAGGCTGGGCTAAGTCCTTTGAGATCATTGATTGAATATCCAATCACCTTCTTGTTCTTTTTCAATAAATTCAGCAACTTCTCATTTTCTTCGGGACTCAACTCGTCGCTCACGATGACTGGATAAGTCTTGTCTGGGCCCAAAAATTCGTACTTTAATCCTTTGGGCAAAGGTTTGAGATCCACCTCGGGCACTTGTGGCTCTTCGGGTTCAGTGTCTCCTATATCTTCAAATTTTTCTTCCTCCACGCTTCCATCTTGTGGTTCTAATCCCTTCGTTGCTTCCTCTAGTTCCTCGTCTTGTTGATCATTGGATTGATTCTCCATCGCTCTTTGCAGCGGGTCTCTAAGGGTTTCAACAAAACAAAGACTACCTACCTCCTCTACTTCTTCATCTTCGGGAGGAAAAGGTGAAGGGTGACTAGAAATGCGAAGAAAATTATATGTGTACTTCTTTCCATTAAGATTTATTGTCACTTTGCCTTCTCCGGCATCCAACACGGCATCAACCAACTTAAGAAAAGACCTACCTAGGATTATGTGATCATGATTATTGTAGTAAGCATCTATAACAAAGAAATTGGTTGGTATGCACTTTCCAGAGATGATTACATTAATGTTGCAAGCAATACCTAGAGGTCTAATAGTTCTACCATCTCCCATGATTAACTTTGTTGAAGTTGGAGCTAAGTCTAGGTTGTGGTCTTGAACTTTATCGTAAATTTTGGAGGATAGGACACTTACTTGGGCTCCGATGTCGCATAAAGCCTTGCATTGAATTCCGTTGATCTCGCAACTCAAGTGTGGTGTCATCTTCTCCTCTTGGTCGGATCCTATTGCATAAACTTCGGCGAGGCGAGCATATGGCGATGCTTCAGGCTTGATTCCCATGATTCTTTTCACCTCGGCTATGTGATCCGGATCCACTTCATCATCACCAAAGAGCTTTCGAAAGATCTCACCGGTGGTTTCAAGATCGTACGAGTTCTCCGCTTGCTTTTCCGGTGGGAAATCCGCTTCTAATGCTCTCGCCATCCCATTTTGGTTAGGGAACGGTCTTCTCTTGTCGAATACTTCTCCGTAATCAATCGGAACCCAATCCATTTGCTCGAACTCCGTTAATGGCTTCGCACTTGACATACTCCTTTTGTTTGTTTCACTTGACTTGGCGAAGTCAACGCTTTGGGTAGTTCTTGTCTTGCTGTGTACTTCAAGCTTTTCCGGGATTGGCTCCTCTTTCTTGTCTTCCGGGGTTGCCTTTTTGGAAATTTCAGCACATGTCTTCATCCTTGAATTGTGTTCCGGCTCTCCCGAAAGTCTTGTTTCCCAATCTCTTTGCATGGCCGCCGCTTTGCTAATCTTTTGTAAAAGTTGAGCGGCTTCCGTGAGTGTTTTCTCCATGAGATCCCCACCTGCACACATTTGAACATGTTCCATGCAACTAGGGGTTAGGGAAAAGAAAAATGTATGCAAGAGTACGTCACCGGAGAAGCCGAGTCTTGGTCCTTGTTCAATCATCTCATTAAACCTATTCCAAGCTTGGTCTATCCCTTCCTCTTCTCCTTGCGTGAAGGTGATCACTTGCCTCCTTAGATGTTGAACCTTGCTTATTGGAAAAACTTCTCACAAAATTTCTTCGTCAACTTGTTCCAATTGCCTTCAACTTCAAAGGACGCAAACGAGTACCACGTCTTTGCTTCGCCGGCAAGTGAGTAGGGAAAGAGATTCCACTTGAACCATTCATCGGGAACTCCTTCTTGACGCACCGTGTTGCATAACGTCGTGAAATGCCTTATGTGCCTATATGGGTTCTCCGTGTCCATCCCTTCAAGTGGGGTTGCCGCCGCCATCTTGATGATCCTAGCTTTGATTTCATACTTGGTCGCTTCAAGCTTTGAATCCGACTCTTGTACCTTTATGTCTTCACATCGAGGACTAGCGTAATCCCTTAGCGATTTCTCCGGTTCTTCCACGGGGTGGTTGACGAATGCCATCTAGACAACAAGATAAAAACAAAAACAAAACAAAGTGGTTTTCTAGCTAATAGGGGTTAGGTGTTAGCGATAAACGATAAACTAAAACAAAATTAAATGCAAAACCAAACGATGTAAACTGGCTTGCTCCCCGGCAACGGCGCCAGAAAAAGGGGCTTGTTGACGGATAAAACTCGTATCCACCTATGATCCACAAGCGTACGGACCTACACCTTTTTCACCACGGGGATTCCCTAGGTTCTTATCAACCCGCGGAGCAAGGGGATTACAAGCGTTTGATCTAGCACTACTAACTAACTTATCCAAACCCTAATCTACGGTTAATCTAGAGAACAACTACGCTACACTAGAGAGAACGATTAAACTCACAAGATATATAAAAGACACTTGCCCAAGGGTGTACGATACTTGAACATGCAACCGCTTAAGATATGAAAACCGATCTAATCTATCGGGGGTTGTGACCACGGTTTCGCCCTTTCCCTCCCCCCGTACTGTCACTACGCGGAGGTATTCGTGACTAGACCTATGATGATCACGGCGTATTGAATGGTTCTAAGGGAGAAGTGAGATCTATACTCCCTACACGGCATGGTAGCTAACCTTAAACATGAAAGCATCTTCAACACTAGATGATAGATAGAAACCATACAAAGTAGCGATTACATCTCAAGATCGATTACAACCCATGGACAAATGAGAAGATTACCCCATCAAGGTGCTAGGCATAGCACCGTTGATCATGGTGACGCTTCTGACGGTGTCTTCCTTCTCCTCCGGGGGTGTCTTGGCAGGGCCTCGACGTCCTCCACCACTTGTGGTTGCTTCCTTTGAGTAGAGCGATCTTTCTCGCGAATGATCTCCCTCCTCTTCTCCCTCTCTAGCTTGTGGACGGCCTCTCGGGCGAATGACTCTCTCCCTGCGAATGGCGGCGCCTCCACGTACTTAGGGTTGCATCATCTTCACGCTCAAGAAATGGGGGGCCGAACCGACGTCGAAATAGGCTGGGCCGGCCGACCTGGGCCGACCGGCCCAGGCCCATTTCGGCCCGGTTCGGTCGCCCCTTCGCACACGTGGGTCCTCTTGACATTTTGCACTTTGCCCCCTCCAATTGCACCATTTTGACGATGTCATCCTCGCGTCCAAGATGGAGGGTCTTCTCGCATGAAGTTCGGACTTTTACGCTTCAATCCTCGGGGATGTTCCTTTGTAACACTTCGGTCCTTACCACCTTTGGGAGTGATTTCATCATGCTGTCGAACACGAACGGGACTCCTCAATTGCTCCTTTGAACTTGTTGTGACTCCGTCCTTTATGTCCATGTTTTCCTGCAAAAACATAACACTTCCTAATGAACATACAAAGATGAACTTGTTATATCATTAGTGTGCCTAGTGGCGGGTTAGTTTCATAATCAAGTCCAAACCAAAGTGTAATGAACATGTTTGGTGTACCAAAATACACCGTCAACAGTAATCGATGCACGCCACTGAAGATTCTGACCTAGATAGATTCCTATCACGCGTAGGCCTGACTATATTCTGAGCATCTCACGTTTTCCTTAGTAACTTTAGCAATGCTACACCGAGCTCACGTGACCGCTGTAGTCCTCGATAAATAGGTGAGTGCAGCACAGCGTTCTTGAAAGGAAAGGCCAACACTTATCGGTTCCCCGTCTTGCATCTCTTTACTTCAGTGGGATACAAGGGTGAGATCATTTTGTTGGCTAATCTTGTTTACTTTATGTATGCATGGTATCGAGATGGTCACATTGTTAGCTTATGTAGGGTTTGTTCTTCGTTTGTGTATGCAGTATGTGGGGAATGGCCAGGCAAGGAAGGGACGGAGCATGGAACTTGGAGGAGCCAGGGAAGGGGGAGCTGTCGGGCGCAATAGCACCTCACCGCCACCTGGTTCAGCCGCTGCCATCGGCACCGCAGCAGCACCCGGCCCCAATGGCACCTCCACTTCTGCTGGTCGGCACCTCAGCAGCACCCGGCCCCAATGGCACCTCCACTTCCGCTGGCATCGGCACCTCAGCAACACCCGGGGGTGATGCCACCTCCAGTTCAGCCGCTGGCAACGGCAGCTCAGGATCAGCTGAACCTCATGGCACCACCTTTTCACCCACGGCCCAGGCCGCCAGCTCTGCTGTTGCCCGTTGAAATGCCACCCCCGTGGCCAGTGCTCATTGAACAAGATGAATCGCATGACCTGAAATGGTCTGTGTTGCTTTGGCTTCAGCAGGGCGGGCCCGCCCGTGTTTATCACGAAGGAATGTGGGTGTGCCCTTTTTGCCACAGGGGTCACAGGCAATGGACCATTCGTGATCTGCTGTTACACGCGCATAACATCGCCGTTTTGCCTGCCTGGATTTGGGATGCAAGGGCAAGGCATCGCTCTTTGGAGGAGTATCTGATCCAGGAGACACGTTTTGCTGCACTCCGTGCAGCGGCTGGATTTCCATGAGCCCGTGATGGTAGTAGTATGAGCCGTGATGGTAGATGCTAGTAGTATGTGGTGATGGTAGTAGTATGAGCAGTGATGGTAGATGCTAGTAGTAAGTGGTGATGGTAGTAGTATATGAGCCGTGATGGTAGATGCTAGTAGTATGTGGTGATGGTAGTAGTATGAGCCGTGATGGTAGATGCTAGTAGTATGTCGTTCAGAGTATGTCGCTGTAGTTCGAACTATGGTGGATCCATCCATCCTCATGTGTAGTCAATGCGTATGCATGCATTTGTGTCATTTGTATTTGGATTGTGTTGTTTCTAATAAAAATGGTATTATGTGTGTACTCCCTCGGTATAAATTCGTTGTATACGGAAACTCCGTTCCATTGATTTCTTAAATACCGGAAGAACACAGACGAAAGTCCAGTTTGTAGTTTTCAGTCAGACCGGATTAAACTGTCACTGCTACGCAATAAGAAAACCAACATCTTACAAGGAAAAAACAGTAGTAGTAATATTCAATCAGACCAGATGAACAGAAGGCGAATCTTCATTCTGCTTCTTCTACTCCTACTTCTACTAGTAGCAGTTACCACTAATCCACTAATCAAGGCGCCGCTTATTTGTCGATGGTGCACCCGACGCCTTGTTGCAGCTGCTCACGGACGAGGATGTCGCTCTATTGCCGCCTCCAGTGGAAGATGGTGGCGGACCTCCCAGGGCGCCGCCCGCGGATGAGGCCGTCCCTCCAATGCCGCCGCTAGAGGATGATGTCGTCGCTCCATGGCGGCCGGTCGAGCACGGCCTTGGCGCCGCTCCATGGCGGATGATGACAGCTGGTCGATGATGGCCTCTGCTCAGCGAGGATGGTAGAGATCGACTGCCGCCGACCGATGAGGATGAGAGAGGATGACGGCGCTTGGAGACGACAGTTCCCCGGCGAGTGGCGGTGCTTCCGCGCCCCTGACCCCTGGCACCTCTTGCTGACTTGCGTGGGGTGCGATGTTTCAGAGGCACATGATCTTGGATTTCATTTTGTTCCACAAACTCCGAATCATCAGAGGATGTGTCAACCACCACCCCAATGGGCCTCCGCTCTGCCTCCTCTTCATCAGACCACTGGAGATCCTTTAAAATACATGAATATAACGATGACTTCACAAGGACAAGGTGTCGGCGATCTGGAGCTTTCGGAGTCTACTCCAAACACCTTTAAAATACATGAATATAGTCTGTTAACCCAGATCCCCAAATCCAGAATTCCTCTTAACTAGAATGACAGATCAAAGTAGCATGGCTAAACAGAGGACTGACCTGACTGGAGCGAGTCCTGCTTCTCCGTTCGCCGCTAGGGTCGCTACGATTCGCCATTCCCGCCACGGGCAACAGCAGATCTAAGCACCAACGCTAGCTCTAGTCTTTACCACAAGGAAAAGGAGCGTGGTGCCGGCGAGTCTCTTGCAGAGTTGCAGTAGTGTACGCCGCGTCGTCGAGAGTAATGAGATATATACACTTGTCTGCGGGAAAACTTTTTTTTGGCTGTCGCGCGCGCTTTTCTCCCGCCAACTTACCAGAATCGCTCCGTGCTATTGTTGGGGCAGTTACACAATTGTTTCTCAGGAAGGTCCTTCCTGCAAACCAACAAAAGGACGGACGATCCGATTCTGGATCAATCCAAACAAACAACATCTTAGCTTTTCCACCCTTTTTACCACTAGGAAGGTCCTCCTTGCGAAACATCAACAGGCCGGAGTTTCCTCAATCAAAACTTCCCCCTTCTCTATCTATTACCACCATACCTCCATTGTTCTTCCCCTACCTCCATTACAACGCGTATGAATTCTGAATGGTGAGTATGCTCGAAACGAATGAGTTTGGATCTTCTACGGAGATTGTGCATAAATTCGGGATGATCAGTACATACAACCGCCCAATCATATGTGAGTATTCCGTGAGGAAAGATTCGCTCTAAGAGAGATATGCACTTGTCCTACAATTGTGTGCAGTTAGCCTGAATTGCCCATCGTAGAAATGAAGTCACAGTTTCCTCGCTTGCCATGTCCCACATCTTTGACGCACGGTGCAGCTTCAACCTTTCGACTTGGTACATGTCGGCGACCGAGAGTAAATAAGGCCAGGCATTGCGATTCACAATGATCGACACGTCCGTTCAGAGAGGGTGTGCACACAAGTTCGGCGGTTAACGCCCGGTGCCAGTCGTTAACTGCAATTCTCAATGACCTTCATTGCAATGCGTATGAATTCCGAATGGTGAGTATGCTCGAATCAATTTGGAATAGATTAAACCAAATCAGCATAATAAGATGACATCTCATAGCAACTCATCACCACAAAGTTCACACCACCAGTCCACCAACAAGTAGCAAACATCATATGATGATCTGGTAGCCAACACCAAAACACAATCATGCTACAAGTTTCACCATAATCATCACTACTCATTCAGGTTCATAACTCCATCTCATGTTTGGCCTCCTGCAGCTGTTCCTTCACCTTCTGCACCTTCTACCGTGAATTTTGTGGCCTTGCGGGACTCTCTTGCATTTCTTAATGTTCTTTCAGAAGATCTGGATGTCTCATCTCAGGGCGAGGACTCTATAGGATCTCGAAAGAGATCGAAAACATCATAGAACAATTAGCAGAAAAAGAGAAAGAGATTCAGTACACACCTAAGGACAAGACAACTGAGGGCGGAGATCATTCTTCTTACCATATACATTGGAATAAAAGCGTCAATGAATGGGTAGGATATTGAGTTTTTTTGTCAGTCTTTTCTTTTAAATTTTCAAGAAGTTCGTTGTCTGTTGGACTGAAACGAGTACTAATAGGCAAGGGTACCCGTTTCAGTCCAACTGACAACGAACTTCTTGAACATCTAAAAGAAAAGACGGACCAAACAAACTCAATGTCCTACCCATTTATTGACGCTTTTATTCCAATGTCTATGGTAAGAAGAATAATCTCCGCCCTCAGTTTTCTTGTTCTTAGGTGTGTACTGAAGCTGTTTCTCTCTTTCAGCTAGTTGTTCTATCATGTTTTGGATCTCTTTGGAGATCCTAATAGAGTTCTCCCCCGAGATGAGGCATCCAGATCTTCTAAAATAACATTAAGATGTTCTTGTAGAACTAAACTAATCCTTGGAGAAATCTCATCTCGATCTGAAAAATAAACTCATCTCAGTCTATAAAAAACCTGAATCCCTTGAACCCATTTGTATGAGTACAGTAAAACAACCACCACACGCCACAAAACCTGGTTGTTTGCTACCTACATAAACTCAGTTGTGCACCTCCACAAAAATCCATAAAACGAGTGGCTTGAAGCACATCTAGAAGCTACTAAAATACAAAACCTACTGTAAGACGATGCAAATTGAAAACTAACTGAATCTAACATGAATTGTCTATAGCCTATCAACTTCTAACACCTATCGAAGTGCAAATCTAAAGGTACGATAATGCAATCTAAATCTACCAAATATGCTCATCAATCCTCCAGATCTCCAAATCTAGATATCCCCAACCCTAGTAAGATAGGGGAAAATATAGCGGCTCAAACCAGAGGACCAACCTCGTCTTACTGTCTCATCCTCTTATTGCTGGGATGTGGCGGCGCAACCATCTTCCCCTCACCGCTAGGATCCGCCATTCCTACCACGAACTATCGTAGATCTGCGTAGCGGAAGTCAAAAGTCTTTGCGAAGTCTGAGTGAAGTGTCTCGCCAGCCATTCGATAAGTAATTATAGACTCAACTGAAACTTACATGTGGGACCTGGTCACAGTAAAGAATTCACATGAACTATTAGTAGAGTTTCCCATGTTCTTATCACAACTAATGACTGGTGCAGTGGTAAACAGCACAACCTTGTTCCTTCAGGTCCCTGGTTCGAACCCATGCCATGGCAAATTAGTTTTGCAACATTTCGTGACCTATGCTTACACGTGGGACCCTGGAACTATTTATGACGACTTGGAACACTCTATTTTAAAATAATGCTTACATGTGGGACCAAAGTTGGTTTATGATGCCGCTGACATGGCGAAAATGCTTACATGTGGGACCCTGGAAAATTTTATGACGACTTGGAACACTCTATTTTCGAAAAAATGCTTACATGTGGGACCCTGCTGAATTTTATGACGACTTGGAACAATTTGTTTTTAAAATAATGTTTACATGTGGGACCGATGTTGGTTTATGACGTTTTTTCAGAGCTTATGGCGTCACAAAACAGCATGGAACAGGGGACGGCCGGCTACAGTGTCAGCCGTAATGACGAAAATTTTTTTGTCACTAAATTTGCTCGGAAGTGAAATATTATGACGAGATCAGCTAGGAACGTCATAAAACAATGACGCTAAAATGTGGTTGCGTCACTATTCAACGATTTTCTTGTAGTGATTCTAGGTCACCCCATGCTGGCCAGGTTTATGGCCATCCCGCACTATACTTACATAGTGCTGAAGATGCCGGGCCCCAACGGGGTCCTCTCCGTCTACGGCGACCTCATCGTCTCGTTCAAGTGCGACAATGAGGCCCTAGACATCGCCACCACGAACGCCTACGTCGACGCCTCTGCCGTCATGATTGCCGAGGCTGCGAAGGTCGCTCCGATCGACCTGCCATCCCGGAGTAGAAGCGCACCGACACTAACCTCAATGCCACGCCGTCGACAAAGAAGGTCTGCCTCGGCCTAGCCGACCCGGAGAAGACGGTGGTCATCGGCGACAACCTCGGGGAGAAATAGGAACTCGCACTCACCAGTTTCCTCCGGGACAACGCGAACATATTCGCATGGACCCCATCGGATATGCTGGGTGTTCCAAGGGAGCTGGCTGAGCACTCCTTGGATGTAAGCAAGACGGCCAAGCCTGTTAAGCAGAAGCTGCGCCGCTTTGCGAAGGATCGCAAGGAGGTCATTAGGGTAGAAATAATAAAGCTCCTAGCTGCTGGTTTCATCCGCGAATGTAAAAATCCGGTTTGGCTCGCCAACCCGGTGCTTGTACCCAAGAAAACCGGTCAATGGAGAATGTGTATCGACTACACCGATCTCAACAGGCACTGCCCTAAAGACCCCTTCCCTCTTCCGCGCATCGACCAGGTCGTTGACTCCACAGCTGGAAGCGTCGTGCTATGCTTCCTTGACTGCTACTCAGGGTATCACTAGATAGCCCTGAAGGTCTCTGACCAAGACAAAACGGCGTTCATAACGCCGCACGGCATCTACTGCTACACAGCCATGACGTTCTGCCTGAAGAATGCTGGAGCAACCTACCAGAAGGCCATCCAGAAGTGCCTGGAGTCCCAGATTGGCGACAACGTCGAAGCCTACGTCGACGACGTAGTTGTCAAGACCACGGTGGAGGACAATCTCATCGCCGACCTCGCCCAGACCTTCGCCAACCTCCGATGCTACCGCTGGAAGCTCAACCCAGAGAAGTGCGTCTTCGGTGTTCCTTCTGGCAAGCTCCTAGGCTTCATGGTCAGCCACCGGGGCATCGAGGCGAACCCCACCAAGGTCGACGCCATCCACATGATGAAGGGACCTACCGGGAAGAAAGACGTCATGAAGCTCACCGGCATGATGGCCGCTCTAGGTCGCTTCATCAGCAAGCTCAGGGAGAAAGGCCTGCCCTTCTTCAAGCTGCTGAAAAAGTCGGACAAGTTCGTGTGGACGGACGAGGCTGACCAGGCGCTAGAAGAGCTGAAAACCTTCCTTACAACACCCCCAGTCATGGTGCCCCCGGCGCCGAAAGAGACCTTGCTACTCTACATCTCCGCATCCACTCAGGTGGTCAGCGCGGTCCTGGTGGCGGAACGACCAGAGGAAGGCCAACCCTACCCAGTCCGGCGACCTGTCTACTACTTCAGCGAGGTCCTCTCCGATAGCAAGATCAGGTACTCGCAACCTCAGAAGATGTTGTACGCCCTCCTCGTCACCTCGCGCAAGCTCCGGCACTACTTCCAGTCGCACAAAATCAAGGTCGTCTCAAGCTTCCCCCTGGGAGAGATCCTACGCAGCCGCGACACCACAGGGCGCATCGTCAAGTGGTCGGTCGAGCTAGGAGAGTTCGTACTTGAGTTCTGTCCGTGACAGGCCATCAAGTCCCAGATCCTCACGGACTTCGTCTCTGAATGGACTGAGACTCAGCAACCACCACCGATGGAGAAGCCGGAGCATTGGAAGATGTACTTTGATGGTTCCCTGAACCTCGAAGGAGCGGGTGCAGGCGTACTCTTCATCTCCCCCCAAGGCGATCACCTGAAGTACGTCCTGCAGATCCACTACAAGGCGTCCAACAACAGCACCGAGTACGAGGCTCTAATTCATGGATTACGTATCGTTGTTTCCGTGGGGATCAAGCGGCTCATTGCCTACGGCGATTCCAAGGTTGTCATCGACCAGGTCAACAAGATGTGCGACATCAAGAAGGACACGATGGACGCCTACTGCGCTGAGGTCCGGAAGCTTGAGGCCCACTTCGAGGGCCTGGAATTCCACCACGTCTGTCACGATAACAACGTGGTGGCCGACGTCCTCTCCAAGTTGGGATCCAAGTGCGCGCTGGTCCCGGCCGGCGTGTTCGTCCAGGACCTACGCAAGCCGTCGATCAAACTCCTCAGTGACCCAGAGACGTCACCTGGCGGTGCACCCCCACAAGGCGGCCGTGACGACCTCATGACGGCGGCCGAAGATGATTGGCACCTTGATTTTATCGCCTACATCCTGGAACACCGAGTCCCTGAGGACAAGGTCGAACGGGAGAAGATCGTCAGGCGTAGCGCCAACTATGTCGTCATCAGCACAGAGCTCTATCGGAGGTCCGCTTCTAATGGTGTGCTAATGAAGTGCATCCTAAGGTCTGAAGGTCTCAGGCTGTTGCAGGAAATCCACGGCGGAGAATGCGGCAACCACGCAGCATCGGCTAATCTAGTGGGAAAGGCCTTCAGGTCAGGATTCTACTGGCCTGCCGCTCTGGCTGACACACAGGACCTAGTCCGGCGATGCAAAGGGTATCAATTCTTCGTCAAGCAACAACACGTTCCAGCTCAAGCCCTGAGGACAATCCCTCCATCCTGGCCTTTCTCCATATGGGGTCTGGACTCAGTAGGACCCTTCAGAACGGCCCCTGGCGGCTACAAGTACATCCTTGTGGCGGTGAACAAATTCACCAAGTGGATCGAGGTCCAGGCTGTTGCCAGCGTTACGTCGAAGGAGGCGGCAAAGTTCATTGAGGATATCACCCATCGCTTCGGGGTCCCCAACAGGATCATCACCGACCTAGGCTCGGCCTTCACAGGATCTGACTTTTGGGACTTCTGCCAAGACAACCTCATCGACGTCTATTACGCCTCGGTGGCACACCCACGCTGCAACGGCCAGGTCGAACGCGCAAATGGCATGGTACTTCAAGGCATCAAGGACCGCATCTTCGACGATGCCTTCCAATACACCACCATGTGGCTAGTGGAACTCCCGCACGTAATCTGGGGTCTCCGGACCCAGGTCAGCTCAGCTACAGGGTACTCGCCATTTTTCCTGGTCTATGGGTCGAAGGCTGTCCTCCCAACCGACCTCGCCTTCGATGCTCCTCGCATTCAGCACTACGAAGAGGGCGCGGCAGAAGAGACGCGCAAAGTCGACCTCGACAGCATTGAGGAACACCGTGTGGTCGCGCTGATGCGGCACACCCGACATGAGCAGCAGATACGTCGCTACCACGACCGCAACGTGCACGAACGTTCCTTCAACGTGGGCGACCTAGTCCTGCGACGCATCCAAGATACCAAGGGGATGCACAAGCTCTCTGCACCTTAGGGAGGCCCCTTCATCATGATGGAAGTCATCGGGCCAGCGACCTACCGCCTCCAGTGGGCCGACGGTCAGGGCGTCCCGAACGTTTGGAACATCTGTAAGTGCAATCAAGACCCTAAGTGGGTTTTGGTGATGTTGACCACTTAATTAAAGGTCTAATGAGCTTTTGAGTATGAGTGACAGGTTTAAATTTGAAGAAAGGTGACCCCTCATTGTTTGAAGAGGCTTCCTAAGGGCTCAAGACAAGCTTTAAATTCTTTTTCTATTTTGTCTTTGAGTATAGGTCAAGCCGTACTATTAAGAGGGATACTAATAGTGGCATGGATGAAACCAAGTGCTTAAAGATCTTCTCTAAAACCAAAATCATCCCAGCCACATATGACCTATCAGCTAGCTGTCTCAACCTCTTACACACTTTCCCGGAACCTCTGAGGTTTTCCCTAGAAGTTCCGAGCTGCTCCCCTGATAGCCTGCTGAAGTCTGCTTTCCTGGAGGTTCCGGGATCTCGCCCGGAGGTTCCGGGTTTTCGAAAGTAGCCGTTGCTTTTCCAGATCTGAGGGTAGTTATACCCCCTTGTCCCCCAACGGTTATGGTCTTCCTCCCTGCGCTAAACAGCAACATCTACTCCCCTTCTCTCCCAAGCTTTGACCTCCTTCTACTTGAATCGAAATCCAATCCTAGCATTCAAGTGTGGAGTGATTCCTTGTGAGAATTAGCAAATCCAAGCCCCTACATGTGTTCTTGAGCACTTGGTTGACCCCTAGCTCCTTGGTGGATCTTTTACTCTTGGAGCCTTGCTCCTAGACGGCTAGAGGTTGCTTGGAAGCTCTCCAATCGATTGTGGAAGCTCCAAGAAGTTTGTATTACCCTTACTTGCTTAGTGGAAACCCTCCATCTATTACCTTGGTGATAGGTGTGAGAGAGGAGTGGATCTAGAGAGATCCCATAGCCTTTGTGGCTAACCTCAACAACGTGGATGTAAGCCAACCTTTGTGGTGAGCTGAACCATGGGATAAATTGTTGTCCCTTGTGCTTTTCTTACCATGTTGTTGCTTGCTTGTTCTAGGTTGTATGCTCACTAGATCTATTAGGGTTTGCTAGGTTTCTTGCTATATCTCTAATCCCTAAGTATTTGTAACTAATTTCCTGCTATCTTGTTGCTCTCTAATCTTGTTATCCGCAGCAAATCGACAGAAGCACCTTTTCCCGGAAGCTCCAGCAAAATACACCTAAGTGCAGTTTCCCGGAGGTTCCAGGGAAAAACCCGGAGGTTCCGGGGTCTGGGCAGTATTTGGCAGAAATTGGTTGAATTTGTTTTGCAGGCCTATTCACCCCCCTCTAGGCCACTTGCATTGATCCTTTCAATTGGTATCCTTGCTAACACTTAACCGTGTGAGGATATGGCAAGTGGTGACGACAAGCAAGAAGAAGAGGAGTTTGAAGACATACCAAGTGAGGTTGATGGTGATGCCTCGGAAGTTGGCAACACATCAGCACAAGAGAAGTTCAACAAGCTCAAGAAGGCTGTGAAGGAAAGCTCCAAGGAAAACAGCAAGAAAAGCAAGAAAGAAGATAAGAAGAAAGAGAAAGAAGAAGAAAAGAAGAAAGAGGACAGCAAGCAATAAAAGAAGAAGAAAAGGAAGAAGGAGGAAAAGAAGAGAAGAAAGAGAACACCTTCACCATCTCCATCACCACCTTCATCATCCTCATCATCGTCTTCATCGAGTGAGAATGGAGATGGGGATGATGAGTACTACGGCACAAGAATTCCCAAGAGAACACTCAAGCCCAAGCCCAAGGCTAAGTCCAAGAATGACTTTAGAAGCGTATCCTTTAACTATGATTCTTTGGAGACTAAATCTAAGGATGATGTGACTATACCCGTTGGTAAGTTACCCCAATTTGATGGGACTAACTTTGCTAAATGGAAGCATATGATGAAAGCTTATCTAACCGGTTTGAGCTTGGAGTTGTGGAATATTGTGTGTGTAGGTTTTGATGATCCCGAAGACTTTGGAAACCTCACACCACGTGATCGTCGCAACATTAGGAGGAATGCTCAAGCTACAAGCATACTCTTTAGTGCCTTGAGTGCTCAAGAGTACAATCGGGTTAGTGGACTAGAGATTGCCAAAGAGATTTGGGATATCCTCCACATTGCTCATGAGGGTGTTGACAAAGTTAAGAAGTCCAAGATCAACATTTTGATGGCCGAACTTAATAGATTCACTATCTTTGATGGAGAAGGGCCGCAAGAAATGTTTGATAGGTTGATGGTCATAGTTGGGAAGATAAGAGGTTTAGGTGGTGATGAGTTGGATGACCACTTTGTTGTGAAGGTGATGTTGGAGGCCTTTGCTCCAAGAAATCCCACTCTAGTCACCTTGATTAGAGAGAAGAAGAGATTTGAGGAGTTCTCTCCAAATGATATTCTTGGGAGAATTCTTACTCATGAGCTTATGGATAAGGAAATACAACATAGAAAGAAGATTGGTGAGCTAGAAGCTAAGTTTAACAACTTAAAAGTCAAAGATGTTGCTCTCCATGCCAACAAGTCAAGCAAGCCCACTACTTCATCTAAGTACTCTACTTCATCCAAGCCTTCCAAGTCAAAATCAAAGAAAGTGGAAGTAGAGAGCTCTACAAGTGACTCATGTGAAGATGAAGATGAAAGCCCTCATGTTGAGATTGGGGATATGGCCTTGTTCATGAAGGCATACAAGAAGGGCTTGAAGAAGCAAGGCTACAAGTTTGCCAAGAGGAGGTTCCCTAACAAGAAAAAGAGAACTTGCTACAATTGTGGAAGCACCGAACACTTCATTGCGGATTGCCCCAATGAGAAGAGAGAAAACAAGAATGACAAGGGCAAGGGAAGCTACAAGAAAGATCAAAAACCACATCACAAAAGAAGAAACTATGGTGGAGAAGCGCATATTGGTCATGAATGGAACTCCGGAGATGAGAGTTCTAGTGAGGGGGAAGGGAAGAAAGTTGGAACCGTGGCCATCAAGAATCCTCCTTCCACCTCAAGATTGTTTGACAACTTGACCGATGATGAAGAAAGCTCATCCATTCGTTGCTTCATGGCCAAGGGTGAGAAGGTAAAAACTAGCTCAAAATCCTCTCCTCCACCTAGTGATGAGTCGGAAATGGACTCTAGTGATGAATCTAGTGATGAAGAAGTAAACCAAGTTGTTAGTGATATGGATAAGCAATCTAGAGACTTTATGGCTAAGCTAGTAGTGGAACTAGAGAAAACCCAAGACATTCTTACATCCGAAAGAAGTGAGCTTGAGGCTTTGCGTTTGGAGGTTAGCCAAGCGGAGAGCGTCCTAGCTACTCTCAAGGAAGACCTTGCTGCCTCTCAAGCTCAATGCAATTCTCTCAATTTGAGGAATGAAGAGCTTGAGGAGCAATATAGCCTCCTTTGGAGTAGCACCTCACATCCTTCGAAGGTAAAGGGTGACTCTAGTGCTTCTACTAGTAAGGGCTGTGATAGATGTTGCAATATTGATCTTGAATCTTATGCTACTAACCTTGCTAACATGGAAGCTATGAAAAAGGAAATAGCTAGGCTCAACTCAATCATAGCAAGGGGATGCATGAATGAAAGGGTAAAATTCAAGGAAGGTAAAATGCCCGGAAACTTGGATGGACTTGGTCATCATAGAAATGGGAAGACTGGACAAAGGGATATTATCAAAGGTCAAGAGTGTATCAAGTTTGTGAGCAATGGTGAGCTCAAGGAAGATGAGTACATGCCTTCTGCCCAGAGTCCGGAGGTTCCGAGGTCAAAACCCGGAGGTTCCGGAGTCTGGAAGCCTCGGGCCACACAGACAAGAGAACCCGGAGGTTCCGAGAAAATTCCCGGAGGTTCCGGGGTCTGTAAGGACAGAACCAAGAAGAAAGGCAAGGCTCAACACTAACATGTTCCCAAGGCATCTAACACTCGTCTGTAGGTCCAGAACCATCCAATCATGCCTAGAAGGAACTTGTCCCTCAACAAAAATAAGGCTCATGCATCTAGCAACATACCTCCTAGCTATGTGTTGAGACGCAATAACCTTGGTAAAGTTGTTGCCACGTATGTTGGAAATGAGTCCAACATATATGTGAAAAGATCACTATGGGTTCCTAAAGTTTTGGTTGCTAACGTGGAAGGCTCCAAGTCAAATTGGGGACCTAAAAGAAGGAACTAAATTGTTTTGTAGGCATACTCCTCCGGTGGATCAAGTTGGATGCTTGATAGCGGATGTACACATCATATGACCGGAGAAAGGAGTGTGTTCTCATCCTACCTCCATTTGGAAGGACCAAAAGAAACTATTGCTTATGGAGGGGATACAAAAGGAGAAGTCATCGGTGTAGGTGATATCCCTATCTCTCAAAAATATTCAATTACAAATGTTCTTCATGTTGATCCGTTAGGTTACAATCTATTATCGGTTTCACAACTTAGTGAGATTGGTTTTGATTGTCACTTTTCGGATAAGGGTGTGTCCATCATAAGAAGGGAGGATTCCTCTATTGTCCTTACGGGTCGCTTGAGGGGGAGGCTTTGCCTAGTTGATCTCAACAAAAGTAAGGTTTCTCCCAAGACTTGTTTAGTGGCAAAATCTAGCATGGGTTGGCTATGGCATCGCCGACTAGCCCATGTTGGCATGAGGAATTTGGCCAAACTTTTGAAAGATGAACACATCCTTGGACTAACAAATGTGCATTTTGAGAAAGATAGGATATGTAAAGCATGCCAAGCCAGAAAGCAAGTAGGAGCACCTCACCCACCAAATAGCATCCTCACTACATCAAGCCCGTTGGAGCTCATTCACATGGATCTATTTGGACCGGTGGCCTACATAAGTATTGGTGGTAATAAATATGGCTTGGTTATTGTTGATGATTATTCTCGCTTCACGTGTGTGTTCTTTGTGTTTGATAAAAGTGAGGTACAAGGAAAAGTGAAGACATTCATAAGAAGAGCACAAAGGGAGTTCGAGCTACCTATCAAGAAAGTAAGAAGTGACAATGGTTCGGAATTCCGGAACACCAATGTTGAAGAGTTTCTTGATGAAGAGGGCATCAAGCATGAATTTTCAGCTCCTTATACCCCTCAACAAAATGGGGTGGTTGAGAGGAAGAATCGAACTCTTATTGAGATGGCAAGAACCATGTTGGATGAGTACAAGACTCAAGACATCTTTTGGGCCGAAGCTATCAACACGGCTTGCCATGCCATCAACCGCCTCTATCTTCACAAGTTTCACAAGAAGACCTCCTATGAGCTTATCACCGGTAAAAAGCCTAAGGTGTCCTACTTTAGAGTGTTTGGGTGCAAATGTTTCATTCTAAACAAGAGGCCCCGAACTTCTAAGTTTGCACCAAAGGTTGACGAAGGATTTCTTCTTGGTTATGGTCCTAATGAGCATGCTTATAGAGTCTTCAATCTAACCACTGGGAGGATTGAAGTCACGGTAGATTTGACCTTTGATGACTCTAATGGCTCTCAAGTGGAGCAAGTTGACTTAAATGTTCTAGGTAATGAGAAGCCATCTTGTGAAGCAATCAAGCAATTGGCCATAGGTGATGTTAGACCAGTTGAAGCACAAGAAGAAGATGAAGAACAGCTCCAAGTTTCAACACCACTCGAAGGGCCAAAGGTCACTGGTTCTGCAAAAGAGCAGACTCCGGAGGTTCCGAGGAATTCCCCGGAGGTTCCGGGAAATGCTGCTGGAACCCAACCTCCGGGAAAATCTCCGGAGGTTCCGGGGTCTGGAAGCTCAGCACCACAAGACACTGTGAACCAGCAATCAGATCAGCAAGAGGTTGCCCAAGCAAATACATCAGAGCCTCAAGCTGATGAAAATGATGAAGACCAACATCTACACCAACCTCTTGGACCATCACATCCCCGTGTACATCAAATCATACAACGGGATCATCCCGTTGACAATATCCTTGGGAGCATAAGGAGAGGGGTAACAACACGATCTCGTCTTAAGAATTTTTGTGCATTTTACTCGTTTGTTTCCTCTCTTGAACCTATCAAGGTAGAGCAAGCTCTTGATGATCCGGATTGGGTGGTGGCCATGCAAGAGGAGTTGAACAACTTTGAAAGAAATCAAGTGTGGGAGTTGGTGGAAAGACCGAAGACAAACATCATTGGCATCAAATGGGTCTTTCGAAACAAGCAAGATGAGTTTGGGATTGTGATTAGGAACAAAGCAAGATTGGTTGCTCAAGGGTACACTCAAGTTGAAGGACTAGACTTTGGAGAAACATATGCACCGGTAGCAAGACTTGAAGCAATTCGGTTTTTACTCGCTTTCGCTGCCCATCATGACTTCAAGCTATACCAAATGGATGTCAAGAGTGCATTTCTCAATGGACCACTCTCCGAAGAAGTCTATGTGAAGCAACCACCGGGTTTTGAAGATCCCAAGCGTCCTAATCATGTTTACAAACTCCGTAAGGCGCTCTATGGGCTTAAGCAAGCACCAAGAGCATGGTATGAATGCCTTAAGGAATTCTTGCTCAAGCAAGGCTTGGAGATAGGCAAAGCCGATGCTACTCTCTTCACTAGAAAAGTTGATGGTCATATTTTTGTGTGCCAAATATATGTCGATGATATAATATTTGGTAGTACTAATGAAACTTTTTGTGAAGAGTTTAGTAGGTGGATGACAAAGAGGTTTGAGATGTCCATGATGGGTGAGCTCAAGTTCTTTCTTGGATTTCAAATCAAACAAGCAAAGGAAGGGACGTTCATTTGTCAAACCAAGTACACAAGGGATATGCTTAAGAAGTTTGACATGGACAATGCCAAGCCCATCAAGACTCCAATGCTTACCAATGGACACTTGGACCTCAATGAAGAAGGGAAATCCGTGGACCAAAAGGTATATCGCTCCATGATCGGCTCTCTTCTATACTTATGTGCATCTAGGCCGGATATTATGCTTAGTGTGTGCATGTGTGCTAGATTTCAAGCTAACCCGAAAGAGTGCCATCTCATGGCCGTAAAGAGAATCTTGAGATATCTAGTGCATACCCCTAACCTTGGCTTGTGGTATCCGAAGGGCTCCACTTTCGATCTACTTGGCTATTCGGATTCCGATTATGCCGGTTGCAAGGTAGATAGAAAGAGTACATCGGCGACTTGCCAATTCCTTGGTAGGTCTCTAGTGTCTTGGAGTTCTAAAAAGCAAAACTCAGTAGCCCTTTCCACCGCCGAGGCCGAGTATGTTGCAGCCGGCGCTTGTTGTGCTCAACTACTTTGGATGAAGCAAACCTTAAAGGATTACGGATGTCACTTTACCCATATCCCACTTTTGTGTGACAATGAAAGTGCCATAAAACTTGCAAACAACCCTGTCAGTCACTCTCGTACAAAACATATAGACATCCATCATCACTTCTTGAGAGACCACGAAACCAAAGGAGATATCGCTCTAAGTCATGTGAGCACCGAAAAACAACTAGCCGATATCTTCACTAAGCCTCTCGACGAGTCAAGGTTTTGCAGTTTGAGGAATGAGCTAAATATTCTTGATTCTCGTTGCGTGGTTTGATTTGTAGCACATATTGATTGTCTTAATTCTTTGCTGAAAATCTTTTGAAAAACTTCAATACATGTGTTTCAAAATGAATTTTAATCCCAACTTGTTCCAAAAGGCTATAGCTGTGTGTTGATTGACTGTTTTCTAGCCAATTGGAACAAGGAGTCCATGACCTAAGGATTATATCTAGACAAAGTGCCAAATCTTTGAAGAACAACAAGCTCTCTGTCTCTGGCTCCAGTATCCGGAGGTTCCGGGAATTCACCGGAGGTTCCGGACCTTTATCTGTCAAAAGCCATCAGGATTCAGTATCAGTTTGCACAGCGCGGACGTTCCGGGTACGGACCCCGGAGGTTCCAGACTTTAAGCAGTTGGCAGTCAACAAGGAGGCAAAAGAGGATCTAGAAGGAATATTCCACGACCTTATCTTTTACCCCAGGGTAACTTCCCGTTCAACCCTATCCATTCACCGCGGTAGATCTCGATTCACCGCTCTCCTCCACTCGTCTCTCTCCCTCCCGCACGCGCGCCCGCTTTCATCCACCGCTGTGCGTCGCCGCCGCCGTCCTTGCCGCCGGTCGTCGTCGAGGTCCGAGGTGTGGCGCTCTCATTCGTCTGTGCTGAAGGTCGAGTAAGGGAAGGTGCTCGGGTCGGGCTGGATCTGCATCAACCGTCGGTCGCCGCCGCCTGCAAGAAGCTGTTCAAGAAGGAACGTGCGCTCCTCGTCCTCAACATCTCATCCCTTTCCTCACTGTTTCGAAGGATCTTGCCTGTGAAGCAGGGGCACCAGCCATTGCACACCAGACCTGATCTGGTAGGCTGACTCCAGCACCACTAGGTCACATTGTGACCTAGAGAGGGCCTCTGGGCTACGTTCTCGGTGTCAAAAGCTTCGTGGGCATTTCCTTCCTCTCCTTTCAGTCTCAAATCCAAGGTAAATCTTAAACCTAGATCTGTCCAGTTCATCTCTGATTTCTCAGTTCTAAGAGCCAAATCTAGTGCAGACCTTCTTCTAGATGTTCCTCAGTGCAATTGGTTATAGCACATTGTGGTAAAATTCAATTGAAAGTTGAATCAGGCGTCACAGCTCTGAAATTGTATGCAGTCCGGAGGTTCCGGGATAATCCCCGGAGGTTTCGGGCTCTGCAACAACAGCAGTAGTGACTTTGACTCAAAGTTCAAATGGATAGTGCCACAGTTGTTGTTAGGTCAATTCATCATCTCTTTCTCTCTGTCTATCTCTCAAATCTTTGAGCCTTTCATTTCTTCATCTCTGTTCAGATGACTGGAGATTCCTCCAGGAGAAGGGACAAAAGGGCCATTCCCTATGAAGACTCAGAGGGTGAAGAGGCTTACAATATTGCTGTCAGGTAGGTTGCTCCCAAGAAATCAACACCCAAGAGGGGCAGAGGTTCAGGCAGCATTTCAGGGGGCAGAGGGTCACTGATAGGACAGCATCTTGAGGACAATGGTGGCAGAGAGGGCAAGACAATTCCCATTGAGGTCACTGCTGCAGTTAGGCTTGGTGAGATTGATTCATCTTATCTGGTGCACTACTCTCTCTTTCCCAAGAAGAGGCCCCCCACCAAGTATGACAGCTCTTTGCAATTGGAGTACCAAAGTTATGAGGGAACATCAGTTCAAGTCAAACTAGCTAGGGAAGAAAATCCCTACTCTCAGCCTAAGCATGCAGGCATAGATAAAAGGTTTTGGTCTCTGTTTCATTACTTCTACTACTCATCTGTGTGTTTGAGCAAGCCAAGAATCAGAAAGATGCAATGGGTGGTCTGGCAGCACTTTGAGAATTTTGACAAACCAGAGGTGGAGGAGGTGCTTGAGGTGGTCAATAAGTATCAGATGAAGGACTTGATGGGTTTCAAGTATGACTGGAATGCTGAGATTATTGCTCAGTTTCATGCTACCTTCTTCTATGACAGCACTGTAGATACCATTCACTAGATGACAGAGGGAGTGCATTACAAGATTGACTTTGTGACATTTGCTAGGCTGCTAGGTTTTGGGAAGGAAGACAGGGACAGACACACCATCAACTTTGAGAATCACTTGAAGAATCACCAGATTGCAGATGCCTACTTCTTGGATGAGATGGCTCAGGGGACCACCTTGGGGCTGAAACCAGTGTACTATGTGCTGAATAATTTGCTCAGGCAGACCATATACCCCAAGGGTGGCAGTGACTCCACTTCACTTAGGAGCTTTGCCCTAATCTGATTGCTAGAATGCTCTCTAGTGCTACTCCATTCTCTGTGAGCAAATTCATTTGGTATGATCTGATCACAAGCATGGACAATGGAGTGGACAACTTCCCGTATGCACCCTATGTCATGTACATCATAGAGCTGGTCACTGGATACATCTTCAAGAAGGATTGTGAGCACTGTTCCTACCAGGTCAAGCAGTGGCAACACCAGAAGACAGAGGCAGCTGTCCAGGCACATCTTGACTCGGCCAACAAATCTGCCAACAAGTCTGCTGCTCATGATGCAGAAGCTGGCCCTAGCAGACCCAAGAAGAAGGACTCCACCTTCAAGAAGATGAAGGAAATCATCAGGAACACCCTCTCTTTGTGCACTTACTCAGTCACTCAGGCTTATGAGGCCAGGAAGGACATCAACAGGCTGCTGTCCCATAATGGCCTATCTGTGCAGACTGTTCCTCCTCCTCCTATTTTCTTTACTGACTTCTCATCCAGTGAAGAAGAAGAGGCTCCTCAGTCTGTGCTTAGTGATGATGATGTGCCCCTTAGTGCCAAGCTCAAGAAGATGAAGACCAAGACCAAGGCCACACCCAGCGGTATCAGGAAAGGTGTCAAGGGAGTTGCTGGCCGTGGCAAGCGCCCACCATTTGATGAGGATGAAGAACTTGGCTCCGAGGACACGGATGAGGAGTGGAGCGAGAGAAGCTGCTGCTGCCTGCTTTTATTTCTGTCAGCTGAAATCATTTTATTTGGTCTGTAATATTTGTGTGGTACTACTGTTGGTTGCCTCTGTTGGCAACTGATGGATTTGGTCATGGACAAGTTTAGGGGATTTGAAAACTTTTAAAACTCTGTGATGCTGTAATAGGACTAGATTTGCTTGCCATGCTATCCTATATCTAGTTCATATTTAGTTCTATGCTAATTCTTGCCTGTGTTGATTGTTAAGACTGTTTGCTGCCAGAGTCCGGAGGTTCTGGGTTTTTCCCGGAGGTTCCGGGGTCTGGACCAGAACCTGGAGGTTCCGAGTTTTTCCCGGAGGTTCCGGGGTCTGGGCACAACCAGTCTCCTGATTGAATCTGGTATGGCATATGCATCACGTTTACATGTTACACCTTTCTTTGCACCCCACGATGACTTGAATACACTGCAGTTGCTACACTTGCTCATAATGTATGTCTACAAGTCTTGAAAGGACATTCCCTCTCTATTCAAAAGGAGAAAGGCATACATTAAGGGGGAGCTTTGTATTCAAATCATCAAAAGCTCAATCTTTTCAATTAAATGTAAGTTTTAATTAGGTTGTCAACATTTACCAAAAAGGGGGAGATTGTAAGTGCAATCAAGCCCCTTGTTGACCACTTAATTAAAGGTCTAATGAGCTTTTGAGTATGAGTGACAGGTTTAAATTTGAAGAAAGGTGAAAAGGAAAGAAAGGTGACCCCTCATTGTTTGAAGAGGCTTCCTAAGGGCTCAAGACAAGCTTTAAATTCTTTTTCTATTTTGTATTTGAGTATAGGACAAGCCGTACTATCAAGAGGGATACTAATAGTGGCATGGATGAAACCAAGTGCTTAAAGATCTTCTCTAAAACCAAAATCATCCCAGCCACATATGACCTATCAGCTAGCTGTCTCAACCTCTTACACACTTTCCTGGAACCTCTGAGGTTTTCCCCGGAAGTTTCGAGCTGCTCCCCTGACAGCCTGCTGAAGTCTGCTTTCCCGGAGGTTCCGAGATCTCGCCCGGAGGTTCCGGGTTTTCGAAAGTAGCCGTTGCTTTTCCAGATCTGAGGGTATTTATACCCCCTTGTCCCCCAACGGTTATGGTCTTCCTCCCTGCGCTAAATAGCAACATCTGCTCCCCTTCTCTCCCAAGCTTTGACCTCCTTCTACTTGAATCGAAATCCAATCCTAGCATTCAAGTGTGGAGTGATTCCTTGTGAGAATTAGCAAATCCAAGCCCCTACATGTGTTCTTGAGCACTTGGTGGACCCCTAGCTCCTTGGTGGATCTTTTACTCTTGGAGCCTTGCTCCTAGACGGCTAGAGGTTGCTTGGAAGCTCTCCAATCGATTGTGGAAGCTCCAAGAAGTTTGTATTACCCTTACTTGCTTAGTGGAAACCCTCCATCTATTACCTTGGTGATAGGTGTGAGAGAGGAGTGGATCTAGAGAGATCTCATAGCCTTTGTGGCTAACCTCAACAACGTGGATGTAAGCCAACCTTTGTGGTGAGCTGAACTACGGGATAAATTGTTGTCCCTTGTGCTTTTCTTACCATGTTGTTGCTTGCTTGTTCTAGGTTGTATGCTCACTAGATCTATTAGGGTTTGCTAGGTTTCTTGCTATATCTCTAATCCTAAGGTTGCTAGTGTGGTTAGGCTCTTTCCCTAAGTATTTGTAACCAATTTCCAGCTATCTTGTTGCTCCCTAATCTTGTTATCCGCAGCAAATCGACAGAAGCACCTTTTCCCGGAAGCTCAAGCAAAATACACCTAAGTGCAGTTTCCCGGAGGTTCCAAGGAAAAACCCAGAGGTTCCGGGGTCTGGACAGTATTTGGCAGAAATTGGTTGAATTTGTTTTGCAGGCCTATTCACCCCCCTCTAGGCCACTTGCATTGATTCTTTCAACATCGAGCACCTGCGTCGCTTCTATCCTTAGAAGATGTGTACCGAAATAAAAGCTATGTACTCTCCCCTCTTGTAAATTTCCAGTTAATAAAAGTGTGATTCCCTCGGCAGACCTTCTGTCGACCTGCATTTGGGTCTCCCTTTACTTTTTGTTCTGTCTACCCTTCCCCCTCGAAACGCTCGGGGGCTTGGTTTAAGTTAGGCCCGAAGCGCTCGTGGGCTTGGCTTTGCCAACCTAGGGGTCTCGCGACCTGAAGGGGTTTCTTACGTTTTACGTTTGTACGCGTTCCCCACCTCTTTAGCCCTTACTCTCTTTATGAATGTTCCTAAGTTGCTTGATTGTGAGACCTAGGGTCCAAGACCCCCCTCCGCACGCCGGCTGTACCTAAGCCTCCACGCTGAGCCGTGCAGTCGGTAAGCCGTTCCTCCACTGAGTTGGGTTAGCGTACGGCACACTTCGCAATCCGGTTATTTTCGAGCTTACATAACGACTGTTTTTGCTATTCGAGTGGAACACGCGCTTTACTTAACCTGCAAGTTTTTATTATGGCAAAATACTTTTTTACATCAATAGGCCCTTGGCCTAAGCCTGCACCTACAAATTGATACAGCTCGAATTTTAATTTTAGAGGTCGAACTTCTTCACGACCTCCTCCGCGGTAGCCTGGACGTCTTCGCGGTTGACCAGCTCCGACAGGTCGACGTCCTCCGCAACCTTCTGCAGGTCGAAGGATGGCTCGTGGTACTTCACCGCGGCCAGCGCCGCGGCAGTGGCGAGCTTGCTGGTGTCCAGCAGCAAGGCCTTCATCCGGCCATCAGCCTCATCGAGACACTCCAGCAGCTCCTTTAGCTCCGCCCCTTCCTCCTGAGGAACGTAGACATCCATCAGGTACTGGGCGGCCTCCTTGAGGTCGGTGAGCTGCTTCTCCAGACCTACGCAAACAAAAGGTGGATCGCTCACACCCTCCGTCCAACAACGACAAAGACCTATGAGAGATAAGATCACTCACCTCGTTGGACCTCCGCAGTCCTCTCCTTGAGGACCGTCACCTGCTCCTTGACCTCCGCAAGCTCCTTCTTGAGGGCACCCTCTGTCTCCCTGGCGCCTGAACTCATTCAAGGTCGAAAATCAGGCAAAGACCCAGAAGAGGCACGGAATCAACACCCAGCGACCAAGCAAACTTACCCTCCACCACGGCCTGGAGGTCGTCCGCGGCATCCTTCGCTTTCTGGTCGGCCGCCTCCAGCTTCTTTTTCAAGGAGGCCACCTCCTTCTTCGCCTGTCGAGCCAGCGCCTCCTTCACGCACTTGACCTCCTGTGCAGCATCAACCTTGGCTTGCAGTGAAGCCTCTCGAGCTGCGGCTGCATCCACGTGGGCGTTGGCAGCCTCCCTCACTAAGGCCGCCCGAGCTTGCGCCCGCTCCGCAAGCGACTGCAACGCAAGAAGATACATCTCGTGTCAAGACCTCGAAAGATAGTCTGGGTACGCGCCAAGAATTAAAACAACAAGGTCCAAGCTCTTACCGCGAGAGTCCGCACAATTGTCCGCGACGCTTCCTTGAAGTCGTCGACGTCGCGGTGGTCGGCGATGACGTCGTTCTCCCACGGAGTCCCGATGTACAGGCACCGATTGTTGTCGTCCTCGGCGCTGGCGCTGCCCGCCTCTGCAGCCTGTTGGTCCAGCGTTGGCGGCGGGTCGGTCACACAAAGGTCGTCCTGCTGGCCCCCATGGGCGGAGCAGCGCTGGCGCCGCCCTTCTCCACCTCCGACGCCGCGGTCGCCCCGGCCCCAAGGGTCTGCCTCGAGACCTCTGCAGTTGAGGCTGCCGGTGACTGCTCCACCGGTGCCTCCCTCCCCTTGTGCCCAAAGGCCTCTTGACCTGAGGCATTTTTGGCACTGTCAGACGTTGCCGGGGTCGACCTGCATCCAAGCAAAGAACCTCCATCAGTAAGACCAACGGTGAATCAGACGCACCAAGAAAAACTGAAGCACGGCCATGACTTACTTGCTCGCGGACCTAAGTCCAGGCTTTATGGGCTTAGGTGGGGCCCTCCTCGCCCTCTTCTGCGACCCTGCATCGCCCAGAACATTCGCGCCTGACCTCAAGCACTCCTCCGCCACGACGGCCTTGCAGGGTGTCTCTGTCACCCGCTCCTCCACTGTGGCGACCTTGCGAGGCGTCTCCGCGGGCGCCACTGTCGCCGCGTCAGGAGACTTCACATCATCATCCTCCTCCTCCTCGACGTTGATGGTTTCAACGTTGGAGCTGACCGTCACCGCATCCGCCGACACGGCGGGGTCAGCCCTCTTCCTCTTCTTCTTCTTCGCCTCCGCCGTCTGAGTCGCGGCGATCGTTGCCGCAGACTGGGACGTAGACATCTTGCCCGTCGTCTGCCGCGTGCACCGCGGCGCCGACGTGGCGACCTTTGGCAGCGCCCTTCTCGTGGTGGGACCTTCGTCGTCACTTCCCACCGACGAGTCGGAGATATACTCCTCGATGCACTGCTGCAGAGGGGCCTGCACGTCCCCCGCAGCATGGACCTTGAAACTTCGGTCCTCCTCGTTCCGCAACGGTGCCGGGCACCAATAGATGCCCTCACTGAACTGAAAACAAAAAGAAAGAAGAAAAGACCTACGTCAAAAATGTACAAGGTCTCAGATGGCAAGGCACCAAGGTCGCAGACTTACCGCATCGGGAGGCCGATACACACCGAGCGCCTTGGGGAACTCCCGGTTGCGGATGCGCCCGGCGAAGATGTTCTTCACCCGCGCCGCCATCTCCTCCTTGGAGACCTTGCGCTTGACGACCCGGGTGGGGTCGGATTGCCCCCAGTACTCGTACGCTGGGTGTACCCGGTCCTGGATAGGCTGTATCAGCCGACGACTGAAGCTGATTGCCACCGCGCCGCCGGTCAGCCCCTCCGCCTTCAACTTCTCCAGGTCTTCCAGCAGCGGGCGCAGCTCCTCAGTCTCCCGCAAGGTGAGCTGGTTGGTCCACTCCGGGAATGGGACGGGAGCGCGTCCCGACCTGGCGGGGAGCACCGGCGCCGAGTTGTCGAGGTAGAACCACCCCTGCTTCCAGCTGGTGGTGTTGTCGGGGACCACCAGGTCGATGTACTCCGGCTTCATGTACCGGCGCAGCATGAAGCCGACGCTCCCTACGACGTCGGATTTCCCCGTCTTCTTCAGCTCGAAGAAGTGCCGCCACAGGTGGAAGTGTGGCAATATCCCGAGGTAGGCCTCGCAGAGATGGATGAAGGAAGAAATGATGGTGATGGCATTGGGGACAAGATGCACCACCTCAATCCTGTAGAAGTAGAGGAGGCCGCGGAAGAAGTCACCGACGGGGACACCGAACCTGCGCTCAATGTGCGCGAGAAAGACGACGGCCTCGCCGGTCCCCTTGGTGGGGAACTCCTCGCCCGCCGCCGGCCTCCAGCCGACCTCCACCTTGGGCCTCAGCAACCCACGGGTCACCAGGGCCTGGATCTGCTCCTCCGTCACCACGGACGACTCCCAGACAGTTTGCGGCGCCGGGATCTGCACGGGCTCCATCTTCTCCTCCTCTATACCGATGGATTTGGATCTAAACACTACAAGGGTCTTGGTTCGCATGCAAAGACATGAAGCGCAGCGGACCTAAGCACGGCGGTGCTGCTGTTCTATTTGAGCAAGGGAATGGCGGCACAACCCTAGCGTGGAGCAGAAATGAGAGAAAGTAGAGGTCCCCAGCCCACGGCTCGGCCTTATATAGTTGGGCCCCAGCGGCGCAACGGGCAGCCGCGCCCAACGTCTCACTAGCGGAAGTCACGGCGACCCAACGGATTTGCGCTTCCTGCGGATCTACTGCTCAACGGCTCTTTCGGCCTAACGGAAAAATGGTAGTAACGGCTAGTTCCGTACGGGAATCTGCGTCCGCCGGCCCTTGGTCAGCGCTCCGGCCGACGTGGACCCGTTATGCCCCACATTCACGCCCCCAAACCTAATATTTTTTATGCCACACTCAAGGTCGTCAAGATTCACGGGCGACCTAAGGACCAGTCCTTCGACCTCATTAAAGTCGTCCAGAGACCGGCAGCCTGCTAGGTCGTCTCGGCCTCCAAACGGTGGGTTCACACCACGTCTCCTAGGCCCAGCTGCCTACACGCCTTCTAGGTTGCTTCGACCTACAGCGGCCGACCCAACCAACGGCTCCGCGCTTAAAGGCTCTACTGCCCGTTGGCGACCTACCGGTCGTAATCACAGCTCCTTGCTGAGGCCCTGCTGCCTTCTAGGTCGATAAAGACCTACAGATTTCAGGATTGACACCCTGCGTTGTGCCACTGTACAACATCCATGTTGACCCAGGTCGACACGGGTTCTTTTGTCAATTTCCACGACCTTCTAAAGGTCGGCGCGCTTCCACAGCCCCGCCGGGACCTTGGCCACGCCATTGCTGCCCGGGCGCCTCTATATAATAATGAAGATACTTCGTTTGCCATGCAAGCATGGGTATACAAGCTTCGTAAGCTACAAAGGACTATGGCCCATGGCCAATTACAAGATGCAAACATATTAAAGGTCCTGATCTACCTTACATTGTGCCTACGACGCAACCTAGACTGATGAAGCGCGTCGCAAGCTTTCTTCTAGCTTCAGGACCTACTTGGAGCCCTCCACCGCCGCCGAGGTCGCGGCTGCCACACAGCCACCTCTACTCTAGCCTCAGAAGGTTTCCTGTGGTGTCCCATCTTTTGCTAGGGTGCTCCCACAAGATCCCAAATCGGACCAGCGTCACCTCGGGCCTTCACCGGTACAGCATGGCGGTCTCCAACGCCACCTTAGGCCTCTGCTCACAAGGTCCATCAAGGCATGTACTGCCCATGCTGCACCTGGATTCCTCGCTGGCCGCGTGTTGGGGGATTCAGAATCAGGATTGACAAAGTCAACGCTTTGGAATCATCGAAATGCGCTCATTCAATCCAATGGCGGCGCTGGTACAAGTGACAAAGCCCCCGAAGCCAATCGGTTTATCTTCTCCATTAACCCACGAGCTTTCGCTGGTGTTGGCGGTCGATTTCCGTCAACTAAGAACACTTGTTATGTTATGGTTTGAACTTCATTTTGGAACTAACCCGCCACTAGGCATACTAATGATATAACAAGTTCACCATTGGACGTGCATTTTGGAGTATAGTGTTTTTGCAGGAACTCACGTATTAAATGAGGAAAGATGCAACTAGTTCAGAGAACGTTTTTCAAGTCAATCAAGGAGCTCCGACCATGTGCGAACTTGCCTCCAAAGGTGGTAAGGACCAATGTGCTTGAATGGAGAACTCCCAAGGACCGAGATGAAAAGACCGGAAGTTCATGCATAAAGATCCCTCAACTTGGTCGCGGAGATAATGACGTCCAAAGCCCACCATTGAAGGGCACAATGATCCAAAATGCAGGAGATGGAGCGTGGAGCAAACTGGGCCGAAACCGAGCTCAGAAAGGCCCAGGCCGGCCGGCCCAGGCTGACCGGCCCAGCCCGTTCTGGTGCCGGTTCGTGCTCCCCTTTCTTCGGTGTTAAGTAGATGCAACCCTAATCACGTGAAAAAGCCGCCATTCGTCAGAGACGCCATCTAGTTCCTCAGAGCCGCCAAGGAAGAGAGAATCGACTACGAGAGAGACCCTTGGGGGAGGACACTCGGGAGAGACCATTGCCAAGCCCAAGGGAGGTCGTCACGAGGAAGGAGGACGCCGAGAGCTTGCCACGGCGCCGCCGGAGTTGAAGGACAACGAAGATCCATCTTCATCGGAGGCATCCACCATCTCAACGGTGCCATGCCTAGCGCCATGATGGGGTAAAGTCTTTCGTTTGCCCATGGAGTTGTAACGGAACTTGAAGTGTAGTCACCTATATATCTTGTTTGGATCATATGTCTATCATACCTTTTGTTGATGATGCTTAATGTTTAAGGCTAGCTACCATGCTTTCGGGGTTGCTCCCGTAGATCGCGTCAACATACCGTGTTCATTAGGGTTAGTACCGATTACCTTCGCGTAGTGACATGTACGAGGGAAGGGAAAAGTCTAATCCTTGATGACACACCTAGATAGATTGGATCGGGGGTTTATAATGTTTTGGGTGATTGCATCTTCAAGTGCCGAGACTCCATGGGCATACGTTCTTCATACTTGTGCACCTTTCATCTCTATTTAACATAATTTAGGGTTAATTTGTCTGTACTTTATAGATTAATCTTTCTATCATAAGTCTTTGATCAACTAGATTAGTGTTAGGTTAAACGCTAGTAATCCCCTTGCTCCTTGGGTTGACAAGAACCTTGAGATCTCCCGTAGGTGAAGAAGGGCATAGGAGATCTGTACGCTTGCGGATCGAAACTTCATACAAGTTTTACCTATCAACAAGCCCCTTTTTCTGGCGCCGTTGCCGGGGAGCAAGCTAGTTTACTTCATTCAATCTTTCATTAATTTTGTTGATTACTAACATCTAACCCCTTTGTTCTAGAAAAACACTCTTTTTTGTTTTTGTTTTCTTTTGATTGTCTAGATGGCGTTCGTTCGAAATCCCTTAGAGGAACCAGAAAAATCGCTAAGAGACTACGCTAGCCCTCGATGTGAGGACATCAAGGTACAAGAATCGGACTTGGTTCTCCAAGCGACAAGGTACGAAATCAAGCCTCGAATCATTGAGATGGCAGCAACTAATCCGTTCCGAGGGGTGGAGACGGACAACCCATATAGACATATCCAGCGCTTCACGACACTATGCAATACGGTACGTCAAGAGGGAGTCCCCGATGATTGGTTTAAATGGAATCTTTTCCCCTACTCACTTGCCGATGAAGCAATTAAGTGGTATTCATTCGCGTCCTTTGAAGTCGAGGGAAATTGGGATCAATTGATAAAGAAATTTTGTGCTAAGTTTTTCCCTATAAGCAAGATTCAACACATAAGGATGCAAGTGATTAACTTTAAGCAAGGAGAAGAAGAGGGGATTGATCAAGCGTGGAATAGATTCAACGGGCTAGTTGAACAAGGACCAAGACTCGGATTTCCTGGTGATGTACTTTTGCATACATTTTTCTTTTCCCTAACCCCTAGTTGCATGCAATACGTTCAAATGTGTGCAGGAGGGGATCTCATGGAGAAAACACTCATGGAAGCTGCCCAACTTCTACAAAAAATAAGCAAAGCGGCGGCCATGCAAAGAGATTGGGAAACACGACTTTCGGGGAAGCCGGAATGTGATACAAGTGTGAGACCACTTGCTGGAATTTTCAGAAATACGGTCCCGAAAGAGAAGAAAGAGGAGCCAATCCCGAAAAAGGTTGAAGAAATTAAACATGCGGAAGCTAGAACCATCCCGGAGAGTGATGACGCCGAGACAAGCAAAGCAAGTGAAAGGACTATGTCAAGCGCGAAGCCACTAAGGGAGTTCGAGCAAATGGATTGGGTCCCGATTGATTTTGGAGAAATCTTTGACAAAAGAAGACCGTTCCCTAATCAAAAGGGGATGGCGAAAGCCGTGGAGATAGACTTTCCGCCGGAGAAACATGTGGAACAACCATACAACCTAGAGACAACCGGGGAGGTCCTTCAAAAACTCTTTAGCGAAGAAGAAGTGGATCCGGACCATGTGGCCGAAGCAAAGAGGATTATGGGAATCAAGCCTGAGACATCACCATTCGCTCGCCTCGCTGAAATTTATGCCATAGGATCCGATGAAGAAGAGAAGACATCACCGCGTATAGATTGCAAGGTCAACAACATTGATTGCAAGGCGTTATGCGACATCGGAGCACAAGTAAGTGTCTTGTCTTCTAAAATTTTTGATAAAATTCATGATCATACCATTGACCTAGTTCCAACCACTACTAAATTAATCATGGGAGATGATAAAATTGTTAAACCTATTGGAATTGCCCGAAATCTAGAAGTTTTAATTTCCGGAAAACATATACCAACTGATTTCTTCATTGTTGATGTCTACTATGATAAAAATGATCATGTAATTCTTGGTAGACCTTTTCTCAAGTTGGTTAATGCCATTTTAGATGCCGGAAAAGGAAAAGTAACTATTAATCTTGATGGGGATAATCATACATATAATTTTCTTCCCGCTTCTAGAATTGCCTCACCCCTACCTCTTGATGACGAAGAGGTAGAGAGCCTTCGTTTTGTTGAAACCTTTAGGGATCCATTGCAAAGAGCAATGGAGAATGAAACTAATAATAAACTAGATGGAGAATTAGTGGAAGCAACTAAAGGACTAGAACCAAAAGACGGAAGCTTAGAGGAAGATAAATTTGAAGACATTGGGGAAATTAAACATGAGGAACCACAAGTACCGGAAGTAGATCTTAAGCCATTACCCAAAGGATTGAAATATGAATTTTTGGGGCCAGACAAGACTTATCCCGTGATCGTGAGCGATGAATTGAGTCCCGAGGAGAATGACATGTTGCTGAATTTATTGAAAAAGCACAAGAAAGTGATCGGATATTCGATAAATGATCTTAAAGGACTTAGCCCAGCGTTTTGCACTCACCGCATACCTATGGAGGATCAATGCAAGCCCGTTGTGGACCATCAAAGGAGGTTAACCCATGCCATGCGAGAGGTGGTGAAGAAGGAGGTCATCAAGTTGTTAGACGCCGGAATCATCTACCCGGTGCCACATAGCGAATGGGTGAGCCCCGTACATTGTGTGCCGAAGAAAGGAGGTTTGACCGTGGTGAAGAATGAGAAGAATGAACTAATACCGCAAAGAACCATGACCGGATGTAGGATGTGTATTGATTATCGTAAATTGAACAAAGCAACGAAGAAGGATCACTTCCCCCTACCGTTCATTGACGAGATGCTTGAGAGGTTAGCAAACCATGCATATTTTTGCTTCCTTGATGGATACTCGGGGTTCATGCAAATTCCCATTCACCCGGATGATCAACACAAGACAACATTTACTTACCCTTATGGAACATTTGCATATAGAAGGATGCCCTTCGGTTTATGTAATGCTCCAGCCTCTTTTCAACGATGCATGATGGTGGTATTTTCGGAGTTCATCGAGGAAATAGTTGAAGTATTTATGGATGACTTCTCCGTTTATGGCAAAACTTTTGCGGATTGTTTAGCAAATTTGGATAAAGTTCTTACAAGGTGTGGGGAGGTTGACTTGGTGCTAAATTGGGAGAAATGCCACTTCATGGTGAAACAAGGAATAGTGTTGGGACACGTGATATCCGAGAGGTGGATTGAGGTGGACAAGGCCAAGGTTGAAGCGGTTGAGAAGCTTCCACCACCGACGGATATCAAATCTTTGAGGAGTTTCTTAGGTCATGCGGGATTCTATAGGAGATTCATTAAGAATTTCTCAAAGATTACAAAGCCGTTGACTAATCTTCTCCAAAAAGATGTGCCATTCGATTTTAATGAGAAGTGTTTGGCGGCATTCCGGACACTAAAGAGAGCTCTCATAACCGCACCTATCATTCAACCGCCCGATTGGAGTCAACCGTTTGAGATCATGTGCGATGCTAGCGACTATGCCGTTGGAGCCGTGTTGGGACAATGAAAAGAAGGCAAGGTACATGCTATATACTATGCTAGCAAAACCCTTATGGAGCTCAATTGAATTATGCAACAACGGAGAAGGAATTGCTTGCGGTCGTATTTCCCTTTGAAAAATTCAGATCCTATATTATGAATTCTAAAGTAATCGTCTACACCAATCATGCGGCAATCAAGTATCTCTTGTCTAAAAAGGATGCCAAGCCAAGGTTGATTAGGTAGATCCTTCTCTTGCAAGAGTTCGATGTGGAGATTCGGGATAAAAAGGGGTCGGGAAATGTTGTGGCCGACCATCTATCAAGAATGAATCGTGAGGATGATAAAGAGCCCATCGAAGACAAGATGAGAGATGATCATCTATATCGCATCCTTGACAAAGACACTTGGATGATCAACATTATTCGAGCCATACGAAAGATGCCACTTGATCACTTAGATAAGAATGCTAAAAGAAGGGTGATGGCTGAGAGTCAAAAATATTATTGGGATGCACCTTACCTCTTTAGGCTTGGAGCGGATGGAGTCTTGCGAAGGTGCGTACTAAGGGAAGAAAGACTCGAAATATTAAGGAAGTGTCACTCGGGCGAGTATGGAGGACACTATGGACATTTTAGGACTCAAGCGAAGGTATGGGCTAGTGGGTTCTATTGGCCGGAGATGCATCAAGATTCAAAAAGGTATGTTGCTTCTTGTCCGGAATGTCAAACAACGGGGAATATATCTCAAAGGAATGATATGCCTTTAAATTATAACTTGCAAATTGATCTATTCGACGTATGGGGAATTGACTTCATGGGGCCTTTCACTAATTCAAATGGATATGAGCATATATTGGTAATGGTTGATTTTGTATCCAAGTGGGTAGAGGCCATCCCTTGTCGAAGAGCTTCAACGGAGGAATCTATATCAAGGATCAAGAATGTTATATTCCCACGCTATGGAGTCCCGCGAGTTTTGATAAGTGATGGAGGAACACACTTCACGGGAAATAGTTTTAGAAAGTGCTTGTCCAAGTTGGGGATCGAGCATAGAGTGGCCATGGCTTACCACCCACAAACCAATGGTCAAGCGGAAACTTTAAATAGGCAACTCAAGAGTATTCTTAACAAGACCGTTGAGAAAGGAGGTAAGGATTGGTCGAAAAAGTTGGACGGAGCATTATGGGCATATCGGACGGCACACAAGACACCAATAGGTATGACACCATATCAATTCATCTATGGTAAATCTTGTCATTTGCCTTTGGAACTAGAGCACAAAGCATATTGGGCGATCAAGGAGATGAATCTTGATGTGGATGCCGCGAGAATCAAACGGAGAATTCAAATAAGTGAATTAGAAGAGATGAGGCTTAAAGCTTATGAGAGCGCAACCATCTACAAGGAAAGAATGAAGCGATGGTATGATAAAAGACTCCAAGCAAAGGAATTCAAGGAAGGCGACAAGGTCCTCCTCTTTAACTCAAAGTTCAAGATATTCGGGAAAGGCAAATTGAAAAGCAAATGGGATGGACCGTATGTCGTCCACTCGGTCTCGCCAAGTGGAGCGGTAACGATTATGGATATAAAAGGAGACCAATATGTGGTTAATGGACAGCGATTGAAGGTTCTTCTTGAGCCCGATGTCGTGCCCATCGACTACATTGATATATACACCATGGAGGACAAGCCTGAGCGTCAAGCCTAAGACGTAAAACAAGGTAACTTTTCTGTAAATAAATTTTCGTTTTCTTTACTTATTTTTATCGAGTCCTTTTTGCGATTTTTAGCTGGACCTTTTCACCACATAGGCTAGTATGCACAAAACACAGAGGCCCGTAGAAGATGGGCCACGAGGGCCCAAAACCAGAGGGTAGGCCGGCCGGCCCGTGCCGACCGGCCCAGCATCCCTCTGCATCGGTTCATGCCCATCTTTTTCTAGGGCACGGCTCGGTTTATTTCCTATCTTTGCCAACCTTTTTAGCAACTTCAAATTTAGGAAGGGTAGGATTTCGGCCGAGTTCTCCCGGGCTTTGATCTTCTTGTGGGAAGTTTCATTAGGTGTAGTAGCTAGCTTTCCTTCCTCTTGTGCTCCTTGTAAAATTACGACGAGGACGTCGTAAGATCTAAGCGTGGGGGGAAGCTTGCTCTTTTAAAATTTTTGCTCAAGTGGTGGAAGGTTGAGTCTTAAAGTCGAGTCAAGTTTGAGTCTTGTTTTTTAAATTTTTATCTTGTGATGTGTCTTAAATTAGCGTTGAGTCAAGAAAAAAAATAAAGAAAGTCTTTTACATTTTTGTCATGCAAGTCTTTTGTTTCTTTTACTTGTTATGTCTTTCTTTTATCCTTATTATTTGAGCATGAGCATTGTGAATAATTGTTTACCGTGGTGCTTAGTGGAAGTTTACCTTTGAAAGTATCCATGCTCAACTTTGATCTAGGACCTTACTTTGGCTATGCTTTGAGTAATACTAATATTGGAGGTATTTATTTCTGAAAATTATGAAAACCCCTTGCAATGAAGGTTAGCGATTTCTTTCTCCAAGTTGAGAGGCAAGTCTATCCTATACAAGGCCTAAACTATATATATAGACTCCACCATAAGTGTTGTTTAGTATGATGAATTGGGTTAGGACTTTACTCTCTTGGGAGGTCTAATTTCAAGCAATGATCATGTCCTTGATGTTATATCTTTTATTGCTAGCCTCGTCATATATTCGGTAATGGGAACTTCACATTGAATGCCCCATACATCGCCGGATTCCATACCCGAAACCATAAACATCTTTTTATCATCTTATTCCTTGAACACAACCCATGTCCGAAGATCCGTTCAGTTTTTAGGCAATGTTTTTATTTAAAATTCAGATTGGTATTCATAGCAAAAAGATGGGCGAAAGGCTTCGGAATAGAAGATAAAGATGTGGAGGAAAGAAAAATATATATATATGTATATGTGTGTGCACACACAAGAAAAGAAAAGAAAGAAAAGGGAGAGAAAAAAGAGAAGAAAGAAAAGAAAAAGAAAAGAGAGAAAAGAAAAGAAGAAAGAAAAAGAAAAAGAGAGAAAGATCCAAGGCAATGCAAGAAGGATATAATGAGGGATGACAAGTCAAGTGAAGATCAAGAGAAGTGCAAGGAAGGATGCGATGATGTTGAGAACGAATCTTCGATATTCCATACCATGTGCAATCCGACATCGAGGACATCATTAGTGCCTTGAAGTCATTATTCTTTTTCCCTTTGCACATGTCCACCATTCTAAATCTTCTCATCCTTGATACCCTTACATTATGGTTTAACTCTCATGATCATTAGCTTGGAAGGTGAACAACCACTAGTGGATTTTCTTAGCTTGATAATACTTGTGCTAACTTCACTAGCCATACCTATAGCTCCACCTTACATTATAAATGAGAGATTTATGGGAGGTGAGAGTTTATGAAATTATTTAGGATAGCCACTTCAAATGAGTGACATGTGAGAACTTGGAGAAGGACTTTGTCTAATACTTTATGCAGGAATTTTATTTCTAAAAGCTTATGAAAACCCTCCGATGGAAGTAAGAAAGAAAGTGTGGTTGGAGATGAGGATCCCTAGCGAAAGGTATGAGTTGTGGGGTAAGTCTTGAGTTGGTAAATTTCTAAACGCCCATGTTTACATTATGATCTTTGTTTCATGTCTCTTATATTAAAGATGAATGATTGACTAGCTTGTAAGGAAGGATTTGACGAAGCATGTTTCAACTCCATGGATGAACAACTTGTGAGCAACTTGCTCGAGGACGAGCAAGATCTAAGCGTGGGGGAATGTTGGCGGTCGATTTCCGTCAACTAAGAACACTTGTTATGTTATGGTTTGAACTTCATTTTGGAACTAACCCGCCACTAGGCATACTAATGATATAACAAGTTCACCATTGGATGTGCATTTTGGAGTATAGTGTTTTTGCAGGAACTCACGTATTAAATGAGGAAAGATGCAACTAGTTCAGAGAACGTTTTGCAAGTCAATCAAGGAGCTCCGACCATGTGAGAACTTGCCTCCAAAGGTGGTAAGGACCAATGTTCTTGAATGGAGAACTCCCGAGGACCGAGATGAAAAGACCGGAAGTTCATGCATAAAGATCCCTCAACTTGGTCGCGGAGATAACGACGTCCAAAGCCCACAATTGAAGGGCCTAATGATCCAAAATGCAGGAGATGGAGCATGGAGCAAACTGGGCCGAAACCGAGCCCAGAAAGGCCCAGGCCGACTGGCCCAGCCCGTTCTGGTGCCGGTTCGCTCTCCCCTTTCTTCGGTGTTAAGTAGATGCAGCCCTAATCGCGTGAAAAAGCCACCATTCGTTAGAGACGCCATCTAGTTCCTCAGAGCCGCCAAGGAAGAGAGAATCGACTACAAGAGAGACCCTTGGGGGAGGACACTCGGGAGAGACCATTGCCAAGCCCAAGGGAGGTCGCCACGAGGCAGGAGGACGCCGAGAGCTTGCCACGGCGCCGCCGGAGTTGAAGGACAACGAAGATCCATCTTCATCAGAGGCATCCACCATCTCAACAGTGCCTTGCCTAGCGCCATGATGGGGTAAAGTCTTTCATTTGTCCATGGAGTTGTAACGGAACTTGAAGTGTAGTCACCTATATATCTTGTTTGGATCATATGTCTATCATACCTTTTGTTGATGATGCTTAATGTTTAAGGCTAGCTACCATGCTTTCGGGGTTGCTCCCGTAGATCGCGTCAAGATACCGTGTTCATTAGGGTTAGTACCAATTACCTTCGCGTAGTGACATGTACGAGGGAAGGGAAAAGTCTAATCCTTGATCACACACCTAGATAGATTGGATCGGGGGTTTATAATGTTTTGGGTGATTGCATCTTCAAGTGTCGAGACTCCATGGGCATACGTTCTTCATACTTGTGCACCTTTCATCTTTCTTTAACGTAATTCAGGGTTAGTTTGTCTTTACTTTATAGATTAATCTTTCTATCATAAGTCTTTGATCAACTAGATTAGTGTTAGGTTAAACACTAGTAATCCCCTTGCTCCTTGGGTTGACAAGAACCTTGGGATCTCCCGTAGGTGAAGAAGGGCATAGGAGATCCATACGCTTGCGGATCGAAACTTCATACGAGTTTTACCTATCAACAGCTGAGCACCTTTCGTCGCCCGAAAGCCATAGTGATATAGGAAGTGCCAATCTCTAACCCGTAATATACTCCTTTTCTACATCAGCTTTCGCATGGCACCCTTCGTCGCCCGAAAGACTCAGCGCGGGGCGAAGGGTTTAATTCCCCAAGCTTCGGACTTGATGTTATCAGTTTTTCGCGTGACGAGACCCCAGGGCTGAATCTTCTTTATCCAATGAGTGTTAGCCCACATGTCGCCCGGGGGTTTCGTCACCGCTAACAACTTATCCGTTCGTATCTGGTTTTATGTATGTTTCAGGTACGGAAACTCACTAGGCGAAAGGGACATCTCCAAAGATTGAAGGTCTTCACCCGACAGGCGCACGTGCTGGTGCCGGAAAAAGCGCCGTAATATGCGGCGTGATCTCAAGAAAGCGCCGATTACGTGAAGACCCAATGGAGAATTCCCAAAATTAGCCTAGTTCATTCTTGTTTGATCCGTTTTACACAAGGACAATTTCGGTATGTAAAAAGTCCGTTCGTCTCCCTATAAAAGGAGGTCGACCGGCACTTGTAAAGGGGATCGTCTTTTGAGAATTACACTGTTGAGAGTTAGCTTTTTGTCTTCCTAGTGTTTCCTGCTTGAGTCCCTGAATTCATTATTCGTGTTAGGCTTTGCCATAGCACAACAATTGGCGCCCACTGTTTGTGTTTGGCTCGAGTAAGAAACCCAAGATGTCCACAAGGAAGAAGAGGACTACCACTAATTCCAGCAAGGGGGCTTCGTCATCCCTTGACGAGGAGTTGAATCCGTCCAACTTGCTCACTCAGGGAGAGGAGCTCCCAGAATCGAATGCTACTCAGGCTAGGCCAAACCAGGATGCTGCTGTGGCCACGGCCAAGGCAGCGTACGAGGCCGAGCTGGCTAAATTGCGCAAGGAGGCCGATGAGCTGGCCAAAACTAAAAAGAGGTTTTGGCAGTGCAACAAGAGGCTGAAGCAGCCAAGGAAATCCAACGGCACAAGGCCAAAATCGCCAAATTGCAAGAAGAGTTGCGCATCATAAAAGCCAAAGAGTCCTCAAGTTTTAACCAGCCTTCACCTGAATATTCCGTACCTATCCAGTCCACATACGCAGAGGGCAACATGCCTTTCAATCAACCCCCTCCGCACACCACTTTCAGCCGTAACCCTTTCTTTAACCCTTTCGAGTCTGGCCCTTCGAACCAAGATACTCGCACCATCCGCACGAGATCTTGGGACCCTAAATCGCCTTTGTCTCAAGAGATCCAAATCACTCTGTGGCCACAGTCTTACAGGCCTGTACCACTCCCTAGGTTTTCGGGCCAATCGGACCCTAGGCAACTCTTAATGGGCTATGAAGCTGCCATCCTTTCGGCCGGGGATGACGATTCAGTGCTCGCAAAGTCATTCATTATCGCTGCTGACGAAGCAGCAGTGCAGTGGTATTCTCTCGAGTCCTAGAGTGATACATGGATGGGAAGATTTGAAACAGCGGATTCTCTCGAATTTCCAAGGTTTCCAGCGTCCAGAGCTTACCGAGAGCGATCTTTTCTCTTGTAAGCAAAAGGACAAAGAACCTCTTCAAAACTACTTCAGAAGATTCATTCATCTCAGAGCCCAGGCACCAAATGTGCTGGACGCCGTCGCTATCAATGCTGCAATCATGGGTTTGAGGGCAGGTCAATTTCGCTCGCATCTCATGCGCGAAAGGCCCAAAACAATCCAGCGCATGTACAAGGAATTCGAGAAGTACTGTCGCTTAGACAATGACTTCAGAATGTGTATGGAGGAGCAGTCTCAGCAAAAGAAATCTGCCAAAGCTAACCAGTCAAACGAAAGGGAATGGTCCAATCCCAGGAATGCCTCGCACGCTAACCCCAGAAATGTTTTTGGCCTAGAGGGAGAAACCGCTCAGGAAAACTGCAATCCTCAGAGTGACACTCCAAGCCAGAACAACAATCCACCAAGTCCCCCACAGCAAAGCCAAGGGGGCAGCCGCAGAGGCGGAAGAGGCGGCAGAGGAAGAGGCCACGGTAGAGGACGAGGCTACCAAGAGAAAAGAAAGTGGTATTGCAATTTTCACAAGGAGAATGATGACCACAGTTCAAATTATTGCCTAGATAAGAAAAGGTTCGAAGCCATTCTCAAAGAAGAGAAGAAAGAAAAAGAGAGGAATAGTTGAGTCAACCATTCCGCTCCAGCTTGGCAAAACCCAAACTTTGGGAGAAGCGCTTTCGCCAATCCTTTCCACCCACCTCAATTCCTACCACCTGTCACAAATTACACCCAACCACCTCCCTGGCAATCCCAGGTTTTCCAAGCTCAAAACGTTGAGCGTAGGCCTATTGACCAGGACCCCATCGCTCCACCTCCTCCCCCATACAAAGGCCCAACCGCTCCACCTTTACCCGCGAAAGTTGAGGGCCAAAACGACCCGCTTCCTTCCATCGGAACCATTCTCCCCATTTCGGGTGGCTCCGCTTTGGAATTTGATTACAAGAAGGCCAGGAAAGATTATTTCCGCGAAGTCCGTAACATCAGTGTGGAGGGGAGGGTAGAGAGAACTAGATGGTCGCACATCCCAATTACCTTCTCTGAGGATGATGTGAAGCTCCAAGGTTTCCCCCACAATGATGCCCTCATGATCGAAGCCAACATAGCAAGCTGGACTTTGGGAAAGCTTTTGGTTGACAACGTCTCATCCGCAGATATAATCTTTGCAGATACATACGACAAAATGGGCTTGAGCAGAAACTTACTGCAACCTCCCGATACACCATTATATGGTTTTGGAGGCTGTGTCATCCACGCAGTGGGGAAGGTTTCGCTGCCAATTTCTTTTGGCACCGTCCAAAATGCTAGGACGGAGTATCTGTCTTTCGATGTGGTGGAAATGTATTATCCTTATAATGGAATCCTGGGTAGAGGTTTCCTCAACAAGTTTGAAGCCATCATACACCAAGCTTATTTGTGCGTGAAGATACCAGCCACGCAGGGGGTTATCACAATCTGGGGCCACCAAAACGACGGTCGAAACCTAGAAAGGGGCAGAACCCCAGGCCAAAGAAATGTCAATGCTCTCGACGAGGCAGCCAGGGCCAAATTAGTGGAGCAGCAGCCGAAATTTGACAAAGTGAAAATCAATGTGCAGCCAGACTGCGACACCAAGAAGGTTCTGCTAGATGAAATGGTTTGGGATCAGGCCGTCGTCATTGGGTCAGACCTAGCACCAGCCGAAGAGGTGGAGTTAATCCAATTCCTTCAAAAGAATAGGGATGTGTTCGCCAGGTCCACCAAAGATCTGACAGGCGTGGATCGCAATTTTATCGAGCACAAATTGAACATCGATGCTACTGTCAAGCCACGAAGGCAAAAGCTCCGAAAGATGTCTGATGACAAAGTGGTAGCAGTCAAGTTTGAAGTCCAGAGATTGCTAGACGCCAGTGTCATTCGTGAGGTCATGTATCCAAAATGGCTAGCTAACACTGTGCCGGTAAAAAAGAAAAATGGAAAATGGAGGATGTGCATAGATTTCACAGACCTCAACAAGGCCACACCCAAAGACAATTACCCACTCCCGAGAATGGACCAGGTCATTGATCCAGCTGCCAGTGCCGCTATTATGTCTCTTTTGGATTGTTTCTCTGGCTACCATCAATGCTGGATGGTGAAAGAGGATGAGGAAAAGACTAGCTCCATCACGCCTTTTGGTACCTTCTGTTTCGTGCGAATGCCTGAAGGCTTGAAGAATGCCGGCCCAACTTTCACCAGAATGACAGGGGAAGTATTCAAGCCACAAATCGGCAGGAACATACAGGCCTACGTCGATGACCTCATAGTCAAAAGCGGGGAGAGGTCCAATCATATCAGTGACTTGGCTGAAACTTTCGCCAACATGAGAAGAGCGGGATTGAAATTGAATACGGAAAAGTGTGTATTCAGAGTCACAAAGGGAAAGATATTGGGATGCCTGATCTCAGCCAAGAAGATTGAGGCAAATCCGGACAAAATAAAGGCTATCAGGGAAATGGAAGAGCCAAAAACGAAGAAGGATATTCAGAAGTTGAATGGTCGGGTTGCGGCTTTGAATAGATTCATCTCCAGATCTGCCGAGCGAAGCCTTCCATTCTTCAAGGCATTGAAAGGCAGAGGCAAGATTGAATGGGGACCAGAGCGGAGCAAAGCTTTCGCTGAGCTAAAGGCTTACATCGAGGAGATGGCAATATTGTCACCCCCTCTCCCATCTGAACCACTCTTTCTGTACGTGGCTGCATCCAAAGCAGCAATCAGCGCAGCCCTTGTGCGAGAGGTTGATGGTGAAAAAGGGAAATATCAAAGCCCAGTATACTTTGTCTCAGAGGCTCTATCAGGTTCCAAATTGTTATACTCGGAACTAGAGAAAATTGCATATGCGGTAGTTATGGCCACAAGAAAGCTTAGGCATTACTTCGAAGCTCACAAAGTCACCGTGCTCACCGACCAGCCTCTCAATGATCTTTTCATCAACAAAGAAGCTTCGTCTAGAATCGCCAAATGGGCAACAGAGCTATCGGAGCACACTATCGATTTTGGGAAAAGATCAGCAATCAAATCTCAAGTCTTGGCAGATTTTGTGGCGGATTGGACCTCACCTTGCAACAGCGCTGGGGATGAGGAGCTGGTTCCTGTATGGGAAATCAGATGCGACGGAGCATGGGGGCGCAAAGGCGCTGGAATTGCAGCTGTTATTACTTCACCAGCGGGAGTCAAGCTGAGATACGCTGCTAGGCTGGATTATTCAGATCCATCCGACAGGTGCACCAACAATACCACCGAGTATGAGGCACTCCTTTTAGGCCTCAGAAAGGTGCGAGCCTTGGGAGCAAGCAATTTTCTGGTCAAGTGCGATGCTGAGGTCATCAAGGATCATGTCGAAAAGGAGAGTGAGGCCAAAGAGCCGGAGCTTGTCAAGTACCTTGCAGAGGTACGAAAGATGGAAAGGCATTTTCAGGGTTTCACTATTGAGCACCTGCCGAGAAAGAGGAATGGGGAAGCTGATGAATTGGCAAAGAAAGCCGCGAAAAGGGAGGTGATGCCTCCAGATGTATTCTTCGAGATCCTCACTGCCCCATCTATCAAACCGGATAAGCAACCCCTCAGTACGGTCAATGCAATCGCAAGTATAGATTGGAGAGCTCCCATCATTGCTTTCCTTCGTGGGCACTATGAGCCAGTCGAAGCTCACGATATGAAAAGGATGCAAGCTCGAGCGAAGGGCTATGTCCTCAAAGATGACAATCTTTTCAAGTTGGGAGTGTGTGCACCGCTGCTAAAGTGCATTACACAAGAGCAAGGCATTGAGCTCATGAAGGAAATTCACAGTGGAATGTGTGGATCTCACATTGCAGCGAGAGCTTTAGCTGGAAAGGCTTTCAGGCAAGGTTTCTATTGGCCAATGGCAATAAGAGACGCTGAATAGATTGTTAAGACATGCAAGGCTTGCCAGTTTGCAGCAAAGCATCAGCGAAGGCCAGGGGCTCTTTCGCAGCTTATCACACCTACTTGGCCGTTGCAGCGCTGGGGCATTGACATTGTGGGACCATTACCTATGGCTCAAGGAAATTTCAAGTTTGCCGTGGTAGCGGTCGAGTACTTCACCAAGTGGATCGAAGCAAGGCCTGTCGCTACTATCACTTCAGCCACCATCAGAAAATTCTTCTGGCAGCAAATCATCTGCAGATTCGGCATACCCAAAGAACTCACAGTCGACAATGGGAAACAATTTGATTGTCAGGATTTTAGAGAGTATTGCCGCATGATCGGGACGAAGCTCCGTTTCGCTTCCGTGTATCATCCTCAATCCAACGGCGCAGTCGAAAGGGCCAACGGCCAAATTTTCTCAGCCGTAAAGAAATGTCTCTTTGATCAGAAAAAAGGAAAATGGGCCGATGAGTTGTCCAGAGTCATTTGGTCGCATAACACCACCGAGTCTAGAGCTACCAAATTCACCCCATTCAGGCTGTTGTACGGAGCCGAAGCCATGTGCCCAGAAGAGGTAGCCAATGAAAGCGCCAGGGTTTTGATGGGGAGCTCTCGTGAAAACGAAGAAGTGGACAAGGACTTGGTAGAGATCGACAGGCTTGACGCGGTGGCAAACCTGCTAAAATACCAGGAGGAAACCCGAAAATGGAGAAACAAGAAGGTTTCTTTGAAGAACATTCAAGTCGGAGACTTTGTCTTGAAAAGGAAAAAGAACGCTGACTCAGTGGGCAAATTGCAGTTCGCTTGGGAAGGGCCTTACATTGTCGCGAGCAGCATTAGAGACGGAGCCTTTCGTCTCAAGGACGAGGAAGGCGTGGAGTTACCGCATTCGTGGAATGTGGATAACTTGTGCAAGTTCTTTCCGTAATGTAAATTGGTAGGAGTCGGTCGCATGGAACTATAAATGCGAACGACTCATAAGTTTTACTTTTTCTAGTTTTTACTTTCGCGCAATTTAAATTCAATAACAAGGTTGTACTCTTTTCCTCACATAGGGGGGACTCCATCCTGGAGCGTGAGGTTTTTAACGAGGCAACCTTGATGTAAAATTTCCTTTCCTCAATGAATGGAATAATTCCTCCCTACATTTCCTGTTTTTTACCTTCATGCATACTTTAAAGTGCTATCTACGAATAGCCCACTCCAAAAGCGAGTGAATTGAAGTGCTACGCGAAAGTAGCCCACCCACAAGTGGTGAAACATAAACGATTCACAAGAATCAATATTTTTAAAGAGCTGTTCTCGCAACGGCCCATCCGCAAAGGATGCATCAAAAGCGATTCAATTTTGAATCGAAATAGCAGCGAAAAGTTGCCAAGTCTCAAATCAATTTTTAGTTTTCATGTAAGCGAAACCTGGTTTCACACCGAGGCACCAAGGTCAAGCAATGGAAAACTTCTGTTGTCGAAAAACAGCTTCGGGGCTGCAATATTCGACATTTTTTGTTCAGATCCTAGTCCTACAATGCGTTTCACGCCTAGGCGTCGCATAGTAGGCTAGCCTTTCCACGATGAAAGAAGCAATCGGAAAAATAAACGATTTCATGCAACGCCTTTCGTCAACATAAAAATTCTTAAGCGAAATATTGTTTATTACAGATCAATGAACAGAATTTAAAGTCCGAGGTTTCGCTCGGTGGTACATGAAATTTTTAGCTTGCATTCTCCCAGTTTTCGAAGGGGGGAAGACGTTTTCTTTCAGAAACATCAATCGAAATCAGCGAGAATGCTAATCTAAGTACATCGTTTTCACGAGAAAGGTAGCTCTATGCAACTACCATCTGAATACCACCCTTCACGGCTCTTAGCCATATCATACACGAAGCAATGATCCGTGTCTTCCTCTTCATATGGTTCTTCTTTTACTTCCGGGGCTTCGTGAGCCTTCGGTTCCACCAGAGCAACCTTGCTAGTGTCGTTCATGGTCATAAAAAAGCGAAGGGGATAACTGTGCAACGAGTGGTATTGACAACAAAATTCCCAAAACTCTTTGAAAGTTTTCTTAGGGTATCGGCGTTGGAAAACCTTCCAAGATGCACCGCTGACGCAGGTGTTGGCACGGCTGAAAGTCTTAGGCATCACATCCAATACTACACCTTCGCCCGACGTCTGTGAAAACAATTCACGCAAAGTTTTACATCATATCCTTAGAGCATTAACAAATTTACATTGAAGCAGTTCCTAAGAATTTCTACATATCTACACCTCCGAAGGGGGATCGGTAGCTGAATTCGGAGCCTGCCCTTCGTGCTGCAAAGGGGCGAGGGTCTCGCCAGTAACCGGATCCTTGATATCCTTCTCGGTGTCGACCGCGCCTCGCGCAGGAGCGTTAGGCACTGCAGCCTCAGCGTCATCGCCATCAGCTTTCGGAGGCCAGTCTCGATACGGTCCATAAGGTCCTAGAGTTGCATTCGCACCGTGCACAGCCCGGTGTTAACGAAGTTCCAAAGCTTGCTTTGCCTGGCCAAAATAGAGCTATGAGAAAAGAAATGTATCAAGAATACGATATATCTAAGGTCAGCAAAATCAATAAAGAAAAGCGGAGGTTACGAAGTGCAAACCTTAGCAAGTCGATTGGCCGCTTTCTTTCGTGCATGCTCCCGACCGCTTTCCGCCCAGAACTTACGAAGTATGATCTTAGTAATCGTGTCAACAGTCTTGCTGGGGGCTGGCATTTCTCCTGAAGAGGGAAACTCGAATCCACGAGTCCCAAAAGCTTTGAAGTGCTCACAACCGCGTGCTTCCAGTAGTTGAAGAATAGCCTCGGAGCTTGTCGCCGCTCCGTAATCTCCAACCTTCGACATGGTGTCCGGTAGGACTTTCAGCTCATCGTTCATCCAAGTGTAATAGCTAGCGATATTGTCGGTAACCCGGAAGGTTTGGGTTTCAGCGTCGTATCACTCTAGCACTCGGCGATAGGCATGAGCCAAATGAACTCCCCATTGGTGACAGTAAGATTCATTATCCTCCAGAGTTTTTTCCAGTTCAGCTTTCGACTTCTTCAGCTCGTCAATTAGAGAGTCTCGAGTTTTGATCTGAACTTGATTCGCGTCGTTTTGATCAACGGCATCACGAAGCTCAGTTCTGCATTCCTCATAGCATTGCAAACTCTTTTCCAGCTCTCGCTTCAAAGCGTCCATAGCAGTTTTCTGTTTAGAACATTGCCCTGTCAGATCCTGAACTTGACCAGTGAGGTGCTTGTTCTTTTCTTTCAGTCTTTCATTTTCTTCACGCAGCTTCTGATTCTCTTCCGCCAGGCGCAGTTTTTCATCACGAGAGTCATTCGTGATCCTCTCATAGCCTTTCCGACCAGCAACTATTCCCTTAGAAAGAAAGGACTGCATAATGTCTAGCAGTTGCTTGCCGTCAAGGTTCTCCAAAGAGTTCAGAAAATCTGCACCCACGAAAGAAGAGTAAAGCCATCAGTCAAAACCCAAAGGCAGAACAAAATTCAACCGCATAGAAAAATCTAAGCACAGATCATCGGCAGTAAAGGAGCATCAAGGTACGGAGCAAAGAAGCGTACCAGGCTCAGAAGCCGAAGGATCAGTGTTCAATTCATGTGCTTCTCACCCTTCCGGTGGGGGATTCTTGCCTTTGGTCCCCATCGCAACTAGAGCAGTGGCCACTGAAAAACCACACGAGTGGTAAGTTAACTGTCAAAAGAAATTCGGCAAAAATGAAGAGAAAGCTTTCAAGTTTAAGGTACCTATGGTTTCCAAAGGCACAGGGTCATTCCCTCCGAATCCTGACGCACCGCTGTCTCCGATCAGGGCTTGGACATTTGGTTCAGCCTCGTCAAAGGTAGGAGGCGGCGAGCGAGACAAATCTTCTTCACAGACGTTCACATTGCCCGAATCCAAATCAATGGGGCTCTTTGCTTCCAAGCCTTTCGTCAGGTCAGCTTTTTCCGTCAAACCCATTTCACTTTTCTCAAGAGCCAAAGCCTGAGGATCAGTCCTATCAGTCTCCATCAGAACGTCTTCGTCAATGTAAGATAATTCCTCTTCCCCATCGATGATATCTATCAGCCCAATTACCGCTTTGATAGGCTCGTACTTGGGGAAATCTGGGCCACAGAGTTCGCCAGTCTTCTCATAGTGATCCCAAAATCTTTTACCCGCGGCCTCTTCTTCCGGAGTTTGTTTCATGCGCTTTTCAGGAGGACAAGTTGCAGAGAAAGATGCCTGCGCACGTGCTTTCTCGGCCTCTGTCTCGGCTTTTTCAGCTGAATCAAGGCGAGCAGTTTCCGGCTGATCTTTTGGTTTCTCAGGTTCTTTAGCTTTCGGAGGATATTTCCTCGTCAGCTGAATCTGCGGCGTGACCAAGACATCTTCATCCTCATTTCCTTGTGTCGATGTTTCGATCCGTAATTTTTTGTCCTTAGGCTTCGCAACCTCAGAGTGTTTCTCTTCAGTAGGGTTTTCTTTGCTTTTCCCTGGGTCATCTGGGGCTTTCCTCTTGGAGGACGTCTTCTTCTCCAGGCCAGTGGTTGGTGTCGCATCATGAATCTTTTTCTTTTCTTTCTCGGCTGCGGCCACTTTCGCTGCCTCAGTTTTTCGGCGAACCAAATTTTCACTAATCTTCATCAACTTGGTAGATTTCTCGGCAAGCGGAGGCAATGTAGTTTTCGCAGCTTCGGCCTTACGCTGAGCCAGTACCTCAGTAGCTTTCGCAACCTTAGAGGTGCCCTCCGTCGCAGTAGTCGTTTTGCCCGCCTTACCCTTCTTGGAGGTTTCCACTGGCTCAGACCCAATGTTACCCGCCGGTTGCATCTTCTTGCTAGCCGTCGTCGGTCTTGGGCGCGGTGGGCATGGAACGTTCATTTCTTCCAAGACGCGATTGACGCGACCTGAATGTTTCAAGATCTTTTGGGCACATTCCCACTCTTTGTGAGTGTAATTGCCGATCATTTGAATGACTTTTCTTTCAACCTCAGCCAATATTTCATCATCAGTTTTCCCTTCGGGGTGCTTGACATTGAACTTGGGGCTGCGGATCTCGTGATCAAGTCCAGGCAGTTGTTTCATGCTGAAAGCCCAAGTACCCCACCGGGGCTTGCAGGGCCAAATGTCTGCCGCCACGAATTCCTCAAGAGCATCTCGCGTAGTAATCACGCGAGTAGCTTGAAAGAAGGCACTAGTACTGGCGGAAGTGCGACTCCCTTTGGTGAGTTCCGGAGCCAATTCAACTTCCAAATCTACCATACGACTGGCCAAGTCATAAGTCACCACTTCTTCACGTTCTGCGTTCAGTCCAATCACTGGAATAGTGGCATAAAACCAATAAGAACTCCATTTATTAGCCCACTTATTCTTATAAGCTGGGGATAGTTCCACAGGAGCTTGGTTCTTGTTTACTCGACGAGTCTGAAAGGTGCAGCAACCATATTGAGCTTCTTTTTCTTCATCATCCACGATAACAGTTTTCTTGGCCCAGTGAATCTCGAAATGACGGACGAAAGTGTCCACGTCATTTGTTCCGGCAAAAGAGCGGCATGCCCACAGAAATTTGGAAATTTGGGGGATCGAATTAGGCGTCAATTGATGAATCTGAACATTGTAAGCCGCCAAAATTTCAGCAAATCTTCTCGACACTGGCAATCGAAAACCCGCGGTGAAAAAATCGCGGAAAACAACACTCTCATTCTTTCGGGGTTTTGGAGTCGTCTCTTTCCCAGGTGACCGACAGTCACCTGACGAAAAGCAGCCTCCTGAAACCAGGGCGTCCAACTCCGATTGTGTCATCAATGACCGACCCATGAAACATGTACCGGGTTTGACTAGATCTTCAGGACTAGCATTCACGCCCGCCAAATTCTCACCCGATTCTTCGACGGCAGCAGTACCACTCCCCTCAGCGACCTCGCCCTCCTCAATGCCGGCTTTAGTTTTCTTAGCATCTGTGTCACTCAACATAATTTCCACATCATCTCCACTATCGGAATCACTACTCTCATCGCTATTCGAAGTGGAAGAAGAACTGCCGCTCTCGCGAGAGCTGGCAGACCCATCCAAGCCAGAAATCCTACCAGATTCCGAGCTAGATGACGACGAAGAAGAAGCCGCGGCAGCTTCCGCAGCCTCAGGAGAAACTAGACGGTCCTCTCGATTTGGCAGGGAGCCTTCGCCTTCCATCGCTTTAGCTGTATGCTTAACGCGAGCCATGTGTCTATAAAATCTCAACCTCAAGACATTGCATTGCGGAAAACAAGTGAAGGAAACGCCCTTTTTTCTCAAAGGCTGGAACTAACCTCAATAAGCAACCAGCCTTCATGGAACGTGACCTACGAGAGACGAAGCCTCCGGGCTCAATCACGGATTTCAGAAGGGGAAGGAGAGTGGTGAAAGCGACAGCGGTGTGAATGCGTCGCCGACCCCCTCTATTTATAGGCACCGAACGGTAACAGTCGAATCTTTTGAACCTAACGGATAAAAGCGAGGGCAAAATAGTAATTCGTATGGCTGTCTCGGGAGTCGACGCCGTGGAAGACGTTTTCTTTTGCCTCGATTCTCGAATCTTAGGTTTCGGCGGCTCAAGTTTTTGGCCTCGCAAACGTTTCGCCACCGAGGGGCTTCTGTTGGGGGATTCGGAATCAAGATTGACAAAGTCAACACTTTGGAATCATCGAAACGCGCTCATTCAATCCAATGGCGGCGCTGGTACAAGTGACGAAGCCCCCGAAGCCAATCGGTTTATCTTCTCCATTAACCCACGAGCTTTCGCTGGGCACCTTTCGTCACCCGAAAGCCATAGTGATATAGGAAGTGCCCATCTCTAACCCGTAATATACTCCCTTTTTACATCAGCTTTCGCCTGGTACCCTTCATCGCTCGAAAGACTCAGCGTGGGGTGAAGGGTTTAATTCCCTGAGCTTCGGAATTGATGTTATCAGTTTTTCACAGGACGAAACCCCAGGGCCGAATCTTCTCTGTCCAGCGAGTGTTAGCCCATATGTCGCCCGGGGGTTTCGTCGTCGCTAACAACTTATCCGTTCGTATCTGGTTTTATGTGTGTTTTAGGTACGGGAACTCACTAGGCGAAAGGGACATCTCCAAAGATTGAAGGTTTTCACCCGACAGGCGCACGTGCTGATGCCGGAAAAAGCGTCGTAATATGCGGTGTGATCTCAGGAAAGCGCCAATTACGTGAAGACCCAATGGAGAATTCCCAAAATTAGCCTAGTACATTCTTGTTTGATCCGTTTTACACAAGGACAATTTCGGTATGTAAAAAGTCCGTTCGTCTCCCTATAAAAGGAGGCCAACCGGCACTTGTAAAGGGGATCGTCTTTTGAGAATTACACTGTTGAGAGTTAGCTTTTTGTCTTCCTAGTGTTTCCTGCTTGAGTCCCTGAATTCATTGTTCGTGTTAGGCTTTGCCATAGCACAACAGCACGGGTGAAACGGCTGATAGAGTTTTCCCAACTTCGCAAGCATTCTTCTAGCTCCATATGGCAATAACCTAGCGCTATGCTCTGGTGGACGGACATAAGCCCAGCCTGTTGCAAAATTACAAAGCCGCTTCGCCATGATGCTCTTACCTGGTTCAAGAAGCAAGCTATGGGGTCTCCTATTTATAGCAACGGAGCTTGGCCTTAGATGTTGTCTACACTTCGGCTGGCGTGGTGTCCTTATCCACGACACTGTTACCACGTGGAGCACGAGGTTCCTGTTCGCCTGTGAGGAGCACCGACACGTCTGGAGACTGCCTGATGACACCTTTTCAGTTTTTGTCTCTTACGGGCAGCGACTGCATCTCTATTCGGGGCAGCCCCCTGTGACCGCACAGTACGCCCGTGGGGCGCCACGTGACAAAGCTGCTGGCGCCTGGCACTACTCTCCAAAGATTCCAGATGACTTGTCTTATTCGGCGGGATGAGCATCTAAAAGCACAAGCAGAAGGCCGTAGGTTCTCTGTTTACTCTTCGAGCATCAATCCGACCATCCAGGTCGCATTACTGCTCGGGGGCTACTCCACTAGTGCGTCTCACGACGCCCTCTTTCTTCTACGTCGCATCGACCTACTGGAAGCCCGCTCCCACTACATCTTCGCTCGACCTCCTTTGATTGGCGGAGGGACCTTCTTCGAGGTCCTCATGGTGTTTTGGCGGTCGCCTGACTTAGGTCAGGTCGGCGGCTCTTCAAAAAGACGGCGCCTTGTCTTCGCTTCGACCCCCTGGACCCAAGATCCAAGAGCTCGACACTTGACGTCGTGCGCGTTGGAGAAGTTTATTTCTTTTTTGGATCCCCGTGCACCCTACACGACCTTGACGACGCCACGACTTCGCCAAGTCTCGACATAACCTCACCTCGGCCGCTACGCCTACACGTCGATCGGGGGCTTGAGAGACATGGGTACCCATGGGCCCCCACCGACCAGGGTTCCAGAGGTCCCTGTCAAGTGGACCCGACCTGCCAGAAGCCCCGCCGACCTGCAAGTGAGCCCGGAGACCTTATCCACAACCCCGGCGACCTTGGAAGACTCCAGAAGACCTTATCCAGATCCCAGAGGATCCGCCGGGCTTGTGGCGCAAGACTCGTCCCTAGGTCGCGGCTCGACGCCGTCTATAGGTCCGCAGATCGCGGGATTCACCCTGCAATCACGGAGGATGACCTTCTTATTTTGTAACTGACCCCGATGAGGGTCCACCGACCTCGAATGGAAGCCCTAGTCCATTCACCATATAAGGCGGCCTAGAGCTCCATTCGGGGGGACTTCTCTGCCACGCATAATTCCACCCCCATACTGGACGTAGGGTTTTACTCTCCGGAGGCCTGAACCAGTCTAAACCCTTGTGTCCCTCGCCATTCTCGCTGTGTTTCGAGTTCCATCCGTGAACTACCACCTACGCTCTTAGTTCTCGATCCCCTCCAATCAACCTACAACTGCTTGGGTCGCCCCCTAGCGGATCTGTCTAGGTCTCACCCCCTGACACTCGACGAAGGCTTCACCGAGAGTAAGCTCTTGGCAAAGGCCTCTCGACGCAATTCTACCGGCTAAGGCGTCTTCGCCGAGAGCAAGCGGGGCCCCTCTCGGCGGACATGTGCCGAGAGGCCCACCTAGCTCTCGGCGAAGAGATTTTCATAAAACAAAAAAAAATCCACCGGCCGGCCGCCCTGGCCCCCACCGCCGCCGCCCCCTGGCCCCCACCGCCGCATGCAACACCACCACCGCCGCCCGCCGCTGCCACCAGCACCAGCACCACCACCACAACAACCACTGCCACCACCACGCCACCTCCACCAGAGCCGCCCGCCACCGCTCCGCCGTCCACCACCACCCGGCCGCCGCCGCCGCCACCTGTGGAAGAAACAGAGAGGAGGGAGATGAGAGAGAGGGATAGAGGGGAGGGGAAGGGGGGAAGAACCCGGATCCTCCGCTGAGGCCGCGCCCGCCGGATCTGCCGCCGAGGCCGCACTCGCCGGAGGGAGATGAGGCCGCGCCCGCTGGATCTGCTCGCCGGAGAGAGGAGAAGCCGCGCCCGTCGGATCTGCCGCCGGAGGAAGAGGAGGCCGCGCCCGTCGCGGATCTCCCAGCCGCCGAGGCCGCGCCCGCTGGATCCACCGCCGAGGCCGCGCTCGCCGGAGGGAGAGGAGGCCGCGCCCGACGGATCTGCTCGCCGGAGGGAGGGGACGCCGCGCCCGCCGCATGGGCTGCCTCCACACCTCGCACCGCCACCGCTCCTCTCTGCCACGCCGAGAGGCAGCGAGCGGAGGGGGAGAGGAGGGGCAGCGAGCGGAGGGGTGGCGCCGGAGGTAGGGTGTGGCGGCGACGTGGGAGGGAGAGAGAGAGGCGTTGAGGGAGGTGCGGTGGCGGCATTTTGGTGGTGGTCGGGGTTGGGCGCCGGGGGCCGGGGGAGGGGAAGGGTAATTTATAGCTAGGGTTCGGGGTGGGGGAGTGGGCCGGCGGGAGTGTGGGCTTGATGGGTCGGCGTGGGAGTGGGAATGGTGGGCCGTCGGGGGAGTGAGAATGGTGGGCTTTGCCGAGAGCCCACCAACTGGCTCTCGGCGAAGAGACCTCTTTGCTGAGCGAAGCCAATTTTCATCAAAAAATTAATAAAAATAGCAAATAGATCTGAAAATTTTCCAACACTTAACATGACACTCGATATGTTGTATATTGCTTATAAAAAACTTGTTGTGGTCAAACTCAAATTAAAATTTCTCTAATGTACCAAACCTAGTGACATTAGTTCAATTTCTCTGAAACTTCTCATGAGATGTTCCGGTTTCTAAATAGCGTACGTGTCAAAGTGCTCAAAACGTTCTAAACTTTTTACCACAACCTCGACATATGATATAGCGCTCGACAAAATTCGTGATTTTCAAACTTCATTTGAATTTTATACAATTTTAAAACCTTTCTACGACACGACCTTCATCATGATCAGAGAATAAATTGTAACTCTCTCTCTCTCCTGTGAATAAAACCCATGCTCAGGCACTTTTATGAAGAGAATGGGTTGTCGACTGAAAGTCTGAAACTCGGTACAAGAAGGTGGTAGCTTCTAGCTCGAGCTTTAGAATTGTGCTCTGATCATAGTTACGGGGACCACTAATAATGGTATTTGGCGTTCACAGATATACATGATTGGGTCATAATCTCAAATAAAAAATATATAGATCTTTTAAAATTACATTGCAAAACATGATGCAAAGTTTTTATATGAAAATATATATAGGTGAATTGCCCATCGCAATTCATATTAGTGGCGTTAGGGGGAAAACCAAGACCATAATTAGAAGTAATATATCACATTTCTGGGAGTTCAATACACTCATGCATGCTACTTATTAAAAACTCGCTGCATATACTTTTAGCAGTTGGAAAGCTCAAGTAGCTATTAATGATGAGTAAAGTGTACCAACGGTCCCTAAACTTGTTATGGTGTGTCATCCCGGTTCTCAATCTCGCAAAATGCTCATCTAGATCCTCAAACTTACTAATTGTGTTATATAAGTCTCAAATCTACTTAAACAACCTATTAAATCTACTTAGGCTACGAGACCCATGCTCTGACGCGGCCGAGCCCGACCCCGGCTCCGCCGCCGCGCGCCGACCACTAGCGCGGCTCGAAGGTCCCTCGCGCCGCCGCAGGGACGGCCCAGCTCCTCCATGCGGGTGGCCTTCGCAGCTCCGTTCCCGTTGGCGGGGCACATGAGGTCATCCCCAACTCGGCCATCTCCTCCGCCGCGCTATTGATGGCGCTGTTGCTCCTGGAGAACACAGGACGCCGGATGGAATCCTTGCGCTGCCACGCCGCTCTACCCCGCCCAGCGCAGGCCCAAGTTCGGGAGCCGGCGAAGTCACTACGGAGTGCTCGCCGCGCCCGCCCGCGAGGCCGCGACGGAGCTGCTCCGGCCCGCCCGCCCGTGAGGTCGCGGCAGAGCGGCTCCCGCTTGCCGGCGTGGCCGCAGCGGGGCTGCTAGCGCCCACCCGCGAGCAGGGTTCACATTACCGAAAAAACCGCTTGGTTTCCGCGAAAACCGCTCCTACCGCTCCGGCTCGGTAGCAAAAAAGACCAGTTTTCCGTGGTTTCGACCGGCTCAACCGACCCTAGAAAAAAGTCTCGGTTAAACGCTCGGTTTCACTGGTTTTCCGGGCCGGTTTTTTCCTCTCGAAAAAACCGACCGGAGCCGTTTTGTGAACCTTGCCCGTGAGGCTGCGGCGGAGTTGCTCCTGCCAGTCCGCGAGGCCGCGGTGGGGCTACGCACGCCCTCCTCCTTTGGCGCCGGTGCCGGGCTCGGTCGCGTCGGAGCATGGCCCGGTCCCACGAGCTAAGTAGATTTAATAGGTTGTTTAAGTAGATTTGGGACTCATATGACACAATTAGCAAGTTTGAGAACCTAGATGAGCATTTTGCGAGTTTGGGGATCGGGATGACACTTCGTAACAAGTTTAGGGACCGCTGGTGCACTTTACTCGTTCAAAAATATAACAACCAAACGGCTCTAGCCTAGCCAAGCTTCATGGCCGGCCCGCACCCGCATTCAAGCCCAGCCGGGAGCCAAGCCGCCGCGGGAGGCGCGCACGGCATGTTATTCATGGCCACTCACGCCCACTCTATGATCGACGGGACCCACCGCCGGGGATTCCATCCGTACACCAGCTGCCACTTACAGGTAGGCCCCCTATCTGGCGGTGAAGTCACCGGCGCGGTGACTTCACCGCGTGTCTTCTCCTTCCTCGTCTCGCCTCCCGAGTATCCATCCACCTATATATCGCCCCGTGCCGGCGCGCCTCCCCCTTTCAAGTTTCCCCGCATACCCAGGGAGGGACGCACACCGAGGAAGCCCCGAGCAGAGCAGGGCGCCCTAGGGAGAGCTTCGGGGAATGGCGGTGCTGCTGCGCCCGGCGGCGATCGCCGGCGGCCGGCAGGTGTGGCCGGTGGCGGAGGCGGAGGACGAGGCGGCACGCGAGGCGGAGGCGGCTTCGCAGCGGCTGGTGGAGGCCGTGGCGCGCGGCGACGCGAGGGAGGCCGGCGAGCTCCTCGCGGCGGGGCGCGCGGACGTGAACTACGCCGGGGTGGTGTGGCTCAGGGCGCGGCGCGTCGCGGAGGCGGAGCCGCGGGAGGGCGCCGCCGCCGAGGCGAGGGCCGTGCACGAGGAGATCCGCGCCGACGTCTCGCCGCTCTTCCTCGCCGCCGGCAACGGGGACGTCGCGCTCGTCCGCGCCCTGCTCGTGAGTGATCGATGCTGCCCACCCGCATTCTCTGCCTGCTCTGTTTTCTCGGATCCGAATTCAGCTGTCTGCATCGCGCTTGTTTGTTTCTGCATTTCGTATGCGTTTTTGTTGCGTTTTGGCTAGAGCAATTACTAATCGTCTAGGAGTAATTCGAGATCAGATTTGGCTTGCTTCGGATGCTGCATTTTCGACCTGCTTATGCGTGCGTGCGTTGCCTGTTCACTGAAAAAATTCGGCGATTTCGGTGCAAATTTGCATTCAAATTTGCCAAGCGCTGGAGAGCATGTGCTTCACTTGCAGCGTCGTAGCTTATTAGCGTAGCCCCATTGGCCCATTATTCATCCTCACTTTTACTTGGTTGGTGAAAAGGTCACACGGCATTTTCGAATGGTTTTAGCGGGCGCTTCCAGCATTTCTTAAGTGTCAGTGTATCTTTGTTTCGCTTCTGCTTGCTAGAAAAAGGCAGGCTGGTGTGTTTATCCACAGTGTTGATCCGAGTACCACCCACACCCACCAACTCGGTTCCTTCTCTACGCCAATCATACCCGACGTACTGTATAAATGCACGTGCAGGACAAATCCCATCTTTTAAGCGCGTACATGAATACATGTAGAGTAGGAACCATAGAGATTTTACCGGACCCACTTGAAATCCTTTCGCTCTTTTTATAGCTCGAAATCATGATCACGAATTTGTTGGGAGAGTACATGATACTACTTGTACATTGTACTTCGCTTCACTCCCCATCGCTTGCTCCGTTGCATCCTAGCACTACTATTGCTAACTTTTTTGCATAAAAAAATGGAGGATAATACTCTCAAAAAACGAGTATAAATGCTGCTCGCTGTGAGGCATTTTATAAATGGCTCAGACAAAATTATGCTGTTCATTACTAGCCTAAAATCATTTGAAAACTGGATTAGTTCAGCAGCTAGGACCAAGAAGGCCGATGATGGTCCTACCGATTCCCGGCTGCACTGCCACGGGACCATACCTGTGTTGCAGGCTCGCAGCTCCTCTTTATTGCGTACGGACGAGCTCGTTCTCTTCTGTAGCCAAGCCACGATGGAAATCGTCAAATGGGGGCATGCAATCTAAGCAGGGGAAGCTTCCTGGGCACACTTCGATACCCTTGGTATACGTGTAGCATGTAGGCATCGGTCGTGGTGTGCGTACTTATATACCTTTAAAGTATGTACCAGTATGGTATTGTACCAGGTAGCAGTGTATGTAGCACTGTCGTATAGCAGCATAACGAAGTTCTTAATTCTACTGCAATTTTTCTGCTACCGGGGCATTAACACGACACAGTGAAATACAGTAGTGAATACACGGGGGTCAAGTAAACTTATCCCTGCCACGCGCTCACTGTTCCACCGTGTTGTCGCGTCACGTAGCTGGGCAAGGCCTGGAGATCCATAACTGTAAACTGTAGTCGAGTAAACTGCTCTTAAAGAAATAACACATCCTGGACCTGGAGCATATTTTAGTGGGAGGATTGGGGGACAGTGGCGGATGGGTTTGACTTGAGCCCTAGCTTTGTTTACTGCTGACACTACCATAATCAGTAGTACTGGAATGCAAACTTGTCCAGTGTTTGTGTAATGTTAACTAGCTAGTGCCACCACGTACTACCCCCAGCTCAACACTTTGGTAGCGACCAATATATTCCCCTCGTGAGCGCGGTCGGCGGTGGCATCGCCCGAGCACGTGACCTCTCCCCGCTCGGAGCCGGCCGGTCTCCGCACTCCGGCTCCATCTCCGGCCTCCGGCCACGTTCCACGTCTCCTTCGTCTGCGTATGCACATGCACTGTCATGTTGAGCCCCTGGTACGGGATCCTATGGTACTTAGCCATCTAATACGCAGCACCAAGCCTAATCAACCCCGCACGGCCCCCACCTGTCTGTCACGCTTCCCCGTCGGGATCTGTTCTGCTGGGGAAGAAAAAAAAAATGGAGCCCTACATGTTACCTCTTGTCTGTACTCCCTAGCAGTATACGACTAGTAGTAATCAGCATCGTGCAAGGATGAGAGATCATTGTGTGTGTGTCAGGGGAAGGGTGTGGCCTGCCGGGCCAGTCCCGAGCAGGCGAGAGAAGGCGTGCGTCCTTCCAGTTAGGCCGTGCGTGTCGTGGCACGGGGCGTCCGGCGCGCGGTCCGGCTGATCCGACGGCGTCGTGGGCGCCGCGCCTTGAATGGGGGTGGGTGGTTGCGCTGCCGCGGCATGCTCCCGCTGTCCTGCGCGCCGGCGCGCCCGGCATCGGCCGGGTACTTCTGCAGTTCTGCTGCCGCGCGCGGCGCCTGTACCGGCGCTTCCCCCACCTGATCCCTCCGCGGAAAAGGCTGCCCCCAGGGCCGTGCGTGCCCGTGGCCCTCTATCCCGGAACACACGCTGAAGCGTCTCTTCCGTTTTTCTTTTCTCATGCGGCCGCCGGCTAGCATGGAGCGAGTGCATCGGCCGCGTGGCTGCCCATCCCGCCGGACAGTCATGGCGCATTGCATTGCATCGCTGCCTGCGTGACCAGGTGGGACGGCAGTCTTTTGGCGGGTCATCAATCTCTGAGAGCGCTCATCACGAGTCACGACAGTAGGGTAAGAACAGAATCACTGAACCAGACCCCTCCTCGCCGGGTCAGTCAGTTTACAGCCATACGCCGTCAAGCCCAGGGTAGCCGGCATGACGGCATCTGCTCGCGCGTTCGTGCTCTGTTCAGATCCTGGGATCCCCGATCGCTCCGCGGTGGCACTAGGGTCGAGCAATCTCATCTCATCCACGCCGGGGGCAGAGGAAGCTCACATGACCTGCATCCGAGGCCAGATGCCGGTGCTCCCTGCCGCCCCAATACGTCCAAGCCGAACCAGCTGTCGTATTTCATCACGCCATGACAGTGGTGAAACCAGCAAACCACGCCTATCGCCGCCTCGCGGTCCCACGCCAGGTAGTGCCGTCGTCGTAGGCCCGGCCGGCGAGGCGGCGATGCTTCTCCTGGGCAAGGGGGCCAAGCCAAAACCCCAGTGCCCCGGCTACCCCATCTATCTGCTGTGGTATTGAAGACGGCAGCGCATGTGTCGCAGAAGCCGGCCAAGCGCCGCGCCACCGCAGTGCAGCGTATTGGGGCGTGGTACGGAGCGGGCTCGTCCGTATCGTGCCGTGTCCCCTCCCTCCCCTGCTTTGTAGCATCTGCACCTGAGCCCCCCCTCGCCTGATCGCATCTGCCACCGGCCAGCTGTATCCCCGTTCACCTTCCTCCTGCGCGGGCTGCTGCCAAGGCACCAACGCACGCACGCACCTGGCGCCCATGCAATGCGCAGCCGCCGTGGGCACGCCCTCGGCACACCGGCCTGCACTGACCCCCGCTCGTGTTCCACCATGGCCTGGCCTGGCCGCCGTGCCCCCAGCGGAATATTGATGATGGCACGACGAGGACGATGCCTGCCAAGAACATCACCCCACTCCAGCGAACAGTGACGCGTTCACTGTGCCTGTGCATTGCTCTGCCTCGATTAGATGGTGAAAAAAAAACTCTCGGTGAAATGTGAACGCCTGGTTATTAACCACTAACCAGGGTCTGTTGGTGACTCGATGCCTCTGATGGTTGGACCGCGACACGGGTGCAGCAACTCTTGTCGTAGGATCCTTGCGAATCGTACGGCGTCCATGGCGAAGTGGCGACGGCGAGGCATCATCGCCTCCTTGTGCGGTGGCAATTCGTTCCCTGTGCCAAGTGCGCTATGCTGTGTGGAGATGTGACTTGCAAAGCCGACGAAGGGAGGATGGGGGTAGCACCGGCAGATCAAACTGTGTTTTCCAGCAGCCGCGGGCGAATCCTGCAAGCTAGAGGAGAGCACCGGAGAGGTACTCCCACACACACCGCTGCACGCGGCGAGAGGGTGAGCTGACTGATTGCGGTGACACCACTCATGAGGTATCGGTTTCGGTGGATAGCAATCGCCCTGCAGAATTTTGACCCAGGAGGCGCGGCCCCCTGCTGTCTCTCGCGTAAATGAGTTCCAGCCATGGCGCGCGCTACTGCTACTGCTCCGGTGACCTGACGCGGGCACACCATTGGTGGCCCGCGCAGCACCGACCTGACCAGACATAGTAGTAACAGCAACGTTTGTTTACCCGGACAGCTGTTGTGTGAGTCCCGATGGTCATTGTCATGCGGACTGTTACTGCTTCCATCTCATCTTCAGTGAGAATGAAGAAGAGGAACAGTAGGCAGTACGAATCGCTGTCGACGAAAATAAAACTGTGAAGGCAACAGTAAAAAGAAAAGCAATGCAATACTAGTAGTATTACAATTCCAATTACTTTTCAAAAATTACAGTTCCAAGTAAGCCGTGTAGGTAAAATGGGTGTAGAATAAAATGCCATGCAATTTTTAGACTTAAACTTTTTGCAGGAAGTTTGCTGATGGTTTCTCAAACAAACCTTTTTGTGTCCTGTTCTTCGGTGATTTACCAACGACAATGCTATGACGTGCTTGATTTTTGTGTGTCCACTGCATGTTTCAGCTTACCTTTCGAACTTCTACGTGAAATGAGTTGAAATTACCACTCCTTTGCTTTCAATCCATCTGTCGCACGTTTTCTGATGGCTCACGGTTCTTGGCGTGCTACCCTTGCAGGCGAAGGGGGCCGACGTGAACGGGAAGGTGTTCCGGGGCTACCCGGCGACGGCCGCGGCGCGGGAAGGGCGCGCGGAGGTGGCGGAGCTGCTGGTGCGCGCGGGCGCGTCGCAGCCAGCCTGCGAGGAGGCCGTCGTCGAGGCGGCGCTGCAGGGCCAGGCCGCCCTCGCGGCTATCTTCATGGGCTCCGACCTCGTGCGCCCGCGCGTCGCCGTCCACGCGCTCGTCTCCGCCGCGGCGCGCGGCTTCGTCGACGTTGTCGACACGCTCATCAAGGTACAGTGCCTTCCTGCTTGCTTGCTGCTTCCTCAGAACAGGTCTGGCACGGCAGCGGGTTGAGAGAATCTCAGTGTGCTTGTATTTCGTCCCGGAAGTTAGTCTGCGATTTATCATGGGCCGTAAATTTCGTGCTCCCATGGGCCGTTGCAGCATGTCAAGTCGCATGGCGTGATGGGGTCTCGGGACAGAGAATGATGCAGCCGTTTTGTCCCACCTCGCTTTGTCATGCGAGCTTTGACCAAGTTATAAGCAATAGCGCCGGCTCCCTCCTTGTGTTCGTAGAAAGGAGAGACGGTTGGCATCTCCCCTGACAGGGGCGGGATTCGTCTTGGGACATTCCTATAGCACATTGCGGTTAAGGCTACCCGCTTCGGCGGATCTTACCCAAATTTTTTTTGCACTTCGACCCTCTCATTTTCTTCCATTTGCACTTTGGTCCTTGTGCGTTTGGTCCCCTTCGCTCTTCCTCTTTGGTTTTCTGCAATCAGCATTTGCTCGCCCCCGTGTTCTCCATTTCTTTTGCACTTTTGGCCCTCTGCTCTTCATTTTCTACGCTCGTTTTTGTACAAAAGCATCTTCTGCTATCTAAATCTCGTTTTCTATCCACTTAAAGCATTGAACAGACTTATCCGAATTCAGTTTGAACGCCTGATTCATGTGACTCTTTTGCAGTGCGGAGCTGATCCAAATGCCACAGCCAGGGTGCTCCTACGCTCGCTGAAGCCATCCCTGCACGCCAACGTCGACTGCACGGCGCTCTTCGCTGCAATCGTGAGCCGGCAAATCGCAGTAGTCCGTCATCTACTTCAGGTACGCATCGTTCGAACTGCAACCGCAAACATGCACTTTCACTCTTCCAGCACAGCAATTGACACTCAACATGTCCAGGCCGGCGTCAAGAGGGATACGAAGGTGAGGCTGGGCGCGTGGTCCTGGGACACGTCCACCGGCGAGGAGCTGCGCGTGGGCGCCGGGCTCGCTGAGCCCTACGACGCCGTCTGGTGCGCCGTGGAGTACTATGAGTCCACGGGCTCCATCCTGCGCATGCTCCTCCAGAACGGGTACACGTCGGGCGCCACACACCTCGGCCGGACGCTCCTCCACCACGCCATCCTCTGCGGCAGCGCCGGCGCCGCCCAGACCCTGCTGGCGTCTGGCGCGGACTCCGAAGCTCCCGTGAAGACGTCCAGGATCAGCAGAGCCAGGCCGGTCCACCTGGCCGCGCGGCTCGGCCAGCCGGAGATCCTGCAGACGTTGGTCGACAAGGGCTGCGACGTGAACGTGAGGGCGGAGGCTGGCGACACCGCGGTCATCCTCTCTTCGCGCCACAAACGCGACGACTGCTTGAGAGTTCTCGTGGCCGCCGGCGCTGATGTCGCACTGTTGAACTCGGCCGGCGAGTCCGCGGCTTCCGTCGCTTCGTCCAGTGGATGGAAGAGCGGCTTCGAGCGTGCCCTTCTTGGCGCGATTCGGTCCGGTACCGTCCCGCGTTCGAGCGACCGGAACGTGTTCTCGCCGCTGATGTTCGCCGCGCGGTGCGGTGACGCGGCCGCCATGGAAGTGCTGCTCAGTCAGCCGGACGTGAACGTGGACGAGCAGGACCTGGACAACTGCTCGCCCATAATGGCTGCGGCCAAGGCGGGCAACGTCGAGGCCTTCCGCGCTCTCATTTTCACCGGCGCCAACGTGAAGCTGAGCAACAGGCGTGGTGAGACGGCCATCGGGCTGGCGCAGCAGAGCAAGAAGAGGGACCTCTTCGAGCAGGTCATGCTCGAGTTCGCGCTGGAGAAGGGCATGCCGGGAGGATTCTACGTGCTGCACTGCGCGTCCCGGCGCGGCGACGCCGCGGCGGTGCGACACCTGGTAGCGAGCACGGGCTGTGACGTCAACGTCCCTGACGGCGACGGGTACACCCCGCTGATGCTCGCGGCCAGGGAAGGACACGCGGGCGTCTGCGAGCTCCTCATCTCCTACGGCGCCCGCTGCGACCTCGAGACGCCCCGCGGCGAGACCGCGCTCTCCCTGGCGCGGGCCACCGCCGCGGCGTTTAACAAGGCCGAGGACGTGATCATGGACGAGCTGGGCCGGCAGGCGGTCCTCCAGGGCGCGCGCGTCCGGAAGCACACCAAGGGCGGGCGCGGGAGGCCCCACGGCAAGCTGCTGCGGATGGTGGCCGCGGCGGGGGTGCTCCGGTGGGGCGGGTCGAGCCGGCGCAACGTGATCTGCCGGGAGGCCGAGGTCGGCGGCAGCTCGGCGTTCCAGCGGCACCGACAGAGGAAGGGCGACGCTTACGAGCCGGGACTGTTCCGCGTGGTGACGGCGACGGGGAGGGAGGTGCACTTCGTGTGCCAGGGCGGCGAGGAGGCCGCCGAGCTGTGGGTGAGGGGCATCAGAGCCGTGACCAGGGCGGTGTTCTGCAAGAGATCAGGCAAGGAGTGAGCAGGGCGCGTGGCTTCGCGCTATCTCTCGTTCTCTCTCCGTTAGGTTATGTAGGATTGCAGCGAGGGTGCGTGCGTGTAAAGAGGAGTTGTAGCGAGCGTAAAGGAGCGTGGCGTGATGCGCGTGTGGTGTGGAGTGCAGCTGCGCTGGTCTTCAGCTCGAAGGCTTTAGGTGCTAGGTTTGGCTTGCCATGATGGTTTTTGGTTCAGGGGCATGGTGTTGCGTTGTATGTGTACATAGATCGGGTGTTGTCTCGGCTAAGTTGCTTTAGCTAACTGGCTTGTAGTGAGTGTCTATCAGAAGTTCAGAACTATCCGTATCTCATCAGAAAACTCGCCATTCCAAGTTCAAAGTTTTATACCTTAACTTGTTAGGGTGTCTCCAGCGGAAGAGGGTGGCGGACGACATCCAGGGAAAGACCGATGATGTGTATAGAATGAAATGGACATAGAGAAGTTTCTCATATAAGAGTAACAATAGCTCAGCGCGACATAACAAATTCAATCAACATTCCCAGTTTCCAATTCTTCACTTCTTCAGAAATTAAGGATAGCGGGCTATAATATTTCACGGAGAATTCATTCAACCCATATAGCACCGCTATCCGTGTCACAAGCTGCATTGTGGATTTCCTACGATAAAAGCAAACATTGCAATAGCACTGCACCAGTATTTATAGTTCACAGGGTTATGGATGGGATGGGCGAATAAATCAGTAAAATGTCTTCAGGACATCTGGTTCTCGACAGAAAATAAGGCATGGTGATTAAATAAATAAACATGGTCAATCTTATCCAACCTACATCACTTCCGTTCTGTAAGAATTCGTGACTGCATGACTCAACTTCAACACCACAGGGCACACCTTCCCTGGGCATCAGACCGTTTTGAACTGCTGGCAGTACAGTTAGAATGGCACAGGGGAAAAAATATCTGCACAATTGCAGTCTCAACATCGTTGAAATTGAAACAAAACATTACTTCATCAATCATCAAGATGTGTAACTTCAGCTTCCGCTGATTTCCTTCTCCTTAGCCTTGCACATGTCATCTGCTGACTTTATGAACTTCTTGGTCAAATCTTCAATCTGTAGGGAAGATAACAGGTTAATGTTTACTGGTCAGCAATGTATTTCTTTTACAGCATTTCAGTTACTCACCTCCTTCTCAAGCCTCTTTACATCATCCTTCGGCATGCTAGATGCAGATTTCTTTATTGTATCAAGGGCCTGGACACGCAAGGCAAAGTTTACTAATTTGCATAACACCAATGCCAGCATGGAGCACTGAAGTTGATGGAAATTGGAATTCAGTATCCAGTCCTATGCTCCTAGCAACTCTAGTTTAGTGGAAGATTTTGGACAAACTATTTAGCCTGAGAGCCAGGCTATCCCTAAAGCTTAAAGTCAGATGCAAGGCCAAGCAAAATCACAAAGTACATAGGTACACCAGTGAACATTACCCACAATATTGGGTGTATATATTTTTTTCTTTTAGCTTTCCAACAGGGGGGTGAAGCTAACCATGAGTGGTGCTGGGGTCTTCACCATTGCAGAATAGTGCATAACAGTTATTAACTTATTATCACTGATTTTGCAGCCGTCGGGTCAGCTGACCCCAATAAAGGAGCCTAGCTCCCCTGCTGCCCAAGATTGTTAGGCATGTTTTGTGTTGGTCACTAATGCCCCTGGTTTTTAAATGTGCATATGTGGACACGCAGTTGGCACCAGCAAGTAGAGTGGCAAAGTGGCCGCAAATGTACTGAAACGAGCACTTAGGGCCTAATTAGGAGCATTTTGGTCCATTCAAGAGGAGCACTGGTACAAGTCACAAGTGCTGGAGTAAAACAAGCGCAACAAAAGTGGAAACAGGGTGTACATAGACCAAATCATTAGTCTTCAGTCAGTCACAACTACAATGAAATGGAAGACTGGATAAGGTCAATTAAAAGTTGGTTTCTTACTCCTAATATCACTAACAGTAACAGAGCAGAGAACTAGATTAACTCAAGTAGGAATAACATATTTGTCTCTTAAATTCCAAGTTTCCAACTAATGTTTAGTTGACAACGTGAATCTATTGTAGTCCAGATTTGCTGTGTACAACTGTACATAGGCATTGCAATCACCAGAACAAACTAAAAGAAGAAAAAAGGACAAGCCTGGTTTACCTTTTGGCGTGCCCTTCTAATACTTTGCTTAAAATCCTCAGCAGATTTAGTAACCACCTTGCACAGTGCCTATGTTAGGCACCAACAAATGTTAGTTGTTTCAGGAATAACACAAATGGCTTAGTATTAAGTTAGCTAACCCAACCTGTATGTTCTCCTTCGTCAACCTGGGCACGCACAAAAACTAAATTAGCAGAAGGAAACAAATTTCATACTGTAGCCACTGAGTAATGTAAAGTATTCCAGCTACCCCTCAATAATCAAGTCTGCAGACTATATTGACCATGCTAGAAACCAGTGTTTTCAAGGCGTCACCTGTCATGTACCATAGGTACTACAGTCGGCGCAACAGGCGCCTGGATTAGTAGCAGTTTGTTAGAGATAAGATTGGTTTGTTTAGCTTGAGAATTAAGTTAGAGATAGAGTTTAGAGATATTTGAGAGTTTGTTAGGAATTGGCGTCATATAAGCCAATTCGTTAGGGAGAGGGATGGAAGCAAGATTGATCTGTAACCTGTCCGTCGTCCTGCCCCTGTAGTGCGTTGTGAGCACCATTGCTGCTCCAACGCGCCGCCGGGGTCCAGGGCCACGGCCAGCCACCTCGTTTGAGTATAATCTTCGCCGTGTTCCTCCCTCCAACTCCCTTCCCCAAATCATCCGTGACAACTTGGTATCAGAGACGCCTCGTTCCGTGCCCATGGGAGACGACGCGAAGTCTGTCGCCGATAGCCTCCGCGAACTCGCGGCGACCGTCAACAACCTGGCCACCAAGCTCGACGATCTGTCCGCAGGGGTCGACCGCCTGGCGCCGCTCGCGCCGGTGGCTACCAAGCTCGCCGCACTGCCGGAGAAAGTCCTCGCGCTCCAGTCCTCTGCTTTTGAGAACACGGAGCAGGTCAAGGCGCTCAATCTGGCGCTGTACCGCGTCGAATCAGCGCAGCGCGACGGCAAGGCGCACGTCGCGGAAGACGGCGACGACTCCGGCGCTTCGGGCAACGCGCCGCCTAAGCCTCCCCCCAAATCAGGCGCAACAGGGGAGCAGCCGCCCTTCCGCCACGAGCCACCGCCGCGGAACTCCTACCGCGACGAGGAAGACGACTACACCGACACCCGCTTTCATCCTCGCGCACGCCTTGAATTCCCCACGTTCGACGGCAAGGAGGACCCGTTGCCGTGGCTCAACCGCTGCGAGACCTTCTTCCGCGGCCAAAACACGCCGGAGCGCCGCCGCGTCTGGTACGCGGCGATGCATCTCACCGGCTCCGCCCAGCTGTGGTACTCTCGCCTGGAGCTCACGGCAGGCACTCCATCCTGGCGCCGCTTTGCCCAACTGGTGCAGCAACGGTTTGGGCCGCCCATGACCGACAGTCCCGTCGGCCAGATCATGCTCCTCCGCCGCGTCGGCTCCGTCGAGGACTACACCGACAAATTCCTCGCCCTGGCGTGCCGCGACGCCGACCTGACGGAGCTGCAGTTGGTTCACATGTACACGGCGGGTCTGGTGAACCCGCTGAAGACCGACGTCGCGCTCCGCCGCCCCCAATCGCTCGACGACGCCATCATGCTCGCCCGCGCCTACGAGCAGAGGATGCTGCTCGCTCCGGCAGATACAGGGCAAGGCCGCGGGGGGCGCTCGGCGTTCTCCCCGGCGGCACCTGCCCCCGCAGCAAAGACCGCGTCGACAGCACCCGCTCCGGCCTCCTCATCTACTTCCGCCTCCGGGACGGGCAAGGTCACGCCACTGTCGGCGCAGCTGCCGCGCCGCCGTCTCTCTCCGGCCGAGATGTCGCAGCGCCGTGCCGACGGGTTATGCTACAATTGTGACGAGAAGTTCGTCCTGGGCCATCGATGCAAGAAGCTCTTCATCCTTGAAGTGGTGGTGGATGACGAGGAAGAAGTTGACGAAGAGATCGAGTGTGCGGCGCTCTCGGGTGTCCTGGATGTTCCGGGCATCTCCCTACATGCCGTCACAGGCGTCCGCGCCAAGGTCTTCCAGACCATGAAGGTGTTCGTCTCCGTCGGGGATGCCGTGGCAGTCGCGTTACTTGACTCCGGCTCATCACATAACTTCATCGACACGGACATGGCTCGGCGCGCCGGCATCCCCTTCAGCGCGCGCCCCGGCTTGTCTGTCGCGGTGGCAAACGGCGAGCGCCTCACGTCGCCGGGCTGCGTGCTGAACCAGACGGTCAACATCGGCGGGGAGCCGTTCGACATCGACCTGTACGGCCTTCCCCTCGGCGAATACGACATGGTCCTCGGCGTGCAATGGCTAGGCACGCTGGGACCTATCCTGTGGGACTTTGCACGCCACACCATGGCGTTCCGGCGCGGTGACAAGCGCATCCTATGGCAGGGTGTCGACGCCACGCCGGGTTTTGCTGCGGCCACCTTGTCCGCCGCCGGGACAGACCTCATGGATGCCCTGCTCGAGGAGTTCGACAAGCTGTTTGAGGAGCCGCAGGGCCTTCCACCGCGCCGACAGTTGTGCCACCAAATCCGTTTGAAGCCGGGCACAGGCCCCGTGGCGGTACGCCCCTACCGCTACGCCCATGCCCAGAAAGACGAACTAGAGCGCCAGTGCGACGCGATGCTCCGCCTGGGCGTCATTCGGCCGAGCTCATCCGCGTTCTCGTCACCGGCGCTCCTTATCCGCAAGCACGACGGCACTTGGCGGTTCTGCGTGGACTACCGCGCACTCAACGACGCGACGATCAAGGACAAGTTTCCAATTCCAGTGGTTGAGGAGTTGCTGGATGAACTGAGGGGCGCGCGGTTCTTCACTAAGCTGGACATGCGCTCCGGCTATCACCAGGTGCTGATGCACCCCGACGACGTGGAGAAGACGGCGTTCCGCACTCATCAGGGTCTCTTTGAGTTCCTGGTGATGCCCTTCGGCCTCACCAACGCCCCCGCCACGTTCCAAGCTCTGATGAACACCGTCCTGCTCCCGTTCCTGCGCCGGTTTGTCCTTGTATTTTTCGACGACATTTTGATTTATAGCTCCTCTTGGTCAGATCACCTCCGCCATGTTCGCACAGTCCTCCGCACTCTACAGGATCATCAGTTGTGTCTCAAACGGTCCAAGTGCGCATTTGGGCAGCCCTCGGTGGCCTATCTTGGGCATGTGATCTCGGAGACGGGCGTCGCCATGGATGCGCAGAAGGTGAAGGCGGTGCTCGACTGGCCGGCCCCCAAGTCTGCACGAGCGGTGCGTGGCTTCCTGGGACTGGCCGGTTACTACCGCCGGTTCATCAAGAATTTCGGCGCCATCGCAGCACCGCTCACGGCCCTCCTCAAGAAAGAGGGTTTCCGGTGGAACGACGAGGCCGCACGCGCGTTCCGGGACCTCCAACAGGCGCTCACGTCCGCACCGGTGCTCCAGCTGCCTGACTTCGACAAGGACTTCATTGTCGAGTGCGACGCCTCCAGTTCGGGCTTCGGCGCTGTTCTGCATCAGGGCGCAGGTCCGGTGGCATTCTTCAGCAAGCCCATCGCGCCCCGCCACGCCAAGCTGGCCGCCTATGAGCGCGAGCTCATCGGGCTTGTTCAGGCTGTGCGACACTGGCGGCCATACCTGTGGGGTCGCCGTTTTCTGGTGCGCACCGATCATCAGAGTTTGCGTTTCCTCCTCGACCAACGCCTGACAACCATCCCTCAGCATCAGTGGGCCAGCAAGCTTCTAGGCTTTGATTTCGTGGTGGAGTACAAGCCGGGTGCACTCAACGTCGTCGCCGACGCGTTGTCTCGTCGTGATGAGCAGTCTGGGGAGGCCATGGCACTGTCTGCCCCCCGATTCACTTTGTTTGAAGAGCTACGGCAAGAAATCAATGGGGATGCTGCTCTATCTTCACTACGCGACGCCATCAGAGGGGGAGCAAAGCAGGCGCCATGGTCAGTGGTGGATGGGCTGATTCTGTACAAAGGCCGGGTCTATGTCGCCCCATCATCCAGCCTTCGTCAGACTATTCTGGAGCTAGTACACGGGTCCGGCCATGAAGGGGTTCACAAAACCTTGCATCGCTTGCGCGCAGATTTCCATTTTCCAAATGACAGAGTGGTGGTCCAGGATCTGGTGCGCGCGTGCTCGGTCTGTCAGCGGAACAAGAGTGAACACCTACAGCCTGGGGGTCTCTTGCAGCCACTGGAGGTGCCATCCACGGTCTGGGCGGATGTCGCCATGGATTTTGTAGAAGCTCTTCCCAAGGTGAATGGGAAGTCAGTGATCTTGACGGTGGTGGATCGTTTCTCTAAGGCAGCCCACTTTATTCCGTTGGCACACCCTTACACAGCAACTTCAGTAGCCCGGGTATTCTTTGCTGAAATTGTGCGTCTTCACGGCATTCCTTCGTCTGTGGTCAGTGATCGCGATCCGGTGTTCACCAGCTCGTTTTGGCGTGAGCTGTTCAAGCTGGCAGGCGTCAAGCTTCATTTCACATCGGCTTTTCATCCTCAAGCTGATGGACAATCAGAGGCAACCAATAAGATCATCGCCATGTACCTTCGGTGTCTCACAGGGGATAGGCCTCGCAATTGGCTGGTGTGGCTTCCGTGGGCAGAGTTTTGCTACAACTCGTCGTTCCAGCAGTCCCTCAAGACTTCTCCGTTCCAGATTGTCTATGGGCGTCCTCCCCCGTCTATTCGTTCTTATGAACCAGGGGATGCACGGCTGCCAGCAGTGGACCAAGCCATGAGAGAAAGAGATGAGTTTTTGGCGGAGGTCAGGGACCGGCTGGAGCAAGCTCAGCAGCATCACAAGGCGCTTTATGACAGACGCCACCGTCCGGTTCAGTTTGCAGTTGGCCAGTGGGTTTGGCTGCGTCTCCTGCATCGTCCAGCGGCCTCCCTTAGTGTGCAGGGTCGCAGCAAGCTCGGGCCTAAGTTCTTTGGTCCCTTTCAGGTCTCCGAACGTGTTGGGGATGTGGCCTACAGGCTGGTGCTCCCGGTAGGGGCTAGGATTCATGATGTGTTCCATGTGGGGCTGCTCAAGCCTTTCCATGGAGAGCCACCAGTGCAGACTCCTCCTCTGCCCCCAATTCAGCATGGCCGAGTTCTGGTCGAGCCAGAGGCAGTGCTCCAAGGCCGCTTAGCTCGGGGCAGACAGCAAGTCCTTGTTCGCTGGAAAGGGGCGCCGGCAGCCGAGTCAGCATGGGTTGATGTGGAGGAGTTCAAGAAGCAATTTCCAGAGTTCCAGCTCGAGGACGAGCTGCTTCTTCAGGGAGGGAGAGATGTCATGTACCATAGGTACTACAGTCGGCGCAACAGGCGCCTGGATTAGTAGCAGTTTGTTAGAGATAAGATTGGTTTGTTTAGCTTGAGAATTAAGTTAGAGATAGAGTTTAGAGATATTTGAGAGTTTGTTAGGAATTGGCGTCATATAAGCCAATTCGTTAGGGAGAGGGATGGAAGCAAGATTGATCTGTAACCTGTCCGTCGTCCTGCCCCTGTAGTGCGTTGTGAGCACCATTGCTGCTCCAACGCGCCGCCGGGGTCCAGGGCCACGGCCAGCCACCTCGTTTGAGTATAATCTTCGCCGTGTTCCTCCCTCCAACTCCCTTCCCCAAATCATCCGTGACATCACCTTGCCTTAATGCTTTAAAAACCATGCAAAAAACTCTTTGAATCACTTGTATGAAAAAAAGTCAGCATATAAATCACAAATCAGTTTTGCCCTCACAAGCAGCCTAGCAGATCACTAGATCATCATATCGCACCCAGCATAGAGAACACTGCTGATGGTACAACACAAAATTACATATCAACTATAGAACTGGAATGTAATAATACCTATCAGGTAGAAAGCTAAGATATAATCACCAACATTAAACGAAACACTTACGGAGGGATATTTGCAATAATCCTATTTCCATCAGGAGTAGGATTAATGCCCAAGGGTGATGAGACAATGGCGTTCTCAATAGACTTCATGGACTGCGCAGAAATAGATAAGTTCAGGCAACAAGTAACGAACACATTAACATGACACTTGGCAATGGCATTTAGGACTAAAACAACAGAAAACATATTACACATCACAGTTTCAGAAAGTTTGACTATACTACTATCTTGGCAGAAAATTATTGATACGAAAAGGCATCTACTCCCTCCGTCCCAAATTACTTCTCACTGCTGACTTTTTATCACAACATTTGATCATTCGCCTTGTTAAAAAAAAGTATGTATACACTGTTTATTTTGTTTGTGACATGCTTCATCACCAGAGATATTTTAAGTATAATTTGATGTTTTGAATATTTGCGCTATTTTTTAAATTAAGACAAATGGTCAAATGTTGTGATCAAAAGTCAACAGTGACAAGTAATTTGGGACGGAAGGAGTATATAATAGCAAAATGTAACAGTTTCAGGTATGCAGATTGAAGGAAAAGAGGCTCTTACACTGGGATCATAAGGCATCACTGATAGGGTGTGTGCATCCAGGACAGAAACAACGGCAATGCGATTCAACGCAACTTTAACATCTGCAGTCTCCACCATGATATGGTCGAGCATGCCTGCAGAACAGCACACACTTGGTTCGTTATTTGTTGGACAAACTGCCTGACCAACAATAGAATAATAACAACAGCATGGCAAAACCAGGAATACAATGATACCAGGATTAGCTCTGCCAGTCCGTAGTTTGCTCAGCTCTCGCGAAAGTGCGATGACTGCAGCATCCATTTGGGAAGTAGCAGCTGATTTGACGGTTGGCCCAATGTCAGGAGCGGCTTGAACTGTGTCACCTCGATCATCCTCTGCACAGCAATAATGAATAAAACAAATAAATAAAACGCGATCGGTTCATCAAAAACGATGCTTCGATTTTACATTTAAATGGATTTATCAAATGGCAACCATAAGAACCCTGATTTATCAATTGTGCTTACACCAAATCTAGCGACCTAATAAGTGTTGCCAGTACGGCAGTACCACACAACAGGAACCAAGCTTCCATTTTACATCTAACTATACATGGAGGTGACTCGAGGAGGGGCGGGATCGAAACTTACTCGACTTCTTCCCCTTGGCGAAGCCTCTCCGGCTGTCGAGGAGAAAGAGCCGCGCTGGAGCGAACTCCCCGGCGCCCGCGAGGGATCCCGCGGCGGGGAGGCGGTGCACGGTGGCGGAAGCGGAGGAGGCAGCCGCCGCGCGGAAGGAGCGGGCGGCGAGCGCCGCGCCTCGGCGAAGGAGGAGGGCCATAAGGGCAGGGAGCGCCGCCGAGGCTGGTTTATAGAAGGCTTCGCCGGCGAGCGGCGGCGGCGAGGGGAGAAAACGGGGAGGAAGGGTTTTGCAAACTTTTTCCGTGTGGGTTTTTACCCCTTTCGGCGTTTTGGGGTCGAAATGGAGCAGAATTGACGGGGTGGGCTTCGCATGTACGTTCGGTGGATATCGTGTGTGCTGGGCTACGTCAAAGTTCATCACTGGGCTCTCGAATTGGGCTTTCAACAGCCCAAAAGTCGTCGAAGAGGCCCAAACTTTTCGAGGAGGTCGTTGTTGCGATTTCCACGTGTATTCGGATCACACTGGATCAGGCAGGCATCGTCAGTTCATCACAGTGTGCCCAGTGGCCGTATGGAGTTGCTAGCATGTTGCGATGCACGAGATTTTTTTAGATCACTGTTGTCGAGTCGAGCGTGTGGATGGGTCGCAGAGCTTAACAGAAAATCTTGCTAAATTTGCCCATCCGTGCGGCCCTGTTCGTCTGGCTTATCAATCACCAACCAGCAGTACTTTTCTCTCAAAAAAAACCAGCCACCAGCAACCAGCCAGCAGTACTTTTCTCTCAGAACAAACCAGCACCAGCCACCAGCAACCAGCCAAGCGAACAGGCGGCTCAGCGATTTGGACTTTGGAGGCAATCGCCCGCTGCCAACCAACAAGAGAAATACCGTTCACCTACACGGGAGGAAACACGCGCAAACGTAACAGGGCAGCTATGCACGAGCGCATGCAGCGGCCGCGATGGCCTCAACCAAAATGTAGCCGACCCGGCGGCACATCGGCCTCCCGTCGGAGTTCGGTCGATCGGAAGCCGCCGCGCCGCGACGGAGACATGCCATGGTGGACATGGCCGCACGCCGCAGTCACCGTCACACTCAAAAAGCGTCTGTGTATTCATAGGGGTGAGTGTGCGTGCGTGTTGTGAGCGTCTGCGTTGTATTGTGTGAATAAAAAAAAAAGCGCCCGTCCCGCCGTCCGGGTTCGGCCCGGGTTCGGGTCCTGGCCGTGGAGGCCGATGCGGCAACAACACAAGCGGCAGGCGTATCCGAGTGGACTGCGAAGTCTGCGAGGTAGCTTTCGCGCGCGGCGGCCACCGCCAAACCAGCAGTCCGCGGGGGCTGCTCCGGCCGAGACCACCGGGCTCATTTTTTCCCTCGCGCGATCCCAACGCGTCAGGTCCCCCCCATCAAATCCACAGTGCGCGGCAGCGACACGCTAGCGCCTAGACAGAAAGGGACCGGAGCACAACAGCGACGCCCCCAAGCTCTGCTACGCGCCGCTGCTGAGCCAGTGAGCCAGCAGCTCCCACCGGCCGGGTACCCGGAGCGGAGCACGCACTGGAGCTAGCAGGACGAGGTGACGAGCGAGCCGCCGTGCCGTGAGTCACCGGGCGTCGTGGGATGGGATGCGGAGCGCGCAAGTCAGTGAGAAAGACTTGGTCCGACCACAACAGGCTAGCCCGGACCGGAGCCCCGGACCTGCTCGATCGCCGGGCCCTGCGCGGCGCGCGCGACCGAGAAAATTCAAGACGGGATGTCACGGCCGGGACCTTCACCACGTCGTCGCTGGCCCGCCGGGTCTCGGAGCTTTGTCCGCTTACACATCCCCGTCGCTCCTGCATCGTTGCCGTCCACACGACGAACGCGGCTGGGGGAAAAAACTTCGGCGAAACCGTCAGCAGATTCCGTGCGGTACATAAGCGGACATCCGGCCACCACCGGTCGCTCAGAACGCAGGAGTGACTTTCCGCAGCCGTTCTGAGAAGTGAGAAGAGTCCGGCCGAGCGAGCGAGCTCGGCGATAAGAGGAGAGCGGTTGCTTGCGACCGCGGGGTGTGTCCGTGTCGCGCCGCCGCGCCGGCGAGATGGGGCGGTGGTGGGCGAGCGCCAAGAGAGTGTTCGGCGACCGCGAGGAGAGCGAGGACGACGGCGAGGATCGCGGGAGCGTCGGCTGCTTCCCGAGGATCGCGAGGAAGCTCTCCAGGAACTCGTACGCTTACACGCCGGATCCTGGTACGTTTCGTTCTGCCCCGTTCGGTACGCAGCAACTCTATCTGATCGCTTTATTAGCTTGTATTAGGATTATCCTCGATTCCTCGTGACTTGTGTGAGTCAGCACAGAGAAAACTTACGGTTGATTTTTTTTTTCTCTCTCTGCGTGTGTTCTTTTCTGTGCTCTGAACTGTGATGACTACTGCCACGGCAAGTTGTGTTCTTTTTCTGTGCTCTGAACTTATATTGGCATCAAACACCTTGCGATTCAGCATCTCGATTGCTTCTCGGTGATAGTCTTTTTACCGCCTTTTTTTTTTTTACCTTTGATCAGCGTCTCGGAAAACAGGGCAAGACGGCGGCGGCCCGGAGGCGGAGGAGGTGTTGACGGTGGAGGTGCCGGAGGTGCCGCTGCGGGAGGTGAACGAGATCACGGCGTCCTTCTCGGGCGAGAAGCTCATCGGCCAGGGCTCGTACGCCAAGGTGTACCGCGGCCTGCGGGGCGGCCGCCCCGTCGTGGTGAAGCGGCTGGAGAAGCCCTCGAAGCACGCGTCCAACGTCGTCTTCCTCCGGCAGCTCTCCGTGGCGTCGCGGCTCAACCACGACAACTTCGTCCGCCTCCTCGGCTACACCATCAGCAACGACCTCCGCGTGCTCGTCTACGAGTACGCCACCATGGGCACCCTCCACGACGTCCTGCACGGGGACAGGGAGCTGCTGGGGCAGCCGCCGGCGCCCGCGCCGGAGCAGGGCGCCGCCGGCGGTGGCAGGCCGGTGCTGAGCTGGATCCACCGCGTGCAGATCGCGCTGGACGCGGCGAGGGGGCTCGAGTACCTGCACGAGACGGTGCGGCCGGCGGTGACGCACAAGGATGTGAGGTCCACCAACGTGCTGCTCTTCGAAGGATTCAGGGCCAAGATCGCCGACTACAACATGTTCAGCCAGGCCGCGGACATGGCCAGGCTCAACCGCTCCACCCACACGCTCGGATCCTTCGGCTACCAGGCGCCCGAGTACGTTGCCGCGCCTGGTCTTTGTGTTTGCTGGTTGGGGTCGGGTGCGGGTGGTTTCGTTCTGACGGGTTCGTGGCTTGGGGTTGTTGGTCAGGTACGCCATGACTGGGCTGATGACGGACAAGAGCGACGTGTACAGCTTCGGGATCGTCCTCCTGGAGCTCCTGACGGGGAGGAAGCCGTTGGACCGGACGCTGCCGCAGGGTCAGCGAAGCCTCGTGAACTGGGTAAGAAAATGCCTTTGCTCTTGACAAAAATCAGGATAAGCTAGGATTTGTTGGGTGCCCTTCTAGTTCAGGTAAACCACCCCAAGCAACATGGTTACGACTTGCAAAGGTTAACCGAAACGGTCTAGTATATGAAAATGGAACGCTAGGCCAAATAGACATGATTTCAATCGGCTAATGGTTCCTACTTATCAAACATCCCCTAGGCATTTTTCACACCTACTAGTGGAAGATTTTTAGGTGGCATTCAGTCAGCATTGATCGAAATGAAGCTAACAACATCTGATGATTTCCTGGTCATGTCGATGCATCAGGCAACTCCAATGCTGACTGAAGACAGGGTTCAGGAGTGCATCGACCCGAAGCTCGGCGATCAGTATCCTCTTGCGGGAGCTCTCAAGGTGGCTATGTTACCCTTTGAACTTCTTGTTCTGTGTCCATGCGCCAGACAACCTAACCGGCAACTTGGTTGTTGTGTCCCCTGCAGCTCGGGCGGATCGCGGTGCAGTGCCTGCATTACGACCCCATCTTGAGGCCGTCCATGGGCACCGTCGCCCGCGTGATCAACTACGCCGTCTTGCGAGACCAGCAGGGCGTGGTCTGATGGCCGCCCGTGTGAAGATGCCAAGTTTTGCCGCCGTCCATCGACCACTGTAGCTACGAATCCATTCGTGCATGCCTTCTCCTATGCTATATAGCTATGCAAGCTAGCCATGTTTGAGGAACAGTTGTATATCTGTAGGCAGTCCATGGAAGATGCCCAGGGCGCTTAGGGTCGTGTATGAAAAAAAATGAGACCAGTGTATAAAACTACCACCTCCGTATCGAAACATTTATCACAGTCAACTTTTATGAATATTTTTTCCAAGAATAATTATGTGAACGAACAGGGTGAAAGAAACTGAAGACTAATTATGTTAACAGAGCAGGGCGAGAGAAACTGAACAAGGGCTGAGTTCGTCGGTAAATCAGCAGGTATTATGTGATGCACAACAAACATCGGCAGAAGTAGTATAGCATTTTGACCCGGAGAATGGGGAAAGAATAATTGTATGTAACACGCATTACATTAGTTGTGTATAACAAGGCACTAACTACTGCCATATGTTGGCCTCTAAGCTGGGGTTGTGAATAAAACAAGAAAATGGAGGAACAAGGTGGCCTGAACTGCATATGTATGACATTTCTTTTGCTTATAAAGTTTACAAGAGTATTTGTTCTACACTCGGCAAAAAGAATCTCTTCCATACCTACCTGCAGAACCAAATGGAAACGACTTCATCAAAATCCTTATGTAAGAGGTATTCCTATGTAAGTTTAAAAATTCAATGCTAAAAGATTTTGAACATGTCGGTGGATTGTTGTACCAGCATAGGACGGGACGCAAACTCATCCATTTCTGGTTTATATTTATCAGTGCCATCAAGTAATCATTTACATGTCGAATACCAGTGTCTCTCCCACAAACAAAAAGTTATATGTACCTCAAATATAACCTTAAATTGGCAACAGCGGTTTCCTCTCATCAGTTGCGCTAAGATGGCTTGCCTGAAACCATTGCGAGCTTAGAAATTAGAAACTACCTCCATAAAGAAATCTGTTAATTATTGATATATTCATTCAAGCAATGAATCACTTACATCGTCAGCAGCACCAGCAGTCATATTTACAAAAGACTCAGCGGATCTGTTAAACAGAAATAACCTTATTAGGCTAGATATCAGGAAATATTTGGTGGACATCAACAACACATGCTAATATTAGTTATTATGCTGTGCTCTTTTAACATTCCAAAATTTATTGGGTAGCTAACAAAGAGAACCAATAAAAACAGTCATTATTTCCTCAGTTTCTTTACCTATGATTTTGTGCATCTCCCAGCTCCACTGTTCCTGCTGTTTTATCATCTTTAACCTTGGCTAGTGGAGAGAAAAACTGAACAAAAAATAGCACTTATATAAGTTGATTGAGGTGTGAGGAACTAGCTAAAGAATAAAAAACAACAGTTACCTGGTGCATTGAAATAAATACAATCGAGATGCCTAGAAGAAAGTTAACGGTCAAAGGTTGTCCCAAAAATGCAGCCGAAGCTAAACCAGTAAAAATCGTGGCAACTGTTGATGAGTACTTCTTCAAAATAGTATCTGCAATGTTATCAGTCGATCATGCAGATGTATGAAGTTAGAGGACAATGGACGAAAAAAGATACAAGGATTGAGAAACTAGTATCATAAAAGTTAGATAGTCGAGTTATCTTCCATTACCTGCGTACTTGAAGAAGAAAGAGGAGAGAATGCCTTGTGCTGCATTGTTACAAATGAGAAACATCGTTGCCCTCGAATGCCCTCGAAGGATATCAAAACTCTCAGGACCTGTAAACAAAGATGACATATCATATACCTTGTCCTGCAATAAACAATAGTCATAAACAAAATAAAAACACATGACTCTCGGTTTTCAGGCACCAGGCAATATACCAGTCAATATACAAAGCTCTAAATAGCTGCCCTATTCTAACTTCCAAAGCACTGCTGATAATCCAACCTGGGTACCCTTGCTTACTAATGGGAGGACCATATTTTAACCATGGCTTCCCATATATAGTCTACGAAACTACAGTGTAATGTGTAGCAGCCTTAGTTATCACTTATCAGTAGGAAAACACCTTCACCTAAGATGCTTACCTTGAAATATGACAGTCCCTAAGATGCCAAGGAAGTTGAAAATTGCACCATAACCATATAAGAACAAATTCTGCAAATTATGTTTAGAATTAGTAGACTAAAGGGAGCATGTCAACAAATTAAGAACAGAACATTTTCTAGAAATCATGCTTAGTTTCTATATCACCTGAAGGTAAAAGTTAGGCAAGGCAGCTAAACTAATTTAAAAGAGAAATAACCTGAAGATAGATGCTTGTATCATACTGGCTTTTCAGAGCATACTCATTGTAGACAGACGCAAATGATGGGACAGTAACCTAAAATTTTACAGAAATTTCGTGTACATTAGGTTCTGCATCCAACAATTGTTCAGGCATCTGAAGAAGATAAATGAAAAAAAATGAAGCCAATCCATACAAACTTACAAAAATTAGTGTATATGCATATGCAATAGCGGTGACTGGAAGACCAAAAGCATTGGTGCCCGCAGGTATGGAGCGAAGTTGATTGACACTGATTCCAATAAGTAATAGGGCAAGGGCTTCCCACTGGTAGTTGTAGGATAAAAAAAGGAGGGTTAGACAATGCTGAGGTGATTTTTTAAAATATTAAAATAGTACAGCGGTCATGAAAATAAGTTAGCAAAGGGGAGGGACACAAAATCTGAACAAAAAAAGTGGATCTACTTTATTTGTCATCACTCAAAGAAATCATTTAGAGCTATACTAAAATAATGTAAATGCTGTGTACAAACAGCTGAACATAGATTATGAAATTACCATCAAACTATCACAGTAATATGTGTTCTCACTCAATGAAAATGCAGTGATAGTGACAATGCTGACATCAGTCTTACCTGAATTATAGAGAATTTTCTTCTCATTATAATTTTTAGGAGAACAGCAATGACCAGCACCTAAATTGGACGTCAAAGAGTAATGATATTAGCAACCTTGTTTCTTCATGCATAGATAATTAGATGTGGGTACTCCCTCAGAGTGTGCACAGATGCACACGTACTCACACATGGTACATGACAGAAACATGTGAACATGGCAAGTACAGTAACAAGTACCTTCAGGTTGCTCAGCATCTTCACAGTTGCAGGGTTGAAGTATAACTGCATTGGAAGTACAGAACAACATCACACAGCAAGACCTAAAGCTACTCAAGACAATACTGCATGTTTGTCTGAATTTATACGTAACAAGACATGCTAGACTTCACATTGCAAAGACAGATGAACCTTAAAAAGTAGTAAATAAATAAAATGGTTTATTTATCTATTAACATGCCTTTCTCTTTATCCCTTGTTGAGCCATCAAAAAAGAGATAAGTCGCTAGAGTACAATAAAATGGTACTAGTATCAGTCACATAAGTTGCCTGAAACTTTTTTTTAATAAAAAGTGCATATTTTAAGAAATAGTTTAATAAAGTAGATAAAAATTATAGTATGATAAGTTCTAAATGTCTAGCATTCAAAAGTGTTTGCACCATAAAATACAGGTGTCACCCACAAGTGAATGACATCACAGTCAGTTCAATGAACTTTATTACCTGCATGATAAACTTTAGGTAGTTGTTGATGGCATATAGGAGAGCAGGAACAGCTAAGAGTACATTACTACGAGCTGCCTACACAAGAAAACATTTAAGAACCAAATGATCAGCTGTCATGGCTCAAAATTAAAAAATATAGAATTATGAAACCCAGTTCCATAGATAAAACAATACATTGAGACAATACTGGGGAAAAACAGGAACTACGACAGAAAAATAACAAAAAATTGAGCAATGCTTCTCTAAAGGAAATTCCGATGAATAGAATAGAAGCAAAAAAGGTCGTAATTGTGGTCTAAAATGAGAACCTGAAATCAAGTATCATATATGAGCACGAATACATGTTGTGCTGTTTCTTTGACAAGATAAATCACCTGTACAAAGGTAGAAAGCGACAGAAGCGGCTTTTCTCCCACCTTTTGTTTTCTAGACTGAAAAATAGAAGAGTAATAAAGTTAGGATTAACAGTTCAACAGGAGGAAAGCTACATTGAATTCGTCAAAAGTAATCGACTGATAAGCCTCTGGTCTACTGCAAATAGGTAACTTCTTACAACACTTACCGACCCCCACACACTAAATATGAAAAAAAGATTGATATTTCATAGCAGGGCTGTACACACCCAGCAAGAATAAAATTACATGCCCTTGAGGAAGCCCTTGAGGAAAGCATGAATGAGCGCAAACTAACCTGGATTATTAGCATTATAATGGCAAAAATAACTTTTGCAACCTCTGTCAGAAAGTTAACGCTGATAGGACTGAACTGAAACTTCCCATCAACCTTAGACATGAAGACTAGGATAGGCTGCAAAAGAAAGATAGCTATTAGCAAAGTTGTGACAATGAGCATATTACAAGCTGTGTAACCGAGGCAATAGGGGGACTAGGGGGAGCCACGGCCCCCTTAATGCTTGTGTAACGGCAATAAGTAGCTCTAGATTTCTATGCACAAAATGATTAAAAATCTGTCATTAGAGTTCAAGTTTAGCTCTTTGGCCCCACTTAAGAAGAATTCCTAGCCTTGTCCCTGTATAGCTAGAGGATTACTATTTACTTTCAAAATAGCTTACTCATATCTACCAATAAATTTCAAGAATAGCCAAATGAGTAGAATTATCTGTACTTGTTTCCTGCTTTAGGTATCTTTCAAACTATTTTTTTCCTGCAGGAGATTTGATATATCCAAACAAGCATATCACATACGTAAGTGGAGCATGCACAGCGTTTTTCCTAGGATGAATTCAGTCAGGCTTAATCCATGATTTAATTCGTTGGGCATGAAGTCATAAACAACTAAGGAGAGTGAACCACCTGGAGGCCGACCAAGATGCAGTCCCCAGACACGAGAAGGACATTAAGTGCACGGTACTTGGATGATATCTTGCTACGGTGCTTGTCATATGCCCTCGACACACTCCTGGGGCTCGGAACCGCCACCTTTGAGAGACAGACACTGCATTCCAGCACGCCATTCCTCTGCATCTCCTCCAACCGACCAGGATCAGCAGCCCCACCCTGTAGCTGAGGCCTCTGAACAATCCCTGCAACCAAAACACTTCAGGGAACTGATTAATAACAGAAAGTTTCCTCTAAATTTCAAAGCATTTTTGCTAGTTCATGCATTAAACGCACGAATTTCATTCAAACGTATCATTATATCCGGAACACTGAAAACACAAACGGCAATATAAGCAGCCATCAGGATTCAGCACCTAGCTACCCACACCAGATCACCGAAAATCAGCAGCGTCAGTAACTTAACGTACATGGAATAAATCAAGCGCAAAGTTAAGTCACGATCATATGCAATTACCACGCCCTACCACTAAGGCTACCGCCCAATGAGCCTAAAAAAACTCCAAAAATCACAGAAACAAGCCGAACAGCGAAGAGATCTGAGAGCTTGCTGGAGAGACCGTACCGCAAGCTCACTGAAGGTGCGGGAACGTGGGGGCGGGATCTCGCGGATCTAGCCCCGCCTGTGTGGTCACCGTGCCGCGCGCGCGCAGCGGAATCCCGCTCGGCGCGGTCGAGTCGGGCTCTGAGCTCCCGTCACGCTTCCCGCTCGCGCGCCGCTCGGTCCGGGCGGGCGGAGGCGCGGTCGGGGCGGGGAGCGTCGGTGCTGAGATCTCGGGTGCGGGCCTCGAGGGGGTGCTGCGAGCGCGGTGGCGGTGGCGCGGGAGGGGGGAGGTGTCGAGGTGGGCGTGGAAGGGGAGCGGAAGAAGGCGGGTGGGGGCGCTTCTCGTCGCGATTACTTATGTTTTCCTCGTGGTCTGGCGCACTTACGCTCGAGGAAAATGCTTGGAGGACCCTGCGTTTTGCACGTTTAAGCCTTTTCCATAGTTCATGGCTAAAGAAAATATCTGTTCTCTTTCTAAGAAACGATGTCCACACCACTTAAGTTGCTAGTAAGAAGAATTTTTATTTTTGCAACTAATTAGTAATAAGAAGAATTCAGTTTGATATTTATCTCTCACCACAACTTTAAAAGCCAGAAATTTGTACTTTCTCGGTCCTAAATTATAAACTTTTTAGACTTTCAATTCTTATAGTTTTCTATGCACTAAGATATACCTTTGGGCATGTTTGGATGAAGGGGAAAATGAGGCTAAAGGAGCAAATTTAGGTAAATTTGCTCCATAGGTGCCAAACATGTAAGGTAAATAGAGTTGAACAAATGTGTAGCCCCCAAATTTTAGTTGTTCCTCAAGAGTGTCGAATTGGAGTAAATTTGCAGTACATTTACCCCAACAATCCAAACATACCTCTCATGTATAATAATATCCAGGGGCGAATCTAGCGGTGGGTCGGGGGGGTCTGGAGCCCCCCTACCGCCGGTGCCACCATGAGAGCCCCACCGAAGCCCCCCCTAAAATTTTGAGAAGGAAGAAGATGAAAGGAGGAGCTAGAGGTGGAAGAAGAGGAAGCAGCCCCCTTGCCGGCCATTCCTAGCTTCGCCACTGATAATATCTATGCATCTAAAAATCAAGGCTACTTATAATTCAAAATGATTTTTTACGCTTCTCTACCTCTGACCTTATTCCAAATAAATTGCTTATTTGCAGGGCGCTTTTTATCATCTGCCATTTATAAATATGAAAGCCTTGCTCACCGACGAAACATCATCACTACTTACCTTAAGGTAAGCATTTCACAATTCAGAAGAGCACTGATAAGGGGCCCTTTTTGTGTGTGTGTGAATCACTGGTAAGGGGCCCTTGAAAAGACAATAGCCATAACCATTGTAGAAATAAAAAAGTAAATATATTCGCTATAATATGGCAATGTCAGTCCCTAAAACTGACTCGAAATTAGCATCCGTGTAAATACAACATGTGTAGGGGAGGGTGATGCAAAAGAGGATGCACGCGCACGTTTCCAAGCTTGCGTTGTCCGAGCGGCGAGACCGCGAGAGCCCTTGACGTCTTCGTGGTTCCGGGCGAGTTGGGTACCCAGTCGCTTTTGGGCGTCGCGTTCCACGGCCAATTTGCAGCTCGTGCAAGCTACTGGCACTTCTTTTTCTGTAACCTGTAGACTGTAGTACACCTTTTGAGCACGTTGTTGCCGGCGTTTCATTTCAAATGTTGCCATATGTTAGGTCCGGGTCCAAACACCAAACACCCGGCAGCGGCGCGCTAGCGCATAAGAATATTCTTTCGTTATTATCCTCCCTGGCTATAGGTTCTGCATCTCTTTTGTTGCAAATAAATCGTTACGGCAGCATTACGCCATTCTAAAAGCTCATCCACTCCGTTATTTGCCTTTTTCCGGTTGTTGTTTCTCAACTGATCGAGGGTGCTTATGGCCATTTTAGCATGGACCACTGGCCACTGATGTCTTATGCTTGCACAACTGAAATCACAACTGAAATTACCCCACCACTATGAGCACCTCTGAAAGATTGAGTAGAAAATTCTTGAAATTGACGGTCACCGTTGGCGCTTTGTAGTCGACGGGTACATGTGAAAGAATAGTGCCATTTAAAATTGTTTTTCCCACGATCCATGGAAACTATCATTTTTAAAAAAATATCATGTTTTTGTTAAAATTTATAATATTAATGATTTTCAGTACTTTTAGTAAATCTTATTATCATGCGATTTGTGCAAACCGTCATCTTTTTATTTTTCTGCTTATTGGCACACAAGCTGGGCCAGGCAGGCTTTTGGGTTCGACCGGCCCGCGACTGCCGCCCAGCGCCTATGGTTTGGACCTGGTGGACTCCGGAAGGAGCCCGTCGCGCCCAGAACAGCGAACAAACTCGGCAAAAAAAACAGAGGAGAACAGGGGAAAAGGAACCCAATCCTAGGTCACGCCGCCCAGCGCCGCCCACCCGCACGCCACCCAAATTCCCGGCCCTTCTCGCCTCCCTCCGCAGCCGACGACGGCGACGACCTCGGCGGCATCAGCGGCGGCGGCGGCCCAGGCAGAATCAGCTCGCGGCGTTCGCGCATTATCCGCCCTCATCCAATCCAACCAGGCCAGCGGAAGGGGAAGAGAAGGCGAAGGCGGGGGATAAGTCAACCGGGCCCACCTCGCCGCCTGATCGGGCGCACTTGCCACCGCCGATGCTGAGGCGCCGGCCATGGCGTCGGCGTTGCTCTCGTACCTGCAGGCCCTGTGGCCGTTCTCCGCCCTCGTGAGGGAGGAGGACGACCTGCGCGCATCGGCGCGGCTGGTCGGGGCGCTCTCGGTACCGGAGGAGACGAAGCAGTTCGTGCTCGCGCTGCGCGAACCGCCGCGGGATCGGGACGGCGGCGGCGGCGTGATCTACATCCTCGCCGCGCAGAACCTTTCGGAGCAGTCCGCGTTGGACGCCGAGCGCCTGATCAGGGAGGTGCGGCCGGGGGCCGTGGTCACCCAGGTCTCGCGCGCGGCCCTCGACGACGTCCGGATCGAAGAGCACTGCCTGTCCGGCAGCGCCGGCGGGGGCGTGTTGGTGCCGGCGTCGCCGTTCCAGGTGATCAAGAGGTGCGTCACGGAGAAGAGGAGCAAGGACCAGTATGTGAAGGCGGCAGCCTGCCAGGTCCTGCAGGAGATCTTCGGGGTTGGGTTCTACGGCCATCTACTTGCTGCCAAGAGAGCAGCGGAGGAGACGGGTTCATGCTTTCTCCTGCTTGAGTCTCCGTATGAGAGGAATTGCGGTGGCAATGGGGCAGGCAGCCAGGATAGTGCTACAGATGATAGTTCAGTCCAGCAGTTACAGGCAAGCTGCTCGCTCCCTCACAGTACCATGGGTGATGAATCAGCCCAGCAGACTAGCTGCTCGCTCCCTCGCAGTACCACAGATGATGAGTCAGGTTTGCACTTGCAGGTTAGCTGCTTGGTCCCCAGGAATGCCACTTCAATTGCAAGCTTCCATGGTAGGAAAATATGCCTTATGGATGATAATGGAGGACAACTCTTGAAGTCACTGGCTCCAAGTCTCAATTTCTTGATGTCCGAAGCTATCACTTTCAATGCTGCTACTGAGTGCAAGCCATCTGAGTGCAAGCCGGCTGACAGATATGAGGCTCCACCATTTGCTCAGTCGGTCTACCCTTTACTTGCTGATCTTTATCATATATTTGTCGATATTCCATCGATTGGAAGGGCTATGGCTTCTGCTCAGGAGTTGCTTAAGCAAGTTCACGAGGGGGAGCCAATCAGCAGTGATATGCTATCCGATGTGTACATTTTTAGAATTGCTATAGAGGCCCTCAGAATGGGTTTAAACAATGCAGCAAGGTGTCACATTGATACCAGAGATAAACATGCTTCAGAAAAGCTGGAGTTTTCAGAACTCCAATCTGATGAGAAGTGCCACATTCTTCTTGTGCAAGCTCTCAGGAGCCAATTAAAAGAGTTTGATTCTATGGTGGCTATTGTTGATGCAAGCTGCTTAGCTGGAATAAGGAGACATTGGAACACCCCTGTTCCTTCAGAGATTACTCAATTAGCTAGCAGGTGCTTCAACCATTATGGTGATGAAAATGATGACAAAATTGAGCTACCTTCACCAGACAGTACTGATAAGAAAAGTTGGATATCTGAGAAGCCTGTGGTTGCTGTTGGTGCAGGAGGCACAGCAATTTTGGGTTTTTCATCATTGTCAAAAACTGTTCAGGCTTCTGCCTTCCTTAAGCTGGCTCCGTACAAAAGTCCAGTAGTTCTAAAGTATGGACTAACGCAGCTGCAAAGACATGCTGCCATTGTATTAAACAAGATGGTACCTCATGGGTTTGCTACTGCTGGTTCGAAAGCATCTGCTCTACAGTTCACGGCTTCAGCAGAGAAAATCCGAGCAGTGGCTCACACTATAATATCATCAGCTGAGAGAACTAGCTTGTTGGCTATGCGGACTTCGTTCTATGAAATAATGCAGAAGAGGCATAGACAACCTTTCAGAGTAACTCCCTGGGCAACATTTGGCTGCAGCATGGTTGCATGTGCTGGCCTCGTGATGCATGGAGATGGGATTGAGTGTGCAGCCGAGGTGGCACCTTCTGTTCCTATGATTGCATCTCTAGGCCGTGGCCTTGAGAGCTTGCGTCTCACATCTCAGGAAGTGAGACAAACAAAGGGCCAGAATGTGAAAGAAGCTTTGAGAGCTTTAATGAACAGCTTGAAGAAATCGACAAAATAAGTGACCAACACTTTACAACTGGAGCTGTATAGATTTTTGCGTGCAATTTTGGAACGCAACAGAATTATCATGAACTGTAAAGTGCTTTTTTTTGCTGAGATAGTGCAATTCTCAAGTGTTTATGCTTGTGTACGGAGCTAGCGCAAACTTAGGGAGCACTTGAGAGCCAGATAAGTTTGTTTTTTTTTGACCTTCTGTACAAAGATACAAGATATAACAATGTTAACACATTAGTACGAATGACAGTATAGTTAGAATAAGATTTCTAGGACTTGCATGCATTTTCGTGAAAGACTTTGTGGTTTGTGAAATGTCAGTGTTGCCATGGTCCTTGGACAGAAGCCTTCATCATGATTTTAAGTTCACAAGCAACAGAAATATTCTTTCTAGTTTACAAACTATCAATTTTGTGGGTATCATCATTTTCTTGTTTATGCTTGTATAAGTTTTACCTATATGTACTTTGTTCAAAGCAAAAAAGTGTTTTCAACTGAGAATTCAGAGTAATTCTTGTCATCTTTTGAGATGCTTTACTGTTGTTACTATCAACATTTGTCTCAGTATCACACAATAATGTGAAAAACAAAACCATCCTTTGTGTTTTCTTATTTGCTAAAAAAATGTTGATGCTGCCTATGTAAAAGTACTGGTCTTCGCCCTTCAGACAGTTGCTGCTTTGAGGGTGAGAAAATCCGAAATTTGGTTTGTGTAGAAATCTGGCTGGATCGAGTTGGCGGGGCTCTGAAGTGTCTGCAGGGAAGTCACACCTGCAAAAGACAGCCAAGCTCAATGCTTATGCTGATGTAGTGATGTTATATCAACAGGGCATGCATCAGGGGTAGGACTGAAGAATTGATGAAACCTGAGAGAACAAGGAGCGTCTTGCAGCCTCCGTTTTGGCCAAACAGGATATCCGTATCCAACCGGTCACCCACCATGCATATCTGGGATGTTGTGATTCCGAACCTATTCGCATAGGTGGAGGAGAAAGGTAAGAATCTGAAAACGCGCAACCAGTTGTATGATTTGCACTCAAACAACTATACACCCTTCCATGAAAAATTTTCTTCTTCTAAAACTGAACATCAGTTGAGACTTGAGACAGTAAGCATCTTACTTCTTTGCGAGGTAGTCCATCATGAAAGTGGATGGCTTCCCGACAACGAGCGGTTCTTGTTTAGTTGAACCAAGAACTGCACCGACCATTGAGCCACCACCTGATCCAAGACCAAATGTTTCATTACTTAAACAACCGGTATGTTTCTGCATATAGCATATAGAAGATGTGTTTCTGCATATAGCATATAGAAGATGTGCAAGTCACTCACTAACCTGCCCATTCTTGGGCATCAGTAAGATGAGTGACGGCGTCCCTGTTTGTTGCTATGAAAAGGCAACCGGGGTTCTCACGGATGCATAGTGTCCCGTACCTAGAAATGGTTGGCAGTATAAGTTTACAGGTCTGGTACAATGTTTAGCATGAAACCTATATACGAATATGAAGCAAGAGAGAACACAGTAACATTGCAGTAGTGCAAAGAGACTCACTGAACTTTGTAGTAGTTAAAGTAGCGATCAAATCCTACCACAACTGCTCCCACCTGTAGGAAACCCAAATTGTTCAGCATGAGTACTATGGTGTAACAGTTGTAACTACATACCACACGCTAAAACATGAAGAAGGATCATACATACATCTTTGTCATGCTCCATGTAATAACCAGGCTTCAACTCTATCTTCTTGTCTCCATCTGTCTGCAAGATGACGAAATCCAAGCTGCGTAAGTCTGTATTCGGAGTCATTGTCGATGTGCAAGCTATATATTGGCTCACTGACATTGTAACATTGCCAATAAACTTTGCCTATGCAACTGCTAATTTCTCAGGAATTTCATTGAAAAGAGCACTCTCTATGTTACTTACTGGTCCACCGAGGTGCTGAAATCCAGCAAGCTCCAGCTCCTTGAGAATCCCTTCCTCTCCGATGACATACACCTATAAACCGCCCAGCGCCCACAAAAACAATGTCATACTTTGCGCGTAGCTCGTACATAATCACGTGAAACACTGCAGTAACAGTTCTTTTTCTTTTTGAATGATGCGAGGTACCTTCTTGTCCTTGGGAAAATCGATGGACTGCAGGTACGCTGCGGCGGCGAAGGATGAAGCGAAGATCTCTTCCTGTGCAGTGACACCCAGCCTCATCAGTTAGCAGGAGGAGGAGGAAGAAGAAGACGGTGATCAGCACGGTTCGTGGCGGCAATCACTGAAGAACCCTACCTCGTCGACACTCAGCCCCAGCGTCTCAAACTTCTTGCCGTACTGCTTCCTCGACTTGGTGGAGTTGTTGGTCACGAACACCAGCCTCTTGCCCTGCAAAACCGCAAGGACCAAACAGCTTCAGCGAACCACGAGGAAGTCCTGAGCTGCGAATTTATTGGCGGGAGCATTGCGGTTCGGGGGTGGACCTTCGATCGGAGCAGGTCGAGCGTCTCCGGCACGCCGTCGATCAGCTTATCTCCCTTCCAGATCACACCTGCGCGACACGAAAAAGAGAACCCCCGCGAATTTAAGCAAAGACTCCCAAGCCAAGCCGCCTGGTGCGGCCGATCGATGTCGCACTCAGTTACCGTCGCAGTCGAAGATGAAGGTCTCGACGGAGTCGATGAGCGCGTCGGCGTCCTCGAGCTTGGCCGCCGGAGCCGCGCCCGCCGCGGCCATCACGGAACGCCTGGCCGCGCCGCGGTGCGGTGCCGACGACGCCGCGGCCAAGGACACCGGCGCGCCGCGCCGCTGGCTGCCCCTCCCGAAGGACGCGTAGGGAGCCGGCGCCTGCGACGAGGATGGTGGCGAGGAGGAGGTGGATGGGAGGAACGTGGGGGACGCGCGAACCTGGAGCAGCATCCTCGCCGCGGCGCGCGCTCTGTTTTTATCGTGGGTGGCGTTTTGTTGGTGCTCACGTCGCGTTTGCCCGACAATGTTTGGTCTCTAGCAGCGTTTCGCTTGTTTTCTTTCGATTGGTTTTCTGGGGCTGGGAAGGCGTAGGGGAGAGGAGGGATTGGGTGGGGTGCGGGCGAGTAGTGTGGCTGCTGTTGGAGTTCAACGAAATGTTATGTGAGGCCCAGGAGAGTCGATGACGGTGAGCTCCCGCTGGTTGCCACGAGAGAGTTGGTGGGCGTTTTAGGAGGTGTTTGGTTACTTATGACTCTAGCCTGGCTCGCATCTGTGAGCCAGGCTCCCATGAGCCAGGCTGAGTGCGTGCATAGTCTTATGTTTGGTTGTGTGTATGTGTCTAGTTTGGCTGAGAAGAGAATGTGTTTGGTTACATGTATGAGTCATGTCGCATGAGATAAGATTAGAGAAAATAAGTAAAATTGTAATGCTCAGCTTATAGAGTTGTGCTTTAATGGTTTTTTTTATCATAATACATCTTAATCTAATTGAAAATATATTAATATCACTTAATATAAGCTAATCATATACTAATGATGTCATTAACTTGCCTAATGGCCGACTCCCGCGAGCCAGGCCCGCTAGAAACGGCCGATTTCGGCGTTTCCCGCGAGCCAGGCCGGGGCAGCATTGCTGCATGCAGGGAGCCAGGCTCGGACCACTGCGCAGGCATCCAATCAACCAACACCTGCACGTGAGGAGCCTGGCCGGGGCTGGTGCGACCAACCAAACGCCCCCTTAGCGTTTCATGGCTACTTTGGCGATGGACGCCCAACGGCTTGGAAGATGGCGGCGTCATCAGGGGGCGCTAGCGGAAGGCGATCTGAAAACTCGAAGAAAATGGCTCTGGTGAATTACACTGCAAGATGGGGACTGCGAATGCCAGTCTGTAGAAAAGTCACTGTATGGCCCTCCCTTGGATTGGAGGGGATTAGATTACTACGTATCCAAACAAGACCAACTTGATTCATTCAAAGAGAGAAGTTTATGAGATGCAACTCCTGTGTCTGGACACCTAAAAGATTGGACGCACCATTGCTTTGCAGAACATCCATTCATTATGCAATAAAACTCTTACCAATCTGACAGATTTGTGTCTCTGAACACCCACTTGCACAAATAAAATTATGAAGATCGCGTTTCATTACGAGGATTTCACAAATGCAAACTACTGCTAAGGATCACGAATGACTAGCTGAATATACAATCAGGCAACAGAATATGAGATTAGAGAACAGACACTAATCCACGATGTGGTACACCGGAGCATAGTTATCCTACCTTTTGCTGTTTCTGAACTGAAGGAATATATCTGAGTGCCAATCTTGTGATGTTTCAAGGTGAATCCTGATTGACTGGTGGTTCATTAGTGACGACGCGTGGATCCTGCCGGTAGACATACCTCTTGGCCCAGTACATGTAGTTCAAGAAGGCGAGTAATCCGACAACAGCCACAACCCAGTAGAACAGATCGAGGCGGCTGTTGTTCAAGGTTGCAGCCTCCAGCCACCCTCCACGGTGCCCACGCCTTGTGGCCCTATTCACTATCTGCACCAGGAAAGTGGCTAGCAATGACGAGAGCCCTAGGACACACCAGAACAGGGCAGCCGCGATTGATTTCATGCCTCGTGGTGCCTCGCTGTTGAAGAACTCGAGGAGCCCAGGGAACGATGTCACGTCTGATACCCCCAGCAAGAAGAACTGAGGTGTGAGCCAAAATAGGGACATCTGCACTGCATCTTCCTTTCTCTTCCTCTCAACAACTGCTGCGATGACTGACGCAATTATGATGGAGGCGAAGCCTATGCCGACACGCTGCAAATGAGTGATGCCACTGGCATAGCCCGTGCGCTTGCGCAAGAGCGACACAAGGAACTGGTCATAGATGGGAAGCATTACCATCTGGAATATGGTGGGGATGATGAACAGAGTAGCAGGGGAAACACGGATCTTGCCCAGCCTTGTGTTTGTCATCCCACCTTGCTGCACGGTGAATGTGAAGAGGATAGGGTTCGATACATATCCAATCATGGAGCTGACGAACAGAGGAAGCACACGGAGCACAATCTTAGTCTCCTCCACCTTCGTCGTACTACAAAGTGACCAGGCTCCATCTTTCCCATGGTTGATGCGGGCTTTGTCGAGGAATCTGACAAGATGAATGGCATAGTTTATAATATGCAATACAAGACAAGGAAATGATCCCCACTCTTCATAACTAGTCTGCAAATAAAATGGTATGCATTTTTCTCTGAATCTTACTTCAAGCCATTTGTTTCAGGGAGTACTTCAATGGAGCCTGGCTCAGCACTTCTTTCTTGTGCCTCTTCCAGTTTCTCCGGAAACTCAAGTCTCCTGTTTCTGAATGCGACCACAAGAACCTGGTGAGGCAAGATAGCAGCTAATCAATATTCACAACACACTTCTCCATAATTGAGATAAAGATATTATGGTCTAAACAAGTAAGGAGCAACAACCTGCAGTATTCGAGTTAGAGGGCTTCCTTCAGGTATTTGGTTGCGGTAGAAAGGGAGACCAACAGCAACCAGAAGCAAACCGAGAAGAATTAAAATGGCGCACAAGCCAAATCCAATGTCCCACCCCTTGTCATTCTCAAGCCACACTATGAGAATCAGCCCTATAAAACCTCCAAAGGAGATCCCGAAGGTGTACCAATTAAAGAAGCTGGATTGCTGGCGCGATTCAGAGGGATCTTCGTGGTCAAACTGATCCGCTCCAAGGGATGGCATGCAAGCACGCATACAACCATCACCAAGTGCACTGATATACAATGCTGCATACAGAATGGTCGCATTCCAGCCATGGACTTCTTTGCAGCTGCTAGGTTCTGCTTCAATATTGCATGATGGTGGACGGAGTGAAGGAAGGTAGGCTTGCAGTGCAAGCAGTCCGTAGCCCTGCACAAGTGTGAGTATATCACGATAACAAATACATTGCATAAGGGTGATAATTGATGAAGGGTGTTAACTTGTGCACATTTGCTTAAGGACTGAAAAAAAATACGACTAAACATCTCTAAATTCAGGGGCTACTCTTTTTTAATGGCTCTCAGAAGCTCCCTGTGCAGTATTAGTATTCAGTAAAATAACAGGAGGATGTTAAATTGTAAATGCAGAGCCTTACTTGGCTAAGGTTAAAAAAAAAGGAGATACCAACCTCTAGCATACACCTGAACACAAATCCATTCCTTTTAATACTTCATTAAGTGGGCTTTTACTGGAGTAGACATACTTATCATCGAAAGGTAACAAACAGGACATAGTAACTCAAATTTTTACATATGAGCTGTTCATCTAATATATTTTGAGCACATCACTGTTTATGTAAACTTGTAGTTTATCCCCACCTAGCAAGACCCCTGAAATCGTTTTACATGTATACCCAAATAGAAGTGAGCTCTGGAAAGGTACTTCAGTCTTCAGCACTTGTACAAACTTTTCAGTTTACCTTGTGCAAACTTTCAACAGTTATCCTAAGAAAAAACTTCCAACAGTTTACATTAACATCAGCCAAATCAGACCCCCACAATCGCAACTATACTATTCAAAAGCAACTGGATGTCAAAAAAAAAAAGAATTAATATCGCTAATCAACTCTCTGGAGGTATTCTAGCATAGTTTCTTTTTGTTTACTCATCTAATTGATTTTTTTATAAAAAAAGTTACACCATGTTCTCTACTATCGTTAGTTCACATTTAGCAGTAGCAACAGAACATGAAAAATTCCTGTGGGCTGTAGAGATTGAATACCAGAAACTCCAAGGGACCAAAGAGAAGTATAGTTCTTGAACGAGTTATGTAAGAGTCAGAGAGGAAAGCCCCTATCAAAGCAAACCCAGCTGTGGCACCAAGGACATTAGTGACTGTAGTCGCAGAGCTCGAAACTCCCATATGCATCGTTCCATGGAGATAAGTAACCATATTCAGCATATTTGGGACATTCACGATGTTTGCCACAACTGTCAGAACTGAAAGGAGGAAAAAGGCCGGATGAAGTTTGAAATTAAGAAACATTCTCCAGGAAACATGCCAGGGAAGATAGATGCAACAAGGAATTGCATAAAGATACTTACAATATATAAACCATGCTGCCCTGACTCCTCCGTGCACCCCTCTATTGATGGGGTTTCCTCTCCAGTCCACAAAGCCTCTAATTGCCATTGTACTTTATCAAGATTTTGCCTTCTCCCTCTTCACTACTGGCTGCCTGCTGAGTCCTCATATATGAGAGGGGTATAAATAAACTGATGGGCATTCAAATCAAGAGGTGATACCGTGATAGCAACAACTTGGTCAAGCAAAGTGTTTTCTTTTTCTTGCCTGTTTCCCATTCCTATCACAATCCCTGATAGTTGAATTCTACAACACGGTCCTACTTGCTGCTGACTGAAATTTGGACACTACAACACATTCACACTAAAGTGGAAAAAACAGGACATGTACAATGTGAGAGCTCGGAAAGTAACAATATATAGGAATTGTATTCATCATGCCATCATTCTGAGTGCTATATTTTGTCACTTGACTGCGAAAGTGATAATTCGTTGATTGTTTTTAGTAACAGTTATCTGAAAAGCCGACTTCCTCTGTGTTGGAGTATAAGTGAATTGCCCACCTTTCCCTATCAGCTTAAGCTTTTGGGTTGAACTGGTTGGTGCATGCAACTTAATACTCTGGAAAGGTAGCTTATGAACACAAAACACTAGAATCTGAAAGTGACATCATACTATTTATATGATAAGAATAATAAAATAAATTACCTACTGGTCTGGTTCTCTAGAGCATATTCTTTTATCTTTTAGAAGATAAAACCTAGAAAGTAAGTAATCATGGATCACCACAATTGACACGCTAGCAGCAATAAGTAAACGAAGTCAAATGCAACCATCACCATAACATGAGAAGATTAGTCTTGAAAGAAAGATAGTTTGTTAGCCATCTACTAAATCAATCCTGCCAGACAAAAAAAAAAATTGAAATACATCCTTGGTATGGCCACCTTACATCATAATCACCATGTGGAGTCCTTCACATATTGATTTAATGTAAATTTATGGTATTATGCTGATATCTGGTTTGGTGTCGCAATGAACCAACATTCATTACAGGAATATATCTGAAAGTGATGTGAAGGAAATGAAAGCAAATCAGAAAGGATTACAATTAGGAAAACCTTATTCGGTAAGTACAAAGTGAAATCACCTTTGCAATTTCTAAGCGACATCAGGGTCATCAATATGGAGGTAGTAAGAACTAAAAGGAAAGGCGTTCTTACAGGTATACCGACTTGCCAACATAAGTAATAAAAAGAAATCCACGAATAGAAAATTATCCAAAAGCAGAAAACAAAGTGAGTTTCATGACTTTCATCTCAACTGCTGCTGTCACCATCACCTCCTTATCATAACTGACATATATATTTCAGAGAAGCAGTAACTGTTCACTAAGCCGCCCATATTACGAGTTCGACATAGTATGTGCAGTTTTTTCAGATCCAGTATGTGTACTATCTGATTTTTGTGTGCACTGACATGTCAAGGACAAGCATCCCAAGAATACTAGCACCACCTGGACTTGGGTAATTGGGTTACAGTGCAAAACATAAACCATCAATTTTCAAAATTATCTTACACTACAGGAACTAGGATGTTTCCAGGGACATGAGGTATTTCACAGTATAGTACCTAATAAATACAATTCACACTACAAGTATAACAAGGACGCCTATTATCCAAATTTGCAAAAAGAAAATGCAATATCCAGATTTGCAGAATATTATGCTATGGTTGCATTTCATTGGAGAGGCGAACCTAGATGAAATCGGTCTACTGATTGAGAAATACAGTACATAATCAGATGTCTGCATACTTGATACTTCCATTCTCACCGTAGTCCGCTGGCGGGCAGGGCCGCAGGGGTGAACAAAGTGGCCGGGAGCAGCATCTCCAGCAGCGGCGGCCGATCACCCGCCGTTCGTGAAGCGGATGCCCGGCGCTCCGGATTTGTGGGACCACGGCCCTCGCCGGAGTCCATCTGGTATGGCTAGGCGCGCACATACAGACATACAGTACCAAGTAGTAGAAGCGGGCAAGCGGCAGGTGGAGGCGGACCAGCGCGGCGGCCGCATAGCGGAAGGAAACACAGCGCAGGGTCTATAGCTCCGTCGTGGAAACGCGCGTGGAGTTCACCGAGGCTATGGTGGAGGCGCGCCGACCACCGCGAGGCGGGCGGCCGTGGGCGCGCGGCCTGGGCGTCGGCGGACAAGGAAATCAGTGCCTAGTTCTTACACATCGTCCCTTACATTTAGACCCTTTACATTTACGAATAACATCCTAATTTGGATCGTGATTATTAATCGCGATCCGATATTTTATAAACAAACCCCTAATATGGATCGCGAACAATAATCGCGATCCGATATTTTACACATAACTCCCGAATTTGGATCGCGATCCAGTGTTTTCAAATAACCCCCTCGTTTTGGGTCGCGCTCAGAACTTCCGGTAGCGTTCGACGGCCATGGCAGCCGCCGCGGCTGAGCTCGATAAGACTCTGCGCGGAGTGCCCGCTACCACCGCCACCTTCTTCGTCCAATCGTCCACATCCGACCGGCGGCCGCCGCGTCCGCTGGTGCCCATCGCGTCGAGCTCGCCCACTACACAGGCGTTACTGTTGTTTCGTGTTTCCCTCTTCCACCGATCCAAACCACCGGCGTCGTAGCCGGTTTGGCCGCCTGCGACACCGACGTCGGAGGCACCGACGACTCCTTCCGGACGGCGGCTGCACGGGTAACAGCCTGTAATCTTGAATGCGATGGCTCTGTCTCGCCTCTGAAGTCTGACCAAGGCCAGTTACCCGCCCAATCACGCAGCTTCATCCTTAATCTGTTGTTCTTATAGCGCCGCCGGCCCATTTGGGGAGTCTTCTATTTGATATCCTTTTCATTTTCTGCAAGTGTTGATTAGTAGAAGGGTTTGAAGAAATTGATGTTGATGGGACGGCATGCATTTCAAGATAGCGATTGCTGCATCTGAATTCTGAAGAGGACATCACATCATCACTGTATGGATTGGTTGGATACACTGGCTGCCAGGCTGCTGTTGATCGGTGGAGATCGAAGATATTTCTCGGTTACATTATATTATTACAATCTGTCTAGCATCCTTAGACAAAGCACGCAAAGATCATAAAAATTCATCATGCTTCCGTGATCTTTGTTCTTTAAAACCGATGAACCAAATATTGTTTGGTGGCTCATTTTCTGACGAACTGTCACCGTCTAATCTGACAGTATATATGTTCTGCTGCTTCCTGGCGGCCCGCATATCTCAATGCCAATCGGACAGGAATAGGAGCCAAGAGATCGACATGCGGAACACTAGTGCCTGATGATATGAACAATGATGTTCATAGACATTTCATTTCATGGTGAACAACTGCCAGTGATGACAGGGCTTGATGAACAACCAGATTTGGCATATTTGATACATTTTTATCTATTAGAAACTTTTCCTGGAGAAACACCCAGTTAATTATCTGTTACAAACTTCGCCATGGAGAAACACCCAGTTACATTTATGTATCACAAACTTTGCCATGGAGAAACACCAGTTACATTTATCTACCACAAACTTCACCATTTAGAAACACCTTACAAGATCGGCAATAGCCAACTAATAACATAAATACAATTCAAAAACATCTCGATTACCAATTTACCATGAAGTATTGTGGTTGAACTAACAACATAAATGCAAACAGACATCAGCGTGTGGTACAGTACAGAATTGAGGCACTGCTTTGCAGCTCAAAGCTAGTGGCACCGGGAATAAGAGTGTCATTCACCTTTCTGGAGTAATCGGCGGTTCCAGTGCACCAATTTAAGGTGATTCTTGATCAGCTGATATCTCATCGACGATGCGTGGATCCTGGTGGTAGACATACTTCTTTGCCCAGTACAGATAGTTAAGGAAGCCAAGTAATCCGATAACTGTCACAACCCAGTAAAACAGGTCAAGATGGCTATTGTTCAAGGTTGTTCCCTCGAGCCACCCTCCCTTGCCTCCATGCCTCGTGGCGCTGTTCACCCCTTGCACCAGGAAGGTAGCCAGTAACGACGCGAGCCCTATCTCACACCAGAACAATGCTGTTGCGATGGACTTCATGCCCCGAGGCGCCTCACTGTTGAAGAACTCAAGGAGCCCAGGAAACGACGTGACATCTGACACACCCAGCAGGAAGAACTGAGGTGCGAGCCAGAACAGGGACATCTCCACTGCAGCTTCCTTTCTCTTTCTCTCAACAACTCCTGCGATAACCGATGCAAGTATCATGGAGGCAAAGCCTATTCCGATGCGCTGCAAATGAGTGATGCCACTGGCATAGCCCGTGCGCCTGCGCAAGAATGGCACTATGAACTGGTCATAGATGGCGAGCATTACCACCTGGAATGTGATGGGGATGATAAAGAGTGTCGCGGGGGAGATATGGATCTTGCCAAGCCGTGTGTTTGTCATGCCTCCTTGCTGCACAGTGAATGTTAAGATGATAGGGTTCGATACATATCCGATCATGGAGCTGACAAACAGAGGAAGCATACGGAGCACAATCTTTGTCTCCTCCACCTTTGTCACACTGCAAACTGACCAGGCACCATCTTTCCCACGGTTGACGCAAGCTTTATCGAGGCATCTAGCAAGAGGCATGGAATAGTTTATAACAGACAATACCAGCAACAAGGAAATGCTTCCAATAACTAGAAATCTGCAATGAAAACTGTATGTGCTCATCCAAATCTTACTTGAGGATATTTCTTAGGGGGAGTACTTTAGCAGAGCCTCGTTCAGCACTGCTTCCCCCTGCTTCTTCCAGCTCTTCAGGCAGTTCAAACATCCTGTTTCTGAATGCAACCACAAGAACCTGGAAGAGGCAAGATCATAGCTAATGAACATTTAGAACACGCTTGTTGGTTATTAAGGTGAGATTTTCTCTTTCAAGATAGGTAAGAGCATGACCTGCAAGATTCGAGTTAGAGGGCTTCCTTCAGGTACTTGATTGCGGTAGAAAGGAAGGCCAGCCGCAAACACAAGCAACCCAAGAAGAATTAGGATGGCACACAAGCCAAGTCCAATGTCCCACCCTTTGTAGTTCTCAAGCCACACGATGAAAATTAGCCCCACCAAACCTCCAAAGGAGATCCCGAAGGTGTACCAGTTAAAGAAGCTGGACTGTTGGTGGGATTCAGAGGGGTCTTCATGGTCAAACTGGTCTGCTCCGAGGGATGGCAAGCAAGCACGGATGCAACCTTCTCCAAATGCACTGATATACAAGGCTGCGTAGAATAGTGTAGCGTTCCAACCATGGACCTCTTTGCAGTTATTCAGTTCAACTTCAATGTTGCAAGGTGGTGGGTGAAGTGATGGAATGTAGGCTTGCAGTGCAAGCAATCCGTAGCCCTGCACTAGTGCATGTTTATTCATGATTAATACGTACATAGTTTCAAAATAAAGGCTTGTAAAATGACTTTTACCCAGTGCATGTTTCATCAAGAACAAATCCCACATCACAAACTAGAACCTCGTAGAATTGCCGGACTACTACTACTCTTTTGATGACTTTTCAAAGCTGACATAGAATATTTGTAGCAAAATTTACAGTATAAACCAGTTAAAAATGTTTGGAATATACCTAGAGAACTAGCTTTGGATAGAAGCATGTGAAATCAGCAACCCACATGCCAGAACCATGGCCTAGGCTATCCGTCCTCTTTTACTATTATTCTTACTATTTTGGAGTACTTTTTTTACCCCATCTTTTTGTTGTTATTGTTGAAACTGTTAGGGCTAGTTTGGTAGAGCTCCAAAAACAGCTCCTGGAACTGTTTTGGAGCTGTTTTTGCTGGAGCTACACCAAACACCTCCACACGTGAAGTGATTCTACTAGCCTAAATGTGAGAGGTGGAGCTGTTTTTGTTGACCAACAGGTGGAGCTGGAGGAGCTAAAAAAACCAGCTCCCCCTGCTCCAGCTCCGACTCCTCCGTCTAGAGGAGTGGTGCCAAACGGGGCCTTAGTATAGGTCTAGTAGCTTAGGTGTCTTTTTGTAGTTTTTATTTCTATTTTACCCCCTATGCTTAGCCAACCATGTTACCCCTTGGTGGCACCCTATATATGTAACCCAAGACCCCTTTGGAAGGGTGTGGTGAATGGAAAAGATCCTTTGAGGGCTAACACAAAGCAGTTACTGTTTTCTATCTGAATTAGTAGAATTCACAGTCAAGACTATGCGTCTATGCCACAGCAGGTATGCTAGTGCATTTTAAGTTTGTTGCAGATGCAGCAGGGTCCGACTATGCAATGTTCAGTTGTTTGCCTTGCTTTCTTAGGCAGGAGAGCTGCGTGTCACTATATGAAGAAGAAAAAAGGGGTAAGAACATTAGCACCTTTTGACTTAATTGTGCATTGCACGTAGCTGATTTTTACCATTAGTATTAGGATACTGATGTTCTTTTATTTGCTTCTCTAATTGAAACTATCACTGTGATCTCTACTATCGATAGTTCTACATCTTGTAAAAGCAACAGAACATGCAAAATATCTTTGTAGGCTGTAGCTAGTTGGAAAGGCTAGGAAAAGAATTACCACAAACTCCAATGGACCAAGCAGAAGTATAGTCCTAGAACGAGTGATGTAAGAGTCTGAAAGGAAAGCTCCTATCAAAGCAAATCCAGATGTGGCACCAACAAGATTAGTGACTGTAGTCGCAGAGCCTGATACTCCCATATGCATTGTTCCTCGGAGATAGATGACCAAATTCAGCAAAATTGGGACATTCACCATGCTTGTTACAAAAGTCAGGACTGTAAAGGGAAAAAGGTGGAGGAGATGAAGTTTGAAAATAAGAATACATCTCATCCAGGACGCATGCCTTCAAATGACTAAACACATAAATGATTGATCATACAAGGAACTTAGTGTGTAGAGACTTACAGTACATAAACCATGCTGCCTTGACCCCTCCATGCACCTCTTTCTTGACGAGGCTTCCTTTCCAGTCCACAAAACCTCCAACTGCCATGGTACTGTCTGCCCAATGCATCCCTTCCAAACAAGGGGGGTATAAGTAAACAGATGGTCTGGATATTAAAATTCAAAGTGAGTAGGTGATAAATCAAAGATTCGGCCTATTTTATGCCATTGCAACTCAAACCAGTATAGTACCAACCACCAAGGCTAAAGTTGACTTCCATTGCTCCTATTTCCTGCTGACTGAAATTTAGGCACTACAACAGGCATAACTAATAACAAAAAAATAACCAGGGGCGTGTCAAATGGAGATCTCTGTAACTAAAAACGAAACGAAAAGGACACAAGCTTTGCTACAGCATGCCATCAATTCTGTGTGATATTTGTAATGCAAATGTCAATAATTAATTGTTTGAGCATCTTTAGAAAACCAAGTTCATCTGCATAGCAGTGCAGGTTAACTTATGAACAGGAAATGCTTACGTCTGAAAGCAGCAGATACATAGGTACTCCGTATATTAGAATCAGAAGTCCAATGAAGAAACAGGTCTTCCTAGGTCCCCCAAATCATATGATTTAGAAGATGGAATCCTAATAAATAATTAGTCATGGATAGACACAATCACAGATGTGCTGGAAAGACATGATAGCAGTATAATAAGGAAAAATGGCACATCAACTATCGCCATACCTGAGCACATGAGTCCTGAAATCAAGCCAGCAAAAAAAAGTAAACTACACAAAACCTTTTATCAACACTTTTTTTTTCTCGATTACGCAGGGTAGCTGCATATTATTATATTAAGAAGGAAAAGGGGTAAGAAATCCCTTACAATTCACACTAACACACTCAGGTTTTAGCTACATGAATATTTTCTCAACACTGAGCCAACGCAAATGAGCTTATTGTTACAGATTTAAAGTTACCTCAGTTCATGGTGATGGCATGGAGTTGGTTCAAATATGGCTTTCTGGTAAGGTGGTGATGCCCTCATCCCATGACTATACAGTGTATACACATAATTTGGGAAATATATATTAACAGGAACACACAGAGACTTGTACTAGTATATAAGGCATAATGATCTGACTCCGATATACAAATCTTGGATGGGATCTCCATCTATAGAGCCTCCAATTGACATTGTACTGCTGAAATGTTTGTCTTCTTCCTCTTGAATCTTGAATACTGGTAGACCATTGCATCTCTTGCAAACAAGAGTGATATAAAGCTATAAACAAGCAGATGGACATTCAAATTCAATGGGGTGATACCATCAACATGATCGATAAAAGATTCTGCCCTATTTTATGCGATTGCTATTGCAAGCCCCATAGCTACCAACTGCCATCTCAAAGTTGATTTCTTACCTACTTCCTGCTGAGTGCTGACTGAAATTTGGATACTACAGCAAGCAATCACACTAAAACAAACATTCATTACCATCAAGGGATTAAACTAAGGAATATTTACAATGAGAGAAGCCTGCAATTACTACAATATAGCAGATGCTTTCCACATGCCAATATACTGAATTTGATGTTTGTAATTAAATCATCAATTTCCTGATTGTGCTGAGCAACTATAACTTATGCACAAAAGTCAGGAGTTGCTGATGTCTGAGCAAGATAACAAATGTATACAGTATACCAAAGTACAACAGAAAAGAGAATTGATGCCACAGAACATATATTGTTCTAAAAGACAAAGCCTAGCAATGGACAAGAACAAATGCAAGTTGTGCCAGAAAGGGACAACACCAGCAATCAGAAAACTGAGTTTTAGTTCAAGTATCATCATCACTAATGCCAGAGTAGACTTGTCTCGATCGGGATGCAACATCAGTTGTTGGCTTGCTGCTGATTAAATCCTCTGTCAGAAAAATAGACTACGTTATTAATTTTTATACATAGGCAGGGTAACTGAACTTCTCCGGTAGTTGGCACAATCACCTTCATTCGTCATCAGCGCATGGAGTAAATTAGTTCAAAATAGTCTATGAACAGATTCAGGCTCCCAACTTGCATGTAATTATCATCTTTAGTTATTGCGTATATACACACTGGAGAAATAAATCGCATGAAATTGATCTGAAGATCGAAAAATACATACACATTTTTGATAAATTGCAAGTAGGCAAAGGGGTGGCAGGGGTGGAAGGAATGGCCAGTAGCAGCGTGTCCAGTGCGGTGGACGGCCACCGCCATTCCCGAACGGAGGAACCCGAAGCTGATGCCATGCCAGCCCTTGGCTGCCACGGCCATCACGGACGCTCTTCCGGTAATGCTGAATAGAGCCGCGCGCATGCCAGGAAGGGTATGAGCGGGACTGCGGACCAGCGTATGGCACCCAGAATTTCTGCAGTTCTTGGAAAAAGGATCAGAATGAGCTGCCTGTGACCTATTTTGCAGTGGTGGGGGCCACGCCACCGGAGTCCGCGAGCGCCGCGTCGCCGTTCGGCGAGCTGTAGTCGATAGGTGGCTTCTGTGCGCCCTCTTGTGCCTGTACGCTCTCTACGCGCCGGCGCGGCCGCCCGCCTCAGCACCTCTGGACCAGCTCGGACAGTAAGCGGAGGGGAATCCGGAGGAGACTTCTGAGCTCGCGGATTTGACGGAGGGTGGGAGTGGGATGCACCGCGGCGGCCGCCGACGACCCCGCCGGTTGCAAGTCAGCCGACCGGAATAATTTTTCGAAACGACCCCTCATTCAGATCGCGATTAATAATCACGATGCAAATATTTACATTTACAACCCTATTTTTGGACCGTGATCGATATTCACGATCCAAATATTTAAAATGTACCCCTGGTTTGGATCGTGATAAATAATCGCGATCCGAATATTTGCGAATGGGCCTTGGTTTAACAGAGCTCGCCGGCTGCAGCCCGCCCGCCGCCGCCTGTCGTCCCTCTCCACTGCATTTCCTTTTTCTCCTGTTCCCTCGGAACCTCGATTTTGCATTTGTTTTGTCGAACGCGAGAGACCTTGGATGGAGTTGGCGAGGTGCTTCGCTCGGCAAATATCACAAGCTGAGGGGGGTGCCGAGGCATATAGCGAAGGGAAGAATATAGCATCGATTGTTGACCAATTTTTTTTATTTTTAGCAAACTCAAACTATTTAGCTAGGTTGTTGGAGTTGCCCTCACTACTCAAACTTAGCTAGCAAAACTAGATTGTCAGGTGTGAAATGACATATGGAACTCACATGCCAGTGTTTGAACAGAGAGAGTTAAGTGTAGCTGCTAAAATTTGAAAAGTAGGAAATAAAGAATAAAAAAGGCAAATAAAAAATCAAATAGAAAGTTCAAAATAGAGATATAAAAAGTGACCGTAGGGACTTGTCAATTCAAAACATCGCCCACCTGCGTTCTCCATCGGACGACTCACTCACTCACGGCCCATAGACCACGAGCGCGCAGTTGCTTTTGATGCCTACAATCTCCTCTATCCATCAGCCGCAAAACCCGCGATCCAACGGTGATGTCCATAGACTGGGCGTAGAGAGCATTCGAAATTCCAACCATTCCCCGCACAAGGCATCCCACGACACCGCCACTGTTCTCGTACACATGTGCTTGCCATTGCGCCGCCTTCCGGGTTCCGCTCGATCGATCCCTCTCACATCCAAAAAACGGTATTGGAGTTTAGTGGTGGCTGGGTGTTGATAGTAGAGGAGGCAACCAATGCCGGTAAACGGCGGCGGAGGCGGCGCGTGGAGCAACGCTGCAGTCCGCTCCTGTAACACCCCGGATTTTTGAGGAATAGTAACCATCTTAATTAGTGGAGCTAAGCATATTCACTGACATGGTTACTTGGTCAAATACTCACCCTTGGGTCAAACCCCTCAAAAACCAAAGTCAAACCCCCTAGAACCCTAGACCTTGCTGTAGTAATCTAGCGCGTTCTCAAAATTTTGCATAAGCACTTCAAATTATGCCAATAAGAAAGTTGTTCGTTATCCCCGGGAACACATTTCATCGAATTAGTGGCATTTGAGTTTCGAAGTGCAAAAGCCTCCAAAGTTCAGTCAAAGCTCAGAGCACCGGGTTGACTAAGCCGAGAAAAATGGAAAGTTTGATGCTTTTTACCGGCCAAACAATGGAGTAAAACAATGGCGGAGCCAAGGAGGGTTGGCAGGGGCCATTGCACACTTTTGTTAACTAAATTATGATTTTCAATTATCTTATGGACTAGTATTGCAATTAGCAAAAATATGACATCTAGCTCAAGTCAATATATTAAACTATAGTTGCACATGTGTTATTGCTGTATTGGATATTGGCATGCATGCATGTTGTCCTGATCGATAGATGACTTTGGTGAAAAGACGCTATTTGAAAGAAAGAAAGAAAACAAATTGTCTACGCACTATAATTGCAAAAGGAGTATATTTAGAGTCGCATAGAGAATAATAGCAAACACATTTTGGAAGTGCTAGCGCCCGGACGTCCGATCCGAGCGCTAGCCGTCGGACGCATGCGATGCCGTCAGATCATATTACTGTAGCCATCAGATTTGTCCGATTTACTTTTGCAACATGTAAAAACACCGTCTGCAACATTGAAACTCAACATCCGTAACATAAAAAATCAATGCTTGCAACATCAAAAATATGTTAAAAATGTTGATAATCATCCATCAAAAGGTGAAAACTATGACGCCCCAGGTTTTTAATTAATGCTAATTAGTTCTAATTACCTCATTGACCAAGTCAACCATAATTAGCATGGTCAAAACCCCAGTCAACATGGTCAAAACCCCTAGTGTCCATACCCCTTTCCTAGAATTTTTGCCACGTTCTCCAAATTTTACTGAAACACTTCAAAATCGGCCAATACAAAAGTTGTGCATCTTTTCAAGGCACACAATTTTCATAATTGGTGTCATTCCAAAGTTTGAGCAGAAGACATGTCAAAACTCGATCAACATCAGCATCTACATTCCTGCCGAGCCGAGAAAGACATCAACTTCAGCAGAAGATTATGCTCAAACCATTCATCAAAAACCCTATCGCCCTTCGTAAAAGTTGTAGCTGGATGTTTGCTCTACAAGTTTGCTATTGGGAGAATTTGAACTTCTATTCAAGTTTTTGGAGTTTGAATCAGTCAAAGTCGCGTAAACCGAATTGAAACGGCAACGTCGCGCGCGAGCGCCGCTGCGCCAACGCCGAGCCCGCGCACGCGCGTCGCCGTGTGGCGGCCTCCATACCTCGGCGTTGGGGCCCCTCCCCGACCAAAATTGCATGGGGGATCCCGCCGCGCCACGCGTTGCGCGCCCGCGCTCTAGCGGCTGTTCCGCCGCGGCCGGGTGCCTCCTTTTCCTTCGCGGCGAAGCCTTTCCGCTCCCTCTTCCACTCCTTTGTCTATAAAAGGCACGTTGTGCTCCTCGTGCACGCAAGCTGCTCCGCTGAGCCGCCATTACCACCGCCGCCTCGAGCTCGTCCCTCCACGCGCTCCCACCGCCGTCCGACACCACTAGACGTTCCCCTAGGTCTCCCTGGAGCTTCCCCCGTCGAGCATGGCGTCGCCCAAGCCCAGCATTCGCCGGATTTCACGTCGCAACGGTCGCGCTGCCACGGTCTTGCCACCGCCACTCGCCAGAGTCATCCCCGACCTCCACACCTACCTCAATCGACACCGGGTTAGCCCAATCGCAACCCAACATAGTCGACTCCCAGTCTCCGGCCGTCCTTCGCCGCCGGCGAGGTCACCTACGCTGTCGAGGGCACGATTGTGAAGCCCAAATTCTTGTAGGGTCCGTTGTGTAAATCCGAGGGCATATGTGTAAAGAAACAAATCTTTCCAGGGGCTCCACTAGAAGTAGATTCTTAGTTTTCTTTAACTTAGGTCTAGCACCTTAGAAAAATCCAAGAAAATTCTAGATGAATCAGAAAAATGCAAAACCAATTTTGTTGCGTTCCTTATGACCATATCTACAACTTTTGCAGAGCATGACAATACTTTTGATGAGTAGTTTTTGAATGAAAACTCAAACTCAGTTTGACCCACTTTTGCCATAACTCAAAAACTAGATAGGATCTTGAGCTGAGATTTGGATACGTTGTTAGAGATGCTATGTGTATGCTTTATCTATGTTTTTGCCCAAAGTTACTGAGTAGATATTTTATTATGATTTATTTTGTTTTTATGCTAGATCAGGGTAAATGATTTTTGTAGCTAAATATAAATAGAATTTTGTGCTCAACTTTTGTTTATATTCTTAATATGCTTAGATTCACCTCTGGTGATTTTATCATGATTTTAGAACTGTTGGAAATATTTATTATTGAGTTATGCTTAGTTTTAAGTGTAATTGCATAGTTTAAAATCTAGACAAGCCCATGAGCTATTTGTTGGGTGTGTAGCCTAGTTTTGGGTCAGAGAATAGGTGTGAGAAAGTTTGGGCCCAGAGGATGTTTATATTATTTTATATGGATTTATCATGTTTTGGAATCTAGGAATTGTCATTTTTGGTATAATTAATGTATAGCTCAATTAAGTAGGAACTTTTGTTCAGTGGCTTTGAATAGGACTAAGGAGCTTAGTATCACACCCTTGCTGTTTTTGAGAATTTAATTTAATTTAATTTGTGTAAATGTGTACACAATTACCATTAAATGGTGGCTTTAACCACTCTCAAACCCCACCTTGTCGTTACATGCATATTGGTGTGTAACTATGTTTTTCTAGGTGAATGTAGCCAACCATGCACTCCATGTTTGTCATGTGTTATTTTGTAGTTACTTAAATTAAAATTACCAATTAAATCTTGCATATGCATCCTTCGTATAGATCTTCCCGACGGTAGCTACACGCTCGTGCCGGAAGGAGGAGACGAGGAAGCTGACGGGGACGTGCACTATGTGACCGTAGATCAAGACCTGGACCAAAGTCCAGAAGGGCCCAAGGACAACCTTGCCGATGAAGGCAAGCCCATGTTTTATTTAAATTTATGCAACTATCTTGCTATGTTTGTGCATTTACGTTTCAGGAGTTGAATGCAACCCTAGATGCATGATCCCTAGGTACCTTTACTCTTTTACTAGTATGCTAGGTCGATAGTTGCTACGCTATAGAACTCGGTAAAAGTCAAGTGATGTTCGTCACTCGCGAGAATAGGTTCTTATGTTGGAATCATAAGATCTTTATAAATGGATTGCTCACGTGGTAAGAGCATAGGATTTGGGCTCCGGTCTAGTGACTTTCATGGGTTAAGTGCTTGAACGTACTAAGCACTTGTCGGGAATGAGACCGGTAAGCCTAGTACCTGATTGAGGCGGTAATGGATTTTTCTATTACTAATCTTGAGCATTTGCCTGCCCGGATAGCAACTGGGAGGAGGGGTACATGTGTGAGGCTGGATGCACTGTGTTTGGCATACTAGAGCCTTGTACCCAGGACTGTAATATCTATCCCGAACCGAAGATCGACGGGAACCGCCTGGTTGGTGCCTTTCTGTGTGGGGCATTCTTCCGTGTGTTTAGGTCCACCATGCAAGGTTATTAATCGATCGATCGTCGACCTCTCACCGTTATCCGAGCCTACTTAATCAACTGGCCACGATATCCCTTAATGATGGAACTATGTGAATATTGATACTTTGATTAATTGTATTGCACAACTTATGCTTGCAATAGATTGCTTACTTAGTAATGGTTAATTTACTAGAACTAGAGCTAAAATATTGAAAGTAAGGACCTACTCTTCGTTGCTTTTCAGCAAAAGAACCCACTGGCCAAAAAGCCTCTCATGTCTAAAGTTTGGTGATGTAGTTATCACCCGACGGGTAAGACTTGCTGAGTATTAGTATACTCAACCTTGCTATATTTTTGTTGATTTCAGGTAATTCATTTAATGATGTGTGGTCTGGAGAAATTCCACCTGGCTTGGAGCTAGAATGGGTGGATGATGACGAGTGATTGCATCATGTATGGCCTCCTATGATGTTTATCATATCGCTTAGTTAATTTCTGTTGTTTTCGAACTCTGAACCTTTTATTATCATGTCATGAATCATGGTTTGTAATAATTAAACCCTTCAGGGCAATTTGGTTTTAAATTATGTAATGTACTCTGGACTCGTCTTCGTGTGAGTTTTAATGCATATTGTCAATCCTTTGTTGCTATGTAAGTGATTTCATCGGGCTTGACCCGACAACTTACGACGGGATGATACTTTATTATCGTTTAATGGTCAAATGGAGTGGCTTAGGTGATAGTATGGTATTTTCTCGGGCGGGGTTGTCACAAAAACCCGTCGCAACATATGTTTCATATTGATTGAATCATTCAAATCTCTCGATGAAAAATGCAACATTCAGATACCACACTTGCAACACGCGTGTGAAACATATGCAACATCGCAACATCAACATCTACTTTTGCAACATCAACGTGAAATATTTGCAACATTTTTCCAAAACAACCGGAACACGTGAGACATTCGCTTGCAACATGGGTGCCAAACTTGACACCCTCACTACGGAGCAGGTCCTCGACAGCGGTGCGGCGCGGCTCGCCCCCTGCCATTGGGGAGCGGTGGCCTGCACAGCTCACCACCGGCCATGCCCCAACACCCCTCCTCTGCGCTCAGCGGTGCCTCGACAGTCGACGCAGGTGGTCCACGCCGTCGGCGAGCTTCACGGTAGCGGTTGTTTGCGCCGTCGGCGAGCTCCATGGCCCCCCTCGACCGCGGGGAGGAGCAGGCGAGCTCCGTGGCCAGTAGGCTCCTGCACCGGAAGGAGGCCCACACCCGCTCACGCCAGCCGAGGGGGAGCAGGAGCCGGCGCGGTCCTCCTGCAGCTCGGCGGAGCACTGCACCCTCTCGGTAGCTCGCGCGGTCGCGAGGAAGCGGCATCCTCCCACGATGGCGCAACTCGTCCCAGACGGAACTGAAAGTGCATCTAGGCCCCTAAGTGGATTTTGGTGAATTGAATGACAAAGTGATTAAATGACTAATATATTTGTCTAAGATTGTGAGCATGTTTTATTTTTATATTCATGAGTTATTATTGGAATATTTATTGATGAATGGATATTGTATGTCTCACATTGGAGAAGACAAATATAAGAGTGATCCTAAGGCATATTGACAAATACCAAGCAAAAGAAGATAAATATTGGGGATATTTTTAGAAGGTCAATTCATGGTCTCCGGTTTATTGGTAGCTTGGTTAAAGCACGAGGATCATAAAAAGAGATGGTAATTCTCTAAACCAAGTGCAAGTCTTCATGTAGTTATTGAAAGAGGACAAAAGGATGAGTGTAGACTTTATGGTCCTTAATTGGAAGCTTGCATATTCGTTGTCAATCAAGAACAAATATTTGAAGCGGGATTTTCAAATGGAATTTAGTTGTGGATGAAGCAAAGTGGAACTCAAAGTGGATTGAGTAAGTGATGAAGAGATCAATCGAGATGTCTAGGGTGAGGGACTAAGCAACCTTGGGGTCGTAGCTAAGCCGCCATTAGTGTTTTTTTGCTAAGGAGAAGTTCTACCATCCGTGGGGTCTTCAAGTATCATATCTAAGCCTTACCGAGGGAAGCAATGCAACTCATCTATATGTTATGATTGGCAATATGGAGTGACTTGTAGATCCAAGTGTGCATTCTCATGTTGAATGAAAAGATCCTAAGTCACTAGCTCAAGTATGGACGTGCTCAAGACATAAACTATGTTGAAAGCCCTCAAGTGGATATTGTTCAAGTATGGCAAGATTGAAGACATTCAAGCTCAAGGAGTTGTCACGGTGTTTTTATTTAATCTTGAGTATAGGAATGTCGTACTATCAAGAGGGATGCAACATTAGCAAGTTGACCAAAGTCAAAGTGCTCATTCGTTGACCTAAGTAAGATCTAGCCTTGAGAGCCTTAGAGTGTGCTAACAAACCTTCCTAACCTAACCTGAGCCACTTCATCTCTTTGGTGAAGTGTTATAACCATAGAAAGGGTTTTGGCGGTACCTTGGGCCTGACCGGTCTGACCGGTCAGGGGCACCGGTCTGACCGGTGCAGCTAGCCCAACGGCTAGTTTTTCGAACACCGGTCTGACCGGTGTGAGGCACCGGTATGACCGGTGCCGCCCGACAGCTAACAGCTAGTTTTCTCCTTTGAGGGGTATAAGTACCCCAAGCCTTCTTCAGTAGTTGGCTGTTGTTCCTAGTGGTTGTGCTGAGTTCCTAAGCCCTTTCTTGCAAGCCCTAAGTCTTAGTGGCTCTCCCCAACATCTCTTTGTGAGATTTGTGGATTCAAGCCATATCCTTTGTGTTGGGTTGAGAGAGTGAGCTCAAGAGTGTCTTTGTGAGCTAACAAAAGCATTTCCCATAGCTTGAGCACTTTGGTTTCGTGTTTACGAGTTTTGAAGTATTTGTTACTCTTGGAGGTTTGCCTCCTAGACGGCTAGGCGTCGCCGGCTAGCTCCCAAGGTTGTGGTGAGCAGCGGCAAGTTTGTGAGGGCTGTGATCTTGCCTTTTCGTGAAAAAGATCGCCTTAGTGGAAAGGAGGAAAGTGGTTGAAAGAGATCCGGCCTGTTGTGGGAATTCTCCCTTACAAGCTCCTCAACGAAGACGTAGCCGTTCCTTAGTGGGCGGTGAACTTCGGGAAACAAATCCTTGCATCTCTTTGTGGTTTGACTCTCTAAGTTGTTTTCTAGCATATTTGATTTGCTTCCGCTTCGATCTACTTGGGTGTGCTACTTGTGTGTGCAGGGGTCATTACCTTGCTTGTGATCATCTACCAAGGCTACTCACCAAGTTTGGTTCGTGCCAGAAGTCAAGAGGAGCTTGAAGTTGTTTTTGCAGGTGCTATGTGCTACACCGGTCGGACCGGTGTTAGGCAACAGTCTGACCGGTGCCTCCTGTGAAGCTCAGTACATGACCGGTCACCACCACCGGTCTGACCGATAGACACTGGAAGTTCAAGTTTTCAGAAAGAAAAGTTAAAGTTGGTCGTCACGTCTATTCACCCTCCTCTAGGCGACATTAAAATTCTTTCAGGAACCCACGCCCTGGCCAGCGCAGCGTGGCTTGCCTCCTAGCGCGAGGAAGCGGCGGTCGCTTGCGGCAGCGTAGGCCCTCGACTACGCAGGATATGCAGATGTTGTTTAGTTGGAGAAGAAATGAAGCGAATGGATAACTGTGTGGTGGAGCCCGCTCACATGGAGAATGAAATAAAAAACCTCACCGCGTAGCACTGGCACATGGGTGTGGACGCAGGCACGCAGTGGTAGCAATGGAGGCATCTGATTTTTACTGTTCGTCCGGACGATCGGCTCCAAGCATTACCGAACACATTTTTATATTGAAGGGTATCATTTATGTATAGATTTTTATTCAAAATTTTAATATGCCATGCTTGTGCAAATTTGGTAGGTTGCAAATTTGGAGTATAGTAACATGTTTTTTGTTCACTAGATTCATATCTGACCATCACTTGGTAACTATGACCAGTGGCCGACCTCCGACTAGGATCACTTGGTAAATAGATTTTTTTATTTTACATTATTTTTTGATTTTTCCAAAAATATATGACTGGTTTCAAACTTTGCAAAACTATACTACTACCGCCATATCACATGGCGTTTGGGTCCAGACGCCATACCACACGGCGGTTGGAGGTGCTACAGTGTTCCAACCGCCGTGTGGTAGCCGTACCACACGGCGGTAGGGTTCATTTCGTTTTCAAAAAATCGTAACTTTTTTTGTATGAACTCGGATGGAGATAAAATTTATATAAAAATTGTAGCTTTCGACGAGATCTATAACTTTGTAGTTCAAACTTTTTTCATTTGAAGTCATCTTGTGAAAAAAAACGATATACTACCCAGATCTAAATTTTCGGTATCCAGATCTGGGTAGTATATCGTTTTTTCCGTCTCAAGATGACTCCAAATGAAAAAAAATTGAACTACAAAGTTATAGATCTCGTCGAAAGCTACAATTTTCATATAAATTTTATCTCCATCCGAGTTCATACGAAAAAATTACGATTTTTTGAAAACGAACTGAACCCTACCGCCATACCACACGACATTTACAAGCACTACAGTACCCATGCCGGGTACTGTTCACAAATGCCGTGTGGTAGGTCCAAACGCCATACCACATGACGGTAATGGTATAATTTTGCAAAATTTGAGATGGTACATATATTTTTGAAAAATCAAAAAAAAATATAAAAAAAAAATCGCCGTCAAGACCAAGGCCCTAGTCATGGCCCCAACAAAGTTCACAAACACCTCTTAATATTGGCCCAAAAAACCAAGTGCTGTTGTAGGGTATCTACTTGGTTGATTCACCGCAACCGATGTTGTAAAAATAAGTTACGGGTACGACACTCAGCATGGATTTACATAAGGGAACATTCATCCATATGAGTTAAACACTTGAAACGGACATTGCAGCATACTTTGACGTGAAACAGATGATGACATTTTCTAATTTTATCCTGAAATTCGCTTCCACGAAAAGTCAAACCATGACCTAACGATGTGCAACTTGAGCCCCTACCCAAATCAGCCAAAGGACTTTAAACACCGCTACCGATAACATAAATGTCGAGTGCCGGAGCCAAGGAGTTGCCCCCCCCCCCCCACCCACCCACAAACCATGCTCAATGCTAACACTAGATTAGGTAGTAGAATTTGCACCCGTTTAGTTACCAAAAATTTCACCAACTACCCATCACATCAATCTCCGGACACTAATTAGGAGTATTAAATGTGAATTAATGACAAATCCATTTTACAACCCCTACCTTAATTTTCGAGATGAATCTAACGAGCTTAATTATATCATGATTAGACAACGGCATGCCACAGTAACCAATCTCTAATGACCGATTAATTAGGCTTAATGGATTCGTCTCACAATTTCCGATTCATTCGTGCAATTATTTTTGTAACTAGTCTACGTTCAATATTTGTAATAGACCTTGTAAGAGGACCCGAAAATTTCACCACCGCAACTAAATGGGGATTATGATTTTTTCAATTACCTTGTGGACTAATATTGCATTTAGCAAAAATATGACATCTAGCTAAACGAATTAACTTACAATACACGATTTAATGATTTTATACTGAAGTTTACTATATACAATTCATATAACTTTTCTTGGCCCCCTCTAATGTTAACTACTGACTCCGCCCCAGAAAACGTCCACCGAGAGTTCCAAACTCACACATTAGATCCTTTATGTGGTGCTTCAGAATGTACCAATAAAGTGGTGCTACAATATTTGTAAAATTGTAACATGATTAGAGATGCCATTTTCCACAAAAAAAAAAGATCAGAGATACCATTTTTTGGTGTCGACATCAAAACCTCTTAATTTTGGTACCTCTCAATGAACCGTAAAAAGAATCAGCGTTAAATATGAGGAGAGAGGAGGAGTGTCATGAGATGAAAGAGGAGTGTCTCAAGTTCCCAGTGGTAAGTGTACGATGACATTTCCCACTAAGACCGGTCTAATCCCCTACCTCGCACTGAAATCATTATGCCCAACTGCTCACAAATTAGAGGGATCAGTATCTAGTGGTGGCCCAGAGCAGAAATCGCACGCAACCACATCTTATACATGCAGGATATAAATCTTACACTGACGGATCATGCCTTAATGTTGGGGTACTTGATCGATCTAACGATGCAAAAAGAAATTAAGGGGAGGCTTGCACGTCCCCCTCTTATGGTGTCGTTTGGTTAAAGGTCGCATTCTCTACACATCACATCTGAAAATTGTGCAGTGTGCACGGAGTAGCAGTTGGATTTTGGGAAGCTCGTACATGCCCGTGCACTGTGCATATATACTTGGAGCGGCCTGGTACAGATTGCACATTGCATCACCACGGCAAGCTTTGGAGACTGAATTCTTCAGTTATTTCAGGATGCTAGATTGATCTCATGCATGTGCATGAGCAACAGGTCATATATATGTGCTAACAGCAAGTCTAACCAATCGCTGATCAGCTTCTATTTGGCATGACAATGCAACGCACCTGCCCCCTGACCATTGGTTACAGGCAAGGCAATCGATTATGATAAGGTGTCACAATAATTCGCACCACAGAACACGGATCGATTTGGAAAGGAATTAGTCAGTACCGATATACCAGTATGATGAGTGCTCCTCTAACACCTCATTGTCGTGTTGAAGGTGTCGTTTTCAAGCAATTCTTGCTATAACTGCGTTAAGTTGTTAACTGTGGAATTGCTGTAACTGCGTTCAGTTCAGGTTGGCTCATCAAGCATGCCCTTTCCTATACCTTCATATACTTGACCAGTGGCGGAGCCAGGAAAAAATTATAACTGAGGCGACTTTTAGAGGTAAAACTATAAAATTGGATGGACAACAAAAAGCGAATTTAGAGCCTGTTCGGCTGGTACGGAGAATAGTGTTTGACTGATAGATTGAATAGTGTTGTGTGAGCGGAAATAAGCTCAGATAAGCCAAGCCAAGATAAACCGAACGGTAAAAGATGAATATACACTGATCCAGTTATAATTAGATAAAGTAAAAGATGAATAAAAGAAATAGAAAAGAAAAAGAAAAAAATGAGCCAACGTCATTGGGTCAGCACGTAGGAGTATTATGATTTGCAAGCGTCTACAAGCACTCAGAAATAAACCTTCAGGCTTCAGCCCTCACTTAGATAGTGTTGATTTTTTTTTTATAACAGATAGCGCTGCTGTTTTGTGTGGCCTAAAGGGCGATGTTGGCCGGCCCGTGAAGAAAGGAAGAAGCGCGCGATCAAACTATTCCTGCTGGTTAATGGGGTTGGCAATAGGCACAAATTCTTTTTTTAATGAAACACACAGAAATTCAATAGGAGTAGAAAAGGGATTCTGGATGACCACGCCGGTAGCTGGGGCAGCTGCCCCAGCTCGCCCCAACGTGCCTCCGCCACTGGAGTAAAACATAGATCGGCCTTTGTGAAAGTTGGAGCTGGATAGTTGATCTACAAATTTGGTAATTGGAGATTTTGGAGATTTTGAAGTTTGGTTCAAATTTTTGGAGTTTAAACCGGTCAAAGTACCCTTCGTTGAGTAAGGAACAGGGCAGGGCGCTCTGGAGTGGCGCTCCCGTGTCGCGTGCGCCGAGCCGGCCGCGCGACCCTACGTCATCGACGTCCGTGCCCGGCCGTCACGTCGTCGTGGGCCCCACCTAACGCCGTCCACCCTTGCCACGTCGGCCGCCCGAAACCACCCCGTGCCCTCGGTTTCCGCCCTCGTCCTTATCCTCTCCGCCCGCTCTGCTGACACGCGTCGCCGTCGCCGTCGCGATGCCTGCAGGGCCGCCCTGACGCGCCGTCCTTCACCGTGCGCCCCAAACCGCGGTCTTGGCCCCCAAGGAAGCTCCTTCATCGCCTATAAATGAGCCGCAGCCCTGGCGAGGTGCCACGCCCGCCGACCGACGCCGCCAGGCTGCCGCCATCCGCCATTGGAGCGCCGCCACTGAGCTCCCTCTCCAGAGCCATCTCGTGCCCGCCTGAGCTCGCTTACAACACCTAGAGACCTTGCTGAAGCTCTACAGGCCACACATTGTCGAGCATCGCCGCCCAGCTCGCCGGAGCCGAGCCTCCCGCGGCCGCCGTGCCCCTGTGCCGCCGTACGAGCTCGCCGGCACCGTTTTCCGCCCCAACTCCGGCCCCAATCCGAACCACGATGAACCCCTCGTCACACCTCCGCCCCTCCCCCGGCCAGTTCCGCCGCCGGCTTGCTGGAATCCGGCCGCCGCGCCGCCCAATCCGCCCCAAGGGCCACATTGCATGGCCCCAAATCTTTCCAGGGGCTAAACCATAAAACCGAGGACCTAGCTGTAAAATCGAGGGCATCGTTATGAATAAAAAGTTCAGCCAAGGACCTATCGGCAAATTAGAATCTTCAACCCTAGATCTAAAACGCAGCAACTTGTAAAATCCATATAAAATCGCAGCAAAATCAGAAAAATACAAACTCAATTTTGTTGTGATCCTTATGACTAGGAGCAACTTTTATACAAAGGAAGTTTTCAAATTTCGGTGTAGTTTTTAAAATATTTTGAAATCATCAATTTGCTTAGATTTGAAATAATTCAAATTATATAAATGATCTACAAGTGAATTTTGGATATGTTGCTAGTATTGCCATGTATGATCCTGTGTGCAAAAATGGCACATATATGTCATGTAGAACTTTAGTTATAAATTAATTTTGATTTTTGCAATGCTCCAGTTTTTGATTTTTGTAAATTAATCTGTTGATCGAATGGAGCCAATCTTTTTGCTACGACTCTGTGTAATTTTTATACACCCATGATAAATAGTATATCTATTTTGCACATGTTTAGCTTAGTCATATAAATTGCCATGCCTTTTTAAGGTGATATTCATGAATATAGTTTCTTTAAGTTTCTTCGCTGAGTAAATGCATATCTCTGCTATAAATACTTCTATATAGCCCTATAGGAAGTTTCGACTCAATTGGTGGTATATATAATTTTGTTTGGTTTAATCTTGAATATACTAGACATAGTTTTGTGTGATTTTTCATGCTAGCGCTAGTTGATGGCATAAGTTGGTTTTTGGGCAGTGGCTTGCTCAATGTATCAAGTTCATGGCTGAGATGTGTTTTGTTCAGTTTATATTTATATTTATCAGAATAAATTTTTGGGAGCAAATCACACTCAATAAATGGGATAAATTGAAAACTCACCATCACCTTCATGCAATGCAAGTGTGAATGATTGAATTTCACTAAATTGAATCCTGAGGCAGCAACCCTGTCCTTGGAGAAGTAAATTTAGTTTAATGCTAATAAATATGTACAGTCACTATCGAGGAAAGGAATTTAATAAGCTTCAACACATCGATAAATTCCGGAAGAGTATGCTGAATGTATTAACCCTCATAATGATTGTGGTCCATCAAAACACCTCATTGTTGTCATTTAATTCAGAACTGAATTTATTTTATTTTGAACACTCCAATCTCATGCATATGCATATCGTGTAGAGCTCCCGGACGGAAACTACGAGCTAGTACCAGAAGCTGACGAGGACCTCGCTAACGCAGGAGTGAACGCAGTGGAAGTGCAACAAGGCCCGGACCAAAGTTCGGAGGATTTCGCCACTGACTGTGCTAGCGAAGGCAAGCACCGAAGCATTCTCCCAGTTTCGAACTTATGCAACTATATATATGGATGTTTGTGCATTTACGTTCTGGAGTTGAATTGAAACCCTAGCTGCATGATCCTAGGTTCCTATGCTCTAAATACTAGTATGATAGGACGATAGTTGCCATGCTCTAAGGACCCGGTAAAAGTCGAGTGAAATCCTTCACTAGTGAGCTATAGGTTCTTATGTTGGAATCATGAGATTTAATCTGATATGCTCATGTGGTAAGAGCTTGGGATTGGCTCCGGTCAGTGGGTGTCACTGGTTAAGCTTTTGAACGTACTAAACATTTGTCGGGAATGGGACCAGTAAGCTTAGTACTTTCGGGAATCGGCAAGGGAACTTGGACCACTACTCCCGGGGAGGGCCCCCATGTTCTAGGCCATGCGGTACATGTGCTTGGTAGGGCGGCGGAGTCCGTGACCTTCCCGCCTTGTATCAAGACTGTGAGCTCTGCTCCCGAACCGAGGAATGCTGGGAACTGCCTTGTTGGTGCATGCCCCACCCCCTTGGTTTCAGTTGTCTTTTTGGGGTGTGCATCTCCCGTGTGTTTAGGTCCACCTTGCAAGGTTAATAATCGATCGATCGTCGGCCTCTCACCGTTATCCGGGACTGCTTAACTATACAGCTCATTTCCCTTTATGATGAAATTGAGAATTAATTTTGGATATTGCTTAATTGTATTGCACAACTTTGCTTGCAGTAGTTGCCAATCTAGTAATGATTAAATAACTAGAATTGTGAGCTAAAACTTGAAAGTAAGGACATACTCTTTGTTGCTTTTCAGCAAAATAAACCACTAGCCAAAAAGCCTTTCATGTCTAGAGGGTTGGTGAATAATATCACCGTCGGATAAGTCTTGCTGAGTATTAGTATACTCAGCCTTGCTGTTGTTGATGTTTACAGGTGATGTGAACGATGGGTTTCCGTGCCCTGGATCGTTCCCACCCGATTGGGAAATCGAGTGGGAGGAGGACAGTGCTTAGTGACATCTCGGATGGCCTCTTTGGATGTTACTTATGACGTGTAGTATTTTATTTCCACTGTGTGTATTAAACTCTGAACCATTTACTTTTATGCAATGAACTCGGTTTGTAATAAAATAACCCTTAAGGGAATTGATGTAATATAATTGCGATGAGGTAATCTCTGGACTCGCCTTCGTGTGAGTTTTGATGTATGAATGTTGCGATCCGGGTTACTCGTGATTTACTGGGCTTGACCCGGCAGAGACGACAGGATACCTCCGTATTATCGCCTAATGACCAAAAGGAGTGGTTTAGCCAATAATACGGAATTATCTTGGGCGGTTCTGTCACAGCTCCCGCGCTCCGGCAGGGGAGCGCCGTCCGCACTTGCTACTCACTGCAGCGGCGGAGGCAGAGGCGGAAGCGACGAGGGGACGAGCGAGGTCGCCGAGGCTGTGGATGGGCTCGCGATCGGCGACGGGGGTCGGACGGTGGGGAACTACAACGTCCCGGGGGACGTGAGCGGGGAGGGCGCGCCTGTCCCCGCGGACAGGTTAGACGAAAGGCTTGGGGAAGTCGTGCTCCAGAACGAGAGCTCCACGCCGCTTCAGCGGTCCGTGGTTTGGGACCGGATGACAAGCGCACAGGACGGATCCGGTGAGACGACCGCGTCCTACCTTGTCGCGAGCAGGCTCGTGGCAGTGTAGGATCAATGGCCCGTAGAAGGGGGTTCAATATGGGTCTTCTTTTCAATTTCTAAAGCATGAAAGAAACCTTAGCCTATCAACTAGTGTTGCTCATCTAAAAAGGTTTTTCTCTACTATCTAAGCACACTAGCAAGAGTTTCTATAGCAAATATCACACTAACACATCTAAGGCACGCTAGTCAAGATAAGAGGCAAACAAGCAACTTAAGAAGAACTAGAGCAAAAAAACTTAAGTGCGGAATGTAAGTGCTGAAAATAAATGCAAGGAAGTAGAGAGAGGCACAAGAGACAACCGGATTTTTTTCCCGTGGTATCGAGAAGTTGACGCTTCCCCCTAATCCACGTTGGAGCACTCACTAAGAGTATTGCTCCCCCTCAAGTCACTTAGACTCAAGTGCTCACTAAGAGTACCCGTTCTCCATCTCCGGAACGGTGGGTCTCGAACCGTGTACACCAAGCTTTCTTGAGGCTCCCACAATCTCCAAGAGCTCACCAAGAACCCCCAAAGCACCAAGACCGTCTAGGAGCCATCAATCTCCAAGAGTAACAAGCCCACACACCTTCACTTGACCTGAGCACTCAGCTAAGCCATGTATGCACCTTGAAACCCTTGATCACTAACAAAGAGCTCCTCAATCAAGAGGAAGAGAATCCCAAATGAGCAAGAACACTATCTCCTTCTCTCCTTGGCTGCTGTAGATCTTCAAAGTGGCAAAGGCAGCTCAAGAGACGCAGGGGGGTCATATATATAAGCCTAGCAAGGGTGGCTAGCCGTTGGAAAAGTTCCCTGAAAAGTTGTACCGTCTGATGAACCGACGGTCCCCCTTGCGCAAGCGTCGGATCATCCGATCACTCACAAGCTGCTGAACTAGCCGTTGAACCAGCTGACGCAGATAATACACCGACGCTATGTTCCGACACACCGTCGGACTATCCGGTGCTGAAGAGCACCCACTCAGTGCGGTACTGTGTAGTTCAAACAGAGGCGTCGGATGAACCGCTGGTGTATCCTTGAAGCGTCGGTTCATCTGGTGCTGAAGCAAAATCCTTGGCGCGTCTCTGTCTAATTTGAATGAAGGCGTCGGATGAATCGCTGGGCTGACCGTCGGATCATCCGGTGCTGAAGCAGTTGAAGCTCAATCAATACTGTTACCAAACCCTAAGCATCAGATGAACCGCTACCTATACCGTCGGTTCATTCAACGGTCACTTTTGAATTCTCTGGCCTCTGAATTCATCCGGCGCATCTAGAAAACCAGGCGTCGGATCATCCGACGGTGTGATTTGAATTTCAACTCATGCAATTCGATCACCTTTGAGTTTTCCGTCGATTCTTTTGCTTCTACTTTGCTTCCATGAGTACATTGAGCTGTTTAGCATCCAAGGAACTTGAGTGTGCATATTTTCATGGCTTTTGGTGCATGGTCAAGCTACTAGTGCATGAACCCCTCTTAATAGTACGGTCAAACACTACAAACTAGCAATCCAAGTGTCCTTCATCTCCTTATGACACTTGGAACTAACAAAGTCCTTAGCTTTGTAGTATTTGTCCATTGATCGTCCATAATTTCAAATTGAGGGGTCTCTTTTCATTCAATACTCATGACAATAACCCAATTTTGTCTTGCGGGGATGATGTTACACGCCTTGGTTGATCATCATTGTCATCATCATCGGAGGAGGAATCTTCATGAATGGAGTGAGAATCATCATCCTCCTTTGGCTTAATGTCCCCAATAGCCATCTTCTTCATTGCTTCACGGAGAGGTTCCTTTCCTACACTATCACAACAAAAGCCATCCCCTTGGGAGCCATTAGATTCATCAAACTCCACGTCGCATGTTTCTTCAATCGCTCGTGTAGAGTTATTGAATACTCTATATGCCTTGGAGTTAGATGCATAGCCAACAAACATGCCCTCATCTACCCTACTCTCAAACTTCCCTAGATGCTTCCTCTTCTTGACGATGAAACACTTACAACCAAACACCCGGAAGTAGGAGATGTTGGGCTTTCTCCCAATGAGAAGCTCATATGGTGTATTCATCAATAGTCGGTGGAGGCACACTCTATTTGAAGCATGACACGTCGTGTTGATAGCTTCCGCCCAAAACCTTTGTGAAACCCCATAGTCATCCAACATAGCTCTTGCAAGAGTGATGAGAGTCTTGTTCTTTCTCTCTACCACACTATTTTGTTGCGGTGGGTAGGTTGATGAGAATTCATGCTTTATGCCTTCACCATCACAATACTCTTCCGCTCTTGTGTTCCGGAATTCCGACCCATTGTCACTTCTAATCTTCACAATAGATGACTCAAATTCATTTTGAGCCCTAGTAGCAAACTTCTTGAAGATGTCAAATGTCTTGCCCTTGTCCTCCAAAAAGAAAGTCCAAGTATAGCGTGAGTAATCATCAACAATGACAAGACAATAGAGATTACCACCAAGACTCTTGTAAGTAGTAGGGCCGAAGAGGTCCATGTGCATGAGCTCCAAAGGTCTTGTGGTAGATACATAAGCCTTCATAGGATGATGACTTGCAACTTGCTTGCCGGCTTGACATGCACTACATAACTTGTCCTTCTCAAATGTGACATCCTTCACACCAAGAACCATACCCTTCTTGAAAGCCTTCTTGAGTTGACTCATGCCTATATGAGCAATGCGGTGATGCCATAGCCAACCCTTGGATGTCTTGGAGATGAGGCAAGTAGTCAAGTTTGCTTCATGAGATGCAAAGTCTACAAGATAAAGATTCCCATAGCGGAAACCCTTGAACACAGCTTCATTAGTTTTCTTGTTAGTAATTGTGACCCCCTTATCATCAAAGGTGCATGAAAGACCAAGGTCACAAAATTGAGCAATGAAAAGCAAGTTATAACTACAAGAATCCACAAAGAGAACATTGGAAAGGGATAAATCATTTGTTAGAGAGATATCACCCAATCCGGAGATCCTTCCTTTAGAATTATCACCAAATGATACTTGTTCATGATCTCCCACATCATCCACTAGTGAGGTGAACATTTTTACTTGGCCGGTCATGTGTTGAGTACAACCACTATCAAGTATCCAATGACTCCCTCCGGCCTTGTAGTTCACCTACACACAATAAAATTAGGATTGAGATTTAGGAACCCAAGCTAGTTTGGGCCCCTTGATGTGAGTGACAAGAACTTTCGGAATCCATAAGCTCCTAGGTGGCTTGATTTTGGGTTTGGCACCAATAAACTTGACCGCAACCTTAGCATTGTTTTGCTTCATCAACAAAAAATGGTTATCATTGTACATAGACTTGAAATTGTTAGGCAAGGTGGGCAAAGGGCGAGTAGGTATTGGGCACTCCCTTGTGTGATGGCCGGTGACCTTGCAATGTTGGCAATAAGACCCAACTTCCTTGTTGAAACACCCATATAGCTCCTTAGATCTAGGAGTTTCCTTGATAGGATTAGGGAAGGAGCCAAGTCCCCTTGTCCCATAATCTCTTGCATTGTAGTAGAGAATCTCCTTGTGTAACTCCTCACCCTTGGCCAAGGTCTTCACACAAGACCTTAAGCTTCTCACTTCTTCTTCAAGAGCTTTCACCCTAGCATGGTTAGTCTTGGAAGAGGGTGCAACATTCTCATCATTAAGCAAGACCTTAGGTTCTTCAATTAAATCATCACATGAGGTGGAAACATTGGTCTTAGTGACTTCCCTAACATTTTCATGCCCACTAGAATCAATGGCCTCATATGCAAGCTCAAGCTCTTGATATTTCATCTCTAAGATCACATGATCTTTCTTAAGCATCTTACGACTAGACTCAAGAGATTTGTTAAGCACGGTTATGTCGTCATGCTTGACGATTAACTCATTGTGCTTGTCAAGTAGCTTGTTATGGTCATCTCTAAATGACCTGTTAGACACTACCAAAGCATCATGCTCTTTGCTAAGGTCATTGTGCTTCACAAGTAACTCATCATTTGATTGCTTAAGTTTCTCATGGGTCTCTTCAAGTGTGTTGAGCTTACTCTTTTGTTTCTTAATCATAGTGGTGTATTCATCAAGAAGACTCTTAAGAGCATTAGGTGAGAGATCATCATCACTACTTGAAGAGTCACTACTATCACTATCGCTCACCTTGGAATGCTTTGCCATGAAGCACATCGGTGGAGGTGGAAGTGGAGGCTCTTCATCATCCTTGATAGCGATACCGGTAATCTTCTTGTTCTTTTCATCTTCACTTTCACTTGACTCACTTGAAGTCTCACCACCAGTTATCCATTCATTGACTAAGAGAGAATGATGTTCGCCCTTCTTCTTATTGTAGGGCTTGTTAGATGACTTCTTCTTGGATGAGCTCTTCTTGTAGTACTTGACATCTTTCTTATCCTCATCGTTCTTCTTGCTTGAGCTTGATACACGCTTGTTGGGCTTGGGACAATCATAGGATAGATGATCATGGCTTTCACAATTATAGCACTTCCTATTGCTTCCTTCACCGCTTCTTATTGATGCCCGAAACTTTTGCTTCTTGGGATCATAGTTTTAGCCCTTCTTGCCAATCTTGGAAATCATCTTGGTAGTCCTCTTCATGAGGAGAGCTAGCTTTGCATCATCGCTTTCAACTTCACTTGAGTCACTCTTGTCTTCACTTTCACTTGAGGAAGATGGAGCCTTAGCTTTGGTCTTCATCTTGGGCTTGATTTTCTCACTTGCCTTGAGTGCAAGATCCTTCTTGGAGCTTGAGTTAGAAGTAGACGATTCCACTTCACCCATCATGAACATCTCATGGGAGCAGATCTTGTTCACAACCTCGGTGATGGTGAGGGTAGAGAAGTTCTTCTCAAAGAGAAGTGCCTTGACGATGTTGTACTTGGGCTTGGGGAGCGTTTGAAGGAATTTTTGGATGATTTCCTGCTCAGTAAGGTTAGCAACATCGAGAGCATTGATATTTTGAATAAGCACACCTATCCTAAAATACATTTGCTCTACACCCTCATCATCAAGCATTTTGAACTCATTGAGTTCCACCTTGAGCAACTCATATTTCTCCTCACGGATCTTCTTGTTGCCCACATGGATGTCTTTGAGTTGCATCCACACCTCATGGGCGGTCTCCAAAGAATAGACCCGATCAAATAATTCCTCATCTAGAGCTTCGAAGATATGGTTTCTAGCGCGCGAGTTCCACTTTGCCTCACTCTCGGTGGGAACCCTAGGCAAAGGATACATGGTGGTCATCCATGCATCGTGGTGTTGTGCTTGAAGGTAGCTAGCCATTCTATGTGCCCAAAAGGTGAATCGTTTCCCCGCCAACTTGGGAGGGCCATTGTCACTACCTTTCCCCATCTCTCTAGGCGGTTAAGCCAAGCAAATAGAGAGCCTAGCTCTGATACCACTTGTAGGATCAATGGCCCGTAGAAGGAGGGGTTGAATATGGGCCTTCTTTTCAATTTCTAAAGCATGAAAGAAATCTTAGCCTATCAACTAGTGTTGACCATCTAAAAAGGTTTTTCTCTACTATCTAAGCACACTAGCAAGAGTTTCCTTAACAAATATCATACTAACACATCTAAGGCACGCTAGTCAAGATAAGAGGCAAACAAGAAACTTAAGAAGAACTAGAGCAAGAAAACTTAAGTGCGGAATGTAAGTGCTGAAAATAAATGCAAGGAAGTAGAGAGAGGCACAAGAGACAACCGGATTTTTTCCCGTGGTATCGAGAAGTTGACGCTTCCCCCTAATCCACGTTGGAGCACTCACTAAGAGTATTGCTCCCCCTCAAGTCACTTAGACTCAAGTGCTCACTAAGAGTACTCGTTCTCCATCTCCGGAACGGTGGGTCTCGAACTGTGTACACCAAGCTTTCTTGAGGCTCCCACAATCTCCAAGAGCTCACCAAGAACCCCCAAAGCACCAAGACCGTCTAGGAGCCGTCAATCTCCAAGAGTAACAAGCCCACACACCTTCACTTGACCTGAGCACTCAGCTAAGCCATGTATGCACCTTGAAACCCTTGATCACTAAGAAAGAGCTCCTCAATCAAGAGGAAGAGAATCCCAAATGAGCAAGAACACTATCTCCTTCTCTCCTTGGCTGCTGTAGATCTTCAGAGTGGCAAAGGCAGCTCAAGAGATGCAGGGGGGTCATATATATAGGCCTAGCAAGGGTGGCTAGCCGTTGGAAAAGTTCCCTGAAATGTTGTACCGCCGGATGAACCGGCAGTCCCCCTTGCGCAAGCGTCGGATCATCCGGTCACTCACAAGTTGCTGAACTAGTCGTTGAACCAACTGACGCAGACAATACACCGACGCTATGTTCCAACGCACCGTCGGACTATCCGGTGCTGAAGAGCACCCACTCGGTGCGGTACTGTGTAGTTCAAACAGAGGCGTCGGATGAACCGATGGTGTATCCTTGAAGCGTCGGTTCATCCGGTGCTGAAGGAAAATCCTTGACGCGTCTCTGTCTAATTTGAATGAAGGCGTCGGATGAACCGCTGGGCTGACCGTCGGATCATCCAGTGCTGAAGCAGTTGAAGTTCAATCAGTACTGTTACCAAACCTTAAGCATCGGATTAACCGCTACCTATACCGTCGGTTCATCCGACGGTTACTTTTGAATTCTCTGGCCTCTAAATTCATCTGGCGCATCTAGAAAATCAGGCGTCGGATCATCCGACGGTGTGATTTGAATTTCAACTCATCCAATTCGATCACCTTTGAGTTTTCCGTCGATTCTTTTGCTTCTACTTTGCTTCCATGAGTACATTGAGCTGTTTAGCATCCAAGGAACTTGAGTGTGCATATTTTCATGGCTTTTGGTGTATGGTCAAGCTACTAGTGCATGAACCCCTCTTAATAGTACGGTCAAACACTACAAACTAGCAATCCAAGTGTCCTTCATCTCCTTATGACACTTGGAACTAACAAAGTCCTTAGCCTTGTAGTATTTGTCCATTGATCGTCCATAATTTCAAATTGAGGGGTCTCTTTTCATTCAATACTCATGACAATAACCCAATTTATAATCTGTTACAAAACAAATATTAGTCACAAGTATATAGTTGTCATTTATCACCGAAACACACCCTTACCAAAGGTGCGAAAGGGCCTAGATGGTTACAATCTCCCCCCTTTTGGTGATAGATGACAACACGAGTAGAGATATACGAGAATTTGAAATTAAAGCATATAAACTCTACAACTAATGCATGAAACAAGATATAAACAACATCACACACATGCATTAAGCTAGACAAGCACCACAATCATGATTAGACATGTAAGCCAACCCATGCACAAGATCCAAATACATGTCTCATCATGAAACTCCACAAAAGCGAGAGAGGCAACAAAAACTCAAACTCCTAGCACTCTCCCCTAACTCCCCCTATCTCTACTCCCCCTATCTATCTCCCCCTTTGGCAACAAGCACCAAAAAGGGTCTAATCCTGCTGAGGTGGAGGGGTAGACTCCGACGGCGAGGTAGAGACAGCCTTCGAAGGCTCGACAACGAAAGCAGAAGTGTCCTCCTCGTCAGACTCGATACCGGGCCACTGTCACACCTGATTTTTCGAAGAAAACCAAATGCATCTCATATGTGCGCCAGGATCAAGTTTACACACATATGATAGACGTCATGAGTGAATATCATAAACAGTAATAAAAACATACAAGAGTTAAACCATTACATTATCTCTTTATTACACTCAGACGTTAGACTCGAAGGTCTTTTAAACGAACAAATGATAACTAGACGAAGCAACTCCGTCTTCAGCTTCCACAAGCACATGACTGGGGGTACGCAAGCCTCAGAACACATCGTAATCGCTGAAGTACTCTTCTCCATTGTCCTCCTCTGAACAACGGGTAAGCAAGGGTGAGCACACTTATGGTTGGAGCTCAGCAAGTGGGGAAAGATGCAAGGCTATCAAGAATAGGCTAAGAGTTTTGCAGCGGTTAGCATTTTAATGTTGGTCAAATTTTATTAGCAAGCACCTATTTATTAGGTCTAAGTTTATACCAACCCAAAATTAAGCATTTAGAAAATATTATCTCAAAACCATATAAAACCATGATTTAATTCCATCTTCAAGTTCACTTATCATGTGAGGGTCCAGGCCGCTCTTGACCGTAAGCACGGCTGATCGATCAGTTTTAACTCTGCAGAGGTTGTACACTTTCACCATAGCTCGTGTTCCCCATGTTGCCCGGGTTGATCAGACCCTTAAACACTTCCGAGGTGAGTGGCTAGGGGTCCACTACGAAGCCTTTACAAAGATATGCAGAAGACCAACAACCCGCGACAGTTACAGCAGCGGAGCGGACCATAACCCTCCCTAGTGGTCAGCACCTTAGCAAAGGCTGCTACCCCAAAAGAACCGGGCTATACCCCTACAACTCCGACCCCCTGTGCTCACTTCGGATAAGGCTGTCAGATAATTCCACACACCTAATTAATTGGCTAAGCCAGAGCCATATGGACTGTGGTTGCACTGTTTTCCTGGGTGGTTCTCCATGTTCCGATTAAACCATATGATCTTGTTATTAACCATAAGCATCATCTTCACCATAGTTATCATGATCAACATTCATCATTTTGTAAAATTCATTTGAACCGTCCCAAGGTATAGCAACTAAGCATTTCTACCCAAAACATTTATTTAAAAGCGTTGTCCAAGGTAATAGGGATAAAATTCTAGTCATGTCCTTAAAAAGGTGATTTCCCATCAAATTATGCATAACAACAATTAAAAGTAAATTTTAGTTATCATGCAATTATTCAGGACAAAGAGGTATATGCAGAGGGAGAAGTCCACTTGCCTTCCTTGCTTAAACACTGGGGTTCTTCTTCTTCAAAAACTTGCTCTTGATCCACTTCAACTGGCTGCTCACTTGAAACTGGCACGATGTCTACGAGCACACAAGAAAGCATTCAATAAATAAAACAACACATCAAGCATGAAAAACTTAAAGAGAGGACAAGGTTTGGCTCTAGCAACGCGAACTCAAAAACACTCGGAACTATCGGGAGATTTGGATGATCACATACAAGAGCTAGCTATGTGCTAAGTATATTTTAATTAAATAAAATCATGTGTATAGGTTATTTTAGAGAAATACCCTATTTATAATTAAGCAACTTATATTTGTATTTAAAAAGACGATGTAAACTTAGTCCAATTTTATTTATAAATATTCAAGTATGATTTATGCAGATTAAACATTTAATTTAAAAGAAGCATGTAAAAGCATCTAGGCATTTATCTTTATATTTCGAGTTATTCTAATCAAATTATAATTCAAAAACACATTTATGTTCATATTAATCAAATTAACATTTAATTAAGAAAACTCGAGATATAGCCTATGTTGCTTTTATTTAGGAAGCAAATTGCGTAATCATTAATCAATTTAAGTTTGATTATGAAAACCGAGGTATACATCTAATTAGCTTTTAATTATAAGAAATATTTAACTAGTATTAATCATATTAACTTTCTTATGAAAACACGTGTTGAACTCTAATTAGATTTTAATTAGAAAAGCATGTGTATTAAGAATTTAATCATATTTAATACTTAAATAAATTATAAAATATAGAACATGTTCAACATTAGCCCTAACACGTAGTTTGAGTTGATATGAACCTAACGCAACTTGAAACGGTGGAAACGGAGCTAAAACGCAAAAGATACGGCCAAAACAAGGTTTAGGGGCTTTTCTGTGAAGAAATAGGGCTTCCAGGGGCTTAACTGCAAGAAACCAGGGACCTAAAACATGATTATGCGTATAAACTGAAGGGTTTATGCGCAAAAGAGCCTATTAAGGGCCTCGGGTGCTAAAACAGAGAAGATCAGGGGCCCAAACGTAAAAGAAAGGACTTGTTTGCAAAGATCTTTATAGGTGGAAGGATCTGGTTGTGAAACTGAAAACTAGAGGGTCTCTTTAGCAAAAGAACCGGTGCTGACTGTTATATGGACTGTTGACCAGCAGCTAGATTAGATCTTGGCCGTTGATGCTGGATCGGGCGGCTGCGGTGAACCGCGAGCGGTCGTGCGGCGGCGGGGTGGCGGCGCACGGCGGAGCTCGCCGGAAGTTCGCCGACGACCTCGAAAACGAGCGTCCGGCCTCGGTTTCGAGCACGGATTGCACCTACGCGGAGCTGGGGAAGCGGCGGACTCAGCCACGGGCTTGAGGAGGGCGCTTGGGCAGCGGGCTAGGGGCGCCACGGCCGGCGGCGGACGGCGGCGACGGGCACATGGCCGGCGAGCTCGTGCGCACGGGGAAAATGAAAACCGGCGCACGGGAGGGGTCCTCACCTTGCTGCGGAGTTCCGTGTGAAGAGAACGATGACGATGATGCAGAGGCGGCGGAGATCGAGGACGGGCGGCGCTCCGGGAAGGAAGCAGGGGCACGGCTCGGTCCGGCGGGGGAAGAAGGTGCTCCGGGTGCGGCGGGACTCCGGGACGACGACGCACGCGATGAGGGAGAAGAGATGAAGCTCCAGGAGGGGTTCTCCGGCGTCGAGGGCTTCGGGGATGCCGGCAATGGCGTGGCGGCAGAGGACTTCAAGGCGGCGGCACGCGTGAGAGAGGGGAGAGGTGCGGAGCTCAGGCGGATGCGGAAAGGAGGCGCACAGGGCTCGAGCTCGGTTTATATACAGCGGAGACAGAGGGGGAGCGACGGCCGGGGTGGAGATGCCATTAATGGCCATGGCGGCCAGCCCGGTCTTGATGGCATTCAAAAGGGGGGCGCGTGAAGGGGAAGGAGAAACCGAAGACGGAGTAAAGGAGGAGAGTAGCGGTGGGGCTTCACTGCGCATTAAAGAGCGGGTTAAAGGAGGAGGAGGGGGGCGCAGCGCACGGGAACGGCCGGCGAGCGTGGCCGCGAGCGGAGCAGAGGAGGGGAACCAGAGGTGGAAGACGACCTGACACGCGGGGCCCGCGAGACAGTGAGAGAAGGGGAGGGAAGGGAAGCGGGCCGCCGGGTGGCATTGGGCCGAAAGGAAGAGCAGGCCGGCGGCCTGGTTGGGCTGCTCGGGCCGAAAGGAAGGGAGAGATGGGTTGGGGGGTTTTGGGTTTTCTTTTTTTTTTCAAAACTTTTTCTTCTTTTCAAACCTTTTCAAACTTAAACACTGTCAAAACTTTTCAAGATTTCAAACAAGTTTTAAAAACTTTTAAAACTTCACACCAACACACATAAACCATGCACTTCAAAAATATGATGCACAAGCACTTGTTGCCTCTAAATTTATTCAAAATGATATTTAAATATTTTAGAGCCAAATTTATTTGATAAATTATTTATTCCTTAGAGACAAAAATCTAAAACACCATGTTACTTACATTAATTTAGTGATGGAAATTTAGGGTGTTACAGCCACTCTGGAGAAGAAGAAGCTGGATCTGTCCGCGGTGGAGGAGGTGGAGAGGGACCCGTCCCGGTGCCTGAAGTAGAAGTCTGAGTGACCTCGGGACCCTGTGTTGTTGGATCGTTGGCGGTCGCTGTGGAGATCTGCTCGGTGACGGTGTGGAGGTACTGATCGCCCTGATCCAAGCCCTCAGTTCGTGGGGTGGTCATGTCAGGAAGACGTGAAGGCACCCGCGGACTGGGTAGCGTAGCTCGTGTCGGTGTCTCGAAGACAAGTGGCCCTGTAGTGAGCGGGGAAACCAGCTGGGTCGACGTAGGAGTAGTCATCTGATTGAACTGACCCCGCTGGAGCTGCTCAAGAAAGGTAGTAGCTGCCACTGTCTGAGGTGTCGTCGTCTGAGGTACCGCGAACATCCCTGTCTGAAGAAGTGGTGAAACTGGGAACGACGCAACGCGAATGTTCACGAACCCACCGGCTGCTGGTAGAGGAGCACTCGGATCGGCCTGGAGCTACTGAGAGGTAGGAATCTGAGGTAGCTGCAACCCCGACTACTAGAAAAGCTGACCAAGACACCCAGACATGAAAGTGAACATCTGAGTGGTCATCATCTGGTGCTGGATCAGCTGCTGCCTCTGTGCCTCCTGCTGCTGTCGGATCCCCTCAAGGATAACCTGCTGGGTCTCCTGGTGCTGCTGAAACTGGGCCTACATCTGCTGCTGGACCTGAAGTGTGGCCTGTGTCTGAGCTGCCAGAGACTGAATCAAGGAGGTGAGCTGGTCCGACTGAGTCACCTGAGCAGTGGTGATCGGAGGAATCGGTGACTCAGGCTCTCGCTGTCCTGGCAAGCTAGAACCCCCTGCCTCGTCGTCGTGTGTACGTCGGACTCGGAACATCGGCTCAGGGCAGGCACGTAGTCGTCGTCGTCGCTGGAGTCCTCATCATCTGTGGCCAGGTACTGAGGCAATGGACCCTCTGCTACTGCAAGTGTCTCGTCCTGTCTCGCTGCCTCATCCATTGCTACCTCAGCTGCTGCACGTGCCTGGATCGTCTCCTCGGCCCGCCTCATACCCCTCGGACCCCGCCTCCTGTCACCAGGCATCGGAGGCCTGTAGATCAGAAAGATGTACTTGGACTGCTCCAAAGTACTCACGTAGCGCTGGGCCTCGAGACGTGACAGCATCCAACTGATCCAGTGAGCAAACGGCTGCTGACGAGTCATCCCCATACCATCCATAATCGCATCCTCGACCTCGCTGATCAGGATATCGACAATATCGAACGGGCGCTTGGCCATAACGTACTTGAGGAGCCACTGCTGAACACCTGTGATTGACTCCGCGTTCCCCATCCTGAAGAGTACGGACCTCTGGAGCGCGTAGTGTACCACGACGCCTCACGAGTCAGGCGATCCGGAGTCCTGGGTGTACCGGGGAGAAATGGCTGCTGAAACAAGAAGCTGATGTCATCGTCAGAGGGTAGAACTGGTGAGTGAGCGCGACGAGGAGCCTCGATGTCAGGGTAGGCCAAGTAGTGGATCGAGTCGTCCTCGAGCCGTACCCCAAGCAACTCTGCGACCCCCTCTCGAGTGAGCCTCTGCTGCTGACCCATGAACATGAACTGAATAGAGAGCCGGTCAGCCTCGACGTAGATGGTGGCGTAGAACACCCTGACCCACTCGGGAACGTACCGAGACCTCTCACTGACAAGTGCTGGCAAGCCGGGAAGGTAGGCGAAGAACGGGAGGATCGACTCCCCGGCTGCTGCTGCTCTGAGTGCTGTGAATTGGAGCATCCTGTGCTGGCTCAACTGTGAACCCTGGCGAACGTAGGAGGCATAGAAGCTCTCCTGGAGGATCGTACAGAAGCGGGGGTCACAGTCCTCTCGCCCACGAGGGAACCACTCATCCTCGGGCACGCTCCTCAACCTCCTGATCTTCGGTCCGGGCAAGTTCCGTAGATCACGGATATAGACACTGAAAGCCTCTGCCCTCGAACCACGGGGAAGCTCTGGCCCCTGTACGGGCTGTGCCTGCTGCTCGCGCTCAACTATCTCCTCAACTGCTGCTCGCCTCTGCCTCGGTGTCTGCTGTGTGTGTCCACCACGAGTTCGAGGACCGGAATGTGGGGCAGAAGGAGGTGTCTCTGTCTGCTCTGCCTGCTGACCACGGCCTGAGCGCCGTAACTGCTGCTGCTGCTCTGCCTGGGGCTGCTCCCCCTGACTCTGAGCACTCTCTCCAATCCGTATGCCCCGCTGTGGCTGAGTCTGTGGATCTGGCACTCTGAGCACACGCTCCCACTCCTTCTCCTGCCTGCTCTTCTTCTTCTTCGGCTCGACGGCCACCTTACCCTTCCTCTTGTTGCCCGCCATCTGTCAAAGAAAGGTAGAGGATTATAGAATGGCGAGATACGTGAGTAAACAAGATATGTAACTAGGGTTAAGAGTCCTTAAGCAAAGCAATGGAGTAGATATGAGCCTAAACAAAAGAAAAACTAGGAGATGAACTGCTCAAGATTAAAAGAGAAAGCACAGAAGTGTGTGTGAAACTGCTGGATCATGTCACTGTGAAAGAAAGGCCATAAAGCACAGCACAGTAACAGGTCATGCTCAATATCATGAGGAGATAGCAAATACTATACTGAATTGAGAAAGAATTCTATGATCATGAGCAAGAGCATAGACACTCTGAAGATTTACTCATGATTATAGAGGAATCCACAAGAGCAATTCACTAATTCACCCCTAATTTGAACTGAAACAGTAACCAGAGGGGGGTGAACTGAAGAATTGCTCACCACAGCAATGGCGGATGCTCAAGAAGTGGCTGTGGCGGTGGATAAGTGCTTTGTGAAGGACCGGATTGGGCGACCAGAGAGGGGGGAGTGAATGGGAGCCGATTAAAAATTCTTCCGATGAAGAACTCGGCCTAAGTCCCAAACAAATCTAAGTCTCTCACTTGAATCACCAAGGTTGCCTAGCTATGAGCAAGCTAACAACCCTAGGAATGATTCTTGGTTCAAGTAGCGGAAGCACGAAAGAAGAATCAAAAGAACCGATCAAACCTAACAAGATTCTGCGTCCAAGACGGACTGTCCGCCTAGCTACCGCGGATGGTCCGCCAGTGTAGGGCGGACTGTCCGGACAGGCAGGCGCGGACTGTCCGCAGTACAAAAGTCCTCTCCGACAGCGAAAACACGTCTCTATGTAAACGGTCCGCCAAACAGTCCACGGGACACTCACGGACGGTCCGCGGGTCACGGACGGTCCGCGACCTAAGGGGCGGACGGTCCGCCAATGAACAGCAGTCGGAAAACGCGAACTCGCGAGGTCAACTCCCCAAATCCAACTCCTGATCTCCCAAATCGCTCCACGGTTTTGCACAAGACTTTGGGGATAGTAGGAACACCTCATGGGTACTCCATAGCCAAGATTTGGTCAAACAAAACTTCCTAAACCGAGAGGAATCGAAGAAATCCCACCAAGAACGCCTCTAACCCTAGAGCCAAGAAAACCCCCAAAATCGAGCCCCTTTGCTCACAGATTTGGGAGGGGAATCAAAGGGAAAAGAACCACGAAGGGTTCACACATACATCCCCCACCAAATCCCAAAGAGAAAGGCCTCGAAATCGCTCCAAGCAAATCGCCAAGAAAGGGCTCCGAAAATCACCAAAAAGGAGAAACGGGAAAGACACATCCAAGCCTTGAGGAACCATGCCGAATCATCTATACATACCAAAGAGGTTCATACAAGGTCTAGCTTGCCGCCCGATCATCCTTCCCTCTCACAAGATCTCACCATGAAGCTCTCAAGCTAGTCCTAAGAAAATCCTAAGGAAAATAGGAAGAGAAAATAGGAAAACCAAATGAGCTAGGGTTGCAAGAGATGGCTGCCATCCTCTCACCCCTTGGGTTATATGGAGGCAACCGAAAGACGAAAATACCCTTACTAGCTAACTAGGGATACATGCCTCTCAAGGGCGAATTTGGAAATCTTTGTCTTCGCTCCATCGGACGGATGCCCAGCGACCGCAAATTTGCTTAGCCTCGACGCAAGCCTTGCGATCCCGACGCGTGTCCTCCGCTTCGAAGATTCCGGACTGCGTCGTCGCACACCGATCAGACCGGTGCTCCTCACCGGTCAGACCGGTCAGACCGGTCTGGAGCTGCTGCACCTCCGTCTTCGGTTCTTCGGTCTTGGCTTTGTGGATCAACCAAGGAACCCAGTGGTTTTCTGGTGAACCACCGGAAACCCCGCGAACTCGGTGTAGCCTCCGCCAATCACCACTCATGACTCGGCTCCCACGTAGTCCCGACTCGACCTTGGTTTTGAGGCTCAACCAAGAAACCGTCCATGACTTCATCTTGCCGTTCTTGCCACCATGCGGCCCGCACTTGACCCCGCTGGCCACCGGGTCCCTCGAACCAAGCCTACTTGTCTTCTCCACACCTGGAGGCCTCACCGGCAACGACCTTTCACGCTTGTTCTTCACCTGCACCTGCACCAGTCAAGCCGCAACCTGCACCTGCAATACTTAGCCAAGAATCAGTCCACACCACGTTGTCAATCACTCATCACACCAGGAAGCGACCATCCACCGGTCCTCGAACCACACCTGGCTCTCAATCTCTCCCTTGATGAGTGCATTGACAACACACACGTTTTGGTAACCAAGAGAAAAGGAAAAGAAAAGAAACGCCTAAAAGAGAACTCCAACAACCGATCGAAAGCCAAAGAAAAGGCAAAGAGCAAGATCACTTGAAGAAGACAAGTCTCGGACCCCTTAGGCAAGGGCAACGGCTCGACACATCCGAGACAAAACATGCTCAAGCAAAGAGCACAAACCATCAAACCAAAGCTCGAAAACCACAAAGAGCTCCCCCTGCACACATGCAAGCTCCCCCTGAACCAATGCAACTCCCCCTGGACGAATGCATGCGAGCCACTTCACGAAACAGAGCAGCTGCAACAGCTCAGCTCTGACCGGTCAGACCGGTCGACACCACCGGTCAGACCGGTGCTCAACATGTGAACAGGACCAGCACTCTGACCGGTCAGACCGGTGACCTCAACCGGTCAGACCGGTGCACAACAGAGGCCAGAAAAGGCTCGAAACCACCTAAAAACCTTCCAAATGCATTCAGTAGGCCAAAACATGCTCAAACTTCTCCCCCTTGTTGACAATGAATGAATCAAGCCAAAAATGCAAAAAATGCAACCTAGAGCTTCTCAAATAGACAAAATTCAACATAGGATGCTACACATGTCCAAATGAGCAAGTTAGATACTCTATAGCTTCATAATGACATAAACTTCATGATCACCAAGTTTCACAACCATTGGGCGAAGCTAAGATAGAATTGAGCAATTTTGCAAAAAAAAATCACCCTCTCATGAGCAAAGTCCTAAACATGAGCAAATCATGTCAAAATGGCAAAGCAACACAAACTTCATGCTAGGACAACCATTCTAAGCATAAGACCATCATAAACACCCACAAGCACCTCATGTCATGTCAAAGCCACCGAGCCATGTGCCTACTTCTAGATATGAGACTTCTCATCGGTAGGCATCATGCAACGGTTTAGCACCCAAAGCAAATTTAAAATTAGCACATATGACATGGGAGCACATTTTCCAAGCAATTTACATTTCATTTTCAGATTTATAATTGGTACATGAAATGTCTTTGCGACAAAAAGGAACTTATGCCCCTCCACAAGATGAAGCATGGGGGCTAAACATTCATGATGGCAAATGAGCCTTTGGCCCCATATGATCAAAATAAGCTATCCAACCACAAATTAAGCATAGCCAAGCCACAAAAATATGTCAAGATCATGTAAAGGCATTTACTCACAAGAGAGCATATATATGAAATTTTTCAAAAACATAGCCATCAACTATGGATATAAACCAAGATTATCAAGAGCTAAGCCAAACTAACCATAGCTTACCAAATTAGCTCACAAAGACATATATATCATTCCATGGTGAACAATGTATATAGGAGAAGCCTTTCCTAAACAATGCATATGATACAAAATGCATGCAACCTAAGATACAAAGATGATTATACATCATGTTACATATGCCATGCCAAATGCAAGAAATGCACAAAGGAAAGCTATACATATGCTACAAAGGAGCTCCCACACGCCAACTCAAGAAATCAAACAAACACCAAGCTCCCCCCGCAAACAAGTGAAAGTTGCTTGATCTAGGGGTTTGGTGAAAATATCGGCTAGTTGGTCATGTGTGGGTACATGGATCAAAGCGATTTTTCCTTTCTCTACATTGTCTCTCAGAAAATGATACCTCACTTCTATGTGCTTGGTTTTGGAATGGAGCACTGGGTTCTTTGCAACGCTTATGGCACTGGTGCTATCACATTGAAGTGGGACATGGGTATACTCCTCACCAAAGTCACTCATGGTGTATGTGATCCAAAGGAGCTGAGAGCAACAACTAGCTGCGGCCACATACTCTGCCTCGGTAGTGGATTGAGCAACACTCGACTGTTTGCGAGAAGACCAAGACACCAAAGAAGAACCCAAGAACTGGCAAGTCCCAGAAGTGGACTTCCTATCCAACCGACACCCGGCAAAATCCGCGTCTGAAAAACCATGAAGCGCCAAAGAAGAAGACGCAGAGTACCAAAGGCCGAAGTCGGGAGTGTGTCGCAAATACCTGAAAATGCGCTTGACTGCTAGCCGATGCGAAGTCCTCGGAGACGCTTGAAAGTGAGCGCACAGACATACCGAGAACTGGAAGTCCGGCCTCGTCGCCGTCAAGTAGAGGAGTGACCCGATCATGCTCCGGTACTCCTTCTGGTCCACGTGTTCACCTTCCTCGTCCGCATCAAGAGCTGTAGTCGTACTCATAGGCGTCGCCATGGCCTTGGAGTCCTCCATCTTGAACTTCCTCACAATGTCCTTGGTGTACTTAGCTTGGTGCACAAATGTTCCTTCCTTTGATTGCTTGATTTGTAGCCCGAGGAAGAACTGCAACTCGCGCATCATGCTCATCTCAAATTCCCTGCTCATGTCTTCTGCAAACCTTGCAACAAGAGAGTTAGACGAGCCACCAAAGACAATATCATCCACGTATACCTGCACAATCAGGATATCTCTGCCCTGCCTGAGGAGAAACAAGGTCTGATCGACCTTTCCCATCTCAAACCCTCTCTCAAACAGGAACCCCCTCAACCTACCATACCAAGCTCTAGGCGTCTGCTTCAACCCATACAGCGCCTTCCTCAACTTGTACACCCGGTGGGGGTACTTCTCACTCTCAAACCCCGGTGGTTGCCGCACAAACACCTCTTCCTCCAACACACCGTTCAGGAAAGCACTCTTCACATCCATCTGGTACAACTTGAATCCTTTAGCCATAGAAAAGGCTAGAAGGATCCTGATCGCCTCCAAACGAGCTACAGGAGCGAAAGTCTCCTCGTAGTCGATCCCCTCTTTCTGACTGTACCCCTGAGCCACAAGTCTCGACTTGTTCCTCACCACTTCTCCTTTCTCTCCCTCTTTATTCTTCCACACCCATTTTGTCCCAATCGGCTTACACCCTGGGGGAGGGTCAACCAACACCCAAACTTGGTTCCTCTCAAAATTCTCCAACTCCTCATGCATCGAGTTAACCCAATTGTGATCAGATAATGCGTGTCTAATGTCTTTGGGCTCAAAGGTGGCAACAAAAGCAGCATGAGCGAAATGAGAATTGTTCCGAACCCTCGACCGTGTAGTACGTTCATTCATGTCGCCGATGATTCTCGAAGCTGGGTGATCCACTTGCACTCGCCGGGGAGGTTCTCGCCTTGATGCTACCTCCCCCTCAACAGCAGCTTCGCCTTGATCTGGGTTTGTCGTTGAAGGTGTGGGAGAGGGTCCAATCTCGATTGTCGGCGAAGTAGTAGGTACATGTTCAGCTGCGGGCACCACACCGCCATCTTCATCATCTCCATGTTCATGCTCCTCCTCCTGAAAGATCTCCTCGCCAAGTTCGTCGTCACCTGCACACTCAAAAACAAGCTGACTATGTGGCTGTCTCGTCGAAGGTTACCTCGCAAGTCTCCACGATTTGGTTAGTTTCAAGATTGAGCACACGAAATGCTCTAGAATGAGATGCATAACCAAAGAAAATGCCATCGACAGACCTAGCCTCGAACTTGTCCAACTTCTTCCCTTTCTTCAGAATGAAGCATTTACAACCAAAGACATGGAAATGACTCACCTTGGGTGTGCGACCGTGCATCAACTCGTAACAAGTTTTCTTCTTGTGAACCCTGAGGTAGATCCTGTTCGACACATAGCACGCGGTATTGACCGCCTCAGCCCAGAACCGTCTCGGAGTCCTATGCTCGTCGAGCATCGTCTGAGCCATCTCGCACAAGGTCCTGTTTTTCCTTTCCACCACGCCATTCTGGGGAGGCGTATACGGACTCGAAAACTGGTGTTCAAGACCCAAGTCATGGCAAAAGGTTTCGAAGCGAGAGTTTTTGAATTCCGAGCCATTGTCACTGCGGATCGCTCGTATGGCATCTCCGTGCCTCTCGTTTCTTAACCTCAAGACAATATCTCAAACAAAACCAAACGTCTCCCCTTTCTCCTCAAGAAAGAACACCCACACATACCGAGAGTAGTCGTCCACCACAACAAGGACATACCACTTCCCACCCGCAGATCGCACACGAGCTGGGCCAACAAGGTCCATATGGAGCAGCTCGCATGGACGCTCAGTCATCACATCGGTGAGAGGCAGGTGAGAAGAGGCTACCATCTTGGCATGCCTACACGGCGCACAAACCAACTCTTTCTCAAACCTCAACCGTGGCAATCCTCGGACCAAATTGAGTTTACTCAAGCGAGACAAAAGGTCAAAGCTCAAGTGACCCAACTTCCTATGCCACTTCCACAACTCACTCGAAGAACCAGCCAAAAAGCAACGCTTCACACCAGAAGACTGAGAGAAATCAGCTCGAAACACCTGACCCTCGGGAACGACCATGCAAACAAGGTCCCCTCGAGAGTCTAAAATCCGAGAACCACCAGGCCGAAACAACACCTCAAAACCCTCATCCAACAACTGAGACACAGAAAGCAAATTGAACCCCAGCGATTGAACAAGAGCAACACGCCTGAGAGTGACCTTGTCACTTACCTTGATCTCACCTTCTGATAGCACACGCCCTCGCCCATTGTCCCCAAAGGTGATGTATGTCTTGGACACCACCGGGACGAGACTTGAGAACCACCCCTTGTCTCCGGTCATATGCCTCGAGCAACCGGAGTCAATCAACCAAACGTTCCTCAAGTCTCCCACCTGAAATTCAAAATCGAGCACGTGAGTGAACAAACGACTCAGCACTGGGGTTAGAACCAAAAGAGTAAAACCAGTGCCGAGCCATTTGCTCCAAAGTGGGGTTAGCACAAACCAAATCATCACGCCTATCAAAGCTACCACCACGAACACCACTACGGTAACCACTACGAGGGAACCAACCCTCTCTAGCTGGAGGAGGACGAAAGCCATGAAAGGAAAACCGTGGATCGTTCATCCTCTCCATCTCAAAGCTACGACTCCTCCCTCCCCCGTATTGAGCACGAGGTGGAGAACGCCTAGCAAACTGACCACCTGCAAACTTTCCAGACCAACCACCAGAATAACGACCTCCAGAACCAAACCGAGCATCCTCATGAGCACGAAACCCGACTCGTTGTCTGCCCAGACCTGCACCGGTCTGACCGGTGTAGTACACCGGTCTGATCGGTGTAGCTCGGTCAGCAGCAGCACCTGCAGCCTTCCGGTCTCCCCAAGCCGGAACCGTCCTCACAATCGCCTTGGCCCTGGGCATCTGCATACGAGGCTCAGGTACACCATTAGAGGGGTGGTACCTGTCCTTGTTAGCCCACTCTCTAGCCATTCTCTCCTCACGCTTCCTCTTGAAGCAAAACTCATCCTTGTGACCATCTCTCCCACAATACCCGCAATGGAACTTTATGGGCTGTGGCTTAGGCTTTGGCTTGGGTTGGGGCTGCCCACTCGGCTTCTCACCCTTCTTCTCTCCTTCCTCACCTCTCTTTGGGCTCACAAACTTCACCGGTTTCTGGAAATCATTTGTTGGGTGAGGGAATATGGGTGGATCTGGAGTAGTGTCAAGTTTGTTTCTGAGATGGTTAGGCTTGGGCTCAAACTTGTTCTTGTATCTGTTTGGTGGTGGGATAGGAATCTCTCCAACTCTCTCAACTCCCTCACCACTGTTCTCTCCAAGCTTGTCAGCCCCAAGTGCCTGACCATCATAGCATTTGAAAGCCGCTATCATGATACCAAGCTGAGGCTCCTGACTCGACAACCAGCTCATACATTTTCTCAGCTCATCATTCTCATCCTGCAAGCGATCAACATAATGTGCAAGCTCCAAATTCTTAACCGCATGCAATTCACAAGTAGAGCAAGAAGTGGGAATAGGCTCTTTCAACTTAGCCTCAAGCGAAACAGTGTAAGCATGCATCTCATCAATCTTTCCATGCAAAACAGGGCAAGAAGTACAAGCACCTAGCAAAGCAGGTCTAGACTTAAGCTCAGCCACTTCAACCCTAAGCATATCTAGTTCATCACAAGTAGAAGCATGCTTATCCTTAAGAGCAGTAAGATCAGCTAGGTACACAGAGCAATCACAGCAATCAATCTCATCAGAAACCACAGGAGAAGCCTTAAGCGAATCAATCTCAAGCTTAGCATCTAGGTTCTGGGCTTCTAGCTCAGCCACACGGTTCCTAGCATCTTCTAGTGAGGCCCTAAGCTCTTTCCTCATCTTCTTGGCCTCTCTAAGCATGTGATCGCGGTTATCAAGCAAGTCAACCAACTCATCATTCTCCTTGCGCAAAGAAGAGAGCTCATCACATACCTCATCCTCGGAGTCAGAGTCCGAGTCACTCTGGTGGCTCTTCTTGCTGCCGGAGCTACGGGCCATGCCGCAGAAACCATCTCCCGTGAAGCAGCTCAACCCGCTCAAGTTCTTGGATGACTTCTTGTTCTTGCGCCGATCACCTTCATCTTCACTGCTACTCGAGCTCGAGGAAGAGTAGGCGGAGCTGGAGTCGACGTCGCTCGCTCCAACCATCGCTCGGGCCTTCCTGCCGCGGCCGTCCTTCTTCCTCGACCGTCGCTCGTCCTTGTGCTTGTTCTTGTGCTTGTGATCGCGCCTCGATCGGTACTTGCCGTCCTTGCTCGACCGGTGCCTGTAGCCGTCCTTGTTCTCCATCTTCTTCGGGCAGTCGGCGACGAAGTGTCCTGGCTTGCCGCACTGAAAGCACGTCCGTGCTGTCCTCCTCGTGTTCACCCGGTTCTCGTGCAGCCTCTCGAACTGCCTGGTTAGCAATGCCAGCTCGTCCTCTCCAAGCACGTCGAACTCCTCATCTGGCAAAGACATCAAAGAAGACAGAGAGTACATCCTGGAGGAAGCGTTAGCGTTAGACTTAGCTCCTTTGCCACCAACGAGAGCGAGACTATGAGAATCAGTCGGGCTCTCGATCTTGGCTGTCATAGCACGGTCCAACTCAACAGACTTGAGCTTCGAGAACAGCTCGTTCACCGTCAAGGTGTCATACTTCTCGGACTCAACAATAGCCTCAAACTTCCCGTCCCATACGGTACGATCCAACGAGTGCAAGAGCTTCACGGCTCTATCATGATCATTCTATGGGAGGACGTCCACATTGGCTCTCATGTTGTTCACAACGACCGTAAACCGCTGGAAAAGGGCATCGACAGACTCGCCGGGGAGATGAGTAAAGTTCTCGTACTCTCTCCGGTAAGTCGCGTACATCCGAGCCTGAACCTGAGCATTCCAAGCATGAGCATCCTTCAACTGCTCCCAAATCCTACAAGCTAAGTCCTCTGTCTGAACCCGATCGAATTCAGGCTGACACAGAGCACGAAACAAGTAGTCGACAGCCTTGTTGTTGGCTTCGAACATATCCCTCGATCCTGGAGCAAGGAAGTTCATCGGATGAACATAAGCTGTGTTCACCGTGACATCCCAAAGGATCTGACCCTTTCCGCGGAGGAACGCTGCCATCCGTCTTTGCCACATCTGGTAGTTCTTCCCATCGAAGTGCGGAGGACCCGAACCCCGTTCCTGGTATGCCATCTTTGGATCTTAGACTGGTAAGAGTCAATAAAGACCCGAACCGGCTCTGATACCAATTGAAGGACCGGATTGGGCGACCAGAGAGGGGGGGAGTGAATGGGAGCCGATTAAAAATTCTTCCGATGAAGAACTCGGCCTAAGTCCCAAACAAATCTAAGTCTCTCACTTGAATCACCAAGGTTGCCTAGCTATGAGCAAGCTAACAACCCTAGGAATGATCCTTGGTTCAAGTAGCGGAAGCACGAAAGAAGAATCAAAAGAACCGATCAAACCTAACAAGATTCTGCGTCCAAGACGGACTGTCCGCCTAGCTACCGCGGATGGTCCGCCAGTGTAGGGCGGACTGTCCGGACAGGCAGGCGTGGACTGTCCGCAGTACAAAAGTCCTCTCCAACAGCGAAAACACGTCTCTGTGTAAACGGTCCGCCAAACAGTCCGCGGGACGCTCACGGACGGTCCGCGGGTCACGGACGGTCCGCGACCTAAGGGGCGGACGGTCCGCCAATGAACAGCAGTCAGAAAACGCGAACTCGCAAGGTCAACTCCCCAAATCCAACTCCCGATCTCCCAAATCGCTCCACGGTTTTGTACAAGACTTTGGGGATAGTAGGAACACCTCATGGGTACTCCATAGCCAAGATTTGGTCCACCAAAACTTCCTAAACCGAGAGAAATCGAAGAAATCCCACCAAGAATGCCTCTAACCCTAGAGCCAAGAAAACCCCAAAATCGAGCCCCTTTGCTCACAGATTTGGGAGGGGAATCAAAGGGAAAAGAACCACGAAGGGTTCACACATACATCCCCCACCAAATCCCAAAGAGAAAGGCCTCGAAATCGCTCCAAGCAAATCGCCAAGAAAGGGCTCCGAAAATCACCAAAAAGGAGAAACGGGAAAGACACATCCAAGCCTTGAGGAACCACGCCGAATCATCTATACATACCAAAGAGGTTCATACAAGGTCTAGCTTGCCGCCCGATCATCCTTCCCTCCCACAAGATCTCACCATGAAGCTCTCAAGCTAGTCCTAAGAAAATCCTAAGGAAAATAGGAAGAGAAAATAGGAAAACCAAATGAGCTAAGGTTGCAAGAGATGGCTGCCATCCTCTCACCCCTTGGGTTATATGGAGGCAATCGAAAGACGAAAATACCCTTACTAGCTAACTAGGGATACATGCCTCTCAAGGGCGAATTCGGAAATCTTTGTCTTCGCTCCATCGGACGGATGCCCAGCGACCGCAAACTTGCTTAGCCTCGACGCAAGCCTTGCGATCCCGACGCGTGTCCTCCGCTTCGAAGATTCCGGACTGCGTCGTCGCACACCGGTCAGACTGGTGCTCCTCACCGGTCAGACCGGTACCCACCGGTCAGACCGGTCAGACCCACCGGTCAGACCGGTCTAGAGCTGCTGCACCTCCGTCTTCGGTTCTTCGGTCTTGGCTTTGTGGATCAACCAAGGAACCCAGTGGTTTTCTGGTGAACCACCGGAAACCCCGCGAACTCGGTGTAGCCTCCGCCAATCACCACTCATGACTCGGCTCCCACGTAGTCCCGGCTCGACCTTGGTTTTGAGGCTCAACCAAGAAACCGTACATGACTTCATCTTGCCGTTCTTGCCACCATGCGGCCCGCACTTGACCCCGCTGGCCACCGGGTCCCTCGAACCAAGCCTACTTGTCTTCTCCACACCTGGAGGCCTCACCGGCAACGACCTTTCGCGCTTGTTCTTCACCTGCACCTGCACCAGTCAAGCCGCAACCTGCACCTGCAATACTTAGCCAAGAATCAGTCCACACCACGTTGTCAATCACTCATCACACCAGGAAGCGATCATCCACCGGTCCTCGAACCACACCTGGCTCTCACTTTGCGCACCCTTGGACGGCGACCAACGGACTGTGGTGACGGCGCCCAGCCGGAATCACTGGAGGCGGCGGAAACCCTAGCTCGGCGGCGGCGGCACGCGCGTGAAATCCGTGCCGACGGACGGCGGTGATGGTCGACGGCGAGCCCAGAGGGGCGGCAGAGGAGCACAAGCGTGTGCTCGTGCACAAGGACGGCCGGAGGCGGCCAGGGTGGTGGCGCACGGGCGAGAACGGCGGCGGCGGCTTCTTAGGGTTTGAAATGAGGAAGAAACGCCCCGAACCGTTATGACGTGTGGGACCTACGCTCCAGAGAAGCAACGGATGAACCGATGGCTGGGAGACACAGAGCGTCGGTCGAACCGTCGGATAAACAACGCTCTGCAGTGAAACAACACACCAGATGAACCGATGGTCACATTTCTAGATGAGTCAGAGCAGTTGTTCGAGGGTCTGTGGAAAGGCTGATTTTCCTTCAACACCGGATGAACCGATGGTAAGAGCGTCGGTTCATCCGACGGTAGGAAATTTGCTAACAAAGGCGAACTGAGCGCACAGACCCTGTCACCGGATGAACCGACGCCGGAACCTACTAGGCAGCGGTTCATCCGACGGTGAGTTTTTCGATTTGCTGAACTAGACCTCATCTTTGATCCAAAAGATGTCACACACAAGCCAACACAAGCACATTTTTGGATCAATTCTGAGTGATAACCTCACCCCTCAAGCACTCCTTTGTAAAATACATATAGATACACAATTAGCTCCCTAAAAAGGGATAAACCATAGATAAAATAGGCAATTTAAGATCCAAAGGAGAGGAGGGAACTCCAAAAAGGGAATGTATGAATTAATTGCCTTTGAACTTAGAGATAGACACCTTAAGCTCGTTAGGACTTAACTCAATAGGCATTAAGCACAATCATTTGTCTCATCACACATTTGGAGTTGTTGATTTGCATTGAACGCTAAGCAACTTTCTCATAGTGTGATTTTCCTTTGTGACTTCTCTCACACAATGCTATGCAAGAACAAATGCATGAAATTAAACATGAGTGCAACTTACATGACAAGCATAAATGCAAAGCGGAAAGGTAAACTATCTTGCCAAGTTTGAACCCTTGATAAGCTTATTCATGGTGAGCCTTCCAACATGCCTTGAGCGAAACAAGAAAACCACCGGCTCAAGCAAGACCCATACTCACCACTATCTCATCAAGGTTAGACAAGCCCCTACTCATGTACATATGCAAATGCAAACTATATGACAAGCATTACATGATGTTGGATGCATCAAGCACATTTAATTCACTCCGAAGCCTACAAAAGGTGTTTTCATCAAGAGGCTTGGTGAATATATCCGCCAATTGCTCCTCGGAGCGAACACCACAAAGGACAATGTCCCCTTTTGCAACATGGTCTCGCAAGAAGTGATGATGGATATCAATGTGCTTGGTGCGCGAATGTTGAACCGGGTTGTTAGCAATTTTTACGGCACTTTCATTGTCACAAAGGAGGGGAACCCTATCTAGAACCACACCATAATCCAAGAGGCTTTGCTTCATATAGAGGATTTGAGCACAACAAGCCCCCGCGAAAATGTATTCCGCCTCCACGGTGGATAAGGCCACAGAGTTTTGCTTCTTAGAGGACCAAGCAACCAAAGATCGACCTAGCAAATGGCACCCACCCGAAGTGCTCTTGCGATCTACTCGACATCCGGCAAAGTCCGAATCCGAATAACCCAAGAGCTCAAAACAAGCACCATGGGGGTACCACAAGCCAATGCTAGGTGCGTATTTTAAGTATCTAAGGATCCTTTTCAAAGCACTTAGGTGAGATTCTTTAGGGTTGGCTTGAAACCGAGCACACATACAAACACTAAACATGATATCGGGCCTAGATGCGGTAAGGTAAAGAAGAGAACCGATCATAGAACGGTAAAGGTTTTGGTCAACCGGTTTACCTCCCTCATCTAGGTCGAGATGTCCATTGGTAGGCATTGGAGTCTTGATCGGCTTACAATCATCCATCTTGAACTTCTTGAGAATATCATTAGTGTACTTCTCTTGATGAATGAAAGTCCCTTCCTTCAATTGCTTGATTTGAAACCCAAGGAAGAAGTTGAGCTCTCCGATCATTGACATCTCGAATTCCCTAGTCATGAGATCACTAAAGTCCTTGCACACTTTGAGGTTAGTAGAGTCAAAGATAATATCATCAACATAAATTTGACAAATGAAAAGCTCTCCATTGATGATCTTTGTGAATAGTGTGTTGTCCACTCTACCAATCTTGAATCCCGCTTCAATGAGAAAATCCCGGAGCCTCTCATACCATGCCCTAGGAGCTTGCTTGAGTCCATACAAAGCCTTGTGCAACCTGTAGATATGGTTAGGATATGTAGCATCCTCAAAACCGGGACGTTGCTCCACATAGACTTCTTCATTGATGAAGCCAATCAAGAAAGCACTTTTAACATCCATTTGAAATAATTTCATTTTATGACTAGATGCATATGCAAGGAGGATACGGATAGCTTCAAGACGTGCCACCGGAGCGAAGGTCTCTCCATAGTCCAAGCCTTCAACTTGAGAGTACCCTTTGGGGACAAGTTTTGCCTTGTTCTTCACCACAATACCATGTTCATCTTGCTTATTCCAGTAGACTCACTTAGTGCCAATCACGTTCTTGTTCTTTAGGCGCTCCACCAACTCCCACACTTCATTTCTTGTGAAGTTGTTGAGTTCATCTTGCATAGCCAATATCCAATCCGGGTCCCCAAGAGCTTCATCTATATTGTGGGTTCTACAAAAGACACAAAAGTATGATGTTTGCAAAAAGAAGCATATTGTTTGCGGCGAGTTCGTGTACCACCCTTGGGATCACCCAAGACAAGATCAATTGGATGGTTTGTTGAAGTCCTTGTACACCTTCCAAATGTTGTAGAGGTGGGGTCATCTTGAGATTGAACTTCTTCCGGTTTCTCTACTTGATCTTGAGTGTCTTGTGATGTAGGAGGTGGTTCTTGTGAGGGAGATGGACTATCTTGTCTTGCGGAGATGATGTTGCACGCCTTGGTTGATCATCATTGTCATCATCATCGGAGGAGGAATCTTCATGAATGGAGTGAGAATCATCATCCTCCTTTGGCTTAATGTCCCCAATAGCCATCTTCTTCATTGCTTCACGGAGAGGTTCCTTTCCTACACTATCACAACAAAAGCCATCCCCTTGGGAGCCATTAGATTCATCAAACTCCACGTCACATGTTTCTTCAATCGCTCGTGTAGAGTTATTGAATATTCTATATGCCTTGGAGTTAGATGCATAGCCAACAAACATGCCCTCATCTACCCTACTCTCAAACTTCCCTAGATGCTTCCTCTTCTTGAAGATGAAACACTTACAACCAAACACCCGAAAGTAGGAGATGTTGGGCTTTCTCCCAATGAGAAGCTCATATGGTGTATTCATCAATAGTCGGTGGAGGTACACTCTATTTGAAGCATGACACACCGTGTTGATAGCTTCCGCCCAAAACCTTTGTGAAACCCCATAGTCATCCAACATAGCTCTTGCAAGAGTGATGAGAGTCTTGTTCTTTCTCTCTACCACACCATTTTGTTGCGGTGTGTAGGTTGATGAGAATTCATGCTTTATGCCTTCACCATCACAATACTCTTCCACTCTTGTGTTCCAGAATTCCGACCCATTGTCACTTCTAATCTTCACAATAGATGACTCAAATTCATTTTGATCCCTAGTAGCAAACTTCTTTAGATGTCAAATGTCTTGCCCTTGTCCTCCAAAAAGAAAGTCCAAGTATAGCGTGAGTAATCATCAACAATGACAAGACAATAGAGATTACCACCAAGACTCTTGTAAGTAGTAGGGCCGAAGAGGTCCATGTGCATGAGCTCCAAAGGTCTTGTGGTAGATACATAAGCCTTCATAGGATGATGACTTGCAACTTGCTTGCCGGCTTGACATGCACTACATAACTTGTCCTTCTCAAATGTGACATCCTTCACACCAAGAACCATACCCTTCTTGAAAGCCTTCTTGAGTTGACTCATGCCTATATGAGCAATGCGGCGATGCCATAGCCAACCCTTGGATGTCTTGGAGATGAGGCAAGTAGTCAAGTTTGCTTCATGAGATGCAAAGTCTACAAGATGAAGATTCCAATAGCGGAAATCCTTGAACACAACTTCATTAGTTTTCTTGTTAGTAATTGTGACACCCTTATCATCAAAGGTGCATGAAAGACCAAGGTCACAAAATTGAGCAATGGAAAGCAAGTTATAACTACAAGAATCCACAAAGAGAACATTGGAAAGGGATAAATCATTTGTTAGAGAGATTTCACCCAATCCGGAGATCCTTCCTTTAGAATTATCACCAAATGATACTTGTTCATGATCTCCCACATCATCCACTAGTGAGGTGAACATTTTTACTTGGCCGGTCATGTGTTGAGTACAACCACTATCAAGTATCCAATGACTCCCTCCGGCCTTGTAGTTCACCTACACACAATAAAATTAGGATTGAGATTTAGGAACCCAAACTAGTTTGGGCCCCTTGATGTGAGTGACAAGAACTTTCGGAATCCATAAGCTCCTAGGTGGCTTGATTTTGGGTTTGGCACCAATAAACTTGACCGCAACCTTACTATTGTTTTGCTTCATCAACAAAAAATGGTTATCATTGTACATAGACTTGAAATTGTTAGGCAAGGTGGGCAAAGGGCAAGTTGGTATTGGGCACTCCCTTGTGTGATGGCGGTGACCTTGCAATGTTGGCAATAAGAACCAACTTCCTTGTTGAAACACCCATATAGCTCCTTAGATCTAGGAGTTTCCTTGATAGGATTAGGGAAGGAGTCAAGTCCCCTTGTCCCATAATCTCTTGCATTTTAGTAGAGAATCTCCTTGTGTAACTCCTCACCCTTGGCCAAGGTCTTCACACAAGACCTTAAGCATCTCACTTCTTTTTCAAGAGCTTTCACCCTAGCATGGTTAGTCTTGGAAGAGGGTGCAACATTCTCATCATTAAGCAAGACCTTAGGTTCTTCAATTAAATCATCACATGAGGTGGAAACATTGGTCTTAGTGACTTCTCTAGCATTTTCAAGCCCACTAGAATCAATGGCCTCATATGCAAGCTCAAGTTCTTGATATTTCATCTCTAAGATCACATGATCTTTCTTAAGCATCTTACGACTAGACTCAAGAGACTTGTTAAGTACGGTTATGTCGTCATGCTTGACGATTAACTCATTGTGTTTGTCAAGTAGCTTGTTATGGTCATATCTAAGTGACTTGTTAGACACTACCAAAGCATCATGCTCTTTGCTAAGGTCATTGTGCTTCACAAGTAACTCATCATTTGATTGCTTAAGTTTCTCATGGGTCTCTTCAAGTGCGTTGAGCTTACTCTTTTGTTTCTTAATCATAGTGGTGTATTCATCAAGAAGACTCTTAAGAGCATTAGGTGAGAGATCATCATCACTACTTGAAGAGTCACTACTATCACTATCGCTCACCTTGGAATGTTTTGCCATGAAGCACATCGGTGGAGGTGGAAGTGGAGGCTCTTCATCATCCTTGATAGCGATACCGGTGATCTTCTTGTTCTTTTCATCTTCACTTTCACTTGACTCACTTGAAGTCTCACCACCGGTTATCCATTCATTGACCAAGAGAGAACGATGTTCGCCCTTCTTCTTGTTGTAGGGCTTGTTAGATGACTTCTTCTTGGATGAGCTCTTCTTGTAGTACTTGGCATCTTTCTCATCCTCATCGTTCTTCTTGCTTGAGCTTGATACACGCTTGTTGGGCTTGGGACAATCATAGGATAGATGATCATGGCTTCCACAATTATAACACTTCCTATTGCTTCCTTCACCGCTTCTTATTGATGCCCGAAACTTTTGCTTCTTAGGATTATAGTTGTAGCCCTTCTTGCCAATCTTGGAAATCATCTTGGTAGTCCTCTTCATGAGGAGAGCTAGCTTTGCATCATCGCTTTCAACTTCACTTGAGTCACTCTTGTCTTCACTTTCACTTGAGGAAGATGGAGCCTTAGCTTTGGTCTTCATCTTGGGCTTAATCTTCTCACTTGCCTTGAGTGCAAGATCCTTCTTGGAGCTTGAGTTGGAAGTAGATGATTCCACTTCACCCATCATGAACATCTCATGGGAGCGGATCTTGTTCACAACCTCGGTGATGGTGAGGGTAGAGAAGTCCTTCTCAAAGAGAAGTGCCTTGACGATGTTGTACTTGGGCTTCGGGAGCGTTTGAAGGATTTTTTGGATGATTTCCTGCTCGGTAAGGTTAGCAACATTGAGAGCATTGATATTTTGAATAAGCACACCCATCCTAGAATACATTTGCTCTACACCCTCATCATCAAGCATTTTGAACTCATTGAGTTCCACCTTGAGCAACTCATATTTCTCCTCACGAATCTTCTAGTTGCCCACATGGATGTCTTTGAGTTCCATCCACACCTCATGGGCGGTCTCCAAAGAATAGACCCGATCAAATAAATCCTCATCTAGAGCCTCAAAGATATGGTTTCTAGCGCGCGAGTTCCACTTTGCCTCACTCTCGGTGGGAACCCTAGGCAAAGGATACATGGTGGTCATCCATGCATCGTGGTGTTGTGCTTGAAGGTAGCTAGCCATTCTATGTGCCCAAAAGGTGAACCGTTTCCCCGCCAACTTGGGAGGGCCATTGCCACTACCTTTCCCCATCTCTCTAGGCGGTTAAGCCAAGCAAATAGAGAGCCTAGCTCTGATACCACTTGTAGGATCAATGCCCCGTAGAAGGAGGGGTTGAATATGGGCCTTCTTTTCAATTTCTAAAGCATGAAAGAAATCTTAGTCTATCAACTAGTGTTGCCCATCTAAAAAGGTTTTTCTCTACTATCTAAGCACACTAGCAAGAGTTTCCTTAGCAAATATCACACTATCACATCTAAGGCACGCTAGTCAAGATAAGAGGCAAACAAGCAACTTAAGAAGAACTAGAGCAAGAAAACTTAAGTGCGGAATGTAAGTGCTGAAAATAAATGCAAGGAAGTAGAGAGAGGCACAAGAGACAACCGGATTTTTCCCGTGGTATCGAGAAGTTGACGCTTCCCCCTAATCCACGTTGGAGCACTCACTAAGAGTATTGCTCCCCCTCAAGTCACTTAGACTCAAGTGCTCACTAAGAGTACTCGTTCTCCATCTCCGGAACGGTGGGTCTCGAACCGTGTACACCAAGCTTTCTTGAGGCTCCCACAATCTCCAAGAGCTCACTAAGAACCCCCAAAGCACCAAGACCGTCTAGGAGCCGTCAATCTCCAAGAGTAACAAGGCCACACACATTCACTTGACCTGAGCACTCAGCTAAGCCATGTATGCACCTTGAAACCCTTGATCACTAACAAAGAGCTCCTCAATTAAGAGGAAGAGAATCCCAAATGAGCAAGAACACTATCTCCTTCTCTCCTTGGCTGTTGTAGATCTTCAGAGTGGCAAAGGCAGCTCAAGAGACGCAGGGGGGTCATATATATAGGCCTAGCAAGGGTGACTAGCCGTTGGAAAAGTTCCCTGAAAAGTTGTACCGCCGGATGAACCGACGGTCCCCCTTGCGCAAGCGTCGGATCATCCGGTCACTCACAAGCTGCTGAACTAGCCGTTGAACCAGCTGACGCAGACAATACACCGACGCTATGTTCCGACGCACCGTCGGACTATCCGGTGCTGAAGAGCACCCACTCGGTGCGGTACTGTGTAGTTCAAACAGAGACGTCGGATGAACCGCTGGTGTATCCTTGAAGCGTCGGTTCATCCGGTGCTAAAGCAAAATCCTTGGCACGTCTCTGTCTAGTTTGAATGAAGGCGTCGGATGAACCGCTGGGCTGACCGTCGAATCATCCGGTGCTGAAGCAGTTGAAGCTCAATCAGTACTGTTACCAAACCCTAAGCATCGGATGAACCGTTACCTATACCGTCGGTTCATCCGACGGTCACTTTTGAATTCTCTAGCCTCTGAATTCATCCGGTGCATCTAGAAAACCAGACGTCGGATCATCCAACGGTGTGATTTGAATTTCAACTCATCCAATTCGATCACCTTTGAGTTTTCCGTCGATTCTTTTGCTTCTACTTTGCTTCCATGAGTACATTGAGCGGTTTAGCATCCAAGGAACTTGAGTGTGCATATTTTCATGATTTTTGGTGCATGATCAAGCTACTAGTGCATGAACCCCTCTTAATAGTACGGTCAAACACTACAAACTAGCAATCCAAGTGTCTTTCATCTTCTTATGACACTTGGAACTAAAAAAGTTCTTAGCCTTGTAGTATTTGTCCATTGATCGTCCATAATTTCAAATTGAGGGGTATCTTTTCATTTAATACTCATGACAATAACCCAATTTATAATCCGCTACAAAACAAAGGTTAGTCACAAATATATAATTGTCATTTATCACCTAAACACATCTTTACCAAAGGTGTGAAAGTGCCTAAATGATTACAGTCGGCGGTGCGCGCGGAAAGCGAGTACGGGCGGCGTGAGAAGGAATCGTTCGACCGCGTCGTGAAGCCGCGCGCGCTCATCCTCTTCCTCGCGCTCGTACCCACACCCACCAAGGAGCTTGCAGCCCAGGTAAAGGCGCTTTCTGGTTTTGCGTTGCTCTCTTATATGTCCGTTGCCGTTTGTGCCAGCGCGGCCGTGCGCAAGTGCCAGCAGCGCGGGCATCCTTGTCACGCCCGTGGCCGCCGGCGATCACCAGCGACGTGAGAGAGACTTGATTTAATCTGGCGCGAGAGGATTCAGGTTCCAAGGGATTGCTTTGCTATACTGAAACGATTCCAAGCTTGCGCTAAGTTCAAATGTTTTGGTTGGGATTTAAGGTTATTGTTAATATATATACTGAAATGATTCATGCTGAATTGGAAGGATCTCGGACGCTCGGCCAGCGACGAGATCTGCGGGGGCAGCAACCACGGGCGGTGGCGTTCACCGGCAGGGCGCAGGTGGTGGCACAGCGGTGTGGAGTGGAGGGCACTGCTATGTCCTATAGTCCTATTCTAACGCCGGCAGGAATCGACGTGCGGACCAGGCTCCGCGGGCTAAGGATAGGTTGCGTCGGCGAGGTAGCACAGCCACGGGCGGCGGCGGGCGGGCGGGTAGACGGCACATTTGCAAGGCCCACGACCAGGAGCTCGAGAAAAGGACGCGGCTGCGTCACTCCGGACTCCGGTGAGGGTGGGGCTGGCCATGGCAGCCGCGTGATGCTGGGTCACGCGGGAAGGACCGCGAAGGGCTCCCAATCCCAACGCAGAATCGCTCGCGTCTTCGGTGCATTTGCGAATCGACCGTGTTTCTCGTATGAGAAACGTGAAGTTCTCAGTTTTCCCCTCCTCTATTAATTAAACATCGTATTATATCATATTCTTATTTTATTTATTTTTTTGAGAATTTTATATCATATTTCTTATGACATCCTATTATTCGATCGTATGAAAACTAGCTGAATTTGAGGGTTAAGACTGCGTGAGGGGTGTTTGAATCCTTGTGCTAAGGTTTAGCATTTGTCATCTCGAATACTCAGATGCTAAATTAAAAGCACTAAACATGAACTAATTGCAGAACCTCTATGCTACTAATTCACGAACTAATTAGCCCATGCTTATTGTGTCACATTGTCAAATCATGAACTAATTAGACTTAATGAGACTTAATGGTTTCATCTCGCAAACTAGTCTCCATCTGCATAAATTAGTTTTTGTAATTAGGGTTGAAAACCGAGATTTTTATCCCGTTATGTACCGACCGTTTTTCTACATTATGATTTTGTTCCCGTTTTTACCGAATTATAAAAAGTTGTCAGATTCAATTAATTTTAATGTCATTCTTCATTATTTTGTAGTAGTTTACTTTCATAAATGTAGAAAAATTCCGTTTCGACCGTTTTTCCACATTTACGATTTCGTGTTCGACCGTTTTCGACCTAATGCTTAGTACTCCTGGTTAGTGTCAAATATCTAATGTGACGCGCTAAATTTTAGACAGGTTCCGATGTTGTTCTAAGCAAATAAACAAGCAGGTATGGGACGATGCATATCAAATTATCAACAAAGTTTGAAACACGTACACACAGACACTCAGCACCACTCCATGGAATAGGATTCAGGCATAGCAGCATTCATTTCCACTTTCATCTAATGCAATATAAAATAACACAACTAAGCACTAGACTGTGAAATACATGATAAATTCAAAACAAAGGAGGCGACCAAGACACTTTCACCGATATGCAAGCTAGCTGAACCTTAATTTGTCGATCGGCACATCCATGAAGCTCAGCATTGAAGGAACAATAGTGCAATACCTCATTACCAGAGCCTTTTTCACCTGCCTTGAACTTCAAATGGAGCATAGCGTCAATTGGGACAGCCACACACTTTTTAAAGCCACATGACTTGCCAACTGTGCCATGAAAAAGTTGAATTTCTTGACTTTCCCCCATAATGGAAACAGAGGAAATGAGAGATAAGCCAAAAACATTGTGCACTTCTGATATGTCAACTTGTATTGTGGCCTCGACTGCACGGTTAACAAGTGTTAAACACATGTCAACAGCGCCACCATCCCCATTAATACGATCTGTGAACGGAAACCACGACATGCGTTCATCATAGTGTATTAGTCCGTCAATGAGCTGGAGGTCGTCTTCCTCTTTCCCTCCATTCTTGATCCTTATGTCAAATTCAATTAGAACATCTGGAAGCATTAGAATGCACCTCTTAGGGCCAGAGACATCTTGATGAGAGAACCGTGTGAAAGTGTTGTTCATTAGTGGCTCTGCATTGCAAAATAATGATGCATTCTAATGCTAAAGACTTCCTTTTACAAGTCATGTCCCAATGCCCAATAGATCTTAGAAATAAATGAAAACACAAACTCTACACTCTCAGGAACACATTTTTTTTTAAATGTTTTCCTACAAACATAAGTTTCTTCGTAAAACTCAAATTGATCCTTCACTGCCTAGAATACCCAACTTTGCAATGTCTGTCATCAATCCCTAACTGATTTTCGAAGGCCGATGTACAGACCGTGTTCGGTTCCATTTATAGTGCTCACTCAGTTTACATTTACAGTTCTGTTAATCAGGATGTTCTGTATGAGTAAATCTATTGGCAGCATGCCCATTGTCTAGCCATGTAGTAAACACTCTACCCCCAGCTTTTATGTTTATTAAAGGAGATTTAAGTGGTTGTAACCTGAGAAGTATGTAGGTTTCATCTCATTTCTGCAATGATTGAAGAGAAGAATAGATGTGCACCTGCTGCACCATGACGGGATCATCCCTGCTACGATCGAAAACATAATTCAGCAGTCCATCAATATCATCTCGTGCTGCTATGTAGCCATATAACTGTGCTGAGCCACTGTTGATAGGAGTTTTAGCCAACCTCAAGGGAAAAAATCTGCATAATATCAGATGGCCTATGGCATACACAATTTTCCTGATCAGGATAGCAATCTATGTCATCCGGATGCACCTCTCTCTCAGACCAAGCTTCACCAAAGATTACATATTAGTATATTACCACAGTTGTTAGTTAGTACACTAGGGAAACAAATATTATAGTCTATAGCTGTGGTTTCGCCCCACATATTTGTCAGCATACAAACCCATATATACCAATTGATGACATAGTTTGCAAATGTCCTAAGAATAATCAGCAATGAATAAGAACAGGAAAGATATTTGGTCACTTACTCTCTTTACGGTCAGCAATATCAATAAGGTAACATCTTTCCCAATTTCCCTTGTATATAGCACCATCACGGTGGCTGCTATTCTTAAGGATTGACGCAGTGCATATACAATTGGTGGCCGTGACACTGTCATCTTTGACTGCCTCTGTCTCCTTCATCATCTCTGCTTTATCCATTACTTGAGTGGTAGCAGAAGGGAAATGAAGGTGCTCATCCAACTTAGGCAGCTTCTTCTCGCGCAACACTTCAATACTGGGCTGCGTGCTCCAAGGTCCATAGGCGAATCTGTTGATCACACAGAACAAAAGGATATACTGTTAGTACCTATCAAAACTGAAATAATAACAATGACATGAGTGGATGGAAAAAAGGTTAGAAATGGCTCTGGTTTCTTGCAGGAAGTAGAAATCCAAAATCACCTGTTTTGCAGCCATTCTCTAATTTATGGAGACAAATAGGATCTAAATGCCTGCTAAACATCCCCAAGTTTTAGTTTCCAATCCTCTGATTCAACATGGTTTGTTCCAGTAAATATCAATTCCATACTTATTTAGGTAAGATCACAAATCGATGGTAGCATTCTGCTAAAATACAACACAGTATCAACTGTGAGGATTGAAATGGTAACATAATTTAAAGGGGACTGAAAGGTCTCTTTGGCCTGTCGTGTTGCACATTAAGTACCCGAAAACCCTGGGTTTACATCCTGTAGACTGCCTAGCTTGGTTAGATGGTCTAGCGTTTTGGTAACCCTATGTTCTGTGGTATTTCTGCTGATGAATGGAAATGGGGTTGGAGTTGGAGGATCCTCTCGAAAAAAATAGCAGGATTAAAAGGGTTACATTGATTTGCAAATCTAGTTTCCACTTAGGCCTTCCAATTATCATTCTAAAAAAGTACCCAACAGTTGGGCTTCGTTTGGAGGTTAAGCATTCTCCGAATAATATCTTTTTTCCGGTCATAATCCAGATCGAAAAATTTATCGCAACCGTTATGGGGATATTTTCGATAGAAGCAACAAGAGGAAAGTGAACCCACCGGGAAAGCCGACCCGGAAGTTCATCGGCTAGGGTTGGCGCCGCCGCAGGCGTGCTTGGAACATCACGTCCCCCAGACACTGGTGACCAAAGCCGAGGCGCATCAGAGGCGATGGAAGCCATGGAGGCGATGCTAGGGCATCGGCAGGATCGAAGAATCCGCCTTGATTGCTGCATCTTCTGATCCGCTTCCGTCGGCCCACAATCCCCATTAGTTGTTGGATCACCCGGACTATGCTCTGAACCTGTTCGTTCTTTTGCTAAAGTGATGAATTGGCAATACTGCTTTTCCACATTTTGCTTTGGTGTAGTACACATCAACTTCGAGGTTTGGATTAACTTAACAGTACATGAACGTGTGCATACAAAAGCCTAACAATGGAAATATGTACTTGTATTTTTATTAATTGGATCTTATGATATCCATGTTAGTTCGATCTCCTCAATCTTTTTTTAGAATGATCTCCTCAATCTAGGCGGACCAAACGCCGAGTCGGGCTCGATCTTCACTGCCCAAACCAATTCATAGTGGGTGGGCCTCATCGCACCATGCTATAAAGATGGGGTGGGGGCCATGACGTGCAGTACGATGTTTGCCTGTGCCGCCACACACCCCGCCTACAACCCTACCGACTCGAGGGAGCACTAGAGCGGCGGGAAGCTCTTACGCTGCCGCCGGCGTCGTCGTCATCCTTCAGACGCGTTGTCACCGCTCGCATCTCCGGTACGCCCACACCGAGCCGGCGGCCCCTCTGCTACCTCTACGCCAAGCCGACGACACCCCTGCGCCGCCGACCGACGAGATGGCTGCCGCCAGTACCCCGCTTCCACTCCTGCCGACAGTCTGTGACCCTAGATTCTCTATGTTAGCGTTCGTGTTGGTGCTAGTGTAGTGGCAGTTCTAGATCTAAGTTCGAGATCGTATCTTTGTTTAATTAAGTTTGTACCCGGCTAGATCATACTGCTAGAGATCCTAGATATGCTTTTAACAATCCAAAGGAACATATTTTTCTTACATGTAGGGAAGGTAAAGATAGAAAAACAAAATAATATAAAGGTTTACTCCTCGTTGACATGACAATTATCCAATGTCTCAAGTTGAAGAGGTCAAAAAAAATATATCTATTTATTCGCAAAAAAATTTATCTATTCCGCCAAGAAGATTTAACTGGCTAATTAGATGAGAAGATGGGAATAGGACCCTCAGATGATGGCGCGACAAGGGCGCGCCATTTGTTTCTAGTGGTGATCGAAAGAGGGTTTGGAAAATTAGTGATTACTTGATGGGATTATTTACTTGAAGATAGCAATTGTTTGAGAATTTCGCTGCACGGCGCATTGGTTAGATAACTCCTGCTGCCGACCTGCTATTCGGGTTGACAGTTATTGTTAGAACTTCTCGGATCCACACTCTCTATAATAGTTTTATAATGTCTATGGTCTCGGTACAACAAATCCATCAAAATTGTTGGTCTTTACGACCTGCTCCTGCTACTGCATACTGATACTGTTTGGCTGTTTAATTTCTTCAGTTGTCATCCTCTAATCCAACAGTACAGATGCGTTGCTGCTTCCTGGCGTATCGCCTGGCCCAGAAGGCGTAATTGATCGATGCCAATAGCTCGAAGACTGCCAGCAACAGGAAGAAGTGATCAAGGCGTGTTCTGTTGAAGTTTGTCCCGTCCAGCCATCCTCCGCAGCCGTCCCCACCCGCGCGTGTCGCCCTGTTCACGAGCTGAACGAAGGCGCAGCACGACCAGGCAGCCAGTCCGGCCAGGAAGGATTGCACCGCCGGTGCGATCGGCTTCATTGCCGGAGGCGCCTCGCTCCTGACGAACTCTACCAATCCGCTGAAGCACGCTGCGTCCATGACGCTCAGCAGGAAGAACTGGATCAACAGCCAGAAGACGGACATCGGCACGCCACCACCACCCGCACCTGACGATGTTGTTGCTGTTAACCCGTGCTGCTCTGCAACGGCCAATCTTCTCACTTCCACCAATGTGGCGACGCATGCCGCTGCAGTCCCGCAAACCGAACCAGCACCGATACGCTGCAGTGGGGTGGTTCTCAAGATTCGGCTGTAGAATGGCTGCATCAGCATGTGGAATGCTGTTGGGATTGCTATGAGAGAGGCAGAAGGTATCTGGATTGTTCCTGCCCTTTTGTCCATTGTGCTGCCAACTTGTATGGTTAGTGTCATCAGCAGCGTGAAGGGCAAGTAGATGAGCAAGGAGCTGATAAAGATTGGAAGCGTTCGGGTGATGGCCATTGTTTCGTCAACTTGAGTAGCGCTGCAAAATGAAATTTGGCTGTTATCACCAATTCACCGTCATTATCCAGGATTTGCACAACAACTTTTTCAGGGAAATTTATGATTGAGATACAAAAAAAAAGATGCGTAAGTTTCCGACGAAATGTGAGCAGTGAAGAACTTACTCAGATTTGTGTGTGCATTCTGTTTGACCGGTTTCTTGCAGCTCGATAACATCTACAAAGGATTGCCTCTTCTTTGATGAAACTACGAGAACCTGCAGATGTATCAGCCTACCAGGGTAAGAACTTGAGAAATGAGAACCTATGGAAGTTACAGTTTTTCCCCATTTTATCTTGAATTCTTACAAACTACCGTAGCTGATTTTGATAATATTTTTTTCAGATTCATACACCGAAAGGGCTATTAACTTCCTTTATTTCTTATGAGTACATATGCATATTTAAACTAAGGGATACAATGCAATGATATTTCAACATTAATCACTAAAGACAAGTAGTCACATATTGAAGCCTTTTCATATTTATTAGTAATTGTGATCAACAAGTATATATTGAATTAACACAATAGGTGTATATTCCATAATGTATAAACTTTTACCTCCAATATTCTAGTTAGAGGACTTCCAGTAGGCTTCTGCATTCGATAGAAAGGCATTCCACTGGCTGCCACAAGCAGCCCTACAAGAACAATAAGAGCACATATCATAAATCCAATGTTCCAACCCAAGTTATTCTCGATCCATACCAAGAATACCAAGCCAATTATCGCTCCGAGAGAATTTGCAAACTTGAGCCAGATCAAGAACATACTCTTGAGCTGTGATTTTTTTGGGTCATCATTGCTGAACTGATCTCCACCAAGGGATGGTATGCAAGAACGCATGCAGCCCTCCCCAACAGCGAACAATAGTAAGCTCAAGCAGAGCATTGTCAATTTCCAACCTTTAGCTGGCTCACAGTTGTTTGGTTCTTTGTTCATCTCACAGATTTCAGGATGAAATGAAGGGAAATGTGCTTGCAGTGCTAGTAAAGTGTAACCCTGCATCGTCCAACAGAAAATGTTATAATTTGGAAATTTTAACTTCTAGTTTCCTATTTCGAAAGAAGAATATTCTACGAACAAGTACGATTGTGTAAAATATATTTTTTTATTTCAACATAATTTTTTTAACAAGGGATTAGATTGAGAAGTAAATTACCAGGACCACACAGGGGCCGAATACAAATATAGCAGTGGTTCGTTTGATATATGCATCAGAGATGAAGTTCATCAGAGCAGCAGATATCAACACAGCGCCAACCAGGTAGCCGATCACAGTTGATGAGGTCACAATATCCAGATGCAACGTCCCATAAAAATAAGCCACCACGCTGAAGTTTGAGCTGCTAGGGCAACTTCTCAGCATGAACAAAACTGCAAACAACATAGCATTCAGGTCAATCTGTTTGGTTCAAAGAAGCCAAACAACATAGCATAGTTTGGTTCAAAGTTGCCTGTGCGTTTTGCAAACCAGGTTGTTTTTATTGTGGGTGCTTTGAAAAAGAAATGCGCGATTTCTTTATATACTTTATCACGTGATATCTTGATAGCTTATCATTGATAAACAAATGCACCCTTCTCAAAGAGAGCAAGAGAGTTTGGAGTTTATAGCAGTCAGTGTACTCTTGCAGCTGCTTCTACAGAGCACAGATCAAGATGTCAGCTACCAGTGCTAAAAATAAATAAAGAGGAGGTCAAACTGTCGGTTATTTTACTATCTGGCGTTGGATACCTCGTGTTGTAGGTCCCCATTTTTCTAGTTCCGGATCGTACTATTCCTACAGCTGTGGATCCAGATGAAAATCTGTCAGATGCTCTAATCGACAACTAATCGAGAGGTCAAACTGACAGTTGCCAGAATGAAATGCCCTGTCTCTCGTGTTCTAAGGGGAAGGCTACTTCGAACTCCCCTGGTTGAAAAAAAAAGAGAAACTTCGGTGCTCTATTTGGTTTTGTTTGCGTGTTTACCTTCTGTTTTGGTAAACAGAACAAGCATCGCAAAACAAGATCGACAAGTGCACAAGTGCAAGACCATCATTCCATCGATAGCTCAATACCGTTTCAGATTGCGTGGATCAAAAGGAACCAAAAAAAAAACTAACTGGAATTTATCTTCACTCACATCACTGTCATAAAAAGAAGTGAGTCCTTTAAAATCACTACCGTGTACACTGAACGATCGAAACAAAGCTTGTGCGTATCATACTAACCCCATGCAATTAATGGTGCAGACCTCCATAGACGTCTAGCGACACATCCTTGAGCGGATCGAGGCGAAAAAACTAGGAAGAAGAAAAAGAAGCACGGCGGGATGTTAACAAACAGAACACTCGTTTTGAAATTTTCAAAAAAAAAAAGGAGCCGATCCAATCAGAACAGTCCTATTGATCAATAAAGGCATATACATACTACATCGCGTAGTATTTGGCGGGGGGAGGGGGGGGGGGCAGAGACATATACATCCAAGAATTGTTAGCACAAATGCAAAGGCTACCAGCAGAGTTGCTTACATACCGTAGAGGAAGAGCGTTGCCCTGGTGCCTCCATGCCTCTTCTCATCCGCTGCATTCCCTCTCCAATCCACGTACACCTCTTCACCCGCCATGTAGGCTTTCTTGAAGATCGAGAGAAGAGAAAAGGAAGGGAAATGAGGTGCCACTGTGCCAGGTCTCTCCTGGCACACAAGCAACAACAACCTATATGCAACGGGTGACAGCACAAGAGCTCCTCCACCAGCAGACTCGTACGAGTCCCCGACTCCGATGTATATATACTACCAAGAGTCCAAGCCTCATATATGAGACGAAGACAGGCTGGATAAAAGTTAATCGATTGATTAATTAACTAATTAATTAAAGATAGTCTCGAGATGGTCTTTTTTATTTTAGAGCAACTCCAACGGTTTTCAAGAGGTGGAAGGGCATAAACATAATTTTGTTCCTCTCAGGATTCCTGATGTAAGTTATATGGTAAGTGAATTATGCCAAATTATTGGAGATAAATTCTTTTTTTACTTAGCATATCTTTTTAGAAGTTGGCAAAACACAAGATTTGTCATGTAAAATTTGGCAAACTCTTGAAGATGCTCAATATCAGAAGAAATATTAGTAGTAGAAATCTCAGCGTATATAAATAAACGTTTTTTTTAATATCTAGACTAGAGACTCTTGAATTGGCTCCTGATCACGTGGTCATCATGCTGCCCGCGCGCGCCTGGACGCCGCTGCCGCTCGGGGGAGACGCCGCGTATCGGCCGCGCGGCCGGGACGTGGCTGCGCATCTCCTGCTGCCCTGGCGTCTGGCGAGACGTACGGCTAGAGCTTACCACGATGGTGACGTGCGCGCGAAACTTTGCTGCGCGCTTCCACGCTTTTTGTTAGACGGGGCACTCGATCGTCGCCGGCGTTGAAGAATGGAGATATGATCTCTCTTCCCAGGATGGGCAGCATGCGGACTTGATCGATCTGATCGAGAGGATCGCGGTCACCAGTTCACTCTCGGCTGTCTCAGCCTATGTATGTCGTGTCAGCGTCAATTGTGATATCCATGTGATCACGATTGACTCGTGGTATATATCGTTTAATATGTATATACTAACGTTAAACGTGAAGGTATCGTTTACTAACATAACCATGCAGGTGAACCATTAGTTAATTAAAACATAATGTGTCTAGCCTTCTTTTGATAGGGATCGAGCGCGCGCACGCTCGCCACCAGACATGTATAACATAATTTTTTTCGAATCGACTGCAAAAATAGTACCAGTCGATTCGAAAAATAGTACCCTAACATACTATTTTTGCTTAATTTTCTAAATAGTACCCTATCAAAAGAAGGCTATATTTTTTAGAAATAAATTTAGAAAAATGTGAGCACTGGTGCTAAGTCGAATCGAATCCTGGTGGACAAACTTCATCAAAAAAAAACTTCCCTAAAAATGCACGAGTGCACAACATAATTAGTCACATAAAGTAACATCCATGTTCTTTGTGTTTGCAGGCGCTCGCCACCACGCACGCTCGATTAACTCATGAAATAAATTTAGAAAAATGTGAGCACTGATGCTAAGTCGAATCGAATCCTGGTGGACAAACTTCATCAAAAAAAACTTCCCTAAAAATGCACGAGTGCACGACATAATTAGTCACATAAAGTAACATCCATGTTCTTTGTGTTTGCAGATTACTCCCTCTGTCTCATAAAAGAGTGCAATTTTAGTTTTTTTAAGACAGATTAGTGGAGGAATGAAAAGACTCTAATACCCTCATTTGTTTGCCAAATGCAGTAAGTTTTGCCATGCAAATCAAATCTGACCACTTAATTAGGAAGGTGATTAGATCTTTTTTCTAGAATTGCATTCTTTGTGGGATTTTTTTCAAAAGCTAGGATTGCACTTTTATATGGGACGGAGGGAGTATGTTACTTTATGTTTGCAGACGTACTCTCTTCGTCTAGAATATACTCCATCCCTTCTCGTTTATAAGGCGCATAACGTTTTTCAACTTTTGCTAAATAAGGATTTGCATGCACGCGTGATTGGTTAATTGCTTTCTTTTTCCCTCTTATGTTGCATGCAACCATTCAAATATGCTACAATCAATGCAAAATTTACTTCTGTGCATCTTTTTCTCTCTCACCTTAGTCTTTGGAGTAGCACTCCACACGCCTAATAAACGAGAAGGGAGGGAGTAAGACATTGTGGCTATGTAGATGTTAGTGCATCGAAAAATAGCTATGGTGTCGTCCAGGCTTTGTGTGATTTTCAAAGTTTTTACGGTTCACAGATCACATCGAATATTTGGACATTAAATAGGAAGTATTAAACATAAATTAATGATAAAGTTCATTCAATAACCTCTGTGTTATTTATTTGTGAAACGAATATGTTATATTTAATTGGATCATGATTAGACACTATCGTGATACAGTAAATATATACTAATGATGGATTAATTAACTTTAGAACTTCGTCTCGGTGAATTACTACAATCTATCTGTGTAACTAGTTTTATAATAAATTATATTTAAATTCGTTGGCGGAGGGAGTAGAGCTTCGTCACAACGACGTGGTGCCTGCCACACTGCCATGGTTTCGTGGTGTTTGATTCTAGGAAACAGTCTACATACTCTAATTAATTTTGCACGATGTACTAACAAGCAGCGCGAATCATATATTTTGTGTGTGCTGTCGGGGAAAATAACAAAAAAAAATCCCATTTCGTGTCGCATCAAAAGATCCCAAAGACGACGATCATCTGAGGTTCTGCACATCGATCGCCCCAGACGATCGATTATTTTCACACTGGGACAGGCAATAAAAGGTGCATCCATGGTTTTTTTTTCCCGACCGGTCAGGCCGAACCGCCGCTGTCCGGCAGTATATTGGACCGGTTCAACTGGGAACCGCTCAAAACCGGATGAATTCAAATTTCAAATCAAAACCCGTAGTTCAGTCGGTTTGGTCCGGTATACTGACCGGTTCCCGGTCGTTTAACAAAAAAACCGAATTAGTGGAGAATTTGACGTGTTTTCAAATTTGAATTAAAAATTGAAAAAATAAAAGAAAATTTTCTAAAAATATTGCAAGGTGCATAGAATCTAATGGTGTCAAAACATTTCAAATATTAGTGCATTTAGTATTTTTTGCGGGTATTAGAAGTTCAACCGGCCAATTTTTTCTCCTTTTTCTTTTTTTAGTTGAACTTCTAATGCCTGCAAACTATACTAAACGAACGAATATTTGAAAGTTTTTGACACCATTAGATTCTACACACCTTGAAGTATTTTTGAGAATTTTATGAGATTTTTTCATTTTTTGAATTCAAATTCAAAATTTGAATTTGGACCGGTTGGGAACCGACCGGAACCGGAACGGTCCGAACCGGTACGACCGGTTCCCACCGGTTCGGTGAACCCTAGGTGCATCACGCATGGCTCCGTAGTCCGTAGGACAGTGCAGATTGCCAGATTGGCATGCAGCTTCGATGATGCCGGGCACAGGCGCCGGACTAGGCTTCCGGCGAGACCGAGGTGAAGCATCTCGGGCTCTCTCGGGCCTCTCGGCGCGGCGGCTACCGTTATGACTTTTCAGCAGGCCGCCAGCTGCGGCCGCCGCCACACGTGGCCGGGCTCCCTAGCAAGGAAGGCGCGGAGCCATGCTCTCCTGCATGCGCCTTCCTTCGTCGCCGGCCTCCGTGGACGTACGTGCGGCGCCTCTCGATCCTCGATCAGCACGGCCTGCTCGCCGCGTGTCTTGTCGCGCGCGCCGCCGCCGCGCGTTGTGTGTCGCGGCCTGTCCTCGAGCGGCACACGGCACACGGGGTGTGCTTCGGGGTCAGGTGCATTGTTTGTTGCGGCCCCCACCCTTGGATGACCCCAACGGCCCTGGGGCGCCAGTGTTTTTCCCCCGACCGGTACCGGGCCGGAAAACGTGGGAACCGGGCGAACATCGGTACCGGCCGTTTTGGAATCGCTATGGTTCAAAAATTTGAATTTGAAATAAAAAATGAAAAATTTTCAAGAAAATCCCAAAAATAATTCAAGTTGCAACGAATCTAATGGTGTCAAAATTGTTCAAATATTCGTTCAAAATTGCTTTTTTTGAAAAGGAAAAAAAATTGGCTGCTTTAACTTCTAATGCCCGCAAAAAATACTAAATGCACTAATATTTGAAAAATTTTGACACCATTAGATTCCACACACCTTGAAATCTTTTTAGAAATTTTTCTTTTATTTTTCAATTTTTTAATTCAAATTTAAAAACACGCCAAATTTTTCACTGATTCGGTTTTTTTAACTACCGGTTACCGGTCAAACCGCTGGAAACCGATTGCACTACGCGTTTTGGTTTGAAATTTGAATTTGACCGGTTTTTTCAGGTTTCCGATCAAACCGGACCGATAAACCGGAACCGGACCCCGGCAGTTTTAGAATTCCGGTCGGTAAAAATAATCCTGTGGGGCGCACGCGCCTTGATTGCGTCATCAGCACTCTTGGAGATCATATATCGTTGAGAACAAATCAGGACATGTTGTACTCCATACATATCACCCATGGAGGACAGCAGATTTACACGAGTGAAGGTGAAACACCAAAGAAGTGGCTGATCAAGAAACTTGACAAAATTCGCAGAAGCTTCTTGTGGAGAATTTTTTTTTATATTTTAACCCTTTTTAATTTAAAATTTTAAAAATAGCTCCTCCTAACTAATATTTCAAGAACCAGCCCTTTTGGTCGCGTCAAGGTCCGTGACATGACTAATACTTGAGTCACGCCATACGGTGGCGCGACTCATGTACACGGTGGCATTAGAAAAAGTTAAATATGATGTGGTGGAGGGAGTCACGCAAGATCACGTGGTGCGACTGAGGCACCAGGCACGCCATGGGGCGTGGTGTGACTCTAGTCAGGTTAGCCCCTGAGTTCCTCTCCCACTCTCATTTAGTCATGTTTCGCCGGTTGCACCTGCGCCGACGAGCGCGGGAAGTAGCGCGTGAATGGCCCCGCCTTGGACCCCGACCCCGATGCCGCGGGCGAGCCGGAGGACCTCTGCCGCGGTGTCTCCGGCTGCCCCACCCCCGCCCTCGGCACGGCCGCCGCGGATCCGGGGAGATGCAACGACGCCGGCGTCGGCGCCTTGCGCGCGGATGTGGAGGAGGAGAAGGGCCTGGGCGTGGCCGGGCTCCGCTGGAAGCCGCCGGGAGCCACAGCCTGCGGGTGCTCAGCGACCTCAGGGACGTGCGCCGCCCACGCGTCGGCGGCCGCCGCCTTCGAGGAGCACGGCGTGAGGAAGAAAGAGATTTTCCCCCTCTCACCACTGACGTGTGGGCCCACTGACCCCCCCCCCCCACGGCATCCATCTCTCTAACGGTTCAGCTGACGGAAATGGCATAGAACACATGAAAAATTACAACCTTTGGCACAGAGCTCAAGTTTGCATTTTCTATGGCATAAAGCACACGAGCTATATTTTTGTGTGGCATATAGGGAATTTTCTCGATAATATTTGGTCAACAGCTAACACTACTTCCCGCAACAATAAGAATAGGCACGCACATGTGCACGCATTTTTCCTTTTTCGTTTCCTTTCGTGAAAAGAGTGTGCACATATAATAATGCCCATAAATAAATACAGTATGCTACATGGTAGTAACTCATATTCTTATCTTATTCTTTAGAGTTTCGACAGAGGCAGCAGACAAAGGAGGTTTACATCTCTAATAAGCCCTATATATTTGCATATTACCACGGCAGTGATTAATTAGGCTATAAACATTGTTTTTTTTGTGAATTAAGCTATAAAACATTGTTGTCTGTTTAGACTACCACACGATTGCCCCCTCTATATATGGGTGGCTACGTGTATCACAGTTGAAACTGCGCCGCTGAAGTGAGAGGTCCTAGGACACCAAGCAGCCTCCGAAATGGGGCTCGGTCACGTGGTCGATCAGCATGCCGCCATGCCCGTGCGCTCAGATGGACCTGTCTGTCTGTAGGGGTGACGCCGCGCATCGCCCACGCGCCTGTACAGTAGTCTGCGTATAGCTCGTGGTGTATGCGTGGACTTTCGTCTGGCTCCAGTTGTTGGGACTTGGGAATCGGGATGGTCCGAGTCACTGAGCATGGATCACCGCGGCATCACCGGCTGCCGAGATGTCAAACACGGCTGCAGTATAGTACCCATCAAGCGCCATGTGACTGGCCCTGGATGAACTATTTTACGGACGCAGCAGCCGGCCTTCTCTTTTTTTTCGCTGCATATATAATACTTCTGTAATACTTCATCGGTTTTATATTGTACGTTGTTTTGGTAAATTTAGATTCATAATTATTATTATGTGTCTAGACATAAGTATATATTTATAATAAAATTTGTAAACTTTAAAATACTAAAACAATTTACAATTTAAATCGAAAATAGTACATTTTGATAAATGTACTTTGAGGGACAGACGACAAAGTATATGGGCAGGCCTGGCTCTGTCTGACCCCAGCCAGCCAGCCCAACCAGGGCTTTCGAAAAAATGTTGGCACATTTTCAAAAAAAATGTTACGGAAATTGTTGGCACATTTTCAAAAAAGAGTTAGCAACAATTCAAAAATATTGACAAAAAAATGTTGATAACATTTCTAAAAAAATGTCGGTAACATTTCTAAACAAATGTTGGCAATATTTCCAAAAAATATTGACGAAAAATATTGTCAACATTCTGAAAATGTCGAATGGATTATCAGTGACGGGATATTACTGGTGGACTTAGTCTTTAGTGGGCTAAATAGATTTATAGTTTTAATGTTTACCCACCTTCTAGTAGATATATCAGAGCCAGATATACAGGAGCCCTTGTCGGCAAAGTCCTCTTCGTCCCGCTCCGTTCCGATCAGTGATGGACTGATGAGTGGATCATGAGGTGGGCAGATTATTCCTTGCATTGACAAATAAGTTTGAACAGGAACCGTGCACTAGTTCATTTTTGTTTGAACAAAACAAATAACAGTTGAGCTCATTGATTACATGGACGCACAAAAAAAAACTACTCCATGCCTCATGCCAAGCCGGAGTAGAACACAGCTAGTACGACGGGCACAGGCATGCCAAGCCGGCGAAGTAATCCACTTCCCCAGCCAAGCTCTCCATGCCGCACACGAACCTACCAAGCTCAGAGTCCTCCTCCCGATCGTCGTCGCATTCCGCTACCTGCTCGCAGGCTCCGGAGCCGACGTCGACGGTGGCGCTGCGGCGACGGCGAGCGCTGATGGCCCCAAGGACGGCGGAGCTTTGCTCCTTGGCGTCCCTGAGGAGGGAAGCCCAACGCGCCAACCACTCGTGATCCCTCAGGTCGCGGCCGTCTGCCAGCTCGACGGACTTGCAGATCGCAGCAAAGGCTTCCTCGAGCCTGTCAAGGAGCAGCTTGCTCCGTTCCTGCTCCTCCTGGGTGGTAGCGTCTACCGTCTCACCCATCGGTGTCTGTCTGCACGATTCCTCCGATCCCTCCTTGTTCGTGCCGGGAGCCGGAACTAGAGTTGGAACCCCTGGCTCGCCTGCATCAAGGCTGAAGCCGGATTGTTTATACGTTAACAATCGCTCGTTCCCGTCGTACCACTTGCTGTCCAGTGTGAAGCTCTCCGTAATCTCCATGGACCTTTGCTCCGGCGTCGAGATCTCGAGTTCTGCTGCACGCGACAAGAAACTCAGACTTCCGGACCTTACCCTCCTCATTGCGCTTGACCTCTTTCTCCCCCTGTTTTCCGCGGTTGTCTTCTCCGGCGTCAAGATCTCGAGCTTAAGCAGTTTGACGAACATCGCGATTTCCGGCGAGAGCTCCTCTAGCCTCTCCACTGCGCTGTTCAGCCTCTCCATGCTCTCGTCGGTCGAGAAGAGGCGCGTCTCCGTGGCCCCGCCGGTGCTCCGCGCCGAGCCCGATGGAGCATTATTATTCCTAGCAGCTGCAGCCGAAGCGGTGGTAGAGGAAGAAGACGACGGTCGTTCCTGCTCCTGGTTCTGCTGGTGGCGGGCGTCGTCGTCATCGCCGGGCCCCCCAACAGCGTCCGTGCTAGCGCGCTGACGCTCCTTGAATGCGGCGAGCACCTCGTCGCCCTCCGCGGCGGCCTCCTTCAGCGTGTCGCGCCACGGGGGGGGGGGGGACTCTCAGTGCTAACAGAAATGGAGACCGCGTCAAGTTTGGCATCAAAATCGGAGGCACCGAGGCAGACAAGGAGGATTTGCGTTGTTTGTATCGCCCTCACCTGCAAGCTGCAACTACAATGTACCGACGACAAGGATGACAAGAAAAACGAAGCCATGCATGTCGCGTATAGCTGCGCCAGGTTGTAGACATATGTAGGGAGCCAGGGAGCGAAAACCGCCAGGAGGAAGATCCATTTTCAAGATGCACATCGTTCTATCATCCTCATAGGACAGCACACATCAGAGTGGCATCAGCAAGTATATGGCATAGGAAGCTGGTGAACTTGTTCCCGAACAAAATTTCCACCGCCGGGAATCCCGTCCCGCATCATCTGCACATATATGGTTTCTGCCGCAGCCTGCAAATAACCTCGAGAGCCTCCAAATGAAATGGTAGATGCCAGTGTCGGTCCCCGTTGCCGCCGGCGATAAGACTTGTATCTAGCTGGCTGCAATGTGGGCCGGGGTGCCCGGTGGCCCAAGTGTAAGTGTTTTTGAGCAATGGCCATCAAGCCGAAGTCCCCTGTTCTGAACAAGTAATCAAACAAATCAACGGAAACTTAGCCCTCTCGTGTTCGTTCACTCCAGCGATCCGATGTTGCCAATGCGCCATACGGACATACCCGACGTAGCGTAGGCACGTAGCATTCCTTGCGAGAGACAAAGCTCTGCGGTGGTAGCGGTGGTAGCGGGAGCGGAAGCAGCGGCAGAGCCAGGGCCGGTCCTAACTTTTCGGTGGCCCGGTGCTAAAAAAAATGGAGGCCCCCATTCACCATAAGGGAATGTGATTGAGGAAGAATTTGAACCTTGATCTAGCAATGAAAAATTGGCGATCGGGCAGGCTACAGACGGAGGCGGAGGCGGCGAATTGACGATAAACTGCAGCGGGCGGTGGCTCTCTTGATTTGGTGAGGAGTCGGAGAAGTTGAGGAGTTGTCAATTAGGGCTCAATTGTCGATTGGTCTTCCTAACTCTATCAGGCCTGCTCTCTAATCACTAGGAATATTTGGAGCCCCCTAACTTTTGGAGGCCCAGTGCGGTCGCCCCGTCGGCACTGGCCCAAGGCCGGCCCGGGGCAGAGGAACAATGTTCCCGCTGCTGCTTCTGGTGGTGGCCGTCGCAACGTTGCTGGCGGCTAGAGCGGGATCCATGGCTTACTGTCTGAAACCAGCGAACACCTCGTCGCCCTCCGTGGCGGCATCCTTCAGCGTGTCGCCACTTAGACCTACCAGTGCCAGGCGTTCCTTGTGGCGGCCGGTGGAAGCTGGCGGCGCCGGGGAGACATGGGGAGAGACCGCATGGAGGAAAAGAAGGGGTTTAATCTATGCTCGGAACTGGAACGTAGCGGCGCTCCAGCGAGCCACAACGAGCGGGGGCGCACGGCGGCGACGACTGGGTGGACGGTAAATGAGTTGTCATCCGGGGCCCTGCTTACCTTATAGCTGCTGGATCGGGCACACTTGCGGACCAAATCGTGCATGGTCTGGATATTTCAGAGACTTCGTTGTCCTCATCAGTCGTAGGGTTCTGGGGTGGGGTGCGGGAGTGCTGTGGTGCAGCTATGCTTGAGATCGGTGGTCAGTGTCCGCCGATCGACGGCACGGTCACACGGGACAAGGAGATTGTCCCTCCAACTGCCTTCGGCAGATGCGCGCGGTCGCCGGCTCGAACCACGTCATCGTCTTTTATTGCCGGTGCCCGCCGCTATGCTCTCCATGCCGCACACGAACCTTCCAAGCTTAGAGTTTTCCCGATTGTCGTCACATTCCGCTCCTTGCTTGCAGGCTTCAGTGTCGACGGCGATCGCGCTGATGGTCCCAAGAACGGCGCCCATACTTGCCCCTTGGCCTCCCTGAGGATGGAAGCAAAATGGTAGGCACTCGTGACCCCTCATGTCCCAACCGTCCGGACGGACGTGCAGATCGCAGGAAACACTTCCTCTCGAGTGTGTCAGTGAGCGTGTTCCATTCCTCATCCTCTTGACTAGCCGTCTAATTCGCCATTGTTGTGGTATCCATGGGCTTATTCCCTAACGACGCCCCCGTGTTCATCATCATGAGCTGGAACCGATGCTTTCATCTCCGCCTCACATGCAATCGGGGTTGAATTCCGTATTGATGTGGTTAAAATGACGTGCTCCGTCGCTGCCAACTTGAGCAGGATCCATTGCTCACTGCCTGAAGCTGGCTAGCACCTCATCGACCTCCGCAGTGGTCTCGCTCCTTCAGCGTGTTGCACCACTTGACTTGAAAGGTGCTCTCCACTCCATGGTGTGGCCGCTTGGCAGGGATGGCAACAGGGGAATTCCCGTCGAGGGTCAACTCCCCATCCCCGCCACCGCGAGGAGAGAAATTCCCCACCGCCGTCCCCGCTAGAGCTCACGGGGAGGTTTTCTTACCATCTCCGTCCCCGCACAGGGAATAATCCCCGTGGGGATCACCATTCCCGTCCATCTATCCAATGAAGATCTAGGTTCTTTTATCCAAATCAATTGCATTCGATTGAAATTTGTCTTTTTTTCAACTGCATTCGATTGAAATTCGGATTCGAGGAGGAAATATAGGTCTTTTCTCATGCAGATTGAAGAAACAACATCATCTAGCATCACTGAAACAACAAAAGAGGACAAAAGATCTTGCATCTGCTGAGTTGCTAAGCCTGAACTACAACCGCACCAAAGCATTTTTTTGACAGGGAACAATTCATTCATAACGTAACAACACGAGGTTGTTTGAACCATTACAGACTTAATGGTTACAGTTTCGCGGCTGGGAGGGGGGGTATAGGCAGAGGACTCAACCGCCGTATAATACAACGATTGGGCCCGTGCGTAGGAGCCGGAGCCTCTACCGTCGTATCATTTGGCGGTTGGACCGTCAAACGCCAAGTCATACAACGGTAGAGTTCCAACTGCCATATCACGCGGCGGTTGGGGTGCGTTGTCCCACTGTCAGACCACCCGGGCACCCCCAACCATTGGCGGATCCTCCAACTGCCATATGCCGCCGGCCAACCGTCGTATCATATGGCGGTTGTAGTATATTTTTTGAAAATTTGGTCACAACCATTTATCTTTGAAAAATAATAAAAATATAAAAAATAGGGAATCAGGGAGACGGGGGTAACATTGTCCCCGATTAGGTCCCCATGGGGATTATTTTTTTACCATCTCTGTCCCCTAATCAGGGAATTGGGAATCAGAGATCGGTCCCTGTTGCCATCTCTACCACCTAGTCAGTGGAAGTTGGCGACGCAAGGGTGACATGGGAGAGATTGTGTGAAGAAAGGGAAGGGGTTTAATCGACGCTTGGGATGCGGCGGCGCTCCGGCGAGCCACGGAGAGCAGCGGAGGCGGCGGCATGGCGACAATCCAGGTGGACGGTAATTGAATTGCCGTTCCGGGGTGGAAGGTAAATGAAACAAGCCATTTGACAGGCGTTGCGCGCCCTATCGATATCCGAACAAAGAAATGCAAATATTTAAGCTCCGAAGTTGATGATCCACTGAGTTCGTCAGTCACAGCAGCAGGAACAGGACGGCCAGAACGCTCAGCAGGCAGAGCACCAGCCCAACGCGCACCGACGCGAGCCAAAGCCTCCTATGAACAAAAAGAATTAGAGCTCAAATAATAAAGCAGTGAAGGACGGAATAAACATCACAACAGTCACAGTAACCATAACCATAGGATCTAGTAAGGAGATCTAGGAACACTACATCACAGGTCAAGCATCAAAGATGAAATCTTCAGCACAAATGACTCACATTTGTTAAGCTCTACACAGTAAGTATATAGTAACATGATGGAGTAGTTTACTTCTGAATTTCTAGGCTTTACCAAGAAAAACGGTGATGCATTACAGACACGGATGACCAAAAAAATCATTTTCCATATTACACAACCTAGTAAAGCAGGAACCAGGAAGCAATCCTTATCAAAAGATCAGCATCTACCACAGTAGGACGTGCTGCTTGTGCAAGCCAAGACACGGATAGATCAGGCTACACTCCACATCACAAGCAGGAGTTTTGAGGGCAAAATCGTTCATTTTTTCCCTCTGAAACAACCCAACAATCATAAGTTAACTTTCCAATGCAACTGAGGGCATGTCTTTTAGAGTTTCCTAGATGGAGTTATTGCCAAAACATTGAAGACTGCGCAGAAGTCCAACAGCCACGCGGGAACAACTCCAGAGCGTGGAGGCCTTTTCACATTTCGTCTTTTCATTTTCTGTTTCGTGTTTTCACCTATCTAGGAGGGCTGCTACTTGTATAAATACTCCTTTGCTCCATAGCAAATGAAACACTTTTGATAATTGAAATACAGAACCCCTTGTTTAGCTGTGTGCTAGCAAACCCTTGAGTATAGATGTCCATTCGGGCCACCCGGCCCGGCACTGGCACGGGCCCGGGGTGGCCCGCTCATCTTCGTGCCGGGCCGACCCGGCACTATAATCTACCGGGCCCGTGCCGTGCTAGCCCACGGGCTGGGGGCGGCCCAAGCCCGGGCCCGTCGTGCCGTTTCGGGTCGGGCCAGCCCGCAAGTGCCGGGCCCTACACGTGCCTACGGGCCGTCCGGAGCCCGAACCACCTCGCCAGTCGCCATGGCTGCCGGCCTGCCGCAGGAATTGAAGGAGCCGTGGGGGATGGACACACTGCCGCCACAGCGCCGCCGCTTCCCGCGACCTAGCAGCCACCGCCGCGCTGGTAGTGTAGGAGTTGAGAGGACGGGGAGCCGCCGCATCGGTCGTGGAGGAGCAAAGAGGAGGGGCGCGGCGCCGCTGCGTCGGCTGCAGACTGCGGCGACCAGGGAGAGGAGGGTCGGAGGGGATTCGGTCGAGCGCGCGCCGGGAGGCCACGCCAGGCGGCGGCGGTGTGGAGGGGCGAACCGCGAACGTGTAGTAGGGGCGAGCGCGGTCGGGGTCTCGGGGGTCGCGGGGAGGCGGGCGCGGCGCGCGTCGCTGGGGGATCAGCCGACCGGGAGCCGGAGGTCAGAGACTCAGAGGTGGCGGCTAAGATGGGGAAAGTGGAATGGGAGTTAGGGTTTGTGAATGGTATATATGTGCGGTGGGGATTTTGCGGGCTGGTAACGGGCCGAGCACTATTTTACGGGCCGTGCCGGGCCGCCCGGCGTGCTGGGGTGGCGGCCCACGCCCGGGCACGGCTAGTGGGCCGGGCCAGCCCGGGCACGGTCGCAAGCGGGCCGTGCCGTGCTTGGGCCGGGCCAAATTGCCGTGCTTCCGGGCGGGCCGCCGTGTCGCGGGCCAAATGGCCATCTACACCCTTGAGAGAAATCTCTACCCCTTGCTCTTGTGATCTCCTTCGCCGGAATACAACAACGGCGGATTCATCCGCTCCCAATTTGTGCTCCTACTCCCTTCGAGGTTTCCTCGATTGATTGTAGGTTGTGTTGGTTGGTTCCTTGAGAGTGTGGTTGGGTGAATCCTCGATTCAGGTTGCCGATTAAAGACGGTGGTTGGCTTCGAGTTTTATTCGCCAGGTTGCACTAGTTATCGCTACTTGCAGCAAGTTACCTTGGCTTCTTTGAAGCTAGTTATCTGGTGTTTATCCTACGTCGTGAAGATCGGGACCCCCTTGGCGCATCAGCACTATAGTTCATTTTTTGTTTGGACAAAAACACAGTTGAGCTTATTATTGATTACATGGACACTCACAAAAAAAACTAAACAATGCAGGTCTCTCCGTTGTAACAGTACTCCATAACTATCATTGGGCAAGCCGGCCTCATGCTGCAGCAAACGTTAATACGTATTCCCTCCGTTCCGAAAAAAAAAGTTTTTCATTCAAAATTTATCTAAAAAGAATGATGTTAAAGGATTTAAACCTTATACCTATAGCATGCATGATTAAATAAAAATATTTTTTCTTCATTTTCTATACTCAAACTAAAGTAGTTTGCCACATACAGAGTAGAAGACAGCGAAGCTAGTAGTAGTACGGGCACATGCATACCAAGACTGCGAAGTAAACCACTTCCCCAGCCAAGCTCTCCATGCCGCACACGAAGCTGCCAAACTCAGGGTCCTGCCGACAATCGTCGCATTCCGCTCCCAGCTCGCTGATGGCCCCAAGAATGGCGGAGCCTTGCTCCTTGGCCTCCCTGAGGATGGAAGCCCAACGCGCCAACCAGTCGCGACCCCTCAGGTCGCGGCCGTCCGCCAGCTTGAGGGACCTGTAGATCGCACCAAAGGCTCCCTCGAGCCTGTCAACGAGCGTGAGCGTGCTCCGTGCTTGCTCCTCCTGTGTCTTTTGCTCCAGCGTCGGGATCTCGAGATCATCCGTTGCCCGCCCCGAGTGCCTCATACTGTAGTAGTCCTCGGGCCTTGCCCTCTTTCTCCCCCTGTTTTCCGCGGTTGTATGCTCCGGCGTCAAGATCTCGAGCTTAAGCAGTTTCACGAACATCCCGATTTCCGGCGAGAGCTCCTCTAGCCTCTCCACTGCGCTGTTCAGCCTCTCCATGCCCTCGTCGGTCGAGAAGAGGCGCGTCTCTGTGGCCCCGCCGGTGCTCCGCGCCGAGCCCGACGGAGGAGCATTACTATTCCTAGCAGCTGCAGCCGAAGCGGTGGTAGAGGACGAAGAGGACGGCCGTTCCTGCTCCTGCTGGTGGCGGGCGTCGTCATCGCCGGGGCCTCGAGCAGCGTCGTCCGTGCTGGCGTGCTGCCGCTCCCTGAATCCGGCGAGCACCTCGTCGCCCTCCGCGGCGGCCTCCTTCAGCGTGTCGCGCCACTTGAGCAACCAGGCGTTCTCGATGGCGTGCTTCTCGGACGCCTCCACCGCGCTGTGGATCTTGACGAGAAGCAGCTCTAGCCGCCGCAGCTTCTTGTCGGCGGCCGCGGCCGGCCTGTCGAGCCTCCCCGCGAGCCGGGAGAGCAGGATCCGGACGAGCTCACCGGTCACCGCAGAAGCTGCAGAGCCAACTATATGTTCGGCCATGGCTTTTAGTGATGTAGTAGGAATCAGGCGAGCTCTGCGATATGGCGACCTGTTCAGTTTTAAGGATTCATCTCGCACTAAATATATAGGGGGGGGGGGGGGGGGGGGGCAAACTCTCAGTGCTAACAGAAATGGAGACCGCGTCAAGTTTGGCTCGGAGGCACCGAGGCAGACAAGGAGGCTTTGCGTTGTTTGTATCGCCCTCACCTGCAAGCTGCAACTGCAATGTACCGACGACAAGGATGACAAGAAAAACGAAGCCATGCATGTCGCGTATAGCTGCGCCAGGTTGTAGACATATGTAGGGAGCCAGGGAGCGAAAACCGCCAGGAGGAAGATCCATTTTCAAGATGCACGTCGTTCTATCATCCTCATAGGACAGCACACAGCAGAGTGGCCTCGCCAAGTATATGGAATAAGAGGATGCTGGTGAACTTGTTCCCGAACAAAAATTCCAACGCCGGGAATCCCGTCCCGCATCATCTGCATATATATGGTTTCTGCCGCAGCCCGCGAATAATCTCGAGAGCCTCCAAATGAAATGGTAGGTGTCACGGTCCCTGTTGCCGCCGGCCAGTGGCGAAGCTAGGAATGGCCGGCAAGGGGGGCTGCTTCCTCTTCTTCCACCTCTAGCTCCTCCTTTCCTCTTCTTCCTTCTCAAAAATTTAGGGGGAGGGGGCTTTGGTGGGGCTCTCATGGTGGCGCCAGCGGTAGGGGGGGCTCCAGACCCCCCGACCCACCGCTAGATTCGCCCCTGCCGCCGGCGATAAGACCTGTATCTAGCTGGCTGCAATGTGGGTCGGGGTGGCCGGTGGCCCACGTGTAAGTGTTTCTGAGCAATGGCCATTAAGCCAAAGTCCCCTGTTCTGAACAAGTAATCAAACGAATCAACGGAAACTTACCCCCTTTCGTGTTCGTTCACTCCAGCGATCCGATGTTGCCAATGCGCCATACGGCCATACCCGACGTAGCATTCCTTGCGAGAGACAATGCTATGTGGTGGTAGCAGTGGTAGCGGGAGCGGAAGCGGAAGCAGCGGCAGCGGCAGAGGCAGAGGCAGGGCCGGTCCTAACTTTTCTGTGGTCCGGTGCTAAAAAAAATGGAGGCCTCCATTCACCATAAGGGAATGTGATTGAGGAAGAATTTGAACCTTGATTTGGCAATGAACAATTGGCAATCGGGCAGGCTACATGCGGAGGCGGAGCCGGCGAATCGGCGATCTGCAAACTGCAGCGGGCGGTGGCTCTCTTGATTTCGTGAGGAGTCGAAGAAGTTGAGGAGTTGTCAATTAGGGCTCAGTTGTGGATTGGTCTTCCTAACTCTATCAGGCCTGCTCTCTAGTCACTAGGAATATTTGGAGCCCCTAACTTTTGGAGGCCCAGTGCGGTCGCCCCGCCGGCACTGGCCCAAGGCCGGCCCGGGGCAGAGGAACAATGTTCCTGCTGCTGCTTTTGGTGGTGGCCATCGCAACGTCGCTGGCGGCTAGAGCGGGATCCATGGCTTCCTGCCTGAAACCAGCGAACACCTCGTCGCCCTCCGTGGCGGCATCCTTCAGCGTGTCGCCACTTATACCTGCCAGTGCCAGGCGTTCCCTGTGGCGGCCGGTGGAAGCTGGCGGCGCCGAGGAGACATGGGGAGAGACCGCATGGAGGAAAAGAAGGGGTTTAATCTATGCTCGGAACTGGAACGTGGCAGCGCTCCATCGAGCCACGACGAGCGGGGGTGCATGGCGGCGGCGACCTGGGTGGACGGTAAATGAGTTGTCATCCGGGGCCCTACTTACCTTATAGCCGCTGGATCGGGCACACTTGCGGACCAAATCGTGCATGGTCTGGATATTTCAGAGACTTGGTTGTCCTCGTCAGTCGTAGGGTTCTGGGGTGGGGTGCGGGAGCTCTGTGGTCTATGCTTGAGATCGGTGGTCAGTGTCCGCCGATCGACGGCGCGGTCACACGGGACAAGGAGATTGTCCTTCTGACTGCCTTCGGCAGATGCGCACGGTCGCCGGCTCGAACCACGTCGTCGTCTTTAGGCCTCGTTCGGTTCTTTGGGAACGGAATCTGGTGCGTAATACATCCTGGCAAGGATTGAGTGGTTCCCCCCGTTTCACTCAATCCATGTGAAGAACGAATCCGGCCCATTCCTCAATCCGTTTGAAACAAAAGTGGTGTTCGGTTGGGTCTGGTTCCATGCTGACCAGGAATCAGACTTCCACTCGAGAATTAGCAATGCTATACCTTCTATTTTCATAAGTGATACGCAAGAAGCATTGTTCAGCTGCTTCTTAACAGGGAGAAACTAGAAAGATCCAGGCATCAAGAAAGAAAACAATACAGATCGCACATTACAATATGGTATAAATAAAGATGGTCGGATCGCACATTAAACTGCCAGCATCAAGGAGGATGCAGAGTTGTGGATGCAGGCAGGAGCTCATCTGTTGGCAAGATTAAAAAAAAGAGTGGTAGGGTATATGCGTCGGTTGTCTTTTGATCTGCCTTGTGGCAGCATCAGCAGTACAGGAGCTCCGGCTCTTTGTGTTGTAAACAAAATTTTCCTTTTTTCGTCTTAATACAATGATGCGCAGCTCTCATGCGTATTGGAGAAAAAATAACCACAATCTTCGGTGAGTGCAGGCATCCACAGTTGTATGTAGTTCACAACCTCGAGCTACACATCAATGTCAAAGCAGTTCAACTGAACTAGGATGCTGAATGCACGCTTTGGGTAAGTCCTGTCCTGCATGATACAGAATACCAGATGTTATATTGCAGTCATTGTAATAGAACTCGGCTTCGAAAATTGAATTCTAATGAAACAAATTGCTTTTTTCTTTGAATTTCCACATATTTCCCCTGAAGTAAGCTGAATGAAAACTATCTTGAACTCGGTCATACTGTAGTTGAAAAACTATAAATCAAAGTCAGCTGATGCTACTAGACAAACAAGCACTGCACTCCTATCATTTTAGGCAAGCAAGCAATGCACTCCTATTGCATGGTCTTAAAATTTGAGGTTTTTTACGGTACACAATACGACCCAACGGTCGTACGGTCGTATTATCGGTTTTTCTCTATGGGTAAAATGGTATTTTGACAGATATATATTATTTGGAAAAAAATTCTCGGCTGCCCCCTTATACTATCTAAAACATTTCATATATTTCACTTACTATATTACAACAATACCATTTTACATTTTCGATAATACTCTTATACTACCCATACGACCTTTGAATACTACCGTACGACAGCTAAAAAACCAGTTGTATAGAATTAATCTCAACCGTCGGATCCTTACATATAGGTCCTTTTCTATTACATACGAGTCTTTTTTCAACCGATCGTACAAGTCGTATTGTGTACCGTAAAAAACCTCTAAAATTTACCAGTAGAAACTAGAAAGTGCTGCTGCTACGAATACAAGAGAATAAAACTTAGCTATAGCATTTGTCAATCAGTGGATCTATATACTGCATGCTAGAAACAAGAATATTGCAGAGAGTAATAGACTAACAGAACCATTAAAATGTAAAGCCATCTAGCACTAGCAGATATAAGTTAAGGGATGCAAAGGGAGTATGGAAGGTAAGTGCAATTTTCAAACAGAAGGAAGAATACATCACTGATATTACTAGTATGATTAAATTACTCCTTGTAATTAAATTACTAGCATGATTAATATAACAAGTGCATCCATTTTCAATGAGGGTCACCATCCATCATGAGATGCAGTTCATATTTGCACCTACAGATTCAGAGACGCATCAATTCGTCCATAAAAAAATCCTAGACCATGCATCAAGAGATTCTAAAAATGCTCAAATCAAGGCATAATATTATTTAGTCCTTTTACTAAGGAAACACCATTGAAAATATCATCATGGAGCTAGTGAAGTGCACCTGAACTTGATAGTTGATTGATAATTGGTATTACAATCACACAACTTATATTGCCAATAACTTTTCATCAGAAAAAAGTAACTTACTTCTAACCAAGTCCTATGATTCCTATCTAGCCGGCTCAAGCGGGTGCGGAAAGTTTGATGCCAACTCATCAGCGGCAAAATAGCCTCAACAACGGCATATGAAAACGGGACAGTGCATCAACAGGCAAAGGTCACACATAGATCGTTGTTGAAAATCGTAGGAAAGCACTACAGAATAGGCAGCCCAAAGCAGCAGCTCCTCCTCCTCCACAACTCAACAGGTTCTTTCGAGCTCACTACCATATCAGCCAAACAAGATGAGCATGTCCTAAAAAGCTAGAGTAATCATGTTCTGCAAAAGCATTATCATCTGCATTCATCAACTTACAGAGTTACAGGTAACTTCTACTTTTACAGCATCCGGATTTGTAGTATTACAAAGCAGCGTTGGTAACCACCACTGCTGATTTATTGATTTGTGAAACATAACAGTACGTGATTTCCATGTGGAAAATGGCATTTGCTACTTGTGTCATCATTGATTTCGTTTTGCAACACTGCTACACAGGTCGTGAGAGCTGGGGCGGCTCGGGCGGCGTCCTACAGCTGCCGGCAGCAAAGCCCCTCCCTCCGCTCGTCCACCCGGCCGCCGCCGGAGCCGTCTGCCGGGGCAACCCGCACAACAGCAAGGACGGCGGCGGCAGGGTCTTCCTCCGCTTCGACGGATCTCGCAGGGACGATTTGCGGCGGCGGCGGCGGTCCATCAATGGTGGTGCCTTGTCGTGCATGCCGGTCTCCGCCTCCTCTATCCCAACCTCCACCTGTCAAGGGCGGCGGCGGCCCAAGCGATGGCCTTCCCCGTTGCGTAGGGCTCCGCCCCGTCCTCCCTCCACGAGCTCTCTGCCCTGTCGTCGCGGACGTCCTATTGCAAGAGGAGGCGACTTATCCGGCACCATCTCAGCTGGATCTAGACGACATGCGCCGAAGCTTTTCCATTAGCGACCAATTTCTGGGGTCGTGGAGCACCTCGGCGCGGTGGCACACAACCCTAGTCGGGCACCTCGGCAGTCCTTCGCGCAATGCCATGATCTTTGCTGCTTGTGCGAAGATTGGGTCAACGGCAATGGCAGTTGTTCCTCCGGTGGGACAGATCAGGGTCCTCGTCACACGTGACAAATTGAAGGAGGCTATTGATGGTCTCTTCAGGTCGCTGTCACACTCTGATCCTGTCCCCGAAGAATCTGGCCTGCAAATTCGTGCTCCTCGATGGCAATTGCAACTGAGTGAGGCGGCTGAATCTTGGGTCAAGTACCTGATGATTACTCGACGATTTGTCATTTGCTGCTGTGATCTTCCCTTCACGTCTTGAGGCAAGTGACAACAATTTTCACCTCTATGGGGCGTTGTCCCTTCTGTGTCGGATCTCCAGCTTTCTTCTTCAGATTAGCCTGAGGTTGGGTAAGAAGACGAGGGTGGCCATAAACCCGTCAAAGAAGACCCCTAGGGAGCATCGTCGAGATGAAGCTCGTCTGACAAACAAGATCACAAGGCATGTTGTGGTTTAGCGACGACTTCGAGTTGAAATTCTCTCCGTCAATTATCTTGGATTAGGTGCTTGCTAAATTATTACGAATTTAAATGAGAACCAAGTCATGACGGTGAAGAGTGAACTCAATAGACAGTGGTTGTAGGGGTTCTTTAGTACTGATCTTCATGTACTAAAGTTTTTTTTTCTTTAGATCTGTGTAATAATTTAGGCTGTGTGTGGTCAAGTACCGCAGAGGCCGGAATGTAATTCCATTTTCTAAAAAAAACACAGGTCGTGAGAATAATTAACATGCAGCTGGACTCCTAATCTTCAACTAGCACTGCGTCGTCTTTGATTTAGTTTGGATCTACAAACTAGCGACCTCAATAACCAGGGGAGTAGATCAAGAACCGGCCGCCGGCCGCCGAAGAGGGGAAAGAAAGAGAGGGCGGGAGACGGGAAGGTGACTTACTGGAGAGAAACCGGCGGAGATGGTGCGGGAGGTGCTCGCCGGCGAGGATGCGCGCTGCCACGCCGTCACCTCGCGGAGCCAAGCTGCCACCTCGCGCCGCCGCCCGCGCCGCCGCCTTGTCGCGTGCGCACCACAGCCCCCAGCGCCGTGCGCGTCGCCTCGCCCCGGTTTCGCTTCCGAAACGAGCCAAACCGAACGACGTTTTCCTGGCAAACCTGGCTTAGAAACGGTCGAAGATGTTCCCCGTGGATTGGGCCCGTTCCAGATTAAATGAACGAGGCCTTATTGCCGGTGCCCGCCGCTATGCTCTCCATGCCGCACACGAACCTTCCAAGCTTAGAGTTTTGCCGATTGTCGTCACATTCCGCTCCTTGCTTGCAGGCTTCAGTGTCGACGGCGATCGCGCTGATGGTCCAAAGAATGGCGCGCAGACTTGCCCCTTGGCCTCCCTGAGGATGGAAGCAAAATGGTAGCCACTCGTGATCCCTCATGGAAACGCTTCCTCTCGAGTGTGTCAATGAGCGTGTTCCATTCCTCATCCTCTTGACTAGTCGTCTAATTCGCCATTGTTGTGGTATCCATGGGCTTATTCCCTGACGACGCCTCCGTGTTCATCATCATGAGCTGGAACCGATGCTTTCGTCTCCACCTCACGTGCAATCGGGGTTGAATTTCGTGTTGATGTGGTTAAAATGATGTGCTCCGTCGCTGCCGACTTGAGCAGGATCCATGGCTCGCTGCCTGAAGCTGGCTAGCACCTCATCGACCTCTGCGGTGGTCTCGCTCCTTCAGCGTGTTGCACCACTTGACTTGACAGGTGCTCTCCACTCCATGGTGTGGCTGCTTGGTAGGGATGGCAACGGGGAATTCCCCGTCGTGGGTCAACTCCCCATCCCCGCCACCGCGAGGAGAGAATTCCCCGCCGTCCCCGCTAGAGCTCACGGGGAGGCTTTCTTACCATCCCCGTCCCTGCACAAGGAATAATCCCCGTGGGGATCACCATTCCCGTCCATCTATCCCATGAAGACCGAGGTTCTTTTATCCAAATCAATTGCATTCGATTGAAATTCGTCTTTTTTTCAACTGCATTCGATTGAAATTCGGATTCGAGGAGGAAATATAGGACTTTTCTCATGCAGATTGAAGAAACAACATCGTCTAGCATCACTGAAATAACAAAAGAGAACAAAAGATCTTGCATCTGCTGAGTTGCTAAGCCTGAACTACAACCGCACCGAAGCATTTTTTTTACAGGGAACAATTCATTCATAACTTTACAACACGTGGTTGTTTGAACCATTACAGACTTAATGGTTACAATTTGGCGACTGGGGAGGGGGGGGGATAGGCGGAGGACTCAACCGCCGTATAATACAGCAATTGGGCCCGTGCGCAGGAGCCGAGGCCTCTACCGTCGTATTATTTGGGGGTTGGCCGTCAAACGCCAAGTCATACAACGGTAGAGTTCCAACTGCCATATCACACGGCGGTTGGGGTGCGTTGGCCCACTGTCAGAACACCCGGGCACCCCCAACCGTTGGCGGATCCTCCAACTGCCATATGATACGACGGTTGGCCTCGGCGTCCGCCGTATCATATGGTGGTTATAGCATATTTTTTGAAAATTTGGTCACAACCATTTATCTTTGAAAAATAGTAAAAAATATTTAAAAAACAGGGAATCAGAGAGACTGGGGTAACATTGTCCCCGATTAGATCCCCATGGGGATTATTTTTTTACCATCACTGTCCCCTAATTAGGGAATTGGGAATCAAAGATCGGTCCCCGTTGCCATCTCTACCGCCTGGTCGGTGGAAGCTGGCGACGCTAGGGTGACATGGGAGAGATTGTGTGAAGAAAGGGAAGGGGTTTAATCTACACTTGGGATGCGGCGGCGCTCCGGCGAACCACAGAGAGCAGCGGAGGCAGCGGCATGGCGACAATCCAGGTGGACGGTAATTGAATTGCCGTTCCGGGGTGGAAGGTAAATGAAACAAGCCATTTGACATGCGTTGCGCGCCCTATCGATATCCGAACAAAGAAATGCAAATATTTAAACTCCGAAGTCGAAGATCCACTGAGTTCGTCAGCCACCGCAGCAGGAACAGGACGGCCAGAACGCTCAGCAGGCAACGCGCGAGCCAAAGCCTCCTATGAACAAAAAGAATTAGAGCTCAAATAATAAAGTAGTGAAGGACGGAATAGACATCACAACAGTCACAGTAACCATAACCATAGGATCTAGTAAGGAGATCTAGGAACACTACATCACAGGTCAAGCATCAAAGATGAAATCTTCAGCACAAATGACTCACATTTGTTAAGCTCTACACAGTAAGTATATGGTAACATGATGGAGTAGTTTACTTCTGAATTTCTAGGCTTTACCAAGGAAAACGGTGATGCATTGTAGACCCGGATGACCCAAAAAAAAAACAAACCATTTTCCATATTACACAACCTAGTAAAGCAGGACCCAGGAACCAGAAAGCAATCCTTATCAAAAGATCAGCATCTACCACAGTAGGACGTGCTGCTTGTGCAAGCCAAGACACGGATAGATCAGGCTACACTCCACATCACAAGCAGGAGTTTTGAGGGCAAAATCGTTCATTTTTCCCCTCTGAAACAACCCAACAATCAAGAAATTGAACTAAACTGAATGAGGAACCAAGCACACGAAATTAAAGCACAAAGATAGCTATCTTTTCCAGAACACAGCAGCTGGCATTTCTTGGGAATATAATCTAAAAAAATGACTGAAACAATAAGCATAACAATTTGATATGACAATTTGAGTAGGAGCAAAAGAAGACCCTGTGATAACAACATCATGGAGTCCACTGCCATAGATCAAACTTGTGTACCTTCCCCCGGGCATCTCTCAGTCCCCTCCCGTATGAGGACAGCAGTTCGATCAGAGGCCATCTTGCCATCTTGGTGTTCAGACAAATCTTGTTTCTCTTCCTTTTGGACCCTTTTATCACGCATCATACCGAAAATCCCAACATTAAAAGAAGACAAACATGAAGATATTAAGACTACAAATTAGTGGAAGGCTATGAACTACAGCATGTCATCTAGACTCATTCTAATTTGTATACTGGAAATCGCTAGAAAACCTCAAATAGGACCACTCTTACACAATAAAAAAGAATGACGCTGTTTGTATGAAAATAAATCCAAGACAAGAGGAGCACGCCGGGTGAGACTGCAAAGGGAGTAGGAGGCTAGTTGGCTATGAACTGCGTGGCTGCGTGGCGTAGATGACGGGGCCGCGCGCGAGGAAGAGCGTCATGCGCGAGGTAAGGTTGAAGGGCCGAATCACAACCCGGCGACACAGCTCCGCCCCGTCGGGCGTCCGCTCATAACATCTCCCATTCTCCCCCGTCATCCGTAGATCACCGACTGGCGCCCGGCGGACATTCTTCTTGGCCAAGGTGACGTTAGATCTTGGCATTTTTCGAGGGCGGCCGTGAGGTCGCCAGTCGTTGCGATGCCGTGCCGGAAACAATCAGCATTCCAGAAATGATACAGTGAGAAACACAGTGACAAGTGACAACGGAATTGAACATACCCAACGGAGCGAGGACGGGAGGAGATACATGAGCTTTTTCTCCATTTCTATTTTCTGCACAGAAACAAATCAATTTTGTTATCTCCGGCACATGGGGCGCTGAAAACTGTACAGATATAACCCAAAACTGGGTGTACGGGGGTACATGCCTCCCAGCACTATCAAGCGTCACGAGGATGATCTGATCCATTACTCGACTGAATATTTTCCGTGCTGAGGCTATTACATACAATCAGGCAACAGAACACCAACCTAGGGACAAAAACATACGTACAACAGTTTGGATCTTCATCCAGCTCCTTGTGAACTTCCTACCCAGACGGGGAGGCAATCAAGTGCAACACGGCCATCTTAAAACTGTCGCCGCCATTGCTTCCATGCTTGATCGGTGACGAAGTTTACAGCCTACGGCGCAGCACCCAAAAGGCTCTGGCAGTCACCACGGCTTCCCCATGCTCTCTCCTTCCAGAGCTGCTCCACCTGCTCGAAACTCAGACCCTTCGTCTCCGGCACGTACAGAGCCACGAAGATGAAGGCCAGCACCCCGATTCCAGCGATGATCAGGAAGGTGACGCCAGTCCCAACCAGCCCCACGATCGAGAGGAACGTCTGTGCCACGATGAGGTTGGAGATCCAGTTGACGGTTGCTGACATACCCCCGCACATTCCACGATACGCCTCGGGGTAGATCTCAGAGTTCACAGCCCACGGGACCGGGCCCATGCCTGGAGAGAAGGCGGCGATGTACAGGGCGAGGCCTGCTACCGCTAACCAGCCTAGGATGCCTTGGCAGGTGCCACTGGCGGCAGCCATACAGAGGCTGGATGATGACTGCAGTATGAAAGCCATGGCAAGGATGACAAGGGAGATCACAACCCCCGACAAGCTTGTAAGGGCCAGGCGGCGGCGACCACAACGGTCGATAAGGTAGATTCCAACAATGGTTCCAGCAGCGTTCATCGCAGCGACGATGAGAGAAAGGAGCAAGGCCAATTTGTTGGAAGTGAAACCAGCCATCTGAACTATAGTGGGGCTGTAATACATGACAGTGTTGATCCCAGTGAATTGTTGGAAGGCCTGCATAAATTGGCACTGGTATTAGAAAAGATGACATGCAGTTGCTACAATTCAGTGCATGAACTGAATCTAGTTGCAGAACTTGCAGCTGAGTTAAATCTCTGCTTCACTGAAACTGAGAGCAGTAGATCATTAGTTACAGAGCAAACCAGTGGCTGAACACACCTGAAGACCAGCTCCAGCAAAAAACGCTAGCCTTAATTCCTTTGACTTGAAGACATCCAAATAGCTTGCAGTATTGTCAGACTGGAATTCATGCATGGAAGATGAAGCAAGCAGCTCTACTTCTTCCTCCAAACGATCAGGGTCGTAGATCTTCTCGAGGACAGCAATAGCTTGTGCCTTCTCATCCTGTAACAAAAACTACGATAAGAACAGGATAGCACATCTCAAAGGAGACAATACACAATTGAATCAAAAGGCAATAACCTTCCAGTAAAGCCAACGGGGAGATTCTGGTAGAAAAAGCATCAGCACAAACTGTACAATGGCAGGCACAGCAGCAACTCCAAGCATCCAGCGCCATGTTCCAGGAACCTGTTTCACCAGCATGCATATTACTACCACAATACATTGACAACTTAGGAGTAACTCTAACAAAAGTCTCTCAACAAAAGAGCTTACTATATTCAAATTCTTGTTTTTCATTAATGCAAACATGTTTTGTACTTAACTATAGTGACAAAATGACATCATGAGACTTTCAAACTGCAAAGAAGATCAGTGTCTTAATCCAATTAACCATTGCTATGAGTGTTACACATCAACTTCCTGCTTTCCGGTACGAAAAGAAACTATGGCTGTTACTCATCCAAGCGTCTCAACAATTTTCTTTTGCAAGCTCTTGCTGTTACTGACCCAGAGTGTCTCATTAAAAAATCGAAAAAATGCCCAATCAATTTTAACCCTCGGGGTATGAAAATATGTAGCAATTCACAAAAAAACAGTGAAATAGGACATGAAAATCACTGCCGTCCGAAGCTTTCGTTTTTGGGAGAGAACAGTAACAGTATGAGGAGCCAAGCAGTGCTAAAATGTGCATTTGATAGGAATGTAAAGCTATGATGCAGCTAGTTCACTTGAACTTCCAAAGCAGAGAGATGGAGCAGTTCACCAACATCAAAGTTGGTACGCACCAAACAACACCTCGTCGGTAATAAATCCATTGCTGCTGGCAGGGGAAGGGCGACTCTTGTTCATTGACAGTAAAGAGTGTTACACATTTAACTAGCACCAACAAGGAAGTTAACACTGTGTAGAAATATATATATAAAAAAAGTAGGTTACAGTAAACTTGCCATGCTGGGAAAAAATCTCATGAGATGCAGATTTGCAACATGGTTCTTGTGCAAGTGCACCACACCAAAGTAGTGTCAGTGCCTTTAGTTGCTACATTGTGTGCAATGTAAACTGTAAAGTCACATTCACTAATCAAGAGAGCAAGAGCTTTTAATGTCACTGGAAAAAAAACTTGGTTGCTTTATCTTGCTGAACTTAAAGATCGGATGCAAGTTCCCCTAATTTCTAGTTGTCTCTAACTGAGAGGGCATAGACTGTGAACTATTGTCTATTTCAAAAGAATGACTGAATAGAGGATCCTGAGTGGAGATTTAGTATTACCTCAGTAAAGCCAAGATTGATAAGGTAGGAGAAGAATTGGCCACCAGTAATCATGAGTACATTAGTTGAAACCAAACCTCCCCTGATTTCTGATGGAGCAGCTTCAGCAATATATACTGGTGCCGTGACCGATGCTACACCCACACCCAAACCAACTAGGAGCCTTCCGAGAATCAGAATGTAAGGACCACCAGCAGCACACATTACGATTGAGCCAAGCGCAAACATCAAATCAGCAAGAAGAGTAGACTTCTTGCGACCATATGCATCATTCATCCAACCACCCCCAGCAGCTCCAAGCATGGCCCCTACTAAGGCCATGCTAACAATAGTTTCCTGAGGAAGAAACCAAACCCAGATTCAGTACATATATCATATATGGGGGGATTCCATATTGTAACGAGCAGTAATCAGTAAACTAGACTGAACCTGCAGGAAGTAATTGTCTCTGACAGCTGGAAACTCATCACGGATATACAAAAGGGCTCCAGATATGACACCTGACAACAGAACTTTCTCAGGTAGGAGTGCAAAAAAAAAAAAGTGCAGTAGCAAGCTCAAAGACTTCCAGAATTCCAGATATACTAGCACAAAGCTTCACGCAAAAAATAGCCTCACCTTCATTACAAACACCATCATGCAGCTTTTGAGTAACAATGCATTCTGAATTGATGTTTGCTGTTTATGAGGTCCATTTCAATGTACAACTTGTATATTCCAATCATTTTTTCAGGTGTCATATATTCCAACCATGTCTAACAAATTAAAATAATCCAAACCATCAAATTCAATAAAAACTAATCTTAAAAAAGAATTGCTGCTACCTTTTCATACAAAATGGCCCAAAATCAAGTCCCTACTCCCAACAAACCAGAAACTACCACCTCCAAAAAGGCCCCGAATGACAGCAATGTCATCGATTGCACAAGCAAAAGTTGCAAGAGAAGCTCCACCCTAATACCTGTGTCGTAGCCGAAGAGTAATCCGCCGATTCCTGCGGCTCCCGTGAGCGCGAGCACGTAGCGGTTGCTGAAGAACTTCATGTTCCTCTTCCCCGCGGCGGCGTCCAGAAGCCCGGAGCTCCCGGGCATAGACATGTCGATCGTCATCTTCGCCCCGGCCGAATCTGAATGGGCCACCAAAAATCTCCTGCCCCAAAATCCAACCCTTGGCCTTTACCTCACAGAAGTGAGAGGCCCCGAATCCGGCAGAAACGCCCCCCAAATCCGCTCAAAATCCAATCTTTATCCACGGAGATGCAAGCTCCCGCTCAAAAATCAAACCTAGGAGCAGCGGAAGGTGCAACCGACGGAGCGGGATACGCCAGAATTTTCTGGAACGGGGGAAATTTTCTAGAACCGGTCCCGAACGGGGGAGGGCCGAAGGGGATTCGGGCGTACTTGAAGCCAGCGAGGCAGCGACGCCCGTCTTAAATAGGGAGGATTTTGTTCATACGGCTGGGTTGGTGGGTGGATTTGGATAGGGTTATTTGGATTGAGGTCATTACAATTTCTCGGTTTGGAGAAACGTCACTACTATTCACGTATTTTGAAATTTGCTATTATAATTCTTGACTTCCCTCAAATATGTCACAGAATACGTATGAAGACGACTCGGGCCCAGCTGCAAGTGTATACGAAGACGTACATCTCATTGTATTTGCGCTCTCCTATCAATGACATGTGGGCCCCACTTGTCAGCATCATCTTCTTCCTCTCATCCTCTCTCACTCAGCAGCATCCGCCGACATCGATGGCGAGCTGCAGTCGCGCCGCGGGCGAGCTCGGCCTTGCGCGCGGGCGAGCTGCGCCGCGCAGGCGCCGCCACGAGCCACTCCGTGCGAATCTTGGGACGCCGTGCCGCGCGCCATGGCCGGCCGCCGCGCCTCCCAGCTCCGGTCGCCGGACCCGCTCCTCCCCCGAGCTCCTCCCTGCCATCCCTCATGCCCGCGCCGGTCCTTCCCCAAGCTCCTCTCCGCCGGGGCCGACCCCTCCCCCGAGCTCCTCCCGCCAACCTGCCCACGGAGGAAGACGAGAAGAAGCGGGTCCGTCCGTCTCCCTGCCTTCTCCCCACCCGCGCCGGCCCTCCCCAAACTCCACCCTGCTGTAGCCCGCCCCACCCCCAAGCTCCTCCTCATCGGCCGGCCGGACTGCGGAGGAGGACGTGTGAATCAGGGAGTCGTCGTCTCGCTTGCGTCGCCGTCACCTCCGTTCTTGGCTGGATGTTGAAGAAAGAGCTGACGTGTGGAGCCCACATGTCAGCGAGTGGAAGGGAGAACAATACGGAACATGTGTGTACAAATACGGTCTGACAGCAGGCCCATCGCTTGGAAGACGTAGAAAATGGCAAAGATCAGGTAAAAGAAGAATTGTAGTGGCAAATTTCAAAATACGTGAATAGTAGTAGCGTTTCTCCGAACCGGAGAAATTGTAATGGCCTCAATCCAAATAACCCATTTGGATATGATCGGAGCGGAGGACGGGAGTCAGGAGAGGGAAGCTTGCAGGTTTGGAACGAAATTATTTCTTCTTGGCTTTGCTCCATCAGCTTGGACTTCGAAACTACGGTGGTGGTCTTCCTTTTATGCCTCCGTGGAAATCGGAAGAGGGCATCGTTGTCGTCGAGCTTTTCACCTAGCGTGGTGCTTTGCTCGTGCGTAGTAAAAATAGCGCAATCTTTTTTTTTGCAAATCATTAGGTGGCGGTGAATTATAGCATAGACAAATTGAGCTGCAGCCGAGAAGGTAGCTCTTCTTTCACGGAAAGGCCGCACATGGCAACTGGCAATACAAAACGGATGAATGGTCTCTGCTCCAGTCGATTCCGCGTGATGAAAACTGTCGTGGCCAATGGCCAGATCGGCACAAACATTCTCAATCTCAAGCATGACTGCATGAGGCGTTGATGGGTGTTCGTTGCCTAGCCCTAAAATAAACTGTGCTTTTGTCGTGCGTAAACCCAGAAACTTCTTCGCGAAAAGAAATGCGTAGTACTTCCGAAGGACTAAACGCCTGCTAGAAGCTTCGTGATGGTGGAGCCAGCCTGATGCAGCTCACCGAAAACGAATTGCCGGGCATGGCTGCCAGGTGAAGCGCCGCCAAAATGAGCGCCGCTAGTCGCTAGGTGGGCGGACGGCGGACGCCCGGTGGCCGCTTCAGAAGGCACGCTGCAAACCTGCAATTGCAAATTTGCAATGCAGCCAGGCAGCAGCACTCCGTTCCGTTCGGCCAACGCCGCTCTCGCGTAGTCGCGTGTTTTCTTCTTCCTCCTCTCTCCCGGTTCGCCTCGCGTTATCCGGCTTGTTAATTTATTGTTCGGGACCGCCACGGTGACGGTGAGGTGTCGTCGTCGATCATCCGACAGGGGGCCACCTGCGGACGACCTGCCTGCTCGGTTCTCTTCCAGGACCTCCAACCTGGAGTCCGCCACCTGTAGCCGTGATGATGGAGCTATACGTCCTCGTGGCAAAATAAGTTCTTGGCGGAGAGCTCGCCACTTGCTCGTCGGTGGGCCTTGCGATCGCGACGTGATCTCGATCGTTCTGACCTCTTATTGGTTCGTGCGCCACCAGTGATATGATCCGATGCGTGCGGTTTGCGTTGCTGGAGAATAGAAAAGTCGAAATGTTTCATTAAAAAAATCGAAACGGATGTGAGTTTACCTTTTATGGGATTCGACCCGGACGGGAATGACAAATCCTATAGAAAAAATCAATATAGATACTATAAAGATCCGGATTTATTCCGAGTCGAAAACTAATTTACTCATCATGATAAATATAATATGAAACAAAAAACCGGATTGATTCCACACCTCTTGACTAGTGGATTAGTGTCCATATCATGAGTAAATTGGTCTCCGACCGGAATAAATCTGGATCCCTTATAGTAGTTAGCATGATTTTATTATTATATTTATCAATTCCGGTCGGAATTCAATCCGGTGGAAAAGAACAAGCCCTATTCCACAGGATTCAATCCGATAGGAATAATAGATACATCAGGGCTTGTTCGTTTCTATGGGATTCAAACCGGACGGGAATGACAAATACTATAGAAAAAATCAATATAGATATTATAGAGGTCCGGATTTATTTTGGGTCGAGAACTAATTTACTCATCATGATAAGTAAACAAGGAACCAAAGAGCCGGATTGATTCCACACCTCTTGACCAGTGGATTAATTCTGAGTCTTTTGGTGTCCATGTCATGAGTAAATTGGTTTCCGACTCGGAATAAATCTGGATCCCTTACAGTAGCTATCATGATTTCTTTGTTATATTTATCAATTCCGTGCGGAATCAAATCCGGTGGACACGAACAAGCCCTCAAGAAAACTATGATAGTGACTCGGATTTATTCCGGATCAAGATTTAATTTACTTATCACGATAGGTAGAACAAGAGACCGAAGAGCGGGATTGATTTCACACATCTTGACTAGTAGATTGATTCTGAGTCTCTTGATATACTTATCATGAGTAAATTAATTTTCGACTCGGAATAAATCCGGATATCTTATAGTAGCTATCATGATTTTATTTTCCACCGGATTCAATACAGTCAAGAGGTGTGGAATTAATCCGGCTCTTCGTTCTCTTGTTCTACCTATTATGATGAGTAAATTAAATCTCGATCCAAAATAAATCTGAGTCACTATCATAATTCTCTTCACGTATCTATTATTTCGGTCAGATTGAATCCTGTAAAAACGAATCCTATGAAAAGGAAGCCCTAGGTTTCTTTGCACCCGAGCAATCATTGGTCTGGGCTCCGGGGGATCTCCCTCCCGGCGTGGATGGATGTCAGGTTTTATCAGTCTTACGAATCCCCTGGGAAACACGCAGAATTCCGATCTCGAAACAGTCCCTAAAAAATTGGTATAAAATGCAAACAATGTTTCTCAACTTTCTCAATTCTGCAATCTGCACGGGAAAAAGGGAACGAAAGAAAAATGATGTCTCTCTCTTTTCATGGGCCTCCTATGTTGATGTTAGGACATTAGGCCCAAATCCTGATGGAAGAGAGTTGGGCTGAGAATTTGATCCAGGGAATGCGGCCTCTAGGCTTGGTAGACGGACAAGACATATTCCACGGAAATATAGATTCCTCGAAGACATATTCTAAACTTTTAACTTGAGAGAGAATCCGAAATAATCCGTCCAATTCTGATCAATTCGGATTTGTCCTCTATGATTTACTCCGTACAATTTAAGCTTCTAGCTGGTAAATCGCATAAATCTTTTTTTCTATAAGCTAGTATATTTTGCAAGGTTCATAACATACGGCAAAACACTTTATCTAAATAGTCCCCAATTTTAGTCTGGACTAGCAACTATGCCCGTGTGTTGCAACGGGAAAACAATATTGTCGTCCGTCCCAGTTCCACCATCATCATGCCGCCTCTGTTCCACACCTCCTTGGTCTCGTCGTCGTCCTCATCTCGCTTGCACACCCTAACATTGCTCGTCGTCGTCCGCACCTACTAACGTCTGCCACGACATCACCGTCATCTGCCCAACCACATCTCCTCAACCACACAGTCATTCCCATCTGCATGTGCCACCCCGACCTCGCCCGCTATCGTCTACGTATTCGTCATCCTTAGGCTTACCGTCACACTCGCGCCACCCCAACCACGCCTGTCGATGGCAGCCTCGACCGCATCATCACCCTACCGCCCACACACCTCCCCGACCTCAACGTCATCATTGTCACACCTGCGCCACCAGACCTCGCCTGTCGTCATTCGCCTTAACCGCATCGTTACCCTGCTTCCGCCCCGACCACACCTCTCCGACCTTGTTATCGTCCTTGTCACCTCCTCGACATCACCGTCATCTTCGTCGCACCTCTTGAACCTCGTTGTCGTTTGCCTGACTTCGCCTTCCTTGGCTGCACCATCATTCCCATCGCACACGCCCACACCGACCTCGCCTACCGTCATCTACGCCCCTCGTAATCGTCTCTCCGGACACGTCATCTCCCCGCCCCCCAGCCTCACCGTCACGCAACACCCAAACCTTGCCCATTGTCATCTGTCCCGACCTTGCCTTCTTCGGTCATGTTGTCATCCCCACTGCCCAAGCTCCTTCAAGCATAAGCATACCGAAATAACTTTATCTATCAATTAATCAATATATGACACACCAAATGTTAATTTACTGCTGCTTAAGGGTCCACCTGTTAATAACATGCGGGTTGATTATGAAAAAGGTGAGAAACTTAAAAAACAATGACGATGTTTAATGAAACAATGGCACATAATTATATATTTTTAGAATTTATGAATTTATTTTATCTCCATCACTCTATTTTTATTCTACTCGAAATATATTTGCTTGGAAATCAATACAATTTTTTACTTAACATATTTCATTTTACACAAATAATCCCTATTTCCTTTTGTTTAATCAAGACATGAAGAGGCAAAATAGGTACAATAATCATACATATTGTATGGTTTAATGTGTTTTGGGATCACAAGCAAAACGTAGACCATGTTGTAGTAGTTTTTTTTATGGGAGGCATGGGCGTTAAAAATTCCTCACCGAGCAATACATTTTATATTTTATTCCTCTCCCCTGTGCTCGGTTCGGTTTCTCTCCGGTTTGATCTCAGGTTCAGCGGTAAACGACATGTTTTCTCCGATTCAACAACTAAACAAGCGGTTTTTACACGTTGTCTACCGTTTTCTTCACGGTTTTGGATTTGGACGTACGAAGAAAATAAGTAAACGGCAGACGAAAATTGATGGTTGAAGGCAGAACACATGAAGGATTGGTTCCTTGCTTTAATATTAGAAATAGAGATGATGAGGTCAAGTCTATGTCTCTTCGATGCAACAAGCACAAGTCTAACTTTTTTCTCCACGTTTTTTTGACCGTGAGGTCTATTTGAATCCACTTATTATATTGTCCGATCCATCTGGTTTTTAAAAGCTCTAACCAAACCAAACAATTCAGGTTTTGGTTTTACTTTACAGTTGCACAAGCTAGTTCATTCTCCTTAACTTTTACCAGCTTGTGCACTGAAATTTAACTCTGGACCTTTTACAACATAGCATTCCAGCTTTTACAATATCATGTATAAGCCACAATCCATGGTGAAACGAAAAAGATATTTGTCAACATTGCGCGACCACCCTAATCGCATATCCTTGCAAACCTTCGGCTTAGTGGTATTTAATTACGTTCCTTAAAAAATACATTCATTTTTGTATCATTTATATTACCCTTTGGAAGAATGAAGCTGAAATATAAAATTAGTAAATATTTTTAGTTAAGATTAAAGGGATGTATTAAGTCGTAGTCTTGGAGTATGAGATTTACTCCCTCCGTCTCATGAAAAGTGCAATTCTAACATTTAAAAAATCTCACAAAAGAGTGCAATCTTAAAAAATAGATTTAACTACTTATCTAATTAAGTGGTCAAATCTAATTTGCATTCCAAAACTTTCTCCATGTGACTAACAAATAAACATATTAGAGTCATTTTACGTCACCACTAATCTATTTCAATAAAATTAGAATTACACTTTCATAAGACAGAGGGAGTACTATTTTTGTGCATAAAACAATATGCGGACATCATGTGAAATGGCAATGCCCCTATTAAAAGAGCACGAATAGAATGTTCGTCTTGGAGTTACTGTTCTAGGGCAGCTCCTTTATATGCATCACAAAGGACAAGCACGAATGTGGCAAAGTACAAAAGTGTAATTTACTGAAATAAAACGGATCCTAAGACAGCTAAAACCACGGAGGAAAAGCTGTTTTGTAATAAGAGACATGAAAATGGAAACGGAGAGAGAGAGAAACTGTAGGCACGACTAAAAACAAGGAGAGAGAAAAAGTGAATGAAAAAGAGAGGAAAGCTCTCATTCCCAGCTTCCTCTACAACGGAGCGACGGAGAGAGCGAGCGAGCGAATCCAACCCAACCCACCCATCCATTTCTCGCTTCTTCCCCATTTCCCTATTCCAATCCTTACTATTCCTCCTCCGCACCCCGACCTCCTTGCCCGCCCTGCCCACCCCCCAATCCGCGCGTGCGCCTCGCCACCCTACCCCGATTGCTACCTCCTCGTGGTGGGCGCCGCTCCGATCCGCCCGATCCGCGCTGCTCCTGGGGCTCCGGCGCGCGGCGGCGGCGAGCGGCGGGGGCGGCGCAGGGATGGACTCCGAGGACGACATGCACGACGCGAACGACTCCGCCGACGACGACTTCTACAGCGGCGGGGAGGCCGGGCTCGCCGCCAGCGACGACGGGGACGCCGACTACGACTTCGCCGACCGCGACTCCGACGACTCCGGGGAGCTCCTCTCCCACCGGCAGCAGGTGATCTCGGGCTCCCGGCCGCGGGGTGTTGCGTGGCGTGCGTGGCAGCGGATCTGATTCCGGGCGGGGAATGTGAGAATTGGCGGGTCGTGAATCTAGGCCGGTGGTTGACGAGACAGTCTGTTTAGGCGTTGCACGTGTAGGACATTGCCTTCGTAGTTTACTTGCCTAGACTGGGACGTGACACTCTGGCTCGGAGTGAGTAGGCTGTTACCCTTATACGAATATGCAGTGGTGATGCAAGCCAGAGCCTGTGCAATCAATGGCACACATGCGTTGGGAGTGATGCCGCTGGTGCATAAAATGCCTGTCGGGCACATTGTGACTGACAATTAAATACTTTCCATGTAAATTATGTGCACCAAGTGGTGATAGTGTAGAATATTTGTGATTACATGATAGAAGTTTGAAGGTGTAGTAATGCTAAGCTTTATCCGCTTGTTGTATGCCAAACTACAAATAGTATATGAGATGCAAATGACATGCAATCTGTAACAAATTTTAAACTGCTGTACCAGAAGAGCAGAATTGGGTGCAGTAAATTCATTTTTAGTATTTAGGACTTAGAACTGGAGAATGCAAAACAATTTAATAACCTGCTGTACCAGAAGAGCAGAATTGGGTGCAGTTCTGCGTAGTTCTGAAGATAAGTTGATGATGGTGCAGTAACTCTTACTTCATCTGTTTCTTTGTTTTCCATGTTATTCTGGCTTTGCATCTTGTTCTGCCAAATGTACAACAAGCATTTCTAGTATGTTGTCACACCACCAACAGGTTAAGGGAGTGTGAATTAGAGGGATAGCACTTGGGGACTGGAGAATCCAATTCAATGTTACTGGGAGACCAGTGTACCCATTAACTTTTCATATTTGATTACTGGATCCAAGTCGTAGTCCTATACCCATGTCTGTGCCTGTGTCCATAAACAACTTGCAAAAGCGGATATGAAGCTGCATTGGATTGCAACTCGCTTGCCTGTGTCCAAGTAGCACGGTCCAATATCCTAGTTCTGTACGACTTTCGGTTTGATGAATTTCATCTATGGTATTTATTGTGTTTATTACTATGTAGATGTGTACAATATACTTATATCTTGTTTATTTTATGACCTGTTTGAATTAGATTTACAAGTGGCAACGGATAACCAAAAAAACTTGACAGGCAGGATTATTCTGAAAAACTTGATAGGAAGGATTATTCTATGGGTTCTTGACATTGATGTTGAACCACTGCAGTCATCACCTAACACCTGTCAGTTACAATTTTTTTTAAAAATTAACAGTTACAATTTTTTGCGTTAGGATATCCATTCATTGTCTTGAAGTCCTTTAACGGTCTGAGTTCCAAAGTTGAGTAGCTTAGATCTGTTCTACTTATTCCGCACATCTTCCCCAATGTCCCTGCTCCCTACCAATTTGCATCGACTTGGGGATACTTTGGGATAAAAAAAACTAATAATTTGAGAAGCTTCTATTCGTGCTTCAAATCTACATATGTTCCATGCTTCTGGCTTGCCAATCATGTACACATCTAAACCAAAACAAATATATATCTTGGAAGGAAGTTGACTATTAAGCATGTTCGATATAGGTATTTCTGTAGAATCTGGCAGTTCAAAACAAGCTTTAAATTTGTTCTTAGGGAAGCTACTTCCAGGTCAAATTTAACTATATGTAAGGCAAGCCCAACAGTTTAGGGAAATTTGGAAGTGATTTGAGCATGATACTGGAAAAATACATTGTTTGCCAACCTTTTAACAATGTGGACATCCATGTGACGTGTTAGATTTTTCTGGTAAAGTGTAATCATATTTTTTTGTCTAACCAGAATTTGTTGCCAAAAATTTCACCAGAATTATCTTGTCGTTGTTAACATTTGATTCTCTTAGTGATAACATGCTGATCTCTTCGCTAAAATTTAAGCTAGATCACTTGATCAATTATCGTCATTCAGTCCTAGGTGTTCCTCATTGATGTCATTTTTTTGTGCCCCAGCAAAGTTATAGCGTACTCAGTGAAGTTGATATCAAGCAGCGCCAAGAAGATGACATAAACAGGGTTTCAACTGTTCTTTCAATTTCTAAATCAGAAGCATGCGTTCTTCTTCGTAACTATAACTGGTATAGTCCGCACTCCTCACCCGCCATGAGATTGAAATATTACTATTTTAGATTGCTCCTTCTGGTTCCTTGCAAAGTGTTTCCATATGATGGGTTACTAAGGTCGCAAACTCGCAATACTGCTTTAGCCTGTTAACACTTGACAGTAGCGCACTCAAGTTTTATAAAATAAATTACTGCTTGAAGATGCATGTCTTCATTGTTTCTTTTCGCATGGATTCAGAGCACAGGGTTGCTGATATATCATTTTGTGTGTTGTTGACTGTTATTTTGACTACCTCATGTTAGTGTTCACCCTACAGGAGTGTTAGTAAGGTGCATGACGAATGGTTTGCCGATGAAGAGCATGTTCGCAAGGTTGTTGGCTTACCAGAGAAGCACATGGAACTTCCAAACGACAGAGAAGTATGCCCATGCCTCATTAGTTTCACTTGTTCTTTAAGTTGACTATGCACACTTCCTCCCTCCGAATAATATAATAGTTCTTAGTTTTTGCTGTTGTCATGTCGAAGTAAGTGCTTGAGCCATGAATGTGTTTGGGCATGGCTTAAGAATAGATCCAAGTGCTTGTGCGCCGGAGCACTTTAGGAGGCAGTTGGTTAGCATGCCAATGCATTAGTTAGTCGCTATACTAACCGTGAGCACAGGAAAGCATTGAGTATTGAGAGCGCTCATCAAAACAGATGTTGCAATCTTCTTTGTTTTACTTTTGAGCCATTGCATATAGCTTAGTTTTTTACACTGATAGTATTTCTGTTTTAGAGCTAGATCAAATTCTCATTAGAGACGAAGAATTCGAGATAAAATCCTCATTTCCAATTGAAACCTGGTAATCCTAGTGGCTAGTATTATAAATAAGGGCTGTGGAGCCTGCTTGAGATCAATACTCAATTATTCTATCCCCATTTGTACAATTTTTTTCTTTATGACTATCAGCACCCCCGCCTGTATGCTGAGTATTGGATGTTGGGAAAAATGTATCTGTGTATGTCAAGTGTATAAAATAGGAACATATACATTGTAGTCAGTCATTTTTTAATTTATACTTCTATTTTTTGTGTAATAACTATATATATAGTGACAATCATATAATTATCTATCCAATTGTTGTGGTAAAAAAAAGTTGAGACACTCAATGCTCCTGGGCAGTTCAATTTTGAACACTTGATGCTTACACATTTATTCTTACCATAACAGGTGACATGTGGAATATGTTTTGAAATTTGCCCTCGTGGCACAATGAGTGCTGCGGCATGTGGTCATCCTTTCTGCAGTACTTGTTGGAGAGGTTTGTCAATTTGGGATTTAAATATTTATTTGTAGCTGAATTCCACTTCATTCATACCAAACCGTTGGTCCATGGCAATTGCTTATCCAGCCTTATATTTGGGTGTTGATTGGTGATAGTTAATGGTACCATATTTAGTGATTATATCTTTTGTTCTGCTACCAATAGTCATTGCTGTCATTGTTATTTCTATTTCACTTTTGCAAATACCCTTATGATTGATGTTGTAGTTGCCTATAAAGTTTTGAAAACAAGAATCTGAGAGCAGTTTAACTTCAGTTTGATTATCTTAAGTTACATCATTTGTTATACCATTCAAAGTTATCGCCAGTTGTTCTAACAAATTTACAGAGATCGCTAGGATCCAGTACTTAACAATTGTCAATGACATACATTTTCAGTCTAGGTGAAGGGCTAATTCTGACCTCATTGCGGAAATTTGTTTCATTTTATCCTAGCATGATACAATTTACCCTTACCAACACATACTGCATTCAGATATAATTTAATTTAATTGGAAAAACAGATTAATTGGGTAGAGATTTGTATGATAAGAACTTTCTAGAGAAGAGAGGAAGTTTGCTGCTTTGCATCCAGCAAAGACAAACAAGTGTCAGTAATTGGGGGGTGGGTGTGAGGGGTCAGGATGGAGGGTTAGTAATACTAATAGACTTCACATTCACCGTTTTGTTACACAAGTATCAGTATGGGTGTAAAGAACTCTACCTTTGGTCTTTCACTAGAAGTCTAGAACTATACCGTCAATTGACATTTTGCTATTGACAGGTTACATTGGCACTGCTATAAATGATGGTCCAGGGTGTTTGATGTTGAGGTGTCCTGATCCATCCTGTGCTGCTGCTGTTGGACAAGAAATGATAAATGCACTGGCTGATGACGAAGATAAGGAAAAGTATGGACGATATCTTCGCAGATCTTACATTGAAGATAACAGAAAGGTAAGTTAATATAAATTGGTGTAGCGATATTGGCGTCTACCATACAACATGAAGAATAAAAGGCTGTGCATCTGATATTCAGATTCACTCACTTCTGTAGATGATCTTTTTTATTATATATAACCAAACCTGTTTGTGTGTTCCCCTTTTCCCAAAAGAATGAGGCTAACATTTCCTGTGCATTTCGAACAATTGTGCACTGCATTATCTTCTTTTTTTTTTGAGAACTGCACTGCATTATCTTGTTCTTCCCACAATTGAATATTTACAGTTTACACCATGCCAATTACTTAAAGAAAAGATGCTGCTTGGTAGTTGGTATGATACTATCTTTTACTGCTATATTTAGGCAGCATTTAGTTGGACACTTCTCATAACTAAAACTCATGCTGATTAAAGTGGGCTGTGTGGAACAGACAAAATGGTGTCCTGCTCCTGGATGCGAATATGCAGTGGAATTCGTCATGGGCAGTGGCAGCTACGATGTTAACTGTAACTGTTCATTTGGGTTTTGTTGGAATGTGAGTACCTTGACTGCTTAGTTTGCCATGTTGTAATCAGTAGATCTTAAAAATTGTATTTTTCCCCTTTTACAGTGCACTGAGGAAGCTCACCGCCCAGTAGATTGTGCAACTGTTTCAAAGTGGATCCTCAAGAACAGTGCAGAATCTGAGAATATGAACTGGTATAGCAGGCACAAAGGACATTATGCTGATGTTTTGGTTATTCCCCAATTGGAACCACCCAACCCCCTCACCCCAAAACACACACACACACACACACACACCAAATTTTAAGAAAAGGTGTCGCCAAAAAAACAAGCCCATGTACAGACAACTAAGCTCTGTACATTATTTGAGCCAGCACGTCATTGCATGTTTTGGCTTCTTCGACTATTAAAAAAAATCATGTGCCACATCAAGGTTTTCAGTGGTCCATGCATATAAACTACAGCTTAATTTATGTCCTTTTAGTGGCATAATGATGCTCTAAATTGTAAATTCAACCTTTAGTTGAGGTTGTAAAATATGGCTGTGTGATGTGTCTTGAGATAGTTTCGTTTCTGTTAACCTTTAGGTAGTTCAAGTGTGAACCGTGTTGTTGACTTGCAAACTTTTTATTTATGTTTTCAGGATACTGGCTAATTCAAAGCCTTGTCCTAAATGCAAGCGACCTATTGAAAAAAATCAGGGATGCATGCACATCACATGCACTCCTCCATGCAAATTTGAGTTCTGCTGGTATGCAATCTTTCTTCCTTTATACATTCTATATTCTTAGTACACATGATAAAAACTGATTTATCTATCTTAAAACAGGTTGTGTCTTGGTCCATGGTCAGAGCATGGAGAGAGGACCGGTGGATTTTATGCTTGTAACCGCTATGAGTCAGCAAGGCAAGAAGGAGCGGTAGGGATTCTGAGATTCTGATTTAAGTTGTCACCATGATCAGCAAATTTTAGATCATGCACAAAATTTCTCAAACCTTTTGTTTTGCTTTCGTGTGGCTACAGTATGATGAATCTGAAAGGAGAAGAGAAATGGCAAAGAACTCCCTTGAGAGATATACACATTATTATGAACGATGGGCAGCCAATCAATCGGTAAGTTGTTGAGTATGAAAGAAATAACCTGAACAAATGTTAGATCTCACATTAGCATGGAGTTCAGGCTGACAATTTATGCGTGATAAGTGTTCTGTTGGCTAGAAATACCTTGGTTGCTAAATAATGAAAAGGCATGCACGATAGTTTCTCTAGAAAAAAAAGGTCAGATGAGATGTGTGTGTAGATGTCTGTTGAGATATCAGTTCTTTGTGCACAAAAAAACCTTACAGATGAAAAGCATGCTATTGGTTACTTTAAAATATCATTTTAATGGTGCAGTCAAGGCAAAAAGCTTTGGGGGACCTTCAAAGTCTGCAGAATGACAAGGTATATGATGCACCTTTGACACTTGCCATTCTTCTTCTTCATTTCTTATTTCCCTATTCACATGGCAGATACAATTTGAATATTTAATTATAATGTTTCTCTGTTCGCTACCTTTAAATGAAGCTACCTCTGTTCACCAATCCAAATTTTGTGACATTGACTTGTCCAAATCTTTCTTCAGCTTGAAAAGTTAAGTGACATACAAAGCCAACCTGAGTCACAGCTGAAGTTCATCATAGAGGCATGGTTACAGGTATTACTTCATTACTGCCCATAGCCAAGTTTAGTTTTATCACAACTCCTGTTGCCCTCACATTACTGCTTTGATTTTCAATGTGCAGATTGTCGAATGTAGAAGAGTATTGAAGTGGACTTATGCCTATGGATTTTACCTGCCAGAGCACGAGCATGCCAAAAGACAGTTCTTTGAATATCTGCAAGGTTTGCAGCTTAGCTTTCCAGAATAAACATGTACAGACTGCAGCTACTGGATTGATTTATTCTTGGTTTCTGTTTATTTAGGTGAGGCAGAATCAGGTTTGGAGCGATTGCATCAATGTGCAGAGAAAGAACTTCAAGTATACCTTGAAGCAGAATCTCCCTCAAAAGATTTCAATGATTTTCGTACAAAGTTAGCTGGATTAACTAGGTATATATATATAACTTCTTTTTATTACCTTCTATGCTTGCTCTGATTACATGAAGAAAACTCAGTTTCTTTCCCTTGAGGACTTGGTCACCACTTGGTTTTTTTAAAAATAATAAATTTATTTGACATCTTGTTTTGTTTTACAGTGTGACTCGCAATTATTTTGAAAATCTTGTCCGGGCTTTGGAAACTGGATTAAATGATGTAGGTCCTTCCACTAGCCATGGCACATGCAGCAAAAGTGCAACTTCCAAGAGTCTTGGTGGTAAAAGTAAGAGTGGCAAGAACAGGGCATTAAGCACCAGCTCCAAAACTGGTGGCTCAAACCGAGGTGTGGATGACAGCAACATTTGGACATGTGATCAGTGCACATATGCAAACCCCAAATCTGCCAGAGCCTGCCAGGCCTGTGACCGCCAACATCGATAGCACTAGTCAGTCCCCATTTGAGTTTTGGACTATTCGCTTGCGAATCCTCAGGTGTTACCCCATGCACTGCATACATGAAATTCAAGTGTTAACTGATATCTGGGGCTAGAGAGAAGGTATCAGGAGGAGGATTGCGGCATACAGTTATGGAAGTAGATTTTCGTGTATCCTCGATTGTTTGTCATCTGACAGCACCCGTGAATCCTCAACTCATCATGCAGGTCGATTTGTATATAAGTATATCCACATCTGTAACAATGTTTTGTTTTATTGAAGTAGAGGGGGGCCCAGGAGGTGCCCGCCGCCAAATGAACTGAATTGTTGTAGTGTTGTTGCAATGTAATAATGCATTGACCAATTTTAAAGAAATTTAGTCTCTCTGTTACATAAATTCAAGGCAGCTACTGTATTTGATTTCTGCTGGTAAACTGTGACAGCTTTCTGTTCTTATGAGTCTAGCATCGAGGTGTGTGCCCGGCTTCCGGCTGCCAGGCTCGGGCTCGAATCCAGTTGGATTTGCAGCAGAATATATGTACCCTATTTAAAGTAAATCGAAGAAATATTTGTGGTGCTTTATAAAATATATATTGTTGCTGAGCAAGGTATCATGGGACTCAGATATGCTGCAATAATCAAAAGAATCCCAAAAATCGGATTAAACGAAAGAGATACCATAAATCTAGCGATAATATTTGCCAACTAATTACGTGACACCTTTATTGCTATGCCTGTATAAAAAATGCATTGATAATTGATTGATTTGCTGCGGCCGAATCAATCAGATACTCATTGCGCCCGAACGAGACGATCAAAACTTGCCGTGTTTAAACTGGCACAAGCTGTTTCCTCCCAGTAAAACGTTTCCAACCAATGCCGGCCAAGGCCAAAATCTCTCTATATATATATGCGTGCTCGCCCACGGCGGTAACACACCCAAAGTGCCGGCGTTCATCTCGCTTCTCGCCATGGCCACTCCGATCGCGTCGATGTCCGTGGTGATGGCAATGCTGCTGCTGGTCGCGGCGTCCGCTGTGGACGCTGGTCTCCACGCCCCGGCACCGTCGCCGGGCCCCAAAGGTGCCGGTCATGCGCTGACATCTGCTCCTTACGTCCATCCTGCCTCGGCGCCGGCGCCGGTCCACGCCCACGTTCCAAGGCGGCATCATCGTCACCATCGTCATCACGCCCCAGCACTCGCTCCTGTTCATAGCGGCCAGCCGGCCAGCGCTCCGAGTCCGTACCGCCATGGTGGCCACGACGCTGCGGCGCCGGCGCCGGCTTTTGGCAGCCATCCGGCCAGTGCTCCAAGCCCGTACAACCACGGCGGCCAGAACGCTCCAGCGTCGGCTCCGGCCCATGGCGCCCAGCCGGCCAGCGCTCCGAGCACGTATCACCATGGTGCCCACAACGCTCCAGCGCCAGCGCCGGTTCATGCCAACCAGCCGGCCGGTGCACCGACTCCGGCCAGCCATGGTGGCCACGACGCTTCAGCGCCGGCGCCGGTCCATGCCAACCAACCGGTCGGCGCGCCGACTCCGCACAGCCATCCCGGCAGCCACGCTCCAGCGCCGGTACCTGTCCACGCCAAGCAGCCGGCAAGCGCTCCAAGCCCGCAGCACCACAGTTCGGCTCTGGCGGCAGTTGCGCCGGCTCCGGTCCCAGCCCCTGCTCGCGTTGGCGACGTGGCTCCCCCACCGGGTGATTTCGCATACTCACCGGCTTCTGATGCTCCCTACTACTACCCCTCGTCCGCGCCCGCCCCGGCGCCGGGGGTTTTTTCTGCTTCCGTCGCCGTCGCCGGTGGAGCATCCGGGCTGCTCGGTGCGATTGCCCTGTCATTCTGCGCGGCCGCGCTTATTCTTTAGAACGGCTAGGATAATCTGCCAGCTATTCTTTGAACATTATCTGTCAGCTATATGCAATAAGTTTGTGTCCATCGTTTGCCTATCACAGCAGCAGAAGCTCTAGCACTAGCAGACTAGGAGTATGCAGGAAAGAACAACACATTTGTTTATTATATTCAGAGAGTAATTCTTGCATATTAAATTGAATATCCATATCTGAGTGAGCTGTTTGCATTGAGAAACTCTAGAACATCAGTATCTTTTTGTAGGGAAAAGTCCGATTTACAACCTTGAACTAGCACACAAGTCTGGTTTTCAACCTTAAACGACAAAACCAGACATAAAAGGCCATCCAACTATCAAAACCGTGCAAGTTTCAACCTTTGAGCGGTTTTGGAGGTGGTTTTCCATTTTGTGAAAATGTTAAAAAATGGTTTCATCTAAAAAATCATAACTAATTCATTTTAAATCAGAAAAATATGGAACTTATACCCAAAGTTTTATAAATATGTCACCTATCTATTGGTGAACTATTTGGAGTCATCTGCATCTTATTATTCATATTCCTAGTATTTTTAGAAAAAGTAATAAAAACTAGAAACTTGAACATATAATATTTAAAAAAACTCCAAATAGTGCACCAATGGATAGGTGACATTTTTATAAAACTTTGGGTATTAGTTCCATATTTTTCTGATTTAAAATGAATTAGTTATGATTTTTTTAGATGAAACCATTTTTTTTAACATTTTCACAAAATGGAAAACCACCTCCAAAACCGCTCAAAGGTTGAAACTTGCATGATTTTGATAGTTGGATGGCCTTTTATGTCTGGTTTTGTCGTTTAAGGTTGAAAACCAGACTTGTGTGCTAGTTCAAAGTTGTAAATCGGACTTTTCCCCTTTTTTATGGCATCTGCATGCATAAATTATGTATTTCGGAAGAAATATGGAAAGGAAAAACATGCCGTACATGCCAACTTTTGTTCGTAAGAAATGAAATATCTGAATTGCAACTAGCTTGATGTTCCTCGCTTTCTTTTTTTGAGAATGACGTTCCTCGCTTTCAATTAGTGTAAATAACGACTCCTAGTCCTTTGAACTCCATATTCTCTCTTCAATGAGAACTCCCTGGTGACCAAACAACTACGGTGCTGGAGTCTGGAGAGGAGATGATCCACGCCTAGTAGATTTAAAGAAGACCTGCGAGGATGGACTGTTGCTTGATCTTGTAATTTCCTTTGCAGAAATGGAATCGTCAGGTACTCAGGTGGGCTACTTTACGCCAGTTGATTACTTAAAAAAGAATTGTAACACTGCATTCTGTACTAACAAGAACAAATCACATTCTTAGAAAAAAAAAGGTAAAATACATTGATACATGAAGTTCTCGCAGCTTAATTGCTGCTGTTCATGGCTCCACACATCTGCCCTGTTTTCTCACAGGTTTCGCTGACAATCTCTGTAAAGTGGCTCGTTTATGATCTTGAGCTGATGGGTAAAGAAGAACCGACGTGCATGAAGAATTGGATTGCTCAACTACAGGAGATGGAAATGCTTCTGTACCAAGAAGATGGGGAGAAGTCGGAGGTGATCCTGGCAACTGAAGATCCCATCTGGAACAAGACCTGAGTTCGCGTAGTGCTCTAGTAGTAAAGTGGCTCGTTTTTTTTCCTCTTGTCCATGTAACAGTGATGGGTGTTCTGCTATAGAAAGTGGCTTGTTTTTTCCTCTTGTCAAGTCTTTTTAGTTTTTACAATTTATTACTAAAGGCACTGTATCCTATACTTATCTCTTCGTTACCATCAGCCTGAGGGGAGCCACGGCAGCTAGCGCCAGCTCGATTCGATGGTTCTGCTTTTCTCAGCATCGATGGTTCTCTGACTTGTTGTGCTTTTCTTTGTTGTTCTTTCTCTTATTTGTTGATTTGGAGTGAGTTCGTGTTCTTTTTTTAAGAAAACTGAGAACTGCAGCCGCTCGACGAGGAAGAACTAAAGTCTCCATGTAACCAAATCAGCTCCTTTGCCATTCCGCAAAAGGGTTTCACAAAAATGGTATTATGAAACAGAGACACATCGCTATAATGGCTTAACTGACCATAACCATAATGCCCTTCATCTTCTTCAACCACTGGCCAACTGTGACAGAACCGCTCAAAATAATTTCGTATTATCGCCTAAGTCTGTCCACGTGGCCATTAAGCAATAATAAAGAACTATTTTGTCGCCTCTGCCGGGTCATGCCCGGTGAATCACTTACAACAGGATCGCTGATATGCGCAAAACCCACACGAAGGCGGGACCAGAGTACAAGTTCAACATTACATAAAAATTCACAAAGTTACATTATTACAAACCAGGTTTGCATACATAAAAGTAAAGTGATTCAGAGTTTAAACAGCGGAAATAAAACTAGCGGAAGATACACATGGGAGACCATCCATAGAGTATCACTCATCGTCAACCTGCTCCCACTCAAACTCCCAACCATCTGGAATAGAGCCAGACCATATGGGGTTACCTGAAAACCACAAATTAAGCAAGGCTGAGTATACTAATACTCAGCAAGATTTACCCGATAAAAATACAATAAGACTAGACATACAAGACTTTTTGGCTGTTGGGTTTGTTTTGCCAAAAGCGACTAAGAGTTGATCCTTATTTCCAAATTTTAGCTCCAATTCTAGTATGTTAACCATTCTAGGTGAGCACCTGCACTAAACAAGCATGTTGTGCAAACAATATTAAACAGGCAACAATATTAATCCAACTGTTCCATAAATATGTGGGGTAGCCACTGGTTAAGCAGTCTCATGTAACGGCGAGAGACCGACGATCGATCGATTAAATCCTTGCAAGGCAAACCCAAACACACGGAAGAAGGTAGACCCCAAGAAATCAAATAAAAGCGAATGCGGGGTCTACCCCGATCAGGCGGTTCTCGTCACTCCCCAGATTAGGGACAAACGCTACAGTTCTAAGTACAAGGTTACTGGAACGCCCTCACACGGCACGTCCAAGATCACACTTGCACTACCGGGATCAAACCGGGAGAAGCATCTCACGAGTAGTAGCGATAAAGTCCCCACACTGGTTCATTAGGTACTAGGCTTACCAGTCCCATTCCCGACAAGTGCTTGGTACGTTCAAAAGCTTAACCAGCACATACTACTCGGTCGAGACCGATCCCATTGCTCTTACCACATGAGCGAGTCCATTTAAACATATCTTATGATTCCAACATAAGAACCCTATATCTCGCGAGCAATGAGACATCACTCGATTTCTACCGTGTTCTTAAAGCATAGCATCTATCAAGCCTATGATACTAGTAAAAATAGCATAGGAACCTAAGGATCATGCATCTAGGTTTCAAAACAACTCCTGAAACTTAAATGCACAAAACATAACATAAATGCTGAAAGTAAAAGAGATGAGTTTATCCCAAAAAGGTTATATGCACTCCGGTGCTTGCCTTCTTCTATGTAGCAACAGCCTTGGGCTCTTCCGGACTTTGGTCCAGGTCTTGATGAACACCCAACTCGTTCACTTCACCATCTACCGTCCCATCTCCCTCCTGGGTGAGCGTGTATGTACCGTCCGGTAAATCTACACGTACACATGCATATGCATTAGATTAAAGTGTGAGAAGTTAATTAAATGTTAACTTTGATGGTGACTGTGTACATATTTAAACATAAGTAAATTAAATAACTTCATAAACAGCAAGGGTGTGTTGAAAATTCAAAAACAGAAATATGACATATTTTCACAATTTAGCACCTTAATTGCCCTTTCTTTATTTAATTAATTAAAACAAGCCTTACCACCATAAATCCATATTAAATCAAAAACACCTCAAATGAGCTTAAGCTTTTGCACACAGCAACATATGTCTATTTTAAGCTCACAAACCAAAATCTAGCTAAAAAACATTTATAAATTAATTTATATGTAAAAGATAAATCTCAGCCTAGTTTATCTACGTTAAATCCTACAAAAAGATTTACCATTTTTTTTGGTCTCAACTTTCTACTACAAACCAAGTATGTCAAATCTAAGCATCTGACCAAAGCATAGGTGCAGATTCAAATTATTTTTCAAATTCTGAATTTAAACTCCTACACAAGATTAAATCCAAAACACATACCGAAACACATCCTAAAATCATATCCAACCTACCAGAGGTACTATTCATCAAGGCAAAGCCCTAGGGTACACTTGTGCTTAAAGAAAAGTTTATTAAAAGGGCTATAAAAAGCATCAAGATTAATCTAGCATAAAACTTACATAAATTATAATTAAATATCTACACATCAAACTCATACCATCTTTGGTCAGAAATCTAAACATGCCATAAAGAGCAACATATCCAAAATTCAACTCTATAGCATGAGTATATTTTAAATTATAACAAAAACACTTCAAACTGAGTTTGAATTTTTAATTCAAAATCTACACAGAACAACCCTATACAACCTTTTTAGAAAAGGTAGAGTTCTTGACCAGGAAACAAAAAAATTGGATTTGCATTTTTATAATTTTTCTATGATTTTTAATGAATTTTCGAAGTTGCAGCTAAAACCCTAATAATCCCTTTTCAGCCGGGTCCCTGGAATATTTCCTCGAAATTACGTACAGGCCCTCGATTTACCGAAAACACCCTAGAAAGAAGGCAATCGAAGCAATGTCATCCCCGGCGGCCATGGAGACCTCGTCGGCGAAGATTGGCCGCCGGAGTTGGCCGGGTGAGGGGCTAGAGAGGCGTGCGAGCTCACCCTTGATCTTCCCCCGGCGATGGTTGGTGCAGATACGGCTTCGGGACGGCCGGCGGCGGTGAGGTGGCCGAGCGGCCGCCTCAGTTGCCAGCGACGGTGACGGCGGCGCTGGCGTCGCCGGACCCGTGCTCTGGAGTTGTTCGGGGACTCGTGAGGAAGAGTGGGGAGGAGAGGAGTGGTTGGGCGGCGGAGTTTCGGCCGGAGATGGCCGGAACGGCACCGACGGCGGTGAGCAGGGGTGCAGCCCGCCGGTGCTCGAACCCCTGGCTCGGCGCGACACAATGCAGGGCAAAGGAGGTGGTGGAGGTTCAGGTGTGCCCAAAGGGAGGTGTAGGAGGCTTGAGGCGGCGGCGGTTCGGCTTGGAGGAGGAGGTTCCTTGGCGGCGGCGGCGGCTATGGCAGCCGGCGGACGTACGGCACCGCCGGTTCGGCTCTGCTCGACTTGCAAAAGAAAGGAGGGAAGAATGAGGAGGTGAGGAGTTGTGGCCGAGGCGGTCCAGGCCAGCGGGGCAGCCACTTGGCGCGCGCGCGTCGCGCTCGGCGGTTGGCAGCACCGCGCGTGCGGCGCGTGGCGTCGCGGTCGGGTTGGACCGCGGCTAGGCGCGGCGTACGACCCTGGGGAAACGATGGAGTCACCATGGCACGCTCGTGGTCCACAGTGGGGACACCGAAGCGTCCGTACACCGGCGACACGCGTGCGCGACACGTGACCGGCGCGGGCGGCGCGGCGCTCTGAAGCGCGAGAGCGCGGCGACGTCGTCGACTGTGTCTGTTTCATTCCATTTAGCCAAGTTCAAGAATGTGTAACTCCCTTTTTTTGAACAGAACTCAAAAATCTCCAAAAATGAAAGTTGTAGAGGAGCTAAAGCACTACAACTTTCACAAAGGGCGACCTATGTTTTGATGAAAGGATTGACGGGAAAATCGTGATGAAGTTGCAGAATTTCTCGGCCCCGAGACACTGTTCGCTGGAACTTCTACTCAGTTTTTGGCAAATTTACACTCAAAATTTGAATGTCCGCCAATTATAAAAATTGTGTTCCCGGAGATAACGAAGAACTTTTATATTGGTAGATTTTGAAGTTCTATAGTGAAATTTGGAGAACGCGCAAGAAAACCATTTCAGCTTTTATGGAGCACTTAGGGTTTGACAATGATTTGGGATTTTGACCAAGGTTCCTTTTGCAAAATTGATCAAAACTATGCTAAGCAGGCTTTGGGACTATTCACACTTGATTATCATGATTAATTAGGGTATTTAGCTTAACCAAACACCTGTGGTGTTACACCAACCCACACGCTGCCGAGCCACTCCCAGGCCCCAGCCATCCGCCGCCCTCCTCCCTCTCTGCGCCGCCCCATCCCCTCTCTCTCCCAACCGCACAGAGCCGCCAGACCTGCCACCGTCCCTGCTCCTCCTCCCTCCAGCCACCCGCTACTGCGCATCCTTTGGCCCTCTCCTCCTTCCTCCTTACATCGCCTTTCCTCCTGGCGCCACCCTCTGCTCCTCCTTGAAAGGACCTTGATGCCGCCTAGAGGGGGGGGTGAATAAGCGAGACGACCAATTAATACTTTTCCCCCTAAACTTGAGCTTCACTGGCACAGGCGGTTAGACCACCCCTGCCAGGTGGTTAGACCGCCCCTAGTACACTGAGCACAGAGGGGGCGGTTAGACCAGGTCCTGGGGTGATTAGACCGCCTCCGCCCAGCGAACCTGCAAAAGACAACTCGAGTCTTCTCTTGACTTCTAGCAAGAACCTAAGTTCTTGAGTGGCTCCTGTAGATGATCACGAGCAGGGTAATGATACCTGCACTCAAAGACAAGCACACCCAAGTAGATCGAGCGGAAGCAAAGTAAATATGCTAGAAATCAGGACGAGTGAGGCAAACCACAAAGGAGAGACGAGGATTTGTTTCCTGAAGTTCACCGCCCACTAAGGAATGGCTACGTCTCCGTTGAGGAGCTTGTAAGGAAATTCTCCCACAACAAGCCGGGTCTCTTTCAACCACTTTCCTCCTTTCCACTAAGGCGATCTTTTCCACGAAGAGGCAAGATCACAGCCCTCACAAACTTGCCGCTGCTCACCACAACCTTGGGAGCTAGCCGGCGATGCCTAGCCATCTAGGAGGCGAACCTCCAAGAGTAACAAATGCTTCAAAGGCTTTCCGACGCGAACCACAAGTGCTCAAGCTATGGGATGCTCTTGCTCAGCTCACACAAGCTCACAAAGGCTTAAACTCTCAACCCAACACTAGGATATGGCTTGAAATGCAAATCTCACAAAGAGAGGGTTGGGGAGTGTTTCTTTAGCTTTGGCTTATGAAAAACAGCATGGGAAGCACCTCAGCAACCCTAGAATCAGCAGCCCCAACAAGTGGAGCTCGTGGGGTATTTATACCCCTCACAAGGAAAACTAGCCGTTAGAACTCTGGCCAGGGCGGTTAGACCGCCTGGTCAGGGCGGTTAGACCGCCTGCCACCGGCCAGTTTGAAAAACTAGTTGTTGGCCTGCCAGGGGCGGTTAGACCGCCCCCCTGGGGAGGTTAGACCGCCCTGGGCAGAGAGAGCCCCAAAACCCTTCTCTCTTCTCACAAGCACTCCAACACGTGTTGAAGTGGCTAAGGTTGGGTTAGAGGTTTGTTAGACTACTCAGGGACTCTCTCAAGGCTAGTTCTCACTTAGGTCAACTAATGAGCACTTTTGATCTTTTGTCTTAGAGCTAATGTTGCATCCCTCTTGATAGTACGGTGTACTTAGATTCAAGAATAAATATAAAACGGAGTTGATCACTTGAGCTTGTAGATCTTCAATCTTACCATACTTTTGCAATTCCAACTTGAGGGCTTTTAACATAGCAGATGTTTTGAGCAAATCCATACTTGAGCTAGTGACTTAGGATTTTTCCCTTTTTGCATGAGAGTGCACACTTTAATCCTTAAGTCACTCCATATTGCCAATCATAACATATTGATGTGTTGCATTGCTTCCCTTGGTTAAGGCTTGGATATGATACTTAGAGACCCCACGGATGCTAGAACTTCACCTTAGCAAAACACTAATGGCGGCCGGGCCAGGACCCCAAAGATTGCTTAGTCCCTCACCCTAGACACCTCGGTTGATCTCTTCATCACTTACCCAATCCACTTTGAGTTCCACTTTGCTTCATCCTTAATTAAGTTCCATTTGAAAATTCCGCTTCAAATGCTTGTTCTCAATTGACAACGAATATGCAAGCTTCCTTTTAAGGACCATTAAGTTTACACGCATCCTCGTGTCCTCTTTTAATTACCACATGAAGCCTTGCACTTTAACTTGAGAGAATTACCAACTTCTCTTTGTATGATCCCTTTTTATTTTTAGTCAAGCTACCACATTCTTTGGAGCATGTAATTCATCTTCACAAAATATCCCCAAAATATAAATCCACTTATTGCTTGACATTAACCTATGTGCATATGGATCATCCATATATTTGTCTTCTCCAATGTGAGCCATATAATATTTATCCATAAATAAATACTTCAATAATTGCTCATGAATATCTAAATAAACCTGCTCACAAACTTAGACAAATACATTAGTCCTTTAATCGTTTTGTCATTCAATTCACCAAAATCCACTTAGGGGCCTAGATGCACTTTCACTCCTTCCTCCCAGCGCCCGTGAGGCACGACAACGTCCCTCATCCCCGCCGTGACTCTACTCTTCCCAGATCGGAGCTCGACGAGGTGGCGGCAGGCCGGCTCCATCCGGGGCGGAGCTCGATGAGGCGGCAGTAGAGGAGTCGTCCTCCCCATCTTCGGCGGCGGGCCGATCTCCGCGAGTAGGGTTTCCAGCAGAGCTTCCTTGCCTGCGGCGGCGGCGGCGGGCCACGCGGCCGCCGGGAGAGGGTGAGGTCGGCACTCCCTTGCTGACGGAGCTCGGGAGGGGAGGCGGCGGAGCTCCATGGGCGAGCTCGATCGAGATAGAGAGAGGGACTGGGGGGAAGGGGCGGGCGACGTAGGGCGCTCCGTCCGCTCTGCCGGCTGGGAGAGAGAGGGGGGGTTGAGGCTGCGCGGGGAGGGAAGAAGAGAAGGAGCAGGGGCTACGCGCGGGTGGCTGGGGCCGGGGGGTGGCTCGGCGACGTGTGGATTGGCAAGAGGTTGAACAGGGTGAAGGACATTATGGTCAGCTAAGGCATTGTAGCGGACTAGCGGTGTCTCTGTTTCATAATGACCTTTTTGTGAAACCCTTTTGCGGAATGGTAAAGGAGCGAAACCCAATTTTGACATTGGCACAATTATAAATATCTCTGAATTGGCACAAGCGCGTGTTAGAGGAATTTTTTACCTTTGCTATGACCTCGTTATTTTATTCCTCCAAAAGTACATGTTTCATCACCTTTCCAACACACGTCTGTTTCTTTCCATCTTTCCTTTCCTTCGAAATTAAAACTTCCAAATTTCCTTCGTTTTTCCTCTGTTCCAAATGGGGCTGGAGCTTGACCTAAAACTCTAAAAACAATCTCAGTAAGAGCAACTCCAGCAAGGGCCTCCATATGGGCCTCTACTCCAAAATTTAGAGGTTTGGTGCAAAAAAATCAACTCCAGCAGGACCTCCAAATGGACCTCCATTTTGTATGCCCCTCCAAATTTCCCCTCTAAGCCTCCATTCCCAGAGGCCCTCCAAATCCCCCTCCAAACGTGGGTCCCACCTTTTTTTCAAATTTTTTCCCTTCCTTTTCCTCTCCTCCTTCCTATCTCTCTCGCTGAGACCACGCAGCGGCGCAAGGCAGAGTGGGAGTCCGCGGCGTTCGCAGCGGGTGGGGATGCTAGCACGGCGGGGGGTGCTCGTGGCGGACGGAGCTCGCCGGTCAGGGCGCGGCGGCCTGGGCTCGCCCGCCGGGGCACGGCGGCCGGAGCTCACCCGCCGGAGCGCGGAAGCCGGAGCTCGCTGGCGCGGGAGCGGCAGCCGGTGCTCGCGCCTCCTCGCGGCGGACGGCGGAGGTGGTCTCCGGTGTCGAGGGGAACACCTCCTCGCAGCTCGCGGTCGCGACCTCTTCCAGGCACACATGGCAGGTGGAGACCGCGACCGGCCTCGCGTTCACGACTTCACGCCACCCACGCGCCCGCGCACCGCAAGACCGCCCTACCGCTCAAGCGCGACCGCGTATGCACGGACCGACGACAACGAGCCGGAGATGGGAAGCTCGTGGACAGTGGCGGAGGCGAAGGAGGGACCGCGTATGCGCTCGCGGAGGTCGTCACACAGGCGCTGGCCGGCCTGGCACGCGCGCACGCGGAGCTCGCCGGCGCCCGCGCACAGCACGTGAACCTCCTCGCCCTGCTCTGCGTCGAGGTCGCCGCCGCGTCGTCCCTGTCCTACTGCGGTGGCCAGCACCATTCGCGGCCGTGGCGGCGCGGAATGGGCACGGGAGGGGCACGCGTCCGAGCTGAGGCGTCCCGATGGTGGTCCTGCCAGCTCCTTGTCCCACCGTCGGTGACCGCGAGGGCGCGGACTCATTCTTTTTCATCTTCACCCTACTGCTTCTCCTTTTGTCTTGGCTGGGTGCCTGGGTGGCTTGATCGGTCGAGCTCGCTGCTAGCTCCGGTGATGGCGTGGGCACTGGGCACGGGGCGCCTCATTCACCATCGTCCGGTCGCCGAGAAGCTCAAGGCCGAGCAGCTCAGTAAGGCCAGCGTGCAGTACGAAACGCAGGTAGTATCGATCCACTGCTTTCAGACCATCTGCACCGGGCACGGGATGCCGTTTTTCGGCCTGCAGCGGGCGTCCTGGAGGAGGACGCCAAAAAGGCGTCGGCCTCCATCTCCTTCATATCCAGGGGAACGGGACTCTCCTCCATCCTCCGCTGGTCCCACCACGTGCCGCTGCCGCGCCCATCCCAACAACCTCGCGCGCACCGCACAGAGGAGAGCTCCTCTGCGACACACGCCCTGCTCGGCGAGCGCCGAATAGCTGGGAGCTCGACTGGCCGCCGTCCGCCGTGGGGAGGAGCTCCTCTACGCCCGCCGTCCCCACGCCTGCCGGCGCTGGATCCTCCGCCTCCTCCATCCGCCGCAAGGCTCGCCGTCGCCCCACAGCGCCGCTCCTCCTCCCGGACAAGATCCGGCGCCGGCCATCTCCATGCGCGCCGTCGGCGAGGGAGGATCCCTCTGCTCCGCGCGCCCGAATTGGGGAGGAGGGCCGCTCGGGCGGGTCCCTGGCTACTTGGTCCGGTGCGGCGTTTGCGGTGGTGAGGTCGGCGCCGGGGCCCTGCTTGTCGGGGTGGAGGGAGAGCGCGAGCCTCCCCAGCTCGACGCGTCACCTGCGCACCGACGGATGGAGCAGGTGAAGCGTGCGACAGAGGTAGGAGGCTGGCCACGGCGGAGGAAGAGGTGGGCCTGAGAGACATGGGTACCCATGGGTCCCCACCGACCTGTCAGAAGCCCCACCGACCTGCAAGTGGACCCGGAGACCTTATCCACAACTCCGGCGACCTTGGAAGACCCCAGACGACCTTATCCAGATCCCGGAGGATCCTCCGGGCTTGTGGCACAAGACTCTCCCCTAGGTCGCGGCACGGCGCCGCCAGTAGGTCCGCGGATCGCGGGATTCACCCTGTAATCACGGAAGATGACCTTCCTAACTTGTAACCGACCCCGATGAGGGTCCACCGAACTCGAATGGAAGCCCTAGTCTGTTGACCATATAAGGCGGCCTAGAGCTCCATTCGAGGGGACTTCCCCATTCACACATAATTCCACCGCATACTGGACGTAGGGTTTTACTCTCCGGAGGCCTGAACCAGTCTAAATCCCTCTGTCCTTAGCCATTCTCGCCGTATTCCGAGGTCCTCTTGCGAACAACCACCTACGCTCTTAGGTCCCGATCCCCTCCAATCAACCTACAACCGCTTGGGTCGCCCACTTGCGGATCTGTCCAGGTCTCACCCCCTGACAGTTAGCGCGCCAGGTAGGGGTGATCGGGAACTCGCTGTGCAGCATGGTGGCCCGATCTGGTGTTGTTTTCCCGGCGAGCATGGCGGACATCCTCGCCGACCCCGTGGAGATCTGCTTCGGCTCCTTCACGGCGACCTCAACCACACTGGCGGCGGCGACCTCCCCGGCGATCGTTGTGAAGATCCCGGCGACACCCGTCGCTGCCCCCGCTTCCGATCTGAAGTCGAAGACCCACCCGCCCAAACCTTATGACATTGTTCAGGGAATGGAGCGCGTCATCGACATGATGGAGGAAACCCTCCAGTTCTGCGAGAGAGCCCAGCGCTCAACGCAGACCGCGTCGCATCACAAGACCTTCCCCTTCGGTCTGCGACCACCCAGCGACGCCTACATCCGTCAGGCGGCCAAGTCCTCCCAAATCCAATCTGGGCGGCAGGAGTCACCCGGCGACCTCAAGACCGAGCTTCGCGCCCGCCGTGATCTGCTCGACGTACCGTACACCTATCACAAGGGTGCGCGACATACCCTCCGCGGCTGCCGACTACGGAAGAAGATCGACCAGGAACGTACTGCTCCTTGCAGCACGCGAACTCCCACATCTCCAGACGTCAGTGAGTTTCAGAAGGTCCGGATCCACGTCTCCCCCAACGACCAGAGTTCCATCCGGCGGCGGGTCCTGGTGGTTTTGGCGAACGAACCACCACGGGTCGGCGTGACGGACTCCGAGGAGGCACGTCGGATCCAGGGCAACGCCAACCGCGCCCAGCGACGGGCGGAGGAGCAACGCCAGGCGGTACCTCCGTGCGCCCGAGACCTGCGTCTCGAGTTCGTGGAGGCAGGGCTGCTAACGTTCAATAGCCCTCAGGCTAACTTGGGCGCGACCATGGCACGTCTCCAGCAAGCTAACCCATCACCCAAGGCTGATGCAGCCATGGCCTACCTTCGGGTTGCTACAGCCCTGGTAGAAGAAAGGAGCGCGGCATCCAAGTTCGCGGCATCCTCATCAAGTCGGCATTCGCGCAGTCGATCTAATCGACCTACACACAGCAAACTTCCCACCATCCAGGAAGAAGTCAACCAGCACAACCCCGACCAGCCTCGGGCGAATGGCGCGAAAGACGGCGACCTCCGTGCCAACCTCGACAAGAACAGGCGAGGCCGCGACGCTCGCGGCTACATCGATCAGTGCCATCGCGAGCGTGCGGAGCGGGAGCTGTGACGTCGTCTGGACTACGATCGCGAGTACGGACCTCCGAGCGCTGTCCATTGCATCATGGAGCGTGAGGAGCGCGACCGCCACGACGTCGAGAATAGGCGACGTGCCCAGTACGAGGCAGACTACGGCCACCCTGAGGGTCCTGTTCCGAACCTGGATCGCCAGCCCAGATCTTAGGTCGTGGCCCCTGCACAGAGCGGTGGCGGCGCCCAGGTCGAAGACGGTGGCGACGACATGGCCATCACCGCCTTCCCTGCGTTGGCCCCTCGCCTCCGATCGGTCGCCTACCCCGACAACTTCAAGCCGAACATCCAGAAGTACGACAGCCGCTCCGACCCCAACATCTGGTTGTCGACCTACTACGTCGCCGTCAAGGCGGCCGGCGGCAACTTCGATCACATGACGGCCTACTTCCCGCTAGTGATGGGCGACGCGCCGTCGCTCTGGCTCAACAACCTCCCGGCAGGCAGCATCAAGTCGTGGGCCGACCTATCCCAGGCCTTCACGTCAAATTTCCAGGCGACCTATAATCGCCCTGGGAACGCCTTCAACCTCGGGAGGGTCACCATGAAGACCAACGAGCGGCTCCGCGACTACACCAACTGGTTCTTCGAGAACCGCAACACCTGTGTCGGCGTTCGGGACGACCAGGTCGTCGACAGCAACAAGAAAGGTGTCATAGACCGCAAGGTCTTCGAGAAGATCCATGAGTCGGGCGCCACCACAGTCGCGTCGCTCATGGAGGTCGTGAACAAGCTCATCGACACCGACGAAGCGCTGGTCAACCAGTTTGACTCCGACGCCAAGCGCGACGTAGGGACCTCTGGCACCGCAACCGACCCAAGCTCCAAGCTACGCAAGCGGCCCTCCGAGGTGCTTGCGGCGGAGGGACGTCGTACTTCGACGTTCAACATCGACAAGTTCAATGCGGTGCTCGATAGCCCCTGCACATTCCACGAGGGGGCCACTCACACCGTTTGCGAATGCTCTCAGTTCAAGAGGGCGTTTTGTACGCCTGACGACCCAAAGCGATCCAGAGGCGACAGCGATCGGTCGTCTTCACATCGCTATAACAACAACCGCCGCGACGATCGACGTGGCCGTGGCGATGACGGTCGCCACGACGACCGGCGACGTGATGAGCAACAGCCGGAGGATCACCGCGACGAGCGCGACCTACCACCTCCACCGGCGACAGGCAACCCCAACGGCCCCTTCCAGCAGGCCAAGAGGTCGATCAACATGATCGTCGGCGGCTTGAAGACCAGCACAAGCAAGAGGAGGTACCGCAAGGACAAGCGTGAGATCCAGCTCATCCACACCAAGCCATCGCAGCCCCTGCGTTGGTCGGAGCAGCCAATCACGTTCTCCAGAGCTGACCACTGGGTCCATATCCCATATCCCGGGTCCTACCCCCTTGTCGTTGAGCCAATAGTTGAAGGCGCCCTGCTCCCTCAGACCCTCATCGATGGTGGGAGCGGGCTCAACGTCATCTTCGTCGAGACCTTGAAGAAAATGGACTTCGACTTCAAGAGGTTGACAGCATGCGACGAGCCCTTCTTCGGCATCATCCCCGGCAAGGCGGCCTACCCCATGGGTCGGGTCTCCCTCCCGGTGACCTTTGGCACTGAGGAGAACTTCCGCACGGAGTACCTCAGCTTCGAGGTCGCCGACTTCAAGTCTTCATACCATGCCATCCTAGGTCGTCCTATGCTGGCCAGGTTCATGGCCATCCCGCATTACACCTACTTGGTGTTGAAGATGCCGGCTCCCAATGGGGTCCTCACTGTCTACGGCGACCTCATCGTCTCGTTCAAGTGCGACAACGAGGCCCTGGAGATCGCCACGACAAACGCCTGCATCGACGCCTCGGCAGTCATGGTTGCTGAAGCTGCGAAGGTCGCCCCGACCGACCTTACCATCCCTGAGCAGAAGCGCACCGACACCGCCCTCGATGCTACGCCAGCGACAAAGAAGGTCTGCCTCAGCCTTGCCGACCCAGAGAAGACGGTGGTCATCGGCGACAACCTCGGGGATAAATAGGAACTCGCGCTCACCAGTTTCCTCCGGGACAACACCGACATATTCGCATGGACCCCATTGGATATGCCGGGTGTTCCAAGGGAGCTGGCTGAGCACTCCTTGGATGTAAGCAAGACGGCCAAGCCTGTCAAGCAGAAGCTGCGCCGCTTTGCGAAGGATTGCAAGGAGGTCATTAGGGTAGAGATAATAAAGCTCCTAGCTGCCGGATTCATCCATGAGTGTAAAAACCCGGTTTGGCTCGCCAACCCGGTGCTTGTACCAAAGAAAACTGGTCAATGGAGAATGTGTATCGACTACACTGATCTCAACAGGCACTGCCCTAAAGACCCCTTCCCTCTACCTCGCATCGACCAAATCGTCGACTCCACGGCCGGAAGCGTCCTGCTATGCTTCCTCGACTGCTACTCAGGCTATCACCAGATAGCCCTGAAGGTCTCTGACCAAGATAAAACGGCATTCATAACGCCGCACGGCATCTACTGCTACACAACCATGATGTTCGGCCTCAAGAACGCTGGAGCGACCTACCAGAAGGCTATCCAGAAGTACCTGGAGTCCCAGATCGGCGACAATCTCGAGGCATACGTCGATGACGTGGTCGTCAAGACCACGGTGCAGGACAATCTCATCGCCGACCTTTCCCAGACCTTCGCCAACCTCCGGCGCTACCGCTGGAAGCTTAACCCGGAGAAGTGCGTCTTCGGCGTCCCGTCTGGCAAGCTCCTGGGCTTCATGGTCTGCCACCGGGGCATCGAGGCGAACCCCACTAAGGTCGACACCATCCGTAAGATGAAGAGACCTGCCGCGAAGAAAGACGTGATGAAGCTCACTGGCATGATGGCTGCTCTAGGTCGCTTCATCAGCAAGCTTGGGGAGAAAGGCCTGCCCTTCTTCAAGTAGCTGAAAAAGTCCGACAAATTCGAGTGGACAGATGAGGCAGATCAGGCGCTCGAAGAGCTGAAGACCTTCCTCACGACGCCTCCGGTCATGGTGCCCCCGGCGCCTAAAGAGACCTTGCTACTCTACATCTCCGCGTCCACCCAGGTGGTCAACGCGGTCCTGGTGGCGGAGCGACCTGAAGAAGGTCAACCCTATCCCGTCCAGCGACCTGTCTACTACGTCAGCGAAGTCCTATCTGATAGCAAAATTAGGTACTCGCAACCTCATAAGATGTTGTACTCCCTCCTCGTCACCTCACGCAATCTCCGGCACTACTTTCAGTCGCACAAGATGAAGATCCCGTCCAGCTTCCCCTTGGGAGAAATTCTACGCAGCCGCGACACCACAGGGCGCATCGTCAAGTGGTTCGTCGAGCTAAGCGAGTTCGAGCTTGAGTTCTGTCCACGACAGGCCATCAAGTCCCAGATCCTCGCAGACTTCGTCTCTGAATGGACGGAGACCCAGCAACCCCCACCGACGGAGAAGCCGGAGCACTGGAAGATGTACTTTGATGGTTCCCTGAACCTCGAAGGAGCAGGTGCGGGCGTACTCTTCATCTCCCCGCAGGGCGATCACCTGAAATACGTCCTGCAGATCCACTACAAAGCGTCCAACAACGGCGCCGAATACGAGGCCTTGATCCACGGGCTGCGCATCGTTGTTTCCCTGGGAATCAAGCGGCTCATCGCTTATGGCGACTCCAAGGTCGTCATCGACCAGGTCAATAAGGTGTGCGACATCAAGAAGGACTCGATGAATGCCTACTGCGCTGAGGTACGGAAGCTCGAGGCTCACTTTGAGGGCTTGGAATTCCACCACGTCTGCCGCGACAACAACGTGGCAGTCGACGTCCTCTCCAAGTTGGGGTCTAAACACACGCTGGTCCCGGCCGGCGTATTCGTCCAAGACCAGCGCAAGCCGTCGATCAGGCTCCTCAGCGACCCAGAGACATCGTCGGGCGACGTCCCCCCTCCTGGCGGCCACGATGTTCTCATGGCGAAAGCCGAAGATGATTGGCGCCTCGACTTCATCGCCTACATCCTGGAGTAGCGGGTCCCCGAAGACAAGGTCGAACGGGAGAAGATCGTCAGGCGTAGCGCCAACTATGTCGTCATCGACACTGAACTCTATCCGAGGTCCGCCTCCAACGGCATCCTGATGAGATGCATCCTCAGATCTGAAGGTCTCCAGCTCCTACAGGAGATTCACGGTGGAGAGTGCGGAAATCACGCAGTCTCCGCCAACCTGGTGGGAAAAGCCTTCAGGTCGGGCTTCTACTGGCCCACCGCCCTGGCTGACGCTCAAGACCTAGTCCGACGGTGCAAAGGGTGCCAGTTCTTCGCCAAGCAGCAGCACGTGCCGGCTCAAGCCCTGAGAACAATTCCTCCGTCCTGGCCCTTCGCTATATGGGGCCTGGACTCAGTGGGACCTTTCAGAACGGCCCCTGGCGGCTACAAGCACATCCTGGTGGCGGTGGACAAGTTCACCAAATGGATCGAGGTCCGAGCCGTCGCCACTGTCACGTCGAAGGAGGCGGCAAAGTTCATGGAAGACATCACCCACCGCTTCGGGGTCCCCCACAGGATCGTCACCGACCTAGGAACGGCCTTCACAGGGTCTAGCTTCTGGGATTTTTGCCAAGACAGCCTCATCGACGTCTACTACTCCTCGGTGGCGCACCCGCGCTGCAACGGTCAGGTCGAGCGCACAAACGGCATGGTGCTTCAAGGCATCAAGGACCGCATCTTCGACGACGCCTCCCAATACGCCACCAGGTGGCTGGCAGAGCTGCCACACGTAATCTGGGATCTCCGGACCCAGGTCAGCTCAGCTACAGGCTATTCCCCATTCTTCTTGGTGTATGGGTCGGAGGCCGTCCTCCCGACCGACCTTGCTTTTGGTGCCCCGCGCATCCAACACTACGAAGAAGGGACAGCCGAGGAGACGCGCAAGGTCGACCTCGACAGCATTAAAGAACATCGCGTGGCCGCGTTGATGCGGCACACATGCCACGAGCAGCAGCTACGTCGTTACCACGACCGCAACGTGCGCGAACGATCCTTCAACGTGGGCGACCTCGTCCTACGACGCATCCAGGACACCAAGGGAATGCACAAGCTCTCCGCGCCCTGGGAAGGCCCCTTCATCGTAATGGAGGTCGTCGGTCCGGCGACCTATCGCCTCCAGTGGGCCGACGGTCAAGGCTTTCCGAACGTCTGGAACATCGAGCACCTGCGTCGCTTCTATCCTTAGAAGATGTGTACCAAAATAAAAGCTATGTACTCTTCCCTTTTGTAATTTCCATTTAATAAAGAAAGAGACTCCTTTCGGCAGCCCCCCTGTCGACCTGCATTTTGGTCTCCCTTTTACTTTCTATTTTTACTCTTCCCCCTCGAAACGCTCGGGGGCTTGGTCTAGGTTAGGCCCCGAAGTGCTCGGGGGCTTGGCTTTGCCAACCTAAGGGTCTCACGACCTGAAGGAGTTTTCGCATACCTTACGCTTATGTGTTTCCATCATATGTTTGGCTTTTACTTTCTTTATGAATGTTCCTAAGTCGCTGGTTTGCGTGACCTAGGGTCCATGACCCCTCTTCGCGCGCCGACTGTGCCTAAGCCTCCACGCTGAGCCGCACAGTCGGTAAGCCGTTCCTCCACTGAGATTGGGTTAGCGGAGGGCACCCACCGCGACCTAGTTATTTTCGAGCATACATAACGATTGTCCTCACTAATCAAATGATGCACACATCTTATATAGTTTGCAAAAGCTTTATTGCGACAAAAGTTTGTTTACATTTGCTAGGCCTCGGCCTAACTTACACCAGCAATATGTTACAGCTCGACTTCTCATTCAGTACCGAAATCGAACTTGTTGACGACCTCCTTTGCGGCCGCCACGACGTCCTCGCGCCTCACCAAGCCGGACAGGTCGACGTCCTCCGAGACCTTCGGCAGGTCGAACGACGGCTCGTGGTACTTCACCGTCGACAACGCCGCAGCCGCCGCAAGCTTGGCGGTGTCCAGCAGCAGGTCCTTGATCCGTCTCTTGGCCTCATCCAGTCGGTCGACCAGCCCTTTTGGCGGTGCCCCTTCCTCCTGAGGGACGTAGAGGTCCATTACATATTGGGCGGCATCCTTGAGGTCGCCGACCTCCTTCTCCAGACCTGCATTACCAATTGGCAAGTTTAGTCACTCCCCACAACTAACTACGGCAAGCTACACCGCCCTGTTGCGATGGAAGAGCTACTCACCCTGCCGAACCTCTGCGGTCCTCTCCTTGAGGATCCTCACTTGATCCTTGGTCTCCGCCAGCTCCTTCTTCAGGGCGTCCTCCGTCTCCTTGGCACCTAAACAAATTCAAGGTAGAAACATCAGGAAAAAGACCTAAGGGGCTCATGGGGTCAACCTTTGGCGACATAGCAAACTTACCCTTTTCCACGGCTTGGAGGTCGTCAACCGCGTCCTTCGCCTTCTGCTCGGCGACCTCCAACTTCTTCTTCAAGGAGGCCACCTCCTTCTCCACCTGGCGAGCCATGGCCTCCTTCACGTGCTGGATCTCCTGCGCGGCCTTGACCTTGGCCTGCAAAGTAGCCTTCTGGGCCGCGGCAGCCTCCGTGTGGGCGTTGGCCGCCTCCCTCAACAGGCCCGCCCGAGCTTGAGCTCGCGCGGTGAGTGACTGCAACACAACAAGACAGATTTCGATCTAAGACCTCACAGGACGGAGGAGATCAACGACAAAGACTAGGGTATCAAGGTCCAAGTCCTTACCGCGAGTGTGCGCCCGATCGTGCGCGACGCCTCCTTGAAGTCGTCGACGTCGCAATGGTCGGCGGTGACGTCATCCTCCCACGGGGTCCCGACGTACAGGCACCAATCACCGTCATCCTTAGCGCGGGCACCCCCCACCTCAGCTGCCTGCGGGTCTGGCGTCGGCCGCCAGTCGACCATGCAGAGGTCGTCTTGTTCCTCTCCGGCGGGCGGAGCAGTACTGGTCCTGGCCTTCTCCGCCACGGACGCTGCTGTCGCTCCAGCCCCAAGGGCCGAGCTCGTCACATCCGCCGTCGAAACGGCCAGCGACTGTTCCACCTGCGCCTCCTTCCCCTTGCTCCCAAACGCCTCTTGGCCTGAGGCATTCTTGGTGCTCTCCGACGTGGCCGGGGGTGCTCTGCGTGTAAACAATGATCTCAATCATTCGGAAGCACAACAAATTTAATATGCAAAACACGAACGGGTATAGGTCCCATGACTTACTTGGTCGCCGACCTTAGCCCGGGCTTGCAGGGCTTCGGAGGGGCCTTCCTCGCCCTCTTCTGCGACCCAGCGTCACCCAATGTATCAGCGCCTGACCTGGGGCGCTCCTCCGTCGTAGAAGCCCTACGGGGCGTCTCTGTCTCCCGCCCTTCTGTCGACGCAGCCCCGCAGGGCGTTCCCGTAGATGGGGCCATTGTCGCGCTCGGCGACTTGGCGTCATCTTTCTGATCCTCGACGTTGATGGTCTCAACACCGGAACTGACCGTTGCCGTGTCCGCCGACACAGCAGGCCCGGTCCGCTTCCGCTTCTTCTTCTTGGCCTCTGTCGTCTGGGTCGCGGCGATAGTAGCCGCAGCCCGGGAGGCAGACATCTTGCCTGCCGTCTGCCGCATACGCCGCGGCGCAGACGTAGCGACCTTGGGCGGTGCCCTCCTTGTGGCAGGAGCGTCGTCATCACTCCCTACCGATGAATTGGAGATGTACTCCTCGATGCACTGCTGCGGAATCGCCTGCGCGTCCGCCGCAGCACGGACCTTGTAGCTGCGCTCTTCCTCGTTGCGCAGTGGTGCGGGGCACCAGTAGATGCCCTCACGATGCTGGAAACAAGAAAAGAGGCATGTGAGACAACGAGACCTGCGTCACAATGGCTCGAGCTCTAAGGAAAAATGAGGTCGAACACTCACCGCGTCGGAAGGTCGGTACACCCCGAGCGCCTTGGGGCACTCCCGATTGCAGATGCGCCCGCCGAAGATGTTCTTCACCCGTGCCGCCATGTCCCCTTTGGAGACCTTGCGCCTGGCGACCCGGGTGGGGTCGGACTGACCCCAGTACTCAAAGGCCGGGAGGACCCGGTCCTGGATGGGCTGAATCAACCGACGGCTGAAGCTTATAGCCACAGCGCCGCCGGTCAGCCCTTCCACCTTCAACCTCTCCAGGTCGTCCAGCAGAGGGCGCAGCTCTTCCGTCTCTCGCGACGTGAGCTGATTGGTCCACTCCGGAAATGGGATGGGAGCTCGCCCCGTCCTGTCAGGAAGCACCGGCGCGGGATTGTCGAGGTAGAACCACCCCTGCTTCCAGCCGGTGGTGTTGTCGAGGAGCACGAGGTCGACGTACTCCGACTTCATGTACCGGCGCAGCATGAAGCCGACGCTCCCCACGACCCCGGACTTCCCCGTCTTCTTGAGCTCGAAGAAGTGGCGCCACAAGTGGAAGTGTGGCGCTATACCGAGGTAGGCCTCGCAGAGGTGGATGAAAGTGGAAATGATGGTAATGGAGTTCGGAACGAGATGTACCAGCTCGATCCGATAGAAAAAGAGAAGGCCGTGGAAGAAGTCGCCCGCCGGGACCCCGAATCCACGCTCGATGTGCGCGAGGAAGACGACGGTCTCGCCGGTCCCCTCCGTCGGGAACTCCTCGCCCGCCGCCGGCCTCCAGCCGACCTCCGTCTTGGGCCTTAGCAACCCGCGGGTCGCCAGGGCCTGGATCTGCTCCTCCGTCACCACAGACGGCTCCCAGACGGTGTGCGGCGGCGGAATCAGTGTCGGCTCCATCTTCTCTTCCTCGAAGCCGATGGACTTGGATCTAAACACCACAAGGGTTTTGGTTCGCATGCGAGGTCGCGGTGCGCGGCGGACCTAAGCACGGCGGCGCTGCTGTTCTCTTTGAGCAATGGAGTCGCGGTGGAACCCTAGAGCGGTGTGGAAATGAAAGCAAGTAAAGGTCCCTGGCCCATGGACCGGCATTATATAGTCGGGCCCCAGCAGTGCAACGGGTGGCCACGCCCAACGTCTCTTTGGTGCAAATCACGGCGACCCAACGGCTCGGCGCCTCCCGCGGATCTATCGCTCAACGGCTCTTTTCGGCCTAACGGTAAAATGGCAGTAACAGCTAGTTCCGTATGGGACTCTGCGTTCGCCGGCCTCCAGTCAGCGCTCCAGCCGACGTGGACTCGTTATGCCCCACATCCAAGCTCCCAAACGTAAATATCTCTGGTACGACATTCAAGGTCGCCAGGCCCACAGACGACCTATGGGCCAGATTCTATCGTCCATTCAAGGTCGCTAAGGCATCGGCAGCCTCCTAGGTCTCCTCGGCCTTCCCACGGCGGGTTCAAACCACGTCTCCTAGGCCCAGCTGCCTACATGCCTTCTAGGTCGCCCCGACCTACAGCGGCTCACCTTCATCAACAGCCCCGTGCTTAAAGGCTCCACTGCCCGTTGATGACCTCTTGGTCATGATCACAGCGCCCCGCTGAGGCCCTGTTGCCTTCTAGGTCGAATCCGACCTACAGAATTTAGGACTGACTCTCCTGCGTTGTGCCACTGCGCAGCGACCGTGTTGACCCAGGTCGACACGGGTCTTCTTGTCAATTACTATAGCCTTCTGAAGGTCGGCGTGCTAACACAGCCCCGCCGGGACCTTGGCCATGCCATTGCTGCCCGTGCGCCTCATCACAATGGTCAAGACACATCAGTTGCCATGCAAGTATGTGTATAAAAGCTTCGTAAGCTACAACAGACTTTGGCCCAAGGCCAATTACAAGATACAAACATATTAAAGGTCCTGATCTACCTTACATGGTGTCTACGGCGCAACCTAGACTAATGAAGCGCGTCGCAAGCTTTCTTCTAGCTTCAGGACCTACTTGGAGACCTCCACCGCCGCCGAGGTCGCGGCTGCCACACAGCCACCTCTACTCTAGCCCCAGAAGGTTTCCTGTGGAGTCCCATCTTTTGCTAGGGTGCTCTCACAAGATTCCAAATTGGACCAGCGTCACCTCAGGCCTTTCCCGGTGCAGCATAGTCGTTTCCAACACCACATTAGGCCCTTGCTCACAACGTCCGTCAAGGCATGTACTACCCCATGCTACACCTGGATTCCTCGCTGGGCGCGGGCACAGAGATTGGTGGAGTTCTCCCAACTTCGCAAGCATTCTTCTAGCTTCAAGAGATGATACTCTAGCACTATGCTCGGGTGGACGCACACAAGACCAGGGCACTGCATAATTATCAAGCGGCTTTGCCATGATGTTCCTACTTGGTTCAAGATGTGAGCAATGAGGCCTCCTATTTATAGCAGTGGAGCTTCACTTCGGTTGCTGCCCAAACCTCAGCTAACGCGGCATCCTTATCCGCAACACTGTTACCACGTGGAGCGCGAGGTCTTTGTCCGTTTCTGGGTCTGCTGACACGTCTGCCGAACGCCTGATGACTACTTTTCAGCTTTTGTCTCCTGGTGGCAGTGGCTGCATAGCTGCCTAGGGCAGGCCCCGTGCTCGTACAGTACTCCCGTGGGACGCTGCGCGACAAAGGCTCCTGGCACCCGGTTCTGCTTCACAAAGATTCCAGATGGCTTGTCTTTTTCAGTGGGCAGAGCATCTTAAAAGTTCAAGCAGAAGGCCGTAGGTTCTCGGTTTCTTCTTCGAGCACCAACCCGACCTTGTAGGTCGCCTTACTACTCGGGGGCTACTCCACGAGTGCGTCTTGCGACGCTCTTTCCCTCTACGTCGCATCGACCTACTGGGAGCAAGCTCCCGCTACGTCTTTGCTCGACCTCCCTTTGGTCAGTGCAAGGACCTTCTCCGACGGCATGACGATCTTATCTGACTTCGGTCAGGTCGGCGGTTCTACAACATGACAGCGCCTTGTCTTCACTTCAAACTCCCGGATCTGCGTTTCAAGAGCTTGATGTTTGACTTCGTGTGCGCTCAAGAGGATTTTCTTTTTTTGGATCCCCGTGCACCCTACGCGACCTCAGCGGTGCCATGCTTTCGCTTCGCTTCGACATGACCTCGTCTCAGCCGCTACGCCTCCACGTCGATCGGGGGCTTGAGAGACATGGGTACCCATGGGTCCCCACCGACTAGGGTCCTGGAGGTCCCTGTCAAGTGGACCCGACCTGTCAGAAGCCCCACCGACCTGCAAGTGGACCCGGAGACCTTATCCACAACTCCGGCGACCTTGGAAGACCCCAGGCGACCTTATCCAAATCCCGGAGGATCCGCCGGGCTTGTGGCGCAAGACTCTCCCCTAGGTCACGGCACGACGCCGCCAGTAGGTCCGCGGATCGCGGGATTCGCCCTGTAATCACGGAAGATGACCTTCCTAACTTGTAACCGACCCCGATGAGGGTCCACCGACCTCGAATGGAAGCCCTAGTCCGTTGACCATATAAGGCGGCCTAGAGCTCCATTCGAGGGGACTTCCCCATTCACACATAATTTCACCGCATACTGGACGTAGGGTTTTACTCTCCGGAGGCCTGAATCAGTCTAAATCCCTCTGTCCTTAGCCATTCTCGCCGTATTCCGAGTTCCTCTTGCGAACTACCACCTACGCTCTTAGGTCCCGATCCCCTCCAATCAACCTACAACCGCTTGGATCGCCCCCTTGCGGATCTGTCCAGGTCTCACCCCCTGACAGGGCCGCGCGTCGTCGGCCTGCTCGTTGTCGCCGGAGGAAGGGGACGGAGGCGGCCGATGCGCCGGCGTCCCTGCGACTCCAAGCCCCATGGTCCCGGATCTCCAAGGCGCCGTCGTCCCCTTGCCGACGGAGGAGAAGCAGAGGAGGAGCCTGCCTCGCACCGGCCATGGCGCGGTAGGGGAGGTCACCGGCGGAGAACCGCTGCGCGCCTGCTCCGGCGCCACCGCGGGCGGGCGGGCGGCACCGCCTCCCTGCCACCACGGGGCCCGCGCCGCCCCTGCTCCTCGAGACCGCCGCCGCCGGAGAGAGGCAACAGGGAAGAGCGGAGAAACAGAGGAGACGGGCGGAGAAAACAGAGCTCGGGGGAGGAGAAAAGAAAAAGGGAGAGAGGGGGGTGGGGGAGGGTAGTTGGAGATGGGGGAATAAAATATGGGATATTATAGAAGGAGGAGAGATATAAAGGATGACGAGTGCGGATGGAAGTTGTATAAAGGAGGGAATCTCGATGGTGGGGAAGGAATATTCTGTTTTGAAGGAGGATATGAAGTTAGATGAGTGTGGATGGTCTCAGCTCCCATTTAGTACTAGTAACACTGTAGTACCTGCACACTTGCAATTTCCCTGGGGATTCGTGATCAATTTCATTTCCAATTCACAATTCGATCAATTCGCTGTTCTGAATCGGTGAATTCTGCACGAGCAGGGCTCTGCCGCCGCCGGAACACCGCGGCCAGCGACGTGAACTCCTGCGCCGACCTCTGCTTGAGAACGGCCTCGTTCCGCCAAAGCGTGCGACTTGGCCGCCGCCGAGAGCCACGTCGCGGACGCCGAGTCCCTGAGCGCGTCGGGCATGGGGTCGCAGGCCGTCCACCCGCCGTCCTCGTGGACCTCCACCACCGCCTCGTCCTCGCCCTCGGCCAGCGCGAGGTGGCACGCGGCGTCGCATCCGGGTCCGTTCCAAGATGGGGCATGAAGCGCACCACCACCACGCGCTCCCCACGTCCGCCGCCGCCGCCGCGGACGCCGCCCCTTCTCTGCCTCCCACCTCCGGGCGGGCCGGCGTGGGCGCACGACTGCGGCCGCCTCGGCGCCCGCACGAGCCCGGGCGCCAGGTCGACGAGGACCCCGCCGCCAGGGGCCACCTGCCCGAGCTCGCCTGCCTTGGGCGCGGCGGTCTGGGCTCGCCGGCCGGCAGGGCTGCTCGCGGCGGGCGGGCAGGCACGAGCGGAGCAGAACACGGGGACAGATAGTCTTTACCTTACTGACGCGCGGGACCCACAGGAAATAGAGGCCCGGATTCATTTCTCTGCTGGAGTTGGGATGTTATCTTGGGCCTCTATTTTTTAGAGTTAGGCATGCAAATAAGGTTTGGAGGCCTCAATTTTCAGGCCTTTGCTGGAGTTGCTCTAAAGGGGACAAAGATCTATACCTTTTCTTTTGTGAAAACTAAAGAGATTTTTTAAAAAAGGTACGGATTAGGCTAGGATTGGCCACTTACGTCAAAATTTATGCTAAACTGAATAATACAAAAATTAAAAAAAAATCAAATTTCAATCTGGTGGATTATGGATTCGATCACAGTATCTCTTACTTGATCAGTACGCGACTTACCAATCCAACCCGTTACGGTTTCTGTCGAACCCTAGAAATAGTTGTATTAAAAATGTTAGAGTTTCACCGTGGGTATTTATAATTCCTCGGAAAGGTACTAAGGTCTCCCGCGCCGCCACCTCCGCCACTGCCACCTCCCTTTCTGCGCGGGGGCTTTTTCACGGGAGAGGCCCCGGCGGCGGTCTCGCGCAGGCAATCGGGCGGCGGCCCGAGGCGACGCGGCTACTCGTGCTACGCTGCCGCCGCCCTTCACTGGTTAGCAACCCTACCGTAGTCTGCGGAGCAGCTATGGCGAAGGCGGAGGAGAAGCTGCGGTGCACGAAGGAGCCCTTCATCGAGGACGTCGGCGCCCGGAGGATGTAAGCACGCGCGTTCCCGTCCCGTTTTCGAAGCATGGTTCCATGATTACACTGATTCCACCGCTTCCCGTGTCGGCTGTCTGCTTTTGATTTCAGAAAGAGCATCCGGTTCAGTGTGCTCTCGGGCAGCGAGATTCGCAAGTCCGCGGAGGTGCAGGTCTGGAACAACCGGATCTATGGGCAGGACATGAAGCCGGTGCCCAATGGGTTGCTTGACGCGCGAATGGTAATGACCCGCCCCGCCCGGGCTTGCAGCGTTCGCTCAGCTCCACATTGAATCGGCAGCTTATATTGTTTTCGTTGTATGCATTTTGATTGAGGAATCGTATTTGGTAGTTGTTACTTAAGAATCCCTTCTTAGCATCGTTAAAGTAATTGCAGTTTATTTCGGTTTGTCCAATTTCAGGGATTTGCTAGCAAGAAAGACAAGGACCTCAAATGCAGCACTTGCCATGGTCCATTTGCTGACTGTCCTGGTCATTTCGGTTACCTGAAGCTCGCGCTTCCAGTTTTTAATGTTGGCTTTTTCAATTGTATTCTGGACGTGTTGAAGTGTATCTGCAAGGTACTGCCATGAAGATACTTACATCATGGGTGTGTTGCACTCTGCCTTGATACTTGTTCACTTGTGCTTTCCCAGGGCTGTAGCAGGGTTCTTCTTGCAGAGAAAGACCGCAGAGAGTTTCTGAAGAAGATGAGAAATCCCAGAGCCGATGCGGTACATAAAAGTGCTATCATGAAAAAAGTGAGGGACAAATGCAAACTAACCTGTTGCCCCCGGTGTGAATACAAAAACGGTAAGCTATCCTGCAGTCTGCCCATAATCATATTACCCTAGGAATGTCTACTACCACATATTTGTTTGGAAGCTAACATTTTCTAAAATGTCTTCTTGATTCTTTCCTGTTTTTGTTGGAAATACAGGTGTAGTTAAAAAAGGCAGAGTAGGCCTGATAGTGATTCATGATTGCAGCAAAATTTTGGATGGACATACAGAAGAACTGAAAAATGCATTACTACACAAGAAAGAAAAGGTGTCCACTAGTTCTGTTCGCATGCTAGACCCTGCAACTGCTCTCTCTTTGTTCAGAAGAATGACAGACGAGGTAGGAACCATTTTTCATTCTTCAAAACTCTTACGTGAAGAGAGTACCACAATATTTGGGATATACAGTTATTTGATGTGTGCTGCTACTCAGTCTCTTACTCCCTCCATTCCAAATTGCAAGTCGTTTTTGGCTTTTCTAGGCACATAGTTTTTACTATGATGTAGACATAATGTGTTATTAGGTGCAGAGCAAAGCCATGTACCCAGAATAGCCAAAACGACTTACACTTTGGAATGGAGCGCTCAGTAACACTAGGACAGTCACGTGAGCTTGATAAAACATTAAGCGTACCTAACAAGTGTAACACCCCAGGTGTTTATTAAAGATAAATAACTTGATTAGTTGGGTTAATCAAGATTAATTAGTCCCTAAGCATGTTTTGCTTGATTGTGCACACTTTTGCACAAAAGACCTTGGTCGAAGTTCAAATTCCCGGTCAAACCCTAGATCTCCTTTAAGGCTGAAATGGTTTTCTTACGCGTTCTCCAAATTTCACTATAGAAGTTCAAAATCGGCCAATACGAAAGTTGTTCGTTATTTCCGGGAACACATTTTTCGTAATTGGCGGACATTCCAATTTTGAGTATAAATTGGCCAAAATTCGAGTTGAACGCGCTGCGCACAGGAAACCGGGGCCGAGATTTCTGGCATCTTCAATGCGTTTTTCCCACAAAACCGTTGATCAAAACATATGTCGCCCTTTGTGAAAGTTGTAGGTCTATAGCTCCTCTACAACATTTAGTTTTGGATATTTTTGAGTGTGTTGACACTTTTTGGAGTTTCATAATTTTGTAACCGGGCTCACGAAGTTAGTTTGGACGACGACGTCGCGAACTCAACGCCAGAGCACGCGCGCGCCGGCGTTGTTCTCACTGCCACGTGTCGTGCCGCGCGGTTCCCGGCGTACGGACGCCTCGGTGCCTCCGTGGTGGACCAAGTCGTGACCGTGGTACCTCCGCTTTGCCGTTTCGCCATACACCGCGCCCACGCACGCGAGCCAGAGAACCGGCCGCGCCACGCGCTCGCCGCGCAGCCCACCAGCCGGCGCCGTGGCCTTCTCGCGCGCATGCAGGCCGCCACTTGGCCGCATTGGAGGCTTAAGGCCCTGCGATTGTGTGCTTGTCCGTCCACCCACGCCTGCTCGCCCTGTTTTGCTCCCGCACGCAGGACGCAAACGAGCAGAGCGCCGCCGCGCCCCATTGCTGCGCCGCCACCGAGCTCGCCTGTCCGCTCCAGTTCAGCACCGCCCGGCCGCTCCTACCCTTCCCCTGGGTCGCCTCCACTCCTCCACGCCACCGCCGGCCCGCCGGACGGCGCCGTCGCCGCCCAGGCACGGCCGCAGCGGACAGGAAGGAGCCGCGCCGGCGCGAGCACCCGGCGAGGCCACTCCCGGTTCGGCCACCGTTTTCAAACCCTTCCTTGCTCCTCCCCGGCGCCGCCAAGTCGCCGCCGGACTCGCCGGACGCACCGCCGCTGGTCACCGGTGGGAGCAGCGGGCGCCCAGGGAGCGCCACGCCGCCGGCCGACGCCGCCGCCGTCTCCAGCCCGGCCAAGGCCGCGTTTTCCCCTAGTAAGGTCCGTAACAGCCCCTGGTGGCCTTCCCCGGCCAAGTCCGGTGCTCACCGGCCGGAATTCCGGCCGCCGGTGAGGCCAATCCGCCCCAAGGATCACATTGCAAGAATTTGATTCTTGTCAGGGTGTTTTGTGCAAAAGAAGGGCATATCTGTGATTTAGGAAAATTTCCCGAGGGTCCCTCTGTAAAAGTACATTAGGGTTTTCAGCTGTACCTTGTAAAATCCGTAGAAAATTGTAGAAAAATCAGAAAAATGCAAATCCAATTTTGTTGGGTTCCTGGTGAAGAATCCTACCTTTTCTAGAAAGCATGTATAGGGTTTTTCTGTGTAGTTTTTGAATGAAAATTCAAACTCAGTTTGAGATGTTTTTAGTATAGTTTAAAATATACACATGCTATGAACTTGAATTTTGGATATGTTTCTCTTTATGGCATGCTGAGATCTGTGACCAAAGTTGGAATGAGTTTGTTGTGTAAATCTTTAATTATGATTTATTTAATCTTTATACTAGATTAAGTTTGATGCTTTTTATAGCCTCTTTAATGAACTTTTCTTTGAGCACCAGTGCACCCTAGGGCTTTGCCTTGTTGAGTAGTACCTCTGGTATGATGGATGTGATTTTAGGGAATTGTTTAATAGATGTTTTGGATTTAATCTTGTGTAGGAGCTTAAATTCAAAATCTGAAAAATAATTTGAATCTGCAAGCATGCTTTGGTCAGAAACTCATTCTTGGCATACATGACCTGTAGGAGAAAGTTGAGATCAAAAAGTTTATTAAATCTTTTTATATAAATTAATGTTGATTTACTAGGCTGAAATTTGTCTTTTTCGTATAAATTAATTTATAAATGATCTTAAGCTATATTTTGGTTTGAGAGCTTAAAATAGGCATATGTTGCTGTGTGCAAAAGATTAGGCTCATTTGAAGTGTTTTTGATTTAATTTGGGTTTATGGTTGAAAGGCTTGTTTTAAGTAATTAAAGAAAGAAATGGAAATTAAAAGGGTTAAATTGTGAAATCATGTTTGTTTCTGTTTTTATTAATTTAAACACACCCCCTTGCTGTTTGGTGTAGTTAAGTAACTTAAATTTCTTAGATGTGCACACAATCACCATCAAAGTAGTGTTTTGCTTATCATCACACACCCTAATAATTTCTGTGAGAAAATGATAATGTTTGGATGAATGTGTCCAACAAGAGTTGGTTTTGTGGTAATTCTCCCACCTCCACCATAATCTAATGCATGTGCATGTAAACGTGTAGATCTTTCCGACGGGACATACACGCTCACCCAGGAGGAGGAGGGAGCAGCTACTGGAGAGTTGAATCAAGTTAGTGTGCAGCAAGACCTGGACCAAAGTCCAGAAGAGCCCAAGGCTAGTGTTAGTGTTGAGTCAGAGGAAGGCAAGCCCCGGATACAACTAACCCTTTTTCTAAACTCATATCTTTACTTTTCGTATTTATGTTATGATTTGTGTATTTAAGTTTTAGGAGTTGCTTTGAAACCTAGATGCATGATCCTTAGGACTCCTATGCTCTTTTACTAGTATGTTAGAAACGCTAGTGCCATGCTTTAAGGACACGGTACAAGTCGAGTAATGACTCATTGCTCGCGAGATATAGGATGCTTATGTTGGAATTATAAGTTGGTTAAAATGACTCGCTCATGTGGTAAGAGCAATGGGTTCGGTCTCGACCGAGTAGCATTGTGCTGGTTTAAGCTATTGAACGTACCAAGTGCTTGTCGGGAATGGGACCGGTAAGCCTAGTACCTTCTGAACCGGGGCGGGATCTTTCTAGCTACCGGCTTGGGTTGCGTCTCCGGGCTAGCTACCCGTGGTATAGTGTGTGAGTCCGGACTGGTCGGGTTAGACCCTCCGGATAACCGTGTACCAGAGTTTGTAGCGTCTGATCCCAAACTGTGGGATGTTGGGAACCGCTTGGTTGGGGTAGACACTGCACTTGGTCTATCTTCTTCCGTGTATCTTGGGTTTACCTTGCAAGGATATAAATCGATCGATCGTCGGTCACTCGCCGTTATCTGAGTCGGCTTGACCACTGGCTACCCCATGTTTATTTATGGAACATTTCGGATTAATATTGTTGGATGATTAATTTTGTTTGTACAACCATGCTTGCTTAGCTAGGTGCTTACCTAGAATGGTTAACATACTAGAACTTGAGCTAAAATTTGAAAGTAAGGATCAACTCTTAGTTGCTTTTGGCAAAACAAACCCACCAGCCAAAAAGCCTTGTATGTCTAGCTGTGTCTTTTATTTTTTGTCGGGTAAGTCTTGCTGAGTATTAGTATACTCAGCCTTGCTTTTGTTGTTGTTTTCAGGTAATCCCATCTGGCCTGGTTCCATCCCAGATGGTTGAGAACTTGAATGGGAGAACGATGATGAGGAGTGATATACATGGATGGCCTCCTGTGTGTATCATGCGTTTAGTTTAGTTTACTTTCCGCTGTTTAAACTCTGAACCATGTTTACTTTTATGTAGTCAAAACTTGGTTTGTAATTTTAAGTACTTATGAACTTTTATGTAATGTAATGTTGTACTCTGGTCCCGCCTTCGTGTGGGCTTAGCGCATAAATCGATCCTGTGTAAGTGATTTACCGGGCATGACCCGGCAGAGGCGACAGAATAGTTCTTTATTATCGCTTAATGGCCACGTGGACAGGCTTAGGCGATAATACGGAATTATTTTGGGCGGTTCTGTCACAGCTGGCATCAGAGCGAGTTATGCACCAGAGTAATTAAAATAACTTAACAAACTTGTTTTTGGAATAAAATTTGCCAAGATTAATAATCTTGCTAAGTGAGTAGGACGTTAAGGTCTAATCTAGTCCGAGAGGCCCTAGAGGGAATTTTTGGGTTCTTTCAGGTGGCTAGTACTCTATGGTGTATTTAATCTGACTTCCAGCACATTTTATTCCTGTCAAAACTTACTTTCATGCACAACCATACTAGTTCATCACGTTTTGCCATACGTGGTGGTACCACAGGGAAGTCCTGTGAGGGACTAGTGGGGCCTATTCCAATGGGTGCCACGTCGCGTCTGCGTCTCGTCACGTTTTGCCATACGTGATGGTACCACGGGAAAGTCCGTGAGGGATGAGTGAGGCCTATTCCAATGGGCACTCACGTCGCGTCTGTGTCTAGCCATGTTTTGCCATACATGTGCGAACCCGCAATAGGCGGAAAGGACAACTCCATTCAAACGGAGGTGTCCGAGGTTGGACGCTGTCCATGCAGCGGTTTTACGCATGGATACCGTTTCTATAGTGAACGGTAATGAATGTGGACGCTTTTGTGAGTGCTGGCACAAAAGGTCTTGAATATCTGTGATTTTCTGCAGGTACACTAACCACGGTTGTTAGGAACGGTAATTTAAGAAACGAATAGCCTCCGACTAGCTATTATAAGGAGAGACGTATATGTATGCCTTGCCACCGGCACTAACTTCGTTTTTGAGCTTAAAAGCTTTGTGAGGAAGTTTAGGACGTTTTTTGCATCATGTAAAAGCTATCAAATTAAAACGGAACTTAAATCATGTGTTGGTTGGGCTTTATTTAATTTGTGTTCTTAAGGACCAATCATGCTAGTTTGATGCTTTGATGAAGTGATAAGCAAAGATTGTAACTAGATGTTGTCCAATTCTTCTAAGGAATTATCTAGAAAATTTCTGGCCAGATGATCTTTAGGAAAATTGTTCATCACCTAGTTAAGGTTGCTCTCTGAATTTCTCATGATTTTAGGATGCTTAAAACTGAAGTTAGGATCAAATTTGCTAGGCAAGGTCATGCTGAAATGCTGTCCAATTTCTGAGTTAAGCTGAAAACTTGAATTTTTACACCTAGTTCCAAGAAGCATTTGACCAGGGAATCTATAACAAATATGCTCCATATATAGCCTACTTTGTGCTGTAAAAACCTCATGGTCATAGGGTTCTCAATTTTTGAGATATGATCTTTTTAGTGAAGCACTGTCCTGCTGAAATTTCTGGGCAATAGCACTCTAAACATTGATCAGTTAGACCCTTTTCCAATCTGAATTGGTTCGACCCTTGAATACCAAGAATGCTCCTTAGGTATCTATCTACCTCCTGTAGAAATCTCAAGGTCACTAGATTTTTAGTTTGGGAGTTATGCACAAAACATTAGGTCTCTGCCCTGCTGAATTTCAGAACTAGTGATCTCTGAAATTCAAATTTTTAGGTCATCTTCCTTTGAAATCCAGAGCAAACCTTGAATACCAAAGTTGTTTAGAATTTCATATTCTGCATGCTCGTAAAATTTCAGCATCATTGCAGTTTTGAGCTGAGAGATATGGAATTTTTAGTGACCCTCGGCCTGCTGACCAACAGCCCTGACAGCAAAGCGATATCTGAATTTTCGGGCATGATAGCCTCAGCATTATCTCTATGTTGAATACCAATATTGGAAGGCACGAGATTTTACATCCCCTGCCTAAAGATGATGATATTTAGATGGTGGAAGAATGCTCCAAGTATGTTTTTGAAGTTTCTATCCACAGATGAACACAATCAGTGCAAGATACATCTATCTCCATCTTCTCTTAGGATGGTTTCTAATAGAAGCATACCCATATCCTTGCCGAGTCAAGTGGAACCCCGTTGTACTCTCCTGATTGCTTATACACCTTTTCTTCAATTTAGAGGCGATCCACCAACTTCCTATGGCTATGTAAAGGTGATCACTCCACTTTCCTTGCATCGATATCCCTACATTGATCACTATAAATTCTCAGCCCTTAAAAAAAAAATTCTTATGCTTGCTCACAAACAAATAAATGAGAACATGTTACAAGGCATCAAAAATCTATTGGTATGCATAATGAGTGTCATCCCAGCATGCATATGCTGCATCTCTAACAAAGTAACTCATGAGCATGGAAATGCATTACACAGCATGTGCATTTGGGGAATTTTGGATGGATTAACATGCTTTTGCACTAAGAGTATCCCATCTTTCTAATCTATGAGTTTCCCATCTTTCTAACCTATAGTTCTTTTAGCTGGTGATGTTGTTGTCTCATAAACGAAGGTGCCGCGACGGAACCTAGTGGATCATGTGTGTTGCAGCCATGTGATTACCACCAGGAGCGCGCTAGGTATCTTGGTTTGTGAGAATGCGACTCACCGCACTTATTACTTCTCAACTCTATATTTATCCTCTCTACCTTGACTAACCTCATGGGTGAAGCAAGTCATGCTGACACTGCATCATGAGCACCATATCTCATGAGCATACGCATCACACATTCATAAACATGTGCATCATCATGCATGCACCTCATCATATACATATCATGTGCATCTCTCACTATGCATCATGACATATGCACCATAAGTTCATATTCATCAACATCATATGCTCATATACATGTACATCATACCCATGCACTCATCATTGAGCATCATCATGTGCACCATCCCATGGTTGCACCAATCATTTATATGCATTAACATTGCAAGCCTACATCGTCGGTGCATCATTTCTAAAATATAAAACCATTGCACCTTTAATAACAGGAAGGATATCACACTAAATCACTAACTCAATAAGCTATGAGCAAGTTTGTTTTGAAATTTTTGGCCTCCCTGTGCCAGTTTCCTATCTTCTATTTTTGCTACTCATGAGAAACTTGTTGCTAATTGCTCTCTAAAATTTTGGTTTCCTTAAGTATTCTTTTAAATTAACTTTCAACTCCTTGAGTTACCATCACACTTCTGGTTACTCTCAGAAGGAAATTATTGAATTCTTAAGAGAACCACCCTTGCAGAACGTGTTTATTGACGATCCTTTAGTTAAGGAAATCTTTATGAAATCTCCGGATCGAGTTATCTGGCCTCCCGATCTATTGCTACGATTCCTTATTAATTGTTTCTGTACTTGAATTTTTGTTCTCTTAAGGAAACTGATCGGATCCTCATATAATTTCAGGGCAATGAACTCCACTAGAGGAGGTCCGGTCAATCCTCAACCCAAAGAAATGTCCCCATCCTTTCCACCACCACAGTATGTGGTGGATATCTTTGCCAACACCATGGAAATTTTGGAGGGCCAAAATTTGGTGTTAAGCCAACTAGTGCAAAATGTCATCCATGATCGTTATCAAGGGCTATCGCAAACTAGTCTATCCGACAGTCTCTCCCAAGCAATATCGGAATCTATTATGAAGCAAGTCTATCTATTCAACCTATTAATGAATCATGAAGCTCAAAATCAACAGAACCAAGTTTCCAACCAACAATTTCTCAATTCACTCCTATCATCATCACAACTTCCTATGGACCTTAGGGAGGAAGAAAGAAGAAGTAAGAGTCACAAGCGAGTTTTGCCTGAGATGGATTTAAGTGGGTGGGAAATCACCTGCACCGAATTTCCTTCACATGCTAAAAAGCAGAGCAACAATGCTGGTACGACAACACATGATCACAGTGCACGCCTTTGCTACAGTTGTAAACAGCCTGGGCATTTTGTCAAGAAGTGCCCGAAACCTCCGAAGGACAAGACTAATCGAACTAAGAAGAATAGGCGCAAGAGACTTCGCACCCAAGCTCAGAAGAGCATGCTCAAGGTCACGACTACAATAAATCCGTCAAAAAGAGCACCGATAACGATGAGTACATCTCATATCCGACACCACTTCTCCCCTATCTTTGTCTCCTCTAATCTTGTTGTCAAATCTCGGGGCGAGATTTCTTTTAAGGGGGGTAGACTGTAACACCCCAGGTGTTTATTAAAGATAAATAACTTGATTAGTTGGGTTAATCAAGATTAATTAGTCCCTAAGCATGTTTTGCTTGATTGTGCACACTTTTGCACAAAAGACCTTGGTCGAAGTTCAAATTCCCGGTCAAACCCTAGATCTCCTTTAAGGCTGAAATGGTTTTCTTACGCGTTCTCCAAATTTCACTATAGAAGTTCAAAATCGGCCAATACGAAAGTTGTTCGTTATTTCCGGGAACACATTTTTCGTAATTGGCGGACATTCCAATTTTGAGTATAAATTGGCCAAAATTCGAGTTGAACGCGCTGCGCACAGGAAACCGGGGCCGAGATTTCTGGCATCTTCAATGCGTTTTTCCCACAAAACCGTTGATCAAAACATATGTCGCCCTTTGTGAAAGTTGTAGGTCTATAGCTCCTCTACAACATTTAGTTTTGGATATTTTTGAGTGTGTTGACACTTTTTGGAGTTTCATAATTTTGTAACCGGGCTCACGAAGTTAGTTTGGACGACGACGTCGCGAACTCAACGCCAGAGCACGCGCGCGCCGGCGTTGTTCTCACTGCCACGTGTCGTGCCGCGCGGTTCCCGGCGTACGGACGCCTCGGTGCCTCCGTGGTGGACCAAGTCGTGACCGTGGTACCTCCGCTTTGCCGTTTCGCCATACACCGCGCCCACGCACGCGAGCCAGAGAACCGGCCGCGCCACGCGCTCGCCGCGCAGCCCACCAGCCGGCGCCGTGGCCTTCTCGCGCGCATGCAGGCCGCCACTTGGCCGCATTGGAGGCTTAAGGCCCTGCGATTGTGTGCTTGTCCGTCCACCCACGCCTGCTCGCCCTGTTTTGCTCCCGCACGCAGGACGCAAACGAGCAGAGCGCCGCCGCGCCCCATTGCTGCGCCGCCACCGAGCTCGCCTGTCCGCTCCAGTTCAGCACCGCCCGGCCGCTCCTACCCTTCCCCTGGGTCGCCTCCACTCCTCCACGCCACCGCCGGCCCGCCGGACGGCGCCGTCGCCGCCCAGGCACGGCCGCAGCGGACAGGAAGGAGCCGCGCCGGCGCGAGCACCCGGCGAGGCCACTCCCGGTTCGGCCACCGTTTTCAAACCCTTCCTTGCTCCTCCCCGGCGCCGCCAAGTCGCCGCCGGACTCGCCGGACGCACCGCCGCTGGTCACCGGTGGGAGCAGCGGGCGCCCAGGGAGCGCCACGCCGCCGGCCGACGCCGCCGCCGTCTCCAGCCCGGCCAAGGCCGCGTTTTCCCCTAGTAAGGTCCGTAACAGCCCCTGGTGGCCTTCCCCGGCCAAGTCCGGTGCTCACCGGCCGGAATTCCGGCCGCCGGTGAGGCCAATCCGCCCCAAGGATCACATTGCAAGAATTTGATTCTTGTCAGGGTGTTTTGTGCAAAAGAAGGGCATATCTGTGATTTAGGAAAATTTCCCGAGGGTCCCTCTGTAAAAGTACATTAGGGTTTTCAGCTGTACCTTGTAAAATCCGTAGAAAATTGTAGAAAAATCAGAAAAATGCAAATCCAATTTTGTTGGGTTCCTGGTGAAGAATCCTACCTTTTCTAGAAAGCATGTATAGGGTTTTTCTGTGTAGTTTTTGAATGAAAATTCAAACTCAGTTTGAGATGTTTTTAGTATAGTTTAAAATATACACATGCTATGAACTTGAATTTTGGATATGTTTCTCTTTATGGCATGCTGAGATCTGTGACCAAAGTTGGAATGAGTTTGTTGTGTAAATCTTTAATTATGATTTATTTAATCTTTATACTAGATTAAGTTTGATGCTTTTTATAGCCTCTTTAATGAACTTTTCTTTGAGCACCAGTGCACCCTAGGGCTTTGCCTTGTTGAGTAGTACCTCTGGTATGATGGATGTGATTTTAGGGAATTGTTTAATAGATGTTTTGGATTTAATCTTGTGTAGGAGCTTAAATTCAAAATCTGAAAAATAATTTGAATCTGCAAGCATGCTTTGGTCAGAAACTCATTCTTGGCATACATGACCTGTAGGAGAAAGTTGAGATCAAAAAGTTTATTAAATCTTTTTATATAAATTAATGTTGATTTACTAGGCTGAAATTTGTCTTTTTCGTATAAATTAATTTATAAATGATCTTAAGCTATATTTTGGTTTGAGAGCTTAAAATAGGCATATGTTGCTGTGTGCAAAAGATTAGGCTCATTTGAAGTGTTTTTGATTTAATTTGGGTTTATGGTTGAAAGGCTTGTTTTAAGTAATTAAAGAAAGAAATGGAAATTAAAAGGGTTAAATTGTGAAATCATGTTTGTTTCTGTTTTTATTAATTTAAACACACCCCCTTGCTGTTTGGTGTAGTTAAGTAACTTAAATTTCTTAGATGTGCACACAATCACCATCAAAGTAGTGTTTTGCTTATCATCACACACCCTAATAATTTCTGTGAGAAAATGATAATGTTTGGATGAATGTGTCCAACAAGAGTTGGTTTTGTGGTAATTCTCCCACCTCCACCATAATCTAATGCATGTGCATGTAAACGTGTAGATCTTTCCGACGGGACATACACGCTCACCCAGGAGGAGGAGGGAGCAGCTACTGGAGAGTTGAATCAAGTTAGTGTGCAGCAAGACCTGGACCAAAGTCCAGAAGAGCCCAAGGCTAGTGTTAGTGTTGAGTCAGAGGAAGGCAAGCCCCGGATACAACTAACCCTTTTTCTAAACTCATATCTTTACTTTTCGTATTTATGTTATGATTTGTGTATTTAAGTTTTAGGAGTTGCTTTGAAACCTAGATGCATGATCCTTAGGACTCCTATGCTCTTTTACTAGTATGTTAGAAACGCTAGTGCCATGCTTTAAGGACACGGTACAAGTCGAGTAATGACTCATTGCTCGCGAGATATAGGATGCTTATGTTGGAATTATAAGTTGGTTAAAATGACTCGCTCATGTGGTAAGAGCAATGGGTTCGGTCTCGACCGAGTAGCATTGTGCTGGTTTAAGCTATTGAACGTACCAAGTGCTTGTCGGGAATGGGACCGGTAAGCCTAGTACCTTCTGAACCGGGGCGGGATCTTTCTAGCTACCGGCTTGGGTTGCGTCTCCGGGCTAGCTACCCGTGGTATAGTGTGTGAGTCCGGACTGGTCGGGTTAGACCCTCCGGATAACCGTGTACCAGAGTTTGTAGCGTCTGATCCCAAACTGTGGGATGTTGGGAACCGCTTGGTTGGGGTAGACACTGCACTTGGTCTATCTTCTTCCGTGTATCTTGGGTTTACCTTGCAAGGATATAAATCGATCGATCGTCGGTCACTCGCCGTTATCTGAGTCGGCTTGACCACTGGCTACCCCATGTTTATTTATGGAACATTTCGGATTAATATTGTTGGATGATTAATTTTGTTTGTACAACCATGCTTGCTTAGCTAGGTGCTTACCTAGAATGGTTAACATACTAGAACTTGAGCTAAAATTTGAAAGTAAGGATCAACTCTTAGTTGCTTTTGGCAAAACAAACCCACCAGCCAAAAAGCCTTGTATGTCTAGCTGTGTCTTTTATTTTTTGTCGGGTAAGTCTTGCTGAGTATTAGTATACTCAGCCTTGCTTTTGTTGTTGTTTTCAGGTAATCCCATCTGGCCTGGTTCCATCCCAGATGGTTGAGAACTTGAATGGGAGAACGATGATGAGGAGTGATATACATGGATGGCCTCCTGTGTGTATCATGCGTTTAGTTTAGTTTACTTTCCGCTGTTTAAACTCTGAACCATGTTTACTTTTATGTAGTCAAAACTTGGTTTGTAATTTTAAGTACTTATGAACTTTTATGTAATGTAATGTTGTACTCTGGTCCCGCCTTCGTGTGGGCTTAGCGCATAAATCGATCCTGTGTAAGTGATTTACCGGGCATGACCCGGCAGAGGCGACAGAATAGTTCTTTATTATCGCTTAATGGCCACGTGGACAGGCTTAGGCGATAATACGGAATTATTTTGGGCGGTTCTGTCACAACAAGTTGCCCCAAGCGCATTGTTTGCCTCACACTGGATGCTATTCTCCAATTTATACTCACTTTCAGTTTTTCTTTTTTAGTTTGCTTAGCCAATGTTACTGTCCCCCATGTTTCTGCAGGATTGTGAAGTACTAAACCTTGGTGATAGGCCAGAGAAACTTATTGTGACGGAGATTGCAGTGCCACCTGTATCTATAAGGCCTTCTGTTATTGTTGGTAATACTAGAACAAGGTAGTTTCTTAAGAGTTCTTGTGCTTATCCTCATGCTCATTGGTGATCCAGAACAACCTTGCGATCATGAGTTGTCTTGCTTGCTGCAGTAATGAAGATAGCATTACTGCTATATTGAAGGGCATGATTAATACAAATTCTATCCTTAAGGAGACCCTTCAAACTGGGGGTCTGTTCTCCAAGTGCTTTGTAAGATATCTCAGAGCTCTTCACTTGTCTGTTTACATGTTTCTGAAATTTTCCATTCCTCTCCTTTTTTGGTAAAGAAGCTCTTTAATGTTTATTGTTTTTCGTACCATTTTTAGAAACTCTTTGTGTTCCTTGTAACCCGCAAAGTAGTTCAATATATGCAATTTAAATTTTAATTGCCTGTGAAGTGCTATTTTCCAGGTAATATGTTGTACATTGCAGAATTGAACAGGATTCATCATTTACATATATGTGCTGCTGTAATGTCAACATCACAATTTAAAGTGTTATTAACTAGAGATTGGATATTGAAATCAATATTAATTACCTAAAACAAATTTGGAATTGTGTCAAATATTGGACAGTTATCCCTAGAGACTTCAAACTTCTGTCTTATTTCTTGCTACATTAATCCTTGCTTGTGATTATGATCTTTAAAATGTCAGGGATCATATTTTCAGATGCACACTTGGATTTGCTTTCATTTTCATTCTGGAAACATAATTTATCAGATTGTAACTTTTTTGTTGAGATCTTTAGCTAACACTCCTCTTTCTTTTTAGGATTGCTGGCAACAACTTCAACTTCAAGTTGTTGAATTTGTAAATAGCGATGCCCCCTGTCTCCCTGAGGCACAACATCGTGGCCTTGTTCAACGACTCAAAGGGAAGACAGGCCGATTTCGTGGTAACTTATCTGGAAAACGTACTGAGTACACTGGAAGGACTGTCATATCTCCTGATCCAAATTTGAGAATAACAGAGGTACTTGTCCACCTTCAATTTATTTCCTTAATTTCCACTTCCCAATAGTTTCCCATGTCATCTTTAATTAATACTAATTTCAAAAAAAAATCTTTAATTAATACTTCAGGTGGCTATTCCTGTGTTGATGGCTCGAGTCTTGACTTATCCTGAAAGGGTTTCAAACTATAACCTTGAGAAGCTGCGTCAGTGTATACGAAATGGACCATACAAACATCCAGGGGCTAATTTTATTATAACCCCTGATGGCTCAAAGCTGTAAGTTCTAGATGATTTTCTGAATTGGTAGCCAGCCCGACCTCCATCCATCATTTTTTTTTCTTTTTTTAGGAGCTTAAAATTTGGTGATAGAAGGATTCAGGCGCGGGATTTAAAGTGTGGCTATACAGTTGAAAGGCATTTAGAAGATGGTGATATTGTCCTGTTCAATAGACAGCCCAGTTTGCATAGAATGTCGATTATGTCTCACAGGGTATAATTTCTACTTATTTCGTTATACTTACTATACTTAAACATTTACCTCACATTTGGGTACTTGTTTTTGCACTTGAGCACAGGCAAGGATAATGCCATGGCGAACACTGAGATTTAATGAGTCTGTTTGCAACCCGTATAATGCTGATTTTGATGGCGATGAAATGAATTTGCATGTCCCTCAGACAGAGGAAGCTCGCACTGAAGCACTTATGCTCATGGGGGTAACATTTGCTAACCTCATTGTTATAGTTGAGCAATTTTTGGTTTTATGTGCTAGCACCTAGCATATTTTGGCAGCTGGTATTTACTATATCCATTGCTTTTGCAGGTTCAGAATAATTTATGTACTCCTAAGAATGGGGAGATACTGGTTGCTTCCACACAAGATTTCTTGACCTCATCTTTTCTGGTTACAAGAAAAGATGCGTTCTATGATAGATCTTCCTTTACTCTTTTGTGCTCATACGTTGGTGACGCAATGGAGAACATTGATTTGCCAACACCAGCCTTGATTAAAGTAAGAGTTACATAACGAGTGAATTTTTTGTATGGTCATATCTAAAAAGTTATGCTAAGAATGATGCCTATAGTTTGAATAGTTGATATCATTTGAACATGGTAAATTTGGTGCTTTTTATTTTGAGTAAAACAACATTATTATTTGCATATATAAAACATGTCTTTCTTATTGAGATGCACATATATTTTGGTATATTGTATTTTTGCAGCCTATTGAGCTTTGGACTGGTAAACAATTATTCAGTGTGTTAGTTCGACCTAATGCACGTACAAAGGTGTTTCTGAATCTTGCCGTTAAAGAAAAAATTTATTCGAAGAAAAAGGAAAAAGAAGAGAAGGGAGAGGAGCAAAAGGAAACAATGTGTGGTAGGGAAACAATGTGTCCCAATGATGGTTATGTCTACTTCCGAAATAGTGAACTGTTGTCTGGACAAGTTGGGAAGGCAACTTTAGGTAATGACTCTAATTCAAAAATGAGTATCAGTATGTCAATTATATGTTGTTGCCTGTAGCATATTGTATCTATTATAATGTGGATACATATGAATCTAAACTTTTGGCCAAGTCAAATTGTATTGTTTTCTTTCTGTATTTATTTATTTCCTTTCAGAAAGCATTACTGTGGACAACATAATTCTTATGTGATTTACTCATGAACCTACACATACACTGTTACAAATGATGTGTAATTTTACCAGTTATTAGTAGATAATTTTGTTCACTCTCCTGCTTATGGCACCTGCTTTTTTCGTTTGATGTGATCGTTTTGTAAGCAACCAATTTTTTTGCCCTTTATCTGCAGGTAATGGGAATAAGGATGGCATGTACTCTGTTCTTCTAAGAGATTATAATTCTCATGCTGCAGCAAGTTGTATGAATCGCTTGGCAAAGTTTAGGTGAGACACATTCTACGCTTTGTGTAATCTCATCATTCATGTTACTTTATATGAGAGGTGATTCATTTGTGGATAAATCATTTTATTCCACTTTACGTGATTTCTTACATACCACTGATGTCCCAGTGACATGTAAGAGAGGCATATAATTTCATAGTGGCACACCATCCTTTTATTTGTATATACAGGAGAGTTAGTAGGTTTCTTGGGCCTAGTTAGCTAATCCTACACATAGGCATCAGTGCCACTGTATCTGCATATGCATCATAGTTTTACAAAAATTTTGTATGGAAACTTGTTCTGATCTGAATTGTGTACTTTATCCTCTGCAGTGCAAGATTTATTGGGAACCATGGTTTTTCCATTGGTGTGGATGATGTCCAACCAGGAGAACATCTAAATCGGCAAAAGAAAAAGAAAATAGATGAGGGGTACAAACAATGCCACGATCTTATTTCTTTGTTTGCCAAAGGCGCACTTGCGTTGCATCCTGGTTGCAATGCAGCTCAAACGTTGGAGCATAAGATAACTGGTGTGCTAAATGAAATCAGAACGACTGCTGGAAACGTAAGTCTGCACCAAGTTTTAGTCAATTAGCATTTAAACGGCTGTTGAAAAGTTATCGAGAATATAAATGTAAAAAAAAGTGGTCTAATGCCCCATATTTTAGACTTGTGATTACCAATGTGTACACTCTGCCTTTGCTGTGCTTTTAAGTGGGTTGCTGAATTTTTCGGATGAAACATTTTTTTCAGGTGTGCATGGATACACTTCACTGGAGGAACAGCCCATTGATTATGTCTCAGTGTGGATCTAAAGGTTCTCCAATCAATATCAGTCAGATGGTTGCTTGTGTTGGCCAGCAATCTGTTGGAGGGCGTCGTGCCCCAGATGGTTTTATAGATAGAACTCTTCCCCACTTTCCTATAAATTCGAAGACCCCTGCGGTAAGGACAAAAGGATTATGGCTTGCTGATTTGTGCATTGGGTATTTCTAGTTTCGTTCAAATAAAGAATTCTGATTTGCATATCTTCTACACTGCTTGTTCAACAGTGCAGATCTAATAGTAGCATTACTTTTTATTACGCAATTCACATGTACCAGAACCATGACACTTTACCGAACAATGACATCTCTTTATGGGAAAATTTGATCCATAATATCCAAAGAACCAACCCTTAGATATATACCATCAAAAGATTCTAACTCAGATTTTTTACCGTCAAAACATACCATGTTATGGCTGTATAAGTGTATAGCTTTCCGTTTGCCTCCCGTCGGTTTCGCCGCTGCCACCATCACCGTCATTGCTGCATCTAGTGTGTCTCTCCTTCATCTTCGGAAGATTTTGTCCACCGGCTGTGTCGCCGCCGGCACGTCTTGAGGCTTGTCTTTTCCTAGTTGCGGCACCACCAGCTGCATTGCCACCGGCGTGTCTGTAGAAAGGTAGAATTGGGGAAGACACCACACACCCAATGGGGGGTGACCTCTCATATAAATAGCCAAGGTGGCTTACAGTACAAGGATACAATCTCCTATGCTAGGAAGGTTAATCACCTATACTAGGAAAGATAGTAACCACCTATACAAGGCAATGTACAGCCAGCTATGCATACCTTGCTGATACATATCTAATAGCGTCTTCAGGCTCATCTTTTCCTAGTTGCGGCATGAATCCTGTTGTGCGTGCCTGCGAGGTGGAGACCCGGGAAAGAGACGAAGCTGACGAGGATGCGGACTCAATCAGCCATCAAGGATGTGGCTGACCGCTGACGGAGCTGAATCTCGCCGGAAAATCTGCAGGCTCAGCTCTCACTTCCTCTAACTCCTCCCTGTATCCTGTCGAGCAAAGCTCTGGTGGACTGAGTGGAGCTGTTGGACGAGGTTGTCCGCCTCCTGGTAGCTCGGCGGCGGTGGCATTGTTGGGGAGAGGACAAGGGAAGGCGCACGGCGGAAGTAGTGGAGGTCTCGAGGGTGGGGGGCTGGGGGCACTCATCGGTCTTCGGTGGCTCGGTGACGGCGGCAACGGCAAAACCGACAGGAGGCAAATGGAATGCTATACAGCTATAATGTGGTATGTTTTGATGGTTAAAATCTGAGTTAGAATCTTTTGATAGTATATCTAAAGGTTGGTTATGCTATGGATCCAATTTTCGCTCTCTTTATTGCTGAATCCGGTGATTCTACTGCAGCACAGCAGTAGTCTGTAGAGAAATTGGAGCTCTTGGAACATTCTTCTTTTTTTAAATATACTCCATCCATCCCAAATTACTATTCGTTTTGGCTTTTTCAGGTACATAGTTTTTGTTATGCACCTAGATACATGTTATGTCTAGATGCATAGCAAAAGTTATGCATCTTGAAAAGCCAAAACTAATAGTAATTTGGGACGGATGGAGTACTATTCTGCTCTATTTGTAACATGTGAATATGTCATTTCGTTAATTTTAATCACGAATTTGACATATTTGAATATGTAAATTCAATATTCTAATAAGGTTGTTTTCCACTTGCAGGCTAAAGGTTTTGTTGCTAATTCGTTCTATACTGGTTTGACTGCTACTGAGTTTTTCTTCCACACAATGGGTGGTCGAGAAGGTCTTGTTGACACAGCGGTATGTCTAAATTTAAGCATGTTTTTCTTGCATATGCTAAATGCTGCGTTCTATAGGAATTTCATGGTAAAAGATGGTAAGTTCACTTAAGTTTAAATATGACTTTCATGTTTTCATCAGTTAAGTAAAAGCAGACATGATGACATTATTGAAATCTGTTCTCCTGTCCAAATTGTTTTTCACTATGAATGATATATAATTTTGTAGTTCTAATTAAACAAGCCTAATGGATCAGTAAAGCAAAAGTAGGCACCAAAGGATCTTTGATCGTACTAACTGTTACAGACTTGCATTAACGGAAAAGATCATCTTTCTCTGAAGCTGACATAAAGTTAGACAAATCATTTGTCCCCTGACACTGATTTGTATCTTCACAAACACAATTGATGGCTATTTCATGTGCATTCTCATTCACAAATTTTACTGTGGTCCTGGTACCTGCTTGCTTCCTTTGTTGTAATCTCTTTTTTTTTTATCATAGGTGAAAACAGCAGAAACTGGATATATGTCCCGCAGATTGATGAAGGGTTTAGAAGATCTCTCTGTTTTCTATGATCAGACAGTCCGTAATGCTAGTGGTGGTATAGTTCAGTTTTTGTATGGAGATGATGGCATGGATCCTGCAAAGATGGAAGGAAAAGATGGCACACCCTTAAATTTGGATCAGTTGTTTATGAAAGTCATGGTTAGTTTTAATGTAGAGAATACTATGCTATGATCATAAAAACGTGTTCTGATCATTTAACTTTTATAGGCAACATGTCCTCATAGGGGGCTGGATACATTATCTCGTGATGATATCAAGCGGATGTTAAAGGAGAAGCTCGACCAACATAAAACCTCATCTGATGGTGGTTGTACCGAAGAGTTCAAGGAATGCTTGACAAAATTTCTTGAGAAACGTATACAATTACTAAACTGCACAAGAAAGGCACTTCATCTAGATGAGAAACATGTAGGAAAGAATGATTCTTGCATAGAAGAAACCATTGCTGCTAATATTTCTGGTATATCTGCAAAACAACTACAGGTGTGTGCTTATGACCTCATTCATGTACCCTATTACCAGATTTATGGTTCGATGAGAGCTGTAATCCTTAATCAAACTTCTGCCATTCATGTAGTTTTAATTTTCTGCAGCAAATGTGCCATAGGACACATCAATATGGTACATTCATGCTTCTTAACTGACTATAAATTTGTGAATATATACAGTGTTAAGGGCTAGCATAAGATGCATTAGTAGTTGCAAAATATTAAGTTCCATGTGCTGTTTGGTTTTCAATTTAGGGCGCAAACAAGTTCGTGACTTGGGACTTGATATGAACCTTAGTTCGCAAAGAGGTAACTACCATGCTGATGATGGACAGGCAGCATGCCTTGAAGGGAATTATAGCATTAAAAGGGTGGAGACACTTTAGATCGGGAGAAACTTAAATTCTTTTATTGCTTGATTCGGACACAGACCATCCCTGTTGTAGTCATGACTTGACTCATCAGAAATAAATATATTTTCCAGATGGTTGAATTGAAATTGAATTCTTAGAGCTGCTGTCAATTGGGACTTTTTCCCCTGTTAAATTATCATATAATCTAACATGGGCTGTAGTTTTCCATACCACCTGTGTGGAAATTACTATATAATCTTTCGAGGAAATGGCAAATATGCATTGAAGTATTAGACTGAAGTATAGTAGGTGTGTGCGGAACAAGGTTATCAGAGTGTTACTTTTTTTTTTGGACTTAGACTTTTAGGTACAGCCCCGAGCCTTGATCTTTCTGTGTAAATCCAATAGGTACATCTTATATTAATTACTAATGTGTTGCGAGTAAGTCTTGCCTTTGCTGTTCCTGAACCTTTTTTTTCTTGCCACACTTTTTTTATTATGTTAAAGCAACTCAGGTTAGCATACAACACTCACAATAAATTACAACTTCCTATATTTACCCTGATATAGTCAACGAACCATTAACTCCATATCATGCATCTTTTTATCTCTCTATAAGGGCAAAAAAAAAGTTTGCTTGGTGATCCAGTAACATAGTTTAGGGTGTAGTTGAAGTCTGCTCCAAAGATTTTTTTTTTTTGCTTCCAGTTTTGCATTTCGTGCTTGTTAGCCTTGTCTTAGAAGATTTATTTTCCTTTTTTTCTCCCCTGGATCAGGTTTTCTTGGATACCTGTTTTTCTCGTTATTACTCAAAGGCAATTGAAGCTGGAGCATCTATTGGAGCAATTGGAGCTCAAAGTATTGGAGAGCCAGGGACTCAGATGACACTGAAAACATTTCACTTTGCAGGAGTAGCTAGCATGAGTATCCTTTTTACCTCTGCTTCAGAAAATGTTGGTTAATTCTGTGGCATTGAACTTGCTGAATTAGGATGTTTCAGATTATATTTTCTAAAATTTTCTACTTCAGATAAGTGCTGCTAAGATTGAATATTTCAGCTTATATTGTTTCTTTAACCATAAAAAAGATGTTACTCTTGGTGTCCCTCGCATCAAGGAAATTATCAATGCTGCTAAAAAGATAAGCACACCTATTATCACTGCTGAGCTTCTGTCTAGGAAAGATGTGCTGTCTGCACGCATTGTGAAAGGAGCTATGGAGAAAGCAGTGCTCGGTGAGGTGAGTTGGTGCTTGATTGGCTGTGACAGATAATTTATTAATTGTATTCACAGTTTGTTTTGTATTATCCTCTGGTTTTACTAATCAAATTTTTACCCTTTTCAACTGGACTTGCAAAGAGTTTCTCACTTCCTCTGCTGTTACCTTACTTTATGCTATGGAGGCTGAATGTTACCTTACTTTATGCTATGGAGGCTGAGTGCTGAGTCTGTTTTTATGGGATACAAGAAAATAGCACATATACTAACTTTACATGTACTCAGCATCTACTAGTTCCATGATAAGGGTATCGTTATAATGGAACTGCCTTTTGTACTTGTTTGTGAAATTGGGCAGGAGTTTTAGATTTACAGTACTACTATACTACTACATGTTGGCTTCAGGTGGAAATTATTTAATGATTTGTATTGGTTTTATCTTTCATTGATCTTTCTGTTCTATATTAGCATGAATCACTAAAATGAATAAAAATTCTCCTTGGATGAAACCTGCCACATCTTGGTAGATTTCATACAGTCGTTTAGATGCTTGCTTTTGGATTGATGGTTTGTTTGTTGATCAGGTAGCATCAGCCATAAAGATTGTCTTGAAATCAAGTCAGCCAAACTTGGTGGTCAAACTTGATATGCAACTTATAGAAGCTCTGCACATGGGGATATCTGCTGACTCTGTGCAGCTGTCAATTTTGAATCATCCAAGGATCAAGTTAAAATCTGAGGTGTGAGCCAAGTTTCAGGCTTTGGTACATTTGATGATTTTTCTTTATCTGTACAGTGGTTGCAATTTACAGTTAATTGATCTTTGCAGCATGTCCGTGTCATTGATAGAGCCAAGTTGAGAATATATCCAGCTGGTACAGATAAGTCCAAACTTCAGCTCGAGCTGCATAACCTCAAAGCCATGCTTCCGAAAGTGATTGTGAAGGTGAACAAGATGTCCACTGTTAAATTTTCTGCCATTTTCGTTTGCAAAAGTATTCTTGCTACTATTGTGCCAACAATGACATTTCTTGAATTAAAAATCAGGGCATTCCCACTGTTGAAAGAGTTGTTATCGACGAAAGAAAAAAAGATGGAGAACTAGTAAAATACGACTTGTTGGTTGAAGGGTAAGCTTTCCTATTTATTTATTTATTGTTTGGCAGCACAAACCTTTTGCTTTCTAGCTTTGATAGCCTTCCATTTTTGTGTAATTACAGAACAAACCTCCTGGCCGTTATGGGTACCCCTGGGGTTGATGCTAGGAATACAAAAAGTAATCACATCATGGAAATGAACAGCACTCTTGGAATTGAAGCTGCTAGGAGATCTATTATTGATGAAATTCAGTACACGATGAAAAGTCATGGCATGAACATTGATGTGAGACACATGATGCTTCTGGCAGATTTGATGACATACAAGGTATTGTGTTACCTCTGTACATTGATTTTCCCCCCTCCACATGTACTTTTACATTACGCACATCCTACTGCTGTTAATGCTTTGGAACAGGGTGAAGTTCTTGGCATTACTAGATATGGCATTGCAAAGATGAAAACAAGTGTGCTGATGCTTGCTTCATTTGAGAAAACCTCGGAACATCTATTCAATGCCTCGTACAGTGGCCGTGAGGACGAGATAGAGGGAGTCAGCGAATGCATTATCATGGGCATTCCCATGCAACTCGGTACCGGTATTCTCAAAGTCAGGCAAAGGTATGTGAGCACTCTCCTGGGCACTGAACTTCTTCACAGCCGATTTGTTGAGAAATTTCCAATCCTACATATTTTCTAAAACTTATAGGATGACATGAATTTCTTAACCATCCGCACTTGTTGATGAGGTATACCATTTTCCCTGCAGGCTGGATCATCTCCCTGAATTGAAGTACCAGCCGGACCCAATACTGTCGTGACCCATACGCGTGGCGTGGATCTGAAGCTGGAACTCTGTACATATATAACTGGAGCATACATGCATAGCGTAGGTCAACTACAGCGGCTGTAAATTTTGAGGCGAACGTCCATCCGTCCATGAGGCAACGTTCGGGCGAACCACACCTTTTTCGTCTGCAGACGAGGAGAGTAAAAACATTGCAAACGTGACACACTAATTTGTACAATTCAGAGCTAATATGGCAGATTGGCGGGCAACACCTGCTTACTTGCTTAGGCGATGGTGCGTGCTTACTTCTCTGAGGTAATGTTGCCTGGGAATGTTCGGTTTTCCTGTTGCTGGGCTACCGAGCAGACGTCACGGCGGACCGATGGGGTTTTTAACCGCACTTCCTTTTCGGTGGTTGACGTAGACCCCTTTGTGGTGCATGTAAACCTCGGTTTTACCGGTAGCATAGGTAGGCGTCCCCGTGCCTACCTGAACATAAACTCATGCTTTGGCTTTAGTTATTTTTGTCAACCACAGTTTTTTTTGAGAAATAAAACGCTGTCAGCGGTCAGCCACACAATTTTGCATCTAGAAGGGAGGTGGCTTTTGTTGGACCTGCTCCACTCCACCGTCGACGAGCCGTGTGCCCGTGTGAGACAGGGCCGCACCCGGCATCTCACCTACTCCCCCGGCTGCCCCTCCGTCGTCAAGGCTAGTAGTATCCTCCACTGCGCGACCTGGACTCCGTCCTCCTTCCTTGCTTGGTTGACAAGCGACCATGGATCCGCGGCCCCCATTCGTGCGTGAAACAGGAGCGAAGCAGCAACGCAGGGCATATGAAACTGCGAGTGCTCAAATCAGGGCATTCGTGTCACCCATACTCTGGTACTGCTATTTTGTCAAAAAAGGCTAGCTCTCCAACTGATCCACCGTCCACGTCAAAGCAAGGAAACCAAAAGTCGTTCGGTGCATCTGGCTAGTTTTGTTTGCCCCAATTGTTTGTTTGTCTGTTTGTTCAGACATCGTTGGCAGAGATCGAGAGAGAGTCGGAAACAACCTTGACATGATCCGGGAAAGAAGAGGATATAAATGGGGAAAAAATAGTTGCGCGTTTTGATGCGTCTTTTCCTGCGGCTGTTGTTAGCCGTTGAGTTCTTGTTGGGAACTTTCTCAGCAAGAGAAGAAGTGACCATATGCTTGGACGTTTCGTGTAACGGCACGTACTAGTACTAGGTTGACCTCAGTGAGGGGGGAGCGTACTGTATTTTTCTTGCTCGTCTGACTCGGTACTGTTTGCTTGTGCGTTGAACCGTAGTACTGAAAGCGCTTAATCTGACCAAACCGATTGTATCTTTTTTGGAAGACAAAAATGCACTAAAATTTCACATTGGAGACATGCGGAATCAATCAAGGATAAAGTGATCATCAGGCAGAGACAGCTCATCCGGTCCTGACAAGCTGTCGATCTCGGGCGCCGCTCGCTGGAGTACACCGCGCGCTCGTGCGCACGGGCCGTACCCCGTACGTGCGCGCGCGCGCTGGCTTTTGTTTACGCAGCAACACCACGTGTGCCGCCGCGTGTGCACGCGCATTAAACTACAGCGTCGGCACGCGGAGGTGAGAGGTCTGGTGTTTATTCAAGCCAAGCTAGCCGCCGTGGTTCGTCGATGGAGCCGGCCAGCCACGGGGTACTAATTAACAGACCGATAAATTAAGCTAAAATCAAAATTAGCGGGATCCGGATGCGGAGGTGCATGATGGTAGCTCGTGGCACACCCTGTCTTATTCTCCCGGCTGCATGCAGGTCCGTTGACTAAGAAGACTGCTAATCAAATCACTCTCCCGACCGTGCGTCCTTAGCAGCTTGCTTGATCACCAATTTAAATTCCCGTGCTCTCTTTCGTTCAAAAGAATTTTTCTGTGCTTTATTTGCGCTAACCACTCTGTCTCCGCTTGCACTAATCAGACAGCGGCGACTTTTTGCCGGTGTCTTTATTTGCAGCGGCTAGCTGGACTCTTCGTTTCTTCATTCGTAGCTGCAGCTTTGACATTCCAGTAATCGACGAACAAGCTGGTTGGTCGATCGCTTCGTTATTCTTCGTCACGCATCGATCGGTAGCCAAATTCTCGCATCCACTTGACGTTATTTATATATGGCGATGGATCGGAGGATGGCTGGATGGGGTGTGTGGTGAGAAGAACGGCAGTGCGAAGTCAACAAGGGAAAAAAAGATGTAGATCTCAGGACCGGAGTTATCGTTTTGTCGATATCTTTGCGAAGGATCACCGCACGTTTGGTCAACGGCTCCCGTACGTGCTCGGCGCGTGGACCTTGAGGCGCACGTGGGCATCCAGCGTTATCGATGAAGTGATGAGCTTGCTAGAGGAGCACGACCGGATCATTGCAATTGGAGAGTGAGTCCCTACTCGTACTACGTACGGAGTACCCTACACGCACATTAGTGCTACGACATTTGGACGAGCATGCAGTAAGAACTGGACACTAATGTGTAGTCCTTATTGCAAATTTCCCCATCAGGAATTGGATTGCCAGTTTACCACATTGGTGCTTTTGGTGTTTCCACCGACGTTGAAAAGTTTAATATTTTCGTCACACATATTATAGTATAATGTTTTTTTGACGGGAATATTATAGTATAATGTTAGCGTTCGACAGGTCTCTAAGAGGAGAAGCCGGCAGATTTTTTTGTGAGAAGAAAATACTATAGACTGATTAAGCCGGCTGATTTGTTGTTTGAGAAAAATGTTGTAGAAGAAGCCGAGACAAGCAAGCCGTTCGGCAGATTGCTGGAAAAATTAACCATCTTGTTATACTCTTGATGAGATATACTTATATTTCTCTTGATGAGATATACTTATGTTTACACATGCTCCTGAAAAAAAAGACTAACTTCGAATTCGTAGCGTGGGCTAGCAGCTTGACACGCAAAATTTCGGAGCTATTTAGTTCACCAAACCCCTCAAATTTATTATTTATCACATCACATTTTCATTGTTTTTTTCAAACTAAACACTCTAACTTTAACTTTTCATTGTTCATCATCCTTTCACCCATCGCATCTTCTCTCACAGCACGCGACTCAATGCACTGTTCTTCTAGTCCCACCATTTTCCCAAACTAAATACTCAACTTTTTACTATTCATTCCCATCACATTTTACTAATTAAACAACCGCTTCTTCGCGCTAAGAGCAAGTTTAATAATTTAGTCAGCTGCTGGCTGTATGATTTCTTATAGCCTACCTCTCAGCCAACTAGTATAATGGTTTAGCCTTTCACATTTAAGATATGTGTTGACGCTTTTTTCTGTCAAACACACGAATGCGCTAGATCGCGCGGTCGTCAGAAATCCACTCGCCGAACCACCCAGCACGGGCCGGTCTAACTGCCTGGAGGGGCTGGTCTAACCGCCTTGGACAGGAGGCACGTCGAAAACCTATATTCGCTGCTCCGGGAGGGACCCTGTCGGGAACAGTGCGCCTAGGGTTGTTCTGAGATCGGCAGACCACTCAGAACTCCCTCAACCGCCGTGGAGACGAAGGAGGAGAGCAATGGAGGTTGGAAAAGTAGGGTTTGAAGAAAATAAGGTAAAATTGATAATGACGATTGGATGATAGCTCTCAATCGGCCACGACCCTTTATATTTATAGGGTGGGAGGACTTGCCCTGCAAACAACGCTTTACAACTCGGAATCAAGCCAAACTCCTAATTCTACCTGAAATCGGAGAGACCCGGTTAGACCGCCCCTGGGGGGCGGTTAGACCGCCTGGCGCCTACGTGCCGGACCGGCTGCAGCGCACCCCGGTCAGACCGCCCTGGGGACCCGGTCTGACTGGCCTGCCTGGCCTGAGTCGGCTTTTGCCAAATTTGAGTATCAACACATGCCCCCTGTTTTTTAGTAAAGCTTGCGTGCTAAAAAATAATCCTAAGGACGACAAAACTGTTGTCGGTCATTTTTTATGCTAAGGGCGATTTTCATAGAAACTGGCCATGAATCTTCAAGCATCTTGCCATACACTTGGATAGAACTTCTTCAAATATCTTCCATTGAGCGCCCTTGGTAGCTGCTGTCCTTGCAATAATTCCACCATATAGGAATTTTCAGAGCAAACTCTCACAATCTTGTATGGACCTTCCCAACTCGGAGACCATTTACCAAACTTATTGCTCTTGGATCCTAAAGGTAGAATAATTTTCCAAACCAAATCTCCTACTTGAAAAGACTTAGCTCTTACCCTTTTATTATATGCTCTAGCAACTCGCCTTTTGTACTTCTCAATTGCTTCTAAAGCCTCCATTCGCTTGTCGGTCACTTCATCAATATTATCCATCATCAAAGCATAATATGTATCAACATTAAGATCATTTTGCTTTGCAAGTCTATATGCACCTAGATTTACCTCAACGGGCAAAACGGCCTCTTGACCATACACAAGCTCAAAAGGAGTAACTTTAGTAGCACCATATCTAGAAATGTGATGAGCCCACAAAGCTTCAGATAATACTTCATGCCATCTTTTACGATTGTCTTCTATCTTCTTCTTAATGAGCTTAACTAAAGTTTTATTGCTAGACTCGGCTTGACCATTAGCTTGAGCATAATATGGAGATGAATTGAGCAACTTAATATCATAGGAATTGACAAAATCACGCACCTCTTTAGCCACAAATGAAGTACCTTGATCCGTAGTTAAAGTTTGCGGAATACCAAACCTATGTATGATATGCTCCGTAATAAACCCAATTACCTCCTTGTGTGTCATGTTCTTGAGAGGAATTGCTTTAGTCCATTTGGTAAAATAATCAGTTGCCACAATCACAAAGCAATGCCCTTTGGTCGACGGAGGATGTATCTTGCCAATGAAATCCAATCCCCAACCTCTGAATGGCCAAGGCTTGATAATTGGATGCATCAACGCAGCAGGCACTAACTGAACATCTCCGTGCTTTTGACACTCTTCACATCCTTTGTAATACCTAAAACAATCGGCTATCATAGTAATCATAGTAGGCCAATAAAAGTAAGCTCGCCTAAGGAGCCACTTCATCTTGGGAGCCGATTGATGAGTACCACAATCTCCCTCATGCACCTCTGCCATAGCCAATCTTACTTGATCAGGACCTAAGCACTTTAAAAGCAAATCATCTGCCGTCCGACGATATAACTCATCATTATCCAAAATAAACTTAAGCGCCCATCGTCGGACCTTTCTATCATTTATTATTTTAGGATCCTGCAAATATTTAATCAGAGGCGTTCTCCAATCCTCCACTTTGTCCTCAACAGTTTTGGAAAAAACAGTGGCTGAAGTAGGGTTGCCCCCCGAGGGGCGGTCTGACCGGCCCGAGGGGGCGGTTGAACCGGCTCCTCCAGAACGTAACCCTCGGCTTCGCTAAACATCGATTTTCGCTCCTGAAAATTTCTTTTCTGGACACTATACCCAGATGCTTGCTGAGTCAGAGCGTTGGCCTTCGGATTCTCCTCCCGTGGTACATGATAGATTACAAATTCATCCATACAAGATATGATGTCTAAACATTTATCAAGATAAGCATTTAAAGAACCATTTAGACATTGGCATACCTTAGATACTTGTTGTACCACCAGTAAAGAATCACCATAAGCTTCTACATGTTTCACTCCCATGTCATGTAAAATTTGCAATCCAAACAAGAGAGCTTCATACTCAATTTGATTATTAGTACATTTATGATCCAACTGGCTAAGGGCCTCAAAAATAGCTCCACTAGGTGATATAATAATGATCCCAACACCACAACCACTTCTACAAGCTGATCCATCAAAATGCAATTTCCACGGAGTAAAAGTTACATAACCGACATCTAAATCAAGTTGCTTATCAATTCTATGTTGAACAATAAAGTCGGCTACTATTTGACCTCTCATGGATCCAATAGGTTCACAACGCAAATCATATTCAACAAGAGCATAAGCCCACTTGCCGACTCTACCACTTAGAATAGGTTTTTGCAACATGTATTTAATTATGTCGGTTTGGCATGCAACATAACAAGTACTAGACAATAGATAATGCCTTAACTTGGTACAAGCATAATATAAAGATAAACAAAGCTTTTCAACAAAGGTGTACCTCGTTTCGGCGTCTAGTAATCTTCTACTCTCATAAGCAACAACATACTCCTTGCCATCGGTTTCTTGAGTCAAAACAGCCCTAATCACACTTGGTTCCGTCGCAACATAAAGTCGGAATGGAACAACACTCTTAGGTGCTTGAAGAACAGGCGGCAAAGTCAGGTAGCTCTTAATCTCATCAAAAGCCTCTTGTTATTTTGCCCTCAAGTGAATTCAACTCCACTTTTCAACCGAAGTAAAGGAGTAAAAGCATCAACCTTCCCGGACAAGTTACAAATGAATCACTTCAAGTAATTAACCATGCCCAAGAATCTCTACAACTTTTTTTTACAAGTAGGAGCTTGAACCTTTCTAATTGACTCAATCTTTTTAGGATCAATCTCCACACCTTTCTCATGCACAATGAAACCCAAAAACTTGCCAGACGACACCCCAAAGGCACATTTGACTGGATTCATCTTTAAACCACAACGACGCATTTTTTCAAATGCAAGTCTTAAATCGGTTAAATGAGAATTTAAACCAGCCGACTTAACAACAATATCATCGATATAGACTTCTACGATAATACCAAGCAAGTCATGAAAAATCAAGTTCATAGCCCTTTGATAAGTAGCACCAGCATTTTTCAAACCAAAAGTCATGACTACCCACTCAAACAAGCCTACAAATCCTGGACATATGAAAGCCGTTTTGGAGATATCCTCTTCGGCCATAAAAAATTGATTGTAACCAGCATTACCATCAAGAAAGCTAAACACCCTATGTCCAGATGAAGAATTAACAAGAAAATCGGCTATAGACATAGGATATTCATCTTTAGGAGTAGCTTTATTAAGATCTCTAAAGTCAATGCAAACACGAAGTTTCTTTGTTCCCTTTTTCTCAACAGGCACAATATTAGAGATCCAATCAGCATATCGACAAGGCCTAATAAACTTAGCATCAAGCAACCGATTGATTTCTTCTTTCACTCGGTCATAAATATCAGGATTAAAATTCCTACGAGGCTGTTTATAAGGCTTAAAACCAGGTTTAATAGGCAAACGATATTCTACTAAATCACGACTTAAACCAGGCATCTCATTATAATTCCAAGCAAAGCAGTCGACATACTCCTTTAACAACTTTATTAATTCAAACTTAAAAGTAGGATCAAGATTCTTGTTTACAAATGTCGGCCTATGTACAGTGCCATCACCAATATCTACCTCCTCAAGAGGATCAGCTGACGTAAACCCTTGTCCTAACTTGCCCAAATCATCAAGATCCTCAATAGCTTCACACGTATCGGTTTTATGCGCCCGATAGTGGTCAATCCTCTGCTGCAACCACTCTTTTGTTGAACTCATTGAGTTACATAAAGTGATTCAGCCGATTATCAAACGGCTTTATGACAGCAGGGATGAAGCCATCATTGGAACAACTTACAAACTCGTAATTAGACAAATCTAAGCTAGATAGACATTTTACATCATCATGCACACCTATAGAATGACTATCAGCTACAGCTACACAAGCAGAATTATCACCATGCACTACTTCTACCTCATCATCTACCCATTGTATTAAAATTTGGTGCAAGGTAGAAGGAATGCATTTATTCGCATGAATCCAATCACGACCAAGGATAAGACTGAAGTTACCTTGTGTCTCAGCGATGAAGAAAGCCGTGGCGAGCGTCTTGCTTCCAACAGTGAGCTCCATGGAGATCACGCCTTTAGCTCCTATCGGCTCGCCTCCTCCAACTCCGCTGACGGTCATGTTGGTCTTGATCAGCTCCTCATCTGAACCTCCAAGCTTCTTGAATAGAGAGTACGACATCAAGTTGACAATCGCACCTCCATCCACCAGCATCCGAGAGATAGGCTTCCCATTGATGTGACCCTTCATGTACAAAGCCTTCAGATGATTATCAGTGTCTTTGGACTTCTGAAATATAGCATCTTTAGGCCCAAAGTCAAGATGAGCGAAGTCCTCCTCCGTAGGCACCGAACCATCAACAAACAAATGAACCACATTAACTTCAAGGTTCATCTGCTCTGGAGAAGAACTGTAATCCACAAGCTCCTCGTCGTCCTCTGGAGTAGGGACTGATGACACCTTGTCATCACAAGCCACGGGGATTGAAGAAGCGAAGCCGGGCGGCGTTTCTGGAGAACCTAGTCTGACCGCCTGGTCAGCCGGTCTAACCGCCTCAGGCGGTTGAACCGCCCCCTCTGGCGGTTTGACCGCCTCTGTCTGGGGCGCCGTCTTGACTCTCCACTCCTTTCCCTGCGGCACCATGGGCCTGTAGCTGTTGAAGACCTCGTCCCTCTGCTTCTCCAGTTCCTTCTCCCTCTTCTCACGTAGCCTCAATCGTTGAAGCTTTCGCCTTTGAGTATGAGTCAGACCGGGAGGACACCGCCTTGGCAAGAAGTATTCCGGACGAGACTTGCTTCCACTGGCCTCATGATCATTTGCAGCAACTGATCCCTTTTGAGTCGGTGTCACAACCTGGTTGTTTAACACAACCGGTCCTTTGCCACTTTTCTCAATGGGAACGTCCATCGTTCCAATCTGAATGATGTCAAGACTTGTAGTCCTCTCTGGGTCGATGTCCATCTTCTGAACCTCCTCCTATCTAATCTTGGGATTGTACACCTTTTTCGGAGGAAGTTGTGCTTTCCTGGGCAGGGCGGTCTGACCGCCTATAGGGGGCGGCCTAACCGGGTCAGCCTGATGACCCTGCCCGGTTTGTCGTGGAGTCCAACGATCTTGTGTATGCCCTGAGATTCGATCCAGCGCTGATCTCCTTGGTCCTCTCCATCCAGGATGGAAGGATTGCTGATATGGCACCCACATTACCCCATTATCATCGTAGATCGGACGAGGCGGATTTTAACTTGAAGGAGCCCAATCTGGAGTAAAGTGTTGCTTATGAAATGATTCACCTCTGAATCTGATAGCTGCTCTGGGAGGCGACGACGGCCTCTCTTGATGTGGACATGATCTCATCCTTTTTTTTCGGCCGATCGCTTGTAACGACCTTTTGTTTGGAGTACTTGTCAAATAGCATATCAAACGTAACCTTTGGCTTTGGAATACTTCCCTGATTCTTTACCACGTTGAGCTTCCAGTTTCCAATCTCTTGCCGCTTCGGAATAAGCATCTTTGGGCGGCCATGTGCAGGGGCGGTCTGACCGCCCTGTACCCCCGGTCTAACCGCCCTGTCCAGAACAGGCTCGGTTGTTTGCTGACCAGACGGTGTGGACGATCCTTGCCCCCCATGTCCAGAAGCTTTGACAGTGATCTTGAAAGTCTCTCTGCCATCAGGGGTCTTTTCATATGCCACTTCTCTTGTCAACTCTTTTCCCCTTAAATCGGGCTTAGCTTCCCCGACCATCACATTCTTGCCCTTGGTAGCTTCGGCTTGATGCGGCCGAACCAAGACCTTGGGCTGTTGCAACTCCATGGTGTTGACGGGAAAAGGTTGCTTATCCACTTGCATCTCATGAAGCATCAAACGACCTTCATTAATGGCCGATTGAATCTGACGACGAAATAAATTGCAATCGTTAGTGGCATGAGAATAAGAATTATGAAACTTACAATATGCACGTCATTTAATTTCATCAAGTGGAGGCATAGTATGAGAAATTTTAATGTTTCCAAGATTAAGTAATTCATCAAAGATACGATCGCATTTAGAAACATCAAAAGTAAATTTTAGTTCTTCTTGCCGACCTTTAGTAGCCGGCTTAAGAGATGCACAAGAACTAGCTTTAGACTTTGAAGGCCACACAAATTCAGCAACATACACCTCATTCTCGTGCACATTAGACCGACGAGGCTTAGAGTGTTCTTTTTCCTTATTTAGTTTTAATTCTTGTGCCATACCTCTAACAAGCACATTAGCAAGAGTATGAAATTCTACACCTTCTAATCTATCTCTAATGGCAGGTCTTAACCCTCTAGCAGCGAGATCAGCAAGGTCAGAATCAGTAAGAGACAAATTAAAACAACGTTTTTTAACTTCTTTAAAGCGCTTAAGGTAATCGGAAACCGACTCCTCTTATCTTTGCCTAACCGATGTTAACAGTTTTAATTGGTAGCTCCCACTAAAGAAGTGGTCATGAAACTTTTGCTCCAATTGATCCCAAGAATCAATAGAGTTGGGAGCTAACGAAGAGAACCAAGCAAAAGCGGTACCAGTTAAAGACAATGAAAATAAGCGAACTTTTAAGGAATTAAAGGTACCAGCTTCACCTAGTTGAGTAGTATATTGACTAATGTGTTCCCAGGTTGTACGGTTATCATCACCACTAAATTTAACAAAGTCGGGCATACGCCAACCAGGGGGAAAAGCCACATAATCAAAATCGGCCCTATATGGTTTTTGATACAGTCTAGTATTACCCATATCAACGCCGAGTTTATTTTTCATCATGTTAGCTATTTCTTCCTTAAATTAAGCCAATTCATTCCTAGCAGCTAACTGAGATTGCATTGCAGCTGTTCTTAAGTTACTCACAGGGGGTTGATTAGGATTTTGCATGCGATGCAAGTCGGTAAACACATCATTAGGCACACCATAAGATGGAGCAACGTTAGGAATAGGTGGTGATGTGTGAGCTATTGTACTATACATTGGTGGAACAGTACCATAAGCATGATTCTGACTCTGAACCAATGTACTAGGCACAACCGACAAAGGCAACGGCTGATCCGGGACCATAACCATCTGGCCTGACAGGGCGGTTGAACCGGCCTGGGGGCGGTTTAATCGGGGTCGGCTTGGGTGATGGTGATTGTCCCGGATAAAACCCCGTCGGCATACCATACACAGGAGCTTCAGGTGAAGTTTTTAGTGCTGCCGACGTGGTTGGATATAGAATCCCTTGTGAATCTACTTGAGGGACACCGTCATCAGATATATTAATAACACGCTTACTGTGACAGAACCGCCCAAAATAATTCCGTATTATCACCTAAGTCTGTCCACGTGGCCATTAAGCAATAATAAAGAACTATTTTGTCGCATCTGTCGGGTCATGCCCGATAAATCACTTACAACAGGATCGCTGATATGCGCAAAGCCCACACGAAGGCAGGACCAGAGTACAGGTTCAACATTACATAAAAGAGTTCACAAAGTTACATTATTACAAACCAGGTTTTCATACATTAAAGTAAAGGTGATTCCGAGTTCAAACAGCGGAAATAAAACTAGCGAAAGATACACATGGGAGGCCATCCATAGAGCATCACTCATCGTCACCCTGCTCCCACTCAAGCTCCCAACCATCTGGAATAGAACCAGGCCAGATGAGGTTACCTGAAAACTACAAATAAAGCAAGGCTGAGTATACTAATACTCAGCAAGATTTACCCGACAAAAATAAAATAAAACTAGACATGCAAGGCTTTTTGGCAGGTGGGTTTGTTTTGCCAAAAGTGACTAAGAGTTGATCCTTATTTCCAAATTTTAGCTCCAATTCTAATATATTAACCATTCTAGGTAAGCACCTAAACTAATCAAGCAGTTGTGCAAATAATATTAATCAAGCATCAAAATTAATCCATATGTTCCATAGTACAAGATGGGGTAGCCAGTGGTTAAGCAGTCTCATGTAACGGTGAGAGACCGACGATCGATCGATTAAATCCTTGCAAGGCAAACCCAAACACACGGAAGAAGGTACACCCCAAGAAGCCAAATAAAATCGAATACGGGGTATACCTGTGACGCCCCAGGTTTTAATTAGCGTCATTAATGCTAATGACCGAATCAACAGAGTCAAACCTGCTGACGTTGGTCAAACCATGGTCAACCTGGGTCATCACCTCAAAAACCTCGTCAACGATCACTAATGACCCCCTTAATAAAGTCAACACACACTTGTGGTCAAAGCTTGGTCAAACCCTAGCTAAAACCCTAGTCAAACCCTTTGACTCCCTTGACCACTCTAGAACTTTCGCCGCGTTCTCCAAATTTCACCTAAACACTTCAAAATCTCCCAATATAAAAGTTGTCCAGTTTTTCGAGGGACACAACTTTGCTTTTGGGTGGCATTTCAAATTTTGAGTGGAAAGGGGTGAAAAACTTAGTCAACTGCAGCTTTCACTATTCATCGGTGCCATGGAAAATCAGCAGCTTTGCCTGCATTTCATGCTCAAACCGTTGATCAAAACACCTGTTGGCCTTTGTGAAAGTTGTAGAGGGGTTACTGATCTACAACTTTGCTAATTACACTATAGTACACTTTAGTTTGGATTTTTGGAGATATAACTCGTCAAACAGGGGCAAGTGAGAAGCTCTTGGGCGGTGTCGCGCCGCGACATCGCGGACGCGCTCCAGAGCGCGCCCGTGCGCGCCGACGCGTGGCGCCTCCTTGCTCTCGACGTCCGGGTCCCCCGCCGGCCCGCGTCCCCCGAGGCCTGCGCCGCCATCATCACGCGCCCCCCTAGGCCGTTCTCACTCGGGCAGAGCGCGCCGCGCCACGTGCCGCACGTCGACGTCGCCGCAGCCGAGCCCCGCCCCCGCCGGCCGGCGTCCCGCGCGCTTGCCGTGGCCGGGTCCCCCTGCACGCCCTCTTTTGCTTCGAGGTTAAGTCTCCGCGCCCGCGCACGCTGCTCGCCGCCTATAAACGGCGCTCGTGTGGCCGCGCGCGCGAGAACCGAGCTCCGCCATGCCGCCATTGCTGCCCCGCCGAGCTCCACCCTCCACTCTCTCCCGTCGCCGACCAACACCGCCAGTGCCACCCCTAGGTCACCGACGAGCTGCCTCGGCCACGCATTGCCCAGCCTTGACTCACCCCCGCCGGTTTTCCACGTCGCAGCGGCTGCCGCCGCCGCGCACCGCCGAGCACCCTCGCCGGCCGCCCCTCTGCCCAAACTCCGGCCGCAATCCGAGTCCTGGTGAGCTGACACGCCTCCCCGACCTCTTCCCCGGCCAAGAGCGCCGCCGGAAACGCCGGATTCCGGCGAGCCGCCGCCGGCCATGGCCCAGGGGCCACATTGCAAAGCTTTCGATCTTTCTAGGGTCCTAACCGTGATCTAGGGGCATATCTATGAGAATCAAAAACTGTCTAGGGACCTGCCTGCAAGTTGCATCTTGAATAGTTCTTGGGTTTTTGCTGAAACTTGTAAAATCCGTAGAAAATTGTAGAAACATCAGAAAAATACAAAATAAATTTTGTTGGATTCCTTGTGAAAAAACCTACAATTTTTGTATAGTATACTATAGATTTTCCTGATAGTTTTTGCATGAAAAATAGAAAACTATTAAACCTAGATCTGTTGTATCTCAAAATCCACTAGTTCTATTGAGCTTAATTTTGGATATGTTGTGTGTTATGCCATGTCTAGCTTCTGTACCAAAAATTGCACAAAGTTATGTTGTAGATCTTTTATTGTGATTTGTTTTGTATTTATGCTGAATCTGTTTTAATGAATTTTGTAGCTAAAAATAATTAGATTTTTGTGCTCAACTTCTGCATGTGATCTTTTTATGCCTAAGTTCACCTCTGCTGAATTAATCACAATTTTATATTTGTTAGAAATATTTATTCTTGAAATATGCTTGTTTTTCTTTGTAAATGCATAACCCAAGGTCTATAGTAGATATAGGTATATTTGTTGCATGCCTAGCTTAGTTTTGGACCAGAGGCCATGTGTGAGAAAGTTGGGATCCATTTGATGCTTATTTATTTTTATATGCATTTATCTCGCTTTAGTAGCTAGCTTTTGTTATTTTCGGTATATTTAATTCCATAGCTCTCCTAAGTGTGCATGTGTGTGAAGTGGCTTTGTTTAGGTTTGTAGTGCTCCATAAAACACCCCACTGAATTTTATTAATTTATTTTATGAATAAAAGCAATAGAGGCCATTAAAGCTTAATATTAAATTAAATGAAAAAAATCACCAACCATACCCCTAATGACCCTATGTGTGTGATGTAAATCATTTTAAAAAGCATAAGACCAACCTCTTGCTGTTTGTGAAATTTAAATTAATTTATTTACATAAATATGTACACAGTCACTATCAAAAAGAATACTTAATAAAGAACCGCATATTGTTCCTTTATTGGAAGAGTATGCTGGATGTATTCTTATCTAGGTGAATGTGGTCAACCATGCACCCCATGGTTGTCATTTGTTGTTTGTAATTATTTAAATTAAAAATCGTCAATTAAATCTTGCATTTGCATCCTCGTGTAGATCTCCAAGATGGTAGATATACGCTCGTGCCGGAAGGAGGAGACGAAGGTGCTGACGAAGAGCTGCAGTACGTGGACGTAGCTCAAGGCCTGGACCAAAGTCCAGAAGGGCCCAAGGCCAACCTTGCCAGTGAAGGCAAGCCCCGGATCATTAACCCTGTCTTTTTAAAATTATGCAATTACCTTTGCTATGATTGTGCATTTACATTTCAGGAGTTGATTTGAAACCCTAGATGCATGATCCCTAGGTACCTATGCTCTTATACTAGTATGCTAGGTCGATAGCTGCTATGCTATAGGACCCGGTAGAAGTCGAGTGATGCTTGTCACTCGCGAGAATAGGTTCTTATGTTGGAATCATAAGATCTTTATAAATGGATTGCTCATGTGGTAAGAGCATGGGATTTGGGCTCCGGTCCAGTGGCTTTCGTGGGCTAAGCTTTTGAACGTACTAAGTACTTGTCGGGAATGGGACCGGTAAGCCTAGTACCTTAATGAGACGGTGCGGGAACTTACTATTACTAATCTTGAGTAATCACCTGCCCGACTTGCAACCGGGAGGTGGGTACATGTGTGAAGCTGGGTGTACTGTGTGGGGCATGCCAGATAGCCTTGTACCCAGGACTGTAAGATTCGATCCCAAGCCGAGGACTTTTGGGAACCGCCTGGTGGTTGTCCATGTGGGGGCACCCTCCGTGTGTTTAGGTTTACCTTGCAAGGTTATTAACCAATCGATTGTCGGCCTCTCACCGTTATCTGAGACTGCTTAATCAACCGGCCATGATATCCCTTATTGATGGAACTTTGTGAATATTAGTGCTTGAATTAATTGTATTGTACAATTCTTGATTGAATTAGTTGGCACACTTAGAAACGGTAATCAACTAGAATTTGAGCTAAAATATTGAAAGTAAGTACATACTCTTTGTTGCTTTTCAGCAAAAGAACTCCACCGGCCAAAAAGCCTCTCATGTCTAGAGTTTGGTGATGTGGTTATCACCCGACGGTTAAGTCTTGCTGAGTATTAGTATACTCAGCCTTGCTTTAAAAATATTGTTGCAGGTGTTGTTTGGCCTGGTGAGATTCCACCCGGCTGGGAGCTGGAATGGGTGGATGACGACGAGTGATGGCATCACGGAAGGCCTCCTGTGATGCTCCTCGCGCCGTTTTATTTTAATTTCGCTGTTTTCAAAACTCTGAACTTCGTTTCATGTCAAAGACTTCGTTTTGTAATAATTAAACCCTTCGGGGTAGATTTGAATTTAATTTGTGTTTGTACTCTGGACTCGCCTTCGTGTGAGTTTTAATGCATATATGTCGATCCTTGTTGATATGTAAGTGATTTCACCGGGCGTTAACCCGGCAACAAACGACGGGATGATACTTTATTATCACTTAATGACCAAAGTGGATTGGTTTAGGCTATAGTACGGTATTTTCCTGGGCAGGTTGTCACAGCTGGCATCAGAGCAATTATATGCACCAGAGATTAATTAACAACCTTAATCACTAGTTTTTGAATAAAATTTGCCAAGATTGTTTGGATTTGTAAAATGCGTTGGTCCGTTAAGGATGAATTAGATCGAGAGGCCCTAGAGGGAATTTTTGGGTTCTTTCAGGTGGCTTATTAATCTATGGTTTATTTTGCTAACTCCCAGCACATTTTATTCATGTCAGAACTTACTTTCTGCACAACCATACTAGTTCATCACGTTTTGCCATACGTGGTGGTACCACAGAGAAGTCCTGTGAGGGATGGATGTGACCTATTCTAATGGGAACTCACCGTCGCGTCAGTGTCTCATCACGTTTTGCTATGCGTGGTGGTACCGCGTGGAAGTCATGTGAGGGATGGATGGGACCTAATCCAAAGGGAACCCACCGTCGCGTCTGTGTCTCACCACGTTTTGCCATAGGTGGACGTTCCGCATTGTGAATATGTGAGGCAAGGACACACTCCATTCAAACGGAGGGTGTCTGAGGTTGGACGCTGTCCATGCAGCGATAAACGCATGGGTACCGTTCTATAGTGAACGGTAATGTATGTGGACGCTTTCGTGAGTGCTGGCACGAAAGGTTCGTTGTGTTCTGTGATCTTCTGCAGGTACACTAACCACGTTTCGTAAGTCGCTAAGTGAGCATCGACTAGTTATTATAGGGAGAAACGTGTATATGCCTTGCCACCGGCACTAACTTCGAGTTTTGGCTTGATTGCCTTGTGAGGACGAATAGGGCGTCTGCATCATGCTAAAAATCGTGAAAATTTAAAAACTGAACCACAAATGTTTTATGTGCTCTCTAAGGTGAAATTTTGCTAGTGTGCTTTTCTTTGCATAGCCTCCCGTGTGTAGATGTGTTGCTGTCCAAGAATATGTTGTGGCTGTTTGCTTAGATTTTTGCACCCTGTTCAAGAATCAATTTGGCCAGATGATCTCTACCAAAGTTGCTCCATATCTACTCTAGTTCCTGCACGCAAAAGTTCACGGTCATAGCTTTCGAGTATCTCAAGTTATGCTCAGTTTAGTGAACCTCTGTCCTGCTGTTTTTCCAGGAACCAAACCTGAAACCTTGCTTAGTTGAAGCACTTGCCTAACTTTTCTAGCTCAACCTTTGAATACCGAAAGTACGTCTCATAACCTTGCCAAGTTGCAACACAAATTTGGGAATTTGTGGGGCTCTGGTTTTTAAGTTATGAATTTTGTTCACAACTGCCAGAATTTCATGTCATTATGTATGTATGCTCGTTTCGAGTTCTGACATACGATTGTACCTTTGTACACATGATTACCCCATTCTTACCCACGTATACTTTTCATCGTGACTGAATTTATCTTGGTGCATTCACATCCATCTGGTTCTCACTTTTGTCGTTATGTCCAGATGGACGACATTGGATCTACGTCGGCTGATGTGGAAGCATGGACCCTCGTGAACTGTCTCGAGGAGGGTGGTTTTCCTGCACTCTTGTGGGACACCCTGAAGGACTTTGGGTACACCATTTATCCAGAGTACTCGACACGTGAGGTCATGACCACCGGCCAGCTCCTTCGTTGTGAAGTGAAGGTGAAGATTCCCGTGTGCCTGACAAACCCTGCTTGGGAAGAGTGGGATTGTAAGGCACAAGGGTTGAACCTGGCTGACACTGTGCAGAAGGATGCTCTTGAAGCGCTCACAACTTTTTGTGGGAAGCACCCTGACGTGGTAGCCGGCACTGCAGCCAAAGTGATTCCCTTGCCTGAGTGACACACTGGACCAAGGGTCGAACGCGAAGCTTTTCTCTCAGCTCAGGGCAACTCTCACTATAGTCCTGATCTTGTCACCTCAGTTCGTTTTTCCGAAGCCATGTTTGACACCTACCGACTGATGGTGGGAGAAAGTGCATTCTATAGACGCCAAATCTATAGGCATCGAGTTAAAGAAGTGGAGAATACCACCCAAGCGTTGAAGGAAGCCCAAGCAATGATAGCTACTCTCAAGAAGGGAAGACGCAAGGATAAGGCCAAGATCCGAGAATTAAGTGAAGTTATCCATGAGCAGAATTTCATGTTGCAGCATAATGACCAATACATGTTTGAACTAGAGAATCAACTGGAAGCGATAGCAGCTCCACCTCCGGAACCTGTCATTCCCGGACCAGAAGAAGGAGAAGATGCTGAGGAAATTCAAGGAGAATCTGGAGTGGAGTCTGGACCTGCTTCACTGTAGCTTTCTTCGGCATGGAAGACTCATCCCGTAGGAAGTGAACCTAAGGCTAGCTTGTTGTCTAGTTGGAGTTTGGTGTGCTTGTAATAGAGTTCTGAGTCGTACGAGTGTAGTAGTCGTAAGGAATCCCTAGTGTGTGCAGAGCTTTCTTTTGTACAGCTAATCTGCATTGTAATCCCAAGTGTTGTTATGGTGATCCCGAAACCTCTCATCGATGTAACGCTTTGGTTGAACATCTTTCTGCAGTGATTTTCGTAAAGGCATTGTTTATGCTAGTTGCGGTCAGATCAGAGTTCCATGACGAATTGACCAAAATTTTACGACGATCGTGTTCACCATTATTTCAGCATTTTTACACATTCCTACCAAGAGTGATGAAATTTTTAGTGAAGATATGCTTGCTGTCCAAATCAGCTAGACAAAGCCGCGGTGATGAAACTTTTCAGGCATGTTGACTCGGAGTTTGTCTCGGAGTTGAATACCAACCTTGGAGCATATGAAATCCTATGCCTACTAACCAAAAATAAGAATTTTTCGGTGCATGAGCAGCGATTTATGAATTTTATGCTTATGACCGTCGTGCTGCCCGGTTTCGTAAAAATTTCCATAAATGAGTTTTCGTCGTGCATATTCTACTTGTTAATTTCATGAGCAAGCTTGTGAATGTGTGTTTAATGAAAACTCAATTTGCAGATGGTCGGACCGACACGCAGCACTCCCAATGGTTTTGGTGCCTCAGGTAGTGGTGACCCACCGCCGCCACCACCCATGACACCGACAGAGGCACTCCTGACAGCGTAAACTGAAGTGTTGCGCCAACTCCTGCAGACCGTCAAGACTTGGTCGTGGTGCAAGAAATGAGATGAGAAAAACATCTATGGTTGAGAACACTCTATATTTTCTTTGATGAGATCATAGTCCTGAATTTATGATGATTGGATCAGTTTCCCCAGTAGGACCAAAAATCCAGTTATGGTCGTTTCTTAGAAACTCCATAACAATATGTCGGAAGAATTTGAAGAACTAGATCATCTCTTTATGATCCCTTTCTATTGATGCCTAATAAGAATGTCAATTTCTTATGGTATCTACGGAGAACATCCTTCAGTTTCCAAAACAATTTCGGATGAGAAAATAGTTTCTTGAGTTTAACATACTCGGAAAAGAAAGCGAATGGAGTGTTCTGTCTTTAACTCCTTCATTTCGTGCATGGGTCACCTGTTGGGTCAAAAGAGGTGACACTTGTCGTAGATGATCGCCAGTGATATGGTGACAAGGATGCACGATGGTCGAGGTGCCATTGGCGACATGGCAGCGATGCTGCAGTGATGCATAGGCGGCGATTAAGAGCTTTGACAAAATATGGCAAAGCGATGCTGGCATGGCACTGAAAAGGATGGGTTCAATGGCTCAAGAGATTTGACCGTGATGTTGGGGAAAAACTGGAAGCGCTCGGTGTATCATCAATTCAGAATTGGGATTGCATCGAGAAAGCTTATCGAAGGAACTGCCTCAACACTTCCGTCTGAGTAGCCATGAAAATCTCAACAGGTGTCATTTGTGAGGGTGGGGGAGGATCACCACACTAGGAACACCAGAACCCCCAGGGGTGTTATGTGCATTATCGGACATCTGGAAATTTGAACTTTCTTTAGATACATATTCAAAGCTTGCTCAACATAATGCAAGTAGAATATGCATACGAAAATTCAAACTATTGAAAATTCAGAATTTAGACATCATAACAGCCCTGAGTATAAAATCCATAACTTTCTATACAAATGTCAAACATTTCTAAATTTTGGTAAGCATGTGTAGAATTTAATAAGCTTCAACTTTGGTATCCAACCCCAGGACAGATTTAACTTTTACAGGGGTTGAAAAATTAATTTACCAAAGCTCTGTCTAGCAGTTTTGACAGCAAACAGAAGCTTACCAAAAATTCGATATTTCTCAATCTACACATGCAAAAATACTGAATTTTGGTGAGAATGACCATCACAAAATTATGAACCATTTTGGTATTCGAGGTTTGCTCTAGATCCCAAAGGAAAGTGACTTAAAAATTTGAATTTCAGAGATCACTAGTTCTAAAATTCAGCAGGACAGAGACCTAATGTTTTGGGCATAACTCCCAACCTAAAAAGCTAGTGACCTTGAGATTTCCACAGGAGGTAGATAGATACCTAAGGAGCATTGTTGGTATTCAAAGGTCGAACAATTCAGATTGGAAAAGGATCTAACTGATCAATTTTTAGAGTGTTGTTGCCCAGAAATTTTCAGCAGGACAGCGCTTCACTAAAAAGATCATATCTCAAAAATTGAGAACCCTATGACCATGAGATATTGACAGCACAAAGTAGGCTATAAATGGATCATTTTTGGTATAGATTGTCTAGGCAAAATCTATTTGGAACAAGGTATAAAAATTCGAGTTTTCGGTCTTAACATCATTTTGACCGAAATTCCAACATGACCTAGGTTTAGTGATTTGAGCATAGCTTCAGTTTTATTCATCCTAAAATCATGAAAAATTCATGGAAGAATCTTAACTAGATGATGAGCAATTTTCCTAAAGATCACCTAGCCAAAAACTTTCTATATCATCCTTAGAAAAATTAGGACAGCAACTAGACATACTTTTGATCACATCACATAATTTACCAAACTAGCATGAATGGTCCTTAATAACTATAAATTCAACTTATAGATCACACAAAAGGTGTCTTAGGATCATTTTCAGTTTTGGTAGATTTTAACATGATGCAAGAGAGTCCTATACGTCCTTACCAAGCTTTTAAGCTTAAAATCGAAATTAGTGCCGGTGGCAAGGCATATATACGTCTCTCCCTATAATAGCTAGTCGAAAACTATTCGTTTCTTAATTATCGTACCTAACAACTGTGGTTAGTGTACCTACAGAAAATCACAGAACATTCAGAACCTTTCGTGCCAGCACCCACAAAAGCGTCCACATTCATTACCGTTCACTATAGAAACGGCATCCATACGTAAAGCCGCTGCATGGATAGCGTCCAACCTCAGATACTCTCCGTTTGAATGGAGTGCATCCTTGCCTCCTCGCATCTTTGTGATACGGAACGTCCACGTGTGGCAAAACGTGATGAACTAGTATGGTTGTGCAAGAAAGTAAGTTTTGACAAGAATAAAATGTGCTGGAAGTCAGTTTAAATAAACCATAGAGTACTAGCCACCTGAAAGAACCCAAAAATTCCCTCTAGGGTCTCTCGGACTAGTTTAAACCTTAACGTCCTACGCACTTAGAAAAATTCTTATTCTTGGCAAATTTTATTCCAAAACAAGTTGTTAAGGTATATTTTAATACTCCGGTGCATATTACTGCTCTGATGCCAGCTGTGACAGAACCGCCCAAAATAATTCCGTATTATCGCCTAAGTCTGTCCACGTGGCCATTAAGCAATAATAAAGAACTATTTTGTCGCCTCTGCCGGGTCATGCCCGGTAAATCACTTACAATAGGATCGCTGATATGCGCAAAGCCCACACGAAGGCAGGACCAGAGTACAGGTTCAACATTACATAAAAGAGTTCACAAAGTTACATTATTACAAACCAGGTTTTCATACATAAAAGTAAAGGTGATTCCGAGTTCAAACAGCAGAAATAAAACTAGCGAAAGATACACATGGGAGACCATCCATAGAGTATCACTCATCATCACCCTGCTCCCACTCAAGCTCCCAACCATCTGGAATAGAACCAGGCCAGATGGGGTTACCTGAAAACCACAAATAAAGTAAGGCTGAGTATACTAATACTCAGCAAGATTTACCCGACAAAAATAAAATAAAACTAGACATGCAAGGATTTTTGGCTGGTGGGTTTGTTTTGCCAAAGCGACTAAGAGTTGATCCTTATTTCCAAATTTTAGCTCCAATTCTAGTATATTAACCATTCTAGGTAAGCACCTAAACTAATCAAGCAGTTGTGCAAACAATATTAATCAAGCATCAAAATTAATCCATATGTTCCATAGTACAAAATGGGGTAGCCAGTGGTTAAGCAGTCTCATGTAACGGCGAGAGACCGACGATCGATCGATTAAATCCTTGCAAGGCAAACCCAAACACACGGAAGAAGGTACACCCCAAGAAGCCAAATAAAATCGAATGCGGGGTATACCTCGACCAGGCGGTTCCCAGCGTCCCACAGTTTGGGATCAGACGCTACAAACTCTGGTGCACGGTTATCCGGAGGGTCTATCCCGACCAGTCCGGAACTCACAGACTATACCACGGGTAGCTAGTCCGGAGACGCAACCCAAGCGGGTAGCTAGAAAGATCCCGCCCCGGTTCAGAAGGTACTAGGCTTACCGGTCCCATTCCCGACAAGTGCTTGGTACGTTCAAAAGCTTAACCAGCACATACTACTCGGTCGAGACCAATCCCATTGCTCTTACCACATGAGCGAGTCCATTTAATCTTATCTTATGATTCCAACATAAGAACCCTATATCTCGCGAGCAATGAGACATCACTCGACTTCTACCGTGTTCTTAAAGCATGGCACTAGCGTCCTAACATACTAGTAAAAGAGCATAGGAGTCCTAAGGATCATGCATCTAGGTTTCAAACAACTCCTGAAACTTAAATGCACAAAGTAAAACATAAATACTGAAAAGGTAAAAGATATGAGATTTTATCCAAAAAGGTTATATGCACTTCGGTGCTTGCCTTCTTCTAAGTTAGCAACAGCCTTGGGCTCTTCTGGACTTTGGTCCAGGTCTTGATCACTAAAATCAGTTAATACTAAATCCCAATCAGCAACTTGTCCTTGCTCTTCAACCCTTGCTTGAGTTAGTGAATAAAGCCCTTCAATTAAATCTACACGATATGCAATGCAAGGTTGAATTAGCAACTTAAATTGACAAGTAATCAATCTAAAAATTTAGAGACACGACAAGCATAAACATGTGATTAAAAGGTGACCACATTCACCTTGACAAGCAAAACATAGCACACCAAACCTACATAAGCACTAGGGGGTTTTGGAAAGGTTAAATCACCATTTTGATGGCGACTGCGTACATATCTATGCAATTTAACTTAATTAACTTAAAACAAACAGCAAGGTGGTGTTTCCTAATGGTATTGAACAGATCCACACCACCATATTTCAAAGATAAAACAAAAACATGACGGTTTTTTATTTACTTGAAATTTATCTAGCCTTTCATCAAAAATTCATATAAAATTAAATACACATCCATTGGTCCTAAATTTTGGTACACAGCAACATATACCTAAACTAAGCTCACATGTCAAAATTTAGCTCCAGATCACATATAAATTAATTTATACGAAAAAGACAATTTCAGCCTAGTTTAAATTAATTAAATCCTATAGAAAGATTTACTAATCTTTTTGATCTCAACTTTCTACTACAAACCAAGTATGTCAAATCTAAGCATCTGACCAAAGCATAGGTGCAGATTCAAATTATTTTTCATATTTTGAATTTAAACTCCTACACTAGATTAAATCCAAAACATACCAAAGCACACCCTAAAATCATATCCATTCTACCAGAGGTACTATTCATCAAGAAAAAGCCGTAGGGTGCACTTGTGCTTAAAGAAAAGTTCATTAAAGGGGCTATAAAAAACATCAAGATTAAACTAGCATAAAGCTTAAATAGATCATAACTAAAAATATACATGTCAAACTCATGCCAACTTTGGTCACAAATCTAAACATGCCATAAAGAGCAACATATCCAAAATTCAACTCCACAGCATGTGTATATTTTAAACTACACTAAAAACACCTCAAACTAAGTTTGAATTTTTAATTCAAAAACTACACAGAAAAACCCTATACAACCTTTCTAGAAAGGTAGAATTCTTCACCAGGAAACCAACAAAATTGGATTTGCATTTTTATGATTTTTCTACGATTTGTAATGAATTTTCTAAGTTGCAGCCGAAACCTAAAACAAGATTTACAGCTAGACCCTTGAATTATTTTTCAGAAATTACGCAGAGGTCCCTACTTCACGGAAAACACCCTAAAATAATCGAGGAAGACGCAATCGGGTCCTCCGGCGGCGGTGAGGCTCGCCGGCGACGACCGGTGGCCGGAGAAGGGCGAGGAAGTGGCTAGGGTAGGGTTTGGACTCACCCTCGACCGATTTTTGACGGTTGTTTGGGCAGTGGAGCCCCCGATGATGGCCGGCGGTGGCGAGGGGGCTGGCAGTCCGCCTTGGTTCCAATTGCCGATGGCCAGGGGCTCGATGAGTCAATGCCGGCGCACGAGAGGCTTCAGTGGATGGGTGAGGAGGCGTGGAAACAGTGGAAACTCGACAGACGGGAGTGGAAGGTGAGCTCAGCTGTGTCGCGGCAATGGCGTCAGCGGAACAGAGCTGGCAGCTGTGGTTCGGTTCGTTTCTCTACGAATGGGGAGGGGAAACGAGAAGGTGGCGACCAGGAGGACTACAACTCGCAGGCTGGACCAGCTGGCGCGGACAGGTGCCAGACACGGCGACGCGAGGGCGCAGGGGCAGGCACGGTGTCGGGCGCTGCGCGGCGCGTGGCGCTGGACCGTCGGTCCCGGCTTCTCTAGGCGCGGCACACGGCCTACGGGCCTTCGGAGTCCACCAGGCATGCGTGGTCCACCTCAGAGCCGCCGAGGCGTCCGTACGCCGGAGCGAGCGGAGCCCGACGCGTGGCGATGCGGCACGCGACGCGGGAGCGCGGCGACGCCGGCGCCCGGCGCCCCTTTTTATTTCGTTTGGCTCTTTTCAAAAATGCGAAACGCGATTTTCTTGAACATAACTTGAAACGAACCAGATTTCCGAAACTGGAAACCTGATCCTCTGCACCTGTGTGATAGTCCCAGGAAGTGGCTATCACGTGCAAACCCTGTCTCAAGTGGTACAATTCCATACAACATAGGAATAGAAGAAATATTACATTATTTTATTATTACATCAGAGTACAACATTTCGGCATAAGCCGGGTACAAGTCCAACTGGACTAAACAAGAAAGGTAAAACATCTACGCAGCGGATTTATCGAAACGAAGCGTCTCCAGCTCCACAGGCAAACTTGAGTGTAGGACCAGCTCTAGTCTTCCCATCCTTTGTCGTCGAGGTTGTAGTCAGTCGCCGAGTCTGAAAGTCCACCATCTACCCGATAAGCGGGTAGGTCATGTCAGCTTCCCAACAAAGAGCAAAAGCGGTGGATGAATTCTAGTATGCATGGATAAACCTATATCTGGCTGTAGTAAGTTTATGCCAGCAGCGGTAGCAACATCAAGGTAAGCGGTATTGTAGAGAGGTCACCATCTCCGAGGAGATCCACACCTCCGAGGCCAACGCCTCCGGGGTCAACACCCCAAGCAAGGAAAGTACACCAAAACACTGGACCTCAACCGAGTCACAGCATCCCACTCTCATCTGCGATGTGGGGTCACCATCTCTTATCCCCACATCTCAACGGCATGAAGCCGGGCTCACACACTCGGGGGAGAGAAGCAGCACAAGAAAATACTAGCCAGGTGAGAGATCGCAAGGGCTGTCCATACCAGTGGACACGGACTATAGCTATAGGTTTAACACTCTGCAGAGGTTGTACAACTGGACCCGCCGAGTAGAGCAGAATCGGATGCCTCCGATCCACCTCTCTACCTAACGGCCGGAAACCTAGCAGTGGATGGCACTCTCCTACCTCTCCAAGCCTGACTCGTCCTGAACTGGGGCGCGAAACTTGCCAGCAGGGCCTCGGAGCTGTGAGACCATCCCCGGAGGAGCCGGGGCGACGTCTACTCGGGGGGTATAACCCGTCCCCCTCACACGACCACACCGGTCCGCCTACAGGCTGGATGCCATCCACCTACTAGTTCTCGGACCGAACCCCGCCCATAACAAGGCGAACGGTTTGTACGAAAATAGCCCAAAGATCAAGGTCACACAGATGATCGGTCCTTAATTGCGGGAGCAAGCACTCACCAACTCCATCCGTCCGACACGCCGCTAGGGCGGGAGGCCAGGTCGCATCTCCCCTAGACAGGCGTTCACAAGTAACCAAAGCGGCTCGCTCCCGCGGTAACACGTCAAGGATACACACTCACCCAAAACACACGCTAGAATACCGAGATATCCCAATCTCAGTCCGAACCAGAGATCCATCCATATCACGAAACAGGTAAAATGTATGGATAGTAAATATCGGGGACTAGCTAGGGGTCTGTAGCTAGTCCCAAGGGTAGGTAGTTCAAGGATCAGGGTATATCAAATCCAAGGCATGGCTAAAAGATTGTCTTTGCATTTCAATCATCCAAAGTATAATAAATAAAGCACTAGCAACTAATAGCATGCATGAGATCTACATGGTTGGGAGTGACATGACACCTGCGCGGTAGTCGTTGTAGAGTAGTAGAGGTTGGGCCCTTCCTTCGGGTCGAAGGTCGTCCCAAACGTCACAGCTCGAGTCGTCGTCGCAGCTCGGGTCTTCAAACATGATTACAAACCTACACGAGATGCGACGTGGAAATAAATAATGACAATCATCTAGGCAATAACTCCAAATAACATCAATTTAGAAGTACCAAGTAAATCCGAACTAGCTACAAGCAGCACTAGTTTAATTTTAAGAAAATTAAAGTAATTAGTTTTTTATATTAAAATAGTTTTAAGCTACTAGCTTTATATACTAGAAAACAAGTTAGAGAGATGGGTTAGTTCAAGGTTGGGTTGCCGATCAAGGCTAGAGGTTTGGTGATTGCGCCTGCAAGGTATTAGCGCAACCAGTAGGTGCAACGAAGCGAATGCTCAGGGGATGAGAAGAGATGAGGAAGGAGAAATGAGCTAGGCAAGGCATTATCAGAACAAGGTGTGCGGTAGCAGAGCAGAGAGGATGAAAGAGGTTGACTTACGGTCGGCCGAAAGGGTGGCGACACGGTATAGCGTGCTCAGGAGCACGGTGGAGCAAGTGCTAGCAATATGACGATAACCACGGCGTAGTATCTAGGTTGCAACGCGGGGTTGCCGTGCTTGTAGCAGTGGCCACCGCTCATGGCACGGCCGTCCATCACGCGCGGCCTCCCGGGTTACTAACGCTGGGTACGTCGCGTGCTACACGGCTCTAAGCAAAGCAGAGCGAAAGCGGGTTTGCGGTATAAAGCGGTGGAAGAAGTGCAAGCAAGGGGGCGGTGTGAACACGACTTGGAGAAGTTATTCCTGTCCGCGTCACGTCAGTGGCCAGTTGCGGGGCTCCGGCGTCCCAGACCCACAATAGCGCAGTGGCGGTAGCGGCCACGAATCCTACTCCAAGTACGCGGGGCAAAACGGGGTTTGGTTCAAGGGCAAGAGAGGATAAGGATAGGGTAACAATGAGCGTCTCGAAATTATGAAACCAATGCAACTGGTTTCATAATTTTCGGAGCTCCGGATAATTAGTTATGATTTTTTAAAGGAAAAAGGGGTTTATAAAATAATTTCCAAAATCATTTTAAAACAGAAAAGGATTTTTATATTTTGAAAATAGGGATGACGTCAGCATGCCGTCATCGTGACGTCAGCGTCACTGTTGATGGGTCGTTAATGGGCCAAAAGTGGTAGTGGGCCCAAAACAGCCCATAGAACTTAGTCCCCTGGGCCAGAAAGACGAAGTCCGTTCAAAGCCCTTCAACAAAAATGCAGGGCGCATAGAAGAAATAGAAAAAGAGGCCGGTGTCTGGGCCGCAATAGGCTACGGCCCGTGCTCGGTCTCCTCACTTTGCCCAGAAAAGAAGTCTGGCTCCGCCCCTTAGATTCCTCTGGGCGCGAGGATGCTCCTCGCCACGCGTTCGCGCGTCGGCGCGCCCTGGCATGGACATGACGGCGACGGCGCGTGGCGTTCATCGGCAGCGATGGTCCCGGCGACCGAGCAAGCGCACAGGGGCATACCTTAGGACCTCGCGAAGAGCTTGACACGGCCACGGCCCTAGGGTTGAGCCTGTGTGGCCGTCGCGCGGCACGACATGTCGGAAGACCCGACGCGGCGAGGCGCGCGGCAGCGACACGACGTGCGGCGAGCAGCGCTGCGACGATGGACGGAAACAAAAGGATGTGACGCGACGGTGTTGTGTAAACTGCATGGCTTCACTGCGCGGCCGGGTGCCCGATGGGAACCCCTAGGGCCGGCTCGGCCTGCTGCCACGGTGAGGCGAGGCGCGGTGCGGCGAGCAGCGCGACGGTGAAGCAAGGCGACACGGCTCGGTTTATGCAGAAGAGCAAGCGCGATCAAGATCAGCAGCAAGCAGCGCTTCAACCGCGACCAAGCGCGTGGGTGCGCTCAGCCTGGGTGCGTGCGCGCGCAGGCGCGACACGACCTGGCTGGCACGCGGGCACCTGGCAACCCAGGGCCGCGGCACGACGGCGAAGCGACACCGCAGCGAGGCATCTGCAAGGCAAACCACGGCACGAAGGCCGGACGCAAATGATCGACAGCAAGGCGGAAAGGACGGCGACGACTGACGCGGCATTGGGGTTCGCCACGGCGGTGAACGCACGAACGAAGCTCGGCTTGAAGGCCGGCGGCGCGGCGCAGGGGCGCGCTCCCATGGATGAGGTGAAGAGGGGATGCGGTCTGGCTCACCAAGGGGCGGAGATGAAGGCGTTGCAGAGAAGGCCGCGGCAGTGAAGGTGTTGACGACGACGGCGAAGTTCAGCGGCGACGTGTCCAACTCCTCTGCTCCGGTGAAGTCCTCGTCGCGGACAACCTTCTCCTTCACACGAGCGGCTCCAGCGGGTACGGCTTCGGCTTCAGGGTGATGGCGCGACGGCGAAGCGCCCCCCCTTCTTCTCCCCTCCCCTTCTCTACTCCGTTCCCCCCTTCCTCCTTCTTCCGGCGGCGGAACAGAGATGCCAAAGGGGAAAGACCCCAAAGTGATTTGGTTTGCTCCGGGGGCCTTGCCTGGGGGTTTTGCTGCGCGAGGTGAGCACGGGGACAGGGAAACCGCGTGGGCCAGAGCTGTTCCCCCTCCCTTTGCCTTGGCGGCGAAGAAGCTAAGCGCGGCGCGGGAGAGGTTGGCGTGCGGGATTTGCCAGGGGCAAATCCGTGGTTTCGAGGGTCTGGAAAACGTGTGGGCCACCTTGGCGTGCGGGCCTCCTCGGTGTGCGCACCAGCGGAGCGGCGCAGACGGCCTGGTGCACGGGCGCTGGTGCGGCTCGGAGGTGCGGTGCGGTGAGGCCTGGTCAAAACGACCGCGGGGGAAGAAGACCAGTGCCCCCGACCGGTCCCACCTGTCAGCGAAACACAAGGACGGCGGGCGCGGCGCGATGCTGGTTGGGCCGCCTGGTGGGCCGCGTGCTGGAAGGAGGTGCGGAGTTGCTCGCGAGCTGAGAACTGGAGGGTGTCTGATGGACTCAGAAGTAGATAGCTGGCCCAGATTAGATAGGAGGGTTTTTTAATATAGTTTTGAATTAAGTTTAAACCATATATTTGAATTTGAATACTTTCAAATTCAAACACACTCAAATAAAAACCAAATAAAATCCAACTCACATCTAAACCGTAATTTGAAAATAATTTTTATATGGTTTTATTTCGTATGGAATTTAAGTTGAGAGCTAGCAATTTGGGATAAAATTTGGTGGCACACAAGTTCAAACAAAAAGTTTTAAATTTTAGCAAAAATTCACACATGGCAAAACATTCAAAATTCTGGGATGTTACATAACTTGAAAATATCTAAAAACAAAAGTTGTAGAGGAGCTATAGCACTACAACTTTCCCAAAGGGCGTCATATGTTTTGATGTTTCGTTTGACGGGAAAAACGCGATGAACCTGCCAGTTTTCTCGGCCCCGTAACACTGTTCACAGCGCGTTCAACTCGAATTTAAGCGAACTTCCGCTCAAAATTTGAATGTCCGCCAATTACAAAAAACGTGTTCCCAGAAATAACGAAAAACTTTTATATTGGCTGATTTTGAACTTCTATAGTGAAATTTGGAGAACGTGCAAGAAAACCAAATCAGCCTTTTTGGATCTATAGGGGTTTGACCAAGAATTATGACTTTGACCAAGGTCTTTTGTGCAAATGTGTGCCAAATCATGTCAAACATGTTTAGGAGCCAATTAAACTTGATTAACACAACTAATTAAGGTATTTATCTTTGATAAACACCTGGGGTGTTACACTTACCCTCTATTTTTTCAAGGCGAGTAACAATAATAGCAACCAAACTACTCTGATCATTAAACGCATGTTCAAATCTATCAGTAATAGCAGATAATTGCGTAACTAGATCAGGAGGAGGTGTTTGACTTACAGTGGATATTACCTCAACCTTGTCTTTGTTTAGCTTGATCGCTGGCAACTCGAAATCTTGAGTGAATGTCACCTTGCCTGAACGATCTTTCTTGGCGCCAGAGAGAAACTGCTGCATGATGTACTCTTGCAGCTCCGTGTACTTCCTCTGGTCTTCCTCACTGAGTTCCTCGATATTCCTCATGATCACGTTGTTCTTGTCAAGATCACACTGTGATCCCATGCAAAGATCGAAAGATCGGTTGTCAAAACCAGATCTGTCCCCAGCGGAGTCGCCAAAAGTGTGTTGACGCTTTTTCGGTCAAACACACGAATGCGCTAGATCGCGCGATCGTCAGAAATCCACTCGCCGAACCACCCAGCACGGGCCGGTCTAACCGCCTGGAGGGGCCGGTCTAACCGCCTTGGACAGGAGGCATGTCGAAAACCTAGATTCGCTGCTCCGGGAGGGACCCCGTCGGGAACAGTGCGCCTAGGGTTGTTCTGAGATTGGCAGGCCACTCAGAACTCCCTCAACCGCCGTGGAGACGAAGGAGGAGAGCAATGGAGGTTGGAAAAGTAGGGTTTGAAGAAAATAAGATAAAATTGATAATGACGATTGGATGATAACTCTCAATCGGCCATGACCCTTTATATTTATAGGGTGGGAGGACTTGCCCTGCAAACAACGCTTTACAACTCGGAATCAAGCCAAACTCCTAATTCTACCCGAAATCGGGGAGACCCGGTTAGACCGCCTGGCGCCTACGTGCCGGACCGGCTGCAGCGCACCCCGGTCAGACCGCCCTAGGGACCCGGTCTGACCGGCCTGCCTGGCCTGAGTCGGCTTTTGCCAAATTTGAGTGTCAATAATATGGCTCATTTATCTTTCTCACATAGATCTTTGGTTCTTGTGCCTAAGCTGACTGTAAGGGCAGTCCCAATGGGACATTTATGATGGTTTCTATGTCTATCAATTATCTTGTCAACTAAGCAAAATGGTGATGTGGCAGACTAATTAATGAGGAAAGAGAGCACAAATCATATAAATTGTTCCTCATGGAGAAACCATGTCTACTCTTGACCCAATGCACAAGAAACCTTGAATTTGCCATTGGAAAGAAACCACTAGTTTCTATGAGATTAATACAACACTCCCCATTGGTCAAATTGGGAGAGAGAAAGAGAAAACAATTATTACTTGAAGACACTACCACTGTGAAGTATAGTTTCTATAGATGATTTCTTATGCTATGGAAACCGTGTCAGTTTCCTCCATTGGGACTGCCCTAAGCTTACAGCCCACGTCTCCTCTCTCTCCTCTCTTCTCTCCCCCACATCATCATTTAGCCACCTTACACCCCACTATAACACTTTGCTATAAGATGAGACGCACGGATGGCTGTTGCGTTCTACTCCCTCCGTCCCAATTTATGTGTCCTTCTAGGATTCAAATAGCAAACTTAGTACTCATGGCAAAAGACACTTTTACCCCTAGCAGATATCCCGCGCTAGACTCGGAAAGACACCAGAGTGTTCCAGATGGACCTGGCTGCCGCGCCTGCGCATGCCGTTGCTTGCCACGTGTACCTGTGGGCTTTGTAGCAGGATGGTGTGGACTCCCGCAAGTATTTTTTACAAAGAGGGCCCACCACAATATTAGTTTAGGGAGTATTTGAAACTCGAGCCCTCGTGTGGTGTCAGGTCACACTGCCTATACGTCACTTAATTTGGGAAAAATTTTGAACGGCACGGAGGCAAATAAAATAGGACGGAGGGAGTAGATCATGTTGGAGGCCGGACTGGGCTGCTGCCGGGTGTCACCGAACAGTTGACCCAGGCCACCGGCCGCCGGCACGCCACATTTCAGACCAGACAACCGAGTAGCATCGCAGTCGCAGCAGCGCGACGACGGAAACCGAAGCAGCCGCTCGCGCACGCGCATCTGTCATCTGAAAGCGACCCTCGGGATCGGGATTCACACCCTCCTCCCCCGCGCGCCGCGGTTCGTCGCTGCCATCTTCCCGGGGGCAGTCCGGTAATTGCGCAGGTGCCAAGCGAGGAGCAAAGAGCAAAAAAAAATCCACCCCGACACTTGTCGTCAGTAAAAAAGAGGAGCGGCCATGGGCATGGCAGCAGGAGCGGCGAAACTTCTCCCCCACCTTCTCCGGTTCCCCCCTCTCGTGCGCCGCGTATATATACGCGCGCACCCACACGCCCCCGCGCCCACCTCGCTCGCTCCAGTCTAGACGTGGCGGTTTGACTTTCTGACGGGGGAATCGGAACACGGAGGTGCGCCGTCCCCCCACTTTGACGGGAGAGGGGGATCTTCGCTGGGGAATTCGGAGTCGGCGTGGGGTTGATTCACTCGCTCTCGCTCGCCGCGGTTCTTGGAGGCGGAAGGGCGGGCGCGTGGAGGGAAGAGGAGGCGCGTCTTTGTTGGATTCTGCCCTCTCGGGCTCCGATCGAGGAGGTATTCTCTCTGCTCATCTCGGCGCCGGGCTCCAGCTTCTTTCTGGAGCTTCGATTTTTCGGGGGGGGGGGGGGGGGATTCTGTACGGGACTGCGCGGTGTACGGTAGAATCTGGTACTTGTGGGGGGTGCGGTTCAAGGTTTAGTAGGGGGGAAAGGAGGTTGTTCGTGGAGGTTTCCCTGCGCTACTTCGGACATTTGGTTTGATTCGTACTCCTGCGTGATCTTTTCTTGTGTATTTACGGTGTGATCTGAAGGTTATTGCCTCAATTCTTCCAGAAGTTGAGCGGTTTACTAAGGATTTAAGGTTTTTAGCGTGTGGATTTGGATTCTTGGAAGCCCCCTTTTCCCCTTTTTGGTTGGCGTCGGATGTTTTTTTTGTTCGTTTGTTCAGGTGGCTTCAGAGTGTGGTAGCCTGTAGAACAGACCTTGATGTGGAGAAGCCGCGAGAGTTGCAGGATTCAAGGTTTAGCATCCGGAATTGTGCTAGCACATGGCAAACCGGAATTTCGATTAGATTTAGTCCGTGTTGGTAAAAGTGTCAGTTTTGGACCAGAAATGGTCAAAAGAGCTTGCTTGTAGTAGATGTTTTACTGATTTTGTGCGTGCCGTCCATTTGTAATGGGCTATCACACGCCTTTTCTTTCTGACATTGTCCTGATTGGAGTCTCTAGAAGCTGACAGATTTGCGTGGAAAGTGGTGATATTATCTGATTTCCTCAAGTATGGATGACGAGTAGGTTTATTTGTGGAAAGATGGTAGATTACTTTTGCAGTTGGGTACTTTTTGAGTACCACTTTTGCAAATTTGGAGGTGCCTAGTTACAACCTTAAATTTTAAGGTACTCCGAAAGGTGCCCCATTTGGTTGCCCAATAGGGAAGTTCCATTCTGTTGTTGTTCCCAGTCGGAGAACCAGTGATTTTGGTGGTCCTGGAAGTAACTGATCTGACTGAGTTAGCTGTTAGACCAGAACATAGCACTTTTCTTTTGTCTGTTATTATATTTTTCAGAGTGCGGCCATCTGTCAGTTTTGAGTAAGGAGTAGAATTTTATGGTGTTATGTGTTACTCTGGTTTTAATGGTGTTAGTGGTGACAATGGGTATAATTAATATGTAAAATGCTCATCAATGCTCAGTCACTCCTGGTGTTTGGTCAATCCTTGTAATTTTGTTGTGTGCACCTTTTATTGTTAATGAAACTATTTTACTCACCTTTTGGAAACCTAGTGTAGCAAACAATATAGACAACATTTTCTTCACATTTAGTAAATGTAAAAGAGACTAAGGGTCATGAAGTGGCCAGCTTCCTCAGAAGTATCTGTTTTCATGATGGATTGTGATTTCATTTTATTGTAGTTTGTGTTCATTTCCTGATTCAAATTTTCCCTTCCACAGCAGATACTAAAAGGTAGCATAATGAAGGCACCATCTCTACTGGTTCAGTGTTTCCCTGGCTTGCTTCCCAGCAAGGCCACCAGTAGTGTACCAATTGTGTCTGAGAAGGATCTGCAGCTACCTTCTCCAGCTGTTGAAATAATCCCCTCAAAGGTACACTTAATTAGTCTGATTTGATTCATGTATATTCGAAAGGAGATGTTTTTTTTGCTTTCTGCAGAAGTTCCATTGATTATAAAACTGTTTCCATGAATAACAAAAGCAGTTTTCTTTGAACTTTTTCCAGAGCGCCCATCCTTACAAATATGCTGGTGAGAAGGTTGATGTGCAAGGCCTTGATATTTTCAAGGTTAGCAGTGAATATAAATTCACCGTTGTTTAGGTTTCTTGTTGGAAATACACATTGTTTGGTAATTCTTCAAAGACTCGTGCTATTGGTCCTAATCTTCAACTTTTCATTATGTTTTTTGTTTTTTCAGGGGAAGATCAGTGTAGCTGATATGATAGCGTTTTCACCTTCGGAAGTAGCATCAGCAAAATATGATGGTAACCATCTATTAAATAAGCTGGCAAGGTTTCCCCCTCTGTGTATTATAAGTATAGAAACTTACTGCATTTCTCTTTTCCCAGGAACTCTTAAATATTGGGAGAGTTCCATCACTCTTGTCAACATTCTCAAAAATGATATCCGTGATGGACAGTTGAGCTTCAGGGGGAAGCGGGTTCTAGAGGTAACTCCTGCAAGAAATCTATTTTCTTTATGTAGTTATTTCATCTAGTTGGTACCCTGTATTTTACTACTCTACTCCTAGTCCATATAGACTCGTGGTTTCTAGTCCTCCCTTTTGCTTTCATTGAAGCATAATGTATGGTAGAGCTTGATAATCTGTATTTATCCAGAATGGTATTATCAGGTCATTTGCTTATTCCAAACTTCATTTTTCTACCAAAAGTAGCTGCTAAGTTAGTACTTATAGTACTAGTATTTCAGCATGGATCCATTTCAAAAAGATTCTATGACCAACTCTTGATTATCCTTTCGTTTTAATAATTGATGCAGCTCGGATGTGGATCTGGTCTGTCCGGCATTTTTGCCTGCTTGAAGGTGTGTTATCTTCCCATTGCTTATGATAACAGTTGAATAATATGGAATGCTTATTTCAAACAGATTTTACATTTTCTTTTTCAGTTGTGACTGTGACTAACGTCTGACTTGCTTAAATTCTACTTGCAGGGTGCATCCACAGTGCACTTTCAAGACATAAATGCAGAAACCATTCGATGCAGAACAATACCCAATGTTCTTGCAAATCTTGAGCAGGCGCGGGACAGGCAGAACAGACCATCTGAGAGCCCTGTTACACCATCTAGGCAGCTGTTGGCTCCCAATGTGCATTTCTATGCTGGGGAGTGGGATGAACTCCCTACAATTCTCTCAGTTGTGCAGCCACCCGCAGCACCGACAAACCTTAGCTTCTCTGAGGATGATTTTATGGATGGCTGCAGTAGTCATGATGGGAGCAGTATAGTTGGTCATGACTACTGCCCCAGACGATCTAGAAAGCTTTCTGGTAGCCGCGCGTGGGAGAGGGCTAGTGAGACTGATCAAGCAGATGGCGGCTATGATGTAATTTTGATTTCTGATGTCCCCTATGCTGTGAACTCCCTGAAGAAGCTCTATGCCCTCATTTCAAAGGTCAGTTCCTTATTATCCATGTCAGGTCCTGCATTTGTTATATATTTCTCCATGGATCCAGTTAAAAATTGCGATGGAGCTCGGAATTCAAAGCTTCTTAGGTTCTTTTTTTTTCAGGACTGTGGATGCTGATACAAAGTTTTTTTTTTTTTATACCAAAGCAGTGCCTTTCCCCTCTAATATGCTGAGATGTTGATTTTGGATCTTGTGTCTTATTATTGCAGTGCCTTCGTCCCCCATATGGAGTCTTGTATGTGGCTTCAAAGAAAAACTTGGTGGGTTCCAATGGAGGTGCAAGGCAGCTTCGAGCTCTGATGGAAGAGGAAGGTGTCCTTGGTGGTCACTTCTTAACTGAGTTGTCTGACAGGGAGATATGGAAGTTCTTTTTCAAGTGAGCATATCCAGAAAGTGGGAAGAGGAGGAAGTGAATCCTGACTTTTAAGACACCATTTTTTTATTTCTATCTGCAGTAATGTACATACGGAGAAGCATAGTTCCATTTATTTTTTGGTAGTAGGTTGAAAGAATTTGAAAAAAAAATGTGTAGGTGAGCTTGCTCAAGTATTGGAAACCTTACTGGTAGTAGATCTGCAATGTTGTTATATAAAGTGCAGAAAGCAACTGTATTCCCCTTTTTGTATACCGGATATATGATGATGGCGATTCAGTCAGATCATAATATTAGAGCAACTTTCACAAATTGCGCTTCTTCCTGAGGATGTATACATTGTTGCGAGTTGGTATCTGTCTTGCTGATTTAGAATACCTTTTGAAATTACTACGTTCCATCATTTTTTTTAGCTTTTTGGACGACTCAAATCATCTAAACATTATGAGGTTCATGTAAAAAAAGTGTGGTAATGAGGTTTTCTGAAAAAATTCAATACATATTCTAGAGTGGATTTAGAGAAACTTTGATCTATTGAAATTCTGCAACCAAAATAGGTTTGTATCCAATAGAGCCCCCTGTTCGTTTGGATAACTTTAAGCTCCCAAGAAACAGGAGAGCTGGGTTGTTTTAAAAAATCATTCCAGTAAAAAAAATCTCACTTTGGTCAAGAAACCCATTTCGTCGCGCGCACGAAAGTTTTTCTAGCAGTAGGCAGGCTAGTACTGTAGTATCAGTAGCAGGCTAGCAGCAGTGAGCCAGTGACCATCACTGTACAGGCACTGGTTCGCGATTCTCCGAAGTCACGTGCCCATCCGGATTCCGGAGTCGCCGCCGCCACCCTCAGCAGCCGGGCGGGCCCACTCGGCAGTCGTGCAGGACTAGTCGACGCCCCCATCCATCCCAAACCCGCACGGCAAAACCCCGCCTGCCCGACGCCACGCCCCCGCCAGCGCAGATCTCCCCGCTCCACGCCCATCGTCTTCCGCCGCACCGCTGCCCGTTTGCTCCGGCGGGCGACGGCGACGCCCGCCCGCGCCGCTCGCGCTCGCTCTCCGGCTGCCTTGATCGATGGGGCACAGCTCGAGGAAGAAGAAGAAGCGGGGCGCGGCCGGGCGCAAGGCCGCCAAGGACCACGCCGCGCAGCTCGAGGGCGACCAGACCGCCCTCGACGAGGAGCTCACCGCCCTGTAAGTCACGCCTCCCGCTTGGGCGTTCACCGATTCTCTCGCCAAGTCGGTTTTCGTGCGAATCCTCTTGCTGCGTGGCGTTCCGCATTTCAAGCGTGCGATTGCCGCGGTGCGCCTGTGAATTGTGGTTAGCCGACCTTCGGAATTTCCAACTGCTGGTAGCGGTCGATATTGCGGAGTGGTGTTTGTTCGTCGTACTGCTTGCCGTTCCATTTTCGGGGGAGAGTAGTTGGATTGCCTACTGTTAACGATACGTGATTCACATTCGTTGCTGATTATTTCAGAACCCTGTATCGATCACTGTCTGTGGCTGTCTCATATTGCCTCATATTTAGTAGTAGTGCTCTTGGAGTTGTTGATCATACAGCTGTGCTTGTGTAGAGTTTGTTTTGCCTATTCCAAAACTGTTGCTGTCGAGACAGAGAGTAGAATGTAAACATCATTTTGTTTGTTCGTTTGGTAAGGAGTTCAATCTGTAGGCTTGGTGCTCAAGCTCGTGTGCTGCTGAATAGTTTTGATGATTACTCCTGGCTGAATACTCTCATTATTTCCTTTATTTCACTGTGATGGCGTGATTTGAACTGTGGTCGTTTGGTATAATTGGGCGTTCTTGTTTAAATAGGATATTTGTCTATTGTCTGCAGGGCCATAAATAGCAGAAAAACATGCTATCTTGGATTTATATTTGTAGTTTAAAGTCGGACTGAATAACTGGTTTGCTAATAAAACAAGCAATGTAAATAAAAGCAATCAGAGTTTTGTTCTACAATCACCTGGGCTCCTTCATTTAACCCTTATCTGTATGTATGATCTTAACTTCACCTTTTGGCTACATCAATTAGGACTTCAATTTTTGGGGAGGATTTCAAAGTAAAATCAGAATCACCACAGACCCGATTTAACATATGTATCAGGTATTTTTCTCATGCCCATACGTATGGATTTTCTAATACACATCTTTAACAACTGATGTCATGTTACCAATGAATAATTTAAACAGGCCTTATTCTGATGGCATGGGCTTTGAAGATCTTAATGTTTCAGCTATTCTTGATGTAACGTAAAGTGTCTTCCTCAAAGCTATCATAGCATTACCTATACTTGATTATTATTTGCAGCAGTAGGCATTTACATCTTTATTAAAATATAGATGCTTTCCTGGGTACCCCCACAAGTGTCCGAAGTTGCGGATCATACCTGAAAAAAACTTGTCTAAAGAAGATGCAAATCAGCTACTTTCACTTCTTGTTGATCAGGTATTTGACTTCACCTGACTATATAACTTATGATATGTTTTTACTAGGAGAAGAGAGCTATTACCATAAGTAATACTAGGAACCTCATTCAAATTAGTGGGATTCATGATGTTTTTCTTTTCAAAATATTCAACCATGTGAAAGACACCACCGTCATTGTCTGGGGGGGGGGGGGGGGGAGGGGGGGCTCGCTGAAAAGAGTTCTCATTGAGGTGAACTTATTTTGCGATCATTCCGGGTTCAGGATGGGTGGCCGGGTGGGTGGCCTTCTCAATGGAGACTAGAACGACTGAGCCATATCTCAGTTCTCAAGTTGTTTTTGCCTTTTGGTTTTCTATAATGTACTCGCTTCAGTAATAAGTGATGTTTTGGACATCAGCACAGTCCCCAAAACACAACATTAACTTGTATGAATTATTATGAAATAATACTTGGCGAAACTACGGCCCCGTTTAGTTTCCAAATTGTTCACCAACAACCTGTCACATCAATCTTCAGATACTAATTAGGAGTATTAAATGTGGATTAATGTCAAACCCCATTTCATATCTAATGAGCCTAATTATGCCATGATTAGACAATGTCGTGCTACAGTGACAGAATATGCAGGCCAAATCATTACAAACTTACATAGAACTAAGCAATAGAAAGTCAGAAACCATGGCGTCTTAACACAAAGGCCTAGGCTGAGACGCGCTAGCTGTGCACCAAGAAGCCTCCTCTGTTACCACCGTGAGAACGGTATTGGCACAAGGAGACTCCCAATTGAAAACACACCCATTGCAGTTGTTCCAAATTTTCCAATCAACAAGAGCTATGAAAGCTCAACTACAATTTTCTAGTATATCTGTCAACAGAGTCAGAAATATTAAGTTTTTTCGTTTGACATTTTACTTCAAAATTATGAGTTCATAACATCTTACTAAATTGACCATTTGGTTCTCCCTTAGCATGACTCATGTATTGCCATATGTTGTTAGGCAAACATTTATTCCCGAGAAGGGCGTGTTATGATTTTCAATTTGTTTGAGGTTGCGCAAGAGTTTCTGTCAGAGATTGCTCCAGCTCATGTTTCAGCGAGCACTGTAAGTCAGTTTTATGATGACCTCTGATAGAATTTATAACATGATTTGTTTTTGTTGTATGCAGTGAAACTTGGGGTGCATTTTTGTTTTAGCTGTTTTGAATTATCATTCATTATGAATCCTTTGTACTGAAACTTTTTCATTGATCTATTTTCATGACATTATTTCATTTGTTGCTTTTGGATTATGCCTGAGGTTTCTTACTATCTAATGTTGCAGGCTTCTTGCTTGAGTTCAAGCTCAACTACTGATGTTGATGTGAAAGTTAACCTTGACAATGATCCTTATCCTCGAATCTCTTATATATATACCTCCTTCGATCTGTATAGTCAGTTATACGATGATACTAGTTGGAGTCGACAAGGTCTAGAACTGACAATGGATAGTGACAGGAAAACTACTGGCTCTCAAGTTAAATCAAGTGTTAGAAGCAAGAGGAAAACAATCATTGAAAAATCCCATGTCTCAGCTGATAAGGTGAATAATGGAAAGAGCTCATCTGGTGATAAAACTGAACAGAAACGTGCAACAAAGCATATTGTCATACAGGAGGCATCCCCAAATTTACATATTGTGGCGGAGGAAACTGAAACTGATAGCAAAAATTTGTCTGTTAGCAATGGTGGAAATACATCAGATACCCCAGAGAGGAGTTATAGCAGCCTACGTGAGCCTGAGGTAATAACACAGAAGTCCTTTAGGTTTATTTTGTTTTAATGTGTTTCGTAGATCAACTATGCATCACATTTCTATAAGAGTAAAGTGCACCCAAAGTCCTTAAATTTTTCCTGGATTCTCATATAGGTGAACTCTGAAAATGAGCATGTGGGAGAATTCAGTTCCACAATTGGCCTTAGAGTGAACCATGTGAAGAGTTTAATTATCCAAAATCTCACTTTGATAGTTTATGAACCTCGGTGACAATCCATGAGAACTGTAAGGACCCCGGGTGTACTTTATTCTTTCTGCAAATTTACAAAAAAATGAGAGTAAAATTTAGCCTAGGGTCACCCAATTATTATCCTATTATGAGTAATACTACTTTTACATTGAAGGAAACCATCTATATCCTGATCAGTATGACCATTCTCGAATGCCCCTTTTGCCAAGAGTCCTCCTCTTGAGTTTGAATTCTTTATTATCGCTTTTACTTGCTATGGAGCTTTTCTAAATAGTTATGTTCTACTTTCAGTTTTACTTGTCTCTGTGTTTGTGTTGAGACGCACAACTGATTGCACTGACACGCCTTTATTGTGGAACATGTGGAGTGGTCTCAAGTCTCAGCATATGCATTCTTCTGACTGTATAATAAATCTGATTTGCAACTTGGTGTATTGCCATGTTAATACATTGGTGACCTATTTATCCTTCGAGATCACACCCTGTAATTTATACTATTGCCCCCTGCTTTACATTTTAGAATATTTATCTTTTTACCTTTAGTAGCCTGTCTACTTGATTTAAGTAGAAAAGATTATGATTCATCCTAATCTGACTGCATATTAATCAATACTGGTAGGACTCTGACCTTGCAGACGAAGTTTGGAATGAAGAGGATTGTGATTCAGACTCTAGCTCAAATGATTCATCTTATGTTTCAGACATGTTAGATGATGCTTCAAGGAATAAGAAAAGGGATTTAATTCTGGTAATTGTTTGTTCTCAAAACACCCTCTTTGAGTGACATTTTCTCCTTAAATAGTGAACCTTGTTTGGTATCTTAATTAGGTACACCTTCTTCGGATAGCCTGTGCATCTAAGGATTCTCTTTCAGCTGCTTTGCCAGCTATATCATCAGAGCTATGCAACATAGGGGTGTGTATAGTTGTTGTCTTTATTACTGCGCTTTATTTCTTTTTGTTACCACTTCCAACTGAATGATCTCTCTCCTGGTAATTAGGTTCTTTCTGAGTGGGCTAAGGATTTAGTTTCTGACCCTCCTGCTGTTTTTGGGGAAACTTTCAGTCATGTTTTCGGAAAACAAATGGTAAGCTACACCTGTTTATCTTCTACTAATTCATGATTTACTTGTAGCAGTACAACTTAGGTTGATAATCTATAGTTGCTATTTGACTCTCTGATGACATTCACAAACAGATCTCTTCAGAGTGCTCTCTGTTTTGGAGAGCTGATAATACATCATCTAGGCCAAATTCCCGTTATTTGAATGATTTTGAGGAGCTCCGTTCCCTTGGTGAGTGTCTTATTCCCATTGGTAATGTTTTATTGTGTAATTTCAGTATTTATCAGTTGCAAAAAAAATTGTCTGTTGGTGTTTCTTCTAATTAGTGTTTTTTTAAAAAAAACTAAAGGAAATATTATGAAACCTTCGTTCCTAAATTAAATGCTATACAGATTTTTTTGGGCCTACACCCCTAGCCCGAGCCCTAGATGCCGGGGGTGTGGATCTTATCTGAGTAATATTAAAGATCTCACATTTAATATTGAACTTTATGAGTTGTAATTTAACCATTTGTATGTATTTTGATCCATTGGTGTGACTCTTATATCGTCTGTACAGGTCAAGGGGGCTTTGGTCGAGTTGCATTATGCAAAAACAAGCTAGATGGGCGGCAATATGCTGTAAAAAAGATACGCCTGAAGGATAGAAGTCCTCAAGTGAACGAGAAGATTTTAAGGTTTGTATATATATTCAATCAAGTTCTATTAGCCGAAATGGGTTTTTGCTTTATGCAGTTGTTGCATCTTTCTATGCTCATGTTTGGAGGTCATCTTGATGGCACGAGCAATGTAAAAGATCTCTTCCAAGTTCTTTCAGTCGACCTCTATTTTTTCTATATATTATGCATATTTTACATGTATTTCTATGTATTTGGTTGGGGCTAGTCAAGTCCTCTCTGTACCATTCTGACTTTAGGTGACCTGTTGAAAGGGCTTCTACTTGTGACTGCTAACATGTTCTAAAACTTGTTTGATAATAGTATATAGATTATGAACCTTAGTATTTTATTTTTATACTGCAAGTTTCTGTATCTGTAGATGCACTATTGCTAATTTGCTATGCAAGTTCATGCCACTTCTGCAATTTTTGTAACGGGCCAGTAAGGAGTTCGCCGACTAACTGGTAGTTTTATGTTCTTACAAGCATTGTGCCTTCCTGATTTTAGGAATTGTTAATCAATGAGGGTTACAACTTACAAGTATAGTATTCACTCATCAGAACTTATGTGGATGTGTTCCCCTTTTTTTCCCTTTCTTTTAAGGAGTTTGCTCCAGCACATCTGTTATGCCTTTTTGATGTTTCTCATTAATATTTTTGCAAGGTACTCAGAGAGGTAGCAACACTTTCACGATTGCAACATCAGCATGTTGTCCGTTATTACCAGGTGATCAGCCTTTTTTGGTTCCAAAAATAATCATTTTACTCAACATTTTGTATTAGCCAATTCTGACTCACCTTTCATTGAGGTGGCAGGCATGGGTTGAAACTGAATATGGTCATCATGATATTTTGAATGCTGGTGGATCCCGCACTGCTGAGACCTCTCTCTTTAGTTATGATGACATCAGCCTATCAGATGCAGGAGGTGGAAATAAGCAGGAATCCACATACTTGTACATCCAAATGGAGTATTGTCCTAGGTGTGTTCCATTGTGCAGCTATGCACTAAGGAAAGTTGTGCTGCATTCTCTTAATCACTTTTTATTTTTATTTTATTTTTATTGCGAAACTCCTGTTTCTTGAGTTGTATATTAAAATTTGTTATAATTTATCAAAGATACACTAAATTTGTACCATTGAAAAAATCTCACTCTTAATAATATTGTAAGAATTCTTCATTCCTGAAAGTAATATGGGATTTAATAGTCATGTCCTTAAATTGTTTTCTTGGTTCTTGCTGGATTATAAATACGCGTTCTAAAAAATTTTGGAGGCTGTAAGTTAAACTAGTTAATATTTGCAGAGTTATAATTTCGAAGGGTTCTCATGGACCTGGTGTTTTGAATTTTGGAACTTTAGAAAGTGTGATCTTTGTTTCTGCATTTTCAGTCATTGAGTGCCATTCTACAGTAAGATAATGATTATAGTCTTTCTGCATCTAACTTCTTTTGAACTTTTTTTTAAAAGGACCTTGCGACAGGATTTTGAGACATACAGTTCATCTTTTGATGTTGACCGTGCATGGCACCTATTTCGACAAATTGTGGAAGGTCTAGCTCATGTCCATAGTCAAGGAATCATTCACCGTGACCTGACACCCAGCAACATATTTTTTGATGTTCGCAATGATATTAAGATTGGGGATTTTGGTCTAGGTATGTACAGAAAATGATGATATCCAGAACCAGCATATCTTTTTCAAGCTGGATTTGCTTTTATTCTAAATTGTAGCACTATATACTACTTAACAAAAAATCCTATAGTGTCATAAGATGCAATTGTTGCCGATATTTTATTTCTTTTGCATTTTGATGCTGTGATTTATTTTGTATCCTCCATTATGCAATTTATAAGCTTTTATGGTATGAGTGAGCTAGCCTTCTCTATCGTTGTCACTATTTCCATGTTTCATGTGGTATTGACAAATACAACTATACAACTCTCAATTCATATGAAGTTTGAAGTTTCCAACTTCACTTGTTTCTCTCCAGTATATTGGCAATTGAATTAAAGAATGAATACACTGACCTAGCTATGTGTAACGACCCGCCTCCCCGAGGACGGGCCCGCCTACGCCTGGCAGCTCTCTAGGACCCCAAGAATATCCTCACAGACCAACACATGTCTTTTCTGCACACTTTGTCCTCACTCATGCGCACCCGGGAAGGACTTCCCGGTCGGTCACCCATCGCTCCAAGCCAAGCACGCTTAACTTTGGAGTTCTTTCGAGATGAGCTTCCGGAAAAGAAGTTGCAACTTGTTGATATGAGTATCCTTCTCAATCCTATTAAGCCTTGGGCCGGGATGTCACACTATGATGCTTCAACTGGCAGTGCTTTACCTTGTATTATGATTACTTGCACTTCTCAGAAAGTGATCGAAAAAGTTATCAGCTGAAAATATTTTTATCATTGTTGTCAGCCAAATTTCTGAAGCTGGAGCAGCTGGATCATGACCAATATCTTCCTACTGAGGCAATAGGTGTTTCTATGGATGGAACAGGTCAAGTTGGTACATATTTTTATACCGCACCTGAGGTAGAGCAGAAATGGCCACAGATAAATGAAAAGGTCAGGACAAATTACGTTGGTCTTTTAGCTCAAGGAGTGAACAAAAAAAATCTATTTGTAAAATGTGGTTGGCTACCCTATGGGATATGTTTTAGTATTTGCTTTTCCTTTCTAAACAGTGTATTCGCTTATTCTCGAAATAAATTCAAAGCTCATAAGTCATACCCATGGTTCTAAACATTTGCTAATATAGCATTATTTCCTTTTAATGTGGCTCTTATTTATGTCAATCTTGTCAGGTTGACATGTACAGTTTGGGAGTTATATTCTTCGAGCTTTGGCATCCATTTGCCACAGCGATGGAAAGGCATCTTGTTTTATCTGATCTTAAGCAGAAGGGAGATCTTCCAAAATCATGGGCAGCACAATTTCCTGGCCAATTAAACCTGTTAAGACGATTACTGTCTCCAAGCCCATCTGACCGTCCCTCTGCTGTTGAGGTCTTGCAAAGTGAGCTGCCTCCTCGGATGGAAGACGAGTGGCTAAATGGTAAGCCCTTAACTTTTGTGCATTATTGTTACATCATTACCACCTAAAGAACATATCACGACCTGATCGTTGTTCGAAATTAATGACCGATAAAAGAATTTGGATTGATGAATTTTAAGTTTCTGCTTTTTTTTCCCATGGCCTGCTGCCTAAGTATAAGGGGCCCATTTGTCTGTGCTATTTTTTTCCTTGAACACGCAAGAGAGATGTGTATCATTGTATTAATGAAGAGAGGGTAGAACCCCAAGTACACCATCACACCCACACAAAGTTTGTAAGATTACATGTGTGCCCACGATTAGACCTTTATGCCCCAATGCCTGAAGTCTAATTAGCAGATCAGTCTGCGAAAGTGTGCTTGGAGAACAAAAGATGACCTGGCCATCAACTACTCTCATTAGGATCCAGGGCTGTCAAGAGGAAGAGCCCTTGGGCTCCTGTCATCGCCCACAGCTGCGCTTCTTCTTCGGCAAGCAGCAAGGCTCCTGCAATACTAGGTGCCACTTCACAAAAAAACACAGTGGTTCCAGTGTTTCCATAGAGTCCAAGCACCAAGGATGACAAGATAATTAGGCCCATTTTGTTCCAGACCATTCACACTCACTCTCAGTGCTCCACCAGTTATCAAAGCTTCCATCCTCGACTGACGGTGATAGCTTTTGGACCAATAGCACCTGAGGAGGCTGAACCAAAATTGTCCTGCAAACACACAGTTGGTCAGCAAGTGGTCAATTGTTTACTCTTCTTGATCACAGTGAGAACACGGGGTAGGGTGTGTGGTAGGTTCCTTCAAGCTAGTCGATCTGCAGGACCACAGCTTCCAAATGCGCTCCTAGGATGGGAATGGAACAGATCCCTGAAGAAGTTTACATAGGCTGATTTACTTGAGTACTGTCATGTACTCCTTGCTGCAACTCGACTCCAGCTAGTATATCCGATAATTCCCAGTACTGAGCAAGCTCAGCAACAGTAGTAGTGCCCTAAATGTCAGGATCCAACTTTGATTTGTTAGGGGTATAGGGATTCACATACTGTGCGCCGATCAACCTTTCTTTTAGGCACCATGGCAAACAGGTTTGGTGCAAGATCAATAATTCGTTGACCCCCAACCACCTATTCTTCCAAAGCAAAGTGTGTGCGCTATCACCAATGTTTATTTCAACTGCCATGGAGAAGAAGGCATGCACACATTCTTGCAGCTTGATTGGGAAACATGCTGAAGGCCTGTTAGGATCCATTTTATGCAGAGCATGTGTCCACTGTATTTATTAAATGAATTGGTATGTTTGAATCTATTCCATATAGAATTTCAACCTAATCTTTAAAGCCTTTTCCTTTTGTAAATAGACACTGCAAGGACAAAAATTCCTTCTCTGTCATGTACATCTCTGAACCCTGGCCCTATAATTGAAGAGCCAGTTTGATCTTTTTGACTGAGTTATGCTCACTACTTTTTGGCAATTGATACAGATGTACTTAGAATGATACAGACACCAGAAGACACATATGTTTATGACCGAGTTATATCTACAATATTTAATGAGGAGAGGCTGATTGCCAAAATGCAATGCCAACATGAAAGCAGCAAAAAGTCTACTGATAACAGTGAACTTTTGGATACTATCATTGAGGTTGCCAAGGAGGTTTTCAAGCGACATTGTGCTAAAAGGTTCCAAATATCTCCCTTGCATACTTTGGAACGGAATTTTACCGAAAATAGGTATGTTATTCCCACACCACTTAAATGTATCATCTTTTGTTTGGGTAATAACTGACGGATGCTTGTTCTTATAAGAGAGAAACTAACAAGTGATGCCTACTTTGGCTGAGTTTGATGCTGCTGCCTACAATTTTCTAGGGGAAAGACGGTGAAAATCTTAACTCAAGGAGGAGAGATGCTAGAACTTTGCTATGAACTGCGGACACCATTTGTTATGTCAATTGCTCGTAATGAGGTCTGTGACAAGTATCTGTCTCCTTGTGTTTTCACTTGTGTGAATGTGTATGCTTCTATTTTTAAATATTATTCATATTCTTAGTTTTTAGATTAATCTGACTTGTTGCCTTTTTTATACAAAATAATTTAGTCATTGGATTGGGTACTTTTCAACTACATTCATTTTCCTTTTACTTGTCATTTTGGACGTAGATGTAGTATGCTATTTTTTAATCATTTGTGCATTTCTAGGGATATTAACCAAATTTATTAAAAATGTACATACAAAAGGTGTACTAGAAAACAATCAAGTGAAAAATCATTGGAAATTGGTTGTATATTAGCGTCAAAAGTTTTGAAGCTTGGCTTCATACTAGTATGGAAAAAGTCTATATCACCCCCTCACCTATGAGGGGTAGACTACATAACCCCCCAACCTATGAAACATTATGTATGACCCCCTGAACTTTCCAAAACCGGTCAAATTACCCCCTAGAGCAGATTTGAAAAATCATAGTAAATCAAAAAAAATCGTAAAATGGAAAATCTAATTGTATTGGACTTAGAATGAGTAGATCTACATAGTGAACATATAATATGGTATGGTTTAGTACATTTTTTACAGCTATGAAGAAAAACATAGATCTAAAGCTACAACAAAAAAAAATATAATAAGCATACAATATTATATGTTCATTGTGTAGATCTACCCATTCTAAGTCCAACACAATTGAATTTTCCATTTTACGATTTTTCTGTGATTTACTATGATTTTTCAAAACTGCTCTAGGGGGTAATTTGACCGGTTTTGGAAAGTTCAGGGGGTAATACAGACCGTTTCATAGGTTGGAGGGTTATGTAGTCTACCCCTCATAGGTGAGGGGGTGATATAGACTTTTCCCATACTAGTATAGAAGTAAAAGAAGTGCTCAGCTCATTTGTATGTATCAGTTGGCGGTGAATATAGTACTATCCTACTTGTAGACTGCACTAACTACCTTTTGTGCATGTGGCCTGAAACACTTGTTCCAGAAGGTGTAGTAGTTTTTTGCTTTTTGACCGAAAGGCCCCATAAATTTGAATGTGCATGTTGCGTGATCACAATTGCTAGTTCAACTTCTAAGGGGTTTAGTAATTGTGGATCCAGCAAAAAAAAAATCCATTTGATCAAGGTCAGGTCAAATAGACATCTGTTCGGTCACTGTTTTGAGATTTTCTGGAAGCATATGACTCATCTTTGCTTTCTTTTTTTCCCCTCTCTCCCTATTTACACATATATTCATCTGTAGACATCATCATTTAAGCGCTATGAAATATCATGGGTTCATAGAAGGGCTGTTGGCCATTCAACTCCTTATCGTTTTCTTCAGGTAAATGCTTTAAATGGAAGGGGTTACCTTTCAAACATAAACAATTATTTAGTTTGCACCCTTCATTTTCTACTCTTTTGGCTCACGAAATAATTGAAGAATTCCTTCTTAAAGATAATGCTGATATCCTGTTAGGGTGATTTTGACATTATTGGCGGTGCTTCACCAATACCAGAGGCTGAAATCATTAAGGTATTGTATCCTGTATTCTTGCTACCGTATCTTTCATTTTCTAAGATATCATTTGCAGGAGGTAAAACTATCTTGGAAGGTGCATTTTAAAATTAAAAATGGAGTTTGTGTTGTAATAACTGTTTCCACATGATGGTAGGTGGCTTTGGACCTTGGGACCCGTTTTTATGATTCCAAGGCATTAGTCATACGTCTGAATCACGGCAAACTTGCTGAAGCAATTTGCTTCTGGGCAGGGGTTTCTCAGGAACGAAGACAAAATGTTGCTGAGGTATGATATTCTGCGTTACTTGTTTCGGAAACTTTTGCGACCATATTAGCTGATACTTTCTTTCTGTTTTCAGTTCTTATCTTCAACTCTTGTTCAATATTGGCCAAATAAGGCTGACCGCAAGTCACAGTGGAGTTTGATTAGGGGGCAACTATTACAGGTACAACAAGCATTTAGGTAGTATCCACTGATCTATTATAGTGCACTATCAGGAAGTAGCTTTATAACTTTATTTTTTTTTGTTTATATAAGAGCATCTTTGATAGCCTACAATGTGGAAATTGCAATTCACACAATTGTGGAACAAGTTATCTTCTGTGTGACTTGTAGAACTGTGCTACTGTGGTTATAAATGCTTTTTCTTAGGAATCTTTTAGTTTCTATTTAAGTGGCTCTGCTAGATTATTATGGATATGAACATTTAAAACAAATTTAGTATAGTTTTGATGACGTCAGCTAGTTTATCAAATGCTTCAGGATCTTCGTCTTTCTGAAGAAGTTGTCGAGAAGCTACATAAAGCAGATCAGCGGTTTTGTGGCTCTGCAGATCTAGTACTTGCTAGATTAAGAGGGACCCTGTTCTATGGTAGTGATACTTAATCCTTTTTTTATTAGATGCTTAAATCTAACTGGAATATTTAATTGTTGTTACTGTGAGTTTCTTGTTGTAGATAAATCCGCTTGCAAGGCTCTTGATGATCTATCCGCACTTCTGAAATGTTTGCGAGTATGGTTGGTAGATGAACCGATTACTATTGATGTACTCATGCCTCCCTCAGAATGTTACTATACAGATTTGTTTTTCCAGGTGAAGTATTATAACTAGTAACATCTTTGGAAAATTTTTTCATTCTAATTGTTGCCAAACATTTTTATAGAACACACTTTTATCTTTGGAGAGAATCCTATTTTGTTCCTATGAAAGTTAACCAGAGCATTCTAATGTCGTCTTTATTCTTTGCCCGAGATAATTGAGAAGAAAATGGTTGAAAAGAACAGAAGATATTGCACTTATAATGCTAGTTGAGTCATATGAAATAATAGGTCATGTGTCAATATGTACTAAGCATTTTATTAGGGATGCTCTGCTTCTTTGAAATTTTACATATTTCTTCTTGATATGGCACATGCAATTAACCCTGTCTGAACACAGGTATACTCAAAAGAAGGTAATCATGGACCAAGTTTCCATGAAAAGTTGTTGGCAGTTGGTGGACGATATGATTGGTTGATGGAACAAGCTTGGGATAAGGCATATGTAAGTTGTACTTGATGCCCTCTGCATGCTTAAGGGGATACCTTGATAGCATCTATTTTAATGAAGAACTACATGCGAATGGCACACGATCTTAGCTTTTTAACTGTACAGAGACCTCTTTCAGATGCTGCATATTGTCCCATTTTTTTTGAAAACTAATATTATCCCATATTTTTCTATGAGAGTTAAATTATTGTTGTTATTTCCACAACTTAGCTTCATTTAACAAAAGAATAGAGAAATAGTGGCGACTGATTTCAGTCTTCTAATTGTATTTGATATCTCTTGTACAGAAATCCAAACCCCCTGGTGCCGTTGGTGTGAGCATTGCGCTTGAGAAATTCCTTCCTAATAATCCTTCATCTGATCTGGGGTTGCCTAGATTGTTGTCCAGGTGACATTGATACTTCCGAATGGCACATTTCCACCTGATGTCTGCGATCCTTTGACCAATTTTTGTGGTGTTCAGGATTGAACCTAGCATCAGTGTGCTTGTCTGTTCAAGGGGAGGTGGTGGTCTGTTATATGAGCGTATGGAACTTGTTGCAGAGCTTTGGACAGCTAACATAAAGGTGGGTTCCAAAAGTATAACAGGCAAGGATTGGTGACGAGAGTGAAGCAAATTATGATCACTGTTGATAGATTTTCACTATTTTCAGGCTCAGTTTGTTCCTCAGGAAGACCCAAGTCTTCAAGAGCAGTATGAATATGCCAGTGATCATGACATCAAATGCCTTGTATTTATCACTGAATCAGGTGTCTCACAAACAGATCTTGTGAAGGTAAATACATTAAAGATGGCTACAGTATTTTTTAAAATGTTTCAAGTAGTTTCCTTTTATCACAAAAAAAATGCTAGGGACCACACCTTGCTTTTATCCGACTGTTATCCATTTTATTTGCATTTGTATTGTGTGTTTCTGCTGGACTGACTATCAGCTTTTAAAAGCAGTTTAAATCTGCCTATATCCCAATTGTAGTTTCTACTCCCTCCGTTTCATAGTACTTGTCGTTTTGGCTTTTCTAGATACATTTTGTTGCTATGTCTCTAGACATAAGTATATATCTAGGTGCATAGCAAAAGGAATGTATATAGAAAAGCCAAAACGACAAGTATTATGAAACGGAGGGAGTAGCTAGCAAAAACTTCTCCAATATGTTGAGCTTGTATGACAAATTTCAAGAGCACTGAATTAATTTGCTTGACTAGGATTGATGATCAAATTGCCAATTGTATCGCATGTTCACAGTAACTCTGAGGCATTGAAAAAGCTTAACACAAGTTCATGTTTCTTGCTGTTAGTATAATGGGAAGATGGGAGGCCAAAACTATCTTATGAAATAGTGAACTCATCTAGATACATAAAAAGATGGTTATTCTCAGTAACTAAAATCAAAGAAACCTGTTTTTTATTTATTACTCTAGGTTTTTATAACCTTCAGTAATTGTGCATGTTCTAAGTACAGAGGAAGCTCTTATCAGTTCTCCATTTTTTGGCATCTATATCACAGGTTCGGCATCTTGATTTTAAAAGGGAGAAGGATGTTAAAAGAGAGGAACTTATAAAATTCCTGTCTGAGGCAATATGTTCACAGTTTAAAAATCCTACTATCTGGAGCCTGACCAGTGGCCCTCCTTAGTCATTTATGTCCAGGTTCGTTCTAGCATAGCATCAAGAAATGGATAACTTTTTGACTGCCTTGTTCAGTGTAGAACATTTATCTTGTATTAATGTCCATAATATCTGAATTCCATTCTTTTCAGAATTGAGCCAATTTTGTGGCTTCTTGTGCCTTTCTTAAACTTACAGATGAAAGCAGCATCTTCTGTTCAAACATGTCAAGGCACAGCATAATCATGCATGCTGGCTTCGAGAGCCAACACTCTACGCCTGGTGGCCTGTGGGCTGCGGCCTCAACTGAAAATGGGCACGGTGATTGGCTAGCCTGTGGCCTAAACCGAAGATGGGCGCAGTGATCGGCTAATTGGTGTAATCCTTGTCCTTCCGAGGACAAAAGCCATGCAACATGCAAGGTTGCTGCAAATACAAGGTGACAGGTAGTTGGTGCAATTCTGCAGTTTTGGGGTAATTGGGTAGGTCATAGGTGTGGAGGATTTGATCCTGTAAAGGTGCACAATATTCCTGTTAATAGCACAATTGCTGTGCAACAGACCTAGGAGTATTTCTTTTTGTGGGCGTGTGATTTTTTTCCCCACCTACAGGGCTGCCTTGTACTTAGCCCGTTCTTTGTAGTCCATGTACATTCCTGGGGATTGCTGGTTGGAAACGATCCATTTTGCAACTGCGTGTGTGAAGAAAACATGACGTCTGAAGCTTCGCTACGTGCGCGTGAAGCTCCCCACTGAAGAAGAGTTGTTCAGATCTTGGTCGTGTTTAGTTTGCATCCTGAACCAGCAGTATGTTGGTAGATTGAGCGAGTAGCGAGGCAAGGAGCGGCGGGACGACCTGACGAGGGGAGCGGAGCGGCACCCCATCGGTGCCTTTTTTTTGGTCAGCAGAGTACGTGCTGAACTGGTTGCAAGCTTTCTCCATTAAAATAAGGCGTGTAAATTTCTTTCTTTTAGCTGCTGCGGGCCTCCGCTTTGCTCGTGCTGGCGAATTTCGTGTTCCGTTTGGTCGGTGGCTACCGGCTTCGGCAGCCGTTTGATTACCCACCACTCAGGGCCCCTTGATTCAATTCCGCGGCCTGCATAATTTGGGTGTGTCCAAGTGCTATGTATCGGCATTGTCCATGCTTTTGTGGCGATTGGTGACTTTTGACATCATCCTTACTACGCTCCAAGTCCTATGTGACTCACTTCTCACGAGCCGTTGCTTTACACGGTGACTTGTGTAGGATCTGGCTTGGCTATACATGCATGACGTGTCGAGGTGGAGGCAACGGCGAAATGCAACTGGTCAGCCAATATAAATCAAGCCAAGGCAAACCCAGCACAATCACAAACCACCCGAAGCAGCAAATCAAGAGTTGTCTAATCTAATACATTACTCCTGCTGTACATGCGTATCCATATCAATATACATCTATATCTTATCAGCAGCACGCAGGGGTGGGCCCCGCATCTGAGCCACAGGCTTTTCCAGCGAGCAAAAATTCTTCTCTTCCCTTTAAAAATAATAAAATAAAATCATTTTTCTCTATCGCTGCCAGCAGCCATGGTCAAATTTGGTTCTTTCTCTCTCTCTCTGTCGATCTCTCGAAAAGAATATTGTCAATTATTTCCTCGGGTCAATTATTGTCATGCTGAGAGGGGTTCTACTGATTTGGCTTAGAAAGAAAGGTGTAGTTTTGTAGGGTCGGCAAAGTTGAACACACAGGTAGTGGGTGCCAACAGCCATGAGTTTTTTTTTTTGATAATTCCAACAGGTAACAGCCCGTTTGACCCGAGCGCGAACACTACAAGGCTGATGATGCCTCGGTGTCAAGCAACCGCTCTTTGACTGACTAATCACCATCGATCTACGCAGAACTTGCTTGGCACCTCAACCCTCTCTTGGTTTTGGCCCACGCAGCGTGTCAGGTTGTGGTCAGTCATAGCACGAGCGCTGCAACCAAAATAATTACCAACTGCAAATCATTCCACATGCGAATCATTCCCAACTCCTAACGGTGCCAGCTAGCACCATCAGTCCATCACCATTGTGTGAAAAATCACCGAGGTGCTGCAATGAAAAGGTAAAAACACAACTTAATAATTTGAACCCCAGACAGTAGATTTGAGCAGAGCCTAATCATGGCATGGCAGCCTAATCAACCGGCAATTGTTTGTTCCAAGTATACGTGCTGTCACAGGGTGAGAAAAAAACAAAGTGAGAATTGGGTGACCATTTCCCGTAGCATTTGGTATTCGGTGGGGATGAGGAGTGAGGGGTGTGAGTTGGCACCACTACTAGCTATATCTGGCCAGCTTCCTGTTTGATGCCTCCGTTTCTTATCCCCTCCAAAAAAGAGAGAACAAATAGCGCTACCACATCTGATCCAAGTCTATCTCCACGGAAAGAAAAGAAAGGGCCTCAATGCTTAGGTCAACACAAGAATATATGTGCACCAAGCATTCTCTCTATCTCATTCCTCCTGGGCTCTTTCATGCTCTGTCACCGTCCCGTCGCGTCCCCTTCTACTCTCCTTGAGCTAAACTCACACAGTCACACACTGCTGGGAAGCCGCAAAGCCATATTTTTACTCAGAGGCGAGACCTGGAATATCCTTGTTTCACCAACAAATTTTAATCAAATTCGTGTCTATAATGTAGGAAATTTTACGGACTCATACAAGAGTTTAAATATCACTCCAAGAATCTCGACGGATTATTAGTCAAGTTAGAGATAGAACCATTCCGCGCAAGATTGATATGAAGTTGGACCATTTCACATAAGAGCTTTGTAGATAATGCATTGGATTTCTTTTCTTTTTGGGAAATCCACTGGATTTGTTTTGGAATCTATTAGATTTAATATACACTATTGGTCCAGCATTTTTTTTAACAATATCTTAGGTGCCTTCACTTCATCCCTTTGTTTGATAGCAAGCTGGGTCGCCCTGGTGGCTTCTACCAACTGCAACTAGAGCCACCATGTTATTAACCCAGAAGAGAATGACGTTTTTGTGCCCCTCCGAGTAAAATGCGGCTTGGCTACCGTGCGGATCAAATTCAAATTCGTGTGCAAACCGAACTCTGGAATCTTTAGAGAATTTAACTCCTCACTGAAACGGGTTGTAGGTAGTTTGACAAGCTGTGATCGATGTGGTCATATTTGGAATTGTACTATTGTTAGGTGGCTTTCAACACGACAACTCAAAAGTCACTCGTCTTGGATGGATTTAGTAAAATGCTGGATGGCCCGAGCCTTTGTCAATTCAACACAGCTGACTTTGCAAGATCACCCACAGAAATCTATATAACCTATATAGATGATGCCCACTAAAGGTATTCTCTCAACATGCAAGTTGTTCATGTCACTATCCACTACAATTATCAATTTATATCTTCTACTGATTTTCTGCGGCTAATACCATCAATGCATGCGTTGTGTTAATATTTGCGAGTACCATGCTACAAAATTTTCAAGTCATTCCCTCAAATTAATGAACGTGTTTTCATGAATAATGTTATTTGCAAAAGAATATTTCGATGTAATCACCTTGGTGTTTCTATTTTTGAATTCATCTCCATTTTTTACAAAAATTCCCGCAACAACGCGCGGGGCATCACCTACTACAGAATCGTATGAAAATCACCTATAGTTGTTATTTGCGGCAAACACGCTAAAACGGCTTTTGGGGTGCAGCCCTCCGTATCCGGAACTTGCATTGAGTGCTTTCTCGCACTCTATTTCTAACTAAGCAATAGCTGTCACCACCAAATCTGTGTTTATACGCTAAACCGTTTGTGACCTGTGAGCTGCATGATCTCCATACATGCCTTGTCACATCCTTACATTGGATAAAATTAGGAAAGAAAAAAAATTGCAAGTTTGAATTGCATGTAGATAAGTAATTATTCCGTCCCCGGTCGGTTGATCTTTGTGCGGTGTACTATTATACGGTACACGATTTTGTTAAGCTGGACATGTGTTGTTTCTCAAAGGCGTAATATGCAATTATGCAAATGCAAGGCAAAAAGATTCTTTAAATTGCACACTGCACAGAGTGGATGACTTTTGCGTTTCCCTTTTCTCCTTTTTTTTAGAGGAAGAGCTTCTCTCTCTGTTTTTTTTTTTTTGACAACGAGGAAGAGCTTCTTTAATTTAAAGCTAATTAGCTAGGCAAATTGACTGGTTATAGTGCAAGGAAATGTATCCTCAACCTCAACAGGCACATGCACTGATGCACTGAATGATGACGAAACTTGAATGAAATCAAATCACAACAAAACTAGCCCCAGAAATACCGAAAGATACAAGAGAGAAAGAAGCTTTGCCCTCGCTGTCTACCTCATCTTCCTTTTCCCTACTATACTACTTTACCTAATTGCTTCTCTCTCTCTATTTAACAAAAACACGCAGCTTTTAAAAACTGCAATTCTTTAGGATTCCTCGCCAAATCTCCATCGGGTTGCCATCCCAACCTCTCCGGTCTCCACCCCTCTCCTCTCTCTCTCTCTCATCTACCCTCTCTAAAAGACTGGATACAGAACAATAGGAAAACAAATAGAAAAGGAGAAAGGAACCTACCGAGCAAGAGTTGGTTCTTGAGCACTCCATGAGCCGTGGAATTGCCCCCAGGAATCCTCTCCTGGTTTGACCCCCAGGAATCCTCTCCTGGTTTGACGAGATTCATACAGAGAATTAGTTCTTGATTTATTTTCCCCCTTTCTTTTGCTGAAGAAATTGGAGAACTTCTTGTTTCTACTTTTGTTTTTGCGTATTTGTTTTGTTGGGATTTTCCTTTGCTCCGTTCTTCTTCACCTGCGGGGAGGTGAGGAGCAGAAAGAAACATGGGGAAGCAAGGACCATGCCGCCATTGCGGAGTCACAAGTGAGCTCCTGTTCTTGATGAAGCAGATTTTTTTTCTATTTGTTCCTTTTCCCCTTTGGTCCTCGGCAAGTAGTGCCTTACGGGTGATGATACCCACCAATTATGCATCTGGGAAGCGGTCCTTAGCCGAAAAATTCCGCCAAGAGAGTGTTATGAGAAATCTAGGGACATGGTTGTGGTGTCAGAGGCCTTTGCTTGTATAATTCTTCAGAACGTGAGGAACATATTATACCATGCTCAAGGAACAAATTTAGACTTGTGTTTGACTACAGTATAATGCGCTTCTTAGATAACTTAAGCAGGTAATGAACATTTGCTTCTGCCAATCTGATATTTAGAGTTCAATTGCTGCTGCTGCTGCTGCTGCTGCTGCTGCTGCTTCAGGAATGCTAGTTTCAGGGTGCCATAGAAGCGAAAACTTTGGTTTGCTGTGTAATTGCACGATCTTATCCCATCCTTGTGCCTGCAGCATTACATGGTCTGAGCTTTCTTTAGCTCTTACTGGAGTAAAATGATCCTTTGAAGTGGCTATCTGCATTCAGTATAGTCATTGTGTAGAACAACATATTAAGAATTGCATTGAGGCATTGAGTCTGAATGTATTTTGATTAGTGACATGATGTCTTCTGGATAAATTCTTGATAGTGTATAGTTTCTTGCCCTTTTTCTATGCTCCTTACCATGATGCACCATCTCTTGATACATCTAAATGTGATATCAATTTCTGTGGGCAGTGGCCCACTGTCGCTACCTTAATTTGTATGCCACTCATATTTTGAGTATCGATTTTAATGGATTTCTCATGGGAAATGCTGGAACAGGCACTCCTCTTTGGCGAAATGGGCCACCTGATAAGCCAGTGCTCTGCAATGCATGTGGCTCAAGATGGAGAACGAAGGGTTCATTGGCAAACTACACCCCGATGCATCGCAAAGATGACATTGATGATGATGAACCTAGAGTTAGCAAGCTGAAGCCACCAACATCAAAGATGAAATCACAGAAGAAGAAAACAAATCACATCATAACAGAGAATGGGCCACTTTCTAGTCAGAGTTTTCAAAAGATGGGGGATGCTGACCCAAGCACTCGATCTAGTTCTGGATCTGCAATATCATACTCTGAGAGTTGTGTTCCATATGGCGCTATTGATGCAAGTGAAATGAGCGGTCAGTTGTCTCGATGCCTACCTCGTTGTTGTTTCATAGAATGAATTATGCGCTCTCTCATTCTTTTGTGAGTATGTGCATGTGTTTGGTTTCAATGCACACGGATGACAGACAGGACTTATATTTTGGATGCTTTGTCTATGAAGTTATGATCAAAACAATAAAATTTTCCTTAGACATATTTATATTGTTATTCTACTACTACCCTTTTAGAGACCATATCAATAATAAGTTGTGAAGATCTTATTTTTCGTCTCTGTTTTTCATGAACTTATTCTTTTAGTGAACTGTACTGTTCTCTCTGTAGTCCATAGCTATGAGTTCGTGAGAAGTTCTAAACTTGTGGTGACTTGATAAACCATTAACTACTTACTACTCATTATTTCATAGAGGTAATATTGAAGTATTGCAGTCTAACATATTAAGTTCAGATGGCATTGAGCCTAACATCTAGTGCAAAAAAAAAAAAAATTCATTAAATATTGTGATGCACATATGGATCAGCATATCTTCCTTTACCACATCTCTGAAGTGATACTTGATCACACCAACCCCGTGAAACAAAATAAAGATCTAATTAGTGATTCTCAATTTTCGTCAGACTTAGTCTAGAAATTACCTTTTTTTGTTATATATGCCAATGTTGACTCTCTGATATATTGCCATTTCAGGTTCAGCACAATCACATGCTTGGGAGTCCCTAGTTCCATCAAGAAAGAGGAGCTGTGTGACTCGTCTGAATCCTTCACCTGTAGAAAAGCTTGCGAAAGATCTTAACTCCATTATGCATGAAGAGCAGTTATATTACCTTTCAGGATCCTCGGAGGAAGACCTACTGTACCATAGCAATACTCCTGTGGGTTCCTTTGAAACAGGCTCTGGAAGTGTCCTTCTAAGGCATCCGAACTCGAAATCGCCGGAGGAAGAATCAGAAGCAAGCTCCATTCCTGCAGATGGTAAATCACATATTACAAGCGAATCCTATTCAGGGTCTACCATGTTTGTCGTTCACAGTGGAAACATGGCAACATCTACTTAAATGCTGCAACTGTGAGCCCCCCTTACTATTGAAGATATGCTAGAAGGTAAGTAGCCACTGTTGAAGCTACCTAATATCACTATTTTAGGGGTGTGAAACAATAGGTTGACTCCCTTAACATTGTCAAAAATCCTCACTCATCAGCCTGAGGCAATGCTTATTGATGAGTGATGACTAGGCATTAGAATTTACTACATTCTTGATGTACCTTCTGGCATCTAAGTGTAACACAATGATAGCCTTTATATTGGTTCTAATAAGATGTTTTTTATAACATGCATAGGTTTACATGGTGTTTTACATGCTGAGGAATACTAGGAGCTCCCTGACATCCTGAAGGACAAGAGGGCGTATGGTTCCCTTCTAAATGTTTGCACTCAAGCTATGATGGAAAGGAAAACAGAAGACACATTTGAGCAAATGAGGAAAAAAGGATTTGCATCTGACACATTACCTTGTAATGCGCTGATGAATTTATTTGTGCATGTAGATAAGCCTGACAAAGTGTCAGCAATTATTGATGGGATAGAAAAAAGGTTTCCTTTGATGTCTGCACTTGTAATATTTGTACAAAGTGCTGCTCTGTTAAACAAGATTTTGATGAAAAATGGAACGAGTGTCTAGCAAGATGATCACTCTGTTTAAATCACTGTCTTCCTCGTGTATTAGTTGAGACCTGAGAGTTAACAGTATCATGTGAACACCAACTTTGGAGTAGTGTGCTGACAGATTTTTGTCCACTGTCAAATCAGTGTCGATGTTGTAATGCAGGTGGCTTCTGTTGAAGCCATGATAAATTTGGTAAATATGGTCCTCTGGTTATAGTTCAGATTCTGAAATTCAGAGTCAAGTAGGATGCATTAGCAGATTGAATTCCTCAAGGAACAGAACTATACAACTTGCTGCTTAAATTCGGACTGGTACTTGCTCTGCACCTGAATTCTGTACTATACTTCCTTGCTTAAATTCGGACTGGTTCTGCACCTGAACTGTCTATTGAAGAATGGAGCAATTGTTTGTGTATTGTACACAAAGTATTTTTTACTGTATATTGTACGCAAAGTATTACCTCATTATCTTTTATTCAGATTGTGTTGGCCTTTTTATATGGGGAAAATTATGCATGCCCAACAAAGCCAAGTTGTGTGGTAGAATTGGACTGGGACATCCGCAACTTGCCCCTTGCTGATGCTCACTGGTCGAAGAGCATCATATCTATGAATCTAGAAATACCAAAAGAGTTTCTAATTTGGGATGGATGGAGTATGAAAAATTGATTTAGTTTGGTGATGGGCCTCTATTTGGTCCATCTGGTTGCATGGTAGCCGCGCCGCGCCCACTCACTGCTGGAACTGGAAGGCACCCAATGACCCAACCAGGTTTCTGAATTCTGAAACTTGGCCTGGAGGAAGGCCTGCTGGAGATGTTGTGCCGTTCTCCAATCCGCCGGCCCGAGATGCTGTTATGCTTGCAGCTGGCTGGATAGACAAGAATTTTTTTATATATTTTTTCGTGAATTTTCAAAAATAAATGCACGATCTAAAAAATTTCAAACCAAGCCTTCAATCGCCGTATCAAACGGCGGTTGGTTCCTGCCGCTGCTGAAAACGGCGGTTGGAAGAAACCATCGTTTGAAACGGCGGTTGGAGGTCGAGTTCGGCGGCTGGGCGGCTACGCCGACGGTTGGGCGGGAGGAACCAACCGCCGCTTGAAACAACGGTTCAATACCACCAAACGCCGTTTAAAACGGCGGCCGGAAATTTTTTATTTTTGTTGTAAATAATATGAATACGAATAACAGATAATACGAATGTGAATAACAGATAATACGTACGAATACGGAAATAACAAAAGTAGTTTATGAGTATTTATACAACAATAAAATAGTTCTCAATAAACATAACTACATATGGCCGCGCTTCGCTGCGCGCGGCGTCAGTGGTCCCCTAGCCGCCCTTCCTGGCTGCCTGTGCTGCCCTCGTGTGGTCATTGGGTACGTGAGGGGCTCCGGTGGTGCTTGCCGACATCGTGCGACGTCTGGATCGGGGGTGGTGTCGCCAAGGCTGCTCCCGAGCCTCCTGGTGCGAACGTTTGGGGGGGGGACAACAACCCCCTGATCCGTCCTCCGCCGCCGCCGCTGCCGCCTCAGCCACCGCCTGCTGGAACCCCGCAACCGTCGCCGCCTGCTGCTCCTGCGTCAGCTGGGTCCCGTGAAGTGTGCATCTTGGCCACTAATTGTTTTGGTGATAATGACAAACACAATTTGAGGTATTTAATGGCTTAATTGAGATGTGTGCAGGATGAATGTAAAAGAAAATGTTCATTGACCAAAAGAAGACCCCCAACTCGCCAATTTGGTGTTGAAGATCATTGCTAGTTTAAGTTCATTTTTATTTTGAAATTGAGTATATGTACTATAAAGAGGGGTGCATGTTGAAGTACCTCAGATGCTAAGAGTGCTACTTTGAGATGCCTAACAAACCTAGAGAGACACAAAGCTTACACGTACACATGTTGATTTTTTTTTGGGAAAGATCAGTTTTTATCGGAAGTTCCGGGCCAAGGTCGGAAGTACCGATAAGAGCTCTCGAGTTTAATTCTGGTCACCATCGGAAGTTCCGGCCCTATGTCGGAAGTACCGATAAGCCCGCTCTATTTCAATTTCCAGCAGCCATCGGAAGTTCCGGCCTGACACCGGAAGTTCCGATAACCACGTAACTTGCACAGTAACGGCTAGTTTTTTAGGCCGGGTATTTATACCCCTTCACCTCTCCCTTCATTTGCTGCTGACCTACCACATGTTAAACACACCCTTGAGCATTCACTACTCCTCCCCACTCCCTCTTTGAGCTAATTGTTGAGTGATTTGAGCTAGGGCTTGGGTGAGAAGAGTTTTGAGGTGTGAGAATGAAAAGGTTTGAGTGACCGATTCATTTCCTTTATCTCAAGAGCACTTGAATCATCTCCGGGTATCGATTCACGTTTGTTACTCTTGAAGCTTGCTTCTAGACGTTTAGGCGTCGCCCGTTGAGTGCTCTCTTCTTGTGGAGCACTCGGGATCGTTTGTATTACCCTCTCCTTTGTGGAGTGTTCTTAGTGAGCACAATCTTCCTTTGTGGGGATTGGTGATGCAAGAGGCTCTTCGTGACAGCCCTCCCTTTGTGGAACCTCAACGGAGACGTAGCTTCCTTGGTGGAAGTGAACTTCGGATTAAATCTCTTCCCTCTTGCTTGTTTGAGTTCATCTCTTTTTTTACTAACCCTAGAAGCTTGTTTTGTCCCGGTCTACTTATTTGTGTTATATATATATATATATATATATATATGGTTGCAGGTGGTTCTTAGCCTCTAAACTCAACTTTTGATTCATATAGAATTAACAGTTTTGCTTCAGTTTTTGAATTTCGTTTTAGTCAACTCTGCCAGGTCGAAAGTTCCAACCCCCCTTTTAACCGTTGCATTTTGTTACAGAAATTTGAAGTGGTTCTATTCACCCCCCCTCTATGCATCACAAGGTCCTTTCAAGCCCCCGCTAACTGGGTAGCGCTATAGTGACCTATTTCCGCGTGGAGCTTCAGAGGGTCCGGAGCTCCGGAGGGTCGCCCCCCCAGAACTTGTCGAGGGAGGCATACTCTGCCGTGGAGTCGTAACCTGTATTGAATAGAATTTGGTAAGTACGTTTGTTTTCAAAAGCGTATCGGGTTCGAGATAGAGGATGAGGGTTGCCACCAGTGGGCTGCTGCAGAATTGGTGGTGGTCGAAAAGGGGCGTGGAAAATCGGTGGCGAAGAATGTTGCGGTGAACGGTCTGCCCAAGACGAAGGTCCCGGTCCCATCGATGGTTGCCTCCCTATAAGATTAGATGTCACGCATCAACACATGACAACACATCATGTTGTGGAAACTAGAACGAACAAAAGAATGTGTGAGTGATGAAAAATACATTGGAATATTATAAAATTTATATTTACATTAATAAGGTGTCGTATTACTTACTTGGGAATCCAACGGTCGTCTAAAGGCATGTAGTGCCCCGGAGTCCAAGCACGTACAGTGCCAAGTGTCGTACGACCAGTGCTCCCTGTCAATCCTCTCATCGAAGAGTCCCGGAAGGACGTACTCGACAACAGCCTGCGGTGCAGGAGCCTACTGCGCCATACCTGCAGAACATAATATAAAAAATACAATTTGTTATCCATTGTTTAAAAACTAGAATTTGTAACATATTTTCCAGAATTTCTAAAAAAATAGACTACTTTTCATAATTTCTAATCTATGTTCCACAATTTGTAACCTATTTTCTAGAATTTCTAAAAAACTAAAATTTCTAACCTATTTTCCAAAATTTCTAAAAACAAGAATTTCTAAACTATTTTCCATAATTTCTAACCTATTTTCCAGAATTTCTAAAAAAATATAATTTCTAAGCTATTTTCCCAACATTTCTAACCTATTTTCCACAATTTCTAAAAAACTATCATTTCTAACCTATTTTCCACAATTTCTAAAAAAACTAGAATTTGTAACCTATTTTCCAGAATTTGTAACAAAAACTATAATTTCCAACCTATTTTGCACAGTTTCTAAACCAAATCTAATATTTATAAACTATTTCTAATATTTTAAAAACTATTTTCTAATATTTCTAAACTATTTCTAATATTTCTAAACTATTTTCTAATATTTCTAAAATATTTCTAAACTTAAAATATAAGTGTAAAAAATACCTGACCCGAAGTGTAGAGCGGCTCGCAATGAGGAGAGAGAGAAGAGGGAGGGGCGGGCGACGTTAGGAGGGCGTCCCGTGTTCGAGCCCTGCTCAACTTAGTTTCTCACTAGAGGCGGTGTTCCCTCATAACAATATATGTAGTCCCTTGTGCGTGGAGCCACAAAAGGATTGCGATGTGTCGCCAACGAAGCCATGAAGTTCCGATGATCTTCAGAATGACACGATCTTCACATCTGTATGTAGTTGTAAGCCTGCTTGGCTGCTTGTGTGCGTGTGTAGTGTGAAGTGTAGGTGCGTATATGAACAGTACCCAGAAATTAAAATGAAAGAAACATTCATGTTGTTTGGTTATTACTCCAGGTTAGAAGTCTTCAGTAATTGTGCATGTTCTAGGTGCAGAGGAACTCTTACCGATTCTTCATTTCGAGTCATCATGCTATTTGCAAAGGTTGCTTCCGCAAGGTGGTGGGTAGTTGGTGCGGGGTATATTATTGGATAGGTGTGTAGGATTTCATCCTGCAAAAGCGCACAATATTTCTGTTCATAGCACAGCTGCACCATTGATTATATGATTGTGCATGCAACGAATGCATCTGGCCGGGTGCACCGGAGCATCCCAAGTGCTATGTTTGGACCCACCGATGACTTTTGACAACATCCTTACACTACATTTAAGTGACTCACTTCTCACGAGCCGCTAGGGTGATGTAAAGCAAGCCACACACATCATACAAAACTATATTAGCGCTCCCCACTAAGGAATTCTCTCAATCCTCAACGCGTCACGTCATCCTCCACTAACGCGCCACGTCATCCTCCACTAAGCACCCCACAAAGATGCATTGATTGCTAATTATCGCAGCACGCCACGTCATCCTCCACTAAGCACCCCATCAAGATGCATTGATTGCTAATTCTATATCTATAATTGTTTGCACTGTCCAATCTAAAAAATCTATATATCTATATTAAAGTATATATAAACACCCCACTACAAAACATTGATTTCTATTTTTCTCAACATGTAAGAATACAAAGAAATCATCTTAGTGTGTTTGCTTCTAAATTTTACTTTAGTATTTTATTTTCAAATTTCATCAAAAGATCCCGCAGCAACGCGCGGGGTATCACCTAGTATATATATACAGACACACACTTTTGAATAAGATGAGTGATCAATCTTGAGCTTAAAATAGTCAAACGGACTATAGTTTGAAACGGAGGAGTATCTAGCTTGCCTATACGCACACATGTGGAGGTGGTGGCAACGATGTGCTCTCGCGTCAAAATGTGGTCACGACGCAAACACTGCAACCGAAATAATACAAACTACTCTCTACCTTCCAAATTATAATTTGTCCAATCTTTTATTCAAGTTTGACCACTCATTTCATTCAAAAATCAATACAAATATAGTCAAATTTAAATTTTTTTTTGAATAACTTTAATTAATAAAGCAAATATCAACAAAAGATGTGATATTTTTCATATTTTTTTAATTTTCAATAAGATGAGGCTCAAATTGAGATAAAAAACCAAAGGAATTACTTCCTCCATTCTAAAATTGTAGGCCGTTTTGACATTTTAAGGTTCATAATATTTATTATGCATCTAGACATGTATATTTATGTCTAGATAAATAATAATTATGAATCTAGGTTTAGCAAAACGACCTACAATTTGGATCGACTGGAGTATAATTTAGATAAGAGAGGGTAGATATAATTTCACATGCGAATCATTCCGAATCTATACTATAAGAAAGAATTGAAAACAATTCTCACACAGGTTTAAGTCTGCCCACCTCTTACAAGAGCCTCACCTGTCAGCCTGGGTCCACCTGCTTTGGATGACGAAAGGGCGCGACGACGAAGATTTTTGACGATTCTAAAATATTCCTGCCGAAAAACACTATTTTTCTCACCCACTCCATTCTTACTTGCTCGCGCGTATCCACATGACCCGCCCCAGTCAATCACGGATGTTGTTCCCTTTCTTCATTCTTTTTTAAATGTTGGAGGCAATTACAGTTGTTGTTTCCTTTGTTCATTCTTTTTTGAAGGAAAAAGAAATTGATTGACGTGATTGATGGCATAACTCAAAAGGAAGTACTCAGGAACTCAAAAGAAAAGGGATATTAAGGTAAAAAGTAAAGAAAAAATGATTGGTGTGTGATTGATAACCCATCAAGGAAAGCAAAAACAAGAAAAAATCAAGTAAGGAAAGTATCACTGTGTGATTGGGTGAGTAAGAAAAGAATTGTTGCGTCATTTTGTCAAGGTAACCACACCATTCATAAATATTTAGTAAGGAAAGGGAAAACAAGAAAAAATCGTAAGGAAAGAATCACCGCGTGATTAGATCGACGACATTCAAATGCAATTAGATGGATGATGTTTTGAGTCTTTAACCATTTCCTTTTGAGTTCAATGCCTCCACTCACGCCAATCAATACTCCTTCTTTTTTACACCTCGTGTTCCCTGTAAAACTCAATTCCCAAACGACGAAAATATTGCTTTGGAGGCACAACTTCTCAGATGCAGTACCCATGTAAGTTGATTTGTTCTTTGTTTCAATCTATTGCTTGCCTCATTTTTTTTGTTATTTGATGTGGTTCCATTGATTTTTTTATCTATCCATCGTATATTATCATGATTAGTAGACAAGTTTTGTTCCAGGATATTCCAAACACAACATCTCATCGTGCACCTAAGAGGAAATGTGAAACCTACACGAAACAAGGTAATGTTTTTTGCAATTGCTACCATTTTGAGCCTTTTGTTTTTTAATCCTGAAATGAAATGCATGCAATATTTGGTTGGCATCTTTGCAGTTTTTCCATATGTTATTTTACTATTTTTAATACTTTTGTTCATGTATTTTCTCCCATCTCATTATTCATCTAGTTTACGGTTTTTTTAAAAAAAAAATAGGTTTCCATATGTTGCCGGAAGATCAGTTAGACCCCCGGTCTCGGATTTGTTAATACTTTCATTCATGTATTCTCCCCTTACTCACGTTTCGACAAGTTCACACTGATGTTTTTTTTGTAAAAATAATTTTTTTTCATGTGTTGCCAAAAGATCATCTAGAACACGAGTATTTTTATTTTATTTTGTTTCTTAGAAAAGTAGGTTTTACATCTTTTTATTTTATTTTTTAATCCGTACGTGTCGCACAGGTACATCTGATAGTACTAGGTAATAACCCAACAAGAGTGGCATTAAGTACCGGAAAAAACTCGCTGAGGTACTGCAGCGAAGGTAGTAAAATACAGCTTTGACCCGGGCAGATTTGAGCAGAGCACATTACACCGGTCCTTGTACAAACAGAATACCAAAGAAAGGAAAATTACAAAGAAGTCTAAAACTCATGTTCATCTTCCTCGAAGCCTTTAGAGATCCGTTCGTCACCACCACCGGATCCGCGTCCCAATCGTCGTCGCGCATCAGAGCCAATCTCCACAAGGTGGAGGCCGCAGAGGAGGGCTTACTTCTAGGCGAATCGGCCGAGTACACTGTCTCCCATGCACATCGGCCAACTCCGGTACTCACGACGCATCCTTCGATTCCACCGCCGGCAACCCGAGCAAAGCTCAGATTTTCACCAAAGATCATCTTCCTCGAGATTAACAGGATCAACAACATCATCACCTGAAGAAGACGATGTGCCGACCCTCGACTCCTGGACAGGTCTCCCCAGCCTCTCCGCTGACGTCGGAGTAGATCCCCATCGGAGAACGTAAGAAGCTGGGAGAAATTATTCCTCTGCAACGTCGTCGCTTCCGCATCGTCAACGTCGCCAGGAAAACCAAGCCGCAAAGGAACCACGCTCCTCCGGCAAAACCTAACTCCACCGCCGAGCATCGGCAGCGAGTAAACCCTAAACCTAAAAGGACTCTATTATGACTCGATCAACTAAAGGAGAGACCCTGACAAGGGCCCGGATTAGGGCCCCCTTTGACGGCGAGATAATCTCTCATGAGATGGAGTCTTCCGACACCATTAACAATATGAAGGCTAAGATTGACAACGTGAAGGCCAAGATTCAAGACAAGGAGGACCGAAAACCCCTGTCAAGACCATCACTGGCAAGACGTCCCGTTCCCAACCAATTGGGAGCATCTCCGACCAGTTCCCCACTAGAGGGATCCCCTCCGACAAGTCTCCGCCTCGTACGACAAGTCTCCGCCTCGCACGACAAGTCTCCGCCTCCGACTAAGGCGTGGGCCACGTCACGCGGCGCGACCCCAAGATGCAAACACCTTCACCGCGACGCGTGGGGGGCCGATTCCCTGTGCCATGCAAGCGCACCAGCTGGCGGTCGGCGCGGGCAGCTGGCTCCGACAGGAGCCTTAATACGGCCTTGCTCGGCTGCGCAGCCGTCACATTGCCATCATCTCCAACCCTGCAGCACGCAAGCTCCGCCCGAGGCACTCAAGCACCCCCTACGACGAGCTCAGGCCTACGGTTAGGTCTTAACGTGGCGGGCTAGTCCGGCGCTCAGACGGACTAAATCACCGCCAAACTACTCGGAAGAGGCGCCAGGCGTCCCGAAGTGAACAGCCCCGCCCGGCCACGCGGCGGCCTCCACGACAAATGCAACGCAGCTCCATTTCAATGCGTCCTGACAGACAGCGACGCGCGAGAGGACATCTCAGCGACCGACACTGTGACTCTTATTTCTTTCCCCTTGTTGCCCCTCCCCTTGCATCTATAAAAGGGAGAGGAGGGCAACCGTCACAAGGGTTAGCCGACAAACCGAACACTCGTTCTAAGGGACTTGGGTCTGACGCCCTCTCCCGACCAGTTTGTAACCCCTACTACAAACAGCCCTAGCACGGGAACACGGCAGCTCGACACTAGACGTAAGGTATTACTCCCCGGAGGCCTGAACCAGTATAAATCTCGTTGTCTCTTGTGCTAACCATCCGAGCTCGACACACGATCGATAGAAATTTACTGCCGGCGGTAGAGAACCCCGACAGTTGGCGCGCCAGGTAGGGGCACATCGTGTGTCTCGACGAACTTCACCAGCGGATCGGATGGAGGGCCGCAGGGTCCCGTTGACCCCTGGGGCCACCTTGCGCTTCGGCTCCCTCGGCTTCGTCTACACCGGGCCGGCGGTGTCCGTTGCTGGGCGTACCTTCGCCCGGCCACCCCGTCCCAACGCCCTGACGGGGGCGGCGGGACGCGCGGCGTTCGTCCGAGGCTTCTCGAATGAGACGATCATGGCCATGTTGGGGCCAAACCCAACACAGGAGCGTTTTAGGCTCGCCGCCTACTACCTCACCGACCTCGCCTTCCAGGCAAGCGGAGCCGAGCCGCTTGCTTGGGGGGAGTTCATGGAGCGGTACACCGCCATGTACCCCCGCGGACAACCCGGCCTCCCGGACGACCCGGTGACGGCCTACGTCAACAGCCTGCGCACGACCGGCGCCGCCTCCGGAACTGCAGCGACCCGGAGGGCATCGACCACACGGTCGCGCGACCCCACGCGCGAATGCAACGTCTGCGTGGCCTCGGCCTCGAGCAGCTCCGACCCGGAGCCAGTGCCGCGTCACCGCGCCGCCGACGCCCAACGAAGGGCACAACTCGACGAGCTCGCGGAGGCCAGGCGCCAGCTCGACGAAGAGCTGGCCATCCTTCACCTGGAACTGGGGCAGGACCCAGAGCCCCGCGACCGGCAGCCCGCACCGTTGCCGGCCCCGCAGATGGTCCCGGTGCAGGAGCAGCCCCGTGAGGGGAACGGCGAGCGGCAGGAGCGCCGTCCAGCCGCCGAACAACCTCGAGCCCGCGCCCCGACGCCGCCGGCCCGAGGACGTACGCGTGACAACGACCGACGCGCCAATGAGGGCGCGAACGTCGACGCCAACGCCGACGGTGATGCCCCGCCGCTCTTCAGGCGGGCGTCGCAAAACCTCGCCGCTGCAGCCATGTTGCTGCGCGGCTGTCCGGAGGCGGCGACCTCCGAGGAAAGGTGAGTGCGCCAGCAGTTGAAGGCGCTGCTCGAAGCAGCGGCAACGCAACAAGCGGAAAGCTCCGCTTCACGCCAGCGGTCGGAGCGTGGCCGAGCGGGAGCACCGTCCGCGCACGGCCCGAACCCGCCTCCCTCTCGGCACCAGGATCGCGGAGAAGGGGGCGGGGCAGCAGCGTCGGCGGTCAAGAGCCGGCTCGGGCCTGATCGTGACACGCGGAACACCATCGAGGCTCGCCGACGAGCCGGGAGTGTCGACAATCATCGCGACAACCGCTCGCGCCACCACGACGACCGAGGGCGCGGACGACGCTACGACAGCGACGACGACCGTGACCGCAGCTGGTCGCCGAACCAGAGGGGTCCACGAGCCTTCGGTCAGAGCGTCCGGGATGCGAGGTTTCCCTCGTGTTTCCGAGCTCCGACCAACGTACCTAGGTACGACGGGGACACCAACCCCAGCGTGTGGCTCGAGGACTACCGGCTCGCATGCCACGCGGGAGGAGCGACAGACGACCTCTTCATCATCAAGAACCTGCCGCTCTACCTCGGTGACTCCGCGCGGACGTGGCTCGAGCACCTGCCACGCGACAAGATCAACAGCTGGACTGACCTACGCCGAGTCTTCGTCGGGAACTTCCAAGGCACGTACACGCACCCCGGCAAGCAGTGGGAGCTGCGCAACTGCAAGCAGCAGCCGGGAGAGAGCTTGCGCGAGTACATCCGGCGCTTCTCCAAGCGCTGCACCGAGCTCCCCGGCGCAACCGACAACGACGCCATCTCGGCATTCCAGAACGGCACGACCTGTACCTCCCTCATCCACCGACTCGGGTGCCGCACGCCTCGTACGACCCGGGAGCTCCTCGACATCGCGAGCAACCATGCAGACGGCGAGGAAGCGGTCGTAGCGACGCTCAACACCCCTCAGGGCAAGGGGAAGCAGGTCGTGGACCACGGCGAGGGGACGTCCTCGCGCTTCAAGAAGAAGAAGAAGAACGACAAGCGCCGTCGCGATGACAACTTGGTCGCAGCGGTTGAGCGCAAGGCGTCGCGTCCCAAGGGAAGCTTCGAGAAGCTCCTGGACGCGCCGTGCCCGCACCACAAGGTCCCCGTCAAGCACGCGCTCAAGGACTGCCGGCTCATCAAGAACTACGTCAACGGCACCCTCAATCCAAGAGCGGCGGATCCACCCAAGAAGGGAGGGCCACCCCCTGACAACGGCGACGACGTGGGGGCTATGTACCCAGGTGAAGACGGCGCGGTGCACATGATCTTTGGCGGGTCCCCGGCAAGACCCTCGAGGCAGCGCGAGAAGCTCATCCGACGAGAAGTCTTCAACGCCGACACTGCAAAGCCGTCCTACCTAAAGTGGTCGGAGGTTCCGATAACCTTTGACCGCAAGGACCATCCCGACCACGTGCCTCAGCCAGGATCCTACCCACTAGTGGTAGCCCCCCAATTCAAATCCAAACGGATCCACAAGGTCCTGATGGATGGGGGAAGCGGGATCAACGTGCTCTATGCGTCGACGCTTGACGACATGGGCATCCCGCGGTCCCAGCGGCGGCCGTCGACCGCACCGTTCCACGGGGTCGTCCCTGGAATGGAGGCGCTCCCCATCGGGCAGATCGATCTGCCCATTACGTTCGGGGACTTGCGAAACTTTCGCACGGAAACCCTCACCTTCGAAGTGGTGGGGTTCTCGGGGACGTACCACGCCATCCTCGGGAGGCCGGCATACACGAAGTTTATGGCCGTGCCCAACTATACGTACCTGAAACTGAAGATTCCCGGCCCGAAGGGGATCATCACAGTAGGGACCACGTATCAGCGCGCATTCGAGTGCGACGCTGAGTGCTTTCAGTTTGCTGAGGCACTGATCCGGTCCTAGAGGCTCCACGCCGAGCCCCCGTCCGAGGACCAGGATATCCCCGAGTCGTCCAAGCGAGCGGCTTGCTCTTTCGAGCCCGCCAAGGACGTCAAGGAATCGGCTATCTTCGACGACGGCCGTACGCTCCGTATCGGGATGGCGCTCGATCCTAAATAGGAAAGCGCGCTCGTCGACTTCCTCAAAGCGAACCTCGATGTGTTTGCATGGAAACCCTCCGACATGAAGGGGATCCCGAGAGAGGTTGCCGAGCACAAGTTAAACATCAAGCCGGGATTGAAACCGGTAAAGCAACGCCTTCGCCGCTTCAACGACGAGAAGTGCAAGGCGATCGGCGAGGAGATCCAGAAGCTCCTTAGTTCAGGGTTTATCCGAGAAGTATTCCACCCCGAGTGGCTTGCTAACCCTGTACTTGTAAAGAAGAAGAATAAGAAATGGAGGATGTGCGTTGACTACACGGGCCTTAACAAGGCATGTCCCAAGGATCCGTTTCCTTTGCCTCGCATAGATCAGGTAGTCGATTCGACAGCTGGGTGCGAAACCCTCTGTTTTCTCGATGCGTACTCCGGGTACCACCAGATAGCGATGTGCATAGCGGACCAACTCGCAACCTCATTCATCACTCCATTCGGCGCGTACTGCTACAAGACAATGCCCTTCGGGCTCAAGAATGCGGGCGCTATGTTCCAGAGATGCATGCGACGTGTTTTCGGGGAACTGATAGGACGCATCATCGAGGCGTACGTCGACGACATCGTGGTCAAGTCGAGAAAGACCGGAGATCTGGTCCCTGACCTCACCGAGGTCTTTGCGAAGTTGCGACAGCACAGGGTAAAGCTGAATCCCGAGAAATGCATTTTCGGGGTCCCGAGGGGCATGCTCCTTGGCTTTGTCATGTCGAAACGCGGCATCGAGGCGAACCCCGAGAAGATCTCGGCCATCATGGACATGGGGCCGATCAAGAATTTGAAAGGCGTACAGCGTGTCACAGGCTGCCTCGCAGCTCTGAGTCGCTTCATAGCGCGACTCGGAGAGCGCAGCTTGCCGCTATACAAGCTGATGAAGAAGTCCGACCACTTTTCGTGGACCCCCGAGGCACAAGAGGCGCTCGACTCCCTCAAGAACATGCTCAAGAGCCCGCCGATCCTCACGGCTCTGACACCTGAAGAGTCGATGCTCCTGTACATCTCCGCGACAACCCAGGTGGTCAGCGCTGCTCTGGTGGTTGAACGAGAAGAGCCCGGAAGGTCACAAAAGGTGCAGCGACCCGTGTACTTCGTCAGCGAGGTACTCTCCGACTCCAAGACGCGATATTCACAAATGCAGAAGCTTGTGTACGCTGTCTTGATGACCAAGCGCAAGCTCCGACACTACTTCGACGCGCATCCCATCACCGTGGTGTCCAAGTACCCACTTGGGGAGGTCATCCAGAACCCCGAAGCCGAAGGGAGAATTGCCAAGTGGGCGCTCGAGTTGATGGGACAGAACATATCGTACGCGCCTCGCAGTGCCATCAAGTCTCAAGTACTCGCGGACTTCGTTGCCGTGTGGACGGAGATCCAAACTCCACCGGCGCCGATCGAGCACGAGACGTGGATCATGTACTTCGACGGCTCGGTCATGAAGGAAGGAGCGGGGGTAGGCCTTGTCTTCATCTCGCCCCTGGGCGTGCGCATGGAGTACTTGGTCCGACTACACTTCCCGACCTCCAACAACGTCGCCGAGTACGAAGCCCTAATCAACGGCCTCCGAATAGCTGTTGAGCTCGGGATCCGTCGCCTCGAGATCAGGGGGGATTCCGAGCTTGTCGTGGACCAGGTCATGAAAGACAAGAACTGCGTAGACCCGAAGATGGCGGCTTACTGCCAAGCTGTACGTGACCTGGAGGGAAAGTTCCACGGACTCGAGCTTCATCACGTGCTGCGCGACTACAACAAAGCCGCCGACGTACTCGCCAAGACCGCATCAAGTCGCAAGCCGGTACCACACGGGGTCTTCGCGAGTGACCAACACGCGCCCTCTGTGCGAGCCGAGGGGGAGAAGCCGCCAGAAGTTGAAGAGCCTGAAGTCATGACGATTGATCAACCGCCCGAGCTGAATCTTGAAGATCCCGACTGGCGGTTCCCGATCCTCGAGTGGCTTGTCGAAGGAAAGCTCCCCTCCGACCAGATGGAGGCTCGACGCATCGCACGGCGGGCAAAGGCGTTCGTCCTCATCGAGGGCGAGCTCTATAAGCGGGGAGCAGCTGGCATACTCATGCGGTGCATCCTCGGGGATCAAGGCCGCGAACTGCTACGCGAGATCCACGCCGGCACGTGTGGTCATCACGCGGGCCCGAGAACGCTTGTCGGAAAGGCTTTCCGACAAGGGTTCTACTGGCCCACAGCGGTGGCAGACTCCAAGGACATCGTACGCCGCTGCGAAGGGTGCCAGTTCTACACTCGACAGACTCACCTCCCGGCGCAAGCGCTCTAGACCATCCCCATCACATGGCCTTTTGCCGTGTGGCACCTCGACATGGTGGGGCCGCTCCGACAAGCGCCCGGGGGCTTCACGCACCTCCTCGTGGCGGTCGACAAGTTCTCCAAGTGGATCGAGGCGCGACCCATCGTGAACGTCCGCTCCGAGGAAGCCGTATCTTTCTTCACTGACATCATCTATCGCTTTGGCATACCCAACACGATCATCACCGACAACGGCACCCAGTTCACGGGGAAGAAATTCCTCAATTTCTGCGACGACAACAACATTCGTGTGGACTGGTCGACCGTGGCGCACCCGAAGACGAACGGACAGGTCGAGAGGGCAAATGGAATGATCTTGCAAGGGTTGAAGCCTCGCATCTTCAAATGACTCGAGAAGTTCCGAGCAAGATGGGTGGCCGAGCTACCGTCCGTGCTATGGAGCCTGCGCACCACACCGTGCCGAGCGACAGGTTTTACGCCCTTCTTCATGGTGCACGGCTCGGAGGCGGTCCTACCAACGGACATCGACTACGGCAGCCCACGAGTGCAAGCCTACACCGAGGAAGGCAATCAAGCCGCGCTTGAGGATGCTATCGACCAGCTCGATGAGGCGCGAGATGTGGCGCTGCTGCACTGCGCCAAGTACCAACAAGCCTTACGACGCTACCACGAGCGCAACGTGCGCTCTCGCGAGTTCCACGTCGGAGACCTGGTCCTCCGACGAGTCCAAGGCAGCAAGGACCGGCACAAGCTCGCACCACCTTGGGAGGGGCCATTCATCGTCCACCAGGTGCTCCGACCCGGAACGTACAAGATCCGATACGAGGACGAGTGGGTCATCTCCAACGCGTGGAACATCGAACATCTGCGGTCGTTTTACCCTTGAGTAACTGTTCAAATCTCATACATCGATGAATAAATGCCGCATGCTTCGTTCACATGTCTCTAAGTTCGAAAAACTTGTCAATTGCCATGTTTATGAATGCGCGACTACTTTGAAGGCTGAGCAGCGAGTGTCCCTGCACCTGTGCAGAAATGCTTCCTGCTCATGGGCTACCCAGGGCACGATGCCCTCCTTCCGTTTTCTACGATTTTTCAAAAAATTTCCGACAACTGTGTCGCGACCGATCGCACGAGCGAAAGGTTTTTTGACGGAAACTCGATCTTGCGAGAAGTAAGGGCGATGGCCTGCGTGGGGCGAGACGTTGCTGCTCGTTCAAAGCTCCTAACACCTACGCCCCTGCAGCTACGGTGCGAAGACTTGCGGGCACAACTCGAGTCCTCAGGCCTTCGTCCGACCTCTTTTCAAAAGCATTCGAGTGACCGCCCAGACTTTGGTCTAAAACGACTTTTACGACAAAACCACGCAAGGTTACCTCTCGAACCTCCCGAGCTCTCGGGGGCTGCGAACGAGTGGTTACTCTTAGCGGGTCAAGAAGGCCGAGCTTCTCGACTCCTACGCCTCCGTGGCTCCAGAGTAGAGCTCGGTCGTCTCGACTTCCTGAGGTCAGCTACGCGTTATGACAGTCGTCCTCGGGCGCTCGGGAATGATCGAGCTGTAACATTATTCGGATGAGTCCTCGACTACATGATTCTGATTCGTAATGTTGCTTCAGTGAATTGTTCTTATCATTACATATGACTAAGATGATACGTCTAAGCCGAGGGCCCGGAACTCCCCGGGTCCTCTGGTGCGTCTTGTGGCAGCAGCTCCAAGTCCTTCAGGGCGGCGTCGGCCATATCGTGGGCGAAGGAGGCGCAGTCATCCTCGAGCTCTTCGCACTGCGTGTCGGAGATGCCGGGGGCCCAACCGCTGCTCAGCGCTGTCCGGTCCAACCCCTGGTAATGCGACTCGAACATGGCAAGCACCCGGTGCACCGCCCTCCGAGCCGTCGACAGTTCAAGTTCTCGGATCACTCCCGGGAGACGCACGACCTCTTCAACAAGTGTATCGGGCAACACTGGCCCGAGCGACACACCAAGCCCGGCCATGACCGTGCCAATGGCCCTTCCAAGCTTGGCTAGGTCTTCGATGTTCACCTTGCGGGCCTCCTCCGACTCACGCTGAGCGTTCCGGGCCTGGCTCAGCTCGACTGCGTCCTGCTCCCGAGCCTTCTGAGACTGCTCGAGCTCGGCCCTGGTCTCTGAGGAAAACAAGCAAGGTGATGGGTTACGACAGATTCATAAGAAAGGCAAGGATGGAGTCAGGATGCTGGGCTTACTCTCAAGCTGCTCCGACAAGCGCCCGATCGAGCTGTCCTTCTCGATGATTTTGAGCAGGGCGGAGTTCAGCTCTTGCTTCTGCTCCGCCAGCTTCGAGATCATTCCAGCGCAGTACACGCGCATCCCTGGAGCACCAGGAGACAAGTCAGAACGAGCAAGAGGCAAGCGAGAAGCAAAAATGGCGAAAAGAAGGGCCTGGCCGACTCACCCTCAAGGTCCTCCGACAACTTGGTGTTGTTCTCTCGCAGCCGCGTCGCCTCCTCGGAAACCACCTGGAGCTAGTTGGCATCCTCGGAGAACTGACGATTGGCCGTCATGAGGTCCACTCCTGCGGTGGCCAAGTCACACTCTAGGTCCGGGACCTTCGCCTCGAGCGCCGCTTTCTCTTGAGCCGCGGCCTGGGAGGCGTCCCGGGCGGTGGCCTCGGCAGTAGCGGCGGCGGCCCTCTCAGCAGCTTCGTTGGCGGATGCTGCGGCGGCCTGTAGTTTCTCGATCTCCGCCTCGACCAGAGCCAACCTCGTCACCAGGGCGTCCCGCTCCGTCGTGGCAGTGGCGGCGGCGGACTGTGCGGCCGTGGCACGGTCCTCCGCGGACTGCTTGGCGGCTTCAAGAGCCGTCCTCGTCGTCGCCTCGCTCGCCACCGCCGCGGCAGCGGCCACTCGAGCCACCACCAGCTGCATCTCCAGCTGGGCCTTCTCCGCGCGGAGCTCGCTGACCGCGCGCGCTCTCCTCCGACCAGACGCTGCGAGTGTCTGCCCCGAACGAGGAAGACGTAAGTTACGCACATCGGAAGAACGGAAGAAATCGAAGGCAGGCCGCTGTGCAGGGAGGACTTACCGAAGTCGCGGGGAGGATCAGCTCATCGAACGCACGGCGCGCCCATGTCAACCCACGCTCGAGGGTGTTGCACACCGCGGACTCCTCGTCCTCCTCGGCGTCATCGCCGACCTCGAAGGCAGCTGCCCACGGGGCGTGGGCGAGGTCGAGGATCCGGGCATCGCCGTACGCGGCATCCTGCGGTAGGGCCGCACCAGAGCCCTCTCCGGTCTCTTGAATCTCCGGGGAGGTGGCCCTCGCCGCACCCTCGGGGGCATCGCGCTCTTGAGGGGCCACTGGGGGCTGGCTCGACGCGGGAGCCACCTCCTCGACAACAGCGGTGGGCTGGACAGACGATGGCTCTGCCACCTCCGCGGCTCTCTCGTCCACCCCTGCGATCGAAGGTGGGGGTGCGTCCACCACCGCCCCTGCAGTAGGAAGTAGGGGCGCGATCGCGGCTGACTCCGCGCCAGCTACAGGCTCCCCGAGAACCCCCTCCGCCGCTTCCGACGCGACTGAGGGCACGGGGCCTCCGACATCTCCGCCCTGGCCCGGTGTTGGCTGCTCCGTCATGACGGCACCCGGCACGGGCGCCCTATTGGATGATGCCCCCGCATCAGCAGAGGTCGCGGCAGCGGACGTCGCGGCTTCGGGGGCTTCGATCTCCGACTCCACCGGGTCGGCCAGCATGCGCTCCAGCACGACCTCGTAGATGTCCCGATCATTGCTCGGGAGCTCGGTGGCGTCGAGGTCAATGACCCCAAGGTTGATGGTGGACCAGGCGCCGGACGCCGATGCCTCCGCCGCACCTCCACCCGTCGGCGCCGTCACAGGCGTTGGAGTCTCCGTCGCCGCTAGCGCGACGACTTCATGGTCCCTAGCCGGCGGAGGCGGGGGTGCGACCTGCTCAGCAGACACCATCACCACATCGTCATCGCCCGAGCCGGTCCCGACCTGCGGCTCCGACATTATCTGTGAGGCAGCCATCTCTGCACCCGCCCGCTCTTCTCTCGAATCGTCGACGGCGGCTGGCGGGGGTGGCGCCGCCGATCCCACCACCTCGGTGGCCACGACCAGCCCTCCCTGAACCTGCACGGCCAACGGCTTGGCATATGGGGGCTGGGAGCGGGGCTCGGAAGATGCACCACGCGCGCTCAGCGCCACGCGCTTCAGGGGCGCAAGGCTGAGGACGCTGGTGTCGGCGTGGCTGCAGAAAGGACAGGATAGGGGTTGAAAAGTGAACAAGGCGAAAGATTCAAGACAAGGACACCAAGAGCAAGAACTCACATCTTGGAGCGGACCCGGGTCCTCTTCGCCGGCCGGTCCGACGAGCCCTGCTCGGGGGCTGCACGCTTGGCTCCAACCGACTCAGAGGCCGGCTCCCGGCACTCCGCCGACTCAGGGGCTGCCCCGCTTCTTCCCGTCGGCTCGAGGACGGCGCTGCGCTCCCTAGGCTGCTCGGGGGCGACCCTTCCGACCTCAGCCGCGCCGGAGGTCGGCCCTTGGCCCCCGCCAGCGGGGAGGGAAACCTGTACGTCTGGGGCTCCGCCGCCCCGGATGATCAAAGACTGAAGGCGCCGTGGGGCGGCGCCCGAATCCGCCCCCTGCGGCGCACTCGGTGTCGACGCCGAGCTTGTCGATCTCGCCCGCGACGGACGCCTCTGCAGAGAGTCCGTGTCCGGGCGATCGGAGCCGTCGAAGAGATGGCGAGGTGAGGGCTCGTGCTCCTCTGGGCGCCTGGGCGGGTCGACACGGCGGGGCGGGTCCCTCCGCACCTCGGAGGCGCCCGAGCCGCCGAGCGCCGTACGAGAACGGGTCGCCCGTTGATCCTCACAGACGGGGCGAGCTACCGACCGTGAGCTTGAGCCCACGCTCTTCTCATGCGCGGCAGGCTCCGACCGCCGCGATGACGTCACTTCCACCGCTCGGGGAGGCGATGGCGTGGACGACCCCGACATGTTGCTCCAGTCCACCGCGGCGCTGGGCTCGTCGCCGCTCCATGCCGGCTCCGGCGACGGGTCTTCATCGGAGGAGACGCCGCGCTCCCCCGCCTTCCGCCGCTTGATGCGGTCGTCGTTCTGATCGCGCTTGGCGATCTCCTGCTCTTTGTGCTGCGCCTTGCACGTAGCCCACCATCTCTCTGCGGCTGCCTTGTTCCGGTTGAAGATCGCCTCCTCCGGGAGAGGCGCCTTGGCCGGCACAAGGTGCGCGCACTTCAACTGCAAAAACAAGGAGTAGGCGAGTCAGTAATCGCCGGAGGTCCCCGAGAAGACCAACACCAGATCAAGGAAGCCAAGTTGTACGAAGAACTTGTCGGAGGAAGCGGCAACTCACCAATTTCTCGGTCTCCTTGTTCGGGAGCATCGGAAGAAGCCGCGCCGGCGGCCACATGAAGGTCGACTTCCCGATCGCCAACGCCACACGGCGCTGGATCTCGTTCAGCGACGGGAAGGCCGGCGCAGTCATGGTCTCCGTCCAGGGGGCTCGGTCGGCCGTCATCTCACAAAGACGGAGCGGCCGTCTCCGAAGCGACACGACCCCTCGGGCGTGGTACTGGCCGATGACGGTCGCCAGGGTGACCCCGGCTCCTCGGAGGCGCCCCAGCACCGCCCAGTGCTCCTTGAGCATCTTCTCCTGCTCCGCCTGCGGGGGACCATGGGTCCAGTTCGACCGCGACTGCCCGATGGAGTTCCCAGTGAACGCCGGCAGTGCGAACTCGGGGTCGTTCCTCAGGTAGAACCACCCCTTGTGCCAGCCGCTGTTCGAGCTGGTCAGGGAGGACGGGATGTAGCTGTCGCCCCGGCCTTGCTTCATCCGGAGGTTGGCGCACCCGATCGTCGCCGCCCTGGGGCCATCCTTCAGGCACGCGAACATGAAGAAGTACCTGAAGAGGTGCCAATGGGCGCTTATCCCCAGGTACCCCTCACACATCGCCTCGAACGCCGCCATCTGCTGGATGCTGTTCGGGTTGAGGTGCTGCAGCTGGAGGCCGTACTCGTAGAGGACCCCCCGGATGAACCGCCCGGCGGGGACGGAGAAGCCGCGCTCGTGAAAGGCCACGAACGAGACAACGTACCCCTTGGGTGGGCGCGGCACGGACTCCTCCCCGGGCACCTTCCACTCCACGGCGGCGGTGAGTGGAGGGAGCTGCCCGGCCTCGACGAGGCGGCGCAGCATGTCGCGGGACACGTTGGACCGCGTCCAGTTCGACATGGCGGCGGCAAACTCTCGAACGAACTGGCGGCGCGAGTGGTGGCGGTGCTGCGGGTGCAAGGAAGCAAAGGGAGCAAGATGCGAGAACAGAGGAAGATGATGAGGGAGTAAAGTCCCGAATCTATGGCCGGCGCGCGGTTAAAAAGGGGAGGGGCGCGGCCGTTCGCCTTGAATGCCGGGCCCGCCGCGTCAGCGAAACAAACCGCCCACGTGCGCGTGCCCCGGCGTAGCAGGCGCCCGCCCGCGTGACGCCTCGATTCCCGCGGAACCCGGAAGCATGTGTCGCCCCTGCGCGGTCACCTCAAACCGTCGCGTCCATCACGACGACCGAGATGCCCGCACCTCCCGCCTCGTCCGCATTAACCACGTCGCCCACGTCGTCCACAACATCCACAACGCCCACGACTACCCCAACGGAACAATCCGGGGCCGCAACGGCTACAATGAAGTTTAAAAGCCCGCGAGCGAGTCTACAACTCACTCACGGGCTCGGGGGCTACATCCGGCGGATGCGCTCGTGTGCACCCACCGGGAGGATCAAGAACAAAATCAACACCAAGCCTTCTCGACTGAGCCTGAGCGCGACTCCTTGACTCCCTCTCAGGCTCGGGGGCTACTGACGAGGGCCCGGATTAGGGCCCCCTTTGACGGTGAGATAATCTCTCATGAGATGGAGTCTTCCGACACCATCGACAATGTGAAGGCTAAGATTGACAACGTGAAGGCCAAGATTCAAGACGAGGAGGACCGAAGACCCCTGTCAAGACCATCACTGGCAAGACGTCCCGTTCCCAACCAATTGGGAGCATCTCCGACCAGTTCCCCACTAGAGGGATCCCCTCCGACAAGTCTCCGCCTCGCACGACAAGTCTCCGCCTCGCACGACGAGTCTCCGCCTCCGACTAAGGTGTGAGCCACGCCACGCGGCGCGACCCCAAGACGCAAACACCTTCACCGCGACGCGTGGGGGGCCGATTCCCCGCGCCATGCAAGCGCACCAGCTGGCGGCCGGCGCGGGCAGCTGGCTCCGACAGGAGCCTTAATACGGCCCTGCCCGGCTGCGCAGCCATCACATCGCCATCATCTCCAACCCTGCAGCACGCAAGCTCCGCCCGAGGCACTCAAGCACCCCCTACGACGAGCTCAGGCCTACGGTTAGGTCTTAACGTGGCGGGCTAGTCCGGCGCTCGGACGGACTAAATCACCGCCAAACTACTCGGAAGAGGCGCCAGGCGTCCCGAAGTGAACAGCCCCGCCCGGCCACGCGGCGGTCTCCACGACAAATGCAACGCAGCTCCACTTCAATGCGTCCTGACAGACAGCGACGCGCGAGAGGACATCTCAGTGACCGACACTGTGACTCTTATTTCTTTCCCCTTGTTGCCCCTCCCCTTGCATCTATAAAAGGGAGAGGAGGGCAACCGTCACAAGGGTTAGCCGACAAACCGAACACTCGTTCTAAGGGACTTGGGTCCGACGCCCTCTCCCGACCAGTTTGTAACCCCTACTACAAACAGCCCTAGCACGGGAACACGGCAGCTCGACACTGGACGTAGGGTATTACTCCCCGGAGGCCCGAACCAGTATAAATCCCGTTGTCTCTTGTGCTAACCATCCGAGCCCGACACACGATCGATAGAAATTTACTGCCGGCGGTAGAGAACCCCGACAGACCCCGTCCCTTTGCCACCGGCTGGAGGCCGGAGACGGAAGGAACGGGGACCAAGGCGGCGGCGGCGCAAAAGTCCCCCGAGTCGCCTCGGGGTGACGCGGGGGGTCGAGGGGCTTTCAAACACGCTCCCTCGTCGAGTATCAAGCAGAGCTAGATTAATCATGCCAAGCTAATCATCTGGCGATTGTAAAAATTAAAGTGCTATGATAGGGCGAGAAAAACAAAGGGCATGAGGAGGAGGGTGTGAGTTGGCACTTTGGCACCACTATCGCTGGCTTCCTGTCTGAGGCCTCGCACACCAAGAGAATGCTAAGAAGTTCTTCCAAAAAACTATATATCTAATAATATTTTCTCAATATTTTAAATCTTGTCACATCAGCATGTGTGGTCCCCCAATTCGCTCCAATTCTGATAATGACGCTCGCCTCCTATGGTTTCACTATAAAAAAACTCGACCTGCGGGGATTAAGATCACCCCACGACATTGTATTAAGAAGAAGACGACCTTAGACCTACAAACTACTGAGAGGGCCATAGGGTCGCTCAACCACCGCACACTAGTGCATCTGCTGGGGATAAATCCCCGGTGCGACACCAAGTCCGTCTCCAACGGTAATCGAACCTTGGTAGGCTGCCTGGACACCGTCAGGCCTAGCCACCGAGCTATCAGCTCGTTCGCTATGGTTTCACTATAGCAAAAGTTAATAAGTCTCACCTCATCTACACATGCAACTGCAGGAGAAGGAGGTGAATGAGAGTGAAACAGAATTGGTAGTACTTTAGCAGGCAGAGTGGAGTATTCCCTGATGAATCTGACAAATTACCGTTGAGATGGGCTGCTAGTAATTGCCGGAAGCAAGGAATGCATGGCCTCTGCGGCTTTCCCATCAGGCATCCAGTTCCGCCTTGAGCTCGCCTCTACCTTGCTACCCATCTTGCATCATGGAGGACGGAAGGAGCTCCGTTCCCGACAGCTTCGAGTGATGGCGGCTTGTGGAGGTCGCACCCATGGCAGCCCGAAGCGGAGCGGCACGTACGAGCTCCGGCAGACGCTGGCCTAGTAGCCACACCGCCGAGGAGGACGCCCTGCTCAAAGGATACACAGCCAGCGTCGTTGCACAGGGGAGCTCCTAACCGTGGAGACTACATCGGCAGGCTGTTTCTTGCGCGCCGCCGGACAGGGTGCTACCCCCCCCCCCCCGAACTACCTCACGTGGGCAAAATGGTGCAAGAAAGGATTCAGCACAGGGAAAACAATGCTCGACAGGCAATTGGGGGAGGAGAGGACTCGCGAAAATATGCAAGGCGCCGGGCTCTCGAATCTCAACCGCGAATTTTTACAAGTGTTTTTTTAGTCTGTCGGAGTCTCTTTTTTTGTGATTTTCCCCTAAAGAAGGTATTGAGAAAGTTTAAGCATTCTCTTAATAGATGCTCTATTCCCCTCCAAAAGACAGAGAAAGAAATAGAGCTACCACATGTAGCCAAGCCTATCTCAGTGGAAAAGAAAAAAAAAAGAACAAAGTCAACATTCTCTCTCTATCTCGTTCCTTTTGAGTCTTGACACTCTCATGGTCTGTCACCGTCCTTGCGTCCCCACTCTTTAGGGTTCAATCGGAATCGGTTACACTGGAATTAGTTTCTGGAACAATTTCTGATTGAAATGGTTCACTAATTTGTATAATCCTGATAAACTGGATTGGTTACGAACTCTTGTTGAGCTAAACTCACACCGGAAAAAATATACGCCCTTAGTTCAAACAAACAAGAAGAATGTATGTGGTAACAACTGAAAATGTGAGTCCCGAACACTTTGTTTGACCAAATTCTCTAACCAAATTCATACCTATAATGTAGGACATTTTTGTCAACTCATACAAGAGTTTAATTACTCCAAATCTTAATGAATTAGTCAAGTTAGAACCATTTTGCGCAAGATTCATATGAAGTTGGACCGTTTCACATGACAGCCTTGTAAATAATGCGTTGGATTTCTTTTCTTTTGGCAAATCACTGTATATCTTTTCTTTGGAGGGGGAATCCATTGGATTTCCTTTTTTAGTGGGATCTATTAGATTTAATAAAGGAGGCGACTAAACGGAGAGGGTCTCCATTTAGGCTTAAATGGAGAGTCCTCTGAGGTTACTTTCCGCGACACAAAAGTTATTTTTCTCAACAGAAAAAAGTACATAGGAAGAAGTAACTTTTAGTCATACATCCCAGGTTACTTCCTGCGGCACAAAGTTACTTATCTCAACAGAAAACAAGCACACTGGAGGAAGTAACTTTGTATCACGGAAAGTAACTCTGTGTCACGGGAAGTAACTCTGTGTCGCAGGAAGTAACTTTGTCGCAGGAAGTAACCTCGGAGGACTCTCCATTTAAGCCTAAATGGAGAGGCCTCTCCGTTTAGACTTTGCGTTTAATAAATACTCTAATTATTAGTCCAGCACTTTTCTATCAATATCATCTCCAACAGTTTGACAAATTTTACTTGGCAAATCTTGTGTTCCGCCAACTTCTAAAAAGATATGACAAGTAAAAAAATAGTTCAACTCCAACAGTTTGTAATTCACTTGCCAAATCCCGATCTAAATTACATCATGAACCCTGAGAGAGAAACAAAATTATGTTTCTACCTTTCCACCTTCTGAAAACTTAAATAAGGAATCCTGAGAAAAAAACAAAATTATTTTTATACTCTTCCACCTCTTCTAGTACGGAAGGATGCGCGGTGGATTGTTACGCGCAGAGTCATTTTTCCCAATCTTGGATAAATGGCAACCTGAGACGTGGAACTGTTGGAGAATGTTTGACCTATTTTCGCCGAAAACAAATAACAATGGCAATTTGAGATGGGAACTATTGGAGTTGCTGGGAATAGCAAAGTTTGGTCGGTCTGGGTGGCTTCTATATACCAACTACAGCTAGCAAATAAACCCAGAAGAGAATGACGTTTTGGTGTGCTCCGAGTAAAGTAAAATACGGTTGCCGCTTGCATGAGATGGCCCTAATTTGATACTGAGTATTCCTAATTTTCTAGGCGTGTAAATCGCTTCTTCAGACGCAGCGTTTGTGTGCCGTCGCTAATTTGAATATCAACAGCCTCTGTAATTTGATGTAAAAATTTAAATACATCACTCAGTGAAGTCGCTAATTAAAGATGTGGCTACCGTTGGATGGGCGACGGGCCTATTCCTTTTTTTCCTTGATTGATAAGGCCTGCGCCTTTGTCAATTCAATAGTTGACTTGCAAGATCACTCACAGAATTGTATGCCAATCACCTAGCTATTTGTTTATGGCAAACCCGCTAAAACAGCTTTTGGGTCTGTCCTGTGCAGCCCAACAAATTTTAGGAACTTTTGAGTGCTTTCGCACTCTATTTGTAAATAGCTGTCACCACCAAAGGCGTTTGTGAGATGCACGATCTAGGATATGCTAGGGAAATTTCTATACTAATAATTAGGAAAGAAAACTGCCAAATCGAATTGCACTGAACATGTAAACGTGTTGTACTAATAATTAGGTAAGATGCAAATGGCAAGGCAAAAAGAGGGCACAGAGTTGTGGATGGCTTCTGCGGAGAGGGAGAGCTACATTTTTCAACAAAATTAATCAGAAGATGAGAAGAGTATATGGCTTTAATTAAAGTTAAGCATACCACCTGATTAGTGCAAGGAAAATATCCTCAACAACGTCTCGTTTAGTTGTAGTGGTGAAATGTTTGGTCCTCTTTCAAAATCTATTAGGAGTATTGAATGTAGACTAGTTACAAGAATAACTACACGAATGGACCGGAAATTACAAAATGAATCCATTAAGTTTAATTAATCTGTCATTAGAGATTTGTTACTGTAGCATGATGTTGTCTAATCATGACATAATTAGACTTGTTAGATTCGTCTCAAAAATTAAGGTAGGGGTTGTGGACTGAGTTTTATCACTAATTCACATTTAATACTCCTAATTGGTGTCCGGAGATTTATGTGATGGGTAGTTAGATGAAAATTTTGAACTAAACGGGCACTAATCACATCCACGTGAATGATGACGAAACTGAACGAAATCAAATCACAACAAAACTAGTAGTAGTAGCCCCCAAAGGACCGAAAGATACAAAGGGAGACACAAGCTTTGCCACACTCGCTGTCCATCTCATCTTCTTTTTCCCTACTTGCTTCCCTCTCTCTATTTTAGCAAAAAAAAATGCAGCTTTTAAACTATGTATATATATAATTCTATAGGATTCCTTGCCAAATTCCTCCAGCGGGTGGGTCTGATTATTCGTTCGCGGGCGCGGGTACCCAGTGCCCGTTTCACCTGGGCAACTAATCTCCTGACAAGTAGGCCCACGCACCAAATCCATCCACCACCTTCCTCCACCCCTCGACACCCGCTTGGCCTCCGCCGCCGGCCGCTCCTCCGTACGTCCGCCGCCGCTAGCCACCCCAACTCGCAGCTCGCCCTAGCGCGCCCCCGACACCCACCTTGACCAGGCAGGCACCACCCCTCGCTCTCGCCATTCGCTGTTCAAGCCTGCAGCAGCTTCAGCACCACACCACCGGATCTGAGGGCAAATCGTTGGTGCAGGCAGATGCCAACCTCGGCCGTACGGCCTTCGGGAGGCATGGCGCCCTTCACCGGAGAAGATGTCCTCGACCTCGCTGGTCTAAGGTTTGATCTCGCCACTAACTGTAACTGCGGATGGTTGCCCGTGACGGGTATGTGTTAGCGGGCACGGGTTTGACTTGGCTGCAGCCGTGCCCGTTGCCATCCCAGTCGTCCACCCCTTTCCCTTTTCTCTCTCTCCTCTACCCACAGGAGAACAGAACAATAGGAAAAACAAATAGAAAGGAGAAAGGCAGTAAGAAGAACACCTACCGAGCAAGACTCTGGTTCTTGAGTACTCCACGGGCTGTGGAATCCCCCTCCTAGTTTGACGAGATTCACACAGAGAAATAGTTATTGATTTTTTTCCTCTTTTTTTTTTTGCTCAAGAATTTAGAGGACTGCTTGTTTCTACTTTTATTTTTTCCGTATTTGTTTTGTTGGGATTTTCCTTAGCTCCGTTGTTCTTCACCTGTGGGGAGGTGAGGAGTAAAGGGAACCATGGGGAAGCAGGGGCCCTGCCGTCATTGCGGAGTCACAAGTGAGCTCTTGTTCTTGGATGAAGCAGGATTTTTCATATTTGTTCCTTTTTTCTCCTGTTTTCCCACCAATTATGCATCTGGGAAGCAGACCTTAGCTGAAAGACTCCACGGGACTCGGATTCATCTTTCCGTGTTCCTTGTGCGTTCGTTGGTGACTGAATTCACTGAACTGCCAAGAGTGTTCATGACAATTCTGTGGACATGGTTGTGGTTTCAGAGGCCTTTGCCCGTATAATTCTTCAGAACGTGAGGAACATACTATACCATGATCACAGGACACATTTAGACATGTGTTTGACTACGGTTTAATTCACTTCTTAGATAACTTAAGCGGATAATGAAAGATTAGATGCAGATGCAGCTCAAAATCCTATTCGACAAGAGGAAAATGAACCTTTGCTTCTGCCAATCTAATATTTAGAGTTCAATTGCTGGAATTGCTACAAGCATGCTTAGTTTCAGGGTGCCATAGAAGTGAAAAGTGAAAACTTTGGTTTGGCTGTGTAATTACACGATCTTATCCCATGTGCCTGCAGCATTACATGGTCTGAAGTTCCGATCTTTCTTTAGCTCTTACTGCAGTAAAATGTTCCTTTGAAGTGGCTATCCGCATTCAGTATAGCCATTGCTTAGAGCAACACATTAAGAATTGCATGCCTGTATAATTGAACTAAACATTGAGGCATTGAAAACAATATCTTGAAACATTTAGTCTGAATGAATTTTGATTAGTTGCATGACGTCTTCTGGATACATTCTTGATAGTGCATAATTGCTTTACCCTTTTTCTATGCTCCCTACCCTGATGGTGCCATTTCTTGATACATCTAAATGCGATATCAATTTCTGTGGGCAGTGGCCCACTGTCACTACCTTCACTTGTACACTGCTCATAATTTCTATATCGATTTTGATGGATTTCTCATGGGAAATCCTGGAACAGGTACTCCCCTTTGGCGAAATGGGCCACCTGATAAGCCAGTGCTCTGCAATGCATGTGGCTCGAGATGGAGAACGAAGGGCTCATTGGCAAACTACACCCCGATGCATCGCAAGGATGATATTGATGATGATGAACCTAGAGTTAGCAAGCTGAAGCCACCAACATTGAAGATGAAGGCACAGAAGAAGAAAGCAAATCTCATCATAACGGAGAATGGGCCATTTTCTAGTCAGAGTTTTCGAAAGATGGGGGATGCTGACCCAAGCAATCTATTTAGTGATGGATCTGTGATATCATACTCTGAGAGTTGCGCCCCATATGGTGCTGTTGATGCAAGCGAAATCAGTGGTCAGTGATCTCGATACCTACCTCGTTTTGTTTAAAAGAATGAATTATGTCCTCTCATTCTTTGTGAGTATGTGCATGTGACTGGATTCAATTCACACGAATGGTGGACTTATTCTTGGATGCTTTGTCTACGAAGTTATGTCAAAACAATATTTTTTCTTTAGACATCTTTATATTGTTATTAGTAATAAGTTATGCAGATCTGATTTTTCTTCTCTGTTTTTCATGAACTTATTGATGACACCTAAATGTTTCTTTAAGTGGACTCCTGTTCCATCTGTAGTCCATAACTATGAGTTCATGAGAAGTTTAAAACTTATGGTGACGATAAACTATTGACTACTTCTTACTCATCATAATCATAGAGTTAACATTGAAGGATTGCAATCGACATATTAGGTTCAGATGGCATGGAGTCTAACATCTAGCGAAGATAAATATTTCATTAAATATCATGATGCACTCATGCAACAGTGTGTCTTCCTTCACCACGTCTAGAAATTACCTTTTTGTATATATGTCAATGTTGACTCTCTGATATATTACCAATTCAGGTTCAGCACAATCACATGCTTGGGAGTCTCTAGTGCCATCAAGGAAGAGGAGCTGTGTCACTCGTCCGAAGCCTTCACCTGTAGAAAAGCTTGCAAAAGATCTTAACTCCATCATGCATGAAGAGCGGTTATCTTACCTTTCAGGATCCTCGGAGGAAGACCTACTGTACCATAGCGAAACTCCTGTGGGTTCCTTTGAAGCAGGCTCTGGAAGTGTGCTTCTAAGGCGACCAAACTCAAAATCACCCGAGGAAGAATCAGAAGCAACCTCTATTCCTGCAGATGATAAATCGCATATTACAAGTGAATCCTATTCAGGTTCTGCTTCATTTGTTGTTCACAGTGGAACCAAGGCAACAGTCAACTTAAAGGCTGCAACTGCGAGGCCCCCTGCATATTGAAGATAATGCTAGAAGGTAAGTAGATACTTTTCAAGGTACCTAAGGTCACTATTTCAGGGGTGGGAAACAATAGGTTGATTCCCTTAATGTTCCCAAAAATTCTTTCGCTCCTCGCATTGTGATAATGATGCTTATTGGTGGCTAGGCATTACAATTTACTACATTCTTTGATGTGCCTTCTGACACCCAAGTGTAATAGTGATAGCCTTGATATTGGTTCTAATCAAATGTTTTCTATGACATGCATAGGTTTATGATTGGATGACCCCACAGAGATAGATTTCTGCTCTCATCAAGTGGCATTGCAATGCAATTGGATCTGATTGCTAAAGTGCACGGTGTTTGACATGCTGAGGAATACGAGATCCCTGACGCTCTGAAGGACAAGAGGGCGTATGGTTCCCTTCTAAATGTTTACTTGCAATCTGTGGTGAAGGAGAAAACAGAAGACACGTTTGAGCAAATTAGAAAAAAAAATGATTTGCATCTTGATGAATTTGTGTGGATGTAGGAAAGACTGATGAAGTGTCAGCAATTATTGATGAGATGAAGGGGAAAATGTTTCCTTTGATGCTTGCACATGTAATACTTTTATAAAGTGCTGCTCTGCTAAACGAGATTTGAAATTGAGCAAGTCTTTAGCCAGATTATCACTGTGTTACTGCCAATTGAACTACATATACCACACTGGCCAGCATGTACAAACCACTGTCGTCCTGGTGTATTAGTTGAGACCTGAGAGTTAACCCTATTATGAGGACACCAACTTTGGAATAGTGTGCTAACAGATATTTGTCCACCCTCAAATCGGTGTCTATGTTGTAACGTAGGTAGCTTCTGTTTAAGCCATGATAAATAGGATTGGTGAATTGGGTCTTCCGGCTGTAGAATTCATATTCATTAGCAGGATGCATTAGCAGAGACAATTCTTCAAGGAGCAGAACTATACAACTTTTTGCCTAAATTCGGATGGTACTTGCTCTCAACTGAATTATATGCTCTGGCAATTGAAAAATGCAGCAACTATGACAAGACCACACGTTACATTTGAGAAACTGGCTATTGAAAAATGCAGCAATATTATGTGTATATCTGAACTGAACCCTACTCTCTCTATCAGCAGACACAAATTGCCTAGTTGCCCATAGCACTGACATTTCTGGCCTTCTATAAGAATTGGTTTGGTTTGGTTTTGGTGGTGCCTCTATTGGGCCTTGGCCCATCCGGTATTGTGTGCATGCCCAGCCTGGCAGGCACCAAACCTGGTCTCTGAATTCTGAAACATGCTTGACCTGACGGCAATCATTTACTATGTCTTATGGATGTCCGTGTACAGTGTACAGAGACGAGACGAGCTTGCTTGGAAGCAAACGTGGAGTCCGTGCCGTGGCCCGTGGGCATCACAGGCACAGCAACCCGCGTGTGATTGGTTTGCTGCTCAAGGCTTGCATTGGTTTAAGTAGCTTGTTATTCAGATGGGATCGAGCTATGTTCGTCTCTTGTTGTCGTTCTTTTAATTTGGAGATCGGAATGGACGGCATGAATGTGAATTGCGGTCTCCATATACTATTATAGAACGCTGATCAGTAAGACTATGCATCGCTCGCTCCAAGCACCCAAAGTGATTAACAGTGGTGATGAATAAGATAGGATAAATCATTTACGGCAATATGTCCCTTGTGTTCTTACCTGTGAGCTTGAGAGAAGAAAATGTTTATGATCTTTCAACAATTTTTCTCGCGCCTCACGTGCTACCGGGAGGGACAGGAACCGGAACAGGGGTCCGCGGAGTTTCGACTGTCATACAGTAGCAGAGTGAGCAATGTGGGGGGTGTCGGCCTTCTTGGCCAACTGGCCATACACCCCCAGTAATCATCGGCGACGAGTGGTCACTGCTTAGACTCTCGTGTGTGACAGGCATCTCCGGGCACTCCTGGTCCTGGACTTCGCGGTGGTCTGAAGACTGTAGCAAGCCAGACCAGACCACGGTGTAAAAGAGCGAGCCTATTGTGCTGTTCCGTTCCTATCCACTTCGCACTTCAGTGGAAGCAGCGCTTTTGTCAAACTCTCCTTGACGCCAGATTGTTGATTAGGTAATAAGCTGCTGCAGTCTAGCTCTGCTCGAACCACCACCCCAGCACCCTCTCTTATTAACACTGCTGCTGCACAGTTGCACATGACGCAACGACTTTGATGTGTGATCGATCGAATCGTCTGATGGCGCAGCAGCATCTGTTCCCAGCTGCATTATGCTAATCCTAGATGTCCGAGAGATTCTCAGCACGGGGGACTAATCTACGAGGCCGTGAAGGCGCCCACCACCCCCAGCTCACGTCCAGCCGAGTGCCGCCGTTTTCAATCTCAAAGACGCCCAAAATGAGCTGCGATCCAGAGTGAAGCCCTCGCCCTCTCTCTCTCTCTCTCACCGGTCGCCACCCGCCATCCCAGGCTCAGCTGCCGCTGCCGCTGCCGCTGCACCGTAACATCTGGCTGTGGATTCCGGAATCGACACACCGGCCTGCCGGCACGTGCGGCCCCGCACACGAGGGTCCCACGTGCGGCCACCTGTCGCGCCGGGCCGCCGTCCGCCCGTCCGATCAGGCACGGACGGCGGGTGCGATCGCCGGACGGCGACCGAGATCCGCGGCAGGCGGGCCCGTGGGCCGGCAGTTTGATAGTCGACGCTCGACGCGCTTTCAGTTGACCTGTACTTCTCTTGGCAATTCTTTTTTCCCGCCCCCGAGCCTTTAAAGAGTACAGAGAGTGCAGACCAACTACCTGCAAAAACGCGTCCTCACACGCAGCACAGCATGATAGTGGGGGGTCCGGCTCCGGCCAGAGTGCCGTGCTGTGCTCTCATCGGTATCTCACCTGTTCCTCGAGAAAAAGAAACGCCACGGATATGATCAGGGTGTGCCAACCTGCAGGAAACTGAGCTCAATTCCTCTTCCATTTGTCACTCGGAGACGTGGGAGGATAATGATCCATTTGAATAAGGGTTACAGGTGGGCTGATAGCTACTACGTACTCCTGTATGATAGCGCATTTCAAGCTGAAAATTGTTTCTGCAAAATTGTTGAGCTGAAATAAGAGAATCAGAAAGCTTGGCAGCACACGAACGTGACAGCAAGTCTTTTAGTAGGGAATGTAATTGTCGGTTGTGAGATCAGGTTTTTGTTTGAAAAAGAAAAAGAAGTCAGAGAGAGGCCAATATATATTAACTGGTTGTCTTCATCTCAAATACTTTGCTATATTTTGGTTCAGTGAATTTCAACGTGGCAACAAGTCATCAAATATATATTTCTCCCACGTCTCTCCAAAAATAAAAATAAAAATTAGCCAGGACAAATATATGTTTTCATCAACTAATAGTAAGCATGGTGTTTTAACTCTGCTTCTAGAAAGTCAATTGAGTTGATGGCGCAACAGGCATGCCACATGCCTTTTTCTCCAAAAAAAAAATTATACTTATTGACATGACTATCCTTTCATGGCCAAACATAATTCCAGCAAAGTACCATCAAAAGTCAAGAAAAGCGCAAGTCGTTCAAGATCAAGAAACCCTGTCCGTCTGTTTCATATAGACTTTGCCATGAAACATGTTTGCTCTCCAAAGAAGCTAGGTTTGCAAACTGCAGCACCTCTTAATTACTCCCTCTGTTTCAAAATACTCGTCGCCATTGACTTTTTTCTGCAACTTTGACCATTCGTCTAATTAAAAAAATTGTGCAAGTACAATTTATTTAGTTTGTTATATGTTAAGCTTGGCTTATCATTTTACATGTTTGCGATAATTTTTTTGAATAAGACGAATGGTCAAAGTTGCAAACAAAAGTCAACAGCGACAAGTATTTTGAAACGGAGGGAGTACATCCCAGCCGAATTTTAGTCTAAACATGTCGTGTTTACACCATTTTTTTGTGGGACTATAGAGGCATCTACAACATTATAATAGAGTCCATTTCATAACAAAAGTCAACTCGAGATGTGGAAACAAAAAAGTTTCTCTTTCATCAGCTCTTCTGATATACAATTACGGTTTACTGTCTCTCTAAAAGAAAGAAAGAAAGAAAGTTGAAGAAGCTGGAATTGTGTTATAAATACAGCCATGGCCCATGGGAAGGCTTTGCTTGAACCACACCACCAGCCAGCCAGCTAATGCACTGCCGAGCCCACACGGTGTCCGCCATGCCACCGTCCTCCCCTCTCGTCAAGCTCCCTCTCCTGCCGCGCGGCCTCCTCTCCTACCTCCCCACCTCCATCATCCCGAGTAGCCGCGAGAGCACTGCCACCACGACCACCACCAGCTCACCCTCGACGCCGCCGCAGCCCGCGCCGCCGTCTCCCAAGAAGATGTCGTCCTCGCCGGGGCAGCAGCAGCAGCAGCAGCAGGCGGGGATCAAGGTCGACTCCGCGGAGCTGTCGCGCGTGTTCGAGCTGTTCGACAAGAACGGCGACGGGCGCATCACGCGGGAGGAGCTGGAGGAGTCGCTGGGCAAGCTGGGGATGTCCGTGCCGGGCGACGAGCTCGCGTCCATGATCGCGCGCATCGACGCCAACGGCGACGGGTGCGTGGACGTGGAGGAGTTCGGGGAGCTCTACCGCGCCATCATGGCCGGCGACGGCGGCGGCAGGACCGTCGGCGGCGAGAACGCCGGCGGCGGCGCCGGGGAGGAGGGCGAGGAGGCGGCGGACGAGGACATGCGGGAGGCGTTCCGCGTGTTCGACGCCAACGGCGACGGGTACATCACGGTGGACGAGCTCGGCGCGGTGCTGTCGTCGCTGGGGCTGAAGCAGGGCCGCACCGCGGAGGAGTGCCGGCGCATGATCGGCCGCGTCGACCGCGACGGCGACGGCAGGGTCGACTTCCACGAGTTCCGCCAGATGATGCGTGCCGGCGGGCTCGCCACGCTCGGGTGAGCGCGCTCCAGTCCAGCCGCCATCCGGTTCCGGCGCCGCCCGCATCTCTGGCTATGGAGCGCCGTTCGCTGCATCTGCATGCTTGATCCGTACTAGAACCTGTAGATATTGCTTTGTTGGGGAGCTCACGTAACCACGCCTGATCTTTCTTTCAATTCGGTCCGATCTTTCTTTTTGCTGTTTTGTTCGTTATTAGAGATTGAATGGGCTTGCTAATTAACTATTGTGTACCGTCGGTTGTCGCTGCTCGATCACAAGAATTGCTCAAGGGAAAAGGCTTCTCCTGTTTTATTCAGGGTTGATGACAACTGGCAAAGCATCTGCAGCGTGCAGACTGCATGCATGGCCGCATGAGCAAGAATCATGCATCTCTGAACATAAACAGACTGCATGCGGCTTCAGTCGAAAGAGGCCGGGAAGGGAACTTGAGGAACGTTAGACTGTCTCCAGCAGTCGCTGCAGCGCCTCCCCCATCTGCATTTTGCAGCAGCAAACGGAACTGTAGCAGCTCCAACAGGAGCTGCAACAGCTGCTACAAAATGCAGCAACCCCCCGCGCAGACGCATCCCTGGGGGAGACGCATCCCAGCCGCCGCTGTCTCTCTCCTCCTCCTTGGCTCCCTCCTCCCTGGCTCCCTCCACTCCCACGCCTCCTCCACTCCTCGCTGCCGCGCAGGCCAGTGGAGGCCTCCTCCGCGCCCGTCGCAGATGCTCCTTCCCCAGGCCGAGCTCCATCTCTGACGGCGGCGGCGAGCCTCGATCTGTGCAGGACAGGGACGGAGGCTCCGGTGATGGGGAAGGCCCGGGGAAGAAGCGGTCCGGCGGAGGCTCTGGTGAGAAGGCCGGGGAGAAGAAGCGGGGAGGGGCAGGGGGAGGCCGGAGTCGTCGATTCGCCACCGGATCGGATGGGGAGCAGGGGAGGCCGGAGTCGTCGATTCCCCGCCCAGCTCCGCGCCCGCCGCGCCGGCCATGGAGGAGGGGCTCGGCCGCCGGCACAGAAGGGGAGGGAGGCGAGGGTCAACGCCCCGCCTCCGCCGCCGGTCGCGCTCCGGCGTCGAGCAGGGGCGGCCTCTCCCTCTCCTCTCCGCCTCGAGCTCCGCCGCCATGGCAAGGGGCGGCGGCGGGGAACCCTAATCGAGCTCGAGGCAGCCGGATCCGACTGCTCCAGGCCGCCGGCGGCGGATTCCCCTGCTCCGCCTCAGCTCCATCCCCTGCCTCTCCTCCACCGCCTGTGCCCGGCCGCACGGCTCCCCTGCGCACGGCTCGGCACGGCCTCTTCTTCCCTGACGTCCTTCTTCCATCGGTGACGCCGTCGCCCTCCTTCCCCGGCCTCCGACCGCACGCAGGAGCCAACGACTATGAGGCGATGCGCGAGGGGAAGCCTCCACTGCTGCAGCCCTTCGTCCTTTGCGCGACGGGATGGTCTGCATATGTCCGTTTTTTGCAGATGGGCGAGGTAACCTGCTGGAGACAGTCTTACTGTTCCATTCCTTCCAAAGATCAGTTGACTTGCCCAGCCATTCTTTTTGCCTTCTTCAGCGACATGCGCGCTGCTTAGCTTAACACATGTGATACGATCCGCACGATGGCACGAGGAGAAGCAGGTTTTGCCAGTTTCAACGGGGTAGAGTAAGTAGCGCTCCTCGCACGTCGCGTCCCCTGGACCCTGGACCTGGGGTGACGGCGGGATCGCTGGGATCTGGAGCAGAAAGCGACGAGATCGTCGCCCCGAATCCCCTGACCCAGAACCTGCCCCGTCCTGGGCCGGCCGGGTTCGAGGCGTCCGCGCAGCGCATGGCGTGCAGCCCCCGCGAGCGAAACGACGCGTCGACGCGTACTCCACCGGGCGACCGGCCGCGACGTGCGGCCGGCCGGCCCGCCGACGCCAGTCACCCACCCGGCCCACGCCCCTAGGTCCGGCGGGGACCGCGAGCCGGCCGTGCGACGAGAGGGAGGGACCGCGCGCTCCCATGTGATCGGTTCGCGCCGCCCACATGCCCACAGGCCACAACCGCAGCGCGCCGGCCGTGCTCGCCACCCGGCCGGCAACGGGTAGGATCGGCCGGCTGGAGGAGGCCGGCGTGGGTCCGGCTGGTCAAGGACAACGGACCACTGTACCAGCGCCTCTTCCGTAGCTTTTCTGCCAGTCGGCGCTTGCCGGATCACGGAGACGTAGAGTACACCTGACTCGGTCCCCGGACCGGACACCCAGGCGCGCTGGACCTTTCGAGGCCAGGGTGCCGCGCGTCAAGGTTTCCGACGAGGGTGACAGTGCCGCCGGCGCCGGACATCTGAAGTCATCTTTGCGTGACGCCGGCGGGCCGGTGCTGCAGAGCTCGTCTCCTGGTTGACCAGGCAAAAACCCGGCCCCGCTCCGCTTTTTTCGTTACTGCTTGGTTGGTCAGGTCAGTGATGAGGTAGTCGCCTCTGAGGCTCTGACGAACGGATCAATCGAGTTTCCTCTGTGTCAAGTAGCCTTGACAGGGATGTCCGCATTTGACTCCACTTCCATTTCGTGGGGAACATTTCAGGTGTACACGACCTCGAGAAGGTTTCAAGCCCCTGGGGTTTACCGGTTCAAAAGGTCAAGCTTCCATCGGCACCTTTCCCCAAATTAAGTCCTGGGCTGGGCAGCAGATCGGGATTGGGGGGCACCTTTGCCTGTCTAATTATCAACGTGGACAGAAAGCGGCAGGGTCTACCCATCAAGCTTTGCTGAGTCGTGCTGCCGGCGTCGGATTAAATTCGTGTAGTAGCCTCTCCCTTTCCGTAATCCCATTCACCAGCCGTTTGACCCGGTACACAAGGTGCCGGGTAACGCAGGCCAGTCGCCAAGTGAAATCCACGTTACGACACGCGACTAGTAAAGCCTACTGTAGCTCTTTTCAGCTTGTCCTGTCACGCCCTTGCATGTTTCTCCAGGTAGTCAGTCTCAAGTGGAAGAAACTGACACGATTTCCATATATAGAAATTATCTTCAACAGTGGTAGTGTCTTCAAGTAATAATTGTTTTATATTTCTTACTCTTAACTCTAATTTCTTCCTCCAATAAGAGAGTGGCGTGAGTCCCCTAGAAATTAATAGTTTCTTCCTAATGGTAATTTTATGGTGTTTTGGTGCATTGGTTCAAGAGAAGACTTGATTTCTTGATGAAGAAACCATTTCTACGATTCTCCATCTCTTTCCTCATTAACTAGACTGCCACATCACCATTTTGATTAATCGACAAGCTATTTAAGAGAGTTAGAAACTACCATTAATACACCATTGGGAGTGCACTTATGCTCACTCGTCACTTATGCCCTGTTTGTTTCATGAGCACATCATACGGAGTATATAACCTAAATTAAATGAACTAGATTGTATAATCCAAATTAAAACAAGCTGGACACAATCACACAAATAACCTGTGGGATGTTATATATTGGTTTATAAAGTTTATTCCCTAAAATGTCCTTCTTGCTACTGTGGTTGTAATAGCGATTGAGGGTAGTTTCGTTCAAGTGGTATGGGTAGTAGTATGGTAAAAGATGGAAAATAATCTGAAATAAGCATATCTTGAGCAGCTTTGGTCATTTTCCGTGAAAGTTTCATGAGCATTCAATAGATTATTATATCAACAATTTTTTTATGATGTGACCGCGTATTAATGAATGGAGAGGTTAAATGGTTTTTATGCAAATGAAACTCTGTATACACAGTTACCTAGACATTTTGTTTCGTACATGTAATCTTGGAAACAGTAGATAAAATTATGCATTGAGGGGAGGTGTTTCATCCCAATTTCAAACACATTTAAATAATGTGTTACTCTAGGTAATCATGTCTAGGAAACTTTCATTGAGAATGGTCTTATAGAACTATGATAATTAAGAAGTATAAATATATAATTATAATTTGGGATTATAATTTGAAACAAAAGGTCTCTCTTAGAGCATCTCCAGCTGTTTGGCAAACTAACTTGGCATCCATCTAATTTTGGCAAAACAAGAAAAATTGGCCTCTAACAGTTTAGCAAACCAACTTGGCAAAAATAGAAACTTGGCAAAACTCACCTCCCTACACGGGAATATACGCGTGCCGATCTGGGTTGGCATCGGCGTGGCCAAGCCAGGTGGGATTAGGGATGGCAGTCGGACCCATGGGTGCGGGTGCCCACGGGTTTCATACCCAATGGGTGCGGGCGCGGGTGCAGAATTTCACCCATGGGTCTACACCCGACCCGTATTGTATGAGTGTGGGTACGTGTGTACATTTTAACCCGTGCGTGACCCATGGAGCTCGAAATAATAATTTATATTTATATTTTTTATAGGTACTAAACCTATTTGATAGATTTATGATGATTGGTGTTGTAATCTATGTTTGGTGTTTCCAATCTTAAGGTTAGGTTTAAATCTTTATTATATATTTGCTTATGTGATGTATTGAGTATGGTGACTAATTTACTTTCTCGCTGGAATTAAGAACATTTATGTGACATGATGTGACTATAAGTTGAAAGTTCAGCTTGTTAGAACGATAAATTTGTGACTTTCATGATTTTATATTATTATATTACTTGATATAATGTCATCACATTAATATATGTCATATACTATGATGGACCCAGTGGGTGCCCGACACCCAGCGGGTGCCCAGCGGTGCCGGTGTGAAATTCCACCCATGGGTGTGATAATGGGTGGGTGTAGCTAAATGTGATGGGTGTCATAATGGGTGAGTTTTGCTCCACCCGCACCCGACCCGACCCATTGCCATCCCTAGGTGGGATGATGAAAATAGAAATAAAGATAGAGAAGGATTCCTGATAGAAGTTTTCAAGAGGTGGAAGGTCATAAACGTAATTTTGTTTCTCGATGTAAGTTAGATCTGGAGTTGGCAGGTGAATTATGCCAAACTGTTGTAGATGAGCTCATTTTTTACTTGGTATATATTTTTAAAAGTTGGCAAAACACAAAATTTACTAGTAAAATTTAGCAAACTTTTAGAGATGCTTTTTTTAGGGGCTTTAGAGATGCTTTTAAGTCTTACCAAACGATTGGTGAAACTTTCTTTTTAAAAAAGAGAGATAGGGAACGATACAAAGCCCTTTAAGCCGGAAGCCCACGAAGAGAAGGCAACGGATTTTTTTTATATATTTAATTTTTTTCGATTTTACGAAAATAAATAATCGGATTCAACATTAGCAGAAATAGTCACGAACCGCCGTTTGAAACGGCGGTTGGATCCCTGCTGCCGTTTCAAACAGCGGTAGGAACCTACCGCCGCCACAAACGGCGGTTAGTACCTACCGCCGTTTGAACTGGCGGTAGGTTTGCAACAGTGGCGGCAGGGCCGGTATGGTTGGCGGCAGGCTGGCTTGCAGCTACCGCCAGTTGAAACGGCGGTTTCATTGAGCCTACTGCCGATTCAACTGGCGGTAGGTTTTGTTTTCGATTTTTTTCTTTTTTTCTTTTTGTTTTTTCTCAATACTATAAATGCGAAATAACAGGCAACTGAATACGAAAATACATAAAATTATTAGAACAAACAAAATACTGTACACGATAAGTGTCCAAATACAAATCTAAATACGACTGCGTTTCGTCGGTCGTGGGGGGCCCTGGTGCTCCTTCCTCCTCGCCGCTGCCGCCGCCCTCTGTGCAGCCCTCGTGTGGTGGGTCGGGTACGTGAGGGGGTCGCGTGGATGGCGATCGCGTCCTCCGACCGCCGGCTCGGGGGGCGGTGTCGCTAAGGGAGCACCTGAGCCCAACGGGATAGCCCACCCTCCGGTGGCTGCCTGTGGAGTCGCCGAGCCCGACGTGCCGGCCCCCCCTCTGGTGGTTGCTTGTGGAGTCGCCGAGCCCGACGTGCCGGCCCCCGCTCCGGTCGGTGCCTGTGGAGTCGCCGCGCCCGACGAGGCCGCCCGCGCCTCCGCCTCTACCGACGCTGCCGCGTCCAACGCCTCGCCTGCACGTCGTGCCGAGTCGTGGAAGTCCTCCATCATCGCGCGCTGCTGCTCCTGTGTCGGCTGGGTCACGGGCGGGGCTCCCGACAGCTGTGTACCACCGATCTCGTCGGCGCTGCCGCCCAACAAGTCGGCCAACGGAAACTCCAGCGGTGGTGTGTCGCCAGTGTAGTAGTCATCCGAAGCAGGTGTCTGGAACAGTGGCTGCTGCTGAACATGTGCCTCAAACACTGGCTGCTGCTGCTGAACGGGTGGCTCAAACACTGGCTGCTGCTGAACCGGTGAAGCTGCTGCTGCCCACGACGAACGCCCCGGTCCCGTAGGTATCGGCGGTCTCTCTATAAAATATTAGATCATCAAGGATCAATAAAATATGTCGTGGTCTCTCTAGATAATATAACTAGCAACAAAAAAACGTGTACGATCCCGTCATGTACCTGTGGCGTAGAAAGCACTCGGCTGCGCCAGGTACGGAGAGGACGCAGTGGGCGCGAGCGATGGACGTGTCGGTGCCTAGAACGAAGCTGAGGTGGAGGCACAGCTGCTGGAGGAGGAGGGGTGGCGGGGAAGGAGGTAACCCTCGTCGCCGCGGAAGTTCACCGCCTTCATGATCCGCTGGCTCAGGCCCACCATCTTCTGCAGCTCTGTCCGTATCCGGTCCAACGACAACTGGTCCATCGTCGAGCCCACGTGCTGTGCCAGGTGGTACATCTCGCGAGCTGTGTCGTACTGTCAAGATCGGACGGATTGTTAGTACAACGAAACTTTAGCGAATGTGACTTAATTTGAATTAATGCGAAAGAACATACTAAGATGCTGTGGGACTGATCCCGTCGGTAGGAGTACGTCGACGCTGGCACGAGGTCGAGGCGAGGGTTCGGGGGGACGTAGGTCACGCGCGTCCGGGTCCTCGCCGTGTACCACTACAGGTACGCTCTCCAAGCGTCGTCGTGGTGTAAGCGCGGCTCGACGACGACGTTCTGCGCGGCGGTCGCCCACGCGTTCAGGTACTGCTGCAGCTTCCCCCAAAAAAGGGGCCGAAGTCCTCGACCCCTTCCTCGTCCACCTGCAACAAGAAACAACAAATTGGTCAGCAAACTAACTTTCTTCACCCGTCCAAAGAAACTATTTAAGTTTGCAATGAACTTACAGGTGCACGAAAGGGTCGACGGTGTGTGCGACGGGCACAGGCAAAGCCTGGTAGAGGCCGAACTGCCTCAGCACGCGCTCGACGTGGTACTCCTCGACGTACATGTCGTGGACTAGCGGCGTCTTCGTCATCCAGAAGTCACGGTACCGAAAGCACAGGGACGAGAGACCCTGCGGCGCACGCACGGCGACCAAGGCGTCGGTGTACGGCTGCCAGATAACCTCGCGGTCGGTGAGGGTGTCAATCTGGCCGACGAAGTCCAGGTACGACCTCCTGGTCTGCTCCGTCTAAGAGAGCTGCAAACAAGAGAATGAGTTAGCTCGACAAATTGCATTACTTTCAGATAGCTAACGAACGAAGTTAGCTCAAAGTACGAACCTGGCGCTGGCACCACATCGACCCATGGTCGGCCTGTCTGCTGGGTCGTGCCCCTCCTCCAGCGCGCGGTACGGCGATCGATCGACCGATGGCCGACCGACGGGAAGCCGCTCGTAGCTCCACAGGGGCAGCAGAAGCGGGCATCCGAGGAGGATCGACTGGGTGCCCGTCTTGGTGCACCCGGTGCACAGGCCCCTGTACGTCGCGGCCAAAACCGCAGCGCCCCAGTTGATCTGGGGCATCTCCTCCACGGTGGCGTCAGCGATCCTCCTCGCGTGGGGGATCAGGAACCTCGACACCGCGTCCCCCTGGGACCCACAGAACATCACGTAGCCGAAGAGCCACAACAGGTACGCCTCCAAGTGCTTGTTGCTCGTCTGCTCGTCGGCGTCGTCCCTCGTGAACGAGGCCTGAAAAAAATTCAAAATTCAGTGAGACGTTGCAAACCGATACTATGAAAAAATGATAGGTAGAGGAACGTACGCTGAACATGCGCAACCAAGCGCACGTGGGGCCGTGGGAGTTGGTGAAGTCAGGCACCTTTGGCGCGCCAGGACGGCGCACCACTCCGGCGAACCTCGCGAGGAGGACGTCGCGCCACGGCTCGGGGGGGGGGGGGGGTCAGCAGCCCCTATGGGCTCCCCTGAGCACGGTAGCCCGAAGAGGAGGGCCACGTCCTCCAAAGTCACCGCCATCTCCCCCCAGGGGAAGTGGAAGCTGTGCGTCTCGGGACGCCACCGGTCCAGGAGCGCGCAGACCAGCTGGTAGTCGAAGCCAAAGCGCGACCTGCACTCCGCCGGTCGCAAAGCGGCCCGCATGAGGTCCCCCTCAACCAAGCGCGCTAGGGGAAGAAGTCCTGCTGTGCGTAGCCTGCACCACAAAACGAAAATAAATATTAATTAAGAATTTAAATGGGAAAATACAAAGATACGAAGGTGTCGTATTACATACTTCGGACACCAGCCGGGGTGAAGCGGCATGTAGTGCCCCGGGCCTCTAGAACGCATGGTCCCAAGCTCTGCCCCGCAGATCGCCGAGTGGTAGGACCAGTGCGCCCTGTCTGTCCGCTCGTCGAAGAGCTCGGGCAGCACGTACGGCAGGGGCTCTCGAGGAGGACGAACAGCACCAACAGGGGGCTGCGGACCTACCGTCTACTGCAGAGCCATAGCTGCAAAAAAATGAAATATAAAGTCACACATAATTTGTAAGAATTTCCAAAGCATTTTCTACAATTTCTAAAGTATTTCTAGGAATTTTCAAAGCATTCGTACAATTTCTAAAGTATTTCTAGGAATTTCTAAAGCATTTCTACAATTTCTAAAGTATTTCTTGGAATTTCCAAAGCATTTCTACAATTTCTATAGTATTTCTAGGAATTTTCAAAGTATTTGTACAATTTCTATAGTATTTCTAGGAAATTCCAAAGCATTTCTACAATTTCTAAAGTATTTATAGGAATTTCGAAAGCATTTCTACAATTTCTAAAGTATTTCTAGGAATTTCCAAAGCATTTCTACAATTACTAGTATTTCTAGAAATTTCCAAAGCATTTCTACAATTTCTATAGTATTTCTAGGAATTTTCAAAGCATTTCTACAATTTCCAAAGCATTTCTAGGAATTTCCAAAGCATTTCTACAATTTCCAAAGCATTTCTACAATTTCTATAGTATTTCTAGCAATTTCCAAAGCATTTCTACAATTTATATAGTATTTCTATAATTTAGAAACTATCTAAAGTATTTCTAAAAATTTCTAAAGTATTTCTATAATTTCTAAACTATTTCTTGGATTTCTAAACTATCTCCATATTTTCTAAACTATTTCTAGATGTTTCTAAACTATTTCTAGGAATTCTAAACTATTTCTACCATATTGACTAAATATATAAGGAAAATATTGGAAACATATCTGATGGACACCGAAGAAGGCCACGAGGAAGACAAGAGGAGAGGGGGAGGCGCAGCCGCCGACGGAAGAGGCGTCGGCCCTTATATAGGCGCGGCCCAGCCGCTGGTTGGAACGGCGGTAGCACCTACCGCCAGTTCATACGGCGGTAGGTGGCCAACGGTCGGTCAACCGCCGTTTCAAACGGCGGTTGGCCTCCTGCCGCCGCCAGCCGTGGCGGTAGGTCCCTAGCCACCGGGCCACGTGGCGGATGGCCCAACCGCCGTTTGAGGCGGCGGTAGGTACCTACCGCCTTTTGAAACGGCGGCATGTGACCAACCGCCATTTCAAACGGCGGTTCGTAGCTATTTCTGCCAATGTTGAATCCGACTATTAATTTTCGTAAAATCGAAGAAAATTAAATATAAAAAAAATTCGAAGGCAACGCACCCTCGTGGGCCACTTCGATGTGTTTGCACGAATTTTTTTTATATATTTTATTAATCATTTTGCAAAATTATACTATCGTTTGAAAATTTAGCAGATTTGGCAACCAACCGCCGTGCGCCACGGCGGCCGCCGTGGGCCACGGCGGTAGCAACTCCAACCGCCGTGACCCACGGCGGTAAGGGGGCCGACCGTTGGGAGCGGGCACCGCGGGAACCTAGCGCCGTGGGCCACGGCGGTAAAGGCTGCGCCCGCCGTGGGGGACGGCGGCAGCCGCGCCTATATAAGGGGCGACGGCGGCCGCCGTCCCCCCACCCCTGCCGCCCGACGCCTCCCCTCTCCGCCGCCCCCTCCACTCTAAGGTATGTTTTCTTTCCTTTATTTTTGTAGTTAATTTAATTAGTTTAGATTTAGAAAATTAGTTTATAGATTAGAAAATTTAGAAATTAGTTAATTTAATTAGTTTAGATTTAGAAAATTAGTTTATAGATTAGAAAAATAGTTTATAGATTAGAAAATTAGTTTAATTTGTAGAAAATTGTAGAAAATACTTTAATTTGTTTAGAAAATCTAGAAAATTAATTTATCTCGTTTAGAAATTGTAGAAAATACTTTAATTCGTATAAAAATTTTAGAAAACTTATTTATCTGTTCTAGATATTGTAGAAAATGAGTTTATCTGTTTTAGAAACTATAGAAATTATCGAAATTACTTTAATTTGTTTAGAAACTGTAGAAAATGAGTTTATATGTTTTAGAACATGTAGAAAATACTTTTATTTATTTAGAAAATCTAGAAAATTAATTTATCTCGTTTAGAAATTGTAGAAAATATTTTAATTCGTATAGAAATTCTAGAAAACTTATTTCTCTGGTCTAGATATTGTAGAAAATAAGTTTATCTGTTTTAGAAATTATCGAAATTACTTTAGTTTGTTTAGAAAATATAGAAAATGAGTTTATCTGTTTTAGAAATTGTAGAAAATACTTTTATTTTTTTAGAAAATCTAGAAAATTAATTTATCTCGTTTAGAAATTGTAGAAAATACTTTAATTCGTATAGAAATTCTAGAAAACGTATTTATCTGTTCTAGATATTGTAGAAAATGAGTTTATCTGTTTTAGAAATTGTAGAAATTATCGAAATTACTTTAGTCTGTTTTAGAAAATGTAGAAAATGAGTTTATTTGTTTAGAAAATCTAGAAAATTAATTTATCTCGTTTAGAAATTGTAGAAAATTACTTATCTGGTTTATTTAATTATATATTTAATTTTTGTATGGAGCTGCAGCTATGGACCAGACTTAGGCTCAGGCTCAGGCTGAGACTCAGGCTGAGGCTCAGGCTTAGGCTGCTCGTGCTGAGCTTGAGGCGTACGTGACGCCTCAGTTGCTGGACAGGGATATCGACCACAGGCACCGCTCGTTCTTGTCTGCCGTCCTCGGAGAGGATGTTGTACACGTGTGTTCCCGCACTACGCGCACGTTGCTGCCGATCCACGACCGCTGGGTTCCCAAGTACGTGAACTGATGCTGTGTTATTGTTTGTACCTTCATTTATCTTTTTGTTGTAACTAATAAATTACGTTATTTGTTTCAGACTACGCGCTGCAAGACTCCTGCCTGTAGCGCGGTTAGTCCAGGGGACAGCCAGCGCGACGCGATTCCTCGGAAGGATCGCATGACACGCTTCCAAATCAACTTCTCCCTCCTCGGCGTGCTTCTGGACCACTGGCGGCCGGAGACCCACACGTTCCACTTCACCGTCGGCGAAGTGGCGGTGACTCTTCAGGACACGTCGCTGCTGATGGGCCTTCCTTGTGAGGGCGAGCCGCTGAGGGCTGCGGACATCTCCACCGAGTGGTGTACGGAGTTCCTCGCTCGGTTCGCGAACGTTCCTCGGAACGATCACGCCCCGGCCCCGTACCAGAAGTTCGCGAACGCTCACGGACCCACCTTGACTTGGTTGCAGCAGTTTAGCGTACGTACCTTTACCTTATATTTCTCTTCGGTTTTGATTATACGGAGATAATAAAACTAACGTTTGATTCTGATTGTGCAGGCTGATTAGCTAGCAGATGATGCCGAGCAGGAGACAGTCGACAGGTTCTTCGAGGCGTACCTGTTGTGGCTGTTTGGGTTCGTGTTGTTCTGCAGTTCCCAGGGTGACGCGGTGGCGAGATACCTGATCCCCCACGCTCGGAGGATCGCCGACGCGCCCTTGGATGCCGTGCCCCAGATCAGTTGGGGCAGCTCCGTTCTTGTGAGCGCGTACAGGGGCCTGTGCGCGGGGGTGTTGAAGGGTCGTTCGACGGAGCCGATCATTCTCGGCTGTCCTCTCCTTCTTCAGCTCTGGTGCCACGAGCGGTTTGCGATTGGTCGGCCAGTCGTTCCCCTCTACGCGTACGAGCCCTTGCCAGAGGGCCACGACCCGCGCGACCGTTTCACCATGGGCTCGTTGTGGTGCCTTCGGAAGGTAATTTCTTACCTTTCACTTTCAAATTGTCTTTCCATTTCGTCAAATTTCTTCAATCGACATTTAGGTTTCACATTTGGTTTGTATGCAGACCTCGTACGCCCACGATCAGACGAAGAGGGCGTACAAGGACTTCGTCGGGCAGTTCGACGCTCTCACGGACGCGGATGTCAGGTGGACGCCCTACTCAGAGGAGGCTGTTGCGGCCCGCGCACCACAGGGCCTCTCGACTTTGTGCTTCCGAGACCAACAGTACTGGATGACGAGGTCGCTGTTGCTGTTCGACATGTACGTGGAGGAGTACGCCGTCCACAGGGTGCTGAGGCAGTTCGGCCGCTACCAGGAGTGGCCTGTGCCTGTGGTGCACACTGTTCCGAGCGTCCACCATAGGTGAGTTCTCGTAAATTTTTAAATTTAATTCGGCGTTCGAAGATTTCAGACGCTGACAAATATGTTTAATTCGTCGTAGGTGGTCGCGGAGGAGAGTTGCGGGCCGTCTTTCCTGGGTTGAGAGGGTGCAGCCGTACGTGGACGGTTGGGCTACCGCGTTGCAGAACGTCGTCACGGAGGACCGGCCCCACGACGACACGGTGTGGGAGGCGTATATCCAGTGGTACACCCCGAGTACTCGGTCGCGTGTGATGTACGTCCCACCACAGCCTGCAGCGCCGGTTCCGGACGCGGCGAGGGTGCTTGCTAGTACCGCGTACCCGGTGCGACGGGATCAGCACTACGACGCGGTGGTGAGTTTGAAAATTCAACGCCTTTCCCTTATGGTACTTTACATTATACCCTTTACCAATAATTTCTTTTGCAGTTCGACGTGATTGCGGACCTTTCACATATTGTAGAGGACTCGACGGCGAGGCAGAACCAGATGTCACACCAGGAGATCGCGGAGACGTTCCTCAGGATGGGTGCCATCACCAGGAGGTTCCTTGCCGCGGTCAACTACCGCGGCAACCCGGCTCTACCACTGTTTCCACGGTACCCCCAGTCGTCCTCCAGCTCCGCCTCGACTGGTCGTTCCCACGCGGCACCATCGTCCTCGTCACGGCCACCCTACCGGCAGCTTTCTACCCGGCGCGCCCTCCGGCGCATCCTCCCTTGAGGATGTCTCCGCTAGGGGGGCCTCCTCTCAGAGGTCCTGCACCAGGAGGGCCAGGACCGGCACCACGAGGACCCGCACCTGCACCAGCACCAGTACTAGCAGCAGCAGCAGCACCGGTTCCTTCCTCGTTCCTTGGCCCTGCTCTTCCGTCAGGTATTGACCACTACTCTATGTCGAACCATATACAAATACTAGATTGTATTAATTAGGATACGTGATTTAATAATACTATTTCTTCCAGTTTACGACTCCAGCGTCCACACTCCTGACTTCACCCTAGGGGACCAGGCCGGAGCGTCCGGGTCCGGCTTCGACGACTTGGGCATCGAGTTCGACTGGTTGCAGGGTTTGCAGTCGCCGGACGAGCTCGCAGGGTCGCAGCTTGGAGGCGCGCCACCCACGTGCACTCAGGAGGGAGCAGGGACGCAGCCAGGAGGCTCCCAGCTGCCAGGAGCGACCGGTGGGGCGCCGCCAGGAGCCTCGCAGCTGCCAGGCGCGAGCGGTGGGCCGCAGTCGTCTCCAGGAGGCTCGCAGCTGCCCGGCGCGAGCGGTGGGGCACAGCAGTCTCCAGGAGGCTCGCAGCTGCCAGGCGCTAGTGGAGGGCAGCCAGGGTCGTCCCAGGAGGTTGTAGGGTCGACGGCGGCGGTAGCGACACCGCAGCCGACTGGTGATGCTAGGCGTCGGCAGATCCACCCTCCTGACCCGCTGACGTACCCTCGCGAGCAGACGCACGCCGCAGCCCGAGCTGCCAGGCTGCTCAAGAAGGTCAGGCGATGCTAGATTAGGTCGCATATTGTTTGTACAGGAGCACTGTTATATGTGATCATGACTATTTTTTAGTATGTCACTTTGATTTTTCTTTATTACAACTTAGTGTTTTTTCCTTATATTAAAAAACAAAAACAACCGCGGTACGGTAGGTATTAGGTTGGAGATCGTGTCCTGAATTTTCCTTGTTAATTTTCTAATAGATTTATTAAAGTTTTATCAAAAAAGTTAAATGACTCCAGCCGCCGTGGGCCACGGCGGTTGGGCCTAGCCGCCGTGGCCCACGGCGTTTGTTCCAGCCCGCCGTGGCCCACGGCGGTTAGGCCCAACCGCCGTGGGTCGCCGCCAACCGCCGTGGCCGGCCTACATACAACCGGCCGCCGTGCCGCACGGCGGTTGGTTGCCAAATCTGCTGAATTTTCAAACGATAGTATAATTTTGCAAAATGATTAAAAAATATATAAAAAAATTCCTGTTTGCACGGCCCACACAGACATGACTGCGCTTTTTCTTCCACGCACTCACTACTGTCGCTCCCCCACTGCGTGCTCCGTACTGTGCTGCCATGGGCAGCCGCCTCTGCCTCCTCCGGCAGACAACAAGGGATTTGCGGCGGCAGGCACCACGATCCCGCCCGTTTGCCCCTTCATCCGACGGTGGTTACGTGGCGTCTTCCCGCGGCATGCTGGAACTGCTCGCGCTTCCGCTCAGTTCGCCATCGTAAGAGTCAGACAAACCCACTAATCCTATTTCCCTGATTGTTACTTTATAAACGGCCGATTCACTGTAATGAGCCGATGTTGAGATTTTGGGTTTCCAGGTAGTGCTTTCATTTTATCCTTTGCAGTATGCTTGAGCTAAAAATCTCTTAGAGGATGCCCCCGGGCAGAGTGAGCGTCAGGTGTTCGTTGAAATGACTGACCTGGCATTTTCGGTTAATGCACTGCTTTCAGCCACGTATTTTTTTAAAAATTTCGACTTTTCAATAGTTCTGTCTGCTTCTGTGCATGCTCATGGATTAGCACAATTTGGTCCTCAGTGGTGGTTCATTCATTTGACAATTTAATAATTCAGCAGTTTTATTGTTCATTATTCTGATTCTGCTGTAGTTATACTTTCCACAAGGTTTTCAACCGTGATTCCGGATTCTTCAGTTGTCTGCAAAGTTACAATCTTCAAGCCTACCATTGTATCCATACAACTCGATCAGTTAGTAGTGAAAATCAGGCTACGGTGGAGCCTCGACAAAGTCCAGGAGCAGCTGTATCAGTTGATGATTCTGATGAACCAAAACCGAAGAGGAAAAAGCTGAAAGGGAAGAGGGCAGTGACAAGATTTTTGAAATCCTTGAGATGGAAAAGGAAAAGGGCGATTCAGAGAATGACTGCAGAGGAGAAGATTTTGTACAAACTGAAGCTAGTAAGTTGCATGGCCATTACCTCCATACCTATATATTTGATATGATAACAGTGATTTCATTTAAAAAGGTACTCCCTCCGTCCTTAAATATATGATGTAATTATATTTAAGGACGGAGGGAGTAGTGAAGTTTGCTTATGTTGATATGAGTAGCTGGATTTCCAATGTCCTATTTGTGCTGTGGCATTTGAGCAAAATGTGAACCTTCATTTTTGCATAAAACTGCATGTTATGCTTCAACTTAAAATTGTGATAAAATATTTTTTTCTTATAGTCATGCATGCTGTTGTGGATATTCATGCCTAAATTTGTTGTCCTTTTTTTATTTCCATAAAAGGCTCGAAAGAAGGAAGAGCGGCTTCTTGCAGCACTGAAAAAAATTGAACCAGAAGATCCGTCAGAACCTACACATGATCCCGAGGTGCTTACACCTGAAGAACACTTCTATTTCCTCAAGATGGGCCAGAAATGTAAAAACTATGTGCCTGTTGGAAGACGTGGAATTTACCAGGGAGTGATCTTGAACATGCACTTGCATTGGAAAAAGCACCAAACTCTCCAGGTAATTGTGAAGACATTCACACCAGATGAGGTCAAGGAAATTGCCACAGAGTTAGTCAGACTAAGTGGTGGGATTGTGCTTGACATTCAAGATGGGAACACAATTATTATGTACAGAGGGAAAAACTATGTGCAGCCACCACCAGAAATCATGTCTCCAAAAGTTACACTCCCTAGAAAAAAGGTACGTCTCTCTTATTAATCATAGTGCAAGTAGAAAGATATCAATATCTTTAGCACATGATGTATGTCAAAGTTGGGTAAAAACATGAAAAAGATACTTGCAGTAGGGCAGTTCCAAGATGTTCAAGCAATAATAACCATCATAAGGCTTTCCTAATTTTTGTTATTTATTGTGACAAGATATCACCCGACGTAGTTTTGTTAAAGAATGGGAGTGTCTGAGGTGTAAATTAGAAAATATACTATTACTACAACATAAAAAAAATATGCAGTTGCGAAGACAAATATCTGCCCTTTTTTCTTTAAAACCTTTGTCATTTTCTTCCACCATTGTTAATGTTTTTTGAATTTTCAATTAGGCACTGGATAAATCCAAATATAAAGAAAAGCTCAGGGCTGTTAGGCGGTACATTCCCAGGCTTGAGCAGGAGCTTGAAGATCTTCATGCCCAGATGAAGTTAGCTGGAGTGCATAAAGGAGGAATAGGGAAATATGTTGCTTCAGTTTCACATAATGCAAACAGTATGGCAGCGAGAGAAGAATCTTCTATCTCAGTTCATAAAAAAACTGTATCTGATCTCCTGTCAGAAAGTGTAGAGGGATCCAAGAGGTTAGAGGATGAAAGTTCTGAGGTTGAAGATATCTCGGCTTCAGAGTCCATGTCATTTTCAGAGTCCGAGGATCTCTCTGACATGTTTGAGACAGAATCAGAGGAGCAGGAAGAAGACAAGGAACGGCCCTTATATCTTGATAGGCTGGATAAGTTTCCCACAGAAAAGAATGGTAATGAACAAGATGATTTTGAGGAGCATCTACGGAAGATTGTCTCGCTTTCTGATAAGACTGATTCACATTCAAAGGAACTGAGAGTGTCAGAGTTGGACGAGATTGATAAAATCTTTCTGAGAGCTAGTTCACTATTAAAGAAAAGGTGAAATTTTGAAATTTGCCATACAATGATATTCATATTTCTATGCGCTATGAAAAGTATTTTGTGCAGTTTTAATGACACCTTCAGAAAGGATTTAGATCATGCGTATTGCTTCATTTGATTTCTCTTGCTGAAGATCACTAATGTTGCCCTTAGTTGAGCTAGATTTTGTGTGTGGCCTAGTTGAACTTCCAACTATATTATTCCCTCTGTTCCAATTTATAGGTCGTTTTGGTTTTTTCTAGGTGTATAGTTTTAGTTGTGCACTAGATATATGTGATTGTGTCTAGATACATAATAAATATGAAGTGTCTCATCAAACATTTGGGATTTGACTATGTCTCAAACACTTTTTTGTTGGCTGTAGATTCTAAAATGCAATGGTGGGAGGGAGTGGACACTTGATTTTTTCTGTCTGGTCATCAAAATTGATTGGGTTTTTATTTATTCTCAATCACTTATCAAAACAAATGAAAGATAGACAGTTAGACCCTTTAGACCCATTAAAGTATCTCTGCTCCCAGAATTGATTGAGATATGCTTTGGTCTTAGTCCAATTTTTAAAGAACATACATGGTTTTTTTAAAACGAATGTTTTTTTTTGTTTCTTTGGGTTGTATTTTTTTTTCAAACTTTAGGTCGTCACAAAAATAATGTTTTTTCTTTTGCGTTCCACCATGGCCTTGCAAAGTTGCAAGGTGCACATATATTTATATAATCATTAGAAAAAGAGTTTGTATATAAACCGAGAGAAGGAGAGCGAGAAACGAGAAAGACGAAGGACAAGCATAGATGGAAGAAGGTGCGAAAAAATGATGACAAAAAGGAGACAGGCTGGAGGCGACTTGGAGAGGGCATCAGGTTGTCGATGAGATTTAGATGCTTCCGCAGGTCGGTTGCTCTTTCTTCCTTTCTCACTTGTCATAAAAAAACCAGGTGACTAGATGCTGCATCTTGTAGATCCAATGCTCCAATTGTCTCACTTTTCCCTGTTTTGAAATCCATATATCACAAAGTGTGGATGAGTGTTTTGTCTATATGGGGGAAACAAAATTTCTGAACGAAAAGGCACCCTTATGGTAGATGCTTTGGAGCTATTCTTTGTTCAAAATGGCGTGTTGAAGTTGAAATTATGATCAAGCTTTACATTGGAATATAAGAGAAAGAGGAAGCTGCCATCATGAAAAATTATAGTTGACTAATATCCTGGAAAAATGATCCCAAAAAAGTCACTATTCTTTATTTCCACTCTATAATACAAGTATGAAGCTGCTATCCTGTGAAAAAAAATGAGAGTTGATAGAAAAGAAGATATATTATCCCAGTTATTTAATTTGTGAAATACAAATTTGAACAAACCAAAAATTATGTACAAAAAACATAAGCCTGCTATGTGGTGTAGACAAATTTAACCTTGAACACATCAAAATTTGTGCAAGAAATAAAAAATAGTACTCCATTTTATCTGGTGCTAAGTAATATAAATTCCAAAAAAGCAATTCAACCAGCACTGTTCTCTGCATGATATAGTAAACAAAACTTTAAAAAAAACATCATTGTGGTTTGATGCATAATGCGGCAACAAGGGTGGAGTGGGCAGTTCCTTCCTCTTAAAAAATATATGAGAGCATGTATTGTTTAAGTTATTTCTACTGCATAAAAACTCTCTTTCTGCCATTGTCAATAGCAACCGAGCAGCATAAGACTAGTGGTTTTTCCTCGAAAAATAATCTGTTAGTTTCTTGGTGAGTTTCAAATGTATGGGACTAGTGTTTCACTAACCAGTCAACGTCGCTTCGTGAGTTTCAAATGCATGGGACTGCATTTCTGGCTCCAAGACAGATGTCGAGCTCCATCTCTGAAGTTGTCCCTGCTACAACAAGAGGACAGGGTTGCGCCAAGCTGAAAAAGTTCGATAACTAAATTATTTTCAGATAAATAAAAATATTATTTTAAAAGTGCAAAAATAAACTATCTTGCTATGATTGTCAAAACGAGATAAGGCCTACACCAAAATAAATTGTTGTGAGAATGAAGGTCCACTAAAGAAAAATGCAGTCATATACAAAGCGTACATAGAAGTTCAAAAAATATTGATTCATCCACTTCGCTCTCGCGGAGCCTCGCGAGTAGTATCTGCTCCTTGTAGTACACTCCTCTCTAGATCTCGCCACCGCCGCCTCCTTCGCTCCACGTCTCCACCAATCCCTCTCCTCCTAGCCACCGCCGCCACTCCCTGCCTCCTCTGGCCCCTTCCCTCCTTGCTCCAGCGCTCGCGCCGGTGTAGGGAGGGAAAGGGGCCCCTTCTCCTTCTCCGTGTACAGTTCTTCTAGGAGACCCAAGATGGGTGCTCCCCTAGCTACTACCTTGTTTGCCACCGTCACTGTTGCTATTGCTGCAGTTCCCGCTGCCGTCAACGAGGTCGTAGCCAAGGTATGTCTAAATAAGTCCCCTCCCCTCCGCCATGGTTCGGATCTCACCATCGCCTCCTCCGCTCTGCCTTTCCGCCGCATCCGAGATCCGGCCTCCTTCGCTTCGCCACCTCCTCTGCAGATCCACCTCGCCCCTCCTTCCACCTATCTGGTTCCTGGCGCTAAGGTCAGTTCCTCTCCTCTGGATTTGATTCCCCTATTGCAAAATCTGGAGATGGTGATTGCTCCTCGATGGTTGTTCCGATTGCCTTGTTTGCTCTCGTGCGCTGATGGTTGTTCTGATTCCCCCGTCTCCTCCTGGGGCCTGACGAGGTTGAAGTCGTTGAACGTGTCGGTGTCCTCCCGCAGATCTGACGACGGTTGTTCCGATTCCCATGCCTTCCCCTGGGATCTGACGAGGTTGAAGTCGTTAAACGCGTAGGTGTTCTCTCGCGAATATGAGCTTTTGGCTTTGTTGAACGCATCGATTTGCTCTCATCACCATTTCCGTTGTTGCCTTTGGAATCTATCCCCTCCGGAGCTGGATCCCCTTTGGGTGGAGTTGCCTCCTGTGACTGATCTTTGGTGGTTGTTCCGACGATCTCGTCACCATCTGCGACGAGTTCACCTTTGTCGAACGCATCCAGATGCTCCAACCTCCACCTCTGTCTCCGCCATCAACCTCTACCAAGCAGCACCGTTTCATCCGGCTTCAAGTCCCCCCAAGTTCCTCCGCCACCGACTTGGCAGCGAGCCACCCACCGGCTCTGAAGATGACGACTTCTTGCCTACCGACGCCAGCTTCTACCACATCCTTGGGCCGTCGGCAATGTTCCCCCTGAATCGCGTCTTCAACCACTACATGCCTACGCTTGACGAGGCTCTTCCGCACCACTGCAACCATGCATCCAAGACGCCACTGCTGCAGTTCACAGGCGACCTGCTCCCCGGCGACGGCTCTGGATCTAGTTCTAGGGTCTTTGATGTAATTGCCTTCTTTCTTGAGGGCCTTGATGTAATCTTGCTGCTTTAATATAATATATGTGGTATTTGTCAAAAAAATATATTGATTCGTTATTTTCTAATATTTTTGTGGGAAAAAAGAAAAATCAAGTCAAAAAATGGCATCAAGATTTTGCTTGATGAAAACAAAAAGAAAAACTGACATAGGGGCATAGCCATCCATCCAGAAAAAGACAAAAGAAATGAAAAAAGAACAAGGTGCCTACCATTTTCTAGTAGAGAGCACGCACAACAACAATTGGTTTCTTTTGGAACAGCAAACGGGCAAGGGAGGGCCTTGAAAATTCTACAAAACAAAGGAACAAGACAGAGGAAACGTCAATACACCAAAAAGTGTGTGTAGCTCAATGATGCTAAGACATATCTTGGTTAAGTGACTTTTTTGGTGGCGTTAAAAAAAAGATTTCTGTAGGAAAATATATATCATAGTCAATATGTGTGGCCAAGCTATTATATCTGCCAAAAGCAAACATTCGGTTACAGAAAAGGGACAAGACGAGTATATTGTTCCACCTTATTGCTTGCAAGAAAAAAGAAATATATTAGAACTTAAGAAGATGTTGTCTTACAATGTACTAAAAATACTACAAACATGTACAAAATTCATAATAGAAAAGAGGGGCACCGTGTGCAGCCCTGTTACTCGCATGAGCTTGAGAGGTTCCTTCAAATAAAATGTTCCTAATGCAATTGCAAACATGTGCGGAAAACAGGGGCACATAAAAAAATGTAAATTGTTAATAAAAAAAGAGGCTAAAGAAAACTTGCCATCTGCACAAAAGAAGACAATATGTCAAATGATCAATGTACAAATAACACAGTTTGTTGTATATAGTTTTTTAGCCCACTGAAAAAACAAAACCGAACGATAACTTCGCTAAATCAAAAACTATTTTGAATGATTCTAGATGGCATACAAATATAATTTAGTAAACTCTACATAATTTGTGGGCTTTTCCAAGTTAGCATAAGGATTATTGAAAAGGTGATCACATTTACAAGCATTTATGCCACTTCAAGAGGAAACACAAAACTTATTCAAACACAACTCGTCCATTTTCCATATATCTACATTAACTACACTATCAGGTAGATTCTCACCGAAAATGAAATGAAAAATAGATCTTATCAACCAGTGTATAGATCAATCATCGATCATGTTACAAACAGGAAGCACTAAAAAACCTTGTGTATTTCACATGCTCACAAAAACTCAAGCCTATATGGAACCACACCTTAGGGTTTAAATGAGTTTCATAAAAGCCTTTGCTTAATGTCTTAGGCAATGGAGAAAGACAACTTGCACCACATGCTCACTCTGAAAGATACAACACAAAGTAAAATGATATAATAATAAGTCTTCAGTGACACAACCAAACCACATAGGAAATGAATTAATTAACAAAAAGTCATTAGTTACAAAGCTTCAACACACCTCAACTTAGATTATATGTGGCTAGTGATCATGTTGTTACGAACTTTCCTCACTATTTGTACTCAAACCAATGTTTTGCAAATCACAGAGCCCAATTTTTTGATATTGCGAGCCCTAACTATACACTCATATATGTCAATCCATCAACAACATATATAAGAATCAAACAGCAAATTTAACTCGAAAAATGGAAAACACTTTAGCAAAGCACATGGGGATTGCAAAAGTCACAGATTAATGTACTATGTACTTCCAAAAAACATATATATCATGATGCTAGACTGCTAGTGTAAAAACAGAATTCATGCACTAAAATCTTTTGAATTGCTTACAAAAAAAGTAATATAGTGATTAAGTAAACATAAAGTAAAAAAGTACTCACATCTAATAAATGTCGCACCAGTTCTGCTTGCTAAGAGAACTGCACATTGAGAAAAAAGAGAGATGGACAATTCAATTCACAAATTTCAAATGAAAGAAGATGGTTATAGAAACATTTGAAATTAACCACCAATTTGAAGAAGTAAAGGTTGCACATTAAGGTTGGAAGTGGTGAAAAATACTAAACATTGTACTAATAAAACAAGAGTTTTGGTTGATGGCTCAGAACAATTAATAAAAAGAGAAAGCACATATAGATCAATACATCAAGCATGCACATAGATTGTTTTTTCGAAATGTGTAAAAAAAATTAACAACTTTCGTTGCAGTTTTATTTGCTGGTGTGAAGCAGAAAAAATTAAGGTTAGGTTGTTATATGGAGAAAAACCATGTGCGAAAGTATAACTTATCATGAAAATTTGTTGTAAAACCTACAATATCCTTGTGCTCCTAAGTTTATGAGTGAGCTTAATTTAAGCATTTTAGCCCTATGTTTGATAGTTGAAGTATTAATCCTTTCCAAAAGTTACATAGTCACGAAGGGTCCATCATATAAGCATTTTATCCCTACATGGTTGATATTTGAACAACCTTATTGGTAAATGGAATTAACTAAACAACTAATATTTTCTGGTCAACCACCTAATTCACTCGCCGAGTCACCTCCCCCTCTGCTCCGACATGACAAACACAAGGCCAGGAAAAGAGAATGAAAAAAGAAGAAAGAATACGAGAAGCTTTCCAGCCGCTTAGCTTCTGCTAACGAGTTAAAGGGTTTTTGGGTGCGCTGCGGGTGTTGGATGAGAACCCGATAAAAGGGAAAAGACACAATGAAATCGAAACCATCTATTGAAGATATAATAGTTCACTGAAAAGTGACCGAGATAAACTAAAAATCAAGCATTCGAGAAGGAGTAAATATGTTTTCTTTATTATTATTATTATTATTATTATTATTATTATTATTATTATTATTCTTATTCTTGTTCTTGTTCTTGTTGTTGTTGTTGTTGTTGTTGTATCCTGCTGATGTTGTTATCACTTTCTTCCCACTTATTTACTTATTTATTTATACTTTTTCCCACTTATTTATTTATTTTACTCATCCTTGATTTTTTGTCTTTTCCTCTTTTCTCTTCTATCTGTTTTCTTCTCTCGCATGCCTTGCACTTTCATATTCTTCGCCCTTTTGGTTTTCCTTGTTTTTTCCTTACGTGTTTTTCTTATGTTCGAGTGCTTTTTTTGTTTTCCTCTCATGTTAAGGTCTATATTTATGATGTTTAATTTTCTTTCTTCTTTTGTTACTTCTAATTTTACGTCTTTCACTTTGTCTTTCTATATTAGTTTTTTTGTATTTTATTTTTTGTTTATTCTTTTTTATTATTTAGTTTTTTTGGCACGTCATGATTTACATATTTGTTTGCCCTCAATACATATTTGTTCGCCAGTACAATTATTTGTGCCACCTCTACAATTATTTCTTTGGTGAGTATATATAATTTGTTCCACATGATATCTATTTTGTTCAGTAAGTATATATAACATATCGCTATTATGTTTTATAGGTACTTTTTTATTCCATCTACTATTATAATTTGTTCTATACGTATAAATGTTTTGTTCCGTGAGTTTGTACAATTTGTTCCGAAGATATATATTTATTTCGCCAGTTATATAATTTGCTCTGTTGACTGTAGGTATATTTTTTGTTCTGATAGTTTGTATAATGTGACATCCTAACCTAAGGCTTGATAAGATTAATAAGCATACTCATACCAACAAGTTGCAACTTCTTTTTTGGAAGCTCATCTGAAAAGAACTTCGAGGATAACTGTGCTTGGGCTGCATCAATTTCAAGATGGGTGATCGACCAAGAAGTTCTTCAAAGTGTGCAAAATGGACATGTGTTGCTCTGTGAGGGGATTTTTGACGTCCTGGAGAGCTGCTAGATGTAAGCGGGCCTAACCCTGAGGGGGGCGGGATGTTACATATAATTTGTTATGTGGTTAATATTGTAGAAAATATTCAAAAATATTTTAAATATGAATAAAAAAGTTTGTCAAAATATAGTAGTGTGATGTTGTTGTGAACTTTAATTTTGATGCCCGGTTTATCATTTATAGCTTTTTAAAATACAATCAACTTTGCACGTCATTTTTTTTTGTCTTTTTACATGCATGCAAAGGAAGAAATAGTTTTGTTTGGTTGAGCTGCGGTCTAATAAGAATATCGGCTCTGCATCCCACACACGCACGAACCTCCTAATAATCTGGCGTGACATATTATTTTTCTTCATTGTCGTTCTAGACTTGGCCAAGCCCGTTACATCCATTTGACAGGGAAGGTTGCGCTTGTGCTGGCGATTCCTTCTGCTGCGATTGAGTTAACTCGTTTAGTCTGAATTTCGAATCCTTGTTCAGTAATTAGAGGTTACCGATTTGAGATGCCTCTTCTAATGACATCTGTGCTTTCCCTAGGTGATCCTTAGCCGTGGGTTGTGCACATGGGCACAAACAGTTGTGCACGTAGCATCGAGGAAACATATACCTTGCATGCACGTACTAACGTACTCTGCATAACCCAAGTAAAAGTCATGCAGCACCACAGTACAAACTGTTGTGCAAAGATATCAGAAAAATTCAAAAATTCCCTTCCTAATGTAATAAAATCACGTTACATAATTCATCCTTTGCTAAACACTACCATTAGAGCCACTGATGTTGTGATGTTACAAATTTTCCTTCCCTATTATGGTCATCTTGTCCTCTATTTCAAATGCCTTACTGTTTTCAGCCTCTGCACAATAATGACAATACATTTTCCTAGTACTGGAAAAGGGAGGCTAGTAAGAGCCGTCCCAATGGAAGAAACTGATGTGGTTTTCATAGCACAAAAAATATCTATAGAAACTATCTTCCACGGTGGAGGTATCATTGAGTAATAATTGTCTTCTATTTCTCTCTCCAAACTCTATCTTGTTTTCTCCATTGGTAGCGTGGCAGGAGTCCTCTAGAAACTTGTTCCCAAAAAAAATCCTCTAGAAACTGGTGGTTTCTCTCCAATGGATATTTGATGGTTTTTTGGTACATTGGGTCAAGAGAAGACCTTATTTCTTCATGAGAAAACCATTTCTAAGATTTTACCATGTCATCATTTTGTCTATGTGGCAAATCATTTATTGAGGATAGAAACCATCATCAATGCACCATTGAGACTGCCCTAATGCTATTTATCTGAAATTCAGACGTCGTTAGATATGTAGATGGCGCTGACAGTGTCATCTTGGTTAGGAACAGCAGGGCCGGGCACCGGTGCCTAGTAGCAAACTAATTTTCTAGTTATACAAGACCTAATTTTTCATTGTTATGTTTGCAAATTTGAAGCTTGACTTGTTGAATATTTGATGTCATAGGATCTTATTATTATATTGTTTGTAACTTTAGAAACTCTTTCTCGCTCAAGAATTTGTGGCATCATGAAAATTGGAGTACCGAGCGAGCACACCCACATATTAAATTCTAGTCACGGTCACGCAGTTGACAATCCTAAAAGAGTAGTAAAAAATAATCGCTGTCAATGGATCCCAATATATTTTTATGAGACTGATTTTACTAGCTTGCTATGAGTAGTTACATGGTACATGATAAAGGCAATTGAACATGTATTCATTCATCGCATTATTTTTCCTTGGGTACCACATCATGACAAGCTCTCTTATGGATGTGCATGTGCCTGTGATATTAGGGCGAAAGAGACGGTGGAACAGTCCAAGCTGACAGAAAAAAAACAATCCATTATATGGTGCCTATGTTGCATATAATTAAGGGTATTGAAAATATTTTTTGTACTATCACTTAACAAATACTCAAAAGACTTAAATATAAAAGGTTTCTCAAAAAGAAAATGAATAGTAAGTGGTACCTACTTCCACATTTTCTTCTAGCTGGCACCGGCTTTCCACAATCCTTTGCAATATTAACAAGCTTAAAAGCGCTCAATGTTCTCTCTTCTTCTCTTTTAAGTACACGGCAAACACATGCCATGTCAGATCCTTGAACAGTGCGGAAACATTTACTGTTTAAACTTGGACGAACATAGGGGCCTAAAACTGCGATGTAATCCTTGCACCTGTGCAAAACCGAATTTTTTTGTTGATAGCAATCAGACTCACCACAAGCTTGATGCGTCGCAACTATGGTAAAAACTAAAGCAAAGACCATGGCCTGAAGGGTTCCTTGTACAGCCATATTGTACTAGTCTAGTGTTGATGTCTCTAGGGTAGTCTTTCAGTTGTTATAGACCACAAATGGTGGGTTGTGATCCTTCTACATACAATTCTTATATGTTGGGCTTCTATTTATAGCATATGAGAGCCATGCGTTACAATAAATTAATGTCGAAGGTCTTCATATTGGATTCCCATATAAAAATATTCATAAAGCAAATAAATGCTTAGGAATCCTTACTAAAAAAATCATGTTGCGAAGTGCATCATGAAATACAAAAATAAACGTTATGAAACCTTGGAAACAACAGATAAATAAAATAAACACAACACATTTATTTTTTATACACTACTACAGATATTGCTATCATCGTTGCCTCATCACCGCCGGTTTTGTGTGAACCAACGGTGATGTCCTTCACCGCTGGTTTATAGAAGTAGGGACAGCAACAGAGAAACCAGCCATGATGCTCACTATCACTGCTGTTTCATGGCTAAATTCCACGGTGATAGTATCACCTTCGGTTTTAGCCGCCAATCAGCGGTGATACATGGAGTGGACAGAAAAGATCAATCCAATTAACTCAGGCCTTGGGTCTCCTTCTCACTCCTTGCGTAATCCGCTTAACTCGCACTCATCCATGTCGTGGTGTGGGTAGGGAAGGATATGATCTTGCAGCCTCTCCCACGCCTATCTTGGCCAATCTTTAAATAAAATAGTTAATTGCACTTATCACTTTTCAACCATAGTAGTATGCAATACAATCTTAATCTTTCATTGATCTATATGTCCCCAAATTAAGCGGACCAAATGCTCATTAATTAAGTGTATTTACAATCCACCTTGCAAAAAAATTTAAATCTTGCGACTAATAAAATTGAACAAAACTTCTAATAATAAAAAAGTACTAGCCAGTGCAGATGCGCGGGTTGATTGACTAGTAGTTTGAATTGAAGGAAGTGTGTTATTATTGTTAGCCTAAGAAATGAGCTGTTTCCTAAAGTAGCTTGTGAAATAAACTGCACATGAAGTGCGAAAGAATTATTTTACCAATTTTCAGATTCTGGAGGTCCTTTAAATGATCTCTTACTACATCACGTTTTCATTTAATTGGTAAGGATCTGATATAATATAAATACTTGAGCAGAAGAACCTCTGCGCCAAGTGACTTCATCACCCACACCAAACCCATCCCGATTTTCAGGCTGAAGGTATTGGCTCCAAATTGCCTTATATATTACATATATGACCAACGTAAGCGATTAGTGCATCTCATGATGGCATACACACATACTTTGCATACATACACATCACATGACAGGAGAAATCATGCACAAGACTTCACATCTCAGCCAAGATCAGGGACGATGAAGAAGTCGTCCTCGTCGTCGGGCAGCTCCACCCGCGGCTTCTTGCTCTGGCGCGCACCGTTCGCCTTGTAGAAGAACCCCGCGTTGCTCGCTGGCTGCGGCGATGCGAAGAGCTCGGGGACCTCCGCCGTCGTGGTCTTGGCCAGCGCGTGGCCGTGGAACAGGTCGATGTCCGCGAACCACTCCATCTCCTTGAACCCAAGAGGCGAGTCCTTCTGCAACAGGAGAAGGACACCGTGAGACGAAGGACACCAAGAAACATGGGCGATTGGTGGTTAGATGCTGTCCTGAAGAAAAGAAAAGGGTTTTTACTTTGGTGGTTGGTTGGTTACTTGCCTTGTCGCTGGACTCGTAGTCGGAGAGCTGCAGGAGGTCCTCGACGGCCCATCCGGACGGCGGCAGGAACGGCGACGACGGCACCTCCTGCGGCTGCGCGTCCTTGATGGCCGCCGGTGGTATCTTCGCCGCCTCGGCGGCGGGCGCGGGCTTGGAGCTGCCCTTGGGCTGCGCCGGCGGGAGGCCTTCCGCTCCTGCGCCGGCGCCGGCGCCGCAGACGGAGCTGAAGCCGACGCGGATGCCGGTGGCGAGGTAGCGCTGGTGGTTCCCCGAGAGCGTCCCGGGGACGTGGATGGGCTCGTCGCAGTCGCGGCAGAAGAGCGCCCTGTCGTCGACGCAGAAGATGAAGGCCGGCTTCTCCTGGCACACGTCGCAGCGCGGGAGGTCATCCCCGGCGGCGCCGTCGCCGCCGCCGCCGCCGAGCGGGAGCCGCTGGTGCTTGCTGGCCAGCTTGTTGGCGGCGTGGATCTCGACGTCGCAGCGCGCGCACAGCGCCGCCTCGTCCGCGCAGCACACCACCGTGGCCGCCGCGCCCTCGCACGCGTCGCACTGGATCCTCATCCCGCCCGTCCCCCCGCCTCCCTCTCACTCCGGCTCTCTCAGGCTGGTCGCACCGCGCGTCGGTAAAGCGCCCGGAACTGCATATTTGCCGATCACGAGTCTGCACCGCAGACCGGTATAAGGCACGCCATCGTCCAGGTCGGGTTCTGCGAGCTGGACAGACAGCGGTCGAGCGCCCCCGCCTGTATTAGTCTGGCCGTGGGTCCCGCGCATGCCCGCAGCCACATCCCGCCTGACGCGTGTGGATGGAGGTGAGGATATCGTCTGCAGCGGTGCGGATGGAAGGGATTCATATCACTGTAAAGCTGCCCTGACAAGCGGGACCAGTGTGTTTGGCGTGCCTGTTGGCGTTCGACGAGTGCGACTAGCCTCAGAACCTCACGTAATCCGACGGCTTCCGCTCGAGACAACAGACAACTAGAAAAAATCTACAGGGAAGCAAAGAGGAGAGCAAAGCGGCGGGCACCGGATGGCGCGTATAAATCGCGCAGCGCGCGTCACGCCACGGCCCCGTCTCCCCCGTCCGGCGCACGCGGTGGGTGTGGGCAGGGGAGGGGGTGTGTGCAGTGTGCTTGGCTGTGTGGACGAGGGGCGCGCGGCTGTCCCTGTTGGTTGGCGGCTTCCCGCTGCGACGAGCGGGAGTGTATCTCCTCGGGATCGCGGTCGCGCGCGGCGCGAGCCGAGATTTTGATCCGGTGATGTGTGTGCTGACGCCGGGTGGCGGGGGGGCCCGCATGGGGATGGGGTGTTGTGGCCTTCTGGGCGAGGATTTCTCCGCCCCGTGGAAATTGTGGCGGAGACGAGGGCCACTTGCGAGTTGCTGGTTGTTCTCCGTTACGGACGGGGATTTGATCGTATTTTCGGGTCCGTGCGCCACACGCTTGGAGATGTGCCATAGTGTCGACATGCGATTTTTTTTTTTTGTGATGCGATCGTGCGAACGCAGCAAGCTCGCTCGCTCGGCGTTTCATTTCTGAAACCGTTCTTCCGCACACTTTTCAGGTTCCCTCCAGGACACAAGCGAATTGAAGGTGCAGCCGGTGAAGCGTCTGACGATGGAAACCAAACATCTGTCCGGCCACTCATGCTGCTTCAGATCAGCTTCATGACGAAACGGTCGATCGATCGAGAGTCGAGGTGCTGGTTGATGTCAGACGGCGGCGATAGCCGATAGGAACTGAGGTAGATCATCAATCACGCACGCCGCTTCCAGAACTCGCTAGCAACGCCGAGAGACAGAGTCTGATCGTCCGAGGAGGAAAAGAAAAGATCTGGATGGACGTCCCGAATCAGGAGCTGCAGCACCGTCTCTCAGTTCTCTCTTCATGCTCGCGGAATTGTGGCCGTGGAACGCTGATATTTTTCTGATGGATAGCCATTCCATCTGGCACCGCCAGCCGCGGGGGAGCCGGCACACGTGTCTGCACTGTTGTATTTCAGCCGGAGGCTGCGTCGATCTCAGCCAGACAGCCATACCTTTCGCACCACGGATATTTTTGGCGCCTCCGACCAAACAGACACCGAGATCGAGCTTGAGAGTTGAGATGCATACCCGACCGGATAGGCGTCAGCACTTAGCAACAGCATAGGAAGAAGATCACCGCCTTCGCTACTTCGGGGCTCGTGCACGGCAATTCCGCCGGCATGAGTACATGGCCGGCGGCGGCAATCCATCAATGGACGAAAGGAAAGCATATGGGTCAGCGGCCAGGACCGGCGGCCGCGCGCCGGCGGGACCATCAAAGAATTGAGCACCGGAACGGGACGACCGGGGGGGCGAAGGACTTGAATGCGGCCGACAACCCGGCGACGGCGAGTCCCCTACGCGCAGCAGTGGCCCAGGAGCAGCTACCTGAACAGCTCCCTGTCCCTTGAGGCCGTCTCGAGCCGGGCCTCTCGCCGCCGTCGCCGTCGCCGAGCTGATTTTTTTTCGGGGATCCTATCGTCTGTGGTGGCGCGTCGGGTTCGTCCGTTCGTCGCAGCGCCGACAGGCGTCCGTCCGGGTCCGGAGAGGCCGTGTTTGGTCAGGACTCAGGAGTTTGTATAGGAGTCGATGGTGAGATCAATGAGAACCTGAAGATTCTCGATCCGCCTCTTGCCCTTGGTCCTTTTATGGATCATCTAGAGCTTAATGGGACGGACCTGTTTTTGCAGGCATTTGGTAGTGAGGTGAAGCGGGGCAGGATCATCCTCTTGCGAATATTAGCTACAGATACGGGACGACCCATGGTTCTTGTCCTCTACATCTTGGCAAAACAATCAGCAAAGCCAAAGACTGAGAAAAGGTGTTGTAAAAAAAAAGACTGAGAAAAGGCATTCTGCAATTTGAGAAAAAAATGTAAAAGAAATCAAATGCCAGTCAGTCAACTGATTAATTTAATCAGCCTCTATCTAGCTCTAAACCTAACCACCGGATCAATCAAATCGCAATTAGATTAGAAGAAACCTTTACTATCTTGTTGCGCAGCAGAGAGGACGGACGGTCGCTGTTGCAGGGCCCTGCCGATCGAAATTGTGGCCTGCGTTGCCTCGCCCCGCCACAGATGATGTAGGGCGAGCCCACAACGCGTCGGACTCGGACCCCCAAAGTTTGGTTCGCTGTCCGTCCATCACGATGAATGTGGCACAGTGCGTTGCAACAGTACAGAAAGAAAAAGCTTAAGCATAAGTTTGGTTTGGTTATACACTTAGGGCAGTCTCAATGGAAGAAACTGGTACGATTTCCATAGCATAAGAAATCATATATAGAAACTATCTTCCACAGTGACAGTGTCTTCAAATAATAATTATTTTCTATTTCTCTCTCTTAACTCTAACTTCTTCCTCTAATGAGAGAATGACATGAGTCCCTTAGAGACTAGTAGTTTCTTCCCAATGGCAATTTCATGGTTTCTTGGTGTATTGGTTCAAGAGAAGACTTGGTTTCTTGATGAAGAAACCATTTCTATTATTCTCCATCTCTTTCCTCATTAACTAGGCTGTCACATCACTATTTTGATTAATTGACAAGCTATTTAAGAGTGATAGAAACTACCATTAATGCACCATTGGGAGTGCCCTTATACTTCTCATCTAACAGTCTGGAGAAGTACTATTGCTTACTACTGGTAGTACCGTAGTAGTAGTAGTGACTAGTGAGTAGTGACGGGAACTCGGGCTCAAGCTCTTATATAGCTTGTGTGTGCTGGATAACCAATATGGCTTTGAATCTTATTAAAATCCAACTAATAGATTCAACTAATACATAAATAAATTCAATATTTGCAATATTACATTCAACAACCAGATCAACACTAGAAAGACTGGCGCGGCGTTGTCGCGTCATGACATGTAGCCTAGTGATTAGTAGGAAGGTTGTGGATTAATTCCTTAAGAATTTATGGTATTTCTTAGTTAAAAAGTAGGGATCGTGGATTCGTTATGATAGAATTAGGGGACTTTTTCGCAAAATTTTTGAGTTGTGGTTAGATTTGTAGAAAGTTTGTTGGAGATGCATGAATCGCGGGTTAATTATTATAATAAAAGTATATGAGAGGTGGCTTAATCGAGGTAGGTGTCGTCAAATTTTCTAAAAGGTGGCTTAAAGAAGTGTTAGTTTTTTAAACTTGGGGGCCTTAATTAAAATGTCGGAGTAATGGTTGGACTACTATTTATTTTCGATAAAGTTTGGGTGGGTTCTATATAAGTGACAACCTTTTGGCATTCCTTCAAAGCTCTAGGGGGTTTTCGTAAAGCTATCTGAGAGGCGGTTGGAATGAAAATATATTTTTGCAAAGTGTGAGGGGGTTTTCATAAATTTATCTTTGTGGGCTATACTACATATTAATTTTGATAATGTTTTGGGTGACTTTGTAAAAGTGGCAGCCTTGTTGGCATTTCTTCAAAACTCGAGGTGCTTTCCCCAAAACTTGAGAGGTGGTTTGAACAAATACTATTTTCACAAAGTTCGAGGGTCTTTGTAAAATTACTTAATTACCTGAGTGATGGTTGATTACATAGTACATAGGCTGATACATACGCTACACAGCGTCGGTCATAATAATTTACATCATAATTTTATGTAAATAAAATAAATAAGAAGTTTGTAAAATATTATATATAATTTATGTAAATATATAGTTTTGAGAGCACTGTTTTTGAAGAAGTTAGAACACAAATTTGTTGGAAAATATTGCATAATATAACTTGAGAAGTCGTTTGTAAATCTGAGGGGAAATATTGAATAATATAATTTAGAAATAAAATTAGAAATACATAATTTTAAAAATCGCTGTTAAGGTATTTTCCACTTACAGGATGAGAAAACATAAAATTTTAATTGTGGGTCCCACAAATGAAAAATGTGTGGGTCCCACCTAATGTGGGTCCCATACGAATATCTCATGAATCCACATGGGTCCCGCATGTGGGCCCCACCTAAACATACTGTGGGTCCCGCATGAACAGTATCTGTGGATGATCCGAGCCATCCACGAGCGATCCGACGGCCGTGGATTTCCTGTTGATGTGGCACAATGGGGTGGCAAAAATTGCCCCCCTTTTAGGTCTTGTAAAGATTTATAAAATACTACATTCCAACATTTTTGGAAAACAACCACTCTCAACATTTTTCATAAACTATTTCAACCTTTTAATAGAAACACTATTAAAACAAATATCAGCATTTCAGTTAAAAAAAACGGGTTTCTTCTCCGGCTCCGACACACACCGGCGGTAGCACAGGACTGGCCGCTGGAGGCCACGCAGTGGCGCGGGCCAGCGGGGCCGCGAGAGGCCATATGGGGCCACAAGAGGCAGTGCGCGGCCGGGCACGAGTCCATGGGGCCGCGAGCGGCATCATAGTGGCGTGGCAGTCGCAGGAGGCTGCGAGGGCCATTGGCGGCGGAGCGTCGGTGTGAAACGATGAGTGGTGTAGTAGCCGCGGGAGGCTGCAAGGGTCATGGACGGTGGCGTGCCGGCGTGGAACGGTGGCACGCCGACCGCAGCAAAAATGGCATGGTGGAGCTAGGGTTAGGGTCTTAAGGAGGTGTATTCAAGAGTTATTGCACGGATCTCAAATACTAAAAGTTATGTACTCCCTCCGTTCTTAAATATAAGCATTCTTCGATTTCTGTGCATCACGTTTGACCGTCCGTCTTATTCAAAAAAATTATGAAAATATAAAAATAATTATGATATACTTAAAATATATACGATGATAAATCATGTTATAACAAAATAAATAATATTTTCATAATTTTTTTGAATAAGACGAACGGTCAAATATGAACAGAAAAAGTCCACGAATGCTTACATTTAGGGACGGAGGGAGTAACAAATTGACTACCGGAAGCTAGAAAGGATCCAACCCAGCCAAGTTTCGTAACTTTTTTTAAGCAAAACACAAGTTCGTACTATGCAATGTGGTGGTCATGAATCATGATGGCAGAACCCTAGTGATGGTAGAAGTTCGTACTTGACTCATGATGGTAGTAGAGCCCTATTGTGGTGGACTTTGCTCTTTACTCAAAGTTGGGCTATTAAGGCCCGTCAGAAGTGATGGGCCAGCCCAACGTTTCAGGACCGGCCTTAATGGCCAGAAATTTAAAAAACATGGAGCATTTCGCCCTTTTTTCCTAAATTGTGCACTAGCAAAATTCTCTTGGAACTTGCTCAATGATGTCTTCGAGTGGAGCTCCCTTCCTGAAAATATGGATGACATCCACTGTAAACTAGTGGAGGGCTCAAATAAAGAGAATAGGTTGTTTGTGTTCCTGTTTGGCTGCTTAGCGTGGAGCCTTTGGTCAATTAGAAACGATCTGATTTTCAATAACTCAGTTGTTTCCTCCCCTGATGTGTGCATTTTTCGAACCATATCATTCATGCAGAAGTGGAGCATACTTCACAAGGAGAAGGCACGACTCTGGATCGATTCGGTGATACACAAGCTCAAACATCAACTGTCTTTGTTAAACTCTGAGGACTGAAAGCTGATCAAGAAGAAGACACAAGAATGAAGATGTGCTGCATGGCTTAGTGCTTTTGTTGTGTTCCTTCTGTAACTCTGGTGGTGACTTAGTCTGTATCTGTTTAAAACGTATGATGTTGTTAGGTCTTTTGTCTGAGTAGAGGGGTTTAGAGAGTGCTAGTTCTACAAGCAAGGTCGTCATTAGCTCTATCTTTGGCTTGTATAACTTCTCTTTGCGTCCTGTAAAACTGGTAACCCCAGTATAATCCTTGCTTTTTAATTAAAGCCGGGCCCAAAAGGCCTTCCATCTAAAAGAAAACTAAACAATGCAAACATGAGACAATATAAAGGCATCCATCTTTCTTCTCCAATTTCTCTTCCCTCGTTGACCCACGCTGCGGCATTGCCAGATACCGGAACTGCAATACTACTATGGACGGGGTTGAACCCCTTATATTTAGGATTGTCTTTCACTAGTATCAGGCTGCTTCAACACGCCCATCAAGACCTTGTTTAGTTGGTTGAAAAAGTTGTCTTTTCAACTTCTGGAACTCCTGTAGCACACTGTAGCACGTGTCGTTTGTTTGTGGTAAATATTATCCTACCATGGCCTAACTAGGCTCAAAAGATTCGTGTCGCAAAGGACATCCAAACTGTGTAATTAGTTATTTTTTACCTATATTTAATACTCCAAACATATGTCTTTTGGCGTATTTAATGTGATGTGATGGAGAGAGAGTGGAAAAAAAGTTAGAAATTTTAGCCAACTAAACAAGGCCCAATTGTTAGATTTTCATGTTCAGAAATTGCCACATTCGCAGATGACCGCATCCGCATGGCAGTCTCTGCTCTTCAGTTTCAGTTTCTTCTGACATAGTACGCGTACTCATGGTAGACTGAAAAATCGATAGCACCGGGCAGGCACCTCAAGGAAACTGGCATTAAACTGCTGCTTCAGTTGCTGACAGCAACAGGCTGCTCGTTAATTAACATGTCACTAAACACATACATACAGTACCACATAGATACGCAGTTCCTCGCCGACATCTGATCATACATAATACGGTGCCAATGGCAAGGAGAGATCAGACAGGCATGCAGACAAGTCATCACTAGTATAATACAAGCGGAGATCGACGCTCGCTTTAGTTTCCTGTTAGGAGATCGAATTGTGGTCAGGCGGTTGGAAATTCTACGCCCCCGCACATGCCGATGCAGATACGCCAGTACACTTCTTCCTCGGTTCCATTCCTCCGGGGAGACCAGAGACCACGGACCGGCGGCTCCCGGTGAGGCGGGCGCGGTCTCGGCGGCTCGCTCCTCACCTGCGCCTGGTCGTGTTCGCCGGCGCCCACAGGTCGGCCCCGTTGCTCTGGGTCAGCTGCAGCGTCTGGTCCACCGGCACCAGGCACAGGCCGCGGTTCCGGAGGCTGTAGTGCTCGGGATCCTGAACCACGCGACAAACAGCAAGCACGCGTGTTATATCATCTCGTGACAGGTTTCTTGCACGGAGAAAATCGGTCAAATTCAGGGCGTTCGGATTTCAGTGGAGAGAGCTCAGCTCACCTCAGGCGCAGCGCCGGGGGCCGGAGGAACACGCATGTAGGGGGAGCTCAGGACCTGCAAAGTTTTGGTGCATTGGCATCAGCAGGAAACGATGGAACAGCAAACTGAAGAGTGGTGCCATGTTCGGTCACTGAAAGTATGACCTCGAGCTGCTGGTGCAGGAACTTGATGTACCCTGACGCCTCCTGCAGAACAGAAGCCGTATCCGTCTGCAGCAAAGAAGCAAAAGATAAACATTGATTGCGGAGATTGCAGACAGATTGGGGCAGAAATGCCGCGAAAAATTGCAGAATTGTGAGTACCTTCCCGAACGGTGACACTAGCTGCTGGAGCGCGGCGACCCTCTCGCCGATCTTGTCCTTCTTCTCCTGCTCGATCGCAGCAAGGGAACTTGAGCAAGACAGCCATGGAAGACCGACGTACGAGTACGAGATGCGCGATGCTAACAAGTAACTAACACCCATACGTACCTTTGGTGACACGGGAGACGTCCTCGCATTCGTGTTCCTCGGCTTCTTCGAGGTCATGCTTCCAAACTCCTCCGAGCTGCTGGTGGTGGTGACGACGGCCTTCCCGCTGAAGTAGCTGTCGGTGTGGCTCCTCTTGCTGTGATTGGCCACTTCAGCCATCATCATCTTCTACGCACTGGCACTCTACTGGTATTTGCTTGCCGTGTTTTCCTGCTGAAATCCGGGAGGAAAGTGTAGGTGAGACGAGCCTTCTTGCACAGTTGCACCTATGTGCTAGGGTAAAAGCTGACTTTTACAGCTGTGTCCGTTGGTTCAGAGGTCGGTTTCATGGAAAATCACCATCACTCGGCCAAAAGCCCGGTCTAACTCTTGAGATAGTGCCCAGCTACTTCACAAGTGCTAGTGACAAAACAAAAGGCAGACGTGACAATACAAGGTCAAAGACTCAAAGGTGCCTTTAACCTCAAGAACCTTTTCGCTGTACAGGAACTTTGTTCTAGAAAATCAGTCCAAAAGCGCCCAGAACGCAAAAAAAGATTTGCATTCTTTTGAGTTCACCCAAAGGCCAAAGCATGTCCGGTGCGAGTGCAGGGACAGGGAGAAAGGAAGGCAGCCGCACTACAAGATTCTGAGGCAGCAGTGCTGCCCTACTACAGCCCTACTGCTGCACCCATTTTCACTGTAATGAAGTCTTTGCCACCTTTCTTATAATTACTGGTTGTCTGTTAATTGACGGTTTTGTTTGCTTCAAGTCCCAATGATGCCATTTGGAACTTATCCGAAGGTTCCATTTGCTAGCATAAAAAAATTGCTGGAGTAATCACATTGGAGAAGACAATGTCGTCTCAGACAGCAGGCATTGAGAGGATTTGCAGGAGTTTAAGTTGCAGCTTAGTACAAGTAGTTAGGGGACCTTGTCTTTGTCTTGCCAGTTGAGCTTAAAACAATTGCAATGCAGACCAGATATGGTCAGAGCAAATAAACTAAAGGCAGTCCTTATCTACCAGGATTCAGAAACGTGTAGGTTCAGAGTTCCAAACGCTTCTAGGACATTTGGAGCTTGACAGGGTTTCAGTCTTTCAGGTAGAGTTGCCCGCTGTGATTTGTATATTGTTCAAAGTAAAAGTTAAATATACGATTAAATAGCTTGCACAACTCTACTCAACAGTTAGCAAACATATAAAAACTAGCATATCCCAAATTAAACCAGATAGTAGTAGCTTAGCTCTCATGAATCATAATCCTGTCTGAACATGAACGAAAGCTACGGTCCGCCGCACGAATTATACGGGTCGGTATCACGCCCTCCATGCCGTTGCGTCTCATGAGCTCGTCCTAATGATGATCGGCCATCAGCGGACGCGTATTCTCGTCATGACACGTTCCAGTCAGGCGAGCCGGTGGGCCCCGCACCTTCTGGTATGCATGCGCAAGACACCAAGCAGGCGCCAGCTGTTGGGTCCGGGGTCCGGCGCTAGCACCTAGCAGCGACGGGGCGCTGGTGCACCTGCCCTAGCGTCTTCCATTTGGGCGCCATTCCAGCAGGGACGGGGGTGCTCTGATTGAGACTTGAGAGCCTCATCAGACACAAACAGGCCGCGCCATTGACTAATAACTGCGTGCTGCCGCCACCGGGGAAAACATGTTTGGACTGTGCTACTGTGTACAGATGCTTTCGAGTCAGGAGGAGCTAAAAGGCCAGGCCAGCCACACCCTGTTGATCCATTTGGAAGGATTAGGGCAAAGCCAGTCAAGCTTCTACTCATAAAACTCCAGTGCCATCTGTTATTGCTGTTTGTTTCTGATATATACTGTTTGTTCTTTGTTTTCAGTATATATACCATGAAAAAACAAATCTTGTTCTTTATTTAAGAGAAGAAGAAAAAATGGATATGGTTGTGGTGGTACCAGCTAGCAAATTCAGGCGAGTTAAAAAAAGGCTGGAGAGAGGACAAAGACGCTTGTCCCCTTCGATGATGCATGGTGGAAGCGGAAACCATGCATGATTGATTGACGAATTTGTCAGGGAGCAGCACTAGTTTGGTTAGCAGTTCCGAGCACCAAATCCAGGCACCCTTTTCCGCCATCGCTCTCCTACACCTCCACCCAAAACCGCGCTCCGGCGTTTAATTTCCACACTGCCGCAAGCATCTCTGCTTGGATATTATGGGTTAGCTTTTCCCATAAATAAAGGTGAAGTGAAAATCTCTGAGAGATCAAGAGCACTAGCAGGCTTTAATACGGCGCGCCCCTACCCTCGTCGTGACGCAATTAGCAGCAGAGGCTAACTAATCTCCGATGGCACGGCTAATTAAAATCCCGTCGCCGACGTAGGCGGATATCCGTAGCCACCCGGGCGCCAGCTGTGAGGAAAGGACGCGCCAGGCGCCAGCCGAGCCGAGACCCGCTCGCCGCCTGCCACTGCCTGCCTGCCTGCGCGGCTACTGACACGTACTACGCGCATTGCGCCGCGCCTTGCTGCATGCGCACGCCATGGCCGCCCACCCCCTGTACCCGCCGCGTCCCCTCTCTCTCTCTTGTCGGTGCGAAGGGGAAGGACGGGGGAATCAAAGACCATGTCGCAGCAAGTTGGGGTCGGCGACGCAGGCATGCAGATGAGTACACTTGTGCAGGCGCCATGGCTGTGCACGGGAAAAAGTCACCGTGGTTAACCGGTGCAGGAAGCCAGTACTAGCGTTGATGAGCTCACCGTCACCACCGCCGGACACACGATGCAGAAGTGATTAAGATTAACCGCATGATTTTTTCGAAGAATCTAGCTATTACTTTAGGAGTATTGCAGAACCATAGCCCGTTTCAACTACATGCTGGTACTCGGAGATCGGCCGAGAGGAGACCGGAGAAATAAAGAGGATTCGGCCGGGAAAGGTTCTTACCAGGACCGATGGCAATCGGTAGCTGCACCTCCCGGCCGGAAGAGAACGAGAGCGAGGAGCGCGAGAGGCGGCGGGGAGCTACCTCTCACCGGGGAGCGACGGAGGTAGCCAGCACCAGCAGTGGAGCTCGCTGCGCGCTCGTTCTTCGTGTTCGCGCACCCGGTGTCTCCTTCAGAACTCGGGGACAGAAATCTCAGCAGGCAGAACTACGGGAGGAGGAGAAGGCGGCTGAAGAAGCTGGATGGTGGTGGGTGTGGGGGAAGACGAGGGTTATGCAGGGTTTAAGGATGGAAAGCAGGGGGGCCGGACGGGGCGGGGACATTTGTTGGGGATCAGGGAAGAGCCCGGGGGAGGCCATTTATAAACAGCTCAGGGTGTTTGCCTTGCTGTTTGTTGCTGTGTGCTTGCTACCTGGGTGGGCGTGCTGCCTGCGGACGGACGGATAGATTTCCTCGAGTATTATAATTTCTTTGCAAGGCAAGAAAACGTTATCTATCTATCTATCTATCGGCGCTGATGGACGACGGAAAACAAAATGAAAAAAAAAAGCGAGAAAGGAAATAAGTTTCTTATCACGAAATCGTTAGGTGCACCTCCCGGATGAGCTACTCCCTCTGTCCCAAAATGCAAGGTCCTGGAGGGTTCAAATTTTGTACCAAAATATAAGGTTTTGGAAGGATGGGATAAAATTGAATGAGGTTGGTGAGTAGGTGGAGAGTTGGTTGGTAGTGTAAAATGAGGAGTATAGAGGTCATTTCGCCTCACTGTTATTTCTTGAGTTTGAAACCTCCAGGACCTTATATTTTGGGACGGAGTGAGTAGTATAAGTGGACAAGGCAGGAAAAGGGCGGTGCTGTGGACACCAACCGGTCCGGTAGTAGTGGTACTGCTCCTGGCGTGGCCAAGGACGACGGCCGAGGGCGGGTGGTGCTGTGGTGCATGGCATGTCTTGTGCCAACACCTCGCGTGATGGGTCGATTGTTGTGCGCCTAGCACTTCCGCCCGCTGCTGCTTTTCCATGCCTAGGAGGGGATAGCCCGGGCGGCCTCTTTTTTTCCGTGGCTTCCTTTTCGGCCCCTTTTTTTTGTTTTTTTTCCCGGACGTATACATATATCGGACTCGGTGACAGCTAATATCCAGAGCGCGGGGGTGAGAGGGATAGGCGACGATGCGACCGGGCGAGGAGGTCTACCAGGCGCGATCGGCGAGACCAGGACATGGCCTCCCGGGTGACGCCATATGCGCAGCCCACAGCGCCGGAGAGCGCTGGCACGAGGGAGGCGATTTTGTCCGAGGCGAGCGGGGACGATACCGGGGGGTGTGTGCGGCGCACCGGGTGCTGTGGGGCGGGCGCCGGGGGTGCGTGCGGACAAGGGACACGGCCTCATACGCGAAGGGATAGGCCTGCGCCTGAATCGATGCCTGGCAGGCTGCGCAGTGCGCACGGGGGGTAGCAGGTCAGCGATCGCGCGTCGCTTCTGCCAGGGCCGCGGCACCGCCGGCACGTGACGCCTATGCAAACGAAACGATCGTCGTCTCTGCGTGCGTGTTCGTTTGATGTCGTCTCTGCGTGCGTGTTCCTTTGTTTCGTCTCTTTCTTCTTCTTCTGACTCGGTGACAGATGGAAACAGAAGAAACCGCTGGTGCCCGCTCGATCGATCATACGCGGTTGTGCAGTGTTACTCACTATAGCACGATAGGTTTTTGGTTCCATTAATTGTTTGTTCCAGCCATGTCTTTTGTTACGCTCTTGAGAATTTCTGGAATCCAAGGGAGGAAGAGGCATGTAGTTTTAGGACGTTTATGCTGGTACCATACCAATCAGTACTACTAGCAAGAACCAGTACGAGTCGTTAACCAGTGAGTGGGTCAGCCTGTTCCCATTTCTGGCCGCCGGACTTCTAGAACTGACCAGTTTAATAACCGGCGGCTTACGTACCAGCAGCCAGCCGCTTGACGGGATCCGTTTGCCTTGCGTTGCCGTTGCATGCGTGCTGCACGTATTGTCTGACTGACCTTTCGCGCTTTTGCTCGACCGGATCAGCCTTGACTATCGTGCGTGCCCGACAGATTAACCCACCCCCCGCGGGGTCGGTCCGTCGTGTCTGCGAGAGTAACCTCCTGCTGGCGGCACCCGCAGATCACGTCGATCTCACCGCTTTCGGCGGCGGCCTCCGTTCACCTCACATGACCCAACAGTTACCCCAATCGTGACGTCCCACGGCTTTCGTGCCATGACTGGCTGCACTGCAACCTCTCTCCATCACCACCCGTAGTAGATCGACACAGCCAAACTCCAATGGGCGCGGGCACCGCTCCTACCACCGCGCACGCCGACTTGCGGCGGCATACGCCGGGAAAGGAAGCAGGGGTTTCTAGGGGGCGAGCGAGCCGTGGTGGGCGTGGTCAGGCAGGGGTCGCCGTCCGGCTGTCCCGGTCCGCGGCCCTGGCCGGCCGGCTGGCGCGCCTCCGCCGCGGACGGCGACCGCGCCGCGCGAATCTTTCCCGTCCAGTTCCAGCTCAGAGGCAGAGCGCGCGCGCGCGCCATGCACGAGTCCACACGACGTGACGCGACGGCTTTCGCGGGACCCCGGACGTTTTGGACGGGGTCCACGCGCTTCCACCGCCTCCCGCGGGTCGCCGTCGTCGCAAGGCTGAAACGGATTTCTATCCGCTCCGCCTCCGCAGCGTCGCTGCCTTGTCTGCCTGCGTCGCCCGTTCCCCACTTTTTTGCGATCCGCCAGACCAGTTCTCAATCTCTCTTTTTTCGGTCATGGGCTCGCAACTTGCCATCTTTATTATTGTCGTAAGCTCCTCTGCGGCGTACGCTACCTGCGTTGGTCGCGCGTGCGTGTGGGAGCGGACATGTAATCGACAGGACGGCAGTGTGTGCCGCAACTCTATTTTTACTTGGAGAGGCGGCGGTCTCACAGGGCAGGAAACGGTCCTTCAAGCTGAACTGAAACATTTGTCGACGGTTTGCCGAATCACCATAAAACAATGAGCTCCAAGCAGCAGCTGAACAGGTAAAAGATCACATGGAGAAAGCAACGTCGACCATGCCATTTTCTATGCTTCCATGATTCGTACTACACCGGAACAATCCGTGCGTGGACGAAGAAGCATCTGGGCATTATTACGTTACGACACCGACCGACCCTCTGCTGATCTCTTCGTCCGCGCCGCGCGAAATCGTGTCGCGGCGGGGGCCTCGCGCTTTGCGCCGGGGAGCAAGCAATCCGAGTTGATCATGATGAAGCAAGCCCGCGCCGGCAGTTCAGGGCGCCGCTCGTGCAAGTGGCCCGGTCGTGTCGTCGTGCAGTGTCCGGCTCAAGTCGCAAAGCCTACGTGTGGCTACGCAGATTTGGGGGTGGTTTACTTAACCCCGTTTCAATGATCTCGCATGTGCTTAGAGCTTGTTAACCCCATTTTAATGCTCCTGGCTTTCGGCCGCATCATTCATCCGGAAATCGCGGTTTCGGCGAGGAACCAACCTACTCAGTTTCTCACCCACCCTGTTTGTTTACGATTTGTTTGATTGGATCCGTACTTCCATCTAAAAAAAACCGAGTGCAGTTTGTTCCGTTCGATTTCGGATTGATTACGGGGATGACGTGAACAGCCGGTTTAATCATGAGTTCCCTTCCTTAATCAAAACACCAGAAAACCGCCAAAATGGTTCGTAAACTCCATACATCACGGGCGCACAGGTGTGCGAACAATCCAAACACTGGTTTCAGTCAAACGAATCGTTCATGGCGTAGGCAAAATCAAAGGGTGCCGCCACGACACTCGTCCAGCCGTCCAGGTGGATAAGTTTCTCCATCAGAGTCTGTAACGCGATCTGCAATCGCAATTCACACGGACAATGACAGCAAAAGGACGTTTCCAGTGGGAAGAAGAGCAAAAGGATTAAACTCTGGGCTTGCAAACAGGCTGTCTGTGAAGTGCCATTCGACGAGAAATTGAAAGTGAAACCAATACAGACAGACAGACACATCATGCAAATGTCTGGCATGCTTCGCAAGAGCCATTACAATTGACACATCATGCAGAAAATCTTTTGGCACTTGTTCGTCATACGCAGTTATGGTTCGTCAGATGCAGCATTCAAGTTTGCCACCAGCATATCATTGACCGGCAGACCATCGCAGCAGCCGGGTCTCGAAAAGTACTTAACACTACAAAAATCAAACAGGAACTGCCCCATCCTTTCCACTCTGAACCTAACAGGCTATATCACTGACCTCAGACAGCGAATGTATTCCACAACAGTAGGCGGGAGCTGGAACCACCAACGGCAGCTGATCTTCTAAGCTACATTCACGTACTGCGCTCCACAATTCAAGCAGCTAGTAGTCATCTATACATTACCACAACCAGAGTTTTTTTAAGAGGCCGACAAAACAGTGTGGCACTAGAGCTACGCCTCCTGGGTGTGAGGGCGCAAATAGCCTCTGAAGAGCTCCTCCAAACGACGAGCAAGCTGTTGAGGCCGCTGCCACCATGTGGATCCAGAAGGATCTGATTTTCCGTAGTAGTCTTCTTGCGCACCATTCTTCTTGGTGATGCTCTCAGAAAACTCACGCTCAGTTCAGCATGGCACGTTTCAGTCGAGCTGTTCTCTTACCGGTGACTAGATACCTGGTGTAGTCCCTAGCTAGGCGGTATAACTCCTCCCCTCTTATTATGTGGACATACTGCACAACAGAAGAAGCAAAAGGAAGATTTAGAAAGCATACACATGCAGGAGTCCCGAATGTTTTGATGCAAGACAAGTTTATCTGCATACTCATGTGTCGAGGAAATGGATTTTAAGCATAATTCTGGTTTTCGCAGACAGATGACTAGTTTCACACAAATATTGTACAGTTCGAGAATTCAATATACCAAGAAAACAGTTTCCATGTTACTCATATGTTCATCTGTATTGCTGTTAAGCTAATGACAAGGTATTAAGTATTAGCGTCTAACTCATAAGCTAGTCCACATAGATCGGTGTTTTCTTGACAAGAATGAAACCACACAGACAGTTGCAGATTTGCAGTAGAGTATGCTGTACTTGTATATCATTAAGCTAATAAGAGGAAATTTCACTATTCCAATCCTTTTTATTGCTTCTGAATTAGCTGGTGTGTGGGAGAAAAATGCTACTCAAGAGTCGAGATGTTATGGTTGTGGGACCGGCCTTGGGCCTGGGCCCACTACCCAGATAAGGATTAGTTTGTTAGCAGATTAGATAAGATTATTTTAGATTTGGATAAGATCTATTAGTTGGTTTGTTAGGCGCCTTGGTCTATAAAAGGCAGCCAGGAGTCCTAGGGTTAGGCAAGCAGAAAATAGATCAAGGAAGCCATCTCAGAGCCTCCCTCGGGAGGGCGAGTAGCCGATCTATCCTGCCCATTAGTATCCAATAATCCAGCCCCACATCATTTGGTATTCAGAGCCATCTTCTTCCCCTGCGCTGCCACACGCCCACCCATCCCTCCCCTGTTGCGCCGCCGCCCTTCACCAGCGCCGCCGCAATTCCAAATTCAGGGCCAACTTTTGTTTCCTGCGTCAACTCCTTCCATGCGCACACCACAAATCCACTTCGTCTTCCTCTGCAGCCAATCTTTTTTCCCCTGCCGCACACCATTTTTCTCTTGCGGTCAACCCAGATTCGATCAATTCCTCCCGTCGGCGCTGCAATTTCCCACCCGCCAGTCCCCAGATTACATCTGTTCCTGTGCCAAGCTTGTTTCCTCTTCCCTGCGCCACCAAATTCCTTCCTGTGCGCACCACAAATTCCACCATTTTTTTTCTAGCCCCTGCACCGCTGCAGATTCCTCATCTCCACAGGCACACACCCTCCAAATTTCTTCCCTGCGCACACAAACAATTACCACCTGACCCATCCCAGTTCAGAATGGGTGATGTCACCTTGGTCGAGGTCGCTAACCGCGTCTCCGAGGGTCTGGATCGCGCCTCCGAGAGGATCCATGACATCCTTCACGTGCTTGACAAGATGCTGCAGAAGGTTTCACCAGCGCCGACGCCATCGTCAACACCTCCATCTCCACCGGTCGGCCCTGTCCCAGCATCTACTTCTTCCGCGCCATCACCATCTTCATCTTCACCGTGGGCTGCAGCCACCTCGGTTGTTGCGCCTGTGCCTGCGGCCTCACCTCCGAGATCCCCCGTGCCGCGCGCGACCTTGTCTACGACGCCTCTGGCGTCCGCTGCGGCTTGTGCTGCCCCGTCGGTGTTCGTCACACCGACAAACTCGTTTTCGGCTTCCGCCGCCGCGCCGCCACCACACGCGTTGCTGCCCCTGGCAGCCACCGCAAGACCTTCATCAACGGCTGCAGCAGCCTCCCCGGGGGCATCTTCACCACTAGCATCTCCTATCATCACGTCCTCTACCCCAGCGACTGTGACATCACCTTCCACATCTGCAGTATCCCCATTGGCTGCTTCGACGCCCACAACATCTACACTGGCAGCCTTGACAGCAACACTGACAGCAGCCACGACAACACTGGTAGCAGCAGCATCTCCGTCCTCGCCACCAGCTTCATCGGCGGACCGGACGTCTACACTAGCGGCAACAGCCATAACGTCGACTTTGTCTTCTTCATCGCCACAAACAGCTGCATCGGTCGTGCTCGATGAGATGGACTCACCAGCCCTGTTAGCACCACCGCCACCGCCGTCAAAACCTGCATCTCCACCGGCTGCCCCGGCATCTCCCGCGCCATGCGCGGCCCCGTCTCCGGCGTCCCCGGTGCCGCCGACGTCTACCGTGCGTCATGCGGCTCCGTCCGCACCTGCGCCTGTGGCCGTGGCTATCGCGCTACACGCGGCCTCATCTCCGGCGTCCGCCGCCAGCGCGCGCGTCCCTGCCTCCGACAGCAGCCGCAGTACCTCCACCGGCGGGAACCGCGGCGGCTACCCCGTGGTCCTCCTCACTAGCAACAAATCCTCCGGCTTCTGCGGCTTCCCCACCAACAAATGTGGTTGCTTCGGTGGTGCTTCCGCCATCCACGTCGCATGCGCATCCTGTGCTCTGTGGGGTCATGACGTCCACGACGGTGAAACACTCCGACGCTCGGTCTCGCCTCCGACACATGCGGCGCTATCCAGCCAGTTTGGGTCGCGCCTCGCTCGCCTCCAGCCCCTTTGGCGGCCGCCTCCACGTCAACACCGGGAACTTCGTTGCCACTTGCGGCCCGAGTGGCCCAACTGGCAGCGGCACAAGCGCACCCATTGCCTGGGCTCCCTTCGTCGCCGCCGTATGCCTCTCAACCCCACGCCAGCGCCACGCACAGGCTCTTCTCCGGCACCTGCTGCGCTTCGCGTGGCCGTGTCCTCGTCTGCTCCGCGCCCCGCGCGGCATTTTCCTCGGCTTCCGCGGTCATGCCGTCCCTGCTCGAGTCTCCGACTTCGGTATTCGGTGGCCACTCCAGCCTGCGCTGGCACTGCATCCGACGCGCTCGCAAGCTCCCCTGCTGGCACTGCTTCCGGTGCGACCGCGGGCCACTCTCCCGGCGCCACCTCATGGCCGGCTGTGGCGTCTCCCCGCAGGGAGGGACGACACCGCCACCGGCTTAGCCGTCGCACTCCACGTCGGGCGCAGGCTCAGGCTCTGGTGGCACTCCATGTCGGGCACGACGACACCTCCACCGGCCCGTCAGTCGGCCGCGCCAGCTTCCTTTCCGGGCCTACAACACATCTGGGTCTGAGCCTTGGCCGCGCCACCTCATTCGCAGCTTCAACGCGTCTCCACGCGCTGCCTCAACAATCCGACACTCCTCACCTGTGCGCACCACAGTTCCCAGGGGTCCTCGCGGCGTCCCTGTCGTCTACTAGCTGTTCGCTGCAGCTCGCCTCCATCAGGACTTCACCAGGCTACTCTGCTTCGCGCTCCGACAACGGCGGTGGCTCCAACAAGGCATCCATGTTGTTCGCCACTAGTACTCCTCAAGGACACATGGCCACTTTCAGTGTTGGTTGATCTCCACTTTTGAGGTTGTCCAGCTCGAGGATGAGCTGTCTTGAAGGGGTGGAGAAGTGTTATGGTTGTGGGACCGGCCTTGGGCCTGGGCCCACTACCCAGATAAGGATTAGTTTGTTAGCAGATTAGATAAGATTATTTTAGATTTGGATAAGATCTATTAGTTGGTTTGTTAGGCGCCTTGGTCTATAAAAAGCAGCCAGGAGTCCTAGGGTTAGGCAAGCAGAAAATAGATCAAGGAAGCCATCTCAGAGCCTCCCTCGGGAGGGCGAGTAGCCGATCTATCCTGCCCATTAGTGTCCAATAATCCAGCCCCACATCACGAGATAGTGGAAATGCTACAGTATTATAATTGTTCTGTACCATCCTCTAGATACAGAATATCTTTCAAACAAGAAATAACCTAAATAGTTGCTCAACATGCTGTATCTAATTGTGGGCTAACAAAGATGTACACCTATAAAATATAGCAATTCCAGAACAGAGAACAATGCAATGAAAATGAAGTGACGAAATTACCAGAATTATGAAGGCAATAGTTGCTATCAGAATCTGGATCATCTCATATAATGAATCCTTGAAAGATTCATCCTCTGGGCCATCAGAACCACCACCACCACCTCCATATCGGTTTTTGTTTCCTCCATTTCCACCAGATCCTTGCCCTCGAAGCTTAGCCATCTGTTCTCTCAGCAAGTCTTGCAAGGACCTTGGTCTTTTTGCTTGAGCCATAGCTTTGTTCAAAGATTCCATTGAGAAAGGCTGGAAAGACGGCAGAAATAACTTTAGCACACGATTTATAGAGAAGCCTTTGCACATGCTAATAGGTTTTCTTATATCACAAAATTATCTTGTGCACGAAGTTTAACTGAATAAAGTTGCTCAGCACGATAATAGGCTTGTACTCAACACAGCTAGTAGCAAACCAGGTCAACCTTGTTTAATTGCTAAGCAATACAGCAGTATACAATGGTCTCCCAGAATTTTGAATACCATGATGAGAAGCTAACATAAATGATTAGATATGCACTTTTATCATTACCAACAAGCATCACAAGTTTCACAACACCATTCCTTTGATAACATAACAAGTGGCAAGTATGGACCACATAAGGGAAAAGAAACAGTAATTGCATGATAATTGCATAAAATGGAATATGTATGGGTATAATTCAGGGAAGGGCAACAAAAATTGCTTACGTCGTTGACAAGCGCAGAGTTCTCTTTTCCACTCGTAGCGTATACAGAACCAAGCCTTTTATGGCAAGCAGAAACCAGAACAAGCCTTGGATACAGTTCCTGTTGCAGTTTGCAAGATCTGGTAGAATTCAGGCACATAGATTGTCGACCAAGCAGCTCGTGGGTCCTTCCAAGACCAGCTACTGGCCTGTAGGCAGTGAGCATACTGTGAGGCTTGTTCATTGTAGCTTGGAAGTAGCTCATGTTGTTGTACGTCTTGAATCCCAAAATAGCTTAGAGCCAAAACTGTGGGATTAAAATAGGAATGTATAAGTACCAGACACACAGAAATCTGAGACATGTAGCTTATAAAAACTAAAATTAGTATCAACTTAACTGGTGTAAAGCATAAGGGCATAAATTAGTATCAACTTAACTGATATAAAGCACAAGGGCATAACTTCAAATTCACGCATAAAAACTTTTAGCCACCAGTAATCAAGATTATTCATCAGAAGACATACAAATTGCCATAACAAAACAAGGAAATCCGAGACTCAAATGCTAGGATGCTATCGGGCCTATAAGAATGTTGGGTTCCTTTTTCCTATTAAACATTAAACGGTCGAGAGCATGTTTAACTGGTAACACCAATGGGAAGGAACTTTACGATATATCTCATCAACGAGTACTCCTACTAAACATTAAGTTGCATTTGACATGCTGCCAGTTGTGCCATAGTATTTCAGAAGGCAAACATCAATCAACAACAGCAGTACAGCAGCATCCAGTTATCCAACAAAAAGCTATTTCATATGCACATGTACGCGTGGTTCCCATGAGCAACCAGATCCGATAAACATGCCCACTGAAGGTCATAAGAAAGGCCCCGCATCCCGCATCAACCCTCCCTAGCCCGATAAATTCGAACTAAATGGAAAAATGGAAGAGGCTCCAGCCCCACCTACCCCACCCTAATCCCAAACCAAATTAAGCACTCTAAACCCCTAGATAAATGAAACGGGGAGTCGCATACAACCAGGAAGTTAGTGACGCAAAGCGAGGCGTCAACGGTGTGGTTACCTGGGGGAACCAACGGCGGCGGCGGAGGATTTGGGGATGCGGCGGAGGCGGAAGGGAACGAAGGTTGAAGGGGCGGGTCGGACGGAGAAGCACAGCCGACAGGGCTAGAGCCTAGAGGGGCCGGCAGAGCGGAGGGAGGGGTTACTGGATTGGGTTACGTGGAGTCTGGGGCCCGCTCAGACGATGCATTCCAGTGTCGGTCGCGGCGGCAACTCACTCACTTCGCCTCTCGAAGGCCCAAATATGTTGCCTGGCCTTGGACTTTTGGTTAGATGGGTCCTCTAACGGTTACTACTGTGCTAGATGGGCTGGCCAAATGAGCTCTTCACGAATTGACTGGTATGATTATGAGCCCCTCAATTTTTTTAAAGAACTGACGTGCGAGAAAGATTTTTTTCTGCTAAAAAAAGAGAGATTTTTTTTAAGAAAACAACCGGCGGAGCACACCCGCTTGAAGCCCCCCACTTGAAGATGTGCGAGAAAGATGATGAACCGATATCTTGTAATTTGTAATGGGAAATTGGAGTGTAAAAATTGTAATAAACCACATAAAGATCGAAGACAATTATAAATAGGGAAAAGTCCGATTTACAACCTTGAACTAGCACACAAGTCTGGTTTTCAACCTTAAACGACAAAACCAGACATAAAAGATCATCCAACTATCAAAACCGTGCAAGTTTCAACCTTTGAGCGGTTTTGGAGGTGGTTTTCCATTTTGTGAAAATGTTAAAAAAAATGGTTTCATCTAAAAAATCATAACTAATTCATTTTAAATCAGAAAAATATGGAACTTATACCCAAAGTTTTATAAAAATGTCACCTATCTATTGGTGAACTATTTGGAGTCATCTGCATCTTATTATTCATATTCCTAGTATTTTTAGAAAAAGCAATAAAAACTAGAAACTTGAACATATAATATTTAAAAAAACTCTAAATAGTGCACCAATAGATAGGTGATATTTTTATAAAACTTTGGGTATTAGTTCCATATTTTTCTGATTTAAAATGAATTAGTTATGATTTTTTAGATGAAATCATTTTTTTAACATTTTCACAAAATGGAAAACCACCTCCAAAACCGCTCAAAGGTTGAAACTTGCACGGTTTTGATAGTTGGATGGCCTTTTATGTCTGATTTTGTCGTTTATGGTTGAAAACCAGACTTGTGTGCTAGTTCAAGGTTGTAAATCGGATTTTTCCCTTATAAATATTGTGACACCTTGTTATAATATTGGACAATAGGTTTATACTGCCGATTCGAGATGGAAATAACTGTTTTCGAAATACGAATGTGGTAATACTCTTCAAGGGACACACACATGGAGAAAAGAGTGATCTCGTCGCTCCAGGCGCCAAACCTGGACGCGTGCGACGCAGATCGAGCATGATTTCACGAGCCGCATGCATGCCTGAACCTGCCCATGCTTGACGCCTAGCAATAGAGGTTGCTCCCCGGCTCGACGCCGAGCTGTCCGCAGTACTGCTGGTAGAAGCGCACCCGCGACTCCATCTCGGCGGCGTTCCTGCCGTTGCACTCGAGGGCGCCGTTGATGACCCTGATGGTGGCGCCGAACCCCTGGGGCATCACCCGGTGCACGTTGTCCATCCAGAACCAGAGCGCCGACTTGAACGACACCACGGGGTCTTGCGCCACCAAGTCCGGGTTCCCCAACCCGTCGAAGCCGATGTTGCTCCCCGCCGGCCCGTAGTTGTAGTTCCACGACAGCTGCAAGGGACCCCGGCCGTAGTAGTTCTGCCCCGGGACGCACGGCCACGCCTCCTCGCTCGCGTCGCAGTAGTCCATGTTCGCCCCGTCGACCTCGCTGATGTCGCAGAAATCTGTTCCCATCTCATCACAAAAAAACACGCAAAAAGGATCAGCATGATAGATGCATGTGGTCGTCGTTATTGTAAATCTCGTCGACGATGCATTCCAGTGTCAGTTCGATCAGCTTACGTCCGGTCTCGTGCGTGGCGTGCGCGAAGAAGGCGGCGATCTGGCGTCTGCCATCGGCCTCGGAGCCGACGTGCGCGAAGTTGGGGTAGGAGCTCGCGGCGTTCAGGAACGCGCTCAGCGTGTAGAAGCCTGTGCCCTCGCACCCGGGCCCCGCCTGGCTCTTGATGCCGTTGAAGAACGAAGGGGTGACGACGCTCGCCACGGAGGCACCGGCGCCGGGGGCCCCCGAGCCTGAGCACGGGCCCTGTAACATTCTAGAAATTTTATGAATGCAAAAATGAGGATTTCAAAATTTTTGCTTTGATCATGAGTGCATATGAAATAATATAAGAATGTCTTCCTTTTTCCCTTCCCTTAAGTCCTAGATTTAATTTCGAGTCAAATAATAATTCTAGGTCATATAAAATGCTAGTGTGAGAAGTTGGATCTCCTTTGGTTTTTATTTGGAGTTTATTGATTGTTATTCAATTTGAATATAGATTGTTATAGGGTGTAGGATAAGGAAAAACCCTTAACCGCTATCTGGGCCGTAACCCAACCAACCAAGTCCGTCGGGCCACCCTCACCTTTTCACCTCACCGCACCGCTCCACCCCGCTCAGCCCACCGGCCCATCAATCCGCAGCCCATGCGCCCTGCTACTTCTTTAACACCGCCCGAGCCGCTGACGTGTGGGCCCGCGCCGTCAGTTGCCACGCCGGCCACCTCTTTCTTCTTCCTTTTTCGCCTTTCCCGTTCCCCGCTCTCTCCAGCGCGCCGCCGCCGTGGAAAGGGGACGGCCGTGCGGCCATGTCCTCCGCCGTGGATGGCATCCACGCGTCCCGAGGCGCTATCCGCCGTCCGCCTCACCTACCACCGGCTATAAGAAGCCCCGCCGCAGGAGCCCAAACCCTAGCACCCCGGGGATTCTTCCCCCAATCCCCAAATTCTCCGCCGCCGCTGACGTCAAGGAGAAGAGAGGTGGAGAAGGAGGCGGGGTAGGCCGTCCGTGGGAGCTTCCGCCGTCCGTCGCAAAGACCGGAGACCGTCCGTGGAGGAGGAGCCGCCCGAGGGAGTCAAGCCGTCCGCGCCCCTGCTTCCCCTGCTCCAAGCTGTTCCGCTCCACCGCGTCGCGCCTTCTTCACCGACACCTCACCGCCGGGTCCCTTAGACCCTAGGTGAGCACCGCGTCACCCTCTCCTTCTGTGGCGCCTGGCCGTCGAGCCATGGACGCATGCCGGCCTTGTGTGCCGCTGTGTAGCCCTGTCCGCACCGTGCCGCCGCGCGTCCCGCCGTCGCCTGTGATGCCGGCCATCGAGCCGTGCCGGTCGAATCTTGCAGGTGCCGCTGCCTACGACGTCGCGCGCGCGCCCATTTTCGCTGTTGCTCCCTTGTTTGTCCCGGGCAACCGTGGCGCCGCCGCCGTTCCGGCCCGCCGCTGTGGCCTCGACGCCGGCGTGCACACGCACACGCATCTGTGTAATCACGCACGCCCGCACGCAGTCGTGCACCCACGCATGTGCGCGCGTACCCGCCTAGCAGGGCAAAGCCCGGCCTTTGGCCGTTCTCGAACGAATCTCGCCGGCGTTCCAACCGCCGCGCATCGAGGCGTCGCCGCCGGGGGAGCTTTTCACCCCGGGAGCGCGAGCGCCAGATCGCCGTTGAGTCCGCTCACTCGTTCACGTGCACGCCCGCGCGGATCCTCACCGGCAGCGACCACCCCAGTCGCGCCGCCGACCCCTCTGTCCTTCCCGCCATGGCGCGCCGCACGCTTACATGCGCACGACCGCCCTCTCGCGCGCCTGTGTGGCCGAGCACACGCGCCCGAGCTTCTTCCTTGTCTCTTTTCTTCCCTTTAGAAGTTAGACCACTTAAAGCTGCATACAGTTGGTGACGTGGACCTATCCCACTCCTTGGGGATAGACTTTGGGTGTGCAGGGTACGAGTCTGACTACGACAACAACGCCGACGGATGGTACGACTGAGGGAAGCGTCGCTTCGCTCAAGGATGCCTGTGGCGAGAAGAATAAAAGATGGAGACCCTTCTGAGATGCTAGCTACCGCTGCGTAGAATTTCACTCTGATTCAGCCAAGAAGCTTGTAATGTTGTACTCCATAATGGACATGTAATAAATTTATGTACTAATATTTATGTGATGCGATGTATGGCTGTGTTTTACTATCTGTGATGCGTTCTGTACGCGATAGCCACTGATCCAGGGATTATCGCGAAGTTACAGATATTCGGATTTTCTTCTCAAAATCCGGAGCTTTACAGGCCCGACTGGCACCCTGCGCCGCAGTATTCGCTGGTGGTGCCGCAGTAGCCGTACTTGCTGCAGCACAGGCCTGGCTGGCAGTAGCAGCTCTGCGCGGCCGCGGGAATGGCGGCGCAGTGGAGTGCTAGCCAAACGGCCAAGACCGTCAGGATCGTCATTGTAGGCGACTTTGGATGAGAACTTGCTTATTATTAGCTATGTGCTACTTCGACATGGAGATGGCAACGCTGGTGGCGTTTATATAGAGAATAGATACCGATCTGCATCTTCTCGATCCATGCACGATAGGGCTAGTTCGATCAATCAAATATTGTTTTTGTGGCGCCAAATTGAACTCATATATAGTCCATTAATCTGTGGGCGCCTCCACAAACCAAGGCCACCAGTCTCAATCATTGCTCGGTTAGATAGATTGGAACCAGGTCATAATACCTTATACCACATCAGCAAAACTAGTGATGTGACATACAAATTAATGCGTATGAAATTCTACGTGAAACTTCCACTAAAGCTGGCCTAATAACCTTAGAGTGTTTTTGCGTCGATGTTTGCGTGTTTGCATGAAAAAAATACATATTAAAGATTCTCGTGGCTAATCATCTCTTGACATCAATAACTAAGGTCGTAGGTTTGGAAGCAAGTATTTGGATACACTTTAATTAGGTGAATAATTTTTTTTGGCAAAGTTGGGCGTACTGCTATCAATAAAATAAGTTAGAATAGTTTTAGTTTATAACTGCTTAAAGTACAATACACTTGGCGGAAATTACATTTGGGGTATGTTGGATCTGGTCATATAGATCGCCGCCATGTGCGACTTGGTGGAAATTTCTACTACATGTGATACATTGCCTCGCATGTATCACCCTGCATGCTGTATGTATGTGCCCAATAAACATTATGGTCGTAACTGGTAAGTAATATATATGGTCAACCCACAAAAGGAACTAGGTGATACCACGCGCATTGATGCAGAAATTTTTAAACAAAATTCTAAAGGTGAAATGTGAAAGTAGAAACACCAAAGCAATTACGTAGCAATATTCATCTGTAAACAATATTATATATGAAAGCATATTAATTTTGTTGAGAGAGAACCATTCTTAAATGATTGATCCTACATGTATTTCAACTGCGAGAATTTTATGGTGTGCTACTCGTAAATACAACATGCTATTAGTCACAGAAAATCAACGAAGACATAAATATATGGTTTGGTGGACGTTGACATGCCTTGGTGGATGTTGACATGGCTTATAGTGGATAGTGACATGGCGTGTAGTGGGTTATGATGTGGCGTGTTGAGAGGCAGGAGAAATCGTTAGTGGGTACCAATTATATAGTTGCATATGATGATATGATTACATGAGCGCGTTCATGCTTGCGTCCTCTCTGATTTGGCAAGCTCACACAGTCACATTTCTGTTTTGCCTTAGCCCAGCGTCCTCCCCTCCTCCCCCCTCCATCGTATCTAGGTGTGTTGGGCTGTTGGGCCTTAGCCCAGATGGTCTAATTAAATAGAAAGAAATGACTCATTTCAACCTTTTTTAATCTACTATCTCTACACCTAAAAAGACTGTAAGGGCAACGTCTCCACCCTGTGGTTCTGCCCCCCCGGCGTTCTGCCGGCGGAACCACGGGCGGATCCGTGCCTCTGCGGCTCAGCCCCACCCCACCCGCCCATCGTCGCTGCCGAACCAATCAAACCAACGAGTTCAAATTTCAAATCGCTCCGCTGCTCTACAAAACGCACACCCACCTCTTTCAAACCGCCATCCACCACGCCCGTCGTCCCTCGTCGCTGCCTGCTGAAGCCGTCTTCATCGCCCATCCCTCCAGCGCACGGAATCACCACACGAGGGAGGAGGAGCAACAACCACTGCTGCCAGTAAGCGTGCTTGTTCGATTAAGAATCCCCAAATGCCCAAATGCAAAATTTGTTGTTCAGAATGAGATTCTTGTGTTCAGAATGACAAACATCCCCTGAGTAAGAATGAGATGCTTGTTCGATTAAGAATCCCCAAATGTTTGTTCAGAATGAGATGCTTGTGTTCGTTCAGAATGAGATGAAAGAAATTAGAAGGAGGGGAATCAAAATGCCCAAATGCAAAAATGCCCAAATCCAGAATCCAGAATCCCAAATGCAAAAAATGCCCAAATCCCAGCGTGGCGCCGCCGCCGCCAGGCGCGAAACGAACCGACGGAGCCGCGTGCGCACCGCCGCAGCCAGGCGCGAACCGCACCGCAGTGGATCTCCCCATGCATCGGTGATGAGCTCCTCGAACGAGCCGCGTGCGAGCCGCATGCGCACTCCGGCGAGAAGCTCCACACCGGCGTGGGGTGTTGGACGGAAGAGCCGCGGCCGTGGGGGAGGGAGGTAGGGAGGGAAGGAACCGCGAGGTTGGGAGGGTCGCCGCCGCTGTGTCGCGGCGGAGGTTCCGATAGGGAGGTAGTTTCTTGGCGCCGGTGAGGTAGGGAGGGGAGCAACCGCAGGGTTGGGAGGGTCGCCGCCGCTGTGTCGCGGCGGAGGTGGCGAGAGGGAGGTAGTTTTTTGGCGGCAACGCCGCCCTTATCCTCCGGCTTTCGGTGACTTGCTCGTGTGCGGCGGGGGGAGGGGCGAAATGGCTAGGGTTTGGGGGAGGGTCCGAGACCGCGACGATTTTGTTCGTCCGGTATTGACGCCCAGCCGTCCATCTTGGATGAACGGTCCAGATGGAGTGAGGCGCAGACGAGCTGGGCTCCGAGCCCATGCGGAGGGAGGAATCCCGGCCCAGTTCCAGTTTTAGGCCCGGGACGCGAGCAGCCAAAATATCCGTCTAGGCCGAAATGTGTGGACGCGCGAGAGCAATGGATTTACCCTGTGGTTTTTTTCCAAATTAGCTTATTCACATTGATAGTTCTTGAATTAAAACGAGTCTGTACTATAATTATCATGTTGTGCGACTTAGTTCATCCTTTTTCCACTGTCTGGTTGAGTATTCTTGGCCCATCTGTATAAATCCATTGCTTCTTGTTTGATTTGTGGTTATCAAAATCTGGCAAATGGATACATTTCAAATGAGTGGAGGTCAGCGCTCCATTAGGAGATGTGACAAATACCATCAGGGGTTCCCAAACAAGGCCGCAACTCATTGACCCTAAAGAATGTAAACGAGCAAAGGATCGAGCCCGATATGCATCAATCTCTCTCGACCAAAGAAATGAAAAAAATAAAAAACGCCGTGAATCCGGTGATCCATCCAGCCAATTTTAGATTCTATGCATGCAATTAGTTTCTTACAAGCTCTGAAATTAATTTGTAGATGGTGCTCCGTCCCAACTCCACAATGTAAGCAAGGGTCCCGATGAAAATACTGATGGTTCCTACCGGCAACAAGATGTTGACAATGATAACATCATCTCCGAATACCTAGGTATTGTCATTGGGGGACTGAATATGACAGTGTGTTATGTTAGGTACTGTAGTGTTCGACTGAGGATGGCAGTATAATCTGTTGCTGACTGAAGCCATCCTTATGTTGTGTAGGCGATGAGGGCATTGAGGACTCGGGTCATAAGTTTCAATCACAAATTCAAGATGCTAATGAACGCAAGTGGGAAAGGGAAAGAGCACAGTATGCAGCGATGTCAATGGAGAAAAAGATGAAAAAAAAACAGAAACGTCGTGAAGCCCATCAAAGAAAGAAAGGTGATACATCCAGCCATTTTTAGATTCTATGCAATTAGTTTCTCACATGCTCTGAAATTAATTTGTAGATGGTGCTCCGTCCCAACTCCACATCCCAATGAAAATACTGATTCGTACCAGCAACAGGATATTGATAATGATAACATCATCTTCGAATACCCAGGTATTGTCATTGGGGACTGAATATGACAGTGTCATATGTTAGGTACTGTAGTGTTGGCAGTATAATATCTTACTGACTGAAGCCATCCTTATGTTGTGCAGGCAATGAGGGCATTGAGGAATCGGGTCATAAGTTTCAACCACAAATTCAAGATGCTAATGAACGCTGGCGGGAAAGGGCAAGAGCCCGGTATGCAGCGATGTCAATCGAGAAAAAATGGGAAAAAAATAAGAAACATCGTGAAGCCCGTCAAAGAAAGAAGGGTAAGGTGACATTTGATTTTTATTTGGATTTATGCTTTCATTACCCTTTGTTTCTTATACGTTGTAAAATGATATGAAGATGGAAGTGCCGCATTGAGCAATGAGTATGTGGATGATGAAAATAATGATTGGTTGCATAGGACCGAATCACACCAACCACAGCCGCGACATGGTGACAATGAAAATATACCCATGCAAGAAACAAGTATTCTGATTATGTTTGTTGTTAGTATGGTGCCCTTTTCTAATTAGAACTAACACAACACGCTGTTGACGCGAAAATAGGACGTCACTCCCGCGCGTAGCACACGTGACTCCCCGGTCTGTTGTGAGGCGTGCCAGCCAATCTGACCTGTTGATTGACAAAGGAAAAATATTAAGAGATCGGCTAGAGAACCGATGGATCTTCAGTAGTACGTGTATCTGCCGATCGGCCGATACAGTGAGCAAGATCGGCAGGCTTGAAAGCAGGCGAAGTGCAAATATGTATAAGGGGATCGGCCGGGACAACCAATCGTGACGTCAGCGCTCGAAAGAACCTGAATCGTCTGTGATAGTGGAAGCCGACGAGATCTAGATCGAGCTAGATAAATTGGTGATAAAAGCTAAAACTACAAGAGTTGGTACGAAAACTTGCAGATCTAGCTAATATCGGTAATTTGTGAATAAAGAACTAGACGAAACCTCAGCGATGCGCACGGAGGTTAAAGCCTAGGATTATTCGGTAAAACGGTACTCACAAGCTTGCCAGAGGTCGATTGATGCACCCCGACGAACTTGAAGGACGATGTTGAGAAAAGGAAAGAACGCAATGGCGAAGTCGCCGAAAAGTAGATGCTGTAAAGTAGATGCTTAAAATTGTAAAGGGTTTGCCCGAAGGCGGTTTGTTTGATATTGGTGTGTACAGATTTTCCGACCACGCAGGGTCGCTATTTATGTCCTGAGGACAACCCGACTCCTAGCCGATTATGGCATTGTTTACTTGTATCTAAAGAAACAGACACTACTTAAAATAGAAAAATGACTCATGCAAGAGTCGAACTCTCCTAAAAACTGACTTTGACCCGTTGCGCCAATCGTAAACTGACCCGCCTCCACCATGTCTTGCCTATTTTGGCGTACTCCTCGGTCGTTGCCTTCTTCCTCTCCATCGGCCGACTCCCCTGGTTTGACCATCGGCCGACCGGGTTGACCCGTTTGTCTTTGGACTGTCTTGACCATCGGTGGGCCTTGTTGACTACCCTTTTACTCCAATCGGTCGATTGCAATGTTCTTCCATCGGCTACTTCCCTTTATCCTCTTTTGACTCTTTTTTTCAAAAAACGGTGTCAACACACACTATGCAGAAAACGGAGGCATTTTAGAGACATGCAGTAATATCTCCATGGATATCAGCCCAGGTATCATACTTGAGGAAAACTAAATTATGTTCATAACAAATAGATGATGGTAATGGAAAAGGAATTAGCATGGATGTTGGCAACGTCTTGTAAGTTTAGGAGATATATGCGTGCACTCCCACTATGTGTGTATCATCCTATCAGTACCATAGACCATAGTGATGGTTTATCTCCTACTTCCCCTGTTGATAATCCATATTGACCCATGACTGGACTACTCCGGAGGTCAACAAAACACCTGTTTACATCGAGTCAACAAGTGACCAAATATCGAATGTTGAAACCCGTGATATGCATCCTACACACATAACTCGTAGACATCATGTCACACCTGGAGAAAGACATTCACTATTAGCCCGACAAAATCAAAAATTTGAGTCAGCCATTGCAAGAAGAGCCAATGGTTCAGCTGATGAAATTGCCATGGCTGAAAATGGCGTTATTGACAACGGTAAGTTCTTTATGTTTTTTAATTACTAATATTTTCAATAAGTCCAATACACCATTAACCTGCCTCAACTGCATTCTTGTTCTATTTGGTAGGAAGTATATGTCCAAGCCCCTCAGGTGGACATACCTACCCAAACACAACCATTAATTGTTGATCACGGTAATTTTGTTGGTTTTTAAATAATTACTCCTTTTGATAAGTCTAATATAACTTTATTCTCTCTCAACTACACTCACATTCTATTTAAAAAGGATTTAAAAGGACTGCACTTGACCAAATGAAATCGCCGCAGATCCCTCCCTCTTGAATCCTCTGTCGCGGGCTCGCGCGGGCTCTCGCGCGCACGTGCATGCCATTTTTCAAATACAAATTTCCCTGCCGCCTATATATATAGCGCTATATAGACCAGCGCTATTCCATACCCAGGGTATGGAATAACTATTCCATACCCGAGGCCCCTCCGACGCGCCCACTTCCGCCGGCTCGTCCGCCCCGCAGCGCACGCACCGTTTTTCTCGCGCGGGCGCTCTTATATGGGCCTTCCTCCTGCACGTAGGTGGCCCACACCCACCCACTTCTCGGTTTTTTTTCACATCGTTTAGGAGGGCGCCGGGCAGGTGAGTTATGCAGCTCAACTAAAAAAATCAGACCTTTTCTCCGTGAGCCGTGCACTGCCTACTTCCGTGAGCCGTGCACTGCCTTAGTTATTTTGATCACATCGCATTTGCATCACGGTCCCAACGATGTAACAAATATGGTAAGTATTTTTTTTGTTCAGTGTTTTCTTTCCAATCACAATTCATTTTCTATTTGTAACAACTAATTTTTTCTACTCCCGGACAATATATAGCCTAATCATAAATACTACCGTGCGTTCAGAGAAAACACTTCGAAATTTGCTCATTTTAGCATAGACACTTCGAAATTTGCTCATTTTAGCATAGATTAATTTTCTGTTCACAATAATGTTGTGTGCGCGCATACAAGTGAACCAAAGAAAACATATGCATACAGTGGTCTTCTACATCAGGCAAACAGATGATTTCTTTTCAATACATGTGTAAGGATAGGAAGAACCACATTATTATAGGCAAACAAACGGATTTCTGAGAAACACTGAAACATCTATCATGAATTTTTCTACTCTTCCGTTGAGCCTTCATCATCTGACTTCAAACAGCTTGTTGGAATGTCTCCCGTAGTGCAAACAAAAGGCAAGCATGTTTGTTGTAACCAATCCACTCTGATGCAACATTGGAGCTGTAGGCAGATAACAAGAGTTCAGAACAAAGCATACTTGCTAGTTAAAGATTCTGCAGAATAGTAGCATGCCCAATAGGGAAAATATATAATCCTCTGCCAAATTACAGGGCACCAGTGCTTTCAACTGTCAGAGCACCCATGAAACATCTAGGGCTCTGGTTTCAAGTGCTCGTTTGTGCACAATCCTTGTGAGCCTGCTGCTGCCATCTCGTTTGTGCACATTAAAAATACTTCTGGAATAGATTATTAAATTATGATTTGAATAAACCAAATAACTAGTATGGCTGGACCCAGAGTCAGTATAGAGAATGCACTGACTGACTTTTCCCACAGTTCAGAGACGAATATAGCACCATGCCATTTCATCTTTTGCTTTCAGCATAAACTTGTGATGTATTTGAATTCCGAAATTGGAAACAACAAGCTATAACTTTATCAATACCTGATGTGATTCTCTATCTGAGGGTGGCAACAAGTCAGTGACTAATGAGAGGCACGTTGTTGTCCTCTGCTTCTCGGCCGAGCAGCAATAGGTCATTGCATATTCAACCTTGGGGAGAACCGCAATTTCTTCGTTGCGCGGGACTGATGACTGATGCTCATCGACGAAGTCACTAAATCTTGGAGTGCTAATTGCTTGAAAACACCAGCAGATTTTCCCACTTCTCGATTTAATCCATGAACCTATACATTATCATTGAGATGCGTCACAAGCTCACCCTAGTGCTGCAAGAAAATAATTCGATGTAGTTAGATGTTCTCATATCAAGAGGCTAAAAGGATAAACATTGAAATGAGTAAAAAACAACACAAATCTTAGGAGTAGGTAAGAACAAATTTTCTTCGTTATTAGGATTAATTAATTCTATATAACTGGAGTGCAGTCTGGACTCATGTTCCAAGAGCACAGCTAGCAAGCTATCAAAAAGCCAAACAGGGTATATAAGGGAAGGAAATTATTAATCCCGCATGCTTACCCTAAATGCTTACTCCAAAACTTGAAGGGGATATGTTTGAAGTCATTATGTCATCTGAAATTAAATCCCATTATAACACAACAAATTGAGTTGTGACATGGAGGGTTCTCTGTAGGCTGGATTCAGGTCAGACCAGCAGAGGTTGGGGGACTCGTGGAGTTTTTGCCGTCTGCCTATTGCCTCCAACTCATGAGTCAGAATAGGCGTCAGGCAGCAGGATGGATCCATCATTCCTGCCGAGACACGGAGACAGTAACTCACATTGTGAGGGATCAAAACTGTAGCCAATCAGGAGAAATTTTCAGGGTACCAAGTAGCCAAACTATGCCAACAAATGAATTATCAATCAAATTTATTTCCCAGCTTCAGGTCAAGACATCAGTCATCACATATCAAATGAAAAATTAGTAGTGGAAGAGGAAGCACTCAGTGGCAGCCAATTTAAATAATCAGCCGGCAGCAACAAAGTCACTGCAAAGTGCATACTCATCAATTCCTCTCTTGGGGAGAAATGAATCTCACTGACCATGGAAATAATTAACAAGGAAAATAACGAAGGTGTACATGGGATCAGGATTTTTTTTCCAACATAACCGATGTGGTTCCCAAACATTTCGCCCAATACTCCAGCCTTTATAAAAAACTGGAAACCCACAATTAAGTCATGGACCTCTCAATCATAACATGGATGCTGAAATAATCAGACGCTTTGTGTAGGAAAAAGGAAAGCAATAGAAACTACTTTGATTCAGCACGGACTAATAACGGAGGAACGGAATTGGCTGTGGGGATACGAGGGTGGAGGGAGAAATCAGATGGAACAGCAATTTGGAGCACAGGGTCTGTGATTTGCAGAGGACATAGGCAGCTAATTTGATAACCTTGGTCGATACACCGAGCTGCGATAGGGAGAAATAGGAGAAAGGGAATGTGTAGTTTATGGATCTCACCACTGCTGCGAGCTGCTGGACCAAAAAAATCAATTCGCAGGACAAAAGCTCCATAGATCGGAACCAAAATTATGGACATTCGAACAACACATGCAATGGAAAATCAGAATAATTATCAATTAATTACTCGGAGAATAACTTAGGAAACTCAACTTCACAGCAAGGGGTGGGAGGTGTATGCAGCGGCCGACGGGGGAGAAGCTCCAGGGCATCACGCTGCCGCCGTCCTCTCCGCAAAGATGTCGTGGCGCTGCGTTGCAGGAGCTGACTGCGAGGTCATCCCCATTGATCTGAGCCAGGGACACCATCGAGGGGATCCAACAGCACTATATAGTGTATTTATATTCTCTACCCTGCTGGATGTGATGTGCTCGGGGAGGAGTCCGTGCCGCGCCCGCCCAAGGGGTATGTCGTCTCGTTCGTGGCGTTCCACAAGCACGGTTTCTCTATCCCCGCCGGGAGGTTCATCCGGGCGGTCCTCTTTGAGTATGGGCTTCATCTCCAGCACCTTAACCCGAACAGCGTCCAGCAGATGGTGGCGTTCGAGGCGCTATGCGAGGGGTACTTGGGAATCAGTGCCCACTGGCACCTTTTCAAGTACTTCTTCGTATTCGCGTGCTTGAAGAGCGGCCCCATCGCGGCGACTATTGGCTGCGCCAACCTCCGGATGAAGCAAGGCCGGGGCAACAAGTACATCCCCTTCTTGCTGACCAGCTGGAACAGCGGTTGGCACAAGGGGTGGTTCTACCTCAGGAACGACCCCGAGCACGCGCTGCCGGCGTTCACTGGGAACTCCATCGGGCAAGCGCCGAGGAGTTGGTCTGATGGTCCCCTGAAGGCGGAACAGGAGAGGATGTTCAAGGATCACTGGCAGTGCTGGCCTGCCTTCGCGACGCCGGGGGTCGACCTGGCGACCGTCATCGGCCAGTACCACGCCCGGGGGTCGTCCCGCTCCGGAGGCGGCCGCTGCGCCTCTGCGAAATGACTGCCAGTAGGGCCCCTTGGGTAGGGACCGTGACCGCGCTTGAGCTCCCGTCGCTGAACGAGATCCAGCACCGCGTGTCGGTGGCCATCGGGCTGTCAGCCTTCGTGTGGCCACCGCCGTAGCTTCTTCCAATGCTCCCCAACGAGGGGACAGAAAAACTCGTAAGTGATTTCTTCTTCCGATAAGCTTTCCGACAAGCTTGGTACCTTTAATCGATCTTGATCTTCTCGGAGATTCTCGACCACCACTAACTCTCTCGCTCCTTGTTCTTCCAGTTGAAGTGCTTTCACCTCATGCCCGCGAAGGCGCCTCTCCCAGAGGAGGCGATCTTCAAACGCAACCAGGCGGCCGCAGAAAGGCGGAGGGCTGAGCGCAAGGAGCGGCACAAGAAGAAAGAGATCGCCAAGCGTGATCGGAACGACAACCGCATCAAATGCCGCAAGGCAGGGGAGCGTAACGTCTCCTCCGACGAAGATCCATCGCCGCCGCCGCCGTGGAGTGGAGACGAGCCCAGTGTGGCTGTCGACTGGAGCGACATGTCTGGGTCGCCCTCACCTTCACCACTCCGGGCGGCGGAGGTGAGCTCGTCGCGGAGGCCAGAGCCGGCGGCCCGTGAGATGGGTGCGGGCTCGAGCTCGCAGCCGGGGGCCCGCCCCGCCCGAGGAGATCAGAGAGTGACCCGCTCTCAGACGGCGCCTGGTGGCCCGCGTGCCTCCGAGGAGCGGGGGGATCCTCCACGTCGGGATGACCCGCCCAAGCGGCCGGCGGAGAATGAGCCTTCCTCCCGCCATCTCTACGACGGCTCCGACCGCCCAGACTCGGACTCCTTGAAGAGGCGTTCGTCGAAGGCGAGGTCGACCCCGCCGGCGCCCGCACTGAGTGCGCCACAGGGAGAGGACACGAGCGTCCCCCCACGACGCCTCCAATCTTTAATCATCCGGGGCGGCGGGGCCCCAGCCGTGCAAGTTCCCCTCTCCGCCGGCGGGAGCCAGGGGCCGGCCTCCGACGCGGCGGAGGTCGGGAGGACAGCCCCCGAGCCACCAAGGGAGCGAAGCGCCGTCTTCGAGTCGGCGGGAAGAGGTGGGCCAGCCCCCGTGCCTGCGGAGCGCTGGGAGTCAGCTTCCGAGTCGGCTGGGGCCTAGAGGTCAGCCCCCGAGCAGGGCTCGTCGGACAGACCGGCGAAACGGGTCCGCGTCCGATCCAGCATGTAAGCTCCTGCCCGCTATCCTTTGTCGTTTTCGAGTTCTTCATCTTGTTCATCTCTTGATCTTGATTCGTGTTTGCTTCAGCCGCGCCGACACTGGCGTGCTCAGCCTCACGCCCCTGAAACGCGCAGCGCTGGGCGCGCACGGTCCGCAGTCTGAGCCCCACTCATTGCCCCCTACGCCGAGCCGTTGGTGGAGCAGGCCAAGAGCGGGCTGGTCATGGCCACCGAGGTGGTTGAGCTGGTGGCGCCACTGCCTTCGTCGGGCACTGTCAACTTGGGCGGGGGGCGGACGGCTATGGAGGCGGTCGTTGCCCAGGCGGCGACAGAGCCGCTGGTCGAAGCCACCTCAGGAAGCGGTGATGCCGTGGCGGCGTTCTCCGAGCAGATCGTGCCCCCGCCACTGCCGGCCAGGGGACATGAAGCTGAGGTGGGGACAGCGGCGGAAACTCCAGTGCCCGCGGCGGCGGGTGGGGACGTGGCTGAGGCGTCGACGGCAGACGCCATGGCCGCCGGCCTCCTGGAAATCATTGATCTCGATGCTCCCGACCTGCCGGTCAATGACAGGGACATCTACGAGGCCGTGCTGGAGCAGATGCTGTCCGAGTCGGTGGAGTCAGGGGTTGAGGCATCTGAGTCCGCCGCACCCGTGGCCGCGGCCTCGGCTGAAGCGGCGGAGCCTGCCAATGAGGAACCTGTGACGGACGCAACTGTGGTGGGACAGCTGACACCGGGTCGAGCTGGGGTTGTCGGAGGTCCCGAGTCCTCGGCCACGTCGGAGGCAGCCAAGGAGGTCCTCGGGGAGCCTGCAACCGGCGCAGAGTTGACCCTGGCCGCGTCCTCGCCTCCGGCCGCGGTGGTGGACTCGACCGCAGCTGATGCACCGGAGTCGTCGTCTCTCCGGCCCGCCGCCCCTGTCAGAGGCGGCGCCCGCGGCGAGCCCGACCCTCCCGGCTCCGCAAGAACACGATGTTCTCGGGAGCGCAGCGGGGGTCGCCTCCCCGGAGATCCAAGAGGTCGGGGAGGGCTCTGGCGCGGTCCTGCTGCCGGAGCTTGAGGAAGGTGGCGCGCGGATCTCCGACCTTGCCCGCTCCACGTGGGCGGCAGCTTTCGGGGCGGACGCGTCCGTCGACGAGGATGAAGAGTCTGTGGCCCGTCGCAGCCTCGAGCGTGGGCTCTTGTGGGCGCGCCGCGCGTTCGACGAACTCATCCTTCCCGCGACAACGGTAAGTCTTCTCGACGCAGTAGTCTACTCTTGTCTTTTCTGTTCATCCAAAATTTGTGATCGATGTACTTTTGCCCGGAACAGATGCTCGTGGAGTCCGGCAGGAGGAGAGCGCGCACCATCGACGAGCTCTGAGCAGAGAGGGCCCAGCTGGAGATGCAGCTGGTAGTTGCCCGCGTGGCCGCCGCCGCGGTGGTGGCGAGCGTGGCATCGTCGAGGGCCGCGCTCGAGGCCGCCAGGCAGTCCGCGGAAGACCGCACCACGGTCGCGCAAGCTGCTGCTGCTACCGCCACGATGGAGCGGGAATCTCTCGAGATGAGGTTGGCTCAGGCGGAGGCGAAGATCGAGGAGTTGCGGGCCGCTGTGACGACCGCCAACGACGCCGCTGAGAAGGCCACCACTGCCGCCGCCGCTGCCGAGGCCGCTGCCCAGGACGCCGCCCGAGCCGCCGCCCAGGAGAAAGCGGCGCTCGAGACGAAAGTGGCGGAACTGGAGCAGGACTTGGTCACCGCCAGAGCGGACCTCAGGATGGTCAACCGTCAGTTCTCCGAGGTGACCAACAAGCTCCAAGAGGTCACGGACGAGGCGACCCGGCTTCGGGAGAGTAACTCCAAGTTGTCGCAGGATGTCGACGGTGAGGCTTGATGCCTCCAGCTGCCAACTCCTCTCCTCTTGCTCATTTTGGTCGGTGCTGACTCCTCTCCTCGCGGTTTCAGGGTTGCGCGCGTACCGCGCCGGGATGACTGTGAAGCTTACGGAGAAGACGCAGGAGGTGAACACCGCCCTGCTCAAAATCCTCGAGAAGGACAGCTCGATTGAGCGGCTGTCGGAGCAGCTTGAGAGTAAGCCCTTCGCTCTGATTCCGATCTCACTTTTCCCCTGAACTGGTCGTGCGATGTTTGTTGATTTCGACTTGTTGACTTTTTCAGAGTCCAGAGCCGAGCTCGAGCAGTCCCAGATGGCTCGGGAGCAGGTCGCGGTTGAGTTGGTGCAGGCCAGGGACGCCCGGCGCGAGTCGGAGGAGTCTCGCAAGGTGAACATCCAGGATCTTGCCAAGCTCGCGAGGGCCATTGGCAGGGTCATGACTGAGCTTGGTGTTCCCTTCGGGCCGATGCTTCCCGACAGGCTTCTCGAAGAGGTCGGGCGCCTCCCAGAGGTGATCAGGGAGCGGGGGTTGTCGACTGCTCGGAGGGCGGTGCACCGGGTGCTCGCCATGTTCGAGTCGCACTACCAGGGGTTGGACCGCATGGCGCTGAGCGGCGGCTGGGCCCCCGGCATCTCCAATGCTCACTGTGACCAGCTCGAGGAAGACTGCGCTGCCTTCGCCCGTGACATGGCCGACACCGCCTTGAAGGACCTGGACCTGCTACCAAGAGACGCACCAGAAGACCCAGAAAGCTCCAGGCCTTCAACTTAGATGTATCATTCTTAGGTGCATGTAATTTAAGAACAGTTCGTATGTGTAACACCATGAACGGCATCATGTTATCGAGAACTTGTTCAAAAAGTGTTACAGCTCGAACGCTCCCGAGCATCCAGGGTCGACCGCTATAACGTGTAGTAGACCTTAGGAGTTTGAGATGACCAAGCTCTACTCTGGAGCCGCGGGGGCATAGGAGTCGAAAAGCTTGGACCTCTCGAACCGCTAAGGGGTGCCACACGTTCGCAGCCCCCAAGCACTTGGGGGAGTTCGAGAAGTAACTCGTGGGGTTTGTCGTCAAAATTATTTTAGACCGGAGTCTGGGCGGTTGCTCGAATGCCTTTGAAAAGAGGTCGGACGAAGACCTGAGGACTCGAGCTGTGCTCGCAAGTCTTCGCACCGTAGCCGCAGAGGCGTAGGCGCTAGGAACGTTGAACGAGCAGCAACGTCATGCCCCACACAGGTCATCGTCTTTACTTCTCGTAAGGTCGAGCCTTCCGCCAAAAAACCTTTCGCCCGTGCGATCGGTCACGACATAGATGTCGGATTTTGTTTCGAAAAATCATAAAAACGGAAGGAGGGCATCGCGCCCTGGGTAGCCCCCGAGCGGGGAGCGCTCCGGCACAGGTGCGGGGACGCTCGCCGCTCAGCCTTTAGAAAAATTGCGACATACAGAAACATGGCAACCGAGAAGTTTTCGAACTTATAGATATATGAACAAAGCATGCAACATTTATTCACTGATGTATAAGATTTAAAACAGTTACTCAAGGGTAAAATGGCCGTAGATGTTCGATGTTCCATGCGTTGGAGATGACCCGTCCGTCCTCGTATCGAATCTTGTATGTCCCGGGTCGGAGCACCTGGTGGACGATGAATGGCCCTTCCCAAGGGGGCGAGAACTCGTCAGAGGACCAGGTCCCCGACTTGGAACTCGCGGGCGTGTATGTTGCGCTCGTGGTAGCGTCGTAGAGCTTGTTGATACTTGGCGGAGCGTAGGAGTGCCACGTCACGGGCCTCATCGAGCTGGTCGATCGCGTCCTCGAGTGCAACTTGGTTGCCTTCCTCAGTATAGGCTCGCACTTGTGGACTGCCGTAGTCGATGTCCGTGGGTAGGACCGCTTCCGACCCGTGTGCCATGAAGAAAGGCGTGAAGCCAGTCGCCCGACAAGGCGTGGTGCGCAGACTCCATAGAACGGACGGCAGTTCGGCTACCCATCTTGCCCGGAACTTCTCGAGACGCTTGAAGATGCGAGGTTTTAACCCTTGTAGGATCATGCCATTCGCCCTCTCGACTTGTCCGTTCATCTTCGGGTGCGCCACGGCAGACCAGTCCACGCGAATGTTGTTGTCGTCGCAGAAGTTAAGAAATTTCTTCCTCGTGAACTGGGTGCCGTTGTCGGTAATGATCGTGTTGGGTATGCCGAAGCGATAGATGATGTCGGTGAAGAATGCTACGGCTTCCTCGGAGCGGACGTTCACGATGGGTCGCGCCTCGATCCACTTGGAGAACTTGTCAACCGCTACGAGGAGATGCGTGAAGCCCCCGGGCGCTTGTCGGAGCGGCCCCACCATGTCGAGGTGCCACACAGCGAAGGGCCATGTGATGGGGATGGTTTGAAGCGCTTGCGCCGGGAGGTGAGTTTGTCGAGTGTAGAACTGGCACCCTTCGTAGCGGCGCATGATGTCCTTGGAGTCCACCACTGCTGTGGGCCAGTAGAAACCTTGTCGGAAAGCTTTTCCGACAAGAGTCCTCGGGCCGGCGTGGTGTCCGCACGTGCCGGCATGGATCTCGCGAAGCAGTTCCTTACCTTGATCTCTGAGGATGCACCGCATGAGTATTCCCGCCGCGCCTCATTTGTAGAGCTCACCCTCGATGAGGACGAACACTTTAGCTTGCCGCGCGATGCGGTGTGCCTCCGTTTGGTCGGAGGGCAGCTTCCCCTCGACAAGCCACTCTAGGATGGGAAAGCGCCAATCCGGGTCCTCAAGGTTCAGCTCGGGTGGCTGATCGATCTCCATGACCTCTGGAACTTCAGGCTCCGGTGGGTTCTCCCCCTCAACACGTACAGAGGGTGCGTGTTGGTCGCTCGCGAAGACTCCATGTGGCACTGGCTTGCGACATGATGCAGTCTTGGCGAGGACGTCGGCAGCTTTGTTGTAGTCGCGCAGCACATGATGAAGCTCGAGCCCATGGAATTTGCCTTCCAGTTCACAAACGGCCTGGCAGTACGCCGCCATCTTTGGGTCAACACAGTTTTTCTCCTTCATGACTTGATCCACGATGAGCTCCGAGTCTCCTCTGATCTCGAGACGACATATCCTGAGCTCGACTGCTATTCGGAGGCCATTGATGAGCGCTTCGTACTCGGCGACGTTGTTGGAGGCCGGGAAATGTAGTCGGACCATGTACTCCATGCGCACGCCCAAAGGCGAGATGAAGACAAGGCCTACACCCGCCCCTTCCTTCATGACCGAGCCGTCAAAGTACATAGTCCATGTCTCGTGCTCGATGGGTGCCGGCGGAGTTTGGATCTCCGTCCACTCAGCAACGAAGTCCGCCAACACTTGGGACTTGATGGCACTGCGGGGTGCATACGAGATGTTCTGCCCCATCAGCTCGAGTGCCCACTTGGCTATTCTTCCTTCGGCTTCGGGGTTCTGGATAACCTCTCCGAGCGGGTACTTTGACACCACCATGATGGGGTGCGCATCGAAGTAGTGATGGAGCTTGCGCTTAGTCATCAAGACAACATATACGAGCTTTTGCATTTGTGAGTAGCGGGTCTTTGAGTCGGAAAGTACCTCGCTCACGAAATAGACCGGTCGCTGGACCTTAAGTGACCTTCCGGGTTCTTCTCGCTCGACTACCAGCGCAGCACTGACCACCTAGGTCGTCGCGGTGATGTACAGGAGCATCGGTTCCTCAGGCGCCGGAGCCGTGTGGATCGGTGGACTCTTCAGCATGTTCTTGAGGGAGTCGAGTGCTTCCTGAGCTTCGGGTGTTCACGCGAAGTGGTCGGACTTTTTCATCAAGCGGTACAACGGCAGGCTGTGCCCTCCGGGTCGTGTTATGAAACGGCTAAGAGCTGCGAGGTAGCCCATGACACGCTGTACGCCCTTCAAGTTTTGGATCAGCCCCATGTCCGTGATGGCCGAGATCTTCTCAGGGTTAGCTTCAATGCCGCGTTCCGACACGACAAAGTCGAGGAGCATGCCCCTCGGAACCCCAAAAACACACTTCTCGGGGTTCAGCTTTACCCCGTGCTCTCTCAGCTTCGCGAACACCTCCGTGAGGTCCTGGACTAGATCGCCGGTCTTTTTCGACTTGACCACGATGTCGTCGACGTATGCCTCGATGATGCGTCCTATGAGTTCCCCGAAGACGCGTCGCATGCATCTTTGGAACGTAGCGCTCGCGTTTTTGAGCCCGAAGGGCATCGTCTTGTAGCAGTAAGCGCCGAACGGGGTGATGAACGAGGTTGCGAGTTGGTCCGCTATGCACATCGCTATCTGGTGGTACTCGGAGTACGCGTCGAGAAAACAGAGGGTTTCGCACCCAGCTGTCGAATCGACTACTTGATCTATGCGAGGCAAAGGAAACAGATCCTTGGGACATGTCTTGTTAAGGCCCGTGTAATCAACACACATCCTCCATTTCTTATTCTTCTTCTTTACAAGTACAGGGTTAGCAAGCCACTCGGGGTGGAACACTTCTCGGATAAACCCTGAACTAAGGAGCTTCTTGATCTCCTCGCCAATCGCCTTGCACTTCTCGTCGTTGAAGCGGCGGAGGCGTTGCTTCACTAGTTTCGATCCCGGCTTGATGTTCAGTTTGTGCTTGGCAACCTCTCTCGGGATTCCCTTCATGTCGAAGGGTTTCCATGCAAACACGTCGAGGTTCGCTTTGAGGAAGTCGACGAGCGCGCTTTCCTATTTAGGATCGAGCACCGTCCCGATACGGAGCGTGCGGCCATCGTCGGAGACGGCCGCATCCTTAACATCCTTGGCGGGCTCAAAAGAGCAGGCCGCTCGCTTGGACGACTCGGGGATTTCCTGGTCCTTGGAGGGAGGCTCGGCGCGGAGCCTCTCGTACCAGATCAGTGCCTCCGCAAATTGGAAACACTCAGCGTCGCACTCGAATGCGCGCTGGTGTGTGGTCCCTACTGTGATGATCCCCTTCGGACCGGGAATCTTCAGCTTCAGGTACGTATAGTTGGGCACGACCATGAACTTCGCGTAAGCTGGCCTCCCGAGGATGGCGTGGTACGTCCCCGAGAACCCCACCACTTTGAAGGTGAGGGTTTCTGTGCGGAAATTTTGCAGGTCCCCGAACGTGACGGGCAGATCGATCTGCCCGATCGGGAGAGCCTCCATTCCAGGGACGACCCCGTGGAATGGTGCGGTCGACGGCCGCAGCTTGGACCGCGGGATGCCCATGTCGTCGAGCGTTGACGCATAGAGCACGTTGATCTTGCTCCCCCCGTCCATAAGGACCTTGTGGACTCGCTTGGACCTGAACAGGGGAGCTACCACTAGTGGGTAAGCTCCCGGTTGTGGTACGCGGTCAGGGTGATCCTTGCGGTCGAAGGTTATCGGAACCTCCGACCACTTTAGGTAGGATGGTGTCGGGGACTCGGCGTTGAAGACTTCACGCCGGATCATCTTCTCTCGACGCCTTGAAGGTCACGCCGGGGACCCACCAAAGATCATGTGAACTGCGCCATCCTCGCCTGGGTACCGGGCCTCCGCGTCGTCGTCATCGTTGTCGGGAGGCGGCGCGGCCTTCTTCGGCAGATCTGCCGCCCTTGGCTTGAGGGTGTCGTTGACGTAATTCTTGATCAAACGACAGTCCTTGAGCGCATGCTTCACGGGCACCTTGTGGTGGGGGCACGGCGCGTCCAGTAGCGTCTCGACATGGTCCTTTGGTGGGCCTACCTTGGCCGGGCTGCTCGTGGGCCGTGTCGCCTTGCGTTCAACTGCTGCGACGAGGTTGTCGTCACGCCGTCGCTTGTCGCTCTTCTTCTTCTTCTTGAAATGTGAGGACGTCCCCTCGCCATGGTCCGTGACTTGTTTCCCCTTGCCCTGAGGGGTGTTGAGTGTCGCCGCGACCGCCTCCTCGCTGTCTGCGTTGTTGCTCGCGATGTCGAGGAGCTCCCGAGTGGTACGGGGCATGCGGCGCCCTAATCGATGGATCAGGGAAGTGTGGGTCGTGCCGTTCTGGAACGCCGAGATGGCGTCGTTGTCCGTTGCGCCGGGAAGCTCGGTGCAACGCTTGGAGAAGCACCGGATGTACTCGCGCAGGCTTTCCCCTGGCTTCTGTTTGCAGTTTCGCAGCTCCCACTGCTTGCCGGGGTGGGTGTACGTGCCCTGGAAGTTGCCGACGAAAACCCGGCGCAGGTCAGTCCAATCGTTGATCTCGCCACGGGGCAAGTGCTCGAGCCATGTCCGCGCAGAGTCGCCGAGGTAGAGTGGCAGGTTCTTGATGATGAAGAGGTCGTCTGTCGCTCCACCCGCGTGGCACGCGAGCCGGTAGTCCTCCAGCCTCACGCTGGGGTTGGTGTCCCCGTCGTACCTAGGGACGTTGGTCGGAGCTCGGAAACGCGAGGGGAACCTCGCGTCCCGCACGCCTTGTCCGAAAGCTCGCGGTCCCCTCTGGTTCGGCGACCAGCTGCGGTCGCGGTCGTAGCGTCGCCCGCGTCCCCGGCCGTCATGTCGACGCGGGCGGTGCTCGTCGCGGGGGTTGCGGTTGTCGCCGTCGCGGTGGTTGTCGACGCTCGCAGTCCGTCGGCGAGCTTCGATGGTGTCCCGGGCGTCGCGGTTGGGCCCGAGACGACTCTTGACAGCCGATGCCGCGGCCGCGGCCCCATCCCCGTGATCCTGATGCCAGGAGGGGGGCGGGTTTGGGTGATGCGCGGAAGGCGCTGCCCCTCGGTCACGTTCCGACCGCTGGCGTGAGGCGGAACTCTCCGCCTGCTGTGCCGCCGCCGCTTCGAGTAGCGCCTTGAGCTGTTGGCACACTCGTCTCTCCTCGGAGGTCGCTGCCTCCGGGCAGCCGCGCAGCAGCATGGCCGCTGCGGCTAGGTTCTGTGACGCCCGCCTAAAGAGCGGCGGGGCGTCACCGTCGGCGTTGGCGTCGACGTTCGCGCCTTCGTTGGCGCGTCGATTGTTGTCGCGTGTGCGTCCTCGAGCCAGCAGCGTCGGGGTGCGGGCTCTGGATTGCTTAGCGGCAGGTCGGCGTTCCTGCCACTCGCTGTTTCCCTCACGGCGTTGCTCCTGCACCGGGACCTGCCACGGAGCCGGAGGCGGGTTACGGGGCCCGCCGTCCTCCCTGAGCTCCTGGTGGAGGTTGGCTAGCTCCTCGTCGAGCTGGCGCCTGGCCTCGGCGAGCTCATCGAGGCGCGCCCTGCGTTGGGCGTCGGTGGCGCGGTGGCGTGGCGCCGGCTCCTGGTCGGTGGAGCTGCTCGAGGCCGACGCCACGCAAACGAAGTAGTCGCGCGTGGGATCTCGTGCCTGCATCGACGGTGTCCTCTGAGCTGTTGCGGAGCCCGGAGAGGCGCGGGTCGCTCGTAGGTCGTTTACGTAGGCCGTCACCGAGTCGTCCGGGAGGCCTGGTTGTCCATGGGGGTACATGACGGTGTACCGCTCCATGAACTCCCCCCAGGCGAGTGGCTCGGCTCTGCTGGCCTGGAAGGCGAGGTCGGTGAGGTAGTAGGCGGCGAGCCTAAAACGCTCCTGTGTTGGGTTAGACCCCAACATGGCCACGATCGTCTCGTCCGAGAAGCCTCGGACGAACGCCGCGCGCCCCGCTGCCCCCGTCAGGACGTTGGGGCGGGCCGGCCGGGCGAAGGTTCGCCCAGCGACGGACTCCGCCGGCCCGGCGTAGACGAAGCCGAGGGAGCCGAAGCACATGGTGGCCCCAGGGGTTAGCGAAACCCTGCGACCCTCCATCCGAGTCGTTGGTGAAGTTCGGCGAGACACACAATGTGCCCCTACCTGGCGCGCCAACTGTCGGGGTTCTCTACCGCCGGACAGTAAATTTGTATCGATCGTGTGTCGGACCCGGATGGTTAGCGCAGGAGACAATGGGATTTATACTGGTTCGGGCCTCCGAGGAGTAACACCCTACGTCCAGTGTCGAGCTGCCGTGTTCCCGTACTAGGGTTGTTTGTAGTAGGGGTTACAAACTGGTCGGGAGAGGGTGTCGAGCCCAAGTCCCTTAGTATGAGTGTTCGGTTCGTCAGCCCTTGTGACGGTTGCCCTCCTCTCCCTTTTATAGACGCAAGGGGGAAGGGCAAAAAGGGAAATAAAGTAAGAGTTACAGTGTTGGCCACTGGGAGGTCCTCTCGAGCGTCGCTGTCCGTCAGGGCGTATTGAAGAGGAGCCGCGCCGTGTTGTCATAGAGGCCGCCGCGTGGCCATGCGGGGCTGTTCATTTCGGGACGCTTGGCGCTTTCTCCGAGTAGTTTGGTGGTGACTCAACCCGTCTGAGGACGGGATGAGCTCGCCACGTTAAGGCCTAATTGTAGGCATGTGCTTATCGTAGGGGGCACTCGAGTGCCTTGGGCGGAGTTGGCGTGCTGCAGGGTCGGATGTGACGGCGAGTTGATGGCCGTGCGGCTAGGTAGAGCTGCATTAAGACTCCTGTCAGAGCCGGACGCCCGCGCGTGCCGCCAGCTGGTGCGCTTGCATGGCATGGGGAACTGGCGCCCCACGCGTCATAGCGGAAGAGTTCGCGTGCCGGGGTCGCGCCACGTGGTATGGGCCGTGTCTTGGTCGGAGACGGAGAGTGCTCGTGCGAACGAGCTGCTTGTCGTGCGAGGCGGAGACTTGTCGCGCGAGGCGGAGACTTGTCGGAGAAGCTTCCCCTAGTAGGGAACTTGTCGGAGAAGCTCCCAACTAGTCGGGAACAAGACGTCTTGCCAGTGAAGATCTTGACAGGGGTCTTTAGTCCTCCTCGTCTTGATGCAATCTTGGCCTTCACGTTGTCAATGGTGTCAGAAGACTCCACCTCAAGAGTAATTATCTCGCCGTCAAAGAGGACCCTAATCTGAGCCCTCGTCACTATGCTAAAATGAGCAAATTTCGAAGTGTTTTCTCTGAACGCACGGTAGTATTTATGATTAGGCTATATATTGTCCGGGAGTAGAAAAAATTAGTTGTTACAAACAGAAAATGAATTCTGATTGGAAAGAAAACACTGAACAAAAAAAATACTTACCATATTTGTTACATCGTTGGGACCGTGATGCAAATGCGATGTGATCAAAATAACTAAGGCAGTGCACGGCTCACGGAAGTAGGCAGTGCACGGCTCACGGAGAAAAGGTCTGAATTTTTTTTTGATAAAACATACCTGTATTCATGTTAAGGATAACGCAGTACACAGATGCGTACACATACAGATACGTTCCAGAAGGATACAGAGGACAGCAAATGCACAAAGGCCCCTAAAAACAAAAAATTACAAGGAAGTCCTTGGAACCTTTGCACACCAAATCCTCCAAGCAGCGGTGCCGCCGGCCGTCGCCGGACGCCATGCGCCACCATGCCAGCATCCCAGGGACTGAAGGAACTCCATCGCCAGAAGGCTTTTGGAAGAGCCGCAGTAGACACTCACCCACACGGATGAGATGAAGGCAAACGCCGATGCCGCATCGGCCGGGGCAGCACCCCGAGTTCCAACCGCCTTGAAGCCAGATTCGCCATCGACGACGAAAGCCGCCGTGGTACGCCCGGATCCGCTCCACTCTCCTTGCTACCTCACACCCTAGAGCTGCCTCCTTATCCTTGAAACAGAGAGCCGGAGAACGCACCATCCAACCGGATCGATGCTCCGCCGGCCGACGACTCCTGTACAGAGATCCCCTGCAGGGAACCCCTCCTCCACGGGCCCGCCGGCGGCGCCGGAGTGGAGCACCACCGGGGCGAGGACGAGTCCGGGAGGACCTAGTTGAGCTGCATAACTCACCTGCCCGGCGCCCTCCTAAACGATGTGAAAAAAAACCGAGAAGTGGGTGGGTGTGGGCCACCTGCGTGCAGGAGGAAGGCCCATATAGGAGCGCCCGCGCGAGAAAAACGGTGCGTGCGCTGCGGGGCGGACAAGCCGGCGGAAGTGGGCGCGTCGGAGGGGCCTCGGGTATGGAATAGTTATTCCATACCCTATATACCCTATACACACACACGTGTGTGTGTGTGTGAGTGCTGTTAGGTACAGAAGTATCAAGCGAGGAACTAAGGAAAGGTATGATTCTCTGCCAAAAGTTGGCTTCGGTTCTATTATTCTCTGTTGACTTTAATCTGAATTGACAATGTTTGATGTTAGAGTTCTACAAGTTCTTGAAGAAAAAAATGCGTGCAGTCTGAGGAGCTCTTGTTTGAAACAAGGTGATGCCCTTGTCTAATGCTCTCGGTTTAGTTTCCTTGGAATTGATGCTGAATTGTCCATAATGTTAGTTAGTTCTCTATTGATTGCCTACTATTCTGTTCTATGAACGTTTCTTGGAGATTTCAGTTCTTATGCCGAGATCTTTGCTTTTGAAAAAAAAGACCGTGTTGCTATATTTTGCTAAAATCGCAGCTCAAGTGGTAGCTAGCAGATTGGAAGCTTTCAGATTGTGCACAGCTTAAATTTTTTTCATGTTTCTAGATTCTGTTATACAACAACTTTTTTTGCAGGACATGATGAGGTCATTGATGCGTAAGAGAGTTGAAGCACCACGCATCCCGACATTTGAGGATGTGCATCCTTATACCAAGTGGACTATGTGTGTCCGAGTATACCACAAGTTCCATATCGAGAGGTTTGGTCCTGGCACAAAGAGGCTCGACATGGTGTTATTGGATGAGAATGTAATACGTATGTGCACATTTACTTTCATATGCAGCAGTTTATATTTTGATAGAAATTCTTTTGTCACTATCTTTTTTCGATAAAGGAAGTTTTATTAATTTCAAGATTGTTACATCAAATTGATACAAAAATCTTGTTTTTTTTGTCACAAGCTATCTATTTTTTTAACAGGGTAAGAAAATGGCTGCTGTCATATGTGATGGCGATGTGGATCGATTCCAGGATTTGCTTGTAGAGGGGCGAGTATATTATGTGTCGCGGATGTCTGCGGAACCAGCCATGAGATCTCAGTATTACAAGTTTGCAGATAGTCATTATGCGTGTCGTTTCACCTCAGTGACAATGGTGAATGAGGTGAAGAATGCGACTGAGAAGATGATCCCACTATTCCCACCATTTATACCTTTTGACAGAGTCTGGGAGTTCACAATGGATAATGATACATATATTGGTAAGTTCTTCAATTTCCCTTTGTATATTATAAGTGTTCTTTAGTAAACATGATTTTTTTTTCTGTTTACATGTTAGATGCTATTGGCATGGTCTTATATGTAAGTTCAATTGGACAAAAGGAGAGTGACTACAATCGAAAGATCCCAGTTATAAATATCACTCTAATGGATGGCACGTATGTATATATGTCTTTCGAATCATAGTATCTATGTAACTCAAAGTTCATATATTTAGTTTCTCATGTTGCGTTTATTTTTCCAATGCTAATTTATTTTGTAGCTTTAATATTATGAAGATAGTTGTATGGGATAAGTTAGTGACCAGAAACCTAAGTATCTGGGGAACACTAGCAGAGGAGCGTCCTATTGTTGTGGTGACAATGTTAAATGCAAACCGCCATGGTAAGTTTGCAAGTGACTGTGTTCTATGAAATATCAGCAGTGCAATAGTAAATCTGGTATAAATTAATGATTCTAATTTAATTGACTAGACCGTGACCTGCACACTACTGAGTTTAGCAGGCTGCACTTTGATCCTGATATTGCAGTTGCACGTGAGTTGAAGAAAAGGTAATTGGAAGTTTGATCGAAATTGTATTATTATTTGTTTTATTTGTAGTGTTTATTAATTACTTGCAAACATTTTTTTATGTAGGATCAATAGTGATCTTCGTGAACCAACCTCTCCTTGAATCAAAGAAGATAAATGTAAGCATGGAGCAAAGCTGGAGTCTTGGCACAAGAGTTGGAGTGACCGTGCCTTTTGCTGTGGTTGTGCTTTTGAGCATGTGGTGATGTGAATTCTCTTGGTCATTTGAACCAATAGAATCTGGACTCTGTTCTTCGATAGGCTGTTGTCTTCAAATTCCTCTGTAGCTGACGCTGTCAAACAAATCCTGCTAGCAGTAGCAGTAGTTTATCGATCTGATTTACCACCTATGTCACTGAATGTTGATTTTGAGAGGGCAACTAAGCCTGTTGAATTGAGCCATTCTTCAAGGTTTGTATGCTTCAGCCTGATTGGCTTTTGTATTTGTTTATCTCATGCAATGATGATGTGTATGCTCTAGCCTGATTTGGCTTGGGAAAATATTTACCTTCAGTGATCCATTTCAAAGAAAACAAGCTTGTTAGTCAGCATAAATAAAACAATGATATCGAATGACTACATAGGCTTGAAATAGACGTGACAAGATTACAAAGCAGGTTTCCTGTTGGGAAGCAAGTTGGTTCAGTCATTTTGTTGTCGAAGCAGCCAACCTAACAGTTGAACACGTCATCGACGGCGTACGTGTTGGCGCAGGGCAGTGCGAGCAGCACAAAGGCCTTGACACCTTCCAATCCCATTACCACCTCATGCAGATTGGCACGGCTCACCACACCTAGAGGATGGGAGACGAGCAGCGAGGAGGAGGCGAGACTTGGTGCGGATGTCCTGCACGTCCATGCCTCGCCGTGTACCTGTTGCGGGTGCTCGCCGCGGAACTGCTCCAACCTCGCTTCCCGATGGGGCGCCATGCAGCTTAAGCGGAAGGCCACAACCTGATTGGGCCGTTCCGTCGGCAGCTATTCATTTGGCAATAGCACACGGAACGGCTTTTGACTCTCAAGCTTCGTGTGACGCCTCCACTCCCCCACAGCCCCAGGCAGGACAGCGACAGGGGCCTGCTCTCCTCCCCCGCGCTTGTGGTTAGCCACCACTGGTGTGAGGTTGCCCTCCACAAGCCCCTTTGAGCTTACCGTCGCCCGCACGGCTTGCTCCGACAGCCCAAGCCCCTGGAGGTCGGGAACACGCCGGCCAATATTGCTCCTCGGATGAGATGGCAGCCAACACGCATGAGCACCAGGGGAGTGGTGCGGACGAAGACACGCAGCAGCCAAAGCAGATTGCATCGACGGCCGACGATGACAGCAGCGCGGGGACAAAGAGGACCAAAGAAGAACAGCTTGCCATGGACACACTGGCCCAAGCCCGCAACGGTGGGGAACTCGTCATCCATTGCTCCTCCGAGAAGATGGTAGCCAACACGCCTGAGCGCCAGGGGAGCCATGCAGACCAAGACAGGCAACGGTCAAAGCAGATCGCATCGATGGCTGACGATGACAGCATCACGGGGACGAAGAGGACCAAAGAAGAATAGCTCGTCATGGACACACTGGCCCAAGCCCTCGGCGGTGGGGAACCACTGATAAGATGGCAACCGACATGCCTGAGCACCAGGGGAGCCAGGTGGACTAAGACACGGAGCGGCCAAAGCAGATAGCAGTGACGGTTGACGATGACAGCAGCACGGGGATGAAGAGGAGCAAAGAAGAACAGCCCGTGCCGGTGGATACGAATCTCCAAGCTGAATGCAATGTAAGTCTTCAGTATTCAAAACCTCCATCATCATACAGTTGTTCAGATATGTCTTCAATTTTTTATGTACAAACGAAATGTTTGAACAGACTGCAGAATAGATTAATTTTTTAGTTTGTGCCCAATCTACCATTCTACGAGCTGGATTGTTGGACAAATTGCTATGTTTTGAGCTTTTAGTTTCAAAAAAATGAATATACCAATGTCCTCTGAAAGTAACCAAACTTTGGAATATGTATGGGTGGGGGTGAAGCATCACAACTATTAGTTTAAGATTACATCTAAGATTGATTTTGTTTCCTGCATATGATGGGTCATGAATAGGAAGTATAAACACACTACTAAATTATGCAATCCTATCTAATCCAGTATACTCACTGAAAAATTATCTCTACTACTAAAAAGCTTCACACTACTTAATCGACAGTCCACTGTAGTTCCATAATCAGACACCACAACTGAACACGACGGCAGGCTGATTAAACAGCTAGCACAATTAAATAATCAGGCCTAGGCATTCCATAGGCTAAACATGCTTATGATAAACTGAAGAAAGTCTCATCAACTAAGCTCGCTGTTCTCCAGCCAGCCAGCCATAAATCACTCGGAGACTCTAGGTGATTGGATTATCTGTTGCATTACATTTCCATTTGCTGATATTCTATTATTTAGGTTTAGTTACCTTCATTTTTTTAATTCCAAGCTCCTTGACATAATCCTGGATGTTCAGATGCTGAAAGGGGATGAGAAGAAAATGAGCTGTAAACTACAAAATGAGGTGCAAACATCAAAAGTGGAGTCACGTTACAACAAACCCAAGAAGGCTCACACAATTGAGGTTTCCAAATCAGGTGCTTATTTCTGCTGACCATTAATTGTCATTTTCATTTTGATATAAAAGTCCTCTGATCTTTTATTAAGCAAGTGTTTTATTGCAGATTATATTTGCACCAAAGAAAATGAAGATATTATCGAGAACATCAGAGGGCAACCACAAAACAAAATGTTGGTGGGCATCGACGGTGTGTTCTTAACAAGAGGGGATATGGAATGCCTTTTTCATGATTCTAGTCACTTGAATGGAAACGTAAGTACATCTTTGTAAAATCACATTGTGTTTGGAAATTACTTTGTAATCTAATTGTAACCTTTGTTATCCGCTTGTAATAAATATAGGTTTTAAGTGCGTACATCCATCTTATGATGGTTGAAGGGCATCTCTGTAGTAGGGAGGGTGGAAAGGTATTCCTAGAGAATACATTTGTTTCTAGCATTTTAAAACGTGATGGCAAGATTGATTTGGAAGAAGTAAATCCTGAGGTGGCTGCCATCAAGAAAATAGTAGATAATTATCTAGACCATGACATGGTAAAGTGAACTTTTTACCTCTCTCTCTCTCTCTCTCTCTCTCTCTCTCCACACACACACAGAGATATATTAGTGGCTAATTCTTCAACCTCTTATTCAGATATTCATTCTGATCAATATTTCAAAGTGCCATTGGTACCTAGCAGTAGTCCATTCTCGAGAATGTCAGATACATGTGCTCGATTCACTAGGCGATGGAATGAGCCGAACAGATCTTAAAGAAACTGTTAGTAACTACTACTTTTGTAGTCCTTTTTGATTTTTTTTTGTTTTTAACTGACTCTATGGTTATTAGCTAACTGGGCTACAGAGATATATAAGCATTGTTGCATGGCTAAAAAATCTCAAAAAACACAAATGGAAGCATCTTAACATTGCAGAATGGCCTGTCATAGAGAAAATCACAAGGCCAATGCAGACAGATGGGTACACACTACATCATTCTTATCACAAATAATAACCTTTTCTTATCAATAATCTTGTGGTCAAATCTTTTTTTATCCTTTAGCTCATCATGCGGCTTGTTCGTGATAAATTACATGGAATACTGGACAGGAACACAGCTCTCTGACAGTTTCACTTAGGTATTTTGTGTAGAAATGACAGCACCTGTTTATTTTCTTATTTATAAGTCATCTAAATATCAATCATTGTTACCACCGAGCAGGAGGATATGAAAAGATTTAGATTAAAATTAATTGCCATCCTGTGGGACTCGGAACTAAATACGAGGAAAGCATGCCTCGATTGTGAACATGATAACAACGATGGAGGAAAATCAAGTGACACTGAAATCCTAGATAGGCCTGCCAAAATTATCAAAAGGGACAACCAAAATGTGCCTTCCACTAGCAACAAGCCAATGGGAGAAGCAGAGTTAATATCCATGCTTCACAACTATATCAAGTCACTTGGTGATGCCGATACTTTGGAGTGAGCCCCCTTTGTTCAACTTACCTTTGTATTTTTAGTTTTTATATTCTTCGACGATTATGCATAATTTTGATGCTACCACACTACAGGACTTTCAGTGGTAAGTTAGCTGCCATCTTGCTGGATATGAAAGCACGCTCTTTTTTCATTCGTACCATGCCAGTGAGCCAAAAGGAGTTAAGAGATGAGATTTTCAATCATGTCAATCAATCATGATGAGGCGTTAGGGTAAGCTATAGCTGTTCCATATGTACATTTATCACTAAAAGATCATTTTGTTTTATGTTGCCACACTTGTATATGAAAGCAATCTTTTTACAGGAAAGAATGGGTACTAAGTAGCAAACCTTACCCGATGAGGTTTTTACGGTACACAATACCACCTTGTACCACCGGTTGAAAAGGACTCGTATGTAATAAAAAAGGATATATATGTAAGGATTCGATGGTTGAGGTTAATTCTATACTACCGGTTTTTTAGTGTGGTATGGGTGGTATTCATAGGTGGTATGGGTAGTATATGGGTATTATCGGAAATATGCAAAAATAATATTGTTGTACTATATGAAATCAAGTCTTTTTATGTAACCTTGGCAGTGGGGAAATTTTTTCCAAATAATATACATCAAGCAAATTACCATTTTACCTATAGTAAAAAATTGAAAAAAAACCGATAATACTACCGTACCACTGTTGGGTGGTATTGTGTACCGTAAAAGACCTCTACCCGATTGCCTTAACTCTGAAGAAGATACAAGAAACATTGAAGTCTGGCCATAAAATGGATGTAGATTGTTTCAACTTAGCTGTACGGAAACTTGCTTATGAAGAACTCGAGATGTTGAAAGGAACTAACAGAATTGTGTCAAAGCACTACATGGACTTGAAGTTTTGTGTGAGTATTTTTATCAGCATGTAGTCACTCTTGTCATCACGCTTATATGCTTTAATAAACTTTTATTTTAGGATGCTTGTCACTTCCAGTTCAAATTTGATTTTTTTATAAAAATTGCTAGAAATAAAATTAATTAGTTAAATATATCAAATCAAAACAAAAATCTTCCAAATTTTACAATGAAGTATGGCATGTTGTATGTATATAGTAAAAAAAATTCAAGTTGAGAAGAATTTTTTTTGAGGAGCAATTAGATTTGAGACTTAGGAGGACATAACTTGAGGAAAAAACTTTGCCATGCGCCAAAATAAAAACGCACGGCAAAGACACCTCTTTGCTGTGCGTTTTTTAAAGACGCACGACAAAGGTTTTGTTAGCCAGTGGAAGCTTAATATAGATACTTTTATCTAGAATATGAATATTCTTGCTAGCCCTTACTTATTAAGTTTCGAGGTATTATGATCGGATCATGAAATTCATAGACCTCATGTCTACTTGCAGATGCATTATCTCACTCTGAAATCCTTGAATCACTGTATGGATGAGGCCTTACTCCTTTGTCCCTACTTTGTTTTGATCTTTCTGCAATTCTTTGTGCTGAAGTACTATATTGCAGACACCACCTTTTCTTGTTACTTGGAAAGTGGAGTATGAACATCATCAAATTAAATCGTAATTCTGTGAACTCTGGATGAACTATATATGTGAGAGTTATTAATTGATATGCAGAGACTTGGAGCGGCCCCAAACATCATTAAGTATGAGAAGCTCATGAAGGACAAGTTTTAGATGGATATCCATATGATAGCCTTGTTTTTTCATGGATCATCCTGATGCTAAATTGAGAGCTTTAGTGATGCGATGATATCACCAGCATAGCTTCCTAGAGGATAATAAAGATTTGTGCGTATGTTTGATCTTGTAGCTTGGCTTGTCAGGCTTGTTTTGATAGAAACACAATAGTTAAATAATTGAAGGAACTACCATCGATTAACTATTATGTGTGATATGTTTCTACTTCCATTTACAATATTACTATCTTCCTGATTCTTTTGTGCATTGTATTATAAATATTTTACTGCCCGTGGCAACGCACGGGCACGATCCTAGTAGGAGTACTAGGTGTATGCCCGTGCGTTGCTATGGGCAAGTTTTAAAAAGAAAAGGTGTATTATTTCAAAACATAATAAGAAAAATAGATAAATTATTTAAGTCATAAACGTTAGTAGCAAATTGTATGGCAATGATGATGGAAAGAAAGTCCAATGTGCTAATACAATTTTTCTTTACAATCATCAAGACCGAGAATGTTATAACAACTCATGCTTTTCTAGTTGTGAGGCCAATGTAGCATCCAAGATAATCTCGTAGAACTTCAGGTATGTTCCTTGCATATTGGTTCCCCTTGAACGTAAGTAGGTGTATTAGAAAGCGCTTTCTCAGTTCATATTCATCCTGCACATACATTATACATATAGTTATATAAAAAATAATTAGGGCTCATGTTTTGCCATGTAGAATACCCACCAGGCAAGTTAGTGCTTGTAACCTTTCACCATCCCATGCGCGCATGAAAAGTAGAACATAATATGCAGATAATTCACTGTGTGGAAGAATAAATTGTTAGGTTTGTGCTATATAAAGAAGATCCTCATCAGTAAGAAAATTACCTATCTATGTTTATTTGAACACCATTTAGAAATGTATGATCCCATAGATAAATATTCTCACTCCACTGGCCTTCAATATTCATGATAGTTCCAAGGATAGTGGAAGCACGTTGAATTTTGTTTAAATATTTTCGTACTGGCTGCTTACTGAACGAAGAATCTATAGGAATTGGGTCTAGTATATAGACAACTTGGGCCTTTAGGTCTAGCACAAACAGCATGAATGCTCCATTAATGGAATTTGAGCATGGAATAAAAATCTGCAATCAAAACATAGGCATTAGGGTGGTGGGGGGGTAATATTCTCTAAAAGTATACAAAGGTAAGGATTATTACCAATCTGCACTCTGAGACATTGTAGTTTCTCCAAGGCCAGCTAAGAACCAATTTTGCTAACTGTTTAGTATTGAACTTCACACGAAACTGACTAAAAAAAATGAGTGGAAAAATTATATTCATGTTATATAGCCAAATTTAAGACCTTTTCCATGAAATCAATAGAAACTTTGAACATATTGACCAGGAAACACGATTATGATCGTGTGTCGAAATGATTTAAAAATTCTAAAAAATGCGAATGAAGTTTAAAAATTATGAGATTTGTCAATATCTCATGAAAATCATTTGTAACTGATGTAGTAAAAATTTGAAAGAGTTTTGAAAATTTTGTCACATACAATGCTTCAAATCGAAACATCTCCGATGAAGTTTCATAGAGTTAAGGAGCATGTGGTTAGATTTGTATGTGATGTGACATTCAAATTGTGTTTTGACTTCAAACTTGTTTTCTATAAGCAATAGACAACATAAGTTATTTTGTTTTATTTTTCGAGAATTTTTCAAACTTGTTTGATAATTTTCATGAATTAAGTATAATTACGAAAAAAATACTTTGTCGTGCGTCGACGCACGACAAACATTAACATTGTTGTGCGTCCGTCCAAAACGCACGACAAATAAACGCATTGCCGTGCGCCCTTTCTAAAACGCACGGCAAACAAAAACATTTACCGTGCGCCTTTATTTTTGACGCACGGCAAAGAGGCCCAGCCCCAAACCGCCACGGCCCACAGGAACGATCCGGCCCACCTTCACCCCAACCGCTGGGGACCGTCGATCTCGCGACCGGATGGTCCAAATTCGATGACAAAATGATATATATACCGCCCCCTCCGCCCCCAAACCCTATTCTCCTTCCACCCGACTCCTCTCACCCCGCACAGGGACGCCGCCGCCCCCCATCTCCGTCATCCCGTCACCCTCCTCCTCTCCATCCCAGCCCCCATCTTTCCCCCATCTCACCACGATGATGGCGGACGGCGGCCCGGCGCCCTCCTTCATGGTGCGCTGGGATGCGGACGGCGGCGGCCTGGTGCCCTCTCCCTCCACTCCAACCGGCCGGCGGGCGGCGAGGCCGGATCCGCGCGTGGCGGTCTGAGGATGGGGTTCCCGGCGGCGGAGGCGGCCCGAGGACGGGGCTCCCGGTGGTAGAGGCGGTGGCCCGAGGACGGATCCGCACACGCCGGCCCAAGCTCGAGGTTTGCTCTCTCTCTCTCTCTCTCTCTCTCTCTCTCTCTCTGACATCTCCCTCCCTCGATCTCCGACAGGTGGCGGCGGCGGCGGTATTGGTGGTGGCCGGAGTGGCAGCGTCCTGGAGTCCTCCGACACGGGGGATGTGTGCCGGTGGCGGTGCTGGTGGTGGCCGGAGCGGCGGCGTCTTGGAGTCCTCCGACACGGGGATGTGTGGCGGCGGCGGCCCGGGCGCGGTGGACTAGCAGCGGCAGCCCGGGCGCGGTGGTGTCCCGGCGGCCGACGCGGTGGAGGCCTAGTAGCGGCGGCGGCTTCGACGCGGTGTAGGCCTAGCAGCGGCGGGCCCCGACCTTCTTCTTTTATGTTTTTTTTGCTTTTGATTGCCGTGCGTTTCCATGGTCGGCGCACGACAAAGATTGTTGACCAGACGTTAGAACTGGCGCGCTGTCAGCCGCTTTTTTTTACCGTGCGCCGTCCCTGATGCACGACAAAGATTGCTTGTCGTGCGTGTGATAAAAAGCGCACGGCAAACAGTGTTTACTGGACAATTTTCTGCCGTGCGTTTCCAGGGAAAACGCACGGCAAACGAGTTGTTTCCCGTAGTGGACACTGGACACGGCCGCGACGCCGCTCCCCGAGCACGGGCCGGCGGCGCAGAGTAGTGCTAGCCCAGAGCCAAAGTCGTCACTCGTCAGGGTCATCGTTGTCTGCCGTGATGAATTTCTTCCCGTACTCAGCTCGGTTGCTCACATTATGAGGTTGCCATGGCATGCCGATGGGGTTTATAAAGAGGCCGGCTACCCGGCGTTCATCTTACTACTTGTGCCGACACTAAGTTTTTTTCTTGAAATTACACTACAGAGTTCCACAGCATGAACTTGTGGCACGTCATGACGTCTCAATCAGAACGCAACACCATCCGGTCGCGTTGGTAACGGCTAATGGTGACATCTGATCTTTCGGTTGAACCCTTAGAAGACATGATCAATATGCCTTCGGCGTCTTTTCCTCTCCGCAATGATTGAGCATACAACGTCTCTTTTGCGATCTGCACATATGTGGAGTGCTGAGCACACGCCGAGACAGCACTTGCTAATGTAGCTTCATCAGGCATGAATCCTTCCTGAATCATCATCTGCTGAAATGTGCGCAGTGCCTCATCATACCTCGAAGTATGAATGTACACTGTTATCATGGCATTCCAAGAAACAAAGTTCTTAACCGGCATATGATCAAACAACACTTTGGCGTCTCGCCACCATTTTGTCCCCCTCCCTCCCCACCTCTGGCATGCATCTCGCCGGAGGCCGGAGGAGGGAGCGAGGATCCATCTCTTCGAATAATCTCTAGTGAATCGAGATTAAGTTAAGGTTAGTTTTCTCCATGACGTGTTTCGTGGTATGGGAGATTTGTTTCCTCCTTCTCCTCTCTGGCAACGGCGAATAGATAGGGTGGATTATGTCTCTCCATGGCGGCTTAGATGAAGGAAGTGACGACATCTATGGCGTCAGTAACTTTCTTGAAGCGATGGCATGGAGAATTAGGAATCCGGATGACGACATTGAGGCAGAGATGGTGTCGTTGTCATGGAATAAATTTCTCTGGCTACTTCTCCGTTTTGTCATGGTTAGATCCAACCACGGTGAAAGGCTTGTGAGAATAAATTTGTCCCCCGAGTTGATTTCGATCAGTCTTGGATGGGATAGATTGGGATCAGTCTCTCTTCTCCATCGGTGGCAGAAAGAGGAAGAAGAAAGACGAAAAAGGAAGAAGAAGATTGTGCTCGTTCCAGCCTATAGAGATGTTGGTCGCCGTTCTTTGGGTGCTTGTTCTCAGCTTGCTTGTTGACCGTATGCCTGTGCGGCCTTCTATTTGATTTTTACACAGATTTGGAATTGAGATCAGAAGTTGTGTGTGTACTATGTGAGTGATGTTTGTAACTTGATGATGTGTTCAACTTTGATATAATACAATTCTTCCTTTGATCTATTGTTTTTAGAACATGGCCCGAGGAACGGCCCGCCCTCGTATTGACGTAGATGTCAGATCCAACGGTTACGGTTTGTAGGCGACGTGACCCAATCCGACATATGTTTCAAGTTTGGATATTTAAAGATTGTGGGCTGCATTCTCTTAAAAAAAGATTGTGGGCTGTAGTCGTGAGTGTAGAGAGTTGGTGGGCCTTGGCTTGAGAACCTGCTCGGTTGATTTGTTGAATAGTGTTCGGTTGGTAGATAGAATATTGTTATGTGAGAGGAAATCAGTCGATCGAAACAAGTCGAAATAACCGAGCCGAAACAAGCCGAACAGGCTTTGAGTGGCTTTTTTTTTAAAAAAAAAATTGGCTTGAGTTGTTGTTGGGTTGCTATTTTACATTTTGGTTTTCTTCGGTGGGTCAGAACCGAATTGACCAATCAAATTTCGGTTCCTTCAAAATGAGAACAATAACTGTAATTACCTGTTTGTTTTTTTTTCCGGATCATCAGTTCTTAGTTTTTCGGTTCGTTGTCGGTTAATTATACCCAGTCTTACCTCTCGCCGACTTCACGACACGCTATAGTCGATCGCCCCAAAAGAGGTAGACAAATATTATTTTCCTTCTGTTGAACTATGGGTATAACACACATGTCATTGAGAAGTGAGTCCTCAAACAGTAGTATGTTAACGTTTGATGTGTCATACACCATTGATAGTTAGAGTAATCTCGGTCGGTTTATGTTAAAGGTGCGTGGGAGTGATGCTAATGCTACAATAGGGGAAGGCGAGGCTGAGGTGAACGACGGCGGGATGAGGTCAGGAGTGGCGTGGGCGCGATGAGGACGATAACAAGATCAGAGAGCCGTAGGATGACAACGCGACTGGTGCAGACCGGCGGACGACAACGAGATTTTCTCCCTGCAACGTATGAGCATAGTTGCTAGTAAGAGACACACATGAAGAAGAGAGTGCTAGTACTCCTCGCTCCAGGTGCCAAACCTGGACGCGTGCGACGCAGATCCAGCATGATTTATTCTTCACAAGCCGCACGGGTGAACCTGCCCATGATAGACGCCTAGCAAGTGAGGTTGCCCCCCGGGTCGACGCCAAGCTGCCCGCAGTACTGCAGGTAGAAGCGCACCCGCGACTCCATCTCGGCGGTGTTCCCGCCGTTGCACTCGCCACCGTTGACGGCTCTGATGGTGGCGCCGAACCCCTGGGGCATCAACCGGTGCACGTTGTCCATCCAGAACCAGAGGGACGACTTAAACGACACCAGGGGGTCCTGCGCCACCAAGTCCGGGTTCCCCAGCCCGTCGTAGCCGATGTTCCTCCCCGCCGGCCCGTAGTTAAAGTTATACGACGGCTGCAGGGGACCCCGGCCGTAGTAGCCCTGCCCCGGGACGCACGGCCACGCCGCCTCGGCGCTCGCTTCGCAGTAGTTCGTGCTCGCCCCGTTGACCTCCCTGATGTAGCAGAAATCTGTTCCCCATCTCATCACAAAACACATGCAAAAAGGATCAGCATGATAGAGATGCATGTCGACGATGCATTTTCCAGTGTGGGTTCCATCAGCTAGCTTACATCCGGTCTCGTGCGTGGCGTGCGCGAAGAAGGCGGCGATCTCGCGCTTGCCATCGGCCTCGGAGCCGACGTGCGCGAAGTGGGGGTAGGAGCTCGCGGCGTTCAGGAACACGCTCCGCGTGTAGAAGCCTGCGCCCTCGCACCCGGGCGCGGCCTGGCTCTTGATGCCGTTGAAGAACGAAGCGGTGACGACGCTCGCCACGGACGCGCCGCCGCCGGCGCCCCCCGAACACGGGCCCGACTGGCACCCTTCGCCGCAGTATTCGCTGGTGGTGCTGCAGTAGCCGTACTGGCTGCAGCACAGGCCTGGCTTGCAGTTGCAGCTCTGCGCGGCCGCGGGAATGACGGCGCAGTGGAGTGCTAGCCAAATGGCCAAGACCGTCGTCAGGAGCGTTGCGGGGGAGTTTGCCATACTGGATGAGAACTTGCTTATTAGCTGTGTGCCTATGTGCTACTTCGACATGGAGATGGCAACGCTGGTGGCCTTTATATAGAGAGTTAGATATCGATCTGCATCTTCTCGATCCAAGGGCGCTAGTTTGATCAATCAAATACTATTGTTTTCATGGCGCCTTTGAACTCATTGTCCACTAATCTGGGCGGCTGCACAGACTAATAACCTTAGGGTATATCGATCATAGGACTTTGCGAAATTCATATGAATTAAATTATATTAAAGGTGCTTGATTACTAAGTTCTTATGGGTTATTGCATATACATACTAAACATACACATACTTGTGGCTAATCGTCGGTTTGGAAGCAAGTATTTGGATACTTTAGGTGAATTTTTTTGTTTGCAAAGTTGGGCGTACTACTATCTTGAAAATAAGTTGGATCTAATTCTAAATTTAGTTTATAACTGTTTAAAGTATAATATACTTGGCAGAAATTACATTTGGGGTATGTTGGATATGGTCATATAGATCGCCGCCGTGTGCAACTTGATGGAAATTTCTACTAGTACATGTCCTAGCTGTACGTACCAAATACTAGGCATTGTGGTCGTAACTGCTATTAAGTAATATACACTCCAAGGGGTATCTATAATAACTATATAGATGGAACTACACACCATGTATAGACTTCTCTCAACGTGCAAGAGGTACACGCGTCATCATCCACTAGATCTTCTCTTAACATGCAAGCTGTCCACATCACTATTCATTAGAATCATGAATTTATGTCTTCAACTGATTTTCAGCGGCTAATAGTAATCATACATACATTGTGTTAGTCTTTGTGAGTACCATACTACAAATTTCTAAGTAGCTCTCTCTCAATAAAATTAATGTGTTTTCATCTACATTGTTATTTGCAAAAAAAATGTTGTGATGTAATCGTTTTAGTATTTGTATTTTCAAATTGCATCTTCAAATTTAATAAAAATTACCGCACCAACGTGTGGAGTATCACCTGGTTATACTATATGGTCAATCCACAAAAGGAATTACCTGAGCGCGTGCATGCTTGCGTCCTCTCTACTCCGTACTTTGGCAAGCTCGCACTTTTGTTTTGCCTTCCTTTCCTTTGAGGGAACGTGTATACGTACGGACGATTGCTGACTCTTGGGGATTATTTTTTCGAGACCTCACAACTCCACTGGCACGCCGTCAAGTAGGAGGCGCAGTGGCGTAGCTAGGATTTTATCATAGGGTATGCCATGGTAAATTATTTATACATAACTTGGTTTGATAAATATATAAACGGTAAATTCCATATATAATTCGGTAAATAATTTTAAAAAATTAGATACTAAGTCTTAAATTCAACATTTGAGTAGTTGCTTATAGTAGTATAATACAAATAGTCCAAAATATGTCTCAGTTCCTCTTCATAATTCAACACCAATATTTGTTTTAATTACAGTAGTATGAATGAAGAAGAATTGAGGATTACTCCGTGCATCAATAAATTTTAAGAGTATGATTGTATGTAGGGATGGAAACGGATAGTAATTCGGATACCATTTTTTAACCGTTCTTTTTTTATTTTAGCTAAATTAGGCATAATATTTTGTATCAAAAAATTTATATTCTTGTTCTTGGCATTGTGCTTGTTAAGATTCATACAAAATAAACCCCAAATGTGTGCTATATTTTGCTCAAATGACGAAAAGAAATTCGGATTCGGATTCGGATTCGGATACGGATGTTTTTTCACCTTTTCCTCTATCGAAAGCAAATAATCCATAAAAAAAATTGTAGCTGATTTTTTTATTTTTTCCAGTAATTAGCTGGTTATAATGCATAAAAAATTAGCACCAAATTTATTTTATTGTGATCTAAAAAAATCAATCTATGATACAATTCGGATGTTTTAGTTCCATCCCTAATTGTATGAATGGAGAAACAAAAGCAACACAAGAAGTACTTCTTAGTGCACCTGCGTGGGTCCTGCAAGATGCATGAATGGCCGAATGGGGCAACCACAGCATGGCTAGCTGCTGCCTGGTACGCGCCCTGTGTGTGGTGATGGTCGAGTGTGAGTGCCTCTGGGCAGCTGGGCAGTGGCGGACACCGGATGGCCTTATCCATGGTCGCGCGAAGACACACTGGACGACAGGCATCACTGCTACGCGCATACCTACTGCTCTACTGGGCCAAAATACAGGGTATGCCGTGGCATACCGGGCATACCCTGTAGCTACGCCCTTGAGGAGGCGACGGGCTCGGCGGGCTTCGAATCTTCTCGGGTGCCACGCGGCGGACGCAACAAGGATCTGGTAGTGTACTCCGCAAAAACCGGTGGTTGTACAGTGAGGCCCCGTTGAGGGGAAAACGAACTACAACAGCTTGCTCCAATTTACTTTCTTATTCTTCTTCTCCTTTTCATTTCACTAGTCCATAAGCCCGTGCTCTAGAATATTTTTATAAATTATAGCACACACTATTTGTGTATATCTTAATTATTATATTATATGTCAATAGTTTAGAAAATAAAAGATTGTCTTAGAATCATATTTTCATTTATATTTTTAATATAGTTCACTTGGATTCAAATTTAAGGTTACCTCATGTTATTTTGGTGTAAATTTAAAAGATTATTTTAAGTTTTTTAAAGTATTAGTGGTGTACAATTTATTTACAAATTTAGGAGGTTATATTAAATTATTATTATAATAGTAGAAGTGGGTAATTTTGATAAATATTAGAGGTTACATTAGTTTATTTTATATAATGGCAGAGATGGGTAATTTAGATCTACATTTAGGGGTTACTTTAAACTATTTTCACAATGACATAAGTGGGTAATTTTTTTAGAAAACCTAATAGATCCAATGGTTGTGATGATTTGAGTCTACTTATTGTGGACAAATGTTTTTTTTTAGAATTTTTAGGATTTCTCTCTTTTTCTAAACTGTCCACCTAGGATCCTATGTGGTTTCACCTAGAGACTTCAAAAGGAGTCTTCAATCAGTAATAGTAATTAGTAAATATAATAAACCAAATGGTTGTGATGATTTGAGTCTACTTATTGACGGCTAGATGTTTTTTTAGAATTTCTAGGTCTTTTCTTCTAGAGTGTCCACCGAGAATCCTATGTGACTTTACCGGGAGGCTTCAAAATGAGTCTTCAATTAGTAATAGTAAGATGGGTTGAAATATTTCTTTTTAGGAATGCCAACACAGCTAGCTTTATTGATCATTAAAAAAAGATTACATCATTAGCCAAGGTAGCAATTAAGAACCTAGGAGGCTCATCGACCCAAATACAAGTGCTCCTGTTAACAAAAGAAAACTGCTAGCTCATGAGCTACTTAATTGGCATCCCTATTACAATGCTCTATAGATTTTAAACTAAAACTCATCGAGATTGAAAAACAATCATCATAAATTGTTGCTGCAGATGTTGCTGAGAAGCCATCATGAAAGGTATTCACCTGCATACAGTCTGAATTGACTATAATTCGGTTGCATCCCACCTGTTCGGCAAGATGGGCTGAAACATTCATTGGGTGTGTTGTCTTTTTGTTGGGCCTTAGCTCAGCTGGTCTAAGCAGAAAGAATCACCGAGTTCATTTGTGAACAAACTGAATCAGGTTATGCAGCGCGAGTCAGATACTTTCTCCGGACACATTTTATAGCCTTTAATAAGAATACTAGCAACTATGTGTTGCAACGGGAGAAAATATTTGCCCGCTTCGTTGTTGTCTGCGTCGGTCGCACTGTCACACTGCTGCCCCTTGCAGCTCCAGGACTTAGCCGTCGTCCCCGTTGCATCCGCGCCACCCTAATCTCGCTCACCGTCGTCCATGCCTCCCAAAGCTCATCTTCGTCGTTGTCTACCTGACGTGACATTTTTTCCCATCACGCACGCACCATCCCAATCTTGCATACTAACGTCCGCGTCTCTCTAGCTTCACCGTCATCCACCTCGCTTGTGTCGTCATCTTCCCGCCTCCCCGGCCTCGGTGTTGTTCCCGCGCCACCGTGATCTCGCTTGCCATCATCCACCCGACCGCCCCACAACTCCCTAACCTTGCTGTCATCCCCGTCCCATAGCGCCACCATAACCTCGCCTACCATCGTCCGTGCCACCCAAACCTTGTCACCGTATGCCTGACCTCTCCTTTCCCGACCGCACCATCAATCCCATTGTGCACGTGCCACACCTCAATCTCGCGCCTGCCATCATCTGCACCTCTGAAGCCCCAAGCTCACCATTGTCCGCCCCCGCCCGCATCATCATCCATGCTTCCCTGGCTGCCATGCCCGCGTCACCCCAACCTCACCTTTCCCGGCCGTGTTGTCATCCCCACTACCCATGCGCTCCGTCTTGCATGTTCCATTCTAACCTCATCTACCATTATCCTTGCCTTTCGAGCTTCGCCGTCCGTCTAACCTCACCTTCCACAACCAAGCCATCATTCCCACATGCACGTGCCACACTTCGACCTCGGCCTCCGTTATCAGTGCCTCCCGCAGCCTCTCCGTCATCCCCGCGTTCCCCAATCTCGTCGTCATGACCGCACCACCCCGACATTGCCCCGCCATCGTCCACCCCAACCTCACCTCTCCAAGCTGCATCATCATCCTCACTGCTCACACGCCTTCCTAGCATAAATGGATCGAGATAACTCTATTGTCAATGACATTTGACATATAAAACGGTAATATAATAATGTTGCTTGAGTGGCCTACCTAGCAAGTTGATTGTGAAAAAAGTGAAGGATTTATTTGCAAATAACAATGACAAATTATAGCACTTTGATATTTAATAGCAAAATGCCCATGCGTTGCAGTGGTAAAATTCAATTGTGTTGTTTAATCTCATGGAATTTTTATTCTCATCCACATGGCAAACATCAGGCGAGGGGGTGCAGGGTAATATAATAATGTTGCTTGAGTGGCCTACCTGTCAATTACATGCAAGTTAGTTGTGAAAAAAAGTGAAGGATTTATTTGCAAAATAACAACGACGGTCTGAACAAATTATAGCACTTTGATATTAATAGCAAAATGCCATGTGTTGCACCTGTAAAATTCAATTGTGGTTTTTAATCTCATGGAATTTTTATTCTCATCCACCTGGCAAAACATCTGGCGAGGGGGCGCACGGGCGGTGCGGTGCGCCCGTCACGCACCCAAATTTTTTCCGTTTGGACTCCACCATTTGTCACATCAGGTTCCGTTTACAGCTCGGTTTCCACCGTTTTTTCTCCGACTTTTCATCACGATAGGCGACATACGAAATAATATGCAGAAGCACATATTAGGTAGAGATAGAGATGAACTCAGTTATTATTTGTTATTACGAGAAAGCTAGATATACCCGCAATGCACGCTGAAATTTTATTTCCCCTGACACTATTCCATACGCACTCGTGGATCTGTGGGTTTATTTCTATCTTCACGAGCCAAGCAGCATATCCATGCAAGGACACCGGAAGTCTAGCAGGTGAGGTTGTTCCCCGGGTCGACACCGAGCTGCTGGCAGTACTGCTTGTAGTAGCCTACCAGCGTCTTCACCTGAGAGGGGTTCTTTCCGTCGCACGCGAGGCCGCCGTTGCTGGCCCTGATGGTGGCGCCGAACCCCTTCGGCATCACCTGGTGCACGCTGTTCATCCACAACCAGAGCGCCGTCGTGAACGAGACCACGGGGTCCTTGGCAACCCTGTCCGGGTCCGCGAGCAAGTCCACGCCGATGCTCTTCCCCGCCGGCCCGTAGTTGAAGTTCCACGAGATCATCAGCGGGCCGCGCCCGTAGTACTTCTTCCCCGCGGCGCACGGCCACTGCCTGCTGCTCGCGTCGCATAAGGTGTTCGCCCTGTTGATCTCGCTGATGTAGCAAAAATCTGTGTGTCACGTACATGTATACGCACACGATAAGAATCCATCAAGGAATCGAATAGCTCAGATTATGCAAAGATGACATAGCTAGGTACTTACACCCTGTCTCGTAGGTGACGTGCGCGAAGAAGGCGGCGACCTCGCGCTTGCCGTCGTCCTCCGATCCGTTGTGCGCGAAGCCTGGGAACGAGTCGGCGGCGCTCAGGAACGCGGCCCGCGTGTAGAAGTTCTTGCCCTCGCAGTTGTTCGGGGCCTGGTTCCTGATGCCGTTGAAGAACGCCTCGGTGACGACGCCGGACACGGACGCGACGCCGCTCCCCGAGCACGGGCCGGCGGAGCAGAGGAGTGCAGCTAGCCCAAGAGCCCAGGCCGTGAGAGTTACCGTCCGCCGCCCTGGGGAGTTCGCCATAGTGGATAAGCAAGCAGGGTCGGTCCTCGGTAAGCTCGGTTGCTCGAGGTTATGAGGTTGTCACATGACATGCTGGTGCGGAGTTTATAAAGAGGCCGGCCGGTGTGCATCTTTTTTTTTTTTTGGTTACTCTTGCTCACACATACTGTTCCACACTTCCACAGTTTGATCAAACTTGTTGTGGCACGTCATGACGGCAATCAGAACGCAAAGCCTCCTAGAGAGAAAGGGAAAACGACCACGTCATGTCTCTCTGCGACGGAATTTGAGATCACGTCAATATCGCCGCCGCGTACGTTTGACTGGTGTGGTCACAATTTTCGCGTCTACGAAGACAATTTCCGTCATGCGGTGGCCGCCGCTCGCAGCCGTACGTATTAATGCTGTGTTCCATTCCATGCATGCATCGTGCATGTGTGAGGATGTGTCAGTGGCTTGCGTGTTCCACGCTCTAGCAAAAAAAGTCAATCCGGCAAGGAGGACTTCCAACGTCGTCGGTGCCGGTGGCGGCTAGCCACTGACTGGAATAGTATTTGGACAGTTCGCGCGATGCAGGAAGCCTGTGGCACTTCAGTTTTTCTTTTCTTTTTCCTTTTAAATTAAATCTATATGCTGGAAGGATATCTTTGATTATCTTTGAAATGCATTAGCACATAGCATGCCTTTACTGGCAGTGATATTGCTGTATCACATTGTCTCAGCAAAACCGGCCGGCACAAATAATCAGCAACGGAACGAACATCTCAGTGAGGGTTTGATGAGGTCGGTTTGGAGTTTCCACAGGCTTAGAAAGAGGTAAGTTTGCCTGAAACAATCTAGCCTTAGAAACTAAGATTGTTGTCAACGATGATGGCGGCTTAATTTGGACCAAATACTTTAAGAGCTTCAAGCTGCCGGGCTGGCGCCCCATGTGGAGGCTACTGAATTGAAGTATATAGGTCAATTTTGTACACCTATCTTTTCTCGTGAAGTTTGTCTTGATGATCAATTCTCAAATGAGCTTTTTTTTTAGCACACATTCAAGAGCTGTATTAATTCACGACAGGATTACAATCACTTCGCGTCACATCCATGAGGTTCGACGGGAAGCAGTTTGCCCAAACTAACTCAGGCTCAAGCACTGACGGCAAACTAGCACACAGGTGTGCTGCCCTACTGCCATCTCTATGAACAAAAGAAAAGTTCAGAGAAACAAAAGACCTGCCTAGCTCTTGAAGCTCCTGCCAGAGACCAAAGACCACACTGCGGTCACCAGCACCATCACGCATCATATTCACCAGTGTTAGGCTATCACTCTCCAAAATGACTCTGTGGTAGCCTCTTTGCCTAGCCAACTCCAGTCCATCTCGAGCAGCAAGGAACTCACCTGTCAGTGCGTCTGCCATATGATCATATAGTTTCGCTGCAGCTGCAAGCGGTGCTCCTTCACTGTCCCTTATGATCACTCCCGAAGCGCCTATCGCCATCGACATCCTGAAAGCAGCATATCGGTATTCACCTTAACCCAACCTTGCGGCGGCGTTCTCCACCCGCTGCTGCGCGATTGCCCCACCGGAGGTGGCCCTCCCGGTCTCGAAGACTGCAGGCACACTAAGTCTTCCACCATGGCAGCCACGTGACGCACCGCTGCTTGTGGGTTCCAGCGCCCCTTGCCGTGCTTCCTCGCATTCCTCCCTGACCAGAGAGACCACGCACCACAGATAATCAACGCCGCCTCCCTGGGTGTACAAAGATCTCCAGCGAGCACATCCCTCGTCCAAGACGCCGGGTGAAGCGCCGGCACCCGCACACCTGTGATCTCATGTGCCGTGTTCCAGAATTTGTGTGCGAAGGTGCACTCGAGTGCCACATGATACAGAGATTGACCCGGTTCCCCACAAGCCTCACAATGATCTTCCTTCTCTATATGTCTCCTTTTGAGCTCCCCCTTTGTCGGCAGGGAAGCTTTCAGCGCCCGCCACCAGATGATCCGCACTTTAGGCGGGACATTTAGGCGCCATAAAGCTCTCCACCAGAGTGCGGCCCCGGATGAGTCTGTTGAATTTCTCTTCATTGCTTCATTTTGATCCTGTTAGCTTTTCAGGGCACGGTAGCAAGATCGAACTGAGTAGCACCCATGCCGCTCATAAGCCCAGGCCAATAAATCTTCCTGCATACGCACTCCGGGCCTGGTCTTCATAATTTCTTCTGCATCGTGAGGGAGGAAAGAATCATTCACCAACTGTACATTCCAAGTTCTTGTCCGCGGTAGAAACAGTTCCTGAACTTGTTCCACATTCACCCCCTCCATTCTCACCAAAGGTTTCATAGACCTTAGACCCGTGATCCACTGGTCTGTCCAAATATTCACTGAGTCGCCTGGGCCTATCCTTTTGATCAAACCCTTCTTCAGAGCCTCTCTGCCCCATAAAATTGCACACCAAGTTTCCGAGCTTTTCTTCTTTTTTGTAGCAGAGATAAAATCTCCATTAGGACAATATTTTCCTTTCAGGACTCTCGCACACAAGGAGTCCGGTCTTACCATCAAACGCCACCCTTGCTTTCCTAGCAGCGCCTGGTTAAAGAGTGGCAAGTCCTGGAAACCCATTCCTCCATTAGCTTTGGGTGTAGTTAATTATGACCACCCCTGCCAGTGTATTTTATGACTGTCAATGGAACTCCCCCACCAGAAATTTGATATGTAGGTCTTCATCTTCTTACATACATCAGCCGGTAATCTGAAACAGCTCATTGGATAGGTAGGTACTGCCTGGGCATTGGCCTTTATAAGCACCTCCCGTCCCGCACAGCTGAGAAGATCCTCACCCCAACCGTTAACAAAGTTCCTGATCCTGTCAGGCACATAATCAAACACATCGTCAGCTACCTTATGACCAACAGCCGTTGGGAGGCCAAGGTATTTTCCCCCAGCGCCTCTGTAGGGATTTCCAGGGCCTGGTGCACCTCCGTTCTATCCGTGTCACCACAGTTGGCACTGAAGAATACCGCTGACTTGTGCTTATTCACCAACTGCCCTGAACCCTGATTGTAGATGTCCAGGATCTCATTTATCCTGTCTGCTCCCCTTCGAGTTGCTTGCGTAAAAATCAAACAATCATCAGCAAAAAGGAGGTGAGAAATCCATGGGGCATGACAGCTTCACTACAAGAAAATCGTTGACTAGTGACGCAACCACATTTTAGCGTCATTGATTTATGACGTTCCTGGCTGATCTCGTCATAATATTTCACTTCCGAGCAAATTTAGTGACAAAAAAAATTTTCGTCATTACGGTTGACACTGTAGCCGGGCGTTCCCTGTTCCATACTGTTTTGTGACGCCATAAGCTCTGAAAAAATGTCATAAACCAACATCGGTCCCACATGTAAGCATTATTTTAAAAACAGATTGTTCCAAGTCGTCATAAAATTCAGTAGGGTCCCACATGTAAGCATTTTTTCGAAAATAGAGTGTTCCAAGTCGTCATAAAATTTTCCAGGGTCCCACATGTAAGCATTTTCGCCATGTCAGCGGCGTCATAAACCAACTTTGGTCCCACATGTAAGCATTATTTTAAAATAGAGTGTTCCAAGTCGTCATAAAATTTAGTTGGGTCCCACATGTAAGCATTTTTTTCGAAAATAGAGTGTCCCAAGACGTCATAAATAGTTCCAGGGTCCCACATGTAAGCATAGGTCACGAAATGTTGCAAAAATAATTTGCCATGGCATGGGTTCGAACCAGGGACCTGAAGGAACAAGGTTGTGCTGTTTACCACTGAACCAGTCGTTGGTTGTGATAAGTACATGGGAAACTCTACTAATAGTTCATGCGAATTCTTTACTATGACCAGGTCCCACATGTAAGTTTCAGTTGAGTCTATAATTACGTATCGAATGGCTGGCGAGACACTTCACTCAGACTTCGCAAAGACTTTTGACTTCCGCTACGCAGATCTGCAATAGTTCGTGGTAGGAATGGCGGATCCTAGCGGTGAGGGGAAGATGGTTGCGCCGCCACATCCCAGCAACAAGAGGATGAGACAGCAAGACGAGGTTGGTCCTCTGGTTTGAGCCGCTATATTTTCCCCTATCTTACTAGGGTTGGGGATATCTAGATTTGGGGATCTGGAGGATTGATGAGCATATTTGGTAGATTTAGATTTCATTATCGTACCTTTAGATTTGCATTTTGATAGGTGTTAGAAGTTGATAGGCTATAGAAAATTCATGTTAGATTCAGTTAGTTTTCAATTTGCATCGTCTTACAGTAGGTTTTGTATTTTAGTAGCTTCTAGATGTGCTTCAAGCCACTCGTTTTATGGATTTTTGTCGAGGTGCACAATTGATAGGATTGATAGGTCCATCGTTTTATGAATTGGTAGATTGAAGATACTATTTCGGAGCTGCGGACCGTTGAAGGGACATCTGGATTCTGCCATGATTGTTAGCGTTTGCACAATTCACAAGTATTAGATTCAGTTAGTTTCCAATTTGCATCGTTCGATGCATCGATAGGTTCATTTAGGACAACCATGCCCTTGCTGAGTTTATGTAGGTAGCAAACAACCAGGTTTTGTGGCGTGTGGTGGTTGTTTTCTGTACTCATACAATTGGGTTCAAGGGATTCAGGTTTTTTTATAGACTGAGATGAGTTTATTTTTCAGATCGAGATGAGTTCTCTCCAAGGATGAGTTTATTTCTACAAAAACATCTTAATGTTATTTTAGAAGATCTGGATGCCTTGTCTCGGGGAGAACTCTCTTAGGATCTCTAAAGAGATCGAAAACATGATAGAATAATTAGCTGAAAGAGAGAAACAGCTTCAGTACACACCTAAGAACAAGAAAACTGAGGGCAGAGCTTATTCTTCTTACCATAGACATTGGAATAAAAGCGTTAATAAATGGGTAGGACATTGAGTTTGTTTGGTCCGTCTTTTCTTTTAAATGTTCAAGAAGTTCGTTGTCAGTTGGACTGAAACGGGTACCCTTGACTATTAGTACCCATTTCAGTCCAACTGACAACGAACTTCTTGAAAATTTAAAAGAAAAGACTGACCAAACAAACTCAATATCCTACCCATTCATTGACGTATTTATTCCAATGTATATGGTAAGAAGAATGATCTCCGCCCTCAGTTGTCTTGTCCTTAGATGCGTACTGAAGCTCTTTCTCTTTTTCTGCTAATTGATCTATGATGTTTTCAATCTCTTTGGAGATCCTATAGAGTCCTCGCCCTGGGACGAGACATCCAGATCTTCTGAAAGAACTTTAAGAGAGGCCTGCAAGACCAAAAATTCATGGTAGGAGATGCTGAAGGTGAAGGAACAGCTACAGGAGGGCAAACATGAGATGGAGTTATGAACTTATGATTATGAATGAGTACTCATGATTATTGTGAAACTTGTATCATGACTGTATTTTGGTGTTGGCTACCGGATCATCGTATGATGCTTCGTACTTGTTGGTGGATTGGTAGTGTGAACTTTGTGGTGATGAGTTGCTATGAGATGTTATCTTATTATGCAGATTTGGTTTAATCTATTCCATATTGATTCGAGCATACTCGCCATTCGGAATTCATACACATTGTAATGGAGGTCATTGAGAATTGCATTTAAGGACTGGCACCGGGCGTTAACCGACGAACTTGTTTGGGTCACTGGCATTTGGATCCATGATCCAAACTCATTCGTTTCGAGCATAGTCACCATTCGGAATTCATACACGTTGCAATGGAGGTAGAGGAAGAACAATGGAGGTATGGTGATAATAGATACAGAAGGGTAAGTTATAATTGAGGAAACTCCGGCCTGTTGATGTTTCGCAAGGAGGACCTTCCTAGTAGTAAAAAGGAGGAAAAGCTAAGATGTTGTTTGTTTAGATTGATCCTGAACCGGATGGTTCGTCCTTTTGATGGTTTGCAGGAAGGACATTCCTGAGAACCTATTGTGTAACTGCTTGTTTCCAAGTGCCGACTATTCCACGTGGCCGGCCGCCGCGCGCCCAGAAACTGGACATGTCTGCCCCAACAACAGCACAGAGCGGTTCTGGTAAGTTGGCGGGAGAAAAGCACACGCGACAGCCAAAAAAAGTTTTCCCGCAGACAAGTGTATATATCTCATTTCTCTCGATGACGCGGCGTACACTACTGCAACTCTGCAAGAGACTCGCCGGCACCACGCTCCTTTTCCTTGTGGCAAAGACTAGAGCTAGCGTTGGTGCTTAGATCTGCTGTTGCCTATGGTGGGAATGGCAAATCGTAGCGGCCCTAGCGGCGAACGGAGAAGCAGGACTCGCTCCGGTCAGGTCAGTCCTCTGTTTAGCCATGCTACTTTGATCTGTCATACTAGTTAAGGGGAATTCTGGATTTGGGAATCTGGGTTAACAGACTATATTCATGTATTTTAAAGGTGTTTGGAGTAGACTCCGAAACCTCCAGATCGCCGACGCCTGGTCCTCGTGAAGTTATTGTTATAGATCCTAATGAAAATGAGTGCAAGGACGGGTTGCCTGTCCATCTGAGGTATGACTGGACAGGCACCAACCCTGGGCGTCGATATGTATGCTACTGCGAGGTAAACGATAAACTGTATCACTTCTAATAAATATTGCTTCTGCGTTTGATGTTAGTGTGGCCAATCGCTAATTATATGAACAAAATCGGTGACTGCAGACTGATGGCATGAAGTGCGCGTCGTTTAGGTGGATAGATCCTGAATGGGATATTAGGACTCTAAAAGTTCTAGAGAAACATATGGAAATGAAGGGAAAAGCAGAAGAGGAAGCAAGGTCGTGGAAAGAAGCATGTACAGCTGCTAAGGAGGAGGCCAATGTCAAAGCAGTTGAGCTGCAGACGATAACGCGATACTACGGGGAGGTAACCCATAACCTGTTTGAGACGAGAAAGAAAATGAGAAATGATGCTCTGTTGTCTCCTACAGAAAAGGGTCAAGCCAACAGGTACCTAAAAGCTGAAAGGGAGGCAAGGATGTGGAAGGAAGAATGTGCAAAGGCTAAGAGGGAGATTCAAGAGACTGCCGCTGAGCTGCAGACGGTCAAGCAGCTCTTGGATTCTGCAACACTTGTGGTGAAGAAGGTGAGGGAATTGCTGAGACAGGCCTTATATAAGAGGTCGCTCAGCAAGGACAACAATGAGGAATAATGTGATTCGTGGTGTTATTGCTAGGTAGACGGTTTAGAGGTGCTAATCATGCTTGTATTTTGGTATTTGCTACTTGTTGGTGGTGTGAACTTTGTGGTGATGAGTAGCTGTGAGATGCCATCTTATGATGTTTGATACTTGTCCGCTCTGTTGATGTTTTGCGGGAAGGACCTTCCTGATTATCGAATGCGTAACTGCTTGTTCCCTACAGTGATTGTGGTAGAAACTCATACATATGCGCGGAATAATTGATGAAGGATGATAATATAGATATTTGTACATTGAATTGCGTTACAGGTGGTACACAATCGAAGTTCCTCATTATGGTTAGCTAGGCAACAGCCATCTTCCTCGTGACCAAATTCAGTCCCCACGAACCTGCTTAATGCGGATCGCCGGAGTAGTGTTGACGCCTGGAACAATACCTATTCCCTGCTGGTAGATTCAGTACTCATTCTTTTCATCGTGATGATAAGTTCATAGGAAGTAAATGTGATTTGCCCTCAGGTCAGCCAAACCAGAAATGGCATGCTCTTCTGTAACAATGCACTTGCCAGGACCTAACAAGATGATCTTATTCCGGAACTCAGGAGCTCTCTCCCAGGGAATAGGCTGCCAAATGTCCCCCACGAATGAATGCAAAGTTAATTCTACCACCTCAGCTTCTTTCTCCTCCAGAACAACAAAGAACAATCGGTCTTCACCTTCGAGTAGAGAAGAGTTGCCCATGCCAATAACCCATGACAACCGAAGTCCAACAGGATAGGGAGGTGCCGGAAGATCCTGCCCCAAGTAGATCCGCATGTGTTCAGAAGAACTGCACCAGAAATCTTCCGAATGAAGTGTAGTCCAATCAGATTGACTACCCAAATGCCACATGGAAACGGGCAATGACTCAAGCGCTGCAAAAGATTTCTCTGGCCAAAAGAAAGTAATCACGACAAATGACTCTACACCAGTTGCTGTTTCAAGGCACAAGATTCAAGCTTGGAGAGTAGCCATTTGGCTCCATTTCGGAAGTCGAGGAAGGCGAATGTGCTTCCGAGGAGACAAAGAATTCAGCATGAGCGCGTTGCACCAATATCTGCAATCTAAGGCGACTAGGCTTCCAGATCCGCCGCAACCAATCAATCTAGTCCTTTTCCCAGCCAATGCAGGAAATGAGACCTCAAAAAGCCGCATATCAGCGACGAATGCGAATGTCACTGCTCCAGATTCACCGATAAATTCAGATTTCAGAATCCAAGGGTCAAACTGGCGTGCCTCACCTGAACGAGCGCAGTTCCAACCCTTGCAGACAGCTTTGAACATGATTCAGGTTTGTTGCTCTGTTATGCTGTTTTAGTGTAATAAGCTGCATCTTTTTAATATAGTCGACATATCGTATGCCCATTTGTTTAAAGAAGAAGTGGTCATTGAGTTCATCTAATTAAATATCTTAATGAATCCGAATCAGCTGAGTGAGCCTACTAGTCACTGTTTTGTGTTGTGCACGCTTACAAGTTACAAGCACGAGAAATGGACGCTGGAACCGTAGATACATGCAAGTGTTCGCGGCACTTCTCACATCTCAAACGCTTCATTTATTTCTTTATTATTAGCAGGTCCGATTTCACAAGCCCAGCCCTGCATTTTATTGTTGCCACTTGCTACTAGTACGTAAGCTAGCCCTGTCTTCCGATCACTCAGCGGCGCCAGTACAAGTATATGCGACGGCGCCGAGTATATTACTTCTTCACGCACGACGACACCTCTAGCAGGTGAGGTTGTTCCCCGGGTCGACGCCGAACTGCTTGCAGTACTGCTTGTAGAATCCCACCCTCGCGTTCATCTGACCGGTGTTCTTGCCGTTGCACTCGAGGTCGCCGTTGATGGCCCTGGTCGTGGCGCCGAACCCCTGCGGCATCACCCCGTGCACGTTCTTCATCCAGTACCAGAGCGCCGCCTTAAACGCCACCACGGGGTCCTGCGCCACCCTGTCCGGGTTCCTGAGCCCGTCGAAGCCGATGCTCTTCCCCGCCGGTCCGTAGTTGTAGTTCCACGAGATCTGCAGTGGCCCGCGCCCGTAGTACTTCTTCCCCGCGGCGCACGGCCACTGCTTGTACTTGGGGTCGCGGTCGCAGTAGCTGTTGCTCTTGTCGATCTCGCTGATGTAGCAGAAGCCTGTTTGTTCGACGAACGACGACGTCATGCAAAGGCACACATCATCAAGCCATACAAAATCCATCAAGCCATACTAAATGCGAGTAATAATACTATATAGTCTCTGTAATCACAAAATGCAATTAGACTCACTTCCGGTCTCGTGCGTGACGTGCGCGAAGAAGGCGGCGATCTCGCGCTTGCCCTGGGTCTGGGAGCCGCCGCGAAGCCCGGGTGTGACTTGACGGCGTTCAGGAACGCGCTCCGCGTGTAGAAGTTCTTGCCCTCGCACGAGCTCGGGGCCTGGTTCTTGATGCCGTTGAAGAATGAGTCGGTGACAACGCTGGCCACGTTCTGCGCGGCTGCCAGGCCGGCGGCGCAGAGGAGCGCCAGCCCGAGCGCCAGCAGGATCCTCGACGTTGCTGAGCTCGCCATACTGGTTGGAGATAGTAAGTTCTCAGAACTTACTTCCTTCTTTGTATTTTCGAGCTTCAGTTCCCGAGTAGCTAGGTTTCCTTGTTGCTGTGAGGGGAGTTGGGGTGGTGTGCTTGGTGCCGTTTATATAGGGATCGGAGCACGCCTCTTGTCGGTGTACAATGGTGTCATATCCTTGCCTAATGTGGGACAGTAGTGCCAGCACTACGTATGTCATTCAAACTTGACGGGCTTGACTTAGCAGCTCAGTAGGTCCAATTGTACTGGCACTACTACTGTTCCACACATGTCTCAACTCTCGTTTTTCAGAAACCGCGATGACTGCCGGCTAGCTGCAACACAAGTTAAGATTTGTGATCTGGTCCATTTGGATAGCGGCCGTATACTTTTGACTGCTACTTGGTGGAAATCCGGTGAGTGCTACCGGGACACGTGTATCCATTTCTTTTATTTTCTTCTCATTCGCGTGGACATTATTGCCATCATCCGGCAGCTGCATGTGCAAACTTAGTGTTGTCATAAATGGTCAATCCATGTATGTTTGGGGAGTCAGTTAAAATCCAGTCACCCTCGGAGCTTCGGAGAACCCATAAGATTCCGGAAGATCGTGAAATGCAAAGTAAGAGCATGTTTGAAAGGGTTTCGGCTCCACTGAAAACGGCTCTGGCTTCTCTGGAGGAGCGGCTCCATTGATGGAGTTGGAGGCAAACGTTTGGTAATACGGCTTCACCGGTTGGATTGAGATTGTAAAAAGTCTAAACTGCCCCTGTCTTTTTTTTCTTTCCTTTTTTCCTTTTCCCTTTTCTCTTCTCTTTTTCTTTCTTCCTCCTCACTCCTTATCCATTCACCCCTGGAGGCTGGAGCTCACGCCGGTCCCGCCGCCCGCCGCTGCGCCTCCTCCCGCCGGCCGGCGCCGCGCTTCCTCCCGCTCGCCGGCGCCGCGCTCCTCCCGCCCGCCCGCCGGCCGCGCCTCCTCCCGCCCGCCGGCTCCGCGCTTCCTCCCGTGCCTCCTCCCGCCGGCTGGCCGCGCCTCCTCCCGCCCGCCGGCACCGCGCCTCCTCCGGCCAGCCGGTCGCGCCTCTTGCTGCACGCCGGCCGGCCGCGCATCTTCCCGCTCACCGGCCGCGCCTCCTCCAGCCGGCCGGTCGCGCCTCGTGCTCGCCTGGGGGCAGTACCGCCAAACCACCGCGTGGAGCCGGGCGAAGCCACGTTTTTGTGGCTCCGTCCGGGCGAAAGGGCTCCAGAGAGCGCGATTCGCGGGGCTCCAGCTTCGGAGCCGCACATGAAACCGCCGTTTGGGAGGGCTCCGGCCGGAGCCGCTCCTGGAGCCGTCGATGGAGCCCTCGCAAAGGGGCTCTAAGAATGAAGAAATGTATAACAGTTACATCAATATTCGAGGAGTCTTTGACATTTCTCATGTCCGAAGCTGATAAAGGAAAGTGACATGGGTTCATCATCGAAAGGGAAAATTCCCGAATTACACGTGTCTTTGCTGCCTTTGTATTGTTTCGGAGAAAAATCAACTTCAAAGAAGAACAGTTCAGGAATCTTGAGAAACATGATGAAGAAAGGTGGCGGGAACCCAATTCGGTGTTCCGAAGCCCGGATAAGGAGGCTTCACTGGTCTTCGGCATCACGAGAAAAGCTCGGGTTGGACTCAGTCAATGGCTTGTCGTTGAAGATAGGAAGTTGAGGTGTGAACAAGTGGCAACTTTGTAATACAACAACATGGTCACGCAAAAAAAAGTTATCACCTTGAACATTTTAGTACATGATTCTAGGAGAATATTCCATAAATCTGAGGGTAAGATCGGAATGTAAAAGTGACCTTCGGGCACTATAAAAGGGGGGCCTCATCCTCCGTGTAAAGGGACACATCTTTTGAGGAGAAGTACATCTTTTTGAGATTCTTGCATTTCCTATCTTTCTTTCCATTTTTCTTGTTCAGGGATCCGAAGCTGTTTTCGAATCCCCAACATTGTATAAAGTAAGAACAAAATTTGTTTTTTCAACGCAGTGTATAGACACACTGGTGTGGAAGCTAGTTCAACAATGCAATGGACCAGTCTGGTTGTTTCTTCCCAGCTAGATATATTTACAAAACTAAGTATAGCTGCAAGAAAATGAATGGAAGGAATCAGAGGATGTGACTATGTATCGACAACTGGTGAGGAGTCTTATCTATCTCACATTGTCTCGACCGGATATCTCTTATCTAGTTGGAGTGGTTAGTCGATACATGAGTAATCCAAAGAAGCCTCACCTTGATGCGGTCAGGCGTATCCTCAGGTATGTTAAAAGGCACTATCGATTTTGGTATTTTATACAAGAAGACAAAGGTGATTGTCAGGTGATAGGATACTGTGACGTTGACTACGTTGGAGATGGTGGCACACGACGATCAACAACATGATACTTCTTCAGTCTCGAATCAGGAGCCATATCATGGTGCAGTAAAAGACAACCTACTGTGGCATTGTCTAGTATTGAAGCAAAGTATCGATCTACGACAATGACATCACAAGAAAGCATCTGGTTTAAGCAACTGATGGAGGATTTTTATCAACCAACAGACTATCAAGTAAGGATTTTTTGTGACAACTTATCCTCTATATGTTTAGCAGAAAATCTAGTTTTCCATGCAAGGACCAAGCATATAGAAGTTCATTACCACTATATAAGAGAAAAGGTCCTTGAGGGAAAGATTGAGATGGTGCCTACAGAGACGAATGAGTAGATTGCCGACATCTTCACGAAAGGCCTAAGCAAGCAAAGTTCGAGAAGTTTCGAGATGCACTCAGCATGGTCTCCAAGGCAAGTCTTAAGAGAAGTTTGCATTGAGGGGGAGTGTTGATGAACGGAAGCAATATAAACTTCTAGAACATTCAACACAACTCAAGAGCCATGATATTTTCCATGAAGGACTATATGTTGTTTTCATGAAAAGAGCAGAATAGTGTAGAACATAGATATTTATCTAGGAAATCTCTAGAAAGGGGAACATTGGTCTCAATCTCATGATTCCCCTTGGCCTATAAATAGAACCTCCCTCCCTTGCTATGCCATCAAACCATGAGCATGGTGTATGAGTGGAGCATAGGGTGAGTGCTAGGATAGCCACTAAAGAGAGGGTGTTGTACACTCGTTGTGTACTAATAAAGTTTGTTCTTGTGATTGAGTTGGTGTCCTAGGTGTAGATCCTCAACTCAATGGGTATTAGGCCCTCCACGGCATAGTAGTAATGCCAAAAAAATTGGGTCCCACTGTGACTAAATGGGCATCAGCTAGGCAGGGCTGCAGCGTGAAAGAAAATGGGCACCGAAGCTATCTAGTTTGTTGGGACTCACATAAATATTTTACGATACTGCCCATGCCTATCTCACCTCCTCCCTCCCAACTATTTCATTCACACGAGGACGGATGGACAGACCAACAAAATGTTTTCTATTAAACGGGCACCGACGCAAGTGCGTGCGCTGCTCCCTGTTTTTCTGGCATCGCTCGAAATAAGCGTCACTGGCTGTAGCGTGAGGAGTGATGCTTTAATCCTCTCTCTCCTATTTTGGGCATCACTTGGAGCACACGTTGTGGAGGGTCTTAGGGCACCTCAAATCCCAACAATTGGTAACTGCTCCAAAACTGAATACTTTTGCAACATCCATCAAGCACTCTAAAATAAGGTCATAAAATGATTAGTAAGTAACAAAAAATGGAGAGAATAAGATCAGAAAATGATTAGTAAGTAACAAAAACTGGAGGAAAAAAATGCAGTTGAGGCGAAGGTGAAAAACATGAAGAAAAACTAACTAGTTTAATTACGAATGCTGCCCTATGAGAAAAAGCCATGTATGACAAGGTGAAGGAAAGTCGGCCATTATTTTTCTAGTGTTGAGTCAGCTGGAGCTCTTTCTTGGCCTCCTTGCCACTTGTGAGGTGATCAATCTATTCCTACCGCTTATCAAGCAAACCGTCCCGTGATAAAGAAAAATAAATGTACATTCGCCCGGACCAGGAGCTGAAAATGGAAAAAAAACCTACTCGAATATGAATCCTCTTCTCAGGGATCGTAATGTCAAGTTGCTTTCTTACTAAAAAGTTGTTGCGCGGTACTCGAAAGTACTAAATAGATAGGTGCTTGGGCCAGATACAATTAAATGGAAAAAAGCAAACTATCATAATTTTAGGAGGTATGGTAGTGTGGAGACCGATTAAGAGAAGTGTAATTTAGTGAGCTTACTTGTGGGATTATGTACTTTTGTAAATCTTCAATATTATTTGTTGTCAAGTTGTCCCTCCTCCCCTTGCCTTTGTTCACTCTGACAAACAACAGTTGTTGTTAGATCTGAACCATGGGCCTTCCTTTTCTTCATCAGTAACCGAAGCTATCTTATGTGGTCCAATTGATATGAAAACAAGCCATTGAAGCAGACTCTCAGAGGATCTAGGACAGGCTAGCCAAAAGTAGTGTGATGCCGAGCTGCCTCGCCGGCGCGTGACGGCGCGGCAATGTGCGGCCAGCGCTCGACTTTGGGTGGATGCGTGGGCGTGCGTGTACACACGCGCTGCGGGTGGAAGGCGTTTAGGACGTGCACATTAGGGAAAGATGTAGCCTTGGGTAGAGAGGAGCTCACCTCATATGCGGGGTCGGGAACAAGGCGTGCGTTTGACACATCCATGCTGCACGCTACAGACTCTGTGTAGACGTGAAGAGGGGAGAAACCGGGGGTAATCATCTTAGACCCTAAACCCCCAAAATCAGGAAGGCTAACAATGGGCCGCACCGACGAAGGCCCAACACCGACCACCAGCAAGGCCAGGCCTAGCTTCCCCTTCGTAGGGACAGCGGCCCGGCCTCCATCCGCAGGGCCACCTCCGACTCAGGTAGCCCCCCAGCTACCTCGACAGGCGACTCTACCTCGCACGACCTAAGGCTCCTTCCGTCGCAAACCGTCGGCCAGGGCCCCCCAGGGGGTGGGCTGCAACGTGGCGGAAGCTGCCCCGCACCGCGTGGGACATGCAGCTGCAGCGGGGCATGCGGATCTGCCCTGTCAGGAGGTCAGGCAATGATGAGATTTTCCTTGGTGTGGAAGGAGGACTGCCCCGGTGTCCCATCACCTGGATACTGAACAGTGGCCAAGGACACGCGAATCCTTCGTCCACAAGACATCGAACGACGAGACCCGACCCAACAAGTATCAGAGAGAAGGTCGGGGCTTGCACGAGAAGCCCCGACCTAACGAGACTAGCGCGCTCCTGGGTCTTGAGAAGCCGCCTTGGGGCGGGGGCCGAAGCTACGCCGCCCTACGAAGGCTACCACGACTAGTGCAGTGTACGGCGCCAACGGAAGACGAAGGCCCATGGTGAGGCACTGTTCTGACACTGTTGCAGCACTTTAGCAGGATGTTGTTTTACCATCTTAACCCTTGTACCCCGGCCCTCCTTGAACTATAAAAGGGGAGGTTGGCACCATAAACGGGGGAGGGACGACAACGAGCTCACATAGAGAACACATCGGTCAAGACCAATAACACACACACCACATCCACTGACCGAGCATCCGTAGCTCACAACCGCACATAGAGACTTGGGACATTTTCCCTCTCTCGACCTAAGCTTGTACCCCCTACTATAAGCCCCTGTGGGCATATAGATCATCTTCCCGAACTGGACGTAGGGTACCCCCTCGGTGCCTGAACCAGTATAATCCCGGTGTCTCACTAGTAGAAATGTTCACATCCATGACAAAACACTTTCGTCACGGAACAAGCTAAATTCGTCATTGAAAACCTTCTGTGACGAATTTATGACGATTTTGAGATCGTCATAGAAAGCGCGTCACATTTATCGCACCGTGACGAATCAGCCATTTTCGTCACAGAACTGCTCCTTTTCAGTGACGGACACGTTTTTTGTCATGTAACCGCTCGTCTTCTATGACTAGTGAACATCATCACTAATTTCGTCATGGAAGTGACCGCCACATGGCGCCGTGCATGATGGCAGCTGACGTGGCTCAATGTCACGCTGGCTGCTGACGCGGTCCATTGCCACGCTGGCTGCTGACATGGCTCGGTTCCACGCTGGACGCTGATGTGGATACATGCACATGGACAATGACGTGTCGCTATCTGATTGGTCAACATGTCGCTATGTGATTGGCCCATGTGTCATGATATGGTTGGTCCACGTGTTCATGTTGGTCCACGTGTCGCGATATTATTAGTCCATGTGTCAGGATCTTATTGGGCCACGTGTTGCTATCTGATTGGTCCATGTGTCAGGATCTTATTGGGCCACGTGTCGTGATTGTGTTGGTCCACGTGTCCCAATACTATTGTGCCATGTGTCGCGATCTTATTGGGCCACGTGTCGCGGTCTGGTTGGTCCATGTGTTAGGATCTTATTGGGCCACGTGTCGTGATTTTGGTGGTCCACGTGTCTCGATGGTATTGTGCCGCGTGTTGCGATCTGATTGGCCCACGTGTCTCGACCTGATTACACCACGTGTCCCGTTTCGGTTGGGCCACGTGTCGCGATCAGGTGGTGCCACGTGCACCGCATGGCTGCACACAAATCACAATTACAGTTCACCATATTCTGGACATCACACAACACATAAGCTGTTCATCATCCCATAACACGAGTTCATCATCACACAACACAAGTTGATAAGCTGTTCATCATCACACAGCAGTGACAGGACAAGTTCAGACTTAACAGTTCACAGACCACAACTCGCCTAACTTCCAGCAAAAGATACCACCACAGTTCTGAAACTTACCACCACAACACGCTTTCAAGATGATCAAGACGAAGGACCGGGTAAGTTACCACCACAGTTGAACTGCAGGAGACGCTTAAGCAGCAGATTGTTCTTCTCCACCGCCTTCTTGTTCGCCTCCATCGCCTTCTTGCACTCTTGCAGCTCCATTTGGGTCCTCTGAAGGGCTTCCTCTGTGGTCTGAGCATTCTGCTTCAGCACATTCACTTCATCTTGGAGAACAGCGGAAGCTTGTTTTTCAGCCGCGAGTTGTTCTTGCAATGCCTTTTCTTTCGCTGTTGGTGGTTTTGTTGGGCTTGTCGGCTGCAGATCAATATTCTTCAAGAAGATGTTGCTGCTACTCTTGGGGAGCACCTTGGATACAACCTATGCACTTGATAGTGCATTGCCTTCAGCAGGAGGCTGATCCTTCAAAGCTTCCATGTTAGCCTGCCATAATCTAAAGAGTTGTCAAGAACCTAGTTAAACTTTGTAAATTTCAGAATCTTGACTTAATAGACATTTTTATTCATCTTATTTGGCTACTTCAATGTATGTAGCAGTAGAGACAATACTTTCATCATGTCAGAAAAAGTAAAAGTCACATGACTAGGGTTCTCTAGATCAGAAAGAACACAAAAAACTACTTCACTTGATCAGAAAGAATACAATCAGTACACTGTACGTATCACGCTTCATCCATCCGCTGTCGGTTGGCATGTCATTTCCTCAATCAAATCCATGCCGGCCCTTAGCTAGCATCATTTGGTCAAGGGAATTACTATATATAAATTAACAACACACCACAGAATTGCATGCTATTTCTTCATTCTTACCATGCGATACTACATTGGATCAGAGAGTGCGGGTTAAATTGTGAACAATTATTTTCAATAATTTCAAAAGGAGCTAACAAGAGCGTGGCCATGGATAGTGACAGAGCAGCAGCTGCTGCCCCGCCTGTCCCTGAAGCGGCTGGTTTCATTCATTTATTTATCTGATGAGACAAATGCTTGCTACTGCACACGTATATGTACTACTGGAGTAGGTACGTATCTAGTAGAATCATCGCATATCCAGCACACAGAAACATAAAAAAAAGAAGACAACATAAAAGAAGACATCCCAATCTACTGTTAGGGCATGCACAAGCAGGCCACAGTGAAAGTTGCAAACTATTTAGAAAACACTCTAGACTCAAGGCAACTTGGCATAATGAAAACTATAGACATTTCAAGCCATCTCAGTTTCCACACTAAGACAGTTTCAATAAGAGATGATGGGAAAGTATATAGTGATATTAGACTTACAATTGCTTCTTTTGCAATGTCAGACATTCCTTTCTTGCAGTTGGTATGACATTCTTTGAAGATCTCCACCACATCCAGCCCTCCATCTGCAGCAGCTTCTTGTAGTCCATCAACGCCAGCTTCTTGTTCTCCATCAGCATCAACTTCTTGTTCTCCATCAGCATTTTCTTGATTTGAACCTGCTGCAGCGATTTTCTTTTGCCTCTGGCATGACATGCACATAGTCCAAATTAGTTGAATTTGGCACATAGCTGTGGAGTAAGAAAGTAACAGTACAAAATAGTGCCCTATTACATATGCGTGCAGCTGTGCAACATAGCATTGAGCTCCAGTCGCCTGATAAAACATGACTTTGCACGGTTTCCCTTGTTCTTTTCAGCTATTCTCTGCAACAACAAGTGATACATATTACAATTCAATCAAAATTATTGGACCTACTGGGCTGCAGTGTGAGAAATTTATGTTGCATCAATTGTGGCACCTACCAGATAAATAAAAAATAGCTCAAGAATGATAAATGATGTCTGAACAACAGCTAGAAGAAACATTTATTTTATTTGAACAGGGTAAAATATCAAAGCAATCAACTAACCATTAAGTCCAGAAGAGAATAGACTAATTCAAATAAATCAGAGAACTTTCACAGGTCTTAGCCTTACACATTTACTTCAACAGAATCATGCATTCATGTGTATAAACAAAAAGACACTTCTGAAGCAGTAATATGTACACACTTTAATTTACATGGCAACCACAGGTAGCTGTGGAGTTCAGCAGATAGGACATACCATGTTTTTTGGATCTGACCACTTCTGAACCAGTTCATTCCACTGTGCATCAGTCATGTATGGTACAGGAGAGGTGGTTCTGATCTGGTCAATTGGGATGCCAGTGAAGTACGTTTTCTTCAAATTATAGTGCCTCTGCTTTATAGTTGACTGGAGAACATTATAGCAAACATCCTTAGTTGGCTGTTGATTGATGTCAATGGCCAGCCTTCCCTAAAAATTATTGATTAAGATCATTCATTAGTTGCAGAAGATGATCAATCTCACAGTTAAATGTAACATGTACATAGTATAGAGGATAAGAGGAACTTACACTTAACCGTCCAACAAAGCCATCGATCAGGTTTTTATCTTGTTTGTAATGTTTCCAATGGGTTAGGACAGGAACGGAATCCCTAACAATGACACCAGCCTCCGAAGCGAATTTCGCAGCTTGCACAGGGTCATGTGGCCTTTTGAACCCATTAGCAACAGATATGGGCAGCTTCTTCTTCATCGCTCTCATCATCCTATCAAGTAAGATACCCCTTGTTGGTGGCCTAGGCCTTCTTGGAGCTCTTTGGGAAAGATCTACAAAATAACAAAAGTTCAGAATGTTAGTACTCCTCAAATATTGGTAGTGGAACTAAATTGCAGAATTTAAATGCAAATGACATTTACCTCCATGATCCGTTTGCGTCTGATCTTCATGGAGCTCATCTTCTTGTCCCTCACGGTGCTCCTCATGTTCTCCGCCAAGACCATCATTGTCATAATCTCCATCGTAGGACCAGTCATGCTCGTACTCTCTTGGACTGTGCAGACCATTGTCTTCTTCGGCTACAGGAGGGAATTCTTGCTGAACTTGATCAACTGTTTCAGTTGGCTGCTGCCTTGTAGAGGACCTTGTGTTGACGCCACGAGGTCTCTCATTTGAAGTACATTGCCTGGTTCTCTTAGCTTGTGTTGCTCCGTCAGTTGGTATATCTTCAGCAAGTCTCTCATTTGGAGGACTAGTCCTCACTCGCTTACTTGATCTTGCACCTCCCGGCGGTATTTCTTCTGTACTTCTACTATGAGGAGCCTGCAGTAGGAGAAAAATATGTGAAATATAAGGAAATGCTAGTATAGTAGTAAAACATGCAACTGTGCATCCCCCATCCCTTGGTACCTCAATGACCATAAGGGGAACATGCTCCTCGTCTAATTCTGCATCATCATCGGTATCTTCCTGAACCTGGTCCTCAGGGAGATACTCCGAATCATCTGTATCTTTAGCACGTCTACCCCGTACCCCTTTCCTAATTCCCCTTGAAGGGGGTGGTCCATTTCCAAATGAAATTACAATTGATGGGAGACCAAGTTCTTCAAACCTTCTCTTAATCTCTGCTATATTGTTGTCCCGATTCCTCTCGTAAGCACATATTGAAGTTTCTTACACGCGAAATCACATAGGGCAGGTCAGGATGTTGCATTGATGGAAATTCTAATTAATAAAACCTCTGATTAATAGACACCATGCTTTGCAAAGTTAAGAAAAGGAAACAACCCATCAAAATATTCTACATGCACATTCATAAAAAATGGACATCCCTTTGTTACAAAGAAGTTAACAGCACAGATTTCACAGAAAAAGATAACCACATCAAAATTGATCCAAAGTTCCACCATCAGTACGACAATAGCCTTAAATGTGGGATAGATCAGCCTATCAACAGAAAACTTACCAACCTAAAAGAGATCAATCATGCCTTGTCTACAGTCAAATTCATCCATTCCACAAGTTGTCAAATTCATCTATTCCACAAGTTTAAGCAAGGAAGATAGCTTAACATTGGTGAAACGCATAAAATAGGTAATGGGTATAATTGAAATACCACTCAGCACAAAATAAGAACAGCATATAACAATTCCTTGATAATAATAAAACCGTACTTCAGACACTATTCAAAATCTCTCACATTATCACAATGTCTAAACTTGAAGGTAAAGTAGCATCTAGATATAGAACCAGATAAGCAGCTCCATTGATAAACAGTCAATCAACCAAAGGGCACACCCATAATATCAGTGATATTTCCAGTAAGTAAACCATTAGTTTATTTAGTCAGAGCACACCCATAATACTCCACTCAATTATATATCCTCCATTTCCCAGAAAGTAAACCATCTAGGTTAATAGAGTGTGGTACACGGTAATCACATTCAAATCCGAACCCTAATCCACCTCGAGCTCAAAACCCTAATCCACCTTGAGCTCCAAACCCTAATCCACGCGTCTCAATCCTAATCCACCCTAATCCATGCGTCTCAATCCTAATCCTTTATCACAGATGTACTAGAGCAAAGAAATTGTAGTCACCTCGAGCTCCAAACACTAATCCACACGTCGGCGTTGTAGGGATTTGGCGTACCTGATAGAACACTGCGACGAGTCTTTACCATACTTCGTCGATGTGGTAGCGGGATCAGGTCGGAGTCGTCGTCGGCGTAGTGCTCCGGTGGTAGCAGATCTGAGTCCCAGTGGCAACGGCGAGGAAGCAGACCTGGCAGGGGCGTCGTGCGTCGACGAGGTGCGGACCTGGCCGGGGCGTCGTGCGTCGTTGAGGTGCGGAACCGGCCGGGGCGTCATGCGTCGTCGAGGTGCGGAACCGGCCGGGGCGTCGTGCGTCGTCGAGGTGCGGACCCGGCCGGGGTGTCGTGCGTCGTCGAGGTGCGGACCCGGCCGGGCGGTGGGCGTCGTCGAAGAGGCACCCGCGGCGGCGGCTAGGGTTTGGAGAGGGAAAGAGGGCGAGAGCACAGAGGAGTGGGAGAGACCGAGAGGAGAGGCCGTGGGGGGCGTCGTTTCAGATGGAGTGGGAGAGGCCGCGGGGGGTGTTTTCGTAATTTCAGCCGTCGCCGGCGAGGGATTTGGCATCCTGCTGTCACTGACAGGTGGGCGGGGTGAGGGCGTTTTCGCCTTTTCGGCATCCCGCGGCCGCGCCTGCTACCGAGATGGACTGATAGGTGGCCCCAGTTTTGAAATGAGATTGGGATAGTATGATTTTTGAGTTTGAATCTTGTCGAAATTTAAAATATACCCGAATGGAGAAACGCTAAAATGAAACTTGTAGAAATTGATTTTAGAAAAAATTAGGAAAAAGAATCAACCGATTTGGAGTTCGTATGAGTGAGAAAAACGGTTTACAAGTTTTATCCGAAGATTAAAAACAGAAATTGCACTTGCTATGAACTGGGATGAACAAGTGTGTTTTCTCTTTTTAATCTTTGATTAAAACTTGTAATTAGTTTTTCTGCCTCATACTAACTCCAAATTGGATGATTTTTTTCTAAAATTTCCTAAAATCAAGATGTATCAAGATCTACAACTTTCGCAAATGAAAAAAATATTTTAGTATCAGTTTATTAGGGATAATCCAAACTTACATCTGGAATGTGCACTATCGTAATTCAAATAATATCATAAAAAGCTCTGATGGTTCTACGAATTGACGTGGTAACATAATTTGGGTCCATAAACTTGTCATCAAAAATTCAAATGATTTCGATGACAGCGGAACCTACATTGTTTAGAAATGGATACATGTCTAACATAGTTTCATGAAATGTTACTTGAATGTTGAAGTGTATCATAGTTTTCGAAAAATTCGAATTCATATGCACTTCAAACTTGACCATAAGCTTGTGTTTAGTTTATTTTTGCAAAATACGAAGTTACATTAGTAATGTTTGTGCAAAACAAATGATTTTTAAATCGATATTTAGGAGGAACTAGATACAAGGATATAAATAGGATCTGCAAAATAGAATCTGTACAAAATAACATCATTATAGAAAAGAGCGTGATTTTAGAAAAATTCAGGAAGAAAAAACGTCGAATTCGGATTATGTATGACGAAGAAATACTTGTTACAAAATTTAATTCTGGATTAAAAGAATAAATACCAACTATCCATATGTTCTTCACCTCCAAGACAGCCGAGCCAATAGGGTGCTGACACCCGTTAGCCCTTATAATTATAGTAGAAGTAAATTAGTTTCAACATTTGTACTCGAACTTACATTTGGCACAGTGGTGGGACTTGTCACTATCTAGCAATTGGTCCCGGGTTCGAGTCCCGGCTCCGGCCAATTTTTGGACAAGTTTTTTTTATTTTTTTTAAAAAAATGGGGTGACCAACCTAGGATTCGAAAACTGGTCACCAGCCTCAGAAACAAAGGTCTCACCACTGCGCTACTTCAAGTAATGTCGATTGAGCGCATCCCGTTATTTTGTTATCATAGAACGTAGCCATCGACATAAAGCCGTGGCGTCATTTCCTCGCCTCGGCGTCTCCTCCAGTCTCCAGTCTCCTCCAGTCTCCAGCCCCCCTTCTCTTCCTCGGCGTCTCCTCCTCATCGTGCCCCCTTCCTCCAGCGAGTATGCCGCGGCGTCCCTACAATCGCTCTGCCGCGGCCCGTCGCCAAGATCGTGATGAGCGGGGCTGCTTCTGCGAGACGCGCCTCGCTTCCCCCTCCATCGACGGGAGCTCCACCGACGGGAGCTCCACCGACGGACAGCTCCTAGGACAGGGGCTCCACGAACGGGAGGATAGCCATCGCCAGGAGATCCGCTCCGCCACGCCCCGCGTGCCTGAGGCCAGCCGTCGCCAGGAGATCCGCTCCGCCACGCCCCACGCGCCTGAGGCCACCACTCCCTGGGGGATCCCCTCCGCCGCCGACCGCGCGGCTGAGGCCAGCGCGCGCCGGGCTCGCTCCACCGCCGAGCGCGCACTCAGAGCCAGCATGCGCCGGGAGATCCGCTCTACCGCCGACCGCACGCCTGAGTCTATCGCGCGCCGTCGCCAGGTGATCCGCTCTAGCTCCGGCGTCTTGCAACGCAAGAAGAAGGGGAAGGAGGTGGTTTCAGGGAAGGAGATGGGGACAGGCAAGGAGACAGCCATCGAGTTGATGACCTCTAGCAGTGAGGACTCAAGCAGTGAGGAGGTGGTGACAGGGAAGGAGATTGTGCGGAAGGATCAGGAGATTGTGCTGAAGGATCAGGAGATGGTGCTGAAGAGGAAGGAGAAGAAGGTAAAGATTGGAGCCCTCTTTCTATTTTTCGTTGCTCATACAATTTTTCATTGCTCAACACTGAACAAATGCTATCATGATTAAATTGTCATGTGCTGTCATGTAGTTGAACAAATGCTGTCATGTGCTATCTGTAGTTGAACAAATGCTGTCATGTGCTGAACATTGTACTGATGTTGTACTGTAGTCTCATCTGTGCTCAGCATTGAACTAGTGCTATCATCTGATGCCAACAGATGACCTTCTGGGAGTTGGGCGAGGCGGCGGCAGAGTCACATGAGAATGTCAAGTGGCTCGAGGGTGAGCTCAAGAGGGAGCAAGCAAGGAAGAAAAGACTTTTTCGTGCCCTCCAAGCTGCATCCGAGAAGGCATAGAAGAACAAGTAGTGCTTTGGTGGAAGCAAATGGAAGCAGCAAGCTAAAGCATCATGCTAGAAGCTGAAGCATCAGTGTGGATGCTTATTTTTTTATCAGCTCACATGAATGCATGTCTTTGCTATTTGTGTCTGTAAATAAGGATGGTTGATGGTTCAGAGTCAGTAGATGTCCAGTAGTGATGTGAACAACATCTTCAGAATTTAGTACTGATGTTTAGTGGAATGTTGCTATGTGTTTGTGTCTAAATTTTCTGGTGAATGGAATGTTGCTATGTGTTTGTGTCTGGAATATATGCTGGTGAGGCTATATTGCTCACTGCTAGGTGAAATTGTTTTATTGCATCATCAAATCCATGCTTTGGGAGTGGTTGCCCCTAGTGTATCATATATTGTGCAGATTTGGTGATGTACATTGCCTGACTCAATCTTGTCCCAAATGATGGCAGTGCAATGCTTTGAACCAATGGCTTGCATGTTGCAAGTCCCTGCAGGTTTAAGAACACAGGAAATCTTCAAACAAGGATCCAGGCATGAAACAAGGCCGGCTGTAGGCCAGGCATCTGTAAAACAGAAACTTGGCAATTCCATTGATCTTCAGACGGAAAATAAGAAATTAGGTAGAGTATGCAATTCCAGCAATAGGCTTCATTCCATTCAACAAAGGGGAAAGTATGCAATTCAAATCCAATACATAAAAATGAAATGTTGGATGACCCACATACCACAGATGGCATTAGGGAAGGAAATGAAAAGGTACAAATCTGGTAATCTACCAGGTACAAAGACTAGTAGTTGTGACCACTTGCATCTATCAGATCTACATATGCCATTCCTAGCTCTGGAACAAGCAATCTGTGACCACCAAGCATCCATCTTGACTCTTGTTCTGCAACATTAATCAGAATGTTAGTTACCAACTATATTCCAGGCAAAATAAACATTATATACATCAGAAATTACAGCAGAAATTGACACATCGGTGTAGATACCTATATAAACATAAATACAAGATTTGACAAGCATGGACTAGCTCACTAGCAAAATAAGAATTCAAGCACACAAATAACTGATTTCAGGCTGGAGTGGCACAACACACAAATATTTGAAAATATTGTCATAAATGAGAGTACCCCAATGGAAGTGTTGCTGACCTTTTTTTTGGTTCTAGCTTTTTCAGAGATCATCATCCTCGCTGTCAGCATCTTGGCACATGTCATCTTCAGCGTTTTCATTGCCACCATCACTCAAATATTCCATTATAATGTCATCTTCATCCTCCTCCTCATTTTCATCTGCAACAATGTTGGCTTGCCTACTCTTTCTTATAAGTTCATCTAGACTACCTTCAAATCTAGTAGATCCTCCACCCTGATTAATGGGCTCAGCCTCAGCACCATCACCATCACCTTGCTGCACTTCATGCTCTGTACTAGAACAGTGATCATCTTGGTATACATCATGAGCGAGGTCACTTTTTTCAGCAACATTATACATCTCCCTATGTTCAAATTTCTGCACCACTCGCCAATTCTTTCCCAAAGCTGTGTCTTCCATGTAGAATACCTTTGTTGATTGAGTTGCCAAAATGAAAGGGTCAGACTTGTACCACAATGACTGAATGTTGATGGATTTGAAATGTCCATCATCTCTGATGCCTACAGTCTTGCCTCCTGCCTGATTGTACCAATCACATCTAAAGAGAACCACAGTTCGATCACATTATAGATTGGCATTATACTGTAACTCAATAATCTCCTTAAGGACTCCATAAAAATCAGTGGCCTGATCGTCATGAGTACCTTCAGTCAATACACCACTGTTCTGAGTCTGCAAATATTTCTCACGGTCCACGGTGTTATACCGGACTCCATTGACAATGCAAGATGCAGAAAACCTCACTCGAAGATCAGGACCACAAGATAGAGCAAACAATCCTTCAGTAACCTCTTCTGGATGATCATTCCGCTTCTTGGCAGTCTGGGGTTCAAACGAAGAATACAAGGTTACCACCAATGAGATAACTAACATGGTTCCTAAACCATCTACTAGTGCAGGACACTTACATGGTTCCTAAACCATGTAGGAAATGCCTTTTCAAGCCTTCTCTCAACATCCTCTTCCCCTTCTGTCAATAACTCTTCCCTACATTTGCTGTCACAAAAAACAAGTAAAAATCAGGACATCTTCAATTAAAATTCAGGAGATGATAATTTTGCAAATAAAAATGACACTTACTCCAAATATCGCTCAACTTCTTCACAATTGTTTAGAACATACCAAACTAGTTTGTCCATCATTTCATCATCAATGTATTGTCTCCTGTCGGCTCCTATGATTTTGACACCATGCATGAAAACTGAGGTGTCACTAACTAATGGCCCATCACCTACATCCTGGTTGAACTTGGTGTCAACATCCTGCATATACCTCGAACAAAATGTCAAGGTGTCACTTGTAGCATAGGCCTCCGCAATTGATCCTTCTGGCCTAGCCCTGTTCCTCACAAAATTCTTCAAAGTACCCAATCTCCTCTCTATTGGGTACATCCATCCATACTGAACAGGCCCTCTATGCAATGCCTCAGTAGGTAGATGCACAGCCAGGTGCACCATGACATCAAAAAAGGCTGGAGGGAATATTTTCTCCAGCTTGCAAAGGATTAGTGGGATTTTGAGCTTTAATCTTTTCACCACATCTATCCTTAGATTTCTACTACACAATTCTCTGAAGAAGTTCCCGAGCTCTGAAATTGCTTCATACACATCTTTGCTTACCAATCCTCTTAATGTAGCAGGTATGATCCTTTGCAGTAGTACATGGCAACAATGTGTTTTCAGCCAGCCCTGCAACTTAGTACCATCTGCACTTATAAATCTACCTAGGTTGGCTACAAACCCATCTGGAAACTTCACACCTTTAAGGCATTTGCAAAATTTAACTTTATTTTCCTTGTTCAATACATAGAAAGCATCTGGCTTCACAACTGAGTTGCCATCCTGTTGCAAGTGCAGATCATGTCTAATGCCCATATCGCGCAAATCCAACCTTGCATTATCGGTGTCTTTGGTCTTGCCCAGAATTTCTAGTAATGTGCCAAGGATGTTTTCATAGATGTTCTTTTCTATGTGCATAACATCAAGATTGTATGGCAGCAGCAAATCTTTCCAATATGGCAGCCTCCACAACAAAACTTTGCGACTAAAAATTTTAGGCCCGCCATCCTCCCCACGCTTCCTTTTCCTGGGTGGAGGTGCTGGTTGCTTTCCTAGCCTCAATGTTTCACTTTCTCAAGTTGCTCAAGGATCTCTTTCGTACTGAACTTACCCGGCGCATCCCTTGTTTCAGGGCGGCCATCAAAAGCAAGCTTCTCTACCAAGCATGATCCTTTGGAAGAAAACGGCGATGGCCAATGTACCCAATTTTGCCCCTCAGTGCACGTGATAGAGGATTTTTGTCACAATGGATACAAGCATAATAGCCTTTAGTTGTTCGCCCCGACAAGGTGCTCAGCGCTGGATAATCGTGTATGCACCATAGCACAACAGCATGGAGATCAAACTTTTTACCACTCACGGCATCATAAGTGCTTACTCCAGTCCAGAGTTCAAGCAGCTCTTCCACTAGAGGCTCCAAATACAAATCAAAATCTTTTCCAGGACATGATGGATCAGGGATGAGCAAAGACATAAAGTAGTTTGCTGGATTGACACATTCCCATGGTGGCAGGTTCAGAGGTGTCAAAAGCACATGTGGCCAAATGGGTTAAAACCATCTGTAGCTAAGGCAAGCCTCAAGTTCCTCGGATCCTCTGCAAAATCTTTATACTTATCAAAATCCTTCCAAGCCCTCCCATCAGCTGGATGGCTCATTACATTCTTGACTGGCCTCCTACCCTTCTTGTGCCATTTGGTCTGCTCAGCTGTTTCTTTCATTGCAAACATCCTCTTCAGCCTTTTTATAAGTGGAAAGTGCCTCAGGACCTTATGAGGAACCCGCCTTTTTCCATCACCATCTTCCCATCTAGATTCACCACAAATTGGGCACACGTCTAGCTTGGAATAATCCTTGTCAAACAACTTAGAGTTTCGAAACAGCACACAGTTGTTCTTGCACACATGGATTGATTCATATGCAAGGTCCAGTTCACCGAGATACTTCTTCGCCTCATCATAAGAACTTGGAAATTCACATTGAGGGAATCCCTAAGACAATAACTTCATCAGTGCACTAAATGCTGTACTGCCAACTCGATACCGAGACTTGATATAAAGAAGTCTCACTAGAAAGGAGAATTTGGAATGCTCTGATCCTGGGCACAGTTGCTGCTTGGCATCAGCAAGAACTTTGGTAAACCTTGGATTCCCTCCATCTGCCTCTAATGATGTGTACAAATCTGCCAGCATCTCTGTGACTCCGTGATCATCATCTTGCCCATCATCTTGGCCATCATCCTCGCCCAAATTTATCCCTTCATCATAATCATATCTGTCATGGTGTACCTCCTCCTCTCTGGACTCAATAATTTCAGCACCTGGAGACTCCCCATGATGAATCCAATGAGTGTAAGCAGGCGACATTCCAAAGATGTGTATATGGTCATTCACTTCTTGCTGATGCTGTAAAACTTGATTAACACATCTGCGGCATGGACATTTTATCTTGCTTTCTTCAGGGTATTTTCCTCTAACAAATTCCATGAACTCTTCCACTCCGTCCAAGTAGGCAGGTGTGAATAGCTTCAAATGAACCCAACTTCGATCCATCTGTTTTGGCATAAATGTGGAAATTCAGAACACAACAACATAAGTAAACTTTCAGGAAGGCAGTAATATAAGGGAAAGACAGACGCAACAAAAAGTAAACTTTGACAACACAACAGCATAGACTCAATATTAAAGAATTCAGCCATGGCCATTGGCGGCCTTTAATGTTAATGTAAGCCTGCAGTTTAAACATGCCGTAGCTCCAGGAATTAAAAGATTAGTGCTAAACATGGTAGCTCCAGCACAATACATGAGAGTATAGCAGGCCAAATTTCATTGTAGGATGGTTTTCTAGACCACAACACATTCAAGCCAGCAGGCCAAATTATGGTCCAAGGCATTGCATGAGAATCAAAAAACAAATTACAATCTGCACATAATCAATTTGTTCCATTATATAATTATATTCAAAGTGAGTTAGATGCAGATCACAGGTTTCCATATAAATTTAGGCAATTGGAGGCACTACAGCGAATTTCAGAGCTCCAAACTTCTACCATTACAGCTAAGGTTCAGACTATAGACCTTCCCAAATCGCCCAGCAAGCCCATGTCTTCCTGCTAACTGGTTCTACTAGCTACATCTAAGGAAAAGCATTACTTTTGGACCAAAAGCATGAGAAGAAATGCATTCCAGTGCACAGGATACTAACTAGATTTTAAATCTAGAGTTGAACTGGGACCGAGCTGTCACCTGGCCGCCGCGGGGACGCCGCCGCAGTGCGCCGGGGACGCCACCGCAGTGCACCGGGAACGCCGCCGGCCGAGGATGCCGCCGAAGTGCGCCAGGGACGCCGCAAAGCAGCAGCCTCCGTCCGGCCGCCGGGGACGCCGCCACGTAGCAGCCGCCCGCAAGGTTGTCTGCACGGTGTTTCGGTCTGATTGAGTTTCAGACTTTTAGTCTGTTTGTTTATGGAACATGGGAATTCATGTTCTAAACGTTAACTTTATAAATATGTACTTCTCTACCGCAATACGTTGAATGGTGCAGTGGTAAGACTTCCTCTCTAGTATCCTCCCGTCTCCGGTTCGAATCCTGGGGAAAGCACTTTTTTTGCCGAATAAAATCCTAGGGAAAGCTACTAGGCTGGTTGCAGGCCGCCTCCCTGGAACGAAGAAGGCCGGCCCAATGCTACTGGGCTGATGGCCCACCGTTTCTGAAAAGCGAAAAAGAAGGCCGACCCAATGCACCTGGGTTGGTGGCCCACCATTCTGAGCAGTGGGACCAAGAATCCATGGGCACAAATTGCCACATGGCAGTGGGACCGCAGCGGAGGGGTCATGCTGACGTGTACTACCACGTCGCCATACGACGGGGCCCACTGATTCTGTCTGGTGGGACCGTATGCGGGACCCACGGTCGGACCCACAATTACACGTGTTAGATCTGTCTTATTTTTTTTCAAGTTGTTTTGTGACGATAACATTTGTTGTTCTGTGACGTCCAGTTGTGTTCGTCATTGCTTCCTATAGGGCAGAACTGGAACGATTCATCTGTGACGAACAGGTTCGTTGTTCAGTGACGATCCTCTGAGTTTCGTCATTATTTTTAGTGGCCTGGCACCGTCACTCGTTATCTGTGACGAAGTTACAAAATTTGTCACGGTAGAGACCACCTCCATGACGAATAAATGTAACGTCACTGTAAAATCGTCATGGATATTAACATTTCTAAGCCCAACCATCTGGATCAGACGCACGAATCATACCAAAAATTACTTGCCGGCGGTATCAAACCCCGACAAGACATGCTAATGGGGTGGGTTGTAATGGGTTTTATGGTGCGGGTTGTTTCATGGGGTGTGTTTGGATGGGTGGAAATGTGTTTTAATATCTAATGGGTCGGGACGAGTTGGGTATAAGACCAATACGGGTTGGGGTGGGTTGGGGTGGGTTTTTAAGATCCGGCTCTTGACACGAGGCCCACATATAAGTTCAGGCGCACAACTTTGCACAGAGTAGAGGGCTATCAAATTGCATCATCTGCATAAATTTCAACCAATTTCTCTAAAATTTTAAGTTGTGAACGCGAGGTTTTAATTTAAGGGTTCGGTTCTTGACGCGGTGCCCACGTATAAGTCCATGTAAGGAATCAGATGCTTGTAGCCTAAGACGGGGAGGGGGTTAATTAGACAACTTAAAACCTTAACCTATGGCTTCCACTAATTTACATAAAATAAACTAGATCATTTCTATCTAGATGTGCAATCTAAGGTTGATCTAGTGTGAAACCCTCATCCCAAAACAAGTTTTGTAACCTATAGCCAATCCTAGCATGATACTACTCCAGGAAAGTAAGGGCAAGCAAGGATTGCAAGATTGTAAGGCGAAAACGTAAAGAGGAATGAGAGGAAGCAAACTCTTGACAATCGATTTATCCCATGGTATCGGTAGGAACTAAGCCACTCCTAGTCCACGTTGTTGAAGCACTCCACACAAGAGTATTGCTTCCCGGTCACCAAGTCTCTCCCAAGAGAACCACTTGAATAGCCACAAAAGCTCGCCACGAAGGCACTCGCCAAGCTCCCTTGGTCACCTTGATGTCGCCTCCACTAAGGCGCTTATCCACCAAGGAAGGGGGTCTCCACGTCCCCTGCACAAAGTGTCCTCGCCGCTCCACACCAAGCAGGAGGGTCGAAGACGATTGCCGGTGAGCCACTTAGGTCCCAAGGCTTCCGACACACCTTGTACAACTTGATCCAGTCAAGAATCACCTCACAAGGTAGGCACACCTTGCACTCACTCAGCTCTAAGCTAAGCCTAGCACGGAGCACACACATAAAGCATGTGCAAGTCTTTGGATGAGCAATTTAGCACTTGGATGGCTTGGATATGATCTTCTTTGTGTCTCACACTCTCCTGGTCTTCCTCATACTCCAGCAACCTCAAATGGGTGAGTGGAAGGGGTATAAATAGCTCAAGGCTTCAAACTAGCCATTGGCTAAAAGGTGCAGAAAACTATACCATCGGATGATCCAATGCTGTGCTTTTCCCGGGCGTCGGTTCATCTGGTGCTACTAGCCGTTACCTTCCACCGCACATGACCGTTGACACAAATCATCCGATGCTTCAACCGACGGTGCGTCGGTTCATCCGGTGCGAAAGACCTCCGCACCAAAACCTCTCTGTCTTGAATATTATAGTCGTCAGATGAACTGATGCTTGGTCCGTCGGTTAATCCGGTGCTACTAGCCGTTGTGCTAAAGCCTCTCTGTCTTGCGTCAGTGAACCACCGAATATACCGACGGTGCCCACCAATGGACCGTCGGTTCATTCGACACCTCAGTCTTCACTGCTTCATCTCTGGCAATCATCCGGTGCATCTAGAAATTGGACCGTCGTCGGATCATCCGACGGTGTCTTTATGCTATTTTCTTTGTGTCTTCAACTTGCCATTACTTGAACCTAACATGCCATCACTTGAGCTTAACATACCATCACTTATAGCCTCAAAATATATACTACCTCTGGATTTTTTTTGCTATGCATATGTTAACTTGCTCATAGTATCTTAACTTCGCTTAACTTGTGGTATGACATGTTAACTTGGCGTGGTATGTTAACTTGTGGTAATATCCATGGGACCTAGATATGAGGCCTACAAAGACATGCTCAACAATATGGTTAATCCCATTGAGCATGTTGTCATGAATCACCAAAATCAAACTCGAACAAATGACATATGAGGTCATATTCGCTACAGTCCAGCCCCACCAGCACGGAGTAGCGGGCCATCAAATTGAATCATCTGCATAAATTTTATCCAATTCCTCTAAAATTTTAAGGTTTGAATGCGAGGTTTTAGTTTTAGGGTCCGACTCTTAATGTAGATGCTACAAGCAATAGGAGTTAATAACTACAACCTATTTACACCCGCACATAATGAGACGCAGCGGGGTGGGTAGACAAGTTAAATGGAGCGAGGCGGGTTGGTTTGACATAATCTATAACAACTATATAATCGGTACCCACTACAAAGCACTACCACAATTCTCTCAAACCTTAAGCATCCACATCAGCATCCACTTCACCAAGCCTTCCTCTTCTTTAATTGCTCTCAGGCATTCAGCAAGCCCACCCACCCTTGCCATTCAATCCAGCAGCAGTCCAGGGACAAGCTTGCTGTCCAGGCACCTGAAGAGCCTCCCACGTTCTTGAAGGAGCAGTCCAAGGAACAACCTCTCCCGTTGACAAGCTCACCGTCCAGGCACCTCAAGAGCCTCCCACTGCACGTTCTTGATGGCCACTCAATAACTTCATAGTTCAAAGGATGCCCACCATCCATTTAGAAGACAAAGAAAAACTATTCAGCTTTGCAAAACTGAAAATCTCAACGGCAGATGAGAGCCTCCCCTCTTCAGCTCTTCATAAACGAGCACATCCGCTCACCTCACGTGGCACTTGCCATCCAGGCAGTATCCAGGCTCTCACCTCCCTCATGATCTACTCCTGGAGATCACCGCCCTTGCCATCTAGATCGAGCGCTACCACCAGCAAATTCCGGCCTGCACTAGCGGAGCAAGTAGCAAGTCCGATCTTCTCTGATGCCTGACGGCAACCTGCTGGCATCGACAGAAATTCCCCTTCACATCTGGGTAGTGTAAAAAAATCAGTTCCTAATTTGACTGTAATTCCGTGTTTGTTTCTTCCCTCCTCCTGCTATGACACCCACGAGAAGGATTCCAAGATTTTTGAAGCCCTTCTTAGTTTCTGCATCACCATTGGCTGGGAAGTAGAGGTTAATGGAAGCAAGATGTAGTAAGTATTGAATATTGTTTTTATGCTTTTTTCCGTAGGCTATTAATATTGTTCTAGCCTAGCATGATCTGCGGGTTTAGATCTATGACAACATGTTTAATTCCAATTGAGCATGGCGAAGACAGGGAGTAGGCCAGAAAAACAATTACCTTCACATGCTAGTCTCTTGCAGACATTATTATTATGCTATTGGTTTCTCTCATCCATCTTATTTATGTGTTCATATGCATGCCTGTAAGGTTCAGATTCAAGAGAAGATTGATATTATATTTTAAAATAAGATCCTGGTATGAATATGATGTTTATGAATTACATTGTGTATTTTTGAAAAGATATCCTAGTTTATTCCATTTAAAAGACTTGTGCAAAACTCTCAAAACCAAATGTTAGTTCTCTTTTAGGTTTTATAGTATTTGTATACATGTTGGTTCCTGTAAATGCTACAAATTTAGCAGTCATTCACTACGTGAAAACCTCAAATAGGTCACGCAGCATTTGTAATGGGCCCTTAACACCCGTTACATGCACCCACATCTGTAATGGTTGTTGTTTGGCGTCCGTTACAGATAAGCGCGACAGGCCGACCCCGGGGTTGGCCTCCACAACGCCCGTTACCAATGTGGACTTCTGGTAACGGGCTTCTTAAACGCCCGTTACATGAATTCGTTGTAACGGACGTAAAATCGAGTTCGTTACAAAAGTTAAACCTATCGGTAACGAGCTTGTAAAGTCCGTTACTGATCAATGCCCTATCAGTAACGGGCTGTTTAAGTCCGTTACTGATCACTGCCGTATTGGTAACGGGCTATAAAGTCCGTTACCGATAATTTCGTACTGGAGACGCATGCTTGTTATGATGCGTCTCCTTTGCTGGCGACCCAATTGGATACGCTCGTGTCACCTTTTTTCTCTCATCGGAGACGCACGTTGTTATTGCTTGTCTCTGTCTTCTCCTTCCGACACCACTCGCTCTCTCTCCGCAGAAGGCCACTCCCGTTCTGACAACAACACTCGCTCTCTCTCCTCAGAAGGTCACTCGCTCGATCTCTCTGCTCAGATGTCCCCGCCGGCCTGTCCCGTTCACCGCCGCCAGCTGCACGCGCTCTGAGGATCACGCTTAATTTCTCTCCTCAGAAAGCCGGCACTGCAGCAGGCCGACCGGCCGCGTGCGCGATGGTGAAAGGGGCCAGCGGACGTCGACCGCGGCGTCATCCAAAGCAGACGCCTCCGTGTCCCCTCCCCCTGGGGCTCGGTGCCGTCCTCCGCGCTGTCGCCGCGGCCACGACGCCGCCTCCGATCCTCCTCCTTGGCCGCGCTCGCCTCGTAGAAAGTCCTCGTCAAGGTGGAAATTAATTGCCCCCTTTTATTGAAATTCTTCAGCTGTTCTAATCCTCTTGTGTTATCGGTTTTTTTGTGTGATGAATTATGCTCATTTGATGTATGAAATGCAGATGGCGTCTGCTGCTCAGGCTTGGATGTACAGACAGCCCCAAGAAGATTGGGAGAATTTCTTAAGCGGGGTCAATGGTTTTCTAAATCAAGCAGAGGCGGATATGAGAAACCGTGGTGTTCAGGCAATGCTTTGCCCCTGTATAGATTGTCTCAACCAGAAGAAATTCGCACAACGGGAAATCATTTTTCATCATTTGGTCACACGTGGTTTCAAAAAAAATTACACGTGTTGGAATAAACATGGTGAGGAAGGCCTTAATGAACTCGAAGCAGGCTGCCTAAGTGAAGGTGAAGTGCGACACCATGCTACCGACCATGATGAAGACCTTGATGATTGTGGAGTTTTTGAGGAAAATGAACCATTATTCCCACCAAATGTGATGAGGCCTGAGGATATCACTGATCAAGAAGTTAGGGGCTTCGATGATGGTGAGGTGTTGCAACGTGTGCACAATGTTGATCAAATGTTGCGGGATATTGAGTTTCAACAAGTGTACACACCTTCTGAATTAACGAGGCTGAAGCAGTTCATTGAAGATTCAAAGAAACCCCTCTATCCTGATTGCCAGAAGTACTCTCGCCTTTCTGGTGATCTAAAACTTCTGCAGCTTAAGGCAGATCATGGTTGGAGCAACAAAAGTTTCAAACATCTATTGGATGTGCTTAGAGACATGCTACCTGAAGGAAACCAAATAGCAGAGTCTGTCTATGAGGAGAAGAAGATAATCTGTTCTCTAGGAATAGAGGTTGAAAAAATCCATGCATGCAAGAACAGTTGTGTATTGTTCCGTGGAGATTATGCAGACCTTGACAAGTGCCCCAAGTGTGGCTATGATCGGTACAAGAGGAAAAAGGATGGTGGAGATGATAATAATGCTGATGACGAGAACGAGCCCGGCGAGATCAGAGGCAAGAAGAAGAAGGCTAACAGAGGGGCTCCTGTGAGGGTGGCATGGTATTTTTGCATCATTCCTCGGCTGAGAAGATGGTTCGCAACACGAAAGGAGGCCCAACTCTTGCGTTGGCATGACGAAGGCCGAAAGGAGCTTAAGAAAGATGGCAAGTTTAGGCACCTCGCAGATGCAGCACAATGGGGTAACATTAATAACCACTTCCTGTGGTTTGACGAAGACGTAAGGAGCATACGGTTTGCTATGAGCACAGATGGTGTGAACCCATTCGGTAACCAGAGCTCAACACATAGCACCTGGCCTGTCGTGCTGTCGTTGTACAACCTTCCACCCTGGCTATGCAAGAAACATAATATATGATGCTGACAATATTGGTCTCCGGGCCAAAGCAACCTGGCGACCGTATTGATGTCTACTTGAGGCCACTAGTTGATGACTTGAAGATACTGTGGAAGCCTGGTGTGAAGGAGGTTTGGGATGAGTACAAGCGTGAGGAGTTCACAATGCACGCCATGTTGTTCACCACCATCAACGACAACCCGGCTCATCGCAACCTCTCTGGCCAGAGTAAAAGGAAAGGTGCAGCTTGCCCACACTGCTTGGAAGATACTTGCGCAGTATGGCTAAGACATTCAAAGAAATATGTATTTATGGGGCACCGTCATTTCCTCGGCAAGAAACATCCATACCGGGCCATGGATTGTCAGTTTAATGGGGAAAAGGAGAATCGAGAGGCGCCGTTGCATGTGACTGGAGATCTGGTCCACTTGAAAGTCAAGGACGTCAAAACTATCGAGGAGTTACCCAAACTGACTGAAAAAATCCTTGGCAAAAGAAAGAAACGAGATGGTGAAGAAGAAGAAGAAGGAATGTGGAACAAGAAATCAATTCTATGGGAGCTAGAGTATTGGCCGATGTTGGATGTGCGTCATTCGATTGACAACATGCACGTCAAGAAGAATGTGTGTGAAGCTACTTGTGGAACATTGCTACAACAGAAGTCCAAAGGAAAAGATCATAAAAATGCAAGGGAGGATCTTAAAGAACTGGGCATTAGGCCGGAGCTCTATGCAGAGGAAACAGAGACAGGGACGAACCTTCCCGTTGCTGCAACCACCTTGTCAAAGGCAGAGAGAAAAGAATTCTGTCAGTTTTTGCATGATTTGAAAGTACCTTCAGGCTACTCATCAAACTTCAAGAGGCTAGTGTCCATGAAGGACATGAAAATGAATTTCAACTTTATGAAATCTCATGATTGCCATGTGTTGATGACATCTCTTCTTCCTGTTGCACTTAGAGGTATCAAGACAAAAATGGTTCACGACACAGTCACGAGCTTGTGTTTATTCTTCAATGCAATAGAACAGAAGGTGATTGATGAGGAAAAACCATTGGACTTAGAGAGGAGGCATTTCGAGACCCTATGCCTGCTTGAAGCTACCTTCCCACCATCATTCTTTGATCTCATGTTGCATCTAACAGCACACCTCGCGAGGGAAATCTTGTTCCTTGGCCCATCTTACCTTCATCAGATGTTTCCATATGAGAGGTTCTATGGATTCCTGAAATCATTGGTACATAACCGGTTATTTCCGGAGGGAGCCATTGTTCGTGGCTACGAGACCATCGAAGCAGTGGAGTGGGCCATGGGTTATATGGACCCCCAAAACCCCATTGGTGTGCCTCGCTCACAGCATGAAGGTAGGCTTTCAGGTGTTGGGACCCTGGGGAAAAAGTCAGTCACTCCGGAACCAGATGCCTTCCAAAAGGCTCATTTCACCGTGATACAACAGCTGCACCTAATTACACCGTTTGCCAATGAGCACAAGCGACAACTACGTGAAGACAACCCTGACTGTGGTAGGGCTTGGCTTGCAAAGATGCACATGCAATGTTTCAGCAGGTGGCTCCGAGATTATGTCGAGACATGCAACAATAATGCTGTAATAACCGACGAGATAAGGAATCTAGCAGCGGGGCCATTGTTCACTGTTACAAGATACCAAGCAATGGATATCAATGGATACACGTTCTACACCATGGCCCAGGATAAAAAGAGCGTCTATCAAAATAGTGGTGTGCGTGTACGGGCCGTCGTCGACGACAGTCATGATGATGATGACACGGAGACAGACACATATTATGGTCAAATAGAGGAGATATGGGAGCTTGATTATGTTGGATTGAAGGTAGCCTTGTTTCGGTGTAGATGGGTCACCAATGGGAAGAGAGCTGTGAGCAAGGACAAATATGGTTATGTTAGTGTTGATCTTCGGGTCTTTGGTTACAAAAACGAACCGTTTGTCTTCGCCAATGATGTTGAGCAAGTGTTCTATGTACCTGACCTTGCAAAGAAGAACTGGTCTGTGGTTATGCCTGGAAAAAAAAGGATTGTTGGGGTTGAAAATGTTGTTGAGGAGGAGGAATACAACCAGTTTGACGAAATTCCATCCTTTGACACTTCATACAAGCCCCGACTCTTGGGAACTAACAAAACACCGTACTTGCAAAGCGACCATAGTGAAAAAATCCATACACAGAAATCAAGGAAGAAAAAGCAAGCCTGATTTCTGCTGAATCCTTTTTGTAATGCAGGATGTGTCTATTGGTGGAAATGGAATCCGTTTTGTAATATAAAGGATGTGATGTATTGGTGGAATTTGAATCCTTTTTGTAATATATAGGATGTGGTGGAATTTGAATCCTTTTTGTAATATATTCTGCTTCAGTTCAGTAAGTATGTTGCAGGCTGCTTCAGTTCAGTAACGGGCGTTAATATCAAAGAGACGAGGATTAGCCAACCCGCGTCGCCTTTGTTACGGGCAAGAGACGAGGATTAACAAACCCGCGTCGCCTTTGTTATGGGCAAGATATGCGAAATCACACAAACAGATTACATCAAAAGAGATGCGGATTAGCCAGCCCCCGTCGGCTTGTTCTTCTTCATGCTTGCAAGTGAGTAGGTAAATCATACAAAAAATTGTACTGCACACAGATAATCACACAAGCATGTCTCTTGAGATGCAAAATCACACACACACAGATTACAGTCATCATTGATACATCAGAAGGTTACAAAGCGGCCATCTATGTTCATCATCACTAGGCACTACCAGGATGAGGAACATAGATCTAAACTAAGCAAAAGAGATATACTTCCGTCGGCTTGTTCTTCATGACGAGATATGCAAAATCACACACATAGATTACAGTCATCATTGGTACATCAGATAGGGAGGCCTCGGGATCTTGGCCAGCTCGGCAGCCTCGAACTCGCGTCCGGCGCACACTAAATCTCCGGTCGGCCAGAGGTAGAAGACCACTGCGGTGGTGGGTGCTGACTTGGCGATGTTGAGGCTCAAAGGTTGATCTTGCTCGCCTTCCCTGCCCGTCGGTCGATCGTCGGAGGTGAAGAGGAAGGAGGCCGCCGTCGGCTTGTTCTTCATGACGAGATATGCTCCAGATTCTGGCTTCTTCTTCATGCTTACAAGTGAGCACAAGAGAAAGATACAGAGAGGGTGGAAACATATCCCTTCAAAAATCCTCCTCCTGGAGGAGGGAAAGCAAAAGGAAGCGCAAGTTTGACGGGAAAGCTGCAGCATAATGTTTCTGGCTTTCCGTCGGCTTATTCTTCCTAATGCCAGGAGGTTCTGGGCTACCTTCCCCCGACACAGCTGATATATCACAAGGATTTTTCTAGCAGCTGTGCTAGAGGGATGAGCAACCCAATCACCCATATCACAAGAATTCTTCTAGCAACTGAGAGATCGAGGAGGAGGAAGAAGAGAGAAAAGCAAAAGCTTGCGCCCTACAAGATCTATTCTTTGTGCCATAGCTAGATCTAGATCTAGAGAAGAAGGAAGCAAGTGAGGAGGACCGATAGGCGTCGGTGCCTTTTTATAGCAAAAACAAGGAAGGGATAACATCGGTTGTTAAAAAAAAGAGAGGAAGGGATAAGATCAAGAGCACAGGAAACGGGAAGGTTCCCAAGAAATTGATGCCAGATCCGGTCAATGGGGAAACAGTTGCCCAGTCAATGGCTGAGAGCAGAGGTAGTGATTCCAATGTAGAATTAAATGATACGCGGATTAACCAAACGTCGTCTCCAATGTACTCCCTCCGTCCCATAAAAGATGCAATTCTCACATCCCGAGGAGTCAAACTATATGAAAAACTACTAACAATTACAAAATAAAACATGCAATTCTCACATCTGGAGGAGTATATTTTTTATAAAAAAGTTATTTCAAGACATAAATGCTAATATTTTTTGCTATAAACTTGGTCAATGTTGTAATAGTTTGACTGGCATGTTTCCCATAACTGCATGTTTTTTGGGACGGAGGGAGTAGAATTAAAGCATACGCGGATTAACCAAACGTCGTCTGCAATGGAGTATTAAAGGATATGCGGATTAGCCAAACGTCGTCTCCATTGCTTACTTAAACCGTGTTTGGAAACAAATCTGCTGTATCTTCTCCTTCCAAAATAATTTAGATCCCCTGCCCCTTCATCTACCCGCGAAAAACAGCAACTGCCTACTCCTCATCGTCACCATTCCCGGCCGGAGATGAATAGCATGCCGGGAAGAAGCAGGCGGCACCAGCCGTCGTCACTGCTGGACCTCCCTCAAGACCTCTGCATTGAGATTGCGGTGCGCGTCGGTGCGACCTCGGAGCGGCCCTTGGCCGACCTCCGCAGCCTACGCGGTACTTCCTCGACCATGCGCCACGTGTGCGGCCACGGCGACGTCGGCCGGCGTTTGTCGATAGAGGGGATACGAGATGAGATTTCTTGGGTGTGGGACCCCACCGCCTACAAAGGCTTCCTTGCTATGCTGACCGATCTCAGGAATCCGGAGGCTTGCTTCTTCTCCGGGATCAAAGCCGTCTTCATGGAAAAAGGGGATGCAATGATCTTCGGCGCGCCGCCGAGGGTGGGCACGATGCGGCGGCCTATCTATACGCCATCTTGCTTTACAGGGATAATGGCGGTGCCGCCGCTGACGACACCGCGAAGCGGTACATGAGGCGGGTCGTGGGCGGCGGCAGTACGACGTCGAGATGTCTGAGCAACGAGGGTTGTCTGCCTTTGCGCAAGAAGGCCGCGCGTGCGATCCACTCCTCGACTTGGCGCAATTGGGGTGAACCGCTGCCGCCTCCGGCACAGGTGCGCGGCGATCAGCCGTGCGCAGGCAAACCGACGGCGGCTGCGGCGTGGATAAAGGATGGCTTGGAATTTCTCTGTTTTGCAGCGAAGACTGTAGGCTCCGTCGTGAAATGGTGAAGTTCGAACGGAGTATTGGAATAGGAAATCAGTAGTGGATTAGCTTTTGTAGGTTGCTTGTATTATCTGTGTAAAATTTTGGAATAGCAGCAAAGCCGACGCGGGTTATCAGTCCCGTGTCGCTAATGACTGTGGGGCCCAGTTCTATTCGAATGAAGAATAGTTCACATTTCTCCTTTTAATCTGCAATCAAATGTTGTAACAAGTATTTCTTCGTCGTAATTAGTCCAAATTTGAATTTTTTTTCTAAATTTTTCTAAAATCACCATCTTTTCATTAATTTTATTGTTTAGTGTATATTCGGTTTCTTGAATAATGTTTATATGCCTTATTTTGTTCTTTGTAAGTACAACATATAAATAATATTTGTTTTACACAACCATTAGTGATGAAACTTTGCATTTCGTAAGCTTAAGGTGAACACAAGGTTTTGTTAAGTTTTCAAATGCATATGAGTTCGAACATGTTACAAAGTGTGGAAAACTTCAATGTTCAAGCAACATTCTAGGAAACTATGTGAGAGATGTAGACATTTGTACACAAGTATATTATTCCTTCATCGATACCATTTGAAATTTTGAAGACAAGTTTTGGTACCCAAATATGTTGCCAAGTCAATTTATAGATTTTTTAGAGCAAATTTGATGTTATTAGAATTATTATATAATTACCATGGGGTGTAAAAACGAAATATAAGAATTTTGTGCACACAAGTGTGACTGTTGATATTTTATTCAAATACTAAATGTCCAAATATGAATTGTTCGTATTTTTATGATTTTTTTAGGTGCTATTTTATGGGCTCTAATATTTTAGGGAAGCAAGTTTCATTCCAAAAAAAATAGTGACGGGCCCACGCGTCAGCGTCAGCAGCCAATATAAAAAAGATAACCGTTGCCTGCTCGCCCGGACCCAACTGCCAACAAATGCGATGCGGGTTCACTAACCATCGTCACCAATGACACTAGCCCACGCGTCAGCGTCAGCGTCAGCAGGCTAACCCGCGTCGGCAATGACTATCCATTGTCGCTAAGATCTAATTCATCACAACAGATCTCCAGTTCATCACAACAGATCTCCAGTTCATCACAACAGAACACAGTTCATCACAACGCGGATGGATCTACTCGCGTCTATTAGATCGAGTTCATGACATACAAAATCTAATAACCAAACTAAACTAAGCAGTTCATGATCGACAGACAAACTAAGCAGTTCATGTCCAACAACCTGACCAAGACACAAAAGCACACACACATTATTACTAATTGGTAGAGGAGTCTATCAATTAGTCGGAGTCCCGCCGTCGTCGCCGTCGTGGCTGCCGTCGGAGCCGTCGTCGCCACCGTGGCTGCCGTCGGAGCCGTCGTCGCCGCCGTGGCTTCCGTCAGAGCCGTCGCCGCCGTCGTCGAAGACGAAGTGGCGGCCAGCCCGCTTGACCACGGGGAGCTTCTCAAGCCTCTCCGCCAACCCGTGGATCCTGAAGGCGAGACCCTTCACGCTCGGGTCCTTGTCCACTTCATGATGCGCCTTGATGTTGAAGGTCGCGCCAACATCTTCAAGCTTTCTGAAGGCGCTCTTGAGCAGGTCGACGGCGAACTTGGTGTCGTCGAAGAACGGTTCCTCGTCGGCGTCCTTGGTCGCCGGCTCCTTCCCCTTCTCCAACTTCCTCCGACGGCGGCTTTCGTCGTCGTCGTCCTCCCTTCGCCCCCGCTTCGCCGGCGGCGGGCCCCTCGACGCCATCTCCTCCTTCGTGATCTCTCGGTGACCGAAGATTTTGTAGTGGTGGATCGCGAGGAGGAAGAAGAAGCGAGATAAGCTTATGGAAGAAGCAGGGGAAAGCAGGTGAAGGCAGGGGAGTTATATTGACAAGACGCGGAACCGTCAGGCGCCTCTGCCCCCACCCACTACTCCACTGCTGCCAGTACGTGCCACTCAATTGCGCCTCGGGCTCCGTTTCGGGCGCAAAACCGTCCAAAACCACGCGTCGCCTTTCAATTACGCGGGAAGGAGAAGGGGCAGGGGCAATGATGTCGGGCCCACTCGTCAGCGGCAGCAGCCAAACTGCGGCGCCTTTTCAATTTCCATTTATTGTTTTAGATGGCCGAGGCGCCTTCTTCAACTTCAACCCTCGTCGCCTTCAACTTCAACCCTCGTCGCCAACTTCAACCCTCGTCGCCTTTCAATTTCCAAACCCCGTCGCTTTTCTATTTCCTCCCCTTCTCCTTGATGGCCGCGATGTGCTTGATGCAGCTGCTGCCAGATGATCTTATCACCCAGATCATCATCCACTCCATCAAGGATGAGCCCGTCATCCATTTTCTGAACCTTCGCAATAAAATCTGCGGCACCTTCCGGCGCATCTGCGACTCCGATGAGGTACTACTGCACGTGTCGCTGTGTGATCTTCGTCGGGTGATCAAGAATCGCTACGTCAGGTCGTGCTTTGAGCGGCGCTTCCGCGAGGCCAATCATCCGGAGGCATTATGCTTCGAGGGGATGGAGAGGTTGATGAGGCGGCGGAACCCCGATAAGGGTCTAAAGCTTATCGGAGATGCCGCTGCTGAAGACTCCGGTGCCAAGTACTTCTTAGCGATGCTGAAGTACCGTTGCAACCCGGCGGACCCCGAAGCCATGGCACTGCTCCAGGAAATCAGCGGCGACCCGTCGCCCCCTGACGGGCGGTGGAAGAACCACAACCTGCGGCGGCTGTGCTACCTCGTCAACCAGGATCTCGAGAACATTGCGTGAAGGTACTGGCTTGATGACAGCGACGACGACATTCCGTTGCTGCTCGTCCAGAATCCCCACATCTGCATTTGGGCAGCAGGATGTAGGCGCTACGGGCCGGATACGAAAGAGATCATCCACTACTGCAGCGCCCAGTGTCGCATCCGTCATGAGTTCGACCTCTGGACGCGTAACTTCCGCCCCGCCGTGGAGTACGCCGTCAGCAGGATGAACATCGGGATGTAGGCGCAAGCATCAATGAACATTATCTATCTTGAATGTAAATTATTAGATATTACTAAACACGGATTTGATTTTATCGGGATGTCGGTTTTTAATCGTTTTTGATAGACAACATTTGATTTGTCACGTTTGTGAGTCAAATCGAAGGTTGCGGTGGTCTCATTTGCCGCCGACGAGGCCTAGGATGCCCTCTTGGGTGTCAAAACCGCCGAAGCGGGCACGACGGGGGCGGCGGCGGGCGGCGGTGCCCTCTGCTTCCTCCTTTGTTCTATTGGAGAATGAAGAACAGTTTATCCGTCCCGCGTCGCCGACGGCATTTCTCTTTTTGATCTGCAATCAAATTTTGTAACATGTATTTCTCCGTCGTAATTAGTCCAAATTTGATTATTTTTTTCTACAATTTTCTAAAATCACTGTGTTTTCATTATTTTCATTATTTCGTGTATATTCCGTTTCTTGAACAATGTTTATATGCCTTATCTTGTTCTATGTAAGTACAACATATAAATAATATTTGTTTTCCACACCTCCTGTAATGAAACTTTGCATTTTCGTAATCTTAAGGTGAACCACAAGGTTTTGTTAAGTTTCCAAATGCATATGAGTTCGAACATGTTGCAAAGTGTGGAAAACTTCAATGTTCAAGGAACATTCTAGGAAACTATGTGAGAGATGTAGATATTTGTACACAAGTATATTATTCCTTCATCGAAACCATTTGAAATTCTGAAGACAAGTCTAGGTACCCAAATTATGTTGCCAAGTCAATTTGTAGATTTTTTAGAGCACACTAGATGTTATTAGAATTATTACATCATTAACATGGGATGTAAAAACGAATTCTAAGAATCTTGGGCACACAAGTGTGACTGTTGATATTTTATTCAAATACTAAATGTCCAAATATGAATTGTTTATATTTTTATGATTTTTAGGTACTGTTTTATGAGCTCTAATATTTTAGGGAAGCACGTTTCATTCGAAAAAAACAGTGGCTGGCCCACGTGTCAGCATCAGCAGCCAAAATAAAAAGATAACTGCTGCCTGCCCGCCGGACCCAACTGCCAACAAAGGCAATGCGGGTTCACTAACCATCATCGCCAATGACACTGGCCCACGCGTCAGCGTCAGCAGGCAATCCGTGCGTGGGCTGCTCAAAATTTCCCACCTATATTGACTATAATACCCATGGAATTCCAATTCCACCAGAGAGCCGTCAAGGGCACGCCAGTAATTTCCTTAAACACAGTTACGTGAGCAGTTCATATTCGGCTCCTCGCTAGACAGATCCACAACGCCCGCACTCTCCCCACCGCCGACGCCACTCTCCCCGCTCGCCTTCGCCGCTCTCTCCCCGCCGCAGCCCTGCTCTTCTCCAGCCCTACCGCTCCCTGCATGACGACGGTAACGAGGACGCGGTTACTGGCGTGCGGACGGCTTCCCGGCCAACCTAAAGGCGGTTGACGCGGATCCGTCATCCCCGGCCACGACGACGAGCCGGCCACCTCAGGCCACGAGCCGACGTGGATCCGGCCCCTCTGACCATCACGAGAACAACTACTTCATTCGCGACAGAGGTTAGTCCTGCTTGAACCCCTAACGCCCTCTCTCTGCTCGGCCACCAAATCTGCTATATATTCATGTCAATGTGGATTAGGGAGACATGCCTTGATATTTCATCTTTAATTGATTGACTATGGATTTGATGGATGGATTTTGTTGCTCCAAGTCTATTTGAATAAATTGTTGCTAACAGATGAAGTTATATGAATTGTTGAAATTCATTTTCATGTTCCTGGTGCTACAATTTTTGCACTGTAAATTCATGAAAAGCATTGAGGATGTTAGCATACTTTAATTCTGCTATGCTTTGAATGTACCAGATCGACAATTATGCTTTGGACCTGTTAGCATACTTTAATTTTGCTATGCTTTGAATGTACCAGATCGACAGTTATGCTTTAGACCTGTTAGCATATTTTAATTCTGATGGCCACATAATGTCAGTGGGAATTGCATCGCAGTAGTTTATAATGTAGTCCACCAAATCTGCTATATATTCATGTCAAGGTGGATTAGGGAGACATGCCTTAATAGTTCATCTTCAATTGATTGACTGTGGATTTGATGGATGGATTTTGTTGCTCCAAGTCTGTTTGAATAAATTGTTGCTAACAGATGAAGTTATATGAACTGTTGAAATTCATTTTCATGTTCCTGGTGCTACAATTTTTGCACTGTAAATTCATGAAAAGCATAAAGGATGTTAGCATACTTTAATTCTGCTATGCTTTGAATGTACCAGATCGACAGTTATGCTTTGGACCTGTTAGCATACTTTAATTCTGATGGCCACATAATGTCAGTGGGAATTGCATCGCAATGGTTTATAATGTAGTGATAACTAGACTGTCCTATGCTTTGTTGTGAGTGTTAATTGTTTCACTACTGTCATATATATTGTTATTGTTGGTGTCATGATGTGTTGTGAGTGTTGTTTCACTACTGTCATATATAATGTCATGATCATTGCTTTATCCTCTTGTTGCATGTACTATACACATGGAACACACAATCCATTGCTGCTGAAGTTGGACAAGGAAGCAGTTGAAGGAATTTATTCTCTGCTTTGATATATAAGCATATTGTTGTGTCCCTGTCAAAATGGTTAGCACCTATCCCTGTATGCTAATTAAGTAAAATATGAACTGTGTATGTCTATGCTGATTTTATTTACGACTTGTAATGATTTCTAGTGTAATATCAGCTATTTTGCCTGTCAGAGAAAACGAATTTATCTAATAAGAATTTTGTTTCGATTTTCAGTCTTGCTTATGTTGCTCTACTGACAACCTGACATATCATCTATGCAGTCTCCCACAACAACAAACTCCTCTACCTCCAGTGCACCATCACAGCCCATCGTCGGTGAACCTTCTTCACAGGGTCACTCAGCACAGACTGCTGCGAGTAGTACTCAATCCCGCGGGTCAAGGACACAAACCAAATGGCCAGAAGATAAGTTGACTGCAACTGGACTTGATGCCAATTTTTGGCCTACCCCAGATGCTGCGAGGGATAGATTTGTATTGGTCTGTGGTCTCATTGCTCGGGAGAGGGTGTCAATCAACAAGGCGGTTGATGATCTCTCACCAATTGAGAAGGACCATCTGTTCACAGCTTTAGAGGAAAAACTAGATTACCCAACCAATCTGGAAGAATCTGTTCGCAAGAAGGCAGTTAAGGCAGCTATATCAGAGATTGGAACCTTGCAACGGCGGTTCAAGGCCCATTTAAGAAAAAAATATGTGAGCGAAGAGGAGACTCCCTTTGTGAAGCATGCCTTTTTGCAGCAACAAAACTGGGACATGTTTGTGCAGGAAACCAATTCTCCTTCATTTCAGCAATTGAGCCAGGAGATGAAACAAAAGAGAGCATTGCATAATAAGCCACACAAGACGGGCAGAAAAGGTTATCGTGGTAAAAGGAAAGAGTGGGAGGAGGAGGATGCAAAGCTAGCTGCAGAAGGAAAATAGAACCCTTGGAACCAATTTCCTGGACGTTCGAGACCTTATCTGCGGGCAAGGGTAGGGAAGAAGAGGAAGAATACTAGTGAAGGAACAGACGAAACAGCAGCCTCTCCAGCAGCAGGAGGAGGAGCGCAGGCAATCTCCCCCTAAGCAGCAGATGCAACATGTACAGCAGCCTCTGTAACAGGAGGAGGAGCCCATGCAATCTCCACTGCAGAAGGGGAACCAGGCCAGGAAACCTTTGTCTAAAGATGAGATTCTTAACTATATTATTGGGACAGAACAGGAACGACCAAAATACAAGCCTGGTGCACCTATGTTGTCAGAAGCAAACTTAAAGGCTGCTGGACCAAATTGTGCCAGGTTGCATGCTTACGTCATGGAACACAGTAAGGATAAACTTGCCTTTCCAGCAAAGGTGGATCAAGACTACTTTAAAGGTGGTGGTGGTGCTTTAATGTTAAACATTGCATTCAGTAGCGTGTATAACCTTATAACCCTGGCTTCTTTGGATGTTACCTTCTTGAGGTTGTGGACATTGTAAGTCCCTTAAAACCTAAAAAGATATTTCTTTAATTTTGACCACAAAGTTCATGCATGCTAACAATTTGATTTTTTGTAGGAAAATGATGGACAAGGCAGCGGAGATGCAGATCAGTGTTGGGTTTTTAGATCCAGATTTTTTTACTTCCACAAATATTTCTCAGCGTTCTGGCCTTGTTACCAAAGCAATCTCAAATGTAATGAACAACGACTACGTGGTGGGTGCCTACTGCACTAGCCACTGGGTAACAGTGATCATCTGTATGAAGTTCAAAGAGGTTTGGTATCTAGATTCTGCTAAACAACATCCCCCGCTAAAGTTCTCAGACCTCAAACCTGTTGTGGACTGGTCAGTATCTTGTAGGTTTTGTTCACAAAAATTCAATCTCTTAGTGTTTCTAATCGGTATTGCTGACCATGCAGGGCCTTTGGTACAGTATCTTGTAGGTTTTGTTCACAAAAATTCAATCTCTTAGTGTTTCTAATCGGTATTGCTGATCATGCAGGGCCTTTGGTGAACATGCACAGGACGGAGTGACGAAAGGAAAGAAAAAAAAAGTCAAAAGCCATACTCAAGCACAAAACAAATCTCGCTGTAAGACTGAGGTTTTTTTATGGTCCCTTCTTACCTATTTGGTACTGCATTAACTTGTCATTTTGGTACCTCGATGCAGTGTGCTCAGCAGCCATGGGGGTCCTCTTTGTGTGGATTCCATGTGGCATTCCATATGTTAAGACTACTCGATGACATACCTGACATCAAGAAGGCTGCTGTAAGTAGATAATAATGCTCAATCTTGTCTCTGCTCATATTCTCCATCTGATTTTAGAAACTGATTTCTACTTGTATTCTCATAAATAATTGTATTTTGTAGGATTTCAAATCTGCTGTAGATGTTTCCACAGAAGATCTAAAGCGTGTCCGGGAGATGTTGTGCGAGTACATTCTTAAGGAGACCATCGACCTAAAGGGCAACTTCTACAATGGTGCACCCGTGAGTTCATTGTAGCCAGAAACTTGAAACTCATTCAGTCTTCTTTAGTCAGGTGTTGTTGCCTGAGAAACCTGCTTGGCTTGCTTGGTTGGGGTCAGATGCTGCCTGGTTCAGGCAGTTTTCTCATGACTCCATCCAAACAAGCCCTGATGAGAGTAACTTGAAACTTGATGTGATCCTAGCTTGTCTATAAATATGATCTTGCTTGCCTATATCTGTGATGTGAGAATGTGTTTGTGATGTCTCCTTGCTGTGGTGGCTGCCATATCCTGGCTGGTTCCAGGATGGCAGGATGCAGCCCCTGATGGCTGCCAAATCCTGGCTGGTTCCAGGATGCAGCCGGCAAGCAGGCAGGTTACTATAGGGGTGGCCTACGTATCTGTAACTGGCATTAATTAAAGCTCATTACAAACACTGATCAGTGAGTAACGGGCTTCATTCGGAAAGCCCGTTACAAACATGCCAACAATGTAACGGGCAGTGTTAAAGCCCGTTACCAGTCCTGACCAGTGGGCCCCAGGACCTGGCCCGTTCATCGAGATATAGGAGACGCAGGTTGAAAGCACGCGTCTCCTTTAATCTACAGAAAGCAGATGCGCGTGGAAACAGATGCGTCTCATTTCGTCGAGACAGAGGAGACGCAGGTTCACGACACGCGTCTCTGATGTTGATTTCACAGTAACGGGCTCTGTTTTCATGCCCGTTACCAAAGTTCCATGTGGGCCCAGAGAAACAGCCATTTCACGTGACCGGTGACTAGTTGTGGTAACGGTCGTTGTTTGATGCCCGTTACGAATCCTAGATGTGCTGAGACGCGCGTGAAATAGACGCGTCTCATTTCGTCTAGATAGAGGAGACGCAGGTACACAACAGGCGTCTCCGATATTGAGCTACTGTAACGGGCTCTGTTTTGGTGCCCGTTACCAAAGTTCCCTGTGGGCCCAGAGAAACAGCCATTTCACGTGACCGGTGGCTAGTTGTGGTAACGGTCGTTGTTTGATGCCCGTTACGAATATGTGTTATCAGTAACGGGCATCTGCCCGTTACCTTTCTTGGCTCATTTGTAACACTTGATCGGTAACGGGTGCTTTGCCCGTTACAAAAGGCAATATATGCCCATTACCAAAGTGAGTTTTTCACGTAGTGCATAGGTACAAAAACAACATAAAGATAAGTTTTTATTTGAATCTTTTTATTCCATTGCGGGCTTTGTAATGAGCCATGTGTTTAACTTGTTTTTACCAACAGCAATTCATTTTGTTCACCAAAGTGGGTATCTCTTATGCTGCCATCACATCATGCTGGTCCATTTTTCTTGTAATGTTCACTTGTTCAGTGATCAATGCAAAATCCCATTTCTTGGTTTCCCCATATTGGAAAAAAATATTCTGGTTGTTCAACCCTGTGCACGCAGGATGCAAAGTAAAAGTACATACAAGTGATGGTATAAGGTCAGGGATATACATCCAAACAGGTAAACGTTTCTGATCCAAAACTTTTGAGTCATATGCATGCATACACAGTTCTAAGGAATATAAGAGAAACAAAGGAAAAATGTTCATCGATAGCACACCATTTGTGCATGAACTTTCTGGTTGCTTTGTTTGTAAGGAAGATGCACATGCACAAATGTTTCTCCATTTTAATAGAAATTTCTCCTGTTACACTTAATTTACTTGATACAAGTTTTTTATTTTCTTCTCTATATTTACACTACAATTTTTCTTGTATTTTCTCAAATACCCTTTTTTGATTGGGGATTTTGATTGAAATGTTTCTCTGAACTGTTAGAAGCCCTAGTAAATTTGCAAAAAATTCATGGCATGAAGAATCGAAGTTATTGGTTTCTCCATTTGGAAATTAAAAATATTTCTTGTAACATGATTTTTTTCTGGTATGTGTATGCAAGATGCAAAGTAAAAGTAACGTAGTACCATACAAGTGATGCCATAAGGTCAGGGATACCGGATACATGCAAATGTTTCAGTTCCAAAACTTTGACCTTTGTAATCCTTTGCATGCTTGGATAAACTAAGCTCTGATACATGTAACAACAGCAATGATAATTCTTCAGTGTAGTTTAAGGTGATTTCAGATTAAGAGAACCAATTTCAGCACCATGTTTGAGCAGTTTGAATGTTTCAAGTTATAAAGGAACTAAGATATAAGACAGGCTAAGTTTTTTTAAAAACAAATTCTTATGGCATCTTTTCTCTCAAGTCAACAATGGGGCTTGGAGCAGTTCTGATTGTTTTTTACACAAGAAAATAATTGGTACTTCCCCATCCTTATAGTGTTTTGTTTGACATTACATTACAAACAGGCATTTCGTGATGCTACATTGCTACCTTTTATCTTTGGTAACACAAGGATTCTTATCGGTAAACTTGACTAGCATTCATCTTCTTTTCTTTTCAGGAGTGCATACCATTTATATACAGTTCTAAAGAATAGAACTGAAACAGGGGAAAATGTTGGTCAATATCAGTTTGAAGTGGCCACACAAGCTATTGCAATGTTGCAAAGAAGATTATTAGAAAGGAATAGAAACCACAAAGATGTTGCCTCATCTACAATTGTCATGTGTTCTCATGGACATGATGTATTTGGCAATTTCAGGATCCATAATGTAAAGATCTCATTGTATCGTCTTTCAATTTTTTACCCTTAAGTTTGAGATCTCATATGTCAGATCATGTTGCATGCTCAACTCTCATGTTTGGACATGTTACGTGCATGAATGATTAACGTGTTTTTGTTAAGAACTTGTTAAATTTTGGGTTCTAAAAAAGGATCCGTGAGACACTCAACAATAATATCTGATAATATTTGAATGTTATGAAATTTTAACCAAAAAAAAGGTTTGTGCTTGTGGTATTTAATTTTTATGAAATCATGTGAAAAAGAATCAATTGTCGTATGTGAATATGAATCCATGAAGTACGAATATAAAAATAACTTGTTGCCTGTTGCTGCTCGGCTATTGTGGTTGGTCAGACAAGACTAGTGAGACCAAGCTATGGAAAATTTGCCTGGAGCCTGGACGCCGAAACATCCCCCATCCGTGTCACGAGGCAAAAATGCCAGGCACGATGTGGGACCCACATCGTGTCCCAAACCATGTGGGCCTCAGTCCCGGATGAAGATGAGCGGCTACAAACTTCCCGGCCCCGGCCGGTGCCGGTGGGGTATCAATTCCCGATCTCGCGCTTGCCGTCGGCCTCCGAGCCGCCTTGGGCGAAACCAGGGTACATGTTGACGGCGTTCAGGAACGCGTCTCGCGTGTAGAAGTTACTGCCCTCGCACCCGCTCCCGGACTGGGACTTTGAAGAACTCGTCGGTGACGACGTTGCCCACGTTCACACCGTCGCCGTCGCCGCCATCGGTGCACGGGCCGGACTTGCAGCCAGCGCCGCAGTAGTCGTTGGTCGTGCCGCAGTAACCGGCCTCGCTGCAGCAGTAGCCTAGCTGTCTGGCAGCCACAGTTCTGGCCGGCGGCCGGGCCGGCGGCGCAGAGGAGCGCTAGCCCAAGAGCCACCAGGACCGTAGGCATCGTTGGCGCGTTTATTGCGTTGCTACGTGCGGTGCGGTGCAGCTCGTGCTGTGAGGTATAATTTCATATATGGAACGCTGTACGTGTCGCCTTATATAGAGATCGTCAGGTGGGGGTTCCGATGTGGAGAACGCAGGAACTAGCTGCGTGCTGTCTCAGTAGCGCAACGTACTGGATGGTTGTGTCATGCCCGTCGATCGATCAACATGTACCGCCCGTCGCGCTTGCCGGCTTGCTGCGAGTACCAAGTAGCTGCCGTGCTGGGAGCACTCGATTTCTGTGTGGAAATGCGTTGCTTTCTGGTCATTTTTCTCATGTACAAGGACAGCTGCCATCATCCTGCCGCCGCTGGCACTGGCCGATGTATATTGTTGCTCAATTTCAAACATCCCGCATGTGTGAATTTAGAGGAAATTTGCCGTCACCCTACTGCAGCTGGCGTTCAGCGACATACATCGTGCGATGCAATAGTGTGGAGAGCCACATAAATCTCTATTATTGACTTTTATTATTGCATTATTTGATCTCACTAGTGGCGGATCCGCCATGCGTTCGTAAGCTCTTTTTTTCCGACTTCTCTGCGCAGTACTTTTCTCTCACAAGTCACAATCAATCTGACGTACAACTTCTTATGCAGTATTTTTCTCTCACAATCAATCTGTCGGCTTCTGCTTTTAAGACCTGCGAACAGAGTCCCGAGATTTGAAATGAGGCAGGCTGATTTTCTCCTCTCTTTCTCTTCTTCTTCTTCCTTCTCATTTTCTTCCTCATTTTGTTCATCCATCACTGCAATTTTCAAAGAGGGCTCCAGGGGACCTCCAACGGCTGCGTTGGGTAGGGGCTCTAGCCCCCCCCCCCCCTCCCTCAGGACCCTCACAGAGGCGGCAGTGCGTGCAACAGCTCCGACCTCGAAGGCGGAAGCGGCCACGCAACATCCTTGGTGGTGGCAATGTGGGAGGCCAACGCGGTACCCTCGGCTTCAACCCTGATGATGGAGAGACAGAAGGGCAGGGAGCAGGATGGGTAGGTGGCGTGGCCCCAGACCTAGCAGAGGTACGGGCGGCGGCGAATGGCAATGTTGTTAACACTTGGAAGCCTATGCACTTGTTGCGAGGGCATCCACAATGTATTTGGCCAACCGGTCAAAATAGGTGGTCTCTATATCAATTTGCCTTTGGTTATGGAATGAGCACAATGAAGGACCAGCTAGGATAAAAGATAGGACCCACTGTTCAAATGAAAAAGATTCTTCTCTTATTTTTAATATCTAATTTTTAGGTTTTATAAATAATTTACATACTAACTCTTTCTATTATATATTATTTTTCTTCCAAATCCTTATGAAAATACTTGTAACTTAATTATAGTGTTGTTTGCTTGCACGCAATCCTGGTTCCTCGGTCCATGTGGGTGTGTGTGTGTAAAGAATTTGAACCAAAATTACCAGCCCATCCACATAAAACATGGGAATTGGCGATATAATCTAAATATACTAGGTGATTCCCCGCGCGATGCTGCGGGATTTGAAAGAGATTTTCAGTAGATTTTTGTGTGGGACATATCGATTTTCTTTCATTTTTAATTTCTTCTTACTTAGAAAGGCAACATAATAACCTAAGATGTGGTAGTTGCTTGAACCTTGTTCAGCTCTCTCGGTAGCAACGGTGGCAACTGCTGCTGCTTCTTACTGCTGGAAGCCGGTGACCTTGATGCGCGAGATCGTCAGTTGGATCAAAGAAAATGACATCCAGACTGCTTTTTTATAATGAACTTTTATTGAAAACCAAGAGCACAGTACATGAGTGAGGTCGTGTATAACTGACAACACAGCACATGCATCACTGCAATGAACTACAGAATCACAAGAGAGTGTACGTGAACCCTGAGTGGCTCCAGTTCTAGCCGTAGCATCCAAGTTATGGGCTGCTCCGTGTTGGTACCTGAGATCTTAATCACCTAAAAAGCGAGTGACAATTGAAGAGCCCGTAACTCTGAAATGTATGGCCTTATTAGTCGTCAAGGAGCCATGCTAACATCCTTTTGTAGATGTTGAACACCAGAAGACAATCAGAGGCCAACGACTGAATGGAGGGTACATGCAAAACAGAAGCAATTTTTGCCGTCAACAGAAGAGCTGCCACTTCTGCCATAGCCACAAAACCCACTCTTGTGTTTGCAAGTACATGCAAACGGTAAGAATGCGATGTCGATCTAAGATCCAACATCACCCTAAACCTGCAATTCGAGAAGCATTACCTTGCCCATTTGGCAAAAGTGCTGCATCTGTGTAAGCAACAACATGACCCTAAGTCGATTTATCATTCTGAGCTCCAAGGATCTCAATTGGACATTTGACATCAGAACTTTCGACAAACTTATTAAGCAATGGAAATCAATAACATAAGATTAGTTTGACAGAAAAGAAAAAGAGAAAAGTGCACACCTTTCATATCATCAGCGGTCACTATTGAAGGATGAGAAAGGCAAACTACTTTTATATCTTCAGTTTTTGCCACCACAGCACCAAATTTTCCTGACAGCTAATTCAGCACCACCTAAATAACCTTGCTCTAGGTTAAACTGTCTCAAGAACTCTACACATGCGTATCTTTTTCCATCTGCATAACCTGTTGCATCCTTCTATGATAACCGGCTCTGCCACATAGCAAAATAAATAAATAAGCAGAATTCCATAGACACTTAGATGGCCATTTAACAAACAATTGGCAGCAACTCAGATTATAACTGTACCAAGTCGATCTCATTAGAAGAATAGCAAAACCTCCAGGTCTGATGGATCAAAACTAATTCTTGGAATAGGTCAACCATAGTTTGCTACTTCACATCTTTGCTCACTAAAGCAAACTGCACACAGGAATCGATTCCTCTCCTCACCTGGGACAGGGACGACGTGGAGAGGGAGATCGACGGCGGCGAGTGGAGAGGAGAGAAGCCAGCTTGGGCAACTGGCAGAGCTCCCGCCGACGACTTCGGGCATTGTTGACGGTGGATTTTGGTACACCTAGCTATGAGTTTACTGTCAACATTTGCACATATTTGATATTCTAACTAATGGTACTAACCGCCGGAGGTATCAAGTTCACTCTTGCATGTCGATTTTGGAGTTTATTGTTTACATAGGAAACTAACGTTAAAGAGGAGACTTTCGGGATAAGTTCATCAAGCACTTCAAGAGAAGATCATGAAGCCCGACACAAGTCAAGACACATGATGAACATGACTCCAAATGGCCCAGGGACTGAAGCATGAAGTCGTAAAACTCCAGGGACTTGAACAGAAGATGCTGAAACTTGTGCGACAAGGAGCTCTATCTAAACCGTGGAGAAGACGACGTCAAGGGCCCACATGCAGAAGGGGGCAAGTCAACAATTGACAGAGAAGCGTCGGGGAGCGAGATGGGGCCGAACCGGGCCGAAACAGGCCTGGGCCGGTTGGCCCAAGCCGACCGTCCTGGCCTGTTCTGAGCCCAGTTCGGGATGCCCTTTGACCTAGGTGCTCCTCGATAAATTGTTTCTGCCTCCGATGGCTGCCACATCCATCCATTCATCAGAGAGCCACCGACACGAAGAGAAGCACCGGGAGGAAGCCGACGGCCGCCGCAAGTCCTCGAGTTGCCTAGGAGATGGCCTAGGCCATACCCTAGCCGCCATGGTTGGCCCTGCGTGGTGAAGCCATGGTGGAGTTCCGGAGCCCATGCCTTGATTCCATCAAGGCAATTGTGCACTCTACATTCGATGGTGATATATATCATGTCTTTTCCTTACTTTCAGTTACTTCGATGCGTGTCTCATTCATATGTGTAGCTAGCATATGGCCTTAGTAGGAATAGAGTAATCATGATGGTTAGTCTATCTCTTGCGGATACATCGTAGTAGTGCACGGACTGAGGTTTATCGTTCGGTGATGAATATCCTCGCGTAGTGACAGTACGGGGGAGGAGAAAGCGGCGAGCGAACGTGTAATGTTGAGTCGATGACTCATTCTCATGTTGAAGGATTAGATTGGTTTGTCACCTTGGCCGGAACGGCAACAAGAAGACAATAGGCTAGGGTTACCTTTTGATGTTTACCTTTATGGCTAGGTGGATGTGATCCATACATCCCTTCATGTTTGTATATTACCTTTATGCAATCAAGGCTTCACATAGGGTTAGACCGGTAGGTTAGATAAAGAACCTTAGCGGTTTGCTTCCGATCCTTGGTTTGACAAACCTTGGGGACCCTCCTTGGTGAAAAAGGCACCAAGTCACCCGTACGCTTGCGGTGAACTTCAACACGGTTTTGAACCGTCAACAAGCCCCTTTTTTTGGCGCCGTTGCCGAGGATCGGTAACTCGAACCCTAGGGCGATCTATCTTTCTTTTAACTAACCCTAATTTTATTATTGCATATACCCTATGTTTCTTGTTTGTGTCCTTGAATGCAGGTAAAACCCTAGACACAAAGAGATCGAGAAGTTTTCAACATTTGGACTTCGACGAGTCCAACCTCGCTCGACCTAGTCGATGGCTACACAATGATTTGCTCTTTAGTGGTAGGTGCTAACCTTGGTTAGTGGCCCAACATCCGCTATCGAGCCCCCACCCAAAGCAAACAAAGATGAACAAGGTATGCCTATGTGTCGATTAAGTTTTTAGACTAATGTCTTTTGGAGGTTTGCTTGTTCGAGCTATAGGTTTCGGAAACGACCATGTCAAGCACGATGGAGAAGGATTCCATTACCATCATGCTCATGCAGCAATGGTAATGATTTTTGAAGCCAAGGGATGCGTGACATGGTGCCCTAAAAGACTTCAAGATGAAGACCACACGTACATCTCCGGATCGATGGACAAAAGGATAATGATGTCATCAAGATGCTTTGCACAACCTCAGCAGAAAAACAATAGGATATATTTGGATTTTCAGAAGCCCCATGAAGTCTACGTTCCAACGAATCAAGCGGAAAGGCAATCAGAGGTTCCTACAAGCGGATATGGCCAAATCACCGAAGGTTGCACGTGCTGAAATTCTGGACAGCAAGCAATGCTGAAGTGAAACAACCATAGCTCCCTCATTCGGACTCCGATTAAGATGAATGAGTACCTGTTGGAAAGGTAATTTTATAAATTTTTCAATAGAACTATATTTTGGTATATGTTCTGTTCTGGATGCAGGGGTAAATCCATGAAGAAGAGGCAGCAACAAGGCGATGACGACAAGATAGAGGAGATGGACATGGTGATAATAAAGAGAAGATGGGTCAATGGTTCCACAACACGTACATGATGGAATTCAGGAGCTAAGGACAGAAACAAAACCCTCCGGAGCATGGGTGAATGAAGACACAAGAGGCACCACTCAACACATGATGATGTTGGAAGCGAACCACGACCGATTTGATAAAGCAACATCAAGCTACATGGCTACTTTGGATTCTCGCACAAAGAACCATGGCTTCATGACGATAAAAAGGTACGTGAGAAAGTCGAGCTCTATGACTTTAAATGAAGCGCTTTGCGGGAGGCAACCCGATCTTTTTATATATCTATATAAACTATGATGGTCTACATTGTGCTCTTTATTTGAAAACTTCAAGTAACATCGTACCATTGCTCTTATAAATGTCACAACCACATTTTGTATGCTTTAATAGATATTGAGGGAGCACTTTGCTACTTGATTTTTTTTGGAAAACTTGTAGGCCCCCTTATTTTTGTGTGCTTACTAGTGTTTAGAGTCTTTTTATTTGTGTCTTTTTAGAGAGAAATATGAAGCATGACCCCTTTTGATTCTAAACTTGTGGCTAGTTAACTTAGACTAACTTTTGCTTTTTGTTTAGATCACCACCATATCATGTCATGTCATTTTGTTCATTCATCTTATGTTGCACTTCATTCCACATTGTTCTCCACCCTTGCATTGTGTTGCATGTCGCATCTCATTTTTATCACCCTTTTTGCGAAAAAATCAACTTTGCCTAAACCTTCCTATCAACCCACACCTAGAACCCAAGACAACAAAAGGGGGGATTGACTTATGTCAAGTCGACCAAGTCTATCTCTATCCCTTTTCTAACTAAAATTTTGACTAGCCTCATCCTAAACCCTTAGGGAAAACCTCTTGTACCTTTAGTAATCCTAAAACCATAGGTTTGTTTTTCATCCGAAAATCTAACCCTTGTTTTCTTTTCTTTTTTTTCAAAACCACCTTAGATAGAATTTCTTCACCCGACTTATCTTTTCAAAATTCTTATCTTAAGACAAAAATATAGGATACCCATAAGCCTCACCTTAAAACCTTGTTAGCATGTTTGATTAGGTCTTTTGATAAAAGAAACAACATCGAAAGCCTTTTTCAAACATTGCTGACCCTTTTTACTAACTCCTTTGCATTTGCATTTTGCATCAACCCCTTTGTTCTATCATGCATAGGTTAGCTTGGCTTCTTTGCAAAACTTTTTGATGAATGCTTTATTTCAATGATAATGCTTCACTAGTGGCATTTTCTTTTGCAATCTTGTGTAAGCGTGGTGTTTGGACTTGATTGCGGACAATCATCATTTGAGTTTTTGAAGCCTTGTTGATTTAAATTGCATTAGGTTGGTTTATAAACTTTACAATGCGCTTTAATTTTCTTGCGGCATGAAAGAATTATTAACCTTGAAATGAACATGGTGTTTTGACCTTGGTTAAATCTTTATATTTATATAGAAATAAAGCAATCTAGTTGTAAACATGTTGTTTAGAACTTCGTGCAAACATTGTCATTGTTTATATCCCTTCCTTTCATTTGCATTTTTTCACCTACACGCACGTACACCCATTAGGTTCTTCTTTTTCTTTTTACTAGGTAAGCTATGTCACAAGTTAAGATCTTAGGGATGTATTTGGTTTGTTGGCAATTGTTTCTACTCCCGACCATCACCCCGGGGGTAGAACGTGCATTTGATTTGTTTTGCAGGCATGACGAAGTGTTCCCATGAGTTCTTGACCAATTGCAATCAAGACCATTAGTCATCTACAAGGCTTGAGAGAGAAGTCGCTGTTTCTATCAAGGTTTGAGCACGTGTTCAGAGATGTACAATGGAAGAAAAGTTAATTTTCAGAAGCTCTTTCAAATCCTCTTTCCAACGCATCAAGGATCATCGATTTTGAAGACCCGTACAAGGAGATATGGCAGAAACATTGAGCGTTGCGCAGTCTGAAATCAGCTTTGGACAGATTGCATCGCCAGAGTAAAATAGGCACAACTCTCTTGTTCGGAACCCATTTCATGCGAATGATGGCTCTTTGGAAAGATAATTTCATGAACTTAAACTTGGAGGGGTGTTTCAGTATGTGTTCTGTTCAGGAAGTAAAAGAAAATTTGTGGAAGATGAGCAGCGACATGGACGGATGGAAGTCGGTGATGGCGATATGATGAAGGATTGGAACCATGGCTTGATGATAATAAGTAGAAGTTGAGGGACAACTGAGCAACAAAGGCAAAGAAGAGTGAAGATGATTTTCAAACACATGGCAATATGGAATTACGAGCGATTCAAGTTTTTCCACACTTAGCAACATGCTAAGTATGGGGGAGGATTTGAAGGACGAAAGGGAAAAAGGCCACATGGAGTTCAAGGATCACCTTCACCATAAGATGCCCATCATTCTTTTTCCATGATAAGCACAATACTAAGGCCACGCTGCACTTCACTCCGAGCATCGAAAAGGATGGTAACTCGCCCTTAATTTTATCTTTGTTCATCTCCTACTAAATGCTTGCACATATATGCTTTCAACCATAGACAACCTTTGTATCTTTCTCTCGATCAATAACATGGCTACTAGGAGGACAACCTAGGTTTGTTAGTTTTATTCTTCAATAAATGAATCACCATCTCTTTTGATCTTACCACGATAACATCATTTGTATGCCTTGCTTATGGAAAAGTGATGAAAGTTGCCGCTTTGTTTTAATTGCATGATGTTGTATATGACTTGACTTTTTGCTCTCTATTAAAAGGAACTTAAATTGATTAAATACCGGCCCTTTCATTTGTGGAGGTTAAAATGACTAATTTTTAGACCCACATGCTCTATGTTGCTCTTTGATTTAAGTTTACTGATGACCTATGCCTTGCACTTGTTTTATTTAAAATCATTATGCTATCTACATTTGTGAATCTCTTGCAAGGCTCTACCTACCAAAGTCTATACTCATACAAGTACTTTCATGATATAACCTTTAGTTTGCAAACTTATATCTTGATGAGTTGGATTAGGATTGATTTCTGTGGTACGAGACTAAGAAGTTGGTCATTCCTTTGCATATCTTTTTCATGCTAGCCATTTTTGTCCATGCATTGTGAGTTTCTACATTGGAAATTTCACAAACTTCGCTGGGCATCCACCCTAAACCCAAAACATCCTTTTGTGATTACCTCCTTGACCACAACCCAAATTGAGTATGGATGATCTTTTGACAAATTTTTTGAAGATTTTCTGGCAAGATTTCAAGACATATAACATATGGAGGGACTCATCATTGCACCCAAGATCATGTGAGTTTTGACATGGAGGATGCCCTTGAAGATTTCAAAACATTTATAAAGGAATACAAGGATTTTGTACTTCTCTAGCAGCCATAGATCCCCTCACTTCTATGCTCGAGACGAGCAATCATTTAAGCATGGGGGAGGACTGCTATAGCAAGTACTATGTTGCTTAAAAGTTCGGAGGAGCATAAAAATGATGAATAAAAAAAGAGAAGAAAAAATGAATGAAAAAAAGAAGAAGAAGAAAGAAAAAATAATAAAAGAAAAAACAAAAAAAGAGAAAAATAAAAATGCTCCTCGGTTCTTTTTCGATTTCATTAAAATCTTAGAGAGCTTTGAAGACAAGTCCATACTCAATCTTTTCCAACCATGTGCAATCCGATAACGAGAACTTCATTTGTGTCTCAGGATCACCCATTTGCCACTTGCACATGTCCACCTTTCTCAATGCGTGTGTTCCATCTCTCTCCCTTCCCAACATTTATTTTTCATAACCTTTTTGACTAGTCTCGGTAATTCCAATAGATCTCTCTCTTAGTTTGACAATATTTCAAGTATAATGCTTTGCTAGGATTGTTTTTACCTACCAAGCTCCACATAAGTTTTCCACTTTCATATATGAGTATAATAGGTTGAGAATATTCTAGTGTAGGCTTGAGTGACTTGACGAGATGAGTGTTTCCATGAGATTTTGCAAGAGAACCTCACTTATGTTAGATGTGCAACTTTTTGAAAACTCTTCACGATGCAACAAGGTAAAGGTTTGAAGTTTGCTTAAGTTTGAGAGCACTATATTTGTTATTGTGGCATGTTCTTTAATGATAGTCTATCTTCCATGATGAATTAGCCCGTCAAAACTTGAACCTAAAATGCTAAATACTTGAGAGAGCAATATGTGTTTTTGTGTATAACTAAGTGCAGGGAAGACATTGAAGGGCAACGCTGATTTCCAAGTTAACCAAAGATCTTGGACTTGCTCAAGAACGAGCAAGGTTTAAGCATGGGGGTATGTTGACGGTCGATTTTGGTACACCTAGCTATGAGTTTACTGTCAACATTTGCACATATTTGATATTCTAACTAATGGTACTAACCCCCCGGAGGTATCAAGTTCACTCTTGCATGTCAATTTTGGAGTTTATTATTTACATAGGAAACTAACATTAAAGAGGAGACTTTCGGGATATGTTCATCAAGCACTTCAAGAGAAGATCATGAAGCCCGGCACAAGTCAAGACACATGATGAACATGACTCCAAATGGCCCGGGGACCGAAGCATGAAGCCGTAAAACTCCAGGGACCTGAATAGAAGATGCTCAAACTTGTGCGACAAGGAGCTCTATCTAAACCGTGGAGAAGACGACATCAAGGGCCCACATGCAAAAGGGGGCAAGTCAACAATTGACCGAGAAGCGTTGGGGACCGAGATGGGGCCGAACCGGGCCTGGGCCGGTCAGCCCAAGCCGGCCGGCCTGGCCTATTCTGAGCCTAGTTCGGGACGCCCTTTGACCTAGGTGCTCCTCGATAAATTGTCTCTGCCTCCGACGGCCGCCACATCCATCCATTCATAAGAGAGCCGCCGACACGAAGGAGAAGCACCAGGAGGAAGCCGACGGCCGCCGCAAGTCCTCGAGTTGCCTAGGAGATGGCCTAGGCCATGCCCTAGCTGTCATGGTTGGCCCTGCGTGGTGAAGCCATGGTGGAGTTCCGGAGCCCATGCCTTGATTCCATCAAGGCAATTGTACACTCTACATTCGATGGTGATATAAATCATGTCTTTTCCTTACTTTGAGTTACTTCGATGCGTGTCTCATTCATATGTGTAGCTAGCATATGCCCTTAGTAGGAATAGAGTAATCATGGTGGTTAGTCTATCTCTTGCGGATACATCGTAGTAGTGCACGGACTGAGGTTTATCGTCCGGTGATGAATATCCTCGCGTAGTGACAGTACGGGGGAGGAGAAAGCGGTGAGCGAACGTGTAATGTTGAGTCGATGACTCATTCTTATGTTGTAGGATTAGATTGGTTTGTCACCTTGGCCTGAACGGCAACAAGAAGACGATAGGCTAGGGTTGCCTTTTGATGTTTACCTTTATGGCTAGGTGGATGTGATCCATACATCCCTTCATGTTTGTATGTTACCTTTATGCAATCAAGGCTTCACATAGGGTTAGACCGGTAGGTTAGATAGAGAACCTTAGCGGTTTGCTTCCGATCCTTGGTTTGACAAACCTTGGGGACCCTCCTTAGTGAAAAAGGCACCAAGTCACCCGTACGCTTGCGGTGAACTTCAACACGGTTTTGAACCGTCAACAGGCATGAAGGCAGAAGGGAAGAGGGGCAAAACGGAGAGGGGAGCGAGGGGAACCGATTCCTCTCCTCACCTTGGACAGGGACGACGCGGGGAGGGGCGACCATGGATGGCTGCGGAGCTCCCGCGGCGGCTCTAGGCACCTTAGGCAGGGATGGTGTGGAAAGGGGTGGCGGGGAGGCGAGGGGACGGCGGGGAGGCGAGAGGGTGGCGTGGAGGCGAGGGGGCGCGGAGGCCGGCGCTGGTGGGGACTGGGGAGTCGAGGGGGTGGCGGCGCTTGGATAGGGACGACGCGGGGTGGTACTGAGGGAGGGGATTTAGTGGAGGTGACGTCAGCAGCCGTGGCGAGCTGAGGACTGAGATAAATAGGGGTGGGACTTTTAGTGGGTACCAATTATATAGTTATTATAGATTCCTCCCATGATTGAAGTTAATTTTGAAAATAATTGAATCAATTTCACCGGGAGCACCTAATAGTTCATCGTCCTATCTTAAACAACTCACTTTGTATGCGCAATCATTGAACAAAGTGCTCCGGAATTAATTTGGTTGTTAATGATAACTTCGTTCGGTCATTAAATTTGTTTGGGGCAATCTGCAAAGTACTATCACAACTGCTTCATTATTCTGGCTGAATAAACAGGCCTTGCTCCAGTGTTTTATTATTATACTACTAGTATTATACGTACTCGCGTATAATGAACCCTGTGGGCTTGGGGTTTCACAAGTGCGTGACGCAGAGCTTTATTATTGCCGTAGCATGCATGCCCGGACCGGCCAAAGTCTAGCAGGTGAGGTTGCTCCCCGGGTCGACGCCAAGCTGCCTGCAGTACTGCTTGTACAGTAGTTCACCCTGGAGCTCACGGCGGCGGGGTTCTTACCGTTGCCCTCACTACGTGAAAAACTCGCTTTGTTAACGGGAATAGATTGCCTTTAGTAATAGGCAAAGTGTCTGTTACCGATCAAGTGTTACAAATGAGCGAAGAAAGGTAACGGGCTCATGCCCGTTACCGATAACACATATTCGTAACGGGCATCAAACAACGATCGTTACCACAACTACCCACCGGTCACGTGAAATGGATGTTTCTCTAGGCCCACAGGGAACTTTAGTAACGGGCACCACAACAGAGCCCGTTACATCAAGTCAACATCGGAGAGTCGTGCTGTAAACCTGCGTCTTCTCTGTCTCGAAGAAATGAGACGCGTCTATTTCACGCGCGTCTCAGCACAACTAGGATTCGTAACGGGCATCAAACCACAACCGTTACCACAACTAGTCACCGGTCACGTGAAATGACTGTTTGTCTGGGCACACAGGGAACTTTGGTAACGAGCGCCAAAACAAAGCCCATTACAGGCACTCAACATCGGAGACGCGTGCTGTGAACCTGCGTCTCCTTTGTCTCGACGAAATGAGACGCATCTGTTTTCACGCGCATCTCCTGTCTCTCTACTAAAGGAGACACGTGCTGTCAAGCCACGTCTCCTCTATCTCGACGAACGTGCCAAGTTCTGGGGCCCACCGGTCAGTATTGGTAACGGGCTTTTACGCTGCCCGTTACATTGTTGGCATGTTTGTAATGGGCGTTCCGAATGAAGCCCGTTACTCACTGATCAGTATTTGTAATGAGCTTTAATTAACGCCCGTTACAGATATGTAGGCCACCCCTACAGTAACATGCCTGCTTGCCGGCTGCATCCTGGAACCAGCCAGGATTTGGTAGCCATCACGGACTACATCCTGCCATCTTGGAACCAGCCAGGATATGGCAGCCACCACAGCAAGGAGACATCACAAACACATTCTCACATAACAGATATAGACGCAAGATCACATTTACAGACAATCAAGATCACATCAAGTTTCAAGTTACTCATCAGGGCTTGTTTGGATGGAGTCATGAGAAAACTGCCTGAACCAGGCAGCATCTGACGGTCTATGTGTATATCAAACTTCGTTTGGACTTGCAAGCAGACAAATCCTCCGTCGTAGTCAAGGGACCCTTCTTCCCTTAATTGTGAACCCAAGGTATCGAATCCGTGGAACAATGTGTAATGCAAGATCCAATCTAATAAGCGGAAAACACTTTGATCTTGAAAAGGGGTTTTGCATCTAATCTATGGAAGAATCATGAAAACACATCTAATCTAGTAAACACCGGAGGTAGCAAGAGAAAGAGAGATAAAACCAATCTAGAGATTGGATCAGGTCTTTTGTCGAAGTTCCAAAACCAAGAAGAATAAAGCAAACGAATCTCATTACTAGCCTCTTTAAATCGTGGCTTCCGTTCCAACTCCGAAGACGCCCGCCTTTTGGAGCCACCGTCCTGTCACGACGCACCCCTATTCGTGCGGGTTAGCCTAGGGTGAGTCCAAGAAGAACAAGTTGAAAACACTCGGTAGGTCAGGTATGCACCTCTAGCCACCATGGCTACAAGAACATCCTATGCAATCTATCCGCGGAATAGATTGGAGAATAAGAAAACCCAAGCGAAGACAAAGTCATAGTGAAAGCACTTGATCGCTAGAAATCGGATTCAATCTTGCAAATTCAACATGAGAGTATAATACATGGACAAGATCACCACCGGGATCCTACCTTGATCTTGATCTTAGCTCCGGGAACTCCGACGTGGTCTTCCATGCAAGGTTCCCACGTCGGCTAGGGAAACCCTAGTCAACCATCTCGACCCTCTCCTCTCTGGAATGGTGTCCCTCTCTTCTCTGCTCCTCGGCGGTGGATGACGAATGAATTGATCGATGGCTCTTTGCACTGTGACTTTAAATAGACCGAAGAGGGGCTAGGTCAAAGGGGAGCCCGAACCGGGCCCGGAATTGTCGGGGTTCTCTACCGCCGGACAGTAAATTTGTATCGATCGTGTGCCGGGCTGGGATGGTTAGCGCAGGAGACAACGGGATTTATACTGGTTCGGGCCTCCGAGGAGTAATACCCTACGTCCAGTGTCGAGCTGTCGTGTTCACGTGCTAGGGTTGTTTGTAGTAGGGGTTACAAACTGGTCGGCAGAGGGTGTTGAGCCCAAGTCCCTGAGTATGGGTGTTCGGTTCGTCAGCCCCTGTGACGGTTGCCCTCCCCTCTCTTTTATAGACGCAAGGGGGAAGGGCAAAAGGGGAAATAAGAGAAAAGTTACAGTTCTTGGCCGCTGGGATGTCCTCTCGTGCGTCGCTGTCCGTCAGGGCGCATTGAAGAGGAGCCGCACCATGTTGTCGTAGAGGCCGCCGCGTGGTCGGGCGGAGCTGTTCACTTTGGGACGCCTGGCGCTTCCTCCGAGTAGTTTGGTGGCGACTCAGCCCGTCTAAGCATGGGATGAACCCGCCACGTTAAGGCCTAATTGTAGGCCTGCGCTCGTCGTACGGGGCACTCGAGTGCCTCGGGTGGAGTTTGCGTGCTGCAGGGCCGGACGTGACGGCGATTTGATGGTTGCGCGGCTGATCAGAGCCGCATTAAGGCTTCTGTCGGGGCCAGCTGCCCGCGCGGGCTGCCAGCTGGTGCGCTTGCATGGCATGGGGAACCGGCGTCCCACGCGTCGTAGCGGGAGAGTTCACGTGCCGGGGTCGCGCCACGTGGTACGGCTTGTGTCCTGGTCGGAGGCGGAGAGTGCTCGTGCGAACGAGCAGCTTGTCGTGCGAGGCGGAGACTTGTCGTGCGAGGCGGAGACTTGTCGTGCGAGGCGGAGACTTGTCGTGCGAGGCGGAGACTTGTCGGAGGGGGTTCCTCTAGTAGGGAACTTGTCGGAGAAGCTCCCATCTAGTCGGGAACAAGACGTCTTGCCAGTGATGGTCTTGACTTGGGTCCTTAGTCCTCCTCGTCTTGAATCTTGGCCTTCACGTTGTCAATCTTAGCCTTCACATTGTCAATGGTGTCAGAAGACTCCACCTCAAGAGTGATTATCTCACCGCCAAAGGGGGCCCTAATCTGGGCCCTCGTCAGTAGCCCCCGAGCCTGAGAGGGAGTCAAGGACTCGCGCGCAGGCTCAGTCGAAAAGACTTCGCGTTGGTCTTTGTTCTTTGATCTTCCCGGTGGGTGCGCGCGAGCGCATCCGCCGGATGTAGCCCCCGAGCCCACGAGTGAGTTGTAGACTCGCTCGTGGGGTTTTAAGCTTCGGTAGTGTTGTTGTGGCCTTAGATTGCTTTGTTGAGGTAGTCGTGGGCATCGTGGACGTCCTGGCCATCGTGGGCGTCGTGGGCGACGTGGGTGACATGGACGATGCAGACGGCGTGGGCATCACGGCCGATGTGGCGGATGAGACAGTTTGAAAGGACAGGGCGGGGACGGTTCAGGCCCCTGGGCCCAGCGAGAATCGAGGCGTCGCGCGGGCGAGCGCCTGTCACGCCAGGGCACGCGCACGCGGGCGAGCATTTCTTCGACGTGGTGGGCCCGTCATTTAGGGCTGGCGGCCGCACCTCCTCCTTTTTAACCGCGTGCCGGCCAAAGGTTCGGGACCTTTACTCCCTTACTTTTTTCCACTGCCTTCGCCGCCCGCTTCTTCCGCTCCTCGCACCCGCAGCGCCGCCACCGCTTTCGCCGGAGTCGTGCACGAAAGCTCGCCGTCGCCATGAAGAACTGGACGCGCACCAATGTGACCCGCTTGATGCTGCGCCACCTCGTCGAAGCCGGGTAGCTTCCTCCTCTCACCGACGCTGTAGAGTGGAAGGTGCCCGGAGAGGAGTCCATGCCGCGCCTGCCTAGGGGGTACGTCGTTTCGTTCGTGGCCTTCCACGAGCGCGGCTTCTCCGTCCTCGCCGGGCGGTTCATCCGAGCGGTCCTCTACGAGTACGGGCTCCAGTTGCAGCACCTCAACCTGAACAGCATCCAGCAGATGGCGGTGTTCGAGGCGTTGTGCGAGGGGTACTTGGGAATCAGTACCCATTGGCACCTTTTCAAGTATTTCTTCATGTTCGCGTGCCTGAAGGACGGCTCCAAGGTGGCGACGATCGGCTGCGCCAACCTTCGGATGAAGTAAGGCCGGGGTGACAAGTACATACCTTCCTCGTTGACCAGCTCGAACAGCGGCTGGCACAAGGGGTGGTTCTATCTCAGGAACGACCCCGAGTTCGCGCTGCCGGCGTTCACCGGGAACTCCATCGGGAACCCGCTGAGGAGCTGGACTGATGGTCCTCCAAAGGCGGAGCAGGAGAGGATGTTCAGGGACCACTGGGCGGTGCTGGCCCGCCTCCATGACGCCGGGGTCGGCCTAGCGACCGTCATCGGCCAGTACCACGCCCGGTGAGTCGTCCCGCTCCGGAGGCGGCCGCTGCGCATCTGCGAGATGACTGCCGACAGGGCCCCTTGGGAAGGGACCATGACTGCACCCGAGCTCCCGTCGCTGAACGAGATCCAGCGCCGCGTGTCGCTGGCCATCGGGAAGTCCACCTTCGTGTGGCCACCACCGCAGCTTCTTCCAATGCTCCCCAACGAGGGGACTGAAAAACTTGTAAGTGATTTCTTCTTCCGACAAACTTCTCGAGAAGCTTGGTGTCTTGAATTGATGTTGATCTTCTCGGAGATTCTTGACGGCCATTGACTCTTTCGCCCCTTGCTTTTCCAGTTGAAGTGCTCCCACCTTGTGCCTGCGAAGGCGCCTCTCCCGGAGGAGGCGATCTTCAAGCGCAACCAAGCGGCCGCGGAAAGGCGGCGGGCCGCGCGCAAGGAGCAGGACAAGGAGAAAGAGATCGCCAAGCGCGATCGGAATGACAACCACATCAAGCGCCACAAGACGAGGGAGCGCAACGTTTCCGCCGACGAAGATCCGTCGCCGTCGCCGCCGTGGAGCGGAGATGAGCCAAGCGTGGCGGTCAATTGGAGCGACATGTGCATGTCACCCTCGCCTTCGCCGCACCGAGCGGCGGAGGTGAGCTCATCGCGGCGGCCAGAGCCGGCCGCTCGCGGGAAAGGTGCGGGCTCGAGCTCGCAGTCGGGGGCCCGCCCCATTCGAGAAGATCAGAGAGTGACCCGCTCTCACACGGCGCCTGGCGGTCCGCGCGCCTCCGAGGGGCGGAGGGATCCTCCACGCCAGGCCGATCCGCCCAAGTGGCCGGCGGAGCACGTGCCCTCGCCCCGTCATCTCTTCGACGGTTCCGACCGCCCGGATGTGGACTCCTTGAAGAGGCGTTCATCGAAGGCGAGGTCGATCCCGCCGTCGTCCGCACTGAGTGCGCCGCAGGGAGCGGACACTAGCGCTCCCCCGCGACGCCTCCAGTCTTTAATCATCCGGGGCGGCGGGGCCCTGGACGTGCACGTTCCCCTCTCTGCCGGTGGGAGCAGGGGCCGGCCTCCGACACGGCGGAGGCCGGGAGGACAGTCCCCGAGCCGCCAAGGGAGCGAAGCGCCGCCCTCGAGCCGGAGGGGAGAGGTGGGCTAGCCCCCGAGTCGGCGGAGCGCCGGGGGTTGGCTTCCGAGTCTGCCGGGGCTAAGCGATCAGCCCCCGAGCAAGGCTCGTCGGACAGGCCAGTGAAACGGGCCCGCATCCGCTCCAGCATGTAAGCTCTTGCCTACCATCCTTTGTCGTTCTTGAATTTTTCATCTTGTTTATTTCTCGATCTTGGTTCGTGCTTGCCTCAGCGCGCCGACACCGGAGTGCTCAGCCTCGCACCCCTGAAACGCGCAGCGTTGGGCGCACACGGTCCGCAGTCCGAGCCCCGCTCACTGCCCCCCGACGCCGATCCATTGGCGGAGCAGGCCCAGAGCGGGCTGGTCGTGGCCACCGAGGTGGTCGAGCCGGTGGCGCCGTCGCCTTTGTTGGGCGCCGGCAATTTGAGCGGGCGGCAAGCGGCTCCAGAGGCGGCTGCTGCCCAGGCGGCGACAGAGCCATTGGTCGAAGCCTCCTCGGGGAGTGGCGACGCCGTGGCGGCGTCCACCGAGCAGACCGCGCCCCCGCTGCCGCCGGCCAGGGGACATGAAATCGAAGCGTCGGCGACGGCGGAAACTTCAGTGCCCGTGGCGGCGCAGGCGGGTGGGGACTAGGCGGAGGTGTCGACAACCGACGCCATGTCCGCTGGCATCCTCGAGATCATTGATCTCGACGCTCCCGACCTGCCGAGCAATGACCGGGACATTTACGAGGCCGTGCTGGAGCGCATGCTGGCCGATCCGGTGGAGTCGGGGGTCGAGGCCTCTGGGTCCGCCGCAACCATGGCCGCGGCCTCGGCTGAAGCGGCGGAGCCCGCCAACGAAGAGCCCACGTCGGGCACCACCGCGGCGGGGCAGCTGACGCCGGGTCAGGCTGGAGGTGTCGGAGGTCCTGGGCCCTCGGCCGCGTCAGAGGCAGCCGAGGAGGTCCTCGGGGATCCCGCGACCGGCGCGGAGTTGGCCTTGGTCGCGCCCTCGCTTCCGACCGCGGGGGTGGACTCGGCCGCAGCTGAGGCTCCGGAGTCGTCGTCTCTCCGGCCCGCCGCCCCTGTCGACGAGACGGCGCCCGCGGCAAGCCCATCCCTCATGGTCCCGCAAGAGCATGATGCCCCCGGAAGCGCGGCGGGGGCCACCTCCCCGGAGATCCAAGAGACCGGGGAGGGCTCTGGCGCGGCCCAGCCGCCGGAGCTTGAGGAAGGCGACGCGCGGATTTTCGACCTTGCTCGCTTCTCGTGGGCGGCTGCCTTCGAGGCGGATGCGCAAGTTGACAAGGACGAGGAGTCCGCGGCTGGTCACAGCCTCGAGCGCGGGCTGCTGCGGGCGCGCCGCGCGTTCGACGAACTCATTCTTCCTGCGACAACGGTAAGTCCTCTTGACGCGGTAGTCCACTCTTGTCTCTTTCTGTTCTTCCGGAATTTATAGTCGATGTACTCCTTGCCCCGAACAGACGCTGGCGGAGTCCGGCGGGAGGAGGGCGCGTGTCATCGACAAGCTCCGCGCAGAGAGGGCTCAGCTGGAGATGCAGCTGGTAGTTGCCCGTGTGGCCGCCGCCGCGGTGGTGGTGAGCGAGGCGTCGTCGAGGACCGCGCTCGAGACCGCCAAGCAGTCCGCGGAAGACCGCGCCACGGCCGTGGAAGGCCGCACCGCGACTGCTGAGGCTGCAGCCGCCAAAGCTGCGTCGGAGCGAGAGTCCCTTGAAGCGAGGCTAGCCCAGGCGGAGGTGAAGGTGACAGAGCTACAGGCCGCCGTGGCGACTGCCAACGACACTGCCGAGAAAGCTACGGCCGCCGCGGCCGCTGCCGAGACCACCACCCAGAACGCCGCCCAGGCTGCCTCCCAGGAGAAGACGGCGCTCGAGGCGAAGGTGGCAGAGCTGGAGCAGGAGCTGGTTACCGCCGGTGCGGACCTTAGAATGGTCAACCAGCAGTTCAGCGAGGTGACCAACAAGCTCCAGGAGGTCACGGACGAGGCGTCTCGGCTTCGGGAGGACAACTCCAAGTTGTCGCAGGACGTGAATGGTAAGGCTTGATGCCTCCAGCCACGAACTCTTTTCCTCTCGTTCACTTTTGGTCGGTATTGACCCATCTTCTCGGGGTGTCAGGGCTGCGCGTATATCGCGCCGGGATGACCGCGAAGCTCGCGGAGAAGACGCAGGAGCTGAACGCCGTCGTGCTCCAGAACCTCGAGAAGGATAGCTCGATCAAGCGGCTGTCGGAGCAACTTGAGAGTAATTTCTTTGCTTCGATTCCGACCTCGCCTTTCTTTTTGAACCAGTTGCGACATGTTTGTTAACATCGATTCGTTGACCTTCTCAGAAACCAGAGCTGAGCTCGAGCAGTTTCAGATGGCTCGGGAGCAGGCCGCGGTTGATTTGGAGCAGGCCAAGACCGCGCAGCGCGAGACAGAGGAATCCCGCAGAGCGAGCATCTTGGAGCACGCCAAGCTCGGGAGGGCCATTGGCGTGGTCTTGTCGGAGTTCGGAGCTCCCGGCGGGACGACGCTCGCCAAGAGGCTCCTGGAAGAGGTCGGCCGTCTCCCGGAGATGATGAAGGAGCAGGAGTTGTCAACGGCTCAGAGGGCGGTGCACCGGGTGCTCGCCATGTTCAAGTCGCACTACCAGGGGTTGGACCGCATGGCGCTGAGCGGCGGCTGGGCCCCTGGCATCTCTGACGCCCAGTGCGACGAGCTCGAGGAAGACTGCGTCGGCTTCGCCCGCGACATGGCCGGCGCCGCCTTGAAGGACCTGGACCTGCTGCCAGAAGACGCACCAGAAGACCCAGAAAGCTCCAGGCCTTCATCTTAGATGTATCATCCTTATGTGCATGTAATTTAAGAACAGTTCATATGTGCAACACCATGAAAAAGCATCGCGTTATCGAGAACACGTTCAAAAAATGTTACAGCTCGAATGCTCCCGAGCGCCCAGGGTCGACCGCAATAACGTGTAGTAGACCTTAGGAACTTGAGAGAACCAAGCTCTACTCTGGAGCCGCGGGGGCGTAGGTATCGAGAAGCTCGACCCTCTCGAACCGCTAAGGAGTGCCACGCGTTCGCAGCCCCCGAGTACTCGGGGGAGTTCGAGAAGTAACTTGCAAGGTTTGTCGTGAAAATCGTTTTAGACCGGAGTCTGGGCGGCTGCTCGGACGCTTTTGAAAAGGGGTCGGATGAAGGCCTGAGGACTTGAGCTGTGCTCGCAAGTCTTCGCACCGTAGCCACGGAGGCGTAGGCGCTAGGAACTTTGAACGAGCAGCAACGTCGCGCCCCACGCAGGCCATCATCTTTACTTCTCATCAGGTTGAGCCCTCCGCCAAAAAGCCTTTCGCTCGTGCGATCGGTTACGACACAGATGTCGAGATTTTTTTGAAAAATCGTGAAAAATGGAAGGAGGGCATCGTGCCCTGGGTAGCCCCCGAGCGGGGAGCGTTCCGGCACAGGTGCAGGGACGCTTGCCGCTCAGCCTTCGGGAAAGTTGCAGCATACAGAAACATGGCAACCGAGAAGTTTTTCGAACTTATAGACATATGAACAAAGCATGCGGCATTTATTCATTGATGTATAAGATTTAAACAGTTACTCAAGGGTAAAATGGCCGCAGATGTTCGATGTTCCATGCGTTGGAGACGACCCGTCCGTCCTCGTATCAGATCTTGTATGTTCCGGGTCGGAGCACCTGGTGGACGATGAACGGCCCCTCCCAAGGGGGCGAGAGCTTGTGTCGGTCCTTGCTGCCTTGAACTCATCGGAGGACCAGGTCTCCGATTTGGAACTCGCGAGGGTGCACGTTGCGCTCGTGATAGCGTCGTAGAGCTTGTTGGTACTTGGTGCAGCGTAGGAGTGCCACGTCTCGCGCCTCATCGAGCTGGTCGATCGCATCCTCAAGCGCTACCTGGTTGCCTTCCTCGGTATAAGCTCGTACTCGTGGACTGCCGTAGTCGATGTCCGTGGTAGGACCGCTTCCGACCCGTGCACCATGAAGAAAGGCATGAAGCCAGTCGCCCGACACGGCGTGGTGCGCAGGCTCCATAGCACGGACGGCAGCTCGGCTACCCATCTTGCTCGGAACTTCTCGAGGTGCTTGAAGATGCGAGGTTTTAACCCTTGCAGGATCATGCCGTTCGCTCTCTCAACTTGCCCGTTCGTCTTTGGGTGCGCCACGGCTGACTAGTCCACGCGAATGTTGTTGTCATCGCAGAAGTTGAGGAATTTCTTCCCTGTGAACTGGGTGCTGTTGTCGGTGATGATCGTGTTGGGTATACCGAAGCGGTAGATGATGTCGGTGAAGAATGCGACGGCTTCCTCGGAGCGGACGTTCGCAATGGGCCGGGCTTCAATCCACTTGGAGAACTTGTCAACCGCCACGAGGAGGTGTGTGAAGCCCCCGGGCTCTTGTCGGAGTGGCCCCACCATGTCGAGGTGTCACACAGCGAAAGGCCATGTGATAGGGATGGTTTGAAGCGCTTGCGCCGGGAGGTGAGTTTGTCGTGCGTAGAACTGGCACCCCTCGCAACGGCGCACGATGTCTTTGGAATCCACCACCGCTGTAGGCTAGTAGAACCCTTGTCGGAAAGCTTTCCTGACAAGAGTCCTTGGGCCGGCATGATGCCCGCACGTGCCGGCGTGGATCTCGCGAAGTAGCTCCCTTCCTTGATCTCTGAGGATGCACCGCATGAGTATGCTGGCCGCGCCCCTTTTGTAGAGCTCGCCTTCGATGAGGACGAATGCTTTGGCTCGCTGTGCGATGCGGTGTGCCTCTGTCTGGTCGGAGGGTAGCTTCCCCTCGACAAGCCACTCGAGGACAGGAAAGCGCCAATCCGGGTCTTCGAGGTTCGGCTCGGGCGGCTGGTCGATCTCCATGACTTCTGGTCCTTCAGCCTCTGGCGGCTTCTCCCCTTCTGCTCGTACGGAGGGCGCGTGTTGGTCGCTCGCGAAGACCCCGTGTGGTACCGGCTTGCGACTTGATGCAGTCTTGGCGAGGACGTCGGCGGCTTTGTTGTAGTCGCGTAGCACATGATGAAGCTCGAGCCCATGGATCCTGCCTTCGAGCTCACGAACGACCTGGCAGTACGCCGCCATCTTCGGGTCAACACAGTTCTTCTCCTTCATGACTTGATCCACGACGAGTTCAGAGTCTCCTCTGATCTCGAGGCGACGGATTCCGAGCTCGACCGCTATTCGGAGGCCGTTGATGAGCGCTTCATACTCGGCGACGTTGTTGGAGGCCGGGAAATGTAGTCGGACCATGTACTCCATGCGTACGCCCAGAGGCGAGATGAAGACAAGGCCTACACCTGCTCCTTCCTTCATAACCGAGCCGTCGAAGTACATAGTCCACGTCTCATGCTCGATCGGTGCCGGCGGAGTTTGGATTTCCGTCCACTCAGCAATGAAGTCCGCCAGCACTTGGGACTTGATGGCACTGCGGGGTGCATATGAGATGTTCTGCCCCATCAGCTCGAGTGCCCACTTGGCTATCCTTCCCTCGGCCTCGAGGTTCTGGATGACTTCTCCGAGCGGGTACTTGGACACCATAGTGATGGGTTGTGCATCGAAGTAATGGCGGAGCTTGCGCTTGGACATCAAGACAGCGTACACAAGTTTTTGCATCTGCGAGTAGCGAGTCTTGGAGTCGGACAATACCTCACTCATGAAGTACACCGGGCGCTGCACCTTAAGCGACCTTCCAGGCTCTTCTCGCTCGACTACTAGCGCATCACTCACAACCTGGGTTGTCGCGGTGATGTACAGGAGCATCGGTTCTTCAGGTGTCGGAGCCGTGAGGATCAGTGGACTCTTTAGCATGTTCTTGAGGGAGTCGAGCGCCTCCTGAGCCTCGGGGGTCCACATGAAGTGGTCGGACTTCTTCATCAAGCGGTACAACGGCAGGCTGCGCTCTCCGAGTCGTGCTATGAAACGGCTCAGAGCCGTGAGGCAGCCCGTAACACGCTGTACGCCCTTCAAGTTCTGGATCGGCCCCATGTCCGTGATGGCCGAGATCTTCTCGGGGTTTGCTTCAATGTCGCGCTCCGACACGACAAAGCCGAGGAGCATGCCCCTCGGAACCCCGAAAACGCACTTCTCGGGGTTAAGCTTTACCCCATGCTGTCTCAGCTTTGCGAAGACTTCCGTGAGGTCCGGGACCAGATCGCCAGTCTTCTTCGACTTGACCATGATATCGTCTACGTACGCCTCGATGATGCGTCCTATAAGTTCCCCGAAGACGCGCCACATGCATCTTTGGAACGTAGCGCCCGCGTTTTTGAGCCCGAAAGGCATCGTCTTGTAGCAGTAAGCGCCGAACGGAGTGATGAACGAGGTTGCGAGTTGGTCCGCTATGCACATCGCTATCTGGTGGTACCCGGAGTACGCATCGAGAAAACAGAGTTTCGCACCCAGCTGTCGAATCGACTACCTGATCTATGCGAGGCAAAGGAAACGGATCCTTGGGACATGCCTTGTTAAGGCCCGTGTAGTCAACACACATCCTCCATTTCTTATTCTTCTTCTTTACAAGTACAGGGTTAGCAAGCCACTCGGGGTGGAATACTTCTCGGATAAACCCTGAACTAAGGAGCTTCTTGATCTCCTCACCGATCGCCTTGCACTTCTCGTCGTTGAAGCAGCAAAGGCGTTGCTTTACCGGTTTCAATCCCGGCTTGATGTTCAACTTGTGCTCGGCGACCTCTCTCGGGATCCCCTTCATGTCGGAGGGTTTCCATGCAAACACATCGAGGTTCGCTTTGAGGAATTCGACGACGCGCTTTCCTATTTAGGATCGAGCGCCGTCCCGATACGGAGCGTACGGCCATCGTCGGAGACGGCCGCATCCTTGACGTCCTTGGCGGGCTCGAAAGAGCAGGCCGCTCGCTTGGACGACTCGGGGATATCCTGGTCCTCGGATGGAGGCTCGGCGCGGAGCCTCTCGGACCGGATTAGTGCCTCCGCAAACTGGAAACACTCAGCGTCGCACTCGAATGCGCGCTGGTACGTGGTTCCTACTGTGATGATCCCCTTCGGGTCGGGAATCTTCAGCTTCAGGTACGTATAGTTGGGCACGGCCATGAACTTCAGGTGTTGAGGGTAGCCGCCACCGCCTCCTCGCCATCCGCATGGTTGCTCGCGATGTCGAGGAGCTCCCGCGTGGTTCGGGGCGTGCGGCACCCGAGTCGATGGATGAGGGAGGTGCAGGTCGTGCCGTTCTGAAACGCCGAGATGGCGTCGTTGTCTGTCGCGCCGGGAACCTCGGTGCAGCGCTTGGAGAAGCGTCGGATGTACTCACGCAAGCTCTCCCCCGGCTTCTGCTTGCAGTTGCGCAGCTCCCACTGCTTGCCGGGGCGAGTGTACGTGCCTTGGAAGTTGCCGACGAAGACCCGGCGTAGGTCGGTCCAGTCGTTGATCTTGTCGTGGGGTAGATGCTCGAGCCACGTCCGCGCGGAGTCCCCGAGGTAGAGCGGCAGGTTCTTGATGATGAAGAGGTCGTCAGTCGCTCCTCCCGCGTGGCATGTGAGCCGGTAGTCCTCTAGCCATACGCTGGGGTTGGTGTCCCTATCGTACCTGGGAATGTTGGTCGGAGCCCGGAAACGGGAGGGGAACCTCGCGTCCCGTACGCCCTGGCCGAAAGCTCGCGGGCCCCTCTGGTTCGGCGACCAGCTGCGGTCTCGGTCATCATCGCTGTCGTAGCGTCGTCCGCGCCCTCGGTCGTCGCAGTGGTGCGAGCGGTGCTCGTCACGGCGATCACGGTCATCGTGGTCGCGGTGGTTGTCGACGCTCGCAGCCCGTCGGTGAGCCTCAATGGTGTCCCGGGCGTCGCGGTTGGGCCCGAGCCGGCTCTTGACCGCCAATGCTGCGGCCCCGGCCCCACCTCCGCGATCCTGATTTCGGGAGGGGGGCGGGTTCGGGCGATGCGCGGAAGGCGCTGCCCCTCGGTCGCGTTCCGACCGCTGGCATGAGGCGGAGCTCTCCGCCTGCTGTGCCGCCGCCGCTTTGAGTAGCGCCTTGAGTTGTTGGCGCACTCGTCTCTCCTCGGAGGCCGCTGCCTCCAGGCAGCCGCGCAGCAGCATGGCCGCTGCGGCCAGGTTCTACGACGCCCGCCTAAAGAGCGACGGGGCGTCACCTTCTGCGTTGGCGTCGACGTTCGCGCCTTCGTTGGCGCGTTGGTCATTGTCGCGTGTGCGTCCTCGAGCCGGTGGCGTCGAGGCGCGGGCTCGGGGTTGTTCAGCAGCAGGACGACGCTTCTGCCGCTCACCGTATCCTTCACGGCGTTGCTCCTGCACCGGGACCAACTGCGGGGCCGGCAATGGAGCGGGCTGTCGGTTGCGGGGCTCGTGGTCCTCCCCGAGCTCCCGGTGGAGGTTAGCCAGCTCCTTGTCGAGCTGGCGCCTGGCCTCGGCGAGCTCGTCGAGGCGCGCCCTGCGCTGGGCGTCGATGGCGCGGTGGCGTGGTGCTGGCTCCGGGTCGGTGGAGCTGCTCGAGGCCGATGCCACGCAAACGAAGCGCTCGCGCGTGGAGTCGCGCGCGGGCGCTCGAGGTGCCCTCCGGGCCGTCGCCGTGCCGGAGGTGGCGCGGGTCGCTCGTAGGTCATTCACGTAGGCCGTCACCGGGTCGTCCGGGAGGCCTGGCTGTCCACGGGGGTACATGGCGGTGTACCGCTCCATGAACTCCCCCCAGGCGAGCGGTTCGGCTCCGCTGGCCTGGAAGGCGAGGTCGGTGAGGTAGTAGGCGGCGAGCCTAAAACGCTCCTGCGTTGGGTTTGGCCCCAACATGGCCTTGATCATCTCGTCGAAGAAGCCCCGGACGAACGCCGCGCGTCCCGCTGCCCCCGTCAGGACGTTGGGACGGGCCGGCCGGGGGAAGGTGCGCCCGGCGACGGGCTCCGCCGGCCCGGTGTAGACGAAGCCAAGGGAGCCGAAGCGCATGGTGGCCCCAAGTGTTAGCGAAACCCTGCGGCCCTCCATCCGAGTCGTTGATGAAGTTCGTCGAGACACACGATGTGCCCTTACCTGGCACGCCAACTGTCGGGGTTCTCTACCGCCGGACAGTAAATTTGTATCGATCGTGTGCCGGGCTCGGATGGTTAGCGCAGGAGACAACGGGATTTATACTAGTTCGGGCCTCCGAGGAGTAATACCCTACGTCCAGTGTCAAGCTTCCGTGTTCCCGTGCTAGGGTTGTTTGTAGTAGGGGTTACAAACAGGTCGGGAGAGGGTGTTGAGCCCAAGTCCCCGAGTATGGGTGTTCGGTTCGTCAGCCCCTGTGACGGTTGCCCTCCCCTCTCTTTTATAGACGCAAGGGGGAAGGGCAAAAGGGGAAATAAGAGAAAAGTTACAGTGCTTGGCCGCTGGGATGTCCTCTCATGCGTCGCTGTCCATCAGGGCGCATTGAAGAGGAGCCGCACCATGTTGTCATAGAGGCCGCCGCGTGGTCGGGCGGAGCTGTTCACTTTGGGACGCCTGGCGCTTCCTCCGAGTAGTTTGGTGGCGACTCAGCCCGTTTGAGCACGGGATGAACCCGCCACGTTAAGGCCTAATTGTAGGCCTGTGCTCGTCGTAGGGGGCACTCGAGTGCCTCGGGTGGAGTTTGCGTGCTGCAGGGCCGGACGTGACGGCGATTTGATGGCTGCACGGCTGATCAGAGCCGCATTAAGGCTTCTGTCGGGGCCAGCTGCCCGCGCGGGCTACCAGCTGGTGCGCTTGCATGGCATGGGGAACCGGCGTCCCACGCATCGTAGCGGGAGAGTTCACGTGCCGGGGTCGCGCCACGTGGTACGGCTTGTGTCCTGGTCGGAGGCGGAGAGTGCTCGTGCGAACGAGCAGCTTGTCGTGCGAGGTGGAGACTTGTCGTGCGAGGCAGAGACTTGTCGTGCGAGGCGGAAACTTGTCGGAGGGGGTTCCTCTAGTAGGGAACTTGTCAGAGAAGCTCCCATCTAGTCGGGAACAAGACGTCTTGCCAGTGATGGTCTTGACTGGGGTCCTTAGTCCTCCTCGTCTTGAATCTTGGCCTTCACGTTGTCAATCTTAGCCTTCACATTGTCAATGGTGTCAGAAGACTCCACCTCAAGAGTGATTATCTCGCAGCCAAAGGGGGCCCTAATCTGGGCCCTCGTCAGGAATGGGCTGGGCCGACCGACCTGGGCCCATTTCGGCCCAGTTCGGCCCCGGCTTCCTCCCGGTTGCTTCTTGTGTCTTCTGGAACTTTCCCCCTTCTGCATGTGGGCCCTTGGCGTTAGTTCCTCCGCGGTTTGGATAGGGCTCCTTGTCGTGCAAGGTTCAACATTTTCTGTCCAGGTCCTCGGAGTTTTCTGCCTTCACGGATTGGTCCTTGGGCCTCTTGGAGTCATGTTCACCTCGTGTCTTGACTTGTGCCGGGCTTCATGACCTTCTTGCAAAGTGCTCGATGAACTATACCCGGAAGTCCTCATTTAGGTACTTAATTCCTACGTAAACAATAAACTCCAAAAACCACATGCGAGTGCGAACTTGATATATGATGAGGGTTAGGATCGTTAGTTTGGATATTAAATCAATACCAACTTTGAAGGTAAACTCATGGCTAGGTTGACGGAAATTCACCGTCAACACATGCCCATGGCATGGCCGGAACTCTACTCTGTGGCTTCATAGCTCAGCAATGCTCGGTGCTTGCCCCCTTCAGCCCTATGGCGCTATTTATAGCAAGAGCTAGGCCTTGTGTATGGCCGGATGAGCCTCGACACTGTTAGCTCGTGATTGTGGGGTACTGTTAGCATGTGGACACGTCAAAGCGAAGATCTTTTTTCCACCTACCTTGCGACAAAATTGTTGTTGCTGCATTACTGATGCCTGAGGCTGCTGCAGTGTCACATGGCTACAGTACGTCCGTGGTCAGAGGACGAAGTTGTCGTTTTCTGGGTGGCAAGAGAATCTCCGACCACTGTTGACCCGTGACCCTACAGTCTACGGAGAAGATAAGACTGACTCTATGTCAGATGGCCCTGCGCCTCCCTACATCCACGAATGACGATGATGACCAAATGCAACATTTACGGCTCTACGTCTTCATTGCACTCGCTAGACTCTGCGTCCTGGTGCACCCGCTATGGCTCTGCACATAAATTGACCTATTCCAATCAGCCTATATTTAAGTTTCCTGAGCAGAATGGTCATAGGTTCGATTGAAGTCCTTCTGGGGTAGGCGTGCCTTGCTACTCTGCCAGATTCGTCTGGGTGCCTGGAGGTCAGAAGCTTCAAATCTACAATTTTCGTCGGCCCCCCGTGGTCGGTGTGCCTATTACTGAGGTTGTCAATATTCCAGTACCATGGCTCTGTTGGATGGCTGGCAGCTATGCTGGTCGTCTCGGCACCAAAACGAACTCCTTGAGGTCGGCGTTCCTTCATACTGAGGTCTTGCAATACCTTGGTATGTTTATGGCTCTGCCAACCTAGTTGGGTGCCATGGATGCGTGACCTTCTTGAGGTCGGTGTGCTCTTGTAGCTCTGCCAGCCTGCTCTCGACACCCAGGATTTTACGTCGGGAATGAAGGCCTCCCTGTGGGGTGCGCACCTAATGGCCCTGCCAAGCATCTCCGGGTGCTTGGGCGCTTCTGATATGAGACCTTCCTGAGGTCGGCATGCCTCGGGTGGCTCTGCCAGACTCTTTGCAGCTATGTAGGATATCTGGATGTCTCTACACTCCATTCGTCCAAGACCAACATTTTCCTATGGCTTCATCGTTGACCATTTCGACCACTACAGAAGACCTTTTCATGCGATGCGCGTTTCAAGATCCTGTTGGGTATCCTCGGATACTGGACATTGTTGATTTGAGGCCTCTTTGAGGTCAGCACGCCTACAAGGCCTCCTCGAGGTTTGCCCTGCCAGACTCCTTGCAGCTATGCTAGGAGATCTATGTGTCCCTACACTTCGTTCGATCAAGACCATGACTCAGTTTTCTTCTCTTTTTTGAGCATCAAACCAACCATGTTGCATGCTTCAATGCTCGGGGACTACTCTACGAGAGCGTCTTTGACGCCCTCTTGTTTTTTCGTCGTACCCACCTGTTGGGAAACCTGTTTCTCATTACGTCGTTACTCGGCCTACTTTTTCTTTTTCTTCTCTTTCTTTTTTGGATCATCATACCGGCCTTCCTGCCTGCCATGATGCTCGGATACTACTCTATGAGTGCGTCCTTGACGCCCTCTGAAGTTTTTCATCGTCGTTTCGATCTATTAGGAAGTCTGCTTCCTATAGGTTGTCACTCAACCTCTCTTCGTTTGGCAAGATTACACATAGGTCGGCTGCTAAGCTGATTTCTTTTTCTTTCTTTTGGACCGACGTGCACGCTATTCGACCTGTCGATAGCTTCGAGACTTCGTCATGACCTTCTATGGTCGCTGCACCTCCACATCGCTCAAGGGCTTGTGAGACATAGGTACCCCTGGGTCCCCACCGACCAGGCTCACGGCCATCCCCGACAAGTGGGTCCGGCCCGCCAGGAGACTCGCCGACCTGATAGTGGGCCCAGCAGACCTGATCTATGGCCCACACGACCTCCCAAAGACCTTCTAGAAGATTCCCTATACGACCTTATCCGATCCCGTCGGGTAACTTGGCGTGTAAGACAAGGCAGAAGATGTCGGCTGCGCCTCTAAACAGTCCGAAGATCACTGGATTATGTTGTAACTTTTCTTAGATTGGTTTCCCTGTTGTAACCGACCTGGACTCTGGGTCCACTGACCTTGTCCGTCAGCCAATATAAGGTGGGCAAGGCCGAACCCCTGAGATCAAGTCGCCCCAAGTCATCCACATCAATATAATCAAGAACTGGACGTAGGGTTTTACTCTCCGTGGGCCCGAACTAGTATAAACCCGTCGTGTCCATTGTGTTCCATGTGCTCTTGCATAACCTTCGAATTCTTAGCCTTAGATCCCTCCCCGCCGAACAAATAAACCACCAGGACCCCTGTGGGCTGTGCAGATCTAAACCTTTGACAATATCTCACTTCTCTCGATGACGCGGCGTACACTACTGCAACTCTGCAAGAGACTCGCCGGCACCACACTCCTTTTCCTTGTGGCAAAGACTAGAGCTAGCATCAGTGCTTAGATCTGCTGTTGCCCGTGGCGGGAATTGCGAATCGTAGTGGCCCTAGCGACGAAAGGAGAAGCGGGACTCGCTCCGGTCAGGTCAGTCCTCTGTTTAGGCATGCTACTTTGATCTGTCATACTAGTTAAGGGGAATCCTGGATTTGGGGATCTGGGTTAACAGACTATATTCATGTATTTTAAAGGTGTTTGGAGTAGACTCCGAAAGCTCCAGATCGTCGACGCTTGGTCCTCGTGAAGTTATCGTTATAGATCCTAATGAAAACGAGTGTAAGGACGGGTTGCCTGTCCATCTGAGGTATGACTAGACAGGCACCAACCCTGGGCATCGATATGTATGCTGCTGCGAGGTAAACGATGACCTGTATCAATTCTAATAAATGTTGCTTCTACGTTTGATGTTAGTGTGGTCAATCGCTAATTATATGAACGAAATCGGTGACTGCAGACTGATGGCATGAAGTGCACGTCGTTTAGGTGGATAGATCCTGAATGGGATATTAGGACTCTAAAAGTTCTAGAGAAACTGATGGAAATGAAGGGAAAAGCACAAGAGGAAGCAAGGTCATGGAAAGAAGCATGTACAGCTGCTAAGGGGGAGGCCAATGCCAAAGCAGTTGAGCTGCAGACAATAACGCGATACTACGGGGAGGTAACTCATAACCTATTTGAGATGAGAAAGATAATGAGAAACGATGCTCTGTTGTCTCGTATAGAAAAGGGTGAAGCCAACAGGTACCTAAAAGCTGAAAGCGAGGCAAGGATGTGGAAGGAAGAATGGGCAAAGGCTAACAGGGAGATTTAAGAGACTGCCACTAAGCTGCAGACGGTCAAGCAGCTCCTAGATTCTGCAACAGTTGTGGTGAAGAAGGTGAAGGAATTGCTGAGACAGGCCTCATATAAGAGGTCACTCAACAAGGACAACAATGAGGCATAATGTGATTCGTGGTGTTATTGCTAGCTAGACAGTTTAGAGGTGCTAATCATGCTTGTATTTTGGTATTTGCTACTTGTTGGTGGTGTGAACTTTGTGGTGATGAGTAGGTATGAGATGCCATCTTATGATGTTTGATACTTGTCCGCTCTGTTGATGTTTTGCGGGAAGGACCTTCCTGATTATCGAATGCGTAACTGCTTGTTCCCTACAGTGATTGTGGTAGAAACCCATACATATGCGTTGAATAATTGACGAAGGCTGATAATATAGATATTTGTACATTGAATTGCGTTACAGGTGGTACACAATTGAAGTTCCTCATTACGGATAGCTAGGCAACAACCATGTTCCTCACGACCAAATCCAGTCCCCACGAACCTGCTTAATGCGGATCGCAGGAGTAGTGTTGACGCCTGGAATAATACCTATTCCCTGCTGGTAGATCTAGTACTCATTCTTTTCATCATGATGATAAGTTCGTAGGAAGTAAATGTGATTTTCCCTCAGGTCAGGCAAACCAGAAATGGCATGCTCATCTGTAACAATGCACTTGCCAGGACCAAACAAGATGATCTTATTCCGGAACTCAGGAGCTCTCTCCCAGGGAATAGGCTGCCAAATGTCCCCGATGAATGAATGCATAGTTAATTCTACCACCTCAGCTTCTTTCTCCTCCAGAATAACAAAGAACAATCGGTCTTCACACTACAAGAAAATCGTTGACTAGTGACGCAACCAAATTTTAGCGTCATTGATTTATGACGTTCCTGGCTGATCTCGTCATAATATTTCACTTCCGAGAAAATTTAGTGACAAAAAAATTTTCGTCATTACGGTTGGTACTGTAGCCGGGCGTTCCCTGTTCCATGCTGTTTTGTGACGCCATAAGCTCTGAAAAAACGTCATAAACCAACATCGGTCCCACATGTAAGCATTATTTTAAAAACAGAGTGTTCCAAGTTGTCATAAAATTCAGTAGGGTCCCACATTTAAGCATTTTTTTGAAGATAGAGTGTTCCAAGTCGTCATAAAATTTTCCAAGGTCCCACATGTAAGCATTTTCGCCATGTCACCGGCGTCATAAACCAACTTTTGTCCCACATGTAAGCATTATTTTAAAATAGAGTGTTCCAAGTCGTCATAAAATTCAGTTGGGTCCCACATGTAAGCATTTTTTCGAAAATAGAGTGTTCTGAGTCGTCATAAATAGTCCAGGGTCCCACGTGTAAGCATAGGTCATGAAATGTTGCAAAAATAATTTGCCATGGCATAGGTTCGAACCAGGGACCTGAAGGAACAATGTTGTGCTGTTTACCACTGCACCACTTGTTGGTCGTGATACGTTTATGGGAAACTCTACTAATAGTTCATGTGAATTCTTTACTATGACCAGGTCCCACATGTAAGTTTCAGTTGAGTCTATAATTACGTATCGAATGGCTGGCGAGACACTTCACTCAGACTTCGCAAAGACTTTTGACTTCCGCTACGCAGATCTGCAATAGTTCGTGGTAGGAATGGTGGATCCTAGTGGTGAGGGGAAGATGGTTGCGCCGCCACATCCCAGCAACAAGAGGATGAGACAGCAAGACGAGGTTGGTCCTCTGGTTTGAGCCGCTATATTTTCCCCTATCTTACTAGGGTTGGGGATATCTAGATTTGGGGATCTGGAGGATTGATGAGCATATTTGGTAGATTTAGATTTCATTATCGTACCTTTAGATTTGCACTTCGATAGGTGTTAGAAGTTGATAGGCTATAGACAATTCATGTTAGATTCAGTTAGTTTTCAATTTGCATCGTCTTACAGTAGGTTTTATATTTTAGTAGCTTCTAGATGTGCTTCAAGCCACTCGTTTTATGGATTTTTGTCGAGGTGCACAATTGATAGGATTGATAGGTCCATCATTTTATGAATTGGTAGATTGAAGATACTATTTCGGAGCTGCAGACCATTGAAGGGACATCTGGATTCTACCACAATTGTTAGCATTTGCACAATTCACAGGTGTTAGATTCAGTTAGTTTCCAATTTGCATCGTTTGATGGATCGATAGGTTCATTTCGGACAACCATGCCCTTGCTAAGTTTATGTAGGTAGCAAACAACCAGGTTTTGTGGCGTGTGGTGGTTGTTTTACTGTACTCATACAATTGGGTTCAAGGGATTCAGGTTTTTTTATAGACTGAGATGAGTTTATTTTTCAGATCGAGATGAGTTTTCTCCAAGGATGAGTTTAATTCTACAAGAACATCTTAGACTGTGTTTGGCAGGGCTCCGGCTCCGCCAAACCCACTCTGTAGCTGCTGCTCCACCAATTTGCAGCTCCACCGTGGAGCTGGACTCTCCCTTTGGAGCTGAAGAGATGTGTTTGGCAGAGATAACAACTCCAGCTCCGAAAAATGAAAGTTTGAATAGATTGCCCTCTTTTGCCCTCAACTTTTTCCCCCCTGTACGCTGGTGTGTTGTGTGTGTGCTGTGCGTGCTGTGTTGTGTTGTGTTGTGTGTGCGTGCGTGTGTGCTGTCATGGCGTTTTTTTATTTTGAATGTCAACAAACAAGTCATGCTTTTGATCAACACACATCTCCAATTAATTGAGAACTAGACATTGTCCACATGCATATAAAAGTTTACGCACACAAATTGTTCAAACGCTAAGAAATATAAAAGTATAATTTCGATTACAAGCTAGTTCCAACCAAGAGCGAGAGATGTGGCAAGTTCATCTCGAAAAGTATCCATGAAGTCGAACTTGCTTCCGGAGTAGATGTATCTGATGCGTTTGCTAGGACGGCATCTCGTTTATAACGTTCCGGTATTGTAGGCATAAAATTGGGATCACGATCAAACTGAGCAAAGTCTGCATCCTCACTGTTATGCTCACGAATGAAATTGTGGAGGACCATACAAGCGACAACTATCATTTTTTGCTTCCACATGGGGTATTTCTTTATTCTGTATAGAATTTCCCACTTCATTTTCAATAACCCAAAAGATCTCTCAATCACGTTACGAATAGATGAATGTTTGCGATTGAACTTTTCTTTCGGGGTTCTAGATTCCATACCTCTATGCCACTCAGGCATATGATACCTCTTACCCTTATATGGAGCAAGATAACCGGGCCGATTAGGATATCCGGCATCGACAACATAAAATTTACCTGCAAATGATAAAAGAAATTAACATATTTTAATGGTCAATGCAAGTAAATTAATTATTGACAACTATTTACCTTGTGGAGGATGTGGAAAGAATTCCTTGTCGACACTCTGAAGGACCAATTAGGCAAACCAGAGAGGGGGGGAGTGAATGGGAGCCGATAAAAATTCTTCTCGAAGGAGATGTGAACTCCAACAAGATGAACACGGCTTCCAAAACACTTCTCCGACTCAACTACCCAAGTTGGTCAAGACCACGCAGCCACTGGAGTGCTACTGGTCCTAGGAACCAACACACAACCTTCCGAGCCAAAACTCACCAACACACACAGTGGAAACTTGCACGGCTTGCTGCCTGTGCTACACCGGTCAGACCGATGGTCTGCACCGGTCAGACCGGTGACACCGGTCAGACCGGTGGACAGCGCTGGTCAGGCCGGTGGCTACAACAGCCGCACAGCAAACGTTCCAGGAAGCCTCAGTGACTCCTCTAGGCCCTGGAACAAAAACCACCTCCGAAACACAACCTGGAAGGAAGAAGAACCCCTCACAAAACCTAGCAAAACAACTTCAAACATGCCAAGAACTGACCAGCACGACCACGGGACAAAACCACACGGACAAGGCTGTTCCCCGAGACAAGAGCACCGGTCAGACCGGTCAAGAGCACCGGTCAGAACGGTCGCGCCTGGGCAGCTCGGGATGAACAGCGCCCGTGAGTCAACTCCCCCAAATCCAACTCCCGATCTCCCGATTCGCTCCACGGATTCGCACAAGACTTTGGGGATAGTAGGAACACCCCAAGGGCACTCCATAGCCAAGATTTGGTCCACCAAAACTTGTTGAATCAAGAGGAATCGAAGGATTTCCGCCAAGAACGCCACAAACTCTAGAACCACGAAAACCCCAAAATTGAGCCCCTTTACTCACGGATTTGGGAGGGGAATCAAAGGGAAAAGAACCACGAGGGGTTCATGCATACATCCCCCACCAAATCCCAAAGAGAAAAGTCTCAAAACCGCCAAAAGAAATTCGCCAAGAAAAGCCTACGAAAATCACCAAAAAGGAGAAACGGGAAAGACACAACCAAGCCTTGAGGAACCACGCCGAATCATCTATACATACCAAAGAGGTTCATACAAGGTCTAGCTTGCCACCCGATCATCCTTCCCTCTCATAAGATCTCACCATGAATCTCTCAAGCTAGTCCTCTGAAAATCCTTAGGAAAATAGGAAAATAGGAAAAGCAAATGAGCTAGGGTTCCAAGAGATGACTGCCATCCTCTCACCCCTTGGGTTATATGGAGGCAACCGAAAGACTAAAATACCCTTACTAGCTAACTAGGGATACATGCCCCTCAAGGGCAAATTTGGAAGTCTTTGTCTTAGCACCATCGGACGGATGCCCAGCGACCGCAAACTTGCTTAGCCTCGACGCAAGCCTTGCGATCCCGACGCGTGTCCTCCGCTTCGAAGATTCCGGACTGCGTCGTCGCACACCGGTCAGACCGGTCTGGAGCTGCTGCACCTCCGTCTTCGGTTCTTCGGTCTTGGCTTTGTGGATCAACCTAGGAACCCAGTGGTTTTCTGGTGAACCACCGGAAACCCGGCGAACTCCGTGTAGCCTCCGCCAATCACCACTCATGACTCGGCTCCCACGTAGTCCCGGCTCGACCTTGGTTTTGAGGCTCAACCAAGAAACCGTCAACGACTTCATCTTGCCGTTCTTGCCACCATGCGGCCCGCACTTGACCCCGCTGGCCACCGGGTCCCTCGAACCAAGCCTACTTGTCTTCTCCACACCTGGAGGCCTCACCGGCAACGACCTTTCGCGCTTGTTCTTCACCTGCACCAACACCAGTCAAGCCGCAACCTGCACCTGCAATACTTAGCCAAGAATCAGTTCACACCACATTGTCAATCACTCATCACACCAGGAAGCGACCATCCACCGGTCCTCGAACCACACATGGCTCTCAATCTCCCCCTTGATGAGTGCATTGACAACACACACGTTTTGGTAACCATGAGAAAAGAAAAAGAAAAGAAACGACTAAAAGAAACTCCAACAAGCGATCGAAAGCCAAAGAAAAGGCAAAGAGCAAGATCACTTGAAGAAGACAAGTCTCGGACCCCTTAGGCAAGGGCAACGGCTCGACACATCCGAGACAAAACATGCTCAAGCAAAGAGCACAAACCATCAAACCAAAGCTCGAAAACCACACAGAGCTCCCCCTGCACACATGCAAGCTCCCCCTGAACCAATGCAACTCCCCCTGGACGAATGCATGCGAACCACATCACGAAACAGAGCAGCTGCATCAGCTCAGCTCTGACCGGTCAGACTGGTGACCTCAACCGGTCAGACCGGTGCACAACAGAGCCCAGAAATGGCTCGAAACCACCAGAAAACCTTCTAGATGCATTCAGTAAGCCAAAACATGCTCAAACTTCTCCCCCTTGTTGACAATGCATGAATCAAGCCAAAAATGCAAAAAAATGCAACCTAGAGCTTCTCAAATAGACAAAATTCAACATAGGATGCTACACATGTCCAAATGAGCAAGTTAGATACTCTATAGCTTCGTAATGACATCAACTACATGATCACCAAGTTTCAAAACCATTGGACGAAGCTAAGATAGAATTGAGCAATTTTGCGAAAATTTACCCTCTCATGAGCAAAGTCCTAAACATGATCAAAACATATCAAAATGGCAAAGCCACACAAACTTCATGCTAGGACAACCATTCTAAGCATAAGACCATCATAAACACCCACAAGCACCTCATGTCATGTCAAAGCCACCGAGCCATATGCCTACTTGTAGATATGAGACTTCTCATTGGTAGGCATCATGCAACGGTTTAGCACCCAAAGCAAATTAAAATTAACACATATGACATGGGAGCACATTTTCCAAGTAATTTACATTTCAGTTTCAGATTTGAAATTGGTACATGAAATGTCTTTGCGACAAAAAGGAACTTATGCCCCTCCACAAGATCAAGCATGGAGGCTAAACATTCATGATGGCAAATGAGCCTTTGTCCCCATATGATCAAAATAAGCTATCCAACCACAAATTAAGCATAGCCAAGCCACAAAAACATGTCAAGATCATATAAAGGCATTTACTCACAAGAGAGCATACATGTGACATTTTAGAAAAACATAGCCATCAACCATGGATATAAACCAAGATTATCAAGAGCTAAGCCAAACTAACCATAGCTTACCAAACTAGCTCACAAAGACATATATATCATTCCATGGTGAACAATGTATATAGGAGAAGCCTTTCCTAACCAATGCATATGATACAAAATGCATGCAACCTAAGATACAAAGATGCCTATACATCATGTTACATATGCCATGCTAAATGCAAGAAATGCACAAAGGAAAGCTATACATATGCTACAAAGGAGCTCCCACACACCAACTCAAGAAATCAAACACACACCAAGCTCCCCCCGCAAACGAGTGAAAGTTGCTTGATCTAGGGGTTTGGTGAAAATATCAGCTAGCTGGTCATGTGTGGGTACATGGATCAAGGCGATTTTTCCTTTCTCTATGTTGTCTCTCATAAAATGATACCTCACTTCTATGTGCTTGGTTTTGGAATGGAGCACTGGGTTCTTTGCAACGCTTATGGCACTGGTGCTATCACATTGAAGTGGGACATGGGTATACTCCTCACCAAAGTCACTCATGGTGTATGTGATCCAAAGGAGCTGAGAGCAACAACTAGCTGCGGCCACATACTCTGCCTCGGTAGTGGATTGAGCAACACTCGACTATTTGCGGGAAGACCAAGACACCAAAGAGGAACCCAAGAACTGGCAAGTCCCAGAAGTGGACTTCCTATCCAACCGACACCCGGCAAAATCCGCGTCTGAAAATCCATGAAGAGCCAAAGAAGAAGACGCGGAGTACCAAAGACCAAAGTCGGGAGTATGTCGCAAATACCTGAATATGCGCTTGACTGCTTGCCGATGCGAAGTCCTCGGAGACGCTTGAAAATGAGCGCACAGACATACCGAGAATTGGATGTCCGGCCTCGTCGCTGTCAAGTAGAGGAGTGACCCGATCATGCTTCGGTACTCCTTCTGGTCCACATGCTCACCTTCCTCGTCCGCATCAAGAGCTGTAGTCGTACTCATGGGCGTCGCCATGGCCTTGGAGTCCTCCATCTTGAACTTCCTCACAATGTCCTTGGTGTACTTAGCTTGGTGCACAAATGTTCCTTCCTTTGATTGCTTGATTTGTAGCCCGAGGAAGAACTGCAACTCGCCCATCATGCTCATCTCAAATTCCCTGCTCATGTCGTCTGAAAACCTTGCAACAAGAGAGTTAGACGAGCCACCAAAGACAATATCATCCACGTATACCTGCACAATCAGGATATCTCTGCCCTGCCTGAGGAGAAACAGGGTCTGATCGACCTTCCCCATCTCAAACCCTCTCTCAAACAGGAACCCCCTCAACCTACCATACCAAGCTCTAGGTGCCTGCTTCAACCCATACAACGCCTTCCTCAACTTGTACACCCGGTGGGGGTACTTCTCACTCTCAAACACCGGTGGTTGCCTCACATACACCTCTTCCTCCAACACACCATTCAGGAAAGCACTCTTCACATCCATCTGGTACAACTTGAACCCTTTAGCCACGGAAAAGGCTAGAAGGATCCTGATCGCCTCCAAACGAGCTACAGGAGCGAAAGTCTCCTCATAGCCGATCCCCTCTTTCTAACTGTACCCCTGAGCAACAAGTCTTGACTTGTTCCTCACCACATCTCCTTTCTCTCCCTCTTTATTTTTCCACACCCATTTTGTCCCAATCGACTTACACCCTGGAGGAGGGTCAACCAACACCCAAACTTGGTTCCTCTGAAAATTCTCCAACTCCTCATGCATCAAATTAACCCAATTATGATCAGATAGCGCGTGTCCAATGTCTTTGGGCTCAAAGGTGGCAACAAAAGCAGCATGAGCGAAATGAGAATTGTTCCGAAACCTCGACCGTGTAGTGCGTTCATTCATGTCGTCGATGATTCTCGAAGCTGGGTGATCCACTTGCACTCGCCGGGGAGGTTCTCGCCTTGATGCTACCTCCCCCTTAATAGCAGCTTCGCCTTGATCTGGGTTTGTCGTTGTAGGTGTGGGAGAGGGCCCGTTCTCGATCGTTGTCGAAGTAGTAGGTACATGTTCAGCCGCGGGCACCATACCGCCATCTTCATCATCTCCATGTTCATGCTCCTCCTCCTGAAAGATCTCCTCGCCAAGTTCGTCGTCACCTGCACACTCAAAAACAAGCTGACTACGTGGCTGTGTCTCGTCGAAGGTTACCTCGGAAGTCTCCACGATTTGGTTAGTTTCAAGATTGAGCACACGAAATGCTCTAGAATGAGATGCATAACCAAAGAAAATGCCATCGACAGACCTAGCCTCGAACTTGTCCAACTTCTTCCCTTTCTTCAGAATGAAACATTTACAACCAAAGACATGGAAGTGACTCACCTTGGGTGTGCGACCATGCATCAACTCGTAATAGGTTTTCTTCTTGTGAACCCTGAGGTAGATCCTGTTCGACACATAGCACGCGGTATTGACCGCCTCAGCCCAGAACCTTCTCAGAGTCCTATGCTCATCGAGCATCGTCCGAGCCATCTCGCACAAGGTCTTGTTTTTCCTTTCCACCACGCCATTCTGGGGAGGCGTATACGGACTCGAAAACTGGTGTTCAAGACCCAAGTCATGGCAAAAGGTTTCGAAGTGAGAGTTTTTGAATTCCGAGCCATTGTCACTGCGGATCGCTCGTATGGCATCTCCGTGCCTCTCGTTTCTTAACCTCAAGACAAGATCTCGAACAAAACCAAACGTCTCCCCTTTCTCCTCAAGAAAGAACACCCACGCATACCGAGAGTAGTCGTCCACCACAACAAGAACATACCACTTCCCACCCGCAGATCGCACACGAGCTGGGCCAACAAGGTCCATATGGAGCAGCTCGCATGGACGCTCAGTCATCACATCGGTGAGAGGCGGGTGAGAAGAGGCTACCATCTTGGCATGCCTACACGGTGCACAAACCAACTCTTTCTCAAACCTCAACCGTGGCAATCCTCGGACCAAATTGAGTTTACTCAAGCGAGACAAAAGATCAAAGCTTAAGTGACCCAACTTCCTATGCCACTTCCACAACTCACTCGAAGAACCAGCCAAAAAGCAACGCTCCACACCAGAAGACTGAGAGAAATCAGCTCGGAACACTTGACCCTCGGGAACGACCATGCAAACAAGGTCCCCTCGAGAATCTAAAATCCGAGAACCACCAGGCCGAAACAACACCTCAAAGCCCTCATCCAACAACTGGGACACAGAAAGCAAATTGAACCCCAGTGATTGAACAAGAGCAACACGCCTGAGAGTGACCTTGTCACTTACCTTGATCTCACCTTCTGATAGCACACACCCTCGCCCATTGTCCCCAAAAGTGATGTATGTCTTGGACACCACCGGGACGAGACTTGAGAACCACCCCTTGTCTCCGGTCATATGCCTCGAGCAACCGGAGTCAATCAACCAAACGTTCCTCAAGTCTCCCACCTGAAATTCAAAAGCGAGCACGTGAGTGAACAAACGACTCAGCACTGGGGTTAGTACCAAAATAGTAAAACCAGTGCCGAGCCATTTGCTCCAAAGTGGGGTTAGCACAAACCAAATCATCACGCCTATCAAAGCTACCACCACGAACACCACCACGGTAACCACTACGAGGGAACCAACCCTTTCTAGCTGGAGGAGGACGAAAGCCACGAAAGGAAAACCGTGGACCGTTCCTCCTCTCCATCTCAAAGCTACGACTCCTCCCACCCTCGTATTGAGCACGAGGTGGAGAACGCCTAGCAAACTAACCACCTGCAAACTTTCCAGACCAACCACCAGAACCACGACCACCAGAACCAAACCGAGCGTCCTCACGAGCACGAAAACCAACTCGCTGTCTGCCCAGACCTGCACCGATCTGACCTGGTGTAGCTCGGCCAGCAGCACCACCTACTGCCTTCCGGTCTCCCCAAGCCGGAACCGTCCTCACAATCGCCTTGGCCCTGGGCATCTGCATACGAGGCTCAGGTACACAATTAGAGGGGTGGTACCTGTCCTTGTTAGCCCACTCTTTAGCCATTCTCTCCTCACGCTTCCTTTTGAAGCAAAACTCGCCCTTGTGACCATCTCTCCCACAATAGTCACAATGAAACCGCACAGGCTTAGGTTTAGGCTTGGGATGGGGCTGTTCACTTGGTTTCTCACCCTTCTTCTCTTCTTCCTCACCTCCCTTTGGGCTCACAAACTTCACCGATTTTTGGAAATCATTTGTTGGGTGAGGGAATATGGGTGGATCTGGAGTAGTATCAAGTTTGTTTCTGAGATGGTTAGGCTTGGGCTCAAACTTGTTCTTGTGTCTGTTTGGTGGTGGGATAGGGATCTCTCCAACTCTCTCAACTCCCTCACCACTGTTCTCTCCAAGCTTGTCAGCCCCAAGTGCCTGACCATCATAGCGTTTGAAAGCCGCTATCATGATACCAAGCTGAGGCTCCTGACCCGACAACCAGCTCATACATTTCCTCAGCTCATCATTCTCATCCTGCAAGCGATCAACATAATGTGCAAGCTCCAAATTTTTAACCGCATGCAATTCACAAGTAGAGCAAGAAGTGGGAATAGACTCTTTCAACTTAGCCTCAAGCGAAACAGTGTAAGCATGCATCTCATCAATCTTTCCATGCAAAACAGGGCAAGAAGTGCAAGCACCTAGCAAAGTAGGTCTAGACTTAAGCTCAGCCACTTCAACCCTAAGCATATCTAGTTCATCACAAGTAGAAGCATGCTTATCCTTAAGAGCAGTAAGATCAGCTGGGTACACAGAGCAATCACAGCAATCAATCTCATCAGAAACCACAGGAGAAGCCTTAAGCGAGTCAATCTCAAGCTTAGCATCTAGGTTCTGGGTTTCTAGCTCAGCCACACAGTTCCTAGCATCCTCTAGTGAAGCCCCAAGCTCTTTCCTCATCTTCTTGGCCTCTCTAAGCATGTGATCGCGATTATCAAGCAAGTCAACCAACTCCTCATTCTCCTTGCGCAAAGAAGAGAGCTCATCATATACCTCATCCTCGGAGTCGGAGTCCGAGTCGCTCTGGTGACTCTTCTTGCTGCCGGAGCTACGAGCCATGCCACAGAAGTCATCTCCCGCGAAGCAGCTCAACCCGCTCAAGTTCATGGACGCCTTCTTGTTCTTGCGCCGATCACCTTCATCTTCGCTGCTACTCGAGCTCGAGGAAGAGTAGGCGGAGCTGGAGTCGACGTCACTCGCTCCGACCATCGCTCGGGCCTTCCTGCCGCGGCCGTCCTTCTTCCTTGACCATCGCTCGTCCTTGTGCTTGTTCTTGTGCTTGTGATCGCGCCTCGATCGGTACTTGGCGTCCTTGCTCGACCGGTGCCTGTAGCCGTCCTTGTAGCCGTCCTTGTTCTCTGTCTTCTCTGGGCAGTCGGCGACGAAGTGTCCTGGCTTGCCGCACTGAAAGCACGTCCGTGCTGTCCTCCTCGTGTTCACCCGGTTCTCGTGCAGCCTCTCGAACCGCCTGGTCAGCAACGCCAGCTCGTCCTCTCCGAGCACGTCGAACTCCTCGTCTGGCAAAGACATCAAAGAAGACAGAGAGTACATCCTGGAGGATGCGTTAGCGTTAGACTTAGCTCCTTTGCCACCAACGAGAGCGAGACTATGAGAATCAGTCGGGCTCTCGATCTTGGCTGTCATACCACGGTCCAACTCAGCCGACTTGAGCTTCGAGAACAGCTCGTTCACGGTCAAGGTGTCATACTTCTTGGACTCAACGATAGCCTCAAACTTCCCGTCCCATACGGTACGATCCAACAAGTGCAAGAGCTTCACGGCTCTATCATGATCATCGTATGGGAGTACGGCCACATTTGCTCTCATGTTGTTCACAACGACCGTAAATCGCTATAAAAGGGCATCGACGGACTCGCCGGGGAGATGAGTGAAGTTCTCGTACTCTCTCCGGTAAGTCGCGTACATCCGAGCCTGAACCTGAGCATTCCCAGCATGTGCATCCTTCAACTGCTCCCAAATCCTACAGGCTAAGTCCTCTGTCTGAACCCGATCGAATTCAGGCTGACACAGAGCACGAAACAAGTAGTCGACCGCCTTGTTGGTGGCTTCGAACATATCTCTCGACCCTGGAGCAAGGAAGTTCATCGGATGAACATAAGCTGTGTTCACCGTAACGTCCCAAAGGATCTGACCCTTTCCGCGGAGGAACGCTGCCATCCGCCTCTGCCACATCTGGTAGTTCTTCCCATCGAAGTGCGGAGGACCCGAACCCCGTTCCTGGTACGCCATCTTTGGATCTTAGATTGGTAAGAGTCAATGAAGACCCGAACCGGCTCTGATACCAATTGAAGGACCGATTAGGCGAAACAGAGAGGGGGAGAGTGAATGGGAGCTGATAAAAATTCTTCTTGAAGGAGATGGGAACTCCAACAAGATGAACACGGCTTCCGAAACACTTCTCCGACTCAACTACCCAAGTTGGTCAAGACCACGCAGCCACTGGAGTGCTACTGATCCTAGGAACCAACACACAACCTTCCGAGCCAAAACTCACCAACACACACAGCGGAAACTTGCACGGCTTGCTGCCTGTGCTACACCGGTCAGACCGATGGTCTGCGCCGATCAGACCGGTGACACCGGTCAGACCGGTGGACAGCGCCGGTCAGGCCGGTGGCTACAGCAGCCGCACAGCAAACGTTCCAGGAAGCCTCAGTGACTCCTCTAAGCCCTGGAACAAAAACCACCTCCGAAACACAACCTGGAAGGAAGAAGAACCCCTCACAAAACATAGCAAAACAACTCCAAACACACCAAGAACTGACCAGCTGGACCACGGGACAAAACCACACGGACAAGGCTGTTCCCCGAGACAAATCCCACCAAGGGCTAGCACCGGTCAGACCGGTCAAGAGCACCGGTCAGACCGGTCGCGCCTGGGCAGCTCGGGATGAACAGCGCCCGCGAGTCAACTCCCCCAAATCCAACTCCCGATCTCCCGATTCGCTCCACGGATTCGCACAAGACTTTGGGGATAGTAGGAACACCTCATGGGCACTCCATAGCCAAGATTTGGTCCACCAAAACTCGTTGAATCAAGAGGAATCGAAGGATTTCCGCCAAGAACGCCACGAACTCTAGAACCACGAAAACCCCAAAATTGAGCCCCTTTACTCACGGATTTGGGAGGGGAATCAAAGGGAAAAAAACCACGAGGGGTTCATGCATACATCCCCCACCAAATCCCAAAGAGAAAGGTCTCAAAACCGCCACAAGAAATTCGCTATGAAAAGCCTCCGAAAATCACCAAAAAGGAGAAACGGGAAAGACACAACCAAGCCTTGAGGAACCACGCCGAATCATCTATACATACCAAAGAGGTTCATACAAGGTCTAGCTTGCCGCCCGATCATCCTTCCCTCTCACAAGATCTCACCATGAATCTCTCAAGCTAGTCCTATGAAAATCCTAAGGAAAATAGGAAAATAGGAAAACCAAATGAGCTAGGGTTCCAAGAGATGGCTGCCATCCTCTCACCCCTTGGGTTATATAGAGGCAACCGAAAGACTAAAATACTCTTACTAGCTAACTAGGGATACATGCCCCTCAAGGGCAAATTTGGAAGTCTTTGTCTTCGCGCCATCGGACGGATGCCCAGCGACCGCAAACTTGCTTAGCCTCGACGCAAGCCTTGCGATCCCGACGCGTGTCCTCCGCTTCGAAGATTCCGGATTGTGTCATCGCACACCGGTCAGACCGGTACCCACCGGTCAGACCGGTCAGACCCACCGGTCAGACCGGTCTGGAGCTGCTGCACCTCCGTCTTCGGTTCTTCGGTCTTGGCTTTTTGGATCAACCAAGGAACCCAGTGGTTTTCTGGTGAACCACCGGAAACCCCGCGAACTCGGTGTAGCCTCCGCCAATCACCACTCATGACTCGGCTCCCACGTAGTCCCGGCTAGACCTTGGTTTTGAGGCTCAACCAAGAAACCGTTCACGACTTCATCTTGCCGTTCTTGCCACCATGCGGCCCGCACTTGACCCCGCTGGTCACCGGGTCCCTCGAACCAAGCCTACTTGTCTTCTCCACACCTGGAGGCCTCATCGGCAACGACCTTTCATGCTTGTTCTTCACCTGCACCAACACCAGTCAAGCCGCAACCTGCACTTGCAATACTTAGCCAAGAATCAGTCCACACCACGTTGTCAATCACTCATCACACCAGGAAGCGACCATCCACCGTTCCTCGAACCACACATGGCTCTCACACTCAATGCATTGTATATCAGACTTGTGTCGTGCATAGATCCCGGTTGGCCCGTTGACACATATGTGAATCTCATGTCAAAATCACAAACTGCTAATACATTTTGGGTGGGTATCCCTGTCTTTCCAGTGTACCTCACTTGCCCATCAGGTGGAAGTGTCACACGAATATGTGTGCCATCTAGTGCTCTAATGCAATCTTTGAAATATGGATAGGCTCGCTTGTCATCCCTTATCCTCCTATGGATCGTATGAAAATTTGGATCTTTTGGCCTAATGAAATCCTTTGACAAGCTCATCAAACTGAACAAAACCTCCTCAAATTTTCTACTAATAGTTTCACCAGAGTGCTTGAATCTATTTTGACTTCTGCTGTTGGACTCATTCCCTGAACAAATGAATAACAGAATACCTAGACTCTCAATAGTCGACATATGTAGTGATGAGCTCAACCCATACCTCTCAACCAATAACCTATGGAGGTCGAAAAAAATCTTTGTGCTCCTGCACAATTGTCTATGGCATTCTCCTGGAGTGTTGAAATGCTCCAACATAAACCCCAATCCACTTGTTGTAGACGTCCTTGGAGGGTTTTTCGTAAGAAACATGTCAACATATGTTTGTCCCAGCATAGCACCAGCAAAGATCATTTAAAAAAAATCCTCGTCGTCATCATCGCTACATATCTGCAACAATTTGTGCACATGACAAAGATTAATAATTTATCCACATGATACATAAATAATTTATGCACATGACAAAGATTAATAATTTGTCCACATGAGAGATAAATAATTTGTCCACAAGACACAGATACATAATTTGTCCACATGACATAGATAAATAATTTGTCCACATGACATAGATAAAAAAAATTGTTCACATGACATAGATAAATAATTTGTCCACGTGACATAGATAAAAAAATTGTTCACATGACATAGATAAATAATTTGTCCACATGACATAGATTGATGACACTGACTACATGACACACAAAAAATAATGTATACATGACATAGATAAAATGACACTAGACTGATCACTTTCGAAACATCATGTCAAACTTCCTCTTTAGCCAATTGAACCTAGCGTCATTGGTGGGTATAGTCATAAACATTTCCTTATGTTCTTTCTTCACAAACAACTCAGTTGCCACAAAGTGCACATCACTCCCAAGATCAGCCCCACATGCACTGACATGACCCATGACTTCATCAATACTGATCCCTCCAAACCTAGCTGCCACAAAAGCCTGAGCACTCTCTATTATCTTTTGTCATATTTTCCTGTATAACTATTCCAGTGCTAGTCTTAGGCTTCTTGTTAGGTTTTTCAAGAATAATATGAGACTTTCTCTTAGGTTTGTTGCTAAGCGTAGGAGAGACTTCCAAAATCTCTTCACCAATATCATCACCATTCCCCTCACCATTCTCTTCGCCTTCATTATCTGAATCGATATGATCCTGAACACTGTTAGGTGGTATTATTGGGTTGGAAGACGTAGGATTCCAATGATCTGTCTCTTCATTCATGATGTTCCCAAACATCACCTTCAAATAATCTTCATTTTGAAGAGGCCTATTCTTAAATTTTCCAACACCAAGTATCTCCTACATAATTAGGTTACAGTAAGCAAGTGTATTATTACCAAAAAACTATAAATAAAAGCAAATGTTAGGTGCTCACAGATTTGGTTTTTTTCCACCACTCGGCATCCATGTTGATAGTTCCTGTTCTCCAACTCCAACTGGTTCCAGTTTGTTTCCTCATCAATTTTCTCCAAACAGTCAAATCATTCTTCAACTTGTCCCATTTGTTCTTAAGCTGACTTTTTTTCAACATGATACCGGTACATTGGAAAAACCTATTAATCACCTCCTCATAGCTAGCCCACATTATTCAAGTGTGTGTTTGGTCTATTTCCTTTCCTTTTTTGTTCAGCAAACAGTTGCCAAACAAGGGTGGTATTGTCGTCATTCCAATCAATATAATCTCCCTATAGATGATTTATGACACAACAATTTAATATCTAGAAATTAAAAAACTTATGAACATTGCAAAGACATCGAATTATACCTCATCATTTCTGGCCCATTTGGTCGACACAGCACGTCTCCTTCGCTGAGCACCGGAGGTAGCTGATGCTTGAGACGCCAAAAACGTATCGCCGATGGACGGGTTTGATTCAAAACCCCTGAGTGTGCCGCTTCCCAAGCCGTCCGCGCCGCTACAAAGGCCGGCCGCGCCCCTGCCCAGGCCGCCGACCGCACCGCTGGCCAAGTCGGCCACGCCCCTAGACAGGTCGGCCGCGCCCCTGCCCAGGCCGCCGACCGCGCCGATGCCCTGGCCGCCGGCCGCACCCCTGCCCAGGCCGCCGACCGCGCCGATGCCCAGGCCGGCCGCGCTGCTGGCCAGGGAAAATGGGTGCAAGGTGGAGTCCCCGACGTGGCCGTCACTACGTGAAAAACTCACTTTGGTAACGGGCTTAGATTGCCTTTCGTAACGGGCAAAGCGCCCGTTACCGATCAAGTGTTACAAATGAGCCAAGAAAGGTAACGGGCAGATGCCCGTTACTGATAACACATATTCGTAACAGGCATCAAACAACGACCGTTACCACAACAAGCCACCGGTCACGTGAAATGGCTGTTTCTCTGGGCCCACAGAGAACTTTGGTAACAGGCACCAAAACAGAGACCGTTACAGTAACTCCACATCGGAGATGTGTTCTGTGTACCTGCGTCTCTGATATCTCCACGAAATGAGACGCGTCTATTTCACGCGCGTCTCAGCACATCTAGGATTCGTAACGGGCATCAAACAACAACCGTTACCACAACTAGTCACCGGTCACGTGATAATGACTGTTTCTCTGGGCCCACAGGGAAGTTTGGTAACGTGCACCAAAACAGAGCCCGTTACTATGAAATCAACATCGGAGACGCGTGCTTTGAACCTGTGTCTCCTCTGTCTTGATGAACGGGCCAAGTTCTGGGGCCCACCGGTCAGTACTGGTAACGGGCTTTTACGCTGCCCGTTACATTGTTGGCATGTTTGTAACGGGCGTTCCGAATGAAGCCCGTTACTCACTGATCAGTGTTTGTAATGAGCTTTAATTAACGCCCGTTACAGATACGTAGGCCACCCCTACAGTAACCTGCTGCCTGCTTGCCGGCTGCATCCTGGAACCAGCCAGGATTTGGCAGCCATCAGGGGCTGCATCCTGGAACCAGCCAGGATATGACTAAATTCACAGAAATTAGATCCAGCATCCAAATTCACAGAAATCCACATAATTCACATGCATCATATGACAAAATTCAGCATCATCATCTCACAAGTAAAGAAGCATCACTGGCTTGACAACAATATCACAGCCATAGTTAACTAGCTTGACAACAACATCACAAAATTCATGGGACAAGGAGGAATGCAAAAATTTCCTAGTCACCATGTATAATATGAGCCCACACAGTTTCATCAGCATGAAATTTTCCTCCGGTTGTGATCACCTGTTTCATGAGGAATGTGGCAATTCTTTCACGAACATAGACCAGCGTGGATTTGTGGAGAGGATGCTCATCTAGCCCTAATCTCTGGATATAACAATGTCACCAGTCAGCACACATATATAGGTGGTTACCAAACATGTGCAGTGCTAATAAGCAAGAACTGTGCTCAGTTGCAGGTTTTACAAATGAAGATCCCAAGAAAGTACCTCCATATCTGGGCCTCTATCTTTTAATTTAAGCATGTGATAGGCACAATAGAAGCCGCAGAGTTTGGATTCAGCAGGTTGTTGGTGGCACTGCAATAAATGTACAAAGAAAAATAGTGGTGATCGAGAAGAAATAAACTCAAGCTTTAGTACTAGCTTCCACAGGAAGGAAATAAGTGGTATGTACCTTAACATCTTTGACATGTTCCAAGGTGCTAAGGCGCAACTTCTTTTTGTCGCAGTAACGTTCCCAACCCCTACAATGAAACATGCAACAATGGTTAGGGCACTATTAATTAATATACTCTGCACAGTTTGTTGAGGAACGTCCGCAGGTTAAGAAAGAAATAACTTACTCATTAATGATTTATTCGAAAGGGGTAGTATCAGTCTTAACTCTCTTCAATGAATCAAGATAGTAGACCTTCTGCTGCTTCGGAACGATCGCCACTGCAATCTAGTGGTTTGTACTGAGATAAGCGGTAAGGATGAGTTTCTTTTTAGCATATTGTCTGAAGGCATGCTGCATATAGGACACAGAGAAAGCAAGAGTGTCATCCGTGCTGGTCAACGTTGTCGAGCAAAGGCATTCAGGATCAAGGAAGCCAACTGCAGCACTCGTCTTCTCAACTTCTACAGTCATATCCCTATTAGTAAGAAAAAACAAAGTGTAAGGAGGCAAAATACATGGTAAAGATGATGTGAGGCAAAAAGCACATTTCGATAGAGAATGATTAGTGAGAAGTAGATTAAATTTTCAAGCAACTTACAGGATGAAGCAGCAGAGAAGTGTCAGATCCAAAGCATCCAAGTTGAAGAGATCGTACAAATCACTGAGTTGCACAGGTATCTGCTCGAGTCCTTTTGACGATTCGTCTCCTCTCTCAGGTCATGCATTGTTCCCGAGCCGAAGTGCGACCATAATCGAAGAATTATCATCTGACTTACCATGTTGCATGTAGAATGTGTGGAGCTCTCTGGTACAAGGAGCAGCATTTTTGAGATCATCATCACTGAGAAGGCTCTTTCCGAATTTGTCATTTGGGTTAACCATAGTCCAAGGATTCTTCTGGGTGTTTCTCTCAGATCGCTTTGGGTTAGTCATAGACCAAGGATTCTTCTTAGTGTTTCTCTCAGATCGCTTTGGGTTAGTCATAGACCAAGGATTCTTCTTGGTGTTTCTCTCAGATCGCTTTCTAGTAGGCATCTCAGAGGTTTTATTTACAGCAATTTTCTTTTCCTACTGCTTTGAGATGGCTGAAGAAGGTTTCTTAAGGGCTTGCTTGCCTACTGTAGGTGGTGTACAGCTTTTATTTTTGGTAAGTTTTTCTTCTTGCAGCTTTGAAATGGCTGAAGGTTTCTCAAGGGATTTCTTGCCTGCTGTACGTGGTGTAGAGATTTTATTTTCGGCAAGTTTCTTTCCTTGCTGATTTGAAATGGCTGAAGGTTTCTCAAGGGCTTTCTTGCCTAGTGGTGTCTCACCAGGAGCTATTACAGAGGTATTGGGCCCAGATGTACCTACAGCTTTCTTCGAAATGTCGTCGACAGATTTATTAGCACCACCCAACACATCACTCTGGTTGCTTGGTAACAGTTGTGTCTCACTAGGAGCTATTACAGAGGTATTAGGCCCAGATGTACCTGCATGATTGTTTTGAGCACTTTCGTTTGGGGGTGTAGGTTTTGTTGTTTCATGAGGAGGAGAAGGAGGAGGTGGTGGTGGTGGGGATGGAATATTTGGTGTCTCTTGCGGATGTGGGGATGCAAATTTTTCTGTTTTTTCAGGACTAGTAGTAGGTGGGGATGGAATATTTGGTGTATCTTGCGGATGTGGGGATGCAAGTTTTTCTGTGTTTTCAGGATGACAAGGAGGTGGGGATGCAAGTTTTTCAGGACAAGGAGGAGGTCCGAATGGAACGTCTTGCGGATGTGGTGATTGAGGAGGAGGAGGAGGATGTAGGGAACCATGTGAGGAAGGAACCTGTTCCGCACTCTGTGAACTACAAGGAATCTGTACTGTAGCCTGTGAAGGAGATTTATATGTTGGTGGTCCCTTGATGTGAATCCGACACCTTCTCCACTGTAACCTCTGTCCTTTAGCTTGTCGGAGTGTCATCACCTCGTCATTAGGAGGGTATTCCACCAGTTCATCCGCATAGATATCATATACAAAGCGCACTTCAACCACAACACAATCTTCATGAATCGGGATTGTATGTAGCGTGATCTACTCTGGATGAACAAGACCAATTGCAGCCACACATTGAAGACCATTCCACGTGATCCATAGGCCACAGTATGTGGGTTCAGTCAACATGCCTATAAGGTCTTGCTGTGTACGATCGTCACAGCGCACCTCCATCGTCAACTCTGCAGTGCCATCGATCAAACCTATATTATCTGCGGACGCACAGCTGCTCTTCAGTGTGGCGGGTGAAGGGCTTGCGCGATTGGACACTGGTGACAACACCACCTGGTGACAACACAACCTCTTTAGTAAACTGTTCTGCATCTGCATGTTCTGCATCTGCATCTCAGCCACCAGTTCTTGCTTGATTTGTTCCTTTAACTTTTCTGTATCAACTGATGCGTCGGTCTTCGTCCTCTTCCTCTTCCTGTACATGGAAGCGTGCTGAGGCCATCCATACTTCCAGCCCTGGTAGCTGGAGACACCACGCACGCGACCTGGTTGTTCAGGGCGGCCCAAGCACTGACTTAGCACATCATACTCCCTCTGCCCTGCCATTCCTGAAGATTCTGCACATGCATACTTCTCCTTGATGTCTGCAGCCACTTTTTCAGTTTCTTTGTTGTTGAACACTATCACGGCAACACGGTCTTTAATCACTAGCTTACTCCTTGCTCGCAGCCAATTCTTGGAACGATCGTCAGGGTAGGCGTCATATGGGTTGGGGATCCCAACTGCAGCTAATTGTCTGTCCTCTTCCTCCCATTGTTCTAGTTTCACAGTATAACCAGCTGGACCCATGCTGTGCTCGCTTGTGTTCCGGCTTCGGAGTTCTTTGAACTTGACACTAGCAGATGAGGCTTGCTCGGTTTCCTCCTGTTTCATGAACTCCTTCCACTGTTCCGGGATGATAAACGGGTGTCTTGTAAATGGCTCAAGTCCTTTTCTGATAAAATCTCGCCTAAGCTGAAATCTGAATTGTCTCCATGCCTTGGCTGCCGTCTTCCAGAAAAGCTTGAATGCCTGCGGTTTCACACCTTCCTGGAACGTCAAGTGTTTCTGCACATGCTTATCAAACAAGTCCCACTTTTCATCATTGCTTAGTTCTTTGAATTCTGGCAAGTTCAAAGGTATCTTTTGTCTAGCAACGAGCCCCGCAAGCACCCTGAACCTGCACTTTTGAGTCAATGGTACTGGCATCCCCCCTATGTCGACCTCAGTGACTATCATTGTGTCACTTGGCCACTTTGTGGATGTCCTTCGCGCTCTGCCTCGGCGCTGATCCCCACCCACCTGGTCTTGTTGTGCACTAGCAGTGCCATAACCCTCTTCTTCATCTTGTGGCCCAGGTCTATAGTCCTCGTCAGATTTATCCTGTGAATTAATAGTCAAGGGATTTTGAGAAAGGTCAGCTCAGTGTCCAAGAATAGCACAAAAAGCAGACCATACTGCTAGCTCTCCCAGGAGACATGCTACAACAGGAGACAAGTAGAGCACATTTTTAGTTAACCATGCTTAGCAGCTAAGCATGAGAAAACACATAAGAAAACAATTACAGTAACTACTTTAGCCCACTATAATATCAATGGTTCTATGGTAAACCATTAACATAAATGCAAAATTCAGTAACCAAAAAATTAGTTCAGGCAATGCGACCTTACCATTTTAAAGAGGAAGATGCAGGCGGCCTCTTTTGCTGATGAGGTACTTATTCAACTTGGAGAGAATGTGCACATGTACATAGGAACAAGAGCAAAACCAAATATAAGAGTCAATTTAAAGGGAAATGCTAAGTATGTATACCATCAACAGCTAAGTATGTCCACATGTACTTATACAAAGGAGCCACAGCATACCTTGCAATTCCCACTAAATTGTTGTTAATTTTACAATTATTACCGAGTTGGTAGAATGGATTTACTGAATTGTATAAGACATTTTTAGAGCGGCATACCATAAACTCAAATCCTAGATTCGCCACTGACCTTGTCACTGTCGGAGTGGAGGGATCTCTACTCCTCGTCGCTGCCTGCTCGCCGCCACGTCCTCGTCCTCGCGTCGACCTCGTGGCTGGATCCCTCCTCCTCCTCCTAGTCGTCGTCGTCGCCGTCGTCGCTGGATCCCTCCTCTAGTCGTCGTCGTCGCCGCTGCTTGGTCCCTCCTCCTCCAGAGATCTCGCTGTCAGAGGTGTGGCACGTGTCGCGCCTAGCGTGGTGTGGCGCACGTCTCAGCGAAGGGGTGTAGCATGCGTCGCGGCGTGGGGGGAGGTGAGGGGGACGAAGGCGAGGGGGAGAAAGCGGCGGCGGCGGCGCGAGGGGAGAGTGGGAGGAGACTGCGTGAGGGAGGCGTCCTTCCCTACTAACCTAGCGCGAGTGGGCTTGTGTGGGCCTTAAAACGAGTAATGTAGTCAAGTACTACTCTACTACTAATATAGTATATCATAAACCTGAGATAAAAAAATCTAATTTTAAGAAATTTGGTTAAACAAGTCTGGCTGTTGGTTAAAAATCTAATTTTAAGAAATTTTATGGGCTCTAATATGACATGCATCACAAGTTCACATCACCAAGCAAACAAGTGTGACTGTTGATATAGCATCACATGTTCACATATGACATGCATCACAAGTTCACATCACCAAGCAAACTAACTCATAACAAACATATTCACATCTGACATGCATCAGCAGGGCACATCACCAAAATAAGACTGCATCAGCTGGGCGCATCACCAAACTAGATTGTAGCTGCAAGGGAACTAGTTAGCTAGATGGCTTCTTTTGTGCTGCTGCCTCAAGTTCAGCTAGCCTTGTCTCTAGTTTTGCAACTCTTTCTGCCAGCTCAGCATTCTTCTTTAGAAGTTCAATCTCCTGCCTCTTTTGTGCGGCTTTAAGCTGCTCATCCTGCTTGTCGATTCCTTTCCAGATGTAGTCAATGTCATCCCGAGTAACAGCACGTTCCTAAAACAAAGGAAAAAATTATATTGATGCAAGCTTCATAACAGTTGTAATTTACAAGAAAGCTGTTTAGCTCTCACTGGTTTCAAAACTTGCCTGCTTCTCTTCAGCCGATTCCTTGAGCTTGTTGATTTCAGTCCAAATCCTATCAATGTCATGTGCAGCAACTTCCTACAACAAATGGAAATTGATGCATTAGAACAATTGGTCAGTGAAGATGTGAAGGTACAAGGACAAATCGTGCGTGATGGTTTCAGAACTTGCCTCATGGTCTTCAGAATCGTCGCCGGAGTTGTTGTCGGAGTCGTTGCTAGAGTTGTTGCCGGAGTCATCGCCAGAGTTGTTGCCGGAGTCGTCGCCGGAGGAGATGAGGTCTACCACCACTCTTCTGCCCGGGTCGTCGCCGGAGGAGTCCGCGCTCACCTCAATACGTGTGGACCGCTTCTTCCTTCGCGTTGAGGAAAAAATCCTGCCTCTCCATGGCGGGCGTCGCTGGAGTCCGCCAACTTGGCCCTTGCGCGCGTGTACGGCTTCCTCCCCCGGGCCGACGAAGAACCGGCCTCTTCCACGGAGCGCCGAGAAAGACGCACGGGGGCGGCGCGCTGGGACGGCTCCTCTTCGTCACCACGGAACCTCACCCTCTTGGCGGGGGCGGCGGACAGCATCGAGAAAGATGGACGGGGACGTGGCCGCGGGGCCTCCTCCTTGCAGAACCTCCCCCTAGAGTCGCGGGCCATCCCTGCGACGGAGACGAGGCTGCGACGGAGATGAGGAAGGCGGAAGTCGGAGAAGGAGATAGAAGGCGGAAGGCGGGGCGGAGCGTTTATTAAAAAGGTTCGGATGCGCAAATGATACGATGATTAACAACCACCCGTCGCCAATGAAGGGGCAGGGCCAGGTCTATCCGAATGAAGATCAGTTTGCTTTTCCCCTTTTAATCTGCAATCAAATTTTGTATCACGTATTTCTTCGTCTTCCGTAATCCAAATTTGATGATATTTGTTTCTGAATTTTTCTAAAATCAACATCTATTCATTTATGACATTTTTCGTATGTAATTCCATTTCTTGGATGTTATTTATACGCCTTATATTGTTCCTTATAAGTACAACATAGAAATAATATTTGTTTTACACAACCATTACTAATGAAACTTTGCATTTCGTAATCTTATGGTGAACATAAGGTTATGTTAAAATTTCAAATGCATATGAGTTCGAACATGTTTTAAAGTGTGGAAAACTTCAATGTTGAAGTAACATTCTAAGAAACTATGTGAGAGATGTAGACATTTGTACACAAGTATAATCTTCCGTTTTCGAAACCATTTGAATTTTTGTAGACAAGCTTAGGGACTTAAATTATGTTGCCAAGTCAATTTGTAGAATTTTTAGAACACACTAAGACGTTATTATAATTATTATATCGTAAACAAGAGATAAAAAATCTAATTTTAAGAAATTTGGTTAAACAAGTGTGGTTGTTGATATTTTATTCAATTACTAAATTACCAACTATGAATTGTTCGTATTTTTTATGAATTTTTTGGTGCTGATTATGGGCTCTAATATTTGAGGGAAGCATGTTTCAATTCAGAAAAAATAGTGTCGGGCCCACGCGTCAGCGTCAGAAGCCTATACCAAAAAGATAAACGTTGCCTGCCCGACCGACAAAGGCGATGCGGGTAGACTAACCCTCGTCGCCAACAAGTGCTCCATTGTCCGAAATGCCCCTGGCCGAATGCATATGCATCCGCCCCGGCGACGCTGGTAGACTAACCCTCGTCGCCAACAAGTGGTCATTGTCCGAAATGCCCCTGGCCGAATGAATATGCATCCGCCCTGGCGACGCTGGTACACTAACCCTCGTCGCCAACAAGTGCTCCATTGTCCGAAATACCCCTGGCCGAATGAATATGCATCCGCCCCGGCGACGCTGGTACACTAACCCTCATCGCCAACAAGTGCTCCATTGTCTGAAATGTCCCTGGCCGAATGAATATGCATCCGCCCCGGCCCTGGCCCCCTTCTTCTTCCCCGATCTGAGCTCCACCGCCGCCGCCCGTCCGTCCTTCCCCGCCATCGCGCACATGTCGAACTACGCCGATTCGTCTGGAGGTGCACGTGCGAGGAGCAGGGTTCAAGGTTGCCGGAGCAGCCGCAATCATTCCATCGGCTTGGATCCGGTCGGTGAGCTAAGCGGCTTTCCACTGGTCCCTTGCCCGGACTGTGGTATGGCTCGGGTGGTGGAGGGGCGGACGCAGAAGGAAGGTGAAAACCACGGTCGTCTTTATTTCAAGTGTGCAAGGAACTCGGTGAGTAGTCTGTTGTGTCTCCCAAATCTGAGTTAGGGTTCTTATGTGCTTTTGATTCTGCAATACACCAAGAATTGTGGATTTTATCGTTTCCACAAGGAGTATCTCCAGATGCTGAAGGATGCTGGCGTCATTGTTTTTCGACCGTCGAACTGGGCAGACGCGGTCGATGAAGTAGTTGATTCAGTGGAATGTCAAATTGGGAGCGGCGAGCAGAGGCAAGCACTGGAGGACAAGCAGAGGAAGAAAGCACTGGAGGAGAAGATGGACAATGTGATCTGGAAGATGAACTTGATTATTGTGGCTGTTGTTTGTGTAGTATTTGGATGTTTACTGGGGATGTATGCTGCAAAGAAGTAATTCTGATGTTAAAAGTGGTGCTTTTGCTTCATCTGTGTGGATGAAGATGAAAAATTTATCACAGATGACAAACTTAAATGTATGAATGAAGAATGGATGGAATGACAATTGGGTCACAAATCTGAATGTGTCACACATCACAAAATTCATCAATTCATCTGTGCTGACATTTCATTGCAGCACGAGGCATTTCATTTCACACATCACATTGCAATTCATTGTGAACTGCTGCCATATATAGACACAAACAGAGTAACAAACTTCTGGCATACACATTGCAATTCATTGTAAGCTGCTGCCATAGACATTGCAATGCGTTATAGGATACATGGATTGATCTACCCGCGTCTCTTAGATCTACTATAGTTCAACAAACACATAGGAGGAACATATTAACAGAGGAACAAACACATAGGAGGAACACATTAACAGAGGAACAAATTAATTAAGCAGAGGTAGTCGCCGCCGGAGGAGCCCCACCGTCGGAGTCGGAGTCGGAGCTGGAGCCGTAGAGGCTGCCATCGTGGCCGCCGTCGTCGTCGACGGGGGCGTGCACTCCTCTCTCAAGGTCCCCAGCCAAGATATTGATCTTGAAGGCGTAATCCTTCACGGTCCTCTGCAGCGGATCATTGGGTACTAAGACCCCGAGATGAATGACCACCTTTCGAAGCTTCATGAAAGCATCGCGGAACAAGTTCACTGACCAAGTGGCTTCGTCAGCATTTAGTGGAGGAGCACGCACGACCGCCACGGGCTGCGGCTGAAGGACCGATTAGGCGAACCAGAGAGGGGGGGGAGTGAATGGGAGCCGATAAAAATTCTTCTCGAAGGAGATGAGAACTCCAACAAGACGAACACGGCTTCCAAATCACGTCTCCGACTCAACTACCCAAGTTGGTCAAGACCACGCAGCCACTGGAGTGCTACTGGTCCTAGGAACCAACAACCACCTTCACTGACTCGAGAACGCAGCGGAACACCAACTCGAGCACCACTGACCTACACCGGTCAGGCCGGTGAGCAGCACCGGTCAGACCGGTCCCTACTGGTAAAACCTGGGAACTTCCACAGAAGGCCCCTACACCGGTCAGGCTGATGTAGCTCACCGGTCAGACCGGTTCAAGCCAGGAAACCCAAAATCCACCAAACAGGCCTACCGAGCTCCAAACTGACCCAAACTCGAAACAGCAGCAACACGGGACTACAACGAACTCACCAGAACGTTCACCCGAGGCAAAACCCACAGAGCCTCTGCACCGGTCAGACCGGTGAGCAGCACCGGTCAGACCGGTCAGGCTGGGCCGCTCGGGGATGAACAGCACCCGCGGGTCAACTCCCCCAAATCCAGCTCCCGATCTCCCGAATCGCTCCACGGATTTCGTCCACCAAAACTTGCTAAATCAAGAGGAATCGAAGAAATCCCACCAAGAACGTCTCTAACCCTAGAGCCACGAAAACCCCAAAATCGAGCCCCTTTGCTCACGGATTTAGGAGGGGAATCAAAGGGAAAAGAACCACGAAGGGTTCATGCATACATCCCCCACCAAATCCCAAAGAGAAAGGCCTCGAAATCGCTCCGAGAAAATCGCCAAGAAAGGGCTCCGAAAATCACCAAAAAGGAGAAACGGGAAAGACACATCCAAGCCTTGAGGAACCACGCCGAATCATCTATACATACCAAAGAGGTTCATACAAGGTCTAGCTTGCTGCCCGATCATCCTTCCCTCTCACAAGATCTCACCATGAAGCTCTCAAGCTAGTCCTAAGAAAATCCTAAGGAAAATAGGAAGAGAAAATAGGAAAGCAAATGAGCTAGGGTTCCAAGAGATGGCTGCCATCCTCTCACCCCTTGGGTTATATGGAGGCAACCGAAAGACGAAAATACCCTTACTAGCTAACTAGGGATACATGCCCCTCAAGGGCGAATTCGGAAATCTTTGTCTTCGCTCCATCGGACGGATGCCCAGCGACCGCAAACCTGCTTAGCCTCGACGCAAGCCTTGCGATCCCGACGCGTGTCCTCCGCTTCGAAGATTCTGGACTGCGTCGTCGCACACCGGTCAGACCGGTGCTCCTCACCGGTCAGACCGGTACCCACCGGTCAGACCGGTCAGACCCACCGGTCAGACCGGTCTGGAGCTGCTGCACCTCCGTCTTCGGTTCTTCAGTCTTGGCTTTGTGGATCAACCAAGGAACCCAGTGGTTTTCTGGTGAATCACCGGAAACCCCGCGAAATCGGTGTAGCCTCCGCCAATCACCACTCATGACTCGGCTCCCACGTAGTCCCGGCTCGACCTTGGTTTTGAGGCTCAACCAAGAAACCGTCCATGACTTCATCTTGCCGTTCTTGCCACCATGCGGCCCGCACTTGACCCCGCTGGCCACCGGGTCCCTCGAACCAAGCCTACTTGTCTTCTCCACACCTGGAGGCCTCACCGGCAACGACCTTTCACGCTTGTTCTTCACCTGCACCTGCACCAGTCAAGCCGCAACCTGCACCTGCAATACTTAGCTAAGAATCAGTCCACACCACGTTGTCAATCACTCATCACTCCAGGAAGCGACCATCCACCGGTCCTCGAACCACACCTGGCTCTCAGCGGCAGCAGTGCCTCCTCGGGCTCGTCGGGCAGGGGCGGCGGCACCTCCTCGGGCTCATTGGGCGGGGGTGGCGGCACCTCCTCGGGCGGGGGCGGCGGCACCTCCTTGACGAGCCGACGGCAGCAGCTTTCGTCGTCATCCTCCTCCTCCCACCCCCGCTTCCTGGATGGCTCACTTGACGATGCCATGCGCGCGCTTGAGGAAGAAGAAGCTCTTGGACTGGAGACGGTGGTGCTGGGGTTTTCTTGGTGCCGCGGTTGACGAAGTTCTTGGCCGGCCGGGGATTTATATTGACAAGACGGGGAACCGTCAGGCGGCCGGTCACGCGCCTCGGAACCCGTGTACGCTCAGGAGAGCTCTTGGCCACAAAAGAGACATGTGGTCACAAGGAGATGTGTGACTGTTCATATTTTATTCAAAATACCAAATGCCCAACTATGAGTTGTTCGATTCTTAAAAAAACTATGAATTGTTCGTATTTTTATTAATTTTTAGGTGCTGCTTTATGGGCCCTAATTTTTGAGGGAAGCAAGTGTCATTTCAAAAAAAAAGTGTCAGGCCCACGCGTCAGCGTCAGCAGCCTAGTATAAAGAAGGTAACCGTTGCCCGCCCGCGCACCAGCCAACAAAGTGACGCGGGTTTGCTAACCTGCGTCGGCAGTGACTATCCATTTTGCAAAATGAATATTCAACCGCCCCGACCCATTCCGTCTCCCCTTCTTTAAAATGAATATGCAAAATGAATGGATAAGCGCAGCACTTTCCTTAAAAAAAGCGTCGGAGGTGTGAGAGGAGGCGTGGAGACAGAGACGACGATGAGCATCGGCGAGGGGCCAAGCAGCGGACGACCTCATGCACCCGGGATCGAGGAGAACCGGAACACGAAGCGGTGCCACAACTGGATCCGCACGCGTGCCGGTGAGATGGCGGCGAAGAGGGAGACGACGATGAGCGCCGGAGAGGGGCCAAGCGGCGGTGGAGTGAACCCAATGCCCGAGACGAGGGTCCTCGACTGGATCCTCTCGGGTTCCGACGAGGGGCCAAGCAGCGGCAAGGAGGAGCGTGCCGGCGAGGGGGCAGCGAAGTGGGCGAGGCGCCTGCCTCACGTTTGCGAGCACAAGTGTCTGGCAACGACGAAGAGGGGTCGAGGGAGCGGCGAAGGTGTAGAGGACCTCATCTCTGACTCTGGCAACAACCACGACGATGGTGAGGCAAGTTTCTCTGAATCTCACTGCCTTTTTACTTGTTCTATAGATGGAGATTAAGCTAGCTTGAGCTTGAGCTTGATAAAGTTAATTAGTGCCTATGATTCTACTTGTCATGATCTTATACCAAGTTCTGAGGCAAATCAGTTCTGAACTAAGTTCTGCTTCTACTTGTCACACCCTGCTATGAAGCCTAGGATAATTTTCAAGTTCTTATATAATTTTCCTATGATGATTACTGTTCTTATACTGCTCCAAGTTCTGAGGCAAATTAGTTCTGAATTAACTTTGTTATTCTTATACCATGTTTAACCCTGCTTCAGGCAAAACTCTTTGAGTCGCGAGCAGAGCTTGAGTTACTTATAAACCTTAATGTCTAGGATTATGTGAAACCTGAGTTTGAAAAAATCACGAAAGAAGTGAACATCCTCATCAAAAAGGCTAAGCACATAAGGAGGTACAAGTATACTACTGAACTCTCGAGCCCATTGAAGATGCGCTCGAAGGGCTTCAAGAATCCTTGGTTGCTTACGAAGAGGCTGCAAAAAGAGCCAATCTTGATGGGGTATGATCTAGTTCAAGCTTGTTTGCAGGGTCAGTAGCCATATTTTTGTGGATGTTCAAGGGGCATGCCTTTGTTGATGTGTATGGTCAGATAGCACGACCATAGTAAATAATGTGATGGACAAGTTAAATCCTAGCCTGATGGACAAGTTAACCTTTTGTAATAATTATCTTTATTCCTGTGGACAAGTTATCTTCATCTTTGTGGACAAGTTATCTCTCTTATGATGTCTGTTTTGTCTCAAAAGATATGTGTGTTGATTGTGCCTGTATGTCGAAATGGAAGCAATGAGAGATCGAGCTGACCTGTCAATGAAGACAGACTCAAAGGAGACGAGGATTCACAAACCTCCGTCTCCTTTCTTCACAAAGGAGACACGGATTAACAAACCACCGTCTCATTTGTTCACTGCCGCCGCACTCCCGCTTAACGGCAGTGAAGAGTGCTATTAGACTTTAATTATTGAGCTCTCAGTCTAGTAACGGGCGTCAAATGCTCATCGGTAACGGACTTTATAGCCCGTTACCAATACGGTAGTGATCAGTAATGGACTTAAACAACCCGTTACCGATAGGGCATTGATCGGTAACGGACTTTACGAGCCCGTTACCGATAGGTTTAACTTGTGTAACGGACTCGATTTAACGTCCGTTACAAAGAACTCGTGTAATAGGCGTTTAAGAAGACCGTTACCAGAAGTCCACATTGGTAACGGGCATTGTGGAGGCCAACCCCGGGGTCGGCCTGCCACGCTTATGGGTAACGGGCGCCAAACAACAACAGTTACAGATGTGGGTGCATGTAACGGGTGTTAAGGGCCCGTTACAAATGTTGCGTGACCTATTTGAGGTTTTCACGTAGTGCGTCAGCCCGGTTGGTTCGGTTCCCTCGCCGACGCCGGCGGCCGCCGCGCCAAGGCCATCTGCACCGTCTAGGGTTAGAGGATGAGGACGAGGAAGGCCAACTCGACGTGAAGAACTGAGAGGAGGAGACGGAGGGGGCGGCGGACGGGTCATCTCCGGCGATCCCCGGCGGTCCGCCCGGCTGGTGGAGGACGACGAGGCGGCGGCGTGGCTCGCGAGGGGTCGGGAGAACCGAGGAAGGCGACAGGATGCGCGGCGTGGGAGGGAGGCGACGGGACGCGAGGAGTCTCGGGGAAAAAAGAATTGAACTGGTAAGTTGTGTAATGGGTGGCAAAGGTGGGTAATTTCCACCCAACTCCACGAGTGAGTACGAAACCAGCCTTCGCAGAGTACCCCTTGAGGTACTCCATGGATTTGGTGGAGTTGGGAGCTAGATCCATGTTTTTGGTGGATCTGGAGTTTTCGGAGCTGGGGTGTTTGGCAGGAAAAAATTGGAGTGGAGCTATTTTTTTTGAATTTGGAGCTGCTTGGAGCCCTCCCAAACACGCCCTTAATGTTATTTTAGAAGATCTAGATGCCTCGCCTCGGGGGAGAACTCTCTTAGGATCTCCAAAGAGATCGAAAACATGATAGAACAACTAGCTGACAGAGAGAAACAACTTCAGTACACACCTAAGAACAAGAAAGCTGAGGGCAGAGCTTATTCTTCTTACCATAGACATTGGAATAAAAGCGTCAATAAATGGGTAGGACATTGAGTTTGTTTGGTCCGTCTGTTCTTTTAAATGTTCAAGAAGTTTGTTGTTAATTGGACTGAAACGGGTACCCTTGCCTATTAGTACCCGTTTCAGTCCAACTGATAACGAACTTCTTGAAAATTTAAAAGAAAAGACTAACCAAACAAACTCAATATCCTACCCATTCATTGACGCATTTATTCCAATGTATATGGTAAGAAGAATGATCTCTACCCTTAGTTGTCTTGTCCTTAGGTGTGTACTGAAGCTCTTTCTCTCTGTAAGCTAGTTTTTCTATGATGTTTTCAATATCTTTGGAGATCCTATAGAGTCCTCGCCCTGAGACGAGACATCCAGATTGTCGGTGTTTTAGCCCGACAACCTACCAAGGGGGTTACCCGAGGTAGACGATTGTGGTGGGGATCGCCAGACCTAGAACTCGAAGGTATGCGCAAGACACGGGACACAAGATTTATACAGGTTCGGGCCGCCGAGGTGGCGAGCCCTACGTCCTGTTTGGGGTATCAAGTATGGCGCCCTACGCTTGGTATTGGGTTGGTTGAGATGTCCGGCTAGGTACCCGACCCTCCTTTATATAGTCCAGAGGGCGGGTTCCTAGTCGGTTACAAGGCAGGAGTCCTAGTAGGATTACACGGAACGAGTCCTAATAGGATTACAGGGGAATTCTAGTTGGAGTCCGTCTTCATCCTTCCTTGCATGGGTACCCGGGGTGTATGCCCGACAAGCCCCCGAGCACGTTGGAGTCGAGAGTAGTAGTTCGAGTAGTCTTGAAGCCTCTGCGAGTAGTTCTTGAGCGTCCTCGAGTACTGCTTGGAGAAGTCTACAATAGTACTTGAACTGCCACGAGGCTGGAAGGTGGTCCAGCTCATCAGTCTTGAAGTCGAGATTATATGGAAGTGCGATTGCAAAATCGCACTCCATATGGAGTAGCCCCAGAGCCTTAGGTTGAGTCATAGACTCTAGTTGAGGGTCAATCTTGATTCCGAATCTTCTGTCTTGAAAAAATTTAATGATGGGTGTAGCATAGCAGCCACCGAGCCTTGAAATGATTAGATAATCAATCCAAGGGTCTTCAGAATTTGTGAAAGAAATCATCCGAGTACTCTTGTAGTGTCAGCCCCCGAGATAAGAGAGTCATATGAGCCACGTCGAGTAGTTGTTGGTGCGGAGCCCCCGAGCTTGAGAGCGAGCGAAGCCTGCTGAAGTTATCCTCGAGTAGTAATTTGAGTGTAGCCCCCAAGCTAGAGAGTTCCCGAGTAGTAATTTGGCGTCTAGCCGTGGAGCTTGAGAAGTAGTTGTGCCGTCGGAGCGGACTTTAGATGCGACCAAAGTCGACTTTAGATGCCGGCAGAGCGGACTTTAGAATGCGACTTGAAAACCGAAGTCGACTTTGTCCCGCGTGGAGCGGACTTGAGATGCAACTTAAAAATCGAAGTCGACTTTAGTTGCCGCACGAGGCGGACTTTGAGACGCGACTTGAAAACTGAAGTCGACTTTAGTTGCCGCACAGAGCGGACTTTGATATGCGACTTTAGAAGTCGACTTTAGATTGCCGCGTGAAGCGGACTTTAGATGCGACTACAGTAGTTGACTTTGTGCCACGCAGGATGGACTTAAGATGCAAAAAACGAAAAGCACTTCCGGAAGGCCAAAGCGAATGAAAAATCAGAAAAACAAATAGTGTTGCCACCGAAGCGGGCTTGAGTACCTGAGCCATGGATTTCAGACACAAGGTACGATTGCCGCCGGAGTGGGCTTGAAGGTGCGACCGGAGTCGAATTGAGTACCTGAGCCATGGATTTCAGACCCAAGGTACGGTTGCCGCCGGAGCAGGCTTGGGTGCGACCATTAGCGTCGAATTTTGCCACCGAAGTGGGCTTGAGGTTGCGACCGTTAGTGTCGACTTTTGCCACCGAAGTGGACTTAGGTGCGACTGTTGAAGTCGACTTGAGTACTTAGGGTACTAGGACCCATGGTACGGAACGCGAGTACTTAGGGTACTAGGACCCATGGTACGGTGAGCGAGTACTTAGGGTACGAAACCCATGGTACAGAGCGTGAAGACCACATGCAGCTAGGTACCATCGTCGCCAGGACGCGAGGGCCACTTACAGTTAGGTTCCATCGAAGCTTACACACGCAGTATGCCGCCAAAGTAGGTGAAGGTGCGACCGGAGTCGACTTTAAGTTGCCGCGCGGAGCGGACTTTAAAATGCGACTTTAGAAGTCGACTTTAGATTGCCATGCGGAGCGGACTTTAGAAGCTGCCTCCTTGGGATAGCCCCCGAGTATATGAAGTAGGCTTGTGGTGACTTGGTCGATATACCCCAAGAGTAGTCGGTAGAGTGTAGCTCTCGTGAAAACTCGCCGAGAAGTGTACACAAATGAGTAGTCGGCATGTTGTCCTGCATGATGAGGAAAACAAGCCAAGGAAAGAGAAATAATCATTTAAATAAATGACTTAGCTTTTGCTGCCTGGGCAGATTGTTGATGTGACCAGAGTCGAGTTGTCGAGCGGCAAGATGGTGTGTCCGGATTCATGGCATAGACGCAGTAGAGCCAGTGCAACCGGATGACGAGTAGTCGAGGTCAAGCCAGTGCGAGACGCATGGCGTAGGCGAAGTAGTCGACGACGAGCCGCGCGAGGAGCCGAGGCACCTGATCGCACGGCGTAGGCGAAGTAGTCGACGACGAGCCGCGCGAGGAGCCGAGGCACCTGATCGCACGGCGTAGGTGAAGTAGTCGACGACGAGCCACGAGAGGAGCCGAGGCACCCGGTCGCACGGTGTAGTAGAGCTGGTGTTGCCGCCAGCTGTTGCCGCCAGTGCGGCCTTGTAGATGAAGCCGTGGTGGTTGGCGATGGAGCCGCAACGGTTGCTGCTGAAGTTGACCAGTCAGAGTTAGTTCTGACTAGTTGTTGGTGGCTTGGAAGCCGTTCCCGACTAATTTTCTAGCCGAAACTAGTCGAGGTGAGTAGTTGACGCCAAGCAGACGAGTAGTCGCGGTGCACGGAGTCGTCGAGGTAGAGCCGGTGTTGCCTGTGAGACGAGTAGTCGCGGCGCACGGCATGGTTGATCTAGAGCCATTGTGGACAGGAGACGAGTAGTCACGGCGCACGCGTAGTTGATGTAGAACCGGTGAGTAGTCGAGTGGCGAGACGGCGCGTCCGGATGCATGACATAGGCGCAGTAGAGACCAGTGCAACCGAGTGACGAGTAGTCGAGCCGCGAGACGAAGTGACCGGGCGCACGGTGAGAACCAGTGCGACCGCGCGACGAGAAGTCGAGCCGCGAGACGGCGTTTCCGGCTGCACAGCATAGGCGAAGTAGAGCCGGTGCAACCAGGGGACAAGTAGTCGATGCAGAGTCGGTGCGACCGGGAGACGAATACTCGCGGCGCACGCGTAGTTGATGGAGAGCCGCTACGGTCGGAGGCGAGTAGCTGCGGCGCACGGCGTAGTCGATGCAGCCGGAAGTTGGTGTAGTGGTACTCGTGTACATCTTGTGTGTGAGCCAAGCAAAAAAGATATTGATGTCTTGTGGTAGCCTGCCATGCGTGCGTGTAGCACAATTTCCTTTTTGCTTGTTCACGTGGAGTTTCCATGGGCCGGTGGTGCAGTACGCATGCTGAATTCTAAATAGTAGCTGCCTCGAGATTTATTCCTCTCTGTTTTTTCAGTTGACGCCACAATATAGCAGAAACCCTTTTGAAATTTCCTCTCGGACTTGGATGGAGCCGTGGCCGGGACGGAGTCAGAGCCAGACTCGTGTTTGACTCCGTACCAGACTCGAGTTCGCAGCATTGCAGAGAAACGACTTGACCTTGAAATCAGCTGAGTGGAAATCGGTGGTGGTGGTGCCCTATTTCCACACGGAAAAGTGGAACGGACACAGCTGCAGCTTCAACTTGGAGCTCGACGAGTCGAGGCCGGGAACAAAAAAGAACTGTTGATTCCGACAAAAGCTTGGATGCAGAAATTCGTCGAGTGCTTGATGATTCGGCTAGTTGTTGAAGAACCAGCCGCTGCGGTAGATTGATTTTGATGATCGGTCATTCGAATTCGCCCGATGATCATGAAGATCACCCCTACCTGGCGCGCCAGCTGTCAGTGTTTTAGCCCAGCAACCTACCAAGGGGGTTACCCGAGGTAGACGATTGTGGTGGGGATCACCAGACCTAGAACTCGAAGGTATGCGCAAGACACGGGACACAAGATTTATACAGGTTCGGGCCGCCGAGGTGGCGAGCCCTACGTCCGGTTTGGGGTATCAAGTATGGCGCTCTGCGCTTGGTGTTGGGTTAGTTGAGATGTCCGGCTAGGTACCCGACCCTCCTTTATATAGTCCAGAGGGCGGGTTCCTAGTTGGTTACAAGGCAGGAGTCCTAGTAGGATTACACGGAACGAGTCCTAATAGGATTATAGGGGAATTCTAGTAGGAGTCCGTCTTCATCCTTCCTTGCATGGGTACCCGGGGTGTATGCCCGACACAGATCTTCTGAAAGAACTTTAAGAAATGCAAGAGAGGCCTACAAGACCAAAAATTTATGGTAGGAGATGTAGAAGGTGAAGGAACAGCTGCATGAGGCAAAACATGAGATGGAGTTATGATTATCAATGAGTAGTGATGATTATTGTGAAACTTGTATCATGACTTTGTTTTGGTGTTGGCTACCGGATCATCGTATGATGTTTGCTACTTGTTGGTGGACTGGTGGTGTGAACTTTGTGGTGATGAGTTGCTATGAGATGTCATCTTATTATGTTGATTTGGTTTAATCTATTCCAAATTGATTCGAGCATACTCACCATTCGGAATTCACACGCATTGCAATGGAGGTCATTGAGAATTGCAGTTAAGGACTGGCACCGGGCGTTAACCGACGAACTTGTGTGCACACCCCCTCTGAACGGATGTGTCGATCATTGTGAATCGCAATGCCTAGCCTTATTTAATCTCGGTCGCCGACATATACCAAGTCGAAAGGTTGAAGTTGCACTGTGCGTCAAAGATGTGGGACATGGCAAGCGAGGAAACTATGACTTCTTCATTTCTATGATGGGAAATTCAGGCTAACTGCACACAATTGCAGGACAAGTGCATGTCTCTCTTAGAGTGAATCTTTCCTCACAGAATACTCACATATGATTGGGCAGTTGTATGCACTGATCATCCCGAATTTATGCACAATCTCCGTAGAAGATTACCTGAAGGGTTATACCAGGGTCCCCTGTAGTTTTAATGTTTTGTTTAAGTGTTTTTAGTCATGTAATAAGTAGTTGAAATGGTACGTTATTTTGTTGCAGAGAGTACATTTGTAATGCAAAAATCGGCTCATGTGTAAGGTCCCTGACGTTTGGGTCTGACACCCAAGCGGTCTTTCGTTTGGGTCACTGGCATTTGGGTCCATGATCCAAAGTCATTCGTTTCGAGCATACTCACCATTCGGAATTCATACGCGTTGCAATGAAGGTAGAGGAAGATCAATGGAGGTATGGTGATAATAGATAGAGAAGGGGGAAGTTATGATTGAGGAAACTCTGGCCTGTTGATGTTTCGCAAGGAGGACCTTCCTAGTGGTAAAAAGGGAGGGAAAGCTAAGATGCTGTTTGTTTGGATTGATCCTGAACCGGATGGTCCGTCCTTTTGATGGTTTGCAGGAAGGACCTTCCTGAGAAACAATTGTGTAACTGCTTGCTTCCAAGTGCTGACAATTCCACGTGTCCGGCCGCCGCACGCCCGAAAACTGGACATGTCTGCCCCAACAACAGCACGGAGCGGTTCTAGTAAGTTGGCGGGAGAAAAGCGCGTGCGACAACCAAAAAAAAGTTTTCCCACAGACAACTGTATATATCTCATTTATCTCGACGACGCGGCATACACTACTGCAACTCTGCAAGAGACTTGCCGGCACCACGCTCCTTTTCCTTGTGGCAAAGACTAGAGCTAGCGTCGGTGCTTAGATCTATTGTTGCCGGTGGCGGGAATGGCGAATCGTAGCGGCCCTAGCTGCGAACGGAGAAGCAGGACTCGCTTCGGTCAGGTCAGTCCTCTGTTTTGCCATGCTACTTTGATTTGTCATACTAGTTAAGGGGAATTCTGGATTTGGGGATCTGGGTTAACAGACTATATTCATGTATTTTAAAGGTGTTTAGAGTAGACTCCGAAAGCTCCAGATCGCCGATGCTTGGTCCTCGTGAAGCTATCGTTATAGATCCTAATGAAAATGAGTGCAAGGACGGGTTGCCTGTCCATCTGAGGTATGACTGGACAGGCGCCAACCCTGGGCGTCGATATGTATGCTGCTGCGAGGTAAACGATAACCTGTATCACTTCTAATAAATGTTGCTTCTGCGTTTGATGTTAGTGTGGTCAATTGAGTGCGTGTCGTTTAGGTGGATAGATCCTAAATGGGATATTAAGACTCTAAAAGTTCTAGAGAAACTGATGGAAATGAAGGGAAAAGCAGAAGACGAAGCAAGGTCGTGGAAAGAAGCATGTACAGCTGCTAAGGAGGAGGCCAATGTCAAAGCAATTGAGCTGCAGATGATAACGTGATACTACGGGGAGGTAACCCATAACCTGTTTGAGACGAGAAAGAAAATGAGAAATGATGCTCTGTTGTCTCCTACAGAAAAGGGTGAAGCCAACAGGTACCTAAAAGCTGAAAGCGAGGCAAGGATGTGGAAGGAAGAATGTGCAAAGGCTAATAGGGAGATTCAAGAGACTGTCACTGAGCCGCAGACGGTCAAGCAGCTCCTGGATTCTGCAATACTTGTGGTGAAGAAGGTGAGGGAATTGCTGAGACAGGCCTCATATAAGAGGTTACTCGGCAAGGACAACAATGAGGCATAATGTGATTCGTGGTGTTATTGCTAGGTAGACGGTTTAGAGGTGCTAATCATGCTTGTATTTTGGTATTTGCTTCTTGTTGGTGGTGTGAACTTTGTGGTGATGAGTAGCTGTGAGATGCCATCTTATGATGTTTGATACTTGTCCGCTCTGTTGATGTTTTGCAGGAAGGACCTTCCTGATTATCGAATGCGTAACCGCTTGTTCCCTACAGTGATTGTGGTAGAAACTCATACATATGCGCGGAATAATTGACGAAGGATGATAATATAGATATTTGTACATTGAATTGCGTTACAGGTGGTACACAATCGAAGTTCCTCATTACGGATAGCTAGGCAACAGCCATGTTCCTCGCGACCAAATCCAGTCCCCACGAACCTGCTTAATGCGGATCGCCAGAGTAGTGTTGACGCCTGGAACAATACCTATTCCCTGCTGGTAGATCCAGTACTCATTCTTTTCATCGTGATGATAAGTTCGTATTAAGTAAATGTGATTTGCCCTCAGGTCAGCCAAACCAGAAATGGCATGCTCTTCTGTAACAATGCACTTGCCAGGACCAAACAAGATGATCTTATTCCAGAACTCTGGAGCTCTCTCCTAGGGAATAGGCTGCCAAATGTCTTTGACGAATGAATGCAAAGTTAATTCTACTACCTCAGCTTCTTTCTCCTCCAGAACAACAAAGAACATTCGGCCTTCACCTTCGAGTAGAGAAGAGTTGCCCATGCCAATAACCCATGACAACTGAAGTCCAACAGGATGGGGAGGTGCTGGAACATCTTGCCCCAAGTAGATCCACATGTGTTCAGAAGAACTGCACCAGAAATCTTCCGAAGGTAGTGTAGTCCAATCGGATTGGCTACCAAAATGCCACATGGAAACGGGCAATGACCCAAGCGCTGCAAAAGATTTCTCTGGCCAAAAGAAAGTAATCACGACAAATGACTCTACACCAGCTGTTGTTTCAAGGCACAAGATACAAGCTTGGAGAGTAGCCATTTGGCTCCATTTTGGAAGTCGAGGAAGGCGAATGTGCTTCCGAGGAGACAAAGGATTCAGCATGAGCCGTTGCACCAATCTCTGCAATCTAAGGCGACTAGGCTTCCAGATCCGCCGCAACCAATCAATCTAGTCCTTTTCCCAGCCAATGCAGGAAAGGAGACCTCAAAAAGCCGCATATCAGCGACGGATGTGAATGTCACTGCTCCAGATTCACCGATAAATTCAGATTTCAGAATCCAAGGGTCAAACGGGCGCGCCTCACCTGAACGAGCACAGTTCCAACCCTTGTAGATTGCTTTGAACATGATGAAATCTCTTGCATCACTGATCTTATTGGCGACGCTGACAACAATGTCAGGAATAAGATTTGCCCAGGGACGAGGCATCATTGACAGGATAGCCAAAGAATAAGGTTGTGGGAGAACAATGGAGGAGTTACAGCTCCAACAAAGACAACTGAGTGGAAAAGGTAGTCCAGAAGGTCTGGTATACTGATGTATTGCTAAAAGGACCTTCTGGACTACTATTATTTCTTCCGGTCCGTTAACATTCCGCTGAACGGTCTTTCCCCCTTCCTCAGAACGTACTCCCTCCATCCACAAAAGAATGCAATTCTCACTTCTCGATAAGTTTATATGAAGATATAAGTGTTAACACAATTTACTGTAAATTTGGTCAAAATTGAATTAGTTTGACCAGAACGGATCCCACAACTACTCTAATCTTTTCGGGAGCAGTTTTTTCAATAATGGCTGAATGGGTTCCTCTGGCCATAAATACCCCCCTTCCTCCCAGCGCCCTCTTCCTCTCCCCACTCTTGCAACCAACAAAAAACCTCATTCTCGCACAGCGCTAACTTCCTCTCCCAACTCTTGCAACCAACAAAAAACCCCATCCTCGCACAACGCTCCCTTCCTCTCCCCATGGAGCCATTGTCTCCTAGAGGTGCGGCGCAAGCCACATCCTCCTCCTCTTCTGATGAAAGGGAGGATCTCCAGTGGTCTGATGAAGAGGAGGCAGAGCAGAGGCCCATTCGGGTGGTGGTTGACACATCCTCTGATCATTCGGAGTTTGTGGAGCAAAATGTGCCTCTGAAACATCGCACACCTCGCAAGTCAGCAAGAGGTGTAAGGGGTCAGGGGCGCGGAAGCACTGCCACTCGTCGAGGAACTGTCATCTCCAAGCGCCGTCATCCTCTCTCATCCTCATCGGTCAGCGGTAGTCGATCTCTACCATCCTCGCCGAGCAGAGGCCATCATCGACCGGCCGTCATCATCTGCCATGGAGCGGCGCCAAGGCCGTGCTCGACCGACCACCATGGAGCGGCGACATCATCCTCTGGTGGCGGCATTGGAGGAACGACCTCATCCGCGGGAGGCGCCCTGGGAGGTCCACCACCATCTTCCACGGGCGGCGGCAACAGAGCGACATCCTCGTCCGTGAGCAGCTGCAACAAGGCGCCGGGTGCACCATCGACAAAGAAGCAGCACCTTGATTAGTGGATTAGTGGTAACTGCTACTAGTAGAAGTAGGAGTAGAAGAAGCAGAACGAAGTTTCGCCTTCAGTTCATCTGGTCTGATTGAATACTACTACTACTGTTTTTCCTTGTAAGATGTTGGTTTTCTCATTGTGTAGCAGTGACAGTTTAATCCGTTCCGACTGAAAACTACAAACCGGACTTTCGTCCTGTGTTCATCCGTATTTAAGAAATCAATGGAACGAACTTTCCGTATACAACAAATTTATACCGAGGGAGTACACACACATTACCATTTTTATTAGAAACAACACAATCCAAATACAAATGACACAAATGCATGCATACGCATTGATTACACATGAGGATGGATCGATCCACCATAGTTGGAACTACATCGACATGCTCTGAACGACATACTACTAGCATCTACCATCACAGCTCATACTACTACCATCACCACATACTACTAGCATCTACCATCACGGCTCATACTACTACCATCACAGGCTCATGGAAATCCAGCCACTGCACGGAGTGCAGAAAAATGTGGCTCCTAGATCAGATACTCCTCCAAAGCGTGATGCCTCACCCTTGTATCCCAAATCCAGGCAGGCGAAACGGCGATGTTATGCGCGTGTAACAGCAGGTCACCAATGGTCCATTGCCTGTGACCCCTGTGGCAAAAAGGGCACACCCACATTCCTTCGTGATAAACACGGGTGGGCCCGCCCTGCTGAAGCCAAAGCAACACATACCATTTCAGGTCATGCGATTCATCTTGTTCAATGAGCACTGGCCGCGGGGGTGGCATTTCAATGGGAAACAACAGAGGTGGCGGCCTGGGCCGTGGGCGAAAAGGTGGTGCCATGAGGTTCAGCTGATCATGAGCTGCCGTTACCAGTGGCTGAACTAGAGGTGGCATCACCCCCGGGTGTTGCTGAGGTGCCGATGCTAGCGGAAGTGGAGGTGCCATTGGGGCCGGGTGCTGCTGAGGTGCTGATACCAGCGAAAGTGGAGGTGCCATTGGGGCCGGGTGCTGCTGCGGTGCCGATGGCAGCGGCTGAACTGGGTGGTGGTGAGGTGCTATTGTGCCCGACAGCTCCCCCTTCCCCAACTCCTCCAAGTTCCATGCTCCGTCCCTTCCTTGCCCGGCCATTCCCCACGTACTGCATACACAAACGAAGAACAAACCCTACATAAGTTAACAATGTGACCGTCTCGACACCATGCATACATAAAGTAAACAAGATTAGCCAACAAAATGATCTCACCCTTGTATCCCACTGAAGTAGAGAAATGCAAGACGGGGAACCGATGAGTGTTGGCCTTGCCTTTCAAGAGCTGCACTCGCCTATTTATCGAGGACTACAGCGGCCACGTGAGCTCGGAGTAGCATTGCTAAAGTTACTATGGAAAACGTGAGATGCTCGGAATATAGTCAGGCCTACGCGTGATAGGAATCTATCTAGGTCAGAATCTTCAGTGGCGTGCATCGATTACATGTGTGGACGGTATCATGGGATGAGCCCGACGTGTCTAGGTATGTGTTTACTTCCGGACTTTCCTCTCTAGAGCACAACAAAGTCCTGCGGACAAATCACGCCGCATCAACTGCATCTAATGGCCGTCTCACTGCATCAGCTCATGTCGCATCAACAACGAGACAACTCTCTACCGTTTATTTATGTAATGGTTTAGGTGTCAATTGCATCTGGAGAACAAGATTGGGTACTGTAATCAGATGGACCGGATGGTCCTTGCGTTGCAACACGCAGGGTGCGGGATGACTTGACAAGTCCTCCTTGATCAGGTACGCTGCGTTAGTCATGACTGTAAAGGTCTACGAATGGTCTGGATTTGCACTTGATGATTCCCGCAGGCCTTAGAGACTGAGAAACGTGATGAACTTGTTGACGTGACAAGACCAAAACGGAATAAGCTGGAATTGGAATAGCAATGTATGTTTTTTTATTTATGTGTGTGTGTGTAATATTAACATGCATATAAGCACAGAAGGGCATCTCGAATGGGCGTTTGGGAATGACACGCTCTCACAAGTTGATCCACGTGTCGATCATTGAGAATTGCAGTTAAGCACTGGCACCGGGCGTTAACTGATGAACTTGTGTGCACACCCCCTCTGAACGGACGTGTCGATCATTGTGAATCGCACTTAAGGACTAGAACCGGGAAGTTCATGACCCGAACGTGGCCACACCCGCACTGAAGGGACGCGTTCATTCAGGTGGTAACTGATGTCCACGAACGGACGTTTCGGAACGACACATTGACTCCCACTATAATAAGAGACAGTTTAGGCACGAGACAATCATTGCAGGCCAATTGTGTTAATGGCTTTAGACGCTAAAATGATTCCTTCCATGCAAGTCGACTTCTCAGTCTCAAGCCAGGAAGCGACAGCAGAAGGAACCGCGAGCAAGTTTATGGAATCCGGTACGTTCATGGTGGGAGGCCGTCAATGGAAGCCACGTTGCTATCCTACAGGTATGAATGATCATCAGTGGATGGATGTTCCAGACGGCATTGCCATCGTCCTCGTTCCTCTGCACAAATCCCAAATGGTACATGTCTCGTTGCTGCTATGAATACACACACTCACACATGGCGATACAGTCGCATTATGTTATTGTTTGTCAAGCCTGTGACTGCTTCCACGTAGGTGTGAGTATTGTTGCGTGCGATGGCTGGAGACCCAAACGATGAAGATGATACGTTTCGAGTTCAAGCTACAAAAGAAGTTTGGTTCATGAATCGGGATCTACAAGAAAGAGGATTTGAATGTCTGGTGGAGCATCATGACATTGAGCGCATGACATCCAGTGAAGATCGCATACACATATCATGTGTTGTTTCAGTACTGGAGGACGACTGCATTGAAGTTCCTGCTCCATCAGTGCAAAGAAGCATATGCGAAAGCATTGCAGCCCAAGCCCCTATGGAAGTTGTGTTCCACGTAGGTGCAGAATGTCGGGTGATACGAGCGATACGTGCCGTTGTAGCAAAAGTATCTTGTGTGATGGAGGCAATGCTCTACGACCCAGGAGTGGAGTCTAGTTCTGAAACTGTTACAATTATTGGCACACACCCTGATGGCTTCTCGGTCCTGATCAAATATGCTAGTGAAGGATCACTCCCGGAGGAGGCTGATTTTTGGGACACTCCTCCCCCTCTTAGGCTACGAGCATCCGATTCCTTACAAAGGGGTTAGATGATAATGTAATTTAACTAGGCATCTTGCACGAGCCTGTCAGAGCAAATGATGGTGGCAGAACTCACATATACCACATGCATAAAAATACAGAACCAGTGAAGTACACAGTACCATGTACATGTAAGCACACAGAAAGGCTACAGTCATCGCGAGATATACATACACAATAAGCTTAGGAGGCTGAGCCTGAAACGAATACAAGTCGATTTTCCATTTGGCTAGGCTAGAATAATGTTGTCTTGTTGGAACAACATTTATCACTGTTCTACGTGAAAAAATATGTCATGTTCAGCCAAATAACATTGAAGTGGCAGAGGAGCTCATCATACTGTGGCAATTATCTTGTAACTAGCGGCAAGCTTGCGCGCTACTACATCATTTTTTCTTATAACAACATCTAGAAACCGATTGTAACATACATCCTGCATCGCACTGCCGATGCAAATCTAGTAATGCTGGTGGTTTATTACATTTGTATGTAATATAAATTGATTCAAATGCCTAATGCTGGTGGTCTATTACATTTGTAATGTACTAGATGTTCTGTATAAGTGTTAAGACCTCCATTCTTCACAGGTAAAGATATTTCTGCATCAGATTTTAGCTTTTATTCGGTACAACCCAACTGACACCCCAGAAGACAAAATAATGTGCTATCTAACATGCTAACCTCAGGAATCAACAAGGGCATCTTCATTTCCTTACCAAGTGATAATTATCCTCCAACGCATCTGTATACAAGACCATTTTCTGGTTTCACTTGCCTTGTATTTTCTTCATCTCTGTCAGCAATTATAGTGTCCATAAGTTCCACTCCAATCATCATGTCTAATCTTGACTTGTACATATTATTGGCAGTACAAAGCAGAAACAAACAAAGTGTTGAACTTTAATGTTAATGTCAACCATAGCTTCATCTAGAGTTACTACAGCCATGAACTGGATAGCTGGTTCCGCAATCCCATACCGGATAGGTAGTTCAGTAAGGATCACAAGCCTGAGATGAGAGGATCAAGTCTACTTGTGTGCAAGCAAGTTAGCGAATATACATACAAGGCACCACAAAAGCAAACCATAATATTCATTGCCATATTCAACAATTAATAATGCAACAGAACTTGTACCAGGACAAAGCAGCAGAAACCAAAGAAGGGAAAGTCACCTTGTGATACAGACTACTACAGCGAAGCTAGAATATCTCTCATTTCATTGACAGATGTCACTTTTTCATCAGGATATATTTTCGAAATCAACTTGAGGAAGGTTGCATATTTGTCAAGAAACTCTTTCTGCAACCACCAACACATTAAGCAAGAAAAAATTAGCACGGTGTTTTCCTCACTGTAACGAAACTTATATGGTGTTCTCATGGAAGACGAATCAAGAAAATATCAAATACTACAACAGTTACAACACTGCATAATCTCACTATAGCTTTGAAAGTGATTAAAAATAGCTCCTTGTTGATTTTACACTTGGAGTTTTATAGTTGTGGAAAAATGCATACCTTGCATTTTTCCCATAGTGAAGGCAGCAATTCCTCGGCAGTCATATTCTTCTGAAGTTTTCTATACATTGCATTTATTGTCTTGTCAAGCTGTGAAGCAGATAAAATGAGAGTAAGGGACAATGCTTTATGACTACTTCATGGAAGTTTATAAAATGTAAAAGATGAATTTACTATCAACTTACTCCAGCTAAGCTAGACTTCAACATCTTGCGAAAATCAACTTTTGACATTCCAACTTGGAAAGGTATCTGCTTGCAGTCAGAAATAACCAACAATGAGCGCTTCATAGTTCAACAAACAAACACATACTGGGCACTGAAGCTATAGGGTTGGACTTAAAATAACTTCCCAATGAAAATGCATAGGATAGGAAGCATGCTGTAATCATGGAAAGTTATAAGAGAGTATGTAAAAGTTAGTTAATATATGGAAGCACGTCTTAATTGATTAACATGCCACTGTTTCTTGTGCTACCTAACAGATTTTGCCTGTCTAGGCACAGAAGGCACATGATCAGGACATGGAACATAATATGAAAAGCACTGGAGAATATTGTTTCAATATCACAGAAGTCCAAGCTAGTACAATGGCAGTGGATTTTAAAGTGGATAGATAGAAAATTTGCAGGTACATAGAAAACACAACCAAATCACATGACTCACCTCTTCAGGGCTCATGTTGTACATTAGTTCCTCAATTCTCCGAGCGAACTGGAATAGTTTTTCAAAGTGCTGCAAAAAGCAAACATGCATAAGTTCCACAACATGCAGGAAAATAAATGTGAGTTAATACTTTGGTAAGGGGAGATGGAACCAAAAGGAGTGACAGTCAACATACAATATATATGACCAAATTGATATGGCGTGAGCAAGCTTGTTCGTAGGCTTCACTAGCTTGATGATAAAATTTAGCAAGCGTTGGCACAACATTTGCCAAATCATACAAGCTGCACATCCAATTAATTATAACAAATCATCAAGCTTGTCTACAAAAAATTAGGTATGTATGTAGAGGATAAGCATCATTATAGGCTGCAAATGCTATAAAAACATTAGAGAATAATATAAATGCACATGGTAAAACAGCACCGTGAGAGAAAGATTAAACCTGTGCTGAAAAGCTGCATAGTTCTCCAAGAGTACAATATCAACATATTTAGGTTCCACTTGAGCAATTTTCTCCAATATCACAAACATAATACTCACCTGTTTCATTCACAAATCTGGTCAAGTTAACAAGGAATATTTCTGGTAATATAATATAAATGTAGATTGGAGTGATACAAAATGACCACCATGTGTCAAACACATCAGAGGTTGAGCCTTCGATTTTGGAATTACTTTTAGCACTGAATAGTCAAGGTTACTGTAAGTCCTTACAATTTTAGTATATGCCTGGTCAACTAGATCCCTGGATCCATTGATATACTGCTCCATGCGTGCCGCAAGTTGTGAGAACCTATGTAAAAAAATGCCATATACTACATAAAGAACCATGTCCTTTATGTTTAGTTTTTAGAAATATATGTTGACAACATAACAACAGACCTGGGAATATAGGGTACAACTCCAATTTGCCGCACATTGCGCTCATACTTCTCAATCTGGTAGCAGGCATCATCTACAAACTGCATTGATATGAAAGTGTAAGGAGCAAATGGAAGAAGTCTCAAATGTAGAAAATGGTCAGGCTATTAGTAGAGTCAAACCCTGCTAAACAAAATTGTTATTCTTGTCTCCAAATCATCAAGCAACACATGCACATATCCAGACACCTCTGCTTTCTGACCAGAAAGATACCGATCAGTTATTCCATGCATCGATATACAACTCAGTGGATCAAGCTTGAATGCCCAGTCAACCAGTGCATAAAAGTCTTCCTGCAATGGAACCATAAAGCAAGTGAAGCCTCAACAATGCACCATAAATTTATTAAGTTAGCTATGTTAGAGTATATTTGGTAGTTGTAGATATACGTATTGTAGACTACCATATGTATCTGGGGTTGCCTTGCACCCAAAGTCTTGTACTCTCATATATACCGACCAAGGCCTCAATGCAACACAATCCACCCAATTATACCAATTCCATCTCTCTACATGGTATCACGAGTTTAGGGTTTTTGATCCAAGGCTAACCTTCTGCTGCCCCTCGATGCGTCCCTGTCCTCCATGCGCCGCAGATCGTCCTCCACGACGAACCTCTGGGGCACCCCCTCGACGGTCTCCTAGTGCGCCCCTGTGGAGGTTGCCCATGACCTCTGTCGGGGGCAGCGCCCTCCTCATCTGTCTCCGCGGTAGCTCCAGTTCAAATCGCCGCCTTAGAGTCGTAACACAGCAGCACGAATTGGCTAGTCCAATGGTAGGACAGTCTAGTGGGACGCTACCCACCAGGGTTCAAATCCTTGTGATCGCACTTTTTGTTGGGATTTTCCCAGTATCCCGTCGGCAACGAGGCGACAATGGTGACTTCGGGAATTTCCATATCTGTCGGGTGCTCAGTCCTTCGGAGGTGCTCATAGGGGTAGGGTTGGCGAACGTGTGTTCTTAGGGGTGAGTATGCGTACGTGTTGTGAGCGTCTGCGTTTTGTTGTGTAATTCTAAAAAAAGGAGTCGTAAAACAACAACAGATCGCAACACACCTCATCATCCTTCATGGGAGCCATTGACGACACCATAAACCTATGTTGCTGTGGCCTCTGTGTGGTGTGTCCTCCTCGTCATCGACGGATTCCGTGGCGGTGCATCCGCAATACCCCATCCCCTTCGTCGCCCTATCGGGCTGCAACTCATTGTGCGGGGACCTTCATGGTCGACTTCCTGCTCCAACATCCACTGCTCCCATGGGTGAGGGCTGCCTGCCCCACTGGAACTGCGGTCGTGGCCGCCCCAGTCGGAGATCCACCTGCTGCCACCCTAGTGGAGACCCGTGCCGTCCGGTGCGGTCCTACTATTGTCGACCCACTACCCTGGTGGGATCTGCTCCACTCCACTTGTGCCCGCCTCCTCTGGCTCGCGCGGGCCCCTGGTGGATTCCTCGACTCGTCCACGCCTTCTGCAACCCTCCTGTCCCTCTATTTTTCTCTCTCTCACTCATCGGTCAACTACCATGGTGGGAAATAGGATAAGGGCAGGGGGCCTTTGCTATGTGCACCCAGAGCCAGAGATGCTACGCGAAGATTTGCTGCTGCTGTTTATATTTTTGGTAATTTTCTAATTTTTGCTCGATCACTTATCGATATTGAGTCACCCACCGCCTATCGATCACTCGTATCTACTTTGACATCGCTTAAACTTCACTCACTTTTACCCCCGTCTTTGACTATGGTGCATGGCGATATGGACTGTGCCCTAGGGGATGTCTGTCTGCATCACCTCGTTTACACATCATCATTCGCCGGCTCATCATCACCTCTACTGATCGGGACGCCTTCACTAACTTCGCCCATCGTCATCTCACCTCACGCATACTTGGTCTAATCAGCTGACATGCGCGATCCACTCGGCTCTCGTGATGTCCGTTGTCGCACTGCGCGCCTCTTCCCCCAGTCTGGAGGGTTGTTGCTGCTTCGCCTCTTCTGGCAGCAGTGGTGCCACCCGTGGTCTCCCCACGGTTGCATTCTCATCACCGCCGATTACGTCCTTGACATCATCTACGACTACGTCAGTACGTGCCTTGCACGTATGGTCTTCATCAAGTTGTTTGAGTTCCTTCGCCGTCTTCTTCGAGCTTTGTTGTCGTGTCATCCAGATCATTAGGCCTTGCGCCAGATTATTCGGGTTCACCTCTTCGTTTCGTCCAGCACCACCTCCGGTACTAGAAACCCACCCCCCGTTAGCTAAACACACACTAAAAGCGTTTCTACGTCAGTACTTAAAGATGTTTTTTGACATGATTTTGATAACATATCAAAGTGTCATGATATTAGACACTCTTACATAGTTAGTAGTCTTATAAAGATTTTTTTATCACGCTATTTAAATCATGTCAAAAAAACACGAAGTTAGATACAATTTAATGCGTCATTATTATATAGACATGCTACAAGGCGTATCAAAGAATATCTATAGTCACGTAAAGATACTTTTTGACATGATCGTAAAAAATGTTTCAAAATGATACATGGTTAGACATGCTTTGAATCATGACTAGCATGTAGGAACGTCATAAAGTGTATCAAATAAGTGTAGTAATGGTTCTTCATAGGCAAACTCAAAAGTAAAACATACTTATATAAGTCAGATTTGCTGTGTAGGTGAGATGGTAAGGAAGCTATGTGTGAGGTAAGAGATCTTGGGGTTCGAATCCTACGCAACGCACATATTACACATAAATAATCATATATAGGTGTCCTTCAATATGAATTATTTTTTGATTTTCCATAAATTAGTAGACATGTTTTATAAATGTATCTAGAAGTTTGTCTCTATACTTGTTAACACGCAATAAAGCATTACTATACTACATAACTACACCAGTAAGCATGTTATAAATGTGTCTCTAAAATTGTATCAATGTGGGAAGACATGCATCAAATGTGTCAATGAAACGTTGTTTTCTTTTGTTGACACGCTTAACAGGTTCGCCTTTACAAAGCTTGACGTGGTCCATGCGAAGACGCTTCTAATATGCTTTTTGAAAGCGTATCTATAATGCCATAGAGACGAAATAAAGTGTCTAACTCTAAATCTAACGTATCTAAAGGGGGGGTTTCTAGTAGTGCTTGTTACCAACTTTGCTGTCTTGTTCTACCTTCGTCGACTCTGACAACTGCGGGCTGCATCGACATCTTCAACCCCACCATTGTGCACCTGTGACCATCATGGAGGCCTTCTCTGCTGGACCCTCAGATGAGAGTGCCTGGTGGTCCACGCTCCCTCGTATGCCCGGTATTGCCAACACCGGTGTGTGCCATCATCCCTAAGGCATTTTAGGGCCTGGCAAACACGGGAATGTCTCACCCGTCGGCTCCTGTCTACATCGACCCCCTCTTCAACTGCCTCGACGTGTTGTTGTTTTTGTCTTCAGCGTCTTCTCTGTTATGCCACTATCATGGTGCCTCCTCGTTTGCCTGCTCTTTATGTGCGTCTCCTTACCCTCAGCAACCTCGACAGCTCCATGTCGACCATGGTTACCCTATGCATGACATCCTCGACCACGACTATTCATCCTCCAGTTCGGTTTCATCGACATCGGCAGAAAGTGCTACCATCTGCGTGAGTTACTCGCCAGTTTTCGCTTCAGTCGCAGCGTCTGCACCGCACCAACGTTCCAACTGTGGGGGGGGGTCTGAGTCTGTCGGCTCCCACTTTTGACTTCTTCTCCAATCTCACCATCTACGGTGCTCCTGTTGTCACTACGGGGGGAGGGGGTGATGTTAGAGTATTTTTGGTAGTTGTAGATATACATATCATAAACTACCATATGTAGTTGCGGTTGTCTTGCACCCCAAGTCGTGTACTCTCATATATACCGGTGAGGCCTCGATGCAATACAATCCATCCAATTATACCAATTTCATCTCTCTACAAGCTATCTTCTTATTGGTATTTATACTCTAGATTATAATTTTTGCAAAGAAAAGTAATGATCTGAACCTGAATACCGTCAAGCAACTCCTGAAGACATTCATTTAGTACTCCCAACTCAGCTGGATTGTTACCTAGAAAAATATGAACCAACCTTTATACCTTTGTGAAAAGGAAAATAGAAGCAGATCCACATCAAGAAACATTGTTATCTTGGGAGGTGGTGATATATATTACTTGCTTTGCCAATGCTTGAAGAAGTCTCTAATGTGACCGAAGAAGTACTAGTTGCTTCAGAAATAGGAAGAATTGAGGAATTTGGTTGAGAAAGTGTAGAGACTTCGAAACACATTAAATGTGCAAGGAATGAGCTCTAATCATAGATATTCATGAACAGAGTTAGGATACTAATATTATTAATGTTTCACAAAAAATAACTCAAAGAAATTTAGAACAACCTCATCGACAAGAAGTGGAATGAAAACAGTAATCATCTTTGTGTATGCATCTGCAGGACTATCGGTAATACTTGCTGGCTGGTTTGCACCGGCAGGACCCTCAAACAATGGTGTGCTGCTCTTTGATGCTTTTGAACTATTACGGAGTTCATTTGAAAATTCACGGGACTACAAAACAAATGTGAGGCTGCTATGTCAGTCCTTTGTTATTGTTGTGTGATTTGTAAATGTTGTTTCCTAAAAATTCTAAAACAATTTTATAATGTGCCTTAAGAACATATCAGGGATTTAAATTAAGTTTCTGGGTTGAAGAGAAATTAAACAAGTATCAGAGTACTTGCAGAACCAACCTCACGTCGAATTAGCAGGTTCAATGAATGGCAGTAAGCTTTCCGTAAAGGTATCATGCAACTCTTGTCCAAACTCTTGAGAACATAGTATAATGGAAGAATTAGAATTTACAAATTTTACAACACAAAACTATTCATTCCTCATTTTTATAAGGGAAAATTTTCACACCAAAATATCATGCAAAAACCTTGATGTGTTGTAGAAGCCGTGCATATGTCCTGCATTTGTATCTCATATCAGCATGGTCAGGCCTCTGCAGATGACCTCGCTGCAAGTGTTTAGGAGTACGATAACACAGATTCTAGTTTTACCTCAAACTTCAATATTTGCAGATACTGAAGCCACATTTACCTGAGAGAAGTTTCCTTTGTCATTTAGCATAGAATCAATCAAACTTGGAAAGTAATTCCTTAAAAATTCAGATGCCCTCCGAACAAATGTGCACTTAAGAAGTACAAATTCTGCACGTTTTTCCCTGACCTGTATGATTTATTGCAAATAAGATGAAATTTATTAAGTCACGCCTTTGTCTCAATACTGCAGAAAATTTACATAATAAGTGCCCGTTATGCATAGCTGGAAGGGATGCCATATATTCGTTTGATTAGATTGTACCATCATGATTGGAATCAGTTTTGAGGATAAATAAATACAAATAACAGAAGGAAAGAGAAATTTGCATTCTCAACATTAGTTTAGTAAAACAACTTTAGTTGACATTCTCTGCTCAATCTACTTATGTTTTTGTTCTTAGAAGTTTAATTAAACACAAAATATTTTGACCTTCCATATGAAAGAAATTTAGTTGTGTGGAAAGTTTTTTCTCTGCTCAATCTACTTATCTTTTATGTTCCTTCAAATGCTGCAGGAGGAGCATACTAATACTTATTTCTGATAAACAATAAGTTAAATCTCAATTGTGTCGCATATTAAAGGAAACGTTTATCAGGCATGTAAAACTTCAATAGGAAAAGAAATGCTGAGGGTATTAAGATAGAGGACATACAGCACGCATTTTAACATAGATTGGATCTATATTGGATGCTTCTAGGTTCTTTATAGCACTAGTTAACCAGTCACAGGCTTCAATGTTCTTGACCATATTTCCCTCATCGAATGATCCTCCAGTTAATGATGCCTCATACTGCAATGCGATTAATTGCATCAGGAGTTTCATTATTAAATTAACACAAATATTAATATAGTGGAAATAAGTTATCAAAAATATATTTTTTAAGTTTGTTGAAAATTTTCATTTAAGTTCATCAAGGAAAATATAGGGGAGAGGAGCAGGTTAATAGAATGCACACTTCAGGTGGAATCTGCAGGAGCTCAAGCAATTTGTCAAGCTCATCAATCAAAGCCACATTACTGTCAGATTGCAACTCCAGCCTGTTATTACGCCATTCTATCTGCAAAGCAATAAGGTACACATGCTTACAATACTTACTTTTAAACATCAGGTTGACAATTTTTTCATAAATAATGTTGCGTTTTCATAAGTTGTGATGCAATCAGCACCATCGAACTTAGTGATATCTATTCAGTGAGATAGTTTAAGGCATTTTAAATTCCGATTATGACAGACGGTGCATATTTATGTAATTTATAGCATCAAATGAATGAACTAAAATATTGTTTAGTTCAACTCTTGTGGGTTTCTTTCGTTCAGACAACACTAGAGTTTAATTTTTGGACAGTCCAGGCGTTGAAAGTGAAAATGTTTTCATCACAGAAATTTATTTGGATATCATTAGTAAAGGGGTGGACTAACCTTCCTTTGATGGATGGTGGGAAGGGGTGGCTACTGTTTCGGGAGATGCACGCAAAGGACTAAATTCTCTAATCACTTGGAAACAACGCAACGATTGTGTTTTCAATGGTGCCCCCCTAGTGTTGCTGCTGTGATAAACATGGCTAGGAGGGCAGTGCATTTGTGGAGTCTAGCAGGAGCTAAAGGTCTTGCCTTTCTCTCTATCAGAGAGGCTGGCTAAGATCTACAGGTCTAGGGTCATGGATCTTTCTGTGTTTTAGCAGGTGATTTAGCTTTGTTCCGGTGAGTGAGTGGGGTGTGTGGGTGTTGTAGGAGTCTCTCTTTGACTCCAAACTTCTTCTATTAATATAATGATACGTAGTTCTCCTGCGCGTTCGGGAAAAAAAATACATCAGTAAAGGTGACAGTAAGCCTACAGATTGTATATCCTCCCTCATATGCCGGAGCTTTATATTGAAAATCCCTAGCCATTCATCCATATCTTCAACACATATACTAGCTATTTCTAAACCATGCAATACCTGCGGAAAAAATACACCAGTGATATATTGGAAATCTACTCAAGAAAAAAATAATTGTATAACCAGTAAAACTTTATGAGAACAAGATGAAAATTTACAGCAAAAATATTCAGAAGAGCCTACTAAAGGTTAAAATTTTCTCATATGATTGGTAATCAGTTCAACTTAATTATATATTTCACCATGTAAGACAAATGATGTTCCTGTACAATGTTGTGGCCCATATTTCAGAAAGAAGAAGAATGTAGGAAATATGAACACAGAGTAAATGGACCTGGAAACAGAGACTTCAGCTCAGGCACCACTTGGATGTTTTCAATGCCCCAAACGAGGCCCGGGGTAAGTGAAGACCTCTCCTAATATTCCTTTTCTGTCATTGCAAATTGTGCTTTACACTAAGGCCAGTCTCAGTGGGAGGGTCATAGGCATTAAATAGTGTGCCACATATGCAAACAAGATGACATGGCATGATATTTAATAGGAGAGAGAGGAAACCAGGGTCATCCTCATGACCCTGGGTCGGCGCGGAGTCCTAGGAATGACACCCCCATGACCCTCCCACTGAGACAAGTTGACACAATTTTTAAGCACAATTGACCAACCAATATGCAGCAATTAAATATCTACAGGAACCTATGAAATTGTGCTATGACCCTGTGCATTGAGAGAGGGTAGGTCATCCCGCAAACCAATACAGTAAAGATGATGTGTCATTTTTGAAAACTCCCCCATGACCCCTTCCACTGAGACTGGTCTAATGGATGCAACATCTACTAACTTTACGTGACTAAAGAGTAGCATAACTCTATCTATCATGTGCCGATATATCTTAGAGAAAATCTTAGGCTGAAAATTGATCATTAGAGATTTTTGATACAACATAAATAGCCATATTTTTTCCACTGAGGAGGTATCTTGTAGAAATATAGAAGTAAAACATTTGGTTTAAGAGTTACATCTAAATGTCTACAAATTTAAAATTTTATATGCAGACAGTAATGAAGAATCCAGAATTTGTATGGTATCTTAATCACATGCAGGAAGAGCAATTCCATAATCTCTAACAGGTAACCAATATGCATTTACAAAATTCAGGAGAATGCATACCTCTTCTACCACTGATTCTGTTTCCATGAGGGCATAAACGTTTGCTGATTCTAGAGCTACAAGTTCGCGCTTCATTCTCTCTGAAAAAGCCTCTGCTTCACCAATGGCCATGACATAACTGCAAAAGATAAAACAAAGTTCACTGCATCAGTTATACCGTAAAGCAAACGTCCATAGGTAAATAATGAATCCATTTCTACTCGTGCCAATTGAAATAATTATGAGATTCCCTGAAATTTCATGGAACAATGAGCTGATATGAGACATATAGCACATTAATGTATTAGGTTCAGCATACCAAACAATTGGTAAAAGATGGATAATCTAAATGATAAGAATCTGCAAGTACAGAATTGGTATAACTGATTCGTTGTGTTGTATTGAGGCCTTGGCCAGTATATATGAGAGTACAAGACTTGGGGTGCAAGGCAACCCCGGATACATATGGCAGTCTACAATAGGAATATCTACAACTACCAAATATATTGTAGCAGTTAGTTCATATTTGATAGCTTACTTGTTAAGAAGAGCCTCAATGTCCTCCTCTTCTGCCTGAGAAACCAGATCCTTCTCAACAGTAACATGCGATTCAGCCTCTAACACTACTGATTCAACAGGTCCATCTTTTCTGATCACCTGTGTGACTTTCGTTGTAGTGTTCTCCTGAAGTACAAGCAACGATAAACATATTCAAACATGTAGAACACAGGCACATCAGCCTCCCCGGTCATTGCCATTTTTAACCTTAAATTGACTCAAATCACACATGATAATCATCCAACACTACTGCTGTAGAAAATATGATAAAGATAATTACATAAATAAGGACTAATGACAAATCTATCGATACCTATTTTGCATAAGGGGGACTAACCAGTGTGTGAACAAGGCCAACAGGCTCTCGCCAGGTTAATAAAACAAATCTTTAAATGAACACTTGATTGAACACCTTCCGATGGTTAGTGAGATACAAGGATTACATGTGTCATGGGATTGCAGTACTAAACGGTGCGCAGGGCTGCCAGCGGCTTGGTGAGTGATGCTGGTGCTAGTGACTGTGCTGGCAGCACGCAGAGTGTGCGGCAGTCACCAATGGCGGCGGTTCCACGATCCGCGTTGTTGCCGCTGCGCTTGTTTCTGGCTTCCACCTCACACGGCGTCAAAGGACCATGCCACGCAGGACAACGAGGCACCAGTGAAAAGGTGAAGGGGGGAGATGGTGTCAAAAGTTCTAGACAAACATTCTATTTCGGGAATTTATATTTAACTTTTGATTAATTATTAATTGTAAAATTTATTTTTCTCGTGAGAATTAATCTATTTTTAATGAAAGTATTACGTTAATGCTTGCTATGTTTTTTCAAACGCTCGCTAACTAAGACCCTGACATACACATACGCCCTACCCCTATGAATAACTTATTTTCATGATAATTAATCTATTTTCTATGTGTTGGAGTACAAATGAATTGTTCATCTTTCTGTCATCAGCTTAAATTTTTGGATTGAACTAGCCGTAACTCAATACTATGCTCTATGTTATTGTTCACTATATTTTTTTCTTGAGACTTAGTACTGGCAAAGATTTCTAGAGACACATAAAAACAATCACACCTAAAAATCCACGCCACAATTCTACCCCTACGAGCACCTTTTAGAGACAAGGATGACATATCTTGAGATTGACGAACTCACCACAGGATTCAACATAGCATGTCCCCGAAAACATGGTGCCATTAAATTCTGAAATAACTCCAAGAAAATGGGTACACATGTGACAGGCAAGGACCCATCACAGTGGTAGGTTCCACCATACAAGAAACCTAAATTGCTGAACTATGCTTAGTTGAGTGTGATTTGATATGTTTTGGTCATAAAGCAATTGCTATTTGTCATTCAAATTTAATAAAGAAAGTTGTTGTTGGGACTTGGAATCTTGTGTGGAATCATAACACAAGATACTCCCTTAGTCCCACAATAAGTGCATTTGTAGGACTAGGTCTGTATACCAATGCTGCTACTTAAACTACCAAAATGCCCCTACATATAATTATTTGAGTAGCAGATTTGCAGTACACACATTGCCATAACGCAACAATAGAACCATCTGGAAGATGAAACTATTGGATGGGAAGGTGCCACGACCTTGTGTTTGGGTAGCATTCCTTGCAGTTGAGTGGTGCCTATGTGCTGCTAACCGAACAATTGTGTTTCAGTACTCATGGAAGAGTGCAAATTACCTGGGACAAAATTCGAACTGTAGGATTGCGATCTTTATGGGACAGAGGGAGTAACTTATATAGTTTACAGATAGGTACTTTTCATGAATAAGGTATCTAAGCTTACAACACATTGCCGCATTCCATAATATGGTCACCCACGGATTTTCTTGAAGAACCATCCAAAAGACCAAAATACATCACATACATTTTTTATAAAAAAAACATTTTGGTATTATAGCCACTGCATATTATTTATCAAAACTCTATTAGATATTTATTTAGTCATTCACTTCGAGACGTTGACTTGGTCCTCTACTTCATGGGTTCATATCACTGACCTCTCCAACTGACAGATGGATAACAATGACTATGCAATTTTTACCAATTTGTGCTGACTAATTTTGATGTAGGGTCCTTAGCATGTTCTACTCGATATGATAGAGGCGATCCCTCCTTATAATCATCAAACATCTACTTCAGTACTTAGTGTCACGGGCAGTAGGAGGCTACGATCTGCAGATACTTGCGAAAGCCCTTGTATCAGAGACTGAATACTCATTTGATACTGCCAGGATGTTGATAATCATTTGATACTTGTCGGACAAATATTAAACATTTATATATTTTTTAAATGATAAAATAATTTCGATAATTTGTTGATACCTTGCCGATTCTTTCTGGATACCTAGAAACCCTAACCCCTCATTCTGTGTATAATCGCACTATGAATCCCCACATTGTTTCTCACGTAATCGCCACCCGCCCGATTGCATGGTCGTGATCTGCCATTAAGAGTTTTTGCAGCTTGTTTCCATGTTCAAACTGACAGTAAGAGTCACTAGCGAGGACAAATAACAGAAGATGTGATGAAATACAAAATAATAAGAGGAATCAATACTCTAATAACCTTCTGCAGGATGGTTGGGAACAAAACATGATGCAAAACTTTCAATCACAATTTTTGTTGCAGAATTAATTTATTTATTTCGCAACCACACTTTCCATTTATGATTTATCAGGTGGCTATCATAGAAGTACATGATATTTCAGTGAAATCAAAGTTGCACTGATGTCAGAAGAGAATTTTTACGATGCGATGGAAACCATGTGGGACAATAAGAATATAGATAGGCCAATTGGTCAGCAGTGACCAAATCTAAACAACCAAACATCTTGAGCGCATTCCACCGGTATTTCGTCATTGTAAGTTTGTAACCAAACACCGGAAGAAAGACATGTATGGGCAACCACCTATTATTCATCAAATCACACATACCTTTGCCCAGATGGCCATCTCAACCACATCCATGCCGACAACTTTGGGGATGCTACCCAAGTTTTCTTTGCATATGTTGAGGATGCACATCAGCAGACGGTTCCTGCAACAGATACAGAGCATATTCACAACCTTGGATTGAGCAGAGGTCACAGACAAGGTGGCGCGAGGAACCGTAATGGCATCACCTGTCTTCTTTGTTGCGCATAGTCCATTGCGGTGGTGCGACGCTCTGGCTTCTTAGGTTGTCAAACCCCTAGGAATTTTTTCATAAATTACAACAACCAATTTGGGCCATGACAAAGGAGGAGAAAATATATATTCAATGATTTTTTTTGAAATTACAAACCATTTACGCAACTTATTACAATCAGTTAATCCTTAACGCCAATTCAAAAATTTTAAAATACTATGGATCCATAGATCTTCGGGTTTCATACTACGGGAGTACCGGAGTAGGGCATACCAAGAGGAAGGTGCAGCCGCTGGGATCGTTTTGCACGACCTCTATCTTATGGAGATGCTTGATCTTGTACACTTTTGCCGGCTGATGTGCCCAATCAGAATGCGATCAATAATCCATGTTTATAGAACTTTCCGTTCTGAAGAAACAATCAGAAAAAAACCATGAAACTAGGCGACTGAATTAAAATCACCTCGAGGACGCCACCATTGGAGTACTTGAGCACCCGCAGGAACGCCTTGGTCCTCTGCCCTTTCGCCTTGGCTGCGCCATAGTCCACGGGTGGAGGAGAAGAGGTCAGGAGCGCCTCGATGCAAAGGATGGAGGATAAACGAGCCAAGGAGGTTACTGACTGGTGACAGCGAGGACGCGGGGCTTGGCCATGTGCCGGGAGGCGAGTTTGCCGGCCTTGCCCCAGACGCCCCTGCCCTTGGCCACGCGCATGGCCATCATCACCTTGTCCCGGTCACCCTTCGCTTGGATGCCGGCGTCGCATCCACGCTTCAGCTCCATATCGTCCGCGCTCGAGCGAGCCATGGCGCCGCCGCCACCACCGATCGCCGCTCGGCCTCAACTGGTGAACGGAAGGAACGCTATATATCCTTAGTTGCCACGCCACCGGCGACGCTAGTTCCCGACGTCCGACCGGGTTGATGCCGGGCAGATGGGAGAGCAGTCGGGTTGCGATGGAAAGGGTGAGATCGGGATCGGCGGACACATTCGAAAACTGTTAGTTTGCCATTTGTCGGGCCCTCAAGATCTGGAACTGCTTGTTCGCTGCATGCGCGGGGCTTCTTGCCCGATTCCTCCTCTGTTTCCTCTATTTCGGGCACCATTTGATTTTTTTTTATTTGAACCACTAGGAGAAAATGGAAGGCGTGTGAGGACAGTCCCAATGGAAGAAATCAGGATAATTTCTATAGCATAGGACATTGTGCTAAGATACTAATCTTCCCAGTGGAAAATTTTCTAGTACTGTCCAGATAGAAAATGAACTAATCAGTTTGTATTTGGTCCTATGATATAGCATAGGACATTGTGCTAAGAAATTAATCTTCCCAGTGGAAAATTTTCTAGTACTGTCCAGATAGAAAATGAACCAATCAGCTTGTATTTGGTCCTAGGATCCTCAATGCAGACCGCACCACCGCGCTTTCTCTCCCACGATCTTGCGTAGCGCCCACCTCACTGTCCCCGCCCGCCCCAACTGCGGCGCGCGACGTGCCCCCACCCACGGCTGCTGGTCGCCGCCGGCCTCACCCACCTCGCCATCCCCACCTGCCCGGCTGGAGGCGCACACGCCCGCGGGCCACTCCCGCTCGCAGCTGCTCGTCGCATCCATGGACGACAACGTGGAGCTCGGTGTCCCAAACTTCGGCCTCCCCCTGCGTCAGAGGAGAGGCACAGGGAGAGTCGGATCGACCCACCTCGCGCGTGCTTGGGATCGATGCTCCTGCCTGGCTCGCCGATGGATCATCCTCCTCTTTTTCCGTTCGATTTGCCTCAATTGGATTTGGATTCTGCATATCGACTGAGGAATCCATACATGGCACGGACCAATTGGGAGGCCGATAGGATGTGAGTATCCCTTCTTGCTTCCTTGCTCGATCTGCTGATTGCTTGCTTGTTTGATTTGCGTGCGGAGATGGGAGGCAGGATCGGGAGCGTCTCCGGTGCGGGAGAGGCGACCGGCGGCGACCGCGCTCCTGGCCGTGCTCTGCAGGCCAGCAGGACATCATGCGTAGATGGGGGGCGGGAGCAGGAGCGGGAGCGAGCCGACGGGATCTTGGATGGCCAACGTGTCCAGCTCCTCCTCCTCCTCCCCATGCACGCCGACGAGGTCATTGATACGGGCGTCGTCCATTCCCTACTTCCTCCGACGTTGCTGGCAACCACCGTGACCGCTAGGCGTGCCACATCGACGGATGTCGAGGCGCTTCATGGCGAGCGCGCGCGAGCTCCACTTCTGCCCCCGCCGGGAATGCAAGACCGTCCGCCGGGCGAGCTCCCCTGCTCCACCGCCGGGTGTGCCAGCGCACGGGGTCCCCTATCCCGGCGAGCTCGAGCGGCGACGAACAACCTGCTCACCGGATCCGGAGGAGGCCCATGGAAACGACCCCGTTTCTCCCTAATGTGTTTCCCCTCGTTTCTTCACGCTTTGGTTCTCGCGTAGACGTCGTTTCCGACCGAGGAAACGATTTCTTCATTCCGCCTCCTCTCTCTTCATTAAATCGGTTGCCACAACAGCAAAAAGTTGAGATGTCAAGATATTTAAGGTCAGTCTCAGTGGGGGTTTCATAGTCATTAAATAGGTTGCTATGTGAGCACTTTTGGTGATGTGGCAGTGTATTAATGAAGAGAGAGGTAAAATGAGTTTCATTAGGATGACACCCTCTATGCACAGTTACCTAGACAACTTGTGTCTTGCATGCAACCTACAAAACAACAATAGATGAAATTATGCATTGAGAGAGAGGTGTTTCATTATTGTTTCAAACGTTTTTAGATGAAGTGCCACTCTAGGTAATCATGTATATAACATCTCCGCTAACAATAGCCTAATAGACGTAGAAACCACCGCAAAAGTTGTATTGGGATTGCCCTGAGCACTTGACATGGATGCCATTCGGACTCCGGTCCAGCTCAGTTTACATCGTTTCGGAACGGAAAATCGGCTGACCACGTCGCCAAGCAGCATCGCGGCGACGGAGAACGCGGAGGAGGGAGGCTGGGATTCTGAGCTTCGGCCCGTAATAAATTTCTTTTTTTCTTTTTTCTTTTCTTTTATGTTGATTTCTTTTTTATAATACTTTTTCCTTTCAATTCTTTCTTAGTTTTTTCCTCCTGATCATTTCACTCAGGGTCGTCTTTTATTTCCTAACGTGTTTTTCCATCCATTCTTTACTACCATGTTTTTTTCCTTTTACTTTTATTCTTCTACTATTTTTTCATGTATTCATGATACTTAATTTTCATCTTTCTTATGTTACCATAGTGATTATCTTTAGTTTTTTTCCTATGTTAGAGTTTTCATTAATTCATTTGTTAGGTCATTATTCATTTTTCTTTACCCTTTTTTTCTTTTTCTTCTACTTATCCTTATTTAATTTCTACTCTTTTTTTACATATTTTTTTTCACTTCTTCCATTTGTTATGTTTCTTTTTTCACTCTCTTCGGGCCTGTTTGGGAGGGCTCGGGCTCCACCCAAAATGGCTCTGGCTCTGACTCCTCTGGTGGAGCGGCTCTTCTGGTGGAGTTGGAGCCGTTTTTGAGAAAAAGTTTGGCAAAACGGCTTCTCCTGACTGTGTAAGGTGGATAAGTGGGTGAAATGTCCATAATAACCTTAATTTTTTTTCTTTTTTTCTTTTACTTTCTTCTTTATTTTCTTGCTCAATCGATTGTTTTTTTTTGCTAATCCATAGTCACCGAGACACAACACAACCTGGGTGGGGCCCACACCTCCCTCTTATCCATCCGATCCCGTGGAGATCCCCAACCCATCGCATCTTCCTGTCTCTCTCTCTCTCTCTTTCGTCGTTCCCCACCTGGAAGACGTCGGCGGCGGCTGCGGCCCGAGGACGCCGGCGACGGCTTAATCCGCCAGCTCCGGCGAGATCCGGCGATGGTGGGCCTCTTCTTCCCCTCTTCCTCTTTCCCTCACGCGTGCACCTCGGCCTCCCCCTCTCCATCTCCTCTGGCGGAACCGCGAGCGACGACCGCTCTCCGTCCCGCTCGAGCTCGGGCAGGCGGGCGTGTGCGTCCGGCGCCGCCCTCTCCAACGGCGGCGGATATCCCTAGCTCCCTCCCTTACAATGCCGAAAATCCCTCCCCCTGGCGGCGGCAGCGGCTTCCCTCCCCTACTTCTCCCCGACGGTGAGCTCCGGCTGGATGCCACGAGGAGGCGGAGCGCGCGAAACGGCCTCCGTTCGAGCCACTCTCGAGGGCAAAGGTGTCAGCGAGATGGAGGAGCCGCGTGGAGCCGCGCGGAGCCACGTTTTCGTGGAGCCACGCGGAGCCACGTTTTTGTGGCTCCGCCTCCGTCGTTGGGCTCCAGAGAGTACGATTTCAGGGGCTCCGGAGCCGGAGCCGAGTGTGAAACACCCGTTTGGCAGGGCTTCGGCCGGAACCGCTGCCGGAGCCGGAGCCCTCCCAAAGAGGCCCTCCTTATTTTCCTCCATTGTTTGGTTCCTGTTTCTTGCTTTTTATCTTTTATAATAGTATTTATTCTTTAATTTTTCATTATCATTTATGTTTATAATAGGTATAATAACAATTCTTTTTACTGTATGTATAAGAATTTCTCTTCTATTTAAATATATTCGTTCCCTTTTCAATATATTTTTGTTCCCCTTAACGAATATTTGTTCCTCTTTAGCGAATATTTATCCCCCTTTAGCGAATATGTGTTCCCCCTCATTGAATATTTGTTCCACATCAGTGAATATTTCTTCACACTAAATGAATATTTATTCCTCTGGAGTGAATATTTGTCCCCACTCAGTGAATATTTGTTCTACATTAGAGAATATTTGTTCCACCTCAATAAATATTTGTTCTACATTAGTTAATATTTGTTCCCTCTCATTGAATATTTGTTGCACCTCAGGAAAGATTTGTTCCTCTGTAGTGAATATTTGTTTCTCTTTAGTGAATTTTTGTTCCACATGTATATGTAACACAAAACAATATACGCTTAATTAAAAAATAAGAATAAAAAAGTTCATCAAATTATAGTCAAGTGAGATCTTGTTGTGAAATGTATATTGACAGAAATCCAATGGTGCAATCAAACTTTAATTTTTATGCTCGTGTTATGATTTATGACTTTTTAAGTTTCAATTCATTTTGCATGTGGATAATGTCAACAATTTTTGTGCACATATATCTATGGAACAAATTTTACAGTACCACATAACAAAAAAAAGTATAGTTGCTTCTACGATGAACAATTTTCGCCACTATGAAGATACAATTCGTCACTAGAGAAGTTCTGTGACAAATTCCCAAACGTCACCAAGCGAGCATGAAGCCCGTTTTTGTGTGACCAAATGCCCAAAAACTTACGTAATTGTGACTTTCACATTTTCTGTTTTATGACGCGTCACAAAAAACATCATAGAACGTATAAATCCAACGTCCTGATCCACCCTGACAGCTGACGTAGCGCCCCGTCCACGTCGGCAGGTAACATGTCGGCAGCACGTGTCACGGAGAGGGAGGCCACGAGGCAAGCTAGCATGAGGGCACATGTGCTGTTTAAAATAACAACACATGGACTTTCGTCATGTTGACATGTGCCCTCATGCTCGTTGCCTCGTTTAGACCCTAGACAAGTGTCGCTATGTTATGTGTCATTTTTTTTGTCCACCCAGCCTTTTCAGTGTGTTCATGTTTCATTTTTCTATTGGTCCATGTACATTTTCATTGTTGGTCCATGTGTTAATTTACTATTGGTCTATTTTTTGTTCCCACTACTAGAGGATCCACTTTTGGTACTAATCATAAACCCCCTTAGTACCGGGCAGATAAAAAATATATTTGACCAACAACGCGAACATTTCTTACGACCATCTCACCTACGCAACACATGTGACCAAAAGAGATGTGCTTTCTTTTTTTAGTAATAATCCGGTTAGTAACACCGGCCGGTACCAAATAGGCAAATACCACAATTTAGTACGGATCGGTGGTATTGATTGGCACTAAATGGTCTTGATTTTGATTTAGAACTACTAGTCCGTAACACCGGTGTTGTTGGCCGGTACGTAATTGTCTCTAAGGACGTTGCCCGGTACTAATTTCACACATTAGTACTGACCAAAAATACAATCGGTATTAACGTAGTGGATGAATGCTCCATTCTCCACTAGTGTTCGCGTGTCGTTATCACTAAAAGAAATATGGTCACTGGTCATGAACCGAAGCGTGTCGTAAACACAACTTTTTATGTCAGAAACTGTGATTTATGACCCTAGGTGTTACGAAAAACGTTCATCATCAATCAAACAGCATAAATCTGACTAGTTGCATTCCTTATTTTGGTACATTACTAAGATAATGACATGAAAATTCAACTCACATTTCATCATAAAGCTATTTTGAAGGTCCTACCACGTTGGACATGTATCCAACATTGCTTTGACGTGGCAGGGGCATGACGATTTCAGTTCGTCACAAATTGAAGCAGAGTCCATTGAAGAGCCTTTATGAGCCCAATGTTTTGAGGCAATTTTAGCTTGTTATAGGTTTCCATTGTATATTTTGGCCCAAAAAATGTTTGTTGCCCGTTATATTGGAGTGTTTTATTGTAGACCTAGCCCATCTAACGAGGAGCCAATATATTGCATTTATTTTTGTAGTACCATGTTGGGTTATTTTTTTCAGGTGCTAGCTCGTTAATGCATTAATTTCACATTACAATATAATCAATTTTTCTGTTGATCACCATCACGCAATCACTGACATAAAAGTAGCTCAATTTCTACATCCATATAATTCACATCGTCATAATTGAAAAGTTCATTGCTACAGTTATGCAAAAGAACAACAAGGTATTGGCAACAATGCAACATCTCTACTCCTAAAAAGTTTAGAAATGAGAACAAAATCCGGTAAGTGATTTTCCAACCGCCCCACACCCCTCAGGTGGTACGTCATTTTTTTCCATTTTTACCCTTCGCTTCGCCGCTCCCCACGCCCAATCCACGACGCAAAAAAGAAACCGCCGCCTCCTCCTCCCTTTCGGCCTTCCGCACGCCGCCGCCTCCTTCGCATCCCGCCTCCTCCTCAGCACGTCGCCGCCTGCGCCGTGCACCCTCTGCATGTCGCCGCCTCCTTCGCATCCCGCTTCCCCCTCCACCCTTCATTTCTTTGTTTTGTCCGCTACATGGAGTCACTCCCCGCAGTCGTCTTCGTCCTTCCTCTGCCACTACCGCTGTCGCTGTCGCCGTCGCTCCTACCCGCCGTCCCTCTTTTCCTCATCCCACGTGCCAACCTGTCGGCGCGACGCCACCCAACTTCCCTCCCCTGCGCCAAGGCTGCCGCCACCGCCCCTCTTTCTTGCCCGGGCCAGTGAGTTCGGCCACCTCCCCAACGCTGGCATGTTGCAGATCTGGCCGCGGAGCTAGATGAGGATCACGCCCACGTCATCGATGGCGGCCGGCAGATGGTGCTCGGGGGTGAGGCAGTAGTCGGCGGTCGGTGGAGGCTCGTGTTCGTCGATTTGCTGACATCTCTAAGCGCTGCGAGTAGGAGCCGCGTGCCACCAACAAGCAATCGCCCCAACGTACTCCACCGGCGACGTCGCATACCTACTGGCCGGCCAAGGGTGATCACTGTTGGCTATTTTAGCGACACACGAATAAATCCGCAAGCGCACGGATACCGTTGTAGCTTTCACCTCGGAGTATTCCAAGGGTATCGAATCCAAGGGAGCATGTGTGCACTAACTTCGTACAGTCGGTCCAAGGACACACCCAGACAAGAGGTAAGGATAGAGAGGATTCCTAAAGATAGCACTGTAGATGAGATTAAAGGTCGATCTCTAGATAGAACTTGGCTTAGGGTACCGATAGCCCTGACTTAACAGGCGACTCCGGTACGTGGATCTATGTGGAAGGAGCTCTGACTATATCCAGCTGCGGAGGATCAACGAGGGCCAGAAGGGCTGTCACCACCTCCTGGACTGCCTCTACCTAACCTTGGGATAAGCCGAACAGATGATAACCGGTAGCGTGTCTCAACGTCCACGTTGTGGTTACTACCGTAGCCAACGGGCTACGGCACCCTGTACTAATAGAACTACGACCACGGAAGAGAACTGATCTCACTCACTATAGGTACTACTAGCTTATACTTAAGGCATACGAGAGAGCACTTGGTCCCGTACTATGCTTCCAACGTATACGAACGACTTGCAACAGACGAACGCATAAACTCAGGATCTACGCACTAGCAGAGGAAAAAAGGCTACTCATGCAACCTATCATAAACTATTAGAAAGGAATCATGAACACACTTTATTCTAATCAGAGCATGCAAGCATACCCACTTTATTCTAAATGACGAACATGCATACAAACGGATATGAGCACTTATGAACCTATGCTACAAGATCGAAAGGTTGTGTTCGCGAAGAACACAAGCCTCTAAATCAAGAACAAGCAAAGAACACAAGAACATATCATCTATGCATGAATGCTACTTTAGTCTAAATAGAAAATACGGAAATACTTACTTTACTCTAATTGAAGAACAAAGCATCCATAGAGATACAAATCTCTCTCTCTCACTCTCCTATTCTCTAATCTACCAAGGAGAGGCCTCTCCTTTGAAGGGAAGCTCTCATCCTTGGGTGAGATGGTGTGTCTCTATTCTAGCCCCCTCCACCTCTATTTATAGTGCCAAGACAAGTTACTAGGCTGCCTTGGGCGTCACCAAGGCACCAATGAGGTGGTGACACATGGCGCAAAGGAGTGGGGGCCAAGTTGGTGAATATTCCATGAGAAGGAGCTACAGGATTTCGAAGGGATATTCGGGCAGGCACTGCACCTGGCACCGCCTTTGGTTCGTCACGACAAGCCGACACGTGGAAGGGTGGCGCGAGGGGTCTCAAGGTGGGGTCGGCCGACCTAGGGGGTCGGCCGATCCCGGGGTAGCCCCGATCACGCCAGTTTCCGTCCAGGTGACTGCCAGGTGGGTCCCAAGGTGGGTATGGGGGTGTTCACGGTGTTTCTAGCCAGTTATCTCGTGGTTGTGGGCCCTTGGATCCGCGTGCTGTCTCCTGATTGGTCGAGAGTGTAGTTCTTTGGATCGATGAGGTGTCATGGCCACGTGGACTCCTGCGTGGTAGCACGTCGCCACGTGATCTGGTGTGGGTCCCACCGGGCCCACATGATATCTTGTGCATATCTCTTTCATCCGAACTCCAAAGTAGGCAAAAGATATATCCATTTCGATCGTCTCGACGATCCCGTTGCGATGGTGCAGACTAATTTGGCATTTGAGGTTGTTTATGATGTTGTCATATCTACGCCATTGGTTTACTTGCTCTCAATTGTATCATTCCATGTGCATTTTGATGTGTCCTGCAACAAATGATAGAAACACCAACACTTGTGGAAATTGACAGTATAAACCCCTATTCTAGTGTTGATAATCACTTTTCATTTATGTTATGCAGGAGTTGACGGTGTAAAAGTGGTACTTAACAGCCGTCAACAACACCCCCACACTTGACCTTTGCTCGTCCTCGAGTAAAGGAGAACAAAACAAAGGTGAGACATGATATCCAAATGTATGAAGCAAGCATAAGAGATATTCCAAACTATAACTTGTACTTGTGAACTTTGTGAAGTGTTTATCATGCCATCTTGGGTAGTTGAGGAATGGAACGGTCATCATGTCAAGTAACTCGGGGTTTTGCAATAAGTTTTCAAAACAAACCTTGCTTAGCTCCTCGTTTGATTCTCTCAGATCACTCAATGTGTATGTGTCCTCACCAAGGCATTAGATTTGCCTTTCTTTCATCGTACTTCTAATGATGGCTATATGTGGAGCTCAAGGTAGGATAAAATATAAAGCATACTTGCATCACATCTATTGCAAAGTCAAAAACCGGATCCAAGGAGAAAATCAAGTCATACAATCAGATCAAGATGTGCACATGTATGGATGTGATGGATATGGTAAGGTGGATACTAGGCCCGGAATGGGTGCTAGATATTACCATATATGTGATGAATGTCGTGGTGATGGTAAGGTGGACACTAGGCCCGGAACGGGTACTAGTTATTACCATCAAATTTATTGGAACTCCTTTTTGCATGATCACATCTCTCTAATTTTCCTTCTTTATTTTAGACATGGGCTATCCTTTCTTTCTTTCTTTCTTTTCATGCCTTAGGCATTTTTTCGCTCATGCTTTGAGCATGGTTTTTTTTCACCTATGCTTTTGAGATTTTTTTTGCATAGCCCATGCCTCTTTTTCAAGGACTTTTCGAGAGAAGGAGGTCACACCACATACGGAGCCCGAGGCGTAGTGGGTGGGGGCAGAGGCACCTGACGGTTCCCGTCTTGTCAATATTACTCCCCTGCCTTCCCCTGCTTCTTCCATAAGCTTATTATCTCTTTCGCTTCTTCTTCCTCCTCACGATCAACCACTACAAATCTCTGGTCACCGAGAGAAGGTGAAGATGGCGTCGAGTGCCCCGTCGCCGGCGAAGCGGGGACGAAGGGAGTACGATGACGACGAATGCCGCCGTCGGAGAAGAGGAAGGAGCCGATGACCAAGAAGAAGGACGCCGACGAGGAACCGTTCGGCGACGACACTAAGTTGGCCGTCCACCTGCTCAAGAGCGCGTTCAGCAAGCTTCAAGATGTTGGTGAGGCCTTCGACATCAAGTCGTCTCATGAAGTGGACAAGGACCCGAGCGTGAAGGGTCTCACCTTCAGGATCCACGAGTTGGCTGAAAAGCTCGAGAACCTCCCCGTGGTCAAGCGGGCTGGCCACCACTTCGACTTTGACGACGGCGGCTCTGACGGCGATGACGGCTCCGACGCTGACGACGGCTCCGACGGCAGCCACGGTGGTGACGACGGCTCCGACAGCAACCACGGCGACGACGACGGCGGGACTCCGACGGCGACAACCGACTAATTGATAGACTCCTCTACCATATATAGTAATAATGTGTGTGTGTGTGTCTTCGTCAGGTTGTTGGACATGAACTGCTTAGTTTGTTTGTCGATCATGAACTGCTTAGTTAATTAGTTTGGTTGTTGGATTTTGTATGTCATGAACTCGATCTAATATATGCGAGTAGATCCATCCGCGTCTCCTATTAGATCTGGAGATCTGTTGTGATGAACTGGAGATCTGTTGTGATGAATTATATCTTAGAGACAATGGATAGTAATTGGCGACGCGGATTAGCGAACCTATATCGCCTTTGTTGGCAGTTATCTTTTTATATTGGCTGCTCACGCTGACGTGTGGACCCATCACTATTTTTTTTGGAATGAAACTTGCTTCCCTAAAATATTAGAGACCATAAAACAGCACCTAAAAAATCATAAGAATACGAACAATTCATATTTGGACATTTAGTATTTGAATAAAATATCAACAGTCACACTTGTGTGCCCAAAATTCTTATAATTCGTTTTTACATCCCATGTTAATGATATAATAATTCTAATAACATCTAATGTGCTCTAAAAAATATACAAATTGACTTGGCAACATAATTTGGGTACCTAAACTTGTCTTCAAAATTTCAAATGGTTTCGATGAAGGAATAATATACTTGTGTATAAATGTCTACATCCCTCACATAGTTTCCTAGAATGTTGCTTGAACATTGAAGTTTTCCACACTTTCCAACATGTTCGAACTCATATGCATTTGAAAACTTAACAAAACCTTGTGTTCACCTTAGGCTTATGAAATGCAAAGTTTCATCACTAATGGTTGTGTAAAACAAATATTATTTATATGTTTTTGTACTTACAAAGAACAAAATAAGGCATATAAACATTATTCAAGAAACGAAATATACACTGAACAATAAAATTAATGAAAAGATGGTGATTTTAGAAAAATTTAGAAAAAAATCAAATTTGGACTAATTACGATGAAGAAATACATGTTACAACATTTGATTGCAAATTAAAAGTAGAAATGCGAACTGTTCTTCATTCGAATAGAATTGGGGCCCCACAGTCATTGGCGACACGGGACCGATAATCCGCGTCAGCTTTGCTGCTCTTCCAAAAAATTACACAGATAATACGAGCAACATACTCCGTTTGAACTTCACCATTTCGCGGCGAAGCCTACAGTCTTAGCTGCAAAACAGAGAAATTCCAAGCCATCCTTTATCCACGCCGTCATTGCCTACGCACGGCTGATCGCCGCGCACCTATGCCGGAGGCGGCAGCGGTTCACCCCAAATGCGCCACGTCGAGAAGTGGATCGCACGCGCGGCCTTCTCGCACAAAGGTAGACACCCCTCGTTGCTCAGCCATCTCGACGTCGTACTGCCACCGCCCGCGACCCGCCTCATCTACCGCTTCGTAGTGTCGTCGACGGCGGCACCGCCATTGTCCCTGTAGAGCAAGATGGCATATAGATAGGCCGCCGCATCGTGCCCACCCTCGGCGGCGCGCCGGAGATCATTGCTTTCCCTGTTTTCCATGAACACGGCTTTGATCCCGGAGAAGAAGCAAGTCCCCGGATTCCCGAGATCAGTCAACATAGCAAGAAAGGCTTTGTAAGCGGTGGGGTCCCACACCCAAGAAATCTCATCTCTTATCCCCTCTATCGACAAACGCCGGCCGACATCACGGTGGCCGCACACGCGGTGCATGGTCGAGCAAGTACCTCGTAGGTTGCGGAGGTCAGCCAAGGACCGCTCTGAGGTCGCACCAACGCGCGCCGCAATCTCAATGCGGAGGTCTTGTGGGAGGTCCAGCAGCGACGGCTGGTGCCGCCTGCTGCTTCCCGGCATGCTACTCATCTCCGGCCGGGAATGGTGACGATGAGGAGTAGGCAGTTGCTGTTTTTTCGCGGGTAGATGAAGGAGCAGGGGATCTAAATTATTTTGGAATGAGAAGATACAGGGACTTGTTTCCAAACACAGTTTAAGTATGCAATGGATACGACGTTTGGCTAATCCGCGTATCCTTTAATTCTCCATTGGAGACGACGTTTGGCTAATCCGCGTATCCTTTAGTTCTACATTGGAGACAACGTTTGGTTAATCCGCGTATCCTTTAATTATACAATGGAATCACTACCCCTGCTGTCAGCCATTGACTGGGCGACTGTTTCCCCTTTGACCGGATATGGCATCAATTTCTTGGGAACCTTCCCGTTTCCTGTGCTTTTGATATAATCCCTTCCGTTTTTTTACAACCGATCTTATCCCTTCCTTGTTTTTGCTATAAAAAGGCATTGATGCCTATCAGTCCTCCCCACTTGCTTCGTTCTTCTCTAGATCTAGATCTAGCTGTGGCACAAAGAATAGATCTTGCAGGGCGCAAGCTTTTGCTTTTCTCTCTTCTTCCTCCTCCTCGTTCTCTTAGTTGCTAGAAGAATTCTTGTGATATGGGTGATTGGGTTGCTCATCCCTCTAGCACAGTTGCTAGAAAAATCCTTGTGATATATCTCCTTGTGATTTTGCATCAGCTGTCGGGGGAGAGTATCCCAGAACCTCCTGGCATCAGGAAGAACAAGCCGACGGAAAGATCACTACTAAGGTCTGGGGAGAGAAGCCCAAAACCCAACTGTTGTATCTTTCTCGTCAAACTTTCGCTTCCTCTTGCTTTCCCTCCTCCTCTAGGAGGAGGATTTTGGAAGGGATATGTTTCCACCCTTGATCCGTTGTATCTTTCTCTTGTGCTCACTTGGAAGCATGAAGAAGCCGACGGTAAAGTCACAGAATCTGGAGCATATCTCGTCAAACTTACATTTCCTTTTGCTTTCCCTCCTCCAGGAGGAGGATATTTGAAGGGATATGTTCTCCCCTTCCATTGTATTTTCCTCACTTGTCAGCATGACGAAGAACAAGCCGCCGAGAGCATCTCTTTTGCTTAGTTTAGATCTATATATGTTCCTCATCCTGGTAGTGCCTAGTGATGATGAACATAGATGGCCTCTTTGTAACCTTCTGATGTATCAATGATGACTATAATCTGTGTGTGTGATTTTGCATCTTAAGAGACATGCTTGTGTGATTATCTGTGTGCAGTCCAATTTTTTGTATGATTTACCTACTCACTTGCAAGCATTAAGAAGAACAAGTCGACGGAAGTATATCTCTTTTGCTTAGTTTAGATCTATGTTCCTCATCCTGGTAGTGCCTAGTGATGATGAACATAGATGGCCGCTTTGTAACCTTCTGATGTATCAATGATGACTGTAATTTGTGTGTGATTTTGCATCTTAAGAGACATGCTTGTGTGATTATCTGTGTGCGGTCCAATTTATTTGTACGATTTACCTGCTCACTTGCAAGCATGAAGAAGAACAAGCCGACGGGGGTTGGCTAATCCGCGTCTCTTTTGATGTAATCTGTGTGTGTGATTTCGCATATCTTGCCCATAACAAAGGCGACGCGGGTTGGTTAATCATCATCTCTTTTATATTAACGCCCGTTACTGATGATAATAATGTCAGCAGCCTGCAACATACTTACTGAACTGAAGCAAAATATAAACAGAATATATACAGTATCTTAGGCAGAATATATTACAAAAAGGATTCAAATTCCACCACATCCTATATATTACAAAAAGGATTCCACCAATACATCACATCTTTTATATTACAAAACGGATTCCATTTCCACCAATAGACACATCCTGCATTACAAAAAGGATTCAGCAGAAATCAGTCTTGTTTTTTCTTCTTTGATTTCTGTAAATAGATTTTTTTCACTATGGTCGCTTCGCAAGTACGGTGTTTTGTTAGTTCCCAAGAGTCGGGGTTTGTATGAAGTGTCAAATGATGGAATTTCGTCAAACTGGTTGTAACCCTCCTCCTCAACAACATTTTCAACCCCAACAATCCTTTTTTTCAGGAAGAACCACAGACCAGTTGTTCTTTGAAAGGTCAGGTACATAGAACACTTGCTCAACATCGTTAGCGAAGACAAACGGTTCGTTTTTGTAACCAAAGACCCGGAGATCAACACTAACATAACCATATTTGTCCTTGCTCATAGCTCTCTTCCCATTGGTGACCCATCTACACCGAAACAAGGCTACCTTCAATCCTACATAATCAAGCTCCCATATCTCCTCTATTTGACCATAATATGTGTCTGTATCCATGTCATCATCATCATCACTGTCGTCGACGATGGCCCGTACACGCACACCACTATTTTGATAAACGCTCTTTTTATCCTGGGCCATGGTGTAGAACGTGTATCCATTGATATCTATTGCTTGGTATTTTGTAACAGTGAACAATGGCCCCGCTGCTAGATTCCTTATCTCGTCGGTTATTACAGCATTGCTGCATGTCTCGACATAATCTCGGAGCCACCTACTGAAACCTTGCATGTGCATCTTTGCAAGCCAACCCCTACCACGGTCAGGGTTGTCTTGATGTAGTTGTCGCTTGTGGTCATTAGCAAACAGTGTAATCAGGTGCAGCTGTTGTATCATGGTGAAATGAGCCTTTTGGAAGGCATCTGGTTCCGGAGTGACTGACTTTTTCTCCAGGGTCCCAACACCTGAAAGCCTACCGTCATGCCGTGAGCGAGGCACGCCAATAGGGTTTTGGGGTCCATATAACCCATGGCCCACTCCACTGCTTCGATGGTCTCGTAGCCACGAACAATGGCTCCCTCCGGAAATAACTGGTTATGTACCAATGATTTCAGGAATCCATAGAACCTCTCATATGGAAACATCTGATGAAGGTAAGATGGGCAAAGGTACCACATCTCCCTCGTGAGGTGTGCTGTTAGATGCAGCATGAGATCAAAGAATGATGGTGGGAAGGTAGCTTCAAGCAGCATAGGGTCTCGAAATGCCTCCTCTCTAAGTCCAATGGTTTTTCCTCATCAATCACCTTCTGTTCTATTGCATTGAAGAATAAACACAAGCTCGTGACTGTGTCGTGAACCATTTTTGTCTTGATACCTCTAAGTGCAACAGGAAGAAGAGATGTCATCAACACATGGCAATCATGAGATTTCATAAAGTTGAAATTCATTTTCATGTCCTTCATGGACACTAGCCTCTTGAAGTTTGATGAGTAGCCTGAAGGTACTTTCAAATCATGCAAAAACTGACAGAATTCTTTTCTCTCTGCCTTTGACAAGGTGGTTGCAGCAACGAGAAGGTCCGTCCCAGTCTCTGTTTCCTCTGCATGGAGCTCCGACCTAATGCCCAAATCTTTAAGATCCTCCCTTGCATTTTTATGATCTTTTCCTTTGGATTTCTGTTGCAATAATGTTCCACAAGTAGCTTCACACACATTCTTCTTGACGTGCATGTTGTCAATCGAATGATGCACATCCAACATCGGTCAATACTCTAGCTCCCATAAAATTGATTTCTTGTTCCACATTCCTTCTTCTTCTTCTTCTTCACCATCTCGTTTCTTTCTTTTGCCAAGGGATTTTTCAGTCAGTTTGGGTAACTCCTCGATAGTTTTGACGTCCTTGACTTTCAAGTGGACCAGATCTCCAGCCACATGCAACGGTGCCTCTCAATCCTCCTTTTCCCCATTAAACTGACAATCCATGGCTCGGTATGCATGTTTCTTGTTGAGGAAACGACGGTGCCCCATAAATACGTATTTCTTTGAATGTCTTAGCCACACTGCGAAAGTATCTTCCAAGCAGTGTGGGCAAGCTGCACCTTTCCTTTTACTCTGGCCAGAGAGGTTGCGATGAGCCGGGTTGTCGTTGATGGTGGTGAACAACATGGCGCGCATTGTGAACTCCACATGCTTGAACTCATCCCAAACCTCCTTCACACCAGGCCTCCATAGTATCTTCAAGTCATCAATTAGTGGCCTCAAGTAGACATCAATACGGTCGCCAGGTTGCTTTGGCCCGGAGACCAATATTGTCAGCATCATATATTTCTGTTTCTTGCATAGCCAGGGTGGAAGGTTGTACAATGACAGCACGACAGGCCAGGTGCTATGTGTTGAGCTCTGGTGACCGAATGGGTTCACGCCATCTGTGCTCATAGCAAACCGTATGCTCCTTATGTCTTCGTTAAACCACTTAAAGTGGTTATTAATGTTACCCCATTGTGCTGCATCTGCGGGGTGCCTAAACTTGCCATCTTCCTTCTTTCGGCCTTCCTCATGCCAACGCAAGAGTTGGGCTTCCTTTCGTATTGCGAATCATCTTCTCTGCCGAGGAATGATGCAAAAATACCATGCTACCCTCATAGGAGCCCCTCTGTTAGCCTTCTTCTTCTTGCCTCTGATCTCCACGGGCTCGTTCTCGTCATCAGTATTATTATCATCTTCACCATCCTTTTTCCTCTTGTACCGATCGCAACCACACTTGGGGCACTTGTCAAGGTCTGCATAATCTCCACAGAACAATACACAACTGTTCTTGCATGCATGGATTTTTTCAACATCTATTCCCAGAGGACAGATTAGCTTCTTCGCCTCATAGACAGACTCGGTTATTTGGTTTCCTTCAGGTAGCATGTCTCTAAGCACATCCAATAGATGTTTGAAACTTTTGTTGCTCCAACCATGATCTGCCTTAAGCTGCAGAAGTTTTAGATCACCAGAAAGGCGAGAGTACTTCTGACAATCAGGATAGAGGGGTTTCTTTGAATCTTCAATGAACTGCTTCAGCCTCGCTAATTCATAAGGTGTGTACACTCGTTGAAACTCAACATCCCGCAACATTTGATCGACATTGTGCACACATTGCAACACCTCACCATCATCGAAGCCCCTAACTTCTTGATCAGTGATATCCTCAGGCCTCATCACATTGGGTGGGAATGGTTCATTTTCCTCAAAAACTGCACCTTCATCAAGGTCTTCATCATGGTCGGTAGCATGGTGTCGCACTTCACCTTCATTTAGGCAGTCTGGTTCGAGTTCATTAAGGCCTTCCTCACCATGTTTATTCCAACACGTGTAATTTTTTGTGAAACCATGTGTGACCAAATGATGAGAAATGATTTCCCGTTGTCCGAATTTCTTTTGGTTGAGACAATCTATACAGGGGCAAAGCATTGCCTGAACACCACGGTTTCTCATATCCGCCTCTGCTTGATTTAGAAAACCATTGACCCCGCTTAAGAAATTCTCCCAATCTTCTTGGGGTTGTCTGTACATCCAAGCCCGGGCAGCAGCCGCCATCTGCATTCCATACACCAAATGAGCATAATTCATCACACAAAAAAACCGATAACATAAGAGGATTAGGACAGCTGAAGAATTTCAATAAAAGGGGGGCAATTAGTTTCTACCTTGACGAGGACTTTCTACGAGGCGAGCGCGATCGAGGAGGAGGATCAGAGGCGGCGTCTCGGCCGCGGCGACAGCACAGAGGATGGCACCGAGCCCGAGAGGGAGGGGACACGGAGGCGTCTGCTCTGGATGACGCCACGGTCGACATCCGCTTGCCCCTTTTGCCGTCGCGCACGCGGCCGGCCGGCCTGCTGCAGCGCTGACTTTCTGAGGAGAGAGAGCGTGATCCTCAGAGCGCGCGCAGCTGGCGGCGGCGAACGGGGCAGGCCGGCGGGGACTTCTGAGGAGAGAGAATGAGTGACCTTCTGAGGAGAGAGAGCGAGTGTTGTTGTCGGAATGGGAGTGGCCTTCTGAAGAGAGAGAGCGAATGGTGTCGGAAGGAGAAGACAGAGACGTGCAATAACAACACGCGTCTCCGATGTGAGAAAAAAGGCGACCCTGGGTGGCAATCAAAGGAGACGAGTCCTAAGAAACGAGCGTATCCAATTGGGTCGCCATCAAAGGAGACGCATCCTAACAAACATGCGTCTCCAGTACGAAAGTTATCGGTAACAGACACTAAAGCCGGTTACCAATACGGCAGTGATCAGTAACGGACTTAAAGAGCCCGTTACCAGAAGTCCACATTGGTAACGGGCGTAATGGAGGCAAACCCCGGGGTCGACCTGCCACGCTTATGGGTAACGGGCGCCAAACAACAACCGTTACAGATGTGGGTGCATGTAACGGGTGTTAAGGGCCCGTTACAAATGCTGCGTGACCTATTTGAGGTTTTCATAGTGACTGGAGGTTGCCGTTGATGGCCCTGATGGTGGCGCCGAACCCCTGCGGCACCACCCCGTGCACGTTCTTCATCCAGAACCAGAGCGCCGTCTTGAACGAGATCGTGGGATCATGCGCCACCTTGTCCGGGTTCCCGAGCCCATCGAAGCCGATGCTCCTCCCCACCGGCCCGTAGTTGAGGCTTTTACCTGTATGTCATTAAAAAAGTTGGTACCGACTTGTGTGCCATTAAAAAAGTTGTCCGCACCAGTGTGCCATCGTCCTAAACTTCTTTGCCCTCTATGCCATTCCGTCCACGATCTGTTAGAAATCCACCGTTAGAACGCACAGACATGTGGGACCAGGTATGCGAAATGTCCATCTTGCCCCCACCGCATTGACTGGTTGATTCAATTAGGTGCTCTCTCCTCTCGACTCCTCCCGTGTTCTCTCCTCTCGGCTTGCTCCCGAACTCGAACCCTAGGGGTGGTGGTGGCGATTCCGGCTGGCGGATCCGGCGGGCGGTGAGTCGAGCGGTCGGCGCAGCGATTCGAGCGCGAACCCAGACTGTGCAGCGTCCAGAGCCGGGAGGCACGGCCGCCGGATTCGTGCCCACCCCGGGCAGCGCCGAAGCAGAGCTCGGTCGTGCGCACGCCAGCGGCGGCGTGCCTGCGGCGGCCGGGTGAAGCTCGCCCGAGGCGGCCGCGCGGAGCTCGCCTGCGGCGGCCGGGCGGAGCTCGCCTGCAGCGACGACCACGGTGAGGCTCGCACGCAGCTGCGAGGCTTCCGCAAGCAACATCGTCAGAGCGAGAACAAGCACGAGAAGCAGTGATCGCAAATTGGAATGTAATGAACGCACAGCTTAGCAAATGTAAAATCGATTTTGCATATTTTATTGCAAGATCCAGTCCAATTTCCTTGCTTCGATTTGATTTATTCCACGCTTCTATTTTGTTTGCTTCAATCTGATTCAATCAAGAATGGTGCATTGACGGGTTTGGCTTCGTACTGTCGGCGACAGGCAGCAGGCAAGGCTCTGCGCATGCTGCATGGTGCCGACCGCCGGTGCCTACCAGAGGGGCGAAGTGACGAACGGCAGAACGCAGGTGCGACTTCGCGGACGGCGGTATTGTGTCACAAGTCTTTTCTTTTTCTTGTGATTTTTTTCTCAGTCACGTTACTCACGTAGACATTATTGTCATCGTCCTGGCGCCGCTGGCAGCCGTATTGTCTAGTTGAACCAGTTCCATGCACGACGCATGTGCGAATTCATCGGTGAAATAAAAATGTTCAATCTGAGAGGAAACTTCTACCATCTTTACCGGTGATGTATGCATGCTTAATTTCATTACCCTGCAGAGGAAGTTTTATTGGAAATCGGTTTCTCCCAAAGCTACAACTTTCATCATTATTAAAAAAATGTATAACAGACGCATCAAGTAAACAATCAAGGCTCGTTGAAAGGAATCGGGTGCTCGTGATCCAAAAAGGGGAGGGAGTGAACTAGCCAAACTTAAAATCTTATGTTTATGGCTTCCACTATTTTCATCAAAACATAAACTAGATTAAGCTAATTAGATGTGCAACTATGATTGATATGGTGTGAAATCTTAAAAAGTCGTGCAACCTATAGTCAATCGTATCAAGATATTAGTAAAGGAGCACAAGTTGCAAATATGGAATGTGGAAACGTTTAGGAGGAGATAAAGGGAAGCGAACTCTTGACATAAGATTTATCTCGTGATATCTGTTGACGCGAAAATAGGACGTCACCTCCGCGCGCGACACACGTGACTCCCCGGTCTGTCGCGAGGCGTGCCAGCCAATCTGATCTGTTGATTGACAATGGAAAAATATTAGGGATCGGCTAGAGAACCGATGGCCTTTTAGCGACACGTGTACCAGCCAATCGGCCGATACGGGTAAAGCGGGATCGACCGGCTCGAGAGCGACCGAGGCGCTGATAGGTAGACAAACAGGTCGGCTGGATCGGCCGATCGTGACGTCAGCACTCGAGAAGGTCGGAATCGGCTGCGAAGGTAGAAGCCGATGGGATCTAGATCGAGTGGGATAATTTGTGATAATAGCTAAAAATCACAAGAATTGGTACGAAAACTTGCAGATCTAGCTAATATCGGTAAGGGGTGAATAAAGAACTAGACGAAACCTCAGCGATGCGCCCGGAGGTTAAAGCCTAGGGTTATTCGGTAAAACGGTACTCACAAGCTTGCCGGAGATCGATTGATGCAGCCCGACGAACTTGAAGGACGGCGTTGTAGAAGAGAAAAAACGCAATGGCGAAGTCGCTGAAAAGTAGATGTTGTAAAAGTAGATGCTGTAAAGTAAAGAGTTTGCCCGGAGGCGGTTTGTTTGATATTGGTGTGTACACTTTTTCCCGACCACGCAGGGTCGCTATTTATGTCCTGACGACAACCCGACTCCTAGCCGATTACGGCACTGTTTAGTTGCATCTAAAGAAAGATAAAGACTACTAAAAATAGAAAAAGGACTCTCGCAGGAGTCAAAATTCCCTAAAACTGACTCTTGACCCATTGTCAATCGTGGATTGACCCGCCTCCATCGTGCTTTCCTTCTGGCGTATTTCCTTGATCACCGCCTTCTTCCTCTCCATCGGCCGATCCTCCGGTTGACCATCGGCCGATCCTCCGGTTGACCATCGGCCGATCGCTTTGACCCGCTGGCCCACTATCAGGATCGAATTCCTCTGACCATCGGCGAGTCCTGTTGACCACCCTTTTTCTCTCTCTTCAATCAGCTGATTACACTTTGTTTTTCATCGGCTCCTTCTCCTTATTCTTTTGACCCGTTTTTCCAAAAAACGGTGTCAACACATGCCCCCCAGTTTTGGAGTAAATAATCTTTTGCTCCGAAATTTCTTCGAATCCGTTATCTCCCTTGATTCGAAGTCAGCCGAAGAATCCCAACAAATCTTAGGGGCCATAAATACAACTGCCTCGACTCTTCCTTTCTCCCTAAATCTTGTTGCTCCGAACAGCTCGAGCTTTCAGGCGACGAACCCTAACCTCCAAAGCTCTTTTGCTGATTCATGGCGTCTTCAAGTTCTGCTGGAGGTTCTCGCTCTGCCCCTGTGCCTCCAAAGGCGTCCCTCTCTTCAGTTCCCCCGGTATCTCTTCTGTTCTCTTGCTTTTATTTACCTTTCAACACCGCTGCTCTACTTTGTCTGAAGTTCAAAAACTTCTTTCATTTATTTCTTCAGGCACTTAGATCCAATCTTATTATCCCTGTTGATGACAAACCTGGACTCGCTTTTCTCGGCCCAATGGGTGATACTGACCCCACTGAAATGATCAACTTTGAAACTGGCCGAATCCCCTTCAAGTATGCTTCTTTGAATCTAGCCGATTGGGATACTTGCTTTAGGTCTTGGACAGGTTACGTCAAAGGTTGGAGAGATTGGTACCTTAGAGTTTCTGCGAAGAATAGGGATTCCTGGGAGCAATATAAAATTAGCCAATGCATTACCTTATCTCTGTCTGAGATGTCCCGGAATGAATCCCTATTGATAGCTGCCTCTTATTTTTGGTCTGACGCACTTAATGCCTTCTTGTTTGGTCATGGGCCGATGGCTCCAACATTGGCCGATGTCCTCCTACTGACTGGCCTAGATATTTCTTCTTCGGATGCTCTTTTTAGCCTCCAGAATGACAAACCTTCTCATCAATTGAAAACAAAGAACATAGGTGGATGGTCTGGTTATATTCCTGAGCACAAGAAAGAGGGAACTGTTGGCCACAGGGAACATGTTGCTTTTCTGAATATGTGGCTTGAGAAATTTGTCTTTTGTGGCAAGACTTTTGGTCCTACTGCCAATTATCAGATAGTAGCTGAACAGTTGGCTACCGGCTCTTGTATCCCTCTCGGAAAATACCTCTTTGGTGCAGTCTACAACCTTCTTCATCAAGTGGCAGTTAGTTTGTCGACCAATTCCCCAATAGGTACTCCGGGAGGTCCTTGGTGGTTTATCAATATGTGGTTGAATCTCCACCTCCGAGATAGATTGGAACAGAATATTTTTTATATGCGTTTTCCAGGAGACCAGCCAGATGGTGTCCAGATCGTGAGGCGCCGATGCATGAACTTTGGAGAGGTTGTTTCTATTTTCCCAGGACATAAGAGGACTCCTTCCCGTATAGCAGAGCACTTCAGGAGTTTCTACCTTGGTTTTACTCCGGAATCCATCATCTGGTTTGCATATAGAGATGATGATACCCATTTTGAAACCACATTCAATTTTAATGACATCCATAAAGATGATGAAGACAGGATTGCCTTTGTGGAGATGATCAAACCGGGGTTCCTCCCCTCTTGTGTTTTTGGAAAGGATCAATCGGCTACTTATGAATTCTATAACCCCTCAGTGTGTGCTCGTCAGTTGGGGTTTGGTCAATTGCCGATTGGCCTTTTCTTCTCTGATTTAATTAAACCACGGGAGATTATCCCTAGTGGTACTTATTATCAGCGTCTCTTGGATCGGGTCCCTGATTCTGCTACTGTTGACTTGGATTCCTTGAGATTTTCTAGCTTCACTTCTCCCCTTTTTAACATCTGGTGGGCGGAATGGTGTGATCACCTCTTCTGTGTTTCCCCAAGGATCTATTGTGAGAAATTGGACCCTGCGTATTATGCATCGGCTGATGAGGTAACTCTCCTTTAATTAATTTGTGCACTTGCTTGACTGTGCCCTAATTGCTTCATCCTTTTTTCAGCCTGAAACTTTAGAGCCTCCTACTGTCAGTAGAAGTGGCAAGCCGATTCAATATTGGCCACCAAGGCGGGTGCCGTATATCGGCCACAAAGCCCCTTCGATTTCCTCAGTCATGCAGGGTCCCAAGACCAATCCTGTTCTAGATAATTTACCTCTTTCTACGCTTAAGAGGAAAGGTGCAACCAGCAAGGTTCTTGCTCGTAAAACGAAGAGGAAGGTTGACACTGTGGTCGTTAATATTCCTGATATGGCTGAAAAGTTGGCGAGTGCCTTTGAGGTATCAATCATCTTTTACCCCTTCCTTTTCTTTTATCATCCCTTTAACTAATCTGCCTTTTGTGTAGTCTTCGGGATTGACCGGGCAATCAGAACAGACTGTTATCCTCGGTCAGGACAAGACTCTGGAGTCGATCCAAGAAAACCCGGTTGATGATGTTTTGATTTCGTCAACTGATCAACCTGGAATTCATCAAAGGGTTGATGCTTCAGATGCTTCTGTTGGCCAACTTCAGAGCTCTCCTGAACGGGTTGATCTCCATACTGAAGAACCAATTAAGGTAGAATCTTCATCAATTGCTTCCTCATTTTCCCTATCTTTAACTTCTTGTCTGCGTTCCAGGATGTCGTTGAGGCGCCAATTGAGATTCATGACAAGTCCTTGGATACCCCTCAGCAAGATATTGGTGACCAATCACAACTACCAATCTTCAAGGCTCCTGAATTAGGGTTGGCTGAAAATCCGATTATTGAAGTGCAGACAACTTCTGCTGTAGAGGTAAATTTCTTGATCTCCTCAAATTTCTTCTTTAATTTCTTTTGCTCACCCTTATTTTTCTGCAGGTTCCACCAACCTCGTCTCTTGTCGTTCAGGGTGTATCAGCAGCCTCTCTCCCTGACGATGTGAAAGCCAAACTGACTGAGGTGCTTCCACTACTGAACCAAGACATCGGCCAACTCGTGCAAGATGCTGAGCCGATCAGGACTATTTTCAAGCATATTCAAAAGTAGTTGCCTAAAGATCTTAAAGCGAAGATGCTCCAGGTTGCTTTCATCGAGAATCGGCAGCTCATAGTCTAGGAAGCCCAGGATCGACTAGATGAAAGGAAACGCCAAGAGCAACTCACCCAGGATATGGAGAATTTGGACAGTAGCATGGCCGATCTTGACAACAGGATTGAATTCCTGACTTCCTCTCGTTCTGATATCGTCAACAGTATCGATCATTTGAAGAAGCACCGTGCTGAACTGATGAAAGAACTTGGTCAGGTCGAGCAAGACTTGGCAACCGAAGAGCAGAAGCTTGCAAATCTTCCAGGCACCATCGCTGCCATGCGAGGACAGAGGGATTCTGCTGCACGTCAAGCCCAAGTTCTCCGTGAACAAGAGCAGCCGATTCCTGGTTCGGCCGATGCCGATCGTCAGGAGATAGAAGCGGTTGACCAGCTGCGCCTGGACATCATCAATGCCATCTATCTTTTGGGCATAGTTTAAACTTTATTTGTATTTTTCTAAACTATGATTGGCCTTTACTGGCCAACTTCCAACGCTCTGTGCTAATTGTTTTGACCGAACGTTCTACTCGGCCTTTATAAGATGCCCAGATCCCTTTAGTCCTTTGAACTGTTATCTTTCCTTTGTGATGGCTTCCTCTTCTTCCTCCTCCCCTGTGAATCAGGTTAGTTTTCTTTCACTTTTCTTCATTCTCATGATCTCTTTCCCTGATGTTTCTTCTTTTCTCAGTCCCCAAATCGTGATACTGTGGAAAGGATCGTGTCGAACATTAATGCCTTCGGTGCGAATCGGCCAACCCCACTGTCTAGACAAGAGCGTGGCCTCCGTCTGGTGATTGCAAATGACGAGAAGAAGCTGGAAGTCCTTGAAGCCAGGAGGACTTCTCTCCTTCAGGAACTAGATTGTGTGGGTGAAGAGATAGCCCAAGTTAGAGCAGAGCTAGACAAGGCAAAGAGTCTTCTTTGAATCTTGATGTACTATCAGCCGATGCAATCGGCCTTTTATGAATAAAATCACCACTCCTTGATTGACATTGATGGATTTAATGTACTGTTTCCCAGTAATGAAGTTCCACCCATACTTGTAGGTGCTCTTTTATGATTTGGTTCAACTTCTCTGCTATAAGAATGCAGCTTGCTTTTCATGTAGTATCACAATCCTTTGCCTATGAACCAAATCGGCCTTTTGTTAGGAATGAGAGGTATGCTCCTCCGAGAGAGTTTTCAGGAAAGCATAATTATCCTCACACCTTGACAAGTTTCTTCTTGAAGCATCCTTGCAACCAGATAACACATTGAAGCTTGTCGTTGTTGCTGGAAATGTTGAGGGAGAGGGATCCTGATAGTCTCTTCTTCTGGAGTACAGAGTGGGGCCACATATTGTTATTCAATCCGTCTTCAACGCCAGCCCCTGATTTTCGGGAAGTGTATCACTGCATGACTGTCCATTGCCCAGTCTGAGACTTTCAGGGGGAAACTGTTCTTGCTTTGACTGCATTGGATGCCCCTCGTTTCCCCTTTTTCAATTCCCTCTTGTAGTTATCTCTTCTGCCATCTGGGACTATAAATAGGCCTGAAGCTCGATGGGAAAAACCCACACTCATCGGCCATGGCGCAGCCAACTCAGATAGATTACAGACTCTTGTTGTATGACTGTTCCTTTTTCCTCTTTCTCTTTCATAGCTAGAAGAATTCTTGTGAAGTAGTGTAGTGACCCCTCTTCTTCTTTGCCTCCTTTTGAAAATCCAAGAGGCATTATAGCCAGAAGAATCCTTGTGAGGATCTGGCTTTAGGAGAAGGAGACAGGTAGGGTGTCTTGCTGCACATTTATCAGAGGAAGAGCGTGCCAAAGGAACGGCCATCTTGGTCATCAACCCGGGCTCCTCTCGACGGAAGATTACAGAATCGGGTGAAGATCTTAGTCTTCCGTTTCCTCTTCGCGGTGTTTTTCTTCTATTCATCGATTCAATATCCTCATCATACTGGATATAATACCGCTTTGTAATCCTTTGAGAACACATGTAATCTTCGGATCTGAGTTGTAATATCATTGTAATCCAAAAATAGAAGAGATGAACATGCATTTACTCTGAGGGCGATATATGCATCGGCCACAACCGAATATATAATTGTACATCGGTTTTTACATTTTTTGTACTAAAGGCGATTCTTTACAGATATCGGCTATTCTACTAGAAATGATTACATTTGCAATCGGCTATAGCTCGAAAATTCAATCGGCCGATAGGCTCGATGCGACAATCGGCTCATACATCTGATGTATACTTGGGTGACCAATCCATCGGCTGTTGTGACTCCTGCCCAAGTTCCCTTCGTTTTTAATGAGCTGATTAAATCTTGTCATTAGAGCCGACTGCTTGAACCGGCTTTAGTCCAAAATCGGACACTTTGAGATACTTGGTATCCCATGCTTTTCCTGATATGCAGCTTACTTGATCATAGGTCCACCCTTGTGCTTCCGTAGCTGCCATTGTCAAGGAGGTTTCTCCTTGGACCACCTCCACTGAATCTCCGATCCATTGGATGATGCATTGATGCATTGTAGATGGTATGCAACAATTGGCATGTATCCAATCCCGACCCAGCAGTAGATTATAAGATCCCCTCCCTTTAATGACAAAGAAAGCGGTCGGAAGGGTCTTACTGCCGATGGTGAGCTCCACGCAGATTGCTCCTTGAGCCGGAGAGACGTTGCCTTCAAAGTCCACCAGCATCATGTCGGTCTGGGTCAAGTCTTCATCAGACTTCCCAATCTTGCGTAGCATGGTATATGGCATCAGATTGACTGCTGCTCCTCCATCCACAAGCATCCTGGTGACTGGTTTCCCATTGACAAAGCCTTTGAGAAATAATGCCTTCAAATGCTGTCTCTTCTCATCTTCTGGCTTCTCAAAGATGGCTTGCGTAGGCTCCAATGTTAATTGGGCCATGCCACGTTCTTCATCAGACACATCCGAATCAACTGGAGCCATGAACTCTTTTGGTAAGAAGACAACCATGTTTACATCAGCTTGTGGTTTGTCATCTTTCCCATCATCGGCCTTAGGCTTTGGACGCCATACTTTAGACCGAACCTTCTTCTTGTCCAGCACGCGTTCCTCTGCTTCTTCTTGCTGTTCTAGCTGACGTAGGCGCTGAACTCTCCTCTTCTGGGACTTGGTCAAACCTTCTGGACACCATTGTGGATTGGGCTTCTTACGTGCTTGGCTTGACTCTTCATCATCCAGTTGTAGCGTGCATCGACGTTCAGGAGCTCAGCACATGATATCTTCATCAGGGATCAAGGAATCGGCCATCTCTTCTAGCCGATTGTTTGACTTTTCATTGACTCGGCTTCCCAGCCGATCATGAACGTTGGCCTTGCCCCCCAGCCGATCGTGGACGCTGGCCTTGCCCCCCAGCCGATCGTGGACTGAGACCCGTTGATTGCTAAATTCATGGTGATCCCTCGTTATAGGTCTTCTATCATCAAAGCAAACTCTCTTAGATGAGCTGCTGTTGTTGTAAGCCCTGTTGCATTCTGGACAATTTTCTGCCGTCGGCAGCTTGATCCCTTCTTCCCAGCAGTACTTGAAGAATGGACATCTCCAATGTCCCTCATTGCGCCGTGCCCACTCTTCTCTTCTCTTTGCCTTCTCCTGCCGACGCTGGAATTTGTTAATCAGCATCTGAGACATGACAAGTCGGCGTGGCTTCAAGTCTCCTTCTTCAATCAGTAACCCTTTTCCTTTGACATCAGCAGCGGTTGCTTGTACCTTGGGATCGACGGCTCCATTATTTTGAGCCGAATCAGACGTCAGCAGCATAACACGTGATGTGTCTTTGCTAGACACCTCAATTGTGTTAGTTGGGAAGGGGTGCTGATCAATCTTCATCAGCTTTTCAGCTTTGGTAGGGGTTTCGAACTTAAGCCTCCCTTGCTCAATAGCTGATTGAATTTGTTGTCTGAAGATCTTGCAAACATTGGTGTCATGCGACATTGCATTGTGCCATTTGCAATACTTCATCCTCTTCAGCTCCTCTGCAGATAGTATGGTATGGAACTAGGAGAGTTTGATCTGCCCCTGCTGAAGCAACAGATCAAATATCTTATCGGCCTTAGTGATATCAAAGCTGAATTTCTCTGTATCTTTCTTGCCAAAGGGGCGGGACACTGTTTTCTTGCCTTTGACCCACTCTGCAAGTCCTATCATATTGTCTTCATCTTCTGAGTCAGAGTAATCCACATAAGACACCTTCTTCTGAAAGTTTCTTCTAGGTTCATAGGACTTTGCGGTTTCCTGACTCATCCTACTGACTAATTGGCTGAGACTCTTGAAGTCATGTGAGGCATATTTCTCCCTCAAGGTTGGCAAGAGACCTTGAAATGCCAACTCAGCCAGTTGTTTGTCTCTCAGATTCAGACTATAGCACTTGTTCCTGACCTCTCTGAATCTTTGAACGAATCCAGCAACTGTTTCATCGTTCCTTTGCTTGAGCCTGGTCAGATCAGTAATCTTCATCTCATGGATACCAGAGAAGAAATAGTTATGGAACTGTTGTTCCAAATCGGACCACTTAATAATGGAGTTAGCTGGCAATGAAGTGAACCATGAGAATGCTGGTCCTGATAGAGATGAAGAAAACAACCGTATCCTGAGTGCATCAATGTTCCCTGCTTCTCCACATTGTATGATGAATCGAGTGATATGCTCCATTGTGGACGTTTCATCTTGCCCAGAGAACTTGGTGAAGTCTGGCACTTTGAATCTTGGAGGGAACGGTATCTGATCGTAGCCAGATGGATACGGTGTCCTGTACATGCAGGACTGCTGCTTGGGTTTTATCCCATATTGCTTCTGCAGCATCTCCGAGAAGTGATCGATCAACTCCTGCTTCACATGAGACTTCAACTCAGCAGATACTTGTTCGATTGCCTGAATCTCAGCTGATGGAGTCTCTGGAGGTTGATCTTCTGGGGCTCTTGGCTGTGGATTTGGTGCCATTGATGTTCCTGCTCCAGAAGAACCTTGAGTGTTTAACTGTCCTGTTACAAGTGGAGTCTGTCCGATCGGCTGACTAGCCGATGGGGCTGGCTGATGCGAATTCAACTGGCCTGAGATAGCCAATTGATTTAGGAGCACTTGCAGCACTTGTGTAGGATCCACCTGTGGAATTATTGGCTGTCCTATCACCCCTTGGTTGATCGGTTGTTGAGGCGATGATCTTGTATGAGTCACCGTGTTAGCCGGGGTTAAGATAGGCTGCATTGGCGTCGACTGTTGCAATGGAGCGGTTTGCACAGGCATCCCTAATATCTGCTGAGGAGCCGATTTCTAAGTTTGAACAGGAGTTAGTTTCTGAGGCGGAACAGGAGCCTTTCTTTCTGTTGGTATGACCATATGAGCATGAGCTGGACTGATCTTGACTCTTTCAAAAGCTTTGCTCCCGTGATTGAAGTAAACGAACTCTACTCCATCCCTGTTCATGTGCACAGTCCCTGGAGTACCTCCAAACATAGCTTGATAAGACTGCGGGTACTTTACTTCTGGAACTTCCTCAGGCTGAGGTTCGAGGAAATTTGAGATATTAGTCTCAAAATGATCATGAGGCAAGCCCCACCCTGCGAGTCTTCCGTCTTGATCTCTCATTGCAGGATATTTTTGATGATGGTTCTGCACTGAGAAAGTCTGATCCTGGACGTCAGACTGTGTTGGGTGAGTTTGAACCACCGGCATTGTGATGGCAGGGTCTTTAGCTTTATCTCCAACACCTTGATTCTGAATCGGCTGGGAATCCGATGAAGATCCAGGAGTAGTTGCACTGATCTGTGGGGACGGTGAAATCCCTATTGTTGGATCGTCAATCGGCGGAGAAGCCAATTGATTATGTTGGAATACCGGAGGAGTTCGATTCGGTTGGAAGTATGCAGGTCCCAGATATCCTCCTTCTGCTCCTTTCTTGAGTGCTTCAGTCAGACAATTCTGGATGGTATTGGCGAAAACTTTAGATTGATCAATCATCGTTTGATGCATCGCCTTAATCATCATGTCTTGAAGCTCTTCAGGATCGGCTGAGAAGGTGACTTGCTTAGGTGTTGGTAAAGGATTCTTCTTGAAGACCCCACCTTTAGTCTGACCGTATGATGCCAGGCAAAACTCTTCATAATGCCTCATGTGAGCTTCGAACTCAGCTTTGTCTGCATCTTTTAGCTGATCCTTGGTGATTGCTTGGACGTTGTTCGGGTCAACCTCGAAAGTACCACTCTTTGTGTTCTTTGACATTGTTGACTTTTTCGGGTCCCACCAGGCGTGCCAAAAGTGTGTTGACGCGAAAATAGGACGTCACCTCCGCGTGCGACACACGTGACTCCCCGGTCTGTCGCGAGGCGTGCCAGCCAATCTGACCTGTTGATTGACAATAGAAAAAATATTAGGGATCGGCTAGAGAACCGATGGCCTTTTAGCGACACGTGTACCAGCCAATCGGCCGATACGGGAAAAGCGGGATCGGCCGGCTCGAGAGCGACCGAGGCGCTGATAGGTAGACAGACAGATCGGCTGGATCGGCCGATCGTGACGTCAGCACTCGAGAAGGTCGGAATCGGCTGCGGAGTTAGAAGCCGATGGGATCTAGATCGAGTGGGATAATTGGTGATAATAGGTAAAAACCACAAGAATTGGTAAGAAAACTTGCAGATCTAGCTAATATCGGTAAGGGGTGAATAAAGAACTAGACGAAACCTCAGCGATGCGCCCGGAGGTTAAAGCCTAGGGTTATTCGGTAAAACGGTACTCACAAGCTTGCTGGAGATCGATTGATGCAGCCCGATGAACTTGAAGGACGGCGTTGTAGAAGAGAAAAAACGCAATGGCGAAGTCACCGAAAAGTAGATGCTGTAAAAGTAGATGCTGTAAAGTAAAGGGTTTGCCCGGAGGCAGTTTGTTTGATATTGGTGTGTGCACTTTTTTCCGACCACGCAGGGTCGCTATTTATGTCCTGAGGACAACCCGACTCCTAGCCGATTACGGCACTGTTTAGTTGCATCTAAAGAAAGATAAAGACTACTAAAAATAGAAAAAGGACTCTCGCAGGAGTCAAAATTCCCTAAAACTGACTCTTGACCAGTTACCAATCGTGGATTGACCCGCCTCCACCGTGCTTTCCTTCTGACGTATTTCCTTGATCACCGCCTTCTTCCTCTCCATCGGCCGATCCTCCGGTTGACCATCGGCCGATCGCTTTGACCCGCTGGCCCACTGTCAGGGTCGAATTCCTCTGACCATCGGCGAGTCCTGTTGACCACCCTTTTTCTCTCTCTTCAATCAGCCGATTACACTCTGTTTTTCATCGGCTCCTGCTCCTTATTCTTTTGACATGTTTTTCCAAAAAATGGTGTCAACAATATCGGTATGCACTAAGCAACTACTAGGTCACGTTGTTGAAGCACTCTACACAAGAGTATTGATTTCCAAAAATTAAATCTCTTTCTAAGGCACTTCTTGACTTGCCACAAAGGCTCAGCCACTAAAGCTCGTGCCAAGTTCCTCAATTACTTTGATGCCATCTCCACTAAATTTGGAACCAAAACTTGAATTACACAAGGAGGGAAAAAATCAGGAATTGCATTACTTGCATATCGAACTGATTAAATATCTTTTTATAGAATAAAATAAACCAAAATTTTTTGTCATGTCCAACACACAATATGAGAATTCTGTTGTGATAACATAATAATGTTTCGATCTTTTTCGTAGGCCAGAAAGATAATGGAGTTGTACAATTTTTTCGTAGCCACGCATTTGCTTATTTTTTCGATAAGGGAAATTTGCTTTGTTAATAATAACTTTCGACATTAATATGTTTTGAGGCAATCCACATATTACAACTGCTTCCTTCTTGATCAATTCAAACAAACAGGCCCGCCCCTGTATTTTATTATCACTACTACTTTACGAGTGCGCGACACACAGCGCTTTATTCTTGACGAGCCGTTGCATGAGACCTCTGATGATGCCTAGCAAGTGAGGTTGTTGCCGGGGTCGACGCCGAGCTGCTGGCAATACTGCTTGTAGTAGTTCACCCTCGAGTTCACCGCGCCGGGGTTCTTACCGTTGCACTCGAGGTTGCCGTTGATGGCCCTGATGGTGGCGCCGAACCCCTGCGGCATCACCCCGTGCACGTTGTTCATCCAGAACCAGAGCGCCGACTTGAAGGAGATCACGGCGTTCTGCGCAACAATGTCCGGGTTCCTGAGCCCGTCGAAGCCGATGTCCCTACCGGCAGGCCCGTAGTTGTAGTTCCACGACAGCTGCAGCGGCCCGCGCCCGTAGTAGTTTTTCCCCGCGACGCACGGCCACTGCCTGTTGCTCGCGTCGCAGTAGTTCCTGGTCGCCCCGTTGATCTCGTTGATGAAGCACAAGCCTGTTAATTGGAAGGAGAGAGAAACACAAGGAAGCCATGCAATCTGCTCAAAACTCCGATCAAACTATTCGAACTCGAAACATTTAGTCAGAAACCCAGAGGTATTTGACTCACGTCCGGTCTCGTGCGCGACGTTGGCGAAGAAGGCGGCGATCTCGCGCTTGCCCTGGGCCTCGGAGCCGCCGTGCGCGAAGCCCTGGTACGCGTTGGCGGCGTTCAGGAACGCGCTACGCGTGTAGAAGTTCTTGCCCTCGCACCCGTTGTCCTGCGACTTGATGCTGTTGAAGAACGCGTCGGTGACGACGGCGGCCACGTTCGCGCCGCCGCCGCTGCTGCCGGGGGTACCACTACCCCAGCACGGGCCCGACTGGCACCCCTTGCCACAGTAGGGCTCGGTCGTGCCGCAGAACCCATACTGGCTGCAGCAGTAGCCTGACTGGCAGCCGCAGTTCTGCGCGGCGGACGGGCCGGCGGCGCATAGCAGCGTGATCAGCCCGAGAGCCAGGACCGTTAGGGCCGTCGACGCCTTCGCCATACTGACTGGATCGATCAGCACCTGAAATGAGTTCCGTTGCTGCGGTGCAGCTTGTTGTGAGGTGATTTGAGCTGCATTACTCGTGCCCCTTTATATAGAGATCGATCAGGGCCGTATAGAGACCCACCTTCTCGATGCGTGGTGGCATGAAACGTCGTCTAGCTCGGTCCACCATTGTACCGGCACGACTCTGTTCCAGGTTTCATGATGCAAAACGTGCACTGTGACAAATGTGTCAACACATGTACCGACAATAGTTTATCTGTTACTCGACGTGGCAAGTGAAGATGCCGTCATGATTTGGAATTTTGGATCGTCGCCGCCGTGTACTTGAATATTGTGGAAAGTCCGCGCATGCTACTGCATGCATGCCTACAAGCCGTTCATTTCCTGTGATTTTTCGCGTCCGCGAAGCAAATTGTCGTCGTCTGTCAACCGCGTACAGCCGTAGCTCAATTATTCCACTTCGTCACGCACTGCCGCAGCATGTGAGGCCCCTACTAATTTTGTGGCCTTCGTATTCCAAGTAGGGGGTGGTAAAGGACCATAACCCTAAGGGCAAGTACATTGGTGTCGTCTGATAGGTCGTCTCATGCATTGACACGTAATATTGGGTCAACTCAATAGAGAACTTGTACAATGAGTTGTCTTATAAGTCGTTTGGTAGAGCAATAAAATCCCTTAATTTGTGCATGTAAAAAAGGAATATTATGAGTTGCATGGCAACAACAACTCATACAATGGTTGTGAAGTTGTCTCATAAGGTTGTTATTTCGCTCATGAGGTGGTTGTTTCGCGAAACAACGACCTCTTTCTCTCTCCTCACTCTCTCTCCTCCACTTCAGCAAAAATCTTACGTGGCATTGCATGGGACGACCTATGGGACCGCTGACGTGTACCAATGTACTTGCTCTAATGCTTTCTTCACAATCCAACTAGACTTTTTTATTTTTTATTCAAAATTGAATAGAATTACGACCCGATTCTTACAGGGCTCGATCTTTAAATTTCTTAGTACAAAAATAAAGGGCCCGTTACCACCCCTAGTTCCAAGGTAGTACAGAAATGGTCCAGCTAGAAGGGAAGACTTCCAAACATCGCAGCCGGACCGCCCGTGATGGCAGTCTAATTTTGACCGCGCATTTTCTTTTCCTTCTTTCTACACTAGACTACACTTCATGTTCATTTAGATGATTTTCATGATTAATTGTGGGGTTTAGCTTCAGTGACATGAGGTCTGTGTAACTGAAAAATGATATACTTGCGCAGTTTGTTTCCTCCAACAAAAAACTACTACCTCCATTCATAATTATTTGACGTCTCCAATCAAACTTTGCACTGCAAATAGACTACAATTTTTTGTCGGAACGTCCTATATAAAAAAACAGAGGGAGTATCGCTAAAGTTTCCTTCCTCTCCATTTTAAGTCACCTCTCCAACTATGGCCTTCTACTTCAGTAACTTTTTTTATTTATTTTTGAAACACCACTTCAGTAATTATTGAGCATGTTCGGCTTATCTCGGCTCGGCTTATTTTCTCACACAACACTATTCAATCTGCCAGCTAAACACTATTTTTCGTACCTTGCTGTGAATTTTAAAGAAATATGAGACTGCCGATGAGCTAGCAACTTTTTTTTTGAAACACCACTTCAGTAACAACAAATCAAGTAACTTTTAGTTCTTTAAGTTGCCACCCTTTTTCTACGCATTTCATCCCAACTAATTTTTAGGTTTTATTGCGCACTAGAGTTTGACATGTGTGTTGTTCTAGACAACTTTGTGTATCCACGTAGTTGTGGGACCTTTGACATAGGCACACAGCGCACGAAGTGCTAAATCAATCATTAGTATTAGACCTTTCCTTTTTTAAAAAAATATGTTCTGAAATATGATTGAGGTAATTAATGGAAACTTGTGACGAAGCATGCTAATTGGAACTTCAAGGAATGGAGCCATTTGATACTTTTTGCAAACCATACCTGGTAGCCGAAATCAAAGAAGAGGCGCAAAGTTGGATTTTGGCAAGGCCTAAAAACCTAGATGCCCTTTTTGTGCAAGAGTAATTTTGGCTTCTTTAATAACTATACAGTTTTTTCTTTCTAAGTGTAACCTTTTTCTTTGTTAATATAAATAATATGGCAAATCTCCTCCTAGCTTTACATTCCAAAAAGAATACCGGAGGATGATTGCGTTTAGAGCAACTCCAACAGCCTCTCTATAATGCTTTGGATCGGTAAAAAAAAGAAAACACCGGTATTTTCGTGTTCCAATAGACTCGGTAGAATAGAAACTCGTCATTTTCCTCGGTAAATCCTCCAGTCCGCTCGCCATAGATGGAAGATGTGTTCTCCTCGCTATCTGCCCCCTGCCGCGCGCAATCCACGTGCCCCCGCTCTCGTGCCCATGCCCTCCCGCGCCCTTGCACACTCGCAGCCATCGCCGCCTCCACGGGCAGGACGAGGAGGAGCTTGGGGGAGGGACCGGTTCTGGTGGGGAAGAGCCACGAACGCGGTCGTCGATCTACTCCTTCAGTCCGTCTTGATTCAATTGCTTCGACGGTGAGCACTCCTACACCATCCCCTGCCTCTCCCAAGCCTAGCCCCTCGCTTTCCTTGCCCGAGCAGAGCTCCCCACGAGCTCGCCGGCCGCCATCCATGGCCGCTCATGGCCCCCTCCTTTTTCTATAGCAGTCCCTGTCGGGAAGCCTAAAAATTGAATCCCCTCTCCCTCCTCTCTCTAACCAGGCACTCGGATTTGAAAACGGTAGACTATAGCTCGATTCCGGCGAACCTCCGACGAGCTGCCACCATGCGCTCTGGCGGCGCTAACGCACGGTCCGGCGGCGCTAACGCACGTGACGCCTCCCCACGCACGGTCCCACCTGTCTGTTCGGTTTAGAGAAGTTGTTTGAAAAAGCTGTTGGATTTCATCATATTTTTACTAGCTATTTTATTTTACATAATAGCTAAATCATGATTTTAACCCTTCATTTTTAGAGAGACTCTTGGAGTTGCTCTTATTTTCCATCAACGTGATAAAGGAAAATGGAGTGGAAAAATGGAATCATAAAAGTACTATTTTCTCCACATGTCAGTTGAGTTTTAAGTTCATAACACCCATAATAACTTATGGTAGAGAAATACATTAAGAATATCTTTTTATGATTTTTTTCATAGGCTAGGACTTATGACAGTGAATAACATATGCTAGAGAAATAGAAGCATAAGTAATGACTAGTATAATAATGAAAATGAAAGTATTTCTCTCACATAAGATATTGTGTCATTTATCATCTAAAAAATTAGACATAAAAATCCACATGTATGTTGTGGATTAGACTTCTCTACTCCTAAAAAGTATGAAGTGGAGACAAAAACTTGTTCCTACTTTTTGCGAGGCAGACTCACGTCCACCCTCCGCCCCGCGCGTCCGCCCCCTACCTTGCGCCTCCGCTCCGCCGCCACACCTGTCTCCGCGCGTCACCCCCTACCCGGATTTGCCGCTCCTACGGCTACGGGTCAATCCGATTCTGCCGCCCAGCCCCTCCTCCACGGCTCCATCGCGCCCACCGCCGCCCCTCCTCCTCCCTCCTCTCCGCACGATGCCGCCACCCATCCCTCCTCCCCTCTCCCTGCGACGAGTCGTAATCCCCTCCTCTGCTCTCCCCACGATGCCGCCGCCTACCCTCCTCCTTTCCCAGCGCCGCCACCGATTCGTTTTCCCCGCCGCCGATCCGATTTCCCCAGCGCCCCTCCCTAGCCCCATCTGCTCGTACGGCACTGCAGGAGGAGGTAGAGGACCCCGGACCGCTGCCGCGGGACGTGCCCGGCACGCGCATCGCTGCCGCACGCGCACCCTGCCACCTGTGCCCGCGCACCAACCCCTCGATCCGCACCGCGCCATCGCCACCTCGCGTCCTCTCCGCGCCGCCGCCACCTCGCGTCCTTTCCATGCCGCCGCAACCTCGCGTCCTTTCTGTGCCGCCACCTTCCCAATCCCCATCATCGATCTCGAGCGGCCGCCGCCACCGCCGCCGCCAGTCTATCCCCATCCTCAACGTGACTCCGTTTTTCCTCATCCCCGTTTCCCCGGCCGCCACTCGTCCCCAATCCTACGTCGCCGCCTCACACGACCGCCTGCTGTTCGATCTGACCGTCCGCCGTGCTGGTCGGCGCACCACCACTCGACATCCGCAGCGGCAACAGCGACGGCCGTGAGGGCAACGACTGTGTGGCTGCCGTCGCCATCACGAACACGCCAACCTCACCTCAAGCACGTCCTCGAGCCTACTGTAAACGGTAACATCTTCCCCTCATCTGCATATCTCATTTTGCTCATGTTCTCCATTATTCTCCTGAATCTTGATGCGATCAAGGTCAGCTCCTGTGTGTACTTACTTGGTCGGATAACCTATTAAAGCAATGCTATTGTTTGATACAGCATATTACCATTTTACTGAAATTGACTTACTGAATTAACTCAGCCTTATTACTAGGCAGTAGAAATTGGTTGAGTCCTTTTTAGGATTGTGATGACACCTATGGAATTCTTATTCTGTAGCAAATCAATAGTCAATTCTTAGCAGGATTCCTGTTTCAAATCAGTGGCAAGCCTGCAAGCTTCGTAGGGCTGCATGTATAAATAGATAATCGCTTATAGCTTCTGCTTCAGGACAACAAAGGAGTCACTGACAACGCTGTTGAGCCAAACTGCCAAAGTGAGTGTCTATCACCTGAGCTTCTGCCAAAGTGAGTGTCTATCACCTGAGCTTCTGTCTATTAAGTGCATCCCTGTTCAATGATATGTTTATTTTGATCTAATAGCTGCTAATTCTCTACAGCTAACCAAAGTAAAGCGTCAGAAGAAGCAGGAGAATGTTTTTTTTGTGTGAGCAGAAGCAGGAGAATGTTGATCCCAACAGGCTCAAGAAGCCTGCCTCTTCCTTCCTCTTCATGTCAAACAGGTGCTGGCGGTAATGGAATGCATCAGTCACACCAATTAAACAAGGTATGTGATCTGCTCATCGTGCACACTAACCATTTGTTGAAATGATGTGCTGAAGCAGCTAAAACTCTTGTGCTTATTAAAATTTCTCACGTCACTCTTGTTAATTTTTGTTGGATGAAGTCCATTTTTGAAATTACATTTTAGTGTTCAGTAAACAAATATTAATTACTTGTAGGTGGTATAATCAACTAGCCTATCCACTCATTGCTTAGTTACTCGCTGAGTAGTAAATTTTCTAATTTGAAACTGAGTTCACCACAATCCTAACTCAAATGGTAAGTTTTTTCTGCTCACTATTGCCCAACATTTCATTTTATTATTGAATCAAGTATCAAGCCTACCCCAACTTGCTAGGGACAAAAGGCTATGTTGTTGTTTTATCGAATCAAGTATTATTCTGATCCTAAATGTCTCTTCTCGCATCCAACAGGTATGTTGCCATGATCTTTTACCATAATCCTGGACTACTGGCCTTTTATAGAGCCTTGGAGAGTATATATTGGATGATCATAAGTTCATCTAGCGCCATACGTTCCGAAGTCATAATGGGAGGCTGCTCATTCGACGCCATGGACTGAAAAAGAGTTAGCCATGGACCGCAAGCTACGCTACTATATTGGTGTTAATGATAAAACAAAGGTAACATTGCATCTGCAATGCAAGAATGATTGCTTCATTTTGTTATGGTCTTTTACATCTTTGCAGGTTGTCACTGTAAGATAACATTTGATTTTTATGAGCAACAATCATTTCATCTTTTTTCCCTCTAAGAACCGAGGATATCTCTGTCATCCACAAGAACATCTGATATTTAGATTCATAGTTACCTTTTTTTCAGGTTGATATAAATAACTGTAAAGTGCATAGTGCTTATGCTATTACTGCTTATTGCAATGTAACTTTTCATTATCACATCAAACCATACCCTCTTTTGAAAGGAACTGAACATTCTATATGATATTTGATCTTTACTACCATTTTACAATAGATTGCTTGAGCTACCTCTATCTTGCACATTGGCTGAGCTTTTTAGGAGTTGTCTCTGTAAAGTAGAAAAGAAATAACATTACTTCATGGTTTATTCTGTAGTGTCAGTGGAATCTTCATGGGAAATTTTCTTGGACTTTGACCCTACTACTGTCTCTAAAAAAATGAGAAGAAATTAATGCTTTTTGGATGTTACATCAATCTGTTGCACCTCTAATGAAGAAGGTACATGCCTCTGCTCCTTAACCTCATTGCCGCATACAACATTAGTATGTGATGGGTGCAACTGGAGACATACATACATCTGTTCCACTTTCTGTTGTTGCTCTTGGTTTATTAGGATAGCACTCACAACAAAAGCGATGGGCCAACATGATTTTTCAATTATGCTAATTAAGATTACTTGAGCTGTATGTTATATGTTCTAATCAATGTTACTCTGTCTTGTGCAGGAACCATGCTTTCTAGACCAATAGGTATGCTCTTTGGTTTTTATTGTGCTATTTCCAACACAAAACTTTTTTTTGTCTCAAATTGTATTTTGGGGTTCCTGAATGTTGCATTTGGAAATGCGATGAAAATGATTATAGGGATGAGTCATGTCATCCAGCAGACATTGTTAGGCTCAATCTTGTTAAATGTGCTCCCTGCTCTTGGCTCAATCTTGTAAATTCTGTTGTTAGCCAAATCATATTTTGATCGGTACTCCCTCCGTCCCGGAAACAGTGTCGTCCGGGAAGCGTGTTTGTGAGACAAACACGGTTTTCTAGCGACACTCTTTCTGGGACAGAGGGAGTAGGTATCATCTTAATTTAATAATGGTCTCCTGTATTTTTTCATGACGCTCAGATTCCATTCTGCATGGTAATTTCCTAGACCTAGATGATGGGGGAAGAATTGGACTTGACTTTTCAACTGTTTGAGATAGCTTCTTCCGTTATAACAGTGCAAAACAACATCCTTTGTCTACGTCAAATATATATTACTAGATGATATGTTCACAAATCACAACCCATCAACGTAGGATGATATGTGAATTTCTTTAGTAAAAATGCAATTGTATGAACCTATTATATGAAATTGAAAGTTTTGCAACACTAATACCTTGGCTAGAAATATTAATCTAGACTGCTAACACCAGATGTTACAGAATATATATATATTTTTTTGCTAGAAAAGATGTTCTACAAAATCAGTCATTCTTAGTTTTCTTGACTTGTACATGACCTCTGTTAGTATGATATTCTGTGTTGAATGGGAGATAGTGGATTCATTACAGGCCTTAGTCTCTGTGTGGTATTATTGTGCACCTATTGTGTTCTCTTCTTTGCCATGTAGTGGCTGTTTGTTAATCATGCAGGTTTGGAGATCTCTAGCTAAATGTAGAGCTACAGGCTTCCATAGTAGTCATAGTGATGAAACTCAGGGTATTGAGGCATAGTGTTTTCTGGCACAAGCTACTAATGTTGTGTGTGTGTTTGAGGGGTTTGCGATCAACAAGTTGAGTCCCTGTAATAAGGTACTCTCTACTATGTTCTCCAGATCATGAGGGCCAGCCCAAATTAGTCTGATGGCATCTGCTCCCTTATATGTGTAATCCTGTATCATGAATTTCCACCTTAGGCTATCCTTGGTTATTTTCTTTTCCGAGACAAAACAACACACTTTCCCTGATGAGCTAATAATCCTTGCACGCTTCAGCTTCTTTGTATTCTTTGTATATGAAATAAATGTGTAACTACTGTTTTAATGATACATGTAATCCATATGTTGAATTCAATATATGTTGTATTGTAAATATTTTTCTTGCCCGTAGCAACGCACTGGCACTCTCCTAGTTCTGAAATAGTTTAGGAAATTAAATTGAGCCCAAAAAAATTGTTGAGGGAATCAAATCGATAAAAATGGATTGTCTGAGGTAGTAAAAAAATTCTTTTAATTTAAAAAAGCCAGATAGAATTGGATGACGGAAATGGGCCATTGGATCAAACGGCCCAGAATTCAATCTCGTTCTAGACCTCTTGGGCCTACAAAATGCCACAGGCACACACGGGAGCTGCCAATGCTAAGTGTCGTTCCCGGCAAATCAGCATATTACAAACTGTGAAACTGCTTCGTTATTCAGATTGCATAGTAAGCAAAGCCCAGCATTTGCATTATTAATACTAAGTACCAGTACATATATTCGTTAAACTCTGGGTTTAACTTCAGCGCGTTCAACGCGCAGAATCCTTTATTCTTCACCAGCCAAGCATTATTCATGCATGTGAAGCCGACGGCTCGTGTCTAGCAGGTGAGGTTGTTCCCCGGGTCGACGCCGAGCTGCTGGCAGTACTGCCTGTAGTATCCCACCCTGGCGTTCATCTGGGCGGCGTTGTTCCCGTTGCACTCGAGCGCGCCGTTGATGGCCCTGGTGGTGGCGCCGAACCCCTGCGGCATCACCCGGTGCACGTTGTTCATCCAGAACCAGAGCGCCGTCTTGAAGGCGATCGCGGCGTTCTGCGCAACAATGTCGGGGTTGCCGAGCCCGTCGAAGCCGATGTCCCTCCCCGCCGGCCCGTAGTTGTAGTTCCACGAGATCTGCAGCGGGCCACGCCCGTAGTACTTCTTCCCCGCGGCGCACGGCCACTGCGCGTTGCTCGAGCAGTAGGCGTTGTTCTTGTTGATCTCGCTGATGTAGCAGAAATCTGTCGGTACGAAGCCGTGCAGATTAAGTTCAGCAGAAGAAATATTGGAATCTGCAGTAGCAGTATAGTAGAGCAGGATTGGAGAGCTAGCTATTCATCCAACTTACGTCCGGTCTCGTGCGTGACGTGCGCGAAGAAGGCAGCGATCTCGCGCTTGCCCTCGACCTCCGTCCCGCCATGGGCGAAGCCGGAGTACTTGTTGGCGGCCTCCAGGAACGCGCTCCGCGTGTAGAAGTTGCGGCCCTCGCACCCGCCCCCGGCCTGGTTCTTGATGCCGTTGAAGAACGCGTCGGTGACGACGCTGGCCACGTTCGCGCCTTTACCGCTGCCGGTGTTGCTCCCCGTGCGGCACGGGCCCGACTGGCACCCGTCGCCACAGTAGGCGTCGGTCGTGCCGCAGAAGCCGAACTTGCTGCAGCAGAAGTTCGGCTGGCACCCGCAGTTCTGCGCGGCCGCGGGGCTGGCCGCGGCGGCGAGCAGCAGCGCGAGGCCGAGAGCCACGAGCGTCGTCGGCGCCGAGCTCGCCATATCGTCTAGCTAGTAGCTCAGTACACTTCAGCGTTTGGTTGCTGCGGTGCAGCTTGCTGTGACTGTGAGCTGATGAAATGAGATGTCATGAGGGGTGTCGCCTTATATAGAGATCAAGGGCCGTGCAGAACTGGAGATGCACGATGCATGTGGCATGCGACGTGGAGGATGTGGACGGAAGTCACAGAACAGCTCGCCGTTCCGGCCCACCATGTACGACCGTTCCACGTTTGGTGACGATGAGAAACTTTGTAGAGCACATGTGTCACTCAGTATGGCAGTATGCATGTGCTCATCATGCTACGCCCAAGGAAGGATATCATACTTTATTATATATAGAAGAAAAAGGAGAGGATATCTCGTAGGGTTTGGATCGCCGTCGAGCGATTGAATACTCGGTGGAAAATTCCGCGCATGCTCCCGTCTATGCCGCTACCTTCCTGCGATTTTTTTCGCGCATGCGAAGACCTCTGGCGTCATCTACGTACCGGGCCGCCGCGGGCAGCCGTATATTGTTGCTCAATTCGACGCACAGCTTGTGAGTGGATTTAGTGGTGGTGCGTGTTTCCACAGGCTAGCAGAAATGGCCAAAGTTAGAGGGGGGAAGATTTCCAAGTTCTGCTGCCTGGTGGTGGCTGCCTGATTTGGACCACGCGCGCAAATGATTTTGGTATTTATTTTTCTCTATAGATGTCTCTTCGGGGTTTTTTCTTTCTTTCTCTTGTTGCGTGGATTTAGAAGAATTCCAATCACAGAGGAATAACTAGGAATTTTGAATATTTCTTTGAGACAGCGCGAACAAAACAATTTGCCCGCATTAAACTGCTAACTCTTGACCACTGCTAAGCTTTACTAACTCTTTTACACTGATGCATTTGGCAGTGTTTTGATGCGGCGACTTTGATATCTTCTTTTCGGTTTGTGCTGCGATAAAGTAAGGATCGGTTTCTTCAACCCCCTCGTATAAAAGGATTGCAAGCTTGCATTGTTTGGGAGTTAGGATGATCCTCGAGCTGATGTTCTTGCAACTGATACAAGATCTCATCTATTATCTTTATACTTGAGTATTACTAGCAATCATGCCCGTACGTTGCAACGGGAGAAAATATTGTGCAGATGCGATCCTCTCTCCTTGTAACACCATCCTCCAATGTCCCCGTACTTCCAGGTTGCGTAGCCCAACCCCGATCGCCGTCATGCACGTTCTCTTCCTCGTCACCCTAACCTCACTTATGTTTAGGCTCCATCGACGTTCTTGTTTAGGCTCTTCCTCGGCCCCATCGACGTTCTTGTTTAGGCTCATGTCACCCTAACCTCACTTATGTTTAGCCAAGCATGGGATGCGGACGACAATCTGGTAGCAGCCCAGTAGTGCTACATATAGATACATAAAAAAATCCTAACTCAATCTCCCTCTCCCAATCTACCAGGAGCCGCCGCCCCCTCCTCGTCACGCCTCTGTCACCGTCTGTCCCCTCACTCCCCCCTCACGTCTAAACTATATGCACTCATACTACTCTATATTTTTACTCTAAAAGAAATATTCGAACCACGTTAGTAAGATTATTTACTCTACATCAGCTTCTTCCACACTCCCGTTACTCTATATCTAACAACCATATATTTTATTCATCCACTTCCAACAAACATATGTAATTCAAATTTTTAATACCTCTCTAGAGATGAAAATGTGAGAAATTAGTAGTTCTAAGGGTTATAGTGTGAGAGATAGAAATTCTAGGGACTTGTATAATGATTAACAAAGAAAAGGAGTAAAACAAAAAATTGGACCTTATCCCTTCCCCACCACACCCTCCCACCCGCCGCCCCTGAGCCCGACCCCTCTTTCTCTCGGTCTTTCCTCCTACGGGCCACCGATGACCCCGCGACGAGGAGCTCCTCCGGCGAGGACGCGTCGACGAGCTTCTTCTTCACCTCCACCTGCCGTTGTCCAGCCCGCGCCGCCCGCCATGGGACCCGGCGGAGGGGGTCGACATCCCTCCCTCCCCTACGACGGCTCTCTTCGGCGGCGCTCTCGGGTGGGTCCTCCCGCACCCTTCCCATCTCCTGCACTGCTCCTCCTCTCTCCCCACGCCCCTCCGATGACGAATCGAGAGCACGGTCAGCGAGCTAGCTCGGCGGCACGGCCAACAGCTCTCCGACCGGCGCACCCTTTCCTTCGGTGAGCTTTGACATCAAGCTTCCTTTGCGTTGGCTGTGCCGCGCTCCTGCCTCCCCCTCCTGCCTATGCCCCTTCTGCTCCCCGCGCATGCTACTCAGAGACAGGCTGACCGTCGCCGCTGCAGTGTCGCGCCAGTCGCCGGCCGCCGCTGCTGCGGGGGTGCGACCTGGACATGCGCCGGTCGTCGTCGGCGCTGGGGTCATCACCAGGCGATGCTTGCCACCCCCGGTTGCCGCAGGGGTGCTTCTGCCCTCATCATCAACTCATTTTCTGTGGATTCTGTGTAATGTATTTGATTTGTGGTCTATTTCATGGACTTTGGTGATTGATGTGAATCTGTGACAAATTTCTTCTTCGATTTCTTTGATTATTTCTTCGATTTCCTTGATTAATGTGAATTGTGCGGATTCCGACCAATGGCAGACGCTTCCGGATCCGATAATGAGAAGGGTTGGGGAAGGAGACAACCACGGCCAGCCGCAGGCACAGTGAGAACCACAGCCGCCATGGTCGCTGCGCAGGTGGCGGTGGAGGGAGGGACCCGGAGGACGGGAGGTGCGCGGCGGCGGGGAAGAAGAGAGACAGACGGGTTGGACGGGGACAGGAGGCGGAGGCACGTGGCGTCGGGGAAGTCAGAGAGGGAGAGACAGTGCGTATGACATGCGGGCCCCACCTGTCAGGACGGACGAAAATTATGGGCAGAAGCAATCCTTGCTTTAATATTAGGTAGAGAAAAAAAGCTACCACGTTCACCGAGAGGGTCTAGAAATTTTCACGTTAATACAAAAAAGAGAAGATTATACACCGTTGGATTTTATGAAGATCTGAAGTTCTAGATTAATCCAAAGAATACATAAATTCGGAATTAAAATAAGGAAATCCAAAGAGTCCATATTCAATACAAAGACAATTAATAAACATATAAATTCAGAATTAAAAATAAGAAAAATAGTAGTTAATGTTTACAGATTGGGAAAGGAAAAAATAACTAACTGAAGAGTAAATAAAAAATACAATTATAATTTAGAAAGTTTCACACGATGGGCATTAAATTAATTCTCTGTCCCTGCTAAAGTACTAATTAGGAAGCTCATGAAATACTTATCTGCATAGGCATGTAGCCTTGCAAGGCTCTAAATGCCAACATTAATAAGACATGGCACATGATGAAAATAAATTTCTGTTAGGAAATAAAAATCAATATCTATGTTGAGCCTCACATGACTCTAATATATATATATATGAGATGGAAATAACATTGTTTCACAAATAAAGAAGAGAGACACTGTGACCCCAAGTTTGGCCTCATGATGACTTTAGTGACAACCAAAAAGCTCTTCCCTATACTTCGTAGAAAACCACTCATATATGTAAAAACCACCAAATGAAAATACATACGGGAGTTGGATATAGTCTGTTGTTCCCTCCCAAAGTAAGGGATTATAGTGCGGTGCCCTCGAGCAAGCGATCAAATAATCTAATCGGCAACATCTTTATGCAAAAAAGAGGGTGCAAGGAAGACAGAGCGTAATTGATGTATTGCTTTGTTTATTTATTTTAAATTGTTTCTCAAATAAAGAAGAGAGACACCGTGACCCCAAGTTTGGCCTCATGATGACTTTAGTGACAACCAAAAAGCTCTTCCCTAAATTATACTTCGTAGAAAACCACTCATATATGTAAAACCACCAAATGAAAATACATACGGGAGTTGGATATAGTCCGTTGTTCCCTCCCAAAGTAAGGGATTATAGTGCGATGCCCTCGAGCAAGGGATCAAATAATCTAATCAGCAACATCTTTATGCAAAAAAGAGGGTGCAAGGAAGACAGAGCGTAATTAATGTACTGCTTTGTTTATTTATTTTCATCCAGTAGTTTAATTCACTCAATGCCGAAAATAAATTTCTGTTAGGAAATAAAAATCAATATCTTTGTGGAGCCTCACATGACTCTAATATATATATGAGATGGAAATAAAATTGTTTCTCAAATAAAGAAGAGAGACACCGTGACCCCAAGTTTGGCCTCATGGTGACAGTGACAACCAAAAAACTCTTCCCTAAATTATACTTCGTAGAAAACCACTCATATATGTAAAAACTACCAAATGAAAATACATACGGGAGTTGGATATAGTCCGTTGTTCCCTCCCAAGTATGGGATTATAGTGTGGTGCCCTCGAGCAAGTGATCAAATAATCTAATCGGCAACATCTTCATGCAAAAAAGAGGGTGCAAGGAAGACAGAGCGTAATTGATGTACTGCTTTGTTTATTTATTTTCATCCAGTAGTTTAATTCACTCAATGTCGAAAGTCGGAGAAGAAGACACGAGCGGAGCATAAAGCGCGACAAGAGATGTTTAGAGCACGAACTAGGTAGACTATTTAGAGAAAGCAACCATGGGCATGGAGAGATAGCGACAAGAGACTGTGCAATCGCTCAGGGAGACGAAGATGGGAGATTTTGTTTATATACATATTCAATTGCACATTAGCCATTGTTTAACTGGGGCGTCGCTCAGAAACATGAAGATGGGGGAATTTTGTTCAAAGGGTTGAAGTTAAGTCTTGATGGTGGGCCCCCCATCATGGCAAGTGAGCCCGAGATGACGAGAGATTTGGTGTGCAAAAGTCAAGGCACCTGACACAACGCCAATCAGTCCGGATATCACAGGATACTGTTTGTAATCCGATCTTGGTATACTTCAGATTGTAACTGACGTGGACTGACCGTCGAATCAACATCGCATCTGCCGAAACAAGCTCTGTCGTCGTAAAATTCAGGTGCACGAGAACCAAATCAAGCTCTTTAGCTACTGAATCAAACTCTTCGACCACTGAATCGTCCTCCACTACTATCAATTTGACATCTAATTTCGTCGATTCGACCTCCACTGTTGTTGGATTAACCTCCACCATGGTCGGATCGACCTTTGCTGCTATTGATCGAGCGTCTATGACACTGCTGGATCGAGCTACAAGGCGAGCAACAGCAAGGAAAGCAAGCACTCCCATGGGAGCTCACCTTGATTTGCCTAGCAACGCGAGGCAAGCAGACAAGGCGTACAAGCGGCAACAAGTGTACCAAGCATGCTCTAAGTCTCCTAATTTGTTTTTGAGATAGGCACTGAAAAATACAACATGGGTAGAAGGCTAGGGAGAGAAATACTTGATTCTAGCACATACAAACCTACAACCGTGACGGAGACAAAAAAAATCGGATGCCACCGGAGATGATAAGATAAGATAGATTTGATGAGCAATTCATGTAGGTTTGCATAGCATTAATTTGACAAAGAAGATGTTAAGTATGGTTTGGCATCAACCATATGGGGTTTGGAGACCAAAAACGAGACAATGGCTTCCTAGATAGCGACCAACGCGATATGACTGCTGAGGTAGTAGACAACAGTGGTGGACATAGTAGGTGGCCATAAATGGATACAACAAATTGGCAAAATGCTCGAAAAAACAAGAAGGTGTAAGGTTGACAAAAGACGGAAGACAACAAGAGAAAACATAAGCATTGTGATATGAACAAATATTGTGATACATCCGAGAAGCTAGCACGGTGTGCGGAGAAATTTAAGCTACCCAATGCAAATATCTATCTTGCACAATAAACATGAGGGAGATAAATTGAATTATCAGTATGATGTCACCATTTAGGATAAGCATGCTCTGCAGTAGAGGGACTTTATGTCCTTAGAACATGGGCTTGCTTGCGAATAGGCCACCTGTTAGTGACATGAGATCCTCTATAAATAAAGAGGAACAACTTTTCGACTACACATATCTATAAGCATAGTAAGCTTCCAAACAAGAATGAAAGTGATGAGATCAAGTTGGTTTGTCGTATATCTTCTAATCTTTCGAAAAATTCTGGAATTAGATTGGTATGTGATGCGTGAAGAACCAAACAACACAATGAACACAAGTATGCCCACAATGAATAATGTTACCTACTATTGATGATCAGTAGTTATCTTGGAAGTTATAAAAGTATTGTCAAACATAATGGTTACTAGAAGACATAAGGTATATTCAACAACGACTAAGGACATAGCATTTCAAGCAATAAATATATATCCTAGGAGACATGATACAATATGTATATATAAGAAACATCCTATGTATTTGTCGGGATCGCAAGTTAGAAGAGAGAGAACCGGCCGCCATGCACCATCAACGAAGGAGGGGCCATCGATGAGCAGGAAGAAGAAAAAGAAAGAGGCATTGACTGTCGATCGTAAGGAAGAGTGAGATGAAGAAGGGGGTGCACCCATATGGAATGTGAGGAGGACCTACACTACTGTTGCTTGAGCCCACCCCAGATCAAGCTTCAAGGTCACCTACGTCGACAACCAACGGTGCCATGAGGTACGGTGAGCTCGCTGGAGGAGTTGGATTTGCGGATCAGAAAGTAGAGAACCCACACTCTGCGTGAGGTCAACAACCGAGCCAAACTCAGGAGCCATAGAATCAACAAGGCAGAGTTCGACCATCGAGAATGGGGGGTAAGAGGCTCTGTCGGTTGAGGCGGGGACTAAGTGATGAGAGGGTGAACAACAATTTCTGTCCAATATAGAGCTCTGAGGTTGACACTATATGCAGGGATGCAACAGAGCGTCGAATGACATTCGTTATTAGGTCAGGTTCCATCCACCAATTAAAACATCGTCCAAATAACAAAATTCGAGTGTATCAATATCAGTTCTGAATTTTGAGCTCCAATATTTACATCGGTATCAGTGATTTCAAAAGGATGGATAATGAATTAAGATGGATAAAGAAAATACAATGCTAACATAGCATTTTAAAAAATATGGTTTATCAAACCTAGCCGCGCTATTAGCGCGGGCCAACTTGCTAGTTGCTAGTAATGAGTGGTTAATGTGGTGTTCCTCCGCTTTACTATATTTTCAGTGCATTTTTTACCTCAGCTCAACTATGATCAATGAAGGGAGAGCGCTAGCCAAAAGGGTGCTAGATGCATTTTTATTTTTTAAAAGATTATTTTTTATTAATCATCTCTCTTTTAAGTCGGTTATCGTTTTTCTTAATAAATATCTCATATGAGGCACTCCATTGGTATTGAATGCCTTTCTGTCCATCATTGCTTAACATTTCCTCACGATGTTGGTGTCCATCATTGCTTAACGTTTCCTCTCGATGTTGGTGTTGATGGACACTAGGATCTCCACTCTCTAGTCTCTACCTTATTCACTAGTTCACTAGTCAGTTTAGTCTAGAAGAAATGCTAAGTGCAAATCAAATCTCTAGAGTCTGAACCACCATGTAAACCCCAACCTGATCAAGCTCACTGGTGTCAAGCTCCCGGCCTTAAACCCACTGAATTGGGCCACGATGATACTGAATAACAAAGTTTACGGAGAAAGCGACAGGACAATCGTGATGTGTGGATGCTGGTCTGTCTGGCGCTTGAGGAATGATAGGCAACACGGCAAGGCCCCAATTAAAATGGAGGCGGCCATTGGCTGGGTGATGGATGTTTGCTTTAATCTCATTTCAGCCAAGGAAAACAGCCATCCTCCTGCTGGTCCCCAGATTATCCAGAGATGGAAGCGACCACCAACAAGTGCACTCAAGATCAATGTCGATGGAGCCTTTTCCGCCGACGCTGGTACACGAGCAGTTGGAGCGGTGGCCAGAAATGATCAGGGGGAGTTTCTGATGGCCATGAACCGGCGTCTTTCAGATGTGGCGTCACCATTGGCGGCAGAGGTAGAAGCCTTGAGGGCAGGTGTGCAGATGATGCACACAGTCACAGATGGGTCGGTTATCATGGAGACTGATTCCTTAGAGTTAGTGGGATTGTGGAAGCATAGGGCGTCACAACGTTCACCCTTCATGACAATCTTCAGTGACATTCAGGAGCTAGCTTGCTCTTTTGCTTCTTTCTTAGTAGTGCATGTTACTCGTTCGGCTAACATGTCTGCTCATTTTTTTTTGACGGTCACCGGGGGGGAGCATCCCCACCTGAATTATATTGATGGGCTTTTGGCAAGCCAAAATGTTACAACATTTGAATTTCAGTAATTTTCAACAGCGCCACACAACACAACACCAAGAAGAGAGAGGACAACAAACAAACAAACAGTTCAAAGGAAACAAAGCCCTATACAAGCTAGGAAGACGACCACTGATCGTCGAAAGGAGCACCACCGAACAACATACTCGCCGGGTACACCACAACCATTGCAACTCCATACCACCTCTCGTAGCTACTGAAAGTGCATCTAGGCCCCTAAGTGGATTTTGGTGAATTGAATGACAAGACGATTAAAGGACTAATGTATTTGTCTAAGATTGTGAGCAGGTTTTATTTATATATTCATGAGCAATTATTAAAGTATTTATTTATGGATGAATATTATTTGGCTCACATTGGAAAAGACAAATATATGGATGATCCTAATGCATAAGTGACAAATAGCAAGCAATAAAGGAAGAGAAATGTTGGGATAATTTGAGAAGGTCAATTCATGGTCTCCCATATGAAGACGTAGCTTGATTAAATTTATAAGGATCACAAAAGAGAAGATGGTAATTCTCTAAGTCAAGAGCAAGGCTTCATGTGTTTATTGAAAGAGGACATTAGGATGAGTGTACACTTTATGGTTCTAATTTGGAAGCTTGCACATTCGTTGTCAATCAAGATCAAGCATTTGAAGCGGGTTTTCAAATGAAGGTTAATTGTGTATGAGGCAAAGTGGAATTCAAAAGGGTAAGTGATGAAGAGATCAACCGAGGTGTCTAGGGTGAGGGACTAAGCAATCTTTGGGGCCCTAGCTAAGCCGTCATTTCGTGTTTTGCTAAGGTGAAGTTCTAGCATCCGTGGGGTCTCCAAGTATCATATCCAAGCCTTAACCGAGTGAAGCGATGCAACTCATCTACATGTTATGGTTGGCAATATGGAGTGACTTATGGATCCAAGTGTGCATTCCTACGCTAAATGGAAAGATCCTAAGTCACTAGCTCAAGTATGAAAGTGCTCAAGTCAAAGGCTATGTTGAAAGCCCTCAAGTGAATATTGATCAAGTATGGCAAGATTGAAGATATCCAAGCTCAAGAGATCAACAAAGTGTTTTTATTTATTCTTGAGTATAGGTATGCCGTACTATCAAGAGGGATGCAACTTAGCGAGTTGACCAAGTCAAAGTGCTCATTAGTTGACCTAAGTGAGACCTAGTCTTGAGAGCCTTAGAGTGTGCTAACAAACCCTCCTAACCTAACCTGAGTCATTTCATCTTGGTGATGAAGTGTTAGTTTCTTAGAAAGGGTTTTGGGGGTATCTCGGGCCTGACCGGTCTGACCGGTCAGGGGCACCGGTCTGACCGGTGCCGCTAGCCCCAACGGCTAGTTTTTCAAACACCGGTCTGACCGGTGTGGGGCACCGGTCTGACCGGTGCCGCCCGAGGACCAACGGCTAGTTTTCTCCTTTGAGGGGTATAAATACCCCAAGCCTTCTTCAAGTGAGGGTTGCTGTTTCTAGTGACATTGCTAAGGTCCCAAGCCATTTCTAACAAGCTCTAAGCCTTAGTGGCTCTCCCCAACCCTCTCTTTGTGAGATTTGTGGATTCAAGCCATATCCTTGGTGTTGGGTTGAGAGAGTGAGCTCAAGAGCGACCTTGTGAGCTAACAAGAGCATTTCCATAGCTTGAGCACTTTGGTTTCGCGTCTACAAGCTTTGAAGCGTTTGTTACTCTTGGAGGCTTGCCTCCTAGACGGCTAGGCGTCGCCGGCTAGCTCCTAACGTTGTGGTGAGCAGCGGGAAGTTTGTAAGGGCTGCGATCTTGCCTCTTCGTGGAAAAGATCCCCTTAGTGGAAAGGAGGAAAGTGGTTGAAAGAGATCCGGCTTGTTGTGGGAATTGTCCCTTACAAGCTCCTCAACGGAGACGTAGCTATTCCTTAGTGGGTGGTGAACTTCGGGAAACAAATCCTTGCTTCTTCGTGTGGTTTGACTCTCTAAATTGTTTTTCTAGCATATTTGATTTGCTTCCGCTTCGATCTACTTGGGTGTGCTACTTGTGTGTGCAGGGCTCATTACCTTGCTTGTGATCATCTACAAAGGCCACTCACCAAGTTTGGTTCATGCTAGAAGTCAAGAGGTGCTTGAAGTTGTTTTTGCAGGTGCTCTGTGCTACACCGGTCTGACCGGTGAGGCGCACCGGTCTAACCGGTGCCTCCTGTGAAGTCCAGTGCTTGACCGGTCTGACCGGTCATCACCACCGGTCTGACCGGTGGAACACTGTCAGCTCAAGTGTTCGGGGAAGAAGAGTTTAATTTGGTCGTCAAGCCTATTCACCCCCCCTCTAGGCGACATCAAGGTCCTTTCAATTGGTATCAGAGCTTGGTGCTCCGATTCGAGCTTAACCGCTTGGAGTTCTTCGATGTCGACAACTCGTGAGGTACCGTTTGAGCCTCTAGCTCTAGATGGCTCAAATTATGCATCTTGGTCAATTCATGTGCTCATTTGCATTAGGACCATGGGTCCACTTGCCGAGAAGATTGTTGTTGCTAGCATTCTACCTCCTCACCTTAGGGAAACCAAAATTGCAGTGCAACTCTCGAGTATTTAACTATATTTGCAGTGCTTTGAGTGATGATGTGTAGGACTTCATCTATGAGAAACTTGAGATTGATGCACACGCCATTTGGGAGATTCTTCGTGAAGAATATGAAAAGCCCAAATGGATTGATCAAGAGCAAATCATGATGAAGGCACTTGAGGAGAGCTCTATGTCATCATTCAACATCACTGAGCCTCAAGTGTCACTTCCCAAGCAAGGAGAAGGCCAAAGAAGCGAAGACCCTGTCCCTCTGCAGGGACCGGTCAGACCGGTGGCATCCACCGGTCAGACCGGTGCCGGCAGAGGCACAACCATTTGCTTGATGGCCAAGAAGGAAAAGAAGAAAAGGACTAAGGGAGGAAAGATTGAGAAGAATGAAGCTTCAAGCTCCTTGGCCAAGGAACTTGAGGCTCTCAAATCCGAGAATGCCTCCTTGGTTTGTAAGTATGATTCACTCGCTAGACAATATGATGAGGTTATCAAATCCTTTGCGTGTGTAGCTGCAGTGGATCAAGAAAATGAAAGGCTTGAAGAAAAGCTAGGAAAGCTCACTAGTGAGCATATGGCTCTACAAGCCGATCACAAGGGACTTGAGTGTTCCTATGAGAAGCTTGTCGATTCTTATACAACACTAGAGATAGCCCATGAGGTTGTGCTTTCATCGGTAAAATTTATGCAACCTCTATCTCACACATGCACATGCTCACAAGTTCAAATTGATTTATCTTGCGTTAATGATTGTTTGTCTCAAGCAAGCCAATCTAGCATTGAGCATGTACTTGTAGAATCTTGTGATGACCTCATTGCTAAAGAAAATGATGAACTCAAGCAAGAGGTTGAAAAGCTTCAAAAAGACTTGTATGTGTTGAAGGAGAAGAGCAAAGTGCAACCTTCTCAAGATAACCGTGAAGACATGGTGAAGAAGCTTGAGAAGGGATCAACCATCACTAGCTCAACTCCTCAACTACATACAAGGACCCACAAGCACAAGATTCAAGAAAAGAGCAAGGTTGGGCAAGTCGAGTCCCAATATCGCCCAACCAAGCACAAGGCACAAGAATCGCTCTCCAAGAAGCCTAGAAGCTCAAACAAATGGAGAGTGTGCTACAGGTGCAGAGAGAAGGGTCACTTTGCCGACTCGTGCCCAAGTGTGAAGATGGGCAGTGGCACTGACCGTGACCGGTCAGACCGGTGCATGCCACCGGCCAGACCGGTGCCGGCCAGGGTAGCCCCACCTCAAGCAAACAAGGCAAAGAAGACCTCTTCAACAAGAACAAGGCTCAGAAGCAAGCATGGACAAGAAATTATAAGGAGTGATGTGACCAACAAGAACAAAAGCCGCATTTGCTATGAATGCCGTCAAAAGGGTCACATGGGCAAAGATTGTCCAAATGGTAACATTCCTAAATCAAATCTAGTCCATTATGATTTCCATAAGCTTAGGAACGATAAGAATGGAACTTGTGCTATGAGGGAGATTAGTTCACCTCAATGTAGCATGAGAGCCATTTGGGTTCCTAAGCACCTTGTGGCTAACACCATAGGACCCAACAAGTGTTGGGTACCAAGAAATGTTTACTGAGCTTGCAGGTTGGAAGAGATGCATTGAACACATGGTTAGAAGGCTTGAAAATCACGATTGATCAATTGGCCATGTGAAGGGCAAACTTATAAATCTTGAAATCAATGACATCTCGGTAACTAGTACTCCTTGGTTGAGTCTAAGTCACTCCTAGTTCTTCTTGAATACTCATGTAACACCTATCTTGTATGAGTGAAACATGAGGTTGTGACTTCGACTATTTTATGAAAATTTACTCTCTCATGCCATTCGATGCGTTTAATGGCTCCCTAGTAGAGCATTGCCTTGTCTATATTGCAGGACTTGAATTAGTAACTTATTCAAACATTCAAGGGACAAGAAGAGCAAAATCACCAAATAAGCGTGCACTGGTGGTCACCGGTCTGACCGGTGACAAGCACCGGTCTGACCGGTGCTGGCCCAGTGAGGCTGTTGGGCGGGTGACCCGGCACCTGTGCTCGGGTGACCCGGTACGCCTCTGTGTGCTGCAGGGTGACTCGACCCCTATGGTCGAGTGACCCGAGATTGACCCAACTTTCAAGAAAAAGGGTGATTTGGCATCAAAGGTTATGAGAGACTCGACACATTTCAATTAACAAATCATTTATGTGTCTTGACCAAGTTTGGAATGAGCCTCACCAAGTTCTTAATTGAATAAAGTGCTTTGTTCGAGAAATTCAAATATCTCTAGCACTATTTAAGGGGGAGCTCATTGCAATACTTGAGTCACTTGTGGGACTAACAATTTCTTCTAGTGATCTTGTAGTCTCACTCTTTTGTGCATCCCTAAGCAAGCTCTTGATAAGTATGACTCCCTAAAGATAAGTAAGAGCTAGCACCATTCAAAATTCAAATATATGCACAAATGAAATGGTCTTAAGGCAAAGGTATGTTTCCATGAACCTCGTTGAATACCGTAATGCATCTAGGCCATAATACCATGCTAGTGTGCCATCCTTAGCATGTAATTGCTTCAAGTGAATTTTTGTGTGCCTCTCTAGATATTTGGTTGATACCTTTGCTTTCCCTCGTCTTTGTGTCTCGAGGTTGAAGGTATGAGTCAAATATTCTTGAAAAGCCATTCATTTGAAGTGGATGCATGCACTTTGTGACATAGGATAGACTTCTCGAAAAATCAACTAGCATGTGTAGGAAGAGTGCTCATTTTGAAAAATATTTGATTCTTGGTCTTTGTGACCCAATCAACTTAGTTGTGACTATAGTTACCCTTGTTTGATTGATGGCTAGTCACAATTAAGAAGATTTCCTCAAGTCCATAAAATCCATCTCTTTATCTCTCTCTTGGAAGAATCAAGAATTATCAATTAAATTGGATTATCCTCCATTCTTTCAAGACTATGGCAAAATATGGATCAATATCATCTCTTTATCTTTTATCCAATCTTTGAGAAGGAGAAAGGAGCCAAAATCTTTTCAAGGTGTGTCTCAGGGGCGCACCGGTCTGACCGGTGTGGTCCACCGGTCTGACCGGTGGCGACCCTAAGTCACAAATTCCTTTTTCTGAGGTTTAAATGGAAGAAAATTGTTTTATAAAATATCTGGTGAAGATTTAAGGAGCAAAATCTCAAAATGGAAGAGAAGGATCGGAACTTCCGAGGCTAGGTCGGTTCTACCGATATGGTCTCTCTGTTGGAATTATCAAAATCTTCGGTTTTACCGATCCCAAGTCGGTACTACCGATAAAGCTTCACTGGCTGGACCCTGGGGGTCACCGGTCTGACTGGTACCCCTCACCGGTCTGACCGGTGTCGCCCAAGAGCAACCCGTGGGGCCACAGTAAATGGAATCTACCTTTACCCCCTTCCCTTCTCTCTCCTCCATCATTTCACCAGGCCCTTCTTCCTTCCCAAACCGTGAAGGACCTCTCCCCTCCCTCCTTCCACCTCTCTCTTTCCCCATGAAAACCTAAGGGTTCAACCATGGAGAAGGTGCAAGATTGGATGGAAATCACTCTCCCAAGGACCCTCCTTTGATTCCCCCTCAAGTTCTTCGGTTCCCCTTCAAGTTCATCTCTCACAAGGTATTCAAAACTTTGTTTTGCCCGATCTCCTTACATGGTGCAAAGATTTGAATTCCCCTTGGTAGAACATCTTCTGAGATCACCTAGAAGTCATACCTATAGATCCATAGAGTTTTGTTGGACACATTGTGAGAACTCAAGATTTGGGGGCGGACGGCTTGCACCGATCTGACCGGTGCACCCCACCGGTCTGACCGGTGGAGGCTGTCAAACCCTAATCCTGTTTTCCTTCATGTTTTCAGCATATATCTGTATAGGAATACTTCTAGATCATCAATATCCATATCTTGTCGTCCCAGCTACTGAGATTAATAGTTGAGGCCATTGGCTCGATTCTGGACGGCACCGGTCTGACCGGTGCCCCTCACCGGTCTGACCGGTGGCGCACAGAACCGACCCAATTGTCCCGACTTGTCGATTTCAATTTCAATTCAATTCAAATCTCATTCCTGTGTCTTATACATTCTTGTTATATCCTTTGTGACTCAGGACCATCGCCATGCCAAGGATGAAGCAGTCCGGGAGCAAGAAAACAAGATTGACACCTCGAGAGCTCCTGCATGATCGTGAGGCAGGCGGTAGTGGCAGTGCGAGTGGTATGAACCTGCGAGAGCGTGCACCAAAGAGAAGAAATGAGGAACAAGAAGTAGATTTGGGTGGTGACACAGGGACAAGCAGTGATGATAATGTTGAGGATGAAACCTTTGTTGACCCTAATGTTTATCGTGTGAAGCATCATGGAAAAGGGCCAGCTTTAGATGATGAGGATGATGAGGATGAAGAGGAGGACCTAGGTGGTCAGGAGAGGGATGAGGATGATGATCCCATGGATGATGATGATGATGATGATGGTACACGCAGGCTGAAGGTTGTCAAACCTATCTACATGTTTCCCAACAAGCCAGTAAAGTATCATGGGATAGGGATGACAAAGAAGCTGCAGAAGTTGAGGGATAAAGATCCCTATGCCAGTGAGAGGATAGCCACAGATAGGAGGTTTTGGGCTACTTTCCAGCAGGACTACTACGCCACAGTTATCATAAAGAAGTCCAAGATCACCCACGTGGCACAGTACGTAGATTGGACCTATATGGAGAGCAAGAATGACCCTATCTTCACTGAGCTCAGCACTGTGTGTGGTCACCAGAGGGTGAAGGAGCTCATGGGCTTTAGGTAGGATTGGAATAGGGAAATCATTGCTCAGTTTTATGCCACGGTTCACTTTGGCTACATAGAGACAGAGAGAGCTATGACTTGGATGACTAATGGGAACAAGCATGCCATTCGTTTTTCCCAGTTCTTGACTCTCTTTAGTTTGGGGGCTGATGATAAGGATTATCCTAAGTTGCATAATGGTGGTCTGCTTGAGCCAGAGGCTTTATACTTCATGTATCCTAGGGATCAGAGGGCTAATGTTGGTCATGTGAAGGGGCTCTACACTTACTACTCAGTTCTTAACAGGCTTCTTCGGGCGACCATTGCTCCTAGGGATGGAAATCCCTCTGATATTTCTAGGTTCATGAAGAACCTAATGATAGCTTTGAGACCAGGGGCTGATCCTTTTAGTGTGGGTGACTACATTTGGCAGGAGATCAAGTACTTGTCAGAGGACCCTAAGAAGATCTGCAGCTACAGCCCGTACATCATGTATATGATCGAGAAGGTGACTAGGGTTGAGTTTCCGAAGGACGTCACTCACAAGCCTCTGAGGCCCAACCCAGTGAAGAACCCCATTGTTCCTTCCCCTGAGTGAGAGCCTGAAATCACAGCCGAAGAAGGAGCAGAGGCCGGAGCTGATTGGCAGCAGTTCCAGCAGCGACCTACTGCCCAGGTCGACACCGGTCTGACCGGTGCCTCTCACCGGTCTGACCGGTGGGGGCCTGGACAGTATGGTCAGAAGAAGAAATCCACCTCTCCGCTCCGCCGTTTTCTAAACTTGCTCTTTGGGGTGTGTAAGAGCCAGTATGATATAGAAGTGGAGCAGCAGCGGACGAGGATAGAGAGGAAGAAGGAGAGGGACACGATGAAGCATCTCCATAACCACTTTGGATTTCAGCCGCCCCGTTCACCTATCTCTCCCACTCCTCCTGAGGTTGAGATCCCGTCGTTTGATCAGCGGATGAGGACGATGATCAATTCAAACATGATCAACGAGTATGGCTCCATGTTTTTCGAGTCCGGCGAGGGTAGCTCCTCCTCAGCTGCACCACCTCCACCACCTGGTTCAGAGGAGGTCCCTCAGCCCTACGGTATGCCACAGGGACCAGCAGCGTATCCTCCACCTTTTGGCGCCCCAGTTGCCCCACCTCCACCTCCGGATGATGCAGAGGGGTCAGAGGCTCCTCCAGACTGGGCGGGACGTTTTTCTACTGAGATCTTTGGTTGGTCTGGGTATCCACCTCCTTATCCGGGAGGGAGCTCGCACCCTGGCAGGGACAGTGATCGACAGCTACTTCTTCTCCAGGCCCTTCTTGGATGCTTGATGACAAAGGGGGAGAAGATTCGGATTAAAGACTTCAAATCAGTGTTGCAGTCTGTGTTGCACCGGTCTGACCGGTGCCTGCTGGCTGATGAGAGCAGCTTGTAATAAATTTAGAACCTTATCTTTGTGGACTTGAGAACATTTGTGTGAGTGCTACTGTGTGTTTGAACTTTATTGTAATAATTAAGCGATTTTATTGCTAGATTGTGATGCATGTCTTGATTGGTGTATTGTTAGTGTTGGCTAAATGGAGCAAAGTGATCTAAGCCGGCTTGCAACCCCGGCCTGATCACTCTGGACCAAATAGCACGCACACTCTTTGCTTTGTGCTCTGACTGGACCTGACCGGTCTGACCGGTCAGGGGCACCGGCCTGACCGGTGCCGCCCAGTTGGGTGTGCTGGCTGGACCTGACCGGTCTGACCGGTTAGGTGCACCGGTCTGACCGGTGCTGCCCAGTCAGTACACTTGTTCTTTGCTTTGTGCATATCTTGTCATACGCATCACGGTTTTTATTTTATCACTCACACATGTTGCACTCCACTGATTCTAAGATATAGGGGGAGCTCACACGCGCTTTCTCCCAAATTTGTGCTATTGGCATTTGAGGCCAAATTTTTGAAATTCAACACAAAGCACAAATTAAGGGGGAGCTCTAGCTATATCTAAGAATTTAAATGCACTTTAATGTTTTATTTGTAAGCTTTAATCGAGTTGTTATCAATCACCAAAAAGGGGGAGATTGAAAGTGCATCTAGGCCCCTAAGTGGATTTTGGTGAATTGAATGACAAGCCGATTAAAGGACTAATGTATTTGTCTAAGATTGTGAGCAGGTTTTATTTATATATTCATGAGCAATTATTGAAGTATTTATTTATGGATGAATATTATTTGGCTCACATTGGAAAAGACAAATATATGGATGATCCTAATGCATAAGTGACAAATAGCAAGCAATAAAGGAAGAGAAATGTTGGGATAATTTGAGAAGGTCAATTCATGGTCTCCCATATGAAGACGTAGCTTGATTAAATTTATAAGGATCACAAAAGAGAAGATGGTAATTCTCTAAGTCAAGAGCAAGGCTTCATGTGTTTATTGAAAGAGGATATAAGGATGAGTGTACACTTTATGGTTCTAATTTGGAAGCTTGCACATTCGTTGTCAATCAAGATCAAGCATTTGAAGCGGGTTTTCAAATGAAGGTTAATTGTGTATGAGGCAAAGTGGAACTCAAAAGTGGATTGGGTAAGTGATGAAGAGATCAACTGAGGTGTCTAGGGTGAGGGACTAAGCAATCTTTGGGGCCCTAGCTAAGCCGCCATTTCGTGTTTTGCTAAGGTGAAGTTCTAGCATCCGTGGGGTCTCCAAGTATCATATCCAAGCCTTAACCGAGTGAAGCGATGCAACTCATCTACATGTTATGGTTGGCAATATGGAGTGACTTATGGATCCAAGTGTGCATTCCTACGCTAAATGGAAAGATCCTAAGTCACTAGCTCAAGTATGAAAGTGCTCAAGTCAAAGGCTATGTTGAAAGCCCTCAAGTGAATATTGATCAAGTATGGCAAGATTGAAGATATCTAAGCTCAAGAGATCAACAAAGTGTTTTTATTTATTCTTGAGTATAGGTATGTCGTACTATCAAGAGGGATGCAACTTAGCGAGTTGACCAAGTCAAAGTGCTCATTAGTTGACCTAAGTGAGACCTAGTCTTGAGAGCCTTAGAGTGTGCTAACAAACCCTCCTAACCTAACCTGAGCCATTTCATCTTGGTGATGAAGTGTTAGTTTCTTAGAAAGGGTTTTGGGGGTATCTCGGGCCTGACCGGTCTGACCGGTCAGGGGCACCGGTCTGACCGGTGCCGCTAGCCCCAACGGCTAGTTTTTCAAACACCGGTCTGACCGGTGTGGGGCACCGGTCTAACCGGTGCCGCCCGAGGACCAACGGCTAGTTTTCTCCTTTGAGGGGTATAAATACCCCAAGCCTTCTTCAAGTGAGGGTTGCTGTTTCTAGTGACATTGCTGAGGTCCCAAGCCATTTCTAACAAGCTCTAAGCCTTAGTGGCTCTCCCCAACCCTCTCTTTGTGAGATTTGTGGATTCAAGCCATATCCTTAGTGTTGGGTTGAGAGAGTGAGCTCAAGAGCGACCTTGTGAGCTAACAAGAGCATTTCCATAGCTTGAGCACTTTGGTTTCGCGTCTACAAGCTTTGAAGCGTTTGTTACTCTTGGAGGCTTGCCTCCTAGACGGCTAGGCGTCGCCGGCTAGCTCCCAACGTTGTGGTGAGCAGCGGGAAGTTTGTAAGGGCTGCGATCTTGCCTCTTCGTGGAAAAGATCCCCTTAGTGGAAAGGAGGAAAGTGGTTGAAAGAGACCCGGCTTGTTGTGGGAATTGTCCCTTACAAGCTCCTCAACGGAGACGTAGTTATTCCTTAGTGGGTGGTGAACTTCGGGAAACAAATCCTTGCTTCTTCGTGTGGTTTGACTCTCTAAGTTGTTTTTCTAGCATATTTGATTTGCTTCCGCTTCGATCTACTTGGGTGTGCTACTTGTGTGTGCAGGGCTCATTACCTTGCTTGTGATCATCTACAAAGGCCACTCACCAAGTTTGGTTCGTGCTAGAAGTCAAGAGGTGCTTGAAGTTGTTTTTGCAGGTGCTCTGTGCTACACCGGTCTGACCGGTGAGGCGCACCGGTCTAGCCGGTGCCTCCTGTGAAGTCTAGTGCTTGACCGGTCTGACCGGTCATCACCATCGGTCTGACCGGTGGAACACTGTCAGCTCAAGTGTTCGGGGAAGAAGAGTTTAATTTGGTCGTCAAGCCTATTCACCCCCCTCTAGGCGACATCAATGTCCTTTCAGCTACGCCGTTCCGCTGTCACCCTCCATCTGAGGGTCAGGCCAACTGAATGGGGATTAAAGGCGGCGGGAGGAGCGCAAGCCAAAGCTCACCGAAAAACGACGATCTTCTTTTTCGGAGCAAATGGAAACCACCATAGAGAGCACATCCAGGCTCCACATCTCACCATCCAACGCCATACAAGGGGAGGAAGCCTTTAAGGGGAATGGTGAAGAGGTAGGAACACCACCTGGCATAAAATTTGACGGCACCACCAGCAAGAAGCTCACCGACGAAGCAGAGGTGCCGAATGGAGGACACCAGTCGATTTCACGACAGCAGCCCACACAATTTTGTATTTGCCTTTGCACCAGAACCAACACCTTGGTGGAGAAAAAACAAGCACCCTGACTTCCTAGAGCAATCTGCATCATCTTCAAGGACACACTGATGGGAAGAAATCTCGACATCGCCTCCATGGAGGGGAGCGGCACCCAAAGATGTCACCGTTGTCGACACCAACGCAACGGCCGGAGAAGGATTTCATCGCAGTTTCCCGCGCCCACCCGTTTGTTACCAAGGATGACCGGAAGGAAGCTGAGGCTGCCCCCGACGAATCCGAGCACCAATCGCACCCCAAGATACACCTCAGAGGATGAAGTCACAGACCTGCAGGTAGGGGCAGCACTTTGACAAAGCCTCCAAGGAGGGAAGCGGCGCCTGAAGCGTCGCCATTGCCGGCCGGCATGAAGCCTGGCTGGGATTTCTCCCGGTGCTCCCCGCAACCATGGCTTCACACTGGAGTACTCCGCAAGCGCGTAGATCCGAGCGCTGGAGGAGCCTCCGGACACCCACTGCAGATCTGGGGCGCCGGCCGCCATGCGCTGCAGGACCGGGACACCAGCCCAGCACGAAGGCGGAGCGGCTGCCGCCGGTGATGGTCGCTGCCATAACGTGGATGGTACTTGGACAGGGAGGTCGGGGGGCGTCGAGGAACTTCACTTCCGCACGCGGCCTAGGCGCAGTCCACCATGGCACCGGCGTCCCGGTGACCGTGACGGTCGGAGAAGAAGCGTCTCTTGGAGGGGAGGCGCTAGATCCGGCCGGTGGGGAGGCGGATCTGGCCGCCGACAAGCTCAGTGGAACGGCTCCATGGTTAGAGCACAACCGGCCATAGGTGCCGTCGATTTGGGGAGGAAAGCCGGAGGAGGGTGGGTGGGTGGCTGCGCGCGGGGGATGCCTCGCCGCCGCCGTCACGGCGCCCGCGCGGGCTTCCGGCGATGCGCTCCGGCGGCGGCGAGGTGGGGTGACGGGGGAGGGCGGCTCTGTAGGCGCGGCGGCGGTCCGCCCGAGTCGCCCGAGGTCCAAGGCAAAAAGATTAGTGGAGTTTCGGTATGATGTCTATGGCTGCTCATAGGTGTGCACAAGCTGCTAATGCTACGGCTGCACAGTTTTGGGCAAAATGATGTGCCTAGTTTCCTTTTGCCTGCTCTGCAGGTTGATTGTAACATTGCAAATGAATGAATGAAGAATCAGTTCCTCAAAAAAAAAAAAACCTCCCTGGTAGGAAAAAAATTACCGCACCAAGTATCCTGTGAAACACGTAGAGTACGTACACTCCAGTCACACAGACATACAGAGAGGTCAGCACAAGTTCAGAGGTTGAAGAAAGACGATGAGCCGTTGGATTGGAAAGAAATTGGAATGTACTGGCCAGGATTGATCAAGGACTAAGATTGCTTGTCAATTCGAATATTCGATCAATCACCTGACTAACATCATCTTCTTCTTCTGATTAACATACAGTTGTTGTTTTCTGCTATAACTTAGCTGAGTCACAGAATGAAAAGCCCACCAAATATGCCCAAACAAAATCTGCAGATTACTCCAAATCCATCTGGCGCTCGCGTTCTCTTCTTTTGGGCCTTAACCTAGTTATTAAATCTTAATATCTGAATTCATCTTTTCTTAAAAAAAAAATCCCATCAGCTGACAGAGGGAGTCCCACACTGTTCTCGTGTCACATTATTCAATCAATAACAAATAACTTAGGCCATTATTTCTGTTGTGTGCGCTTACAAGCGAATGCATGCTGTAATCGTAGCATGGCAATCTGCATATACACATTACAAGCTGCTTCATTGTTATTCAGGTCCAATGAACAGGCTCATCTCCTGCATTATTTGCTACTCCTCGTCAAGCTCTCGGTTTCACTACAGGATGACACAGCACTCAACAATGTAGGACACCAAGCATGTAATACATTTCTCGATCGAGCCAAGCATCCATATCAATCCATGAACCCAACAACAACCTCTAGCAGGTGAGGCTGCCCCCGGGGTCGACGCCGAGCTGCTGGCAGTACTGCCTGTAGTATCCCACCCTCGCGTTCATTCTGTCGGTGTTCTTGCCGTCGCACTCGAGGTTGCCGTTGATGGCCCTGGTGGTGGCGCCGAACCCCTGCGGCATCACCCCGTGCACGTTGTTCATCCAGAACCAGAGCGCCGCCCTGAACGCGATCACGGGGTCCTGCGCGACCACGTCCGGGTTCCCGAGCCCGTCGAAGTTGTTGTCCCTCCCGGCTGCCCCGTAGTTGTAGTTCCACGACAGCTGCAGCGGGCCGCGCCCGTAGTACTTCTTCCCCTCCGCGCACGGCCACTGGCTGTATCTCGGGTCGCGGTCGCAGTAGGCGTCGTTCTTGTTGATCTCGCTGATGAAGCAGAAATCTGTCGGTACGTTCATCATGATTAGCATATTAGAGTCTGCAGTTACTGTTGGTATAGGGAATTGAGGTTCGATTCGATCAACTTACGCCCGGTCTCGTGCGTGACGTGCGCGAAGAAGGCGGCGATCTCGCGCTTGCCCTCGACCTCGGACCCCCCGCGCGCGAAGCCGGAGTAGGAGTTCACGGCGGTCAGGAACGCGCCCCGCGTGTAGAAGCTCCTGCCCTCGCACCCGCCCCCGGCCTGGTTCTTGATGCCGTTGAAGAACGCGTCGGTGACGACGTCGGCCACGCTCGCGCCGCCCCCGCCCCGTATGCACGGGCCCGACCGGCACCCATCGCCGCAGTACTCGGTGGTCTGACCGCAGAAGCCAAACTTAACTTGCTGCAGCAGAAGTTTGGCTGGCAGCCGCAGTTCTGCGCGGCGGCCGGGCCGGGGCCGGCGCCGGCGGCGAGCAGCAGCGCGAGGCCGAGAGCCACGACCGCCAGGACCGTCGGCGAGTTCGCCATAGTGTGTCTTTGGTTGCTGTGGTAGGTGCAGCTTTGTTGTGACTTGTGAATTGATCATGAAGGTACGGTGTCGCTTTAAATGCTCGATGATCGATCGGTGGATGGAACGGCTTCGCTGACCCGGCCGGTCTACCATTTGTGCTGGCAGCACGACCGTTCCACGCGTTTGTGATGAACTCGTCGCACATGTGTCACAGCATCTACCGGCAAGCTACGTACACCAAATATTCGTATGCTCAGATATCATCAGATTTGGTTAGCCGCCGATCAAGCGCTTGTATACTCGTGTGGAAAATTCCAAGCAGCATGTGTCATTGCTTTCTGTGATCTTTCGCGTCTGTGTACAGGGCTGCCGTACATTGATGCTTTCTGTCATCTTCCGCGTCTGTGAGGGTGTCAGCGTGTTCCAAGCTGGCTGACCGAAATGATCATGTTGGGGTCGAAGACTAGCTAGCCGCCGGTGATGGCTGCCTAATTTGGGCCACGCGCGCAAACCTACAATCATGTTTTGTTTTGTTATAGTACTCCGTATATATGTAGTATTTTTCTCTAGATGGGAGATTTTTGTTCTTTCTTATGTCAGAAAAATCCGAATTACAGAGGATATATAATACTTTCACCTTTTTCTTGAGAGGAGATTTGAATTTTTTTAATTATCAATATTTTTAGACAGGGTCACCTTCATGGGCCTTGGGCTGAAACCGTTTTGTTTTCATCTAACACCCTTAAAATGGGCTGAATGCTCATTCGATTGTAGATCAAATCTAAACCTTTTCAAAATTTGCACATATCTATATAAACTATATAGGAGCACCTACTACATTACAATGCATTGATTTCTGTTTCTCTCAACAGCAAGCACCTCACCTCATTTGGGAATCCCACTACACATGCCACACCACCATCCATGAGAAATACGTATTTAAGACTTCCATTGATTTTCTGTGACTATTAGCATCCATGCATGTAATTTATTAGTCTTTGCGAGTATCACGGTACAAAATTTCCACAGTAAAAATACATGGAGGATCGATCATTTAATAGTCATTCTCTCTCAACAAACTAAACATATTTTCATGTATAATGTTGTTTGTAAAAGGATGTTATCAAGAAATCATCTTAGCATTTCTGTTTTCAAATCTTTTTTAAAAAATATTGCCATGCAATCCTAGGGTTTCAATACAAGATAATGTACAAAAAGGGTGTTGATAATTCTGCAGCAGATGCTCTATCTCGAAGAGCCCATAATGAAAAGTTGTCAGCTATATCCACAAGCACACCTAAGTGGTTAGAAGTGGTCATAGAGGGTTACACTAAAGATCCTCAAACCAAGGCATTACTGGAAGACCTGTGCATATCCTCAAGAATCTATTTGCTTGGCACAATATGAAGAGAACAATACAAGACTATGTATCTGCATGCCAAGTATGTAAACAAGCCATATCTGAACATACTAGACTGTCAGGATTGCTACAACCACTACCCATACCTGAGCAAGCAAGGCACACCATCAGCCTAGGATTTCATAGAGGGGTTGCCCAAATCACAGACTTTTGGCACAATCTTGGTGGTTACAGATAAGCTTACAAAGTATGGCCATTTTATTCCACTCAAACATCCATAAACAACAATGTCTGTTGCACAGATATTCCTGAACAACGTATACAAATATCATGGCATTCCTACAAAAATCATCTCTGATAGAGACAAGTTGTTTACCGGTGCATTGTGGAAGGAGCCATTCAACTTAACAGAGAAAACATTGAACATGAGTTCCTCTTACCATCCACAGACTGATGGGAAGACAGAGAGGCTCAACCAGTGTTTGGAAGCATATCTGAGATGCATGGTTCAAGCCTGCCCAACACAGTGGTCTAAATGGTTGGCTTTGGCAGAGTTTTGGTACAATACCACAACACATTCTGCACATGGTAAGTCACCATTTGAGGTGTTATATGGCCATCCTCTTTGGCACTTTGGGATTTCTGTAAGCAATCAGTGTATTGTACAGGACCTTGATGAATGGCTTCAAGAACGAGCTGCAATACACGACATCATCAAAGCTAACTTGGCAAAAGCTCAACAGCTTATGAAGCAGCAGGCTGATAAGCACATGCAAGAACAAGAATTTCGAGTGGGTGACTGGGCGTATTTGAAGCTTCAAGCATATATCCAAACGTCAGTAGCAGTACCTGAACAAATCCTAGAGACAAGACTCTGCAAAGTGGCAAACAAACTAGTTGGCTTTGGCCAGATCAAATGGAAGGATCTACTGGCTACATGGACTACTTGGGAAAAGTTGCATGACATCAACATCAGTGGCTACGAGGTATCGTTTCTACACCACTTGAGGATGAGTTGTCGCTTAAGGAGGGAGGAATGTCATGGGATGGTCATCGCCAATCCATCCATCCATTCAAGAATTTTCTGTGGCTAAAGGGTTCAAATTGTACCAAATAGATGTGAAGAGTGCCTTCTTGAATGGGTTTTTGGATGAAGAGATTTATGTGAGGCAACCCCCAGGCTTTGAGAGTGTTGAGTTTTGTTGACGGCTGTTAAGTACCACTTTTACACCATCAACTCCTGCATTAAATAAATGAAAAGTGATCATCAACACTAGAATAGGGGGTTTATACTGACAATTTCCACAAGTGTTGGTGTTTCTATCTTTTGTTGCAGGACACATCGAAATGCACATGGAATGATGCAATTGAGAGCAAGTAAATTAATAGCATAAATATGACATCATCATAAACAGTCCCAAATGCCAATTTGGACTGCACCATTGTGACGGACTCGTCGAGACGATCAAAATGGATATATTATTTGACTACTTTGGAGTTCGGATGCAAAAGATATCAAACAGACAAAATAAGACAAATAAAGACAAGTGCTGACGTCATCAGCGGGACCCACGTCCGTACAGGAGCTGACGCAGGCGGGCCCGGCCGGACCCACGCAGCAGCGCTGCCACAGCACCCCGGCTGGGTCAACGCCCAGGCGCGCGCGGGGGGTCCCGCCTGGGACACGCGGCGACGGCCCGTTGGCCGGTTTCTCCCCTCACGCGGACGCGCATGCATGCGGGCGCGGGAGCTGCCTGAGCCGGCGACGTGGCAGCACGGGATTGGTCGTGATCCCCTGCCGTGGAACGCCCCCAGGCGCGGGGTTCGCGCGCGGGAGGGGACCGCGCCGGCCGGGCCACGCGTCGCGCAGCGATATGCGCGGGAGAAGGCGGTGCGGCGCCGTGCAGGAGAAGGAGGGGGACGCGCGGCCCACGGCCGGTCCGGCCGTCCGGTTCGGCCCGGTTTTCTTATTTTTCCTACCGGTTTTCACCCCAGAACACGTAGAATGCTTCGGTTCTCCTCGGTTCTCTCCGGTTCTTGGTGCCAAAGGTCGGTTCCCGCCCTGCCACATGTCACCACGCGGCCGGAGGCACCCCAAGCTGCTGCACAAGTCCCAAGTTGCTCCAAGCCTATAAATAGAAGGGGAGGGAGTAAGAATAGAGACACACTTCACCACCCATCCAAGCCTCCTCTCCTAAAGAGAGTGCTAGAGTAGTGAGGGAAGAGAGAGAGGTATGTGCCTCTCCATGTCATTGTTCTTCATTTAGACTAAAGTGAGTATCTTTGTATTATCTATTTAGACTAAAGTGTGTTCATACTTTTATGATATGTTCTTGTGTTCTTTATGCGTTCTTGATTTAGAGACTTGTGTTCTTCGTGAACACACCCCTTTGATCCTGTTGCATAGGTTCATAAGCTTTCATACTCGTTTGTATGCGCGTTCGTCTTTTAGAATAAAGTGGATATTCATGCATGTTCAATTAGACTAAAGTGGTATTCGTGATTCCTTTCTAATAGTTTATGCTAGGTTGCATGAGTAGCTTTTATCCTCTGCTAGTGCGTAGATCCTGGGTTTATACGTTCGTATGCTGCAAGTCGTTCGTATACGTTGGAAGCTTAGTACGGGACCGAGTGCTCTCTCGTATGTCGTTAGCATAAGCTAGTAGTACCTATAGTTGAGTGAGATCAGTTCTCCTCCTTGCGGGTTCGTCGCTCTATATTTAATATATAGTGTCGTAGGTTGCTACGCAACGCGGGATAGCATAGTCAGGCTGCAGTAGTAATCAGTAGCATAGACGTAGTATCTAGGCTAAGGGTTATCCTTTGTTTGCCCTATATCCCACGGATTGGTAGAGGTAGATCGCAGGTGGTGACAGCCCTGTTGATCCTTTGAAATCCTCCACGTTCGGATATAGTGCAGGTTGAGGTTTGTCTTAGATCCGTAGGCCGGAGTCTCCTGACAGATCAGGGGTTAGCCGGTGCCCGAAGCAAGTTCTCGAGAGATCGACCTTTAACCTCATCTGTAGAGCTATCCATAGGAATCCTCTCTCCCAGTGCCTCATATCGTGGTGTGTCCTTGGACCATTAGAACGAAGTTAGTACACACACGTTCCCTTGGATTCGATACCCTTGGAATACTCTGAGGTGAAAGCTACAACGGTATCCGTACGCTTGCGGATTTATTCGTGTGTCGCTAAAATACCCAACAAGTTCCCACACTGAGTGTACAAGCTTAGGAATGCTCTTTATTGGCTGAAACAAGCTCCCCGGGCATGGTATATCAGGTTGAGGGGGTTCTTGTTCAGCAAGGGGTTTGAGATGGGCAGAGTAGATAAGACTCTATTTCTCCTCAGGCAGGGCGATGATATCCTAATTGTTCAGGTGTATGTGGATGATATTATCTTTGGCGGCTCGTCTCACTCTTTGGTTGTGAGGTTTGCAGAGGACATGAGCATATAATTCGAAATGTCCATGATGAGAGAATTACAGTTCTTTCTTGGGCTTTAGATCAAGCAGGACAAGGAGTGAACATTTGTGCATCAAACCAAGTACACAAAGGACATCATCAAGAAGTTCAAGATGGACGACTCCAAGCCCCTGTCGACACCGATGAGTACGACTACAACGCTAGACACGGACGAGGACGGAGAGCCCGTGGACTAGAAGGAGTACCGGAGCATGATCGGCTCCCTCCTGTACCTGACGACGACGAGGCCGGACATACAGTTCTCTGTGTGCCTGTGCGCTCGTTTTCAGGTGTCGCCGAGGACGTCGCATCGGTAGGCCGTCAAGCGGATCTTCAGGTATCTTTGATATACTCCTGAGCTTGGGCTTTGGTACTCGGCGTCCTCTTCTCTTGCACTTCATGGTTTTTCGGATGCCGACTTTGCTGGGTGTCATGTCGATAGGAAACCGACTTCGGGTACTTGTCTATTTTTTGGGTTCCTCATTGGTTTCTTGGTCTTCTCGCAAACAATCAAGTGTAGCTCAGTCTACCACCAAGGCCGAGTATGTAGCTACTGCTAGTTGCTGTTCCCAGCTGCTTTGGATCACCTATACCTTGAGTGACTTTGGTGAGGAGTGCACCCACGTTCCTCTCATGTGTGATAGCACCAGTGCCATAAGTGTTGCCAAAAATCCTGTGCTCCACTCCAGAACCAAACACATAGAGGTGCGCTACCACTTTCTGAGAGATAATGTAGAGAAGGGGAACATAGATTTGATAGAGGCTTTTACATGTATGCCATTAAAAAAGATGGTGCCGACCTGTGTGCCACTAAAAAGTTCGCTTGTACCTGTGTGCCATCCACCTGAACTTCTTTGCCCTCCACGCCATTCGATTCAGTTTCCATCCATTTTCCACCGTTAACTAACCTAACTTGTGGGCCCAGCCATCTACAATGTCCACAATGCCCCTGCCATTGAGGAGGACGGGCGAGTTGACGAACAGCTCGGCGGGGCGGAGCCCGACCGGGATGGCAAAGTAGGAGGACGACGGCAAGAGGGGCAGGCTGGGCGACTGCGCCACCGCCCTTGGCGCCGCAGTGGAACAGCCCCCTCAGCGACCGCTCCTGCTGGCTGACTGCACCGGCGCTGAGCATGTCACCGGAGCCCGAGAGAAGCTCTGTGAAGGAGGCGATGAAGGGCGGCCGCGTGAATGTGAACCCACCACCGTGCTCCAAGCTCCCGTCGAGGACACCATGGCGAACGACCGTGAAGCAGCAAGGCAGCCGAGCAGAGGAGCCGACGCAGCACAGGGCTCACGGAAGCTCGACACAGGTCGACCCGCCGGCGCAACAGAGGCTCCGCGAAGGGGAGCCCGCCGGAGTAGCAGAGGATGCCGGCGCTGGGGCTCAGAGCATGTCCGTGAGCACGGAGTGATTAACTGGCATCAATCTCTTATTAATTTAGATTGAACATTGGTGAAAATCAAAACAGGGTAGTAGTTTCCATCGAGCCAGGGCACTAAAGCACACGTCATCGGCCATGAAATCCTCAGGCAGCGTGTCATCTCGAGTTGTGATTTGTGTTATGGTGATGATCTCTTGTCGCGGAATGTTATGGAGTATGTACAATTAAACGAATCACATTTTGTGAGAGAGCAGAGCATTGCAGAGCCAGAGCAGCAGCAGGGTAGGTTCCTTGCGCTCTTGGCTAAGAATAGGCGACCCTACCGAAGCTTCCTCCAGCGGCATCATGATCTTGAACTCGTCAAAGGAAACGAGGCCGTCGCAGTTCTTGTCGATGCCCTGGATCATGCGGTGGCACTGTGCGACGATGGCGGCCTACCCGATCCCCCTGAGGACGCGGGCGAGCTCGGCGTGAGGCCGTTGCCGTCGGCCGGAGCGCACGAGGTCCGCGAACTCGGGCAGGCTGATGCAGCCGTCGCCGTGTGCGTCCGCCTCCTCCATGATGTGGGACACCTCGTCGTCGGTGGCCGCGTGGCCCACGCTCTCCAAGAGCACCACCATGCGCGAGATCTGGCCGTCGTCGTCCGCGTCGAACTTGCGAAAGACGCACTCCATAACCGTCGGGGCCATCCCAATCGATCATCATCAGCACGGCACGCGTGGGCGCGGCGGAACAGCGTGGCACCGAACTTGTGGTCGGCCGGGAGCGCGAGGGACGCCACTGCTCTCCTCTGCCCCTGCCGCCGCGGGTGCGTCCACGAGCAGGAGAGCGGCGGAGCTGGAGGAGGCTGGCATAGGCATGCCTGAGCGCTGCTGGCCGCCGTGGCGCGCGCCGCGTCGGGGCAGCTGTGCGTGGCGAAGGCTGGGCTGCAGCGCATGCTCTGCGCGCGGGCTCGAGGAGAAGGGGTATTTTTGACTTCTTAACTGATTAGGCCCACATGTCAGGTGACTTAACGGTGAAGAATGGATGAAGTTGGGACGGAATGGCATAGAGGGCAAAGAAGTTTAGGTGGATGGCACACAGGTGCAAACAAACTTTTTAGTGGCACACAGGTGCAAACGAACTTTTTAGTGGCACACAGGTCGGCACCATCTTTTTTAATGGCACATAGGTAAAAGCCTCGATTTGATACATGTGCCAACCCAACAACAACTTGCATTGTCGACATCCTTACAAAACCTTTGGACCAAGCTACATTTTCTCGTTTACGATGGGAATTTGGTGTGGTGTATCCGTTTTGAGCTTGGGTTGGGCATCTCATGTACATATGCATTTTGCATGTTTTATTTGTGTAACATATCATTCTCAGCATCTTTGTATCATAGACTGCATTTGTATCATATGCTTTAGAGGATGTGCTTCTCTCATATACATTGATCACTGTGATATGTTGGATGTGACCATATGATCATGATGGTGAGCTCTTATGATGTATAGCTATGCTCTTGATAGCTTTGGATATGTATGCATGTGAAGTGGCTATATTTTTGTGAAAATACTAAAATTGATTCTCTCTTGTGAGTTGAATTCCTTACATGTTCATTTTGTGCTCAAATGGCTATATCTTGCTTAATTCATGTTTGGGAATCATGCTCTTCTCATTTGGGGTCAAAGACCCGGTTGTCATCATGAATGTTTAGCCTACATTTTACCTTGTGGAGGAGCATAAGCTTCTTTTTACCGCAAAGGCACTTCATGTACCATGCTTAAATTTGATCATGAAATTGGTATCTTGAAATGTTCATGCTTGACAAATATGCTTGTCATATGTGCTTTAAATTCCTTATCTTGGGTGCTAAACCGTTGCATGATTTCTACCAATGAGAAGTCTCATATCTAGAAGTAGACACATGGCTCAGTGGCTTTGACATGACATGAGGTAGCTTGTAGGTGTTTGTGATGAACTTGTGATGAGATCTTGTGACCTTGCATGAAGTTTGTGAGTTATATGTTGTTTGTGCTCATTTTGATCATGATGAGGTCCTATGCTCATGAGAGGGAGTTTTTGTTGAAAAATGCTTAAATCTGCTCCTAGCCATGTCACATGTGTATATGTCTTTGCTCTCATGTTGGCGAAGCTTGTACAAATATTTGAGTCCTCTTGTATGCTCTATGTTTCATTTCTAGCATATTATGGTGCTCAGTGTCTATTTGAGAAGCTCATGATCATTTATGACCTTGATTCATGCATTACCAACAAGGGGGAGAAATACACCCAATTCATCTAAAAGGGGGAGAAATGTGCACCCAATACATTTTTGGGGGAGAGATGCACTTTGTAAATCAAGGAGGAGAGTGTTTGCATCAAAGGGGGAGAAAAAGATGGATACTCAGTTCAGGGGGAGAACTTGAGTTTGCACGCATTTGTTCAGGGGGAGCTTGCATTCTTGCTTGGGAAGCTCTTTGTGTCACCTGAATTTGCTTTGTGCTTTGCTCTTTTGCCGATGGTGTCGAGCCCTTTTGCCTCACCTTGAGGAGTCGGCATTTTGGAGCATTTTGTCTCGGTTGTGTTGAGCTGTTGCCCTTGCCTTAGGGGACCGAGACTTGCTCTTTCAAGTGATCTCGTTTTGGCTTTCGTTTGGCTTTTGATCACTTGTTTGAGTTTTTTGTTCTTTTCTTTTCTTTTTCTTTCTCTTATGAATTGGTGACTATGTGTGTTGTCAATGCACTCGTTAAGGGGGATATTGAGGACCGAAACGTCTGAGGACCGGTGGATGGTCTCTCCTTGGTGTGATGAGTGATTGACAACGTGGTGTGGACTGACTCTTGGTCGAGTATTGCAGGTGCAAGTTACGGCTTTATATGCGTTGGTGCAGGTGAAGAGCAGGCGCGAAAGGTCTTCGCCTTGTGGGGCCTCCGAGGAGTGGAGAGACAAGTAGGCTTTGCTCGATGGACCCGGTGGCCGAACGAGATCAAGTGTGGGCCGCATGGTGGCAAGAAAAGCAAGACGAAGTCGTGGACATAAGCCGGTGCAGGGTAGCGGCTCACGACCAGAGTTTGGACACGGGGTTTCCGGCGGTTCACCACAAAAACCGTCGGGTTACTTGGTTGCGCCACAAAACCAAGACCGGAGGCTCGGCGAGCGGAGGTGGGATCCGGGCGCACCGAGAAGCTTCGATGCCAGGGGACACGCGGCGGGATCGTGGGGCTTGCGTCGGGAGGACACAGACTGCGAGAAAGGCATGGCCGTCCGATGGGAATATCCAAGACTTGACCAAATCACCCCTGAGGGGTGTGTATCTCCATTTAAGTTCTAGGGGTAGCGTGGTCATTTGCCCCAACCGGAGAGACTTCATATATATAGCTCTAGGATTGGATGGCAAATCATCCATCCGGACTGCTTCCTAATTTCCCTGCTCTATAGGCTAGATTTTCTTCATGATTTTGTAGAGAATCAGACCTCTGGTTGTATGGAAGCATTCATGGTTGCGTCGATTTCCTTCTCTTGGCTCGAGTGATTTTCATGTCTTTTCGAGTCTTTTTGTGAGATTTTCATGCGTGGCTTGATTCGTCGATTCTGAGGTGTTTGGGTTCGGTTTTGTTTGTGAGGATCATGGATAGATGCCTTGTGCATCTTTGTGCTTGATCTTGACCCCCTCAAACGCCGGAATTGGCCTCCAATTCGCGGATTTCGGTTGGAACCCTAGCTAGTGACTTGAGCACGGTGATTTGTTGATTCCCAGTGATTTAGTTGGTTTGAGGCTCCAAGTTTTTGGGTATAGCATCTCCTAGAGACGCTTCCCCTTTCCCAAAATCTTGTCTCAATCTGTGCAGCCGTTTAGGAGATCCATGGATGGATAGGTGAGGTTGACCCTCGCGCGTGGTTCTGTTCGAGCTCTGTGACACGCACGGACGGTCCGTCTGGTCCCCTCGGACGGTCTGTGGTGGCCAGTGTTCGTCTTGAGTTCTTCGTGTTCTTGCGAGCTCGCGTTTCGATCCTGTGGTTCAGTATTTTTCTGTTGGGTGGTGTTACTCAGACGGACCGTGGCAGAGTCTCGGATGGTCCGTGCTGGACGGACGGTCCTTGGTACCCATACGGACGTATAGCTCGAGAAGTTTCGGGTTGTTCCTGTCTGCTTTACGGACGGTCCATCTTCAGCTCACGGACAGTCCGCCAGTAGCCACGGACGGTGCGAGACCTCCATACAGACGGTCCGTCCTAGCCAAGCATATTTACCTAAGGGTGTGTTTGGTTGGGCTGTGGCTTTTGAAAAACCTGTTGTGGGCTGTGGGATGTTGAAAAACAGCTGTGAGAAAGCTGCTGTAGGAAAAGCAGAAGACCGTTTGGTGTTGTGGCTTTTGGAGAACCCCTGCAAGCGGACCCACATGTCATTACATAAAGCTGACATTTTATAGAAAACCCCTTGCAGCTTCTATTTCTCTCACACATCTGCCCTCACCCTTCTCCTACCTCGAGCACGCCTGCACGCCCCACGCGCCCACAGGAAGCAACACCGACGCGGCCACACCGGCGCGGTGGCGCACCTTCCCACTTCGGCGAGTGTTCTCCAGGCCCTAGCGCACCCTGTACCCTACACATATCCCCAAGACCCTAACCCTAGCTCCTTCTGCAGTGAGCGGCGACGGACACAGGCAGATGGAAGTCCAGCGATTGCCGACATGGAGGAGGTCGTCCTTGCCAACAAGCAGATTTGGGAGCTCTAGAATCAGGTGGGGGAGGTTCGGATGCGAGGAATCGAAGCATGGAGGCTTGGACATGGGGGATTTGTGCTTGGCGGCCATGGAGGTGGGATGGTGACGGCGGTCGGGAAAATTCTAATTCCCGACCATGGAGTGACAGGTGGCCGGGATGGAGCTCGCCGGCCGCTACCGCTGGCGTCAGAGTCGCGCTCGCCGACCACCGAGGCCACCTCACGCGGCACACCGGGCTGGGTTCCGACGGAGATGCGGCGGGATTTGCCCGTGACCCCACGGCTGGCGGAGCTCGCCAGCAGCCCCCCATGGTGACACTTGAGGGCGGCGGCCGCTACCGTGACGGAGCTCGTGCTGGCGGCGCTCGCACGGGAGGAACGGAGGGGAGCTCGGCGGCCGCGGGATCTTGAATCACTGGCGGTTGACTGCCGGAGTTGGAGGAAGGGAGGGCCAAGGATGTCGAGCAGGAGGTGGAGGAGCTGTGGGTGATGGCTGTTGGGCGGAGGTGGAGCGGATGTCATGGATTTCTCCAGCGGAGGAGCACTGTGGCGGCCGCGGGGCTCCTGCCGTCGTGCGGGTGCGGGGAAGACGACGGAAAGAAACGAACCGGTAAGCACATAACGAGTGGCAGTGGGTAATTTTTTCAAAGTTGCCACAGTCAAAAGCCGGAGGAAGCACCTCCCAACCCTGCTTTCGAAAATGAACTGGGAAAAGCAGGTGCTTTTGGAAAAGCTGCTGCCGGGTTTTTGCCCTTTGGTTGGCTTTTGGAGAAAGCCACAGCCGCAGGAAGCCAAACCAAAGGCACCCTAGGTCTTTTGCTTCTTGAGTTGTGCTTCCGCTTTGCAACTTGTTTGGACTTGTTCCTAGGGTTGGTAGGTCCGTTGTGACTACGTGACCTTGGAAAGTATGTGTGGGAAACCTTGGTTGTGATTTTGGGATGTAGCCGACATTTTTTCGGAGAAATTGTTATCGACTCTCATTCACTCTGCCCCCCTGGTCGCCTAATCGATCCTTCATCCACACTGAGGCGGAGCTGCAACTAGGACCGTCTAGGCCAAACTTTTAGTCATGGGCCAGCTAAGCCCACATCTCTCCCTTAATCTTTGTCCAAAAACTAAGTTTTATGACGTCACTCACCGTCCGAAACAAAGGAACGACGGGTTACCGTTCCTCTAGAAAGGATTGCGCTCTTTCATAAAACTTGGGAATCAGAAGCTGACAAACGTGTGCTCGAGAGAGAGAGAAATGAAAGCGACAAGCGAGGTCGAGCCATGAGCCATGAGACGGCGAAGGAGCGACGGGTGACCTACCAGTAGGGAACACGCACCAGGCATCCGCCGTGGAAACGCCATCACTTGTCGATTTGTTGTCCATATATAGGTCGTCTTCCACACTACCACCGGCATGGGGTCATGAGACTGGAGGAGAGGAGGGTGGGCGGGAGGAAGAGGAAGGAAAGGTGGAGGACAAACAATTGAATCTTTGGTATGCCGCGGCACGATCCATGATGCGGGAAGAGGGGAGTCTAAGGGGGAAATTGAGCGAGCGGTGGTGGGCGGAGAAAGGAGCGTCACAGCCTCATGCATGAAGAAGACAAGAAAGCAGAAACATATAACGTGGAGAAAAGAAAGAAGAGAGAAAAAAGAAGAGCGGGAAAAAGGCCACCCATGTGTGTTTTGGGCCTAAAGCCCACAATTCCCACCGACTCATTGGGCTATGAGTCTATTAATCAATTATTTGTTAAACTAGAATTTATATTCAATGATCTTTCAATTTATTTATATGATATTGCATTATGGGCTAAACTACATAAAATCTATTTATACAACTAAGTCAAAGATTTTCTTTCTGTTCTTGTGTTTCCAATCGTACGTTCCAAATAACATCTTCATCTTATTCCTCTGTTTTGCCACAAATGCTATGTCATTCATGTGTTTCTTTTCGTTCATACGTTTTCTATTCCTTGATTCCAAACAAGTCCTAAGTCAGCAGGTGGCAACTGATTCACTCTTGAGGCCTAGCTGATTAATTCTCTACGCAAGAGGCAGCGGGAACAGCTCCTCTAGTCGTCGGCCCTATAGTCGTCGCCAAAAGTTCCACATGATGTCGGTGTTGATGGATACATGAAGTCGACGGGAGCACCGTTTGCTACATTGTTTCTGTCTTCTTGACTGCTATATACTCTGTTAGTTTAGAGCAACTCCAGGAGACTCCCTACCTGAGTCCCAACTCAAAAAGTAGGGATCGAGAGCCAAAAAACGCACTCCAGCAGACCCCTTACTCGGCCCCCTACTTTAGCTGGGCACCCAAATGCCCCCCTCCGGCCCCTTCTCCTGCGGGTGGAGAAGGGAGCCCCTACTCCACCGGTGAGCAGTTGGCCCCTCCCGCGCCCGCACGGATCCCCTCCTGCCGGCGCCGCTGCCGCCTGGGGACGAGACTGAGGCCACCTACGCCGCGCTCGGGCGGAGCTCGTGCTCCTCCGCGCTAGGCCACCGACGCTGCAGACACCAGGATGGGGATGGGGATGGGGATGGGGCCGTCGAGCCGGAGTTCGTGCTCACCCGTGTCACGCCTGGCTGGAGCTTGATCTATCCCGCGTCGTTGCCGCCGTGCTCGACCTCCATGGCCGGCGTTTGTGCTTCACCCGCCAAATTGAGTCCCGAATCAACCGCATCGAGCCTCAAATCGACACCTCTCCACCGCCGTCACCTCCACACCTCCCTGCCGCCCCTCTTCTGCCACAACCCCGGCTCCTTCACGCCGTCGCATGGGCCGGCCGCGGCCGCGCAATACCTCTGCGTCGCCGCACGGGACGACAGGGGATCCGGCTCGTCAACTCCTCCATGGCCGCGGCCCCCGCTGGAGCTTAGGCTCGCCCGCGCCGCCCCCGAGCTTGCGCGTCGGATCTTGCTCCCCGCGTCGCCCCGAGCTCGTGCGCCATGGAGCCACGCCGGATCTCGCGCTCCACCGCACCACGCCTGAACTCCGGCTCCACCTCGTCGTGCTGGATGTGGGAGACTCATTGGAGGAACTGAGGAGCATCGGTGGAACTGAGGAGAAGATGGGGGAGAAAGAAGAAGCGAGGAAGGGAGAAATAAAACCCAATGACAGGAGGGTCCCACATGTCAGGTGAAAGTAGGGGCATGAGAGTAAGGGTTGTTGCTGGAGTTGAGCATAAAATTGAAACCCCTAAAAGTCAGGGGAGCCCCTACTCAACAAAGTAGGGGCTCCGAATAGGGGGTCATTGCTGGAGTTGCTCTTACGAGCCTTCTGTTAGACGTCCTTGTTCCCAGTCCCGTTCCCGTCTCCATCCCCACCACTTGTGTCTTCAGTATCTGCCATCGTGGACAGTTGGACTCTCCATACTAGTCAGCTTTCTAGAGGAAAAGGATGTCAACTATGCGTCTCTGTTATCTGCAAATCGATTCCAAGCCCACCATGCAAACCCCAACCGGATCGAACACCCTGTCAGGAAAAGAAAACTTGCATCAAGTATCCTAGTGAGAAACGCATGCACACAGCCAGACAGAGAGGCAAGCGCAAGCTTAGAGATTGAACAAAGACGATGCTTGAATCGGAATGTGCCAGCCACGAATAATGTTGTACTGATCATTGCTTGCTTGTAAATTTAGTCACATGAGCACGTGACTGATATCATTCTTTTGTTTCCATTTCTTCTTCTGATGAAGATTAGCACATTGTCGTTGCTTTCTGATGTCAGAGAGCGAAGGCCTGTGAAATTACTCCCAAAACTGATGGAGGGGAGCCAAATACTACTATTCTCGAGGCACATTATTATTAGTGCTGTAAACATTATAACAAGTACTACACTCGAATCGCATATAATTGCAAAAGTGTTCGCTGCAATCTGCATAGTTTATTCCAAAAGCTGTTTATTCAGGTACAGTACTAACACAGGGTGTGCCCCCTGGATTATTATGACAACCTACTAGTACGTGGCGACAGTACACATGAATGTACAACACCAAGTATGTATGTCCATCCTTCTATAGAGCCAAGCATGCATCCATATATATGAACCCAAGCAGCACCTGTCTAGCAGGTGAGGTTGCTCCCGGGGTCGACGCCGAGCTGCTGGCAGTACTGCTTGTAGTATCCCACCCTCGCGTTCATTTTATCGGTGTTCTTGCCGTCGCACTCGAGCGCGCCGTTGATGGCTCTGGTGGTGGCGCCGAACCCCTGCGACATCACCCCGTGCACGTTGTTCATCCAGAACCAGAACGCCGTCTTGAACGCGACCACGGCGTCCTGCGCCACCGCGTCCGGGTTCCCGAGCCCGTCGAAGCCGATGCTCTTCCCCGCCGGCCCGTAGTTGTAGTTCCACGAGATCTGCAGCGGACCGCGCCCGTAGTACTTCTTCCCCGAGGCGCACGGCCACTGCGTGTTGCTCGAGTCGCAGTAGCTGTCGGCCTTGTTGATCTCGCTGATGTAGCAGAAATCTGCAGGTATCGAGCCATGCAAATTAATGAAGTATAAATTAATTAGAAGTTGGGTCCCAAATTGATCAGGAGTTCAGACTTCAGAACGGGGATACATATATGCAGTCATAGATCCCAGTGTTCGGTACGATCAGCTTACGTCCGGTCTCGTGCGTGACGTGCGCGAAGAAGGCGGCGATCTCGCGCTTGCCATCGTCCGCCGAGCCGCCGTGGGCGAAGCCGGAGTACGCGCCGGCGGCGCTCACGAACGCGTTCCGCGTGTAGAAGTTGCTGCCCTCGCACCCGCTCCCGGCTTGGGATTTGATGCCGTTGAAGAACGCGTCGGTGACGACGCTACCCACGTCCACGCCGCCGCTGCCGGTGGTCCCGGTGCAGGGCCCCGACTGGCACCCATCGCCGCAGTACTCGCTGGTCGTGCCGCAGTAGCCGTACTTGCTGCAGCAGTAGCCTGACTGGCAGCCGCAGTTCTGCGCGGCGGCCGGGCCGGCAGCGCACAGGAGCGCAAGCCCGAGCGCCAGGACCGTGAGGGTCTTCGGCAGGTTTGCCATGCTGATGTGGTCAGTGCTTAAGCTCTTCAAGAGTGGTGGTGTTTGTGAGGTGATTTGAGATGTTATGCTGCTGCCGATTTATATAGAGAAGATCGGGGTGCCCGTCTTCTCAATGCACGGTGTTCGACGTGGAGTGCTTGTGCCAACCATCGCTGACCGCCGTTGCACTCGCTGCGAGTAGCGAGCAGCTGCCACGAGCCCACGTGGATTTCAGAATTTGGATACAGAGGTTGTTGTTTATCTTGGCTCAGCTTATCTCAACTTATTTCGGTTTATTTTCTCTTGCAAAATACTATTCAATCTACTAGTCGAATGTTATTTTTCGTATCAGCCGAACAGACTCATAGCCGCCGTGCGCATGAGATCTGCTCCAATTTACTTCAATTTTGACCACTAATATATATTGAACAAATTAGTTAACTAAAGTAAAATGTATATCATTATATCTATTATCAAACGTACTTTAGATTAAATTGTTGGTTTATCAATTTGCAAAAATATTTATAGAAAAGATGAATAGTGAAACGAATATCATATATTTAAGGATAGAGGTAGTAAGTTTCTCGGTGAAAATGCATTGCTCTTGCTGGTCGTCCCTTTGTCTACGATCGAAAACGACTGCCCTCGTCCTGCCGCCGCCTGGCAGCCTGGCACATGCATGCAGCCGTGTATCGTTGCTCAATTCCAGCATACGCGAGCTAGTGGACGGCTGGAAGCTTGCGTGTTCCACCACAACCTAACGGAAATAGTCAAGTGAGGAAGGAAGACTTCCAAGATCGCTAGCTGCCGGCAGGGCCGGTCCTTAGTTTTCGGGGGCCAGGGCAAAATTTACGTTGGGAGGCTTTTCAAAGCTGATGTTACTGTAGTCTTCTATATTTACAAGTCAAAACTGTAGTACAGATTGCTACATCTAACCAGCTATACCATAGCTTTTAAAAAAAAGCAGCATTAAAATTTTGATTTGGATAATCCAATTTTGTGTACAAGAAATAGGAAAATGGAACAATATACCATGGTTGTATTAAGAAACAGCTATATGTATTGTCTTATGCAGAGGTTGGAATATTGAAATATATAAAATCTTTTCCAAAAAATAAGGAACTAAATGCTAATCTAATTAGTTGGGGCTAATTAATCTTGTTCGTTAGTCATCGGTGGTGCAAGGATGGAGAGGCAGTGGACAGAGGCGGAGGGAAGGGGTTGCCTGGCACCCGCCTAATGCTCTATTAATTGCTCTAATATACCCTTAATATATACTCCCTCCGTCCCATATAAAAGTGCAATCCTAGCTTTTGAAAAAAATCCCACAAAGAATGCAATTCTAGAAAATAGATCTAATCACCTTCCTAATTAAGTGGTCAAATTTGATTTGCATGGCAAAACTTTCTGCATTTGGCAAACAAATGAGAGTAGTAGAGTCTTTTCATTCCTCCACTAATCTGTCCTAAAAAAACTAAAATTGCACTCTTTTATGAGACGGAGGGAGTATATCATATACAGTTAGTTGCTCCTAATTTATCTCAATAGATCGTTGTTAACTCTTCTATTATCAACTGCAACCACCAAAACATGCTTTTCAGCTATGAAACTTGCGAAGGTACGTCTTAGATGTACGATGGAAATTGAATTCGCGAGATTGTTTGGTACTTTATATTGAGAACGAATTGCTTGCATCAATTAGTACTGATGAAATTATTAAAGCCTATGATCTTGTTGCTAATCATAGAGCTAATTTTAAGTTGATACATATATAATTTTGTTTTGATTAAGACTTGTGATATATGTCACTATCACATATGAGTTAAATCATATGGCGTGATTTTTTTACTTTCTTTAGTTCATGCCCCCTATGGTTAAATCCTGGCTTCGGCCCTGGCGGTGGAGATGAACTACTGATTAGATGAACTTGGACCACTTGTTTGCTTGTTTAAGTTGGGCACCTAGTATGCATAGGCTATATGTAGTATTAATGAGGACATCCCAGCCATATGTAACTCAGATGCCTTTGTTATGCCAGATCTTACACAAGATGATGCATCGATTACACAAAAAGAAGTGCACATTGGACCAATCACCCGAAGTCGTGCCAAGAAACTACAACAAGAGGTGAACTCTCTCCTAGCTGAAATTAACTTTAACATATCTTAGAATGTTGTACTACCTAAATGTTCTACATTGGTTGTACTTAGGTATATATGTGAGAGGGATGGTGCAGCTATACACGGAGAGGAAGCAAAGAAGAAGAAACAAGTGGATCAGTTTGAACGAAGGATGATCCAGCAAAGTTCAGTTCGGACCAGTTCACACAGATCAGTTCGGACAATCAGTTCGGACAAGTTCAGACCTGCACAATGATTTGATCATAACTCTTAAATCCCGATAGCTCTGGAGCTCCATGAGTACTTCATGGAACCATCTTGAAGTTAACTTTCCAATGCAAGAAACCGCATGTCCATTGGACTTCCCAATAAAGAGTTATGACCGATTTAGTGAAGACTGCGCAGGAAGCCAACAGTCACACGAGGCTGTTCGGGATTTCAGTTCGTGGTGGCTTTTCACGTAGCATAACTCCAGAAACTCAAAGGTCCATTCACACCCAATGAGGAGGGTTGTTCCTTGTATAAATACCCTATGTATCTCTGAAATAATCAAGACTTTTGATAATGAAATAGAACCCCTTTGTTCAGCTGCGTGCTAACAATTTCAGAGAGTGATCTCTACCCCTTTGCTCTTGTGATTTCCTTGAGGGATTACAGAAGCGGCCGCGTCATCGGCTCCCAATTGGTGCTCCTGGTCCATTTGATTCCAGGTTGTGTTGGTTGGTTCTTTGAGAGTGTGGTTGGGCGAATCCTCGATTCAGGTTGCCGGTTCAAGACGGTGGTTGGCTTCGAGTTTTATTTGCCAGGTTGCACTAGTTATCGCTGCTTGCAGCAATTTATCTTGGCTGTTCTACAGCTAGTTATCTTGATCGGGATCCTACGTCGTGAAGATCGGGACCGAGTCTCATCGTTTGGTATCAAGAGCCTGCGTTGCCACGGTAGGATTCTTTACCCTTAGCTACATATATTTTGCCTTTGTCCTATCCACAAAAAGCCATAAAAAATCTGTTATAGCCATTTGTTTCAATCTATTTATCTAGTGAGTTTGGCTAAGTTTCAGTCCATTAGAGTCTTTGTTTAGTTGCTGATCATATCATCCTTTGCGTGTCCTTTTGTGCTTTTCCATATATCTGAAAATCCCCACCAGAAAAAACCATTTTCTATCCTTTGCGAAAACTTTTATCCTATTAAGATAGCTGCTGGTTATATGTGGTTCTATCATCTTTATTTGTGCAAGTATTATATTTAGTCTTGTTTAGTATCATGCAAAAAAATGTGTCAAAAAAAAGAAAAGAAAGAACACTGAAAAAAAAGTGTTGGAAATAAAGGAGAAGGATCAGGTTGTTGGTATGCACAAGTGTTTGAACCTTCATATCAATTTGTATAACCAGGTTGCTATCATCATTTTGGTGCAATTTTGCTAAGTGATTCTCTTTAAATCAATCATCACTAGCATATTCCTTGTTTGCATCAAATCTGAAATCTGTCTTTTATTTGTGCGTGTGTTGTTACATCACATCTTTCATATCTTGTGATCAGCACTAAGCTTTGAATCTCTAGTTTGGATTGTTACTTATCTTTACAATAACTAGAATTCAGATTGCTCCTTGTGTCTTTATACCCCCACCAAGCTCCACAAATAAGCCACTGTAAAACTGAACGCCGATCGTGTATTCGCTTAACCATCACTCTTTTTACCACCACACATAGTACTTCTGTAACCTACAGGGAACTCATAAGAGCTTTGGTTGGTAAGAGAAGGTGAGGTTGTGAGATCCACATAATTTTCCATACCACATATATTTGCCGTTTGTGTTTTTACTAACCACACAGGAAGATGGATGAACATCCCAAAATTGAAGATTGTGTTACCATGGCACAATTCAATGATATGAGGCAAAATATAGAGGATGGACAAAATAGAATGGCCAATGATTTGCAAGCTATTTTAGAGCGGCTGCAACATCTTCCTCGTGGTGCTGAAAATGCAAGTAATCGTGAAGATGAAGTTGAGGAAACCGCAGAAGAAGCTGCTGAATGAGTTGCAAGAGAACAGCAAGAACGTCGACAAAGAGCTGCTTTCCATGCTAGAAGACCTGCTGGTCGAGGGCGTGGTGATGGAGGTAATGGAGGTGGTCGTGGAAGAGGTCGAAGACAAGGAGATAATGATCATGATGATTTTGAGGAAGAATACGAAGAAGAAGATGAAGAGGTTGAACAGCCTCCAAACTATGGTCGTCGTCGCCGAGGCAATCATGAACATGATCAGCCCAATGAGGAGAGGTTTGGCAAGTTGAAATTCACGATTCCCAAGTTTGATGGAGGATCTGATCCTGAAGCTTATCTCACATGGGAGTTGAAGGTTGATAAAGTTTTTCGCTTGCATAATTATTCCAAAGAGAAGAAGATGGCAATGGCTGCACTTGAGTTTGATGATTATGCTCTAATCTGGTGGGAGCAAATGCTCAATGATAGAGAAGAAGCTGGGCAAGGTACTGTTCATGTGTGGGCTGAAATGAAAAGAGAAATGAGAGCAAGATTTGTACCTAGACATCATCGTCGTGATCTTTTTGACAAGCTGCAGAATTTGAAGCAAGGAAATCTCTCTGTTGATGAGTACTACAAAGAGATGGAGAAGGCAATGATCAGGGCTAATGTATTTGAAGATCAAGAGCAATCAATTGCAAGGTTCATGTCTGGTTTACATCGCAATATTCAGCGCATTGTTGAATTTCAGCTGTACTGTAATCTTATTGAGTTGGTCCATCAAGCCAGCAAAGCTGAGCGTCAATTGCAGCAAGATGCAAAGAGTAATCGAGGAGCTTTATTCAGTACTAGAGCTGCCCCAAGTGGTAGCAAGTTTACACCAAGATCTAATGCAAATCCAAGATCAAATTCCAACTCAAGTGGAGGCTTACGTACAGCTGCTATGAGTAACTTTAGTAGCAAAGAGTTGGCTGCTCAAAGTGAGAAGAGTAAACCTGCGACATCATCAACTACATCGATGGCTTCTACAGCAAGAAGTAGTGGAATTCAATGCTTCAAGTGTGGAGGTCGTGGTCATGTTATAAGGGAGTGCCCAAACAACCGTACTATCCTTGTCAATGATAATGGAGAGTATGAATCTGCCAGTGAGGAAGAGCAGGAAGCTTTTGATGAACAGAAATTTCAGGATGCCAATGAAAATGAAGATTTACCCTCATGTGAATATGAGAGAGGTGCTGCCTTTGTCATGACTCAAATCTTGAGTGTGCAAATGAAGGAAGCTGAGAATGGACAGCGGCACAATTTATTTCAAACAAGAGCCAAGGTTGAAGGTAAAGTATGCAAGGTGATCATTGATGGTGGAAGCTGCCATAATCTTGCTAGCCGTGAGATGGTTGATAAACTTGGCTTGAAGTTGCTGCGACACCCTCATCCATATCATGTACAATGGTTAAGTGATGCTGGAGATATCAAGATTGGATATAGGGTGAAAGTTCCATTCAAAGTTGGTGAATATGTTGACACCGTGGAGTGTGATGTGGCACCAATGACCGTATGTCATCTGCTATTGGGAAGGCCATGGCAATATGACCGCTCATCTCTACATTGTGGTCGCACAAATCAATACACCATCAAGTGGAAGGGAAAGAGTTTAATACTTAAGCCAATGACACCTCAGCAAATCCTAGCTGAACACTTGCAAAAGAGCTCCGAAGTGAAGGGTGAGAGAGAAAAAGATAGAGAGAAAAATAATTCGAGTGCCCTCCACAAATCAGTGAGTGAGAACCACAAATCAAATGAGAGAGATCAACAGAAAAGAGAGGGAAATAATCTGGTCATGTTAGCCACCAAATCTGAAATGAGAGATGTGAGGCGTAACCCATACCAACCATTCATTGTACTTGTGTACAAAGACACATTGCTTTCAGCTAATGACATAACATCTCTTCCTAGTGTTATTTCACATCTTTTGCAGGACTACAAGGGTGTTTTTCCAGAGGAAACCCCTGCTGGACTGCCACCATTGCGAGGCATTGAACATCAAATTGATCTCATTCTAGGGGCTGCATTGCCCAATCATCCACCATACCGCACCAACCCGGAAGAAATGAAAGAAATTCAGAGGCAAGTACAAGCACTTTTAGATAAAGGTTATGTTCGTGAAAGCTTAAGTCCTTGTGTTGTTCCTGTTATTTTGGTTCTAAAGAAAGATGGTACATGGAGAATGTGTGTAGATTGTAGAGCCATCAATAATATTACTGTTCGCTATCGTCATCCTATTCCTAGGCTAGATGATATGCTTGATGAATTGAGTGGTTCTGTGATTTTTTCGAAGATTGATTTGCGTAGTGGTTATCATCAAATTCGAATGAAAATTGGAGATGAATGGAAAACTGCTTTCAAAACAAAGTTTGGGTTGTATGAATGGTTAGTTATGCCTTTAGGTTTGACTAATGCTCCTAGTACTTTCATGAGATTGATGAATCATGTCTTAAGAGCTTTCATTGGAAAATTTGTTGTTGTTTACTTTGATGATATCCTTATTTACAGCAAGACATCAGAGGAACATGCTGAACACATACAACAAGTTTTGGATGTGCTTCGAAAAGAAAAATTGTTTGCTAACCTTGAGAAGTGCACCTTTTGCACCGATCAAGTTGTGTTTCTTTGTTTTGTTGTTTCTGGACAGGGAATACAAGTGGATGAATCAAAGGTGAAAGCAATCAAGGAATGGCCAACACCTGAGAATGTAAATCAAGTAAGAAGTTTTCATGGACTTGCTGGTTTCTACAGAAGATTTGTTAAAGATTTCAGCACCCTTGCTGCCCCGCTGAATGAGTTAACAAAGAAAGGTGTTGCATTTGAATGGAAAGAGCAACAAGAAAATGCTTTTCAAGAATTGAAGAGGCGCTTGACTGAAGCACCCCTACTTGTGTTGCCGGATTTCACAAAAACCTTTGAGGTTGAATGTGATGCAAGTGGGATTGGAATTGGAGGTGTACTCATGCAAGATGCAAAACCCATTGCATACTTTAGTGAGAAGTTGGAAGGAGCACAACTGAACTATTCCGTGTATGACAAGGAGTTGTACGCATTGGTAAGAGTACTTGAGACTTGGCAACATTATTTATGGCCAAAAGAATTAGTCATTCATTCAGATCATGAAGCTTTGAAGTATTTAAACGGCCAAGCTAAACTGAACCGAAATACAAGAAAGGTAAGGACAATCTTGTTGCTGATGCTTTGTCCCGAAGAAATGTCTTGTTGAACCAACTTGAGGTAAAGGTACCGGGACTAGTGAGCTTGAAAGATTTATATTCCACTGATCATGAATTTTCATAACCATATGCAAAATGTACAACAGGAAAAGGATGGGAAAAATATCATGTTCATGATGGATTTTTGTTTAGAGCTAACAAAATATGTGTGCCAAATTGTTCTGTTAGACTCTTGTTGTTACAGGAAGCACATGTAGGTGGATTAATGGGTCATTTTGGATGGAAAATGACTTACGAGCTTCTGTCCGACCATTTCTATTGGCCCAAGATGAGAAGAGATGTTGAGAGACTTGTGCAGCGATACGTCACATGTCACAAAGCTAAGTCAAAACTGAACCCTCATGGTTTATATACTCCATTGCCTATTCCTAATGTTCCTTGGGAAGATATTATACCATGTCATAAAAGCGATGATGCTTCCCACATAGCCTCTTTGTTTTTCAAGGAAATTGTAAGGTTGCATGGGATGCCCAAGACCATTGTTTCAGATCGAGATACAAAGTTCTTGAGTTACTTTTGGAAGACATTATGGGCAAAACTTGGAGCAAGACTGTTGTTTTCTACAACTTGTCACCCGCAAACAGATGGACAAACAGAGGTTGTAAATAGAACACTTTCTATGCTGCTGTGTACCATGATCAAGAAGAACTTGAAGGAATGGGAAGAGTGTTTGCCACATGTGGATTCTACCACTCAATTGTGTCCATTTGAAGTTGTATATGGATTCAAACCACTTGCTCCGATCGATTTGTTGTCATTACCATTGCAGGAAAGGAGTAACATGGATGCCTTAAAGCGTGCTGCATATGTAAAGAAGATACACGAGAAGACAAAAGAAGCAATCGAGAAGAAGGCCAAGTACTATGCTGAGTGGGCGAACAAGCATCGCAAGAAGGTGACATTTGAACCAGGAGATTTCGATTGGGTACACCTTCGCAAAGAACGCTTTCCAGAGAAGCGTAAATCAAAATTGATGCGAAGAGGAGATGGACCATTCAGAGTACTAGCAAAAATAAATGACAATGCCTACAAGATTGAACTCCCTGAAGACTATGGTGTTAGCACAACATTCAGTGTTGCTGATTTAACACCATACTTTGGACCTGAAGAATCAGAGTCGAGGACGACTCCTTTTCAAGATGGGGAGGATGATGAGGACATCCCAGTCATATGTAACTCAGATGCCTTTGTTATGCCGGATCTTACACAAGATGATGCATCGATTACACAAAAAGAAGTGCACATTGGACCAATCACCCGAAGTCGTGCCAAGAAACTACAACAAGAGGTGAACTCACTCCTAGCTGAAATTAACTTTAACATATCTGAGAATGTTATACTACCTAAATGTTCTACATTGGTTGTACTTAGGTATATATGTGAGAGGGATGGTGCAGCTATACACGGAGAGGAAGCAAAGAAGAAGAAACAAGTGGATCAGTTCGAACGAAGGATGATCCAGCAAAGTTCAGTTCGGACCAGTTCACACAGATCAGTTCGGACAAGTTCAGACTTGCATAATGATTTGATCATAACTCTTAAATCCCGATAGCTCTGGAGCTCCATGAGTACTTCATGGAACCGTCTTGAAGTTAACTTTCCAATGCAAGAAACCGCATGTCCATTGGACTTCCCAATAAAGAGTTATGACCGATTTAGTGAAGACTGCGCAGGAAGCCAACAGTCACACGAGGCTGTTCGGGATTTCAGTTCGTGGTGGCTTTTCACGTAGCATAACTCCAGAAACTCAAAGGTCCATTCACACCCAACAAGGAGGGTTGTTCCTTGTATAAATACCCTATGTATCTCTGAAATAATCAAGACTTTTGATAATGAAATAGAACCCCTTTGTTCAGCTGTGTGCTAACAATTTCAGAGAGTGATCTCTACCCCTTTGCTCTTGTGATTTCCTTGAGGGATTACAGAAGCGGCCGCGTCATCGGCTCCTAATTGGTGCTCCTGGTCCATTTGATTGCAGGTTGTGTTGGTTGGTTCTTTGAGAGTGTGGTTGGGCGAATCCTCGATTCAGGTTGCCGGTTCAAGACGGTGGTTGGCTTCGAGTTTTATTTGCCAGGTTGCACTAGTTATCGCTGCTTGTAGCAATTTATCTTGGCTATTCTACAGCTAGTTATCTTGATCGGGATCCTACGTCGTGAAGATCGGGCCGAGTCTCATCAAGTACTCCCTCCGTATCGAAATATTTGTCGCCGTTGATTTTTTCTTGCAACTTTGACCATTCGTTTTATTCAAAAAATTATCGCAAACATGTAAAACGATAAGTCAAGCTTAAAATACATACAACAATAAAGTATATAGCAAACGAAATAAATTGTAATTGCACAATTTTTTGAATAAGACGAATGGTCAAAGTTGTAGAAAAAAGTCAATAGCGACAAGTATTTCGATACGGAGGAAGTATACAAGTATACTTGATTTTGGAGGCCCTTACCATTTGGGAGCCCTGGGCGGTTGCCCCACATGGATACACTACAGGGCCGACACTGGTTGCCGGTGATCGCGGCGGCCTAATTTAGACCGCACGATGCACAACGACACAACAAATGTAGTAGTACTATACTACTTTTCTTATACACTCCATGCGCATGTTAAAAGGTGTACTTTTCGCTGTCGGAGTACTTTTTCAAATGGAACCATATATGGGCCTTGCGCTAAACAAAGATATTATGGTCTTGTTGGGCCAAGACTCCTTGGAAGGCAGGGAGGCTACACTAGCACAAACAAAATTTTCCCCGCAAAACAGGAACTGCTGCTGTCAGAGATCACGGGATTACCACTAGACGCGCAGATGCAGCGGAACCGTCTCGATGTAGACGAACGCGTCGAGGTAGCAGGCAGTGCAGTTGCTCACGTCCACCTTGTCCTTCACGTGCGGTTCGTCCTTGTGCTCCAAATGTAGCACCTCCAAGGTATCCACACGTACGGGGAATGAACGCCGATCGTAGATGTACTAGCACATCACGAACGATCACGAACTGGAGGACATAGATGGAGGAGGGGTGCAGAAATCACTATTCACCCGCGGTTACTGTAGCAAATAGGTGATTAGGGTTTTCCCCTCTCCCCACCTTTGTATATATAGAGGTCACTAATGGGTCTTTCAACCTTTGCGGCCCATTAAGACTCTAGTACCCTAATGGATCAAATCCATCAAGCCCATTAATGGATTAAATCCAATCGGCTCTAGGGCATTATATCCAACAGTCTCCCACTTGCACTAGAGACAATCACATACGCAAGCTTTCTAATGTTCCAAACCCTTTAAGTGTGTGACACTATGGGTTCACGTACACGTAGACATGGCCCAAGTACTCCTACTCGACCAATAGTTGATAGCGGACTCTAGCAAGACGTGTCAACTCCTATGCATACGTAAAGATCTTATCAGACGAACCACACATCGTTTCATACATGCTATTCCCTTTGCCTCACGATATTTGGTCTAGCTCCAAGCTGACCTCTCTTTCTCGATACCGTGATTCGAATCCTTAAAAGGGGGTTAACTCTTAACCCAGCACGACCATGCATTTCTTGATCCAGTCACTCGAGGGGCCCAGAGATATCTCTCTCAACTAGAGAGGGGCAAATTCCATCTTGATTGACCATGCCTCACAGCATGCTTCCTGACAAACCCGAAAGCCATCTTTATGACTACCCAGTTACGGAGTAGTGGTTGATAGCCCCTAAGTAGGTCAATTCACATCTTGAGTACATGCGACAATCTCAAGTCTAAGGACATAGCGTACACGTTGTGTAAACAGAGAACTACATAACAAAGTCTCAAATTGGGTCAGTCCAGCCCCATGTCATACATGTGCCCACATTATTAGTTATACATCTCCATGTTCATGACTTGTGAAATATAATCATCAACTAATACATGTGCTAGTCATTAACTCATACTAGGGACAACTTTTGAATAACCATACAAGTAAAAGAGTTTCACAAACAATTCACATAATTGCCAATCAAATACAAGTCGTCTTTCATGGATATTCAATAAAAGAACAAAGTGTCATGGATACAATGAAATATAATCATCTCTATGATTCCTTATAAGACATATTTCTAACATTCTTCCACTTGCACTTGAGCTAATCTAGAATGTATCTATGTTGGTATTTGCTAAGCCTACAGAGAAATGAATGATCCGCAAGCGCACATATACCGGTGAGCACTTCACCCGGGGTGATGGGTTTTAAAATATCGTATCCACAGGGAAGATGGGATGGATGTATCGGTTGACTAAGGACGGCAGTAGACTACTTTATGAGACTTTGATGATATGGCACATACTTTAACAGGGGTAAGCCAAATGATAAAGTAAAGATAATTTAGACAGGTAGAGGCACACGTGGAGCATAGAACATACTACTTCCTAGTTAGATTAGAACTGGATTTACTTAAGAGGCACAAATTCTATGTAGCATACAAAGACTTAGTAGACTTAGTTATTCATCTATTCTATTTTAGCATATCATCACATATAGCATAGTCCTGGATAAATGTGTGCACCCCGAAGATTACCCAAGAAGATCAAGAACGAAACATGATCCTCCCAAGAACCATTATCAACTAGTCTTATACTCGGAGGATGGATTGCAAAGGGCTCAATAGGCCTGTCACACCTACGATCTACCACACGACCCGGAGCATAAGGTGAATCCGCAAGTAAATCATATCTAAGCACCATGCTTACATACTTTCTACTACCTAGTATACGCGCATAATATGCTAGGAGCTCTACGAATAAGTGCGTGAAATTACCATTAATCATGACTATATCAAATACACTGCTAGAACAAAGTAAGAACTTAGCAATTGCACACATAATATTGAAAGAACACATAGTCATTGAGAAACAATATAAGAACTGGACCTTGATGACTTACAAATCTGGAACTGGAGCAAAGCTCAACTCTACTCGAATCTGACTTTCAATCTAGAACTAGGTTCTCGATCTAAGAATTAGATCTAGAACTATGAAGTAGCTATCCTATCTCTTGTGTATCCTCTTCTTCTCCTGCCCTAGCATCTTGATAATGATCTTCTTGATTGCTCTAATCGTCTCCCTCCTCCAGGGGGTCTGGGGGCTACTAATATAGTCCGAAGGAGGTAATCCGTCACCGTAGGATCAAACCGACCTAAACATGTGGTTTAGATTGACCCTCATAGGCGGTGGAGGAACCTTCCAGAAGTAGGGCTGAGTTGGCGTCTGGGGGGGACCGGTCGGCCCCACCACAGGGCCGGTCGGCCTGTGGTGGGCCCCGTCTGGGCCCAGCCTTCGCGTGGTGTCTTCTCGTTCTGTCTAGATGCTTATTTTCTTGTAGTTCACATTGGTTAAGTTCAGGAGTCTTCCGGAGCCTTCTAAATTTCATTCTTTTCGTATTTTCCTGATGGTCCCTGAAATTATTCAATTCACCAAAACTCGTGGAATTCATTAGTCCAAAGCCCTATACTACTATTGAATTATCTTTTTAATCCTTTTTCATGCATTGCTGATGCATAAAAATAAGATTTAGTGAGCATCGACAATCTAATACCCATAGCTCTCATGTGTGCCTCATGCTAAGGCTGTGGAAGGGGGTTTTTCAAAGGATCTGCAACATTCAAATCCGTGTGTACTTTGCATATCTTGATATCACCTCGTCTAACGATCTCTCGTATCAGATGAAATTTCCGTAGTACATGTTTATTCTTTTGGTGGTTCCTTGGCTCCTTTGCTTGCGTAATAGCCCCATTATTGTCACAGTAAAGATCCAATGGGCTAGAGACACTCGGAAACACTCCAAGTTCAAAAAGGAAATTCCTTATCCAAACACCCTCCTTTGCAGCTTCCGAAGCCGCGATGTACTCGGCTTCTGTTGTAGAATCAGCCACTGTTTCCTACTTGGAACTCTTCCAGCTCACAGCACCACCGTTTATCATAAATATGTATCCTGATTGCGACTTTGAATCGTCTTGGTCAGTTTGGAAACTAGCATCAGTGTAACCCGTTACAACGAGCTCCTCCTCACTACCATAGACTAGGAACATGCCTTTAGTCCTTCTTAAGTACTTAAAAAACATTTTTAACCACTGTCCAGTGACCCTCACCTGGATTAGATTGTGTAACACCCAAAATTCCATCACTAAATCAATGTAAGCAACATGGTGCTTTAGATTTAATTTTATAAGGATTAAATAAATTATCAAATAAATTTGAGCCTTTAAATATTTAAACACCATTTGAATGATTTTAGATCAACAAGTGTTTGTGCATCATATTTTGCTCTGCATGATTTATGTTTGATGAAGTGTGGTTTTAAAATTCATAAAAAGTTTGAACCCTTAAACCCTCCTCTTCTTTCTTTTCTTCCTAAACAGCCCAGCCGGCTCTCTCTCTTTTTCCAACCCAGGTCGTCAGCAGGCCGTCAGCCTATCTCTCCCCGCTCGACCTGCCTTTGCTCGGCCCAGTTTTCCTTTTTCCGTCACCCCTCCCTCTCTTCCTGTGACTGGCAGTTGGGACCCGCCTGTCGGCGTCATCCCCAATGAGGACCATGTGTGGTTCGAGGACCGGTGGATGGTCGCTTCCTGGTGTGATGAGTGATTGACAACGTTGTGTGGACTGATTCTTGGCTAAGTATTGCTGGTGCAGGTTGCGGCTTGACTGGTGTTGGTGCAGGTGAAGAACAAGTGCGAAAGGTCATTGCCGGTGAGGCCTCCAAGTGTGGAGAAGACAAGTAGGCTTGGTTCGAGGGACCCGGTGGCCAGCGGGGTCAAGTGCGGGCCGCATGGTGGCAAGAACAACAAGATGAAGTCGTGGACGGTTTCTTGGTTGAGCCTCAAAACCAAGGTCGAGCCGGGACTTTGTGGGAGCCGAGTAATGAGTGGTGATTGGCGGAGGCTACATCAAGTTCGCGGGGTTTGCAGTGGTTCACCAGAAAATCACTGGGTTACTCGGCTGAGCCACAAAGCCAAGGTCGAAGACGCGGTGTGGCTGTCAGGCCAAAACCGGTTTGACCAGTTTGGGGTCGCAGGGCACCGAAGTGTTTCGAAGCGGAGGACACGCATCAGGATCGCATGGTGTGCGTCGAGGCTACGCGAGGTGCGGTCGCCGGGCATCCGTCCGATGGTGCTACAACAAAAGTTTCTCAAAGTGCACTTTGGGGGTGTGTATCCTAGTTTATGTAATAGGGGTAGTTTCGTCTTTCGATTGCCTCCATATAAACCAAGTAGAGAGAGGATGGCAGCCATCTCAAGTAACCCTAGCTCATTTTGTCTTGCTATTTTCCCCTTCCTATTTTCCTTAGGATTTCTAGGACTAGCTTGAGAGCTTCAAGGTGAGATCTTGTGAGAGGGAAGGATGATCGGGCGGAAGCTAGACCTTGTATGAACCATTCATGGTATGTATAGATGATTCGGCGTGGTTCCTCAAGGTTTGTTTGTGTTCTTCCCGTTTTCCCTTTTTGGTGATTTTCGGAGCCTTTTCTTGGAATTTCTGTGGAGAAGTTTTGGGAGCGTTTCTTTGAGGGATTCTTGTTGGATGTCACGTATGAGGACCTTGTGCCTCTTTGCTTGGTGATCTTGTTCCAACAAATCCTCTGAAACGGCTTCGATTTGGTGGTTTTCGGTAGATTTCTTGGGAAGGTGCTCTTGAGGGTTGACTTCCGATTCCTCTTGATTGGGTAGGTTTTGGGGACCGAGCTTTTAGCCAAAGGTAGCCCACGAGGTACCCCAGCTATCCCCAAAGTCTCACTTGAATCCGTGGAACGAATTGGGAGATCAATCGAGGTGAAGGTTAGGTTTTTCCCGCGGGCTGAGTTCTTCCCGACTGTTTGGGCAAAACCGGCCTGACCGGTTTCCCAAACCGGTCTGACCGGTTTAGCCCCAGTAGGCTGTCAAGAGGAGTTTTTGAACAGGAGAGTCTCGTTCATGCTATGGCTTTTCTTGTTCAAAGGTTGAAGGGTTCTTGAGGTGTTTTGGCTTGGTCTGGTCTCGAAGGTCTTTTGGGGATTTCCTGGACAAAACCGGCCTGACCGGTTTCCCCTGCCTGTGAGAGGCTAAGTCCCAGAAGGTCGGTCTGACCAGTTTCAGAAACCGACTTGACCGGTTTTGATTGCCAGCAGCTGCTTCGAGTTGTTTTCCGCTGCGTGTTTCGTGTTGCTGTTGGGTAGATCTTGCTCCTAGGTCCAGTAGCACTCCAGTGGCTACGTGGATTTGGCAAGAGAAGTTTGTGGAGGTGTCCGAGTGATTTTGGGTTCATAGGCCGAATTCTTGAGTAGAATTTTTATCGGCTCCCATTCACCCCCCCCCCTCTCTGGTTCGTCGTTCCGGTCCTTCACCCAACCTCCAGACCCCTCCCCTGCTTCGCTCCAGCCGCACGCGCCCGGCCGTCTCCCCGCGCCCCCTCGCGTTCCCCTCTTCAATTCCCTTCTTCAAGGCGTAGTGGAGCACCGGCCGCTACCTCCCCCTTCAAATCCCTTCAGTTTCCCCTCCGTTTCTCTTCAATCAAGACTTCCCAATCGAGCCGCCGGCCGTAATGGCCATTGATGGCCTCTCCGCCCCGGCCATCGTTTCCCCTTCCTCCTTTGCTCTATATAAGCTGAGCTCGAGCCTTGCGCACTCCCCTTTCGCACCTGCTCACGCCCACACCACTCCACCGCGCTCGCGCCGTCGCCTGGAGTTCCGCCGCCAGGCATACCGGCCGCTCGAAGCTCATCGTCGGTGAAGTGCTTTTTCCCACCTCCCTCCTTTCTTCTCCTTTGCGCTCGTCGCTCACCCGTGCCTCCCTTGTTCCAGGACGTCTCCTCCAATCGCCGGACCGAGAACCCGGAGCTCTCTGCCTTCCTTCCGCCGGAGCTCCGCCGTCCTCGATCTCCCTCAACGACGCTTCTCCGTCGCCCGTGTCTGCGCCCAGAGCTTCGTCGTGTGGTGAGCCTCACGCCTCTCCTCGTTTTTCCCCTACGCCTTGAGTCGTAGCACCTCTGCTCCGCCTCGCCGGAACAGCCGTGGTCACCAGAGCCGCTTCCTAGAGTCCCTGGATGAGTTCGCCTCATCCTTGGCTACGCGTAGGAGCAAACCGCATCCAAATCCGTACCCTGGAGCTCCTTCCCGAGCCACACCGGCGATCCCGCCGCCGTGCGCCGCCGTCTCCGGCGAGCCGCCGCCGCGCGTCTGCTTGCGGATGTCCTCCGCCGCTCGATCGTGAACAGACGGTCCAGATCTGCCCAGGACCGGAGTCAACCAGGCTGAGTACCGGTCAACCAGAGCCGCACCGCCGCCCTTTTTGTTAAGAGACCCTGTAGTTTTCTAGTTTCACAACCATGCCCTCCCACCTGTTAAGATGCTTGCAAATAGGTCCTGTTTTAGTCGTTTAAGCCCCTGATCTGTTAGGTTTTTATGCCCGAGGTCCTTAATAGGTTCTTTTGCGTTGTAAACCTTCGGTTTATAAACATAATTAGGTTTAAGCCCCTGGTTTCTTTCAGTTAGGTCCCTGGAAGCCTAGTTTCTTCACAGTTTGACCCCTGCACCTTGTTTTTAGCGTATCTTGGTCGATATAGATCCGTTTTTAGCAATTTTGGTGTACATGCGATCGTCTCAGCAAGCTCGTTTGTTTTAGCAGTGTGTTTGTAGCTTTTGTATCTATTTGGTGTATTGTTTTATTTATTCTATGCTTTCTTGTGTGTGCTCGTAGATATCGTGCTTGTGTCAACTGAAGAGCCCGTTGGTGTTGATCAAGAACAGTTTTTCGAGGAAGACCAATCTGAGTTTTTAGGCGAGGAAGGCAAGTGGTCTTCTCCCCCTACATATTCTATTTCATCCTATACAATTGCATGACAACTAAGTTTACCTTTTATGTTATTGCATAAATTTGATGGGAAATCCTTTTTAAGGACATGACTAGACTTTATCCTTGTACCCTTGAACAACTTGGTTTAAATAAATGTTTTGGGTAGATAATGCTTAGTTGCTACACCTTGGGATGGTTGCAAATGAATCTTTTGTACAAATGAAAGTTATGCATGTTTAATGATGATGCTTATGGTTAATACAAGAACACCTTAATCTAAACAGAACATGGAGAACCACCCAAGAAACAGTGCAACCACAGTCTATATGGCTCTGGCTTAGCCAATTAATTAGGCGTGTGGAATTATCTGATAGCCTTTCCCAAAAGGGGCACAGGGGGCCGGAGTTTGAAGGGTTTTAGCCCGGTTCTTTTGGGGTAGCAGCCTTTGCTAAGGTGCTGACCACTAGGGAGGGTTATGGTCCGCTCCACTGCTGTAACTGTCGCAGGTTGTTGGTCTTCTGCATTCCTTTGTAAAGGTTTCGTAGTGGACCCCTAGCCACTCACCTCGGAAGTGTTTAAGGGTCTAGCTAACCCGGGCAACATGGGGAACACGAACTGTGGGTAAAGTGTACAACCTCTGCAGAGTGAAAACTGATCGATTAGCCGTGCTCACGGTTAAGAGTGGCTTGGACCCTCACATGATAATCAAACTTAAAGATGGAATCAAATCATGGTTCTTGTGGGTTTTTGAGATGAGATGTTTTATAAATGCTTAAGTGGGTTGGTATGAACTTACATCTAGTAACTAGGTGTTTGTTAATTAAAATTTGACCAACATTAAAATGCTAACCGCTGTAAACCATAGCCTATCCTTGTGGCCTTGCATCTTCCCCCACTTGCTGAGCTCCAACCATAAGTGTGCTCACCCTTGCTTACCGCTGTTCAGAGGAGAACATCGGTGAGGAGTACTACAGCGACTACGATGAGTTCTGAGGTATGCGATCCCCCAGTCAAGTGCCTGCGGAAGCTGAAGACAGAGTTGATCGTCTTAGTTATCGTTGTTCGATGTTAAAGACCTTCAAGTCTACCGTCTGAGTGTAATAAAGATATTGTAATAAAGTTAAACCTTTGTACGTTTTTGAATGTTGTATTATGGTTATTCACTCATGACGTCTATCATATGTGTGTAAACTTGATCCTTGCGCACATGTGAGATGCATTCGGTTTTTCTGGTAAAATCGGGTGTGACAGAAGTGGTATCAGAGCAGTGTTTGACTGTAGGACGCAGCCTTAGCTAGAAATGGTCGAAATTAAGGATTCATGTTCCAGAAAGCCATATCATGTTTCAAAATTGTCTTATTTACGCATAAAAATCTAATTTATTCTTGTTTATTGTTAAAACTCTATCATTTTGATTTATTTCATACTGAGTTCAGCTTTGTTTTGTCAGATGGCCAGGACTTATCAGACTCCCCGTAAGAGCACTGGTGGACGTTTCCCTGTTGGGCAGTTAGCTCCCCGTCATCAGCCAGAGGTTGAAGTTGAAGAGGATCCCGAAGAGGTACAGCCAGAAGTTGAGGTTGAAGAGGACCCCGAGGAGGTACAACCGGAAGTCGATGTTGAGGAAGATCCAGAAGAGCAGCCTCAGTTGTACGATGGTACTATCTTGGAGGCTGATGCAGATGGTGATCTTGTGATTCCACCAGCACCCGATGCAGCCAATGATGCACCACCACCTTCGCCAATTGCTCCTGCACCTAATGCTATAGATGGAGATCCAGATGACTCAGGAGATGATAGTGGTGAAGATGATGATGAAGACAATAATAACAATGATGGTGAAGATCCAGAGGAGGAGGAAGATAATAACCCTAGCTATCGTGGGGCTGAGTATCATAAGCACACTACTGAGGATGAGAATGGCCAGTTCTGTGTCTTACTGGAGGAAGTGTTGCAGCATTTGGGTTTCATTATGAAGCCGCTCTATGTCACTAAGCACTACAGTGAGACTGGTTTGAGAGATTACTATACAAGTCGTGTCCACATCCGTGTGCCTCTAATAGGAACTAATGGATGGAGAAACCACTCATCGCACCATAGCACCGCCCATTTCTCCATTGATGAGGCCGCTGTCAATGATGCCGCCAGGAGGGCTCTATGGTCGCTTTCTCATACTTATCGTGATCAGCTGCACCACTCCGAGTTCCGCCACGTTCCTCGTCGCCTGAGTGGTTCTGAGGAGACTGTGGTACCTGCTGGTGGGGATGACCGTCTTGATATCCTTGCATGGGTGACCGCTGCACTTAACACCGATCTTGAAGGTGCTACAGCTGAGTTGGACAGGTTCCATGAGGAGCTGCAGAACGCACAGGCTAGGATCGCTCAACTGGAGGCGCAGCTTGCAGGTCAGCAGCCACCCGAGGAGGCGATGCCGTACAGCTCTACTGCCTCTCCACCACGCAAGAGGCTTCACTACGGTGCACCAGAAGCTACGACTCGCCTTGGCTAGGATCTTAGGATGCCTACCTTTACCTTCTTTTGTTTCGATAGAACGTTCCTGCGAGGACAATCGTTTGTAATAATGTTTGCTGCTTGAACACATGCTTGTTTTGGATTTCTGCTTGTGTGAGTTGTATGGTGGAGTGATGGCCACAATGCAACAAGAAATTATTAAGTTAAATAAAGTTAGTTTGGGTCCAAATCTGGTTATCTTCTACTTTATCTATCATGCAAGTTTGGAATGATACAAATCTGTTCTCGCAGTTATCTGACACAGCAGCAATATTTTAATTTTATCTCGAGCTACAGAACTCCGTTTGATATAAATCTAGTTGGGTTAGTTCAAAAATTTTGAGGATGATTTTCTGTCAAAAATTAAATACCATACAGTATATATTCTGAGAGTTATGCACAAAGAGTTGAGCCTATCAGAATCTGTAATTTCTGCTGACACAGTTGCATTGTCCGATTTATATCTCGAGTTGTAGACCTCCGATTGAGGTGATTCTAGTTGGATTAGTTTCGTAATTTTGTACTTCACATCCTGGTAAAATTTCATGATTTTTGGATAATGGTACAGAAAGTTACATCTAATTTATTGAGATCAACAGAATCTGTCTTAGTTGGAAGTTCATGTTGCTTTATCGCTTTGAGTTCATCTCTTTATGCATCAGTTCAATACCCCTCTCTGAAATATATTTTTCTAACAATCAGATGGTAAACACCAGGTTTGGAGGAAGTCAAGACATTCCACCTGTGATACATCCTCGCATTGCCAATCAACAAAATCAAGCACCACCCCCGCCAATTAATCAAGCAATGGATCCGGCAATGCAGCAGTTCTTTGAAGCACAGATGCAGCTAATCCAGAACCTCACCACCACTGTTCAGAACATGCAGGCCCAGCAGAATCAGCCACCACCACCAGCTCCACAGCCACCCAGAGATAAGCACAAGGAATTCATGAGCCACCATCCTCCCAGATTTTCTCACTCAACTGATCCCTTAGATGCTGATGATTGGCTAAAGGTAGTTACTAAGAAGCTGGAAATGGTGCAATGCAATGACCGTGAGATGGTCCTATACGCTGCAGGCCGCTTGGAAGGATTAGCAGCCGACTGGTGGGATGCGTATACCGTCGTACATGCTGCACCCAACACCATTACTTGGCAGGAATTCAGGGAAAGTTTTCGGGCACGCCACATTCCTTCTGGAGTGATCAAGCTTAAACAAAGGGAGTTTCTTGCTCTGAAGCAAGGAAATATGTCAGTGAATGAGTATTTGGACAAATTTACTCAGCTGTCACGCTATGCTCCTGATGAAGTCAATACTGATGGGAAGAGGCAAGAACGCTTTCTGGATGGTTTGATTGGGCCACTCAATTATCAGTTGCAGAGTCATACCTTTCCTGACTTTCATACACTGCTGAACAAGGCTATAGGCCTGGAAAGTAAACACAAGGAACTTGGTGAGCAGAAGCGCAAGTTCCAGTCTCAGGGACAGTCTAGCAGCAACACTCGTCCCCGCTATAGCTCTCCACAAGGTTCTCAGTTCCGCTCTGGTGGACAGTGTGGAAAGTATCCTCAGAATCTGCAGTTGCAGCGCTCATTCCAGCAACCTCAGCGCTTCAATCAGCCGACACCATGCACTCCTAACCCGCAGCAGAATCGCTCCAGCAATGTCTCAGGCGCACCTGTGAGGAATAATGCTCCAGTTCAGCCAAACGGTTGCTTCAAGTGTGGGGAATTGGGACATTATGCTAATAACTGTCTGAAGCGTGGAATGCAGACACCGCAGAAAGGCAGTGTTCAGAAGCCTAGTCAGCCATCATCACAGGCTCGCGCTGGAAATTCTAATGCTTCATGTAATAAGGCTCAACAGAATTATATGCGTGGGAGAGTGAACCATATGACGGTTGAACAAGCCCAAGATGCTACCGGAGTTGTGCTGGGTATGTTTCTTGTCAACTCTGTACCTGCAATAGTTTTATTTGATTCTGGAGCATCACACTTGTTTATAACTGATCAGTTCGTAGCAAAGCATGATATACCTATGAGGTTTATGAAGGCACCTTTCCTTGTTAGTTCCCCGGGCGATGAAATGAAAGCCAGTCACTTATGCCCGCAAGTAAATATTAAAATCATGGGAATAGACTTCCTAGCTAATCTAGTGGTTCTAAAGTCCTAGGGTATAGATGTGATTCTGGGTATGGATTGGTTATGAGCATGTGATGGGGTTATTCAGTGTCGTGAGAAGTCAGTGATCTTAACCAGTCCGCAAGGAGAAAGGATTAAGTTTGTTGCTACCCTTCGCCAACAGAAAGTGGGACAGTGAATTCGATGAAAGGAAAAGTTTTGGAGAGTACCTCGACGTTTTTCCAGATGAGTTACCAGGTATGCCACCTGACCGCGACATTGAATTTAGTATTGATCTTTTACCTGGTACTGCTCCTATCTCTAAAAGATCATATGGAATGAATGCTAAGGATTTGGCTGAATTAAAGAAACAAATAGGAGAATTGTTAAGTAAAGGTTATATTCGTCCTAGTTCATCACCTTGGGTAGCCCCCACTCTCTTTGTTGAAAAGAAAGATGGTTCTAGAAGGTTGTGCATAGACTATCGAACTCTTAATGAAGTCACTATTAAGAACAAATACCCGCTACCTAGGATCGGAGATTTGTTTGATCAGATGAGAGGTGCTAAAGTTTTCTCTAAGATTGATCTACGATCAGGGTACCATCAGTTGAAAATTCGACCGGAGGATATTCCTAAAACCGCATTCACATCTAGGTATGGCCTATATGAGTTCACAGTGATGTCCTTTGGATTGACAAATGCCCCAGCATACTTTATGTACTTGATGAACAAAGTGTTTATGGAGTACCTTGACAAGTTTGTGGTAGTATTCATTGATGATATTTTGGTGTTCTCCCAGAATGAAAAAGAACATGAAGAGCATTTGAGACTTGTGTTTCAAAAGCTTCGGGAACATCAGTTGTATGCCAAGTTTAGTAAATGTGATTTTTGGTTGAAGGAAGTTTCTTTTCTCGGACATGTTATCACTGATGGAGGAATTGCAGTTGATCCCAGCAAGGTTCAGGATGTGTTGAACTGGAATCCGCCTAAGAATGTGGTTGAAATCAGAAGTTTTCTTGGATTGGCAGGCTACTATCGTAGGTTTATTGAAGGTTTCTCCAAGATCGTAAAACCTCTTACATCTTTGTTGGAGAAAGGAAAAGAATTTAAATGGGATGACAAGTGTCAAGCTAGTTTTGAGGAACTGAAGAAAAGATTGACTACCGCTCCCGTACTGATTATGCCTGATATTCACAAGGGATTTGATGTGTATTGTGATGCTTCTCTTCAAGGTCTTGGTTGTGTGTTAATGCAAGAAGGAAAAGTGGTCGCTTATGCCTCTAGGAAATTGAGAAAGCATGAGCAAAACTATCCCACTCATGATCTAGAATTAGCTGCTGTTGTGCACGCACTGAAGATTTGGAGACAGTATATGATTGGAAATAAGTGTCAGATCTTTACTGATCATAAAAGTTTGAAGTATATCTTTACTCAGAAAGATCTCAATCTAAGACAACGTCGATGGTTAGAATTAATCAAAGATTATGATCTGGATATTCAGTATCATCCCGGCAAAGCGAATGTGGTAGCAGATGCTTTGAGCAGGAAAGGTCGAGCAAATATGCTTATAGCTCGATTAATGCCTCAAGAGTTGTGTTGGGAAATGGCACAGCTCAACCTTGGAATCGTTGCTCAGAATGAAACTATGACTTTGGAAGTAGAATCTACACTTGAACAAGAAATCAGGAAAGGACAGTTGACAGATGAAAAGATTAAGGAATACGGTAAGTTGATTGATTCAGGAAAGGTTCCAGATTTCACAAGAGATGACAAAGAGACTATCTGGTTCAGAAATCATATTTGTGTGCCTGAGATTGATCACCTTCGTGAGACTATATTAAAAGAAGCACATGACTCAGCTTACTCTATACATCCTTATAGTACTAAAATGTATCAAGACTTGAAACAGAAATACTGGTGGTATGGAATGAAGAAGGACGTTGCATCTCATGTTGCTTTGTGTGACATTTGCCAGAAAGCAAAAGCAGAGCATCAGAGACTAGCAGGTTTACTTCAGCCATTGAAGGTACCTGAGTGGAAATGGGAAGAAATTGGTATGGATTTTATTGTTGGATTACCTCGTACACGAGATGGTTACGACTCCATATGGGTTATAGTAGACAGGTTAACCAAGGTTGCTCATTTTATACCGGTTAAGACAACTTACTCCGGAGCAAGGCTAGCAGAGCTGTACATGTCGAGGATAGTGTGTTTGCATGGAGTTCCGAAGAAGATTGTATCCGATCGAGGCACCCAATTCACGTCACATTTTTGGCAGAAGTTGCATGAATCAATGGATACGAAGTTGAATTTTAGTTCGGCATACCATCCTCAGACCGATGGTCAGACTGAAAGAACAAATCAAATTCTGGAAGATATGTTGAGAGCTTGTGCATTAAAGCATGGAGGTAGTTGGGATAAAAGTTTGCCATATGCGGAATTTGCTTATAACAACAGCTATCAAGCAAGTCTTAAAATGGCCCCTTTTGAAGCTTTGTACGGAAGAAAGTGCAGGACACCGTTGTACTGGAGTCAGACAGGAGAAAGTCAACTCTTTGGACCAGAGATTATAAAAGAAGCCGAGAGACAAGTTGAAATAATCCGGGAAAATCTCAAAACTGCACAATCTCGACAAAAGAGTTATGCTGATCCTAAAAGAAGGGAAGTGATATTCGAAGTAGGAGATTATGCGTATCTCAGAGTATCACCTATTCGAGGCCTTCGAAGATTCAAGATTAGAGGGAAGTTGTCACCTCATTTCATTGGACCTTTTCAGATCTTGGAAAGGAAAGGAGAAGTAGCATACCGTTTGGAACTACCCGCACGGTTATCAGATGTTCATGATGTGTTTCACGTATCGCAGCTCAAGAAGTGTTCAAGTGAAGTTAGAGTGGAGCATTTACCTTTGGAAGATCTTGACGTGAAGGATGACTTGACTTATAAAGAACACCCTATCAAGATCTTGGACACATCACAGAGGGTCACTCGGAGCAAAGTTATTAAAATGTGTAAGGTTCAGTGGAGTCACCACTCAGAGGATGAGGCTACTTGGGAAAGAGAAGATGACCTTATGGCAGAGTTTCCTCAGTTGTTTCCCAATCTCTCTGAATCTCGAGGACGAGATTCTCTTTAAGGGGGTAGGATTTGTAACACCCAAAATTCCATCACTAAATCAATGTAAGCAACATGGTGCTTTAGATTTAATTTTATAAGGATTAAATAAATTATCAAATAAATTTGAGCCTTTAAATATTTAAACAACACTTGAATGATTTTAGATCAACAAGTGTTTGTGCATCATATTTTGCTTTGCATGATTTATGTTTGATGAAGTGTGGTTTTAAAATTCATAAAAAGTTTGAACCCTTAAACCCTCCTCTTCTTTCTTTTCTTCCTAAACAGCCCAGCCGGCTCTCTCTCTTTTTCCGGCCCAGGTCGTCAGCAGGCCGTCGGCCCATCTCTCCCCGCTCGGCCCAGTTAACCCTGCGCGGCCCAGTTTTCCTTTTTCCGTCACCCCTCCCTCTCTTCCTGTGACTGGCAGCTGGGACCCGCCTGTCGGCGTCGTCCCCAACCTCCAGACCCCTCCCCTGCTTCGCTCCAGCCGCACACGCCCGACCGTCTCCCCGCGCCCCCTCGTGTTCCCCTCTTCAATTCCCTTCTTCAAGGCGTAGTGGAGCACCGGCCGCCACCTCCCCCTTCAAATCCCTTCAGTTTCCCCTGTGTTTCTCTTCAATCAAGACTTCCCAATCGAGCCGCCGGCCGCAATGGCTATTTATGGCCTCTCCGCCCCGGCCATCGTTTCCCCTTCCTCATTTGCTCTATATAAGCTGAGCTTGAGCCTTGCGCACTCCCCTTTTGCACCTACTCCCGCCTCCCTCCTTTCTTCTCCTTTGCGCTCGTCGCTCACCCGTGCCTCCCTTGTTCCAGGACGTCTCCTCCAATCGCCGGACCGAGAACCCGGAGCTCTTTGCCTTCCTTCCGCCGGAGCTCCGCCGTCCTCGATCTCCCTCAACAACGCTTCTCCGCCGCCCGTGTCTGTGCCCAGAGCTTCGTCGTGTGGTGAGCCTCACACCTCTCCTCGTTTTCCCCCTACGCCTTGAGCTGTAGCACCTCTGCTCCGCCTCACCGGAACAGCCACGCCGCCCTCTTTCGGTGCGCACCACAGTGGTCACCAGAGCCACTTCCTAGAGTCCCTGGATGAGTTCGCCTCGTCCTTGGCTACGCGTAGGAGCAAACCGCGTCCAAATCCGTGCCCTGTAGCTCCTTCTCGAGCCACGCCGACGATCCCGCCGCCGTCTCCGGCGAGCCGCCGCCGCCCGTCCGCTTGCGGATGTCCTCCGCCGCTCGATCATGAACAGACGATCCAGATCTGCCCAGGACCGGAGTCGACCAGGCTGAGTACTGGTCGACCAGAGCCGCACCGTCGCCCTTTTTGTTAAGAGACCCTGTAGTTTTCTAGTTTCACAACCATGCCCTCCCACCTGTTAAGATCCTTGCAAATAGGTCCTGTTTTAGTCGTTTAAGCCCCTGATCTGTTAGGTTTTTATGCCTGAGGTCCTTAATAGGTTCTTTTGCATTGTAAACCTTTGGTTTATAAACGTAATTAGGTTTTAGCCCCTGGTTTCTTTCAGTTAGGTCCCTGGAAGCCTAGTTTCTTCACAGTTTGACCCATGCACCTTGTTTTTAGCGTATCTTGGTCGATATAGATCCGTTTTTAGCGTTTTTGGTGTCCATGCGATCGTCTCAGTGAGCTCGTTTGTTTTAGCAGCGTGTTTGTAGCTTTTGGATCTGTTTGGTGTACTGTTTTATTTATTCTATGCTTTCTTGTGTGTGCTCGTAGATATCGTGCCTGTGTCAACTGAAGAGCCCGTTGGTGTTGATCAAGAACAGTTTTTCGAGGAAGACCAATCTGGGTTTTTAAGTGAGGAAGGCAAGTTGTCTTCTCCCCCTGTATATTCTATTTCATCCTATACAATTGCATGACAACTAAGTTTACCTTTTATGTTATTGCATAAATTTGATGGGAAATCCTTTTTAAGGACATGACTAGACTTTATCCTTGTACCCTTGAACAACCTAGTTTAAATAAATGTTTTGGGTAGATAATGCTTAGTTGCTACACCTTGGGATGGTTGCAAATGAATCTTTTGTACAAATGAAAGTTATGCATGTTTAATGATGATGCTTATGGTTAATACAAGAACACCTTAATCTAATCGGAACATGGAGAACCACCCAAGAAAACAGTGCAACCACAGTCTATATGGCTCAGGCTTAGCCAATTAATTATGCGTGTGGAATTATCTGATAGCCTTTCCCGAAAGGGGCACAGGGGGCCGGAGTTGAAGGGTTTTAGCCCGGTTCTTTTGGGGTAGCAGCCTTTGCTAAGGTGCTGACCACTAGGGAGGGTTATGGTCCGCTCCGCTGCTGTAACTGTCGCAGGTTGTTGGTCTTCTGCATTCCTTTGTAAAGGTTTCGTAGTGGACACCTAGCCACTCACCTCGGAAGTGTTTAAGGGTCTAGCTAACCCGGGCAACATGGGGAACACGAACTGTGGGTAAAGTGTACAACCTCTGCAGAGTGAAAACTGATCGATCAGCCGTGCTCACGGTTAAGAGCGGCTTGGACCCTCACATGATAATCAAACTTAAAGATGGAATCAAATCATGGTTCTTATGGGGTTTTGAGGTGAGATGTTTTATAAATGCTTAAGTGGGTTGGTATGAACTTACATCTAGTAACTAGGTGTTTGTTAATTAAAATTTGACCAACATTAAAATGCTAACCGCTGTAAACCATAGCCTATCCTTGTGGCCTTGCATCTTCCCCCACTTTCTGAGCTCCAACCATAAGTGTGCTCACCCTTGCTTACCACTGTTTAGAGGAGAACATCGCTGAGGAGTACTACAGCGACTACGATGAGTTCTGAGGCATGCGAGCCCCCAGTCAAGTGTCTGTGGAAGCTGAAGACAGAGTTGATCGTCTTAGTTATCGTTGTTCGATGTTAAAGACCTTCGAGTCTACCGTCTGAGTGTAATAAAGATATTGTAATAAAGTTAAACCTTTGTACGTTTTTGAATGTTGTATTATGGTTATTCACTCATGACGTCTATCATTTGTGTGTAAACTTGATCCTGGCGCACATGTGAGATGCATTCGGTTTTCCTTGTAAAATCGAGTGTGACAGATTGGTATCTGCTTGTAACACTGTGTGCATACGAAATATCTAGACGTGGACATATCATTGCATACATAATAGATCCGATGGCCGAAGAATACGGTATTCTACTCATGCGTTCCCGCTCAACAGTAGTCGAAGGACACTGAGTCTTGCTAAGATGTATGCCATGTGACATAGGCAAGAACCCTTTCTTCGCCTCTTCCATGTTGAACCTTTTCAATACTTTATCAATGTAAGTGTGTTGGCTTAATCCTATAAGCCTTTTTGATCTATCTCTATAGATTTTGATGCCCAAAATGTATGCCTCCTCACCTAAGTCCTTCATCGAAAAACTATTTTTCAATGAGGTCTTAGCGGCCTCAAGCATAGGAATGTCATTTCCAATCAGCAATATGTCATCCACATACAAGATTATAAATACTACAGAGCTCCCACTTGACTTCTTGTAAACACAAGGCTCTTCTTCACTCTGAATGAAGCCAAACCCTTTGACCACTTCATCAAAGCGAAGGTTCCAACTCCGAGATGCTTGCTTCAATCCATAAATGGACTTTTGAAGTTTGCATACCTTTCCAGCATTGGTTGGATCAACAAATCCCTCAGGCTGTGTCATATACACATCCTCAGTCAGATTCCCATTTAGGAAAGCTGTTTTGACATCCATCTGCCATATCTCATAATCGAAATATGCAGCTATAGCTAGAATGATTCGAATAGATTTAAGCATCACTACAGGCGAGAATGTCTCGTCGTAGTCAACTCCTTGAACTTGTCGAAAACCTTTTGCAACAAGTCGAGCTTTATAGATGTGAACATTTCCATCCATGTCTCTCTTCTTCTTATAGATCCATTTACACTCTATGGGTTTAACACCATTCTGGCGGGTCAACCAAGTTCCAAACTTGATTGTCACCCATGGAATCTATTTCGGATCTCAAGGCATTTTGCCATTTCTCGGAATCTGGGTCCATCATTGCTTCCGCATATGTCATAGGTTCATCATAGTCTAACAACAATATGTCGCGCTCTCCTGTGATCATGAGATTGAGCTTATCAGTTGCGCGACGTGCCCTTTCAGACCTTCGTGGTTGTGGTAGTGCTTCTCTTGCCACGGGCATCTCAACTCGTTCAGCTACATTAGCATCACTTGTGAAATCTTGCCCAAGCGGCTCATCTTGAACTTCTTCAAGATACACCTTCTGTCTACATTTCTCTCTTTTAAGAAACTCTTTCTCTAAGAAAACACCGTTCCGGGCGACAAACACTTTGCCTTCCGACCGGTTGTAGAAATAATATCCCAAGGTTTCCTTTGGGTATCCCACGAATATGCACTTGTCTGATTTGGGTGCATAAACCTCACAACCCCAAATTTTCAGAAAAGACAAACTGGGAGTCATACCAGTCCACATCTCATATGGTGTCTCAACTACGGACTTAGAAGGTACCCTATTTAAAGTGAAAGCAGAGGTTTCTAGAGCATAACCCCAAAATGATAATGGTAGGTCTGACTGGCTCATCATTGATCAGACCATGTCCAACAAGGTTCGATTACATTGCTCGGATACACCGTTTCTCTGGGGTGTTCCAGGTGGCGTAAGTTGTGGAACAATTCCGCAACTCTTTAGATGACTGCTATGTTTCGGAAGATGACTAGAGAGGTTGAAACTAGTACAACCTAGCAGTAGCCTAATAGGCTCCTATATGCCTACCGGAAGATGGATAAGCCTACGAACTTCCAGCCCACCAAAGCCTATCTAAATGTATGTTTTTTATTTTCCCACCAGTCCACCTCATGACTATTAAATTAAAAATGTTACAACATTTTTTCTTCAATACTTCTAGTCATTTTTCGTCAACATTATACAAAATGCTGCAATATTTTTGTCCAACATTTTTTTAATCAACATTTTTCTGGAGGCTTCTTCCAACATTTTTCAGAAATGTTCCAATATTTCTAAGAAATGTTGGTTTTGTCAACTTTTTTTGTCAACATTTTGCAAAATACTGCAACATTTTTAAGAAATGTTGGACAACAATTTCTTCTGTTACAACATTTTTCAGAAATGTTCCAATATTTTTTCCAATATTTTTAGTCATTTTTTTGTCAACATTTTAGGAAATGTTGCAACTTTTTTTTTTGAAAATGTTGAAACATTTTGGAGCCAACGACCAACATATTTTGGGGTTCTTCCCGGTGGCGGGAGGCGGCCACGGCTGCTCGCGACAGCGCGCCCACCGGCAACGCGGGGCGGCACGGCGGGCCGCGGGGGGCGCCCACCGGGAGGCCGCAGCGACACGCATCGGGGGGGCGCGTGTCGGGAGACCGCGGCGGGCTGGCGGAGGCCGCGGGGGAGGCCGGCAGAGGCAGCGGGGGAGGCCGGCGGGGCGCGGGGAGCCCGGCCATGGCGGTGGGCGCACGCGGGGGCCGCCGGTCATGGCGCAGCACGCGGGTGGCGGTGCGCAACAGGGGTGGAGGGAGGTGGAAGAAGGGTTAGGATTAGGATTTGGTGGGCTACGTGGGCTGCTGGTGGGTTATAGTTCGTTTGCAAACTATCTTCCGGAAGATATACATGATTGCTCCAACAATCCACAGTCTGTCAACCCAAGCTCAACCTTTCTTCATGCTCCCTCCCTTATCCTACCTGCCGCCACGACCCCACGTGCGCGACCTGCACCATTGCCGTGTTCGCGCCAACGTGCTTGAGCTCATAGTGATAGGCCCCACCGCGTGCTCGAGTTCGGTGCGACCGCCCCCTCCCCCCCTCCCCCACCAGGTGCGTCACCTCCCCATCGCGCCTGCACATCGCCGTGCATCTAGGGCCAGCCGGTGCATCGTTGGGGGCTAGTCGGCTCGCTACTCTGCTACGCCATCGGGCGGGCCAGCATGCCACCTGCTGTGCCATCGCCCCGCGCAGGCTCACCTGCCGGCGGCGACCGCCCGGTTCGGAGAAGATAGGACGACTGATGAAAAAATAAAAAATTTTAAATAATTTTTAAATTTATAAATGTTGGTGTAACAACTTTTTCAAAATGTTGGATTCAATTTTTTTCTAAAAAATGTTGATACACTCGTGGTCCAACATTTTTAGAAAATTTGTTGAAAAAATGTTTGTACAATTTTTCCTGAAGAAATGAAAAATATTGTCCCAACAATTCTTGAAAAATATTAAAAAATCTCGATTCAACCATTCCTAAAAATGTTGGTCCAACAGTTTCTGGAAAAATGTTGAGAAATGTTGGCACATCATTTACTGAAAATTTTGAAAAAATATGGTCTAACATTTCTTGAAAAATATTGAAAAAATATTGATCCAACATTTTTTTTAAAATGTTGATCCAGAAATGTTGACAACATTTTTCAACATTATCAAAAAATTTTGGCCATCATTTCCGAAAAATGTTGGTCAACATTTTTTGTTCAGTTTAAATGTTGGTCAACATTTTTTTTTTTCAATTGAAAATGTTGAAAGGGCGTTCACTAGCTGAGCCATAGTGGGCTGGTTGTCTAGATGTATTTTATAGTTTCAAATTTTCAATAAAATATTGGTTGTTGTTATGCTCCTTGACTTGTAACCGAGTACATTCACAATTCCTCGTGCAAGGTTTATATAAGCTAGTGGTATAAAATCAAGAGCGGGTGTGCATATGGCGGTATGGAGCAGTTGTTGAATGACTCGCCCATCTCCTGCCATGAGTATCATACACAGGCCAATTGTTGTTGATGTCCAGGATTGTGAAATCTTGATGTATATGAGCCGCTAGTGCTATCTAGATAAGAAACTTAGTTGAAATCCCACAAGCATATAGTGGAAGAAGAGTTAGCTGGCTTGGTCCTGTGGTTTTTCCCCGATTTAGGGTTTTCCACGTGAAAATATAATGTCTCTCGGGTTGATGTGTTTTGCAGTTACAAGTTGCATTCACTATTGAGTTCTGTTGCAATTGCTGATATATGCTAGTGACAATTTCTTCCAAACTAGCCCACCTACTCGTGCTACGCACGATGTTATTATTTTGAGGAGTCTTAACCTTTAGATTTTTGTGAATATTTTTATGATTTATTTCTAGCATGTCTTGTGGGAAGTAATGACGGAGTCTCCCATGGAAAACAAATAAGGCTACACAACTATAAATTATTATCATAAGCTGCCTATCATTTGTTATATATTTAAACATAATATTTATATGTAATATATACTTATTATCATCATCACATTGATATATTTAGTCAGGATTTACTCTACACCATTTTCTTCCACATTTAAATCTTCAAGGGTAATAATATATGCAAATTTAAGGGGTTGATTTAAGTTATTTTTAAGTATTATTTGTAGGTAATTTAGTTGCAAATTTAGGGGGTTATTTTGAATTTTTTATAATGACAGAGGTGGGTAATTTAGATGTATATTTAGGGGTTATTTTATTCTATTTTCATAATGGTATGATGGGTAATTTTTTAGAAAATATAATTGATCTCATGGGATGATTTAAGCTTACGGATTAATGGCTAAATGTTTTTTTGTGAGAGTTTATAAGATTTCTCTTTTTTCCGGAGTGTCCACTTAGTAATAGTAAGATATGTGTGACGCGCACATCGGCACATGTTGCCCTCCATGAAGAGGTGAACCTAGTGATTCCATCCGCATCCGCTGCGCTGATAACTCCAACAATCGGCCTGTTCGCTTGGCTGGTTGCTGGTGGCTGGTGCTGGTTTGTTCTGAGAGAAAAGTACTGTTGGCTGGTTGCTGGTGGCTGATTTTTTCTGAGAGAAAAGTACTGCTAGCTGGTGGCTGAGAAGCCAGACGAACAGGGCAAATTAGGACGTCCCTGTTCCCCGTCCCGATCCCCACCACTAGCCTGTGTCTTCAGTATCTGCCATATCATTTTTTTTACAACAAGTATCTGTCATATCATTGTGACAACTTGGACAGTTGGGCTACCTCTAGAAGAAAATGATGTCAACTATGCGTCTTTGTTACATGAAAATTGATTCCAAGCCCACCATATGTAGGCCCTGTTTGGGGACGCTTAACTTCGATTATAAGCGAAATAAACCCGCCAAACGGCTCGCTTATTCCTTCGTGTTATCGGATCACCATCACAGAAAAATCCCCCCAACACGGCGTTTCCAGAAGCGGCCCGAGCCCCGCGTTACGAAAAAACCCTCGCTTTTTCCCGCACCTGCCCATCACGCTCCCATCCGCTCCACCCCCCGACCACACGACGCGACACTGGATCTGTGTGAATCCTCCTGAGTGGCGGCCTCTGCTCCCCCCACCGCGACTCGAGCGGCCACCGCGGCGGCCGGTGACCCCTCCCGCCTGTGGCGAACCAGCCCCTCCCACCGCAGAGGTCGAACCCCTCCCGCCCGCGATGGCCTCTGCTCCTCCCACCGCGACTCGAGCGCCCACCGCGGCGGTCGGCGACCCCTCCCGCCCGCACTGAACCAGCCTCTCCCACCGCAGCAGCCGAGCCCCTCCCACCCACGGCGAACGAGCTCCTCACACCACGTCGACCGAGCCCCTCCCTACCCGATGGCTTGCTCCCCTCCCTCGATCCGTTTGTGCAAAGGTGAGCTTACTCGATCCGGTGTACAAGGAATTATTCTTTCTGATGCAGTAATAATAGAAATTGTTCTTGCAATTTGTGGTGTCCCTAGATCCGCCTCCCTGCAATTTGTGTTCTTGCAATTTGTGGTGTCCCTAGATCTTGATGCTGCAGTATTGTTCTTGCAATTTGTGCAATTCCATATGAACTATTGGTCATATTCTTGCTGCTATAAATTTATAGATGGCATCAAGTTCCAGCAGGATGGGATGCATTTGTAGCCAAAGTGTTCAATGAAATATGTGTAAAAGAAGTCCTTGCCCTCAACAGGCCACAACATTGCTTAAATGTTGTTGGATATGCTAATTTGGTGAAGAAGTTCTATGAACGAACAAAAAGATCCTACACCCAGGACCAAATGAAGAACATATGGGATGTTCTAAAGAACAAATATAATCAGTGGAAGACCTTGAACAAGAGTGCTACTGGATTGGGTCGTGATCCTGTTACTGGATTCATTACAGCACCAGCTGAGTGGTGGGATGAGCAAAGTAAGGTTAGTAATTGTATTTTTGTAATTTTTGTACATCTAGTGGTTGTTTTTTTAATCTACTAATGCTCTTGTTAATGTTTCAGGCTATGTCAGGATGTATAACCTTCAAGACTTCAGTTCTTGAACATGAGGACTTACAAAGGATAATGTTTGAAGCAATTAGTGTTACAAATGAGACTGCATATGTTCCTGGAACTGGTCATGGAGAGGATGAGGAGCATGAGGATGGTGTGGTTGATGGTAATGGTGATGCTGAGAGAGGTATAGAACATGTGACAAGAGGTGCTAACAAAAGGCCAGCTCCATCTTCTGGGAGGATCAGTTCCCCCTCTGGAAAGAAAAAGAAGTCATATAGAGATAACCTTATGAAGAGGTTGGTGGAAACATATGGGAAGAAGACCCAAAGTAATTCAGCAATGTCTCATGTGATTGATCATGTTAGAGAGGAGATTGGGACTATGTTAGAGCAAGTCATGAATGATGGTGCTGAAGAAGGGAGTGATGAGCACTACTATGCTACCCAGCTTCTTAAAAAGAAGGAGAACCGTGATATGTTTGTAGAGGTATTTGTAGAAAGGAATCCTTATGCATATTATGGCCTCCATAATACATTGGTTCAGAATTATGGCTTGACTGCAAGTAGAGGTATTTGTAGCAAGGAATCCTTATGCATATTTTTGTGGGCATGTGGTCCACCTCAATCAGTGAGACAACTCAAGAATAGGTTTGGACATTCATTAGAAACTATTAGTAGAAAGTTCAGTGAGTTGCTTGACTCCATTTGCAAATTGGCTTCTGGCATCATAAGGCCTAAGGATCATTTGGAGTTTTAAAGATGAAGTGGCGCATTCTCAGGCAAATACCTAGATTTTCACCTCGGAAGCAATCAAGGATCATTTTTGCTTGTATGGCTCTTCATAATTTCATTAGAGAGAGTGACATGAATGATGAACATTTTGTAACCTATGTGCAAGACAATATTGATGAAGACCCTACAAATGATGATGCTAGTCTTGCAGAGGATGATACTGATATGTGTGCTTTCCGTGATGCACTAGCTGCTACTTTGGTTGGTTGATTTATTGATGTAATCTTATTTTGTACCAATATCTATGGACAAATGGTAGTAGATGACTTCTATTATACTTGCATTGTATAACCATATTTTTATCCCAATCTTTTTTTTTACACCATTGTGTTTAGATCATTTAAACTAACTAAAAGAGGTATTATCAGACTTAGGGGTATATCAGACATTTTACACTCAGAATAGATAAGCTACCAGAAATAATCAGAACAGCCAAACACTTTGCTTATTTAAGAAAGCAGATTCTCCAGATCGCGGTGTATCAGATAAGCCTGCTCAGCTTATAAGCGAGTTTCAGAAACGCAGTCTCAAACAGGGTCGTAAACTCCAACCAGATCAAGCATTCAAGCACCTTGTCAGGAAAAGAAAATTAAAACGACATCAAGTTCATACAGACAGACAGACACAGGGTTAGCACTCAGCAGTTAGCACAAGTTCAGAGATTGAAGAAAGACGATGAGACCTTGAATCGGAATGTGCCGGCCAGGAATAATGGTGTACTGAGATTGCTAAAGTGTTCGCTGCAATCTGCAAAGTTTATTACAAGCTGTTTATTATAGTTCGAAAAAAATTACAAGCTGTTTATTCAGGTACAGTGAACAGGGCGTTCCTCCTGCATTATTTATGATAACCAATAGTTCGTGTACTCGGTTTCACCACAGGCGACAGTACACATGAGTGTACGACACCAAGTATATGTATGTTCATCATTCTATAGAGCCAAGCATGCATCCATGAACCCGAGCAACACCTCTCTAGCAGGTGAGGTTGCTCCCGGGGTCGACGCCGAGCTGCTGGCAGTACTGCTTGTAGTATCCCACCCTCGCGTTCATTTTATCGGTGTTCTTGCCGTCGCACTCGAGCGCGCCGTTGATGGCCCTGGTGGTGGCGCCGAACCCCTGCGACATCACCCCGTGCACGTTGTTCATCCAGAACCAGAACGCCGTCTTGAACGCGACCACGGCGTCCTGCGCCACCGCGTCCGGGTTCCCGAGCCCGTCGAAGCCGATGCTCTGCCCCGCCGGCCCGTAGTTGTAGTTCCACGAGATCTGCAGCGGGCCGCGCCCGTAGTACTTCTTCCCCGAGGCGCACGGCCACTGCGTGTTGCTCGAGTCGCAGTAGCTGTCGGCCTTGTTGATCTCGCTGATGTAGCAGAAATCTGCAGGTATCAAGCCATGCAAATGAATGAAGTATAAATTGGCAACTGGGTCCCAAATTTATCGGAACGGGGATACATATATGCAGTCATAAATCCCAGTGTTCCGTTCGATCAGCTTACGTCCGGTCTCGTGCGTGACGTGCGCGAAGAAGGCGGCGATCTCGCGCTTGCCATCGTCCGCCGAGCCGCCGTGGGCGAAGCCGGAATACGCGCCGGCGGCGCTCACGAACGCGTCCCGCGTGTAGAAGTTGCTGCCCTCGCACCCGCTCCCGGCCTGGTTCTTGATGCCGTTGAAGAACGCATCAGTGACGACGCTACCCACGTCCACGCCGCTGCCGCTGGTGGGGGGGCTAGTAGTACCCCAGCACGGGCCCGACTGGCACCCCTTGCCACAGTAGGGCTCGGTCGTGCCGCAGAACCCATACTGGCTGCAGCAGTAGCCTGACTGGCAGCCGCAGTTCTGCGCGGCGGCCGGGCCGGCAGCGCAGAAGAGCGCAAGCCCGAGAGCTAGCACCGTGAGGGTCGTCGGCTTGTTTGCCATGCTGATGCGTGGTCAGTGCTTCAGCTCCTGAAGAGTGGTGTTTGTGAGGTGATTTGAGATGTTCTGCTGCTGCCGATTTATATAGAGAAGATCGGGGTGCCCGTCTTCTCGGTGCATGCATGGTGTTCGACGTGGAGTGCTTGTGCCAACCAACGCTGACCGCCCTTGCACTCGCTGCGAGTAGCAGCTAGCTGCCACGTGCCCACGTGGATTTCAGGATATTTGGGTATAGCCGCCACGCGCATGGGATCATCTAATTTCTTGGTGGAAATGCGTTGCTTGCTGGTCGTTTTGTCTACGATCGAAGACGACTGCCCTCGTCCTGACGTCCTCACATGCATGCAGCCATGTATCGTTGCTCAATTCCAAGCTAGCATCCAGCATGCGCGAGCTAGTGGACGACTGGAAGCTACCGCAACCTAACGGAAATAGTCAAGTGAGGAAGGAAGACTTCCAAGATCGCTGCCGGTTTTCTCTGCTGCCGATGATCACGGCAGCCTAATTTGGACCGCACGCCGCACAACGGCACAACAAATGTAGTAGTAGACTAGTAGTATACTACTTTTCTTATTCACTCCGTGCGTGTTCAAAGGGTGTACTTTTCGCTGCCGGAGTACTTTTCAAATGGAAGCAGCTCTATGGGCCTTGCGCTAAAGAAAGATATTGTGGTACTGCTGGGCCGGGATCCTTGTAACAAGGCAGGCCGAACGAAGGGGGCTCCTTGCTACCAGAACGTGAATAACGGTACGAACTTCCAGCCCACCAGAGACCACTTAAGATTGATTTTTTTATGTATTTTTCCTTCGATTTTCCAAAAATAAATACTCCCGAACAAATTTACCAAATCTCCAAAAATAAATACTCCCGAACAAATTTACCAAATCTATCACCTGTCGACGTATCACATGGCGGCAGGATCCTAACCGATGTACCATAAGGCGTTAGGCTCCAAACGTCGTGCATCACGGTGGTAGGACACCGACTATGACATTTCCCGACGCCTGAGTGGAGGTAGGGGAAAACGTTGTATGGTACGCCGTTTACACCGAAACGTAGTATGGTACGGCGGTTGAAAGTTTTTTTTTATGTCCATATAAAATTAAATTAGAGCAACCATATAAAATAGAAATTAAATAACTTGTTGCATATAAAAAACTGATTAAAATAAAACAACGAGTGAAAAGTTTATATAAGATAATGATCAAGTATTGCTGTCAAAAAAATCACTAATAAATCTAAACCCGTCTGCTCTGCTTCGGCCTAAGTGCTCGAGCACCAACCCTCGTGTTGTCCTAGTCGTACCACTGGTAGAGTGGGAGGCTTTTGTACGCCCCTTTAGTCCCGGTTCAACAGTGAATAAAGGCCTGACCGCCAAGGGCTCCCTAACTGCAATAATTAGCGTCGGCCTTTAGTCCCGGGTGGTGTTTCCACCCGAGACAAAAGGGGCTCCCTTTTTTCTCGGGTGGAAACACCACCCGTGACTAAAGCCTCTGCCCTTACCGACAGCCCCTTCTCTTATCTCTTTCCTCCGGCTCCTCTACCACAGGTCATTCTTTTCTTCTCTCATTTCTTATCTTCTTCTTCGTGCTTGAGAAGGAGGCGGCCACAGGGCGTGCGGCACCTGCGGCCTGACGCGGGAGGCGGGCCTCGGTGTGGCCTCGACGCGGCTCAGCGCGGGAGGGCTCGACTCGGGAGGCGCGGCCTCAACGCGGCGCGTGTGCGGCGCTGGAGGACGCGGCGCGCGCAGCCCTTGCGGCGGGCCCGGCCGACGCAGGCGTGGTTAGGCTGCGGCGGCGCTCGTGCGACCGGTGGCGGGCATGGCCCCAGCGGCGGGCTGAGAGCCTGTGTGGTTCGAGGACCGGTGGATGGTCGCTTCCTGGTGTGATGAGTGATTGACAACGTTGTGTGGACTGACTCTTGGCTAGGTATTGCAGGTGCAGGTTGCGGCTTGACTGGTGTTGGTGCAGGTGAAGAACAAGTGCGAAAGGTCGTTGCCGGTGAGGCCTCCAGGTGTGGAGAAGACAAGTAGCCTTGGTTCGAGGGACCAGGTGGCCAGCGGGGTCAAGTGCAGGCCGCATGGTGGCAAGAACAGTAAGATGAAGTCGTGGACGGTTTTTTGGTTGAGCCTCAAAATCAAGGTCGAGCCGGGACTTCGTGGGAGCCAAGTCATGAGTGGTAATTGGTGGAAGCTACACCGAGTCTGCGGGGTTTCCAGTAGTTCACCACAAAATCACTGGGTTACTTGGCTGAGCCACAAAGTCAAGACCGAAGACCGAAGCGTGCACGGCTACAGCACTAGGCCGGTCTGACCGGTGGGGACCGGTCTGACCGGTGAGGAGCACCGGTCTGACCGGTGTGCGTCGTGGGGCTTCCGGAGACTTCGAAGCGGAGGACATGCGTCATGATCGCAGGACTTGCGTAGTGGTTACGCGGGTTTGCGGTGGATGCGCGGCCGTCCGATGGAGAACTTCATGTGTTGACCAAAATGCCCCTGTGAGGGCTTGTGTTGTAACTCCTAGTGTAGGGGTACTTCGGTCATTTTCCGGAGGACCTATATATAGGAGGAGTGGCTGAATTTCAGCCATCTCTTTGGCTTAGTTGGTGGGAGTGCTCTTTCATTTTGGAGTGCTTTTGGTGAGAGGTAGAGAGGAGGGCGGCTCTTTGTTTTGAGCTTTTTGTCATCCAAGATTTGTGATTCTTGTGAATGGCTTGTAACCGGAAATGGCTAAGTGAATCATAGTGATTACTTCTTCTTAATCTTGTGCAAATCCTTTTATCTCCTGCGCTTTTCTTTTTCGGGATTTTCGGAGGTATTTTTGGAGGAATTTTCGTTCCTCGGATTTGAGCCAGTTTCGAGGGGATTTTCTTTGAGGGAATTGTTGCTAGGATCTTTGTGAGCAACTTTGATATGATCCTTCCTCAAATCCCGCACGGATTCGGCTTGGATTTGAGTTTTCTCCAAATCCCGGGTTCTTAGTAGGGTTTCGATTGGCTCCAAAATTCGTGATGAGTACTTGAGTTTCGTTGGAGCTTTTCTCATATCTGTTAGCTCTCGGGCTTGTGCATATATAGCACAAGTTTCGTCTCGAATCGTTGTGTGTGGAGGGAGATTAATTCATTTTAAGTTCGGGCGGTGCTTTGTTTTTCCCCTGTTCCTCGTCTGTTCGTTGTGCGCAGGGAGCGTCGGGCTCGTGCACCGCAGCGTCTCGCGTGTGGACCGAGCGGGCAGGCGTCCAGGCGTGCGGTCGCGTGCGCAGCACGCGCAGCGGCGTCCAGCTCGAGCGCCAGGGCACGGGAGCAGGTCAGCCACGGGGCTTTCGTCGGCCGGAGTTCAGGCAGCTGGCCCCGTTGCACATCGACACGCGCGTCCAGCAGTAGGAGCAGCCCAGCACCGAGCAGCAGGCCGTCGCCCGCTCGCCCAGGCACGTGCGGGACTGCACGAGATTCAGCACCAGGCCGCTGTACAATCAGTAACTTGTTTTCTCTACAGTGAAACAACTTTGAATTGTTTGCATGCTAATTAGCCTTTGCCTCGTGAGTTATTTGTTCAGATCTTTAACTAGTGCTAATCCTTGTTAATCTCTTGACTTGTTTAATGTCCGATGGTGCACTTCACTAGTTAATATTCTCTCGTTTATTCATATGGATAGTGCTCTTTTGTTTGCATGTCAGCTGAAATGAATAATCAATTAAATGTCTTGTCTTGTTTAGTTTAATCAGTTTTGTTCATTGCTAATCATGCTTAGCTCTTAATTGATTTATTTATTTGTCCTTGCATGCTTAGTCCAGTAAGTGATTAGTAGTGGTTGACCTTAATCTCTTGTGCAATCTTTTCGTGCCTCGCTTTGTGTTGGCTTCCGCTACGCTTTGAGCATGTCGAATTGTTCCTAAGGTGAGCGTGTCACTAGTTGACTCGTGTCATCTTTGCAATTAGACGTGAGGTGCGTTTTGGGTGGCAATTGGGATATAAGCCGAGTTCTTTCAAAAAGAGAATTTTTATCGGCTCGCATTCACTCCCCCTCTCTGGTCGCCAATCCGGTCCTTCACGGGCCAGGCCGCGGCGACGCGCATGCGGCTTGGCGGGCGGGCTCCGGCAGGTGCACATCGCTGGCGGCGAAGACCGGGCGGGCAGGTCGGTAGGAGGGCCACGAGCTCCAGCAATTTTTATTGGTTTGACTATGATTTTGTTTTCGATTTAGATGGTGAATCCAATGTCTGTTGTAAATGAAGTCAAACTTGTGCTGTGAATTAGATTTGAGTATGTGGTGAATTGGTTTCGATTTAGATGGTGAATCCAATGTCTGTTGTAAATGAAGTTGAACTTGTGTTGTGAATTGAATTTGAGTATGTGGTGAATATAATTTAACTCAATTTGTGAAGTCTTTTTCCCATTCTTGATTTTGAGCTTGAGTTGTTCATGATTTGCTCGAGCTCTAGAGGATGGGGATGGGGATGAAGATGAGGGATGGGGCCGGAGATGGGGCAGGGTTTTTTTGTTTTGCTGTAAAACCCTTTAGTCCCGGCTGATAATACCACCCGAGACTAAAGGCCCTCTTTACTCCCGGTTCATTCACCTAGGACTAAAGGGGGCCTTTTGTCTCTCATCATTAGTCCCGGTTGGACTTGAGAGACCTAAGGTCTCTACCAACCGGGACTAAAAGCCCTCACCTTACCAGTGTACGTGAGGGGCTCACGTGGTCTGATGATCCGGTGTCGATCATCGTCCATAGGAGGTGTCGCCATCGGCACCTGCGACGACCCTCCTCCTCCTGTGCTTGTCCGGCCGCCTGCGACGACCCTGCCTCCGCCTGTGCCTGTCCGGCCACCTGCGATGACCCAGCAACCGCCTGTGCCTCTCCTGCAGGCACCTGTGTCTCGCTGCGACCCGTGGAGTGGCGCATCAGTTAACTGTGATCCGCCAATTACGTCAGAGCCCGTGAAGTACGCGTCGAAGTTGAACCCCAGCGTGTCGTCATCTATGGCGGAGTCAGGAGTGGCGGTCGCGTCTTATCCTGCAATGAATAGTACTAATCAAGCGCTTATCATATTTATCATATTTAATTAATAGTATTACTAAATTGGTTAAGGACGTCACCTGGGTGATGCAAAATAGGTGTAGTGGACGAGGAAGGAACGTTGGCTGCTGCAGGTGGCACCGTATATGCCGGTCGAGCCCACGTGGAAGGATCGAGTCCCATCGGGTAGATCGGAGGCCGCCCTGTACGATTATGTTAATATTACAATAACACATAACAACTCGGTGTATTAGTTAAGAAGCACAGGAGTAAATGTACCTGAACCATGGACCACAAAAGGCCGCTGAGTTAGTGCCATGGGCGCCGAGAAAGCAGCTTGTGGACATGAAAAGGTCGCCGACGACTGATACAAACGAGCAATCAAGGCGGAACTCGAGGACGACGCGGGGTGATGTGGATACAGCGGTACGGTCCCAGTACCGCCGTTGTTAACCACAGTACTGTACCTCGAGGCGACCGCCTGTATGCTCTGGTACGTCAGGTCATGCTCCAGAGGTCCCATGGTTTGCAACCGCGTCCGAGCGTCCGCCACGATCCGCAGCACCTCCGCTAGCGCGTCGTGTTGCGCACGAAATTAGTAGCACATGTTATAATGAATAATAATATGAACAAAATATGATTGAACTCCCCAAACTCTCCTGACTCACCGTTGTGTCAGCGTTCTGATCTCGTCGCACCGGGTACGTTCCAGAAGGAAGAAGCCGCTGGTGGTCCGGGGTCGGTGGCGGTGGCGGTGGCGGGGCAGAAGGAACGTGCATCACCCGCGTCCGGGTCCTCGGGATGTACCACGTCAGGTACGCCGTCCAAGCCGCGTCGTCGTGGGGGCGCTCCTCGGCAACAACATGATCCGGCGCATCAGCCCACTCCTGTCGAGCCACTGTGTAGACACCACGATGCCCTTACATGGCCATCTATCACAAATTACACAAATTTATTATGAAGTCAACCTTGTAATGCATTTAAATGTTAACAAATTTAGATGGCTTACCTATGCACCACCGCTGGAAGAGTGTGCGTAACAGGCACCGACGACGCCTGGTAGAGGCCGAACTGCCTCATCACCCTCTGGACCGCGTACTTCTCGACGTAGATGTCGAACACCAAGTGCCTCGTCGTCCTCCAGTACTGCTGGTCTCAGAACAAAGCACAGAGACGAGAGGCCCTGTGGTGCACACCTGTCGATACTAGCCTGTGAGTACGGCGTCCACCTGACCTGCTCATCGGTCATCGCGTCGATCTGGCCCACGAAGTCCTTGTAGGACTTCTTCGTCTGCTCACCAGCCCAAGTTTGCTGCATATAAACAAAAATGTTAATTATGTCAAAAATAAGTAAGGCAGTAATTATGTGAAGAAAACGAGTCAATGTGACTTACCCTCCAGAGGCACCACAGAGACCCCATCGTGTGTCGGTCGTACTGGGAGAGGTCGGCCTTCGACCGACCGATGTCGAAGCGCTCGTGGATCCAAAGCTGTAGAACGGGAGGACAGCCGACGAGGATCCCCGACTTCCCCTTCAACACGGCCGTACACAACCCCCTGTACGTCGCCGACAGAACAACGCTGCCCCAGCTGATCTGGGGCACCACATCCACGGGTGCGTCGGCGATCATCCGAGAGTAGGGTATCAAGTACTTGTACACCGCGTCTCCAGCAGACTCGCAAAACATCAAGAACCCAAACAACCAGAGTAGGTACGCCTCCAGAACTGTCGACTGTCCCTGGCTCGGCGTTGTCTGCCATGTAATCAGCCTGCATAGAAAGGTCAATCGTCACATTTGTTTTAAATACATAGAAAAGATGAAAAATATTAGGTAGTAGCACGTACGCTGAACTACTGCAATCAGGTCATGGTCGGTCCATGCGCGTCCTCGAACGGCTGGTAAGGCTAAGGCGCGCGATCGTTCCAAGGAACATTCACGAACCGAGCGAGAAAGTCCACTCTCCAAGTGTTGGGGACGTCAATAGCCCCCATCACGACGCCCCACAACGGAAGGCCGAACAACATCGCCACGTCCTCCAGGCTCACTGTCATCTCGCCGACGGGCAAGTGGAACAAGTGCGTCTCTGGTCGCCAACGGTCCAGAAACGCTGCGATAAGCGACGAGTCGTACTGGAAGCGCGTCCTGCGCTGCCTAGCAGGAACCTGAGCTCGTAGCTTGTTCCCCTCGACTAACCGCGCGAGAGGCAGTAGTCCAGCTGCACGTAGCCTGAAACACAAAAACCAACAAAACACAATTTATTTAATACAAATACGATTGAAAACAAAGATAAGTAATTTAAAAAATGATTTACGTACTTAGGGATCCAGAGTTGGTGTATGGGCATCAGGTAGCGGGAAGTTCTGCAACATAGAGTGTGCAGCGTCTCTCCCAGAACGGCTGACCGGTACGAGCGGTGCTACTGGTCCACCGCCGAACAATTCCGGTCGCACGTAGTCAACCGGCGGCTGAGCCATACCTGAAAAAATTGAAGTAATTTATAAGAACCATTTTTAGGAACATTTATATGAATTAACATTAATTTCCAGCAATTTCTATGAATTTCTAAAATTTTCCAAAAATTTTATAAGAACTTCTAGCAATTTCTAAGAATGTACGGTAATTTATAGCAATTTGTACGAATTTCAAGAATTTTCTAACAATTTTATACGAATTTCTAGCAACTTCTACGAATTAACAGTAATTTCTACGAATTTCTATGAATTTATAAGAATTTACAGTAATTTTCAGCAAATTCTACGAATTTCAAGAATTTACAATAATTTCTATCAATTTCTAAGAATTTACAATAACTTGCAGCAATTTCTACGAATTTCAAGAATTTCTAAAAATTACTAGCAATTTCTATGAATTAATTTCTACGAATTTCTAGCAATTTCTATAATTTATAACAATTTATAGAAATTTCTACGAATTTCTAGCAATTTCTAAGAATTTATAAGAACTTCTAGCAATTTCTATGACTTTCCAGCTATTTATAGCAATTTATAAGAATTTCTAGCAATTTTTATGACTTTTAAGCAATTTCTACTAATATTTTTAGTAATTTCTATGAATTTGAGACATTTCCAGCAATTTTCAGTATTTTCCGTCAATTTCTAATAATTATAATAGTATTTCTAAATATTCTAAACTAATTCTAAATTTTCTAACCTATTTCTAAATTACTTCTAAACTAAAGAGCTAGTAGTAGAAAAATACCTGGATCTGAAGTGCTCCGCGAAGGCCACAAAAGACGAGAGGGAGAGGGGGAATGAGAGGAGGGTGTGGGGGTGGCGGACTGACCGCAGCCTCGGCGGCCTTATATAGGCTCGAGGCTGTCGCCGTATGGCACGGCGGCAGGGTCGAAACGCCGTGCCATATGGCGTTTGGGACCCTAGCGTCGTATCATACGACAGTAGGGTCCCGAGCCCACTGGCACGGCAGCCCCACTCCCCGACCGTTGGTGCTAGAGCCTACCGCCGTACCACACGGTGTTTGACTGGTCCTAACGCCATGTGGTATGACGCTTGAACCATAATGCCGTGTGATACGTAAACAGGTGTATAGATTTGGTAAATTTGTTTGGGGCCATTTATTTTTGGAAAATCGAAGAAACAAAATATAAAAAAAATCCTTAAGATTGCTAGTTAATAGTTCCAACTCAACAAAATGTATGACTATTAAATAAATAAAAAATGTAGAAATGTTTCAACATTTTACATTATTTTTCGACAAAATTTTGCAAAATTTTGCAATAGTTTTGGGACCAACATTTTTTGAAACCAACATTTTGCAGGTTCTTCTCCCTCCCCTCAGGCACCGGCGGCGGCGGCGGCGCCGGCCGGTTGCGGCACCGCACGGGGGCGGCCGGCAGCGGAGGAGGCACGGTCGCGCGGGGCCGGACGTGGCGGCGGCGTCCCGCGGCGAGCAGCGTCCTGCGCGCGTGTGGAGCCCGTGGCGGCGCGGGGGTCACGGGGAGAGGGAGGTAGCAGGAGGGAGAGGGCTAAGGTTTAATTGTTGATCTAGTGGTCATGGTTGGTCGCACGAATCTCAAACACTGAAAGTTGCAATGCCTTTTCACCTTGCGGAAGATATATAGGATTGATGTAAAAAAGAGAACTGGTGCCCAATAAGGCCAACTAACCACGTGGCCAATCCCAACCCAATCCTCCCCACTCCTAGGTAAGATAGCTCACGGCCCACTAACCACGTGGATTGGGCTACGATGGTCTGCTTCCAAGTTCATGCAGCAATTTTTTGTTTTGAGCAAAAAGTTCACGCAGCAATTAAGCAGAGCAAGATGAGACCGAATCATCCTCTCCACCAGCAGTAGGTCAAGAGCTCAGACGTCAATCCTGAAATTGCCGTTGCATCCATTATTGCTGTATATAAGTTGTGCGTGAACGGATCAATCCGACGTCTGTTTTGGAGGCTACTACTTGTAAATTCTCGCTGCTCTAAGTTTTTTTTTGCAGCTTGGGCTCTCAACACCAGCCAGTACTGACTGTGATAACTGATAACATCGCTGAATAAAACGCTTTACAGTTCTCTGGAAACGGAAAAAAAGAATCTCATCTCAACTCCCGGAAGGCAGCCGATCGAGTTCTGTGACAACTCGTAAGTGCTGCCGCTCATGTCTGCTGTCTGCAGATCGAGTCAAAGCCTCCATGTGAGCACCAACCTGATCAAAGCACCCTGCCAGGATCAGAAAAGAAAACTCCAGATCAGGCATCCCGTCAGAATAGAAGAAGGCCGATCAAGTACACTCTGGCGCGAACATAGAGCCGACACGAGCAATTAAGCACCGCACCACACCCACTTCCTCCAATCCAGGGCAAGAAAGCCCAAAACTAATCGCCGACGACGACCCCGATCGATCGCCCCCATGCTCGCGCGCCCCGCCGCCGCCACGTACGCCCGCGCGCGGCGCGTCCCCGGAAGGTGAAGCCAGTAGCCAGGGGTGGCAGTGGCAGAGGAATCCTCCCCAATTCCAACGGCGCAGCACTGCAGCAGAGGCCAGAGGCGCCACGTGACCAGTCCTCCACGGCACCAGATAGAGCCTGCCGGCCGCCTCGCTCGAGCCAGGCGAGGGAGGGTACGGTGGCCGCGTGAGGCCAGGCCATGCATGCATGGCCTCCTCTCGTGCCCCGCGCGCCGACCCGGCGCGTTCCGCGGCGCCCGATCGGAGGTTTATTCCGTTGACGCGCGGACGCGTGTGCATGCGGCCGGCCGTGCGGGGATGCTGTGCTGCCGCGGCTTCGCCTATAAGTGTGGCGGCGCCGGGCCGGGTGAGCTCCGTCCCGGGTGAGCTCCCGCTGGAGAGTAAAATTTTCCAAGCTCCCAAGGTGTAGGAGAGAGACCTTTTTACTGGAGTCGTACGAGGTTGGGGTATAACCGGAGATGGCGATCGATAAGCGGCGGAGCGCCGCATTGGTCCTGCTCGTCTGCGCCGCGGCGCTGGTTACTTCGGCCGTCGGCGATGGTGAGACACCCTCAACTGGATTATTGCATGATTAATCAGCGAGCCAACTAACAGATAATGGCATCGTTGCCGGTGGCAACTGCCGGGTTGTAGCAGCATGCTACGAGATCATCTTCAATGAGTTGTAGTGACTTTACTTGACATATATGTTTTTAACTATTATTGTAATGATTATAATATATTATTGCCAATTTCATTTATGTTTTGATTTTTTAATATGGCATTATATAAATGATCACATAACTTTGCAGCATAGGCCACACATAGTCTAAATATTATAAATACACTAATGATCATTGGCTGCCATAATTATCGCAAAATCAATATATTTTAAGATTATACTATATGCAACAATCCTTCTATCTGGAACATGATACGTACAAACTATGCTCATCCACTTATAAATTATTAATATGAATGGTGATACAAATAGAGTTTTTATTACCTTTTCTTGGGGTGTATGAGTATTTGTATAGATTATTTTCATATTTGTTATATTATGAAAAAATAAATATAACAATACACATGAATGATGGTAAAAAATCAATATAAAAATATTTTTTCTTGTTTTAGAATTTGTTTTTTAAGCATGTTGCTTCTCATAGTGGTTTGCAGCTCTCCTTTTATATACGGATGTACATGATACCTGATTTGTTAATTGATTAGCTAATGAATCTTTGATCCTTTGGGATAGATTCTATCTCAAATTAAACATGACAAAGATATTGAAACCTTGATATTATTAGGCGGGAGAGCGTGGTAATTTTAGTTTTGCATTGGATTTGATCGGAAGGGTAGTTGTATTAGTTATTGGCCCTTTGAAATATATTTTTTATTTAAATATGGAGTAGAAATTAAAGACCACGAGATTAAGTGAGAGCGTGAGGGTTTTAATGGGTGATAGCGTGAGAGATTTTTTTGGTTTTTTGTTTGGTGGTTTAGAGATTGTGCTAGATGATATATAGTTTTTTCTCTTTTATAATTTGGGATCCACATACGGTAATTAGATGTGGCCGGCAAGATAAGGTCTGACCTAATTTTTTTTTAATGGTAGATGTGGTAATTAAGAGATATATTTACGGGGTTATTTAGGTTAATTCTTCATAATGACATAAGTGCGTCATTCTAATCTTTTTCTACCGTGTCCATCTAGGATCTTAGAGGGCTTCATGTGGAAACTCCTTTGTTTTTTTCTCTTATTTTAGTGTGTCCACCTAAGATCTTAGGTAGCTTCATGTGGAGGCTTTGAAAGAAGTTTCCAATTAGTAATAGTAAGATTTGATCGCTAGTTAACACTATGACAAGTTGTTTCTATGCTTAGTTGCTTAGTATCGGTCTGCCACTACTGCATAGCATTATTCAAGTTGTGGTTAGCTGCTTAGTGCTTTAGGTTAGCTGCTAAGTGCTTTACTGATTTTTTTCTAAGAAGTTCTTTATTAATAATATGTCACCAATCAGTATGACCGTTACTGATAAAACATTATGTTGACCTGTGGTTAGCTTCTCTCTTTTACTGACACTGTCACTATTCTTATGTCTTGGCCTTGCTATATTTTTCCCCATCTTACCCTTTAGTCACAAATTAAGGGGAATGGATCGTAGGTGAAAGTGAAAAATACAATAGACAGAAATTCTGTGTAAAATGCAAAGTATAGAGAAAGCACAAAATAGGCGGGCGGGGGGGGGGGGGGGGGGGGGTTGGACTGCCCAGTTGAGGTTCCCAAAGAAATCAGCTGTTGACTTGTCAGTTGAGGTTCCCAAAGAAATCAAGGTTCTGCTGTCTCACGTGCGTAGGAATATGTATGTCAGAGAAGCAGAACGTTCTGTTTGACCACCAGTAGTATTTTACAAAATCAGAATCTTATCATGTGAGATCTTTTCTTGAGCAGGCGAGATCTGGTTGCCTCCTGATCTTGTAGCATAAGAATGATTTGCAACGGCTCTCTGTTGTCGTGGATCCTGATGAGATGAGATCGTTTATGAGACGATCACCACATGCACGCAGCATCTGCAGGGTTCGGCTTGCTCAAACTTGTCTTCGTGGTGCCGATCGAATTGCCGATGTGCTTGTTGTGATCGTGAATCCATATGATCTGATGTCATGTTCTGCCCTGACACTGGCCGAGCTGGTCTCAAGCAAGGCTTGAGCAACTGCATGCTCTGCCCCTCTGATGACACGTGTACTCGTGCCGCTGCAGGCCCGCTGCTGAACGGCAACTTCGAGGACCCGCCGAACCAGTCCCAGATGAGCGGCTCGCAGGTGACGGGGGAGAACGCGATCCCGTACTGGAAGACCACCGGCTCCGTCGAGTACATCGCGTCCGGGCAGCAGCAGGGTGACATGATCCTGACGGTGCCGGAGGGCGCGCACGCCCTGCGCCTGGGCAGGGACGCCTCCATCCAGCAGGAGATCAGCGTGACGCGGGGCCTCTCCTACTCCATCACCTTCCGCGCGTCCCGCACCTGCGCCCAGGACGAGAAGCTGAGCCTCAAGATCGTCCCCGTCACCGGCTACCCCGTCCAGTCCGGCGAGCCGCTCCCCATCCAGACGGTGTACTCCAGCTGCGCCTGGGACGCCTACTCCTGGGCCTTCGTGGCCGAAGCCGGCATCGTGTCCTTCACCGTTCACCACCCCTGGGAGGAGCAGGAAGACGAAGGCTGCGGCCCCATCATCGACGCCTTTGCCATCAGGACGCTCAACATGCCACAGCCCACCCAGGGTAAACCTACACACGCCTAGAACGATTGCCTTGTGCCTGTCTACGTGTACCTTCGCTCTACTGATATTTTCTGAAACTGACGAGCAGACAACTTGCTGACGAACGGGGACTTTGAGGAGGGCCCATACATCCCTCCGGACTCCAGGGGTGGTGTGCTGGTGCCGCCGATGGAAGAGGACGACGTGTCCCCGCTGCCGGGGTGGATGATCATGTCGTACAAGAAGGTGGTCAAGTACGTGGACTCGGAGCACTTCGCGGTGCCGCGCGGAGGGCGCGCCGTGGAGCTGCTGTCCGGCGTCGAGACCGCGCTGGTGCAGGAGGTGTACAGCACCGTGGAAGGGAGCTGGTACAGGCTGGAGTTCTCGGTCGGGGACGCGGCCAACGGGTGCGGGTCGTCCACCGACTACTCCTCGTCGTCCGGGATGAAGGTGAAGGCGATCGCGGGGGCCAGCGAGACCACCGTGGACATCGACTTCCGGGGCGCCGGCGGGTCCACGCGCGGGAAGCTCGAGTTTCAGGCGCCCGCGAGCCCCACCAGGGTGGTGTTCGTCAGCTTGGGCTACCACACCAAGTCCGACAACAGCGGCACGCTCTGCGGCCCCGTCGTCGACGACGTCTCGCTCGTCGCCATCGCCCAGCCGCCGTCTGCTCGCCGGTTGCTTCTCTGAGGCGTAGGATAAGTTTACGGCCGGTTGTGTGTACTCATGCGGCGTGGCGTAATGGAGAGTGTAACTGTGCTGGGTTGGTACTGGTGGCCCATTTTGGATTAGCTCTTGTACTAGTATATTTATTTATATTTCTTCTTTCTCGTGATTGAGTTCTTTTTTTGCTCGAGCTCTAAATCATCTAAATTAAGGCCTGTTGTATTGCATGGCCCTTATCTGAAAAAGGGCGCAAATTAAATTAAGCTCCGTTTATGTAAGCGTGAAATCTACGAGTTCTGTTGTCATTTACTCCCTTTATTTAAAAATATAGGTCAATTTTAATTCATATAAAATTGTATTATCGATGGAGGAAAACACATAATTCTTAACAGATCTATATTTTCAAATGCGAGGGATGGACAAACATAACCCATGTTTATTTGTCAACATCACCATATTTTCAAATGCTACATATTTCGCATAATGCATTTGATCACAACACCATTCCACAATTGAATGGTGCAGTTTGTCTATGAAAGTTTGCGATAAAACTGTGCACTAAGAGTGACAATCTTAATGACAGTGCAATAATCGCATTGAGCTACCCTTACTGTGATTGGTGTTGCATACCTAAACGAGTTGTTACTTGTTAGCATTTCACAAAATATATTAGCATTTCACATTTTATGTCGTTTCAACACTTTAAGAAATATGTCTATTTTGTAACAAAACAATCCAACATTTTTCATATGGGATGAAAAAATTATAAAAACAATTGAATATTTTTCATCCACCAGGAAAAACTTTTTGAAGGGATCATAAACATATTCATGTTTTAAAAATGGACAATTATTTCAATTTTAAAGTATAAAAATAAATTTGTATGATGGATGCTTTTATATGCGTCCTTGCCTCCATCCATATCCCTACTTGCATATTTAATAGACTAACTTTGGTATTCGATTATTTAGCACAATAGAGTTTAAATTGGATAAATTGCATTGTTAGATTTCATAAGATGGACAACTTTATGTTAATTACAAGTAGTCTAAAACCTTCATAAGTTTAATATTAGAAAACACATTCATATTTTGAGACCATACAAGTGGTTAATTAGGACAGGTGTCATGTCCTAATATAAGTACGTCACAAAATTACATACTAGGTTGACTAATGTAAGTGCAAGATAGTGTGGGTTATAGTGTCAAAGTCAAAACCCATAAAAGCCCGTAAGAGTGCAACTCACTACATTCTTAGACTTGTTTGGAATGGATACACTAATTTCATAGTGTTCTTCTTTTTGCATTTTGATGACATCACTGAAGTTTGGAAGGAATAAATGGACCTTCTGAAGTTTTGGCATCTTCATTCACAAAACACAGGAATAAAAACATACAGTGTGAGCCATAGTTTTCATTTATAGCTGAGAAAGTTGCATATTAAGAGAGGGAAAGAAAGAATGTGAGCAGAAATAGAGGCACCATCGCGCTAGCTGCAAAAAGAGTCACCAGATCACACTGCTGCTAGTGTTGGTTTCACTGACATCTCTCGAGCTGCTGCCATGACATCCCACCAAACACTGCCTTCCAAATCAATTAGACATCATGTGGCTACATTAGCCCTAGTCAAGACCTTCTTGCTAGTTAGCTCATACTCAGCTTTTGGCGAGAAGAATGGGTGATGAGAACAAACGAAAGCACAAGTATACAATGTTGTCCCAAAAGAAAAATAGCTTAATTTTTTTGCACAAATCATCCTTAAGAAATGACCACATTATATTGCAGTGTATAGAAATAGGCTTTTTTATCAAAAGACAATACTGAGATCATTCCTCGCCGCAGCTCACGAGAAAGAAGAGAAAGGGAGTCATCTCAGGTTCAATTCCACGTCATTTACAACTGGATGTCCGACTACAAGATCGACATGTTCGTGTTTGCCTCTGATATAGGAAATGGCGTGCAACCACGTCGTTCAGCTTCCTTCTCAGTAGAGTGATTGCAAAGCTCAAAGTGTTTGTGTGTTACTGTGCTGACAACCACTTCAATTAGGTGTATTTATATACTGAACACATGCTTAGGCTTGACCACTACAAGATGAAATTATCGATCATTGAACTATACATCCAATGTGAATTGTAGACTAATTCCGAGAAGAAGTCGACTACTAAGAAGAATAATGAAGACTTATTTAAAGCCAATTATAAGATGAGATATGAATTATAAACTAATTTTTGAGATGTAAACTCAACTTATTTTGCTAACTATTTATAGGTGTGAACTTAACTTATTTCTTGAGGTACTTCTGAGATGTGAAATCAACTATCATGCAATGTGAACGAACTTAAGAAAAAATATCTTAAGAGATGTATATTCTTAGTTATCTTGTATTAGGTAGGTTCAAAATTGTTTTGCAACGAAAAATGGGGTAACTTCAGATTTATTGAAATTTGCAAAAAAAAAAATTGCTTGATTTTTATACAACTTTTCAAGTAATTAGTGTGTCATTGCACTAACACTCATTCTCCACCACTCCATGTATATGCACGTAAAAACTTGTCATGTGTGTTGAGCCGAATTGTTTTTCTCCAATAGGTTTAGTTGAATCCTTTATTTGTTGTGTCATTGTGCTCTTTTTGTTTTTTCAAAAATACCTTCAGGCATGGGCTTGAAATACTACTTGAAGGAGGGGTATAAGAGTAATTTTACAATTACTAACTATATAAAAGAAATCCATGACCTTTCAGTTTTGCCCAAATGGCCTTAAATCAATGTTCTTCATTTTTTATATATAGCGATAAATTGAAGCAAGTTGGTGACTAGTCGAATCCATGCCAATTGCCAAACCCTCCAACTGTTCTAATTTGAGCTTTTTTTTTTGAAAGGAATGGCAAGAGATTTGCCATAATTTTAATTAGAAGGATAAAAAAACAGAGCTTAGAAAACCAAAAACAAAAAAGGCAAATTCCGGTGGAGCCCCAACTACTGGCTCCAACCTCAACACAACTCTATGAACAGCTAAAAAAAACTCTTCCCCTGAAGGAAAAGGCCACCACTGAAACAAAACTACTCAAAAACTACCCAAGGCCACTACGCAGAAGGACCTGTTGTAGCCCTCAAATCCTCGACTGTCCTGGCGTTTTGGTACAGATTTATGTCGTTGGTGATCACAGAAGCCACTTCTGCCACTTCCATGGAGCTATGCTGAAAAGTCCTTCTATTACGTTCCTTCCAAATGTTCCACCAAAAGTATAACATTATCCCGTCAAACCTTGGTTTTTTTTCAAAAGTTTTGCTCATCTGTTTCCACCATCGCGTAATGGTACGTGATGGCGGTTGCTGCAGATCATGTCTTCCAAACAGTGTGGTCAGGTGCGTCCAAACATTCCAAGTGAACGAACATTCTAGGAAAAGATGTGTGGGCGTTTCTGGCGCAACGTTACGTAATTTGCAAATTGGGTCATGCAGCCATCCTCGTTTGGCTAGGTTGTTGGCCGTAAGTATCTTGTGTTGTAGGAGAATCCAAGCAAAGATCCTGCATTTCAGCTCTGCTCGCGCTTTCCAGATTGGGGTGAGCGCTGGTTTCCTGCGTCGCCCCAAAAATTGTATCCGATAAGCACTTTTTGTCGTGTATTGTCCATCCGGTGTCCACTTCCATTTAATCTCATCTTCTGCATCATCTACTCTTTGTACTCTGGTCACCTCTTCCCATAGCGCAATGAACTCTTGGAGATCTTCCATTGATTGGATAGGAGACACGTGTGCGACCCACTTGTTTTGAACCGTAGCCTTCATCACTGTTATATTTTTTCTTCTTATTTTTTGGAACAAGCCGGGGGCGATATACTTGGGGGCTCGTCCATTCAGCCAATTGGAATGCCAAAAGGTGGCCTTGTCCCCTCTCCCAACCATGATTATCGTCGAAGCGTTGAAGAGGTCTTTGTCAGTGCTATCACAGGGGATGTCCATCCCCGCCCATGGTCGTTGCGCATGCTGCCATCGGAACCATAGCCAACGTAGCCTCAATGCACGTGCAAAGCGTTCCAAGACCAGAAGGCCCAATCCCCCGAATTCCTTAGGTGCACATGTCGTCGGCCAGTTGACTAGGCAATGTCCACCGCTAACTTTTTCTGGTTCTGCTCCTTTCCAGAGGAAACTCCTTCGCATCATATCAATTTGTCGCGGCAACCACTTCTGTACTGGAAAAAACGTTAGGTGGTAAATTGGTTGTGCTGTGAGTACGCTCTTGACCAATGTCTCTCTTCCTGCCGTTGACAAAAGCTTGCCTTTCCACCCTGGGATTATTCTGCCACCAATTTTGTCGATCAAAGGTTGGACGTCTACCCGGCGAAGTTTTCTTGTGTGAAGTGGGAGCCCCAGATATTTGCCTGGGAAAATACCAATTTTACCCGAGAAGTCCGTTAGTACCTCAGTTACTAGCGTCTCATCACATCGTATTGGAAAAATTTCCGTTTTGGTCAGGTTGACTCTAAGCCCCGAGCAGTTGCTAAAGAGGTTTAGCACTTCAGTAATGTGGCGTAGCTCTGTGCGGTCAGGGTTTGCAAATAGGGCCGCATCGTCTGCATACATGGAGCATCTTAGTGTTGCCGCTCGACGGAGAATAGGCTGCAGCAGCCCTCTACTAGCCGCTAGCTCAATAAGCCGGTGCAGTGGGTCGATCGCAAGGATGAAGAGCATGGGCGAGAGTGGGTCGCCCTGCCGCAGTCCTCTAGCGTGTTTTATCCGTCGTCCCGGGATACCATTTAGGAGGATCTTGGAAGATGATGTGGCTAGCAAGGTCGCAATCCAATCCCTCCATCGCTGCCCGAACCCAACGCTTGCATTGTTTCCAGAAGAAAAACCCAACTTACTGAATCAAAAGCCTTGGAGATGTCTAGCTTTATGAAGAGGGTCGGGCGCTTGGCTTTATGAAGGGCCTTGATCACACTCTGGACATAAATGAAATTGTCGTGGATACATCGCTTTTTGACGAAAGCATTCTGGCATGCAGACACGAGCTCATTTAGCCTCGGGGCTAATCTATCATCAAGAATTTTTGTGATTATTTTTGTCAAACTGTTGATAAGGCTGATTGGTCTAATTCATTAATCAATTCTAGCTTCCGGGTTCGTAGGGAGTGGAATGCTCCAAGTGCTGCAACAAGGTCCGATCGGATGATTTCCCAACATTTTTTATAAAATAATCCAATGAAGCCGTCAGGACCAGGTGCTTTTTCATTTGGCATGTGCACTATGACTTGCTTGATCTCCTCTTCTTCAAAAAGGTCCTCTCAGTTCAAACTTGCAGAACGTGCTTGCATTTGGACAAGTAAATTTACAAAGTGATTAAACACCACTTCCTCCTTGCGTTGTTGGCTAGTTGCCAGCCCCGTGCTCACTTTTAGTGATGGTATAAACAGCTTGCGCCTTCTATTGCTAGCGTGTAGCATGAACAATTTTGTGCAAGCATCACCATTTCTAAGCCAAGTAAGTCTGGAGTGTTGCCGCGCTCGTGTCCGCTGTATGGCGGCTAGGTTCACTGTTTTTGCTTTGAGGTAGCGTCGGAAGACTAATTCGTCTTGTGATAGTGGTCGCTTCTCTTGTTCTGCATCCATGAGAAGTAAAAGCTGCTTTGCAATTTCAAGGTGAAGGGGGAGGTTTCCTAGGGACTGCCTCCGCCACAGTTTTAGTGCCTTGGCCGTGCGTATCATCTTGACGTGCATCTGAAGGATAGGGTCCTGCGTGTTGACCGGTTGGGCCCAAACATTTTGTACTGTTTCTCCAAAACCCGACATATTAACCCAAAATGATTCGAAGCGGAATCCAGAAAAATTTTGGCGGGTCACGTCACCTGTGAGCAGCAGTGGGGCGTGATCAGAACCTAAGGTGGAGAGAGCCTGCAAGTCTGTGTTAGGGAACAACAGGTGCCATTCCGGCGATCCGAAAACACGGTCGATGCGTGTAAAAGTTGGGTCATTTTGTTCATTGCTCCACGTGTAAGCACGGCCACGTAGGTCAAGTTCCATGAGCTGGGCATCATCTAGAGTTTCTCTAAAACGGGTCATTAGACGCCTATTAAGTCTATTGTTGATCTTATCTTCGGCCTTATAAATTAGGTTGAAATCTCCCAAAATCAGCCATTCTTGCTTTCCTCTTGTTTTTAGATCTTTAATTTCATCCAGAAAGATTTCTTTCTCGTTATCTTCTTGAGGTCCGTAGACCCCGGTGACCGTCCAAGTTTTGTTATCAGTGTGCATTACTATATCAGCCGATACAGTGTGAGCCGTGAAGTGGGGGTTCTATAAAGTGGAGAAGTGCTCATTTGCCGCAAGCAGGATGCCCCCTCTAACTCCTTGGGCAGGTAGAGTCGTGTAGTTATTAGCGAAATTTGGGCTAAGTGTGTCACGAACCAGCATGGGTGTTTTGCAATTTTGGTTTCCTGTAGGCATACAAGTGTTGCTCCGGACGTAGAGATCATGTTTCGAACGCTATCTCTCCTGGTGGTTGCATTGAGCCCTCGCACATTCCAGCACAGTATATTACAATTTTTTTGTGACATGGAAAACAATCAAGCAACTCATCAATGGTTCACAGCAAACCTTAAATTGATTGGATTGATCTGCTCTGGCGAGCTTGGCGCATAAGTCTAGTACAAAGTTGGCCTGATGAGATGCCCATTCCAGTGGGCCACGAACGCGACGCAACGACTGATTGGCGAACTTCGTGGACGTCGATGGTTGCGTTAAGCCCAACCCATCGCTGAAGCCGCGGGCCGAAATTGCTGGCCCATTAGGAGTTACAGACCCAAGCAAGTTCCAAGTTTTCTTGCACAACATTATGAAACAGGAAACGACTCAAAATACTGCCACTCTGAAGCTTGTGTGAAGCTCCTATGCCACCGGCGCAGGCTGGTTGATGATTGGAGATGGAGCCACCTTGGACTTCTTCCTGTTCTTGGTCTTGTTTCCTTCCTCCACCAGGACCTGCAGTGCCTCCATGGTGGCCTTGTTGAATGGACGAGGAAGGCGCTGCACCAATGAATCAAAAGTGTCATCAGTTTTCTGTTGTGACTGTCGGGCATAGACCCCGGGTACTCATGCAAGGAAGGAAGAAGACGGACTCCTACTAGAATTCCCCTGTAATCCTACTAGGACTCGTTCCGTGTAATCCTACTAGGACTCCTGCCTTGTAACCGACTAGGAACCCGCCCCCTAGACTATATAAAGGAGGGCCGGGTACCTAGCCGGACATCTGAACAACCCAACACCAAGTGCAGTGCGCCATACTTGATCCCCAAACAGGACGTAGGGTTCGCCACCTTGGCGGCCCGAACCTGTATAAATCTGTGTCTCGTGCCCTTGCGCATACCTTCGAGTTCTCGGTCTCCCGATCACGATCCTCCACCGCACAATCTACTACCTCAGGTACCCCCTTGGTAGGTTTGTCGGGTTAAAACACCGACAGCTGGCGCGCCAGGTAGGGGTGATCATCACCACCGGGCGAATTCGAATGACCTTTTCATCATCAAAATCAATCTACTCGACGGCAAGTAAGTCAATTCGCAATGCAAAGCAAGTCGCCGAGTTCTGTCGAAAAACGGAATCGATTTCCGTACTCTGTTCGCGCGTCGGCAGAACATGCTCAACTATGCCGCGCATCTGGGTGCCTCGGCACGTCGCGCGGCTCGTCGTCGACTACTTCGCCTCGTGCGGCTCGTCGTCGACTACTTCGCCTCGCGCGGCTCGTCGTCGACTACTTCGCCTACGCCGCGCGTCCGGGTGCCTCGGCACGTCGCGCGGCACGTCGCGCGGCTCGTCGTCGACTACTTCGCCTCGCGCGGCTCGTCGTCGACTACTTCGCCTACGCCGCGCGTCCGGGTGTCTCGGCACGTCGCGCGGCTCGTCACGTGGCTCGTCGTCGACTACTTCGCCTACGCCGCGCGTCCAGGTGCCTCGGCACGTCGCGCGGCTCGTCGTCGACTACTTCGCCTTGCGCAGGCTCGTCGTCGACTACTTTGCCTCGCGCGGCTCGTCGTCGACTACTTCACCTACGCCGCGCGTCCGGGTGCCTCGGCTCGTCGCGCGGCTCGTCGTCGACTACTTCGCGTACGCCGCGCGTCCGGGTGCCTCGGCACGTCGCGCGGCTCGTCGCGCAGCTCGTCGTCGACTACTTTGCCTCGCGCGGCTCGTCGTCGACTACTTCACCTACGCCGTGCGATCGGGTGCCTCGGCTCGTCGCGCGGCTCGTCGTCGACTACTTCTTCGCCTCGCGTAGGCTCGTCGTCGACTACTTCGCCTACGCCGCGCGTCCGGGTGCCTCGGCACGTCTCGCGGCTCGTCGCGCGGCTCGTCATCGACTACTTCGCGTACGCCGCGCGTTCGGGTGCCTCGGCACGTCACGCGGCTCGTCGCGCGGCTCGTCGTCGACAACTTTGCCTCGCGCGGCTCGTCATCGACTACTTCGCCTACGCCGCGCGATCGAGTGCCTCGGCTCGTCGCGCGGCTCGTCGTCGACTACTTCACCTACGCCGTGCGATCGGGTGCCTCGGCTCCTCGCGCGGCTCATCGTCGACCACGCGCCGTCTCGCCGCTCGACTTCTCGTCGGTCGGTCGCACTGGCTCTCGCCGTGTGCTCGGTCACTCCGTCTCGCGGCTCGACTACTCCGTGCGCCGCCGCTCGACTTGTTGTCCGGTCGCACTGTCTCTACTTCAGCCACGCCGTGCGTCACGGCTACTTGTCTCACGGCAACACCGGCTCTACTTCGAGTACGCCGCACACCACCGCGACATCGTCTTCCGGCCGCATCGCGTCGACCACTCATCTTGACTAGTTTTCCAAACTAGTCGAGAACGACAGAAACGCCCCAACAACTAGTCAGAATCAACTCTGACTGGTCAAACTTCGGACAAACACACAAAGGACCATCCGTCTGTGCATACTTCTACACGGGAACTACCCTTCAGAACTGCACAATCTCAAGTCCGCTACAGCGGCACAAGTCGACGCCAACGGTCGCAATCTAAAGTCCGCTACAGCGGCACAACTCGACTACGGTCGCATCAACAGTCTGCCCAGGCAGCAACAGCTAAGTCATTTATTTAAATGATTACTGTTTTCTTTTCTTGGCTTGTTCTGCTCATCATGTAGGACAACATGCCGACTACTCATCGGTGTACGCTTCTCGGTGGGTTTTTCACGAGAGCTACACTCTACTGACTACTCTTGGGGTATATCGATCAAGTCACCACGAGCCTACTTCATCAACTCGGGGGCTATCCCAAGGAGGCAGCTTCTAAAGTCCGCTCCACGCGGCAACTTAAAGTTGACTCCGGTCGCACCTTCGCCTGCTTCGGCGGCATACTGCGTGTGTAAGATTCGATGGAACCTAGCTGTAAGTGGCCTTCGCGTCCTGGCGACGATGATACCTAGCTACACGTGGTTTTCATACCCTGTACCATGGGTTTCGTACCCTAAGTACTCGCGCTCCGTACCTTGGGTCTGAAATCCATGGCCCAGGTACTCAAGTCGACTCCGGTCGCACCTTCAAGCCCGCTCCGGCGGCAACCGTACCTTGGGTCTGAAATCCATGGCCCAGGTACTTAAGTCGACTCTGGTCGCACCCAAGCCCGTTCCGGCGGCAACCGTACCTTGGGTCTGAAATCCATGGCCCAGGTACTCAAGTCGACTCCGGTCGCACCTTCAAGCCCGCTCCGGCGGCAACCGTACCTTGGGTCTGAAATCCATGGCCCAGGTACTCAAGTCGACTCCGGTCGCACCTTCAAGCCCGCTCCGGCGGCAACCGTACCTTGGGTCTGAAATCCATGGCTCAGGTGCTCAAGCCCGCTCCGGCGGCACAACTATTCGTTTTCTCTGATTTTTCGTTCGATTTTGCATTCCGGAAGTGCTTTTTGTTTTTTGCATCTTAAAGTCCACCCCGCGTGGCACAAAGTCGACTACTATAGTCGCATCTAAAGTCCGCTTCGCGCGGCAATCTAAAGTCGACTTCTATAGTCGCATATCAAAGTCCGCTTCGCGCGGCAATCTAAAGTCGACTTCTATAGTCGCATATCAAAGTCCGCTCCGTGCGGCAACCAAAGTCGACTTCGGTTTTTAAGTCGCACCTCAAAGTCCGCTCCGTGCGGCAACCAAAATCGATTTCGGTTTTTAAGTCGCACCTCAAAGTCCGCTCCGTGCGGCAACTAAAGTCGACTTCGGTTTTTCAAGTCGCATCTAAAAGTCCGCTCTGCCGGCATCTAAAGTCGACTTCGGTCGCATCTAAAGTCAGCTCTGACGGCACGGCTACTTCTCAAGCTCCACGGCTCGACGCCAAATTACTACTCGGAAACTCTCCAGCTCAGGGGCTGCATTCAAATTACTACTCTAGAACAACTCTAGCAGACTTCGCTCGCTCTCAAGCTCGGAGGTTTCGTACCAACAACTACTCGACGTGGCTCATACGGCTCTCTTATCTCGGGGGCTACACGCTGCAAGAGTACTCAGATGATGGCTTTCACGAACACTGAAGACCCTTGGATTGATTACCTAATCATTTAAAAGCTCGGAGGCTGCTATGCTATACCCATCATTCAATTTTTCAAGACGGAAGATTCAGAACCAAGATTGACCCTCAGCTAGAGTCCGCGACTCAACCCAAGGCTCGGGGGCTACTCCATATGGAGTGCGATTTTGCAATCGCACTTCTATATAATCTCGACTTCAAGACTGATGAGCTGGACCACCTTCCAGCCTCGTGGCAGTTCAAGTATTATTGAAGACTTCTCCAAGCAGTACTCGAGGACGCTCAAGAACTACTCGAAGAGGCTTCAAGACTACTCGAACTACTACTCTTGACTATAATGTGCTCGGGGGCTTGTCGGGCATAGACCCCGGGTACTCATGCAAGGAAGGAAGAAGACGGACTCCTACTAGAATTCCCCTGTAATCCTACTAGGACTCGTTCCGTGTAATCCTACTAGGACTCCTGCCTTGTAACCGACTAGGAACCCGCCCCCTAGACTATATAAAGGAGGGCCGGGCACCTAGCCGGACATCTGAACAACCCAACACTAAGCGCAGGGCGCCATACTTGATCCCCAAACAGGACGTAGGGTTCGCCACCTTGGCGGTCCGAACCTGTATAAATCTTGTGTCTCGTGTCCTTGCGCATACCTTCGAGTTCTCGGTCTCCCGATCACGATCCTCCACCGCACAATCTACTACCTCAGGTACCCCCTTGGTAGGTTTGCCGGGTTAAAACACCGACAGTGACTCAAGAATCAAATCACCTAGCTTTTTTACAAGAAGTTGTTGTGCAAGTCGGATGCTTCCCAGGCCGGTATTAGCTTTCGCCTTGTCAGCTAGCCTCAAACTTTTCCTCTGCTGTGTGTTTGGTGCATTTGCCGGCTGGGTAGGAGGATCTGTAGTTTGGTTGACCCGTGGGGGAGTGTGAAGAATAGGAGCGCTAACTGGCCGGCTGGCCCTGCCACAAAGTCTAAGAAAAGTTGCAGATCATCTCCTCCTTCATGTTCTAAAGAAGCAGCAGGTGTGTGCTGATGGTTTAGATCGCTGTGAGCTGGGGATGTGTCAAGCTGCTCAAAGGGGTGTGCCCTGCTAGTTTCAGCTACTTCAGGTACCTTGTCCTGAACTAAGGCTGTAGTAGCTAAGCTTTTACTAACGAGCACACTGCTGATCTGCTGAACAATATTGATAGCAGATCAGCAGTGTGCTCGATAACAAGATTGTCAGATATTGTATTACTCGAAACTGCTGGCGCAACGAGATGGTCGCTACTAGCCAAAAGTGATGTATCAACTTCACTAGAAAATAAATTTGTTACTAATTTTCAGTGATGGGAGTACTCTAGCCGCGCATATGTCTTAAAGCGTAGTATGTATAAGATATTTTTTTTGTCGAACTGATACACAATGATATTGCTAGTTTGCTACACGTACGTGTCAATAGAGCATCATCAGCCCACAAGTCAACCAGACAGCCGAAATGTATATGGCTGTGACTAGTAGTCATCCATCATGATGCCACATGGCCTGAGGCCTGAAGCCCTGAACCCACGACCGGCGCCCGCGTCGAGCACTTCCCCGGCACTCATCACGGCCGTTCGGATCACCCCCGCAAAGCTATGAAGTGATGAAATGGCGGTGCAAATTAACCGTTCGAAAGAAAACAAAATTGCGATGCAGACTGCTCCAAACAGGACGGCCATGTGATCACGCGAGGCATCAGTCCCGCCGTCCCTGGTCACGACCCGGCCGAGGAAGGCCGATCGGCCATTCCTTTCCCACACCGCGCTTCAGCCTTCAGGAGGCAGGACCGCCGACGATGCCCTGCCCAACCACCTCTATCGTGGAAACGCCCGCGGATCCGGCGCGCGTTCCGCTCGGGCCGGCCTGATGAAGACGCACCTGGCCAACTTGGCAGCCATGATTTGGTGATCGATTCTTCGAATTCCAACGACGAGATTCTCGTTACGCGGCGCGTCTCCCCCTATAAGTGCAAACTGGAAACTAGACATCGCCACGAGTTGTGTGTTCATTGGTAGTAGTAGTACCTGCCATCTGGGACTCTGGGTTTACTGTACTGTTTGAGAGTTCAGAGTGCTGCTTGGTTGGGACCGGAGGAGCGAAAGCTGATCGCGGAAGAAGTGTGATGATGGCGGGGAACGTCTGCCGCGCTGCGGTGTTCTTGGCCGTGTGCTTGGCCGTTCGAGCGGCAGCGGCGATTCAAGATGGTGAGAGCTTGCATAATGTGTCGTGCTTCGTGCATTCTTTTTTTGGATCAGGATGCCGCTAAGCAGACCTTGTCACTCAGTCACTGTCATTTGCATTGCTCAGCTATACTTTGATTTGTTGCTCTTTTGTCATTACGCTCTGGAGCTAGTTTAGCTTTTGTTTGTTCACTACAATTCGGAGCTTGGCTCCTTCAATTCTGCCTCCGAGACGACAAAAATGCTGAAGAGCTCCACCACAATCGGTTTCTTACGACGCTAGCTAGCAATTTTCAGAATAAGCACATGAATGTCGATACTAACCGAGTTGCACGTTGCATTGCATGATCAGGCCTGCTGCCGAACGGCAACTTCGAGCAGGCGCCGCCCAAGTCCCAACTCAACGGCACGAAGGTGATAGGACGCTACGCGATCCCGCACTGGGAGATCTCGGGGTGCGTAGAGTACATCGGCTCGGGCCAGCAGCAGGGCGACATGCTCCTGCCGGTGCCGGAGGGCGCCTACGCCGTGCGGCTCGGCAACGACGCCTCCATCCAGCAGCGGATCCCCGTGACGACGGGCGCCGCCTACTCCATCACCTTCAGCGCGGCGCGCACCTGCGCCCAGGCCGAGCAACTCAACGTCACGGTCGCCCCCGAGTCGGACATCCTGCCCATCCAGACGGTCTACACCAACAGCGGCTGGGACACCTACTCCTGGGCCTTCAAGGCCCCGTGCAGCGTCGTGTCGTTCATCGTCCACAACCCCGGTGTCTCCGAGGACCCGGCCTGCGGCCCCCTCATCGACTTGTTTGCCATCAAGACCCTGCCGCCTCCCAAGAGTAGCAAGAGTAAGCATTCTCTAACCTCAACCAAATGTCCAAATCAATCGAAGCCGCCACGACGGCGCAAATGAAAACGCTGAGAAAACTCACAGAAAATTCCTGGTAGACAACTTGCTGAAGAATGGGGATTTCGAGGAGGGGCCCTACATCTTCGGCAACACGCCGTGGGGGGTGCTGGTGCCGCCCATGGACGAGGACGACTACTCGCCGCTGTCGCCGTGGATGGTCATGTCGTCCACCAAGTCGGTGAAGTTCGTGGACGCGCCGCACCACGTGGTGCCGCACGGCGCCCGCGCCGTGGAGCTGGTGTCGGGCGTGGAGACGGCGCTGGTGCAGGAGGTGGGCACCGTGGCCGGGCTCCGGTACAGGCTGGAGTTCTCGGCCGGGGACGCCGGCGACGGCTGCGCGGGCGCCATGACCGTGCAGGCATACGCGGGGCGCGAGAGCGTGAGGGTGCCGTACCAGTCCCGGGGCAAGGGCGGGCACAAGCGCGGCGTGCTCGAGTTCACGGCGATCGCGAACCAGACGAGGGTGGTGTTCGTCAGCATGGCCTACAACACGAAGGCCGATCACACGCTCTGTGGGCCCGTCGTAGACGACGTCTCGCTCGTGTGCACCCGGAAGCACGGCGCTCGCCGCTTGCTTCTGTGATACTACTGATAGGATGATAGTAATGAGCTAATCATTCATTTGGTTATTGTGAATGGTTGCGAGTGTGCTATAATTCTTTGGGCTTAACAAAAGTTGGGAAGATTAGAGTGTGATCATACATGTCTACTTGCATCTTTGTTTTCTTTCTTGAGCGAAATGATGTGTGTGATTCTTTCTCCGAGTAAAACTTACAGTTCGATTAGAATCCAGGGGATGCACTCAAAACAACAAGATGCTTTTCCATGTGCTAGAATGTTTGTACATTGAGTCATAATATTTCGGAATGCAGGACTTCTCCCATGCATGTTTTGTAGACAATTGAATCGCTTTATATGAAATTATGCAAAGCTCCTATGGAAGAGAACATGCATCAACAATGCCATTAACTGGATATTTATATCTAGCAGTAGAAATAAGAATCATTTGGGGGCTATTAAGTGGCTAGACAATTGGCTTTCCCGAATGATGATCCCTTTTAGTATTCTGTAAGCATTGCCCACCTCAACAAGTGGTAGTTTGAAAATGGGCAGACTGTTAAAAAGGTTAAAAAAATCATCTAAACACCATTCTAAAAGTGCTTTTTAAAATGAACTTAAACACATCCATGATTTAGTGCTGACATAGTTTGTCGCTCGAAGTAAGATTCAAACTCTGACATTCTAGGACGATCACAAGATACAAGATAACATGAGGGTTTGCCAGGAAGTAGGGGCGAAGGAGAAATTGTTTTGGGGTGGGGGGGGGGATGATGTAGTTCATTGAGGTTCGATGGGAGTGTATCAGGTGCGAACCAGGGTACTCGTGCCAACTATGGAAACCCTTATCAGGGACATTGGATCTAGATCTAAATGGTAGAGAGAAAGGTGGGAGCATTCTACACAAAACCGCCCGCCAGCCCCCCACTGGTCGATGCAGTTTTGCAAAAACACTCACGCCCCCGCATCCCAACGCTCTCCCTCGCACTCACACTGCGGACCGCGTTGCTTCGCTTCTGCCGAACTCGCGAGTCGCCGCCGTCGCCGCATGATGGCCGCCGCCGATGCCGCGAAGGAGTTGGCCGCCGACGCCGCCATGGAAACTACCCCCGACGCCGCAAATGAGTCCGCCCCCGCCATGGAAACAGCCCGTCGCCAAGCTGGCCACCGGTCACCTGCTCTCCGCCACAGAACAGCAGAAGAAGCAAGCAATCACCCACCCTTAACAGCCCTGCACATCCTTTTCCCTGCACCGCTTTACCGTCGGGCCTCGTCCCTTGTGTTTGTCCCCTCGCTGGCGTGGCCTGCGCAGGGAGCAGAGCTGAGCTACCGCGTGCCAGAACTAGCCTACCACAGGTGCCAGGCCACGATGATTTTATCGGCCACCCTCTGACCAGCCCTGCCTCCCCATCGCTTCAGCGGGGAGGCGCGGAGGCAGGCCGACCATGGAGGAGGGAGGTGAGCACACGAGTTTTCTGGTCAAGGTATTGCTCGATTTCCCTCCGCCATGGATTCGACCGGCTCCGCCATGGAGGCCGAGGCCGTGGCCGCCGCTAGCGGCAGCAAGAACTCCAGGGGCGGCGGAGAAGAAGAAGCGGATGGGGATTAGAGGCAGGGGGCGACGAACGGGGTGGCGAAGGAGGGTGTTTTTGCAAAAACTGCATCGACTACTAGTCTACTAGGGGGCCGGTGAGCGGTTTTGTGTAAAATTTTCCCACCTCTCTCTAGCCTTTAGATCTAGATCCAACGTCCCCGACCAGAGTTTCCATAATTTGCACAAATACCATGGTTTGTACCTGATACGCTCCCACGTTCTATACCCTCCATATAGTAGATCAACGAGTTCAAGTACTACAGCTGGCATGGGCCAACTTACATGGGCTATTTGGACCAATACGCAAAGGCTCGAAGGCCCAACTCATATTCACTCCTAGTCCTATTACAAGGTCCAAAACACGGTTATGACATCTTCCACTCCTTAAGTAACAGCTTATCCTCAAGATGTGAACTCTTATATAATTGTGTCTTGGAGCTTCACAGATATTCACATTAGATTGTTGAAGTTAAAGCTGAAATAATGTTACCTGCACTTCCAAATTCACACAATATTCACTAGTCCTTCACAACAATTGAATGTCAGAATATGATTTTTTTTAGATTAAGGATTAAATCCAGCCTCTTTATCCACAAGTGGATATATACGGTCAAAGGTTACACGAAAACTGAGTATTTAGACTCTAAACCTCACACCAAGGTAAACAAAGAAACAAGAAAAAGAGCTCTAAGATACAAGAAAAAAGAAGGCTAAGCTTCAATCTTTTTCTCCGTCCATGCTTCAAATCCTCAATCGCTCGCCAAGCCGTTCCCCACAGGTGAAGCATATCAATATGACTTCCAATGTGACGCCTTCAAGAAGGATACGACGTCGAAGCGCCGTCGCCGCCCCTCCGAAGAGCCGGAGAAGGTTTCCACATTGAAAATCAAAGACCTAGCAAGGAGCCTCCCAACAAACACCTCCAAGGAGGTACATGACATCCGAAGACGCCATCGTTGCTGACCTGACACCACAGTCAGGTTAGGCTTACGCCGGTAGCGTGAAGGGGCGAGCAGTTAGGCTCCCCTCAACCGACCCTTGACCACGACACGAGAGTCATGACACACTGCTCGTCTGCTCTGCTCGCCGGCGGACCGACACTGACTGGTGGGGCCCAATTCTTCGCACGGGGACGCAGAAGGAGGACAAGCAACCCGCAGCAGCCGGCAGCCGCCACCGTCACCGCACTGCACGCCGACGAACCCCACTGCACTTAGGCCGCGAGACAGATCCGCATGCAGAAGCTCGGAATCGGTCGAGACCGCCATCCGCCACAGGCCACCGCCAAACTCACCTTGGGAGAAGGCCACCAGAGACCAAACCTTCCTCTGGAACTTAGTCCAGGCAAGGTAGGCTCCGAGGACCGCCACCCCTCAGCGAGCCACCGTCACCCACAACGCCGCACACCCTGACGAAGGCCGCGACGCCGAAGAACTGAGCCGCCGACCACCGCCTACACCTTCGACGGAACAAACTCAGAGAGGGCCGAAACGGCCCGACGATGCCGGAACTGGGCTGCCGGCGCCGGAGAACGCCACCAGACCTCGCTGCCTGCCGCCGGCCACCACCTCCACCGCTCAAGCCGCGACCATGCTATCAGCCACCACAACCGCTCCGCCCCCTCCGCAAAACAAAACATGACGCCAGGCCCCGCGTGTCGCCGCCTCCGCAAGGCCGCCATCGCGCGCCGCCACTTTGACCGCCGCCCCCGCCCAGATCCGGCGCAGGAAAGCGGTCACCTCGACGAAAGGCCCCGCCGTCGCCATCCTAGGGGCCGCACGGATCTCCGACGGTCCCCTCCGGCGACGACGAGGGTGGGAGGAGAGGGGGAGGGCTGGCGGTGGCGGCTAGAGTTTCGCCACCCGAGTCGCTAGAGGGGGCGACGTGGGGGCCAGGGGAATGGTTCGCCCGTTAGAATATGATAATGTTAGTCTTGAAACAGTAGAACTCAAGGATCATCCACAGCTCGATGGTAGCCGTAGTGTCAGCTTTCCAATTGCACGCTCCAAGAATTCTTAAGCTCTTTGCTTGTATGATGTGCAACTTGATGACAAAATATTTTGGTACTGGACATGGAGTATAAGACCACACGCAGCATGTATACGATAAAATATGTTGGTACTCATATAGTTTAATTCATATGAAAATGACAACTTTTGAGTGAACATGCACTTGATGACAATTTTTCATGTTTTGCCACAAAAGTATATCATCACATAAACTGTGGGTGTGAATTTAAGTTTTTTTTCCAAACTCCTAACTGGTGTTTTAAGATGATTTTTTTTTAAGAGTAAAATGCATCGGAGGTCCATCAACTTGTAGGGGTGTGTCACTTAGGTCCATTAACTTTGGAAATGCATTTTTAGGTCTATAAACTTGTTGAGTCGCTCACCGCGGGTTCATAACCGTCCATATATGCTTCTACTGATGTCGACATGATGAATTGGCTCCAGCATCATCTTCTAGATGAGGCATTTCAACAAGTAGGTTACATACGGGCGAGAGAGACTTGCTATTCCTTGAGCTAAAACAACAGTAGCCTCCTCTCGTGTCACCGCACGGGAGGAGGCTACTGCCGTTCAGCTCCAGAAATGTCAAGTATGTGCAACCCATAAGATGTTCGATGAAATGTCTTAGCTAAATATGCTTCTTCGAGTCAAGTCATTATGTTATGTCATTAGTAGAAGCATATGTGGACAGTTAAGGACATGTGGTGAACTACTCAACAAGTTTATGGACCTAGAAATGCATTTTCGAAGTTGATGGACCTAAATGACACATCCATACAAGTTGATGAACCTATGGTGCATTTTACTCTTTTTTTTAACGTTCAGAATCGTTGCCTGTTTCACCAGAGATGATGATGCTCTGCTTGTCATCACTCTTCTACCAATATGGTCCGTTTCTCTAGTTGGACCAATCTGTCCTAGCTGGACTACGAATATGATGGCCTGAGCGGCTGGCTGGCTGAGCCCGAGGAACCAAGTTCAAAAATTAGCGCCGCATCATCGGTCGCGGACGCTCTCGTTCGGATTCTGTCTGGGGACCCCGCCTGAAGAAGCTTTTAAAATGGCCTCACAAGGTAAACTAATCCTAGATCCGTGTGAGCAAACGTAGGTGCCATCCCCAGTCACCACCCGTCCGGTGAGTGCACCACTGCACCGCATCTCAGCGCGGAGGATGATACCGTGCTGGATGATGCCTCCTGAATCCTGATGATCCAAGACGCACAGGACAACTTGGCCGTGATTTTATCCATCCAGCCTCGAGAGACCCACGTCTCCTCTATAAGACTATAACTAGATCTGCAAACAAGCACTGCACCGGAGTGTATCTGTTTCACTGTCAGAGCACCGAGAGCTCGCAACAGTGTTCAGAGTATTCCTTCCGCAGGAGAAGACGGGTGATCCTGGGAAGGGGAAGGGAGATGGTGCTGCACCTGCACGCCCGTCACGCTGCCCTGTTCTTGCTCGCCTGCTGCTTTGTCTCTGCTCGAGCGGATAATGCCATCCCGGATGGTAAGTGGTTGCACACCATGCTATGCCTTTCGCAAACTATTTTTCAGTTTTAGGCACGTGACGGACAAGTCTCGTGCTTTGTCGATCACAAGCAACTCACACGCCAATGAGTTTCTGATTCTGAACAATGCTACTACTCCTACTACGCTTCCTGCTCTGCTCAGTGCTCACTGCGTGCGCAGGCCTGCTGCCGAATGGCAACTTCGAGGAGGCGCCGGCCGGGTCGCAGCTCAACGGCACGAGGGTGATGGGGCGCTACGCGATCCCGCGCTGGGAGATCTCCGGCTTCGTCGAGTACATCGGGCCCAGCCAGAAGCAGGGGGACATGATCCTCCCGGTGCCGGAGGGCGCCTACGCCGTGCGGCTCGGCAACGAGGCCTCCATCCAGCAGCTGCTGAGCGTGACCCGGAACGCGTACTACTCCATCACCTTCAGCGCGGCGCGCACCTGCGCCCAGGCCGAGCAGCTCAACGTGACCGTGGCGCCGGAGTCCGACGTGCTCCCCGTCCAGACGGTCTACACGGCCAACGGCTGGGACTCCTACTCCTGGGCCTTCAAGGCCAGGCGCGCAGCCGTGACGCTCATCGTCCACAACCCCGGTGTCGCCGACGACGCCGCCTGCGGCCCCCTCCTCGACTCGTTTGCGATCAAGACTCTCCAGCCTCCTCAGCGCATCAAGAGTACAGTTCCCCAAAATTGAGAAGCTTCTGCGATCAAGAATCGAAATGTTGAGAGAAAAAAAATACATCCGTTCATGGCAGATAACATGCTGAAGAACGGGGACTTCGAGGAGGGGCCGTACATCTTCCCCGGCACGCCGTGGGGGGTGCTGGTGCCGCCGCTGGACGAGGACGACTACTCGCCGCTGTCTCCGTGGATGGTCCTGTCGTCGACCAAGCCCGTCAAGTACCTGGACGCGGCGCACTACGCCGTGCCGCGCGGCGCCCACGCCGTGGAGCTGGTGTCCGGCATGGAGACGGCGCTGGTGCAGGACGTGCGCACCGTGCCCGGGCGGCCCTACAGGCTCGAGTTCTCGGCCGGGGACGCCGGGGACGGCTGCGTGGGGTCGCTGGCCGTCCAGGCGTACGCGGCGCGGGGGAGCGTCAAGGTGTCGTATCAGTCGCAGGGGAAGGGCGGGTACGAGCGCGGCGCGCTCGAGTTCACGGCGATCGCGAACCAGACGCGGGTGGTGTTCGTCAGCATGGCCTACACCATGAAGAACGACGGCACTCTCTGTGGGCCCGTCGTCGACGATGCCTCGCTCGTCGGCTTGCGTAGCCATGCTGCTCGCAGGTTACTTCTGTGATACTAGCATGGTTACGGTGACTTGACACTATGGCACTATGCATGGCTCAACTAAAGACATGCCGGACCGGTTGCACGACCCTCCTGTCACCCTGTGCCAGCGACTATACCCCGCGCACAACAATTAAAAAATCATCACGCATGTTGATTTTCCGTGAATTTTTTACTTTTTGGTCCATATTGCATCATGAATCATGGGAGGAATTAATTAGCCACTCTCCTAGAGTTAGTTGAGAAAGAAAATAAAAGACTGCATTCATGCATTAGTCACTCTCTCCTGTAAATATTTGTTCCTCCCTGATTTGTTTGTCCTCAGTATATATTTGTTGTCCCTCTTACGTCTTTTTTTTTTGACGGGAATCAGTAGGGGAGTCCCCTACCCCTATTTTTTTTATATATTGTAAGGAATCGGATGCTCGTAGTCTAAGAGGGGGAGGGGGTGAATTAGACAACTTAAAAACTTATCCTATGACTTCACTACTTTTGCATAAAGTAAACTAGATTGATTCTATCTAGATGTGCAATCTAAGGTTGATCTAGTGTGAAACCCTCATCCCAAAACAAGTTTTGCAACCTATAGCCAATCATGATACTACTCTAGGAAAGTAAAGGCAAGCAAGGATTGCAAGAGAGTAATGCGGAAACGTAAAGAGGGATGAGAGGAAGCAAACTCTTGACACGCGATTTATCCCGTGGTATCGGTAGGCACTAAGCCACCCATAGTCGACGTTGTTGAAGCACTCACACAAGAGTATTGCTTCCCGGTCACCAAGTCTCTCCCAAGAGCACCACTTGACTCGCCACAAAGGCTCGCCACTTAGGCACTCGCCAAGCTTCCTTGGTCACCTTAATGCCGCCTCCACTAAGGAGCTTCTCCACTTAGGAAGAGGGTCTCCATGTCCCCTGCACAAAGTGTCCTCGCCATTCCACACCAAGCCGGAGGGTCGAAGACGATTGCCGGTGAGCCACTTAGGCCCCAAGGCTTCCGGCGCACCTTGTACAACTTGATTCACTCAAGAATCACCTCACAAGGTTGGCACAACCTTGCACTCACTCAGCTCTAAGCTAAGCCTAGCACTAAGCACACACACAAAGCACGTGCAAGTCTATGGATGAGCAATTTAGCACTTGTATGGATTGGATATGATCTTCTAGGTGTTTTGCACTCCTCTGCACTTCCACACAATCCAGCAACCACAAATGGGCGTGTGGAGGGGGTATAAATAGCCCAAGGCATCAAACCAGCCGTTGGCTAAAAGCTGCTGAAAATAGTACCGTCGGATGATACGACGCTATGCTTTTTCCGGGCGTCGGTTCATCCGGTGCTACTAGTCGTTGCCCTCCACCGCACATGACCGTTGACACAATTCATCCGACGCTATGCACCGACAGTGCGTCAGTTCATCCAGTGCTGAAGAACTCCTCGCCAAAACCTTACTGTTAGCTTCCTTGAGACCATCGGATAGACCGACACTTCCACTGATCAAAGCGTCGGTTCATCCGGTGCTACTGAATCTTTCTTGGTGCGTCTCTGTCTTGATTCAAACTGAGCGCCGGATAGACCGACGGTCGAACCAACCGGACCATCGGTTCATCCGGTGCTACTATCCTCTGCTGCTTTGCTTCTTCCAATCATCCGACGCATGTAGGAATTGAACCGTCGGTTCATCCAACGGTGCCATCTGACTCGAGCCTTCACGCAGTGTACCAAGTACTCCGACGCATACACCGACGCTTGTTCCAAGGTACTGTCGGTTCATCCAACGGTGTCTTTTCTTTTTCTTTCTTTGCTTGGTTTTGACCCTTGAAAAATAAACTATCTTCTCATTTTGGCATGTGGTATTTTTGCATTCATGGGACCTATAAATGTCTACAAGGACATGCTAAACAATATGGTTAGTCCCATTGATCATGTTGTCATGAATCACCAAAATCATACTCGAACTAATGGCATATGAGGCCATGTTCGCTACATATATAAAAGAAGATATTTACAGATTACAAGGCCAAAGGCCCAAAGCAAAAAGAAACAATTACAGGAGATTACTCAGCCACAAGTTTATACGGTCTCCTAACTGCGGCTTTACCCTCAGGGTAACCGCCATCAACTCCTTAGCAAAGAAAATTTTTCAAGAAGCAAAAGAAAGTTTGCAGCCATCAAAGATAATATCATTCTGGTGACACCAAAGCGCCCAACAACCAATAATGAAAACCTCCCTGAAAAAGGCCGCATCAAAATGGAGTCTTGCTTGAAGCACCATTGTCTGAAAGTCTAGGGAAAGATCCCAATTCACACCAAGATAGGTCCAGCAAGCATCACTAAAAGGACAGGAGAAAAAGAGATGTCTAACATCTTCTTCCACATTGCTGGCACACAACACACAAGAATATGAGTGTAAGAACATATTCTTTTTGTGCAACAACTCCTTGGTGTTCAATCTGTCTCTGAGGAAAAGCCAAAAGAAAAACTTGTGTTTGTTTTGAGCTCGTGACTTCCATTGCCATTTGAAAAGAGGGGAGGCCGGGTGTGAACCTTGAATACAGAGATAAGCCTTGTGGCTAGAAAAAGAATCAGAACCCCAAGAATAAGACCATATATCATTTGAAACCAAATCCAAGTTCAAATCTTGGATATCAGCTTTGAGAGCTGCAAGCTGATCTGAGGCAATCCGAGAGAGTGGCAAAAAGAAGGACCTGCTGTCTTCCCATGTTAAGAATTGAAGTACTGAACAACTCTTCTTTCTAGCAAAAGAGAAAAGTTGTGGATAAATGCCCTTCAGGACTCCTAGAGCCCAAGGATCAGACCAAAAAGAAACTGAGACACCTCTGTTGACCTTGCAAGAAGCCATTTGGAAAAAAGTTAAGAAGCCATTTGGAAAAAAGTTGAAGCTAGAGACACGATGTCTCTCCACCAAAAGTATCCAACATACTTTCTTTTGTGCGGTGGTTTACCACTGGAATACATCTTACTCCAAGTCAGTTGCACCCAAGGCAGGTCCAAATTATTATAGAATTTGTAAAGGAACTTCAGAAGCAAGGTAGCATTACGATTTTTCAGATTCAGAATACCCAAGTCACCATCTTCTTTACTACGGCAAGCAGATTTCCAAGCAACAAGATAGCCCCCTTTTCTTGTCAGATCACCCCCATGCTATAGGACATGTTTTCTATATTTGTCAATTTGATCAAGAAGTTCAGCTGCAAGCTTTAGAGTGCACATGTAATAAGTTGGTAGAGCTGAATAGATTGAATTCACTAAGATAAGTCTCCCACCGTAGGACAGATGCCTAGTTATGCCCATTAAGTGTCTTTCCATCCTGGTTAAGACTGGAGATAAATCCTGAACCGAAGGTCTTGTGGTACCCAAAGGTAAACCTAGATAGGTGAAGGGCAACTTCCCAAGTTGACAGCCAAGAGCAGTGGTTAAAGTGTCCCAACGAGATTCATCCACATTGATGGGTACCAAAAAGGACTTGTCAAAGTTGACTCTCAAACCAGTGGAAGAGGCAAAAGTCTGAAGCACATATTTCAAGTGTTGTAACTGTTCAGGATCAGCCGGCAGAGCAATGAGTGTATCATCAGCATATTGGATAATAGGGTAGTCTCCACCAAAATTATCACCAAGAGGATGTTTGAAATTGCCAAGCAGAGCTTCTGCATTGATGATAGACTGGAGGAGATCAGCACCAAGAACAAAAAGAAGAGGTGACAAAGGGTCACCCTGCCTCACCCCTCTCTTGCACTTAAATGGCTTCCCAGGGATACCATTAAGAAGAATTGAAGATGAGCCAGAGGAGAGAACAACTTTAACCTAGGAGATCCATTTTTCAGAGAAACCCGTGTCTCATAACTTACAAGATAACCTCATGCTCAATTTTATCAAAAGCTTTTCCAAAGTCTAATTTCAGCAGAACAATCTCTTTCTTCGACTTGTGACAAAGATGCAAGAACTGGAAGGCCCAGGCCAAACAATCTTGGATTGTTCTACCCTTAATAAAGCCATACTAATTTTGATGGATCACCCGAAGGATAACACTTTGTAATCTGTTGGCTAACAACTTGGTGAGAAATTTCAGAGAGTAGTTCAAAAGAGAGATAGGCCTAAAATCATTAATAAACTGAGGATTGTCCTTCTTTGGGATTAAAGTGATCAGGGAGCCATTGATACTCTCCAAGTTTAGAGTTCCCAAAGCAAAATCTCTACAAAGCCTGAATATGTCTTCTTTGATAGTTGACCAACATCTTTTAAAGAATGCCCCATTAAAACCATCAGGTCTAGGTGCATGATCTGGGGGCATATCTTTGAGAACAGCCAAGATTTCCTCCAGAGTGAATGGGTCATCCAAACAAGGCAAAGAAGATGGTTGGATGAGTTCTGAAAGTTCATAAAGCATATCAGTAAATTCAGAGATACCCATTCTGTCTTTATAAGCATTCCAAAGGACCCCAGCCTTCTGAACATGATCAGTGACTACTGAACCATCCCCAAGAGTGAGAAGGGATAGAATTCCGTCTCAAAGAATAAGTAGCCATAGTTTGAAAGAGCTCAGTGTTTTCATCTCCGAATTTAACCCATCTAGCGGTATTCCTTTGTTTCCAATAAATTCTTTTAGCTTCCAGTAATTTAGCCAAGTGATTTTTGACCACACTCCGGAAGGCTCTTTCCAGATTACTCAGAGGCCTCTAATCCTCAAGACCATCCAACAAGGCCAGCACAAAATTGGAGTTATTAATCAGCTTACTAAGCTTCGAGAGTTCTTTACTCCAGGCCTTCAGCCCAGCTCTGACCTGTCGAAACTTGGCATTCAGAGTTTGAGCAGCATTAGCAAAATAAGGAGAAGTATTCCAATGCAAATCCACCACTGAAAGAAAATCAGGGAACTCCATACAATAATTTTCAAACCTGAAAACCTTAGCCTTGGGAACACTGGTACCAATGTTAATCACAAAAGGAGTATGATCAGAAATAGGCCTGCTCAGCACATTCATAGAAGTGTCAGGATAGGTCAAAGCCCAAGAGGATGAGGTAAAAACCCAGTCTAGTTTTTCAAGTAAGGGATCCTGTTGCATATTACTCCAAGAAAAAGCTCTACCAATAAAATTGATTTCAGCCAAATCAAGGTGCTGAATAAGGTCACTAAAGAGCAACATCTCCGAAAAATTCCCACCATCTCTGTTTCTATTCTCAGGCGAACGCAAGAGGTTAAAGTCACCAGCTAAAATCCAATCATCAACATCAGGAGTGTCAAAATTATAAAGCCAAATAATAAAAGAGGCCTTCTCATCTGAAGCACTTGGTCCATAAATATTTGTAAGACAAAAGTGTTTTCCAGTAAAAGCACAGGACAACTTCAAAGTGACTGAGTAGGCATTAGCATGAAGAAGCTGACCACCAAACCGAGAGCGGTTCCAAATAACAATAAGCCCACCAGAGGCACCCACCGAGGGGAAAAATTCAAATCTGCTGAGAGATCTGGGACAGAAATGTCTTAAGTAAGCCGAGTCAAAGCTCTCCCTTTTTGTTTCTTGCAAACAGACAATGGAAGCTGAAGATTCATAGATTTTATCTCTAAGAGCATCCCACTTCGATTGGGAATTAATGCCACGAACAACCAGGATTCTGATTGATCTATTGGTACTCATGGGGGAAACAGATAAAACAACGAAGAAACAACTGATGCACAAAGCACACCAGGCACCCAACACAGAGAGATATAGAAGCACAACCAGATTAACTTAAGGCAAAGTTTAAGCCATGACACCGAAACTGACAGAGTTTCACTCACTGATTGTTCAGAGATACTACTAGAAGGCACACCAGGGCCATAGGCAAAAGAAGGCAGTTGCAACTGAAGGACTACTACAGGAAAGCTAGCCCTATTACAATGATGATTAAACATCTGCATCATCAAGCTCAAGGAGTGCAGCAGCAGCCACAGCCTCAGGCTGCAGCTGAAGGAAACCAGTCGCCATGCCCTGAATGCTCTCTAGAGTGAGATGTGGAGCAACAGAAGAGGAGCCTTCAAGAGCTCGAGCCTCATACGAAGAGGGGTTCGCAGCAGACACAACTTGGGCTTGATCGACTGCGTCAGCTTCAGCACTGGCACGGTCACGGAATCCTCCAAGCTCAGGATTGAGCCTCCTATTGTGACGAAGGAAGGAGACATCCAGGGGCTCCCTCATCTTATGGGCACGTCTCTTCCTAGAAGCAGGTGTGAATGGGCCCTGGACTTCCACCACTTCATCATCACTGTCTGAATCTTCATAAGGGACCAGGGGCAGGCCCGTGGGGGAGTAGAGGGCCAATCAACGGTGTAGAACCACGATCATTCTGCTCCATAGAAATTGAAGCAAGAAAAAACAGGACATTGTCATCAGCGATGTAAGACGGGACTAAGACATCAAGATCAATCTCAAAAACTGAAAGGTTAGAGAAAGATTGAAAAGGAATGTCAGCTGGAATGAAAGAGAAATTTAGAAGGGGGATCACCTCAGCGTTCACCAACCCAGAACCAGGAACAAAGGGAGCAGCAAGAGAGACAGGATCAGCTTCAACTTCAGGAAAAACCACAGAGCCACATTGAGATCCTGCAGAACCAACTAGCCACCAACAGCAACTTCTGGAACTGCATTGGCAGGCAGCTCATCAACATTGTCACCTGAGACAACTTCTTGACTGTCATGAGGTCCCCCATCAGCAGAGTGGTTGTCACCAACAGCAACTTCTTCAGCATGTGGAGGGTCTTGCATCACTGACGAGTGGTCCACCGGGTTTGGTCCCATCCAGCGAGGGGGCCCAACCGGAAGAGGATGTAGGGGTCCCTGAGCTGGCAACTCATCTTCATCAGGAAGAGCCGTCACATTCTTCCTCTTCAGAGCATAAACTAGGCAGGTCCAAGAGCGCATCCGAGGGGGCACCCCGACTGAAATCAAGACATCATGAGGAATCTGAGCATCCTCTTTGAGCAGAACCCTGACCACAATCCTAGCCATGTAGGAGGTGTCATGCCAATAGCGGAGCAACCAAAAACCAGCAACAGCCTCCTGTATTTTAAAAAGTAATTTTTAAATTTTACCTAAATGTAATCCGGTGAGATCTTGCTGTGAAAGTTTTATTGTGGGAAACATAATGATGCAATGGAAATTTAATTTGCTACTCGATATAGAATATATGATTTGTTTAATAAAAAAATTGATTCTCAAGCATGCATGTGATACAGTGCTCTACAAAAAAAATTATAAAAATTATTGAACCATAAAAAAAGTATATTCTATTTTTTTATTTTATTTTTTAGATTACACAATAATAATCAGGTCTAGCAAAATTTGAAAACTAACCATCAACCACAGTATGAAACAATGGTAGGCTTGTAACGCCGTCTCATAAGGTGGTTTTCTTGAAAAAAAATCGCCGGTTCAAACTGCCGTTTCAAATGACGGTAACTCCACATCATTTTTTTAAAAAAAATCATAGCTATTTCAGGTGGAGATCATTTTCAATAAAAAAATTGTAGACCTCGACGAGATCTACAACTTTGTAGTTCAAATATTTTTCATTTGAAATCATCTTTGTGCTAAAATAATTGGTATAACATTCATATTCACATTGTAGATTTGAAGCTCGTGTCCGTTATTTGAGCATGAAGATTATTTTAAATGAAAAATGTTTGAACTACAGAGTTATAGATTTCGTCAAGATTTACAATTTTTTTTATAAAGTTATCTCCATCTAAGTTCATAGGAAATGGTAATGATTTTTGAAGATGTGTTGTCAAGAGAAGTGTAATTCCTCCGGTTTATTAGATCTGAACATTACATCGATTATTTGGGCACAAAGATGATTCCAAATAAAAAATGTTGAGCTACAAATAATTGTGATTTTTTGAAAGTGTGATGGAGGAGTTTCCGTAGTTTGAAATGGCAGTTTATCTAACCGCCGGTTCAAACGGCAGTTTTTCGAGAAAATTGCCCCTACTGTTGTTTCATACGACGGTTGAAAGTTAGTTTTGTAAAATTTTGTTTAAAACAAATAAAAATTAAAAAGTCGAATATTATTGATCGATAACTGGGCCTGCATGACCGAAATCCTAATTCCACGGCCTAGCCCATTCATTAGCAGGTTAGCACACCGCCGACGTTCCCCTGTCGTCTTCGTCGCCGTCACTCTGCCTCCGGACCGCCCCCTTCTAGGGCCGGCACATACAGCCGGGCTGGGTGTAACCGCCGCGGCCGCCTGGAGAAGCGAGTTCGAATCTTCCACTAGCGATGGCTTCTCGTACCAAGTGACACAACGCCACGTGACCGGCGATCACGCGCAGGAGCGGGCGCCGAGTTTTCTTGCAGCCGAGATCCGAAGCTGCCAAGAAGGGCCGTCCAGCCACAGCCAAGTCGGCCTTCATTTCACACACATTGATCTGATCGGGTGGATTGCCTGCTGTTCGCGCGCGCGGCTCCGCTCCTCGTGCTCCGCGACTCCCGCCGGGGCCGAGCTATAAAAGTGGAGCCGCTCGACGGCACGCACTGCATGGTCCGCCGCAACTGTTCCACCGTCCCATTCCCATCGGTCGATCAAGGGAAGCGAGCAGGGAGAAGGCTAGGGAGCCCGGCATGGCGGAGAACACGAGCACACGCCTCTTGCTGCTGCTCGTGCTCGTCAGCGCGGCTGCTGGTGTGACTTCGGGTATCGCCGACGGTGAGATCTCTCGCCAACTGGTTGATTGGTCTGAATTGTTGATTGCATACTGTTTGAGCCTTGCATGCTGCCATTCCCGGCCTGGATATATTGGTGTTAGTGAGAACGGTGGGATTAGTAGATTTAATTCTAGCCTTGCCATTCAGACCAATAGGCAGTTTCCAGCGCTATTTCACGCTGAAAGAAGTTTTGTTATTCTTTGTCCCACTTTTAGCAGTGGCATTGACTACTAGTACGACAGAAATTTCATGTTCTTATTGGTAGTTTTACTATATGGCATTAAACATCCTGGTGCTGTCTAAATTGGGAAAAGGAACTGTGACTTAGCAGAACAATCATAATAGCACTTTCATAATAATGTACTTAGTTTATTGTTTCTCCCCAGAACGTTCATTTTGCGTGCAAAGTGCGCATTGAGACGTTGACTTGGTTAATACTTTACTACTACCATGACTGTAATAAAAATAGCCCCCTTTGGAATGGAATAATAGAAGGCACCTGACAGCTGACACTCTATTCAGAATTGCAATGCACATGCAGCTCCAAACTCCAACATATGCACAGGGAGCCAGGGACTGATCTGTTTGTGAAATCATTCTTTTTACCATGGACCTAATCATCTAATCATCTTGGTAAGAGTACCAAATAGCAAGTGGTACGGAGTCTAATCAGAGGGTTTGCTTTAACTTTACGATTGGCATAGAACATGCATGATCCTCTCTTCTGAAGCCAGTGCCCCAACTGTCCACTGCACGCCGACCATTTTCAGTTGGATTGAATCACGAGTGTGCACTGCAATAATGTATTTGCAAATAACAGTCAGATCATGCTACACTTCCAAACCCAAACAAAAAAAAAACCTCCAAGGTGTGTACCACTCCGGTCGCTTCAGAAAAATGACATTTAATCTACAAGCCTAGTGACGTAGTATTCTCCTGCCTTTCTGAATGTCTGCAAGTACATGTGAGTTTCGACTTAACTGCATATTCACCCCCGGTTGTCCAGGGCTATTACCAAACGGCAACTTCGAGCAAGGGCCGGATGCGTCCCAGCTGAACGGCACGAGGGTGACAGGGCAGCACGCCATACCCAGCTGGGAGATCTCAGGGTTCGTGGAGTACATCCAGTCCGGGCAGAACCAGCAGGACGGCATGGTCCTGGCGGTGCCGGAGGGCGCGCACGCCGTGCGGCTGGGCAACGAGGCGTCGATCCGGCAGCAGCTCACCAACCTGGCCCGGCGCTCGCACTACTCCATCTCCTTCAGCGCGGCGCGCACCTGCGCCCAGGCCGAGCAGCTCAACGTGACGATCAGCCCGGAGTCCGGCGTCCTCCCCATCCAGACCGTGTACACAAGCAGCGGCTGGGACTGCTACTCCTTCGCCTTCAAGGCCAGGCACACCACCGCGTGGCTCACCATCCACAACCCCGGCGTCGAGGAGGACCCGGAGTGCGGCCCGCTCGTGGACGCCTTCGCCATCAAGACCCTCAGCCCTCCACACCACGAAAAGGGTATCGTTATCTATTCCTGACTCGAAGATTTTGAGGATTTCCATTCCCTCCCAAAACATCACCTGCTCCGTCGATGAACATTGAACGAACTGACGCATAACCAAACCCAACTCGTGGTTCAGGTAACATACTGAAGAACGGAGACTTTGAGGACGGGCCGTACGTCGCCCCGGACAACCCGTGGGGCCTGCTGGTGCCGCCGATGGACGAGGACGATGTCTCCCCGCTGCCGGGGTGGATGATTATGTCCGACACCAAGTCCGTCAAGTACGTGGACGCGGCGCACCACGTGGTGCCGCACGGCTCCTACGCCGTCGAGCTGGTGGCCGGCAGCGAGTGCGCGCTGCTGCAGGAGGCGCACACCGTGGCCGGCCGGTCCTACAAGCTCTCCTTCTCCGTCGGGGACGCGGGCAACGGCTGCGCCCAGCCGCTGGCCGTGAAGGCGTCCGCGGCCTACTCCAGCCTGGTGGTCACGTACGAGTCCCAGGGCACGGGCGGGTCCAAGCGCGCGGAGCTCGAGTTCGCGGCGATCGAGGACGCCACCCGCGTCGTGTTCCAGAGCATGAACCACTACATGAAGCCCGACGGGACGCTGTGCGGGCCGGTCGTGGACGACGTCTCCCTCGTCACCGTGCACAAGCACGCGGCGCGCCGCCTGTTCATGTAGTTCGATTTGCCGCGTGGAAACATGTACTACTAGTAGCTATTAAGGTGCATCCATGATCAGAATTTTCGATCGTTGGAAACGTTGTTGGTCAGCAGTCAGCAGTAATTCTGGACTTCTGGTAGAGGGGGTTTACATACACTTTTGAGTTGTTGCTCAATTCTTTTTTTTTGAAACCTTGTTGCTCAATTCTCATTAACTAAGCACGCCATTGATTCATGACAACACGAAACACGATCAACGATGATCACGTAGGAGATACCACACGTGCATAACCGACGGTGTTTCCCCTGCCCGTGGCAGACATGAGTTGACTCTGCCTGCTCAACATGACCCTGGCCCGTCGCGTCGTTGCCACGGCCGGCAGACCTATTGCCAGCGCGGCGGTCACCGATGGCCAGCGGTTCAGCACATGACATGACCGCACCGGAGCTGGGCGCCAACGTCCGTCTGGCGATCGAGCTGAAGCCTAATCTTCCACTAATGGCGACTCGATCTGTACGCTATAGAGTGCCACGTGCAGCTGATGAGGGGGTCCCGGTTCGCCTCATCTCAAGACCGAGATGCACGGTGCCCTCGGCTTCTCGTGCCCCGCGAGCCCCGAGCGGTAGCTCCCCCGCGACGCTAGCTGCCTAGCTCTATAAGTGGAGCCACGCGAGGCGGCCTTGTTCACGAGACTGTTCCATCGATCCCCCCGTTGAGCTAGTAGCTCGAGTGTTCATCACGTCCCCGCGAACAGGGGGAGTGAGCTCGTGAGAAGGGAGGCCGGCCGGCATGACGGGCGGCACGAGGTCGCATCGCGTGGTGCTGCTGCTCCTGCTCGTCGTCGGCGTCGTCGCTTCTCGAGCGGCTTCAGGCGTCGTCACCGACGGTGAGATCTCGCAAACTGGCACTGTAATGTGGTAATGCTGATTATGGCCTTGCTGGTGCATGGATTTTTAAAATATATGATCCTTGTAAGACTTTGCCGTTGCTGGGATTGGAAACTGGCAGGTTTAGATTTCGCCTTGTAAAGTTCTCGAGCTAGTTCACAAAAACAGCAGTCTGTTTTCTCTCTTTAGTTGCACTCCTACTTACTGACAACTGATCAAGCTAGCCACCTGTTCGTATTGTTGCTAGTTCTAATCTTGTCAAAGTGTCTAGTAAGTACTAACCTTGGAATGCTGTTTTTTTGCTGCTTAAATTGAGCTCAACTGGAGTATAAAAGATAACAAAGTCAGCAGAACAGTCATAAAACTACTGACTTCACAACACTGTATTTTGTATCATATATGTTTGACCTTTAAGCTAAAGTCAAAACATTATTTTGTTATGGACAGTAAAAGAACTCAGAGCGGGGAATCTTCCCTCAAATGTGTTATTACTTAAAATCCTCATAGCGTTTGCATCAGCCATGGCAATGTTTCTCAAAAAAAAAAAAACCCATTGCAATTGTACTTTTTTTCTCAAGATCCTGAAACCGTAGATCATGTTCAGCGGAAAATATTGGTTCATGTAATAGCACTTGCATCCTTCTGACCGCTCTGGGCATCAAGCCCTCATGTCGTAGAGAGAGGATAAGCTGCTACAATGGTGGCTGAAGAGAGTATTTGTTCCTGAAGCGAGAATGGCATTTAGCCCAAAAAGATCTAGATACCAAATAGTTTCAAATTTTACTTCAACATTTCTTGACTATAATACTATGTCACATTTGCATCGCTTCACAGAGCAGAGTATGTGAAATTTGCATGTCCGAGTCCCAACTTAATTAGAGAACCTGTTGCTTCATCAAAAACTTAGAGAATCTGCTGGTTGTTTTGGATCCAGGCCTGCTACCAAATGGCAACTTCGAGCAGGGTCCGGACGCGGACCAGATGAACGGCACCAGGGTGATGACTCCAAACGCCATACCAAACTGGGAGATCTCGGGGTTCGTGGAGTACATCGGGTCCGGCCAGAAGCAGGACGACATGATCCTGCCGGTGCCGGAAGGCGCGCGCGCCGTGCGGCTGGGCAACGACGCCACCATCCGGCAGCTGCTGAGCGTGACCCGGAAGGCGTACTACTCCATCACCTTCAGCGCGGCGCGCACCTGCGCGCAGGCCGAGCGGCTCAACGTGTCCGTCGGCCCGGAGTCCGGCGTCCTCCCCATCCAGACCGTGTACGGCAGCGGCGGGTGGGACTCCTTCTCCTTCGCCTTCAAGACCCGGCACAGCACCGTGTGGCTCACCATCCACAACCCCGGCGTCGAGGAGGACCCGGCGTGCGGCCCCCTCATCGACTCCATCGCCATCAAGGCGCTCGGCCCTCCACGTCGCGAGAAGGGTAACATGCTGAGGAACGGAGATTTCGAGGAAGGCCCGTTCATCTTCCCGGACACGGCGTGGGGCGCGCTGGTGCCGCCGATGGACGAGGACGACGTGTGCCCGCTGCCGGGGTGGATGGTCATGTCGGACACGAAGGTGGTCAAGTACGTGGACGCGGCGCACCACGCGGTGCCGCGCGGCGCGCGCGCCGTGGAGCTGGTGGCCGGCAGGGAGGCCGCGCTGCTGCAGGAGGTGCCGACGACGCCCGGGCGGTGGTACCGGCTGTCCTTCTCCGTCGGGGACGCGGGCAACGGGTGCGCGGAGCCGATGGTCGTGGAGGCCTACGCGGCGCGGGCGACGGCGAGGGTGTCGTACGAGTCCCGCGGGACGGGCGGGTCCAAGCGCGCCAGCCTCGAGTTCGCCGCGGCGGCGAACCTCACGCGCGTGGTGTTCCAGAGCTACAACCACCACACGAGGAAGACCGACGGGACGCTGTGCGGGCCGGTCCTGGACGACGTCGCCCTCGTCAGCGTTCGCAGGCACGCGGCGCGCCGGTTGCTCCTGTAGTCCGTTCCGGAACAGAGATTCTTCGCAACGATCCGCGTCCGCTGCGACTTGCTAGTTGCTACTGGCACTGAAACATACGAATGTGTACTGTAATTTGTGTCTGCTGGTGGCCGGACGGGGAGTAGCAGTCCGTACATGCGCATGCCTGGTATATCTGCCATGGCTGGCCGGGGAGTAACTTGTTTGGTGACATCATGGATTGCGTTCTTTTGTTGCATCACTGATGGAAGTTCAGAGAAAGAAGGTCGGAAAAAAACTAGAAAAAACGGAGCTACTGTAGCGGTTACACAAATCTTTATAACCAGATAGTGTGCGTGGTTGGGTTTGGGTACTTGGGTGTGTGGGACCAGGGTTCAAAATACCATTTGTAACCGCTTAGAATTCCACGAAAACCGACGATACCAGTCCGGAACGGTAGCGATTTCGACCGGTTAATCGCTCCCTAACCGTACCTAAAACAGCCCCCTTCCGGTTAACCGGCCGGTTTCACCGGTTTTCTGGGCCGGTTTTTTCCTCCCGAAAAAACCAACCGGAGCCGGTTTTGTGAACCCTGTGTGGGACTTGTCGACCCTGGGTGGAAGTGTGTGTGAGTGAGGCTTGACCATTATAAAAGCTAGTACATTTGTGTCTGAATTCTGCATTGAACTATGCATTCAGCAAACTCTAGCTCTAGTAGGGTAGGGAAGGTGCTCTTTCCTCCTCGTACTGACACGTACTCGTACCCAAGCTCATCTCTGTTCATTCTGTGATTGGCTCACGCCCCTGCCCTGTCTGATCTCGCTGGCGCGCGGCGAGTCGGCAACAGATAGTGACAGACAGCTGCGGACATGAGCTGGTACGAGATTCAGATATGCTCATGCAACATTTGCACGGCGCCACGCCAACGGAGCATATACTTTCGCACCAACGAACGTGACGGGACCGAGATGGGCTAATGATTGAGATTCAGATGTGCATGTATACTCGTATGATATTAGTGTGGTCAAAGGTGTTGACTTTCAAAGATGCTAGAGGGCGCATTTGAAAACTGATGTGGCCGGTGGGGAGGCCTCGACGGACGGATTGACGGCGGCCGACTGGCAGCGGCAAGTGGTGATGGCGGAGCAGATTCGCGGACGCGCCGAGCCACGCACGGGCGCGTGCCCTGGAGCGGCCGTGCGTTCCGGCGCACCGCACGCGCGCTGATCCAGCAACGGGGTAACCCGCTCGGGCACGCCGCGCGCGTATCGTCCTCAGCTCCATCCCGGCAAAGCCGCAGCAGGTTGCCGCCTCGCCGGCGCCGGTAGCCCGCCGCCCGCCCATCCTACCAGCAGCGCGCCACGCCGGCGAGTACCGGTTGTTCTCGCGGCCGTTGCGTTCGGGCGATGCGCAGCGCGCTGCGGGCCGCGCGCGGGGTGCGGCCGTGTGGAGAACTGAAACAAGAATTTTCCACGCACCGGTCGGTGACCACGCGAGCGAAGCAGGCCGCCACGTGACCGCGGGGGGCAGGAGCTGTGCCTGCAACAGAGCGGGTCCCCAACCCGATCGAGAGCCGCACGATCCCGGCCGGCGCGTCTCGCGGCGCCCCGCCCGTCGGCGGCATGCATCCGCCTACGCCCCCTGATTGCACGATCGCCACCATAAGTACGTAGCTGCTCTTATATAAGCTGCGGGGAGCCCGGTCCGTGTCGATGCCGCCGCTTGGCTTGCTCGCTTAAGCTTCACTATCAAAGCACTTTGGCTCGCACGGCCGTAGTTTACTGTGGCCGGCCGGTAGCTCTACATGCTCCACAAAAGCTCAAGAGCTACCAGCGAAACCTAGGCCCGTGAGGTCGTGAGGAGGAGGGAACGAACCTGCGCGCGATGGCGAGGAGGAGCACACGATCCGTGGCTCTCTTCTTGGTGCTCGGCGTTGCTGCTCGAGCGGCTTCTGCCGTCACCGATGGTGAGATCTCGCCAAACCCGTACTAGTAGTGTAACTAACCCTAGCACTATTTGCTATGTTTTGTTTTTTAAGTGAATGCTACTATGTGTATTCGCTAGGAGACTATACTAGTACAACTTTTTCGCTATCCTTATGGAACACGCCCAGCACTTTTTTTTCTTTGCTCTAATGCTTAGTAGATGCGCTCATGTTCTTGCTGTTTAGTTTTCGTAGGTTCAATGTCAACTATATGTTCCCGGGCCTCACTGGTTTTGACTTCTCAGTTGCACGGTAGCATAGTACGGACGCAGAGTGCATGAGGAGAAATGCAAAAACTCACCGTGTTTTTTTTTGTCTCGCCTCTTAGGGTGTACTTGGAAACCTTGCCCGCTTGCCTCCGCTGGCCAAGACTAGTCTTGCCAATGGAGGCGGGCCAATATGGCCCTCTGTGTGTAAGCACATACGGCAAAAAAACAAAACCACTTGTGAACTTTGCTCAACCAAGCTAGTTGGCTCGCCTATGCGGGCTACAAGGTTAAGTTGTGGTTGAATTTAGAGGGTAGACCGTGGATGCTGGCCAAATTGGCAACGATGCAACGTGACACCGCTAAAGATGTGGAGGCGAAAGTTTGGTGCATGGTGCCAAAAGATACAGAGATTAGTGAGGAACTACTTTTATATGCGGTATATGGATAGATGTAAGATGGAGGATCTTGATCCAATGAGCATAATTTCATATATTAATAAAAGCTTAAAATAATCTTGTTTTTCATATACAATCTTTGGATCTAGAAAATTTTGAAACTTGCTATGCTACAAGTATTTTTTTCTTTTTTAAGTGACAAATTCTAACTGTTGGATCTAAATTAGAGTGCTATATATTGTTCATTTTTGTCTTCAGACTCTGCTTCAGTCGAATGTCACAATGGCACAGCTCGCACTTACTTGTTACCAGCTTGCCTCCATCCTTTAGGTCATTACTTTTGGTCTCGCTACCCCTGCTATTGTATATCGCACTCCTTACCTAGCCCGACCGTTTCTTCTCCTCCTCCTCCTTTACCTGACAGGGATGGATGTAGCGGTGGGAAGGGCAGGGCTTGAGCCCCCCTACCGGTCTGAATTCCATGGAATCCCCTAAGCTCCTTCTACCAATTTGAGGAAGAAAAAGAGAAGGAGAGTCTGGAAAAAGGAGAGGAGAACCCCCTAGAACTCAATACTAGCTCCGTTCCTGGTGTCGGTGCCTGTTTGGCTGGTACGAAGAATAGTATTCAGCTAATAGATTGAATAGTGCGGCTGAAGTCTACTGACCAAGATAAGTTGGAAGAAGGGGTGAGTAAGATTCGAAGATGGATGGAACAGTTCACTGAAGAGATGCGAAGGAGAACGCCGGAGGACCTCTTCATCTAGTTGCTTTTGCTTTCTGGCATTCTTCGGCCACTTAGATAGTTTGTGTGGAGTTTCTGTTCGTTTGTCTTAGCCTGCTTGTCTGCTCTTCTCATGTAAGCTGGTAATCCCAGCGTCTTCGTAAAACGTTGTAACGCTACCTTATTCGCTTTCTATAAAAGCAGGGTTATGCCTTTGTCAAAAAAAAAAGGATTGAATAGTATTGTGCGAGAGAAAATAAACAGAGATAAACCGAACAGGTTCTGGTGGCAGCCCCACCAAGCCTCGTTGCTTTGGCCCTGCGCTCGTCTCCTCCGCCTGTCCATCCTGCCTTCATCAGATCTCCTTCTAAGCTGCTAGCACACAAGATTGCACGGCAGCCATAGAAACATGGAAATTTTGTTGCATGCATGCTTAGTTGAATCTTGAAGTACTAGTAATAATCTGCAAAATCAACCACCAATATAATGCAGTGACACGAGTCCACTTCCCAGGCTGTGTACATATATGTCTCCTGATCAGTTCTTACTTCTTACAACACCTTGTGCGCGCAGGAATTCTACCGAACGGACACTTTGAGCAAGGACCAGACAAGTCGCAGATGAACGGCACGAGGGTGATGTCTCCCTACGCCATACCCCACTGGGAGATTTCTGGCTTCGTGGAGTACATCGTGTCCGGCCAGAAGCAGGACGACATGATCCTGCCGGTGCCGGAAGGTGAGCAGGCCGTGCGGCTGGGCAACGATGCAACCATCCGGCAGCAGCTGGACGTGACCCGGCACACCTACTACTCCATCACCTTCGGCGCCGCGCGCACCTGCGCCCAGGGCGAGAAGCTGAACGTGTCGGTCACCCCGGAGTCCGGCCTTCTCCCGATCCAAACCGTCTACACCAGCAGCGGCTGGGACTCCTACTCATGGGCATTCAAGGCCAAGCACAGCACCGTCTTGCTCTCCATCCACAACCCCGGCCACGAGGACGACCCGGCGTGCGGCCCCCTCATCGACGCCATCGCCATCAAGGCCATCCGCCCTCCCCATCACGTCAAGAGTAAGATCGATTCCTCCATGTCCATGGCTCTGCAGACCTGAATTGGTAACCAGAAATCAGCTCACTGACACTTGAATCGGTGACTACTGAACCCAACTGAAGCAGACAACATGCTGAGGAACGGCGACTTCGAGGACGGGCCCTACATCTTCCCGAGCACGCCGTGGGGCGTGCTGGTGCCGCCGATCACGGAGGACGAGCACTCGCCGCTGCCCGGGTGGATGATCATGTCGGACACCAAGGTCGTCAAGTACGTGGACGCGGCGCACCACAGGGTGCCCCGCGGCTCCTACGCCGTGGAGCTGGTCGCCGGCAGGGAGTGCGCGCTGGTGCAGGAGGTGCGCACCGTGCCGGGCCGGCCGTACAGGCTCTCTTTCTCCGTCGGGGACGCCGGCAACGGGTGCGGCGGGCACCTGGGCGTCGTGGCCTACGCGTCGCGGGCGACGCTGGACGTGGCGTACGAGTCCCGCGGCGCCGGCGGGTCCAAGCGCGCCGAGCTCGAGTTCGTGGCGGACCACGACCTGACGCGCGTGGTGCTGCAGAGCGCCAACCACTACATGAAGCCGGACGCGACGCTCTGCGGGCCCGTCGTCGACGACATCTGGCTCGTCCCGGCGCACGCACACACGCCCACTGCACGCCGCCGGCTGCGTCTGTAGAGCACATCTTGGTAGGTGCGTGTTGTGAGTAGCCTGTTTCTCTTGCGAGCTCAGAAATCGCCTGGGATACATGGCGTATCGTCAGTGTCATAATAATGTGATTTGAGATAAGGTGTAACACTAATTAACATGTGCGCTGACAAGTGACAACTGAGCCCTGACGTGCTAGTAGTTGAAAGAGTTTGCAAATTGAGAGTGAAACTTGCATCCTTTGTGGCATGCACGTGGGAAGATTTGTGTCCATCCCTTAAGCACTAGAATTTTTATTTCATTATATATAAAAACTGGGATAATGGTAGCCTAACCAATCTGTCTCGAGTCCTACACTCAACACGGGTGGTAGACAATGTACACTGACACTAGAAAAAGGATGAAATTAAAGAAGTCAAGAAGCAACACAATTGAAAAATATGACTATATGAGGGTGAAACGACATTTAAACTTGCACAAGAGGGATAGATACATATAGAGTGGTATTTTTTGAATGAATCGACACTTTCAGTACTCCCTCCGTTCTAAATTACTCGTCACTCACTGTTGACTTTTGATAACAACATGACCATTCGTCTTATTCAAAAAAATTATGTGTATATTGTATGTTTTGTTTGTGATTTACTTCATTATCAAAGGTATTTTAAATTTAACTTGACATTTTGTATATTGACAATAATTCTTGAATAAGACAAATGGTCAAACGTTTTGATCAAAAGTAACATTGGCAAGTAATTTGGGACGGAGGGAGTAGTAATTTAAGTAACAATGATCTTTTATTGGGTTTTTTTTTGAAATCTTTTTATGGTATTTGACGACGACAACAACAACAGTGACCTTTCAGTGCTACTACAAACTTAGTATCTCTTTTTCAGTTCATAGTACCTAATTTGATAACTAGAACGCCCCCCCCCCTCCATTTCGTTGCAAGCTCCGGCACTGATACATAGTACCATTTTGTTAATGATGACACATGGGATCGGATTTTTTTTAGAAATTGGATTAAAATAACCCGGCCTCTACATTCCCCGGGGGAATGTATGTAGCCCATACAAGGTCCAAAAGAGCACAAATGCAGTACTTAGACTGTCACCACATCACAAAACCAACATGTTCACCGGACGCAAAAGACAGACCGAAAGCAAAGCACAAATGGAACAAGTTTGCTGCCACACACTCCATCGATATGCTACTGCTAATTAGTAATCCTTCTCAAGGAATTCCAGCCAAACTTGTTGAAGATTTCCAACGTCGTCGTCTCCAAACAACGGCTACCAAGCAGCAAGCACCTCCGCTTTTCCTCCTTGGTCAGAATTGACCAACTCTTGATCCAGAAGGCGCTTTTAAAAATTACATGCAAGCATGAACAAGGTTTTGATCTTTGAAAACCCGCATTATTCCTGCTAAGCCATATAGCCCAACACACTGTCGCTGTCCTTAGCAATACATGCTTTCTCTGTTTAGCACTAAAGCTTTTGATCCATGCCCCAAATATATCACTTATACTTCTTGGTTTTTTAATATCAAAAATTATACTGACCGTGCCCCAAACTTGCATAGCAATCGGGCAATAAAAAAAAAGGTGTTGAATCGTCTCATATTGACCACAAACACAACACTCGGTGCCACCTTTCCAATTCCTCTTAGCCAAATTATCTTTAATGAGGACCACTACTTTTCTTAAATACACAAAAAAATATTAATTTTTAACGGCACTTTAACTTTCCATGAAAAAATATCAAAGGGAACCCCTCCCTGGTCATACTATCATTATACATAGCTCGCACGGAGAAAGTTTTGCATCCATTCCAAACAAAAGTGTCTTTTCTCCTAGTAAGGCGTTTATCCAAAAGACACCTAACTCCAACCATTTAACCCAATTCTCTCCCACCACCGCCCGTCTAAAAAAAATATTAAGTGGCACCGTAATTAAAACTTGAGCCACTGTAACTTCATTTCATCTCAATTATCCGATCCCATGTGACATGCTGGCTATCACATGGGATCGGATAATTGAGATGAACTGAAGTCTTTGCTTGGAACACCAGTGTTAAACAGATAATGAGTTTTTGAAACAGACAATCACATGCGCTACCTTGGATCAACATCATGTGACTCAGAATAGTAATTTGCACGATTTGCACAAAGAAGTTGGTTTGCACCTGATACGTTGCCTAAATAGTTTTTATAAAAATAATTAGCATGACATATAAGCATTGTTGATATGGCTGGAAAGTCAGAGAAAGAAAGAAGGAAAATGTCACTCATGCAGGAAACAGAACCAATACCGGTTTGGTCAAAGCCAAAGGATTTTCATTTTGTTTTTGGAACAAACTTCAGGTGAGAAGGTGGAGTCGCAACGAGCGAGTTCGCCGTGTAGATCTGAGCCGCTCTCTGTGCTCTTTTTTTTTGTTTAGAAAAAAAGATATATTTTTTACTTTGCGGATGCTTTGAGTCAATGCTTTGGACGGTGGAAGGCATCAGTTTTTTTAAAAAGAAAGCATGGCAGCCGCGAGACCAATCGTATCGATGCAAAATTACTGAGACACCACGAGACGGTGGCAGATGCTGTGTAGCGATCAGTCCCCGCACCGAGCCGCGAGGCGCGCGCGGCGGAGGCCGGCCGTCGTCCGTGCGCAGAGAGCTGGAGACAGTGCGTGGCAGATGGCGGCGCGCCGCCAGCGTGCATGGTGTAACTATGTGCCACCCCATACTCGCGCGCGTCGCGCCGGCGTGGTCCGGGCCACGGCCGTCGCGGCGGGCGTTGGGCACCGCCGTCGTGTAGGACTGGGAGCTGAATCGGAATCTTCGACGTGCTCCGATGTCCACCCATGAGGCCAATGCATGAGAGCGAAGCAGAGCGGCACGTGAGTGCACGCAGCTGGGTCCATATGCAAGGATTCCGAGCCGAAGCTGCCGAGAGACGTACGGGTACGGCGGCCACCTCCCCTGCTCCAACTCCAAGAGGCGAGAGAGATGCCCGCTGCCGCGGGCACGATCCGGCCGGCGCGTCTCGCGGCGCGCCCTCCGTCGGCCGCGGCCCGTGGCCACGCGCGCCTTGATGCGTACGGAGAGGGGGAGGCGCCGGAGCGGAGACCCGCTAATAAGTGGCAGCTCTTATATAAGGGCTCCATATCTGACGACGATCTAAGGGCGCTATAGCTTTGTCTGTACTACCTCGGAGCTCAGGAGGTACGGACGGTACCAGTCACAGCGAGCGAGATCGAAACGATGAGAAGGGAGTCGTCGGAGATGAGCAAGGCCGCTCGTCACCTGGCACAGTTCTTCTTCCTGCTCTTGCTTGTCAGCGTGTACGCTCGAGCTGTTTCTGCCGTCGTCAGCGATGGTGAGGTCTAGCAAACTAGCACTCTCTGCTGATACTAATCTTTTGCTTTGACGCAGCAGTATTGTCGTTCGTAATGTCATGTTCGACATTTTATCTGTTCACCTTCTGGCTGTTAATGTTATTAGCTAACGTTGGCCGTCTAGTATTTTTCTTCTTCTTCTGTGATGCTAATGCTATCGAAGTTATTCTGATTTATTCTCTTGTTGGTTACAGTTTACACAGTGCTCCATCTTTTTGTTTTCATGCATGTTATATTGTGGCTTATCCTCTTGTTGCATTGGTTACAGTTGATCTTAATATCCTTTTGGTGGCGTTGACTAAACGGTGCTGCGGTACTCTATATCCTTCATGCGTAGTGGCATATCCAAGATTCCGTTTGCCTGATTGACATCTAGCTCATATGCATGATGCAAATTTGACTTTATAACTACAGCAGGTGACACGGTGCCAGTCACATGGCGTGCACTGCACTGCAGAGTTCACATCGGTGATGTGCACAAGGAAGAGTGCATATACATCATGTGTCAGTCCTAATAACATAATTGTGAATTGTTTCCCATGGTTTGACCGTAAAAATTTCGGTTTTATGAGATTAGCAGTACGGAGTCCGTTTTCAGTTTCTGACAACTAGAATGACCGATGATGTCGCGTGCAGGCCTGTTACCAAACGGCAACTTCGAGCAAGGGCCGAACGAGTCCGATCTGAACGGCACCCGGGTGACCGGCCGCTACGCCATACCGCACTGGGAGATCTCAGGGTTCGTGGAGTACATCCAGTCCGGCCACACGCAGGAGGACATGATCCTGCCGGTGCCGGAGGGCGACCGGGCCGTGCGGCTGGGCAACGACGCCACCATCCGGCAGGAGCTGCGCGTCACCCGGCAAGCCTACTACTCCATCATCTTCACCGCCGCGCGGTCGTGCGCCCAGGCCGAGGCGCTCAACGTCTCCGTCACCCCGGACTTCGGCGTCCTCCCCATCCAGACGGTCTACACCAGCAGCGGCTGGGACTCCTACTCCTGGGCCTTCAAGGCCAAGCACAGCTCCGTGTGCCTCTCCATCCACAACCCCGGCCACGAGGAGAAACCGGCGTGCGGGCCGCTCATCGACTTCGTCGCCATCAAGAACCTCCACCCTCCCCAACACACCCCAGGTAATCTCTCTCGCGACAGCCGGCACTAAGAGTCTACGAAGATTTTTCAACTTGTTGTCAGGTAAAAAAAATTAACCGTGTATATATACGTGCGTGGTCACAGTCCACCAATTCGATCGTGTATTCAACATGTTGAGGAACGGTGACTTCGAGGAGGGGCCCTACATCTTCCCCGACGTGCCGTGGGGCGTGCTGGTGCCGCCGATGTCGGAGGACCTCTACTCGCCGCTGCCGGGGTGGATGGTCCTGTCCGACACCAAGGTGGTCAAGTACGTGGACGCGGCGCACCACGCGGTGCCCCGCGGCGCGCGCGCCGTGGAGCTGGTGGCCGGCATGGAGTGCGCGCTGGCGCAGGAGGCGCGCACCGTGCCCGGCCGGTGGTACAGGCTCTCCTTCTCCGTCGGGGACGGCGGCGGCGGCTGCGTCGGGTCCCTCGGCGTGGACGCGTACGCGGGGCAGGCGAGGACCAAGGTGTCGTACGACTCCCGCGGCGCCGGCGGGCACAGGCGCGTCGACATGGACTTCGCGGCGGCCGAGAACCTGACGCGCGTGGTGTTCCACAGCTCCAACTACCACATGAAGTCCGACGGCACGCTGTGCGGCCCGGTCGTCGACGACGTCTCCCTCGTCGCCGTGCACAAGCACGCTGCCCGCCGGCTGCGCATGTAAGGCGCCGTCCCAAGTGTCATATGGTGGTGTGCGTTTGATCGATGCGGCCGTTCCTGGGCCTGTCCAAGAACTTCAAGTATCCGTAGAGCTCCCAAAACTGTGCCACTTTGGCTGGATGGTGCAAGACTTGATGTCGAACTAGATCGAGATGAGATGCTAGCTGAACTAGAGTTTAAAGATGCGCTGATTAAGTGCTGATGTGTTTGTTGTTCTGCTGGTTGGAAATAACAGACTGGAATTTGCGTCTGTTAGCATGCTCGAGGTCGAGGGCACATGATGTACATCTGTGTCAGGCTGTTGATTCCCAGAAATGACACATAAACAGAGTAACGTTTGCAGGCATGTGCCATACTGCCATGCACGTTATTTACAGCGTTTTATACAACTGTAGAATTCCTCTGGGTGCATATGCTTCCCTGATGCCCCCTGGACTGTAGTTCAAGTCAGCCGGTGCAATTAGTCAACAGCTTAGAGCTCCCGTCTTCCTTTTGGATCGACCTAGGCGGAGAATTATTCAGTATTGTTCCGCATTTCTCAAACTAAAAGTTCCATTTAGAAACTGTTTGAACTTTGAAAATACATTCTGTTCGATAGTTAACTGGATAGTTAGGTTTTACAAAAGTCACGGGGGATGAGATTCCCCAGCATTTCACAAAATAAAGTTTCAATGAGAACCTGTCTGACTGAATTCTGAACCACAATTTAACAGTTGTCCTTAGATAGTAGGTAACGGGGATGAGAGTCCCCCACCTGAACAATATTTCCACTGAAGTTGCGGCCGAAGCTATGTATGGAGTGTGTCGGGCAACAATATATGATTGGGCATAACCCTAGAGCAGGCCAGAAGCACATGAACACCACGACACAACTGAGACACAGCAGTTCCACAAAAAAAAAAAAAAAAAGAAGAAGAAAAAAAAACTGAGACACAGCAGAGAGAAGAGGGGAACAATTCAAAGACAAAGCAATGAGTCCATGACACAAGATAAAAGATGACATAATTCAATTAATAGTTAATTAGCTACTCCTCCGTTTCAAATTACTTGTCGTTTCAGCTTTTCTAGATACATATATATTTCGTTATGCACCTAGCTAGACATAGATACATACATATCTAAGTGTCTAACTAAAGATAAGTATTTAGATTAGTCAAAATGACAAGTAATTTGGGACGGAGGGAGTATTTTGTTTGAAAAAGATGTTTGAGTGCATAAACTATTAGAAATTTAGAATTCGGCCCGTTTCCTACATGATGCCCCTTAAGGTTCCGAGGAATACTGAAGTATAAGAGCAGTCCATCAAGAACTTTAACACTTGAGCAAAGCTTCTTCTCACGAATAACTAAAAAGAACTCCCCAAATTATTCCCATGAAATGATTGCGACAGAAAACGATATATGTTATGGAAAAATTCGGCGAACCATAGTAGAATATACCAACCCATGGTAATAAAATATCTATGGGTAACCAACCCATGGTAATAAAAGCACATATACCTTCAGTGTATAGTCGAACAGTTATTATCTAAAAAAAGTAGTTACATACACCGAAATGTTAATAACTATTAACTTACAAACTCATATTGCATTGCGCGGCTTCTCTTATTGTAGCTCATAGACATATAGCGAAAGAGTAAAAGGGAAATTCTGGAAGCAAATATCAAAACCACTTAGTATGAGCTTTCTCCTGACTCCTACTAAGCGTGAAACAAGCTAGCCGGTCGGAAGAATGCAACTTGCGGCGAACGTAATACGTGCATGCTGATGATGGCCTGAACTCGATCTCTCAAGCTCGAACCTGTCTAGTGCCCGGGGCCTCTAGGGCTCTGGCCTTGGGTGAGCTGCGCCACCCACGCCATGATCAGCGACCTCGCCCTCTCGTGCAGCGCGGGGTGGTGGTCGGCGTACTGCTGCCCCTCCGGCAGCCGCCTGGCCGCCTCGACGGCAGTAAGAAGAACAGTGGACGAGAATACCACGGCGAGCAGCGAGAAGGTGAGGATTCCTCTCAGCTGGGACGACGTCATGGTGGGCAAGACGATCGAGGTTGAAGAAGCCCTAGCTACTTGCTTCTACGACCTGCTTGTCAGCGCTAAAGTGTTTGTGTGCTATGTGAGATGTTGTGGTTGGCCAGCTTCTGTGGGCATGCCTCTATTTATAACCTGCAAGAGATTGCACGAGAGAATGTGCTTGCATTGTATGTGCAAGTTTAATTAAAAAGAAGCCTTGGCCTATACTACAGCTAGGAGTACTGCTGAATCGCTTGGATGCAACGAATCTTTGATCCGAGAGTTTGCCATAACTGCGGCAGGAAAAACGAGGCCGATCGCTCGACTTTTCACGCGCGGACAGTGGACGGTTTGCGGTAGGGAAGTGCGGTCGACCAGTAGGCCAACTAGCTAGAGCTAGCTGCAGTTTGTTGTACGCATGCAGCTTGTTCCGTTGGCATGGCGCCGGCCAGAGTCTGATATAGGACGAAGATCATGTGATCGAAGCACGGTTAAACTGTTCTAAAGTTCTTATAAACAGCTATGCAGATACTATCCGTATCAAGAATCTGCTTAGCTGAGCTAGAGCCACTAGTTTTCGGTAGTGTGTGGAGCTCAGCGTTTGACAGGGTACATAGCGAATTAGTTTTCAGAAAATTTTGAATAATAAAGGCAGTCCCAATGAAAGACACTGACACGGTTTTCATAACACAACGAATTAGTTTCTCTCACATTGCGGTTTAGTTTAAAAAAAATTGAACTATAAAGGCAGTCCCACTGAAAGACACTGACACGGTTTTAATAACACAAAAAATCATCTATAGAAACTATCTTCCACAGTGAAAATGTCTTCGAGTAATAATTGCAATATCTTTATCTCTCCCACCTCTATCTTTTTCCTCCAATAGAAATGTGACATGAGTGTCCTAGAAACTAGTGATTTCTCCCCAATGGCGATTTCATAGTTTATTATGCATTAGGTGAAGAGTAGACATATTTTATACATAAGGGCACTCCCAACCCAGACTCTACCATAGAGTCCATAGTCATTAAATGTGGTGTCACATAGGCAATTTGGCTGAACATTTATTGAGGAAAGAGGGGGAAAACGAAGACGTTGTTTCTCATCTGGACGTCGAGTCCTCGTGCGCATCGAGGCCATCGACTCCACACAGACTCGCGTTGGGGAAGCGCTCCTCGATTCTATGGATCCCGTGCGCTCCCTCGCCCGCCACCGCTGAGCGAGTTTCCTCTCCTCCGCTCGCGCGCCTCCCGCTCCAGCCTTCTCTCGCGCTCCCCCGTCCGTAGTTCTTGCGTCGTCTCCGGCGGTGAGGAGGTGGAGCTTGTCCTCGCCGGCGACTGGGTACCGGACGACGCGGGCGGTGGGTCTCGGCGGCGACCAGGTGGAGCTTGTCCTCGCCGGCGACTGGGTACCGGACGACACGGGCGGCGGGTCTCGGCGGCGACCAGGTGGAGGCTCGCCCTCCGCGCGCCCGCCGAGCTTGCTGGGGAAGAGGGAGCCGCCGCCTGAGATACTGCCGGCCAGATTTGACGAGGACTGAAGCGGATCTGGCGGGTGCGCGACGAATTTCGTCGGTGGAGCTCCACACTGCCGCCGGCTGTCGGACTCGTGCCGCCCGAGCTCCACGGCCTTGCGTCCCCGCCAGCCGCCGTCAGCTCTGCCCGAGCGAGCTCCACACCCCCATCGACCGTTGCCAGCCGCCAATCAATCTCGTCGCCGCAGTTGACCGCCATGAACTGCACGTCCGCACTGCCGAAGCTTCCTGTCTGTGCATGGCTGCATCCCCCGTGCAAGCTTCCTGTCACTGCTCATGGGCGCTCGCCTCAAGCACGACAAGGATGGACCATGGATTGAAGACAGAAAGAACAGAGAGGAAGAGGTTGAAGGCTCTGCACAACACTGCACTTTGCGAGTGTGTTCCAAACAATGGTCTGGTGATACAGGGTGGATCACATGGTTATGCCACAACAGATCAGTTTGTTTTGTGTTGAGTAAATCTCTAGAAACTAGTGTTATAATTTCTGTATTGGGGACAATAGTTTCTTGTGTTAGAGTCTTGAACTCAAAGACTCTATGGGTAGAGTCTGGGTTGGGAGTGCCCTAAGGAAACCATTTTTATGATTTTTGCTATCTTTCTTCATTAATTATATTGTCATGTCATCATTTTGCCTGTACGGCAAGTTATTTAGAAATCATCGTCAATATACTATTGGGACTGCTCTTATTCCATATGCTAAGTCGGTTTGGCTACAGCAATTCTAAACCCGCACTAACTCCTTATGATGCCAGCTTGGTTCTAAGGAAGAACCTGAGGATAATGGTGGATCAGCTGAGGTACTCCCAGATCATTGGTTCATTAATGTATCTGACTAGCGCCACGAGACCTGATATTGCATATGCGGTTAGTAAACTGAGCCGGTTTGTTTCAAACCCGGGCAGTGAACACTGGCATGCTCTCGAGCGGGTAATGCGCTATCTAGTGGGCACTATGAACTATGGCATTCACTATTCCGGAGACCCCAAAGTCTTGGAGGGATATAGTGATGCAAACTGGATTTCTGATGCAGATGAGTTAAAAGCCACAAGTAGATATGTGTTCACACTTGGAGGTGGCGCTGTTTCCTGGAAGTCTTGCAAGCAAACCATTCTAACCAGGTCAACAATGGAAGCAGAACTCGCAGCATTGGATACTGCCACTGTAGAGGCTGAGTGGCTTCGTGAACTCCTAATGGACTTGTCGATAGTTGAAAAACCGATACCGGCAATTCTAATGAACTGTGATAATCAAACGGTGATTGTCAAGGTGAACAGTTCAAAGGACAACATGAAGTCATCCAGGCATGTTAAGAGGCGGTTGAAATCTGTCAGGAAATTGAGAAGCACCGGTGTCATAGCTTTGGATTACATCCATACGTCTAAGAACCTGGCAGATCAATTTACAAAGGGTTTGTCACGTATTGTGATAGATCATGCATCTATCGAACTGGGCTTGAGACCCACGTGAGTTTCTCCATAGTGGTAACCTGTCTTATGTGATCGGAGATCCCGTGAATTAAGATGGTGAAACAAGCTATGGTTTGACTGAGAGAAGAGAACCTTTGAGAAGGCTCAGTTCATGGAAAAGATGCATTTCTCTTCAAAACTGTATGGCAGGATGGTATTTATACCTTAATGTGCTCCAAGTGACTTTCATGAAACAAGGAAGTTGTTTCTCTGAAGCAAAGACATAGTCCTACAGTATGTCTAGAAGGAACACACCTATATGAGTATTGACTACTGGTCATAGTCTATGAGAGTTGGGTGATCTCTAGAAAACTCATGAAGAGGCACGGAGTGTGACCCATAAGCTCCAACCCGCGGGGATGCTATGTGCAGCCAAGTATCAGTAAAGGGCTCTAGCCAAGCTTAGATGCACAAAACTGACAATTCAAGGCATAGTCCATTGTTCAGTTGCAAATAAGTGTAACTAGAGTTCCTGGTGGATGTTCAACTTAACAGTCTCCATCGTGGTACTGGTATATCAAAAACAAAAGGGAAGATGAGAGCATTTCCAATGTGGCTTGAAATTCTTGGTGGGGATTGTTAGAATAAATGGGCCTAGGGCCATTTATTGTAATAATGAAAGAATTAAAAGCCCATGTGTTTAATGCTAAGGAAAAGAGAGAAATACCGTATGGGTATTGGAGGAGTCTCCCATCCAACTTATTAGGTAACCTTTCGGTACACCTCTTGTGAAGTTGAATAAAGGAGATATGCGTGCCATACGCGCGCGCGCTCGCTCGCCTCGCCGAGCCGGGCCGAGGCCGTGGGCGTGGCCGTGGGCGTGACGTGTCGAGACGAGCGGGCGGTGCGGTGCGGTCGGTCGGACGGACGGACGTGATGTGTTGCGGGGCGGGAGCATCTTTTTGCTGTTGATGGCTGTTGATGACTCCTTAATTGTGACCGTTACTGTTGGCTGTTGATGGCTCCTTAATCGTGACAGTTACTAGGAGCCCTTAACCGCGACAGTTACAATACAATCAACCGTGACAGTTACTACTCAGCACGTCCAGGTTCATCCCCCCTTCCGCACATGTTCGCCTATATAAGAAGGCCTTCCTCCTCCTCCTCAGATTACCAATTCACAAGTCCAGGTACTTCTGCTTAGGAGACCTCTCTCTTCTCCCTCTGTTTGCTGCTCTCTTTTGCATCCCCATCGCTTGCACCGCGCGCACGGTACCGGCGAGAGCAGAGCCTCCGGAACCTCGTCCTGCTGCTGAGATCCTGCTCGGGATAGGCGGGCGATAAGGTTTTTGGGGAGCGTCTTCACGCGACTGCTCGCTCCCGTACGACTACTTCCTCTACGTCGACGACAAACGAACGAACGACTACTTCCTCTACGTCGACTACGAGCGAACGACTACTTCATCTACAACTGGTCTGCACTGCGATCATCTGCCTGCATCGACTGTGTACGGCTACACCGATTGAGGTCACTCACAATGGGTGATAACGGAAAATCGGGTGACGCCGTCACCCAATCTTCCACAGGGTACTCTCTCAAACCAATGTTCATGTTTATTAGTTGTATAATCATGAATATTGTTATGTTTAATTGTTGTTTAAACATACACACATGCACATGGATTGTTTCACTCACCGTAATATTGAAATGTCTATTAAATTATGGAATTAAAATATGCCAAAATGTTGCCTATCATCTAACATATACTATTGGGACTGCTCTTATTCCATATTCTTCAGATCAAGCGTTTTGTTGGACAATATTTGGTTTGTCTTGTGATCCAATTGTAACTTAATTGGTGTCACTTTGTAATACTTCTCTCTTTTCCGCATCTAGATGCATATCAAAAGAAATGTATTTAGAAAAGTCAAAACGATAAGTAATTTGGAACGGAGAGAGGCACAATATTTGTTCTGAAAGGAACACAATATATAGCGCAGTTAAACAACCCTGCAACAGTTCAGACTTCAGATACATCTAAAAAAAAAAGTTCAGACTTCAGATCGCGTCGCGCCACTTACGCTATCTGTATTTCTTCTTCAGATCACATGAACATGCACGCTGTGCCGGGCCGGAAGAGTACGTATGGAGCTACTTCTACTACTGGGCTAGACTCATCACGCGGTCGCATTTGGTAGATCTCTCGGAAATTTAGGCGAGTGATGGAAGTTTGGTCCGGATCGGACGCCTCCACCCGCCTTTGTTTACCTTCCACGACGCGCACCGTCGTGGGGTGTGTGGGTTTCAATTCAGGGCACGCGGGGCACAAGCGCCAGGCAGCGCCAAGCACAAGAAGAGCCCGCAATCTCGCGCGCCTTGCCGCCCCGCGCGCGGGACACCACAGAGTACCGGAACTAACTGGCCTATACCCGTAGGGGCGTAGCCGTGTATGGGCTATGTGGTGACCCTTTGGTTCCGATCATTGACCCTACGCCATTTCTCTATGAGCTACATGGCGGTCGGTGGCCGGTCGAGACTTGTTGAAAAGAGTTGCAACGTCGTACTAACGCCTCTAGTACCTGCCTTCCACTTGCAGCAACAAGTATCATGCCAGCACGAACGTGAACCCTATTTTTATTCTTTTTTTTTTTGTGAAAGTTAGTAGTGTGGATGTTGATGTGTAAATTGGATTCCCGATCCAATTCTCATCTTTTTTCTAAAGACGTGCATAGCACGTTTTTCATTAAGAAGAAGAGAGGGTTATAAACGACCGAAAGCGGAACACAAAGGAAGAGAACAGCACAAACAAAGGCAGACGCAGCCGCGAACAACACGACCAGAGCGGACGCAGCCGCGAACAAACACAAGACAAAAACAGAAGACTCCTAACCTCACCGCCCGAAAAGCCAACCGAAGGACTGAACCTGCAGAAAGGAGCGCACTGCCGCCGAGGATGTCGTCAAGGGTGAGCAAGCAAGAACGGAGACAACCACGAAGAACCAAACCGCGGTGGCGAAGATCCGCCAAGCACGCCAAGGAGGCAAAGTAACGACCAACCAACAACCACGAACACGACGGCAAAACCTCCGCCGGAAGAAGCACGACGGCCAAGCATCCGTCAACACAAGACCACCATCTGCACGACAGGGCCGTAGACAACTGTCACGACCAACAACCAACATGCCAACATCAGCAACCAACACGGTAGGGCGGCAAAGCATCCGCCACGACCACGACCACCATGACAACAGTGCGAAGAATCGAGCGCAGGCAGGAACAGAGGAGGGAACTACGCCAACCACATAGGCAACTGCAGGGAGGGGCAATCGAATGATGTCTCCAAGGAGAACACGGCGCCACATGGCATCGACATCACCAGCCTGCAAGCAGGCAAAGGCTTTCGCCTCTACCCCAACCCCCAGCACGTCTGACACCATGGGCAAAAATGCCACCAAGGCGCCGGACGCCAGTGGGGGGAGCCGCCCCACCAGACTTAGCATCAACACCTCCAAGGAGGGGAACGACGCCCGCAAGCGCCGTCGTTGAATGCCCAGCATCGGGCAAGGTTTTCACCTAAAAGTCTAGGTATCGGGCGACCCCCGCTCGGGCGGCAATGACATGCAGCGTCCCCCACGACACCAGGCTCGGACCAGGTGACCGTAGAACCGACCAGCACGACCCCAAGGGCGATGAAAGGACGCTCCTTTGGCAGCAGACCCCTCCCCGGAACCGAAGAAGACGACCACAGCTGACTGCCACTGCCTAGGATTAGCAACAGATACCCGATCTGCGGCGGCACCCCCGACCAGGACCACCGTAGAGCACTAGGTCCGCACACATGGGAACAGGATCGCGACCCCGGGCACCATGCCCGACGACGACCAGGTCGTGCCCGATTCCCATCCAAGAACAAGACGTGAAGGTAAGGGCGGATCCAGTTTCTCCTCTCTTTCTCTTCTTCCTCATCATTTTCTTCTTCCACTTCCTCCACGGTTGGAATTTCTTGGGGGGCGGGGGGCTCCACTGGAGTGCGTGGGGGTGGGGGTGGGTGGGTGGGGGGGCTCGAGCTAGGGATGGCAGTCGGACCCATGGGTGCGGGTCCCCACGGGTTTCACACCCAATGGGTGCGGGCGCGGGTGCAGAACTTCACCCACGGGTCTACACCCGACCCGACCCGTATTAAGTGGGTGTGGGTGCGGGTGCACATTTTAACCCGTGGGTGACCCATGGGGCCCAAAATAATAATTTATATTTATATTTTTATAGGTACTAAACCTATTTGATAGATTTATGATGATTGTTGTTGTAATATGTTTGGTGTTTTCAATCTTAAGGTTAGGTTTAAGTCTTTATTCTATATTTGATTATGTGATGTATTGAGTATGGTGACTAATTTACTTTCTTGTTGGAATTATAAACATTTATGGGACATGATGTGACTATAAGTGGAAGTTTGGCTTGTTAGACTGAATCCAACAGCGAGAGGCAAAATCACTTTTGCCTCCCGCTGGCTACTATGCATGGCCGGAATCCCCTCCAACAGAGAATGCATCCGGCGAGGCAAACTGCCTATGCAGGAGAGAGGGGATGCAAAATTGCATCCCCTCTCTCCTCGAAGGCAAAAGGCCGCCGGCCCGAGCGGGAGGGGAGCGGAGGAGAGCTCCAGCGGCGCCAGGTAGGAGAAGCTCGAATCGACGATGGTGAAGCTCGAATTGGCACCGGTGGAGCTTGAATTGGCGCATGCGGAGTTGAATCGGCGCCTCGTGAGCTCCTCTGATCCTCCGTCGCGGCCGCCTCGGCTCCTGCGCTCCTCCGCGGCGGGCGGTGCCGACGGGGCCTTCCGCGCTGGCCGCCGCCCCAGGCGCCTTCTCCCGCTGCGGAACTGCCCCGTGCCGCCGTCGGTCGCTGCCCTCGACGTCGGGAGGAGGCCGCGCGCCCGCCGGGAAAGATGTCGTCACTGGTGGTGTCCCCGCCCCGCCGTGGGCGAGCCCGCTGGTGCGCAGAAGGCCGGGCCCAAGCAGGAGGTCGTCGTCCTCGATCCCGCCAGGGGGGGGTGGAGCAGAGGTCGGGTTGGGAGTTGGGCCGGGGGCGCCGGGGGGTGGGGATGCCTTTTGCTTTGCCTCGCGTCTGTTGGAGACGATGATTTTTGCAGGGACGACGCAGTTGCTGTGCGTGAGGCAAAAGAGGGAATGCATCGCCTATTTTGCCTTCCATTGTTGAAGTCAGCCTTAGAACGATCTATTTGTAACTTTTATGATTTTATCCTATTATATTGCTTGATATAATGTTTATATATGTCATATACTGTGATGGACCCAGTGGGTGCCCGACACCCAGCGGGTGCCCAGTGGATGTGGGTGCGGGTGTGAAATTTCACCCATGGGTGTGGTAATGGGTGGGTGTAGCTAAATATGATGGGTGGGTTTTGCTCCACCCGCACCCGACCCGACCCATTGCCATCCCTAGCTCCAGCCTCAACGCTGGATTCGCCCATGCGTGAAGGTGTTGTAGATTGATCCCATTTCCCTCTCTCTAGTACACAAGATCATCACAAGAGTAGCACAAGAGACAAGTATGTGATAGATCTATGCATATTCTCATTAGTCATTTGGTATTACCGACATATAGCTCAATGCCATATAGTGCATTGGAGGTTATTAGATGTAGCCTTCAAGGCACATCTAGTAACCTCTAATTATACCTGAGCATTTTCAATCCGGCCCGGCCCACCCACGGACCTTACTGGGCGGGTGTGTGCATAGATCTTGCAGTCCGAGAAAAAAATCTTGACCCGAGCCCATCCCGAAATGCTGTTTTTAGCTATTTTACACTATAAAATGCGCGGGTGGCCCGCCCAAGCCCGGACCTGACCCGAAAATTGAGGCCCAACACGTCCAGTGGGACGGTCATGGGCAGGATTTTCTCAACCCGAAATAACTGGGTTTTCTTCGGCCCTGCCCGAACCCGGCCCGGCCCAAAAAATGCTCAGGTCTACATCCAATGCACTATATGGCATTAAGGTCTGAGCCCACTCATCTTCGTAGTGGAGAATTTATAACAGATGAAATGCTCACCCTCTATCTTCCTCTCTTTAGAGCAACTCCAGCAAGGGCCTCCATATGGGCCTCTACTCCAAAATTTGGAGGTTTGGTGCAAAAAACCAACTCCAGCAGGACCTCCAAATAAGCCTCCATTTTGCATACCCCTCCAAATTTCCCATCTCAACCTCCATTCCTGGAGGCCCTCCATCCTCCCCTCCAAACTGTGGGCCCCACCATTTCTTTTTTCCCCAATCTCCTCTCCTGTCACGGACTCACGGCTCGCACCCGCCGCCGCCCCCTCCTCCGCCGCCGCCTCCCCTGCCTTGCGCCCGCGGGAGTTGCCTCCGCCTTCCTCCCCTCTCTCTCTCCCTCTCTACCCCTCCCTCTTCCTCCCGTAGATGCGGCATCCCCTCCCCTGCCTCGTGCATGCGGCGCGGTGCGGCATCTCGTCTGCTCTGCTCCATCTTCTTGGCCTGCGCGGCGCGGGTCGCATGGCGCCGCCGCCTCCGTGCGTGGAGGGCGCGACGGAAGAGCGCGGCGGGCACGCGCACCGCGGCGAGGATGACGAGCTCGACGACGGCACATGGGAAGCAGCAACACACGGTCCTCGTCCCCGCCTGCAACCTCCCCGCACCGAGGCTGACTCCCTGTGTGTGCCGCCGCTTCTGCTCCGACGCGCCTCCACGGGCGGGGACCAACACAGCTGCCATGGACCCTGCTACGGCACATGTACGGCGACGGCTGCAGGAGCGGGGCTCTCCGGGCCCCGGCCTCCCGCGGGGCGCACGGTGGCCGGAGGCACGGCCGCCCAGGTCTCCGCAGTGGCGCGCGGTGTTCGGCACGGCGAGTCCTATCTCTTGCGGCGGCGCGCGGCGTTCGGCATGGCGGAGCACGAGCACGGCATTCGGCATGGCGGAGCACGCGCACGACGTTCGGCATGGCGGAGCACGCGCACGCGGGCACAACACCGGGAGATGGACGCCTGCGTGTGCGGCGACGAGAGCGCCAGTGGCCGGAGCTCTGTCGCCCTGCCCTGGTCGTTGTTCCGTTCTGGAGCTGGCGCGCGTCCTCACAAGTCAGGAGGCACGATTCGACGCCGGCGGACGGGGGTGGAGCTCCTGCGGCGAACGGGGGCGTGCGGCCTCGGTGGCGCCCTAGCGCGGGTCTGCCGGCGCGGCCGGCGCATCTGCCGGTGAAGGGGGCGGCGCAGACCGGCGGTGGAAGGTTGGGTCCGGGCGTGGCAGCGGAGAGGGGCGGGGGCGATTAGGCGGCCCGCCGGCGAAGGGAGGAGAGCGGCGGGGAGCATGGCACCCTGGCAGGCGGGGGTGAGTGGTGAGAGAGGTGCGGCGAGTCGGCGAGTGTGCCGTGCCGTGCCGTGCCGGCGAGTTAGGGGGACTAGCGATGCATAGAAACGACCCAGGCGGACGAAACGCATGAAGGTGGGAGAGGAGTTAATTGGAATCTTTGTAAGACAGATGGGGTCCACCTCAAAATAGAGGTCTGAATGGATATCCCTGCTGGAGTTGAGTGTCAATTTTGGGCCTCTATTTTTTGCAGTTGGACCTTCAATTGAGTTTTGAAGGCCTCAATTTGCAGGTGCTTGCTGGAGTTGCTCTTAGTGAGATTTTTTAGAGCATCTAGAGAGGGAAAGTATGGGCCGCAAGTATGGAATAAGACTGGCCCGGTCACACGAGGTCAAGTCAAAACACATTTTGGGCCAAATCTTGCTTGGTATTAGTAGTAGCCCAGCACATTAACCACCAGACAAACTTTACGGCCCAACCCAGTTATCTGACAGATAAGGAAGAGTTACTACCGAGATGGGCCTGAGCCCCTCCAAGCGCGTGGACGCCGCGCTGCGGCGCGCGCCGGCGTTCGCCGCCGCCTGCGACGCCGCCTTCGACCGGTGCCTCGCGGACGCGCAGGGCGCCTTCGGGGGCGTCCGCCGGTACCAGCTCGCGGACGCCGCGGCGCACCTCCACTCGTCGCTCCGCGCGTCGGTCCCGCTGGTCCGGCGCTGGGTGCCCTCGCCGCCGCCCCGCGCCCGCGTCGACGCCGCGCTCCGCGCATCGGGGCTCGAGGGCGAGGCGGAGCTCTCCCGGCCCCAGTTCGGGGGGTTCGCCACCGAGCTGTTCAGGGAGGCCGTGCTGGCCGGCGCGGCGGAGGCGGCGCTCGTGCGCGCCCCCGCCGCCGCGGCCGGGATCGTCGGGGTGGGGCTGGCTGCGCGCGCCGCGCCCGCGGTGGTCGGGAGGGTCGTCGCCGTCTACGCCGCGGGCGTCGCCGCCGCGGTTTACCTCAGCCTGGGCTAGGTTTTCCCTTGTTGTGTTGCCGCGGAACCTCCTGGACTTGGATGTACAAAGGATCTGTTTCTGCAGTTCTGCTGCGTCGTTGTGTGTTCAGCTATGAATTCGCCGGCAGTTGTTGCAAAAATAATGCATAGTATGATCGGATTCAACTAAAATGCCATTGAATCGGCTGTGCTCTGCTTCTCTAACCCGAGAGATGATGATCAATTTTACTGATTCCACCACGCTGGATTGGCATAGTATATCTTGCGATGCATGGGCAAAAACTCGAAAATCCACCATCCACGGTGCGGTTTCGCCTTCAGCGCTGTGCCCAGCTTGTGCTGCCCTTGTAAGTTGTAATTGCAGGAAATCGAAGGAGTTCAGGGCTTCTGAGAATCAGAGGTACTGGCAAGGAAGTAGAAACAGACAGATCAACAAGGAGTTTGGTGTAATGTGCTCCTCTCCAAGAAGCTCCAGTATCAAGGGGCCGTCTGAATAAGAAACAGAATTATATGACAGTTGCACTAATGGGCAGATTACCCAGGCCTCGTTTAGATGGCAAATTTTTTGCCAAAAATTTGCTACTTTTCAACTCTCTCTCCATCACATCACATTAAATACACCAAAAGACATATGTTCGGAGCAGTAAATGTAGGTAAAAAAATTACTAATCACACAGTTCTGTTGTACATCACGCGATGAATCTTTTGAGCCTAATTACCTCATGGTAGGATAATATTTACCACAAACAAACGAAACGTACTACAGGAGTGCTACAGGAGTTGAAACAGTTACTTTTGCTAGTTTTTAGCCATCTAAACGTGGCCCCAATGGGCCGAGCATGGACACTGCAGCCTGCACCCTTCAGGGAGGGCGGGCCTGGGCCTACTGCAACATGCGAATGTAACTGTTTCTGTTCCTGGCCTGCAGTTCCTGCTGTCAGAGATGCAGGCAGGATACGGCGCGTGCGCTCATATGGTCGGTCCCTGCAGTAGAGCAGAGCAAGAATGTCCCACACCACACGTGTTCGGACCTCTTGAGCTCTGGTTGGAAACAGTAGTCAGAGCCAGCCAACAGGCAACCGATCGTTGCAGAGCGTTCGTCTCGCGTATCAGCCACCAGTCAGCAGCATTTTCTCTCACACCAAATCTCATTAGCCACCGGTCAGTCAACGGTATTTTCTCTCGCTACAAATCAGCATCAGCCGCCAGTAACCAACTAGTTGAACAAATTTAGAACATGAGCGATCATATACTTACTGTCTTTCAAAAAATTTAGTCATAAGAATAATGATTAGAAATGACTATATTATCTTTAATAACGAATACCAATTGTGATTGAAAATCGTAATGTTTGTTTAGTTTTCTGAATTCTAAATACGAGGTGGGTTGAATCTAACTCAGGGCTTGTTCGTTTCCATGTGATTCAATCCGGACGGAAATGACAAATACTATAGAAAAATCAATATAGATATTATAGAGACCCGAATTGATTCCGGGTGGAGAACTAATTTACTCATCATGATAAGTATAACAAGGAACTAAAGAGCCGGATTGATTCCACACCTCTTGACTAGTGGATTAATTCCGAGTCTCTTGGTGTCTACGTCATGAGTAAATTGGTTTCCAACCCGGAATAAATCCGGATCTCTTATAGTAGCTATCATGATTTTCTTATTACATTTATCAATTCCGGTCGGAATCCAATCCGGTGGAGACGAACAAGCCCTCAAAAAAGAAAAAATGAGTGTACCCAACTCATTTCACTTGGTCCCAAAATCTTAGGTGGTGACCCTTCCCGGGCTTCCCAGTTGCCACTGACAAGCAAAGGCACCTGAAGAACCGAACCAAATTCCCAAATGGGGTGAAGAAGCCATCCAGCACCGCTCACCTAACTCCGTGGGTCGTGGCCTAGTCACCACGCCGAGCCAAGCGACGCCGGGCTGGGGAATATCCTCTCCGACTCCAGCTCACGCGCCGCAGCGCGTAGCGGTTGGTGCGGTGCCGCCGTCACATGGCCGCGGCCCGGCCAGCGTACCCCCGCCCACCACTTGCGGGCTCGCCGAGAGCCGCGAGCGACGTCGCCGCGAGTCGTCGTTGGCAGGCAGTGGCGCCGAGTCGCCGAGCGCGGCCGGCCGGGCCTCGTTGCCAGCCGAAAACAATTGCATGCCACCGGCCACCGCGCGCGGCGGCCGGCGGCACTCTGCTCTGGTGATGCCTGTCCGCTCCGCCGCGACGGTCTCGCGAGTTCATGGTGGGCGGAGCAGCTTTTTCCTCTCCGTCTGACAGGCACATTTTAACGGTCCGGGACAGATGGATCGGTGCGGACGATTCGCCTTCGCTCGCGCCCATCATTGATGCCTGTTTCCGCTTGGACAGGAGGATCGATCGCTCGTACCTTCTGCAGCAGCATTTCTGTCGGCGTCGTCACTCCAACTCGGAGTGTTTCAGATTCCTAGTCTGACTGTCACTTCTCACTGGCTAGCTAGGCTCGAGCAGGACAGTAAAATAATACTACCACAGTGGGGCGTGTGGCCAGCACACGTATCAAGCATCAACGGGTAAAAACGTGAGAAAACCAGAACCGTATAGCCACCGATCAGGTAATTCTAACAAGTGTGGGGAACTGTGAGCTGAAAAGGAAAGAAAAAAACTAGTCAGACCCTTGTGACTTTGGGGCCTTTTGCTTTCAGCTTCATATATCGGTGATCTCCTTTTGCTCGCCCCTGGTGTGGTTTTCCTGCGTGCTTTCAGGCTTTTCTTTTCTGTAGCTCCAATTCCTCCCACCGATCCCACTCACACGCCAAACACAGGTTGGGAAGGCAGTCTTGCGTCTTGCCTGTCGCATCATGTGACCTCCACTTTTCACAAGCCTTCATGTGATGTTTTCGGTTGCATGATGAGTGAGCTTTTTCCTGCATCCTACTGAGGACCGGAGCCACCTATCAAATGGGCAAAAAAAAAAAAAACTGATGATATGACAGCTTCTAGATGGTCGAAAATTGATCCCGAAAATCTCGTTGATTGACTAGATCAAATGGCGACGACGAGCAGACACCATGTCCTGCTGTTGAACTGGACAGGGTCTCTCCCATCCCCATTTACCATGTGAGGCAGGCAGCAGAGTTGGTCGTGTGTAATCAGCTGGATCTGCAAGAATGTCCACGGATTTAACAACGGCACCGGAATGCAGAGGCTCTTTGTGTCCTGTCCACAGGAGCTAGAGAGAAAAAACCGGCGTGTTTCCTATTTTGAAATAGTGCAAATGATGCGATCGATGAGCTAAACGGCTCATCGTAACTTCCATGAATAACTAAGAGCAAATATATCACAAATGAGTCTTGTGTGATCAGTGTTAGCCTACACGGTACACTGTCGGTCACCTATCGTTTAGCGAGTAGACGAACTATATGGCTGATTAAACATGACAAAAAACGGATTACACGAGATTAAACGGCATACACAGTCAACACGATTGACTACTTGAGTAGCGTTTAAACGCCATGTAGACAGCCTACACGATCGTGTAGGTGACTAATGTGTGTGATCTAAACCAACAAGACAGCCTTTGGTACATTTTTTTTCTACTTTAAAACAAGGAAGACAATCCTGGTACACTGCCCTGTGCCCCTGTCCATGTCAAGTGATCAAATTCAACCAGACCACACACTAATGATATACCACGAGCATGTATAAACTTGTAAGGTTTGTGTCAATAAAATTAAGCTATCTTTCCATATCGAAATACAGTAACAAAGTCAATAGCGACAAATATTTTGATACGGAGAGTGTAGTAACTTATCACGTATTACGTTTTTCCCATACCAAATTTATATGAGTTGCATGCCTACATGCTACAGTAACTTCTAACATAGATTAAAAAGTTTAAGGTCTCGAGTGAAAAAAGTCGAAGGACCTTGATGCTCTTTTGCTGAAAGCAATTATTATGACGAGGTGGCATTCCACTGCGACGTGAAAGCTGCAATGCTACGAAAGCACTGCCTTTATATTTCCACTTCCGTATCATCAATAATTCAGTAACATCATTGGCAACGACCTTCGTTATGATTGAGTTCAACACTGGAGTTGCCATGAAGGCAGCATTACAGGATATGAGGAAATGAAAACCATTGTGAAAAATCGTCACCACAGTATTTAGTTAGAATTTCCTTGTTCCATTTATGCAATGTGTTGTTTGCAGTAAAATGTTGCGATGCAATCACTTTAGTGTTTTTATTTTCAAATTTTATCTTCAAAATTTGTAGAAATTCCCGGAGCAACACGCGGGGTATCACCTAATATCTTGAAATTTGACAACCTGATGAGAGAGAACGAGCCTTAGCTCGGGTGGTCCGGAGTGCAGGTGCGTACTCCGCCGACCAGGGTTCGGGCCCTGTTCGACCCTGGTTTCTCACACAAAAAAATCCCCTCGCCGGTGTACCGGGGTTCGGGGATTTTCTAGGTCGGGAGAAGGTTGCTTCTTCTTAATGAAAAACCGGTGTGTCTTCTCACCCCCGGCCTAGTTTTACAACCTGATGAGAGGTACTACCTAGCCTTTTTTTATTGGATCAAAAGAAAATGTAATTCTATATGTTTCAGCTTGAGAAATGAGGGCATCAGTGTATATTAGTATGCATGAGAGCATCCGCCGATCATCATTCTGATGAACATCCCATCCTTCTTGCATAATTCTTCAAGTTATTAAGGACTCACCCTTTGCCCTATGTAGTTACATAATACATTTTTATTAGAGAGAGAGAGAGAGGGAGAGAGTTGCACGAGACATTATAAATGGTGAGATCATAGAAGAAAAGGACAAAAAATCTTGCATTTTCAACGACAAATAGGCCAGAAATAATTAGGAGTATTGAACATAGACTAGTTACAAAAATAATTACACGAAGGATCGGAAATTGTGAGATAAATCCATTAAGGCTAATTAATCCATCACTAAAGATTGGTTAATGTAGCACAACGTTGTCTAATCATAACATAATTAGGCTCGTTAGATTCGTCTCAAAAATTAAGGTAGAGGTTGTGGAATGAGTTTTATCATTAATTGACGAGGGCCTGGATTAGGGCCCTGTTGGTGTTTTAACCCGGCAACCTACCAAGGGGAGTACCCGAGGTAGACATTTGTGACCTCGCTGAGATCGGGAACTCAAAGGAGAGACACGTGGCACACAATTTAGACAGGTTCGGGCCGCGAGGTGCGTAATACCCTACGTCCTGTATGCTGCGTAGCTCTGGATTGATTGAGTGTGTTTACAAGATGATGCGGATAGGAGATTGAGGTCCCTGCCTCGCCTTATATAGTCCGGGAGGCAGGGTTACAAGTCGGTTTGATAGGGAGAGTACTAGTCGTATACGACTAGGAGTACTTTACATGGATCCGGACATGTCTAGCTTCCTAACCGAGTACTAGCCCTCTGTATGCCTTGTGCTTCACGCCGTCTTGTGCCGTGCAGCCCAAGTCAAGTAGTCCCAAGGGTCCACGCAGTAGTCGGTCCTGGTACCCGCCTGAGTAGTGGGCCCAGGGATGGCGGTACGACAAGCCCCCGAGTACTTTGTAGTCGAGCAGGATGTCTTCGAGTAGTCTTGACGGCCTAGGCGAGTAGTCCTTGAGCGTCCCCGAGTTCCACAAGCCGAAAGTCCTCAAGAATGCTTGAATCATCCCGAAGCTGGAAGGTACTCTAGCTGATCTTTGAGTAGTCTTGAAGTCTTCTCGAGTAGTCCCTAAGCGTCCCCGAGTGCCTCTCTCGAAGGTCTTCAATAGTACTCGCGATGTCTTGATGAAAAACCATATGGAAAATGCGATTCGGAGAATCACATTCCATATGGAATGTAGCCCCCGTGCCTTAGGTCGAATCGCAGATTCAAGCTGAGGGTCAATCTGAAGTTCTGCAAATCTTATCCCAAAAAGTCCAGAGAAAAAACCGAAGGACACGTGGCATGGAGCCCCCGAGCCTTGAGTCGAGTACTTTCTCTCGAATTGAAGGGTCATCTTGACTGTAGAATGTGTCCTGAATAGGATTTTGATCTGACGTAGCCCACTGAATCCGTCGGTTGTAGTCGAGCCCCCGAGATTGAGAGCATCGAGTACTGGAATACGAAGGGTCAGTCCGCCACCGCTGAGTCAACCGCCTGAAGCTTATCCGCCCATTCGGAACTGAGCCGCTGGGTGGCTTATAAATAACAGGTGAACCCCTTAGGTTTTTTCACTCCCAGCGATTGCATTTCTCTCAGATTAGATCTGAATCACTGCCCCCCTGCACTTCTGCTGCCGCCGCCATCGCTAAGTAGATTAGATCTACTTCCGCGCCGCCGCCGTAGTCCGTCCTCCTCCGCAGCCCCCGAGCGAATGCGAGTGAAGACGCTCGTGACTCGAAGGATGAAGGGGTCTCCAGTGAAGAGCACCAAGACCGGCGCGTCGAAGAAGAGGAGCCGCGATGAAGCCGGCGATGCCGGCCAGTCGTCGTCGTCGCCGCCCCCTCCACTCCGCCGAATCCGGCGAAGGAATGGAAGAAAGCGAAGCTGAAGACCGAGGACCTCCTCGCCTTGGTCAACAGCGGATTCCTCCGCGAGAAGGAAATGGATCTGTGGCGCACCGCCACTGGAGATCTGTAACCGATGGAGAAGAACCCGGATGAGATCTCGATGTTCGCGCGGTTCGTGGAGCGCGGACTCGCACTGCCGGCGAGCGACTTCTTCAAGGGGATGCTCCGGTACTACGGGATTGAGTACCTCAACCTCAACCCCAACGGTATCTTCCACGTCTCCATCTTTGTGCACTTCTGCGAGGCGTTCATGGGGACCAAGCCCCACTGGATCTTGTTCCGGAAGTTCTTCCGGTTGAAGCCGCAGTCGAGCACGGACGACCCCCGAGTGGTTGGAGGCGCTGGGGTGCAGATGCGCGAAGACGCCGCCGAGCAGTATTTGCCGTACAAGCTAATCGACTCCAACCAAGATTGGAAGTCGAAGTGGTTCTACATCAGCAATCACCACCCAGAGCTGACGAAGCTGAGTGGTCGTCAACCGAAGCATGCGCCATGGTGGAACTCGGAGCCCACCATGCAAGAAGGCCTCCAGGTACCTGCATTGCTGGAGAAGATCAAAGCCTTGAGAGAGGCTGGACTGAGGGCCGAGCACGTGGCCCTTAGTTTCATGAAGAGAAGGGTGCAGCCACTAATGGCACGAGACCATCTCGGCTACGAGTACACCGGCGATGAAGATTCATCCCGGATGCCTGGTGAAGAAGTCGACGATGACGTCATCATCGAACGGCTGGGGAAAGTATTCAAAGACATGCCCGTGTACACGCCATGCCCCGTGCCAGAGTACTCCGCGGCACGACCGCCGAATGAGGTTAGTAGTCGTGGCCAGAGCCCCCGAGTACTAATTGTCTGTGTAGTCGTACTTATGCTCGATGGATCTTTGTAGGACGATCTGAAGAAGTACATCTCCGCCCCGCCCTCCCCCCACGGCTTGAGAGACAAACGCAGGGGAAGGCAGAGCCCAAAGCGAAGGAGCGCCGAGAGGTCCGCGAGGGTGATGATGCCGTCGTCATCGAGGACACCTCTGATGACGAGGACGAAGAGACGCCGCAGCAGCGTTTCCAGCTCCACTCTAGGTTCAGCCAAGCTGGAATGCCGCATATTCCAGTAGTCAAGAAGCCGTCCAGTCTTGAGGCGAGCTTGCCAGTGCCGCCAAGGAAGCCCCGCAACGTGGCGCGCAAACGCGGCATGAAGAAATTGAAGGTGTCCGAAGCCACCAGACAAGAGGTGAGTACCATGACTAGAGTAGTCGAGTACTGACGATGAGTAGTCTGTTATTGACTGCTTGACTTGTATTGCTGTAGGATATCCCTTCCTCAGACCCTGCTACCCAGGATGAGGAATAAGTCTGGGAGACTGTGGGGGCGACGACTGGGAGAAGCACCAGCCCGCCTCCGACTACTGAAGACATTGTGCCGGAAGAGTTACGGGAACAAACCACCACTGTGGAGAACCAGCCACAGGCGTCGGTTGAAGAAGTACAGGGTCCTCCTCCTGCTGCGGTCGTGGTCGTTGGGCAGCCAGAGGAGAGGGTAGAAGAGCCCCCTGTCGAGGCAGGAGCCGCCAGCGAGCCTGAGATTGTAGATATCGCCAGGATACTGGGCGCCCCGACCGTCACTGTGGTGCGGTCAACGTTGTAAGTATATGATCCCCTTGAGTAGTCATTTTGCCGTCAAGGTTGTGTTGTTAATTGGATAATTCATGATGCAGGAAATCCATAGACTTGTCGTGGGATGAGGCGTAGACTAGCACGCCTGCCGATGGTGAAGACCGCTCGGCGGAGGTACGAGAGCCCACACCGCCACCACAAGCCGAAGCCGCGACAGAGCCAAGGCTTGAAGAAGCCACCCTGGTGGAAGGTACGCATCCTGTTACCGCGAGTACTTGTCGTGTAGAGTATTCGTACCCGCCGTTGTTGTTGAATTGTTCTGAACAGGACCACAAACCGAGGGGACGGCGATCCCGAGGCAGTAGCCATGGAGACGGCTACTGTGGAGGCGACGGCTACGGAGCCAGTTCCCGAGCCAGCGACCTCGACAGCCCCCGAGCCGGCGACTTCGACAGCCCCCGAGCCAAGGGCGGAAGCACGAGTTGACCCGCAACCCGAAGCAGGGACTGAAGTCGTCGTCCGTGAGGCGATGGTGGAGGACGCGGCGCCCCTTCGCTCGGCGCCGATGCCAGAGACTGGAACCTCAAGCCGCGGAGGTCTCGAGTTGCTGGACGATGATCTGATCGACCCGACATTCGTGTCTCTGAGCATGGAGTCGTGGCGTCACACGGAGGGTTGGATCAAGGTACGTTGTGAGTACCCTGAGTTGTCTTGCATCATTGTGTACTGAGTACTGATTGAGCTTTGGATCTTGCACAGGGACTAGTGGAGAGATCCCACCAGAAGACTGAGCTCTTGAAGGGGTACGGTGATACAGTCATCCGAGCCGAAACGTTGGAGAAGGAGCTGGACAAATCGAAGAAGCACTCCGTGCTGCTCCAGTCCAAACTTGATGGCGCCTTCGCCCAGTACCATAATGAGGTACAAGAGATGCAGGCGAAGAGGGATGAGCTGATCAAGAAGAACAAGACTCTGCGCCAGAAAAACAAAGGTATGCCTTGTGCCGCCATCGTTGAGTACTTGTTGTAGTGCTTGTGTGTAGTCTTGACACTGTTGACGAGTTGTCTGCAGATCTTGAAGCGAGGGTCGACCAGCTGAAGGCTTCTAAGACGGACCTCAAGAACATCGTGTACCGGGAGACCGACCGCCGAGAGGTAGTCGAGTACGAGTACGCACAGTTGCGCCATGAATGCATCAAGCACATGGAGCTCCGTGAAGCCTCCGATCTTGACCTTGTGCATTGTTACAAATCTCTGCAGAAGCTCAATGAGGATTGCGAGAAGCTGCGGGCGCAACTGAAAGAACTTGAAGAAGCTGCTCTTCCCATTGCAAGATTGTTGGTTCCACACCCAAGCGGGCCTAAGATAGCGCCTCTGGTAGATAGACTGAAGGAAGCCCCCGGGCGCCTGGCGACATACGTCAAACACTTGGCGAAGTCGATACCGAACTAGGTACTCACCTTCATGAAGTCGTACTTCCCGAAGGCACCGGTGGATGTGGTAGCTGGTGGCCTTGCGGCAAACTGCACAGACGAGCAGCACAAGACCTTGCTGGAGGAGATGGCGCCTATCGCGGAGCAAGTCGCGGATAAGCTGAACCTTCAGTAGATGTACCTGTAGAAGTAGCTCATGTACAGAGTAGTTGATGTAAGACAAACAAATTAGTTATGAACTTGTTTGAATTTGATTGAAGTTGGTCCACTTCTATGCTGTGATGAGTACTCATTGTCGCGGCTTGCATCGAAGCTTGCGGAGTACTTAGCCGTTGGAGAGGTAGTGAGTAGTAGTACTAAGTGAAATCCGCCTAGTTTAGGAGGTACAGTAAATGAGTTGAGTAGAATCAAACTTTATTACTGAGGAAAAAGTACACCAGGATGGCCAGGGCCGTTACAAGTATGAAGTCGCCAGGACCCGTAGGCCGCCTACGGCTGAGTAATTGCCGGGGTCCGTGGACCGCTTACAGCTAGAGATCCGTTGGTAGCCGTTGTAGCTAGATCAGTGAAGTACATGGTCTGTAGACCGCCGCACAAGCCCGTAGGCTATGAGCAGCCCAGGATCCGTTAGTAGCCGTTAACACTGGATCTTGGATAGAAGTAGTCCGTAGACTAGTGCTAGGACCGAAAGGCCGCTTACAACGAGGAGTCCATGAGTAGCCGTGTATGCTGGACCCGTAGATAGGTAGTCAAGCGACTACGCGTAGAAGCGACACAACTGGTCGACGTTCCAGGAGTTGCTGATGTCGTCACCTTCAAGTGTCTGAAGACGATAGGAGCCTGGTCCGGTCACCTTGGAGACTGAGAAGGGACCTTCCCAAGGCGAGCTGAGCTTGTGTAGTCCGTCCGTGTTCTGGATACGACTGAGGACTAGGTCGCTAATGTTGAAGGAGCGTTCCTTGATGTTGCGATCATGGTAGCGTCGGATACCCTCTAGGTACCTTGCTGACTGGACGAGAGCAGCACAGCGGGCTTCTTCGAGGCTGTCGATGTCAACCCGTCGACTGTCTTCTGAGATGCCTTCGTCGTACTGTTCTACTGCCGGGGATACCCACATCACGTCAGCTGGTAGAATAGCTTCGGAGCCGTAGACCAGGAAGTAGGGCGACTGTCCCGTTGGCTTGGTAGGTTGAGTGCGAAGCCCCCAGAGTGTGTTGGGTAGTTCCTTGATCCACTTGCCTTCTTTGGTATTAGCTGCGTCGTGTAATCACTTCTCGAGGGCGTCGAGTACCATCCTGTTGGCGTGCTCCACCTGGCCGTTAGCGCGCGGGTGGGTGCATGAGACATATCGGACGTCGATCCCGTTGTTCTCGTAGTACTCCCATAACTGATGGTTGTTGAAGTTGGAACCCAAGTCTGTGATGATGCGATGGGGTAGCCCGTAGCGATGCACGAGTTCATCCAAGAAGTCGAGTACTTTGTCGGCCTTTGGGCAGGTGACCGGTTTGACTTCGATCCACTTGGTGAACTTGTCGATAGCCACCAGAACTCTGTTGAATCCTCCTGGCGCAGTTGGCAGAGCCCAATCATGTCGAGCCCCCAGCAGGCAAAGGGCCAGGTCGGTGGTATGGTGACTAGCTTGTAGGCCAGGACGTGTTGCTGCTTGGTGAAGAATTGGCATCCTTGGCACCTCCTGACGAGTTCTTCGGCACCGCCCAGAGCTGTGGGCTAGTAGAAAGCTCGTCGGAAGGCTTTGCTCACCAACGTGTGAGAAGACGCGTGGTTGCCGCAGACACCCTTGTGGATCTCCTCCAAGATGTCCTTGCCTTCTAACCGGGGTATGCACTTCATGAGTACTCCAGAAGTGGCGCCCCACCTGTAGAGCTTGTCTCCGACTAGTACATAGGTCTTGGCTCGTCAGACGAGTTGTTCGGCCTCGTTCTTGTCAGATGGGACCTTCTGCTCGCGGATGTAGTCGATGAAGGGTTGTCTCCAGTCCACGTCGATCATCATGACCTCCTGTCCGGGCTCCGGGATCATAGAACTTGTTCTCGAGCTTGCGAACTTCCAGACAGTAGGCGTCCACGTTCTCCTTGTTGCGGTCCCAAGAGTCATTGACCTGGTTGATGACCATTGCGGAGTCGCCATAAACTAGTAGTCTCTTGATGCCCAGTGAGATTGCGAGTCGGAGCCCATGTAGCAGAGCTTCATACTCGGCTTCGTTGTTTGAGACCTTCCAGAAGATCTGCAAGACGTACTTGAGTTGTTCGCCCGTTGGAGAGATCAGGAGTACCCCTGCGCCTGCGCCCTCGAGCTTGAGTGAGCCGTCGAAGTACATGACCCAATGCTCTGGTCGCTCTATTGGTGTGGGTAGTTGATTCTCCCGCCACTCTGCCATGAAGTCGACTAGTGCTTGAGACTTGATAGCGGTGCGTGGCTTGAAGTCGATGTTGAGGGTGCCAAGCTCGACCGCCCACTTGGAGATTCTCCCGGTAGCATCTTGGTTGTGGAGTATGTCACCAAGCAGGTAGTCAGTGATGACGGTGATCGAGTACTCCTGGAAATAGTGTCGTAGCTTCCGCGAGGTGATGAGTACTGCGTAGAGTAGCTTCTGGACCGGTTGGTACCGTGCCTTGGACTCGGACAGGACCTCACTGACGAAGTAGACTGGCCGCTGGACTGGGTAGGCGTGGCCATCTTCCTGCCGCTCAACGACAATGGCAGTACTGACCACGTGAGTAGTCGCGGTGAGGTAGAGTAGTAGTTGCTCCTTTTTGCGAGGAGCCGTGAGGACCGGTGGCTTTGACAGGAAGTCTTTAAGCTGCGTTAGAGCTTGATCAGCCTCCGCAGTCCATGCAAACTTCTCTTGGTGCTTGAGTAGCTTGAAGAAGGGTAGTCCCCGCTCTCCGAGCTTCGAGATGAATCTGTTGAGGGCCGCCATACACCCTGTCAGCTTCTGGACATCCTTGATGCAGGTTGGAGCTTTCATGTTGGTGATGGCGGAGATCTTCTCGGGATTGGCTTTGATGCCGCGATGGCTGATGATGAAGCCGAGCAGTTTCCCCGAGGGTACGCCGAAGACGCACTTGTTGGGGTTGAGCTTCCACTGGTACTTTCGCAGGGATGCGAAAGTCTCTTTAAGATCGGCGATGAGCGTATCGGAGTTTCTGGTCTTGATGACCACGTCATCTACGTAGGCTTCGACGTTCTTGTTGAGCTGCTCCTTGAAGCAGGCTTCGATAGCTCGTTGGTAAGTAGCGCCGACGTTCTTCAACCCGAACGACATCGTCGTGTAGCAGTAAGCGCCGAACGGGGTGATGAACGCGGTCTTCTCCTGGTCTTCTTCCTTGATTGCTATCTGGTGGTACCCGGAGTAGCAGTCGAGGAAACAGAGCAGGTCGCAGCCCGCCGTGGAGTCGATGACTTGATCAATCCGTGGCAACCCGAAGGGGTCCTTGGGGCAGTGCTTGTTGAGGTCGGTGTAGTCGACGCACATCCTCTACTCATTGGTGTTCTTCTTGCGGATGAGGATGGGGTTGGCTATCCACTCAGGATGGAAGACTTCTCGGATGAAGCCAGCCGCGAGTAGTTTGGCGAGTTCCTTCTTGATGGCGTCCCGTCGGTCGTCGGCAAAACGGCGGAGATGTTGTCGCTTAGGGGTGGCTTTAGGATCGACGTTGAGTGAATGCTCGATCAGCCTCCTGGGCACACCTGGCATGTCTGCTGGCTTCCACACGAAGATGTCTCGGTTAGCCCGAAGGAAGCTGATGAGCGCGTCTTCCTATTTAGGGTCGAGCCCTGCGCCGATCATGGTAGTCTTGCTACTGTCACCGGTCCCGAGATTGATGACCTTCACCTGAACTTCCTCAGTTGGCTGAGGTTTGTTGGAGGTGTCAGTCTTCTCAGGTATCTCGAGTTCGGTTGGTGCGAGTTTCTTGGATGCAGCGTAGATCTGTATCATTGCGTTGGGTACTTGGTTGGTTGCTGCGACCTCCACGGCTTCGGTGTCGTAGTCGTAGGAAACCTTCAAGTCCCCTTGCAGCGTGAGTACTCCGGCAGGACTTGGCAATTTGAGTACCAAGTACACGTAGTGGGGAACCGCCATGAACTTGGCGAGAGCTGGTCTGCCGAGGATGGCGTGGTAGGAAGTTTCGAAGTCTGCGACCTCGAACTTGATGTACTCGGTGCGGTAGTTCTCCCTTGTCCCGAAGGTAACTGGCAGAACCACTGAGCCAAGTGGTATAGCCGTGTTGCCTGGGACGATGCCGTAGAAGGGCGACGTGCTTTTCGTGAGCATGTCGGTGATGTCGAGCTTCATCTTCTTCAAGGTCTTGGTGAATAGAACGTTGAGTCCGCTTCCACCGTCGATGAGTACCTTGGTGAGTCTGGAGCCAGCGACTACTGGGTTTAGGACGAGTGGGAAACGCCCTGGTTCAGAGAAGCTTGTCCATTGATCCGCGCGGGAGAAGGTGATGGGTACCTCCGACCACCTAAGAGGTGTCGGCACCACTGGATCAATGCTTAAGACTTCCCTGAGGGTGAGCTTCTGAGCTCACTTGGTGGGTAGTCCGCCGAAGAGGACATTCACCGTTTTGTCGGGTTGTTGGAAGTCACCGTTGCCTTCGTCGGCCTTCTTCTTGCCCTTTTTATCGTGAGGGTGTCGTGGCTCGGGGATATCGTTGAGAGCTCGCCAGAGCTGGTAGCACTGATCGGTTGTGTGGTTGCCGTCCAGATGCCACGGGCACTTCTCTTTGAGCAAGTCTCTGAAGCTGCCGGAGGTCTTCTTGGAGCTGTCCTTCGCAGGGCGCTGTACAGCCACGACAGTGTTGTCTGGCTTGCGCTTGTGGTTAGGACCCGAGTAGTTGTTGTTATTGTTGTTGTTACGACCCCCTTGATCCTTGTTATTGTTGTTGTTGCCCGTGTTGTTTTTGCTCTTGCCGTGAATGGAGTCGTACTTGGCGTTCGCCTTGTCCTCTTCATCGGCCCATGAAGTGATCATGTCCTTGAGCTTGGTGATTGAGCTTGGGCGACGACGACTGAAGTCTTCGAAGGTGCGACGGTGGTAGAGACCGTCTTGGAAGCGGTCGATGACTTCTTTGTCGGTGACGTCAACTACGGTCGCACGCTTGTCGAAGAAGCGGCGCATGTACTGGCGTAGCGTCTCGCCTTGCTCCTGCTTGACCATCGCCAGGTCCATGCGAGTACCCGAGCGTCCCATGGCGCCCACGAAGTTGCTGGTGAACTGTGCCTTCAGCTGGTCCCACTCATCGATCGAGTTCTTGTCGAGCGACTCAAGCCATGTGAGTGGGGCCTGGTCCAGACAGAAGGGGAAGTAGAGGCACTTGGTGTCGTTGTCGCCACCAGCGTTTTCAATGGCTAAGGCATAACACCTGAGCCACTGCAATGGATCTTGCTTTGTGTCATACTTGGTGATCCCGAGAGGCTTTAATTTCTCGGAAAGAAGTAGGGCGCGAAGTCGTGCAGAGTAGGCGGGGAAGTCGTCGCTGTCGCTGACATCGGCAGTCTTCTTGGTGCGGTGTATCTCGTCGATTCTGTGGTGGGTGTCGTAGCCACAACGTTCATTGCCGGCAGCGTGGCTATTCGCGTGGTCTCGGCCTCCGCGATCGCCGCCGCCATCGGCTCTTCCGCTAGCGCCGCCCTGTGAAGGTCCTCCTGCGGAGGCTCTAGAGCGATTAGGGGTCGGCTGGTGTTCACCACGGATGTGGTTAGGTCCGACATCTGCTGGAGTGCGACTGCGGCTAGTGGCCTCGTGATTTCCGGTTCCGGCGACCCTGTTGTTGACCCGCATGAAGTAGGCATCCTCGGCGAGTTTGGCAATGAGTTCGCCTGCACGGTGCTCCTGAGCTGTTCGAGCTATCGTAGTGATAGACATGAGGCATTGCTCAGGGGTTGTGTGGACCCGGTTGGCGACTTGGTCCAAAGCTTCGTTGAGGTTCCAGATGGGAAGAGCTTCTCGGAGCCTCCGACGTCGTTCTGCTCGCTTCCTGTTGCGATCGCGCCGAACATTCTTGGCTTCGGTAGTCTCGTCTGCGGGTGCATTGGCTGATGCCTCGTCCTCTGAGATGTCGTCGTGGTACCGATTAGGTCGAGGCTCTCAGGTTCCAACTTCCCCAGTTGCCATGAATACTTCACGGTCAGGCGTGCAGAGACCGAAATCGGTAGTTGCCACCTCGGTTGGCGAGTACTCCTCTGCAGTTGGAGTCAGTGGAGTTCCATCCTGGAAGGGGAGTGTCTCGAGGTAGGCAACGCAATGTGAGTTGTGTCGGTCAGGTCTGCGGGCTTGCGGTCGGGCCAGTAGACGAATCTGCCGGTGGGAGTTGATGTAATGACCAAGCCGGCAGCAGGACCTGACAACGGCTCCTCGGTTGAGTTGAGCTCGGGTTCGGGCTCGGTCGGATCCAATCCGAAGTCAAACTCGTAGGAGGAGTCCAAGTTGTAGTCGGGGACGGTGCTGGAGTCCGAGGAGTACTCGGAGATGATCTCCTTGCCGGCTCGACGTGGGACGAGCGCATCCACGTAGGATGCAATAGCGTTGCGAAGGCCGTATGGGAAGTGCTCGTGGGGGAGGACCGGTCCACACAATGGCTCAGGAGCCAGCTCGCGTGGTTCGATCCAAGGTGACATCGGGTTCGAGTTGGAGGTGGATCCAATCTCGAAGTCGGCGTCTTGGTTGTAGAGCGAAAATTCGTCGAATTTTTCGACGATTTGACCCGTGACGGCTTCGGGAAGCGTCACGAGCCCTGTCTTCAGGTCCGGGGTCATGGTGAGGTACCGCTGGAACGATCCAGTGCTGTCAGTGGTGCAGACCCAAGAGCCGAAGACGAAGGTGTCGCCGCGGTTGAAAACGGCGGTTGGCTAGATGACGATTGAAGCCGTCTAGTTCGCCATGAGATCTTCGGCGAGATCCCCTACCTGGCGCGTCAGCTGTCGGTGTTTTAACTTGGCAACCTACCAAGGGGAATACCCGAGGTAGACGTTTGTGGCCTCGCCGAGATCGGGAACTCGAAGGAGAGACACGTGGCACACAATTTAGACAGGTTCGGGCCGCGAGGTGCGTAATACCCTACGTCCTGTATGCTGCGTAGCTCTGGATTGATTGGGTGTGTTTACAAGATGATGCGGATAGGAGATAGGGGTCCCTGCCTCGCCTTATATAGTCCAGGAGGTAGGGTTACAAGTCGGTTTGATAGGGAGAGTACTAGTCGTATACGGCTAGGAGTACTTTACATGGATCCGGACATGTCTAGCTTCCTAACCGAGTACTAGCCCTCTGTATGCCTTGTGCTTCACGCCGTCTTGTGCCGTGCAGCCCAAGTCAAGTAGTCCCAGGGGTCCACGCAGTAGTCGGTCCTGGTACCCGCTTGAGTAGTGGGCCCAGCGATGTCCGTACGACAGGCCCCTTAAGCGGCAAGATAATCACTCTTGAGATGGAGTCTTCTGACACCATTGACAGCGCCAAGAACGGTGTTGACACTTTTCATCTATAAATATTTCCCCTCATATTTACTGGAAAAAGGGCTAAAATATAATTAGATCACCTTATTAGGGTTTGCACTGACAATTTCCACCAGTTTTGGTGAATTCATAAAATTACAGGGACTATTCAGAAATACAAGAAAAGAAACAAGTCTAGAAGGTTCCAGAACACTCCCGAACTCAACGTGACTTGGCTTGCAAGAAAGAAGCATCTGGAAGAGGCAAGAACCGTCCTGGCCAAGGCAGACCCCGAGGTTGGCCCAACACAGGCTGACCGGTCCCATGGTGGGGCCGACCGGACCCCCCCCGGTGCCAACTCAGCCCTACTTCTGGAATGTTCTTCCACCGCCTATGAGAAGCAATCTAAACCATATATTAGGTCGGTTTGATCCTACGGTGGCAAGGCACCTCCTTAGGACTATATAAACAGGCCCCCTGACCCCAGGGTAAGGGAACAACTCATTCTAGATCATCAATGCCTACCTGAGATAGAAGCTCTAGACTAGAATTAGAGTTGGAGAGTTAGTATCAAGTTGAGAGATTAGAGCCACGATCTATTCAGATCTAGCTAATCTTGTTCGAGAGAATTAGAGAGCGGTAGAGGCAGAACTGAAGGAAGGCCCGGACCTGTCGGTGCCTCCTCTTCATCTTCTTCCTCTGGGATCAACTCCATTGGAGCCTGATCTTGAGACCTTGTGGAAAGATCAACTTCTTATTCAAGTGAGTAACATTATTATTATTGTTCTTACGGTTCATAACTCTTTTATGAGTACTTTAATTCCTGTCGCTCTTGAGTTAAAGTTGCATGTTTAGTGTAAGTGTGGTGCTTAGACTAGCTAGCTTGTGAATGCCTTCTATATTCCGGATCGTGTGGTAGAAGCGAGAAGTGACCTCGTTCCCGTCTATCCTTTGCAGTCCACCTCCCGTCTATAGAAATCGTAGGACTCCCACCATAGATTGTCAGAAGTTTCCCTTTCCTAAGTGTGCCTTCAGACAATCACCCCATAAGAACAATAATAGCATAGCTTGTGCGAGTAAGAACTAGACATCCTAAAGTTTTCCTTATCTCTCTTTCTATCAAGTCCTTGATAACTACTCAGGGATTAGTTATACATCTCAGATCACTCTACCCTTCTCCTTATGGATTCGATGTTTAAAACCATCTTCCCGGGTGAAGTGCTCACCAGTATCCATGTACTTGCGGATTATCCATCATAATATTTCTGTAGGCTTAACAAATACCAACAAGCATTTCTGGCGCCGTTGCCAGGGGAACGGTTAAGAGAGAACTCGTAAGTATAACTATATCTTGTACGTATATTTTTATCTTTTCCTTTTTAGTTTTAGATTTTTTTTCTTTTCTACTGTCCTTATGGATACTACTCTCATTAAAGACTTTTCGGCACCCTCAAAGCTCAGCCTTAGTCCCATACCTTCATCAAAGCCAATCTTATCTGATGCCTATGAGCTGCGCCCACGGTTAATAGAGATGGTCCAAACCAACACTTTCTCAGGAATAGAAGACGAAGACCCTTATCATCATCTCCAACAGTTCGAACAAACTTGTGACTGCCTTCGTATAGAGGGTATGTCTGACGAGACAATCCATTAGAAGCTTTTTCCATTCACATTGAAAGGAAAAGCTCGCCAGTGGTATGACAGAACCAAAGGGAAGAAGAAAGGCGATTGGGGAATTCTCCGTGCGGATTTCTGCATGGATTTCTACCCTTTATCCAGAGTAGTCAACCTCAGAACCAAGATCATATCCTTCAAACAGGGGGATAGTGAGTCTATGAGTTCATCCTGGGAACGTTTTGAACTCCTTTACAAATCCAGACCAGATCTAGGCCTTCAAGACCATATTCTCCTTCAACATTTCTATATTGGTCTTAATAGGGAATCTAGAGCCTATTTAAATACCTCCTCAAATGGATCATTCATACACCTTACACCCAGTGAAGCTAGAACCGTCCTAGATAATATTCTAGCCAGCACCAATGATGGTCCATTAGAAGAGAAAACTTTAAAAGAAGAGATTCCAGAGATAGCTATACCAGAGCCTATGCCAGAACCATCTCAGCCTATAGCTATCCCTCAACCTGATTTTATAAATGATATCGAGGATGATTTAATTTTCGATTATGGAAACACCTCGAATTATCATAAAGAGAAGAGGCCTCAAAAGTACACATCGTCTTCGCATGACAAAATAGACCCTTTTGAGCAAACCTTCTCAAGAGAACACACTATGGAGCTTGCATCCATCATGAGTGGGGAATGGTTAGAAGAGTCAGAGCTTTCCTCTGACGTGGTCCGTTTGGATTCACCTTCTACACTAATTCAATGTACAATTTATGGAACCCCCTTTGATGCCCTTTATAATCCAGTTGTGGGAATCAATATAATGGTCTTATCCTTTTTCCATCAGTTTATTAAAAACACGCCATTATCCCCCACAACGAAATTATTAAAGTGCTCCTCAGGACAAATTATTCAAAGTTCAGGAATTCTTTATGTCCTACCCGTTTCGGTAAATGACATGCCAATTCACCTGAGCTTTCACATTTGTGATATTAAGGAGTTTGACCTTTTAATAGGCCATCTTTTGGAAAGACTCCTTAAGGAAGGACACACAGGGAAACTTGACATTTGCCTAGGCAAAACCATTAGAGTTCCCTTACACTTCGCACACTCGATCCATACTAAGACCGAACCCAGTCCAGAACCAGACCCAATGGAAGAGGTGAATGAAGCATCTCTAGAACATTTTGTAGAATCCAATCAAGAAGATGTCACTGAATTCTTCATCGAGGAGGAAGAAGAAAATCCTACAGAATCTGAACCCCTCGATGAACTCGAGGAACCCTCGAGACCTCCCATTGAACTCAAACCATTACCACCTGGTCTTAGATATGCCTTTTTGCACAATGATCCTGAGTCTCCTGTGATCATTAATGACAAGCTCACTCAGGAAGAGACTCATAGGCTGATAACTATCTTAGAACAACATCGCTCAGCCTTTGGCTACTCACTCCACGACCTTAAGGGCATCAATCCTACCCTTTGCACACATCACATTCCTACAGACCCTGATGTTCTACCATCTAGAGAGCCTCAATGAAGACTCAATAATGCGATGAGAGAGGTAGTGAAGAAAGAAGTTCTCAAACTTTTACACGCCGGGATTATATATCCTGTGCCACATAGTGAGTGGGTGAGCCCTGTGCAAGTCGTGCCTAAAAAGGGAGGCATGACAGTTGTGAAAAATGAGAGGAATGAATTGATTCCTCAAAGAACTGTCACTGGTTGGCGTATGTGCATAGATTATAGGAAACTCAATAAAGCCATAAGGAAATATCACTTTCCACTGCCCTTCATTGATGAAATGTTAGAGCGGTTGGCAAATCACTCTTTCTTTTGCTTTCTTGATGGATATTCTGGGTATCACCAAATCCCAATCCATCCCAGTGACCAGAGCAAAACCACTTTTACATGTCCTTATGGAACTTATGCTTATCATAGAATGTCTTTTGGACTATGTAATGCTCCAGCTTCTTTTCAAAGATGCATGATGTCTATATTCTCTGATATGATTGAAGAGATCATGGAAGTTTTCATGGATGACTTTTCTGTATATGGAAAAACTTTTGATGATTGTCTAGAAAACTTAGATAAGGTTTTGCAAAGATGTGAAGAAAAGCACTTAGTCCTTAACCGGGAAAAATGTCATTTCATGGTTAGAGAAGGAATAGTGCTAGGCCATCTAGTTTCTGAAAGAGGAATTGAGGTAGATAGAGCTAAGATAGAAGTAATTGAACAACTACCTCCACCTGTTAATGTCAAAGGAATCAGAAGTTTTCTTGGCCATGCTGGTTTTTATAGAAGGTTTATAAAGAATTTTTCTCATATTGCTAGACCCCATACAAACCTGCTTGCCAAAGATGTTCCCTTTGACTTTGATGATGCTTGTCTTAAATCTTTTGAAATTCTGAAAATGCTCTTATTTCTGCACCCATTATTCAACCCCCTGATTGGTCTTTACCTTCTGAAATTATGTGTGATGCAAGTGATTATGCTGTGGGGGCTGTTTTGGGGCAAACAAAAGACAAGAAACATCATGCCATTGCTTATGCTAGTAAAACTTTGACGGGACCTCAACTTAATTATGCCACAACTGAAAAAGAGTTGCTAGCTGTTGTTTATGCCATTGACAAGTTTAGATCATACTTAGTAGGAGCAAAAGTTATTGTTTACACTGATCATGCTGCTCTAAAATATTTGCTCACTAAGAAAGATGCTAAACCTAGATTAATAAGATGGATTTTGCTGCTCCAAGAGTTTGACTTAGAAATAAAGGATAAGAAGGGAGTAGAAAATTATGTTGCCGATCATTTGTCTAGAATGTATTTTGAGAAACCGCAGGAACTACCCATCAATGACGCAATGAGGGACGACATGCTCTATCGAATCGCCCGGTCCGACCCCTGGTATGCAGATATTGTTAATTTTATGGTTGCAGGATACGTACGACCAGGGGCCGACAAGAAAAAGCTCATTTACGAGAGTCGCCATCACCGGTGGGATGAACCATACCTCTTTCGAGTATGCTCTGACGGGTTACTCAGGAGGTGTGTACCGGCAGAAGAAGGAACGAAGATCATTGAGAAGTGCCACTCATCACCATATGGAGGTCATTATGGAGCTTTCTGCACACATGCAAAGATCTGGCAAAGCGGATTTTTCTGGCCAACCATGTATCAAGATACAAAAGATTTCGTACAAAGGTGCAACTCTTGTCAGAGGCACGGAAACATCAATTCCAGAAATGCCATGCCACTGACGACCAACCTTCAGATCGAGCTCTTTGATGTCTAGGGAATTGACTACATGGGACCATTCCCAAAGTCCGGAAAATTCGAATACATCTTGGTGGCAGTTGACTATGTCTCTAAATGGGTTGAAGCCCTGCCATGCAGATCTGCTGACCACAAGAGCTCAATAAGAATGTTTGAAGAGACAATATTTCCAAGGTTCGGTACGCCAAGGCTAGTGATAAGTGATGGAGGATCCCATTTCATCGATAAGCGCTTCGAGAAATACCTCACGGACCATGGGATCCAACACAATGTCGCTACTCCTTATCACCCGCAAACAAGTGGTCAAGCAGAGACGTCAAATAAGCAGATCAAGAACATTCTATAGAAAACGGTGGACCAAATGGGAATAAAATGGAAGGACAAGCTACCCGAAGCGCTCTGGGCTTATCGGACGACTTATAAAACTCCCATTGGAATGTCTCCCTACCAACTGGTTTACGGGAAGACATGTCACTTGCCGGTTGAACTAGAATTCAGGGCTCATTGGGCAATCAAGAGATGGAACATGGACTTTGAAGCAGCCGAAACAAAACGGAAAATGCAACTGTCCGAGTTAGAAGAATGGAGAGAGAAGGCATACCACAATGCCAAGATCTACAAGGAAAGAACCAAAAGATGGCACGACAAGAGAATCACGAAGAAGGAATTCAACCCAGGCGATCAGGTACTACTTTTTAATTCCAGGGTACGACTCTTTGGGCACGGGAAGCTACGAAGTAAGTGGGACGGACCATACAAGGTGGTGAGTTCATCGTCACACGGGGCCGTCACTCTTCAAGATTACGAAGGTAAATGGTCAACGCCTTAAAATATTTTTAGAGCCCAACAAAGAGTCTGAGGATTTAGATGTGATAGAATTCTTTTATTTACCTAAGAATATTAATTTTAGGCTCTAATGGGCCAACTTAGGGTTTTTAGGGATCAGCATACGGTTAGAGCACCCCGTGTCGAAGTGCGTCGCGAGGCGACGCGGTGGAGGACCGATCGCCCCCCCCCCTCTGGACCAGTCGGCCCCTGCCCACCTCCTCTCGCCGCCAGCTTTCGCCCACGCTATCTCTTAGGTGTTTAGATTTGGAAAAACCACCTTTGGGGATCATTCTCGAGATATCCCGCAGCCTTTCCAATCTAGGTCAACCCCTTGTGCAAGATTGCACCGATATATAACCAAGGGCAGACCTCCCCCCTTTTCTCATCTAAACCTCCCAAGCAGCAGCCATGGTCGACAAACAGCTTGTTCCCTTCAACAATGAAGCCAAGGCAATCATCCCCTTCGTGAAGGAAGCAAAGCCACTTGCCATCATACCACCTGATCGCACCCCTCTCTCACCTGCTCCACCGAGTCATCCACGTTCGCCGCCACCACCTGAAGGACGCAAGCAGGTGATGTACGCTCAGCCATACGATTGCCACCGCAAAGTAGCCCTGAAGAAAGCGATCCATGTTCCTAGCTACATGGACCTGAAGGAGCCCAGGGATGGCGAGCGACTCACCGAGGTGCGCATGGACATGCATGGCAACACAAGAGTGCACAAATACACTACTTCTCCAGACCGTGTCGTCATTGACGGAATCCGCGCTAAGGAATCACAGATTAAAAGAATTCCTGTCATTGAGGCCAGCCAACCAATGCCACAGAAGCAGAAGACCAGAAAGACCGTAGCCGAGCTCGCGCGGGAAGTAGCAAGCCTTGCGGAAACTTGCAAGGAGATCCATCGCGTGAATAGCTCCCTCACCAAAATCGTCCTCCATCTGCTAAAAACAAAGAAGCGTAGGGACGAAGAGGGAGATGCTAGCCGTGACCCAAAGAAGGGCAAGCACCCTTTGTAAGCACCTTAGTTAGAGAGCACATTAGTCTTAGTTAGTTCGATTTAGTTAGTTTGCTTTAATAGTAGGAGTCGTGTAATAAAGTGCTCTCTCTCTTATCAATGAAGTGATCCACAAGTTGAGTTATATTTTCTACCTATATTTTCTGGATATATTTTTGTCTCCACCATACTGTGTATGCAAGATAACAGAAAACAAGTGTGGGGGAGAAAAATCGACGACCAAATGGCATCTTCCACGACCAAAATCAAGAAAAATGGAAAAAGAACGGAACAACCGACTCGCACGACGAAACGTACCCTGAACCACGGCAGGAGGAGACCGATCGGTCCCCTCCCTGGGCCGGCCGACCTGCTACTGGGCCTACTTCGGCCGAGTTTCGTCCACCACTCGGTTTGTTTTTTAAACTTTTTAAATTTTTGCAAATTACTTTCCGTTTCGAATTAAAACAAAGATGCCTTGTTAAGATGTCCTATAACCCAAAGGATAAATTTTTGCATAATTATTCTCCTAGAAATATTTGTTGCTTTTGAGATGCTTTAGAATAATGAGAACCATCTTTCTTTTATCTTGTCTCTGGAGAGTTCTTTATTTTAAAAGGATTAAAATCATTAGCTATGCTTCTCCTTTGTGATCAATAATATGTCCCGGAAGAGCTTTAGCAATCATTGAAAAATAAATTTAATTTAATTGCTGCTTACTTGTATTAAGTTTTGTCAAATCTACAACCTATGTTGAAGTTTTGTCTAAGTCTAAGATCAAGATCACGTACACTGCTTTCACTAAAGTATCTATGCTCTAAATTTTTGATCTCTATCTCCCATATCGTGAAAAAGGTACAGCTATAAAAAAGAGAGAGAGAGAGAAAGCCAAAGATCAAAAAAAATTTCAGAGTGGAGAGAAAAGTGAGAGAGAGGAGAAAATGGACAAGTGTTCTACGGGCAGAAGAACCCCCCTCTCTGAAAAAGAAAAAGGCATAAAAAAGAGAAGAAAAATGGACGTGTGTCCGAGGGTGAGTAGGGCCCACTTCTCTAAAAGTGAGAGAGTAATAATGGACGCGTGTCCGAGGGTGAGTAGAACCCAACTCTCCACAAAATAGCCGAATATCTTGTTCTAAAAAAATAAATATATATGGGAAAAGGATAGAAGATTCTAAAAAGTCAGAGCAGTGGTTTTAAAGTTGACACACACACGTATCTTGATCTATGACTCATGACATACCTCTCCATGGATCCGGTTTTGACTCGGCAATATATGCAAGGTAAGTTTGCTACATCTTTACATTCTAAAAACTCCACTTATACTTCGAAATAAATGCTCTAGTAAGATATGATATATTTTGAAAGTGTCACAAAGGAGTAAGCAAGGCTATATTTTCTTTTCAAAACTTATTCAAAAGCTCTCCATTGGCTTGATTTGAGAAATAAAGGTAATCTGTTTCTAACTGTTTCATGCTCAGATATCCCATAAGTGCATTTATGACTAAGGAGTATGATTATGTTGATTCTTTGTCTCAACTGTTGTTAGACCATCCTTTTATCGAGGACGAGTAAAAGCCTAAGTGTGGGGGAGTTTGTTGACACTTCTATCTATAAATATTTCCCCTCATATTTACTGGAAAAAGGGCTAAAATATAATTAGATCACCTTATTAGGGTTTACACTGACAATTTCCATGAGTTTTGGTGAATTCATAAAATTACAGGGACTATTCAGAAATACAAGAATAGAAACAAGTCTAGAAGGTTCCAGAACACTCCCGAACTCAACGTGACTTGGCTTGCAAGAAAGAAGCATATGGAAGGGGCAAGAACCATCCTGGCCAAGGCAGACCCCGAGGTCGGCCCACCACAGGCCGACCGGTCCCATGGTGGGGCCGACCGGACACCCCCCCCCGTGCCAACTCAGCCCTACTTCTGGAATGTTCTTCCACCGCCTATGAGAAGCAATCTAAATCGTATATTAGGTCGGTTTGATCCTACGGTGGCAAAGCATCTCCTCAGGACTATATAAATAGGCCCCCTGGCCCCAGGGTAAGGGAACAACTCATTTTAGATCATCAATGCCTACATGAGATAGAAGCTCTAGACTAGAATTAGAGTTGGAGAGTTAGTATCAAGTTGAGAGATTAGAGCCATGATCTATTCAGATCTAGCTAATCTTGTTCGAGAGAATTAGAGAGCGGTAGAGGCGGAACTGAAGGAAGGCCCGGACCTGCCGGTGCCTCCTCTTCATCTTCTTCCTCTGGGATCAACTCCATTGGAGCCTGATCTTGAGACCTTGTGGAAAGATCAACTTCTTATTCAAGTGAGTAACATTGTTATTATTATTCTTACGGTTCATAACTCTTTTATGAGTACTTTAATTCCTGTCGCTCTAGAGTTAAAGTTGCATGTTTAGTGTAAGCGTGGTGCTTAGACTAGCTAGCTTGTGAATGCCTTCTATATTCTGGATCGTGTGGTAGAAGCGGGAAGTGACCTCGTTCCTGTCTATCCTTTGCAGTCCACCTCCCGTCTATAGAAATCGTAGGACTCCCCCCGTAGATTGTCAGAAGTTTTCCTTTCCTAAGTGTGCCTTCAGACAATCACCCCATAAGAACAATAATAGCATAGCTTGTGCGAGTAAGAACTAGACATCCTAAAGTTTTCCTTATCTCTCTTTCTATCAAGTCCTTGATAACTACTCAGGGATTAGTTATACATCTCAGATCACTCTACCCTTCTCCCTGTGAATTCGATATTTAAAACCCTCTTCCCGGGTGAAGCGCTCACTGGTATCCGTGCGCTTGCGGATTATACATCATAATATTTTTGTAGGCTTAACAAATACCAACAAACGGTCCCCCGAAGGACCACTTCGAGAGGCTCTTGGAGGCGCCATGCATCCACCATGAGGTACCCGTCAAGCACGCGCTCAAGGACTGCCGCTTGATGAAGAACTATGTCAACGGCACGCTCAAGCTCAAGGCGGCGGATCCTCCGAAGAAGGCCGCGCCTCTCCCCGACAACGACGACGACGAGGCGGGAGCTGGGTACCCCGGCGAGGACGGCGCCGTGCACATGATCTTTGGCGGGACCCCAGCACGACCCTCAAGATGCCAAGAGAAGCTGATCTGGTGTGGGGTCTACAACACCAAGTCCGCGACGCCATCGTACCTCAAGTGGTTGGAGACTTTCACGTTGGCATCTTCTTTACATGCATCAACGTTTCCAAAGGCTGAGCGGCAAGCGTCCCTGCACCTGTGCAGAAATGATCACTGCTCGAGGGCTACCTAGGGCACGATGCCCTCCTTTCATTTCCCCATTTTCAAAACAAAATTCCCCGACAAACATGTCGTAACCGATCGCACGTGCGAGCGGTTTTTTGGCGGGACGCTCACACTTGTGAAAGATAAAGATGTCGATCTATGCACGTCTTGGCGCTATCGCTCGTTCAAACCTCCTAGTACCCACGCCTCCGCGGCTACGGTGCGAAGACTTGCGAGCACGGTCCAGGTCCGCAGGTCTCCGTCTGACCTCTTTCAAAAAGTACTCGGGTAACCGCTCGGGCACCGGCCTAAAAACAACCTTGACGAAAAATACGTAAGTCACTTTTCAACCTCCCTAAGTGCTCAGGGGCTGCGAACACGTGGCGTCACTTTGCGGCTCAGGTTGGTCGAGCTCTCGGACTCCTACGCCCCCGCGACTCCAGAGTAAAGTTCGGTCGGACTGAGTTCCTAAGTACCACTACTCCGTTTAGTAGTCGTCCCCGAGTGCTCGGGGAATGTTTGAACAAGCGACAAGTTTGAACAAAACAAAAATTGTTTCGAGAAAATGTTCATACAAGTTTGCTTTGACTATTTATGATGCAAAAAGATACATCTAACTAGAAGGCCTGGAGTAGTCTTCGACTTCTGGTGTGTCTTTTGGGATCAGGTCCAGGTCCTTCATTGCTACATCGGCCATGGCGCGGGCGAAGGCGGCGCAGTCCGCCTCAAGCTTGTCGTATTCGTCATCGGGGTAGCCGGGAGCCCAGCCGCCGCTCAGCTCCTTGCGGTCCAACCCCTTGTAGTGGGAGTCGAACATGGCAAGAACCCGATGCACCACCTCCCGAGCCATCGCCAGCTCTCGCTCCTTGACTACGCCCGGGAGAAGTGCCACCCGATCCCCGAGCGCTAGGGGAGGCATTGGCACGGATGGAACGCCAAGATCCGACAAGATGTTTTCGACAAGCCGACCGAACTTGACGCGATCCAGGAGGTCCTTCTGGCGTGCCGCCTCCGCCTCGTGCTGAGCTTTCCTGGACTCCTCGAGCTCGACCCTGACCTCTGAAGAGGGTTAAGGAGTCAAATGTCAGCCACAACGCAAGCAAGCGAGAAGAAAAATAAAGATAAAGCCAAAGGATCGTACTCTCGAGCTGCTCTGACAACTTCTTGTTCGCCCATTCCATCTCGAGGATCTTGAGCTCGGCGGCGGTGACCTTACCCACCTCCTCCGTGAGCCTCACGGCCATCGCGGCACAGACCACGCGAAGTCCTGCCCCCACGATGAGACAAGTCAACATCGCTGAAAACCAACGCAAAGAAAGAAGCACTGCAGAAGCTGGAAGCGTTCAGCTACTCACCGTCGACGTCCTGCTCCAGCTTGGCGTTAGCATCTCGAAGCCGGGTCCCCTCATCGGTGGCATCTTGGAGCTTGGTGGCCAGGTTGGCCACCTGCTTGTTGGCCGTCTTGAGGTCCACTCCGGCATGGACCAGGTCCTGCTCCAGCTCGGCCACTCTCGACTCGAGCACCGCCTTCTCCTGGGCAACGGCCTCGGCGGCAGTTGCGGCGGCAGTGCGCAGCTCCGCGACCGTCATCTCCGCTTGGGCGAGCTTTGCCTCGAGGGCCTCCCTCTTCGTTATGGCGGTGGCCGCGGCTGACTGTGCGGCGGTTGCGCGGTCCTCTGCAGACTTCACCGTGGCCTCGAGCGTGGTCCTCGACGACTCTTCACTCGCCGCCGCCTCGGCGGCGGCCAGACGGGCGACCGCCAGCTGCATCTCCAGCTGGAACCGATCGGCCCGGAGCTCCTCGATGGTGCGCGCTTTCTTGGCGCTGCAGTTCACGAGCGTCTGTTCTGGGTAGAATGTTATCTACGGCGACGTTCTCGAAGATAAGAAAACAAGACCAAGATTGAGTTCGGCAAATTCACCGTCGTGGCGGGGAGGATGAGCTCATCGAACGCTCATTCCGCCCACCTTAAGCCCCGCTGAAGGCGGTGACGAGCCGCGGCCTCCTCGTCCTCATCGTCATGCGGTTCCGCCTCACGGGCCCCGGTCCATGAGGAGCGCACGAGGTTGAGGACGCACTCTTCTCCCTCTGGCGGCACCGCCAGCAACCCCGCGACCGAGACGGGGCGAGCTCCCGAGCTCTCCCCGACTTCCTGGATCTCCGAGGGGATGCTGCCCGTCGCGTCTTCGGGGGCGGCACGCTCCTGCAGGTCTGGGCGGGGCGAGCCCGCGGTCGGTGCCACTTCAGCGTCAGGGGCGGCGGGCTGGAGCGATGCCCCCGCCGACGCAGCCACGACGGGGGCCGCCACGCTCGCGGTGGGCGTTGGGGACGCGACTGCGGCCAGCTCCGCCTCGGCCACCCCGGTCACGGACTCTTCAGGGTTGGCCCCGACCACCTCAACTGCGGCCGTGACCACGGGGGCGGACGACGCGAACGCCTCGGCCGTTGGCTCCTCCAGCCCCGACAGGCACCGCTCCAGCTCGGCCTCGAAGGCAGCCATGTCGCCACCCAAGAGGTTGGATCCTTCAAGGTCAGTAGCCTCCTGGGGCTGGACGGATGCCTCGGGAGCCGCTGGCACTTCAGCCCCGTCTTCGCGGGCTTGCGGTGCTGCGGGCACGGTCGCCTCACGAGCCGCCGACGCCTCGGTCCCGCTTCCGCCAGCCTGCGGCACGAGGGGAGCACTTGCCCCAAGAGCCGCCGTTCCGCTGTCATCACGGTCGATGGTGGGCTCCACCGGAGGCTCGACCTCCTCGGGGGTTGCTTGCCCCCCGACCACGCCACTGGCCTCCAGCACCAGTGGAGGAACCGCCGTCTCGACGATCTCGACCACCTTGGCGGTCCCACTCTCAGCCTGCGCCGCTGTCGGTGCGGGCGGAGGAGTTGCCGGGTGGGGCTCGGACGGAGGCTCGCGCGCGGCCAGGACCACGCGCTTCTGCGGCGCGATGCTGAGCATGCCGGTGTCAGTGCGGCTGACGCGAAGAAAGGGCTGAGAGGCAAGCAAAAACGAAGACGAACGAAGTAACAAGACACGACGAAAAGATACTTACATGGAGGATCTGATGCGGGCCCGCTTGATGGGCCTAGCAGCTACGCCCGACTCAGGAGCTGGCCTCTTGGCCCTCGCCAGCTCGGAGGCCGGTTGTTTGCCCCCCGCTGGCTCGGGGGCTGAGTTCCTGTCCCCCGTCGACTCGGGGGCTAGATTCTTATTCCCCGACGACTCGAGGGATGTTTTCTTGCCCTCCGCTGCGCGGGACGATGGCGTACGACTTCCACCTGGGGCGAGGGGGACCTACACGGTCGGGGCCCCGCCACCCCGGATGACTAAGGATTAAAGGCACCGCTAGGGTGCGCCCGCCCTTCCTCCCTGCAGCGCGCTCGGAGAAGATGCTGACGGTGTCGGTGCTCGCGGTGTCGGCCCTGCCTCGGATGGCGACCGCCTCTTCGGGGAGCGTGACTCCAGTCGCGGCGCATCGTTGGAGAAATGGCAGGAGGACGAGTCGTGGCCAGCTGGCCGTCTGGGCGGGTCGTCCCACCGCGGAGAATTTCTCCTCTCCCTTGGAGGCTGATGGCTGGCGGGGGCTGTCGGGGAGCAGGTCGCCCTCTGAACATCTCGGGCGGGGAGGGCGTCCGGGTGCGAGCTGGAGCTCACCCCCGCTCACGGACAGTCGGCTCCGGCCGCCGCCTTGAGCTCACCTCCGCGGTCTGCTGCTGTGGAGGGGGCGACGCGGACGGCGTCGACAGAGCGCTCCAGTCGACACTAGCGCTCCTATAGTCGCTGGACCATAGCGGCGACGACCAGGGGTCCTCGTCTGAGGAGACGGCAATCTTCTTCATCTTTCGGCGCTTGGCGTGGCGATTGTTCCGCTCGCGCTTCGCGATCTCCTCTTGCTTGTGCTTGGCCTTGAGGTCGGCCCTCCTCCTCTCCGTGGCGGTGTTGGAGCGATTCCGTATTGCGTCCTGGAGGAGAGGAGGCTTCGCGGGGACGAGGTCGGCGCACTTCAGCTAAGAACAAGAAAACGAAGAAAATCACCACGACGGGCAAAATCTTCGAGAAGACACAATCAACACAAACTTCCAGGCTGGTCGGAAAACTAGTCGGAAGGGGGAGGCACTTACATATTTTTTAGTCGCCTCGTTGGGGAGCATGGGCACGAGCCGCGACGGTGGCCACGAGTACGACGCCTTCCCGATGGCCAATGCCACGCGGTGCTAGATCTCATCCAACGAGGGCGGCGAGGGCGTCGTCACGGACCCCACGAAGGGCGCCCTGTTGGCCGTCATCTCACAGATACGCAGGGGCCGCCTCCGGAGCGGGACGATCCCCCGCGTGTGGTACTGGCCAATGATAGCCGCCAAATCAACCCCGGCGTTGCAGAGCCAGGTCAGAACCGCCCAGTGGTCCTTGAGCAGCTTCTCCTGCTCCTCCACCGGAGGCCCGTCTCTCCACCTCCTCGGCGCCTCGGCGATGGCGGCACCGGTGTACTCCGGCAACGCGTGCTCGGGGTCGTTCTTAAGGTAGAACCAACCCTTATGCCAGTCGCTGTTGGAGCTCGTCAACGAGGTGGGAATGTACCCCTCCCCCTTGTCCTGCTTCATCCGGAGGTTGGTGCACCCGATTGTAGCCGGGATCTGGCCGTCCTTCAAGCGGGCAAACTTGAAGAAGTACCGGAAGAGATACCAGTGGGTACCTATTCCCAGGTACCTCTCGCACAACGCTTCGAACGCCGCCATCTGCTGGATGCTGTTCGGGTTGAGGTGCTGAAGCTGCAGCCCGTACTCGAAGAGCACCGTGCGGACGAACCGCCCGGCGGGGACGGGGAAGCCGCGCTCGTGGAACGCCACAAGCGAGACGACGTAGCCCGGTGGTGGACACAGCACGGACTCGTCCTTTGGCACCCTCCAATCCTCGGCGTCGGTGAGCGCAGGCAGCTGCCCGACGGCGACGAGGCGCTGGAGAGTCACGCGGGAGACGTTGGAACGGGTCCAGTTCGACATGGCGCCGTCGAGCTCCTGGACGCGGTGCGGGTGGAAGAAGCGGTGGCGGCACTACGGACGTGAAGAGTAGGGGAGCGGACGGCGCTGGCTATGGCGGAGAGTGGGGAGCGAATGATTCGAAACTCAACCGGCGCACGGTTAATAAGGGGTAAGCGTGGACGTCAGCATTAAATGTTGGCCCTACCGCGCCGAAAAGCCGCCCACTCAGAGGGCGTGCGCGCCCCGAGGTAACTGGTGCACGTCTGCACGACGGTTCGACGCCCGGTGGGGCCGCGAATCTGAACCAACTGTGCGTCATCCCCTCAACCCGTCATATCAGCCACGTCCGCCACGACCTCCACAACTGACACACCCCCCACGACTGCCACGATCTCCTCGACCGGAGATTTCGAAGCAGCAACAACATTTTCAAGATTAAAACCCCACAAGCGAGTCTACAACTCCCTAGTGGGCTCGGGGGCTACATCCGGCGGATGCGCTCGCACGCACCCACCGAGGAAATCGAAAGAAAAACTACCACGACACTTCTCCTCTGAACCTGTGAGCGAGTCCTTGACTCCCACCCCAGGTTCGGGGGCTGCTGACGAGGGCCTGGATTAGGGCCCCTTAAGCGGCAAGATAATCACCCTTGAGATGGAGTCTTCTGACACCATTGACAGCGTCAAGGCTAAGATCCAGGACAGGGAAGGATACATATCTTCGTCAAGACCTTCACCGACAAGACACCTCATCTCCGACTAGCAGACGGCTCGCACGACAAGTCTCCGCCCCGCACGACAAGCCTCCGCCTCGCACGAGAACTTTCTGCCTCGCCTCCGACTACTTGCTCGCACGAGGAGTCTCTGCCTCCGACCACTCATTCACACGAGTAGTTTTCGTCTCCGACTAAGACGGGGCCCACACGTGGAGGTCGAGGCGCGGGATTTAGGGCCCCACACGAACGTGGCACTGCCCCGACGCTCGAGCTTCCCCACAACGACACGCAAGGCTCCGGTTCTCCACGTCATGCAAACACCCCGGCTAGCAGGACGCGTGGGCGGCCGGTTCTGACAGGAGCCGTAATGCTGCACTGTTCGCCCGCGCGGCCTCCAACGCGCCGTCCGGTCCAACCTCTACGGCACGCCACCCCCGTCAGAACGGGTACTCAATGACCCTCTACGGCGGCACCTACCTACGTTTAGGCCGTAACGTGGCGGGCCTAATACACACTCAAGGGAGCTGAGTCATCCACAAAAGAGCTCGGAGGAGGCGCCAAGTACTCGGAATGTACAGTGTCGCTCGGACACACGGCAATTGCAAGCTTCACTACAGCTCAGCGCCCTTTAATGCCTCCTGACGGACATCGACGTGGGAGAAGACCCCCCAACACCATAGCACTGTAGCGCATATTTGTATCCCCTTTTTACCCCTCACCCTTGCGTCTATAAAAGGGGGAGGAGGGCAACCGTTTTAGGGGCTGGCTGGTTGATCATTCAACACCCATACGTACATAGCTCGAGCTACACCCACAGGGACTTGGGCTCGACACCCTCTCCCGACCAGTTTGTAATCCCTACTACAGACTTCCCTAGCATAAGAACACGATCGCTCGAGACTGGACGTAGGGTATTACTCCTCGGAGGCCCGAACCAGTATAAACCTTTGTGTCTCCTATGCTAACCATCCGGGTCCGACACACGATTCGATACAAATTTACTGCCAGCGGTAGAGAACCCCGACATTAATTCACATTTAATACTCCTAATAAGTGTCTGAATATTGTTATGACGAGTAGTTGGTGAATTTTTTTTGAACTAAACAGAGCCCGCCAATCCAGCTTGGGAGTTGGGACGGAGGGAGTAGTTTTTTAGTTGAGTTAGACTTGTGGTATTGTTGTTGTGGATCCTCATGATTCCGAGCCTTGTGGGATGCCGGCTCATGAGTATATGTACAACGAGTCGGGTGGAACCTGTTGAGACCATCTGCACTGGTGCCTGTATCCCTCTCCTTGGATACAGTTTTTTCGCTCGCAGCAGGGACTGGGAAACCCACACCATTTCCTAGTCCCCCTCCCGTATTCTCCAGATACGAAGAGATACGGGAGCTCCTCCAGGGGCTGGCGCGGGCCACGCGCACGCCAACCTCCTCTCTTGCGCCCACGCTCGGAAGGGACGAGGACCAGGGGAGGGAGCAGCTCGTTGTCGATGCCGCCGACTCGCCGCCCGCCGCCGCAGTCCGCCTCCTCGGCGGGAGAGGAGACGACCTCCGCCGCCCTCGCGAGGCCCACCGTCGGGGCGGCCCTGCTCCTCCCCCACGGCAGTCGTGCCCTGCCTCGCCCTTGCGGTGGTGGAGAAGCTGCGGCCGCGCAGCAGGAGGGAGATCCGCCAGGTCGAGCAGAGGACTCATCGGTGTCGTCGTTCGGAGGGGATCCGCGCTGACGCCATGGCCACCGATCCGCCCGTCCCCAGCTCGACTCTGCCGCCGGTGCTCGAGGAGGAGGGGCCGCCGTTGTCGTCGAGCCGCCGCCCTCCTTGCCCTGCTCCTCCGCCGAGACCTCCACACCCGCCGCGGGCCTCGGCCTCCCTGCGACCCTGCGACCCTGCCGGCCATGGGGTCGTGCTCGGATCTCCCTGCGACCCTGTCGGCCATGGCTCCGGCGCGTGGGGAGGAGCTCAACTCGAGGGGCCGCCCTGCCTGCCTGCCCCGTCTCCCCCGCCGCCGCTCCGCAGCCCCGCCTCCGGCCGGCCATGGAGCCTCGAGCAGGGGATCCGCGCCGGAGGGAGGGGATCCGCGCTGGAGGCGGGGGCGGGCTCGTTGGAGCCAGGATTTGGGGGCGGCCGGGCTCGCCGGCGCCGGCCCCGAGCCCCATCCCGCCCCGCGGCGGAGAAACCAGGGGCGCGGGTGGGGGATCCGCGCACGGCGGAGAGTACGGGGTGGGTTGGTGGGGACTGGGGGAGGGAGGGAGATAAATGAGGAGGATGACGAGTGGGTCCCGTCGGAGGGTGGTTGGAATGAAGTGGAGATATAAATGATGATGGATGCGGGAGAAGTGAATATGAATGAGAAAATCTCGATGACCAGGATGGCATATTCTGTTTTAAAGGAGGGAATGAAGGATGACGAGTGTGTGAGTTCTTAGTGAGTACTCTAAGAACTCACTCACCCACGGTAAAATCCTAAAAGTTGGTGTGCCGGACCTTTCAAGTTGCAAATGCCATCTGAAACACGTTAAGAAAAAGTCCATCCGAATTAATGCCACGAAGATCCTCAAAAGGCAGGCTAAGCGAGGGCGAGAGAACAAAACACTCGACTAGTCAGCCTCCAACCTCTCTCACTGCAGTGACTGACTGTACCCGCAGGCGGTTATGGCCCGGGGCCAGGCCGGCCGGGGACGGGAAACCAAGCCAAAACCAACGGGATGGAGAGATGGATCCGAGCCGCGCGGCAGGGCGCATGTGCGCCCGCATCTCTTCTTTAATCCGTGCAGCTAAACCGTGAGCTGTTCCCTGCGCGCAATAATCACCTGGGCCAGCCTTTCCTTTCCTTGCCTTCCCTTCCTCCCCGATCGCGTCGCGCACCGGTGGCCTTTTCCGCGCCCCCTTTCCGCTGTTGGGCAGCTCAGCCTCGGCGAGCACCCACCGCCGAGGGACGGACAGCCGCAAGCCGGCAAGGCCTCGTCGTCCCGGCCTCTTTGCTTTGTACGGCCTCGGCCTCGGCAAGGCCTCGTGTAATCCTGGCTCTTCCGGCCCCACGGTAGTACGGGACAAAGCGACATGCTGGCGCGTGTGTGTGTGTGTGGTGGCCCCTCTGGGTTGGACGGGAGTGACCCTGGGTAGGGTTCCAGATTGGTTGTGGTGTGCACTCCCACGCCAACGGCTGGATCGGGCGCGCAGGCAGGTGCAGCTTGTCTTCTCTGCCGTGCCGCCTCGTCTACTCGAGCTCGTCGATCGAGCGTGCTCGTCCGCTCGATTTTACTACTGGGTGGTGGTGGTGGATCGTGCCGTGGTAGCACCAGCAAGGCGGCAGCAACTGTGCTGGCAAGTTGGCAGCGGCATCGCCTAGTGTTCCAGCATCACGTTGTCATGGGCTCATGGCCGACTGTGCCCCGTGCGAGATCGCGAGGAGAGACCCTCACCCTCTCGTGTTTTTTTTTCTTTTTTACACCCAAGTTGGCGTTGGCGATGGCGAATCCGTTTGATTGCCGCCATGTGCGCGCTCCCCTAGGTGAAACACCGCCGCCCGGGCTCCGACCTCCGGCTCCGGGTGAAACACCACACGGCCGGCCACATGGGCAATGGTGATACTTATATATACACGCGCGCACGGAGGCTTCCGGGAGGCAGGCACAGACAGTACATACGCGAGCGCGAGCCGTCGAAGGGAAACCGAGGAGTAACGGCTGGCGCCGGGCGGCATCGTCTGACCTGCCAAACTGTCCGACCACCCCCCCCGGGCCCGGGGGGCTCTCGCTCGGCTCGCCGTTTTTTTTCCCCTTCCCTTTGAGAGGTCCGGTCCCTGCTTGGCCATCCCATCCCTTCGCTTCCACGCACCAATCTTGTCCCGGCGCCTGCCATTCCAGGAACGGGTGTGGGGGGAGCCGGGCACCGGCACAGCAGCAGGGCAGGCAGCAGCGCTCGCCGACTGACGCCAATGGCGACTCCTCCCGCCGCGCGCCTGGTGCTGCTCACCCTGCTCGGGTTCTGCGTCGCGCTCAGCCGCCAGGAGGACTCGTGCGGCGCGGCGAAGCTCGCGGTCGCCAGCCTCGTGCCCTTCGACACCACGGCCTTCCGCTGCGCCGCCGCATGGAAGCAGCAGGACTTCATCCTCAGGGTACGCCCTACCTCATTTCTCAATTTAGTTTTTTCTCTACACGTCGTCGCGGTGTTCGTCCTCGGATTCGTTCCAGATCCCACTGCCAATGCACTGATCGGAGTAGGTAGCCGATCTGAGGCAGCGCTGGGCGCGGCGAGCTTAGCTTACCCGATCTGATCCGAATTGTCTGTGTTGCCAACCCCGTGTGGCGTGTCGACGACGACAGTACAAGAACACGGCGCCGAGCGAGTGGAGCTTCGTCCTCTCCGCGCCGGACAAGGGCTCGTACGTGGCGGTGGGGTTCTCGGGGAAGGGCGCCATGGTCGGGAGCAGCGCCGTCGTCGGGTGGGCGTCCAACGGCAAGGGCACGGTGAAGCAGTACTACCTCGACGGGAAGAGCCCCGACGACGTCGCCCCCAACAGGGGCCTCCTCAAGCTCGTCAAGAACAAGTCCGTCGTCGTCTCCCACTCCGGCCGCCTCTACGTCGCCTTCCAGATCAGCACCGACTACCCGCAGCCGTACCTGATCTTCGCCGTCGGCCCGGACGGCAACCTGCCGCCGTCCAGCACCCTGCGGCTGCAGATGCACCAGAGCATGGCCTCCCGCGCCTTCAACTACACCTCCGGTACGTGCTGCTGCGCATTTTCTCCTTTACCCCCCCTCCTCCAATCGTCGGAAGCCATCGAATGCGCGTGAGCGTGACAGGCCGTCTGACGCCGCCGTTCGTTTCGGCCCATGCGCGTGCACAGGGATGTTGTACTCCAACAACGCCGGCGGCGGCGGCTCCGGCGACAACGCGGCGTTCCCGGCGGAGAGGAAGCATGGGTTGCTGGGTATGATGGGGTGGGGCGTGCTGATGCCCATCGGCATGATCACCGCGCGCTACTTCCGGCAGCTGGACCCGTGCTGGTTCTACACCCACATGGCCATCCAGGTGTCCGGCTTCGCCATCGGCATCGCGGGCGTCGTCCTCGGCTTCCGCCTCAACCAGGACGGGCTCAAGAACGTGGACGTGCACAAGGCGCTCGGCATCGCCATCCTCGCCATGGCGTCGCTCCAGGTACTATTACGCCCTCCTCCATTGACAGTCACCAGTAGTACTGCAGAAAAGGGGAAATTTTAGAACCTTCTCCGAGTTACTGCTACTAGCACTAAACAAGATTTAACAGTCCATATATAGAAAACTCTAACACAAATGATGTTAACTCTGCACTAGCTAGTGTACACTTTCGGTCCCTTGGGCACATGCGTATGGTCTGGATTGGAATCTGCCGCGAGGCCAACCAACCAGCCTGGATAAACAGCGTGGTGTTACAGCAGGTTGTTTGTTTTGTAGTTGTTGACTGGTGGTGGTGGGAGTAAGTAGTTGCGAAGTCTGAAGAAGTTTAGAGCATTTTCACATGCCCAGTGAAGGCATGATGCAATCAGAATAGAGGCTTGCATGTTTCGTTGACAACGGAGACCAGAACACCACCAGACGAGACAGTAGTGCACACCGCAGCGTTGCGTGCTCTTGAGCTGGCAGGAGATGGGTTCCAAGAAAGCGGCTGAAGTAGCTACTAGCCACTGAATTTCTTATGCTGCTGTGCTTGGAATCTTCGGTTGCTGACAGAAAAGTGCTTGGAGTGAAAATGTTGACCTAGGGAAGGAAACTGCATGCAGATTACTGTGCCTACCTAAAAACCACCGTCTCAGGAAAATAAAAATAAAAAGAAGTAATGGCTGCTGCTTCAGAAAGAAGCGATTGAGCCACGTAGTACGTGTCGACTGATGTTCGCCGTTTCGTTGCTGACGTGCTGTGCTCTGATCTTGCAAACAAAAACAGGTAATGGCGATCCTGGCGCGGCCGGACAAGACGTCCAAGGTGCGGCGGTTCTGGAACTGGTACCACCACAACATCGGGCGCGCGGCGATCCTGCTGGCCATTGGCAACATCTTCCTGGGCCTCTCCATCGCGCAGGAGACCAACGCCTACATCGTCTCCTACGGCGTCTTCGTCGCCGTCTGGGTGGTCGCCGTCGCCGCCTTCGAGGTCAAGCGCTGCTACGCCGACGACGACGACTGATTTACGCCGCCCCCGGCCGTCGCGCGGCGAGCTCGCTCGATCCACCCCAGCTGCTGGTAGCCGCGCGGTACATGACATATTCTGTTCTGAACAAGTGGCCATAGGACGAAAACTGATGGACGTACGGGGGGAAACTAAGCGTTCACGACCAGTGTAAAAGTGACACACACACACACCTGGACAGTGGATTCGGGATTTAGGCGTGCTTGGTCGGCTAAAATTTGTGGGTTTCATTTTTTGGGGGGTATAGGAGGATGTGAAGCAGAGGGGGCGGACTGCTGTTTATTTCTAGGCTAGCTGGACGCTCTGATTCATATTTGTACATTGGTACATGGTCGTGTTTGTGTTGTATTTGTACCATTTTGGACGATAGCTTGTTCTTCAATACCTTTCTTCTGTTTCCACAGTGAATTGATCAACGTTTTTTTTTTAAATTCCTGAACATCGCTGCCCCGAGATTGGCATCGCCCGCCTTATGCCCAGTTCCGTTTCACGGTTTCAGTCTTTCAGATCACGAGCAACAGCTGCAAGCTGCTACTAGTACGTGCAGCGTTGACTGCTGCGTGCTGCGTGCGCACACAGCACCGACCACGAATAGGAAGACCGCATCTCGACGCGGAGCGGCGGCGCCGGTCGCGGCGACATGCCGGACCGTGGCGCGGTTCCGTGTGTCGGCTGACCTGATTGATGGCGGGCACGTCCGGAACACCAGCCGACAGCCGCCGCTCCGCCTCGCGAGCCCATGGCCGGTCGGCGCGTCCGCTCCCGTGCTTGACGAGCCGACCACGTCGCACGCAGAGGTTGCCGACGAGTCACATCGAGTCTCCGGCGAGTGCTCTTCTCGGGGGCTCGATGGCGTCGTCGCCTTCAGCAGAGTCACATCGAAAATCGCTGAATCAGCCAAATGCTTATCGAGGCTCCTCGCCTTTTTCCGATCGTGATGACTAGGATCCCTAATCCCCTGTGACACCTTACCACGTGGCGCGGAGCTTGTCACCACAAGTTCGAGCCCAAGGTAATCCAGTGTGGTGCGTGGAGTTCAGACCACAATCTCAGCCAGCCAGCTAGCATCATCAACAGGCCAACGTGGTCCAGACGATCATGTTTCCAGGCCACGTGGACAGCAACGTTTCCTCCGTCCATGCCAAGCTGCTGCAGCTGGAGGGTACACCTGCTGCTACGGTTCAGCTTGATCTTGTGCAACGGACACGCGGTTTCAGGCCCTCGATGTCAACCGTTGCAAGGCCCCAATGCCAATCTGTCCTCGCAGAACGGGATCCAGACAGAGTCATGGCCAGTAGGTCCGCATGGAACATTCGGCACGGTAACTGACTGACTCCGCATAGTTCATCAGCACTACAGCTTTACAACCAAATGGGAGCTACAGGCTGCAGAAATTCTAAGTGCCTCAAGACAATTTTGAAGTTTACCTAGACACCGCACTAACCGGTGCATGAATCGCTCAGTCAGATTGAGCAATATTATTACCAACAACTGGCATGAATCCATATAGGCTAAAAATCCTCAGGGTTCGCTCCTGACAGCGTGGCCGTCAGAGGCTCCAGCATTTTGACCATGTGATGGCATAGCAAGTCCCTTCATCTTCAGGTCTCCCGGAAATGGAAGCGCCTCCTGCAGCAGCTGGTGCTGCTGGGCAGTGCTGAGATGCTGCTGCTGCTGCTGCAAATGCGTCTGCTGTTGCTGTTGCTGGTGCTGGGAGTGGATCTGGAGCTGCTGCAGCTGCTGAGCAGCCAGAAGAGACTGTATATGGCTGCGCTGGAAACTTTGTGGATTGCCTCCAAATGAGGACAGACCAAAGCTTCCCATTTTTCCAATGTTGGCATTTACCTGTCCTGTTGCAATCTTCAGCTGCTGAATCTCATCTCTCAGCCTGTCGTTCAGTGCTGCACATAGACAAGGACTGGTTACAATACTAAAAATGGAAAAGGAATCTCCTGGAACAACTTTTGTGGTACTTTCCAAAAATAGGCACAATGACCCAAACTCTAGGTAAATTAATGTTTATCACGCTGCACATTTTCTTCTATTACATAGCACGGTCAAAAAGAAAGTTCAGAGCAATACTCCCAATTGAAATTTTCACTGGTGCATGTATGAGGATTTGTAACGCAATTAAACAAAGTAGTGTCCGGTTATATATTATATGACTGCTGTTTCCTCTCTAAAACCTTAATTGTTCACTTAGAACTTGTAACGCAAAGAAAATTGAATGAACAGAACTATACCATCTTGCAGCCGGACTTGCTGTTCTATTGTCTGCACACGAATCTTCAAATCACTGTTCTCATTTGTCAAACCACTGGTATCTCTCTGTATCATACAAACAATGAATTATACAATTGTAGAAAAGGAGGTTCTCTGAGAAGCTACAACTATATTAGTAGCATCTAAAACTTATATGCAGGTTAAGAGTTACCCCTCCATTCCAAAAATATATATCATTTTAGTTTTGTCCTAATCTTGTCAGATTCTCTAACAAAGTTAGTGAAAAATACACCACTACCTACGACATCAAATTTGTTTAATGAAGCCAACTTGAAATATGTCTTGATAATGCACAATTTATTGTAGATGTTATTTTTCTATAAACTTAATAAAAGTTAGAAAAAAAGACTTAGTACATTACTAGTGTCTTGCATTTTGGAACAGGGTATCAAACAAGAAGCAAAGCACAAATTATCACTATTTCCAAATACAAGCTTAACAAGTAAAATATTAGAAAAAAATATCACACCACATTGGTATACTCAAAGCAGTTTGGTTTCTATGATATGTAGAGAGCAGCTTGCATAAGTAATAGCCTTATGCATACACAAAAGTTGTTATTGGATTGAAGCAAAGTCTTTTTTTTTGCGAGGATGGATTGAAGCAAAGTCGCAAATTCTCAAATCTCTATTATATCCAAACTGATGATAAATGCTCAAAATAATCACAACACTGTGCATGTATTTGCCTAGTCATTTCATATCTTTGCTAACAGTTCATGCTACGGAGAAGCAACTGTGAGCCATAACCAAATTGCAGATCAAAAGGTAGGCATCAAACTCATCACTACATTTGAGAATTCGAGAGAAGGTAAAGACAAGTGAAGAACCTGCAACATGGACAGCTGAGCTGATAGTGTAGTTGCTTCTGACTGGAGCGTCTGCACTTTTCTTTCTAGTTCTGCAATGTAGCGCATCTTTCTTTCTTTTGACCTGGCAGCTGACTGCCGGTTTGCCAAGATCCTAAGATGTGTTGCAGAAGTAAATATTAGATTACTACTATTAATCTAATTTGAATAACTTCAACACACATCTAGATTACATTGTTTTCATGAACAATCATTCTCAATTAATCATACAGTAAAATGCCTTCAGAGTTCACATGAACTGAACAGACAAAGTATCATGCAGCATAATGTTTGTTCCAAATTACTCCGGATAAAAATCTAAATTACTAAATTACAGAGATTGCTCAGTGCCGAATAGTTTAGAATGCATTCCTGAAGTCTTTCCACATGAAAGACTAAAAGATGATGAATATCTACTGGCAATGACATCATAGGTCACACCCCAGTGCTGGCTAGTTAACCAACTAAAATGACTAATTTATTCTTAAAACTGGAAATTGAAGTGCTGGATTGTATTATCATCAAGATACTTCTACTCAAACACCATATAAAATCCAAGAGGTGTGTCAAACATGAAGAATAGAACTAATATGGTTCTTCACTGAACTAGATCTGACATGTTAGCTCTGGCCAATGTAATTACTGCAATTTAATTCACCTATTAATCACCCAATTATGAATGAAATTGCCTTCCATCTGTAATTAGCAAAGTAGATGTCTAATATGATTGTTTAACAAATCAAGGTCAGATATGTTAGTTTTGTTTCCTTGGAATTACCACTGCTTAACAGTCCAATAATGAACCAGAAGGCCATCGCCTGTGACATTGACAGTCCATAATATTACTGTATTTTGTTGGATCACAATTAGGCCAAAGGTTCAAGTAGGTCTCACTCCAATGTATGATTCCAGGTTCCACTACTTTCCTCCCGTTCACATCCTAAATCCTGTTGCTCTTTTCAAGGAGGCTGCGGTCTTTAAAATTAGAAATAATAACAGTCTCTTCGGGTGATCAGTCCTTGTCAAACAACCGCCGCAATCAGTATCATAATCCCCTGTTATTACCAACCGGACATACTACAAAGGTGACAGACAACACCTAAACCGCAGTCGCAAGAGAAATAAGGGGGGGAAGCTCTCCTTCGTGGAGGGATTGCTGGGCTCTCACCTCTTGGCGCGCTTGGGGTCAACGAGGGCGAGCTCAGCGAGCTTGGCGTCGGAGATGGCCTTCTTGGCGTCAGCGCCCGCCCTCCCGGGCGTCCCCGCGGAGGCGGACCCCAGGAGGGAGGTGGAGCCGTCCATCGACATGCTGTGCTGGTGCCGCGGCCGTGGCGGCGGCGTCGCCGCCGGATGCGGATGCGCTGCCGAGGGCCCCGGCGTCCCGGGGAGCGTGCCGCCGTTCTCGAGGAACATCTCGAACATCCGGCTGCCGCCCGCGGCTCCGCCCGATTCGTCGTCCTCGTCGTAGTCCTCCTCGTCCTCGTCGCCGGCCTCCCCGACGACGCCGAGGTCGGCGTCGAAGGTGAGGTCGTCGGGGAGCGCGGCGCCCCCGAGGAGGATCTCCGACTGCGCGCGGCGGTGCCCCGCCCCGCGCCGCGGCGGCGAGTCCGGCAGCATCGCGGCCACGTCCCCCGGCGCCGCCGCGGAGGCGGATGCGGAGGTGGAGGCCGAGCAGGAGGCGGCAGGGTCCACGGGCGGGGCCGGGTCCATGGAGATCTGGGGAATGCGGGTGGAAGGCCGGGGCGGGGGCACGGGCGGCGGCGGAAGAGGGGGCAGGGAGACAAGGGGAGCAGGAGCCAGGAGAGGCCGAGGGGGGTGGTGGTGATGGAGCTAGGGGGAGGGGCAGGAGGAAGACATGCTCGCGTTGAGCTTTGACCGAGGCATTGACTCCGCGGAGAAAAAAGGCGTGGCCGCCGCTGCTCCATTGGGCCTTTGATCTGCCGATTTTTCTGGCGCCGTGGGCGGCCAGCTGCGGGCTCGCAGCTGTTGGTCCGGTCGAAACACAAAGACTACTGGGCTTGGAGACCTCCGAAGATTCCGAGCCACGGTCTCCTTGCCCAGCTGTTCAGGATTTCAATTTTTTTGTTTTTGGATCGCCCTGCGCAGATCTATTGTAAGAAACAAGCATTTCGAACAACAGAGCTATTCTTCTAAAGAACAAGGCAACAAGCATTTCAGGTTCAGCGCCACGGGTGCAATGTCCAGGGTTACAAAACTTTGCACCAGTAGGTTCCCAAACGTAGGACGTTTTCAAGCTAATAAAGCCCTACTCCGATTCCATGACATTACTCAAACAGCTATAGATTACAAAACATGCCAAGAGTCGGAACCTGGTACTGCTGTACAAGCAAGCCCCTTGGTAACCCCCAACCGCCCAACTTGGGGACGGTCGGGTGGATCAGCAAGCATCCAGACTGAACATAACATGTAGGAGAGGCGAGAGGATGGAGCTACGGAACGAACGAACAAGCATCAGGGCTGGCATTTTTTCTTTATTTCAGCTGCCTATCTAAAGAACTCCTGGGACTACATAGGGTACATTTGTCTCGCTATCACTACTGCATAGGCACCGTCGGTCTGGGGAGCAGTGAGTTGACGAGATCCTCGTTTATCTTCACAGGTAGCGGCGGCATCTGCTTCATGATCTCTGGCGCATCGTTTATCCTGCAAAAGTTTTGCATGGGAATCAGAACTGTTAAAATCGGACAGAACCCCAAAAAAAACATGTAGAGCCTAGAAGCTCCATGGATGGACTTGGTATAGGTCTGCCACTGGGGAGGGTATGGGCAAACCCACTCTTGTTCACACCCAAATTCAACTAATTAGGATCCACTCCTCACCCTCCCCAATCTCACCCATATGCCATGGATAATTAACTTTGTACTACATATGTATACATATCCAATTGATTAATCGCACCCTCCCCTCTCCTTTTCTAATGAGTATATAATTTCCACCCAGTGGCAGGCCTACTTGGTTAGTGGGTGCACATGTGTTTCTGTTGGACCTTTCAAGGGTTTACAAACTCACCCTTAAAAGGCATGGTGGTAAAAAAAACAGGTACAAGAGATCAATTCTACATAGAACATTTGTCCACTGTCAAGAATCAAAAGGCCAGTTATGGACTGCCAGAAGAACTATTATGCAAAACTGCAATGGCCGCATATGAAGCATTACCATGGTAGAAGAAAATGGCAGAATAGTATGATATCTCTAACATAGTAAAATTTGAACTGAAGCTACTACTTAAAAGATGTAAATAAGGATACTAAATTAGTGTGTAATAACAGAAGTGAATGGCAATATGAGATGACTAAATCTTTTCAGAATTATAACAAAACAGTAATTCAAAACATACTCTTTCAAGACCCTGAGTATATTATCCCGAGTTTGGCACAGCAGTGAGATGTTATCCTGTATCTGGAAAAAGGAAATTAACCACAGGTAAGTAAGTATTATATGAAAAAAGAGGACTTGTTCGGAAGAGCAGGTACTAGTCAATAGAGAAATACAGGTGAATCGTTGATAAAAAAAATCACCTTGAAGTAAAAGGATACCTGCATATTGCTAAGATTTGTTGAGATTTGACCCAAAACTTGGGCATTGGTTTCAAGAATTTCTCCTGTCGGTCCACCAATGGCTGCAGAAGGGCAAAAAGGGTGAATAATCTAACAAGTCAGCGACTAGTCGCTCATGATTCAAGCAGCTAGAACTTCTATTAAATTTCAAAATGCATAAGTAACAACAAAAAATGTCAAGCAACCAATGCCTACATATATCATTAGATTTCCAAAATGTATTGACACATTCAGAATCATGTAATAAACACAGATGTCATGCAACTACAAATAATGAATGTTATCTAGTATGCACTGCTGATATGCCAAAAAAAGAGTGCATTCTGGGAGTCCTGGACCAGCCTATGTTCCTAGCATCTATTATCAAGAAATACAGTAGAGAAAGATTATGGTATAAAATTATCCTTTGAATTAATTACGCGTACAGAACTAGATCCAGAAATGGCTAGATCCAGACTGCATGTTGTGTCTTGTTATCGTCCATGTGCCATAGCACAATGTGCAAAAGACTGTCGTGTTATTCCCTTAGTCTGAACTAGCTTGAATCAGGTTAGATTGGATGAAAAAGGGCTAGTCTTCTTCTGGTTCTGGTTACCCATGCAAGACTTCGAAAATTTCCGTTATCATGGTAATGGAAATGGGGGGGGGGGGGGTGCCCTCGGTTCAAAAAATAAAAATAATTACGCGTACAGATTTAAAGGAAACTTATATGAAAAAGGTCACAGCAGCAAATGATGTTTTAAAATGCTGTGAACTGTCAAACCCTAACATAAGTTAGGCATGAAAGAGAACTGCATATTCCAGACACTTGCACTATATTTAGCAGTAGTGTTGCCAAAATCAGCTGAATTTACATGTCAGGTCAACTATATTTTTAAAACGATGAATCAATTGGTCTATGGTCTCAATGCCTCTGTGATATTGCAGAAACAATTTCATGATATGGATGCCACTTCTAATTTGCTATAAATGACAAGTGAACATTTGAGAAGCAACCAGGGCATCATTTTAAAGTTATAAAAATATCAAAAATAAACACAAACCTATCATGCAAACATCGCTCTTTACACAGTTGAACTCCCATACCGAAAATGGAGGTAAATATCAATCTGACTTACCTTTGGACGAGATTTCGTCATCGTCCATGTGAAGAACTGGAAGAGGGTATGGAGGAACATTAGGCCTACCAGCCATATGTACAGGTGGCTTCGATGAAGAATCTGAAACCTTCTCCTGCATCAGCAGAGTAGTTGTCAGTGCAAACCTCACATTTAAGTATTATACAGTTGGAACATACTAACATACTGCCAGATTGTCCAACCAGATATCTGTTATTTGTGAACTTAGGTCAACAACAGATTTCCTAGCCTGCATTATGAGAATTATGAAAATAGATTAAAGACAGGAAAATATCTGGACACCTTTTTGTCCTTGCTTTTCTTAGATGAGTTATGATCCTCTTTCTTTCTTTTGCCACTCTCTTTTTTCTGCAGGTTCAACAAATTACCTCAAATCATTTCTGAAACCAGATAAAGATAGCAGAGGCCAGGCATCATGATACTGCAAATGCTAAGTATATGTTACATACATTCATCCATCTGCAGCGCAAGGCTACATCTCGAACTGTTTTCTCTGGCAACTTCATCGCAATTTTTGCATAACGAATGACAGGCGGATCGGATGCATACCTGAGAGCAAATGCCAAAGAATATTAGTGAAAACACGAGATCAAAAAACAACAGGCCTCGCAGTTAACAGACCTTCACGATGTTGTCTAAACAATCTACAAGCTCAAAATGCAAACCTAATCTACAATCGTTTTGAAAGTTGTCCTTCATAAGAACGGTGTTATATAACTGCCAAGCGCTCACATCCTCCACAGTATGACGACAGATTAAAACAAGTGTTAAGAGTGAACCAAGGGCAAAACGTTATCCAATTGCATCAATAAGTCAAACTTGTACTGACTACATTGCAAGGAGAAGTATTCGCCTGAGAAAACTGACGAGGAATAAGTTTGCTACATCTGAATTTAAGAGGAGGCCGTCGAGTGTTGCAATCTACGTCTATGCAAATACAATCTCACTGAATTTGCTAAGTTTGTAGTACAGGCCCTGCCTAATTGCCCAGGATTACAAGCTAATTCTATCCGAGAGTCGGAATTCAGAATCGAAAGCAACCATCTAACCCCAACTGCGGCGTTCCCAAACCACAAAACCTAGCAATTCGGCGGACTCACTTGGCGAGCAGCTCGTCGAGGGTGGCCTGCTCCTCCGGCGACCACTCCCGCGCCAACCCCGGGTCGTGCCGGAGCGCCGCCGCCGTACCCCCGTTGCTAGGGTTCGCTCCCACTCCACCTCCTCCTCCCCCGCCGCCGCCTCCGCCGGCTGAGTGGGACCCGTTCTGCGCGGCGGCGCTCGCCGGCGGCGGGTGGCCGTTGGCGCCCATGTCACCAGAATTGGAGCGGGGGGATGTTTCGCTTCTCAGTTCGGGAAGTTGCTTCTCCGGCCCGAGTTGCTGGGGGAGGGGAGAGAAGTCGCTCTCTTGCTCGAGCGACGAGTGGATATGAGAGAAATAATAAAGAGGGTTTTCGGTGTCTTTTGGGGCTCCTTTTGATCGAAATAGGGGATTTTTTAGCTGCTGTAGCGTGTTTGTTCGCAAGGTACGAGGGATGCCGTTTTCGGTTTTCCCTGCCCTTTTTGGATTTTTAGGAGTATTTATATGCTTTTTTTATGTGAGGTTTGTCAGGATTTTGTGAAGAGAATGAAATCCATGATTTTTTTGGATAAATTTTACGTAGGATTTGAATCCCACTCAAATTGATCCAAAGTTCAAGAGAAATTGAAACCAAGTTCGAAATCCATTCGAAAGTGGTAAAAAAATCATGAGAATTTTAAATCAAAGTCTAAATTCCACTCAAAGTTTTAGTGGATGAGAGCTCATGTTAAATTTGTGGACTTGGATGAGATCAGTTCGGGCCAAATTTAAATATTGTTATGTGCATTTTGACAGTACCGCGACTAAGATAAAAATTCGAAACAAATTTAAGAACTGTTAGCAAAATTTACTCTTCTTAAAATATCAATTTAAGGATGAAGGATGGAAGAAGGATAGCTAGGGGTGTGAGTGTGACTCCGTCTTATTTTCTTATTTTCTTGTACCAACATACTTTTGATCCCGTTTTCAACACGGTGAACACCTTATTCATCATGCATATGCGTTTCTTGAAATCCCCTAACAATTTTGGTTGGATTCCTGACTATGATCTTCGGGTTTTGGCCCAAAATGCCCACGAAGCGGACGGCAAATTAGTCACATTAGAAACAAGAATTGAAATTTGTTATGGAAACTTGATTTAAAATGGAAATACTATGATACTCGCTCTGTTTCAAAGTATAAGTCGTTTTGATTTTATTAAATTCATAGATGATGTTGTGCATTAATATATACACTATGTCTAGATGCATTCTTCTATAAATCTAGAAAATCTACAATGACCAATAATTTAGAACAGACGAAGTATTGTTTATTAAGTTCGTCACCTCCGAACACTACAACTATTTGTCTGCTATAAACTTGACCCGAACTTGCTGCCTTGTAGACTCCTTTAGAATTCCTGCTCTACCTCCTTTTCTTTTGCACTAACTCGTTTTGGATTCCTGCCATGTTTTCCTTCCACTTTTTTTATTCACCCTGGTTCGTAAATAATTAATAATGTGGAAACTAAAAAGTTTGTCATATTTCCGCTATTACTATTCATTTTGACCCCTACTACGTAGACATAAGGCCAATCTCAGTGGAAGGGGTCATGGGAGAGTTTTCAAAAATGACACATCATCTTTATTGTATTGGTTTGCGAGATGACCTACCATGTCTCAATGCACAGGGTCATAGCACAGTTTCATAGGTTCCTGTACATATTTAATTGCTGCATGTTGGTTGGTCAATTGTGCTTAAAAATTGTGTCAACTTGTCTCAGTGGGAGGGTTATGAGGGTGTCATTCCTAGGACTCCGCGCCGACCCGGGGTCATGAGGATGACCCTGGTTTCCTCTCTCTCCTATTAAATATCATGCCATGTCATCTTGTTTGCATATGTAGCACCTTATTTAATGTCTATGACCCTCCTATTGAGACTGGTCTAAGCACTGGCATGGCAGACCTAGCTCGGTACTCCCCTCGGTTTCAAATTATAGTTTGTCTAACTTTTTTTAGTACAAAAACATAATTATGCATCCAGACATATAATATATATGGTGTACAGAAAAATTATACAATCAGTACAATTTGAAATGAGAAAGTAGATTAGCACGTGCATACTTGTCCTAGAAAACCAAAATGGCATTTAGGGTGTTTTTTTACATCCTGTTTTTCCTTTTCAAAACGAGTTGGTAATAAAAGACTAGAAAAACACAGGTATATGCAGGAGCCTTCCCTTCCCGCCGGAAGAAGCACCGTGCACTCCCATCAAAACCCAGCGCGAGATGGTCTGCTGGCATCCCGCTACGGCGGTGAGACGGTAAAACAACCGACCGCGGGTACGCCACACGTACGGTACGGCACCGGCCGGCAGGACCCGAGATGGACAGAGTTTTAACCACCACCACCACCACCCCAACCCCCCACCCCAAAAAAGGACAGGATCGAGCTGAGAAGCTTAAAAAAAAGTAAAATTATATGTTCCCCGTGTGATTTGGAGCAACTCTCACATGAATTTTTTTCTTCCCCAAACTCACCTTCTTCTCCAACTCCGGCGAGCTTTCCGGCGAGTTTAGGGTTCGGGTTAGGGTTCGGGGTTGCTGGGGGGCTGCTGTCCCCGCCGGACCTAGAGGGAGGGCCGGCGGCAGCAGGCCGGCCCGACGGAGGTGGCGGTGGGCGGGGCGGCGAGGCCGGGCGGCTGGGGCACCGCCGGCCGGGCGGTGGAGGCCGGCAGTTGGACCAGGGTCGGGCGGGGGCGCACGGCGGTGTCGTGGTGGTGACCGGAGATGGCGGGGTCGGGCGGCGGCGGCGGTGGTGGGAGGGGGCGGCGGTGGTGGCTGGAGGCGGGCCGGCGCGGCCGGGCTAGGGTCCGGCGGACCTCCGCGCCGGCCGGTCCGCCGGACCTCCGCGCCGGCTAGCCCGGCCGCGCCGGCGGGGTGGGGGCGCGAAGGGGCGGCGGCGGCGGAAGCGGGCCGCGGGTGGGAGGCAGGGGAGGTCGGGAGGAGGAAGAAGAAGAAGGTGGGTACGGATGGGAGTAGGTAAGAAATAGAGGTAGGGAGAGGAAAAATAGTAGTCCGGAGATGTAAAAAGTTGCAAAAATTCGTGTGAGGAGAGGCCCAGAATTGCGTGGGTGAGCTATAGACATACTCTTAAAAAAACAAAAAAGAGGCCACGCGGTGTCTAGGAATAGGATGCAGCCGCCTCCCCTCCTCTCTCGTCTCTCCTTCCATCTGGCTGCGCGCGCCTGCGAGGAACCCGCGCGCGCGGCGCGTATCGCGATCGGCGCATACGGCGTGAGCAGTGACGACGACGGACCGAGGACGGCGGCGGGGGCCGGCAAAAACCGTGTGCCTGCACGCCGGCGTTCACGCTCTCGCGCGCGCACGAGGACAAACACACAGGAGCGATCGAGCAGCTAAGCGCCGGCGCGGGGGCACACCGCACACGTGCCCCCCATGCGCGAGGCAGCGTCGGCGTATCCCCGGGTGTCCCGAGGACGCGGCGGAGCCGCCCGCGCCGGCCGCCAGGTACTCCTCCGATCCTCCGATCCTCCGCTGGTGCTGACTGTTGTCGGCAGAACATGTCTCATGATGTGGACTCATGGAGGAGATCAGGACCGTCAGGCGAAGCCGCAGCTGGTGAAGACTGATGAGCTCCCGCCGGCTTTGATTTCTGTCAGCAACTACGTCTCCGTACGTAGGCACGTAGCGTAGCACGCACATCGACGACGCGAGGTGGACATATCGGCATATCCTGTATTCGCGTGGGAGGAGGGCCGAGAGCGATTTCGAGCATTTAGGCACGCACCACCATGTTTGCAAGAGATGTTTTTTTTCTTTTTACGAAAATCACTTTATATATATTAAGCAGCCAAAGTACAGAATGATCCTTCGAAGAAGGTCGTATTACAAGAAGATTCTTGAACCAGAGCAACAACAAATCCACCTAGGCACACGCAGGGAAGAACACGCGCGGCGGTGAGCTGAGGTATCACCGGAGGCGAGAATAACTGGGTGGAGGAACCGCGCCTTGCGTCGGTTGAAGAGGGGGCGACCGAGTCGCTGAGAGGACCACACCTGACGACCAACTGATCTGGAGGCTTCTCGTCGCCGGCGGTAAATGGAGCTCGAAGTCGGATCCCCGGTGGGGGCGGGTTCTTCTGGCTTGCTCCCAGTGGGTATGCTCAGGCGGCCATAGATCTGCAGTAGTAGAGGCTGCTTGGACGGGGTGACGGAGAGGAGCGGCGGAGATGGCGAGTCGATGACGAGCAGATCTCGGGGTCGAGGCGGAAGGAGCGGCGGAGATGAAATGGAGAAGAGGTGTGTAGGGTGGAGGAGCGGTGATATTTTATTTAAACACACCTGTGCGGCGACAGCGACGGCGACGAGGAGGCCAAGGAAACCGACGACGACGGCGGCGGCGACACAACAACCATGGCGGTACTTACCACTGAGGGCAAAGGCCATATAGGCAACTAAGAAACTAAAGTACTAGTATATCTACACAGGTGAGGTCCCTACCCTTCTCACCGCCGGTGAGGTCACCGGAGGGGAGAGAGGGAAGGGCCCCGAGGAGAGAAAGGCGGGGGAGACGAGGGAGAGGGGAGGTCGTTTCGTGAGGAAGGAAGGAGAGTCCGCCCCAATAATGTCTGCAAGAGATCTTTGTCAAAAAAAAATGTCTGCAAGAGATGATTGATGTGAACTGTAGTTGGTTGCAAGCTCACATCAATACATGACCCTCCGATGCCATGAAAAAAAGAAGAAGCTAGTTGTTGTAGCACTTGCTACTCCCTCCATAAAGAAACAAGTAGTTTTACAACTTTACTAAGTCAAACCTTTTTAAGTTTGATCAAGACTATAGAAAATACATATATTTATGATATGAAATAGAGATTTTTTTTATGATGCACAATATTACAAGATGGTAGTATGGAGTACAGTGATTTTTTTATATGGGCAAATTAAATTTGCACATTTTATATTATTTAGTTTTTCCCTTATTTTCTCTTCCCACACAAAAAATATGATAAAAATGTCAACAATATTATTTTACATATTTATAATTATATTACTACATACACTACTCATGTATACTGCCTATAGACAACTTAAGATTTTAGTAGTATACAATTAATCTCAACCGTTGAATCCTTTCGTACGAGTTATTTTCGAACAATATTATTAGGTAGTATTATGCATCGTAAAAGATCTCGTGAAATAAATAAATTGGATTTATCATGAGATATATTACATTGGTAAATTTTTCTATAAATTTTATCAAAATTGAGAAAAACATAGGACAAATCTCTTTTCTTTTTTTTTTGAAAACGGAGTAAGTACGAGTGTACATGGTAGCAACACGTTAGATTTTAACTTGTCTGATCCCTGTGCAGGGGTTTCGCAATGGAGACCGTGGTGGCTCGTGCACCCAGCCCCGTTGTCGATCGCTGACAGTTTAATTAAAACCTAGCTCTAGCTGTTAACTTGCATCTTCGCTGGCAGTCGCGCGCAGCTGGACTATAATAAGAGGATTTTCGGTTGATGAATAAGCATAAGTTTCGTCTCGTCGGATACTAGAAGATTAATTAGGAGTGTTATAAATGTACATAACGATAAAATATTTTTTTTATAAAATTAGGTTTTTTTACAAGGCGAATCTATTAAACTTATTTAGATCATAATTAGATAATGTAATGCTACAGTAAATATATCTTGATCATGAATTAATTAGATGTGAAAAAACTTAGTACTTATGCAATTAGTTTTATACTTAAATTATGTTTATAGTTTCTAAACAACTCAATCTCATTTGATGTGAACGAATTAATTATAAATCCCTCGGAACCGAATACCCACTAAAACTAACAGCAGCACACACAATATCCCTGTAACCATTGGCAGGGGCGAAGCTACACTCTAGCTAGGGGGTGCACATGCACCCACAGAATTTTGCAAAAACAGTGATTAAGATCAAAATTTCACCATATATGCACTCATAATAGCTCAACTCTATGTCACGACGTAAATGCACCCCCTCTGGTTCGCTCTAACTTCGCCACTGACCATTGGTGCCTAAGAGCATGTACAATAAGTACAGGTCATATCGACCAACAGTGGCGAAGCCAGCTTCCTAACTTTGGGGGGCTGCTTCTTCCTTCTTCCTCCTCCAGCCCCCCTTTCCCTCTTCTTCTTCTACCTCTAGCCTAGGGGGGGCTTGGGGGGGGGGGGCTCCCATGGTGGTGGCAGCGGTAGGGGGGCTCTAGCCCCGGCCGCCCCACCGCTGCCTTCGCCACTGTCGACCAATTACTACAGTGAGATCAAACCTGGCAGACAGAGAAATAGGAGAAAGACGGAAACTTGTCGACATATCTAGCGACCAGCTGATCATGTTTTACAAAACAAATGATGGGTCCTATACGCATGCAGGCAAATTCGGTGTGGGTGTTGGGGGCTTGAGCCCCCCGCACACTCCATTGGAGGCCCCCCCCCCAGAAGAAAGGAAACTCAACTCCCCTCCTTTGAAATCGGAAGGCTTGATTTGACTTATTGCGCGGTATTTTTCTCTCACAACTAATCTGCCGTACAACTTCTTGTGCAGTACTTTTCTCTCACAACCAATCTGCGCAGTATAGGAATATGTGACTTGACAAATCATTGTATTGTATGGCTGGTGTACAAAATTATTCTACAGATCTAGCTTGTCTAACCGTACCGTCTGACGTAAGACTTCTCACCCAGGGGCAGAGCTGCGACTAGGGCCGGCCAGGCCGAGGCCCTAGTCGTGACTCATCGAAGCCCACAACCCCCCATACTTTTTGGCCCAAAAACTATATGATTTGGAGGTCCAACAAGCCGAATAGGGCAAACGCCAAAGCACAGGGCTCGACAGGCTCCTGGCGAGGCCGCGACGGCGCGACCCGCGAGCGCGAGAAGAGGGGATCCTGCCGGCCGCGTGCCCGCGTGCCCGCCTGGTCCGCCCGCCGCCAGCCACTTCCTTATCCTGTGGTGCCTTGCCGGCCTACCGTGCGTGCGGGCGCCCCTGCTTGAAGGAGGCAGCCACCGCCGCCACCGGACGCCGGCTGGAAGGACTAGGAGGAAGCCAAGCAGGTGCCCATCAATCTTCTTCCAATCTTTCTATCTGTTTACCTCTGGCGAGATTTAGGTGTTGGATCCTATCTGTTTCGTTGGTCTGTACTTGTGTAGCCACCATATTAAGTTGCTGCTCCCATTCCAATTCATAATTTTGGGAGCATTTCTTAAAGTTTCTGCTCCCAATCAAAGGCAAGCAAAGGTGCAATTTTTTTCCTGTATTTGTTTCTTATTTAATTACTTCATATTGCTACTTTGTGTTACATATGTGGCTAAAATCTTTGCGCATCGGGGTCTGATCGGTGAACCGTCAACCAGATTCATTTCTGATCTGGGTTTTCGTTCGATGCATATACATGGCAGTTTTGACCGCTCAATTTTGGTCCTAGTCGTGGCCAAAAGCCGGCTCCGCCACTGTTCTCACCCGTGGTTGATGGTTGTGGATTGCTATATATAATAAACCGATAAACCAGCTCGTAGCCACTCACAAAGTCTTTCGACAATATTCCACGGCCTCACATCACAAGCTCATCGTCAGCGTTGCTGTCACGGCGGCTGTGCGTGTGTGCACAACATCACGCGGGCAACAGTGAAATGCACGACTGCCCTTGTTCATTTTTTCCCGCCGTCATTACTCGATCTCGAAGAAAAACATGACCATCATGCGTGCAATTTTGTTCATGGTGGACTTGGGGTGTGTAAATGTGTAATAGCGACGCCGAGCTACGGCGCTGCCGCTGCCGCACAAGGAGAAATGGCGCTACTGTATGCGGTACATGGTGCAATTCGTTCACTACATACGGCAATTTGGTCGGTAATGTAAACCATAATGTGTTGTTTAATCTTTGTGACTATCTAACCGGTAGTTTTGCTTTTCGCAAAAAAAAAATAAAATCTAACGGGTAGTTTTGGGCCAACGGAATGAAAATAAGGTGGAGGGTTATCAATCTTCCCCTCCGTACGTAGCATTCAAAAAAGGGAACATGACCATCAGATTGTATCTTCCATTTGAAACTAGGCACTCCTCCACTGGGTTTAAATACTTTTTTCAGTTTAGCCTTGTTTACATACTTGTTGCTCACTTGCTCTACAGCTTTTAGACTTACCTTTTTAGTTTGATTTCTATGACTGTGGACATGCCAAGTTCGGAGCTGCACCCAGGTCCCAGCCTCCCAGGCTCATGGAAGCCGGAGCACCTGGCCGGCGTCCGGACGCGAGGGAGATCTCCGGGGTGGGCCGGCAGAATCCGAGCGCGTTTTTGTCCGGTGCGCACGGGCATCTTGCTGCCGTGCCGATGATGATCTCCTCTCCCTCTCCGCGGCCCCCGTGATGCGACGGGACCCCTGTTCCAGAGTCCAGACAGATAATTACTTCTCCGGCGATCTCCATCAACTACTACTAGTGGGAGGAAGCCGGGAAGGAAGGATTGATTAATCTCCTCCGCGCCGCGCAGCCGCACCCCCAATTAGCAATTACCCAAGTGCGAGCCCATGCGGCCGTCACCGGAGGGGGGAAATGCGCCCGCGGCGACGTCGACCCGACGGCGGCCGCAGTGGTGGCGTGCGGGCCGTGCGCGGCTGCGCGCGCGTCAGTGGCAGGCAGGCGAATCGCAGCCAAGCGTATCGCGATCGCTTGGTTCTCTGGGGCTCCTCCAAAGGCACCCCGACTAATCCGTCAACCAAGTCGTTGCATTGCACGAGACGTCTGAGATTCTCTCGCACCTTTTTTTTCTTAAACAAATTGCAAGAATTTCCTGATACTGAGATCCTCCGTGCTAATTGAAGCAGATACGGCCGCACGACAAAAACTGACTTATCACACGGTTGGTTTGGTTTCCAGATCTGTAATTTCTCTCTCTCTCTCTCTTTAACTAGAGGTGAACAAGGGCACGCAGACAGACGATGTTTTATTCATTTCTAATGTGCAGATGTGGTTGTCTTCCACGCCGTGACAGCATCATGTCGCCAAAAAGAAATCTCTTTGTCGAGGGGCATCGTTCGTTCTTGCGTTGACAAAATTAATTAATTAGCGAACGAATCGTACGCACAGCTCACGTACGGTGTACCGCGGATGTCCTTCCCCCGGTTTTAGGGAGGTTGAGTGTTCCATTTCCCTTTGAAAAAGGTGACTAGGTTTTAAATGTTTTTCTGACGCTCCCTCCGTTGAATCGAGAGCACTGCAAAAATACTGCAAATAATAAAAAAGGTTCTACTGGCTACTGCTAAGATTTTCCAATCCTTATAGAAGAGAGAAAAAGAAGAAGAACCGGTGGCAAAAGGATGGGATCGCACGGAAACGTTCTACGGAGATGGTGTTGGTCAGCTCTCGCGGGGCCAAAAATAAATAAAAACTTGCGACCACTAGCACGGCGCCAGTGCCACTACAGTAGTCACAAAATCTAATCCCACGCACTAACCCTCATCAATCTCGTAAACTAATCATCACTCCGTCCGGACCCGATACGCGCCAAGCTTTCGCCGCCCAGTTTGTTCCGTCTCGCGCTCTCCCTCTCAAGAGGAGGAGAGGAATCCGCTGCGGGCCTGCGGGTTGTGGTAGAAAAAACCAGCGCACTGCCCTTGGGAATTCCACGGCTGGAATCTTCTCCTCCCGTCTCTCTCGTCTCTCCCCACCTCCCTCCCTCCCTCCCCTCCGCGGTGGTGGTGGTGGCCTAGTGGTGGGTGTCCCGGTCTCGCCTTTGATTCCATTTCCTACCCCCCCTCCACAGCTTCCTCAGATCTGCGATCCTTATCCGCCGCCTCCCCCGGGTTTCCTTCTCGGCCCCAGTCCGAGGGGAGACGCCACGCCGTTCTTGCCGCAGACTGGTGCGGGGAGGTTCCGTGCCCGAAGCTTGTGCTCAGTTGGTTTGGGAGAGTGGATTTGGCGCGGGTGTTTTGACGCCGCGTTGGTTCCCAGGACTGGAGGAGGTGGGTGCTGGTCTGAATTTGGCTTTCCTCTGATCGAATTGGTGCTTGTTTCGAGCCTCTGGGAGGTTTCTTGGGGTGAAGAAAGGAATTTTGAGCTTTTGGGATCAGGGAGCTTGTCTGCGTCGCAGGACCAAGTTGGTGCTGGCTCGCCGCCATTGGTGCTGAGAGCTGCCCTGCCGTACAGTCCATCCTGTATCAGGGTTGGCGGAGAAATTTGCTGCTCCGCAGCCGCTTTAGGAGGTTTACCTTTGGTCCTTTGCTGACCTTTCCTCCCAAAGGCCTGACCTTTTGGGTTCCGGCTGCAGACCGCTGATTGGTGTGGTGAACTGCTGCTGATCGACGGGTCCTCGGAGTGTTGGTGTAGCTGCTCTATCAGCTGGACATTAGCGCCGCCGAAGAAAAGTAGATACTGCTCTATCCCCTGTGCAGATACTGCTCTTGTGTTGAACAAAGATTCTGTTTAGCCAGAAGACAGAGTGCTCCTCTTTATATCCTGTCCGCGAGCGGATAAGGAGGATCTTGGCCTAGAAGACTGGAGCGAAGCTATGGATATGCCTGCGCCTTCTAACCGTGCCTGCTCCAATGGCAACATCGGCAGCCCCATGGGTTCTTCAGACGACCCCTTTGGTCTTGCTGCCATGATGAACTTTGATGGATACTCAGAGGTCTGCAGCCCTTCAGTTGCTGATCAGATATTCTCGGTGCTTAATGACCCCTCAGCTGCACAACAGATGTTTGCTATGTGGTCATCCTTGGGATCTTCTCCGCGTGCTTCTGCTGTGAGAGAAGACATGCAGTTTGACACCTATTCTGGACCTGTGGACATGACAGCAGCACCTACTCAAAGGATCAATTCAGCATCAGCGTTGAGTCCAACTGGAGTTAGCAGAGAGTTAAAATTTTCAGATGAGCTTGTTCCAAATAATGGTTCGCAGCAAGGGACTAACATCATTCCGAGGTCTGTGGGCAACGTTCTTGCAGACAAGATGCTCATGGCGCTGTCTTTGTTCAGGAAATCATTGAGCGATGGTGTTCTCGCTCAAGTCTGGATGCCTGTTGAGCATGATGGTCGTATCGTGCTGAGTACATTCGAGCAGCCTTTTCTACTTGACCAGAACCTTGCAGGTTACAGAGAAGTGTCTAGGAATTTCCTGTTTTCAGTAAAGGAGGAGCCTGGCCTGCACTTAGGGCTTCCAGGGAGGGTCTTCATATCTGGGGTGCCAGAGTGGACCTCAAGTGTTCTATATTACAGTAAGCCGGAGTATTTGAGAATGGACCATGCTCTTCGTCATGAAATACGTGGGTCGCTTGCTATGCCAATTTATGACCCCAGCAAGGGATCTTGTTGCGCGGTGCTTGAACTTGTCACAAACAAGGAGAAGTCTGATTTTGATGCAGAGATGAACAGTGTTTGCAATGCGTTGCAGGCAAGTTCTAACTTGTTCTAGACTAGGATATTTACTTTAGTGACAATAATGCTTAATGTTAAGTTGAAGTACTCATGAGTAACAAAAGGAGCTCTAGCATTTTTACATGACATTTATTCTTGTTTCCATCTGTTTTCTTCATTTGTTACTATTATTTTTGTTTATATAATATAGTAGGCAATAGCTTCTGTCAAAATTTTAGTTCACCTGTATATTATCAATTGGCAAGGCAAAGCATTTTGTTTTACACTTAGCAGTGAACCTAGCATATTATTTATACTTACCCCATCGCTTTTCTGTAGGCTGTGAACTTGCAGACAGCAACAGATCGCAGCAGTCAGAAGGTGCCACTCTTCACTCCTAACATGCTCCATGTAAACATCTCTCTTTCTTTTGTCTTAAACTATTTACCTATTGATACTCAAGCATTCACTCTTCTCATATGCAGGTTTACTCTGAAAATCAGAAATCTGCTTTCACCGAGATTTTGGATGTTCTAAGAGCTATTTGTCATGCACACATGCTTCCATTGGCCCTTACATGGGTTCCTACATCAAATGGTATTGATAATGGTTATTGTGACAGAAAGAGTATTGGAGTTGATTCAGAATCAGGAAAAGCAGCACTTCGTATCCATGAATCAGCTTGTTATATTAATGATGCAAAGATGCAGGGGTTCCTTCATGTATGTGCTGAACGTCATCTTGAGAAAGGGCAGGGTATTGCTGGCCGAGCACTTAAATCCAACCTGCCATTCTTCTCTCCTGATGTAAGAGAGTACAGTATCAAAGACTACCCGCTTGCACACCATGCTCGGAAGTTTAGCCTGCATGCTGCTGTAGCCATCCGGCTGAGAAGCACGTACACCGGTAACGATGACTACATCCTAGAATTTTTTCTCCCAGTCAACTGCAAGGGCTGTGGAGAGCAGCAGATGTTATTAAACAACCTTTCCAGCACAATGCAAAGAATATGCAAAAGCTTGAGAACAGTTTCTGAAGCTGAGGTTGATAGTGTTAGTGCTTCTGATGCATCAATGAATAGGAAGAATAATGGAAGTTTGCCAACTGGTAACTCTGAAAGTTCCTCACATGATGACCAGCCAGTTACAGAATCTGTGTTCCAGGATCTATCTTTGGATGACAAGCAAGGAGATATAGAATCTGATCAGGTGCTGCATTAGTATAAATATACCATTACATCCAATCATTCACTACCTTTTTGGACACTTAACCAGCTGGATGTCTTGTGGCATGTGATTAAGCCTTTTCAAGATGGACTACATTCAATTTCATAAGAGTAGATGCTGATGCGTTCATTTAATCTTACAACTATAACAGAAGTTTTGTTATGTTACCGTGTTGATGAAGAACTTTGTTCCTCGCTGCAGGCACAGACTAGCTCAATTCGAGTTGCAGAGAAAAAACGCAGTACATCCGAGAAGAATTTTAGCTTGGATGTTCTTCGCAAATACTTTTCTGGGAGCCTAAGGGATGCAGCAATGAGTCTTGGTGGTGAGCCCCTGCTGTATCTATTGACTCTCGATTGAATATAAATGTGTTGTGATATTCGCATAGCAGAGAGTTTCTTAGCTTATGTAAATAGGATATGATTATGAATCCTTTTCAAAAAGAAAAAAAACATTATGAAACAAATAACTTCTGACACTTGCCTGTAAACACCATCGCAGTTTGTCCGACGACTTTGAAACGGATTTGCAGACAACATGGAATTTCGCGATGGCCGTCTCGAAAGATAAACAAGGTCAATCGTTCCTTGAAGAAGATCCAGACAGTCATTAACTCAGTTCATGGTGTGGATAGATCCTTGCAGTATGATCCTGCTACTGGGTCCCTTGTTCCAGCAGCCTCTCTTCCAGATAAGATGCCATTCTCTGCTTGTGATTCATTGCCTACTTCGTCTGTTGGAAAAACAATGGAGGAAAAATCTAGCCCGAAATCAGAACAAGGTTTCTCTTCACCTGATGGATGGCAAAGAGAAGACTGCCAATTTCATGTTTCCAACATATCAAAAAGGGAAGGAGAAGGTGATGAAGTTCGAATGTTAGCAAACAACAACAATGGCAGTAAAAACTATGCTCCTGATGTTGCAAAGGTCACACCACATTCAAACTCTGAAGATGCACAAGGATCATTATATCCCATTGTTGCTGTTAATTCTTTACGTACCGGAGAAACATGCTACACTAATTCTCCAACTTCTCTCCACCCAAGCATCGATAGCATCGATGACCAAACAATAGGAAGGAACTCATCATTTGTACAGCAAGCAGATGTGACTATGGTTGACGGTCATGACACCAAGGAGCACACCCATCCTTCCACCTCCGGTATGACTGATTCATCCAGCGGCAGTGCATCAAGTCAGCCTACATTCAAGGGGAATCCGGGACACGTCATCAAAGACGGTAGCAGCCCGGTGCTGACAGTCAAGGCTACCTACAACAGTGACACCGTGCGGTTCAAGTTTCTACCAGCAATGGGCTGGTATCACTTACTGGAAGAGATAGCAAAGAGGTTCAAGCTGACGACAGGGGCATTCCAGCTGAAGTACAAGGATGACGAGGATGAGTGGGTGATCCTGGCAAGTGACGCGGATCTCCAGGAGTGCGTGGACGTCCTGGACTCAATCGGCTCGCGTAACGTGAAGCTTCAGGTGCGTGACCTCCCGTGCCTCATCAGCAGCTCGGGCAGCAGCAGCTGTTTGCAGGTGGAAGGACACAGCTCGTGACAGGACCAGAAACCTAGGGTGGGTCACGCCTAAACCGTAGCCTGTTGTAGTAGTTCTATTAGTCTTTTACAAGTTTGCAACCATAGAGGATCCGTCTATGGAATGTACAAATGGCTAGAGTTAAAAAAAAAGGAGAAAGTGTAATACTCGTCGCACGGATCTCGTGCAAAGTTGAAACGGTGTCGAAACCATCTCGGTGTAATATGTTACCAGTTTCAACTTTCAAGGCCTTGACAATAATCTGTTGTCGTGACGGAATGAGACGATGACTGTACATCAGAATTCAGAGTCCGGGTTCTCTGTAATCTGTATGCAGTGTGCAATTGCAGAGGAAACCGGTATTTCTGAACTTCCTGTCTTCCCACTCCAGTCTATTTTCCTCTCAAGAGTCTCAGCTTCACTTGAGAAAAATTCCTGTGCTCTGGATGCCTGCTGGTACTTGTGTATCTAGTGCACAACCATGTGGATACGACGCGATTTGGAGTCAGCTTCGAGCAATCTTTTCTCCGATCTCCTAGCAGTGACAGCCCGGTGTCCTGACATTCTGGCTTCGACTGGTCGAGATGCCGGCTGCTTTCCGACCCAGCACGAGTCCAGGTGTGGTGCTCTGAAAGCGTGGAGCAGCTCGTGAGCCCAAAAGACTTTTTTGTACTGAGGCTTATCACGAGCTGTCCAACTGGGAAGGATAACAGCGAGTGGTTTCAGTCTATCTATCGGCTATCAACGGCGCAAGTTATAGAATGTTTTCCGTGGTGTGGAACGGCCGGCCTGTCACAGTTTGCGTGAAGCTGGGCAAAGGTTTTGTTACAAAAGCACTATAATTGACCTCCTCAATGAAGCATATCAAGAGGCAGCACACCAAGGGGCAGCACACAAGGGATTTATGACCTTAAACCCATCTAATGGCAGCTCCTAATAGCAGCCACTAGAGGGTGATATAAAGTGCCACTATATGGTGTTATCAAGTCTCATTCTTATGACCTTGTAACTGATTATGTAATCTCCCTATAAAAGGGAACAATGAGATCAATGAGAATGACCAATTCACTATTCACTTGTCTCTACAATATTTCTATTCAACACGTTATCAGCAGCTCTTCTACTGAGCAAGAGGAGTGGGCTCCAACGATCTGTAGGGTCCCAAATTCTCTTCTCGAGGGATGGAAAGCAAAGTAACCAAAGAGTTTGAGTTCCTCGCTCTTGATGGTTCCAATTTCCCTTCCTGGGCGATGGATGTCAAAGTACAACTATCGACCCTCGGACTATACAGATGTATAGATGAAACGGCCGAAGGGACGGTAAACCCCTCCAACATGTCAAAATTCTCTGCCTTAAAGATTATGAGAAACCATATCCATCCGGATTTAAAAATGGAGTACATGTATGAGGAGGACCCACATGTTCTATGGACATCTCTGAAAAATCGTTATGAACAACATAAAGCCATTGTCCTCCCCGAGGCAATGCATGAGTGGAACCACTTACGTCTACAAGATTTCAAAACTGTGGATGAGTTCAACCATGCTGTTCATAAGATTTGCTCTAAGCTTCGATTTTGTGAGAGAGAACCTACTGAAGCGGACAAAATTGAGAAAACTTTGTCTACGATGCTCCCTTCAGAAAGGATTATCACTCAACAATATCGTGAAAAGAATTTCACAGTCTATTCTTCGCTCATTCAAACATTGAAACAGGCAGAAAAGAATCATGAGCTCACTGTGTGGAACTCAAATCAGCGCCCATTGGGCACTGCACCACTGCCTGAAGTACATGCAAATGCGAAGAAAAATGGTCCCAAAGGGAACATACAGACTGAAAATTCCTCAAGCAAGGGCAAACGTAAGAGAGCCAAAAAGCCACGTGGGAACGTCCCAAAGGGGAAAGGTATTTCTAAGCCTAAAAATGAGAGTAGCAACAAAATCGCCTGCTTTAGGTGTGGTTGCAACAATCATATTGCTAAGAAATGCAGGACTCCTAAACATTTGGTTGAACTATACATGAAGTCCGTGGGTCGTACACCGGAGACAAAGAAGTACGAAGCACACTTCGCCTCTCAAGCGCTGGAGACTGGAGCTATGGACCCCATCCCTCATGGAGCGGGAACGAGTAACATCAAGACTCCACCAAGTGGGGAGGAAGACTTCATGGATGTCGACAAGATGCTCGTGGAATATACTTCCAACGACACCTATGGAGACCTCATATAGGCTCCATAATTTCATTTTTGCAAAAAGAAGTTATTGTAATAAAAACATGATGTTGCTATTAGTTGTAATAATGCACTTGTGATATCAAATATATTTGTATGTACTTTCTATATTTTTGCATTATTTTTATAATTTAAATTTTGCATTATATAGATTGTTACGGGAGTCAATCCAATAGAAGAAGAAATATGCCTAGTGGATAGTTGCACCACTAACACTATACTTAGGGAAGTCAAATTTTTCCAAACTCTCACAAAGAGAGAAGGGCAAGTTTTGACCATCGCGGGACGCGATGCTACGATAGTTGGTTCTGGTAGAGCCACTACCATACTTCCAATGGGTACACAAATTAATATCGAGGAGGCATTATTGTATCCCGATTCAACACGTACTCTACTAAGTTATAGAGATATCCGGAAAAATGGGATTCATGTGGAAACACATGAAGAAAACAAGGAGGAGTTCCTCCTCTTGACTAAAGATACCGGATATGGCAAACAAACACTTGAAAAGTGCCTTCTCTCCCTTCTGGATTGTACTACACATACATCAAACCCGTACCACATGTTGCATACAAAGTGATTTTTCAGAATGTGGATGCATTCAAAACTTGGCATGATCGCCTTGGCCATCCCGGCATTGGGATGATGAGAAAAATCATGAGCAATTCAAGTGGACATAGTATGAGCGACAGAAAATTTCCAGAATCCTCGGATTTTGTATGCACCTCATGTGCAACTGGAAAGTTAATTTTGAGACCTTCACATCTCAAAATAAAGGCTGAACCACTAAAGTTCCTTGAACGCATTCAAGGTGACATTTGTGGCCCCATTCAACCTTTGTCCGGACCGTTTAGGTACTTCATGGTTCTAATAGATGCATCCACAAGATGGTCTCATGTGTGTCTTTTATCGACACGGAACCATGCTTTTGCAAAATTGATTGCACAAGTCATCAGACTTAGAGCGAGTCACCCTGAACACCAGATAAAATCAATCAGACTGGACAATGCAGCAGAATTTTCTTCCAAAGCCTTCAATGATTATTGTATGGCATTAGGAATTGAAGTACAACATTCTGTACCATATGTTCACACACATAATGGTTTAGCTGAATCTCTTATCAAGAGAATAAAGCTCATTGCTAGACCACTAATGCAAAATTGTAATCTACCAACCTCATGTTGGGGTCACGCAGTCTTACACGCTGGTGACTTAATACAATTGCGCCCAACTGCATACCATACAGCTTCCCCGCTGCAATTGGTTCGTGGCGATCCTCCTAGTATTTCCCATCTGCGGATATTCGGTTGCGCTGTATACGTACCGATCTCACCACCAAAGCGTACATCAATGGGCCCTCACAGGAAAATGGGGATCTACGTGGGGTATTTATCTCCGTCGATCATTAAATACCTGGAACCCCTTACAGGGGATTTGCTCACAGTCCGGTACGCTGATTGTATCTTCAATGAAGAACATTTCCCGGCATTAGGGGGAGAATTCAAGTATCACACTGAATACCCAGAAATTAATTGGGATGCCATAGACACCCAAAAGGAGGATCCTCGTACTAAAGAATCCGAACTTCAAGTTCAAAGGATTATTAATTTGCAAAATGCTGCAAATAATTTGCCAGACTCATTTACTGTATGTAAAAGTGTCACAAAATCATACATTCCCGTAAGGAATGTGCCAGAAAGAATAGAGGTACCAAACAAAACTATTCAACTCCCTTCCTCAAAAGAGAATGGGAGAAGTATGGTAAATCCTCGCAAGTGCACGAGGAAACAGAGGGATCAACTCTCAGTCACAGTAAATGAAACTCAACCTCAAGTTGAGAGACACCGAGTGGATTTATACAATCCACCTCCCACATCAACAGTGCACTCAATTTCTGATGATGGGACATTGGAACGCCCCGGCGCCATCGTATTAGGAAATACCGAGTCGTCATTCGGGGTCAACGAAATTTCCATAAACTATGTTGATTCTGGAGAATCATTTGATCGTAAGACTACAATTGTCGACATATACTTTGCCTCATCAGTTGCTGAAACCATCCAAAATGATTCAGATCTAAAATCCATGGTAGAGTGCAAGAAGCGCTCGGACTGGAACAAATGGAAGGAAGCAATTGAAGCAGAGTTAGCCTCCCTCGAGAAAAGAGAGGTATTCTCATCAGTAATACCTACACCTCCAAAAACCTTCCCTGTGGATTTTAAATGGGTTTTCGTCCGGAAGCGGAACGAGAAAAATGAGGTGGTGAGATATAAGGTGAGGCTTGTAGCACAAGGGTTCACGCAGAGACCCGGTATTGATTTCAATGAAACATATTCTCCAGTAATGAGTGGAATTACGTTCTGATATTTGATATCTCTGGCAATTCAAAATCATCTATCTATGCAGTTGATGGATGTCGTGACAGCATACTTATATGGGTCACTAGATTCGGATATATATATGAAGGTCCCCGATGGGATTCCTATACCGGATAAAAGCGCAAATCGCAACATGTATTGTGTAAAACTCAAAAGATCACTCTATGGTCTTAAACAGTCGGGTAGAATGTGGTACAACCGGCTGAGTGAGTACCTTCTGCAGAAGGGTTACTCAAATAATGATGATTGCCCATGCATCTTCATCAAAAGATCCTCTACAGGATTTTGCATTATATCGGTGTATGTAGATGATTTGAATATCATTGGACATGCACGAGATGTTGATGAAGCTCGTGATCATCTTAAGACGGAATTTGAGATGAAGGATTTGGGTTAAACCAAATTTTGCTTGGGTTTGCAAATCGAGCACCTTCACTCTGGAATTTTGGTGCACCAATATGCCTATGTCCAGAAAATATTGGAGAAGTTCAATATGGACAAAGCACATCCAATCAAAACCCCCATGGTTGTTCGATCTCTTGATCTTGAAAAGGATGTTTTCCGACCACAGGAGGAAGGAGAGGAGATATTAGGATCAGAATTTCCCTATCTCAGTCTCATCGGAGCACTAATGTACCTTACAAACAGTACCAGGCATGACATTGCATTTGCAGTGAATCTATTGGCAAGACATAGTGCTGCCCCAACAAGGCGCCATTGGACCGGAGGAAAACAAATCCTTAGGTACTTAAATGGCACTAAGGATCTTGGATTATTCTTTCGGAAAACCAATGATCCTACCTTGATTGGATACGCTGATGCTGGTTATATGTCTGATCCCACAATGCCAGATCACAGACAGGTTTTGTATTCCTTCATGGAGGAACAACCATATCATGGAAGTCATCTAAACAGACATTAGTGGCTACCTCCACAAATCATTCTGAAATAATAGCACTATATGAAGCCTCACGTGAATGCGTGTGGCTTCGCAGAATGATAAATCACATTGAGCGATCATGTGGTCTTGGTTCCTCAGAATCACCTACCATTATCTATGAAGATAATGCTGCTTGTATTTCTCAGATGCAAACAGGTTACATCAAGAGCAATATCACAAAACATATTGCTCCTAAGTTGTTTTATCCCCATGAGCTTCAGCTAAGTGGAGAAATAAACATCTTATCGACAAAGTCTTGTGATAATCTAGCAGATCTCTTCACTAAATCCCTACCGACTTCCTCATTCGAGAAATGCGTTAAGGGAATTGGTATGAGACGGCTCCGAGACTTGCAGGCTTCAGGGGGAGACCTCCTGAATGATGGACCTAGTTGAATGCTTCACATTGTACTCTTTTCTTTTATGAGTTTTTTTTACCAGAAGGATTTTCTCATGTAATGTTTTTGATGAGACAATGTTTGATACAAGCATATGCCTTATCTCATATTTTCCCCACTGAGGTTTTTCTAGAGATAAAACAAAGGCATAGGTTACTCCTTAAACCTTGCAGGTTTCATGATAGAGTAACCACCAAACAAATCATTCCTATTTTTTTCCTACTGGGTTTTTTAAAGGAATTCAAGAACATATTGATCTCAAGATTTAACTCGGTCAAAGGGGGAGTGTTACAAAAGCACTATAATTGACCTCCTCAATGAAACATACCAAGAGGCAGCACACCAAGGGGCAGCACACAAGGGATTTATGACCTTAAACCCATCTAATGGCAGCTCCTAATAGCAGCCACTAGAGGGTGATATAAAGTGCCACTATATGGTGTTATCAAGTCTCATTCTTATGACCTTGTAACTGATTATGTAATCTCCTTATAAAAGGGAACAATGAGATCAATGAGAATGACCAATTCACTATTCACTTGTCTCTACAATATTTCTATTCAACAGGTTTTAAGGCCAGTCTCAATGGGAGGGTCATAGGCATTAAATAGGGTGCCACATATGCAAACAAGATGACATGACATGATATTTAATAGGAGAGAGAGGAAATCAGGGTCATCCTCATGACCCTGGGTCGGCGCGGAGTCCTAGGAATGATACCCCATGACCCTCCCACCGAGACAAGTTGACACAATTTTTAAGCACAATTGACTAACCAATATGCAACAATTAAATATCTACAGGAACCTATGAAACTGTGCTATGACCCTGTGCATTGAGAGAGGGTAGATCATCCCGCAAACCAATACAGTAAAGATGATGTGTCATTCTTGAAAACTCCCCCATGACCCCTTCCATTGAGACTGGCCTAACCGTGGTGGAGAGAAGAGCTGGGCCCCACCCCCAGGCGCTGGAGAGACTTTCAGCGCGGTTCTGGATCACTTGCGCAGGATATTCTCAGGGAGATTAGGACTACCGGATCACTATCAGCAGCAGCCACTCCGCATGGCGTTCCTCGCGTGCAGCTTTGTGTAGTGTGTACTACCATAATCTACTATCTTTTAAGCACATTTCAAGAGGGCATGTTAAAAAAGGATTACTCCAAAGTTGCAGCCCGCGGTTAAAGCCGCACAGCCCGTGTGCGTGTAGATGTTAGGGGGGCAAAATCAGTTCGTTACTACGTATGTAATCGAGCATGTCCTTTTTTTAATTTACTTTGCGATCTGGTAACCAAAATACTAAGGGGGTGATTGACAGCTTGGCTAACCTTAGCCTGGCTAGAAACTGGAGCCAAACTAGCCTAAACCTGTGTAATACAATGTAATTTGCTCGTGTTTGGCAGCGTGGCTAGAGATAGTCTGATTTGATATACTCATGTTTGGTAGGTTGCACACTGTGGTAGAATAACCCTGTGTTCTTTAGAGGTGACGTTACCACCATCCTCCTCTTCTCTCCCATTCCCGACCTTCACCTCACCTCTGCTTAGCCATTGCTGTCGTGCTCCCTCCCCATCCTCTACCAGTGCTGCCCTTCTCCTATGCGCCGCCGCACCCTTCTCCTCTGCGAGCCGCCGCCCCCTTCTCCTCTGCGCGTCGCCGCCCCCTTCTTTGCGCATCACCGCCCCTACTCCGCGCGCAGCGATCCCGACAGCGGTCGTCGCCCCCTCCACTGCGCGCCGTGGCCTCGGCAGCGCCGACTCCGCGCGTCGCGGGCCGCCGTGAGATCCTCGCGCGGCCCCGGCCGCGTCGGTTCCACGCGCCGCCGCGAGATCCGCTCCGTGGGCGCCGTGAGCTCCGACCGCGAGCCTGTGCGGGGGGAGGGGGGTCCAGTGCGCGGGGCTGCGGCCATGCGTGCGAGGTCCGCCGCAAGGATCCGCTGCCGCCGGGCGAGCTCCGCCGTGAGCTCGGCCTCCGCCTGAAAGGTCCGTCGCTTCGTCACCTCCTCCGCCTCCGCCCGCGGCGGAGGGATCTGGCCGCCACCTCTTCCGCCTCCGCCCGCGACAGAGGGATCCAGCGGCCCGCATCCTCGTCTTCTCGCTGCTGCCGAGGCCCTGCTCCCTGCTCGGCTCCCCACGTCGATGCTCCCAAGGGCTCCGCCGGCCGGAGTGGGGGCCAGCTCCGCCGCGCGGGTCCGCCGCCGTCGGTCGTGGGGTGAGCTCCGCCGTGGTGGCGGCGTGGCGGTGGTGGTCGACGAAGGTGACGGGAAGCAAGGAGATGGCCCGAGCAAGCCTACATAGCTGGGAACGCTCGTTTCAGGTGTTTCCAGCAATGCAGGCTGGAGGCCCCTTTTTGCATAGCCCAAGTCTGCATTAGGGCCTATGCAGGCTGCCAAACACTGGTGGGCTGCATTGCGTAAGCCTGGATAGGGCTTATGCAGCCTGCCAATCACACCCTAAATTCTTCGCCTTGTACACAGCATACCAAGCAAGCCCCGAGCAGAAGGGCCGGCAACTGGGGGTGGATACAGACTGGGCCTTGGTTCCCAAATTCGTTCGAGCCAGCCCAGACAAAGAAAGCTTTTGTTTTCTGCATGGAAAAAGTCCATTCAACAACCCTCATCTATAGACGTTGTCTGGGTTTCAACCTCCAACCACAAAATCAGGTTGTAACATCCCTCAAATTTATTGAGGAATGTTAATTAATAAAAATGTGGATTTAAAATTTTCGATGAATTATTTGAGTGATTATCAACTTATTTAAGGATGTCTTCCTTTTCTCTCCTTTAATTCCTAGATTTATTTTGAGCTAAATAAAATTTCTAGGAAATATAAAAAAATGTTAGTGTGAGAAACTTGGAGTTCTTTTGGTTTTATTTGGAGTTTATTTGAGTGGGATTTCAAATTTGAATTTACATTCAAATTTGAAACTAAAATAGAAAGGGTTGGAAAGAAATAGAAAAGGAAAAGGGAGGATAGCTTTTGGGCCGCGAGCCCAAAGTCCCGAAGTCCGCTGAACCACCCTCTTCTCTTTTTCCTTGCGCGCCGCGCCACCCCTCTCTTTTCCCGTCTCGGCCCAGCACAGCCCACCAGCGCGCCGGCCTGGTTACCACCAACCGCACCCCCGCGCTGAGTCGCTGCCAGGTGGACCCCGTGTTGCGTCATGCACACGTCACGGTGACGTCGCCCCCGTCATCTCCTTCCTTTTCCCCTTTGGCTGACGCCGGCGCCAAAGCGAGGGGCCGCGCCGCCCATGGCGCCGTCGCGACGCGCCCCGCGCCCCTCCGCGGCATCCAAGCCGTCCACGTGCCCCCGTGGTGCACCCCGCCTATAAGAAGCCGCCGCCGCAGCCCTCGGAGACCTCCCAACCCTAGCCGCCTCGGGGACTTGTCCCCTTCCACCTTGCCACCGCCCGCCGGAGGAGAAGAAGGAGGGAGAAGGGAGAAGAAGGCCAGGAGCACGCCCACGAGTTCGCCGTCGACCTCGCGAAGCCGAAGGCCCGCACGTGGGAGCTCGGGGACGCTGCGAAGCCAAGGACCGCGACGCCCCTGCTTCCTCTGCTCCGCGCCACCGTCTCCTTCCTCGCCGACGACCCTGCTCCGTCCCTCTTCACCAACGTCTGCACGCCGGCCCGTGGCCACCAAGGTGAGGCCGCGCTCCCTCGCCCATTTGTGGTCGACCCGGCCTTCAAGCCGAGGCGCAACGAGAGCACACCGTCGCCGTCGCCGCCGCGCACGCGCTTTGGTGAAGCCGGCCTTCGTGCCGTGCTGGGAATCTCTTCTGCAGGTGCCGCCGCCTTCACCGAGTGCACACACACGCCTCCGCCGCCTGCCTTGACGCACGTAGTCGCGCACGTCGCCGGAACGCTGTCGCCCTGCTCGCCGCGCCGCCATGGCCGTCGCCATGGAGGTTTGCTCCGTGCACACAGCAGCAGGGGGAAAGGCGCCGCCTTTGTGGCCGTTCCATGCACGCCTCGTCGCCGGCAACCGCGCGCCCCCACACGCGCTCGTGCCCGGCCGCGGGAGCCCGAGCTCCACCGCCGCACGCGCCGCCCCGAGCTCCGCCATGGGTGCGCCCCCTTCGGAACTCGCACGCGTGAGGGCAAAAGCCCCAGTTTTTGGGGTCTTCTCGTTCACCTGATGCACGCACGCACGTTTCTGGCATTTGGGCGCGCCCGCGCACCGTCGCCGGTGATCACCGCCGTGCGCCCGCGCAAGCACGTCGCCGCCGTGCCTCTGTCTCGCCGCCGACGCACCTTTCCCGGCCATGGCCACCTCCTTGTTGCCCGGCCATGTGCCCCTGGACCTCCTCGTTCGCACCTTGTCACGCGTTGGTCGGCCCGGGCAAGCGTCGCCGCCGGCGAACCCTTGACCGCGCCGCCGCTCCTTATGAGCATTTCACCGAGCACCTACCGCCGGCAACCCAAACCCCTGGGGTTTTGCGCCCCACACACGCACACACACACGACTCCTCGCAGAGGATCCGCCGGGATCTCGTGCGGCTGGCCAACCCAGGCCGAGCCACACGCGCCCCAGCACACCGCCGCGCCGCAGCGGATCCCTCCCGGATCCCACGCGCGCAGCCACGCGCGCAGCCACGTGGCCTGCCACGTGTGCAGGCGCTGGCCTTAAGCCAGCCGTGTGGCAGGCGCGTCAGCACTGTAGCCGGCCTACAGCTGGCTATAAGTCCCTTTAGAGCTAGCTAGAGATAGTCTAGAGCTAGTTAAAAGTCTGCAATATTGTATATGCGTATTTTAATTTCAGAAATGTATTTTATCTTCGGAAAATCATAACAAATCCGTTTTAGCTCTGAAAAATATGAAACTTCTTCTGAAAATCTTCTAAAAATCCAAACTTCGTGCTAGACTAGAGGTTGCCTCTTTTTGGATCTTATTTGCTCTTCATCTTGGATTTATTGCCTTTAGTAGCCGAGTTTATTTATTTAAATACGCTTCTAGGAGCTGCCGGAGCCAGAGAGCTGAACCAGGACTACGACGACGACCTCAGCTACGACGACCACTCGTACCCAGGTTCACGCCCGACCATCTTTGAATGCCCATTAGGCATGGCTATTTTAGAACTGCTAGTGCTTTATTTAATGCATAGAGATGGATATGATGAACCCATGCATAGCCTCTTTTACATACTTGTCCTTGATTGACCTACTACTGTTTACTTAAGCTAGATGATGTGCTGAGCTTGCTGTGCATGTGTTGGGATTATTGTGGTAGTTCTTGGCGTGTGTTGGGAAAACCGGCAGGAGAAGGCGTTTTGGGATATTTTGGCGGGGGTGAGCTCGAGACAACCTGATCTGGGATCGGGGGCCAGGGATCGTCTTCTCGGACGTTGCCCGAGTTGGTACCTATGGCGGGTACACCGTTTTAGGAGCACAGGTGTTGGGGATTTTGTGATGGCTTGGAGGATAAGAGCTCGCCCCGGTCTGAAACCGAGTGGGTCGCCTGTTACACGGGACTTTCGTACACACCACCTCGCCGAGAGTGGGGATAGGGCCGTTCGACCCTAGCAAGTGCGGTACCATACCTGCCAGCAGGATAGCGGGGTATCAGTGGGGGAGAGGTGGGAGTGAGTCCACCCTCTCAGTGCGACTCCCGTGTGGCCACACGGGGGCATTTTCACAGTTCTGGGGTGGTCTTCTGCGGGGGACCGCATCGAGACCCGGATGCAGGATGGAACCGTAACTCCTAGGTGTTCGCCCGGTAGGATAGGCTCGGTCGGCCGTACACCGTCCGGGTACTATTCCGAGTTGGGTACTGGTGTACACGCTCTGCAGAGTTTAGATCTATACGTATAGCCGCGTCCTCGGTTATGGACATGCCCGTTGTTTCTCCGACTCTTACGTTTTGGGATTTCTACCTCCCCCTTATAGGATGAGTGTGATTGGTGAGCCGTGGTTGTATTCGGGGAGAGGAGAGTTGCTCCCTCTACCTCGCGGATCCGGGTGCAACCATTGAGGTGCGAGGAGTGGGAGTTCTCGCACCGACCCTAGATGGAGATAGGTGATGGTGACGGTGATCTGGGTAACCAGATGTATCCGTATGTGGATGAGAGATATGGGATATGGTGAACTTATGGAGATATTACTCCATTTTTGCTGCTGCTGCATAGGAAACCCTGCTACTACCTTGAGATACTCTTTTCCCCTTAGAAATAGGCCACTTAAAGCTTGCATACGGTTGGTGACGTGGACCTATCCCGATCCTTGGGGATAGCCCCCGAGCTTGCAGGGTACGAGTCCGACTACGACAACAATGCCGACGGATGGTACGACTGAGGGGGCATGACGCTTCGCTCAAGGATGCCTGTGGGAGATGCCTGAAGATGGAGACACCTTTTGAAGACTAGCTACCGCTGCGTAGGCTCTTATTTCTGTTATTCCGCCAAGAGGCGAGTATTGATGTACTCCGAATAATCAGAACATGTAATAATCAGATTATTATTCGTACTCTGAGGCTTTATTTCGATGTATGACTGTGTTATTTATCTGTGATGAATGCCTGTGCGTGATAGCGTCTGATCCAGGGACTATCACGAGACAGAATGCTGGGTTTTCCGATTTTGAAAACCCAGGGCGTTACAGATGGTACCAGAGCCATACTTGACCGTAGCACGTGCCCTTAGAAATGGTCGTTAGAAATTAGGACTCTAAACGAAACTCTTTTGCTATATACCATTCTTGACTTATATCACAAAACTTATCCTTCTTTTGAAAAGCTCTATCTCTCCTGCGCTAACTAGAAATTTCTTCCGTGTCACAGGAGATGGCTCGTCAGGAGGTGGAGTTGCTCCCGGAGCACATGGAGGGACTCGCCCGTTGGGTTGACAGGGTCGTCCTCAGGCTGGGGATTCCCCCTACGCACGTCACCTACCGCGCTGAGGACGTCCGCACGCTGTCGGGACCACTAGTGCTTTGCACGGTGGCCGTCCTACCCCACCCGGCACTTCCAGGCTTCCCCGGGATGCTCGAGCACAGCACTGGACTCAACGTCAGGAACGCTGTGGACACTGCCTGCAGCCACGTACTTCGCCACCTGCTGGCTAGGTACCTCGACGTCTACAGGACTGGAGACCTGAGGCTGATCCCTCAGGACTACTACAGAGTGGCTCCGATCGTGAACGAACTGCCAGACCCTTCAGCACTCTACGAGGAGGAGGTTGTTCAGGGACCTCTACGTGAGGCCGACGACACGCTCGTCACCACGGGGAGCTACCTCGTGGACCTCGACACTCACGCCCGCCGACTGAGCGAGCAGACGAGTGGACTCTTCAGCAGACTGGAGTACACCGCTCTGGAGCTGAAGGAGCTTCAGCCCCGCACCCAGAGCCTGCTCGTGGAGAACCTCACCCTTCGCCAGCGAGTAGAGCAGCTCGAGCGAGGACTTCGCCACGCCAACTCTTTGGCAGTTCAGGCTGAGGCTGAGAGGGTGACCGCTCGAGAGGAGAAGATCTACGCTCAGGAGGATCTACGCAAGCAGGAGGCTAGGTTCACCCGTCTCTTCGCCAAGCTGGACCAGAAGGATGCCCAGTTCGCTGCCCAGGGGCGCAACTTGGTTCGTGAGAAGGCCAGAGTGACAGAGCTCGTGGAGGACCACTACAACAACACCGCCAACATCGCCGCACTCACCAGGACTTCCGTGTTCCTGTTGGACAAGTGCAAGCGGATGCTGAAGACTTGGGAGGACGCTGACTCACTTCGGGTGGACGAGCTTCAGGAGCTCAACAGTCTGCTACCCCCCGAGCGACAGCGGGCAATCCGCAAGGAGACCTTCAGGCTCCACCCGTCCGCCCTCAAGCTTCACCTGTGTCCCCTGGCCGACATGGCCACTCCGGTTGAGACCGACAAGGTGAGGGCCGCTCACTCCAGGCTGTCGCGGATGTTCCCCAAGGACTTCCCCGATGAGGACCGTTACCCAGTGAGGTACAAGAAGTCCCGTTTCGAGTAGCGTGCCGGAGCTTGAGCATGCTAATAAGAGTAGAGTTGTAAGGTAGGTAGTCTTCAAGAGTCATTCCATGCAGCCGAGAGCCTGTTCCGGTGCATGTTGAGTTATGAGTCTTTTCACACCTAGATGTGCACACCCTTTTGAGATCTTGTAACGCTATATTAGATCGTTGATGTGTGTGACCTCCAAGGCTTGAGTCAGCCTCGAGGGAACTTATGTACTCTTAATGGATGCTGGTTGTTTGGTCTTAATGGAGTTGTTTGTTCTTATTGCTTCTTCTCATTGAGTGTAGGATTTATATTAGTAGAAATATTTTCGTAATTGTATATCAGACTCAATTTGCTGGTGAGAGACGTATCTGAGGTTTTTCTGTACCCTTGGTCGTGTTTTTCAGCAAGATGTCGATCAGGAGGTCCGGACGTCTGTTGGGACGCTTTGAGGCTGCCGAGGAAGAGCAAGCCCCGCCAGCCCCGCCTGTCCGTGGCCGTGGACGTGGCCGCGCTCCCGTACGTGGACGTGGACGCGCTCGTGGACGTGGACACGCGCCTGTCCTGGGACGTGGTCGAGGCAATATGGTGCCACCACCACCGCCTCCGCCCATCGGACAAGGCGCTGAGGAGGAAGCCGAAGGAGAGCCTGCGCCACACCCGGCTCCCCAGGGGCGTGGCCGTGGGCGTGGTCGTGGCCGTGGAGGAGCACCTCCACCGCCACCGCCTAACCTAGCTGAGGTGATGGCCCTGCAGACACAGCTGATGCAGAGGATGGCTGACGCCGTCGAGAACCGAGTCGGTGGGAACCGCAACGCCCCGGCGGAGGAGGACTTCGCCAAGAAGATCGAGAGGTTCATCCGTCTGAAGGCCCCTACCTTCAGCTACTCGGACGATCCCCTCGATGCCGATGACTGGCTCCGCGTGATCGAGACGAAGCTCGACCTCACCGCCTACACCGACGAGGAATGTGTCGCTCTCGCCGTCCACCAGCTCGAGGGTCCTGCCAAGTCTTGGTGGGACAACTACTCCGAGACTCACCCGAACCCAGCATTCATCACCTGGCTGGAGTTCTGTGAGGTGTTCCGTGAGCAGTACCTGCCGAAGGAACTCATGATCCAGAAGGCTCAGGAGTTCCGCACCATGACTCAGGGTGCGATGAGGGTGGAGGAGTACGAGAGGCACTTCATGAAAATGATGCGCTATGCCCCTGACGACACCACCACTGATGACAAGAAGCAGTTCTGGTTTCTGCGAGGCCTGCACCATGGTCTCCGCCAGAGCTTGAAGGCCAGCGAGCACAAGTCCCTTCGCCACCTGGTGAACAGGGCTATCGCGCTCGAGGAAGAACGCAGGGGGCATGAGGAGCGCATGAAGGGAAAGAAGAGGTTCGGAGATCGGGACCATGGCGACCGATCCTTCCAGAGGCCAAGGAGCGGACAGAGCAACCTGCTCCGCGGGAGCTACCGCCCGGGGAACAACCAACCCGGACGAGGCTTCGGAGGGAACCGTGCACCATACCCAGGAGGAAGGAGCAACTACCAGCAGCAGGGTGGTGGCTACAACCGCCCGCAGCAGAGCGCGTCGAGGCCCAGCACAGGAGGTTTCACCCCGACGTGTTACGCCTGTGGCAAGCAAGGCCACAAGTCGTACGACTGCCCCAGCAAGAAGGCCGCTGCTACACCTGCCAGGGCACCAGCTCCAGGAGGGAGGCCACCTCAGGCTGCTCCCCAGCCGGCCGCAGATCGCGGAAGGCTCAACCTCCTGACTGAGGAGGAGGCTACCGACGCTCCTGACGTCGTGATCGGTGAGTTTTTAGTTTGTGGCACTAAGGCTTTGATTCTGTTTGATACTGGTGCAACTAGTTCTTATGTGTCCTCTAACTTTGTAAACAAACTATCTCTCCCCATGACTCCCCGTCCGAAACCCATCGTAACGAGCTCCCCGCTCGGAGATATTAGGTGCACTTTGCTATGCAAGGGAGTGGAGATGTTCATCAAGGGTCACAAGTTCCTCGGAGATCTGACCGTACTGAAGTCCAACGGGATTGATGTTATTCTGGGCATGGATTGGATCACCGCTCACAAAGGGGTAATCTCCTCGTCACCCCGACAAGTAACCTTGATGCACCCGAAGGGAACGAAGATCACCTTCGAGCCGCTAAAGTCTCGGGAAGTACCAGCTGTGTACAACCTCTCAACCAAGACAGTGGCTGATGTTCCAGTGGTTTGTGAGTACCCCGATGTCTTTCCTGATGATCTGCCGGGGTTACCACCAGACCGCGACGTGGAATTCGTGATTAACCTTGTGCCAGGGACTGCACCTGTGGCACAGAGTCCTTACAGAATGGGCAAGTTAGAGCTAGCAACGCTGAAGGAGGAGTTGGAAGCTCTCCGTGAGAAGGGGTACATCCGTCCGAGTGCATCACCTTGGGCTTCACCGGTGATGTTTGTGCCGAAGAAGGATGGGACGCAACGGCTGTGCGTCGATTACCGCGCTCTTAATGCGGTAACCATCAAGAACAAGTACCCGTTGCCTCGCATTGATGACCTGCTTGATCAGTTGAGGAAGGCCAGGTACTTCAGTAAGATTGACCTTCGGTCGGGCTACCATCAGATGAAGATTCGCCCTGAGGACATCTACAAGACCGCGTTTGTGACCCGGTACGGGCAGTATGAGTTCACTGTTGTATCGTTTGGTCTTACGAACGCCCCGGCTTACTTCATGAATATGATGAACAAGGTGTTCATGGACGAGTTGGACAAGTTTGTCGTGGTTTTCATTGACGACATCTTGGTATTCTCGGAAACTACAGAAGAACATGAAGAGCATCTGAGGATTGTGCTGGAGAAGCTGAGGCAGAATCAGTTGTATGCCAAGTTCAGCAAGTGTGAGTTCTGGCTAGAGGAAGTGGCTTTTCTTGGGCATGTGTTGTCCGGAGAGGGAGTTGCTGTGGACCCCTCGAAAATCGAAGCTGTATCAAGGTGGCAGACGCCCAAGACTGTGACAGAAATCAGGAGTTTTCTCGGAATGGCTGGATATTATCGCCGTTTCATCGAGAACTTCTCCAAGATTGCGAAGCCGATGACCGAGTTGCTGAAGAACAACACGCCATTCGTGTGGACAGAGAAGTGTGAAGCAAGTTTCCAAGAGCTCAAGACCCGACTCACCACAACTCCTGTGTTAACGCTTCCTGATGACAACAAGGACTTTGTGGTGTACTGCGATGCTTCGAGGCAAGGTCTTGGCTGCGTGCTGATGCAAGAAGGCAAAGTGATCGCTTATGCTTCAAGGCAGCTCCGAAAACACGAAGAGAACTATCCGACGCATGACCTTGAGTTGGCTGCTGTTGTTCATGCTTTGAAGATATGGAGGCATTACTTGATGGGCAACAAGTGTGATATCTACACTGATCACAAGAGCCTGAAGTATATCTTCACTCAGTCAGAGCTGAACTTGAGACAGCGAAGATGGCTAGAGTTGATAAAGGACTATGACCTCGACATTCACTATCATCCGGGTAAGGCGAATGTCGTGGCCGATGCTTTGAGCCGAAGAAGTTACTGCAACAACCTAATGGTGCAGAAGGAACAGCCAGAGTTGTACCTAGAGATGGAGCGATTGCGGCTTGACATTATCGAGGAAGGTCAGCTCAACGAGTTGAGGGTAAAGTACACCTTGGAAGACCAGATCAGGCAAGCCCAGAAGAAGTGTCCTGAAATTGAGGAAGTGAAAGATCTTCTGATAAGAGGCAAGGCCCCTGACTACCGCGTTGATGAGCAAGACACGTTATGGTTGAAGAATCGCATATGTGTGCCCAGTGGAGAGGATATCCGGAAGACGATTCTGAAGGAAGCACATGAATCTCGATATTCCATTCACCCTGGATGCACGAAGATGTACCAAGACCTGAAGTGTCGGTTCTGGTGGGAGAATATGAAGAAAGACATAGCTGAGTATGTTGCCCGATGCGACACTTGCCAGAGAGTGAAGGCAGAACATCAGAGACCCGCCGGACTACTTCAGCCACTTGCGATACCTCAGTGGAAATGGGATGATATCAGTATGGACTTTGTGGTAGGTCTTCCCCGCACTCAGAAGGGGAATGACTCGATTTGGGTGATAGTGGACCGTTTGACCAAGGTAGCGCACTTTCTTCCGGTTAAGAACAAGTACTCTGTGAGTCAGTTGGCTGATCTCTACGTTGAGCATATCCTGAGGTTGCATGGAGCACCTCGCACCATTGTGTCCGACTGTGGTGCCCAGTTCACAGCTCAGTTCTGGAGGAGTCTGCACGATTCGATGGGCACTCACTTGGACTACAGCACAACCTTCCACCCCCAGACAGATGGACAGACTGAACGAGTGAATCAGGTTCTAGAAGATCTGCTGAGAGCTTGTGTGTTGACTTACAGCAATGATTGGGAGAAGAGTCTGCCCTACGCTGAATTCTCGTACAACAACAGCTATCAGGCGAGTTTGCAAATGGCACCCTTTGAGGCCCTGTACGGCAGAAAGTGTAGAACCCCGTTGATGTGGTCTGAGGTGGGGGAGAGGATCTTCTTCGGTCCTGCTTCCATTCTTGAGGCTGAGGAGAATGTGGCCAAGGTTAGAGAGAACCTGAAGATAGCTCAGAGCAGACAGAAGAGCTACGCTGACCCAAAGCGGAGGGATGTCTGCTTCGAAGTCGGTGACTACGTCTTCCTGAGAGTGTCACCGCTTAGAGGCACGAAGAGGTTCCACGTGAAGGGGAAGCTAGCCCCGAGATTCGTTGGACCCTTCCTGATCGTGGCAAAGGTGGGGAAACTTGCCTATAGGCTGGAGTTACCGTCTGACCTTGCCGGAGTGCACCCTGTGTTCCACATATCGCAACTCCGGAGGTGTCTAGACCCAAAGCTTGACAAACATGTCTCCACCGATGCTATCGATCTGCAAGACAACTTGGAGTACTTGGAGTACCCCGTGAAGATTCTGGATTGGGCCGAGAAGGCTACCAGGAGCACCACCATACGCCTCTGCAAAGTGTTGTGGAGCAATCACACCGAGCGAGAGGCAACTTGGGAGAAGGAGTCTGTCATGAGAGAGAAGTACCCGCACCTCTTCGAGACGGAGGTATTTTCTTAATCTCGAGGACGAGATTCTTTTGAGGGGGGGAGTCTGTAACATCCCTCAAATTTATTGAGGAATGTTAATTAATAAAAATGTGGATTTAAAATTTTCGATGAATTATTTGAGTGATTATCAACTTATTTAAGGATGTCTTCCTTTTCTCTCCTTTAATTCCTAGATTTATTTTGAGCTAAATAAAATTTCTAGGAAATATAAAAAAATGTTAGTGTGAGAAACTTGGAGTTCTTTTGGTTTTATTTGGAGTTTATTTGAGTGGGATTTCAAATTTGAATTTACATTCAAATTTGAAACTAAAATAGAAAGGGGTTGGAAAGAAATAGAAAAGGAAAAGGGAGGATAGCTTCTGGGCCGCGAGCCCAAAGTCCCGAAGTCCGCTGAACCACCCTCTTCTCTTTTTCCTTGCGCGCCGCGCCACCCCTCTCTTTTCCCGTCTCGGCCCAGCACAGCCCACCAGCGCGCCGGCCTGGTTACCACCAACCGCACCCCCGCGCTGAGTCGCTGCCAGGTGGACCCCGCGTTGCGTCATGCACACGTCACGGTGACGTCGCCCCCGTCATCTCCTTCCTTTTCCCCTTTGGCTGGCGCCGGCGCCAAAGCGAGGGGCCGCGCCGCCCATGGCGCCGTCGCGACGCGCCCCGCGCCCCTCCGCGGCATCCAAGCCGTCCACGTGCCCCCGTGGTGCACCCCGCCTATAAGAAGCCGCCGCCGCAGCCCTCGGAGACCTCCCAACCCTAGCCGCCTCGGGGACTTGTCCCCTTCCACCTTGCCACCGCCCGCCGGAGGAGAAGAAGGAGGGAGAAGGGAGAAGAAGGCCAGGAGCACGCCCACGAGTTCGCCGTCGACCTCGCGAAGCCGAAGGCCCGCACGTGGGAGCTCGGGGACGCTGCGAAGCCAAGGACCGCGACGCCCCTGCTTCCTCTGCTCCGCGCCACCGTCTCCTTCCTCGCCGACGACCCTGCTCCGTCCCTCTTCACCAACGTCTGCACGCCGGCCCGTGGCCACCAAGGTGAGGCCGCGCTCCCTCGCCCATTTGTGGTCGACCCGGCCTTCAAGCCGAGGCGCAACGAGAGCACACCGTCGCCGTCGCCGCCGCGCACGCGCTTTGGTGAAGCCGGCCTTCGTGCCGTGCTGGGAATCTCTTCTGCAGGTGCCGCCGCCTTCACCGAGTGCACACACACGCCTCCGCCGCCTGCCTTGACGCACGTAGTCGCGCACGTCGCCGGAACGCTGTCGCCCTGCTCGCCGCGCCGCCATGGCCGTCGCCATGGAGGTTTGCTCCGTGCACACAGCAGCAGGGGGAAAGGCGCCGCCTTTGTGGCCGTTCCGTGCACGCCTCGTCGCCGGCAACCGTGCGCCCCCACACGCGCTCGTGCCCGGCCGCGGGAGCCCGAGCTCCACCGCCGCACGCGCCGCCCCGAGCTCCGCCATGGGTGCGCCCCCTTCGGAACTCGCACGCGTGAGGGCAAAAGCCCCAGTTTTTGGGGTCTTCTCGTTCACCTGATGCACGCACGCACGTTTCTGGCATTTGGGCGCGCCCGCGCACCGTCGCCGGTGATCACCGCCGTGCGCCCGCGCAAGCACGTCGCCGCCGTGCCTCTGTCTCGCCGCCGACGCACCTTTCCCGGCCATGGCCACCTCCTTGTTGCCCGGCCATGTGCCCCTGGACCTCCTCGTTCGCACCTTGTCACGCGTTGGTCGGCCCGGGCAAGCGTCGCCGCCGGCGAACCCTTGACCGCGCCGCCGCTCCTTATGAGCATTTCACCGAGCACCTACCGCCGGCAACCCAAACCCCTGGGGTTTTGCGCCCCACACACGCACACACACACGACTCCTCGCAGAGGATCCGCCGGGATCTCGTGCGGCTGGCCAACCCAGGCCGAGCCACACGCGCCCCAGCACACCGCCGCGCCGCAGCGGATCCCTCCCGGATCCCACGCGCGCAGCCACGCGCGCAGCCACGTGGCCTGCCACGTGTGCAGGCGCTGGCCTTAAGCCAGCCGTGTGGCAGCCGCGTCAGCACTGTAGCCGGCCTACAGCTGGCTATAAGTCCCTTTAGAGCTAGCTAGAGCTAGTTAAAAGTCTGCAATATTGTATATGCGTATTTTAATTTCAGAAATGTATTTTATCTTCGGAAAATCATAACAAATCCGTTTTAGCTCTGAAAAATATGAAACTTCTTCTGAAAATCTTCTAAAAATCCAAACTTCGTGCTAGACTAGAGGTTGCCTCTTTTTGGATCTTATTTGCTCTTCATCTTGGATTTATTGCCTTTAGTAGCCGAGTTTATTTATTTAAATACGCTTCTAGGAGCTGCCGGAGCCAGAGAGCTGAACCAGGACTACGACGACGACCTCAGCTACGACGACCACTCGTACCCAGGTTCACGCCCGACCATCTTTGAATGCCCATTAGGCATGGCTATTTTAGAACTGCTAGTGCTTTATTTAATGCATAGAGATGGATATGATGAACCCATGCATAGCCTCTTTTACATACTTGTCCTTGATTGACCTACTACTGTTTACTTAAGCTAGATGATGTGCTGAGCTTGCTGTGCATGTGTTGGGATTATTGTGGTAGTTCTTGGCGTGTGTTGGGAAAACCGGCAGGAGAAGGCGTTTTGGGATATTTTGGCGGGGGTGAGCTCGAGACAACCTGATCTGGGATCGGGGGCCAGGGATCGTCTTCTCGGACGTTGCCCGAGTTGGTACCTATGGCGGGTACACCGTTTTAGGAGCACAGGTGTTGGGGATTTTGTGATGGCTTGGAGGATAAGAGCTCGCCCCGGTCTGAAACCGAGTGGGTCGCCTGTTACACGGGACTTTCGTACACACCACCTCGCCGAGAGTGGGGATAGGGCCGTTCGACCCTAGCAAGTGCGGTACCATACCTGCCAGCAGGATAGCGGGGTATCAGTGGGGGAGAGGTGGGAGTGAGTCCACCCTCTCAGTGCGACTCCCGTGTGGCCACACGGGGGCATTTTCACAGTTCTGGGGTGGTCTTCTGCGGGGGACCGCATCGAGACCCGGATGCAGGATGGAACCGTAACTCCTAGGTGTTCGCCCGGTAGGATAGGCTCGGTCGGCCGTACACCGTCCGGGTACTATTCCGAGTTGGGTACTGGTGTACACGCTCTGCAGAGTTTAGATCTATACGTATAGCCGCGTCCTCGGTTATGGACATGCCCGTTGTTTCTCCGACTCTTACGTTTTGGGATTTCTACCTCCCCCTTATAGGATGAGTGTGATTGGTGAGCCGTGGTTGTATTCGGGGAGAGGAGAGTTGCTCCCTCTACCTCGCGGATCCGGGTGCAACCATTGAGGTGCGAGGAGTGGGAGTTCTCGCACCGACCCTAGATGGAGATAGGTGATGGTGACGGTGATCTGGGTAACCAGATGTATCCGTATGTGGATGAGAGATATGGGATATGGTGAACTTATGGAGATATTACTCCATTTTTGCTGCTGCTGCATAGGAAACCCTGCTACTACCTTGAGATACTCTTTTCCCCTTAGAAATAGGCCACTTAAAGCTTGCATACGGTTGGTGACGTGGACCTATCCCGATCCTTGGGGATAGCCCCCGAGCTTGCAGGGTACGAGTCCGACTACGACAACAATGCCGACGGATGGTACGACTGAGGGGGCATGACGCTTCGCTCAAGGATGCCTGTGGGAGATGCCTGAAGATGGAGACACCTTTTGAAGACTAGCTACCGCTGCGTAGGCTCTTATTTCTGTTATTCCGCCAAGAGGCGAGTATTGATGTACTCCGAATAATCAGGACATGTAATAATCAGATTATTATTCGTACTCTGAGGCTTTATTTCGATGTATGACTATGTTATTTATCTGTGATGAATGCCTGTGCGTGATAGCGTCTGATCCAGGGACTATCACGAGACAGAATGCTGGGTTTTCCGATTTTGAAAACCCAGGGCGTTACACAGGTATTGGACACCCACGATCTATCAAAACCGTCTAATTTACCCCCCTCAGTGGATTTTGGGGTGGTTTTCACACACGTGGCGCCACGTCAGGGTGGTTTTCACATATGTGGCACCACGTCAGCCAAACTGACGACTCCACGTCAGCGAGCAGGGCCCAGACCATCTCTTTTCCGCTGTGCCGCCCCTCCTCCCATGCTCCTCTACCGGCGCCTCTCCTGCTCCTCCGCCTACGAGTCGCGGCGGGCCCTCGCGGCCACGGCGCCGCCGCCCGACCTCTCCCTGGACGCGCACATCCCGAGTTGCAGCCTCGGGGACGGTCGGAGCCCGTCTCCCCCAGATCCGCCGCCCAGGGACCTAGCCACTGCCGCAATGCCCGACGCTGCCACCACCTGCGCCGCCATCCTCGAGCTCGGTCGGATATTTGGAATTGGACGAGGCGGATGGGGGTGGAGGAGGGGCCGCGGTAGGGGTGGAGGAGGCGCCGCGACCTCAACGGGGGCCCTTCGCTGCTGCCGGCCAGGGCTCAAGTTCTCCCGCGGAGGTCGCCGCCGCTGACCCCGTTCCTGTGGAGGTCGTAGATCTCTTCCCACATCCACCACCGCGGTAGGGGCAATGGCTGTGGGGGCGCCGCCAGGGGCCATGGCTGGCCGTCGTGGTAGGGGCAAGGCAGGTCGCCTGAGCCGCGTCGAGCTTGGCGTCGTGGTCTCACTGGCCAGGGTCGAACCCTCACGTGTCGCTCTACCTCGCGCCTACGTGTCGCGCCATGCCGGAAGCTAGCACACTGGCCGTGCCAAGCTTGGCCGCATCGTGACCATGCTGTCGGAGTCGCGGTCGCGCTGCTCCATGAAGCAAAACAAAGGTGTGCTACACGTTTGCTCAGCAGGGGATTTTTGGGACTAGGAAGAGCTTCTCCTTCCTGTGCACGGTCAACCCAAACCTTAGCGAGCAACTCCCAGTCGAAACGGTACACGAGGTTCGCTAGCATGATCTCAAGGGTTGCGGACGCGGCATGGATCACCGGCGTCGAAGGTAGAAGAAGAGGAGGACCTTTCTGCGAGGAGAATACAAGTTTAAGGGGTTATGAGTAAATATTTGTACACGTGGACAAGATGATGTGGCGCCACGTTGGCAAAAACCACTCACAAAACCGTCGAGGGGGGTAAATTAGACGGTTTTGATAGTTTGTGGGTGTCCAATACTTGGTTTTGTGGTTGGGGGTCGAAACCCATATTGCACCTATAGATGAGGGTTGTGGATTGGACTCTTTCCTTTCTACATCTCACAGGCACAAGATGATTCCTATTTACAAGGAAAGTGTTTCCCACCGGGGAACAATGGAAAAAACCGCCTGAAAATTCCCTGAAGATGAATGTGGATGCTAGCTTCTTTGAGGAGTCAGGCACAGGGAGTACTGCTGCGGTACTCAGAGATCACACGGGAGGATGGATAGCTGCGGGGCAAAATTACTTAGATCATGTGGCTAATGCTCCAATGGCGGAGGCTATGGTGTTGAGGGATGGTCTCAAATTGGCAGAGCAGATTGGATGCAATAAGGTTATCATACAGTCCGACTGCATTCAGGTGGTCTCAACGATGGAAGACGGGGGGTTTTCAGCCACGTCTGCTGCTCCAATTTATGATGAGTGTGTTTTATTGTGGAGGAATTTTAGTTCGATTTCTATTGAGCATTGTAAGAGGGAAACCAACATGGTAGCTCATGAGTTAGCAAGAGATGCTTATAGCAATAGAAGATCATGTATTTGGGCCGATGAGCCCCCAAGTTTTTTGGATAGCTACCTTGGCAAATGATGTAACTATAATGCATGATCAATAAAATTAGCCCTGATGGCGTTCCCTCAAAAAAAAAACAACGGAGGCTGTTGGGTTGTGACGGGTGACGGGTGTGAGTGTGCTAAATGTCGGCTGGGTATTGGGGTTCATTTCCAATTCCGAAAAAGCAATCAAACAACCGACATTCAGCACTACGAATTCTGAGGTTCAATACATTCATCCAAATGCCACCTAACATTATTTGACCATAGACCATTGATATTTGCATCAAAATAGCAATGTATTTGATCAAGACTAGACCTTCAATGTTTATAAACTTAATGTTATATCCTAATATTAATTATTTTGTATTTATTGATTTAATTTTGATAACAATATTCATTTTCATATTCAAAAAATGGATAGTTTACCTCACCATTTTATACATGCTTGATCATATGTATTGTTCAACTACAAAAATCAATATGTTAATACACACTAATATTACATTTTAAGAGTTGCCATACAAAATTTTAAAGCCTCATGTACTTAGTGCGAAAATAAAAATGAGCTAAAATAACAAAATATACTACCTCCGTGCTAAAATATATGACACCATTGACTTTTGTCGTTCGTTTGACCATTCATCTTTTCTACAATTTTTTTTTGCAAATCGATAAACCAACAAGTTAAATCTAAAGTACATCGGATAATAGATATAATGGTATACATTTTACTTTAGTTAAATAATTTGTTCAATATATATTAGTGGTCAAAGTTGGAGTAAAAAGTCAACGGTGTCATATATTTAAGAACGGAGGGAGTACATGCTTTTTATACAATTATTGAATATATGAGAAGAAGCATTAAAAAAATTGAAGGCCCGAGATATTTTTCCTAAACTTTGCTTTTGGTATGCCAATGGTGCAATTTTAAATTTAATTCAATTTTAAATAATAAGAAAATAGTTTATGTACATATTTGAGAAGTAATATATTGTTCACGATCAACATTTATTCTTAACAAAAAATAAGGATTATTTAATGCAGGGAAATTGATGTGTCCATCTATTTTGCTCGATACGTCGTTAATGTAATATTTGGACCACAAACGTATCAATTTACGTGTACCTTTAACATAGTTTCTCTGATTTATAATATAGATCCCTATTTTTACACATGTCCAAATATTTACCTGTTATCATTTATACAAAGATGCTAATACTCTTTTTAAAAATAAATTTACCCTACAACTACAATATATTACCATTACACCTCTTAATATTATACATGATTTGTATTCATGTACCACGCTAAAGCGTGGGGTTTTGGCTAGTACTGATAAAAGCTGTAGGGGCAAACAAGCAGTACGTGGAGGATGAGGATCCAACCACCGTGAGTTGTGGCTGGTGAGGTCGTCATTCTGATCTCGTTGTTCAAAGTTGAAAAACGTACTTTTTCGAAAATGCAGTTGTTTTTGGAAATAATCAAAGGTGTTGTTGTGAAAAGATGTAATCAGAGCATAGGTTGCTGGAATATGGTGTATTTAACTACATCAGTTGCTTGCCAATTGCCATCGGTTCAGTATTGCGATCCCTATCTATATAGATCCCTGTATAAAGGAAGCAATATTTTTACCATTTTTGCACGCGTAACATGTCAACTCGTGGGTCGATGTAGGGGTGCAAATTGAGCGTAACATGTCAACTCGTGGGTCGATGTAGGGGTGCAAATTGATTATGATGTTGTGCACGGTTACCCCTTTGCAGCCTTCGGTCGATGCTTCCAGCCTTCCAGCACACCGACGGAAAACAGTAGCTTAGCTAGGTTTCGAAATAGAGCCAGTACGGTACATGCGGTATTCCAGCACCATGCAACGGGCTGCTCCCAACTATCATCCCACAAACAACGCCAGCAAAATGTTCTGCATCAATAAAATTGAGATCCAGGGATGATGAAGGAACTACAACGCACATTTCCCGCACAGCTCCACAGCAGCTGATAGCTCAGGGGAAACTGATCTCTTTGCCAAGGCGACACTACTACTCCATGATCTTAACTTTCCTTTTCTTCTTCGATGAAGACTGCGGCATCTCCGAGGTCGTGGTGTTGCTCTCTGCCCCACGAGCCTGTGATCCTTCGGAGGCCTTGCCTGATATGTTCGAGTGCCCCAGGCTGCTCTTGTCCTTTCTCTTCTGCTTGTGTTTGGGTGTCGGCTCAGCACTCCATTGGCCCAGTGAAAGGGCTGAGCCTTGGCTGCTGCGGTTCTTCGATGCGCTAGTGAACCGAGACTTAGTCTTCCTAGAAGAACCTGGGAGACCACAAGAACTCTGACCAGTGAAGAATTTGCATAATTTCATTCCAGAGAGATGCAAGTTATTGGGGGAAAATGCATTTCATCCCCACTGAACTCAAAACTACATCTGACCATCAAATGGTAAAAGCAGCAGATATTTTAAAATTAGCACTCACACAAATAAAAGACAAGGTTACCAACATAGATGATATGCACTTGGACTGATTTGTCTTTCTGTTGTTGAATAGTTATGAACTTATTACAATAATATAATACTGTGAACAGAAAACCAATAAATTACAAGATTTAGTCACCAGGAATTACCCCAATCTAGTGATTTCAACTATTATCTAGCAGTAACATCATAATCCTGCACGACTTGGCAACAATAATGACAGTATAAAGTGGAATTGGAATCGGTGAACATAAACAATTTTAGGAAGAAAATTACCTGCAGATATCTTACTGCTAGGAGTAAGGCCCCCAAAAGTTGGTTTAGTTAATTCCTCAGGTTCAGGATAACGAACTAAGCAAACTCGCCGTGATATCTTCCCCACTGTTTTTTTTTTTGTCAGTCAACATATTTCATATAAAAAACATAAAATACGAATAGCAAATGAGAAAAGCTAATACAGCACTACATGAGAGTTTATACTAATTTAGAAGTACTGCAAGACAAGAGAAGGTGACGATATTTTCCTCCTTTACCAACAAACCTTATGATTTAAGCAGAGTATGCTTGTTTTTAAACATGAAACCAAACAGTCCAAGCAGGAAAAACACACCAACCGTTAAAAAAAGAATAGTTATTCACCAACTTGTTTTCATGATCAAAATGCCATGCAGGAACAAACACTGATTCCCCGGAACACTAAGAAGCATTAATGCAGAAGAGTTATTCTTCATTAGTTGACACTTGGCTGGCATAGGATACAACTTCTACAGTTCATCTCTTACGTTTTAGCAATATATCCCAAGATATTTTCTGCATCACAGTTGGTTTCACTTACTGAACCCAGAGCTACAAGTGAATCATATCTCTTGAGTTTGAGATTTAGAGATGAACTTTCCAAGATGGTAACAGTGTTCTGATTCTTCTCTTCTAACTTCAGTATCTCCCTTATGATCAAAACAACCCAAACTAAGATTAACATTTCCAGAACCAAATATGATGCTACAAACTATCTTGTAATTGTTTCGTCTTTTTTTTTTGGAGCAGAAGGAATATTATTCAGTAACTAAAGTTTTAGCAATGGAAAGAAGTAATATCAAGGGTTTCTATCTAATGAGTGCTAGCTTAGGGTTCTACCAAGCCATCAAATGCAATGTCAATCATGGTCTAAAAAACTAACCCGTTAAACCAAATATTCATACATAGCGGTGTTTGAGCAAGATTCCTATTCGAGAAAGGGGCAAAATAATATGTGAAAAACTCCACACAATTAAAGTAATAAGTAAAATTCCACCATACCAGGTTTCATTTCTGATCCTGATGGTTGAAAGACAGTTGCATCTGGCTGCTGAGCTGCAAAGCTGACAAGCTCATAAGATTTCCCTGAAAAAAAATAAGTGTGTTAGCTGCAGCCTGTAGCTAATGTTTTCGCTGTGAAAAAAATTGAGTAGTTCTTTCCCACAATAACTGGACAATGATGTCTGGCATGTACTGAGTCTAGCTTCAAGTGAGGAATTTAATGAGTTAGCAGTGCATTACATGATAAAGATGACATTTCACTTCAATGGTCGAACTTATGAATATTGACAATGAGTACCACCTTATTTTCATAAACTGATTGTAAGCCATACATCTTTATTTCAATTTATGTTCCAAAGAGCCCGTAAACTAGTAGTTCACTCCCCATAAAGACTAAAAAAGGAAATTGGTAGAACAAGAACTTCAGTATGACTAAAATTCCATGCTTACTTTGTGCTGCCAAAAAGAATCAATTCAGACACAATGTTAACCATGGAAATGCAATGGTTAACAATGATGTCTTAAGTATAGGATACAGATGCTATTTGGCAAAATCAAAGTTGGAGTGAACAATACTCAAAATGTAGAGTCTCCAGAAAGCTCAAAGGAGACCATGTGATCATTCAGTAAGCAACTTCACCAAAGTTGTTACCTGAGGAACTTTCCAAGCTGCCAATGTTTCCATCCTTGTGTAGCTTAAGAGAAAGCTCTTTACCATGGAAATCAGAAACATCTAACTGCATCGTAGAACAGAAGACATTAAGACGTCAACAATCAGCATTGCAGCGTATTAAGAACACCCCCTACTGGGGTGTAAGGAATCAAACATTACCTGATCTTTAGGCCACTGTATTAGCCAAAACTCTGTTGATTCTGTTGGTGCCATGTCAAGTGTGGCTTCCTCTTTGACCTCCGCAAAAGCTGGTCCAGGCTCATAGCTACAGAAGTTGATGCAAAGTTAAGATGACAAAGAACATAAACACAGCATCAAAGTATACAAGGTTCGCTACTGGAAGCTTATGCACTAATTTCATCGGTGGCAAGCAGGTGCATACTCCTACCATAAGTTACATTCATTGCAAGCTTTGTTAAGCGTTATAGTTGGACGTACGATAGCATTCTATCTTAGCATTATTCGACTGAACTAAATGGCCAGAAAAAAAAGGTAGGGACAAACAGCGGAACAATGCTTAGCAATTATAATACTCCCGCATTCAAAATTACAATTGGTCAGTGTACTGAAACCTGAGCATTCCAACAGTCCTAGTTCATATTAACTACACCATGGTAAGATCACAGGGAAAACAAAGAGAACGTCGAGGTCATACCGAACCCTTGCTGCCGCCTTCACCATCTCTACCGCAGGGGTGAACCGCAAGAGGGAGTGAGGGGGGGGAAGAATGGAGGGGAAATAGACCTCACCGCGCCGCCGCCGCCGCCGCGGCCCTGCTCGCTCTTCTACCTCCACTCGCCGCCGCCGCCGCGCTTCTCCCTGCTCCACCACTCGCAGCCCCACGTCCACCTCCGGCCCCAGCGCAGAGCTCCCGGCACCACCGCCGCCGCGCTGTCAACGGGCACGGAGAGAGGGAGGATGGGGAGATTGAGGGAGAGAGACGAGCCGTGGCGGCGGCGCTGCTCGCGGGACGGAGAGAGACGAGCTGAGGCAGGAAGTGGATCGGCAAGGGTACTTACATCTCAAAAAAAAAAACTAATTGGAGTTTTTTCAACCGTGTGGAGAGTCTTGGAGAAACCAATAGACAAGATAACGATCTGACCGTGACCGAGGGAGGCCACACGCGCGCCGGCGGGCAAGCAACTGTGGTAAAAAAAAAACACCTCGCCCAACACCTCTGCCATGAGCGCGGGTAAGAGCGCGAGCGAGCCACCACCACCGCCACTGCCGCCGTGCCCCACGCCGGCGCCGGCCGGCAAACCCCAGCCCCACAGCAGCCCTTGCCCTGTTGGCTTCGTCGACGAGACCGAGCTCCCGCCCCCGCCGCCTGGGGGTCCCCCTGGCTATCCCCTCGGCGGCGCCGCGGCGGGGCCCAAGGATGCCGGGAGGGTTCTTCCCCGACATGACAAGACCATGGACAAAGGTAAAGCTGTTGCGGAGGCAGCTCATGATGGCGGCCATTCCTCAAGATGCAGGGACATTGACTCCTCCCCTGGGGCCGGCATTCGAGGAGTAAAGCCTTCTTATCGGGACGCTCTGTTGCGGCCGCGCTCTTTCAAACCGTGTTTCCCGGCAGCGTCAGGGCAGGGCGACAAGCGATGGTACAACGAGAAGACCATGATGGGTGATGCATCTCGGGCTCCTTCGGTGGTGTGGTTCCGTCTGGGGAGTGCCGCTCGCATTCATGAGGCTGCGGGAGGGAAGCGACCCCTGGGTAATGGCGGGTCCTGGACAGAGACGCTCAAGGCGAAGGCCGGAGACCGGTGCTTCAACTGTTTATCCACTGGGCATCGCATTGATGTCTGCAGAGACCCACCGCGCTGCATCCTTTGCTTCAGGTTCGGCCACAAGGCACGCTGGTGTCGTTCCCCTCCACACTCCGCTCCGCGTGCTGCTGCTTCTGCTTCTTGTCGTGCGACAGCTCCGCCGCCACCTCCCGCCGCGCTCCGATCACCCCGCCGCCCACCCGCTCGGCTCCCACCACCGCCCCACCACCACCCTGCTCGGCTACGGCTGGGCCCGTGCCTGCTACCATGGAGGATGGTTTCCGGATCCCGGGTGCCCCCGAGCAGCGCATTGGCCACCTCCGCGTTGGCGTGCCGAGGACCGAGGCTGTTCGGGATGCTGAGCGTGACCTCGAGATCCGCACGCTCATTGCTGTTCCGGTGAACGCGAGCGTTCGCCTTGATTCGTTGCGGATCAAGCTGGAGGCCATGAGGCAGCTGGGCCTCCCCGTCTTCGCAGTCGAGGTGTCCAGGCTGCCGGTCGGTACCTACCTCCTACGTTTCGACACCCGAGGGCGGCGCAATGCTGCTCATCGTCGCGGCGCCATGATGGTTGGCCAGGTGCAGCTCCGCTTCATGCCTTGGCAACGGCAGGTCAGTGCAACGACACTATCAACGTTTCAGTACAAGGTTAGAGTGTGCATTGAGGGTATCCCAGAGCATATTCGTCGTGCGTGTTCACTTGCCAGTTTGTTCCCCCGTCTGTCGTTTGTGGATGATGAGATCTGTGACTTTGAGAAGCCAGAGGAGGAAGAATGCCTCTGCCTGTGGGTTTGGACTCCGGACCCGGAAGGGATTCCAATTTCTGCGACGCTGCAAGATGAGGAGCCGGTAACCTTGCCGCAGGATCAGTACGCTGAGTCTCTCATTGAGATGGGCATGCCCATGGGGGCGATCCACAGTGATCGAGCTGAGGTCCTGGATTACGAGTTGCTAGTGCATGTGGATCGGGTGCTTGACTACACACCTCTGCCAGACAGTCCTTCTCATCGCAGCTATACCAGTGACACGAGCGGGCTCCAAGATGAGGAGCTTGAGCCTGAGTGGCCTGCCCGGTACCCGGTCATGTGGCGGTTAGGGTTCCCGGATGATGACCGGCGGCGAGAGCCAGAGCGGCGCCGTGCTACTGTCTTCGATCGGCTCAGGGGCCAGGGTCGGGATCGGTCTCCGCCTCGTGGTGGCCCATCCTTTGGCCCCGGGCTGCGATAGGTCCCACCGTCTGGGCTACATGACATCTCGGGTCTCCTGGGGCGGGGTCCGTCTGGCCGTGGCAATGGTGACAGGGGCCAGGGATCAGGCGGAGGGCGCCATCAACGAAGGGAGCGACAGACTCCGCGTGCAACTTGGCAGTGGAAGCCGAAGCCGGTGACTGTGCTACGCCCGACAGGCGGGCTTCTTACGGGGGATGTCAGGCTCCTCGTCCGTGGGGAGGCAGTTGACAGTTGCCCTCCCCGTGTAAGTCTGACCCCTGACCGATTGACACTAGACCCCATGCTTGATGAGGCGTCGCTCTTCGATGCTGGGCTGCACCTTCCCACGTGGCTGCAGCGCTCAGTGGAGCCAACTGCAACCGGCACGGGGGGTACGCCTTCCTGCATCGAGATCACCTTGCAGAGTGGGGATCCTACGGATCTGGGTGCAGAAGTTGTTGAGTCTGAATCAACGGAGGAGGTGTGGAGGAGGCTAAGGGATAGCGGTGTGGCAGAGGTCTTTGTTGCTGATGCTGAAGCCCGGGATGGCGAATTGGGCCTTACTGATCTTTTTGGGGCGGCCAGGGAAGATGACACGGTGGCTGTTGGGCCAACTGAGGCCGTAGGGGAAAATGGCCATGTTCAGTCAGCAAGGCCCGTGAAGTTCGCTGTAGCCGTCGATGGGTGGGGGCCATCTCTTGGGCTAGATGAGGGACTCATCCCTGCTGCAGGCCTGGGAGAGGTCTCTGTTGAGTCTGAAACTGTTGCGCCCTTGGCGGCCCAGGGACGCGTTCTTCCATTGCTGGATCTTAACCAGGAGCTTGCAATTCTGGAGGATGCTCCCACAGAAGTGTTTGCTGAAGATGCCAGGCTCATCCTGGGGGCGGCGGATACCAGGCTCAACAAGGAGGTGAAGGGGCCGAAGATTCAGTCTCGGGGGTTGGCAAGATTGGCAGTTCCTTTGAAGAAGTCTCTCCTCTGTGCGCCGCCTACCAGGACCAAATCTGTGCTTCCCAAGAAAGTCGTGCCTGATGTTGGGGGCGTTCGAGTGCTCGTGCTTCCAAGGCTTCGGTCCCTCCTGAGGACCAGGCCTCCCTGATCCTGCTGCGTGCGGCAAGCATCCCCGTCTCGGGTGTGACCCCTTCTGTTGAGGAGAAGATGCATTTCTATGAGCAGTTCGTGGATCCACTGCAGGGAGGAGTCGTTGGCAACATGAGGGAAGTGTTGGGGCTGCCGGACTCCGGCCCGGGCAGCCTTGCGGTGCTCGCCATTGATGCTGAGGACTGAGATGCGGCCGCGGCCCATGGGCGCTCTGGTGTGGGCGTGTGTATCTTTCTTTTCAATGTTGTGTTTCCTTACTGTACTTGGGATGGAGGTGGTTGGGGGAGACTGGAGTGTGCTTCCGTTTGGTTGTGGAAGCTGGTGGTGTTCTGCAGGAGCTACTGTTGTATTGATGTGTTTGTGTCTGGAATGTGGATTGACATTGGTGGTGGCTGATGTTTTACATTGGCTGGGCAGTGGAAGTTGGTGGCCTTGTTGTCTCTGTGTTCTTTCCCATCTGATGGTGCTCAAGTTTCGGATCGTTAGTGAGGGGGGCTCTGTTTTCTCTGTGATCAGCCGTTTACTATGATTGATCAACATTGTATAATTCTGAATTGGAATGTGAGGGGCCTGAACAACCCGGCGAGGAGGGAGGTCGTGAAGAACCTGGTCAGAGACACCAAGGCAACGATTGTTGCGCTGCAAGAGACTAAGCTGCAGAACATTGACAGATCATTGGTGTTTGAAACACTTGGAAGCGATTTTGTCGATAACTTCATCGTCCTGCCCTCTGCTGGTCTGAGTGGGGGAATTTTGGTTGCTGTCAGCAGTGCTTACTTCAAGATCATCTCTTCAGAGTTGGGCGTGCACACTATCACGACTGCAATCAGTAGCTTTTCTGGTGGAGCGACATGGTGCCTAACGACGGTCTACGGGCCACAAGGGGATAACGAGAAGCTGCAGTTCCTTGGGGAACTCCGGTGGGTGAGCACCAATGTGTCTGACAAATGGCTAGTAATTGGGGATTTTAACATGATCTTGCAAGCCTCGGACAAGAGCAACACAAACCTGAACAGAAGACTAATGGGTGCCTTCGGGGACCTTGTCCGCGACCTGGAATTAAAAGAATTGAGTCTGAGAGGCAGAAAATTCACCTGGTCAAATGATCGTACTCAGACCCGCATTGATAGAGCCTTCTGTACCTCTGCTTGGGATATCATGTTGCCAAATGTCCATCTTCAAGCTCTTTCGTCTAGAGTCTCAGATCATTCACCCCTTCTTGTTGTGGGCACTGCTCCAGTGCGTAGATATAGAGGTTTTCGGTTTTCGGTTTGAGGCTTGCTGGCCACGGCTGCAGGGGTACAGTGATGTGGTGACCAGTGCTTGGAATATCCCTTTACAGGTCGCTAACCCGTTTCTCAGATTACACATTAAACTCAAGCGCACGGGCATCGCTCTAAGGAAGTGGGCTAAAGGGTTGGTTGGCAGTAATAGAGTTATGATAATTGCAGTCACACAGCTTATTGGAATTCTAGATGTTGTGCAAGATTTTCAAGAGTTAACTCATGAGGAGCTCAAACTTAAAAAAGATTTGAAACTTAGGCTCCTAGGGATGACTGCTATTGAGAAGCTCAGAGCACGGCAGGCCTCGCGCATCACCCACATCAGGGCAGCCGAGGCAAATTCCAAGTTGTTTTATTTGCAAGCAAATGGTCGCCGGCGCAAAAATTACATTCATTCCCTTGAGTCGGCTGCTGGAACTTCCTTCATGCAGGAGGATAAGGAGCAACTAATTTTTGAGCACTTCAGCGCATAGTTTGGGCCTCCTAGCCCAAGAGAGACTACTCTTAACTGGGAAGAGATTGGGTTGCAAAGGCATGACCTAATTCACCTAGATGAAGACTTCACGGTGGAAGAGGTGTATAGTGTTATCAAGGACATAGCAGCTGAGAAAGCGCCGGGCCCGGATGGCTATATTGGACTTTTTTTCAAACGGAGCTGGAGTGTGGCGAGGCAGGACATAATGCAGGCGGTCAATTCCTTCTTTCAGCTCCATGATCAGCACTTTAAGCAGCTCAATTCAGCACATGTCATCCTCATACCAAAAAAGGCAGATGCTAAGCAGATAGCAGACTTCTGACCGATCAGTCTTACTCACTCAATTGCCAAGATCATCTCTAAATTACTTGCTTCGCGGCTGAGTCCTGAACTCAACTCTATCGTCTCACGGGCCCAAAGTGCATTCATAAGAAGACGTAGCATACATGATAATTTTTTGTACACTCAAGGCTTCATCAGATCTTTGCACAGAAGCAAGCAACCCGGCCTTTTCTTGAAGCTTGACATAGCCAAGGCTTTTGATTCCGTGCGGTGGGATTTTCTCATGGAAGTGCTGCAACAATTTGGTTTTGGGCCGAGGTGGCGAGCTTGGGTTTCCATTCTCCTCTCCACAGGTTCCTCTTCGGTCTTTGTGAATGGTGCAAGGGGCAGATGGTTCAAACATTTCAATGGTCTAAGACAAGGAGACCCGTTGTCACCCATGCTTTTCATCCTTGCCATGGAACCCCTGCAAAAATTGCTAGAGATCGCCACCGGAGATGGCATCCTGTCTCCAATCAATAACAGATTTGTTTCGTTGAGGGCAAGCTTATATGCGGATGATACGGCATTATTTGTCAACCCTACAAGAGAAGACATTTTTGCGGTGGCTGCAATCTTAGATTTGTTCGGCAATGCTTCAGGACTAAGAACCAACTTGAGCAAATGTGCAATGTACCCTATCAGGTGTGGAGATATCAATCTGCAAGAGGTGATGGAGGGCTTTCCTTGTGCAGTACAGAATTTTCCATGCAAGTACCTGGGGTTGCCCCTCCATTTCAGGCAACTTCGAAGGGTGGATTTCCAGCCCCTCATTGATAAAATGGCAAATCGACTGCCTTCTTGGAAAGGCAAATTCCTGAACAGGGCTGGCCGTCTCAAACTGCTTAATACCTCACTCTCCTCCATTCCTATCTACTTTCTGATAGTATTTGCACCAAAAAAATGGCTGTTCAAGAGGATCAACAAAATTCGTCGTGGGTTCCTATGGAAGGGCTCTGAAGACGTGCGTGGAGGTCACTGCTTGGTCAATTGGGTGAAAGTGCAGCGGCCAAAGAAGCTTGGGGGGCTCGGCGTTCTGAACCTGGAGATGTTTAGACGGGCTCTCAGGCTGAGATGGCTCTAGTTTCAGTGGGTCGAGCCGGATCGACCATGGGCAGGAGGTGAGGTGCCTTGCAATGATGTAGACAGGCAATTGTTACGGCTATCCACCAGAGTGCTGCTAGGAAATGGGCAAAAGGCAAGATTTTGGGATTCACCATGGCTTGATGGTGTTGCTCCTCGTGATCTAGCCCCCACACTGTACAAGCTTGCGTGGCGGAAGAATTTATCAGTGGCTGATGAGCTAAGAGATGGGAATTGGATGAGAGGTCTCTGGCGCATGACTGATGCTGAACAAATGGTTGAATTGATTAATCTGTGGCCCCGGATTCAGGATGTCCAACTTAGACAGGAGGAGGATGTCCTGATCTGGAAATGGACGGCAAATGGTGTCTACTCGGCTAAATCGGCCTACGATGTGCAGTTCAAAGGCTCATTTTGCTCCTTCAACTGTACTGCGGTGTGGAAGGCGAAGGTAGAAGGGAAGCATCGTTTCTTCGCCTGGCTCCTACTACAGAAGAAGCTGCTGACGGCGGACAAGCTGCTCATCCAGAACTGGCCTTGCAATCCAGTTTGCCAGCTCTGCGACCTGGTCCATGAGACGGTCGAACATATCACGCTGCACTGTAACTATGCACAGCAGGTTTGGGCACTCGTCAACTGGTGGACCTATGGGATGGTTCCAATTCCTTCACAGGAGACCACACTGGAGCTTTGGTGGAACTCTACCCTGGTGCAAACGCCGCGGGAGTACAAGCGCTGGCTTGCAGCAATCCTTATTTACACCTGCTGGAACTTATGGAAGGAGAGGAATAGGAGAATTTTTGAACAAGTCACGCTGCCTCTAGCAAGCATTCTGCCCTTGATCAAGCAAGAGGTGCGCCTCAGGAGCTTGGCGTGTGGAGAAGGGGTGCTGCCTCACCGAGATTACTAGTTTCCCATGTTAATTACTTTAAGAGTTCCGGAGCCCATCATCGTTTTATGTAATAACGACCTTTGTAAGAACTTGCATGTTTCTTCTTCTTATATGATATAGCAGTGCTCTTGCTAATTATTAAAAAAAAGATAAATCCTGTCAATATAAAATTCAAATGAGACCTACATGAAAACCAACAGTTTTTATGTCTTACAAATAGATTCTTGATTTTATAAGCTGATCATTCTAAAAGGAACTCAATCTTTGTAATGTCATCTCTGGGCACAACTGCGGCAAAGGAGGTGAAATTTCTGGCGAGGGAAGGGTTTTCCGGCAACGATAGGTGGTCGGCGAGCATCAGGGCCACCTCCTTCCACGCCACCGCTCCGGCCGCCCATCCCGATGACACGCCCCCACCAACACGCCTTGGGAGGGAGCTCGGAGCGGAGGTGGCGGCGCCCATAAACGGCGATGCTCCGACGGGTGGGAGCTCGGGGGAGTCGCGAGGACCTCGTCATCGCCTCGGGAGGGAGCTCCGAGCAGCATTGGGCGTGCCCTCGGACGGCGGGGGTGTCGTCTATGCTGGGACGACATGGAGGAGCGCGTGGGACCTGCATGGGAGGCAGGACCGCGGGAAGATGGCAATAGCTAGCAAGACAGACTCACTTTCTTTGCCTAGAGAGATGGAGAAGATACTGATCAAGATAGCTAGCAGAGCAAAATACAAAGTCTCTTAGATTTGATTTTTTGTGAAAATTTTCTTTTTTTAAGCTAACTCATCAAAAATACATGGTCACTTGGAGTTGCTCTAAGGTGCCGCCTCGCCTAGGCATCGGAAAAGGATTGGCTCACCTCGCCTTGTCGTCTTTAATGAACAACATGCATCACAACTCACCGCCTTAAGGAAGTCGTGGAAAAAACTCGAGCTGCAACTGGGCAAAGGAGTGTGGAGGGCGACGCATGGGCCGACCACGTGGAGAGCGGCGTGTGTTGAGGTGGCAAGGAGGAAAAATGTGGTGGGTTGTGGGGAGGAAAGGGGGGAAACGTAGGAGACAAAATGTGGGTCGCGCTCGTCAGGTTAAGGGTGAGAAGGGTAGCTGGGGTGTACAAAGAATCTTATTGGGCTGGGTTGTATCGAAAAATCGCCATGATACGTATCAACCCATGTTATCAATTTTTTTATTTTTTTATTTCAATTTAAATACTTTAGGATACATATTGTATGTTTAATTATCAGATACAGAATACGGCACCAGCTCGATGTATAAGTGTAATGTAGTGTGGGACTTACCGAATATGGGATATGGTATCCGCTCGACGTATAAGTGTAATGTAGTGTGGGCGGAACGGGAAAGAACTTTGTATTTTAAACCGATCAATTATATTACCCTAAGAATCCAAAATTAACTAATATTCTAACCTAACAAATTTCATAACTTTAAAAAGTCATACTAACACTCAAAAACAACATAATTAACATCACTATTAGTAGCACACTTAATATTTTCTTTAAACTATATATGAATATAACAAGTTCAACATTTTTCAAATCAAAGAGCAACATTTTTGAAATGTTAGTTCTTTTTGTTTCTTCTTCCTCAAAGTTAGTAGTGGAAGGGTATTGTGATAAAGTGCGAGTCAAGCATTCAAATTACCTACCTACCCTGGTTGTAAGCATTTAAAGAACGGTTTTGTTGTTTTTATTTAAAAATAAATCTTGCAAATATGAGATTATTAAATCAAAAATATCCGAAACTTCTAAAAATTATGAGAAAATCCTAGAGATGGATTGGGACACAAGAAATCTAAATAAAATATTTAAAGTTAGTGAAAATTAAACCACCGTAAATAATTTAATTGCATATTGAATAATTTTCATAATAAAAACATGAAATGAAGCCAACTTGAATTCATTCATCATAAATGTAGTCAATCATTATAATGTAATATATATTAAATTATTAGTGTTGAATGCATTTATGTATTTTTTTATGAATGTATTCATGCAGGCTTCATTTCGTATTTTTATTAGAAAAAGTATTCAAGATGCAATTATATATGGATTAAATGTTTTAATACATGTTTGTAATTTTTAGATATATTTTACATATTACTAGAGCTAAATCTAAATTTTAGATGGTTTTATAAATAAATTGAGTGAGAACCTAATTAACTTGTTGCTAGCATATGAGTCCCCGTGGCTTATAAAAATAGGATCTAAATCTCTTGGAAGTCAAAACCTTAGTCAGGGGCATGTGCCCCCTACTAAGCCCTCTTTGGATCCATCCAGGCTGTAGAGACTATGCATATATGAAAATGGAAGCAATAGGATTCATATGCACAGCCCAAGATCGTAGAGCAGCGTGGTGGCGAGCTCATCTTAGCACCATTATATAATTTTATAGTAAAAGGTAGAGTTGAAGGGCTATCATTGTCGATATTTTCTAATGTGAACAAGGTTTACACTAAAAGAAAAGAATCTCTGATGAAAAAATTATAAATTTATATTAAAAAAGAATCATTTGATGTTTGTTAACATCCATCTCCCATTCCCATGTAAAAGAATATCTAGCTAAAATTCCTCCTAAAATAGTAGTTCACTCTTTTGCGGGTAGTAAAGTATTTTAATTAAAAAATAAAATCCCTATACATAAAGAAAATCTCTACCACTTAATACATTGACGGCTGGCCCACCACCCCACTACGGCTTAATGTAGTGCAAGTAGAAAAAGATTGTAACAACGATCAAACTGTTAAGCTCGCAAGCTAATGGCGACTTTGCCAATAACATGATAATGTTCATCGACTTCGCATTACCATGTATGCACAGTGTTAAAAGAAATTACCATGTTCATTGAGTAGGTATGGAAATTACCACATTAATCTGGAAAATAAAAGAATATACACTATTAGGGCTCCTTTGGAATGTAGGATTCTCAAAACAAAGGAATAGGAAAAATGTAGGAATCAAGTTTGTTGCCCACTACAATCCTTTGGAATTCATAATGCAGGAAAGTTTTCTATGGAGTGTTTGGGTACAACATAGGACAAACATAGGAATTTGAGGAGAGAGAGAGACACATAGGAAATTTTCCAAGAGGTTGGACCTCATGTTAGAAATCCTCCAAAATTCCTTTGGATTGAGGCATTCCATAGGAATTTTATAGGATTCTTGGATGTCCAATCCTTTGTTCCAAAGGGACACATAGGAAAAATTCCTATAGGAACTAAATCCTACAAAATTCCTCCACCAATCCTTCATTCCAAAGGGGCCCTTAGATTTTACTAGATAGGAGAGAGACTAGCGTGGCAATACCTGGTCCTGGTGGTCCTTCCACCCTAAGCGCCTCTGCATCGGGCTCACTAAATCACCAATAGCACTTGATACCATTAGAAGGAAAGCAATACGTGACTCCAAGCCCATAAAGATGTACATTAGGCATGCCGACCAAGTTTTGGTCGCAAAATGTGCTAATGCTGGGACGAAAGCAATACCCGATTCCAAACCCATAGAGATGTACATAAGGCATGCTGGCCATGTATTCATCGCAAAACATGTTAATGCTATGATAAACAATGACTAAGCCAACAAGCCAATGGTAGGGAGGGGGTGCTTGAGCCCCCCCCTGCTGGAGGTAATAATCTCATGTGATCTCTCTCTATAAATTTGAGGAAGAAGAAGAAAGGAAGAGAAGGTTGGAGCAAGAAGAAAGAGAGGAGAGACCCCATAGAGCTCAATCCTAATTTCGTTCCATAAGGAAATAAAGTCTCAGTCGTACGTGTGTGAAAAATTAATGAGAGTAAACAGTTGCACGGCGAAATAAAGTCTCAGTCCACTTAATAAGAAGAACAAACAAAATGAAACGCATTAGAATTAATTATAACTACACGTTGAGATGATTGACTACGCCGTTCTTCTTAGTTTTGAGCAACTCCAACAGTTTGCTATCTCAACTTGGCATCTAATTTTGGCAAAATAACAAAAAAATAGCTTCCAACAGTTTAGCAAAACAACTTGGCATCTCAGGCCTCTCCACGCGTAAATATGCGCGTCGCGACTCCAGTTGCCATCGATGTTCCTGATGTAAGTTTTCAAGAGGTGGAAGGACATAAACATAATTCTGTTGCTCTCGGTTCCTGATATAAGTTAGATGTGTTTGGCAAGTGAATTATGCCAAACTGTTGGAGATAGACTCTTTTTTTTACTTGGCATATCTTTTAAGAAGTTGGCAAAACACAAGATATGACAAGTAAATATGTCAAACTCCAAGAGTTTGCCAAATTTTACTTGGCAAATCTTGTGTTTTGCCAACTTGTAAAAAGATATGTCAAGTAAAAAAGAGTTCATCTCCAACAGTTTGGCATAATCCACTTGCCAAATCCAGATCTAACTTACATCAGGAACCCTCAAAGAGAAACAAAATTATGTTTCTACCCTTCCACCTCTTGAAAACTTAAATCAAGAATCCTGAGAAAAAATAAAATTATTTTTATACCCTTCCACCTCTTCTAATATGGGAGGATGCGTCGCGGATCGCTGCGCGCATATATACGCGCGCGGAGTCAGTTTTTCCCAATTTGGGATAAATAGCAACCTGAGATGGGGAACCGTCGGAGAAGGTTTTGCTGTTTTTGCCAAAAAAATAACAATAGCAACTTGGGATAGGGAACTGTTGGAGTTGCTCTGCATGTTAAAATCTAGATTTTGGCATTAAATTTTTCAGATTTGCTTCTTGTCAACTGGTTGAAATATTGATTATCTATCAATCGACGTTGTCTGTTGTTGGATCATAAATGCACGGAAGATATCGCATCGCATTGTTCCAGCAAAACCGGGTGCGCACTGATGACTACTGCGCCCGTTTTTCTATTAACGGGCCTGCCACCGATCCATTAGGGGCCATCAGTCTGAAATGTGAGTAGCGAGTGGCCTGTGGTGAAGATGTCATTTCGTCTTCACATCCTATTGCTCGTGAGCAGAGAGGGAAAGCGGGGGCGACGAACTCGGCCAGCGGATCGGCGGTACCCCGACGTCGTCGCCATAGGTGCCGGTGGGATCGTCGGCGTCAGCACCTGGAGGCTCCCAGCTACGGCGTTGTGGTGCCCCCCCCCCCGCGCCCTACTCCCTCTGATTTTCCTTCTAGGGTTTCATCTGTGTGTTAAGATTAGGCGAAGGTGCTGATGTTTGACTTGCTGCTTGAGTTTATTGGGGCCTAGATCTGTGGGAGAGGGATGTTTGGGCTTATTGATGTTGCCGCCCAGGGGGTTGCATCCGTTCAACAAGGAATCATTTTGCTGCGCTCAGGGTGTTTGGGATTCTGATGGTCCTTTGTTGGTATTTGGAATCATTAGACAGGGAATATATTCTCACGGTCCTAGTTTTGACAGCACTAAATCTCTTTTTTTTCCAGAGCACACATGGTTGTTTAAGTACTCTACAGGTGTTTGTCCTGTCCTGCTAGGATTAGATTATTTAATCCATTTTGTTAATTCTTTCACTGTCTAATGCACTCGTAGACTAGATGCAAATCTCTGATTTTTAGTGCTTCTGTATATTAGATAAGGAGTTAGTCTATTGATTGTCAAGTCACTTTTTTTCTCAAAGATGCTTTCCTATCGAGTGTGTTCAGAGTTTTTGTTGTTTCATGTGTAATTAGTTTGCCCCATGTATGATGCTTATGTGCCGCCGTATTTCTGGACCACTTAAAATAGCAAAGCTTTGCAAAGGAATTGTCGGTCCACTGATGAAACATGATATCAAATAACACTTATGTTGAACCACACAAGACTTTTATTCCCCTGTACTATGAATGACACTGTTTCGAATTTTTTTAGAGCTATATGTTACTTGTAAGTTAAATTCCTGGCACAATATACAAAATGTGATTTAGGGTTTCACCTTAGCTGTGTAAGGATGCAAATACGGATCATCATTAATTACTTCTAAGTCTTGGTTCTGGACTGAATGGATTTTGCATTTCTCGCTTATCTTATGTAAAATGCATTTTTATCTTTGTTGCAAGGATGAGTCCCCTGTCTGCTGCTCCCCGAACCTAGTTCTGTCGCTCCTTTTTATTTTTCTGTTGCTTGAAGCATTGCAAATGTTAGTGGCTTTTTAAAATTGTCCCATTCATATGCGATATCATATATGTGTATTCTGCATAAATTTGCAATGTTTATCTCAGTCTCATAAGAAATGGTACTGCCTTCGATTCTTTCACTTAATGTATTTTTTACTCTATTTAAATTAATTTTACCTGTGTAGTAATGGTAGTAGCTCCCATTTTCTCCATTGCCTCTGTACCTGTGTGCCCTACCTGTGCCCCTACTAACTAGCCTAATTTTTTAAATATAGTTATTTATCAAGCATTCCTATATAAAAGATGATGCATTTTTAATTATTTTGGTTTCATCCATACATTCTAGATGATACCACCGGTGCGTGGGAGTCGCCTTAATGATTTAGTCAAGGATCATGAAGGAGTTGCGGAAACAGACACCGACACTGAAGATGATTTTATTGAAGATGCTGGAAATGATATCTCACATGGTCAAAGGGATGCAGTGGGGCATCTAACCTCACTTGATGATGAAGCCCTTTTTGATGTTTTTAAGAGAATAGTATGTACCTTTTTACAAGTTGCTTAGTTTTTATTTTTTGTTTTTAAATCAGTTAGTTAAAATATTGACTGTTTATGAAAAAGTAGAAAATTAAAATGTGTTTTTGCTTCATGTTGTGCATTTGGCTCCCTCTCCTTCATGTAGGTTCCCTATTCTCTCTCTCTCTCTCTCTCTCTCCCTCTCTCCCCCTCCTTTCCTTATGTACCATAGTTTTCTGTGTATGGCTGCATGCATGTACATCTATGTATGCCTGCGCAACTACACAACTTATTTGTACTCTATATTGTATAACTATGTATGCCTATACAAAATGTTATTGCTTCGATACTGCTTCTGTATAACTCTTGTCAGTGTGATACTACTTCTGTACAACTCTTGTCAGTGTAGTACTCTTTTCTTTTGTTCATTAGAGGGTCCTTTAACCAAATTCGGGTAGTGTGGGTGGGAAAAGGTGTAATGGTGTCTGTACTCCCATTTATATCTTTATTGCTCCTTACCCTTTTCTTTTTCAATACTCTGTTTCCCATTTATACCATTTTTCACAAAATCAATCTTTCTTAATACCTTGCTCCAGCTATTTTATTTTCTCTATGCAGTTTTGAAAAGTGTGTTTTACTAGGTTTTGAACTGTTCTCGCATGTGGTTTATTTTCCCCTTAGGTGTGCAGTTCTATAAGGCAATTGATTTCTGAGGCCTCTATCGGAGGCAGTACCAGTGTATCACATGGTGCTGCTGGGTTTGGTAGTGGCCGTATTCTTGAGACAAAAGCCGTCACAAAGCTAAATGTCTCTTATTTTTCGGATGTTCTTAAGTCACTCAAACCAGATAAGAGATGTGTCATAGAGTCCTACGGCTTTGGGTCCCTACTTTTGTTTGACAATTGTACAATACCTATGTCCTTTGCCCGATGGGTGGTTGACCACATCAAAGTCAACAAGTGGGCTATTGTTGTGAGTGGTAAGTCCATACCCATAACCCCCCAGACTGTACATGATGTGTTAGGCATCCCTATTGGTGGCAAAACCATTTCAAAACCCGCTACTGAGAGAGGAAAAACTAGTCTGTTACAATCCATGGACATGTCAAGATTACCATCTGCCAAGGTTTGTGGAGAGAATCTGTTGAAAGATGATATCTCTGAAGATGATCTTGTCCGCAACTTCCTCATTGTTGCATTAGTGACCTTTTTTTGCCCGAACTCTAATGCACACCCCAGCCCTGAGTATCTAAAACCATTGGTTGATATAAAGAATGCCAAGGGGTGGGATTGGAGTAAGTTTGTCCACTATTGGTTATTCAAGCAGGTCTCCAAGTATCATGATCAGATGAAGAAAGGAGACCATGCAACCATCACTATGGGAGGATGCCTGTACATCTTATGTGTAAGCCCATGTCTAATTTCATTTTTTTGTATGTTCTTTTCTTGTGTGCGGCATTCTGTACTTGTTTGTTGTAACATGTGTTTCTACAATTGGTTTGTTTACAGGTTGTCTACCTGGACTCGCTGAATATTGGCCAACCATAATTACCTCCCACTTTACCACGCATTCTTGTCTGGAAGGGTGATATGATCAAAGAAAAGTCCAAGCTTGATTATGTTCAAGGTCACTCATATGGGAAACATCCAGTGAGTATTTTTTACCTTGACATCATTAATTATACTCCTTTTATTTTAGTACCCCATATACATGGTTGATTTGTAATATTCATTCAATTTTTAACTTTTATGTGTGTAGTTACTACCTCTAAAATCAACTTGCTATCATAAGGGTACCAGTTCTAGGACCCCATCACCCACCTGTGTTGTTGATGCTGTAAAATTTAAGAAGTTGTTGAGTGAAACTATTGAAGAAACTATTTGTCCCGAGGTGATGTTTCTGTCATCATAACACCCCTTTTATTTTCAGTTGTGTTCTTTCTACCATGCATAATCAGTCTAGAACTCTAAATACTTATATTTTGTTTTCTACGGGCATCCCTTTTTCTTAGATCCTGGAAAATGTGACCACACTCTACATGAAGCATGCCGCTGCTCCAATCGATTCAACAGCAGAAAATGCCCAAAGCATTATTGTAGATGTACTCAACTGTATTTATCAGCCAACACAGAGAGTGTCTGTAAACCAGCAGGGTCAACTGAATGACAAGAGTGTTGCCTCCGGAGCCAACATAGAGAATGACAATATTGTGGATTGTGAGACAGTTGCTAATATCCCTAAAAAAATGGCAGTGTACTCAGGGATGCATCTATTCAAGTCAACAAGGAAAACTCAATAGGGCATGGTGCTGCATCCAAAAGCATCGAAGCAAATATTTCTCTGACCAACCTAAACAATCACACAAGATTGCAAGTTAGTACCCATCAAAATGACGTAACTAGTAATGATACTGAGATTGTTCCATCTAGCGGGGGGGATTGTAGTTCTGCGCCTGATAGTGCAGCTGAGACTGTGAAAGCTACAACAAGCTCTAATGGCGCACAAGATCATTTTGATTCAACCCAATGTAATTGTTCCTTTTCAGTGTCCTTATTATTCAATTCTAATATTTTATATATTCATTTGCTCAGTTTTTCTCATCCTATTTTCTGCCCCACTTCTGTTTACATATGATAGTAGGCATGGCTTCTCAAAATAGTAGAAGGCTCTCTAACTCTTCTGTTAGTGGCAATAATGGCAATGGGGGTTCTACTATCGCTGGTCGCACTCGTTCTCGTCAAACATCAAGTCCACCAGAAGTTGTAGCAAACCAAGTTGCATTTGTGGATAACCCAGAGGTATTGTCTGCTCATTTCTATGTTGTCCTTTTGTTTTGACTGAGTCGTACCCTTTCTTTATTGCAACATTTAATATGATACTGTTTGTCTAGGCCATGTTGAGGAAGAAGAGTGTCAAGCGTTTGGCTTCACGGGTATTACGACAAACTGATAGTAGCATCGAAGGCTACATGCTGGATGATGATGGTGATGTCACCATGAGTGGCAATTTCTCTAATGACAATTCACAAGCTCCCTGCACAAACTCTTGCTTAATTTCCCAGGCAGGCCTTCCAAATGTTGATGTCAAAAACAGAAGCAAGGTACTGCAGGTGTGTTTTCCACCATTTATTTTCCACAATGATCATCCCCGTACTCCTATTTATTCACATATATCTACTTATCTTTGTTTGCATCTTCATGTAAGTTTTTATGTGCATGGTAATAATATATACATTTTTAAATTAGAAACTCAAGAATCGTTTATCCAATCGTCAAAAGGCATCAACATCTGAAAGTATTATTGAAGCTCAAAAGACTCCTGGTCACACACCAATTGAAGAAGGCAGCCACCATGTACTGAGTGTAGATGATGCCATTCGAACAGTTCGTGAACACCTTTCAAAGGCACTCTCAAATGTATTTGTCTATATTTTCTTTTATTTTTTTCCCATGTTATTCCTACACTAAGTGTTTCGTGCTTTGTTGCTATGTGCAAGGCTGTTTCATCCCCTAGTAAGTTTTGTACCGATGACACATCAGCTATGCATGTTGGTGCCCAAGTACATCCAGAGAAGAGTGCTAGCTTCAATCACTTGCTAGCGTTTCATAACTCTAGCAACAAATCAGAGCCTCTTGACCCTTCCTCGGTATGTTTTTACATAAATTGTAGAATTTCATTTGAGTACATCCATACTTACAAATTGTCATATAATACCATATCCCCTCCTTCTGAATGTATCCAGATAGCCATATAGACTGCAATTTTTTACATTTTATTTTGCAATTTTTCATACAAACACTCATCCCTTTTTATATACTGCAGGTCAACCCAAAAACAAATGTTGCAAAACCAATCAATGCAATGGGTATCTCCACCCCATCATTCCGATTGTTAGAAGACTTTGATGATGATGGTAATTTCATTGATGATCCAAGGAAACGTAGACGTCTTGGATTACCTTGTGATGGGAAAACATGCTACAATGATCCTATTTGCTTATCATCACAACCTGAGGTTAGCTTCTCAAATTTCCAAGTACAACGACCCTTTTTCTTTTCAAATCCAGCTTCTCATGCTTGTCTGATTGCAAAGACCCTTTTTTTACATACCCCTAAATTTTACCCCTGCTTGTCTGATTACATGCAGCAAGCAAAAGCTATGTTGCCATCTTCAACTAATCATGTCAGTACCACAAGCTCATTGAAGCAAGGCCCTTCTAGACTGCATGCAGAAGAGGGTGGCACCAATCATGAACACAGCATACCAGTTTTTGACAAATACCCTGAGTCTGGTACACGCTCCTCACATAAAGATCCTCACATAGCGATCAATACTTCTGGTCAACTGATCCTGCTAGTATGTGCACTTTTTTCTGCACTCACAAATTTATGTTCTTGTCTGTTAGTTGCTTTTTGTAGACCCTTGTTACTCAAATATAGTTGATTCATATTTTTTTAACCCAGAGCTCCCAAGATTCACCCGAACCCCCTGAAGTCCAAATAACAGGGGCCCGAACCTTCCACTCTGTTTGCACCACAACAACTCTTGAAGCAGATAAGATGCAGAACAAGTCTCACATGACATGCTTTCAGAAATGTGAAAGCATCAAGTTCAAGTTTCGAAGCTCATCAACACGCAAAGAATTACGTCACCCTCAGCGTATTTTACAACCAAACTCATATCACTGGAATTTTTATGACAATGCATGCAAAATGAAGTATGTTGTGACCACAGAAGATATGTTAGCATACCAGTGCCTTGTTTTTCTAGCATCAGACCCTCAATTTGCCAGGTATCTTCACCATACTTTCATATCATCCCTTTTGTCACACACAACAATGTCTTTTTTGTGTTTAACGTACATTACAATTTTCCAATCCAACAGCAAAGAAGTCATCAATTACGACAACGTTCGTGTTTCGTATGAACAGCTTGGCACATTGCGGCGCAACGACAAGGTGTTTGTTGACAAATATGTTATTAATGCATTTTGTAGAAAACTTTTCAAGGACAAGAAACCAAAAGATTCAAAACGACATTATTTTTTCTCTACAGTTGGGGTAAGCCTATGCTATTCTATTTTACATTACCCAATGCTTTTATGTATTATTTTTCTAACCCCATTTTGTTTTTCATGAACATTTTACATTTTACTTATTTTTTCTGCTTCATGTACATTTTACTTATCTCAATTTCGTGTGTTTTTTACACTGATCACACACATATATATATGTATATTATTTTTTAATGCACTTTATGCATATTTTTTAATTAACACTAAGTTTTTTTGGGTATTACAAAAAGGATTACCTTCTGGGACACACGAAAGAAGGGAAGTTATTATCATCACTTCATGACAACTGTATCAAGTGCTTCAAGCTTTCCAATCAATGTTACAACTTCACCTTATCAGATTATGTAAGCACATAAATCTTTTTCGCACTGCTCCCTATATCTATATTTCCAACACCCCAGACAGTCTCAAGTTTGTTTTGCTGCAGCTTTTTTTCCCAATGTGCCATATGGAGCACTGGTTCGTTTTTGTGGTTGCCTTAAGAGATGGATATTTCATTTTTCTGGATTCATTCTTTCGAGAAGAACAAGATTTTTCGAAAAACATCAGGAGTATAGTTGTAAGTTGATATAATTTACTTTGGTTATTACCTTATTTTCTATGCATGTTGTTCCTTTTCTAATTTATTGCAATGACAGATACCAAACTTTTTGAAAGCATGGGATGAAGCCATCGGTGTAGATTGGAATTTTGATGAGTTCATGATCCACCATGCTCCTGTCCCGATGCAAGATATCAAGTTTTTTTCCAAGTTTGATGATGCGGTATTTGTCATGAAGTATTTGGAGCTATGGCACTCTTCAGTCAATTTGATGGAAAAGTTCTCATCAATCAACATTGGAGAAATTAGAATTCAGTACATTAATAACATGATTTTTAGTGCCCACAACATCAATATCAAAGCAAAAGAAATCGTCAGTAATCACAACGCAATGGTGAGCAGCTTCAAACTATATATTTTTCACTATGCTCTTGTTTGTTGTATTCATATACTCATTTATCTCTTTTTTCTCTCTCCCCTGTGCATATAGCTTGAGATGAAGAGGAGCCTTGAGATGAAGCGGAGCTCCGGATTCCAGGCAGCAAGCTCTTTAATTTCCTAGTAGTCTTTTGGGTTTGGTAGGTGTAGTGAGGTGCTGCGGGGAGAGGAGGTGCTGTGGGCAGGGCTATCATAGTCATCTCTCGCCATTTGTCCATCGTGAAAATGCTATAATCTATAACTCAATATACAAATGTTTTCTATGATGTCCTTTCTATTTGAATCGGTCTATATTATTTGTATAAATTCTCATAATTTCTATGAGGGGCCATCGAGCCCTCTATTTTTTAATTTGTCTATTTTCTTTTTTATTTATACTGGAGAGCATTGTTTTATATTTGCACCTGGACTTTTTGAATATGCTGGGTGGCTTTAAATTCAATATTCCCATGTTCAAATTATCTCCTGCAGTTTTATCCAAGGTCTCAACTATTGAATTCTTGGGACTGAATGTGTGCTAATGGTTCTCCGAGACAATATGATGTACCTTCCTTTCCTGCTGTAAGTATGACCTTCATCATTTTCCACGCCATTTTCAATAATTCCTGCTGTAGGTATGGTGGAACTGTGATTGCATTAATCTAATGTAGGTGGATTTGTGGTGCAGCTTAAAGCAGGAAATATGAAAGAGATTTTTACATGCAATGGGAGATGCAACTTCAAGGTTAGAATGTCTAGTCTTTACTTCCCTTTTTTGGTTTGTATGCAAACCTCAATGGTCTCGACACATTGTTTGAAATTCTATCTTCCCAGAGGCTCATTAAAGCAACTCATGCATGCATCCACACGACATGTGTGCAGATTATTATAAAAAAACAGAAACACTGTGAAAATAGCATTCTCCCTCGCAATATCATGTTCTCTTAAATTACATAACTTATCTTGGTACAAAATAAACTTGTACTTTTGAAAACTTAATACATGACTCGTTGTCCATGTAACCTATTGTCTCTATATAATTTAGCTCTTATCTTTTCTTTTATTGTCCTTCAACATGTTTTCTGTTGACCAATCCTTTCCTAGTTCTCCTTCTGACCTTGCCCTGAAAAAATATTTGATGATTCTTAAGGCACCGTTTCCAACATAAATTATATGCTTTGAATTTTTAAAAGTGTGCACGTGATTCATAGAATCTTACTTGTCTTCTTTGCAGAACCTCCTGTGTTTGCCGTATTATTTGCACGTGTTTTCTTTTTCTGAAATGGCACATCATTTGGCGGCAAACTGCAAGTTGCTTTGTTATGCTCATGACTTCCACAATTACTACATGTAATTTGCTTCTTACTCCTAACCACCTCCCCTAGTGGCATTAGTCGGCTACCCTTTTGTGTGCCTTTTGGCCTTCCTTTTTTGGGGACAACATCAGGATTCCTAAGCGTAACTGTTGCAGGGTTTACATCTGCAATCGATGTCATCTGTGTACCCAAATGAGTCAATTCCTGTGCAGTGACCATGATACTTGTTTGTTGAGTAACCCCATCCATAACTTGCCCACGAATATCATGGATCTCTTCATTTGCAATGTTTCTTTGCGGTTCTGATGTTGTTCTGTCACTATCATTGTTTTGTTGTCCAACAGGCATTTCTCTCAGTTCACAATGGATTCTGCGAAGTTCATTCATCATATAGTTGGTTCTTTCTAGACTCAGGCATCCAGATGCAGCGACATTCACAAACTCCCTACCAAGTAAGTTATATCTCAGAGTATTGTTGCTTCCTGTGAGTTCAGCAGATATAAATGTTGTTGGATTTCTGACTTGTTTTCTGTCAATTGGCCTCCACCTATCTATAAAGTATTTTTCAGGTATGGTGTGCTTGTTCATCTGAATCAAAGTTCTTAGCACGTGCACACATAGTATCCCATCCTTTTAGAAGCGTGCACAGATGCACACATAGTTCTCCTGAGACCCATCAACTAGTACCAGGTATTTCCTCGGTCTGACCTCATGTTTTGTGTGCTCCACATATTTATACACCATGTAAACTCTGTCTTTCTCGACTTCCTCTGCTATGTACCTGCCTGTCTGCTTCACTAGCTGCTGGAATCTATAGAATATTTGTGTGTTGTAGAAGTCTCTTGCTTGCCTTTCAAAAGTGTATGTTGAGTGCAACACCGCCACGTCATGTGCCTTGTTCTTGTCTCTTAGATTTCCCTTTTCATCCATGGTGCTCATTATTCGATCATATTCTTTGACAAATGAAATTAAGCTACTAGTTGGCCCCACATTTTCCTTGAACCTTGCATTTGTACCCTCACTGCGAGAGGTTGAACAAATGAATGGGAAGAAGTTGTTCTTGAAATAAACCGGCGCAAACCTTTTCCTATTTTCATACATTGCCCTCAAATACTTCAAGTGGTGCACTTTGTACTTGTTTAGCATGCATGCCCATAACCGTTCAAATTCCTCTTCAGTTAAAGAATTGTAAACAATGTCATACAAGTCCATAGCAAATTTTGGTTGCTTTGTTAATGCTGCTCCCATTAAAATTTCTGCTTTTGACATAATGTGATGAAGACAATTTCTGTGCACTGCATTTGGGAATTCCAGGGCGATTACTGCCCGCATCGCAACATCCTGGTCAGTGATAATTGATTTAGGATGTTTTCCTCCCATGCAGCTTAGGAATGTGCTAAACAACCACCTGAATGTCGGTATTGTCTCATCGCTGAGGAGTGCACCAGCCAACAAAAGGTTATCCCCGTGCCCATTTATACCAACAAAAGGCGCAAACTTCAAACTGTATCTGTTTGTTTCATAGGTAGTGTCAAAACTGATCACATCCCCATAGTGCTCATAGCAAACTCTGCTAGAACCATATGCCCAAAATATATTCTTAACTTTAGCGTCATTGCCAGTATCAAAGGTGAAGAAAAACAATGGATCTTCGGCCTGTTTGTCTTTTAGAAATTTGACAACTTGTGTTATGTCAATCTCTCTGTTCTCTCTCATCACCCTTGTTCTGAAATTGCTTATGTCTGTCTTAACCAAATTTGTGTTTTTCATTCCACCCCTTAAGAAGGATAGGAATGCCAGTATTTTTCTGTTGGGGATATTCACATCTATCAACGACCTCATGATTGCCTTCTCCTGATCTGTGAAGTATCAGTGAGATCGCAACAGATATTGTTGGAGGAAGTAGGTTGTGGTTGTGCTCAAGACTTAGTCTAGTAACCTTCCAAATACCATTTTTCAGTGTTATCGACATCCCTACCTGGCAGCCTGTCTTGTTGATCACATCGTACCTTTTTTCCTCGCTGCTGGGACAGGTGCTGGCTCATCATTGTTCACCTCGATCACCTTGACTTTCTTTTGTGTCTTGCTTATTTGAACACCAGGAGTCTATTTTCCTACCATTTCATTGACATGTTCTTCAAGTGTCCCTCTTCGCTGACATTTGTAAATCCTCCTTGTCACCTCCCCAAATGTTTCCTTACATCTCGAGGTGTAGGTACCAGATTTGACAACCAAGAACCCAACAATCATGGCATAATCATTGTAGAATTTGTAGGCCTCCTCATCTGTATGAAATTCCATATCAATCCTAGGAACATGTTGGCTCTCCCCACCCTCTTGGCTGAGTGATAAAGCTGCTGCTTCCATACTCTCATTGATTCTGAATATTTCTATATCTTCTTCTGTAATTTCTTCTTCCACATTGTCTTCTTCTAGTCTTTCCATGTTTGCTTCTATGTTCATAGCAACATCCACAACATTTACATCATTGATTGACATGTCTGGTTCTTCACCTGTAATAATTTCCTCTGTAAAATGTTCTCCATTTATTTGTAGGTTCTCACCCAAATGATCTTGGTCTAGACAGTCATGGCTCGAACCAACCTCAACCTCCACATAATCTGACTCGATATGATTAACTAGCATGTTTTCGGTTAGTTGGTTTAGGTACTGCAAATCACGGACACTTGTGTTAACCCCAGGATTAGATTCATCCATCTCTCTTTCATCTACATGCCCACTTTTTTCTGTTGTTACACTGATTGTATGATCCATTGCATTCTCTGTTGATGTACCAGGATAATCACACCTGCTTGTTGTTATGTACAGGCCGCTCTGCATGACAAACAGGTTAGATTGTTAGTTTTCAGTTCATCTGGTATTTGTCCATGAACCTCACTAGTCATCAGATCACAATTTTGTGTTTGTGTTTACCTCGAATGAGTAATCAAATCGAGGATCGTCAATCTCATCGGGTGCTGTCAGAAGCCGTGTAAGGGAACCTACAGGAGCCTACAATGGAAATGACAATACGTAAGTTGTGTGTTTATAGGCATAGTGCTTTTATCCATGAACCTCACTAGTCGTCAGATCATAATTTTGTTTCTATTTGCACAGAAAATGCACCTCGTATAATGTTTGGACATCACCATCCCCAACTTCAAAAGCTCCACGAGTCAAGTTACTTGTGGTTTGTAGCTCTGAATTTTGATCTTTCTCCATAAGCTTCCAAACAATGTAAAACAAAATTTGCATGCATCAGTAAAATATTAACATTTGAAATGTTATGAATTTTCCTTTTACCTGTGTACACTGTATAGAATTCCACTCATCCATATAATCCATGCATTCCCTTTGATAAGGGGGAGACCATGCTTCTTTCCCTTTATTGACTGGCCCCTAAAAGTTTTCAAAGTTCATATTTCAAATGTGTTCACCAATTTAAAATAATTTGCATGTATTTAAAATGCTTCATGAGTATAAGTTTTTTTTTTAAACACACCTGACCAATTTGCTCATTTGTGTAGGTACGATCCTGTTCATGATCCATCACTGTAATTGTAGATGAAGCAACATCCTTCCTAGCACATTGTGTTGTGTCTACAGTCTACACATACATATAGTGTGCCAATGAAAAAGGTATGTAAAAAGATACAAGGACTCAATCTAACTTGTTCCTAATAAATTCTGGAATAAACATACCTCATATGCAACCGGACAGGGAGTTGATTCTTGCGAGTTCCTTATTTGCTCCATTATCAACCCGGTGTACCCTCCCTGCATAAGCATGCTTGAGTTTGTCATAGATATTTCTGGTGATGTCCTTCCTTCATGGCTTGTTGCACTGATGTTAGCAGGCATTTTGTTTACATCACCCATGCCCTGCAATTTTTTTATAAAATGGCACCACATACACATGTAAAATTTTTCAAGGCATTTCAGCTTGTTATATTCACACAGAAAGTGCTTAACGAAACATAACCACACCATTAGATTCGTTCTTTCTCCACAAATATAATCTCCATACTGTTGAAACACACTAAGATATGATGATGGCCGCCCCAGCCCCCACAAGCTGACTTTTGGGCCTCCCTGAAAACATATATTTTTAGTTTTCATTGTCTTATCATTTATGTAGTGTTGTTTGTAACCTGACAAGCTCTTCTTTAACATCTGACCAATGTTGTTTTCAGTACAAAGCTTTTGTTTAGCTGTCTCTGGAGCTCTACACTATTTTCTTCAATAACATGCTCAACTCTTTGTCACTCCCGACAGTTTTTGTTTATTGACACAGAGAATTAGGACTATCATGTTTCAAGAATGGAATAATCTCTAAGTTACTACAACATTTTTCTTGTTTGTTCACAAAAGAATTAAAACTGTGATGTGTTTTACTCACAAGGTATCAAGCCTGTGAATCTAATTCTACATGTTTTTTACCCAGAATTTATTCATGTCAGAGCCAATTGAGGGAACAAATCTCTCAAAGCAAAACACAGAAGAGCTGAAGAGGATCGTGGGCATACTAACCTTAGTTAACACAGGTTGGTGATAAGTACCCATCTGATCCATCCACATGCTCTCCATCCTCCGCCTCCTACTGCTTTTTGGCAAGGGTTCTTCCTCCATGGCTTTTGAAGCACGAACAGATCTGTTTTTTTTTCTTTTTCTTTTGGTGTCTGTGTTGGAGTCGGCTAACCTGGTGTATTTATAGCTGGGGAACACATCTAATTCTTCCTTTTTGGCGGCTAGGAAAACGTAAGATCCCACCAAATTTTTTCGCCACGTCAGTGCCGTGGGCCCAATGCAGCGCAACATTTTTTTTTCTGAGATGAAATGAAAAAAAAGTAACATATCTATTTTGGGTTGGCCCAAAAAACCCAACAGGAACAGGTAGTAGGAGCGAGAAATAGAAAGGCCCACAACAACATACAGGCCCACGGGGCTAACGGGTACAAAACAAATAGCGCGCCCGTTTTACAAATGTTAACGGGCGCTCAACAAGATGACACGGACCCGGAAATGTTTGCAGCTTATCAACAAACAGAGACGTTGGATTTCCATCCTAAGGTGGAAGAGGTGATTGATAGAAAAGCAAAATATCAATCAGTTGACAAGGAGACAGATTCTAAATTTTTTTACCATTTGAAAATTTGGACACCCACCCTACAAACCCTGAGCTCGGCCCTGCCGTACCCTCCGCACACTCCACAAGCCTTACACAGAAGCAATTACGCCTACGGCTTGTCACTATGTCAGTACGAGGCCACTTGAAGTGCGCCGATGAGCTGAATCCAACGGCCGTGATGCACCCAGCCTGCAGAGCATACCACCGGCCGGCCGGGATCGAATCGCATCCTGCAGTGTGGTCCATATCCACAGTTCCACACACGCATCAACTGCATGCAGCATCCATTCCACGCTGCGCGCCCTCCGCTTTCGCGACATGCTTAGAGCCTGTGTGGTTAGAGCCAGGGTCTAAAGCTAGCTAAAGCGCGGACGCATGATGCGTCTTTCTTCCTCGCCAGCGGCCCAAAGCATCGAGCGATCGGTCGAGGTCGCAGCGATCATGGCTCCTTTTCCCCCCTTTGCGTGTGCTTCGTTGTAGCTGCATGCATGCCTTTTTCCCGCAATCCACCCCCCGGCCTGTCTATTTCTGCAGCCTCCGATCGATCCATCCATCGATCCGGCATGGCTACCTATCATCATGGTTACGGCCGCTAGTGGGGATTATCAAACTGCCAGCATGTTCCTGTGCAGCGCATTTGCAATGCAACTGTCTGATCAATACTTAAACTGCCACTAGTCGGTCTGAATCGCCTCACCAATATATCCTACAAAAACACTCGAGCTCGATCGTACGTGTGTGACACATCTTGGAGAGTGGGAGAAATGCATGGGCTGAGCTTAATTAGCTGCTACTAATCTTCTTGATCACCCACCAAACCTACAATAATAAAGCACTTGACGGCGTGTACGTGTGGCATGCGTTGCTCCAAACTTTTCTACAATAATTTTATTTTAGAGAAAGTTTAATCAGTAGTAGTACGAGCGAAGGAGGTTGGCACGAGCAGTCGAACAGATGTATATGTATATATATAAACGTACAATAATGGACGGCGGTTTCTCAGCAATTCAGCATGTTGCTTTTGGCTTAATTCTGAGGGGAAAAGCTGGGCACATCCTGGGGGCATGATCATTAGCTTGACTTCCAGTTTCCAGCGTAGGTTAAGCTAAGTACGAATTGGTTGGCTTTGTTAGCTCAAAGCAGCTTGAATTGTTGTCCAACTTTCCCTTTTATTTGTATTTCGAGTGTCATCGTGCACGTAGTACCTACGTGCCCCACGGTCGGAACAGATGGAGGCTTTTGTTCTGTACTCATCTTGTTCCCCTCTAATCAGCCGACCATAGGGACATGCCACTCTTTCAATATGTTGAGCTTGAGAAGTTGGTGCCTGGTTTTGGCTTACAATACAACTCACAAGTCTCTGCAAGCATGAAAACTGGTTGAATGATCACAACCGCCGCAGCAGGGGAAGAAAGTTCATGTGTGCGTGTTTCGTCCACTCCTGAATTTTCAAGATGCTGAGCTTGATTTGATATACCGCCACTGAACTGATGATCAGAGAAAAAATGAGATACCGTGGGATGATGGACCCTGTATATGTTCGATTTTTTTTCGTAAAAATTCTAATGGAATCTTTTGGCCGTATTGCTAAGCCCCAATTGGGTGGTAGCTCTAGCCTTGGGATCGTAGTCATTCACCTCCTAATTGCTGATTTTGTTTCTTTCATTTCTCCCTCGCCCTCTCCCCTCACTAAATAAAATAATAAAACCTGCTCTAAGGCAGCTTTAAGGTACTGCTACTACAATTAAAATGGTTTGAAACCTACTTAATTTCAATGCTAACAAATGCATCACATGTCCTGTGTGGAAGGCTACATGGAAAAGGTACAGTAGAGTATATCGGACAAGTCGACACAAAGGACTAGAAATCCTTTCGAAGATGCAGGCTGCGGTACACAGCATCAAAGCTGTGGCCCGTGGTACACTGGTACTACGTACCTGATCGATGGACACGGGAGAATAAAATATCGCTCGCGGCGAGCGCTAACCACCTCCAATATCACAGCAGACGGCCGGTTAGCCCTGTACTTTTAGTGCCCGTTGGTGTGTTCGTCCGTGTGTGTGTGTGGTGGCTCATATCATACGATCCGTGAACGCAAAAGCGTCGCGTAGTAGCTTTTGCTCATTGGGTTTTAATAAATTTAGGCTCATTTAGGTTCATCAGTTTGGGAGGAATCATGGCTGAAGGAAGGGGAGAAAACAATAACATGCGCAGCGATGCATGGTAACATGCATCAAAGAAAAGGGAGGCAGCAGAAAGCACTTGTTGGCAACAGCTTGTAAAATAAGCTTTGGGATGGATGATCATTTTTCTTGTAAGATATTGTTAGCGATATCTGTCTGATATGATGCAGGAATTCCGCAGTGTTGTGCGAGTCTATCCCGAAATTATGGGCAGTCAGAATAAGTCGGCACACGTTTCCTACTCGTCGGGTGACTGAAAACAGTCGCAATTGGGTGCATTCACATGCCGACAGCAGAGTATATGTTTTGTGGCACTCGATGTGTGGAATTTGTTTGTTATGAACTCTCCAATTTCTAGGAGGTTTTTTACGATACACAATACGACCTGTACGACCGGTTGAAAAAGGACTCGTATGTAATAGAAAATGACCTATATGTAAGGATCCGACGGTTGAGATTAATTCTATACGACTGATTTTTTTAGCTGTCGTACGGTAGTATTCAAAGGTCGTATGGGTAGTATAAGGGTATTATTAAAAATGTAAAATGGTATTGTTGTATATAGGAAATGAAATATATGAAATTTTTTAGATAGTATAAGGGGTAGCAGGGGATTTTTTTCCAAATAATATATTTCTATCAAATTACCATTTTACCTATAGAGAAAAACCGATAATACGACCGTACGACCGTTGGGTCGTATTGTGTACAGTAAAAAACCTCATTTCTAGAGGGAAATGGCTTGTTGAGTTGAGTCCCTACCAAAGCGGGTTCTCTACGGCGCCTAAATGATAGTACTATTTTAAATTCTAGCTGTAGCTCTGTGTGGAAATTGCTCAATAATTTGATGCCTTCAGTACAATGATACTGAAAAGGCTGCACCGCTGCAGTCCTTGCTCATACACCTTCGTCTACAGTTCTACTGTCATGTTACGCTGCCAAAGCATATATCCGCGAAATGCAGTAGTACTCCACAGGAGGGGCCAGTACTTGGTGGTCTCTCTCATGCTCGCATGATTCAGTTTCCGAAGGTTCCCCAAAAAAGCCTTCCTTGTTGGGTCATGCAGCCTTATTCCCTCCAGAGATCTTTGAGAGCCTTTGACACCCTGCGGCAGAGGGTAAACATGACCAAACCGCCCTCCCGTCCAGGCTCCACGCTCCCCCTTCCTTTAACTAACTCCCAGTGGCCTCCATGCCGTGGAAGCTCGACTCCCACTTCACTTCCCCGGTTCCCCCATAGCGGGGAGGAATGTTGGTAACAGCTTGATGTCACCTCACTTCTCCTCCTCCTCCTCTGCCCTCCTGACTGGTGGTGACTCCTGTCGCTCGACGCCACCTGGTACGCGCCAGTCCAGATGTTTCTCCACTCCCTCTTGATTCAAAAAATGGCAAAGAACACACGGCAGCCAAGGTACATTCCACGATCCATGCATGCGCGCGCCATCATGCCGATCGAGCGAGCGAGCGCTCGGCCGGGGAGGATTTTTCGTGTCGGCTGACGTGATCGATGATTTGCTTTGCTTGTCCGTCCGTGCAGAAAAGATGGCGCCGGCGCGAGATCGGGCGGCGGCCACCACAAGTCCCCGTGGTACCAGCGCGCGGTGGAGGTGCTCCTCCTCATCTGGAAGCAGCCGGCGTCGACGACGACGAAGGCCGCGGCGGCGTCGGGGGTGACGGCGGCGGGCTCAGGCAAGGGCGCGGCGCCGGCGCCGGCGGGGGGTGGTCCCGGGAGGCTGCGGAAGTCGTCGTCGCTGAACGTGGCGGCGTCCTTCACGCGGGTGTGCCTGTGCGCGCCCATCTCCTCCTACAACAGCGAGTCGCTCTACTGCTTCCAGGCCGACGCGGCGCCGCGGCGGAGCTACAGCTACCCGCGCGCGTCGTCGGCGTCGGCGTCAGGGTGCGGCGTCAGCCCGCTGGTGGCCCCGCCTCCCGCCGCCGAGCACGCCGCGGGCGTCGGCGTCGGCGTCGGCGGCGGCCGGGGGAGGCCTGGCGCCGGCAAGGGCGGCGTCGGCGGCGAGCGTCGGGTGTTCCGGGGCAAGTCCCTGACGGACGACATCCTGATGCGGCGGTTCGTGGTGGACGAGGAGGCCACGCGGCGGCGCAACGAGATGGAGGTGATCCGGCGGCGCCACGCGGCCGCCACCAAGCGCCGGCGCCTGGGCCCCAGCCCGCTCCGGCGGATGGCCCTGGCGGAGTCGGACTCGGAGGCCGAGGAGGAGCAGGAGGCGGCTTCGGCTGGGAGAGGAACACCAACGGACAGTCCCGTGGCAGCAGCAGCAGCAGCCGTAGCGTAGCGTGGCGCGGCGCGGCGCGGCGAGGCTCTCCCGTCCCGTGTGATGATTCCGGTCGGGTTTCGCCGCCGTCGCCTCTGTGTTTTTTTTCCCTTTGTCCTTTTCCTCTCTTCCGTCGCAGTTCCGCTGTTGCTGCTGTCAATGCGCTGCGAGAAGGAGAATCTGGAGCAACGCACAGTTTAAAACACACAGGCTATAGCCATCGAGCATCGGATGCCGACGACCAGGGCGCGCCGCGCCTGTGACAGTGTGACCGCGACCACGTCCGCTTTTGCTCCGTTTCGTTTTTTATTTCGTTCGCGACCGGGCGCACGGGTTGGTTGGTCCTGTGCCTGCCACTGCCACCGGACGCTGACGCCGGCCGGCGCGGCGGCCGAATCGGACGACGACGAGTTCCTCGTGCCGTTTCACCGTGCGCGGCGGGCGAAACGCCTGCCGTGCCAACACCGGACGATTCGACGGATTAAATGAGCGGGCAGCTGGTCGGCGTCCGTCGCAACGGCTAGCCGCTTCTATAGCGCGATGGGGGTGGGGACCAGGGCCTCCGTCGGCCGAGGCCCCTTCGCCGGGGAGGGAAGCAGGCGCCGCCATCTCAATATCCCATCCAGTGGCTCGGTTGGCACCGGGGCACGCCGCACGCGCTAGTGGTAAATGGGCGACGCCGGCCGGCACGAGTCGTGTGAGCGGACGAGAGCGAGAGGATCCGTTGGGCAGGGACGGTACGGCAGGTGGAGTATAGCAGTGTGCGTGCGTGTACGCGCGGCACAATTAAGGAGAGCGAACGGTCCGAATCGGCCGCCGGTGGCGCGTCACGCTACTGCTCTCGCGGCCGGGCCGGGGATCCCCGGGCGCGGCCGGCCGGATCGCGATCGGAGGAGAGCTCGTGGCGTGTCAGCACTCAGCAGCAGGAACTAGCGGGTGGCAGCACGGCGCCGGCGCGCGCGCGTCCCGTATGGCGGCGCGTCGTCCGACACGCGGCGGCGAGTATAGCGCGGCCGTTTCAGCGTCAAGCTGAGCGCCGGTGGCCCTGACAGGAACAGAACACACGGATGGTTGGTAGGTAGCGCTGCATGGCATGGCACGGCAGAGTCTTACCTTTTTTCTTTCAGTTCGGCCGTCGCCGTCGCGGTACGTCGCGCGGTCGGGGGGACGCGTGCTTCCGTTCATCGTCCTGATTGTCCGTCCGAGCGTGTGTCGCGGGCGAGGCCCTAGGCCCCTAGCTAGAATATTGGCGTGCGGCGCGGCCCTGCGGAAAAGCAAAGGACCAAGGAGGCAAAAGGAGTAGTACTACTTCATTTCATCTCCGGATAACATAATCCTCCTCCTCCCGGCTAATCTTCCAGTTTTAAAAAGGTTTGGGAGGGAGGGAGTACAAGTAGGCAGGCGTTCATGATTGATGCTCCCTTTCTTTTGGGCTGGAAAAGCAAAAGAAGCTCTCTTTCTCTCTCGCTCTGATTCTCTCCAGTCTGAAGATCACTGTGAGCAGAGCTGCTGCGGGCTGTAATCACCGTAGCTGCACCGACATGGCTGGCCCCCAAGCTTTGCCGTCCAGGTCCACCGCCTGCAACTGCCTCCGCCTGTATCTGTATCAAGTGGGACCCTCGCTCGATCGTGTACGCATGCTTTTCGGAATTTTAAGCGCGGCGGCCGCGCGAGCCCTCTTGGAGTTGCCCGTGAGTGCCCTGTTCGTCTGGCTTATCAGCCACCAGCTAGCAGTACTTTTCTTTCAGAAAACCAACCACCAGTCAACAGTACTTTTCTCTCAGAACAAACCAACATCAACCACCAGCAACCAGCCAAGCGAACAACATGCAACACAACTTGGAACGGCGCCTGCTCTGCTCGACAAATCTTGTTTGGCAGTTGCCGCCACAGGCTAGGGCTGCCGCTAGTGTTAGTTAAATGAGACTATATAAATCAGAAGAGTGTGTGCCGTGACAGTGTGAGGCGAGCATGTTAGACTAGACTTACTTATTATTTCAGGATAATCAAACACGAATCTTCTGATGTCACTGTCAAAGTGTCAAACGAGCCACTCCACTTGTGTCGGCTCAAGGCCCAAGTCGGACAAAAGTCTGCAGTGGGCCAACATTTCGGTATTGGCCTGTCCTTGACTCGCCCCCTTCATTAGGATATGATCTTATGGCGTGTATTTTTTAAGAGGAATTTGAACATGATTAATCCAAAGAGATGATGCCTGATGCTAGGAGATGATGAGTAGATCTCAACAAAATGAACGAGCGAACGGGACAGGCCCAGCCCGCGTATAAAAAACATCCTGTACCTAGCGCTGCATTGGGTGGGCCGGCTGAACAGTATTTGGTCTTATTGGGCCGCTTGCTCCGGCCCACTATCTGGGTTTATCTTCGTTTCGGAAGCGCCGCCGCAGCCAAAACACGCCCACGCAGTCATCATCTACTTGCAGAGGGGGCAAGGAAGACGATCTCAAAACGAAGAGAAAAAAAAGGGGGGCAAGGAAGACGGGCACCGGGGACGGACGGACTCTGCTTCCATCCGTCGCCTCAAGCACTCCCGCCGCGCCTCCGCCCTCCGCCGTAATCCCGCCAAAAAAGGAGGGCACCCCCCTTCCAGCTCTGCTCGCCGAGTAGTCCCGCCGCGCCTCCTTAGCCAAACCCACCTTTCCTCGCCGCCGCCCCCGCCGCCGCCATGGCTCCGCCTGAGGCCTCGCAGCCGCCGCCGCCGGGGAAGGGGAAGGATAAGAAGAAAGATGATATCGACGATCTGGTGAGTCCGCCCGCCCGTCTCCCGGGAATTAGGTCGTTTGCCCTTCGATCTGTGGTTTCATTTCGACTCAATTGACGTAATCCGACGTTCCTCCGAAGCCCGAGGAGGATTTGGCGTTGAAGGAGCAGCTGGAGCTCTACGTCGTCCGGGCGCAGGACGCCGATGCCGGCGTGCAGAAGCTCGCCCTCGAGAGCATGAGGTATGAACTCTGACACCCGATTCGGTTTCTTCAGTTCTAGGGTTTGGTTGTGTTTTGCTGAGCGCTCATGTGGGTTTCAGAAAGGAGATTAGGTCTGCCACGAGCTCAATGACCTCTGTTCCTAAGCCGCTGAAATTTCTCCGCCCGCACTATGGAGCACTCAAGTCCTTTTTTGAGACCATGCCAGAGTCTGAACTGAAGGTATGTGTGAAGTGCTGATCACCTAGTTGTGCTGTGATTTGGATTGGTTTGATACAGTACTGATGCCGCCTTTACTGTTTCTCAGAAATACATGGCGGACATACTGTCGGTGTTGGCTTTGACAATGTCAGTTGAAGGAGAAAGGGTATGTGCCTGAAGTGACGATTACCTCCCCAACTGTAGTATATGTACTGTTCATCTTTAGTGAGGAACTCCACTTGATCTCAGGACCTGAAATTTTATTGCCCACATTTCAGGAGAGTCTGAAGTACCGGTTATTAGGCTCTGAAGGTGATATCGGATCATGGGGTCACGAGTATGTAAGGTATGTACAAAACTGAAGTAATTAACTCCTATTCCGATCAGTGAAGTATAAATATTTTGTATGTAGTTGCCTCGTACTGAAATGTATCGGTTTAGATGTTATTTTGTTTCAATATTGTTGGATTCTAAGTGGATAGCTATCTGCAGAAATTTGGCCGGCGAGATTGCACAAGAGTTCCAAAAGCGTCAGGTTACCTTCTCACTCATCATGCTATAATGGAATTCTTGAATAGGTGTTGGTTTCTTCCAAAACTTAGCGTACCTGGTTCCTCTGTTTAACACCCTGTTGAAGTTCTAAACTATGTTGTTTGGTTGTTTCTTAGTCTTAATATCCTCTCGCATCTAATTGGTAATCAATATCTTTTTTATTAACACCAAAACTTTAGAATCTTGAATTGCATAAGTTACAGCTTGTAGTGTTGATTGCTAAATTGTTGAAAACCACAATATGTCTTATTTGTTATTATAAACAATTTCATTTCATTCCATCCTGTTTCATTTTATTTATTCTCCCTCATTATCTACCTTTTTTTAGTGCCATGCAACTCTTAACAACTATCAAATTTCATTGCAAAAAGCTGCAAAATTTTTAGTGTTGCTTGTTCTTGTTTTATTTCTCTTATAGTGGACTGCAATAATGGAATAAAATAGTGGACCCTGTTTGTTCTCTTCCATTATTTAGCCTTCAAATCTCTAATGCTGGTTTTTATTGTTTCCAGGATGACGACTTGCCCATTGACGCCTTAATGGAGCTTGTGCAGCAAATAATTTCATTTCACATGAAGGTTTGTTCTGATTAGATTTCATGTTTGGATGTTTATTTATTCTGTTCATATTGAACGATGTTGTTTTAGTTGTGCTAATTTTGTTTTTATCTTGCGTATAGCATAATGCTGAACCTGAAGCTGTAGATCTTCTGATGGAGGTACTTTCAATTCTTAAATCACTTGTTTTCTCTCATAGCACACTCCAATATTTCTTGCTAATGAATAGATGCATAAATTTCATTGTTATGTAGGTTGAAGACCTTGATTTGCTAGTTGAGCATGTGGACACTACAAACTACAAAAGAGCTTGCTTATATCTCACAAGTTCGTCCAAGTAAGTGCATCTCTTTTATCACATTTGTGATTTTCTGTTGTAGTGCTTCAGCTCTCCATTTTGGAACCGATGTGGAACTTAGATATACATGAATTTCTTGAAATTAAACGGACACTTTTCTGTGCCTAATGTGAAACTTGCAGATTTCTTCCTGCTCCAGATGATATGTTGGCGCTTGACATAGCATATACCATCTACATGAAGTTTGGAGACCTTGCAAGTGCTTTGAGAATTGCTCTTCATCTTGAAAAAGTGAGTACAAGAGTACCTCATGCCATACCACTTCATTTAGCAACTAAATCCATATTAACACATGTTTAAATATCTGTAGTCCATGCAGTATGTGAAGCAAGTCTACACATCAACTGATGATTTTCTGCTCAAGAAACAATTCTCGTACATCATAGCTCGCCATGTAAGAAACAATTCTCCTCTCTGTAGGTCAGATACATATGCACACATATTCAATCAAGACAACTAACCACCACACGACAATGAGATGCACCTCATTATGTTTTCCCCTGGTTTTGAACCATCATTTCTCTTCTTCTGAAGGGTTTGGCCATGGAGATTGATGATGACATAGCTGCTGATGACAATGATAAGGAGGTTTTGCAAGAAATAGTTAATAATACTAAGCTAAGTGAGGGATACCTTACTCTTGCTCGCGATATTGAGGTCATGGAGCCAAAATCTCCTGAGGATATATACAAGGTGATGTATATTTTACTGCTTACCATATTGTGGTGGCAGGTGGCACTAATCATCCATAATAATTGTGATTGTCCAATTTGTAGGTCCATTTGATTGATGGCCGTGGTGCCAGTTCCAGTCTTGATTCTGCAAGACAGAATTTGGCTGCAACATTTGTCAATGCATTCGTGAATGCTGGGTTTGGCCAGGTTAGCTTTTGAGACAAAACTGTTGCTTGTGGTCCAATTTGTGAGAAAACAGTGCATCTTAAGTTTTTATTTTATATATTTTTTTGCGCAGGATAAGTTGATGACTGCTCCATCTGATTCGTCCAGCAGTGGGTCTTCTGGAAACTGGTTATTCAAGAACAAGGAACACGGGAAAGCCAGTGCAGCGGCTAGTCTGGTATAATTACAGTATTCATTATGTTATTTAACCAGAAAAATCTTGTTATGTTTGAACAATCCAATAATAGTTAAATAACTTGTTTCCAGGGAATGATTCTCCTGTGGGATACTGATTCTGGGCTTGCTCAGCTTGATAAGTACTTGCATAGTAATGACACTCATGTTGTTGCTGGAGCTTTGCTAGGTATTGGAATTGTCACGTGCGGCGTGAAGAATGATTGTGATCCTGTATGTGCTTAGCTCATCTTGCTCTCGTCCTGCCTCCCTTCATTTTCGTTTCCCCCATCTAATACCCCAACCTTTCTGCCAGGCGCTTGCTATTCTCATGGAGTATATTGGCAAGGATGACTCAAATATCCGTATTGGGGCAATATTGGGTCTTGGAATTGCATATGCTGGCTCCCAGAAAGAAGAGGTACAAATTATTACGGTCTTACTGTCACAACATATTGGCTATATCTTTCTTATTTATATTGTTTTGCAAATTTCAGCTTAAAATGCATCTATCTGCTGTGTTGGGAGACTCCCAATCACCTCTCGAGGTCTTGGTCTTCTCAGCCATTGCCCTGGGACTGGTGTTTGTCGGTTCTTGCAGTGAAGAGATTGCACAGTCTATTATATTTGCCTTGATGGAACGTAGTGAGGCTGAGTTGGGAGATCCCATTATACGGTTGCTTCCTGTCGCGCTTGGTCTTCTATATCTTGGAAAGCAGGTAATTTTAAATAACCTGGAGAGATAGTTCTGAACTTCTGATTTCAAACTTTTGCAATTTTGTTGAGTATGTTATAATATTCAAACAAGTTGCAGTAGGGTTAAGCATATACATATGGGGTATATTTCTGGTTACCCTGTTGCCACAAGCCACTTTCTAAACGTAGTCTAGATGTATCTCCCTGCCCTTTTAAAGGTCACTTTAGTGACTCTCAAAGATGTGCTTAGCTAACTGAATGCTGATACCCAATTCCTATTTCAGGAGAGTGTAGAGGCTACTGCAGAGGTCTCTAAAACTTTTAATGAGAAGATAAGGAAGTACTGTGATGTAACGCTTATGTCATTGGCATATGCTGGGACAGGGAATGTGCTTAAGGTATTTAATATTTTCCTTGAAAAGATTTCTAGCCAGTTCAGACTTGTACAAAGTTTGAATTGTTTGAGTAAATGTTTCCAATTCTGCTTGCAGGTTCAGAAACTTCTTGGCATTTGCTCCGAGCATCTTGAGAAAGGTGAAACACACCAAGGGCCAGCTGTCCTTGGAATTGCTCTTATTGCTATGGCTGAAGAATTAGGAGCTGAAATGGCCGTACGTTCTCTTGAACGTCTCTTGCAATATGGCGAGCAGAATATTAGACGTGCAGTTCCTCTTGCTCTTGGTATACTCTGCATATCTAATCCCAAGGTATGTCGATCTGCTCTTATATACGAACTCTCATAAATGTGAAATCCTGCTCAAATGCGAAAACTTGGATTTTATTAAAACTGTATTAGTACTTTAATCCTTTTGGAGGGTTGTAAATTGGCCAAATTGTGTTACCTGTGCATAGAAATGTCCCTCTAATAAGACCATGTGATGTGAATGCAGTCACTGCATGTTAAGTGGAGCACTAACCTATTTGACGCACTTGCACCAACCAGTGCACACAACAAAGCATGTGTGCATGCTGTCTCGATAAATTACTGGCATTTTTTTAGCAAAAATTGTTAACCATAAAGCCTATATATGTTTAGTCGGAGGCTAACTGTTTTATTTGTTCTCATAATTTAAAACTTTTAGTTCTTAAATACTTTTAATATAGGCCCAGAACTGAATGCTTCAAGTTGGATCTAGTGCCATATTAGAATAATCATACAAGACAGAATGTACTTCAAGACATTATGACGCGCGTAAAATTTTGCATGGTGAAACGAACCAGATTTCCAAAACTGGAAACCCGATCCTCTGCATCTCTGTGATAGTCCCAGGAAGTGGCTATCACGTGCAAACCCTGTCTCAAGTGGTACAAATCCATACAACACAGGAAAAAGGGGAAATTACATAATTCTATTAATACATCAGAGTACAACATTTCGGCATAAGCCGGGTAACAAGTCCAACTGGACTAAACAAGAAAAGTAAAACATCTACGCAGCGGATCTATCGAAGCGAAGCGTCTCCAGCTCCACAGGCAAACTTGAGTGTAGGACCAGCTCTAGTCTTCCCATCCTTCATCGTCGATGTCGTAGTCGATCACCAAGTCTGAAAGCATCGCCATCTACCCGATAAGCGGGTAGGTCATGTCAGCTTCCCAACAAAGAGCAAAAGCGGTGGATGAATTCTAGTATGCATGGATAAACCTATATCTGGCTGTAGTAAGTTTATGCAAGCAGCGGTAGCAACATCAAGGTAAGCGGTATTGCAGAGAGGTCATCATCTCCGAGGAGATCCACACCTCCGAGGCCAACGCCTCCGGGGTCAACACCCCAACCAAGGAAAGTACACCAAAACACTGGACCTCAACCGAGTCACAGCATCCCACTCTCATCTGCGATGTGGGGTCACCAACTCCTATCCCCACATCTCAACGGCACGAAGCCGGCTCACACACTCGGGGGAGAGAAACAGCACAAGAAAATACTAGCCAGGTGAGAGATCGCAAGGGCTGTCCATACCAGTGGACACGGACTATAGCTATAGGTTTAACACTCTGCAGAGGTTGTACAACTGGACCCGCCGGATAGGGCAGAAACGGGGATCAGCCGTTCCACATCCCTACCTAACGGCCGGAGACCTAGCAGTGGGTGGCACTCTCCTGCCTCTCCGAGCCTGACTCGTCCTGAACTGGGGCGCGAAACTTGCCAGCAGGGCCTCGAAGCTGTGAAACCATCCCCGGAGGAGCCGGGGCGACGTCTACTCGGGGGGTATAACCCGTCCCCCTCACACGACCACACCGGTCCGCCTACAAGCTGAGTGCCAACCACCAACTAGTTCTCGGACTGAACCCCGCCCCTACGTGAGCGAACGGTTTGTACGAAAATAGCCCAAAGATCAAGGTCACACAGTCGATCGGTCCTTAATTGCAAGGAGCGAGCACTCCACCAACTCCACCCGTCCGACACGCCGCTAGGGCGGGAGGCCAGGTCGCATCTCCCCTAGACAGGCGTTCACAAGTAACCAAAGCGGCTCGCTCCCGCGGTAACACGTCAAGGATACACACTCACCCAAAACACACGCTAGAATACCGAGATATCCCAATCTCAGTCCGAACCAGAGATCCATCCATATCTCGAAACAGGTAAAACGTATGGATAGTAAATATCGGGGACTAGCTAGGGGTCTGTAGCTAGTCCCAAAGGTAGGAAGTTCAAGGTACATGATATATCAAAATCGAGGCAAGGCTAAAAGATTGTCTATGCATTTCAATTATCCAAAACATCATAAATAAAGCACTAGCAACTAAATAGCATGCATGGGATCTACATGGTCGGGAGTGACATGACACCTGCGCGGTAGTCGTTGTAGAGTAGTAGAGGTTGGGCCCTTCCTTCGGGTCGAAGGTCTTCTCGGTCGTCGCAGCTCGGGTCTTCAAACATGATTACGAGCCTACACGAGATGCGACGCGAAAATAAATAACGACAATCATCTAAGCATTAACTCTAAATAACATCAATTAGAAGAACCAAATAAATCCGAACTAGCTACAAGCAACACTAGTTTAATTTAAGGAAATCAAAGTAATTAGTTTGATAATAAAATAGTTTTAAGCTACTAGCTTTATATACTAGAAGACAAGTTAGAGAGAAGGGTTAGTTCAAGGTTGGGTTGCCGATCAAAGGCTAAGGGCCTTGGTGATTGCGCCGGCAAGGCATTAGCGCAACAGATATGTGCAATGAAGCGGGAGCTCAGAGGGTGAAGAGAGAGGAGTAAGGCGGAACGAGTTAGGTAAGGTATTATCAGAACAAGGTGTGCGGTGGCAGCACCGAGAGAGGGAAAGGAATCGAGTTACGGTCGGCCAAAAGGGTGATGATACGGTAAGGCGTGCTCGAGAGCACGATGGAATCAAGCGTTAGCGATGCGACGATAACCCTGGTGTAGTAGCCAGGTTGCAACGCGGGGTTGCCGTGCTTGAAGCAGAGGCCTCTGCTCAAGGCACGGCCGTCCATCACGCGCGGCCTTCTGGGTACTAACACTTGGTACGACGCGTGCTACGCGGCTCGAAGCAAAGCAGAGCGAAAGCGGGTTTGCGGTATAAAGCGGTGGAAGAAGTGCAAGCAAGGGGGCGGTGTGAACACGACTTGGAGAAGTTATTCCTGTCCGCGTCACGTCAGTGGCCAGTTGCGGGGCTCCGGCGTCCCAGACCCACAATAGCGCAGTGGCGGTAGCGGCCACGAATCCTACTCCAAGTACGCGGGCAAAACGGGGTTTGGTTCAAGGGCAAGAGAGGATAAGGATAGGGTAGCAACAAGCGTCTCGAAATTATGAAACCAACGCAAGTGGTTTCATAATTTTCGGAGCTCCAGATAATTAGTTATGAATTTTTAAAGGAAAAGGGATTTATAAAACATTTATTAAATCCTTTTATTTAAACAGAAAATAATTTTATTAAAATAATGCTGACGTCAGCATGACGTCAGCGGTCAGCAGGTTAGTGGGCCGTAAGTGGGCCCAAGGTGTTAGTGGCCCATTGGGCCGGCCCAGTTCGGCCCAAGATTTCAGAAGTCTAGAAAAGCTCCCTTAACTTCACTCCGGTCTGGCCTGGTTAGCTCTTGGGCTCAGCGGCTACGATGGGCCAAGGCCCACGATAGGGTCCAACTAAGCCTTCCTCGCCGAAGTCCAAGACAGATCCCTCATCTCTCCTGGGTCACGAAGGAGGTCCTCCCTTCGGTCGTGCGCGCACCAAGTGTTCGACGCGGTGTCAGAGTGACAAACCACGGCGACGGCGAGCTGCTGGTTGGCTGGCTGACTTCCGGAGCGCGGTGCGGTGACGGCGGTGGCTGCAACACGGCGCGGCGCAGGGCGGAGCGGCAAGCTGCGGCAGGTTGCGACGGCGATGCAGGGCATCAGGGCAGCGCAGCGCGTGGCGAGCTGCGTGGAGGCGGAGCAGCGGCGAAGAGACGCGGAGAAGAGCAGGGGCGCACGCGGCGGAATGGCGACGTGCGCGCAGCTCGGCCGGCCAAGGGTTGCGCGTGGCGCGGCAAGGCAGAGTGGCGGCGACGCGGGGCAGAGTGGCACGGCTGCGGCGAGAGGCGAAGCGGCACCTGCAAGAATACATGGCACGAAGGCCAGCGACACATCCGCAGCAGCACGTGGGGAACCTGGCCATCTAAACGGCTGGTCGAGACTGAACCGGCATTACATCAAACACCGAAAGGGCAAGGCAGGGATCAAATGCGTGCCTCACGCTCTAGCCGTCCTGCAGGGTGTAGGCATGCCCAGCTTGCAACTTCAAGCAAGCCAGCCACGGTCACATATGTCCCAGGGGCAACAGGGGCATGCACAGCATGAAAGCCGACCAACACATGCAAGAGCACGAGAGCAAAAAGGTAACAGAGGGACGCTTGGGTTTGTGCGGCTCACCGATGGGCTTGCAGGAGGACATAAGGTGAAGCAGGAAGGGTCGCGGCCGCGGAGAGGTGCAGCAGGCCGATTCGGCGTCGCTGTACAGCTCACGGTGCGTTGTCGCGTCAGCAACCCCAGCAACATCTCAGTCAACATAGTTCCCGGCGGCGGCTTCAACTCGACGGTCACTGCGGCGGCGTCCTGGTGTGGGGGTGCAGCTCCAGGTGGATGATGTTGCGGTCTCCGTGGGTGGTGCCTCACAAGCAAGCAGGGTGTCAGCTTGGGTATGAAAGGATCGGCCGCAAGCGAGAGGAAGGGGAAAAGGGCTACTGGTATGCCTCTCACCTTTCAGGCAAACGATCGAGCAGATCATGGGTAGGGTGGACACCATGGGCATGGCAAGGTGTTCGGCGCCCTCATGCTTGGCTCTGTACCGGGCGTCCCTGGCGTTGCTTCTCCCGACAGCGACCACCACGGGGGCGCGGTCTCCAAGGGCAACGACGTGCCCGGCGGCGAGGCGTCGGCTCGGCGCGTTCCCGAGCTCCTGCGCGGCGCAGAGTTCCAGAACGACGTCGCGGCAATCCCGGTCGGCGACGGTGCGGTCTTCAGCTCGGAGTGCTGCACGCACAGGGTCTTCGTGTCCTGCGACGAGGCGAAGCGGACGACGAACGTGGCGGCGCGATGAAGATGTCCACGGCTCCTTCCGGCGGTGGCGGCATCCTTGGCGTGGTGTGACGTGGCTTCTCTGGTACGGCAGCAGCACGTCGTGGTGGAGGTGAAGACACGGCCAAGGGCTCTAGGATGGCGACGGCGCGGTGGTGCTCTACCCCTTCCCACGATGCCTCTCTTCTCCTCTTTCCTTCGGATGGCAGCGGCGGTGGCTTGGAACTGCGGTTTTCCCTGGAAGAGGGTGCGGCGGCCGTGACTTTTATATCCAAAAGGCTAGGGTTCCAGGAGGTGACGGGCGGTGGCGATCTTTGGTTTTGCGAGCTGCCAGCCACGCGGCGGGCATCCTCGCCGATCCGTTTTGCAGGACGGAACGGAGGAAGCATAACGGGGTTGAGAGAGAGAACACGGCCGGCGTTGGTTCTGCGCGAAGGCAAAAGCGAGGAGGATGCTGGCGTGGCAAACAGCGGCATGCAGGGACGGTGGAGGCAGCAAGGCTGGTGGGCCGCGATTAGCATGTGGGCTTGTCGCAAGAATAAAACAAGCTGGGCCACAATATGAGGTAAAGAAAAAAAAAAGAGAGAGAGCTTAGCAGGTCGGCTTAGAAAGGAAGCACTAGTTGGTCTTGCTGCTGATCGTGGTTAGCAACACACGCTAGCAGGCAAGCTAGCAAGCAAAGAAGAAGAGAAAACGACAGGCGGCAAAGCCATTGTTAGCGGGCTTGCCGAGCGGATTGGCTTGTGTTCAGCTCGGGTGAAAGCTAGAGTTAGTCACACAAAATTTAAAGATCCTATTTAAATACTAGCTTTAGTTTGTATTTTGGATTTAATCCAAAAATACAAACTCACCTTTGAGATCCAAATAAATCTAAAAAGATCCAACTCACATTTACAACATAATTTGAAAATACTTTTTATATGGTTTTATTTTATAGAGAATTTGAGATGAGAGGCTAGCAAATTGGGATCAAATTTGGTATCACACAAGTTCAAATAAAAAGTTTTAAATTTTAGCGAAAATTTACACATGGGAAAACATTCAAAATTCTGGGATGTTACACATGGTGGCCTACTGGCCTCATTATTGGGAGTGCGGCTATATATCATTAAGCAAATTGTGATCTACAAGCATGCAAGGTTATTAACTTTGTATTATGCAGTTTCATGTTGCTTATTTTTCTTTTGAACCATTAAAATAGTCGGTTTCGGTATGTGATGATTTAAACATGTAGTAGGTTGCACACTATTGCAAAACTGTGTACCCAATCAGGCAAGATTGCATTTCTAATACTTGCCATCTCAGGTTAATGTGATGGACACACTGAGCAGACTGAGTCATGACGCAGATGCTGATGTGTCAATGGTTAGTATTTTCTACCTGTTCCTTTCTTACTTTGTCCTCTACATCTTAAATCCTAATTAAATTTCTCCAGGCTGCAATCATCTCATTGGGTTTGATTGGTGCTGGGACAAACAATGCCAGAATTGCTGGCATGCTTCGCAATCTTTCAAGTTATTACTACAAAGAAGCTGCTCATCTGTTTTGTGTAAGTATAGTTCCTCAATGATCATTTGGCATGCATTTGCTATAATCTTTGCTTGGTTGTGTTTAAGTTGCATGCATTGATTAATTTTGTTGTATTCATCAGGTGAGAATTGCTCAGGGCCTCGTTCACCTTGGAAAGGGCTTGTTGACCCTTTCTCCATACCATTCTGATCGGTTTCTTCTTTCCCCGTAAGTGACTACATCTGAACACCCAATTCACATGTGAATGCCACTGTATTACACTTAATCTTTTTTTCTGCTTTCTTTTTGGCCTTTCTAGGATGGCACTGGGAGGACTTGTTACTGTTCTGCATGCCTGCCTTGATCTGAAGTCCACCATCCTAGGGAAATATCACTACATCCTTTACATCATTGTCCTGGCAATGCAGGTATGTTTCAGTAGTCAATTGCCACAAAATCTATCAATGCAATAGAAAACTGTTGGGTATTGTGGTTGAACTTTACTCTGCTTACACAGCCACGGATGCTGTTGACGGTGGATGAGGATCTGAAGCCCCTGCCTGTTCCTGTCCGGGTTGGGCAAGCTGTCGATGTTGTTGGTCAGGCAGGAAGGCCCAAAACAATTACGGGCTTCCAGACACATTCCACACCTGTCTTGCTTGCAGCTGGGGAGCGTGCTGAACTAGCTACTGAAAAGTAATAATGAATTTTTGAAGTAATAATTTGTTATGCACCATCTGTATACATTCCTCCCAGGAAAGCTAATTACTGTTGGTTTGTGATGTGCAGGTACATTCCGCTGACACCAGTACTGGAGGGCTTTGTAATTCTCAAGAAAAACCCAGAATATCATGAGGAGTGAGAGAGACTATGCCCCGTCGATATCAAGCTGATTTTCTATCTAGATCACTTGCACTGCAACCTCATAAGCCTCTGGTGGCGGTCCTATATGGACCCTTGTTATGCCCTTCCATCTCTTCATCAAATAGAGTTGTAGTTTTCCACACCAGAGTTGTAGCTGACATAATCGCATGTTTTGTTGTGTGATAACATACCACTTGGGTATGCAGAAAGGGACGCGTAGGTGTTAATGCTGCTGTCTACTTCGTCAAATATGGACACCTGTGCATCTATGTACCGGGACTTAGGAATTATACTCGGCGCATGTTTAGAACTGACTCATCAATACGGTGGTGCAAAGTAGCATTTGTGTCCTTTTGACTGGTGCGATCTTTTGTTTGATCACTAGTAGCATTCTAATTTGCACCTGTCAGAGCAGTTCTGTCGTTAGTCGTGTTGTGAAATGTGAACTCGTGAGGCTGTTATGCGCGAAAAAAGAAAAGAAAATTGGGTCGTAATGCGCGAGCCAGTTGACAGAATAACCAAAAACAGTGAGAGAAGCAGAGACAGCAATCATTCAGCTTCAGCCAATGCTTAGAACTTAGATGTTGTCCTAAAATATTACAGAGCTAAGAACACATAGTACAATTGGTTGCTGAGAGAGTCAAAGGCGAGATGATTTGGATGCATCGTTCACCAAAGCATCTTTGGCTGGGTAAAGCCAGAGACACTCCTTCGACTTCTTTGCATAGGCAGTCACCACCAAGAACAGCTAAACCGATGCTGTATATACTCCTTCTGCCGTCATGGCCGCACGGCGGCCGACGGCGCGTGGCGTAGGCGTAGCCCGGCGTGGCGTGGTAGGCGTAGTCAGAGCTTGGAGTAGAGCTGCGGCGTGCACCACTTGAAGAAGGTGCCCGTGGGGAGCTCGGCGGGCGGCAGCAGCGCGAGGCGCGCGCCGACGTCGGCCACCTCCTCGGCGGTGCGCTTCCCCCAGCCTTTGGTCATGTCGGTGCGCGTGAACCCGGGGCAGAAGCAGTTGACGCTCACGCGGGCGCCGCGCGCCTGCAGCCGCCGCGCCAGCAGCCGTGAGTAGGCGTTTAGGGCCAGCTTGGAGACGGAGTAGTCCGTCCAAACCTTGGGCCACCCCTGCCCGCCCCACGTCCCGTCCTTCACCTGGGACAGGAACCGCGACACCATGGATTCGATCGCCGCCTCCGTCAGGGTGTCCTCGTCCAGGAGCAGCGCCGTCAGGGACGGGTCGCTCACCTTCTGCGCACCACGAAGAATCCATGCATGGAACGGAAAAGATTCAGGCAAATTGAATAGGCACTTTTCTTGTTGCAGCACACACTATCTACAGATGTGCATGCACAAAAATGGCTACACATTTTCCCGGCACCGGAAAAGGGAGTCTAGTAATACTATTTTTCTGAAATTAAAACTGCATTAGACATGTAGATAGATGGTGCTGACAGTGTACGAGTAGCTAGTGGCAGGGTACCACATTTCAATGTGATATGCTTCAAGATAGAATTCGAACTTGTCAAGATGTCCACAACTTGGTCGCCTCGAGGATTCACACTTCAAGATCATCCAATTTTTCTTTCTTTAAACTTATCTGCTTCTATTACTATTTAATATTTACTGATGTGGACAGAATGTGTTGATGGTATGAATACACAATACCAATGATTTAGTTTGGTCCTATAATAAATTTTCATCAAATCAGAGCCTTCACATGATAGTTTACACCTTCGAAGTTCTGCTTGGCTCATACACGCAGAAGGAAACGACACCGATGTTGTTTTTCACTATTAATTCAACCTACTCAAGTGAGAAGGTTCAGAAGTTGACTACGGGCGACTACATCTCTCAGACTAATAGGGGTTGAAATAATCTCAGAAAATTTAGTCTTCGGGTCACCATCACCGATCAATTTTTCCCTTGCACCTAAGAATTCATGATCTCGCGCAGTTGGCGAAATCGTACGACACGCTCATACTGCAAGTTTCCAATGCGTTAAGTCATTAATTGCGAAGAATTGTACCATGTTTCCTGAGTCAATATAACTCTCTCCTTTATCTAGATGCTTGTAATCCTCTATCTACTGCTGCACAGGGTGACTCTGCTTTTGCATCTCCTGAGGTAGTCATTTTACCACTTAAGTAGTCTCTAACAGTGTGATGAATAGGGTCGCAGACTCACAATTCAGGCGGTTATATTTATTTACTTGGCCATTTGAAGAAGGAAAAAAGATGTAAACATTTGCAGGTCACTTACGTTGAGAAGGCCAAGCTGCGAGCTGATGTTGAGGATCCTGCTGGTGGCCGGCGACTGCCGGAACAGCGGCAGGAGCGCCTCGGTGAGCATCTTGGCGCCGTAGAAGTTGGTCCTGAGGACCGTCTCGGCGTGCTCCACCGAGTTGGTGTCGATCTCGTTGAAGGACACGGCGGCGTTGTTCACCTGCACAGCAACGACACAGAGCAAAAAGACGAGAGGCCTGATTTCAGCGCCACCAAAAAAGTTCAGTTCCAGTGAAGTAACCTCCTCCAAAGAGCAAAAGTGGAGCTGTTGGAGGTGCTCCAACTGCAGCAGTTCCCTTCCATGTTAGCTTTCCAAGTGCCAGAGCAACAACCGGCAACAGCACTATCGGCCACTGGCTGGTGTGTGCAGTGTGTGTGGTGATTCACGACGGCAACGACTTTCCCTCTCCATCGGGGAGTGTCGAGTCTGAACTGGACTTGCAGGAAAGCTTCCTGATCAGTTCGGTTTGATGTCTTCGGTGGGCTACCGGTAAACCGGATGGAGACGGCTTGGATTGAATGAAACCTAGAAAAATCGAAACTGGACTCGAGTGGACAGCGAATGGTCTCGTTAGTGAGTTTAATTCGAGCACTCGAGCCATCATTGACGCCAGGACACCCAGGCTCTGTGCACTGTTGGCGCCAATAGCTCCTCAACAGTAGACCTTGGCTCGGACAGGACAGCACGATCGTGCCATCGCATCCAATGATTAGGGGCTTCATCTTATCGCAAAGGTCAGGTCACAGCCAGGGTGAAAAAAGCTGCTTGGTTCGTTCGAGTAACATGTTGCCCATGCTAGAAGTTGCAAGAGACCTTGCGTGATGATCATCGCTATCGCTGCCGCGATGCACAGCCGCAGCTTAAGGCGAAAGCTACATGAAATCCTAGCCGATCCTCGGCGAGTCTGTCGCGGTCGAGTGGCCAGTTTGGTCTCTCCGGACTCCGGAGCCAATCGGGAGTTCGCAACCAGCTGCTGGGCGCGTGCCGCGCCAGCTTAATGCCGGCAGCTCAGTTGCTGACTGCTGACCCCCCCTACTCGCAGCCAGTCGTCACGGAACGGGCCGTCGCGGTCCGGCGCCGGGAGGCGACCGGCCGAACGAGGGAAGAAAAGGGAAGGCAGGAGTAACCGGATGGGCAGGTCGCCGGGCCGTGGCGGCGGCGGCGTACTAATTGGGTGGCCCAGCGCGGCTGGTGGCCACACGCTCTGCCCCCTGGACCGGACGCGAACGCGACGTGACGGTTTGATTCGTCTGGTCGCTGGCGTGCGCGCCGGGGCCGAGCGGGCGTGGGCGTGCGTCCTCACTGCTGCGGGAGGCGCCGCGATCGCCCGCCCGCGCCAATAATGCCGGCCGGGGATCCTGATCCGAAGCAAAGGCCTGCCCCCCTGCGCTAGCTGTTGATGGGTCGCCGCGACACGTATCGAGGGGGCAGTGGATGAGTCTGTGCATGTCTGCTGCCTTCTGGTGTGTCGTACGTCACGGGGAACGGAACTGTTAGGCTTGGTGTTTGTGCTAGGGTCTACGGAGACCGGAGAGCGTAGTAGACCGGGGCGGCTTTCCCTGCTGAAACCGCGCAGAGCGCGGCGCTCTCCGTCGTCCGAAACACGGCGCGAAATCGACGGGGTGGTTGGTAAGGTAAAAGGGGGTGTGGCGCTCTGTTTTACGGCTTACCAGGATGTCGAGGCCGCCGACGTCGTCGCGGAGCCAGGCGGCGAACTCGGCGACGGAGTCCGGGTCGGAGACGTCGAGCCTGCGGAAGGCGACGGCGAGCCCGCGCGCGCGGAGCGGCGCCGCGGCGGCCTCCCCGCGGGCGCCGTCACGCGCGGTGAGCACCACGGTGAGCCCGTGCTCGGCCAGGCGCGCCGCGAGCGCGTGCCCGATGCCCCGGTTCGCGCCCGTCACCACGGCCACCGTCTCCTTGGACCACCAGACCCTGCGCGCGCGAGCGAGAGACGCGCGGTGTCAAAGCCAAAGCTAGCCAGACGGGCGAGCTGGACGGACGAGTGGGCAAAAAGGGTGGTGGTGAGACCGTAAGAGCTGAGAGGGTTACCCGGCCGGTGGCGTCTCCTTGGTGCTCGAGAAGTCCATCGCGCGCAGGCAGCAGAGAGCTCGCTCGCGGGGGCGGAGCGCCCTCCTGTTGAAGTCAGGCGACGCGGGCGTGCGGGGAGTGGAGTGCGGGGGTGGCCGTCCGGGGAAGGGAGGCGGAGGAGATATTTATACACGTACGCGCGCGCCCGGCCGGCCGCTGGCGCCTCCGCTCCGAGTCAGACCGCCGGAGCGCGCTGGCCACAGGACTTCAGGACACACACACACGAGTTGGGAGCTCAGCCTAGTGGACGCCGCGGCCGCTCGATCCAGACAGAGTTCCAGTCTTCCAGTTCCAGAGCACATGAGTTGCACATGGCGCGCGCGCGCTCGTACCTGCTCCGGCACGGGGCGTTTGTTTTTGCCGGCGACGAGCACGCACGCACGACACGATCAATTATTCAACCCGTGTGGCATGGCATGGTAGTATGTACGCGCGGCGCGCGCGCCACTCCGCCGGGTGACCTCGTCCCCCGCCTGCCCCCCGGGCCGGCTGGCCGTCACGTCACTCACGCCATGCAAACCGAAAAGATAAGACCCGGTGGGTGCCACGATTTGACGGGCGAGCGGCGCCGCGCGCTGGCGAATTCCAGACCGTAGCCCCCCTACCTGCAGGTTGCAGCCGTAGCTGCGGCGCTTGCTCGACTACAGATCGGAGGAGTGCCTCTCCCTTGATGACTTCCCACCTATACGTTTCGTCTAAGAAAGAGTGTCGCTAGAAAATCGTATTTGTCACGCTTTTTGGGACGAAGTAGTAGACTATGTACTCTGACTATGCCTGAGTATTGCATCGAGTATTTCTCAATACCTACTCTTTCATGGTATCATGAGACGGTTCGTTCCTTCCACCGCTCGCTTCCGCTCCTAACCCTAGCCGTCGCCGGTCCTCACGACCGAGCCGGCCACACCGTAGCTGAGCACATAGATCCTCTCGCGCCGTCGCTGAACCCTTTGCTCGCCGGCCCACCGCGTGCGCGTCGCCCCACGCGACGTCCGCGTCGAACCCTAGCCGACGCGGAGTCCGCCGCCACAACCCGACGCCACCCATTCGGTCTTCCTGCCGCGGACTCGCCCGGCCTCCCGCGCGTCGCACATCCGGGATGGCGCTCGAAAATTGGCTCGAGTGCTGAAAACTATTCCGGAGCGTGTTCTGTAGCCCGTGGAAGCTACTGGAAACAGACATTTTTGCGCATCCGAGATGGCGCTCGAAAATTGGCCCGAGTGCTGAAAATCGGTCCGGAGTGTGTGCTATAGCCCACGAAAATAGCCCGAAACGGATATTTTCGCACATATAGGATGGCACTCGAAAATTGGCACAACAATTGAAAATCAGTCCGAAGCGTGTGCTATAGCCCACGAAAATGGTCCAAACGCCGCCTCGGTCCGCGGCTCGACGCGACCCGCCGCCACGCCTCCAGCAGTCTGCGACTCAACCCTCCTGGCTACGCACGCGACCCGACGCCTGCGCCTCCAGCCGTCCCGACGCCGCGCCTCAAGCCGTTCGAGTCACCTCGCGAGACCGACTCCCAAGCGCCGCCGCCATGGCTAAGACAGCCGCCGAGAGGGAAGCCTGCGAGGCACGTGAACACGAGGTCGAGGTCGCCCGCTAGGCCGCGGCCGCGCGCTCCGCCGCCCTCGACGCAAAGGAGGCCAAGTACGCCGACGTCCACACCGCCGCCATCGCCGTCCTCAACATCAAGGTCCTCGTACCAATGATCCTGGACCGTGTCGCCAACAACTACACTCGATGGCGTGCCCTCTTCCTCGTCGTCTTGGGCAAATATGCCCTTACTGATCACGTCCTCACCGACGAGGTCAACGTCGACCGACCGGCTTGGGTGCAGATGGACTGCACTGTTCTCACGTGGATCTATGACACCATCAACGCCGACCTGCAGCAGTCCGGCATGTTGAAGAACCCCACCGCCCGTGTCGCCTGGCTTCATCTCGAGGACGAATTCCTCGGCCATCGCGAATCACGCGCGCTGTTTCTCTCTGCCAAGTTTCGCATGACGAAGCAGAGCTCCTCCACCATCACAGACTTCTGCCGAAAGCTCGAAACGATGGCTACAACCCTCAACGACTTCGGCGACCCGGTCGGCGACCACACCCTCGTCCTCACACTGTTCCGCAGCGTCAGCGGCCAGTTCCGCCCCATGGTGACCAACAGAAGACATTTCCCACCTTCGTCGAGGCACGCACGATGCTCCTTCTCGAGGAAATCGACCTCGATGACGTCGCCACCGACACAGACACACCGCCCCCTTTGGCGCCGCCGGCCCTCATCACTGACACGGCCACCTCCGGCGCCCGTTGCCCCTCTGGCCGTGGCGCTCCAGCCCTGGCGGAGGCTAGGGCAACTCCGGCAGCACCAACGGTGGCTAGAACAATCACCAGCATCGTCGCGGTCGCGGCGGCAAGCAGCACTAGCAGCCAGCCAGCCCACCGACCACCAGTGGTCCTCCTCGTCCGCCGCCGTTCCTCTACAACATGTGGGCGGGCACGATGCAGTTCTGCCCACATCCGTCTGGTGGTGCTCCGAGGGGGTCGTACCGACCACCGCAGGCACTCACGGCCATGCCGCAGCCGCAGGCACCGCTCTACTTGGCGTCATACAACTACATCACCCCTCCGGGCTTGCTGCCCCTCCAAGCTTCGGCTACGGGCAGCCGGCCTACTCCATGCTAGCAGCAACCATGGACTCCCATGCACGGGGGCTCATTCGACGTGTCGTCCCTCACTAGCAACTTTAGTACCATGTCGCTAACTCCACCAGGCCCCAGCGATTGGTACGTTGACTCCGGCGCTGGTATAATTTCATCCTCCACCCCTCCATTGTCAACGAGTCCTTCATCCATCATTGTTGGTAACGGGGCTACACTCCCTGTTACTTCCGTCGGATCTCACTCGTTTTCCACTCCGCGATGATTGTTAATTATTTCTAATGTCTTAGTCTCACCTAACATTATTAAGAATTTAATTTCTGTCCGTCGCTTCACCACTGATAATAATTGTTCCATTGAGTTTGATCCTTTCGACCTTTCCGTGAAGGACCTCCAGACACGGAGTGTGATCGCCAGGTGCAATAGCACGGGTGACCTTTACCCGTTCTTTCCACCGGCACCCACCAGCACCAGCACCACCCTCACTGCTGTTGCGCCCTCCACCACCCTATGGCATCGTCGCCTTGGTCACGTCGGTCATGAGGCTCTGTCCAAGCTCATTAGTTCCAATGCTATTTCATGTAATAAGCGCCATGACACTCATGTTTGCCACGCTTGTCAGCTCGGCCGCCATGTGCGCCTTCCCTTTAGCATGTCAAACTCCCGTGCGCTTCACCCTTTTGATTTAATACATTGTGATCTTTGGACATCTCCAGTTGTTAGTGTTTCTGGCTACAAATATTATCTTGTTATTCTAGATGACTGCACACACTATACTTGGACGTTTCCTTTACGTCTCAAATCCGACACTTTTAGCACTCTTACTCACTTTTTTTCCTATGTGCGCACGCAGTTCGACTCCTCCATCAAGGCAGTTCAGTGCGACAATGGCCGCGAATTCGACCATTCCTCGGCCCGCACGTTCTTCCTCACTCATGGAGTCGTCCTTCGCATGTCCTGCCCTTACACGTCACAGCAAAATGGGCGGGCCGAGCGCATTCTTCGCACCACCAACAATATTGTGCGCTCTCTCCTCTTCTAGGCCAGTCTCCCTCCGGTTTATTGGGCGGATTCTCTACACACTGCCACCTACCTCCTGAATCGCCACCCTACAAAAACCTTAGACGGCCAAACGCCCTACTTTGCTTTACACGGCACGCAACCCTCCAATACTCACCTTCGTGTCTTCGGTTGCGCATGCTATCCGAACCTGTCATCCACAGCTCCGCACAAATTGTCACCTCGTTCATCCTTGTGTGTCTTTCTGGGGTATTCATCTGACCACAATGATTTAAATAGCTGGTTATAGCTGCAGTTATAGCCGGATATACCTGTTGGGAAGCGTTGCCGCTAGGAGATCACACTTTTGTCCACAATGTTAGCTTGAGGGCTAATAGATGCATTTAGCCAGCTATATCCGCTAAATGGGCCTACTTATAGCCGGCTATATCCTCTGATTCCAATAAGTCTCTATGTGTCTCTGATTCTTAGTAGTAGAGCAATGGTCTGATGAAATATGGTATTTTGTAGTGTATCGCTCTTGTGATGGGAGGCGTACGTGTGATCATTGTTGAGTTGATGACATGGTAATATGCTTTGGTGGTAACCACTGAATCAATGACTCAATTGTTGTGTCATGTAAGAAAGTTTTTTGATTTTTTTTTACAATTCTGCTAAATGATTTAGCTGCGGCTATAGCTGAGCTATAGCTTCTCTTAGATTTTTCAGAGATCATCAACTAAGAGGCTTAGCCAGCTATTTAAAACATTGTCTGACCATAAGGGCTATCGGTGTCTCGACCTTCATTCTAACCGCATCATCATCTCCCGCCATGTGGTGTTTGATGAGACGGTGTTTCCCTTCGCCGACATGTCCACTTCACCCCAGGATCCCACCACACTCGATTTTTTAGATGATGCTGATGATTTCTCTTTACCCAGTGGGTCAAGAGCTGTGCATGCAGGTTCTTGTCTTCCGGGCAGCATGGATGCCGCCCCCCGGCAGCTCGCTGTTGACGGTTGATTGTCGTATCAAAGTTCGTTTGGATTTGCAAGCGGACAAATCCCCCGTCGTAGTCAAGGGACCCTTCTTCCCTTAAGTGTGAGAACCCAAGGTATCGAATCTGTGGAACAATGTGCAACGCAAGGACTCAATCTAGTAAGGCAAGAACATTTGATCTTCAAGAGGTTGCTTTTGCATCTGATCTAAGAGATCATCAAGAAAACACATCTAATCTAATTAATATACTAAACTCAAGAGGTAGCAAGAGAAAACAAAGAGATAACCGATCTAGAGAATCTAGATCATGCGTATGTTGTAGCTCCAAACAAGATAGATGAAGATAGAAAAGCTAATCTCATTAAAAGCATCTTTAAATCGTGGCCTCCGTTCTGATTTTGAAGACGCCCACCTTTTGGAGCCACTGTTCTATCACAACGCACTCCTATTCGTGCGGGTTAGCCTAGGGCGAGTTCAAGAAGAACAAGTTGAAAACACTTGGTCGGTCTGGTATGCACCTCTAGCCACCGCGACTACAAGAGCACCCTATGCAATCTATCTTAAGTATAGATTGGGGAAGAAGCAAAACCAAGGGAGAACAAAATCATAGAGAAGGCACTTGATCGCTAGAAATCGGATTCACTTAATGTGACAACCCGCCCAGGAAAATACCGTACTATCGCCTAAACCAATCCACTTTGGTCATTAAGCGATAATAAAGTATCATACTGTCGTTAGTTGCCGGGTTAACGCCCGGTAAATCACTTGGATATCAACAAAGGATCGAACATATGCATTAAAACTCACGCGAAGGCGAGTCCAGAGTACAAACACAAATTAAATTCAAATCTGCCCCGCAGGGTTTGATTAATACAAACCATTGTTCATGATAAAAGTAAAGGTTCAGAGTTCAAAAACAGCGGAAAAATTAAACTACGAAACGCTAGACATCACAGGAGGCCGTCCGTGATGCCGTCACTCATCGTCATCCACCCATCCCTGCTCCCAGCCGGGTGGAATCTCACCAGGTCAAACAACACCCGCAACAACAGTTTTAAAGCAAGGCTGAGTATACTAATACTCAGCAAGACTTAACCGTCGGGTGATAACTACATCACCAAACTCTAGACCTGAGAGGCTTTTTTGCCGGTGGAGTTCTTTTGCTGAAAAGAAACAAAGAGTATGTCCTTACTTTCAATATTTTAGCACAAGTTCTAGTTGATTACCATTTCTAAGTGTGCCAACTAATTCCATCAAGAATTGTACAAATAATTAATTCAAGCAGTAAACTTCATCAAATTCCATCATTAAGGGATATCATGGCCAGTTGATTAAGCAGTCTCAGATAACAGTGAGAGGCCGACAATCGATTGATTTAAACCTTGCAAGGTAGACCTAAACACACGGTAGGGTGCCCCCGCGAGGACATCCATCCAGGCGGTTCCCAAAAATCCTCGGCTTGGGATCAAAGCTTACCATCCTGGGTACAAGGTTATCTGGCGTACCCCGCAAGGCACCCAGCTTCACACATGTACCCCCCTTCCCCGGTAGCTAGCCGGGTAGGTGATTGCTCAAGATTTGTAAGGAAGAGTTCCCGCACCGTCTCTTTAAGGTACTAGGCTTACCGGTCCCATTCCCGACAAGTGCTTAGTATGTTCAAAAGCTTAGCCCACGAAAGCCACTGGACTGGAGCCCAAATCCCATGCTCTTACCACATGAGCAATCCATTTATCAAGATCTTATGATTCCAACATAAGAACCTATTCTCGCGAGTGACGAACATCACTCGACTTGTACCGGTCCTATAGCATAGCAGCTATCGACCTAACATACTAGTAAGGAACATAGGTACCTAGGGATTATGCATCTAGGGTTTCAATTCAACTCCTGAAACGTAAATGCGCAATCATATCAAACATAATTGCGTAATTTTAAAAGGACAGGGTTAATGATCCGGGGCTTGACTTCGCTGGCAAGGTTGGCCTTGGGCCCTTCTGGACTTTGGTCCAGGTCTTGAGCTACGTCCACGTACTGCAGCTCTTCGCTAGCACCTTCGTCTCCTCCTTCCGGCACGAGCGTATATCTACCGTCGGGGAGATCTACATGACGATGCAATGCAAGATTTAATTGACGATTTTTAATTTAATTTACTACAAACAACAAATGACAACCATGGGATGCATGGTTGACCACATTCACCTAGATAAGCACACATTTAGCATACTCTTCCAATACAGGAACAATATGCGATTCTTTATTAATTATTCTATTTGATAGTGACTGTGTACATATTTATGTGATTAAATTAATTAAATCACAAAATAGCAAGGAGGTGGTCTCAACCTTCTTAGAATGTTTTTCAACACATGCATAAGGTTATTAGGTGTGGCAAAGGTGATTTTCCAATTAATCTTTATATTAAGCTTAAAAAGGCTACCATTGCTTTTATTCATAAAATAAATTAATAAAATTCAGTGGAAGGGTTTATTAAGCACTAAACACCTATGCCAAGCCACCGAACACACATGCACACTTGGGATAGCTAGGAAATTAATTATATTGAAAATAACAAAAGCTAGCTACTAAAGCAATGTAAATGCATACAAAAATAAATACACATCAAAATGATTCCAACTTTCTCACACATGGTCTCTGGTCCAAAACTAATCTAGACATGCAACATATACACCAAGAGATGCTATATATCTAGGGTTATGCATTTACAAGGAAAAAATCAAGCATATTCCAAAAATAAATATTTATGATAATTATAAAATTGTGATTAATTCAACAGATATGAATTTTGGCATAAAAAGATCACATGCAGAAGTTGGGCACAAAAATCTAATTATTTTTAGCTACAAAAATCATTTAGACAGATTCTGTATAAATACAAAACAATTCATATAAAAAGATTTACAACATAACTATGTGCAATTTTTCGTACAGAAGCTAGTCATGGTATAACACACAACATATCCAAAATTCAGCTACAGACCACATGTAGATTTTGAGATACAACAGATCTAGGTTTTTCAGTTTTCTATTTTTCATGCAAAAACTGTTAGGAAAAACTATGGTCAAGCTTTACTAAAGTTGTAGTGTTTTTCACAAGGAATCCAACAAAATTAATTTTGCATTTTTTTGATTTTTCTACGATTTTCTACGAATTTTCCAAGAATCAGCAAATCTGCTTTCACTATTTAAGAAACTAATTACACAGAGACCCTGGAAGTTTTGATTTCCTTACAGATAGGTCCTTTCTTTGCATTGAAGCCCCTGGGAAGAAAACCTTTCTTGCAATGTGGTCCACGGGCAGGCCGGCGGCGCGGGCGGCCGGATTCCGGCGAGCTCGCCGCCGCTCTTGGCCGGAGAAACGGCGGGGGACGACCACATGCTCGCACGGACCCGATTGGTGGCCGGAGATTGGGCGGAAACGACTCCGGCGAGCGTGCACGGCGGCGGTGTCCGCTGCGGCTTCAAGTCCGACGTGCTCGGCGGCAAAGCGCGGCGGATGGTACCTCGGGAGGATGCACTAGCGTGTGGGGAAGGGCTAGGGGTGGTTAGTCGGCTCGGGAAGTTCGCCGGCGACGGCCCGCTGCGGTGGTCGGCGGTGGCGGGCACTGCGGCCTGCAAAATCCGGCGAGGAGCGGCGTGTCCCGAGCAACGAGCCGGTGTGGGAGCTTGAGTGGATGCTAGGGAGGGTGTTGGGGTGCTTGGACGGCGCCGGCCACGAGCGGAGAGAGCAGCTCGGCGTCGGTGGTGTTAATGGCGCCCGGCGGAGCTCGGGGCGGCGGCTGCGGGACGCGTGCGCGCGAGGTACGGGGCGATGACCTTTTATAGGCGTGCGCGAGCGGCTTTCCTTCGGGGCGAAGCGAGGGGGAGGGAGACAGGGGACCCGGCCGGCGCGGGGAGGCACGCGGGGGACCGACCGGCGGACGGCACGGCGACGTGCAAGGCGTGGCTGCGCGTGTCGCCCTGGACATCGGGGGAGGGGAGGGCCAGAGGGTAGAGGCGCGTCAAAGGCTCCCGCTCGCCCATGTGTCCGTCTCGGGGTCTCGGCGTCCGGGCCCTGGAGGCAGCGACGCGGGAGATCGGGCGCCGGTCGGCTCGGTGCGCGGCGCTCTGGAGCGGCAAGCCGACGACGTCACCGATTTCAAAATGATTTAGCCCTGTTTTCCTGCCTCAAACCCCAAAACCATGAATAGAAGTTCAATTTCGGCCAAAAGCAAAGTTGTAGAGGAACTATAGTAGAGCAACTTTTGCAAAGGCCGACCCATGTTTTTCTCAACGGTTTAAGCATAAACTGCAGGCAAAGTTGCGGATTTTCATGGCGCCAATGAATAGTAAAAGCTGCAGTTGATCGAGTTTTTCTCCATTTTCCACTCCAAATCCGCAATGCCACCCAAAAGCAAAGTTGTGTCCCTCGAAAAACTAGACGACTTTTATATTGGGAGATTTTAGAGTGTTTAGGTGAAATTTGGAGAACGCGACAAAAGTTCCGGAGTGAGTTCAAGGACAGGGGGTTTGACCGGGGTTTTGACCAAGGGTTGACCACAATTGTGTGTTGACTTGATCAAGAGGGTCATTAGGGATTGTTGACTCGGTTTTCGGGGTGATGACCCAGGTTGACCACGGTTTGACCAACGTCAGCGGGTTTGACCCAGTTGATCCGGTCATTAGCTTTAATGACGCTAATTAAAAACCTGGGGCGTCACACTTAAAGACTTCACCATGAATAATTACATGAACAAGATCACCACCGGGATCCTACCTCGATCTTGATCCTTGCTCCGGAGCTCCGACGTGGTCTTCCATGCAAGGTTCCCATGTCGGCTAGGGAAACCCTAGACAACTAGCACGACCCTCCTCTCCGAGATGGTGTCCCTCTAGCTCCTCTGCTCCTCGGCGGTGGATGACGAATGAATTGATCCGTGGCTCTCGGCAGGGGGGCTATAAATAGCTCGAGGATCAGCTAGGTCAAAGGGGGCGCCGAACCGGGCCTGGAATGGGCTGGGGCCGACCGGCCTAGGCCGGCCGGCCTAGGCCGGCCGGCCTGGGCCCATTTTGGCCCAGGCTTCCTCCCGGTCACTTCTCGTGTCTTCTAGAACTTTCCACCTTCTGCATGTGGGCCCTTGGCGTCAGTTTCTCCGCGGTTTGGATAGGGCTCCTTGTCGCGCAAGCTTCAGCATTTTCTGTCCAAGTCCTCGGAGTTTTCTGCCTTCACGGTTCGGTCCTTGGGCCACTTGGAGTCATGTTCACTTCGTGTCTTGACTTATGCCGGGCTTCATGATCTTCTCACAAAGTGCTTGATGAACTTTCCCGGGAAGTCTCCCTTTTAGCGCTAAAACCCTGCGTAAACAATAAACTCCAAAAACCACATGCAAGTGCGAACTTGGTATATGATGAGGGTTAGGATCTTTAGTTCAGATATCAAATCAATGCCAACACCGAAGGTAAACTCATGGCTAGGTTGACGGAAATTCACCGTCAATAGCTCCCCCATGCTTAAACCTTGCTCGTCCTCGAGTAAGCATTCGATGGATATCAGTGTTGCCTTTCATTATTTAAACCCTACACTTGATCATACACGAGAAAACATAATGCTCTCTAAATTTATATTTGTTAAAGTTCCATAATGAAGCTAGCCTTCATCTGTACGGAGGGTGGATATCAATTAAGCTCTTCCCACAAGTAATTAGTCATGCTCCCAAATTTCAAATGAATCTCAGAAATTTTGAAATAAAGAACAAGATGAAGAAAAGAGCTAAACCAAATTCAAAAATTTAAACCACCTTGCATCTTGCTCATGAACTCTCATCTCATCTTGTCTCTCAAGCCTATTTGTTCTACTCCTTTCGCCTCTCAAAAACATATATAAGTGGTAGGCTTTATATGGAGCTTTGGGAAAAGTTTAGTCCTATCAAGATATTATTATTGATATATTATTAAAACAAGACAAGCTTCTCATGGCCTTACCGAGACTCGTCAAAAAGGTCATTGGAAAAATAATGTTACAAGGAGGGGGAGAGATGAACACACACTTTTTGAGATAAATGGACATGTGCAAATGGCAAGAGTGATCCCGAGACATAAACAAAGTCCTCGTTATGGGATTGCACATGGTTGGAAAGATGAGTATGGGTCTTGATCTTGAATCCTCTTGAAACTCCTAATGCATCTAGAGAGCCAGGGAGCTTTATTATTATTATTTTTTCTTTCTCTCTTTTTATATATATACACATTTTTTTCTTCTCTCCTTTTTCTTTCTTTCTTTCATACTTTTTTTCTTTTTCTCTCTCTTTTTTTATACTCCCCTTGAACTCTAGATTACATTGTACCTACCTCCTTGGCAACTCCCCCCCATGCTTAGACGATTGCACGTCCTCGGGCAAAGAGGTGGGGAAAAAAATTGTGCCAAGGTAGGTACTAAAAGTTCTATGTTTTCCTGAAAGAAACACTTGAAATCTTCTAGGGATCCTTCACGCAACCTTTATGTCGTCTTGGAGGTCTCCCAAAATTATACTTCAATCCTTGGCACCTTCATTCTTGTGATCTTCCTCGAAATATTCATCAATACTCAAATATTGGGTTGTGGTCAAGGAGGTAAACACAAAAAGATGTATTGGGTTTTTGGGTGGATATCCGGCGAGCTTTGCGAAATTTCCGATGTGGAAACTTACAATGCACAGATAGAAAAGGCTAGCAATAAGATAGATACGCAAAAATGGAATGACCAGCTTCTTAGTCTCGGGCCAGAGAAATCAAGCCCTGAATTAATTCACCCAAAAATAAATCTTGTATGCTAAGTTTTTGCACTCAAATAAATATAAGGCTTTGGATAGGTAGAGCAACATGCAAGAGGTATTAATGACATGGTTAGCATTACTTTTTGAGAACAAAAATAAATCATCTTTAACCCATCCAAAATTGAGAGCATGAAAAGAAAACTATGGGTCTTATCTTTATCATAACCTCTGCAAGGGATTAAGCTAGCATTTAAATTAATTTCAGATTTGTATTAAAGAGAGCATTAGCTTAATCATGTATAAAACAAGTACAAAGATAAGCAAATAGGCAATGGTCATCATATATCAACTTGGCACAATTTTCCATCCATATTAAATATCATAAAACAATGGTGAAATTATTCATGGTGATGAAAAACAAAAGCTACTACTACACACATGCTGAAAATAAATAAATAGAAAATGCTCGCACTCACAAATTTGCACATAACTGAAAAATAAAGAAAAGGAGAAGGAAAAATCAAACCGAATTGGAAGCACTATTTCTTCTTCCTTCCTTAACTCTTCCTCCCATGGTTGATCCTTCGTCTTTATGATGAAAACAAACTTCAAGTGTCTCGAAGTATATGGTGGCGGAGCGTATGAACGAGTTGAGCGTCGAGGTCGAACGGGTGGCTCCTCCATGTGTCCTTGCGGTTTGTCCCACATGGACAAGCTTCGTGTACTCCTTATGCCTCCAAGGTGCAGCGTGTCGCTCCTCGACGGTGCCACGTCCTCCTCCATGCTTCGCGGGAACTCGGAAATAGAATGCTTCCGCGAAGAGTTAGATGGTGCCTTCGATGATGATGATTGTGTCCTCCTTCCGAGGATGATGTTCATGGCCTTTTTCATTGTACCTTTCTGCACAAATTCACAAATAACTTCCCGGGGGTTTCTCACCGGTCGAAAAATATGTACAAAGAAAGTATATGGAAGGGCAAGAATTGCAATAAATTTTTAGAGAAGGAAGTGAGGCATGAATTTTTTTCTGAGTGGTTCGTGAGGTTTCTGGACTATGAACTTAGGAGCATGAACTTGCAAATGAATGAGAGGCTTACCTGAGGAAGATGGACGCCAAGGGCCAAACAAAGGGGCCAGGCCAACCGGACCAGGCCGGCCGGCCTGGGGTCCCTGCTGCCCCAATTGCCTCGGCTCTTCTCCCACTTGCTCCTTGCTGCATTATGTCCTTGTGTCCTCATGCTCCACAAGAATCCATCGTCTAAACTCCCTCGGCCACTCCTTTGTTTTGAATGATGAGATCAATGCCTCCCTCCTTAACTTTGTGTCACTTCTTATCTTCCATGGTTCATGTGCTTTCACTTATTTCCTGCAAAACAAAGTCATGTTGCCCTCCCCCATGCTTGTTCTTTACATGTGCCCAAGATGTTTTGATGATAAAGCGTTCCCGTGATGCATCATCGAGCACAAGGTGTTAAATAAACCTCAAAACCTTCCTTAATCATGCTTAGATGCTTATTACTCCTCTAAATTCAATTAAATTAAAGATTAACTCAGAGCTAGCAATGAGTCCAAATATATTATTAGAGGAGTTTTTAAACATCAAAAACAATTTGTAAGTCGAAAACTTTCCGACTACCTTTATTTTGGTTGCACCGGGATTGTTTACTTTCATTAATTGATAGCGAGCTCCTCCGACTTGACCGTGGGGTTATGGGTTTAGGTTCTAAATTTGGCCAAACATGAGAGAGAGAGAGAGAGAGATTTTGAATAAATAAAAACAATGGGTCTTGGAAAAACTCTAGCTTTAGAGAAACAGGTAGATGTTAAGTTAGATGAAACCAAAAATCAAATTCCCTAGGTTCACGTGAGTCCTAGGATGCGTCAAAAGATTTAAAAACATTAAGGAACATAGCGAGGCTCTACTTGTGTATTTTTAATATGCAATTTTAATATGCAAAACAAAATTGAACCTACCATCATGGAGAGGATGGAAGGCTCAAATAGGATCTGAATTTTTGGTTCTAGTTTCTCAAGAAGAGGCAAATAAATCATGAGATGGCTCATGTCATTGGTTTTAAGATAGAAAAATTCAAATATAATGACTGAGCAAATAAAAGGTCCTCTAAAAACTTGTTCTACCACTTAAGAGTTAATAAAATGTCTTGCGTAGCAAATTCTATGATCAACTTACTTGGAATTCGGAAATTTTCTGGGTTGCCCTCCCGGCAGCTTTTATTCTTGATCGGGTTGCCTCCCGCCTAGCGCTTCGTTTATAGTCCATAGCCAGACTTCTTCTCTTCTTCACTTCGGATCAACGCTCTTTGTGGGCGTTGCAATCTTGGGTACCCACTTCCGCACCATCTTGGGCGCAGGCTTATTCTTCGGCATAGTCATTTTTTTGGTCTTCACAGACTGGCTTTGTTCTTTGGTCTAGACGGATGCAACAATTTCCTTGATCTTTGTTTCCTTCTTCTCCGGCTCTTCCTTCTTCTTTGGCTCTTCCTTGATAAAGCGACGATGATGTGGAGCATATTTAACATTGAACGTGTTGCATACCTCGAAACGTGGTTGAAAGTTGAATGCACTTCTCTCGCTGTAGATGTCGAACTTGATCTCTTTAACTTTTACGGGTACATCTTCGGTGATTCTCACGTGATAGCAAATAGAGTTGTCTCCCAACTCTAGACACATGGCCATAGGCTCGAGCGGTAGGCGTTGCTTCTCGAACACGTCTCTTGGCATGACTCCCACACTTGCTTCAAAGTCGCATAATGTCTTCTCGTGCTTGTTGGTAAGCATGTCTCGTAAGTAGCGTGGAGGCATCTTCATGTCTTGGCTTGGCATCTCAAACTCCGGGTCTTCGGTAGTGATCTCCATCTCCTTTCCCGAATGAGCTTGAGTAGCCTTTGCCGTCTCGGGACCTTGGGGTTGTCCCAGAAATTTTCCTTTGTTACCCATCGGGCACCCGACAAGTTGCCCCACTTGCGTCTCTAGCATCTTCATCATGTTGAGCACTTGATGGATAGAGCTTCCGACCTCCGTCACCTTGCCATCTATATCCTCCAATACTTTATCCATAGCCTTGAACTTAGTGACAGTGTCCTTGTTGATCTTAGCTTGCTTGTTCATGAAGTCCTTCAATTGTATACAAAGTGAAAACAAATTTTGAATGGACGAGCTTGCATTAAATTGAAGTTTACCTTGCCCGTAGCGGAAGTTTGGTGAATCTCCTTTCTCATGTAGTCGAGCACCATTGCTCCCTCCAGACAATATCTTTGGACATGGCCGTACTCCCCACACTCCTCGCATGTGGATCTTGCTTCGGCAGCCTTTAGGTCTCGAGCCTCTTTCTCCATCTCCATCTTCTCCATCCTCCTCATGAGTAAGTCGATCTTACCTTCAAGGAGTTCGGCTCGCATGTATTCATTGAAACGCCCCAAAGCTTCCGCAATCATCTCCGTTGGGAATTGAGCAAATGTATCAATCTTGTTGCGCAAACTCGGAGTCTTGTCCGGCGAATAAAATTCCTTCATGAAGGCCCTCATCAATGCTTCCCAATCGTGTTTCGACTCCGCCGGTAGAGTGTGGAACCAACGCAAAGCTTTTCCAAGCAGTGAGAATGGAAAAAGCCTTGCCCTCAATTGATCTTGAGTCACCCCATCCTCATCAAAAGTCTGACATAATTCAACGAATGCTTGGAGGTGAATGTTTGGATCCTCTTTACCGGTGAAGGGCGAGTGTTGCACCATGCGGATAGTTGAGACTTTGATCTTGAACGGCCTTCCGGCATCTTGGAGGTTTATGATAGGTAGATCAACGATGTCCAGGGTGCATAGCTCGATCTTGTGCTCCGACCGTGGTTGTTCTCCTATTGGTGGTGGTTGATGTTGATCTCTCTTCGGACTTGGAGGTGGAGTTTTCTTTGGAGATTCCGGCGATCCTTCAGCCTCGGATTTTGGATCTAGGGTTTCCAATCCTTGAGCTTGTGTTGCACGTCTCCTTTGCCTGTAAAGTTTTCCTGGATCATCCACAAAAAGTTTTGGGTTTCTTGGAGAGGTAGTCATCCATCTCCGGTTAGGGTTAGCAAAAACAAAAATCTAAAAAGAAAAACTAGGGTTAGTCAAAAACTAGATTAGATTGATTTTTTTAGGATGATCAAAATTAAGAGATGCAAAAGAAAAATCAAAAGAAAAACTGAAATATATTTACGAATGCGATACTAGATTGGATCTTGATTGCTTGTTCCCCGGCAATGGCGCCAGAAAAAGGAGCTTGTTGACGGTTGATTGTCGTATCAAAGTTTGTTTGGATTTGCAAGCGGACAAATCCCCCGCCGTAGTCAAGTGACCCTTCTTCCCTTAAGTGTGAGAACCCAAGGTATCGAATCCGTGGAACAATGTGCAACGCAAGGACTCAATCTAGTAAGGCAAGAACATTTGATCTTCAAGAGGTTGCTTTTCCATCTAATCTAAGAGATCATCAAGAAAACACATCTAATCTAATCTAATCTACTAAACTCAAGAGGTAGCAAGAGAAAGCAAAGAGATAACCGATCTAGAGAATCTAGATCATGTGTATGTTGTAGCTCCAAACAAGATAGATGGAGATAGAAAAGCGAATCTCATTAAAAGCATCTTTAAACCGTGGCCTCCGTTCCGATTCTGAAGACGCCCGCCTTTTGGAGCCACCGTTCTGTCACAACGCACTCCTATTCGTGCGGGTTAACCTAGGGTGAGTTCAAGAAGAAAGGGTTGAAAACACTTGGTCGGTCCGGTATGCACCTCTAGCCACTGCGGCTGCAAGAGCACCCTATGCAATCTATCTTAAGTATAGATTGGGGAAGAAGCAAAACCAAGGAAGAACAAAATTATAGGGAAGACACTTGATCGCTAGAAATCGGATTCACTTAAAGACTTCACCATGAATGATTACATGAACAAGATCACCACCGGGATCCTACCTCGATCTTGATCCTTGCTCCAGAGCTCCGACGTGGTCTTCCATATAAGGTTCCCACGTCGGCTAGGGAAACCGTAGACAACTAGCACGACCCTCCTCTCCGAGATGGTGTCCCTCTAGCTCCTCTGCTCCTCGGCGGCGGATGACGAATGAATTAATTTGTGGCTCTCGGCAGGGGGGCTATAAATAGCCCGAGGATCAGCTAGGTCAAAGGGGGCACCGAACCGGGCCCGGAATGGGCTGGGCCGGCCGGCCTGGGCCCATTTCGGCCCAGTTCGGCCCCGGCTTCCTCCTGGTCGCTTCTCGTGTCTTCTAGAACTTTCCACCTTCTGCATGTGGGTCCTTGGCGTCAGTTTCTCCGCGGTTTGGATAGGGCTCCTTGTCGTGCAAGCTTCAGCATTTTCTGTCCAGGTCCTCGGAGTTTTCTGCCTTCACGGTTCGGTCCTTGGGCCACTTGGAGTCATGTTCACTTCGTGTCTTGACTTGTGTCGGGCTTCATGATCTTCTCACAAAGTGCTTGATGAACTTTCCCGGGAAGTCTCCCTTTTAGCGCTAAAACCCTACGTAAAGAATAAACTCCAAAAACCACATGCGAGTGCGAACTTGATATATGATGAGGGTTAGGATCATTAGTTCGAATATCAAATCAATGCCAACATCGAAGGTAAACTCATGGCTAGGTTGATGGAAATTCACCGTCAACACTCGCCGGCACCCAGCCCTCCACCGGCCGGTGCCTCGGCGTCCCCCCCCCCCCAAGTGGCTCCTACAGTCACCTCCGATGGTGCCCCTTCAGTCGCCCCCGATGGTGCCCCCTCCACCGGTGTCGCTGCCCCTGCGGACACCCCGTCCCATGTTGCTGCCAGCGGCGCCGGCCGCCTCACTGGCCGCACCATCGTCACGGCGCCTTAGGCGATTCCCCCAGTCAACAATGTGCATGGCATGCGCACACGTGGCAAGGACGGGGTGCGCCACCCCGTCGACCGCCTAAATCTCCACGCGACGAAGCTGTCCCCCGTGCCATCCTCGGTCCGCTCTGCCTTGTCGGACCCCTCGTGGTGCCTTGCTATGCAGGAAGAGTTTGATGCCCTGCAAGCGAACGACACCTGGACCTTGGTTCACCATCCACCTGGTGTTAATCTTGTCACAGGAAAATGGATTTATCGTCACAGTTTCAAGTTTGACGGCTCTCTTGATTGCTACAAGGCTCGTTGGGTCCTTCGCGGCTTCACGCAATGTCCGGGCATTGACTATGATGAAACCTTAAGTCCTGTGGTCAAACCAGCTACAGCTCGGGCAGTTCTCACCTTGACACTCTCCCGTTCCTGGCCGATTCATCAGCTTGATGTGAAGAATGCATTCCTCCATGGCACCTTGACCGAGACAGTCTACTGTGCACAGCCGATTGGGTTTGTTGACTCCTGCAGACCTGACCATGTCTGCCGCCTGAACAAATCTCTGTATGGACTAAAGCAAGCCCCCCGTGCCTGGCATCATCGGTTTGCTTCCTTTCTCACCTCCATTGGTTTCACATAGGCAAAGTCTGATACTTCATTGTTCATCTACTGTCACGACAATGATATGGCTTTCCTACTCCTATATGTTGATGATATTGTTCTGATGGCCTCCTCCACGAGTCTTCTTCAGCGGATTATCACAGCTCTCTGCCAGGAATTCTCTATGAAGGACATGGGACCTCTCCATCATTTTCTTGGAGTCAGTGTTCAGCGCCAGCAAAACAAGTCAGTCTCTTCCTCTCACAGCGACAGTATATGCTAAATATTCTGGAATGTGCTGGTATGCTCAATTGCAAGCCTTGCACCACCCCAGTGGATACCCACGCCAAGCTCTCTGCTGATGGTGTCAAAGTCGCCGACCCTACCCACTATCGCAGTATCGCTAGTTCCTTACAGCATCTCACCTTTACCCGTCCAGATATTGCGTATGTTGTTCAGCAGGTCTGTTTATATATGCATGACCCTCGCGAGCCTCATCTTGGTGCTATGAAGCGGATTCTTCGCTACCTTCAGGGCACGTTGGACCTCGGTCTCCACCTGCACCGGACCACACCAGCTGACCTTACTGTCTACACAGATGTTGATTGGGCGGGATGTCCTGACACACACAAGTCCACCTCTGGTTACGCTGTGTTTCTTGGGGACAATCTCATCTCCTGGTCATCCAAACGTCAGCCTACAGTGTCCAGGTCTAGTGCCGAGGCGGAATATCGAGCAGTGGCGAATGGTGTCGCCGAAGCCTGCTGGTTGCGCCAACTTTTGCAGGAGCTTCATCATCCTCTTCGCCGCGCCACCGTGGTCTGTTGTGATAACGTCAGTGCCGTCTACCTCTCCACCAATCCGGTTCAGCATCAGCGAACCAAGCATGTCGAGATTGATCTACACTTCGTCAGAGAACGAGTCGCCTTCGGTGAAGTACGCGGCCTGCACGCTCCCACTACGTCTCAGTACACCGATGTCTTCACCAAAGGTTTACCGACGTTAGTCTTCACGAAGTTTAGGTCTAGTCTTTATGTTCGTGGTGCTCCCAGTTCTGACTGTGGGGGTGTGTTGGAATGTAATCGGGCTCGTGGGCCTGTCTATCACGACTCCCCACCTAGCCTATATATGTACACTGACTATGCCTGAGTAATGCATCGAGTATTTCCCAATTCCTACTCTTTCATCCCTCCGCTCTTGGTCAGCATGGACGCCCGACCCGTGTCTCCTCCTCTCTGTTCGTGAACTGCACGATGTGCCCCCGAGGAATATAGGGGCTGATCGCACTGTGCCCCCGTGAGACCATCGAGAATATACTAGTGTGAAGCTACAGCGTCGCGCAGGGATCCCGGACCAAACCATTAACCATGTGCTAATAATCGGTTTCGTTTGTACTAGGTCGTCGCGGGCCCGAGCCCAGCAGGTCCGAACAACGACGACGTCGCAGGGCACGTCGTCGTCGTCGTACGCAGCCACGCAGGCGCACGCCACTGACACTCGGAGGGAGTTTGTCCACCGCACCAGTACGCAGCTTCTTTTCTACTCGGAGGAGTTTGTCCACGATATATATAGCTCCGAGAAGCTCGAGCCCAAAGAAACCCTAATTTCCTTTTGGGACTATTGCGTTTCTGCCCTTACTTTGGATGCTAATTGTGATTTTGCCCCCACTTTCGTCTTCAGTGCATTTTTACCCCCACTTTGTGAAAACGAAGCATCCGTTTACCCCTACTCTCAACGGCGCCTGTTAAATCTGCAGTAAACAAAATGAAATAAATACAAAAACCCTTCATAATAGGATGAAAAGACCTAGGTACCCCTTATCCTCATCCATCCTCATCTAGTCAGCCACCACCACACGGTCCGCCAGAACACGAACCCTAGCCGGAGCCGCGCGCCGCGTGAAGGTGACTGCAAGGAGGCGCGCGTGACTGCAAGGAGGGCGACTGGCAGGAAGCGGACCCTGCGGGGCGTCCAGGCCACGCCCAGGCCGTGCGGGGCCTCCGCGCCCAGGCCGCGCGGGGCGTTCGCGCCCGCCCAGGCCGCGCCCAAGGCCGCGCGGGGCCTCCGCGCCCAGGCCACGTGGGGTGTTCGCGCCCAGGCCGCGCGGGCGGCCGCCTCGACGCCCACGGCAGGTGCCGCGCGGGGCGCCCTCGCCCAGGCCGCGTGGGCGGACACCCCTGCGAGGGAGGCCTCGACGCGACCGCGCCAGGTGCCGCGCGGGCGGGCGGCCTCTCCAGGTGCCGCGTGAGGGCGACGTAGGTATGCTCTGTTCTTATGATTTGAGTTCGATTGGATTTCAATTCGACTTAGAGACCAATTAGCTTAGAGTTTTGGAACAATTTTAGCTGACCACACTGTGATTTGTAGGCCAAATCACATGGATTTGAATCTTGTTGTTAGAGTTGGGTCCTTCTTCCGTCTTCCTGATGGAGGACCAAAGACATGGCGGCAGGGTAAAACTCTGCCAACTCAAATGGTTGACATCGATAACTATGACTTGATGGGGTTGGTTGATTTCATAGCACAACACTATATGTGGGGTTCAAAGCAGTATATTTCTTTGTGGCGTGAGTTGGATGGTGGTTCTATGGAGATAAAGTCAGATGAGAACCTGCGTGAGTGGTTTCAACTTAACTTAGATAAGGAAGTAGTTCAAATCAATGCCCAGATAACTGATTTTGAGGGCCCATTGCAGTGTTCACGAACAAAATGTAGGTTTCACCCTTCTGTTAGGAACAAAACAACCCCAATTGAGCCACCCACCATTGAGTCAGCCACCATTGAGCCATCAACAAATGAGAGAACCACATCCACAACAAAAAAGAGAGGCACCAAAATCAAAAGGAAAGAGCCAAATGATGGTGAGAGTGTAGCGGTTGATGAGGAGGGCATGTATTCTGACACTGATTCACTTGTGGCACCGAGTGATAGCAGCTATGATAGTGATTTGGCTGCTTCATCTGACTCTGATGATGATTGCTCAGATCCTGAGTTTGATCCTGATGGTGAAGTAATTGATGATGATGAAGAATATGATCCTCCTGCCTTTTCTTATGATGTTGATGATCCAAATATTGGTGTAGATGTGGTATTCCCAGATACGGATCAGTGTAAATCTGCAGTCACTCATCATGCAATCTTGAACGATCATGCCTATGAGATTGTGAAAAAGGACAAGACAAGATTTAGAGCCAAATGCAATAGAGCCAATGAGGGCTGCAAATGGAAGTTTTATGCATCCACAAGTCCGAAGTACATTGGTTGCAAGGTAATTTTCAGCAGCTATTTTTGTCATTTTCAGTAGCTATTTCTGTTATTTTCAGCAAGTATTTTGGTCATTTTCAGCAGCTATTTCTGTCATTTTCAGCAGCTATTTTGGTCATTTTCAGCAGCTATTTCTGTCATTTTCAGCAGCTATTTCTGTCATTGTAGGTTAAGACAAGTGGACCAAAGCATACTTGTGGATCATTCAACAATTGTGGTGAAACAATGGCCTCAAACAAATGGGTTGCTGAAAGGGTGGTAGATTTATTGAGGGGTGACCCTGAAATGACACCAATGGAGTTGCACAATAGGCTTCAGAGGAAGTACTCCATAGATATTCCATATCATAGGGTTGTCAGAGGCAAACAGAGAGCTATGGACATCATATATGGGAAGTGGGCTGACAGTTATGACTTACTACCTACCTATCAAGCTGAGCTTCTCAGAGTTGTACCTGGAAGCATTATTGAGCTAGACACTGAAAAAGATGACAATGGTGACTTATGTTTCAACAGGTTCTTTGTTGCTCTTAAACCGTGCATTGATGGGTTCTTGCAAGGATGTAGACCGTATATTGCCATGGATGCCACACATTTGACAGGAAGGTCCAGAGATCAGTTGGTAGCAGCTGTTGCAGTTGATGGTCATAATTGGCCTTTTCTAGTGGCTTATGGTGTGATTGAGGCAGAGTCTAAGGAAAGTTGGACTTGGTTTGTCAAAAACTTGAAGAAGGCTATTGGTTCTCCTGAAGGTTTGGTCATTAGTACAGATGCGGGCAAAGGAGTTGAGGTTGCTGTAGATGACGTATACCCAGGAGTAGAATATAGAGAATGCATGCGGCACTTGTGGAAGAACATGAAGAAGAATGGGTTCACAGGTGAACTTTATGGTAAGAATATGTGGTCAGCCGCCAAGAGCTTCACAATTGAAAAGTTCAACTACTTTATGTCCAAGATAGAAGAGAAGGATCCTAGTGCACGGCCGTGGTTGGATGACAATCATCCATATGTGTGGAGTAGGAGCAAATTCTTTGAAGATTGCAAGGTAGATTACATCAATAACAACCTTTCAGAATGTTTCAACAGTTGGGTGTCCAAGACCAAGGACTATCAAATTGTTGATATGCTCGATAAGATAAGGCAAATGATCATTGAAAAATTTGTCTTGAGAGCCAAGATTGGTGCCAAAATGTCAGGAAAAATAATCCCAGCTATCATCCATGCTCTAAATGCTGAAGCCAAAACTATCAAGCACCATGATGTGTTGAAATGTGGGGCTGGAACAGCTGAAGTAACACTGAACAGATTTAGGCATGCGGTCGACTTGCAACAAAAGACATGTAGTTGTAGGGCTTGGTAAGTCACTGGAAAACCCTGCACCCATGCTTTAGCTTTCATTGCTACGCTGAGTAGACATGCACAAATGGATGAATTTGTTCATGATTACTTCTCTGTGGATATGTTCAAGAAGGCATATGCAGGTACTTTCTATCCTATGACATCAAAGGATAATTGGCCACGTGTTGATTTAGGCTACAAAATCAAGAAACCCAAATTGAGAAGAAAGCCAGGAAGACCAAGAATCTCTAGGATCAAGTCCTATCAGGAGGCCGGCACTAGTAAAAAAAGGAAGCCTTGTCCTGAATGTAATGAAATAGGTTATATAGCCAAGTATTGCCAAGGAGGTCTCACTGCTAGTCAAAAGAGGAAGCTCTCATCTTCACAAAATGGATCATCTTCACAAACATCAGTGTGAGTATTGAATTGGTACTCAATTATTCCTGTAATCAGCCGTTATTTATGTCAACTTGTTTGCTGAACCATTTTTTCTCCATAAATGAAGTGCAAGTGCAGGTGAAAGGGGAAGGGGAAGGGGAAGGGGAAGAGCAAGTGAAAGTGAAGCAGGTGCTGCTCGAGGAGGAAGAGGAAGGGGAAGGAGAGGAGGAAGGGCAGGCTCAAGCGAAACAGGAAGGGGGAGGGGAAGGGGAGGAGGAAGAGGGAGCCTGGCTGCATTGTTAGGAATAGATGCATGAATGTGATGCAATCACTGAACATGTAATATACTAGTTTCTTTTGTTGGACATGTATGATGGGGATGTGATCTGTTGGTGCCCCCTTCTCTTTTGGACATGTATGATGGGCATGTGATCTGGTGGTTCTTCTCTCTTAGATGCATGTGGATTGTCTATCTATATATATATATAAATGTGGTTTGAACTTATTTGTGTCATGATGCTGTCAAAATTTTGTTAAATTTCTGTTCATATTTGCTGAGATGTTGTTCAAATATTGTGTCAAATTTTGTTAAATTCCTGTTAATATTTGCTGAGATGTTGCTCTAATTTCGTGTCCAATAAGGGTATATTCACAAAGTTGCAAAAAAAGTAGGGGTATATTCGCAAGGGCAAAAATGTCATCTTTGACGCCGTTATGTGCTGATCACGGAGTAGGGGTAAAACTTTGCTTCGTTTAGGAACAGTGAGGGTAAAAATGCACTGAAGACGAAAGTGGGGACAAAATCACAATTAGAGTCGAAAACAGGGGCAGAAACGCAATAACCCCTTTCCTTTTTTGCAACGACCGGACTCTACGCCTGCTGGCACGATCGGTAGTTAGGCACCTTTTTTGTACAAAGGCGAGGTAACCACTAGTGTCTAGCTAGGGCACGTACTACACAGTAGTTAATACCGTAACCGGCAAGCTAATAAGTGGGATTCACTGTCACGCGGCAGCATTAGAAATGTTAGGTGGTCGCTAATGGACGGAGATGGTATAGCATAGTAGTAGGAGGCTATCAGCGCTGCACTACGGGCCGCCGGCCGCCGCCGAGGATGGACGGAGGTGGCATAGTTTAGTGTGGCAACGCCGACCATGTGGCATGTACAAAAATGCATGCCCCCGCGATGGAGCAGCTCAACGGCACCCGACCTCATTCGGCTCGGCTGGAAAAGGCGCTTTTGCCTAACCAGTCAGGACTTTCCTGGGCTCTGCGTCACGAACCAGTTCGATGATTCAATTCATTCCAGTGTCTATTCCTCCGGTTCTCCGTCCCGGCGGTGACGAGTCCCAATCGCCCTGTTACCTGATCGAAACCGGAGCCTACTGCACACGAACGGAACGGGGGGGGGGGGGGGGGGGGGGGTCCTCGACGTGTGCGTGTGTGATCGGGCCCGGCTACCTTCGAATCTTCGATCACTCACCAACCATGGTCTGAACCGAGACGCCTGATGCCGATGGCGACGCTTTTGTTCGGTGATGCCGAAGACCTAGAGACCCCGAAGCACTGAAAAAGGCCAAAGTAGTGTCATGGTGAAATCGCTGTCACCATCTTGCTTTTGCTGAAGAAGGCGCAATCAGAAGAGTGAAATTTCTCATCTGATCTGATGGGTGCTTGACGCTTCGTCCGTCTGTTTCAGGAATTCAGGTACATCGTACATGGAAAGAAATCCGGATGGCAAAAATTCGAAAAATTCGGGTTTGAGATTCAACTGACAGATCACACTCCAGATTTCAGAGACAAGTGGCAAACTGTGCTACTGAAAAATCTGAAGTCTCTTTTTCTGCGTCAGGAAATTCTGAGGCTCAATGCGTCAGGAAACTAGCTGTTGTTCTCGTTCAGATCTCGTCAGAATTTCAGATTCGGTTTTTGGAGGCTAAAAATGAAAAGGAGTTGATTTGACTGCAATTGCACATTCATTCATAGTTTGTAATCGCGTTACAAAATAACAATATGATATTACACAGCACGCCACATAAACCAATAAACGAATAACAGAATATTTCATCCCATCCTCACACTCACACATAGTTCTATCAGTAGAACAACACCCGACGCTAGTTTTTTTTCCTCCTTCCAAGAACTCACGGTTCTCAGTTCATCATCTTCTCGCGACCCATAAGCGAAGGCCGGAAGATCTATCACACGCTTCAGACCTGGAAGGGCCACGGCCAGGTGCTGGCGCCGTCCTCGCCGCTGACCTTGGCGCTGCGGCGCATGGGGTTGCCGCCGCACTCCCTGTCGACGTAGGAGTAGTACCTGAGGACGAAGGCGAGCGCGAGGGCGACCCACTCGAGGCAGAAGATGGCGACGCCGAGCCCGCCGACCATGCGGAGGATGACGGCGCCGTCCTCCTCGCGGACGTACGACTTGAGCCCGTCGGAGAGGAAGTCGGCGGTGCGGGAGAAGGCGAGCACGGCGGCGGCGCCCTGGAGGATGGAGACGACGACGGTGGCGGACATGTGGACGGTGTAGCAGCGGCCCCGGGGCGGGTCGGGGGCCGCGATCACGGCGCACCCGGCGACGGCGGCCGCCACGGTGAGCGCGTGGAGGAGGATGAGGAGGAAGCCGTCGACGGAGGGGACGAGGCGGAGCGAGAGGGTGAGGAACCCGCACCCGGAGGCGCAGCCCAGGATGAGGTAGTTGGAGACGAGGAACGCGCGGCGCGCGCGGCGGTGCTGCGGGGACGCCGAGTCCCTCGCCGGGGGAGCGATCACCGACAGGCCGCCCATGGTGTGTCTCGTCTGTCTCTCTGGCGCGCGGGGGAGCGGCGGCTGAGGAGAGCGTAGGGATCGAGGAGAGGGAGAGTGGAGGGCAGTGGAGTTGATGTGAGGAGGAGGGCAATGGCGGAGAGGTTTAAATGGGGGTGGGGGGATCGGATCCGACCGTTTGAGGAGACGGGGACGGGCGCAAGGCAACGCGCGCAACGGCTAGTTCGGAAAGCGAGGGAGCGGCTGGCCGTTGGAGGCGCGCGGCCAGCCTGGCTTTACCGTGGGCGTGGCGTGGACTGGACTGTGCCGGGCCCGCGTGTCGGTAGCGACGCCTAGTAGCGGGGCATCTTCCCGTTGCTTGCGACTTTGGCAGCTTCTTGTGGATCCGCTTCGGAGAAGAAGAAGCTTCTCCTTCTCCTGACTTACGAAATGTTTTTTTTTAAAGGAAAATGTTGCAAGTAACAATAATTTTTTGTTTTAAAAAATCGTGGTTTGGAGATTGGAGAGAGCAGAGAAGTGATGAACTTGCCGTTCCCGAGCTCGCGGTAGCCGCAAACGTGGGCCGACGTGATTAATTTGTCGACGATTTGGGCCTAGTTCCCGTACAAACCCAGCATCGACCACCTAGATGGCACCGACGAGCCCTGGAAGTGATAAATGCTAGGCCCAAAAAAAAAACGTCACGAGCACGACGCAGAACGAACGCAAAAACCTTTGTCTGAGCCCAGGTTCGAACTGGGGACCTTTAGTGTGTGAGACTAACGTGATAACCAACTACACCACCCAGACGTTGTTATAAATCAGATCAATAAAATTTTATTTATTTTATCTCCTACCGATCCTACTTAAACAGTTATCATCAGACGATCCAATCCAGTAGGCAGTAGATTTTGATCAGGATTAAAACCTTCGGTGTTTAGGAACCAATTAATATTAGCTCTTACATTAATTATCTGTTTAAATGGTGGTTTAATTTTGATGATGAATATCTAATTCAATATAGATAAGTTCACCCTCACGGATTTTACATGTTCGATTGTATAGTAGTATTCAGCAAAGATAAAATAACACGTGGTGTAGGATAGTGGAGATCTCTAGCAACGCAATACTAGCATCTATAGCTCACATATCAGAATTCAGAAGCTTGGCCTGTGGATTTGGCTTTTGTGGTCCAAAACCAACTATTGGCAACAAGCTTCTGTGAGAACTGTATATAAACACAAAAAATTGTTACAATGGGCACGCGCTTAACCGGCCAATAACTGAAAGGCTGAAACACATAAACGAAGAAAGGCCTTTTGAAGTCCGAAGTAAAAAAAAACAGTTTGAATTCCCAGTGTTTCAAATAGGGGTCCTAAAAAATAAGTGTTTCAAATACGGGCACCAAACCCCACGGTACAACAATTTAACAACCAACTTGCATGCTGCATACAAGTGGCATCACGCAATACAATTTAACCAAGCCGTCCAATCGTTCATAGCACTCTTGAGAACAATATTCGGAAGTATTCTGAATTCAATGGTACATCCACATCCACTGATAAATGGTTCAAATTGAAAGGAGTTCCAGGAGCAATCTAATTGGGCATCTGTTTGGTACAGTATCCATGCCTCTACTTCCCAAAGAATTTAGAGAGGCGAACAGGGCCTTCTTCCTCACTATCACTGCCGGTGTGCTTGGACCTTGACCGCTGCTTCTTTTCCTTCTTTGCTCTCTTCGATCTCGACCGTGATCTGGATTTCCTTGAACCTCTGTCCTCATCATCGCTGCTTGATGATTCTGATGATAAGTCCTTCTTTGTTCTCTTTGATCTTGACCGTGATCTGGACTTCCTTGAACCCTTGTCCTCGTCATCACTGCTTGACGATTCTGATGATGAGCTGGAACTAAACTCCGAAGAACTTCTGTGCTGTTAAAAATGTAAATGTGAGTATATCAAACAAATTTGACTTTTCTGTAAGCAAGTGTGCTCATAAGACTCATTTGGTAGTACAATCTTTTTGTCTTTGTTTTTGGTTAGGACAGCTCCACGGAGTGACACCGTGTTTATATTAGGTGAAATCCTAACAATGATATCCGTAAGAGAGCATATCAGAAGTTGAGGCTACCTTTCTCCTCTTCTTACTTCTTTTCTTTGCATCCTTATCCTTTCTCTCTGTTTTCAAAATTCTTTGTCAGAAGAACCATTTGACATATGAAATAAATTTAAGAAACGGGGGACAATGGAATTATTCAGAGTCTAGTGCATTAGACTGCAGGAAACATCATCTGGCAGGTTACCCATTTACCTTTCTTGGAAGAAGATGACTTTGAGTCTGACCTAGAGTGATTTCTTCCATGTGCTAGCTTCTTAGCTCTTTCTGCATCCAGTTGAGCTCTGTACTCTCTCATCATTTTATCTTTGTCAGCCTCCAGCTCACCCCTTTTCAGTTCATCTTCCTAAAAGGGACGAACATCATGAATAACTACAGAAGTACTGATAATTATGGTACTTTCTTGAAGTAACTACACATGCTTTGTCAATATTAACAGGCGGCATATGTTTTAGTGGCACCTAATGCAGGAAACCTGACAATTGCTGAAAAGGCCTTGATTGGTCTCTTTTGTAATTATCATAAGGTTTGTTTATGCAAATTAGCCAAGAATTACAATCAATTCGAAATTTGCATTATCCAAGCCAATAATACATGTCAATCAAGAAAAATAGTGTGCTAAATAGTATGATAGACTGTTGATTCGAGCACATGGCACGCAAAACTAGCATTAACTTTGTATGACAGTGTCTAACAATGGAGAACTGGAAGTCAGCAAACTAAAAGATAGGGGAGTAAAGAGTGAATGCCCCAGGAACAGGCATGTACTAGATTGCCAATGCAAAGTTCAGGTTAGCCTCCAACAATACAAATACAATACAGAGTACATGTTTTCAAGCTTTACGTGAGCAAATCAGGATCATCAACACAAGACAAACATAATTCAGTACTGCGGGAGCATGTCGAAACACTTACTATTGGGAAGACAAGAACATAAGCCTGCCCTAAACATGAAAGCACGAGACGAACTTAAGCTAATGCAAAGGAAGCGAGTTGGGTGCGCCACCGTACCTTCTGCTTCTTCTTGAACTCCTCCCAGGTGACGGTGTGCGTCTTGTTGAGGCTGGCCAGGCGCGCCGCATGCCACTCTGGAGAATGAAATGAACCGTCCGTCTGCGACGGCCCTCGTTAGCCAAAGTTCTCTGTTTTTTTCTTTGGAGGAGGGGTGTGGGTGGGTGGGTTAACAAAAATTGCTCAAAGATAGTACTATCTAATCTCATCACATAGAGCATCAGCATACTGATAGCGCCGCGGAAATCGTCAGATCAATCTGGAGCTCGGAAGGGCAGGGGACAATCAGAGATCTGGTAGAGGAGAAGTGGGGACAAGGGAGGAAGGGGACCGACCATGCCGTCTTCGGGGGCGTCCGCGGCGCCGGGCGCGCCGGAGGAGGAGCCCAGCCGCGACCGCTGCATCGCCTTGTACGCCTGGTTCTTCCCCATCTCGTCTCCCTCGCCGCTGAGCCCGGAATCTGAAGGGGAGGAGCCTCGGCGGACGGCGGGCACGGGGAGTGGAGATCCCTTTCTCTCTGGAGAGTCTGGCCTGGTGTGGCACGCGCCTGCCGTGAGTTATGACTCTGTGGATGGTGATAAGGTGACCGAGAGGCGCACAGCGGCACAAGGAGAAAGGGGGCTATCTTTTTGATGGGCTGGTGGTTTTAATCTGAGGTGAGCCGCTGGTCCTGTGATCCGACGCCCCGCAGTGGTACGATTGTGTTATGTGACTTCGACATTTTACAGCGTGTTCGTTTGGCTGGTGCTGATTTGTTTCGGGATAAGTAGACTGACTGGCCTCATTCGTTTCCACCGAATTGGATTCCGAACGGAATTGGTAAATATAACAAGAAAATCATGATAGCTACTATAAGAAATCCGAATTTATTCCGGGTCGAAAGTTGATTTACTCATGATATGTACATCAAGAGACTCGGAATCAATCCACTAATCAAGAGGTGTGAAATCAATCCGGCTCTTCGGTCTCTTATTCAACCTATCATGATGAGTAAATTAATTCTCGATCCGGAACGAATCCGAGTCTCTATCATAATTTTCTTGATATATCTATTATTCCGACCGGATTGAATCCGATGGAAGCAAACGAGCCCTAACAGGGATGCGCTTGAACAAATATAGATTTTGAACACGCACGACCAAGACGAGCGTTCTTCAGTCATATTTCTTCATCGCGTCATGTGCATACCAAATTACCGATCACCATTAACAACAAAGTTACAAACTGAGACTGCAAAGCTAATCCATTCAAATAGCTTATTCAGTGCATATACTTTTATTTATTCATTCATATTACAGAAAGAAAAGGGATCGAACTGCCCCCACTAGCTTATTTCCATTTCCGTGGCAACTGTTCTAAATTTCAGTTGCCATTTTACCTCGGTTTCAAAACTTCACCTGGTGATCGGCAGCACCGGTGCTAATTGTGAATGTATGTTAATATAACATGGTTCCAATTAACCCTAATATAAACGAAAGCTGTATGGATGTAATGTCAAACAGTAGCAAGCTATGCTGCTACTGGACAAAACTTTCTCCGCAGCAGCCAGTCGGAACTAAAAGGAATGACCGTCCTGCCTTCTTTTTATAACGTTCTGCCTGTTGATCTACGAATGAAACTACCATGAACTCACTGGGTAAGTTCCCTAAAAAATGAGTGGACCGCCGAGTTCTAACAGCCAAGAATGTGCCTGCTGTTCACATCATCGTGGCGCTTCATGCTCATTGTTTTCCTCTGTTTGTGATGCCAGCTTCACAATGTCTTCCACAAGGATATTCCCCTCTGTACGGCATAAATAAAGCATAAAGGCTTAGCGATATAGCAGAACAGAAGATATGTCGTATTCTTTTCATCAGTACGATAGACAAGTAGTGTTGAATGTAAGCACCGTTGTCTTTGGAAAGATTGCTGATAAGCTCTTGGACGCCCTCTGTTCCTATGGTGTCTTTGAGAAGATTTGCTGCTGCTGCCACCTCTTGAGGAGTCACTTTGCCATCGCGGTCCCTGCAAACAAATCGACATATTGATGGCTGTGAAATCAATTTGCAAACATTGTTGCCATGTGGCGCAGTTCTCTGTTGGTGTGCAACCCAATATGTAGTTCGAAATTAATGCATGCGCAACGAACCTACCTATCCAGTAGCTGCCAGCGATTGCCAATTCGAGCATCAACATCATCAATCTCCTTTTCTAACTTTTGGAGCATAGCATCAACCTGAAATGCAAGAAAACAATAAATGGTCACATGGATATGCTTACTACTCAACCAGTTCTGAAGCATAACATCAGGATGGTGTGTCCCTGCGTGCGCACATTTTTCAGCATATAGCTTGCAAACAAATAAAGTTAACAAGGTAGTCAGCACTGACTAGTACATAACACAGCCTCTATAGCAGCATAGGGTATCTACTTGTTTTGTATCTGTCTAGGAAGTAATTTGCAGCAATTACTTTGTTATGCCTGGATGCGTTGGATGGAATAGGCAAGGACAAGGAGGCTCTGAAGTCTGAACAACCGATTAAGTGGACCAGATGATTTCCTTGCTTAATCTCAAATGTTCTCCTGATATCATATTGACCCTAACAAACTCAGCTAACCTCAAGCTAACAAATTATAATTGACTAACAACCAAGCAACTGAATAAACCTAAAGGATAACTAAACTAAGCCTAACTTGTGGACACTAGTTTCTTCTTGCGTGAGTATTTCTTGCCCAGAAACACGTCCACAACAACTTGCTTCTACAGTTCATTGGTGTTTATTGCGTTCTTCCAATCATATCAGAAAATGGTTTAATTTGATAGGTTGAAACAAACATTTTACATCATTGAACAATGGGCGTGACTGATTACAGCTATCTGGTGGCAAATTTCTACAGTTCTACAGCTCAAAACTACCAGATGAGAATTTCTACAAACAGGGCAACAGTTCACAGTTATTCTGGTTACTGATTAACTGATATATATAGGTATTCACAGTTATTAATAAGTATTTATCTTGAAGATAAAGAATGTTGCCTAGCACAAGTTTTTAGCTGGGATGTATCAATTTGTGAAGATTTAGATGAAGAAAATAACTCCTTACCCTATCTATCAATGCTGAAGAGACCTTTTCACCTACTACTGCTTCCGCAGCATGGTCTGATTCCTCCCTAGCAGCCCTGTATGCTCTCTTGGCTTCTTCCTCACCATCTGTACCCTCCTTTGCAAGCATGTTATTATATAGTTCTATCTGTATTTCATATGAGTGTGGTCCAACATTAACTTATGCAAAACAGACAGTGCATGAATGTTCAGTGCAACACCAAATCATACCTCCTTGTTCACAAGGTTTAAAAACTCCTGGCGCTCCTTGGTAACAGACTGCAAGATAGCCAGATAGGAGAAGGTAGGGTTTATGTTGACAAATTTCTTTTCTCAAAATACAGGATTGGAATAGTAACAAAGAAAGTGTCTTGATCATACTGAAGCAGATGCAAGCACAGCCAATGCTTGACTGATGTTACAAAGCTGCTCTTTCTTGTCATGTATTTTTGCTTTCTTTAGTTCCTCTTCCTCCCTAGCAGTAGGTTCAGTCATTTCCTTCAGAGCCAAATCTTCTTCAATCGCCTTTGGCTCCTCCAGTTTTGCCTTATCTTCTTTCTCTTTCTTTTTCTCCTCTTCCTGATTATTATTCAGTATGCAAAAGCATCAGTAACAATTTATTGTCGACAGAACGACATTGAATTATCTCATAGTGGGATTCAGAAAAGTTGTATAACTATGCTGATTCTTCAGCCAAAGAGTATACATAGAAGGACATGTGACTTCATATTAAACTGGACAACTGAATTACATAGAGAAAAAACAAAAAGGAAATATACAACTTCAAGTCGGGGAAGTAATTATAAGGTGAACAAAATTAATTTCATTACTAAACGATACGACTGAGAATTTATGCAACTGTTAGATGGAAGTAATAGTGGCAAGATATGTGAACTCATGTCTCATGCTAAACCTTAATTCAAAATATGCATCTCACTTGAAAAGCACTCTCAAACAAAAAAAGGAAATATTCAAGGAGCAGGGAGTTTAATGATGCATACAAGCAAGCAAGAACAGCGACAGGTCTATGTACGCCATGCCTATTAGAGACCACTTTGCATATTACCCCCAATATATTTGGCATAAAGAACAGTAAACGGCATCATTTATGATACTCTACCACTGCAGCCCTGCTTAAGAATTGTGATAAGCAGACTCGTGTAAAATGTACATGAGTGATTCATGTTTATACTCCATAGTACCTTGATAAGTTCCTCTTGCATCTCCAGAAATTCCAATTTTCTTTTCCTCTCCGAAACAGAATCTTCAGAAGGCAGTACAGTCCCAACTGTATCGACAACTTCATCTGGCAGAGAAGATAAGGTTGCTACAACAGCCTCCTCAGGTTTCATTCTCCCAGACACGGTAAAAGCTCTGACAGGGTTTTTCAAGCACACATGAGAATTTGAATAGAATCAATACACAGCAGTACAATACCAGCAAAATTACCTCGAGAGTATTAGAAGAGATGACGGCACAGAATGATTGAGTGATAGATCCAACCAGTCTCTAAGCTGAAGAGAAAGAAAGTGTGTAGAAAAATTAACTCAGATATACTCCTTGCAAAGTAATACCCATATAATCAGTAAATAGAAAATTAAAGATGCCTACTATATCTCAAGAATTTATGCCATTGCTAATATCAAACTTTTCAATGCACAGTAACACCATTTTAGCAAAAGAAGCATCCACCAAATAAGTTGTATAGATCCGGATGCACCTTTTACCTTATGTGACAGTAGCAGTTAGTTATAGCAACAAAGCTTATAAGACAATGCCATGAGATGCATCTCAATAGGTGAGTGATACAAGCAACTTTACATAAAACACATGTGAAACATCACAGGGACTCAGACTCTCGGTAATCAACATGATTAATGAATCGTATTACTAAAGTGTGAATAAACATCTGTTGAACCACCAAGGCACCAAAAAGGATCACCGGGTATGTTTTATTTATTCAGTAACCTGGTCCTCTTTAAATAGTCTGTGAGTATCATACAAAAATCCAAAGCAAACAAACCCAAAGTAATTGAGGCACGAGCACATGTGTTAGAATCCAACTCGGATAGGGTGTCCAACTTGGCAAATTTTCTTTTGGGCACAACAAATATCATTTGGAATCTGATAAGCATACGGGTGTGGAATGGGAAAAAAAAAAGCCCCGGATGTGCAAGTAGCAATGAGCAAACCTGTTGGCGCATCTCCTCTGTTGATAACAAACCAAGGTGGCCACGTTCACGGCAAGCTTGTCGAAGCTCATATTCAGAAAGAGACTCCACACCCTCAGCTTGAATCATCTTGTCGTCATTCTTAATGCTAAAAACACAGACAAAAACTGATAAGCATAAGTGCACTATAGTGTACTGAATGACAAAATGTAACAGCACATGCAACAATTAAATGTTTCTAATTGATCTTAATGCAAGAGACTCGCATCAGTAGTAGCTATATGCAGTAGAAAGCATGCTCAAATGTTAACAATGCAATCAAATTAACTATCAAAGAACTAGAAATTTGCACACATTCAGATCATCCATCACATCTGTTCCCTTCCCTGACATTTAACATGATGAGGTGATTGGAAGACATACTCTTGTAGCTTCTTCCGAAGCATGAATCGCAAGTAGTGGTCTGTACCAAAAGGTTGGATCCCCATGTATTTACACATATTGACAAGCCGGGGTCTGCAAAAAAAGGTTGCTCAGGCATCTGATATTATTAAGGGATTAAGTATATGAAGTGCCAACCTGCTCATATTATCCAAAGTCAGCTCATCATTAAATAGCTTTGCAAAGTTCAAGATTTCTTCATTGGAGACATGCCCACCTTTCCTAACCTAGATGCAAATTTGAGTACATCACCAGTAGACAAAAAAAAATGAAGCATTCAGTGGTATGTGTTTTAAACTTGAAACTATCAATTCAGAATGTAAGAAGATGATACCTTATTCAAGAACTCATCCAGATCTTCAGCGGTCTGTTTCATTTCTCCACCACGCGATGTTTGAACTTCCTTTGCCATTTCTTTAGCAGTGTCTTGTAAAAACTTTGCATATTCCATCCTTGCTTTCAGTTTCCTTTTTAGTGCCTCCTGTATGTAGGAAAATCAATGTGTTCATAAATCATGTCAGCATTTAGTAATTATGTTGACAACACAGCCTGGTCGATCTGGAATTCTGGATCAATACCTCTTCTTTCATCTTGTCCTTAAAAGTGGATGGCAGCATGTTTGGGAACAACTTGAGGAACACTGGCAGCAAAAATTCCATGAACGGGACGATAATAAACACAGCAAAAGGCACTAGCCTGAACAGATCTGCTGTTGTACGTGTGAGCTGTTGCCTCTCTCGCCTTGTAAGGCTTTTTCCACTAGCAAGTTTCACTAACAGTCTTGATGATATCCTAACATCTGCCCAGAGTAGCTTAGTGCCCAACCAATAATGCTGCAGTGTAGAAACAAATTCATCCTTCCAATGCTTCAACTTTGCAGCCCAATCAGCTCTTACACCCACAAAAATAACATATGTCAAATGCGGCAGACAAAAAACTATCCATCAAAATAGAATTATACGGTGATGCTTCGATTTCAAGAAGGGAACAGAGACCTGCTCATTGAAGCAATTAGTCGCAAAGCAGGACCAATACCCAGAAGCTTTGCCCAGAACTTCTGTATGATTGATTGGTCAGTCTTTTGCACTTCCTCCAGCTTAGCTTTTGCCTTTGCTTTTGCAGTGCTTAATCCTTCCACTGCCTGATCACATTCTTCTGGGGACGCCTCCTTTTTTTGTTGCTTCTCCTTATCATCCTCACTCTGCTTGCCCATAATATCAACTTGAGGTTGCCCAGTTGTGTTTGATACGGTGCGGACTGACTGCAGGATACACCTGACTCCCAAGGGAAACACAAAGTTTTGTGCTCTGGAGCCGTAACCGGGAAGAGAAACCCCACAAATTGGACGACATGTGAAACCACTACTGAGGCCACAAAGGTTTTGCTTACTCAAAGTATACTGCACCTTAGCATGATTAGATTGAGCTAAACTGTCCTCTGAAAACAAACATTCAGATCTCTGATCAACATCACATCCAAATTTTCCTTGCCCAGTTGTGCTAGTGGATCGTGAGGATAAAATAGGCAAATTATTGTGCCGGAGAATATCCTTCCGCCTCCTGATGATAGCCCTCAAAGCCATTTTTGCTCAGATGCTCCTTTTCTCAAGGAAATGCCAGGATCATGCCTTTCCAGGAAGAACCCTGAAATTTGGCAAACCTCTGATTATGGCATCACCACATTTAATATGCAAACGCATGCAACAAAAGAATCTAACATAAAGTTTGGCAATGGGAAATTTATAGCAGTTCATGGACTTGTGTGATAGCACTAATAGTTCAGAATCCTTAGGAAAATACTTGCACATTACATTCATCATAAACCAACTGAGCTGTGACTTTTAATTAGTGCCATTCGAATACTTCCAATAAGATTATGAATCCTCCATGACGCAAAAAGTTCTGAAAATAGAAAATAATCCACATCATATATAAACTTTGAACCATATGAAAATCTGAAGTCTGCTGCTATGCAGACTGGATCATTTTAGGCCACTGAACCCAACAGATGACCCAAGATACTACTCGCCATTTCTGAGCATGGCTGTGGATGTGTCCGTGGGAAGATCACCCACCTGAACGTAATCTGGCTCTTGTTTGGCCAGTAAAAAAATTAACACCCGGACATATACAAACAACAGAGCATCCGATGTGTATGCTGCATCTATTTAACAACACTTAAAGGCACCTGCATTGAAAACTATGATAGCAGTAGCTGTCCCAGAAGACTGAACAAAGTCCATGGGTCACACTGACACACCAATAGCACTATCATAGAACTTTAGAAGTGTTTGTTGTAGGTGATGGTAAAACGTACGTGAGCATCCCGGTAACCAAATTTGGAAGGGCGAAAGTGCAGGCCACAAACAAGTACACAGTATGACCGAATTATGATTGATGTTGTTATGGACGCCGTGCCTTATCCCTAATCACCTAGAACAGTATCATTTTCAGATTTCAGGCATCCAGCGAGGACTAACCACTGACCCCGCCGCCTCACGTGTGCCCGAGACCGGGAATCGCAAGCGCCCGATCGAATGCCCGAGCACGACAAGCAGAGCGCCCGCACAACGCACAAGCGGAGTCCAGGAGGAATGGGGGGAGGGCGAAGGGTGAAAACAAACCGCGGCCCGGTCAAAGGAACCGATCGTGGGGAGGCGGGCTCACTCACCGGGCCCGCTGGCGGTGGCGGGGAGATCGGCCGGGCGTCAGAGCCAGTCGCGGCGGCCGCACTGGTGGCGGGGACGGGTTGGATCGGGGCGCGCGAGGGAGGGAGGAGGCAGTGGGCCGCCGCGGGGGGTGGATGGGGCGGTTGCGTCGCGTCGCGTCGCGCGCAGCTCGCGTGGGAAGCGACCGGATTGCTGGAAATGTCGCCGATTGGAGCACAGCGTTTGCGCCTTCGAGTGAGGAAGGAAGGGAAGCGGTCGGAGCAGGAATGAATATTCTCGGAACAGAGAGGAGGCCGTTGAACTAACTGGTGGGAATGCAAGGAGGAAATAGGCCCAGTCCGTCTGCAAATTCCAAAAAGGGCTGGGCCTCTGTTTGGTTCGTGTTGTACAGTACAGGGCCTATTCAAAGCAGGAGGCCGAATGGGAGTCAGACAACCCAATTTGGCTCCTAAAATCTTCAAGCATCACACAAAAAAAAAATGTCGTATCAAGTAATTCCATTTCCAAGGGGACATCAAATCGCCTCCAAACTAGCTGCCCAGCAACCTGCTACTGTCTCGAGCTACTTTTTTTTTAACACGCAGCAGACGTGTCATTCACATACAGACACACTCACGCACACACTCGTCCCTACGAACACATACACACAATTATATCCTTATGAGCATCTTCGAAAGATAAAGTTGACAAATCTTCGAGATTCGCAAAGTTGCATTGATGTTGACGGAAAAGTTGCCTACTACTAAAAAATAGCACTAGTGTCATGTCAAGAACTCGAATTTTGATGAAATGTTCCACCACCAAGGAATCTTACCAGCTTACGCTCAATTCACACCGATCTTGGGCTGCTAAAGCCTAAATGTAGTATTAATTTTGAAATGTACCAAGGGAACCGATAATTGGTCCAAAAGTAAAAATTTTGTCTATCGCCCGACTATAAGTAAATTAGGAGTTCTTGGATAGGTGTTATCTTTGTAATAGACTTTAATTTGCTATATAAGTAATTTATTTAGGAAGCATATTAAAGATTATTTCAAAGAAGAGGTTTGCTCTTGTGGTCCTCTCCATGAAAATAGCACGACTATGGAACTTGAACTTGAAGTTGTCCCCAAGAATGTAGTTGAGCTGCACGAATCTGTCACGCTCGTTGCAGTTTGCTGAAGGTAAACTGCACGGTAAATAGATACTGGATCGATGATGTTTGAGAATATATGTATTTATCCATTCATTAACCGTACACGATTGTGCATAAAACATCTACAGGTCACGCATGATGCATGCCGCCGTCCACAGCGTTTGCTTACAAGTTAACGTGGTATTGTACAAAAGAATTTGCGTACGCGATCACCAAAAATCGTATGACGACCAAACGAACCACCGATCGGGTAACCCGGCTGAAACTAAACGTCCGGTCCACCACCAGCAGCAGCTACTACAGCTCTCCCTCACGGCTTCCATGAGGCCGGCGGCGGCGGCGCGGCGGGGAACATGGGCGGCACGGCGGAGAACATGGTGTTCTTGTCGACGGCGGTGACGCCGGCACCCCTGCCGCTGTTGGTGATGGACACCAGCGCCGCCACGAGTCCGGCGTTGGCCACCAGCGTCGGCTCGTTCTGCCCGTAGCTGTTGCGCGAGTCCTTGAACCCGTCGTTCTTGTCGGGCCCGCCGACCATGGCGCCAGTGAGCAGGTTCGGGTCCGCCTTCTTGGAGTCGCGCCACTTGTAGCCGCCGGTGCACGAGTACTTGACGCCGTTTTTCGGCGTCGACGCGCCACGGTGGTGCAGGTGCCGCGGGTACTTCTTGCCGAACCCCACCACGTAGCTCATCTTCTTCGGGTTGTCCCCAAGAATGTAGTTGAGCTGCTCGATCATCACAGATACAACAGTCAGACGCCATTACTGTCAGAGAAATGCAATCTGCTGCTCGAGCCAAGAAATTTGTGCTTACCTGGGACTTGGCGAAGTCGCGGAGGTCGTTGGTGGTCATGAAGTTGGGGCCGCAGTACCAGCCGGGGACGTTGACGGCCTCCATGTAGTCGGCGTAGAGCGAGGCGAGGAAGGAGTTAGCGACGACGTACTGCAGCGGCTGGCCCTTGCCGTGGTTGAAGAGCGCCATCCCTCCCTTGGTGAAGTTGAAGGCGGCGAATTTCGGGAAGTACATGCACATGTTTAGGCTGGTGGCGTTGTGGTAGCCGATGAGCGACTCCTCGTAGGGGTAGCCGGGGTTGAGGAACATGCGCAGCCGCGACAGCAGCAGCTGGGCGCCCGGGAGCTTGTTGTCCCAGCTGAACACGGAGAAGTCGAGGATGTTGAAGAAGGCCTTGGCGTTCTTGGGCAGCCGCGGGTCGGTGGCGAAGGAGATGTAGCTGGTGTTGCCCGTCGCGTAGTACATCCAGGAGGCGCTCCACATGTACTCGTCCCAGTAGCCGGTGGAGTTGTAGTAGTACTGGATGTCCGGCTGCCGGAGGGAGTAGAGGGTGCGGTGGCCCGACTGCCGCGCGAACTTGTACACCGTGGCCGCGCCCTTGGTGAGCTTCTTGGAGTAGGCGGGGTTGTCACGGAACACGATGGAGGCGGCGGCCAGGGCCGCGGCGATCTCGCCGCCGAGGTCGGGGGCCGAGCTCACGGAGATGGTGGGGCGAGGGTACGCCATGTCCTCCGGACGGTTCCAGCAGTAGTGGTCGTCCGGCCGGCTGCCGTTGATCTTTGCAGCACCCACCTGGAGCAAATTAAGCACGAACCAGATCGATCAGTACGTGAGGCCACACTGTGCACAAATCAGTCAGTCATATCACTAGTTGAATAACAGAGTGTGAATCTGCCGTAATTACTGCTTCGCATGTTTTAGAGTGAGTTTTAGGTAGAACCAAAGTTGTTATACCCCATTTTCTGTTACTTCTCCGTTTATCGCTTTCTTGTAGTGATCAACATTTACTAGCATTTGGGTACATATCATGTGGCCGGCCATGTTCTATAATATTACAGTTAAGTTTCAAAAAAAAAGGGAAAAGTTCGATTTACAACCTTGAACTAGCGCACAAGTCTGGTTTTCAACCTTAAACTACAAAACCAGACATAAAAGGCCATCCAACTATCAAAACCGTGCAAGTTTCAACCTTTGAGCGGTTTTGGAGGTGGTTTTCCATTTTGTGAAAATGTTAAAAAAATGGTTTCATCTAAAAAATCATAACTAATTCATTTTAAATCAGAAAAATATGGAACTAATACCCAAAGTTTTATAAAAATGTCACCTATCTATTTGTGCACTATTTGGAGTTTTTTTAAATATTATATGTTCAAGTTTCTAGTTTTTATTGCTTTTTCTAAAAATACTAGGAATATGAATTATAAGATGCAGATGACTCCAAATAGTTCACCAATAGATAGGTGACATTTTTATAAAACTTTGGGTATAAGTTCCATATTTTTCTGATTTAAAATGAATTAGTTATGATTTTTTAGATGAAACCATTTTTTTAACATTTTCATAAAATTGAAAACCACCTCCAAAACCGCTCAAAGGTTGAAACTTGCACGGTTTTGATAGTTGGATGGCTTTTTATGTCTGGTTTTGTAGTTTAAGGTTGAAAACCAGACTTGTGCGCTAGTTCAAGGTTGTAAATCGGACTTTTCCCAAAAAAAATGATGTTCCAGATCACACAACAGACAAAGCAAGCGACTATTTTTCTATTCTTCTACGAACATGGCGTGGCCAGTTAAGCACATGTAGATGTTTGGAAGCTGAACCATAATCTATGATGAAATCATGTGGCAAGTCAAAAGTTGTTAGGTGTGCCCATCAATAAACTGCAGAGCTAAATTTCCAGTTGAAGACCTAGTTAACCTAATCCATGTTTTTCTGTCAACTAGTAGCAAAATTTCGAGCATGATAGAAATGACACAATATGTCAGCAAGTAATCAACATTTCACACTGCAAATCTCAGCATTTTGAGAATTTGGGCTACTGTTGGTTACCTGAGCGTAGATCTTGTCGATGGTAGGAGCAGAGGAGTTGAAGGTGAGAAGCAGATAGTCTGTGCCCCACTTGATGAGCTCCCTGACATGGTCATACTCCCCCACGGCCTTGTACTTGGCGCTGTACTCGATCACCGACCAGCTCAGCAGCGTCATGGAGAAGGCCATCGGGAAGTGGAACTTGATGTTGTCGCCGGCGTCGTAGTAGCCGCCGACGAGGCCGCCCTTGACATCCTTGGCGTCGGAGCCATCCGACAGGCCGGAGTTACCGCGCCACGGGACGCCGTTGTTCTTCGGAAGCCGGCCGGCTGTCAGGAAGAAGAGGAGTCAAAATGCTGTTAGATGAATTGAACACCATCCATTTCTCCACATTTCTTGGTCTGTGATGTTAAAGAACTCACAGCAGTAGGAAGACTATTGCATTTCGAACAGTACGAAGTCCTACGGACTATAGAGAATACTAGTAGTATATCCAAGATCTACAGGTAGAGTACAAGATCACTGCTGGAACAGAACAGTGACAGAGTACAAGATCGCTAATCATTCACCAAGATCTGCACGCACATTTGATCCAGATCATAAAGATGAAATTTTCTGCGCCATGTTAAAGAACGAATCAACTTGGTGCCCTACATGTGAGTGAACGTGCCAAGATTCCAGCTGAGAGCAATTGGGATTTGGGCATTTTCTCCCCCACATCGGGTTCAGACTTCAGACCGTCACTTTCTGCAAAAGGTGTAGTGACGCGGAAACAGGACAGAACATTCAACTAGTGGGGTTGCAGCTGTACACAGCTGTTGAGCGTACTAGCTTGGGGATACAATCGCCCTCCATCTCCAGCTTTGGATCATCAACATCTAACAGTGCAGGAGCTTAAGATAATGGCCGGTCAAACACGGCTAATTTGAGGCAACAATTTTCTACTCATACGTGCAAGCAAATTTGCTACGCTTAGTCTCAGGTTGTAGCAAAAATGGCAGATCCAAACTGATTCCAGCAGATCAGCAAGTAAATTCAACGAAGATGATGCATCAGTAGCAGAGTACCCAAAATTCACCTTTTTTTTTCCAAGAAACCCATCGCAGCACAGAAGTAAAGCAGAGGAAGATCAACGAAAGTAGCAGGGCAGTAGCACTCACATTTCTGGGCGTTGAAGAAGCGGAGCGCCTTGTGGAGCGCCTCGGTGTACTGGTCGTCCGGCGGCGGGCGGGGCTTCTTGTGGGGGATGGACTTGGCGATGATGATGGGGAGGCCGATGAGGACGAAGGCGCCGACGACGCACCAGAGGGCCCACCACAGGACCTTGCGCTTGACGACGACGCAGCCGAGGTCGACGTACTTGTCCTTCTTCTTGGCCTCCGGCGGGCCGAGCAGCCAGCTCTGCTGCGTCTCGTCCAGCTCGTGGTGCTGCCGCGCCGACAGCGCGCCGCGGTCGAGGTCCATGTTGCGGCTGTGGTCGTCCTCCGCCGCACCGTCGCCGATCTCGAACGACCCGCCCCATTGGTTCCCGGAGTACATGGCTGATACTGCTAGATGCGCCTAGGTGACGGCCGGCCGGCCGGCGGCGGAGCTGAGGTGAGCCGCGCGCGACGCCCCCCGGGGGCCTTCCCCTGGGCTTGCTTGGCTTGATCGAGCGATCGCGCGCGCGATCAGCGGCGCGGCCAGAGGCGCTTTGGGTCTATGCGGGGGAGGGCGCGGTGGCGAGCCGCGAGCCTTCTTGGCGGTGGGTTGCGGACTGAGCAAGGTGGCCGGGGGTGAGGAGTTTTGAAGAGGACCGGAGGGGGTGGTTGACCCGTGGAGGGTGGGTGTTGGCCGTGCTGCTCTGCTAGGGGTGGTTCGTTCCGCGTAGCAGAGGGAAAGGGTGGGTGGGGTGGTTTGGGGTTTTCACTTTTTCTACGCTCTGCACTTCTTTTAGCCGACTTCGCATTTATATTTTCCATTGAAATCTCTTCCTGACTACGGGTACCAAAGAGAAATGGAAACCCGAGACTCATGTGTCAGTACTTGAACATACCCCTTCGTTTTTTTATTTATATATAAGACATGATATGACAGGTACGATCCTTAAAATTACACTTATATTATTAATTTATTATATATATTGTTTGTAATTATAAACTTGTAATTATTGGGAGAGTACATATGATTAAATCCAACGGTATCAAATTTATATCATAAAAATAGGAAAAGAATTTTTGGTCAAATTATTAGTCAAAGCTAGTAAAATTTGCATCTTCATGTATGTGTACGACTTATAAACATAAACAGAGCGAATAGTATGTAGTAGGATTTAAACACCATCAAAATCAGGTTGTACTAGCGAAGAACAAAGTTTAATCATGAAATGTTAATATACCAAAGTTTCATCCATAAAATTTTGCATTTTAAATTTATTGTATTCATCCGATAGTGGTATAAGTATTATTCCCTCTCTCTTTTTTTAATTGCAAGTCGTTCAGAGTTTTCTAGATTAACGAATATATTATGTATGTAGTCTTACACTATAATTATGTGCATAGAAAAAGTCGGAACTATCTACAATTTTGGATGGAGGAAGTATTGAAGTTGAGGACGGCCAGTCTCACGATATTAGCATAAACATGTTCACAGATACTCCTCCGTCCCATAAAAGAGTGCAATTTTAGTTTTGTTAGGATATATTAGTGGAGAAATGAAAAGACTCTGATATCCTTATTTGTTTGCCAAATGCAGTAAATTTTGCCATGCAAATCAGATATGACCACTTAATTAGGAAGGTAATTAGATCTATTTTTTAGGATTGCATTCTTTGTGAGATTTTTTTCAAAAGTTGAGATTGCACTTTTTTATGGGACGGAGGGAGTAAAAGAAAACCTAGACTTGCATCTATTTTAGCTCATGCTCTACCTAACACTTCTTCAATTCAAAACTATAGGTCGTTTTGTCATTCCAAGATTCATATTTTCTATGCATTTAGATATAAGTTTGTGTCTAGATACATAATAGTAATAACTATAAATTTAGATTTGCTAAAACGACCTACAGTTTGAACAGATGGAGTATAAGTTAAAAAAATGTTAATGGATCAACTCAAGTATTTTGGCCTTGTTTAGTTGGTTGAAAAATTTGCAAATTTAACTGCTGGAACTCCTGTAGCACACTGTAGCACGTTTCGTTTGTTTGTGGTAAATATTATCCTACCATGGCCTAACCAGGCTCAAAAGATTCGTGTCGCAAAGGACATCCAAACTGTGTAATTAGTTATTTTTTTACTTATATTTAATACTCCGAGCATATGTCTTTTGACGTATTTAATGTGATGTGATGGAGAGAGCGTGGAAAAAAAGTTAGAAATTTTAGCCATTTAAACCAGGCCTTCGAAGAAGTGTCATGATACAATCCACGAGCCGAAAGAGACCTTGAGAAGCTCCAAATATTCACGGATCCTTTACTATCCTCCACCAAGGTAGTCATATACAAAGCTGTGTGTGGCGTGTACCCATTGCAAAGCTCCCATATTTGGACCGCCAAACTTTAACTGCTTCTCGTTGGAGGCGCCATTGCTTGGGATCCGTCATCCGTCCACTCACCAATCACCACAGTCCACAGCGACGCTCACGCTGCCAGGAAGGGGCCAGCTGCAGACACAGTGACTTCGTTCCATGGTTTTCATTTGACTCCGAGGCCGGCCCAGGGCCCCAAAAGCGAGTGAAGATCAGTGGCACATCGCTTTTTCCATGCCTTCGTGTTCGGTGACGGGGCATATTTTTCTGCTGGACGCAGCGCGGGCGCGGGCCTGCCTGGTGGTGGATGCGCGTGGGGAAGAAGAGAACTGGACATGGAGCTCGCATCGCATCTGCTTGTCTCCAAACCTTCACCTCGGCTCCAATGATGGGCAGTTTTTTAAGGGAGCATTTTGTCATGCACGCAGGTGTGTAACATGCCGAAACAATCTGTCCGCATCACCTTTTGGTGTTCCATGTGCCTGTTCTGTGGCCACTTTCCAGAATTGTTTCCAAGAACCTACTAGTGTGGTGAGTTGATGCTGCTGTGTAGGGCCACGGGTGTGTGGTTTGCCCGTGTGCTCACTTTCAGAACACTGAGACTGTTGCTTCAGTGAGATTACCCCTGATGGTTACCGCTAGAGTTTGCTCACATGGTTAGGAAGATTTACTGAAAACTTCAGCCTGAACAAGACTTACAGGTTGGATGGTACCAAAAAAAAAAGTCTAGTGAAAAACTTTGCTTCGACTGACACTGTGACGCACAAAGAGCCAAGATTTCAGTGGGAGCCAGAATGTCAAGGAGGGTTAACCAGGCAGAAACGGGCAAGCTCTCAACAACCATGTGCGGATGCGTGTCGGTCGCCATCTCGCCGTGGTCAAATATGGGAGGGCCGGAGGGGGACACATGATGATGGAATGCGAGCTTGTGAGGCATGCAACAGCGGCCTCTTTCCGTCCTGTTCCTCTGATTTCTTTACGATTCCCAGCATCCGCATATGTTCAGCCTGGCGAGAGGCTGGCACCAACCAATTATACAATCCATCTCTTGAAACCTTTTTTTTTAGGAAAAAAAATCCCGTGGCCACTAGGAGATCGCCCGCTGGATGCACGCACAGTCTTCCAGCCACAGCCAGTTTCGTGTGTCAACTGGCAAAAGCCATCGTCTAGCGACCGTCTCTACAGCGACGTTTCACCGGAACAGTGAAGGTCGGTAACGGGTATTTTTTCACCATGAAATGAGAACTGAAGCTCAGACTGGGTGGCTGACGTTTGGGTGTCTCGACACACAACGCCTCAACGACGATTTAGCCCCAGGAGATACTGTTCTGAACCAAAAAAAAAATTCAGAAGCAACCTGCTAATTAATCAGCAGAGTTTTGTTGGTGTGAGTTGAGCAAGCAGTGCCAATCATTCAGAAAATCAGAATTGAGCCGGCGTCGGTTACAGTGAGCACACAACGGATCGGATTGATTAGAGGATCGAAGCGGACATGCCACTGGCCACGGGCTCAAAAAGAATATGGTTATCGAGTTGTTGTTAGCGCTAACCCATGAGCAAATAAGATACTCGCGCGCGCCGACAGAAACGGCGAGCATACGTTGCATGGAGTGATGGATGGGGAGGTTTTTGCTTTTTTAAATTCGTCACCGACAGTGCCAACTACCCTGATGAGACCAACAGTGCCCCGCTCCGTGTTCGCTCGCAGTGACCGACGGTGAAGCTTCCTTCCTAGTTGGGCCCTCACTGCCTGTTGCCGAAACAGGTCAAAAGTTCTATACGGGCCTTCTTGGCAAACATTAAGGCCTCGTTTGGCAATGCAGGTATCAACTGGTATTGCGGCCCAAACCCCGCGTCGGGGGGAAACGAGCCCACGACGGGATGACCTCCCCTGCCTAGCCCAAATGTGCATTTGGCAAAATAGGGATGAGATTGAAAACAGCCCATCACCTGCCGACCCACGCGTGTTTCCAGCGACTCCATCGCACGCCGGGAAAGAAAAACGCTACGCTCGCGTCTCCGTCTTTCTTCCGATTCCCTCGCGCCCCTCTCCCTCGCGCTTCCTCGCGGCGCCGCCGGTGAGCTGACGACAGCGGACAGTTGTGCCTCCGCCTCCGCCTCCTCCTCCTACTCTTCCTCCATGCCCTCCCCCAACTCATCCTCCCCGTCGTCTCAGTTTTTTTGCTAGGGTTCAGCGGCGGCGGCGGCGGCGACAGCGGCGACGACGATTGCTGCTCCCACAGTCCCACTCCACCTCAGATTCAACTCCTCTAGGTGCATATCCTCCTCGTCCCGTCCACTCTCTTCTCCTTCTGCTCCCCTTCTTGGTAGGGTTAAACACATGCTCATATGCTATCCTAGATCCACTAGGAGCGGCTTCTTGGTATGCTCATTCGCACACACGTAGGCACACTGGTGTGGATTTTTTGCATTGGTTAATCTCAAATTATTCCAACTAGCTGCTACTGGTGAATCCAGAGTCAACAGGTGTTTCGCTGTTAGTTGTGCATCAAGAGTCAGCATGAAAAATTCACAGTTTGTTTGAGTACTTTTATAGTACCTTGACAACAAACATCGCTAGTAATTAAACCCTAAACTCTCGAACATGCTCAGTTTGTTTGGAACATTGGATGGATGGTGCTGCTGTAGTTCTGTATGTGACTGGACAAGTAGAAAGCAGTGTGTGGCAGCGTCGGATCCAGCGGACTGGTGCCCCCTGCAAAGCTTACATGCATGCTGCGGTGCCCTGTCCATTACTTAAGTAAATTAGTGATTACTTGAGTGTACTATGCCTTTGAAAATTCCATGTACCACGAACCTTTCTAGTCTAGTAATTATAAACTTTGAACAAGCTCATTACTTGGTTTATTTAAAGTGGTCTTGACTCAGCCAACAGGAACAGGTAGTTACAGCTAGTTTATATGATTGACTGCTATTCCTGGTGGCATTTTTATTCCTATGGTATGGGATTGTTTTGCTACTAAAGTGGGGTTGTTAACTCTAAATTATATAATAACACTGGAGACTCAAATTTTATATTAGTTCTCTCAATTCTCTCAAATGGATTTCTGTAGTTTCAATACTGTAGTCTACCTATATGATTTCAGGAACCATTATAGTTCTTTAGGCTTTCAGGAACAATCACCACCACTACTTTTATTTTTTTCTTGGCAGATCTCCTGAGCTGATTTTGAGCTGGTCAAACATTCGCAAGAAAATTCAAAGCTATTATCCAAAATTGTGCAGTCCCCTGAAAAGACCCTGGTAGTCTGTTTCATCTATTTCTGTTGCTGGCATAAATTCTTTAGGAAACTTTTCTTTCCATGATGGAACAACATGCCACGGTTTTCTTTACTTATTTACTTGATGCAACTAGGACTAGTAAGGATGCTGCTAATCTTTCAGATATGCGAATAATAGGCTAGGATCAGTGGGTTTTCGATACAGATTATCATAGTATAAGATCCCTTATTATGTTTTTCTATCCATGCTTAGTGTTCTCTTCACAAATGTTATTTGTAAATGCTTATCTGAAACATTTGAGAGAGCTCAAGCTTACTGATTGTGATGGATCACCTCACTCCTTTTCTTAAATGATGATCTGGCCATTTCATTTTCAACATGCATGCTTTTATTATTTTTGTAGAACAATGGGTTCAAGGGTTGAGGAACCGGTCTCACGTTTATTATGGTTGAGGAAGGAAATTATAAGTACTTGCAGCTTTTTGTGTCCTTTCATCCAATTTCCTGTTATACTTAGTGAAATCACTTGTTTTGTGCAATTACCTTTGTTAATATTTGACCAGATATAGTTTATTCAACGCTAATTAGTTCTGTCCAGTAATAGTTTGTGTGCATCTTGAAAAGTCAGCTTGTGGTCCTGCAGTTTTTTGCCTGCATGTTTTCAGCCTTAAAAGTTAACCAATTTGATTTGTCGAGGAAAAGTTAACCGCTTCGGATGCAAATGTGAGCTAAGAGTGCACAAATACATACGCACAGTAGTAGTCTGGGAGTAGCTACTTCTTTTAGGTGGGGTCAGGTGGACTCTTATCGACATGTTCTTTGCATTCCGTATCGCCACAAGATTTTGCACTGCATATATTGATCCAATCTCAATAGTGCTTGACAAGGGTGAGCATGTCACCGATCCTAAAAGGATTGGATGCAGATACATCAGAATGAATTTCTTCATTAACCTTGCAGCAGCATTACTAGTTCCACATGTGCGTGTCTGTTATAAGAAAACTGCACAACCGCACTCAGAAGAAAGTGGTAGATGTCTAATTACTGATAACTAATGCACCTTCCTCACATGTGCAGATCCTTGCGTGAGCAATACCATCTTTGAGCTTCAGACATATTGACACCTCTTTGTTTTTTTATCATCTTGGTCCAATCTGAAGTTAGATTACACATTGTAACGCTTTGGCTAGAAATTATCGAAACAGTGCACTTTTTGGCTAAAAGTGGGTGGAATGGAAGTTTTGATAACCTAAAAGTGAGCCTTTTCATTATCTTTTATTATACTGAGAAATATCATATTCACAAAATTCAGTAAAATTACTGGAGTAGTGTGTAGGTAGCCCAACCACAGCAACAACAATCACCTAATGCTTGTTTGAACATTGAAACACACAAATTTTGCATAACTTCCAAATGATTTTGGAAAAAAATTCAATGTTCTGTTCAAAGGACCTTACCGTGGGAGTGTCTCAGTTATGAATGATAAATATAATGCTGGATTGCATTTTTCTTAATCACTTGTTATTTGGACTTTGCAGAGGAAGACAACCAGTCGAGTTGTTTGACATTTTTCTCTGATCTCAATGCAATTGTAGCTCATAGAGATGGATCTTACCCAACTGGAGAAGTTTTTGGAAATGGTGATTAACAGGTGGTGTATTGCTCACTGAGAGGCAAACATCATGTTTCACATTTTGTTATATTTATATTTGCACTTTTGAAGACATGTATAACTTCTGGTTTGGACATATCTTAGTATTATATTTTTCAAATGATACCGCTGTTGGGACTGTTGGAAATGAACTTACTGTTGGAAATGAACTTTTGGTTGAAAAATAAAAGTTATGTACTGAGAGGCAAATACTGTATTTCCAAATGAGACAAAGTATTAGTACTGTACTCGGTATGCATCGTGTGCTTTGCTGTTCTCAAAGAGAGTAATAAACTAGATGGCGCTGCCAGTACATGTCTTTTCTTTTACATGTCTTGTGACTAGTAGGACCGACTAAAGTTGTAATACTCTACTATCCAAATGACGCAAGTTAGCAAAAGGGGGCTAACCCAAGCGATAATAATGGAGGGGGGATTGGGTGATAGGCAGGGTTTGACCCAACCCACGCGTGGGATATGTCCCACCTGTATTCTGCACCTTGGCTGCCAAACGAAGCCTAAGCTGGGCCTCCTCCCCTCTCCCTTATGGGAAAATCTAAGGAAAATGTCCATTCCACAACCCTCATCTATAGACGCTGTCTGAGTTTTAACCCCCAACCGCAAAATCAGGTATTGGACACATATGAACTATCGAAACCGTCCGCTTTACCCCCCTCGGCGGTTTCTGAGGTGGTTTTTGCTGACTTGGTGGCGGGTTTTTAGGTGGTTTTTGCTGATGTGGCACCACATCATTGTACAAATATTTACTCATAACCCCTTAAACACCTATTCTCCTCGCAGAAAGGTCCCTCGTCTTCTTCTACCTCCGGCTTGGTCCCTCACATCCTCTCCGGTCGGGGCGAGCTCCCTCGATCCACCGCTCCCCTCCCTTCCTATTCCCTCTCTCTCCCCCCCCTTATTGCCCTTCTCACGTCCCCAAGCTAGAGCTCCGCCTCCCACCTCCCGCGGCGGAGAATGAGCCGCCGCCGCCTGTTGCCCTCCGCTCCAACCACCGCCTCCCGCCCTAGAGGAAAACGAGCTGGGGAGCAGGCAGGGGTTGGCTGCCCATCAGAAAGTGAGAGCGTGTGGGCGCCGTGTTGGGGAGAGAGAGGTCCAGGCGTTGCCGAGGAGCTCGAGCCGCTTCCCTGCTCCTCCCCCGCATCGCCAGATCCAGACGTCGTCGGAGTCCGGAGCGCCATGATTGGCCGGATCCGGCCGTCATTCCTCCACCGTGCCGGAAGCCGCCCTCGCACCCCCACCTCCGTCGTCATGCCCCTCCTTTGCAGTCGCACCCCGCAGAGGAAGAGGCTTGCTACCACCATGCGTGGACGCCATGGACAGCGACGTGGAGCAGGGGTAGGCGAGAAGGCCGGCCAGGAGCCCCGCCGAGGAGGAGAGGCGCGCGGGGATGGGCTGCCGGCCTGCTACGCGCGTAGGAAGCCATGACAGATTGGCCATCGTGCTCCTCACCTGGATCCGCCGCCGTGGCCCTTTCCTTGTGTTCGTCGACGATCAAATCGATGAGGGCAGGGGAAGGGTGTCGCCGGTATGGCTGTCTTCGATGCCGGTGCGCACGAGGTCGAGGGACGTTGAGAGGGAGGGAGAGACAGCGCGGAGCAGCGGTGGGGCCCCAGATCCAGCCACAGCTGGAGTCCAGAGCGCCATGATTGGCCGGATCCGACCGCCGTCCCTCGACCACGCCAGAAGCCGGAGGTAGAAGAAGACCAGGGACCTTTCTGTGAGGAGATTAGATGTTTAGGGTGTTATGAGTAAATATTTGTACATTGTGGCAGCAAATATCAATGATGTGGCACCATATTAGCAAAAACCACCTCACAACCTGCCACATCAACACAAAACCACCTCAGAAACCGCCGAGGGGGGTAAATCGAACCGTTTCGATAGTTCATAGGTGTTCAATAACTGGTTTTGCGGTTGGGGGTTGAAACTCAGACAACGTCTATAGATGAGGGTCGTGGAATGGACTTTTTCCAAAATCTAAATGCCGAAATCTCGGCCAACAGGCCTTACGCGAGCCCCCTCGGATCGGCCTCGGTCAAAAAAAATCAGACACGCTGCGAGTAGAGAGGGCGATGCCGGCGCCGCTACCCCTCACCCCCACCCACACCGGTATAGTGGTGGCACACAGACGCCAACGGTGCCCGCGGCCACCGGAGTGTAGGATGGCGGCGCGTCGGCTGCTGGAGGACACGCGCCTTGCGATCCGAGGCAGACGAACCCTCCTGCTGACAAACCAAGGTGAGTCACTCTAGGGATTTGGGGGGTTTTAGGGAGTTAGATTATTCGTGGGATCTTAGGTTTTGATTTGGGGATGGTGGGATGAGGTGCGCGGGTGGAGAGAGGAGGAGGATGACCCTGATGGACTTTTCAGCTGGATACCCAGGATTGGACTTTTTTCCCTGCACTGGCAACTTTGTGTCTTTTGCGAATGCTAGTTCTTTGTGGAGGGTGGTAACTGGCGCTAGCAGATACATATGTTTAAAAGCACTAGGTAACATGTTGATGTCATTTAGTAATCTAAAACTACTCATTTAGCATTTTGACTGTTATGTAGAAGAGAATCAAATTTATCAGTAATATATGCACATAAGCATAATGCAGCAATCTATGCATACAAGCAACAAATTTATTTCGAGATTCTTTGTGGAGGGTAGGCACGGGATGAGGTTCCACTAGGTAGCATGTTGTAGATTCATCTGCTTGATAATGAAGAGGTATTTAAACTCAAACGCCATGCATGTCGGAACTTGCGTGGTGTCAAGTGGTCCAAAGCAAAAGAGGAAAAATATTATGTCGCTGTACATTGGGATACATTTCCAAAACTCAATTTTCTTGTCGTCTACTGTCCTTTATTTTTATCTCAGAGACTGCAACATCAGAGAGGCACTTCTCAGATTTCCACATTACACATCCAAGCACAACGGAGCCCTCCTTCAACAATTTTCACATTCCCGCAACAGTTTATCACCGGATTCAGGCAATTTGGAATGTGAGCTCAGAGATTTTTTCAAGCTCACTTCCTGAGAGCAAAACCATAATTGGTGAAAAACCCTCACATTTTGTTTATTTTTTCAGTCATGACCGTGGGCTATTCACAATCAAGGCAATCCAATATTGGGATCGAAGCAAGCTGCCTGTTCTCAAGGTATACGACGAGTTGAAATTGAGGAAGACTGATTTGGGAATGGATCAACCACCAAATAAACACTGTAGACTGGAGGTGTGTGTTTAGGAAAGAGATGATCACAAATGGTCATGACCGTGGGCTATTCACAATCAAGGCAATCCAATATTGGGATTGAAGCAAGCTGCTTGTTCTCAAGGTGTACGACGAGTTGAAATTGAGGAAGACTGATTTGGGAATGGATCAACCACCAAGACTGATTTGGGAATGGATCAACCACCAAATAAACACTGTAGGTTGGAGGTGTGTGTTTAAGAAAGAGATGGTCTCAAATGTATAGCTGCATCCACACAGTTTTTGTGCAACTGGAAGTTGAAAAAGTTTGAAGTGTAAAAGTCGCCCCTTCGACAGCAACTTTGCTGAATATGGAGCAGATAGTTATGAATAATGTTTAGCAACTTATGTTAAACGGAAATGTCAGGTGTTTAGCAACTTGAGTTAATAATGGTGCTCCATCTCCAAAACAAGCCGCAGTTCGCGCATGCATCATGATCCTCGAGCAGCTGATGAGGAGGTAACATTTTTACAGTAACTCAACATGGACTCATTTTTTTACATAAGAGCAGCAACAACAACTTGCATGGCAGGATCACGAAATAAAATTTTAGAAAACTTATGCAATGCAAACAGAGACTTGAAACAGAGGACACATTCAACAATATTTCAAAATTCACTACACATATATTAACTTTATCCACACATCGTGGCAGCCACACAAAAACAGAATTTGCCACTAGATAATAAGCAAAAAATTTGCTACTGAGCACCTATCACCAAAGAAGAATCTTCATGCGGTGCTTCCCAATTTAAGTTGTTGCTGCTGCTAAGTACCAACCATATCACCAAAATCAGTCTGCAAATCACCTCGGTTAAGTTGTTGCTGCTGCTGAGAAATGAATTTGTTGAGCCCATAGGCTGATTACTAAAAATCTATAATAATGTAGCAGCTGGAGTAGCTACATGATTAAGTAATAGGGCTTTAGGCAACACAACGTTTTCATTGTACTTATCATGATCAACATATGTAATGCCGATAGCATCCAGCGGCTCAACATTCAAATCAAGAAGACAACCACATCTTCAATCTGCAAAACAAAAATTCAAAAAGATCAGGCTGGCATATTTGGTGCTAGGATCAGAGATTAAGTTTGTTAAATCATACAAAGTACACATAGTTGCCATATGAGATGCAATATGGGTACATAAACTAGCAATGAATAGTAGCAGTAGCAATACAGGAGCATATGAGGTGCAATGAGCAAGTTGCCACCCTAGCAATGATGCCACCAAAAAAATACTAGCAGTGAACAAGTTGTCAAAAAAAGTACACAGACACCATAGGTTTCATACAAGTTGCAGTATCACCAAAAAATCATGCAGATCGAGAGCAACTCGAAGCGAAACTGCAGAGGTAAGCTGCATCAATCACAGTGGAAATTATCTGATCTCGGAGGTGATTCCACGCAGATGGCAAGGGGAGGAAGCCGCATAAGGAGGAAGGGGCGGCAGCCGCAGATTGAGGTGAGGGATGAAGTCGCAGAAGGAGGGGCGAGATGCGCCAGACGCAACAGAGCTTTAGACAACTCAGCAATTTCATCTTGCCTAACATCATCAGCGTCTAGAATGTGAATACCATCCGATAACTCAGCATTCAAATATTGTGTTATTACCTCTACACTACACCCAATGACAGAAGTTATTTTAAAGAGAAGCAGGGTGCCATGTTGGTGCTAGGATTACAGATTATATAAAAAAAGAAGTTACCATCTAATATAGGGGAAAACAAGTTCATGGGATATATGTATGGATAGAGATACACCTATCATATGAATTGTCACCCAAAAGTAAAACAGACACATACAAGTCGCCATATGAGTTATGATATCAGCCAAAGTCATGCAGAACACAACTATGTGAATTGTAGAGGTAATAACACATTAACACATAGTTCTTCATCACAAGGGAGCAAGAGTTAAATTTGTAGAAATAATTTTGTCTCTAATCAAGCTACTAGCAATTTATACATACATTTCTTTTTCTCTTACCAAGGCGGTAGCAACTTATACAAGAATTTCCTTTTTGATCTCACAAGTCAGTAGCAACTTACACAAGAAACTAATTATGTCTCTAATCAAGGCAGTAGCAACTTATGCAGAAATTTCTTTTTTCTTTTACCTCAGAAGCCAGTAGCAAATTATACAATAATTTATTTTTTTAATCTCATAAGCCAGTAGCAAATTATACAAGAAAATAATTTTGTCTCTGATCAAGCCACTAAGCCAGTAGCATCTTATACATGAATTTCTTTTTTTATTCACAAGGCAGTAGCAACTTTAATTTATACAGGAAAATAATTTTGTCTTCGATCAAGCCAGTATAGCAACCTAATAATGGAATTGCGTTGCCACACTAACAAAGAACAACTTGACACCCACAAACAAGTTCACAGACAAGTTGAATTGACACACAAGTTGCCTCGTCTGCCTGGCTACTGAAAATTGATCTAGAAAACTCGTAGAGTGTCGAGTAACTGATGCAATTTACCAGCTGTTGTTTGCTTCATAGAAAAATCGAAGTCACAATGAGATGCTGGAGAGTTGCCCTTTAGCTTGAGCTGAGAAAATTGCAATAGAGCCAAGCAAGCTGGCGAGCTGAAATTCTGAAAACGAAGGCAACAGCTTCTCGCAGGCAATGAGTTGTGAAGAAACACCGGACTTCAAAGCTAATTCCTTGATACGCCTTGCCTGACACACAAGTTAACAAGTTGCAATATCAGCCGAAAATCATGCATATATGCATAAATCAAAGGTAAATCGCAGCAACTGCATCGGAATTTTTTTGGTGGAACGGCGGCATCGGGACCGGAAATACTATGTGTCGCTTCAGCGACAAATTCGCCAGGCATCGCGCGCGGTCCGCGGTTTTTTTCTGGTCTGCGGTTTTTTTCTTCCGGCTTTTCTTTCTTCGGTGGTCTGCGGTTCGCGGTTGTTTTTTTCTTCCGGCTTTTCTTTCTTCGGTGGCCTGCGGTTCGCGGTTGTTTTTTTTTCTGGTTTTTCCCCTTCCGCGGTTCACGGTTCGGTTTTTTTTCTTCCGGTCTTCCTTCCGTTTCTTTGTTCCGTTCTAGTTTCTTTTTTTCCTCCGTTTTTTTTCTTCCCTTTTTTCTTACGTTTTTCTTCTTTTTGTTTTTTCTTCCTTTTTTCTTACGTGACTTTTTTTGTTTCCTTTTCTTCTTGCGTTTGCGTGATGTCTTCTTTTTCCGTCTCGTGTGATGTCTTTTTTTTCTTCTCGTTTTTTTTATTGAAAGTTAAAATAGAAAAAATATCACCAATCACATGTTTTGAAACTCAGACATTCAAGTAAGAAGATAGCTAGCAACTATTGTACCACACAACACTTCGTGACTACATAGAGTTACAGATCATTTTAAGTTATTTTTTCATTCTTTTCTTTTTCTCCCCTTAGTTTATTTATTCTGACACTCTATTTATCTGTTCAAGATGACATACAAACTTGTTCTGACTATAATAGGATCTTGTTCTGATCATTGTTCTTATTTGTTCGGACACTTTATTTTATTATTCGAGATGACATACAAATTTGTTCTGATTATAATAATAAGTTGTTCTGACTATAATAATATCTTATTCTGAGTATAATAATAACTTGTTCCGTCTATAATAACAATTTGTTCTGACCTTTGTTCTGATTTGTTCTGACACTATATTTTTTTTGTTCGGGATGACATACAAACTTGTTCTGACTATAATTGGATCTTGTTCTGATAGTTGTTCTCGTTTGTTCTGACACTTCATTCGTTTTGTTCTGACGATAATATAATATATAACATTAATTAAAAATTACGAATAAAAAGTTTGTCAAAATATAGTCAAGTGGGATCTTGTTTCAAATTTTTTATTATCAGAAATTCAATGGTGCAATCGGAATTTAATTTTGATTCTCGGTTTATGATTTATAGATTTTTTTAATTTCAAACAACTTGCATGCAAAGGTGACATCATCACCTTTTGTTCGACACATATACATATTTGTTCCGGCAGTTCATATAACTTGTTCGGTACGTATAAATATTTTGTTCTGGTAGTTTATAAATTTTGTTCTACGGTTATGTAAATATATAACCCTAATTAAAAAATACGAATAAAACAAGTTTGTCAAAATATAGTCAAGTGGATCTTGTTTCGAAGTTTTTATTGTCAGAAATCCAATGGTGCAATCGGAATTTAATTTTGATATTTGGTTTGTGATTTATATATTTTTTAAGTTTTAAATAACTTTTTAGATGATGATGACATTATTATCTTTGACTTTTTTACATGCATGCATTCACCCACAGTACTGCATGCTGCGCCTCTCTTTCTCCGGCGTGTTGGTTCCTTCAGCGACAATATGTCTTTTTGTCGCTGAAGCGATGCTATCAGCGTCCCATCGGGACGGTGCGGGCAGGGGCGGCGCCCAGGAAATTGGGGAGAGAGTACGGAACGAACTCTGTGTGCAGACAGATCCACAGTTCCCGCGATCCGCTCGTTGCAGATTGTTCCCCTCCTTCCTCTGCCCGGATCGAATCTTGGATTCTTAATAATTGGTCGATCCAGCCCTACCACTGCACCTTGGATGGCACCTCCGTGTGTGTTGCTCGAACGCCAAGTGCGGTTTGCGGCGGAACCACTAGCAACAAGAACCGGAGCCACGAGCGCATGCATTATCGGAGGATCCGCTGGCGGCGCGAACGACGACGAAGCGGCACCGACGATTGGCGGTCCGGTGATCCAGCTGCCGCGTTCGATCCCCATGAAAGACATCCTGGAGGCCATGAAGCCCGAACCGGCCGTGTCAGATCCCCCGAAATAAGCCGCTTGCGCATGGTGAGGCATGTGATGGGCCTCATGGGCGGACCAACAACCGGCATGATGATCTCCTGCACGGACAAATCCCTCGTCCTCCTCTACGCCGGCTCCTACCAGCCAGGCTCCTCAACCTCCCCTTCAAGCGGGTGCTACCTGGTCTACGACGCGTCCGCCGACTCCCTCACCGCCATCCCGCAGCTCCCTGATAAGGACACTTTCCAGGCCCTTGGGCGCGGAGCTGGCATCCTCAGCCGCGGAGAGGGCAGGTACGATGTGGCAGAGTTCGTCGCCGGGAAAAATGGCTTCTCCGATGCTGCGCTCTTCCTGTGGCGGCAGTGCCCCAACCTGACTGGAGACGACAAATGGATCCGGAAGGCGGTGCGGCTACCTCCTCAGGTGTTCGTTCCTGAATACTACTTCAACATCGACACCACGTTCTTGTATGCAGGTTCTTCCATTTGTTGGGTCGATCTCCGCAAAGGCGTCCTGATCTGCAACATGGACGACGTCGAGTCAGCAGCAGAGCCCGAGTTCACGTTCGTTCCATTGCCGGAGGGCTATTCGCTTGATATCCCTGCAGGCAGAGGCAAGCCCCAGCCACGGCCACAAGAGTTCCGCACCATGGGCTGCGCCAATGGCGGCAGCGTCATCAAGTTCGTCACCGTGGCCGGTTACGGTGAAGCGTGCGACATCAACGACCTAGTGCTGAAAACCTGGACTCTCACACCGGACTTGAACACGTGGGAAGAAGGCACTCCTCTACCTGTCGGGGATCTTTGGGCAAGCGAGAGCTTTCGTGCAAGGTCCTTGCCGCAGCTTGCGCCGTCGCACCCTGTCATCAGCACCGACGAAGAAGAAGTTGTCTATGTCATTCTGAATGAGTTCGATCGTGTGCATGGCTATGACAATTACGGGGAGAATTCTGTGGAAATCGTGCGCAAAGCCCAGCACGTGCTTCGCCTCGACATGGTACAAAAGAAGGTCCTTCACTCGACAAAAATCATTACAGATGATACGACACCAATATTCACTGATCTCATTGCTAGTGAGTTCGCTGTGTATCTGCAGGGCTCAAGTTAAAGGGCCATCAATTATTGTCCATTTGGAACATGGGGATTTGTTGTTGATTTCTGTAATAACTAAGTTGGTTCTTTAAAATTCTTGACATCTTTTTTTTTTCAGCGTATAATATGGTTGCACGTGAGATTGTGAGCACACGAGTTTTAATCTTTCTGTCAGATGTTTATCGTTTCTGTCGCTTGTTCACAGCGTGTTCAGATGTGAAGTGGTTCAGTCATTGTCTGTTGTGTTCACAGTAATGTTTCACAGCTTGTTCGGATGTTTGGAAAACTGAGTCCAATTTCCTCCATAAATTAAACTCGCAACATCATCCTTATACTATTAAAACTAAAAGACAAGAAAGCCTGCAATGCAATTGACGAATACTATTAAAACTAAAGGAACCATAGGAACTTCCGCCTTATGTTATCCTTGATGAATTTCGAAAGCGCTAAATGAACTGACAAGAAAGCCTGCAATGCAATTGAAAAACTAGAATAATGTCAGATCCGATCTTACGTTACATTTCCATCTCTTGTAAAGTTAAAGATTTTAAATGGTTCCTGACTTTATTTGCAAGATTGGTGATTTTTTCTCTCTCGTTTTCACAATTTTAGACCGGTAATGTGAGATGCAGCTTTGTACTTACTTTACAGGGCACTCCACTAACTAATTCAGCTTCAGCACTTGTTGCTATTAAGAGTAAGCCACAAACGTCAAGAAGCTCTGTTGTCCGGTACAAGGGCTGCCCGTGTTCAACATTTGGGGGCCTACAGGGAAGACTACGATGGAAGAAACAAAGAAATATTAGGGTAGAAAGTATTGAATTGAAAAATCAGGGTAGAGTATTGAAGTGAAGGCAAAGGATAAGAGAAGGACCTCTTTTAATTGTCTGTGAACTCTGAGTGCTTCAAGAATGCTTTCAACCCACCTGTGAAAAGCAACATGAGAAATCGTGCAGGGTAGATTATGCAGTAATCAAGGGCTGCACAATGTATGTCGAAGACACCAGTTGGCAATGATTAACATCCCTGACGTGCACATGGTAATTGGATAATGTTTTTTTTTTTGGACAGAGAGAACAGGATGGACAAGCCCCTACTGATTATAAATTAAAAATCAGAAAAAAGGAACAAACACAGGTTCAGAAATACAAACAACACAAAACAGAACAGGGAAAAAAGAAGAGGCCAAAGAAAGGACACCGTCAGAAAAGAAAACGATAACAGAAAATGCACCCAAGCAGCATAATTGGATAATGTTACTCAAAGGGCAACAAGATGTGTGCATACCCTTCAAGTCCAGGGGACGTTGGATAATATATGCTCTTCAGGCCCAATTCCTTCGCTGCAGAGCCAGTGGTCTCACCAATGCAAGCGATAGAGTTACTCCAGTTATCGACTTTTGCAATGAGCTTTAACCAAGCCCTGCATCACAATGATAACAACAAAAATGGACTGAACAATAGAATCACACATAAAAGGAATTTGTGGGAAATTGGAAAAATGATTCAATGATTCAGGGACAAAGAAAGCACTTGTTTGATGCTTAAATGATAGTATCTACAGGTCTTCTGCGCAACAGCTTTACCTCGCACAATTCACGAAAAAATTGTAAAAAATATATTATCCAAACGTGATTGTGTAATTACCTCAGTGCAGAAGGAGAAGCTACTGCGACAACTGGAGCTGATATAGCAAGATTTAATGTTAGTGGTTCAACATCTTCTACATGCACCTGCTTGGACACACAAAACTTCATATGTTAGCGGAAGTCTAATATTCATGCGCAGAAACTGTGAAAAATAATATGACTGATGACCACTATTTTCTGATTCTCATAGTACCCAATCTCTAATATGGTCAAATTCGGCAAACAACTTACAGAACTAAATGACACTGCCAAAGGAAAGAAGGCAAGGTGTGAATATATCAATAACATATATCAAGTTTGAAGTGCATCATGAATTAAGCATCTAGACACTAGACAGTGAACAGTTGACCGAGATTAGATATATAGTTCAAGAGCACAATAGAATTAACTTACAGGAAATAACTTTTAAAACCAAACATTATTGAGTTAGATTATTGTAAAAATTCGGTTCACATGAAGATTAGTGTCTATAACAGACAAATGAAACAACAAATATAGCAGTCTAATAATTTAAATATTTATGCTCAGAAAACAGGTACCACAAACTACTTGAAGTAGCTCAACAAGTGCAGAAAACTAGTTTGTGTGTATGCAGTAATAAAGTAAATAAAAAACAGCCATCTGGCATGAGCGAAGAAATTACAGTTGTATATGTATTCAGTCGTGTCACATCAAATCCTCGCTCCGATAACCCATCCTCTACATCAAGAAGAACTAAGTATCATAAAGCCTGAATGTATATGGTCACCGAGTAGAAAAAGAGAGAAAAACGATTAAACCAATTCCGTAGACAGCACACAAGTTAAGAGCTCATAAAGATAAAGGTTTAACTAGAAAACTTAAGATTGGGTGCAGCTCACAATCAATTCGCAACATCCTGATGAAAGCAAACCATTTGGGAAAAGTGAATGCGAGAAACATGTTTCTTACTGAAGGCAGAAGAAAACAGTAACGAGATAAATGCTACAAACACACCAAACTGACTTACGGATTTCGTGGTCAGCCTTTGCAGATGCAGGATACAATACTTTGCATGTATTCCCACTGCTCTTTGGAAGCTCTGAAGCCAAGACTCTACCCATAGCTGGTAAACAACAAAATGGAACAGATTGGTTAACATTGAGAAATAATGAAGATGAATAAAGGAGCATAAATTCCTGAAAATACACTTTTACCAAGTACATCATAAAAAAAACAATGTAAGCTACCTTTGGAAGGTGAAAATGCAACCTCAAGACATCGATCATCAGACTGTGATACTTCATCAAAAGCTCTAGCAGTTCCTGCTCCAACAACTGCAACTCGAACCTTAGGACTTCCAGCAGCCCTGGCATTGAATCATTGTATGATTTGCGTAAAAAATGGCAGCCTTAGATTATTTTGAGCTTGTGATGCAACAATGATTTGAACTCAAGGAATATATGCCTGTAAAAATTATAGAAATAACATACACCAAGTATTTTGTTAACCAAAAAATATTGAGGGAGTACACAAATGTATGGTACAACAAGTTACAAGGCATGAATCAGCAATCAAGGCATAATTTTTGGTTATATAACAATTGTGCAAATAACTGCAAAATTCTTGAAGCTTACTTCCATCCTTGAAGGAAAACTGCAGCTGCCTCAGGAGAGGTTAGAATAATCCAGTCAAACTTGTCATCTGTAAGTACAGAATAGCATTGTCTGAATCATGAATTTCGATTTGCAGTTTATATAAACAAAGTGCAAAGAGGAGTTATATTGTAGAATAAGATAGTATAATAGCTGCTGGAGAAAATGGAATAAAAATAAAAGTGAAAGAATAAAGTATGAAACTCTGAAAATGGAATCCAGCAGATGAACATTAGGATCACTTACCACGTAAGACATCTGAAAGCATATCTGTATCCGGGCCTTCAACATGCTTAATAAGAGGAAGTTCGAGAGAGCGTATATTGTGCTTTTCCTAAAGAATCCAATTAGAAAGTAGATGTAAATGCAAAGCAGCAATCAGCAAAATAACTGGAAGGAACTATGCTGTTTTGGAAATATTAGATCATCATGATCCACATCGTCAACAAGGAATTTTTTAAGCCAAAATTAATCAGAATTAGCAATGCAGCATGGACATCACACATCAGGCTTCATTAAAGAGAATAAATGATGAAGAATCGCATGATGCAAAATTTCCAAGAAAGAACAGGTTCGAAGGGAAGGAAAAGCAATCAGCTCCGCTAGGATTCAGAACCATGCAGTACAAATGTGGCCCTGATGAATTAACCCTCCCATGAAAAGAAATCAATACGATTCCCCAATCTAGCACTATGCTCTGGCCTCCAATTCGAGGAGAGAAAGGAGATTAACCTCCCAGAATTTCATCCTTGTACAGTCATACATCTAAAATCCCCCGCCTAATTAATTCACCGAACTTGGGACATCCAAGGCATTCCTCCTGTCACCTCCTCTGTGGACTCTAGCTACTGATGTTGACACGGATAGAAAAACATAAGAAGATCCGTTGAGGGTACTCACCAGCGCGGCGGTGAGCTTGGCATTCTTTCCCCGCTCGCGCGTCACCACGACGTCGGGCGGGGGCGGCGACGAGCACCCCACGACCCTCCCGGATGCGCCGGCCCGGAGCCTCCCGGTGGGATGGGGTCGGTAGGTTCCAGAAGGCGGGGAGAAGGCCATGGCGTAATGGGGGCAAGATGCCCTGTGGGACACTCAGGCGGAGCAGAGATGAAGCAGTTCGTGATGGGCTTGTGGTTCACAAAGCTCTAACAGTAGTTGCTGAAAGATGCGAACTGCTGAACCAGCTACGTGGTACTACACTCGAGAAGTTTGATCAAATATGGTAAACTGCAATCGTGTCAGAACATACATCACACTGTTCAGATTCTCAAATGGTTCTAGATTTGGCCCCTGCAGGCCTCTTGGCCTTTCTGTTTACTTATGGTTATGGATAGGAAATGGTTGTTTTATCGCTAAAAGAAGTAAGGAACAGCTAAAAATAATAATCTGCAAGAATGGCGCACTCGTGCTTATGCATTCAGCAATTTTTTTGGCATTCAGCTGGGCTAGAAGCGCAATCAGAAGATTACCGCATTTCTGTGGCCTCATCTTTTAGAGCTAAACTCAACAAAAGAATTCGGTGCGAGCGCGAATAACTGTAAGAATACAGAGACTCTACCTTCTGGGTTTGCTTGGCGTTTGTTACAACAGCTTTTTTTTTTCTCGAATACGCAGGAGAGCTGCGCATCATTGTATTAAGCAGAAGAAATGTTTACAATGCACACAAGGGTGCTTCCCGCATGCGGATCACTCAAAAAAAAAGACGCCCTAACTTACGCGCTTTGTTACAACAGCTCGTATCTTCCATTTGAACTCAACAGGTTTATTTTCTTTTCTATAAATTCAGATATGGATGCAAGTTGAAGCTATCAAAGATCGATCATCTCCCTGTTACCAAGCTGATCACAACCTAGAGATGATCACAACGTTTACCAACATACACTTCCAATATCTAATTTCTAAAACATACATATCGCCCGACGGCTTAAAACTCCTGGCGAAATTAGAAAATAAAAGTTTCATAGAAATTACAAACGTTAAATTGTCTTGTTAAACGTCATATATTTAGAAACAAAGTATATAACCCAATGGATTTCTAATGTACACAAGCGTATCAGCATGCTGACATGCTAACAAACTCGCATTGGAAAATTGTGGAGGATATATGATGCAATCTTCTCGACAAACACGTAACTGATTATGATCTTACATAATTTTCTGAAGCAATAAAGAAATATGGTCCAGAGATATCCTGCTAGAACATTTGTTATGCTAGATACAATTGATCTTTTTATTGGTCAATATTCAGATATGTTGCAATCAATTTTTTCGTAACTCGACCGAAAAAAGTCATCATCTACTTCCATATAGTTATTTTTGTACAATCACACAATTTTCAAGACATATATGAGAAAGAACTATATGTGATGCAAGTCCAATCACCTCCATATATACACGATGAGTAGCATGCAGATGTTCCTCTGGCCGCAGAAGGCTAGGGGCTAGCTGCTAGAAGAGGCCCGCCAAAGAACTCCTAAATTAACTTGCATAAATATATTTGATGTTAATTAACGTGCATGGAGAGCTTGTATATGACCAAAGTTGGGAGACAAAAGGGGAGTACAAAATACAAATCCCTCCTCTGCTCATAGGTTCAAAATGATGCAATTCACGTTCATTTCTCTTCCAACTAGAATTTGCATAGCCACTAACCAAAACCAATTGAATTTAGAGGAGAAATCTGGATTTTTACCATCACAATGTGGACTTCGCATAAAGCTTCCGAGGGCATTGTAGTCATATCATATTCTTGTAAATGGAAAGATAAATACAAAAAACAATAAAATGGGGGAAATGGTAATGAAATCTGTGAAGAAGACTATCTTAACCCGTTTGTGGTGTCGGTGACAGCAACGACGGTGTCTTCAGATGTCGTGAACCACCTTGGAGGCGTTTGTTGGGATGCTTCCTATTAGGTCAATGATTTTCCAGGTGAAAACCTTATCGAAGGTCATCTAAGGGGCGGCGACGGTGGCTTTGACATCTTATCCTTCTTGGAGGCATCGCCTTGGAAGTCATGTTGACCTTCTTCACCTGTGCTGGAACCACTAATCGAGCGATTGAAGATTTTGAAGCATGGATGGAGAAGAAGAATGAAGCTTAGCCTTTTTTTTCGTCTTAGAGCTCTTTTTCTTGTTTCTTTGTTTTTCTCGTTGTGGGGTTTAGAGTCTAAGAACTCTGATATCTTATAACCTTGGCCGTATGTCCACTTTTGGATGGATATAGATATAGAGGTTGGATTTTTTAATCCTTCGTAAAAAAAACTAAAACTATGACAATTATGCGAAGCTCATACTGGGATGGCAAAAATAAAATAAGAATTCAGAGCTCATTCACGCCTTTTAATCCCCTTTTAATCCTAGCTCCTCTTACCAATTCCCTCAACCTAAGCGGACCGTTTGGGGTTTGGGGGGCTAGTGTGAATAGTACTCAGTGCTCACCGGCGACGCAAAGGCATCCCGCCGGCCTCCATTTATACGCTGATCCAAGCCGAGCAAGGCACCGCGCGACCCTGACTCGGAGAGAAATGTATTCGGCGAACCATTGGGGCGGGTCGTTCGAGATCGCCACCGACGGGGCGTCGGAGGACGACGACAGCCGGAACATGGACCTCGACCCCGGCGCGCTGCAGTCGGCGCGGCAGCTCCGCCACGAGCTGGACGAGACGCAGCAAGGCTGGCTGCTGGGCCCGCCGGCGGCCAAGAAGAAGAACCGGCACGTCGACCTCGGCTGTGTCATCGTCAAGCGCAAGGTCCTGTGGTGGGCGTTCTGGGCCCTCGTCGCCGGCTTCGTCGTCGTCGGCCTCCCCGTCATCATCTCCAAGGCCATCCCCCGCAAGACTCCCCGCCCGCCGCCGCCGGACAAGTACGCCGAGGCGCTGCACAAGGCGCTCCTCTTCTTCAACGCCCAGAAATGTGAGCACCGCCGCCGCACCCCAGTCTCCTCCTTATGCTATCGTGTATTCGCCACGAACGACGGGAGTTCTCTGATCGGATTTTCGGAAGAATTTTCGCCAAAATTGCGACCTTTGATCGGTAGATAGAAACCTGCGTAGATCTACCGCTGCGTTAGAACTTGGGGAATTTTGATCGCGTTTTGCTTGCAGACGCAATCTGCAATAATGGAATTGGATCGTCTTGCCTTGAGAATTGCCGTTTCTCTTGGCAACGCGTAGTGATGTGTGCACAGGCAGCGCAGCACAGCTGTGTGCAGCTGCAGCCCTAGAAATGGAATGTTTTGCCTGGCTCGCTGCAGTCACGACTCACCAAACCTTTGCACTACTGCAGAAAGCTACAACCTGGCACGTTCACTGTTACCATAGTCTGCTGCAACAGCGTACGACTTGATATTTGGTCGGTCATGATCTTGCCACGCATTCTGCACAATCTCTCAATCTGTTTGTTCAGAAATTCAAATGCCTTCCTTCTGACAACATCATCTGTTCTGTTCGTCGTGACAGCCGGCCGGCTTCCGAGGAGCAACGGCGTCCCGTGGCGCGGGAACTCCGGCCTGAACGACGGCTCCGACGCCAAGGACGTGAAGGGCGGCCTCATCGGTGGCTACTACGACGCCGGCGACAACATCAAGTTCCACTTCCCGATGGCCTTCTCCATGACGCTGCTGAGCTGGTCGGTGATCGAGTACAGCGCCAAGTACAAGGCCGTCGGCGAGTATGACCATGTCAGGGAGCTCATCAAGTGGGGCACCGACTATCTGCTCCGTACATTCAACTCCTCCGCTTCCAGCATCGGCCATGTCTACGCTCAGGTCGATCTAATTCAAATGCTGAAATTTGCTGGTTGCCTGGATCTTTCTCTGTCACGTGTTGTTGATCGGGCTCGTGCTCGCTCCACAGGTGGGTGCTGCAAAGGTCAAGGGCAAGACGCCGGACGACCACTACTGCTGGAACCGGCCGGAGGACATGGCGTACCCTCGCCCCACCCTGTCGGTGAGCTCGGCCCCCGACCTCGGCGGCGAGATCGCGGCGGCCCTGGCGGCCGCCTCCATCGCGTTCCGCGACGACGACGCCTACTCCAAGAAGCTCGCCCACGGCGCGGCCACGGTGTACGAGTTCGCCACCCGGGACTCGAGCAACAACCAGCAGCAAGCAACCTATTCCAGCCACCGGCCGGAGATCGAGCCCTTCTACAACTCCACCAGCTACCGGGACGAGCTCGTCTGGGGCGCCGCCTGGATGTACTACGCCACAGGCAACGCCAGCTACATCTCCACCGCCACCAGCCCGGGGCTCGCCAAAGACGCCAACGCCTTCGACGACATCCTCGACCTCTCCGTGTTCAGTTGGGACAACAAGCTCCCCGGCGCCGGCATGCTCCTGTCGCGGCTGCGCACGTTCCTGAACCCCGGGTACCCCTACGAGGCGTCGCTGGGCGGCTACTACAGGGCCACCGAACTGGACATGTGCAGGTACCTCCGGCGCTTCGCAGCCTTCAACTTCACAAGGGGCGGTCTCGCGCTCTTCAACCACGGCGGGGGCCAGCCGCTGCAGTACGTCGCCGCCAACTCCTTCCTCGCCGCGCTCTACGCCGACTACCTCGGGGCCGTCAACGTCCCCGGCTGGAACTGCGGCCCCACCTTCGTGCCCGCCGACGACCTCCGCGCGTTCGCCAGGTCTCAGCTCGACTACATCCTTGGCGACAACCCGAGGAAGATGAGCTACGTGGTGGGGTACGGCGAGAGGTACCCGCGGCACGTGCACCACCGGGGCGCGTCGACGCCGCGCAACGGCGTCAAGTACTCGTGCACCGGCGGGTACAGGTGGCGGGACACCAAGAAGGGGAACCCGAACGTGCTCACGGGCGCCATGGTGGGCGGGCCGGACCGCAGGGACAGGTTCAACGACTCGCGCATGGCGTTCGGACCGCTGGTGGGCAACGCGGGGCTCGTGGCCGCGCTGGTGGCCGTGACAAGCAGCGGCCGCGGGGTCGGAGTCGGCGCCGTCGACAAGAACAGCATGTTCTCCGCCGTGCCGCCCTATTTCCCGGCCACGTCGCCGCCGCCGCCGCCCGCGTGGAAGCCGTGAGAGACATGTCATTGGACGTTGCGTGACTGGGGTATCGTATTGAACGGTGGTGGTTTCATCTGACTTTTTTGCTGTAGAAGAGAGCCTATTCTACCTTCACTCGTCGAGTAAAAAAAAATAGAGAAAGCATTGCTCTGTTTTGCTCTGTTCGCCGATCCTTTCGCGTAACTTGAGCCCCATAGAAATTCTTTTGCTCTGTCCAGAATTGCAATGTTGTTGGTTGATGCATCGTTCGTTCCCCAGGCAAGCAACTGGGCCAGTGAAAGCCCAAATGTAGTGTACAAGTTCAGGTGAACGTTATAGATTTCAGTTTTTTTTAAGGAAGAAGATTTGACATCGACTTGGTGTATCAGGTCCCCTAAATTTGCTGGAATCATAAAAGGAAAACCCTACAATCACACACCTTGTGGTTTTGGAGATTCCTTATTATCAAGCAGACGATATTAGACAACTGTATATTTCAACATCAAGCAAAGAAAACAATTTAACAGAGAGGAAATGGAATGAATTGGTGTACGTCTTATAGAAATGGAGGGATGGGGTAAACACTATAACAATGGCAATGAAAGTAGAGATTTGCCACAAAATTTCAAAAGGGTGGCGGGCAAGTGCATCTAGAGTCAGAAATATCCATGATCTTATAATTTTTTCTCAAATATGCAGGACAACTGCACATCTTTATATTAAGAAAAGAACATAGTTTACAACTCGCAATGATGAATCGTTCTTTGCCAAAACACCCCAATCGACTTGAGCTTACACAAGTGATTACAACTGGTGAACGAAGGGTGCTCTGCATTTTGTTAACTATGTCACAAACAAGCAACCCAACTGAACCTCCCGGCGCAATCCAGTTTTCCCACCTCTAGCTTGATCTGTTGCAGCAGCGCTAAGGGTTCCAATTCTGCGTTCCTGAAGACTCGCATTCCATTCCTTCCATGACCTTATAGATCACCAGATACTAAGTGGAAACTTTCCCTTACAATCACTATACACACTGAAAATGATAAAGGTGAACCTATGGCTTGCAATGAAGTTCAAGAGGGATTTTCAGTCCAACTGCCTGACCAACCACAGATAACCATGCCGGTAGATATCTCAGTGATTGTTCCTCATGCACCACTTTACTTTCTTCAAGAAGTAGCTTCATCCAATCACTGGTTGCACAGGGGTGCAAGGTGAACCATGGCCTGCTTAAGTGGGGGTGCTCCTGCAGAAGTGCAAAAGCAGCTCAATCATCCCAGCTGTATATTACTGAATGAGGGACTAAAATCCGTATTTTTAGAATCATCATGTACAGTAATGTACTAGCCATTCACATCATACCTCTCGAGTAATAAACGTCCACTTTGATTCGCTTAATACTTTAAGAGAGTCGGAAGGAAGGTCTTGTTTTATCTCATCTAGTGTCAGAAGCTGCCCATCTAAGTCCAGCAAAAGAAAGGTTTACAGTCAAAGGGAACAGTAAAAGTAAGTAAACATACACTTAAAGTATAGCAATTGCATACCAGAACGATGACCTTGAAAGTATAGCACCGGAACCTTGTAAGAGTGGCTGTAGACAACATGGAAATCATAAACGTGAATGTTACAAGAAGAGCTCTGTACCTGCAAAGGAAGGACACCACGAATGCTTTACAAGTTACTTTCAGAACTGGAGTAAAATGGAGTACATGACCTGAGTGACTAAATCACAACTGAACTTGAGTTTCTGCCTAGCACATGTATAAGGTCTTGGGCAAAATTGATGTGTACCAAAAAGGAGTCTAAATATATGAATGGTGCAAATTCAGAGCAAACTCATGTAAGTCACAGGAACCGTGGAGTGAAAATTTACCCAAGCATCATTCGCAACATCCGCACCATCAGAGTTCTCCTCAATTTGCTCCTGCAGGAGAAAAGATTTGGTCAATGGTTAGCATTTTACCACCATCAGGCATCATCTTGCTCACTTTACAGGCATACAGATACAGGGCAAGGAACAGAACTACGCACCTGGCTCCCTCCACACTCGCGGTATACCCCTTCCAGCATCAGATACCCCTCCACCTGCAAGGCAATTAGCAAATCCATCACCGCGAATGGCGCTACAAAGGGCAAAAAGATAAAATAAGAGTGCAGCAAGATAATATCATTGGGCAGAAACCTTGGACGTCACACCCAAATTGCTGCAGGGCTGCCATGTCCAGTCAGGAAGGTCATCGACCTCGATCTCCTTCCACCTCTTCACCAGCGCCGTCGCGGAGGCGGTGAAGCCGTCGAGGGACAGAGTCCCATACCCAACAGGGGAGCCTCCCATCGTCGAGGCAGGGGCAGAGTCCGGGTGGGGCAAAGGAAGCCCGGCCTCGCTCGCTGGCCTGGGATTCCAACTAAACGCGAAGACTTCCGAGTTTCCAGTTCCAGCCCTCTCCCGGCGGCGGCCGCCAGACGCCTCGGGGACTCCGCCTCACTTGCCTTTGCCTCCGGTACAAGCGCCCCTGCCATGCCCCGCCGCGTCAGGCGGCTTGTTACGCGTGTTGTAGCTTGCGCTCGAACCGGACGGAAGAAAGAACTGTGTGCTTTTTTTCTATATAAAACACCCTTTACAAATCAGATTGGATCATGAACGGATTGGGTGGCCTTTCACCGCCCGATCTACTGTCACTACCACTATAAAAAGCACCAGTTTGTTCTTTCTTAAAGCCACACAAACAAATCTTTCAAACAGTGATTACCAACTTAAGTACACCCACTAATTGTATCAGCAAACATCTTCTTCCTCTCACTCACCCACAATCCAACATCTCAACTTGATGCAAACATCTCTTTTCTCTCACTCACCCAAGATCCAGCGGCTCAGCTCTTCTGGATCAAACCTCAACCCCTCCTCCCCACAAATCATGCGGACCCACCTCCTTATGTCCGCCTCCGTCCCCCCCCAGCCCTACCACCGCGCACGCGCTCCAACCCGCGGCACGCGCGACTGTTCGCAGTCCAGGACGCGCCGCCGCAGGGGAGGCGCTGCTTCCTCGGGAGACGCGCCGCCGCCGGTGCCCTCGCGCCCGCCGTGATGCCTCCGCGCCCGCCGCCGCCGGTGCCCTCGCGCCCGCCGCGACGACTCCGCGCCCGCCGCCGCGACGCCTCCGCCCCCATGTGGCGACGGCCCCCGCCCCCGCTCCCGCGAAGGAGGAAGCTTGGGCGGCGAATCACGCATGCGCCATGGCGCGGCGTGCGCGGCGACGGCGACGTCGACGCCAGTGCCTGGGAGCATCAGCACCTGGGAACGGATGCGGCACCCACGGGCCCCAAGAGCGGCGACTGCACCTGTGCGTCCCGAGGAGCGGCGGCGACACCCGTGGAAGCCTCTTCCCCGCAGGTTCGTGTCCGCCTCTGCTGCCGACCATGCCGCCATGGCCGCGCCAACTGTGCTACTGCTGAATCACCTTAGCTTGCGTTCCAATCCGGCGCCCCTGCCTGCTCCCGCGCGTGGTGCGGCGCCTACACAGCTGCAACTTCGGCGGCCGCATTAACCGTGTTGTCCTCCCTCTTGACGTTTGATTTGGTTTCTGTACTTATTAGCTGTATCCTTGCATCTCCTTGCGTCTAGATCCTTCATACCTAGCTGTGTTGATTTGATTTTTATTTGGACCAGGAGATGAAAGAGGAAGACAAGATTGACGGATTGGCCTGGTTGCGTTTCGTTCTTTAGTTGTGGTCAATTCGAGTGCAACTTGCTTCTTAGAGATCACGGATATACCGCTGGACACACGCAAGTGGATTGAGGTACCTTCATACCTACCAACCTACTGCCCTATATCATCTTCCTATATCCCACTGCTCCATTTTGTAGTTAAGTAATGATTTGTCTCTTTTTTTCTTAGCAGGAGCAAGCAAAGTTTGTTTTCAGGTTAGTCTTAGACTCCTTGGCCATGTAGATGTAATTTCTTTTCTAGTGAGCTTTTTTCAGAATAGCAAATTATGTCAGATCAGTCTGACAGTTGTATCATGTTTGTCGCGTGTAGAGTTTCTATTAACATTGAACTTTTTACTCAGAAATTGATTAGCAAATACTACAGGATTCTAATGCATAGATCCATGTTTTCCTCAGGAAGCTGGGATGTTTCAACTACATTCTCTTGTCTATAAAGTATGGTCTTACAGGTAAATTCATTTGCATGTCAGTATCTTTCAATTAAAAAAATATCTGAGCTTCAGTTGAAAATTCTTTTGTGCCAAAGCCAAATGTTTTGTTGGTTTAGATTTGATGTGAGAAATATTGTTTTATAACTTTAGGCTGAAATTACTACATGTAGGATTGTAGGAGTCTCCACTACAAGACATTCATTGCTTTAGGAGGAGCTGAGGGGACTGAGTCATTTCAACAACCTCTTAGTGTGGATTTTTCTGAGGATTAAAGAGGAAGTAATGCACTCAACCTCTTAGTGTACTTGAACTTGGTAGTTTACTCTATATGCTTATTGCTTCATGTGCTCACTGCTCAGACCTGCATAGTGGGAGAGGAAAAATGCTTTTCAGGTGTATCACCATTTGCAGCACTGGTTTCTTATGGGGAAGTTTTTTTTTTCCAGGACCATTCCTTGTTCTTTTTAACAGGTTGTGTGCCAATGCAAGATTAGATGGTATATATATTGAGTTCTTGACTAGCTTGCTACTGGAAAATCCAGAATCATACTTAGGAGCTTTGCTCAGTATTTTCATAATTGTGTGATATATAGTTCAATATTTTATATTTGCATACAGGTACGTACGGATATGCAGCAATGAAGCTTTAGAGAAATTTGACATTGGTGTATCACTACCACTATAAAATCCACCCGTTTGTTCTTTTCTAAAGTCACAATCAAATCACCCCAACAGTCATTACCAGTTCTGAATGTATTCCAACAATTGTTCATAATATATACTAAAGCAAGATATAACTTATTTGTAGGATGTGAGATATGCCTTGTTAAGCATGAATGATTTTTGCTTGATACTTTTGAATCCTTTTGCATGAAACTCATGTAATGATGAAAACCTTGTCGTTAGTGTGGACATTATATTATGAATGGTAAACATCCTATGTGAAGTGCCTCTGTTATGTTCATGATCTTTTAGCTGTCCGTAGCAACGCACGGGCATTACACTAGTGTATATATACTGTATAGTACGGAGTAACAACAAAAGGTACAGATGAGAAAAATCATCCTTGGACGTAATTCAACTTTTTATAACATGGGTAATTGAAAGGCCCTTCGTTTTTCAACTTTTTCTAACATGGGTAATTGAAAGGTCACGTCACTCCAGAATTAATGAAAAACACAAAGAAAGGAAGCTTTATTCATGAGCGTGTGCGGTACATGGCGGCAATTATTCATGGGAACAACTTTAAGTTCGTGCCAGATCACGACAGGCCTCGAGAGCCTTGCAAACCATCAAGAATCAAGAAGACATTAAGCGTCAGTATCCCCATTAAGCGTCAGTATCCCGACTATCCATTTTAACGCCAGCCTGCAGCAAAGAGCTCTCCCGGCCAAAACTCAAACTCTGGTACTGGTAGCCGTGGATGAGACAGAAGGTTGCGACTGCAAGGCCACCAGGCGTCAACCTAAGTGATGCCGGAACAGAGAGGCCATCTCAATCTACAGGAAAGAGAGTTTTATCACATGATAAGTGCAGGTTCAATTGATATTTGAACTGGCAGAAGGAAAATTACTTACAGCAGTAAGAGCAGCTTCAGCACCCTTGTTTCCAGCCTTGCCACCAGCACGGTTCAGTGCCTGCAATATTCGATTTGGCATACATTTTTACAACAGGGATTTGGTAAGGAGGGAATTAGATTAGTGCACAGAATTTCAAAAGAGGTCCGTGACAACAAAACGTCAAATTATTCCCGTGACATTTTCTTCATCACAAAGGAATGTCTGCGTGAGATTTCTGCTTAGTTACCATGCGCGATCTGGATTATTTTCTCTTTTCATTGTTTGCCAGCTTTGTCAAAAACGAAAACGCATGTCCTTGAATTAAAAAGAAAGGCGAGAAACACCACTCTGAATGCAAAAGGTCGACAAGGCAAGAGAATGAAAAGAAATGGAAAAAGACAAAACGAACAGCTTATTTTACTGTTCATGGAAATGATCTAACCTACTAGCATGCACAAATCATGATGACTCTTCATAATAAGTTACCATATGGCTCGGCCACATGAACAAGTGGTCAAAATCTTGCAACTTGGCTGGTTTGTGGTTTTTACTGGCCAAAACTATCAAATACCAAAAATTTCATACAAGAAAGTTCAAACAGACATGGCATGGGCACATATAAGGTCAAACATAGATGAAATTTCAAAAAAAAAAGTCCAGCCTAGAATCAACCAGATTCTGTACATATGGACATGTGGGTGAGTATACGCTGACAAAGTGACAATTACCCTTGTCTTGGTTACCAAACAAGATCTAGAGTATGGGACAATCAATAAGATGTATAAATAATCAAATCATTACCTGGTCCATGTCTTCACAGGTTAGAACACCAAATACGCAAGGGACACCTGTATCATCATTCAAACCATAAGTAATCCGAAATTTGATAGTTAACTGAATGTATTAACCAGAAAGGAAAAAACAAGACAAGCATCTTACAAAGTTTTCACTGAATACTGTGAAGTACTTCTATAGCATACTGGTCGCTCACAATAACCCTTATACATATCTGTAAGCTATATGGCACACGTATTGGCCTTTATACATTTCTCTAAGCTGTCTGACATATGTATTGTCCTTTATACATAGATTTCTCTAAGCTATATTGCGATACATGTATTGGCCTTCAGTAAAAGTTTCACTGGCTATGCAAATATGTTTGGCAGCTGAATATTTCACAAGAAGAAGAAGAAATCTACTTATAATCACCTGAGCTGCGACAGAAACAGCTTTAGAAAATTAAGATCTTTACTGGCATGGTACAAAGGGAGGGGAAGAGCTGAAAGGAACATACTAGCAGATAATCCAGCATTCAGTACACCTGATGCAGCTGAGTTTGCAACAGCATCATAGTGAGTTGTGTCACCTCTAATCTGCAAACCATTGTCAAAGCTTTATAAAATTAAAAAGAGCCAGCTAGTGCCAAGTTCAGGAATACCATGATCAGTGTTACTAGAAAGGACTAGAATGCAAGTATGGTATTTCTTATTAGGGAACGTATCAGGTGGAAACCAACCCCTCCGTGCAAACTATGGAAACTTCAATCGGAGCCACACGATGTTGATCCAAGGGAAGACTTATAGAAGGTGGGAGGGGTGATGTGCAAAACTCATGAGAGGTGGGAGGGATGATTGCAAAGGCACTTTTGCAAATCACTCCTCCCACCTCCCATGAGCCCTCCTTTGAATCAACATCTTGTGACTCCGATTGAAGTTTCCATAGTTTGCGCGGATGGGTTGGTTTCCACCTGATATGTTCCCTTCTTATTAACACTTATAGTATTTCATATATGTCGTGCACATTCAAAGACAGTTTCACAATTGAAAAGCAGATTGACAGTGGTGAATACAGCTCTTTCTTAGATTATTCTGGTTCTCATAACAGATAAAGTACATTTTGTAACTCAATATAAAATGAAAATAGAAGGATAAGCTCAAAGATGTTCAAAGGGAACTCTATAAAAACATACAGGTTTATTAAACTTTTTCGAGATCCTCATTTGCACAGTCCAAAGGGCTACATATATCAAGCTAGATGGTAACATAATGAACTGTTGTGTTGTATTTGGAAAATAACTCTTTGAACTGCACTACCTTGGCAACAAGTTTCATCAACATCAAAAGCAAAATGAATATATTAAAACAATAAAATTCAAGTGTGTAATAATGTAATATGAAGGTGATGCAAAATTGATGAACTTACCACAGCCCCAATGCACAGAATGGCATCAAATTTTCCAGACTTCCCAAGCTTTTGTGCCGTAATGGGAACTTCAAAGCTTCCAGGAACACTAACAACCTGAACAACAATTTGAATCAGAGAACAACTTATGAGTTCCTGGGACCTTTTAGATTCATAATGCAGATCAGTACAAAGGTTGTTTCAAACCATGGGGCATTGTTGTATGGCGACCATTTATTTCTCTCTCTAATACAAAGAAGTGCAGTTCTCTTGCGTTTTCGGAAAAAAAATATGGGGCATACAAGTCTAAATTCATGTCATCAATTTATGTGTGATCTCTAAAATCAGGCAAAGGCTTTATATGAACAGCAGTATTTGTGTTCAAATGCAAATCATGTTCTATATTTCAAGGATATTCTTTATACAATTTGGTGCCAGATTAGCAGTGAGCATCTAGCATTAGGCATGCAGCATGCAACATCTTGTTCAACAAATTCAGATCAAAATTATCCACCAGGATAAAAGTATAAAATCATGAAATGACTAGCTATCTATAGAGGACAGGTTGTTAGAAATTAAAAATTTAAACCCAATCAACTAAATAGCTTCCCATAAGAGTTATTTGCATGGCTCATGGGGCCTTCGCGATGGAACCATCTCTATGGCCATCATGGGGGAGAACTATATAACTTTGGGTTAGACTTTTATGTGGCTTGCAACATTGCTCATAGTTCCTAACACTTTACATGCATTGGGACCAACATTACTCAAAATAAAAGGCCATACATATCAATAAACAGCTGCAAATAAACCAAAAGAGTGAAGGCTTGTACTGTAATATTTTCTGCTTTGACAGAGTGTCGCTCGAATGTCTCCAGGGCCCCCTGCAGTAACAAGCTTGTCACGACCTCGTTGAACCGTGCCACAACCTGCAAGTAATAAGCAACCATGCAGTCATTAGATCGTGCATTCATCAAAGGCAAAAGTGTGGGCATAAAGGAAAACGACTGCTTTTTTTTTAAAGCATGTCAGTAACCACAACGGAGGGAATCCATGGCTTTTGTTCAGTGAAGTACTATTGATGTTTCCATCAATTTCTATAGCAAAGGTAGACATGCTTCTCGATTAAGTAGAGCTCAACTCACCACCCCAAACCTGAGTCCCTCGTTGCTGGTCAGCGACCCCATGAGCTTCTGGTGCCCCGCGGCGGCGGCCACGTCGAGGCGCCGAGACGGCCCAACGCGCGCGGCCAGCGGGGCCGCCCGTGCTGCACGAAGTGAGCGAGAGGAACGAATCAGGACAAATAGGAAAAGATGATTCCCCGGACTGAAGAGGCGGCCACAGGCGCGTACGGCGGGAGGGGAAGGAGACGGCGGCAGGCGCCCGCCTCAGGGTCGCGCCGGGCAGCCGGGCGCAGGAGGAGTTCGCGGCCGCGGAGGATGTCGCCTGAGGAGCAGCCATCGCCGTGGTGTGGGCCTCAAAGATCTGGCCGGCGGGCGGCGGCTGCTCTGCTCAACTACTCAGGTGCGGGCGGGGCGGATGTCAGCGATGCTTCCTCAGCCTGAGTCCCTGAGAAGATAGCAGCAAAATGTATACGGTAGGGCTTAAAGTGGGTCTTAAGGTGGGCCCACATCCTTAATCAATTACAATATTGTGTCACTATCACGTGGGACGCGTGAAACCAGACGCGAGGGAAGGACGAAAAATCAATTCGAAAAAAAAAAGTAGGGTTCCAGTTGTAAATATACAATAGTCATTCAGTATAATGCACTTGTTAATACACTGATTAGAGATCCGAATTGAGTTTAGATACAATAATAACACAATCAAAATGTTTATAGACCGAGATGACACAACACATTACTCTAAAAAAATCATAACCGCCCGGTCTGGGTCCTTTCTTTTTCTTCGCTGCCGCCGGCGGGCTACGGATCGGAGCTGGCTCGGATCTGGCGGCGGGCTACTAGCTATCTACCCTACTAGCTAGTTTGTTGGAAAAGTGTTTTTGAGATTTTTTTCAAAAATTTAGCTAATCAAGTCATTTTAGCTAGTCTGTTAGAGTTGCTCTAATATAGAGACATGATACTGGGGAATTTGCTTGATTTGCTCTACCAACGACAGATACGGAGTATGGCACTGAAGCAAGTGCTGACAAAGATTTACCCTGCCGGCCATGACATGAAAAGCTTCCTCTCAGTGAACGGATCAATATAAGGTAATGTGTATTGATATCAGACATTGCGTCAAACACCATGAGTGAGAATTGCAAGTTCATACGTCAAACACCATGAGTGAGAATTGCAAGTTTATAGAGAACTTGATTATTACTACATTACATGACGAACAGAACTCTTAACACAGCAACCGAAACAGTATACGAACAGCTAGTACTACAATTAGCAAGCGACCAAAGCAAATACGATTATCTGAGCAAGCAATATGTTACGCCGCGCGCGGTCACAACTCAGAAGTCCTCGTCGATGCTGAAGACGTGGTTCGCGGCGGCGCCGCCGTTGAGGCTGTTCATCACGGACGCCTTCTGGTACTCCCCGACGCGCTTCTCGAAGAAGTTGGTCTTGCCCTGCAGCGAGATGAGCTCCATCCAGTCGAATGGGTTGGCGACGTTGTACATCTTCTTGTGCCCCAGCGCCATGAGCAGGCGGTCGGCGACGAACTCGATGTACTGGCTCATGAGCCCGCCGTTCATGCCGACGAGCGCGACGGGGAGCGCGTCGCAGACGAACTCGCGCTCGATGTCGACGGCGTCGGCGACGATCTCGCGGACACGGTCCTCGTCGAGCTTGCTGCGGAGGAGGTCGTAGAGGAGGCAGGCGAAGTCGCAGTGGAGGCCCTCGTCGCGGGAGATGAGCTCGTTGGAGAAGGTGAGGCCCGGCATGAGGCCGCGCTTCTTGAGCCAGAAGATGGCGCAGAAGGAGCCCGAGAAGAAGATGCCCTCGACGCAGGCAAAGGCGACGAGGCGCTCGGCGAAGCGCTCCCCGCCGTCGATCCAGCGCATGGCCCAGTCGGCCTTGCGGCGCACGGCGGGGATGGTGTCGACGGCGCGGAAGAGGCGGTCCTTCTCGGCGCTGTCGCGGATGTACGTCTCGAGCAGCAGCGAGTACATCTCCGAGTGGATGTTCTCGATGGCGATCTGGAAGCCGTAGAAGGCGCGCGCCTCGGCGACCTGGACGTCGGACATGAAGCGGGAGGCGAGGTTCTCGAGCACGATGCCGTCGGAGGCGGCGAAGAAGGCGAGCACGTGGGAGATGAAGTGGCGCTCGTCGTTGGAGAGCGCCGCGTCCCAGTGGCGCGCGTCGGCGGAGAGGTCCACCTCCTCGGCCGTCCAGAAGGACGCCACCGCCTTCTTGTAGAACTCCCAGATCTGCGGGTACCGGATCGGGAACATGGAGAAGCGGTCCGACGACTCGGCCAGCAGGGGCTCCTCCGCGCCGCAGGCGGGGACGAGCGCCGGCGCGGATGGCATCGTCGCAGAGGCCGGAGGATTCGGCTTCCGAGAGGTCGGTGGGGAACCGGTGGGATTTCGGCGCGGGGAGATGGTCGGGTGGATTGCGAATTTGCGAGGGGGAGGCGGTGAAGTTTATAGGGGGGGAGTGGGCGGCGACCGGCGGGCGAATTGGGGGGAGATTTTTGAATCTGAATTGGGGATTAGCGCCGGCTTGGTTTGCGAGGGAAGGAGGCGGGAAACGCGAGGGAGGAGAAGACGGGGAAGCGCGCCGTGGCACGGAAGAGGTGGTTTGAAAATTTCAGGGAGCAAAATTTCGGCGACGAGGCGCGGGAGGGAGAGTTGGAGAGGGCGGGAGCGGGAAAGATGCTGGAGGAGACGAGAGGGATGGCCGGATGGGTGGTGGCGGCTTGAGGTTGAGGAATCGGGTGAGGGTTTTTGAGTGGATGGGGTTGGAACTGGGCTGAATGCGATTGGGCTCCTGTGAGTCGAAAATCCTATCCGACTTCCGGAAGCCCATATACTATCTGAATGTGCGAATAAATAATACTGTTGGATTCTCATCTCTGAATTTTATATTTTTTAATTTATTTTTTTATTATTTTGCAAAAGTATACAATCGTTTTAAAATTTAACAAAACTAACCTACCACCGTCGTGACCCATAGCGGTTTGGGTCAGTCTGTTTTTAAAAAATCGTAACTTTTTGTATGAACTCGGATGGAGATAAACTTTATACGAAACTTGTAGCTTTCGACGAGATCTACAACTTTGTAGTTCAAACTTTTTTCATTTGAAGTCATCACGGCGGTGGTAGGTTAGTTTTGCTACATTTTGAAGCGATCTATATTTTTGCAAAATGAATAAAAAATAAATTAAAAAAATTCCTCATCTCTCAACCCTTGGGCCACCGGCCACCGCCGTTGCCAGAGTGCGGGCCCCGCGCGCCGCCGGAAGAAAATCTGAATGTTTTGTCGTTCAAATGTTAAATTTTGTTTGATTGAATGGTGAATCTTGTTTTCTCAAATGTTGAAATAATCATTAAAAAATATTGAATGTTGACTTTCGAAATGTTAATTTAGTTTTTAAAAAAATGTGAATGTATGTTGAATTTAGTTGGGGCTTTCGGCTTGCTTATTCCGGCTTCTTCTACAACACTTTTCTCTCACAAAATCAGTCGGCTTAATCAGTACATAATATTTTCTTCTCACAACAAATCTGCCGGCTTCTCCTCTTAAATACCTGCCGAACGCAGCCTGGGTCTAGTAGTTGATTTGTTGCTTATCTAGTACAGAAGCTATAATGGAGCCCCCTTGGGCTGGTTGATATCTTGTTGAACGAACCGCAACGCCAATTCTATATATCTTTCAGAAGTAGAATCAAAACAAAACTACAGTTCATAAAACAACCAAAACCTACTCCTCTCCCACCCCTTCTCCCTCCTCCCTCCCTGTCCCTGCCTGCCACGCACCCCCCCCCATGTGGGGACTGCGCCACCCTAGATGCTCCGCCGCTCTCCTGCTCGCGCCGCCGACCTCGTGGCCCTGACCCGCGACTGCCGCAGACCACACCCCCCCCCCGTGCCGCCGCGGCCTCCCGTCCCGGGCCGGGCCACCGCCACGCCAGTGCTCGCGTCGAGCTCCATGGGAAAATGTTGATTTTTGTTCCAACATTTCTAAAAAAATGTTGCAACATTTTGCAAAATATTGACAAAAAATAGTTGACGAAACCAACATTTCTGAAAAATGTTGGAAGGAGTAAAAAAAATGCTGGTCCCAAAAATGTTGCAACATTTTGTTAAATGTTGACGAAAATGACTAGAAATGTTGAAATGTTGGAACATTTTTAATTTAATAGTCATGAAGCGAGATGTTGGGAAAATAGAAAACATACATTTAGATAAGTTTTAGTGGGCTGGAAGTTCGTACCCTTATCCACCTTCCGGTAGGCATATAGGAGCTCTTCGTTTTTTTTCAGTGTGGGTGGGGGGTGGGGGGGCTGATCATTTTTGTGTCCTTGTCTGACAAAATATGAAAATGCTAAGGTAGCGTTTGGAAGTTGATATTGGAGCTTGGAATCAGGAATTGGAATTACCTAGCACCAACACCACTGTTTGGGTGTCACTGGAATTGAGAATTGAAATTCACAGGGAATATCGCGCGACATTCGCTGCACTTACCCACGCTCTCGAGCAAATCGGAGCCTGGACCCTTCGTATTGCGTGGCATTCGTGATCTCGTCCCCGCGCCGCCCGCCCTCTGCGCCCGAACTCCACCGCCGCCCCTGAGATTCCCCTCTCGTCCGGCGTCCCTCCTCCTCCTCCTGTCTGGTGCCCTCCTCCTCGTCCTCCCGTTCGTCGCCCTTCTCCTCCCCCCCCCCCGCGGGTCACGACCGGTGCCCCTCCTCCATCTCCCTCCGCCGTGGCCCTCCATCTCCGTCCCCAGCGACCTTCCTCACCTCTTCATCACGTCCGATGCTCCTTCTCTTTCTCGCGGCTCGTCTCATGCGCCACTCGTCGAAGCAGTCGCTGGCTTCGGCGGCAGGGGCGGATCCAGAAAAAAAATGAGAAGGGGCACACTTGTAAAGAGAGGTCGGACTGTACCGGTGAGGGCACTAATTTAAGATTACTGAGTGCACAAATGGTGAAAAATTGTACCATATAACTGGAAATCAGAAATTGAGTGAGGGCATGTGCCCTCGCTGGGGTCTCTTTGGGTCCGCCCCTATCGGCGATGCGAAGGCCAAGCTGCCAACAGCGACCGACAGAGAGGAGAGAGGAGGGTAGATGCACGCGGACTTGGGTGGAGCGGCGACCGGTGACTGGGCCCTATGGCGACGCTCGTTGAAGTAGTGGCCGGCAGCAATGGCGTGGAGGCCGACCCCGCACGCCTGCTCTGTTGGACGGAGAAAGGAGAAGATAGAATTCCAATTTCACCACATACACATCCAAACAGGAATTGATATTTGTCCCCTCCTTCGATTCCAAGTGGTAATTTAGGCCGTGTTTGGCAGAGCTCCACACAGCTCTAGATCCAAAAAATCAACTCCACTCCAAATTTTTTCAGCCAAACACATTCAGCTTCAGCAGCTCCACCGTGGATCTGCTTCAAGAGAAGGGTGGAGCAGACCCCCAACTCCATGGTTTTCGTGGAGTACCTCAAGGGGTGCTCCACAACACCAGATTTGGTGGAGTTGGGAGAAATTACCCACCACTGCCATTGATTAGTGGGAAAAAACGATTCGTTCTTTTCTTTCTCCCACGCGTCACGCCCTCCCTCCTCGCGACTTCTTCCTCCCACCGACCTGCCCTCCGCTCCGTGCTTGTGCTGGCCACCGCCCTCCCCGGCACCGGCCGCCGGCCTGCCCTCCGTCGTCGTCGTCCTCTATCGGATCTGCCGCTCTCCCTCTCCAATTTCTTCTTTTTTTCTCTCCTTTCCTCCCAAGTATCCTCCACCGGCGTGCCCCTATCCCTTCGCCGCCGGCCGCCCCACGCTGCTGCCCCGACGAGGCCGCGGCGCCCGCCCCGCCCTGCTGCCCCGGTGAGGCTGCGGCCATCCCGCCTACTGACTCGGAGAGGTCGCGCCGCCCCACCCTACTACCCCGGTGAGGGCGCGGCGCCCGCCCCACTCTGCGGCCCTGGCGCGGTCGTGGTGCCCGTCTCGCCCTCCGGCCTTGACGCGGCCCGGCGCACAGAAGCAGCTAGCACGCGGGCGGATTCGGGCGGCGACGCCGGCAGGATTCGGGCGGCGCCGACGGATTCGGGCGGTGGCAGCCGGATTCAGGCGTCGCGCAGCGGAGCTCGCCGGCTCCCCGCACTGCCGCCGTCCGTGATGTCGCTGTCGCCGGAGCTCCAGCTGCTGGCCGCATTGGCATCGTCGGCCATCAGCTACCAGACCATGTCCACTGCCTGGGAGGCTTCGCGGATTCGGGCGGCGGCGGAGGGAGCGCGCCCGCCCGCCGGCGGCAAAGCCGCGCGCGCCAGCGTCAAAGCCGCGCGCGCCAGCGTCGAGGCCGCACCTCCCCGATTGCGTGGGAGGAAGAGATATTTTTTTTGCCTTCTGACATCCGGGTCCTACATGTCATAGGGACGAAGGGAATTTTGGAGCTGTACCAAACGTTTTTCCGGATCTGAGATCCACACTGGAGCTGCTCCACGGTGGAGTTGCGTGAATCTGCAGCTCTGGAGCTGTTTTTTCAGAGCTGGAGCTCTGCCAAACACACCCTTAATCTACATCCAAACAACAAGTTTGGTATTGTAACACATTTCTAATACAAGTCTACTTTGGTATTGAACTCAATCCAATACCAAACTCTTCCATATCTACATCCAAACGGAGCCTAATGAGTAATGAAATATGGGGGAACCGGGGAATGGATGACAAAAATGCTAAGGAAAATATGAGTATCGTTTTATGCCATAGCATGTACTGTAAGTTGCTTCGTTGGCATTAGCAAGGGTCTCAATCTCAAATGCAAAAAAAAAAAAAAAAAAGATCGAACCGCCATAAACTACTGCAGAGGTTTGAGAAACGCTCCGCAACGCATGCACGAGTACACGTGATATCATAAATAACACTGCACAAACCGCGCAAAACACCAGCTTGGCAGCAACTGTTTAGTTACCTCCTCTTACCAGTACCGGCATCAAGCTTTAGCCGCCCACAAATCTTTTCTCCTGATTGTCAAAGGTTCATTCATAACCAGCGCTTTAAATGTGCAGCCCAACATTCGCGAGAAAAAAAACAAACACCAAATGCCACTTCCCAGCATCAGCATACATGTTTCCTTGCTACTAATATAGAGCCTAAAGCTAAACCTTCTGAGCTTTATTAGAGGCCCTATCACGAGAGTCGAAACGGCCCCGCTTCCCACCACCAAAGTGCCTTCCACCTCCTCTGTTATTCTTCCAGTCCCTAGAAAGTTTGCACAAAAAGAAAGCATATCATTATCTTTGGACAAGTATGAGATGATAATAATTCTGTTGGTGGCGGACAATATTACTGTCTGTAAAATCAGTTTGGCAATAAAATTATTCAAGGAAGAAAACACCTAGTTTCAGCTTTATAAGGCTTTTCTTGTCAATAATAAAACAAGAAATGTAGGCCTATTTTTTTAAACATAAGTACGAAACTCAGACTAAAACAAGTACCACCAAAGCTGAAAACAGAACCATGGCAAAAAGATCATACCGTCCCCTGTTGCTTCGGCTGTCTTTATATTTATCTTGACCGCCTCGAATTGCACTCCAGTAATCCTTTTCAGCTTGACCTGCATATTATTGGAAATGTTGAAAACGGTAACTGAAAATAAAATTTGGATGTACTTACGAAGCTGAAATGTTTAAATATGATTACTAAGAACAAGAGTATCAACGGGTCTTTCACAATCCAATTCGAATGGAGCTACAAGGAGGAGGGAATGTGGAAGGCTCATCCCCCACCCCCCTACTGGCTTTGTCCCTAATTTGGATCCAAACAATAATATTTCAACCATGAATGATGTTCCGTACTGCCACACATTAACTCAGACTATACTATAAAGCCTAAAAATAACTATATGCACAGTTGCAGCAATTAGAACGATACTAGATGCTATCAAATCCGAAACTAAGATGTAGTTTCTTTACCAGACACAGGTTCCAAAGTAACAATGTGGGCCTTCATAATCAAACCACCTTCATCTGCAATGGCTGCAAATGCACGGGCCTTTTCAGCTGCTGTGGAATCTTCAAACCGAATAAATCCAGAATCATCTCCTTTACTGAAATCCACATACTTCAAGAAGGGAAAAAAAGCAGTAAGACATTAAGATCCAAGAATGATGATATGTGATAAAGAAACTTTGTTTTAAAAAAAACAGATACCACACTACAAGACATATAACTGCATAATGCACAATCCCCTTAGAATGTGCAGCATTATGATCAAATATATGCTTACAAAAGCCAGTTCAAAGTAAGAATTTTTTTAAAAAAAATATTAAATTGTCCTTGTATAGCATAGTTAAATGCCTAAATTATGTTTAACTACAGTCTATATTCATCGTTGTGTACTGTCAACTAGACACTATGTGCTCTATTTAAAGTAATCAGGATGCTATTTGCAAATTATCAAAAAATAACCTCAGCCAAACAAAACCATAACACACTCGGCTGAAAGTTAGATGAATTAGATATTACAATTCGTAAAAGTTCAGCTAAGGGTACTTGAAAAAAACTGTCAAAGCACAGCTGCAATGTGTAACAATGAAAATATGTTTTTTTCTCAGGAAGAAAATGAATGAAGGATCATCCGTAAAATAGAAAATCAGTAACAAAAAAGGCTCAAATTTTATGCTTCCTGGATAACAATGAGCGGTTGTTAACGCTAAATGATGTGAACAAACACGAAATGTGTTTGTCCTTTTTAGTAAAAGATTACCATCTGTTCTGGTAGTTGTTATAAGGTATGGAATGCAAAATGTACAACATTAATACTTTGAATTTCCTAATTTTCCTTGGTATCTTCTCGTCGCCTTAAAAACTGAAAGTTTGGGGTTGCAAACATCTCAAAGGAGGGAGGGTTACTCGCTAGTCACGTACTCTCAAGATCTGTTCACCAATGGTATGAAACAAAATAAAAGAAGGGATAAATATATAAATTACCCGCACTATGCCAAATTTTGTGAATTCTTCCTTGATGTCCTCCCTTGAGATTGTGTCTTCATCATTTTCAGAAGGGCTTTTATCATCTTTGTCAACAGCTTGTGCAGTTTCCCCAGCAGCCACCCCTTTCATCTCAACACCATCTGACTGTTCTTCAGTCACATCGCCTTCACCTTCAGGGGCCTTCTCTTCATTCCCTGTACTTGATTCTTCCTTCTTGGCACCTTCGGCTTCATCTACTTTTTCCACACCATTTTGATCTGTACCACTATCAGCTGGAATTTTCTTCAGCTTGAAGGCCAGAATCAGACCTTTTGGATAGCTATAGAAAATTCACATTGTTACATTGAACTCTAGGGAATATTTTTTAGAAAAATGGATGTCATGTTATAGTTAAAGTGTCACTACCTTTCACCATTATTCTTGTTAAGATTTGCCTTTTCATATGCTTCTTTCTTCGCGTCTCTTTCAGCATCAAATTCTTTCCTTCATTATTTCAGCATAGGATCCAAGTTATATACTGCTATATACTTAAATAAAACTTTGACGCTATGAAAAACTGTAAGTCACACGAGCCCTGATTCTGAAAATAAAGGGAAACGATTTTTGGAGTCATCAAACCAGAACAAACAACTTAACATTTATGCAGCTAAGTGTTGCTGAGAGATTCCCATAAACAAAACAGATTTAAAAACAATTTGGATAATATTTTTGGGGAGCATGCCAACTGCTGAAAATTTCCACAACCAAGTTCCAAATCCAAGGACTGGCTTGGTTCTCATGTCCTTTAGTGTACGCAAGAGGACCAGATGATTTTCATTGTTTAGATCAACAAAGCAAATTCATTGCAAAACTCAAAAGCATGGATACAACATTTTCTAACTAAATAAATGGGATCTCGTAAGAAAACAAATTGAACTAGTAGTTGGCTTACTTTGGTCTTATTTCCAGATCTACCCCTGCAAAAACAAGTGTTTTCTCAAAAACACCTTTGGCTTCATCTTCTTCTGAAAACTCAACCAAAGCAGTTCCACAGAAGTGTCTTTTGTCAGAAATATGTCGAGGTAGCCTCACACTATTTACCTGTGATGCAAGCGACATAGCAGTATTACTTTTCATATTGCAAGATCATTAGAATGGCAATTGCCTAATTCACTAACTAATCATATCCATTGATCTCAGTCTCAGATACATAACATCAAGGATGAGAGTTCATACAGAAAATTTCAAGTCAAAAGAATTATTCTATCCTCGAAGCATCTAGCAATGGGAAATATCCCCATATGTATCAATTTTTTATTTGAATAAAATTTCTGCTGACACCTGATATTTGCTACATTTTCCCCCTTCATTACGTAAAGTATACAGTACTAGCACATAGATAGCATACCTTGCCACACTGAGCAAAAAACGATTCAACATCTTCCAGTTTTACATTGTAAGGAAGAGGTGATACGGCAATTGTCCTAGAGTCCACTTGCTCTATAACCTCATCTGGCTTCAGCAACTCTTTAGCTCTACCAACTTTTTTGCCTGTGTGCAAGCACCAAATAATTGGTGTCATACTATAACTCCAGCTAAAGTGAGACATTTTAATTCTGTTCCATTTGAACCATGCAACAAATGTCCATATTATGATTTGAAGTTTAGTCTAACATCTATCAGAATTGATAATAGGACCATTTTAAATCTGAAACATAGTATCATACCTAAAGGTGAAATCAGAACATAAACTGGTTCAACAAAGTGTAAATTTATCCACCATAAGAATTAACAGTAACTGCAGAATACAACACGGCTAACTTGCTTACCATCCTCAGAAACACGGAGGGACGAGGAACGGCGCAGCACATCAGCAACCGCGAGAACCGTCTCCTCCGGCACGGTATCCGGCTTCACCTCCCCTTCGAGCCCTAGGTGCGACCTCATCCGCGAGAAGGAGCATATGAGAGCCAAGCTCACCACTGCCCAATCGTCCAAAATAAAACGGCACAGATTAGCACCATGGCCACAGAAACTAGCAGGATCATGAACACGATGAGGAATTATTACAGCCATCCTCGCTTTCCTCGACGGTCCTCCGCAGGAATCCGTCGCGGGGGAGGTTGCTATCGCTGAAATAGAACTCCACCTGCGGCGAAAGAGGGAAAGGAATGTTCGATTAGGATCCTAAAACCGCTAGGAATTGGCAAGCGGGACAGCACGAATCAAGGACGGTGTGAGATCTCGAACCTGGCGGAGAACGTTCCTGGCCTTGGCTTCGTCAAGCGGGGCAGCGGCGGCGGCGGCGGCGGCCATGGCTGTCGTGCTAGGGGGACGAAGGTGCTAGGGTTTTAGGAGGATGGCGGGTACAGTTTGGGGTTTTTAATTATGATGAATTGGATTTTGGGGAGGGCCTTGAAATAAAACAGAGGGGCGCCTTAAAAGAAAACATAGGAGGGGCGGCTTGAAATAAATCTTGCTCATTCTCCTCTCCGTCAAATTTTGGTTTACAATTTTTTGTCATCGTTTTGTAGTTTTGCCGAACATTTGTCTAGGAAATGAACTAGCATCGTCAAGACTCGGGAGAAAAAATATAGTACTTCCACCATTTCAATTGTAAGTCGATTTTATTGTGCATCTAGATATATATTTATATATACAGAATATCTACGGGAGTTTGTTATTTTAATTTGGTAAATCTTGTGATTAGTCAACTCCTAAAAAAATTGTCAACCTAACAAAAAAAATTATCTTCAAAAATTTATTATTTATAATTTGCTAAGCTTTCTCTTATAGATTTGCATTAGGAACTTTTCTCTATTCTTTATTTCTTTTTCCACCCTCCCACCTTTGCTTGCCGATCTGCCTCTGCCAATTGCCTAGCCGATTCCACCAATGCTTGTCGATTCGACTAATTGTTTTAGCTGGTGTCAACAGAGACGTCAATGTCAAGTTGAGTACATGTGTGTATCTTTGCGCGCTGGAGATCGTTTTTCTCAAGTTACCAAAAAATACCGAGTTATTTGCCAAACTGTTGGAGGGGTGTTTTCAACATTTTTACCAAAAATCAAAGATGCCAACCCGATCTAACAAATTGTTGGAGGTGCTCATAATTTAATTTTGTTAAAAACAACATACAATTTGAAACAAGAGAGTATTACCAAACGATGGTAGCAAATCAAAATACAGTTAACTCCAATTCTATTGTATTCCAAATTGAGATAAAATATGAAAAGTTTAGTTGTAGACACAAAAGGACAAAAATATCAAAATTATTCGTCTGAGGAGGTTTGATGCTACTAACGTCTCTAGAGAAGGAAGACAGAGGCTGAGTAACGTCCACGCGAAATGTCGATACACACAACACTTATGGAGTGAGATGGCCATTTGGATCAGTGGAAAGGCTTCATAGCTCTTCACCGAGATAAGTTTTAGTGCAGACGAGTAATTTGCGTTACAGGGGGAGCCAAGAGCTTGGCGCGTATAAGCGCGCTGGTGTAATTATTACTTCTAAAGTTGTGGCTGCAAATCTCCTTTTTATTAAAAAAATAGGCCCTGTTTTGTGCCTGTTTGTAAAAAAAAGTAAAATGCCATACATAAACATAAATCTTGTGTTACTTGGCTAATTTGTCAAACTTTGGCACTTTTTTTTGGGGCAGTTGTTCGGTTCATGTGATAGTTGTGATTATACCTGATCATGGGCTGCCCGACCTGACCCATCCGAAAAAAACCCGACCCGACCCGACAGTGCGACGGGTCGGGCGCGGGCCGAAATTTTCACCCGAACTCAAAAAATAACCCGACCCGACCCGAAAATTATAACTAAAAACCCGAAACCCAACCAAACCCGACCCGACCCACACGTGTGACGGGTCGGGCGTGGGCCATGATTTTTGACCCGACAACCCGACATGACCCGACCCGAACCCGACACAACTCGACCCATGATCAGGTATAGTTGTGATGTATATATAGAGCGGATGAGAACCAAACAAATGATTTTAATAAACATTCCAAACGCCTATAAATTATACTTCTTCCCCACTTAGACATTCATCTTCTATCATCCCCTACGGAGTGCTTGTTTCCACTTATTGCTCGCTTGCCTGTGGAAATAAACGAGAATCCCATCGAAATGCTTTGCTTATTTCTCCTAGACATTCATCTTCTTCCATCCCTATGGAGTGTTTGTTTCCACTTATTGCTTGCTTACCAGTGAAAATAAACGAGAATCCCATCGAACGCTTTGCTTATTGACGAGGGTCTGGATTAAGGCCCCTTAAGCGGCAAGATAATCACCCTTGAGGTGGAGTCATCTGACACCATTGACAACGTCAAGGCTAAGACCCAGGACAGGGAAGGCTACTGATCCTCGTCAAGACCATCACTGGCAAGACGCCTCACCTCCGATCAGTAGGTGGCTTCCCCGACAAGTTTCCGTCCCGCGTGAGGAGTCTCCGCCTCGCACGACCAGTCTCTGCCTCGCACGACAAGTTTCCGTCCCGCACGAGTAGTCTCCGCCTCGCCCGAGAAGTCTCCGCCTCGCACGACAAGTTTCCGCCTCGCCTCCGACAAGTTGCTCGCACGAGGAGTCTCCGCCTCCGACTACTCGTACGCACGAGTAGTTTCCGTCTCCGACTAAGGCGGGGCCTGCACGTGGAGGTCGGAACGTGGGATCCGGGGCCCCACACGAACGTGGCGCTGCCCCGGCGCTCGAGCTCCCCCGCAACGACACGCAAGGCACCAGTTCTCCACGCCATGCAAACACTCCAGCTGGCGGCACGCGCGGGCGGCCGGCTCTGACAGAAGCCGTAATGCCGCACTGTTCGACCGCGCAGCCCCCAATGCGCCGTCCCGTCCAACCTCTGCAGCACGCCAACCCCGTTAGAAGCACTCAAGCACCCATTACTGAAGGACCGATTAGGCGACCAGAGAGGGGGGGAGTGAATGGGAGCCGATAAAAATTCTTCCCACAGGTTGAACTCAGCCTATGCCCCAAATTCACAACCAAGGATTCCCACACGAGCTTGCCAAGGTCGCGTAGTCACAACGGACCTACCAACCCTAGGAACAAACCCCAACTCAAAGCAACACAGAAACACAACTCAAGAAGCAAAGGACTTAGGCAATCTGCGGTGCCTGGGGCGGACCGTCCGCATGGGCCGGGCGGACTGTCCGCGGGGGTCAGGCGGACCGTCCGCAGGTACACGCCGGACCGTCCGAAAATACCTCCCGAACCACCAGTACTGCACCTCGAAAAATGGACCGTCCGTGCCCTACCCGCGGACCGTCCGAGCCTCGCGGACTGTCCGGCCACCCCGGGCGGACTGTCCGACCAACCTCTTCCAACAAAAACCACCCGACACGACGGATCGAAACAAAGCGACACAAGAACTCGCGAAGAACACGACGAACACCAGATCTGCCAGCTCCTCGCGGACCGTCCGCGTGCCCCTGGCGGACTGTCCGCCTGACACGGGAACAGCAGCCCGAGCTCAAGAACGCAAGCGCGACTTCACCTATCCGTCCATGCATCTCCCAAACGACTTAAGCTCTTGAGGTAAGATTTGGGGGAGATGTGAAGCGTCCCTAGAGGATGCTATACCCAAAGCTTGAGACCTCAAACGAACTAAATCGCCGGAAATCGAATCGCAACCGAGCTCTACCAAAAAGCTAGGGTTCCAACCGAAATCCTCAAATCCAAGGCCAAATTCGGAGTTTGAGGGGTCAAGATCAACCACAAAGATGCACAAGGCATCTATCCATGATCCCCACACGAAAATCCGAACTCAAACACCCCAGAATCGGAGGAACAAGCCGCGCACGAAAATCCAACGAAAATAGCTCGAAAAGGACACGAAAATCACACGAGCCACAAGAAGGAAATCGACGCAACCATGAAAGCTTCCATACACTCGGAGATCAGATTCTCTACAAAACGGTGAAGAAAATCTAAACCTATGGAGCAGAGAAATGGAAAACAGTCCGGATGGATCGTTTGCCTAGAAACCCTAGACCTAATATATATGAGTTCCTCTGGGTTGGGCGAATGACCAAGCTACTCCTAGCACTTAAGTTGAGATACAAACCCCTCAGGGGCAAATAGGTCAAGTAGCACTCCTCTTTATCACACGGCCACGCCTTTGCCGTAGTCCGTGTCCTCCCGACGTAAGCTCTGCGATCCCGCCACGTGTCCGCCGGCATCGAAGCTTCTCGGCGCGCCCGGATCCCATCTCCGCCCGCCGAGCCTCCGGTCTTGGTTTTGTGGCTCAACCAAGTAACCCGATGGTTTTGTGGTGAACCGCCGCAAACCCCGCGTGCAGACTCCGGTTGT